>OY770106.1:18266334-23066334 GCA_963669365.1 Verbascum thapsus
AAAATGAAAAAGAAACAGAAGAAAAAAGAAAAAGTGAAAAATTTCGAAAAAAATAAAATAATAAATGACAAAAAGAATGAAAAATAATGAAGCGAGTCCCGAGAGAGGACGAAAACATAGGTTATTGGGTCCTTATCGTTAGAATTACCCAATAACGTCTTGATGTTCTTCAAAAAAATTACGGACTTAGCCCTTCATTACCTTTTCATTCCGACCCCGAGCCCTAGCCCCGTTACAACCTTGAATAAAAGACCTTTTGATTCATTTGTGCACATTTTCGAAAGTAATAGAGATTTTGGTGTATAACCAAGCCTATGGGATTACATTGATATGTTAAGACGTGAGAGATACACGTTAAACCCTAAACACAAATGCTTGGAGAGGATTGTGAGAAGAGTCGTTTAAATGCGTGCATGCTTATAGTTCAAATGAGATCGTTGCGTTAGTTTTTGATCTAATGAGACATTGAAATCTTTGATTACTTGCACGTGTCAAATTGTCACTTTCGATTCTTGTTCTTTGTTTCATAAAATCTCTGTGTCCTTTTGACCGGGTGTTGGGATTTTGTTGATTTTGCGTTGCTTAAATGTTAAATATTGCCCGAGACGTGCAATAGCTTAAGTGTGGGGGTATTTGTTAACGTGGGTTTTGCACACATTTTGCTTGTTTAAATTGGTGTTGTTTGTCACGTTTTTAGTCTCTTTCTCAAGGATTTGTGCTTTATTTGCTATTACTAGGTGTTTGTATGATGAAAGGAAGAAAACGTGATGAAAAGCTTGAAACACGACGAAGTTTGGTTTGGTACAAGAAGGGCCGGCAGAATACACACAAGAATTAAGCGTGCCCACGCTTAAATATGGCGAGGATTCTGTTTTTGTCCAAGAAAATTCGGCTGGAACGAGTTTTGGATGGATGTATTCGACCTTTATGCTATGATTTCACTTCCCAAAGTTGTTGGGAATTATTTCTTTCCATTAGTTTCCTTTTTTGAACAATTCTACTTATGGTAGGATTCGTAGAATCCTATTTTATTTTAGTTTCCTTGGTTAGTTAAAACTCTTTTAGGTTTAAATAAGTGAAAATTATTCCACAAAGACTCTTTATGCTTTACGTACGTTTTCTCTCTGGCATTCAAATTCAAGTTTTGTAGATGATTTTTGATTATGTGTTGCTAAACACATAATTCTAGTTGAAGTATTTTCGAGGTTTGATTTCTATTAATTCGTGAAATTTGAATTGTGCTTTTAATTTCTTTGTTCATCGAGTATTTGCTTTTTCCCGGTGATTTGTTGTCAATATATTTTGATCGGTTAATTAATCTGGCAAATTGATTAATCATTAGAATTTTATTTCGCTAATTAGGACCCAAATCCGTAATTGTTTGGCAAACCCTAATAATCGTAGCAGTTAGCGACATTGATTATTTAATCGTTTTCAATTAGTCGTTAAGGGAATTAGTAATCTGATTTAAATAACCGAGCTTGTGTGTTTATTGATTAGAATTGGTGTTTTTCTAGTACTTGAATGCTATCGATAGATTAAATCCTAAGAGCTTATTTAGGGTTGTTTAGTTGATAAGAGGAGTAATCAAAGAGCTTATTTTGTTTATTAACGACGTAAGAAAAAACGAGGTCGTTAGAGCTTGTTAATGACTATAGCCAATTTACTCGAGAACATCGAACTATCATATCAATTGATGATCGAATTATAGAATCAACACCGAGATATCCGGAGACTAGAACTTCTCTCTTTATTGAATCCGAATTTATACTTATTGTGTTTAATTAATTTACGTCTTTTGAATTTTAGTTAATCAAAATCCAAAACCTCTCTTTTTTTTGTTAAACGATATTAGTAATTTAGGAATTAAATTTACACCATTCCCTGTGGATCGACCCTACTTATCGCTAATTACAAATCTTTCAAGTAGGTATTAATCTTTGTTGGATTCAACACCCACCAGCAGGTACTATTCGACATTACGAAATTCGAAAATTATTTTCCTTGTGATGACTTATATCACTTGCAGCACAACCTACGGTCGGCAAATATGAAGGTATGCTAGAAATGGCGGGCCAAGAAGTATTTGTAGCGGGGTTGGCAGGACGTGAACCAGGAGTAGTTATCCTGGGTCTAAGCTTCCTTGAGGAACATAAACCTTGGGGACGAAAAGGGAAAGGTATGGAATTCAGTTTGGAAGGTTATCTCATCAGAGTTGAATGACTAGCCCATTCTCTACATACATTTCCATTGGTGTTATTTATGATTAATATAAAACAGAATATTTCTCTGTGTATATTGATTCTGGTTCAGGTATTTGCACAGCAAAAACCGGAGTCTTTCCTAGCAATGCTATGGAAACCTTACCTATTATTGCAGGTAGAGATTTTTCGAGGAAAATCCTTATACTTAATAAAGGTAAACGAGAAACAAAAATCATGATGGGAGGACCGTTTGGAACACCTTGGTTTAAGGTAAAAATGCCTCCAATTTACTTTCATGTACTGGAGCAGATATCTTGTTGGGTAATAACTTTATCCAAACATTTGCAAGATATGTGCAAGATAATAAGAGAAATTTATTAATCTTTACCAGTAACTGTGGAAGTGAAATTCAGGTTCTGCGGCGAGAAAAGGCATTTAATCGCATTATAACAATAAATTTTCGCAGCAAACGTGGTGATAATGAGGCCAAATTAACTAATTCTAAAATGCAGGATAAAAGAAAATTTGGTGAAGCACTGTTGTCTTTCAGACAACAAGGTTTCTGTGGTGAATGATACAGTGAGGCCACTGAAGAAGAAATATATTTCTTCAAGAATGCCTTACAAGACAAGAAACATGATTGGTATATGGACGAAGAGAGTAAGCACTCTCTCGAACAAGTTAAAAGGCTAATCCAAAGAAATTACAATGAGGATCCTTTAGCTTGGTGGAACAAAAACAAGATCGAAGCTACTCTAAAGGTTAAGGACCAATGTAAGTATGAGTACGTTAGATATAAGCCTATCCAGATGAATATGATGGATAAGAAAGATATGCAAATGATTATCAAAGAGCATATCGATCTTAAACTCATTGAACCTGGAGTCTCGGCTTATAGTAGCCCCGGTTTCCTTGTAAGAAATCATGGTGAAATAAAAAGGAGAAAAGCTAGACTAGTAATCAACTATCAAGGTATCAATAAGATATTAGAGTTTGATGGTTACTACATCCCTAGTAGAGAACACTTAATTGATTGCATCAAAGGGGCTAAAGTGTTTTCAAAATTCGATTGTAAATCTGGTTTCTATTAGATCAAGTTAGAAAATGAATCTAGGAAATATATAGCATTTTCTACACCACAAGGTCAGTATATCTGGAACGTGCTACCTATGGGTCTTGCAAATGCACCGCAGATATACCAAAGAAAAATGGATAATCTATTTAAAGATTATTTTGAATTTATATTTGTTTATATTGATGATATTTTGATTGCATCTAAAAACATGAACGAACATATTAAACATTTAGAGATTTTTTCCAATGCATGTCATAGGGAATGATTAATGCTCTCAGAAAAGAAAGCAATTATTGGAGTCAATAAGGTTGAATTTCTTGGTATTCTTATTGACGAAGCAGGTATTGAACTTCAAGAACACATCGTGGAAAAAATACGCAATTTTTCCGATATTCTTAAAGATGAAAAACAACTTCAAAGTTTTCTAGGAGTTATTAATTTCGCAGGAATCTTTATCAAAAACCTTGCGAAGTATAGAAAAGATTTTCGACCTCTTTTAAAAGAAACAGAAAGTTCAAAGTGGAAGTGGGAAGAAATTCACACTCAAAGAATTCGCGAGCTAAAACAAGTTTGTAATAATTTACCAAAACTCGCAATTCCTGAGGACAATGATAATTTAGTTGTTTATACAGACGCTAATGATTTTCATTGGGTAGCTGTACTAATGAAAAAGACTACAGGGGAAAAACCTTGTAGATATGCAGGAGGGTTGTTCACAGAACAACAAGCGCACTTTGGCATATTAACGAAAAGGAATTCTTTGTTGTTTGGAAGGCTTTTAAAAAATGGCCATTATTTCTCTTAGCAAAGAAGTTTATTTTAAAAGTTGATAATACGAATGTTAAAGCCTTTCAAAAAAACAAATTAGAATCAACATTAGAAAAGGCTCATATTATAAGATGGCAAGCAGAATGTCAATATTATTGTTTTGATATTATCATTGTGAAATCTCATGAAAATATACTTGCAGATTAACCTTAAGCCACAGACAGGCACCTCTAAGGTTAATACTATCGAGGTTCATTTGCATGGACAGGTTTGCCAGAGATCAGGGGAAAAATTAATATCAAGAAAGGGGATAAATTCGGGAAAAACAATAGTCAATACATCAGGAAAATATCACAGGGTTTGGATGCGAGAAGGGTCAAAACCCGACGAGATTCGCGAATGGTATGATTTTGGGGCACTCGCCTCGATCCATACTATGTCACCAGGATTTCTAGAAATTTCTAAATTACCGGAATGGATTAGTGAAGTTGTGTTTGACTCATGAAAAAATAATCCACATCTGAAGAGAGGAGATGTTCCGGAAATAAAATTCTTATCAATTGCTCCAGAAATTGCAGGAAAGGGATCTCATCCGGCGTTTCATTTTATGAAAATACAGAGACTCGATATAACGGCCTACAACAAAGTCAAGGTCGAGACAAGAGACAAGAGAGGCTCCTGTGGTGGCTTCAATCAATGAAGATGACATTTCCACCCGAAGAGCGTGGGGATTCTGGGTCTGTCTAACCGAGATGGACAAAGTGAAGTATTCATTCAAAATCTTTTCCAACAAGATTAATGGATCATTCCTGTTAAACTCCATGACAAGGAAAAGTACCGAATTCGCAGAAAATCTTTTTGAACAAAAAAGAACGCTAATTTGGATGAACAGGTTACCAGCAACTGAGTACACAAGGAAGAAAGGATGCAATATGATGCACGTGGGTCAATGGCTCAATCATATCTGCTCAAGTTGTGAGCTCCAGGAGAAACCCTTGTTCGACACACGAATCAGGGTTACGAAAAAGAGGCCCGACCGCGAACAAGATAAGGATAAAAGGACAAGAAATCCGTGGGGTTTTTACAAACCGCGATAAAACCTTTTAAATGTAAAAAAAACAAAGAAGGACCTAATGAACATAGGTCCAATGTAAATTACAACATGTAATTTCAGAGTGGGACAACTGAAAAAAAAAAAAAAGAAGGGGAATAAATAAATAATATATATATACAGCTGTGAAATGTACAAGTAAGATAGCGAACGCAATGACGCCTTCATGATAAAGATTGGCCAAAGACAAACAACGGGTCATGCCTTTCAAAAAAGATAAGCAATCAGCCACAACTTTGTCAAAGAGTGGTAGACAAAGAAAATACGAGGGGCCTACGACGTGAAGATAGGTGATAAACCTCGATTATACGTATTTTCTAGCCTAAGATTAGTCATTTCTATATCATTTTATGTCATGATTTATACCTCATATGCGTTTAATAGTTTTGTTACATGTTTGTATGGAAAAATCATTAATTTCGAGAAAGTAACGAAAAACGTATGAAAGGAGATACATGGGCGCTGCTTGGAAATATAACCGTATCTTGGGCTACAAACCTCCAATGTTAATGAGCCTTATATGTTTGGAAAGCTAAGACAATTACCTAAAAGTTTTGTGAAGATGACAAGATCCGGTTCAAACGTTTAAAGTCCCGAAAGTTATAAATACGCCTTGTTCCGAACCAAATGGCGCAGTCCTGGTAAAATGATCATAACTCGAGTTCTACAACTTGGATTGGATCCACATCAGTGGGGTTTTGAAGCTAAGACATAGATATACAACTTTGTAGAAGACACCAAAGCCAAATTCGGACCAAATACATGGCGTACGTACGCCATGTTAAATCGCGTACAAACAACGAAGGCAGAGAATTAGGCCATCTCGCGTACGTACGCCGATTTGTACGGAGTACGTACGCCGTGTTAAATCGAGTACGTACGCCGTGTTAAATCGAGTACGTACGCCGCTTTACCTGAAGCCCAAATACTTTCGGCCCACATTCGGAGTTTATGTTTAGATTAGGTATAAATACCCCTTCCCAACATTGTTTTAGGGTTCGACTTTCATTTTCTTGAATTGAGTTGTAAAGATTGGAGATCGAGAGACGAGATTCAAGATTTTTGTAGACAATTTTATTCGACAACGGGTTTAATCAAAATTATTTTCTTTAATCTCTTTTAATTCTTGTCGTTTTATCATGTTTACATTATTAATTGTTTATCGTGCTTTCGTATCTATGGAGTAATCTATTTTATTCTGTAATCGGGAATAGCCCGATAGCATGTTATCGATATAGATTATAGAACCGTTGATATTACATCGCGTATGCTTATGATTCGAATTCTTGATTATTAATGCTTGTGAATTTGCTGGCCACTTATTTACATGTTCATAGATATTAGGCGAAAATTCTGAAAGGTGACGTCTATATCAGAACCTTAGAATTCAAACCTAGGATCCTAAATCACGAAAGTAGTTTTAGGTCTTTTGAGGAATCGATACACTATCATAGAGATTAATGAATCTGAGTTTAGTTTAATCATCACGAAAGTAGTTGATTAATTATCTTGGGTAATTTGTTATACTTCGATAGAAGATAGTGAGTACTATTGGATAGTGTCCTTCATAAGTAGCGATCGTAATTTAATTGGTGATATAATTGAGTCGATAATATATATCGTGGTGAATCCTGAGTCCGGAATTTCCAATCATATATAACTTAAATCAGTTTTCCTGCGTTCTGTTTAGTTTTCTTTACAATTTATCTCGTGTTTTTGTTAGGCTTAGATTACTGATAATTGATAGGCTAGTGCTTGATTATTCAGTCTTCGTGGGAACGATATCTTTTGTACTGCACCGAAGCCGTGCGCTTGCGGTTTAGGCACATCAATAGGCAACCAGCCACAACTTTTTCAAAGAGTGGCAGACAAAGAAAAATACGAGGGGCCGACCATGTAAAGATAAGGTCGGCAAAATAATTTACAAGTTTGGAATCCACATTTGGAATCCGTGGTTGAAGGGTATAAAAAGGGAAGGCTTGATGCAGATGGGGATTATCAGAAAATTTCTCCAACTCTTCTCAACATATTTTCTTTCCAAGTACATAGTCTTTTAAGTAAAATTTATTTCCTGTATTTTAATCTTTTCTTTTCTGTTATTTTCTTTCAAGTGTATGGGGATTTCCCCCAATAGTCCTCATATGAGAGGATATAGAGTTATCTCCTCCAATAGCGGAATAGCGGAGTAGAGTATGTTTATGTAATTTTAATTTTATTTCATCAATAAAAATTTGAGGCTTTTGTTTCAACTTGCTTTCTAAAGTTTAACTAGATTTTCATACTGTAATACTCCCTACGCCCTAAGGTAGGAAACGAAATAGGGTTATGCTTTATATTGCTGAAGGAGCTAAGACTTACGAACCACCTTCTGTGGTCGAGTGGTTGGAACGAGTCCGTAAAACCGGAGGCTTGGAATATACGGCAGTAAGGAGGTCAAACAGACGTATGAATTTATGTATGTTTAGTTATGTTTCGGAAGCATGTTGGTCCTGATTCATGGTAATCGGACAAAAAATGTTTTAAGCAGCAAGTTAAAGGATGAAAAGATGTAATTTTCCCCTTATTTTGACCTTTTTGATGATTTTCGTTAATTTGGATGGAAAAGATAACGGCAGGACTGAAAGCGTTCAGATTTGACAAGTTAAGGGACTAAATTGACGCAGACAGAACATGGAGGACTGATTTTGCGATTGAAGTTTTGTTGAGGGACGAAATCTATAATTCCCCCGTTTATTTTGTTAAGAAAAGTACACATACAAAAAAACAATCTTAGACTACTTTTTCACATGTGTTACCCTATACAGTAAAACCTCTATAAATTAATAACCTTGGGACCATGAAATTTTATTAATTTAGAGAGATATTAATATATCGATAAATTAATATTTTATTAATTAAAAAAGAGACTTTTTAAATTCAGCAAATTTAGTACATATGTATTGAAAATAAATGAATTCATATATGTTTCATTGATTATATTCATGCATCAACCAATTCTTTGTAACTAATTAAATATATTCATATATAATATCAATTCATTGTATACAATTAACTATTATATTCATGGACACATTTATCAATTCATTTAAATTACTTAAATATACATGTTTACATTAATTCGTTGCACTTAAATAACTATTATAGCCAATTAAATATATTCATGCATGATGAATGAAACATATACTATATAAATCTCAATATGGAAATAAAATAATTCATAACACCCGACCATATCTTCTCATCTAAAAGGCATCGCAAAATCATCAATGAATGATCAAATGCGTAAAACATTATGTGAGTATAAGAGAGATCATCCCCATGCAGTCAAAAAGATTTACAAGAGTGGGTTGATGAAAAATAATTGTGATATTTATGAATTATTAATTTAGAGTTTTAATGGGACCTAATATTTATAAAGGGATTTTCCGAAAAATTATTATCTTATTATGTTATCGAATTTGATGATTTTTTACAAAGGCCCAAGTCGGAACCAGAAGATTTTATTATTTTAGAGAGTTTATTAATTTATAGAGTATTAATTTATAGAGGTTATACTGTATTAAGAAATACATATTTCAAATGAATATCCAAACATTTTTTCTAATATCAATTATATTTCTTGTCTATCACTTAAATTTTAAAAAATTAGTTCAGTTAATTAGATTATTATATTGCATGTGAATTATAATAAAGTATAGAAAACAAATCCCCCAACTTTGATGAAATCAAGTTATATAATGTGATCTTATTTGTAACAAACTTTAAGTTATTGAAAACTCTAAAGAAAATGATAGTTTTAAAATCATTGATGCATATGTAGTTAAAGATAAAGCACAAGTATTAGAAGTTAAATGTAGATATGAAAACCATAGTGCACAAAAACAAAACAAGAAAGAGCGAGAACAAATGAAAATTGGATTAACGCTTTTAGTTAATCATCAGACGTAGACAATAATGAGTTTAAAAATAGATTAAGTATTTAACAATATTTACCAAAAGAGATGTCGAAAATTATAATATGACAAGTAATGAATTACCAAAGAATATTATCCAAAAGCTTTTTTTTTAATATATAACTTATTCATCCATTTTACTTAATCACAAGACTAAAAAATCCCAAATAGTGATAAATACTATATTTTTCAGTAGGTTTCAATTATAATAAATCAATAAGTTACTATAACTTTTTCATATTCAAATGTATTCTTTAATAATTGTACGCTCCAATATTTTTACGTTAATGAAAATACGTTTTATTTTTTTAATTTTGAACTTTATTTTGTGTTTCCATCAAACAGTGGCCTATAATTTTTCAACAATAAATTATATAATACTATAATTGGGTACGTGCAACGCACGTAAATTATGCTAGTATATATAAATATATATCCACAAAAACAAAGACAATTTATTCCCATAAACCTTATGGGTTAATGATATAACAACTCGGGGAATCAAAAGGTTGTGAGTGATGACGTGTGAAAGGAATGATTTTAGACTGACCTTATAAAGACAAGGTGGGGATTTAGATACAAAAAGACAAAGATGTTTAGTGAATAATTTTGTAGGGTTTTGCTGTTTGGTTAAGGACTTTGGAGGTTTTGCTGTCATGAAAATGGAGAATAAATGTGGCAAAAAGAGGCCAAATGCCTTGGCTATTCCAACCCACAGTTTCAGGGAATTCTATTCTTATATAGTTGTCTTTTAGGTGACAAAGGAAGAAAGTTTAGTAGAAAAATAAGATTATGAAAATAAATTAAAGGTGATAGATTAACACCCTTAGCACTATGCAATACACCAAAAAAAGAATATTTCAGAATATTCCTTTTTCCCACATTTTCTATAATCTTACAATCTTTCACAAATAATCAATAGTTTTATGTAATATGCATTTTCATCCAAAAAAATAATATTATTCTACATACATTTTTATTAAAAATAAATTTAAAATAATTAATAATAAAATATACATTTTATATAAGTTGTAATAAAGAAAGTATTTACAATTAAACTTTAAACTGAAATTAATACGTAATTTGAAAAACTATAATCAATAGGATATAATTATAACAATTAGAAATTTAAAGTAAACTAAAAATATTTCAAACTTCATCAACTTAAAAGGGATTAAATAGAAAATAATTAAAAATAGAACTAAACTCAAAAATTAGGATTTACCATCGCGCTATAACATGGCGCAACATTATTTGTTTCGCCACTTTCGCGCCACTAGTGGCGCTGAGTTTTAGACAACCCAGTGCAAATTGCTCTAAACCCATGCTATAATAATGCGTATTGGAGATGCACCTAGGAAGCGTTACGAACATATGTTGGTCACTCCAACAAATAAAGATGTGAAATTCAAGTTAAGCAATTTTGTTTCAACGTTGATTGGCCATTTAATAATTCATGAATAATGTACATTTTTTAAAACATTAATAAGAATGACATTATCTTATCAAATTGAAGTTGCAGTTGATGATTAATCTATCATCAACCATTGGCATATATCCACAAACACAAAGACAGTTTATTCCCTTAAACCTTATGGGCTAATGATATAAAAACTCGTGGAATCGAAAGGTTGGGAGTGATGCGGTGTGAGAGGAGTGATTTTAGGCTGTCCTTATAAAGACAGAGTAGGTGGGGATTTAGATACAAAAAGACAAAGATGTTTAGTAAATAATTTTGGAGGGTTTTGTTGTTTGGTGAAGGACTTTGGAGGGTTTTGCTGTCATGAAAATGGAGAATAAATGTGACAAAAAGAGGCCAAATGCCTTGGCTATTCCAACCCACAGTTTCAGGGGATTATATTTTTATACAGTTGTTTTTTAGGTGACAAAGGAAGAAAGTTTAGTAGAAAATTAGATTACGAAAATAAATTAAAGGTGATAGATTAACAACCTTAGCACTATGCAATGCACCAAAAAAAGTATATTTCAGAATATTCCTTTTTCCCACATTTTCTATAATCTAACAATCCTTTACAAATAATCTAGATAATTTTATATAATATGCATTTTCATCCAAAAAAAATATTATGTTAATAACTTCAAAAAAATAATATTATTCTACATACATTTTTATTAAAAATAAAATTTAAAATAATTAATGATAAAATATGCATTTTATATACGTTGTAATAAAGAAATTATTTACAATTAAACTTTAAACTGAAATTAATGCGTAATTTGAATAAACTATAATTAATAGAATATAATTATAACTAATTCAAAATTTAAATTAAACTAAAAATAATTCAAACTTCATCAACTTACAAGGGATTAAATAGAAAATAATTAAAAATAGAACTAAACTCAAAAATTTGGATTTACCATCGCGCCATTACATGGCGCAACACTATTTGTTTCGCCACTTTCGCGCCACTAGTGGCGCTGAGTGTTAGACAACCCAGTGCAAATTGCTCTAAACCTATGCTATAATAATGCGTATTTGAGATGCACCTAGGAAGCGTTACGAACATATGTTGGTCACTCCAACAAATAAAGATGTGAAATTCAAGTTAAGCAATTTTGTTTCAACGTTGATTGGCCATTTAATAATTCATGAATAATGTACATTTTTTAAAACATTAATAAGAATGACATTATCTTATCAAATTGAAGTTGCAGTTGATGATTAATCTATCATCAACCATTGGCATATATCCACAAACACAAAGACAGTTTATTCCCTTAAACCTTATGGGCTAATGATATAAAAACTCGTGGAATCGATAGGTTGGGAGTGATGGGGTGTGAGAGGAGTGATTTTAGGCTGTCTTTATAAAGACAGAGTAGGTGGGGATTTAGATACAAAAAGACAAAGATGTTTCGTAAATAAGTTTGAAGGGTTTTGTTGTTTGGTGAAGGACTTTGGAGGGTTTTGCTGTCATGAAAATGGAGAATAAATGTGACAGAAAGAGTCCAAATGCCTTGGCTATTCCAACCCACAGTTTCAGGGGATTATATTTTTATACAGTTGTTTTTTAGGTGACAAAGGAAGAAAGTTTAGTAGAAAAATAAGATTATGAAAATAAATTAAAGGTGATAGATTAACACCCTTAGCACTATGCAGTGCACCAAAAAAAGTATATTTCAGAATATTCTTTTTTCCCACATTTTCTATAATCTTACAATCCTTCACAAATAATCTGGATAATTTTATGTAATATGCATTTTCATCGAAAAAAATATTATGTTAATAACTTCAAAAAAATAATATTATTCTACATACATTTTTATTAAAAATAAAATTTAAAATAATTAATGATAAAATATGCATTTTATATAAGTTGTAATAAAGAAAGTATTTACAATTAAACTTTAAACCAAAATTAATGTGTAATTTGAATAAACTATAATCAATAGGATATAATTATAACTAATTAGAAATTTAAAGTAAACTAAAAATAATTCAAACTTCATCAACTTACAAGGGATTAAATAGAAAATAATTAAAAATAGAACTAAACTCAAAAATTAGGATTTACCATCGCGCCATTACATGGCGCAACACTATTTGTTTCGCCACTTTCGCGCCACTAGTGGCGCTGAGTTTTAGACAACCCAGTGCAAATTGCTCTAAACCCACGCTATAATAATGCGTATTGGAGATGCACCTAGGAAGCGTTACGAACATATGTTGGTCACTCCAACAAATACAGATGTGAAATTCAAGTTAAGCAATTTTGTTTCAACGCTGATTGGCCATTTAATAATTCACGAATAATGTACATTTTTTAAAAACATGAATAAGAATGACATTATCTTATCAAATTAAAGTTGCAGTTAATGATTAATCTATCATCAACCATTGGCATATATCCACAAACACAAAGACAGTTTATTCCCATAAACCTTATGGGCTAATAATATAAAAACTCGTGGAATCGAAAGGTTGTGAGTGATGGGGTGTGAAAGGAGTGATTTTAGGCTGTCCTTATAAAGACAGAGTAGGTGGGGATTTAGATACAAAAAGACAAAGATGTTTAGTAAATAATTTTGGAGGGTTTTGTTGTTTGGTGAAGGACTTTGGAGGGTTTTGTTGTCATGAAAATGGAGAACAAATGTGACAGAAAGAGGCCAAATGCCTTGGCTATTCCAACCCACAGTTTCAGGAGATTATATTCTTATACAGTTGTCTTTTAGGTGACAAAGGAAGAAAGTTTAGTAGAAAAATAAGATTACGAAAATAAAATTAAAGGTGATAGATTAACACCCTTAGCACTATGTAATGCACTAAAAAAAGAATATTTCAGAATATTCCTTTTTCCCACATTTTCTATAATCTTACAATCTTTCACAAATAATCTCGACAGTTTTATATAATATGCATTTTTATCCAAAAAATAATATTATTCTACATACATTTTTATTAAAAATAAAATTTAAAATAATTAACAATAAAATATTCGTTTTATATAAGTTGTAATAAAGAAAGTATTTACAGTTAAACATTAAACTGAAATTAATGCGTAATTTGAATAAACTATAATCAATAGGATATAAGTATAACTAATTTAAAAATTAAAGTTAAATTGAAAATAATTCAAACTTCATTAATTTACAAGGGATTAAATAGAAAATAATTAAAAATGGTACTAAACTCTAAAAATAGTATTTACCGTCACGCCATTAAATGGCTGTTTGTTTCGCCAGTTTCACAAACAATTGGCGCTAAGTTTTAGACAACCCAGTGCCAATTGCTCTAAACACACGTTATAAATAACGTGTATTGAAGATGCTCCTAGAAAGCGTTACGAACATATGTTGGTCACTCCAACAAATAAAGATACGAAATTCAAGTTAAGCAATTTTGTTCTAATGCTGATTAGCCATGTAATAATTCATGAATAATGTACATTTTTTTAAAATATGAATAAGAATGTCATTATCTTATCAAATTAAAGTTAGTTGATGATTAATCTATCATCACTCATTGGCATATAACCTTGATTTTTTTCCAACCATTCTTATTAGATTTTAGCTCTAGATTTCAATATTGATTCAGCCTAACAAGTTAATCAAAATTATGAAGACATGTGCAAAAAGAATATTTGTTAATCAAGAGGTACTAAACATTATAATTTGATTTTAAATGCGAATATATATATTTTTATTTAATAATTGACAATATGAATGATAAACCATTTATCTTTTTGACAATTCTGTTGCAAATAAAAAAAGTTATGTTTAGAAAACGTAAATGATAAAAAAAAGTAACTTATGTTTCAAGAAAGGTAAATGATAAGACTACCCGTATAAAATAACTGGACCGGTGAAATTCACTATAAGAATTATTGTTTTCGTTGTTAATAAATTTCAAAAATAATTCTATTAGATACATTTGTCATTTTTAGTTATAAACTAACTATAAGAACAATAAAAATTATTAGTTTGATCGCATGCACAACATCAATACTAAAACTAAAGGCAAGTGCACTACACACGCAAAACTCCATCAATTTTATTTTTTAAAAAAAAGGTTTGATAATATTTTAACGACATATAGTTAAATGCACATATTACAACATTTTAAGAAGGTTACGGCAACAATTTAAGAAGATCTTTCTTGAAACATAAATTACTTTTTTTTTATCCTTTTCTTCTTCTCTAAACTTACCTTTTTTCCTTTTTTGTTTTCAATAGAATTGTCAAAAAGATAAAATATTTATTATTCACATTGTCAATTATTAATTAAAAATATATACTATTGGTATTTAAAATTAATTATTATGTTTAGTACCTCTTGATTAACAAACATACTGTTTGCACATGTCTTCCTAATGACATTCTTATTCATATTTAAAAAATATGTACATTATTCATGAATTATTAAATGGCCAATCAGCCTTGAAACAAAATTGCTTAACTTGAATTTCGCATCTTTATTTGTTTGAGTGACTAGCATATGTTTGTAATGCTTTTTAGGATCATCTCTAATCCGCGTTATTATAGCATGGGTTTAGAGCAATTGGAACTTGGTTATCTCCAACTCAGCGCCAATAGTTGCTCGAAAGTGGTGAAACAAACAGTGATGCGCCATTTAATGGCGCGAATGTAAATCGTAATTTTGCAGTTTAGTTCCATTTTTAATTATTTTCTATTTAATCCCTTGTAAGTTGATAAAGATTGAATTATTTTCAACTTAGCTTTAATTGTTTAATTAGTTATAGTTATATCCAATTGATCATAATTAAATTGTAAATACTTTCTTTATTACAACTTATATAAAATGCATATTTTATTATTAACTATTCTCAATTTTATTTTTATAAAAATGTATATAAAATACTATTATTTTTGTGAATTTTATTAATATAATATATTTTATTGATAAAAATGCATATTACATAAAACTATCGAGATTTATTTGTAAATGATTGTAAAATTATAGAAAAGATGAAAAAATGAAATATTCTGAAATATTATTTTTTGGTACAGTGAATAGTGTTGAGGGTGTTGATCTATCACCTTTAATTTTATTTTCGTAATTTTATTTTGCTATTAAATTTTCTTTCTTTCTCACCCAAAAGACAACTATATAAGAATAAAATCCCATGAAACTGTGGGTTGGGATAATAGCCAAGGCAATTGACCTCTTTTTGTCACATTATTCTCCATTTTCATGACAGCCAAACCCTTCAAAATCCTTCACCAAACAGCAAAACCCTCCAAAATTATTCAACAAATGTCTTAGACTCTTTGTATCTAAATCCACACCTACTCTATCTTTATAAGGCCAGTCTAAAACCACTCCTTCCACACCTCATCACTCAGAACCTTTCGATTCCTCGATTTTAATATATATCATTAGCCAATAACATTTGTGGGAATACTTTGTCTTTGTTTTTTTTTGGATGTATATTAATACATATATAGATATATTGGTTGTGAATCTGGATTTATTTTCATGATGTTTTTGATAAAGTTGGTTAAAACTCGCTAATTTAATTTATTTTTGTGCTTCATCAGATGTCTAACAATCCAGTGCATAGAACAAGAGAAGAAAGCATGTGTATGGTGATGTTGAATCGTTCAATGACGTGTAAAAAGTCACTAGACTAACCAGCATGTGCTTCTCAATATTTATCCCCATCATATATTTCTTTTCGTCATTTTGAGGTTTAGCATTTGATTATTACTTATAAAATGATGCGCTTTTAGATTCCAAGATCCTCCAGGTCCAAGTTTTATCTGGTCACAAAAAGTCAAGATATGCAACAATTGATTACAACAATGGATATGCAACAAACAACTGAAATATTATATAGAAGATATGTACGGGAATGAAAAAGGGATGAAAATGGTCTCAATACGATTGTTTTACTGTCGTGATGATAACCTTCATCTTTCTGATTTATGAGCCAATGATGGACAAGTGTTCATGACATCCTCTATGACAGGGACGAGTGCAAACTGAATTGATGGAATAGTTGCAGTTCTGACTCCAACTTATTTTGACGAATGTGAATACCTTCTTCCTCAAAGTTTCTTTCCCGAAATTTTTATGTGGCATAGAGAATACATAGTGTCACGCCCTACCTCACCTGTGGAGATACTCCAGAAACTCTAATGGTTTAGAGCTCTACAAAACAAAGCTATAAATTTATTAGTGAAATAGGACATCAAGTTTTACTAATCAAATAAAATTGAATGTTATCTACAATGTTCCGTACATCTATATGTCTAATCCATGACCCTAAGCAAGTCACATTTGTTTCTCAACCATTTTTATCTTTACCTGTGAGGAGGATACACGAGTGATGAGCTCTAAGCGCAGTGAGTGCAGTGTGTGTAAATACGGGGTTATGCATGTATATCATTATAAGATAAAACCTCGTGATACATGATCGTGATAATATGATAATCAACGAACTAATCATTAATGAAAGAAAAGTTGATAAAACTTAATACTCAATCATCAATGAAGGATTATAAAGATGGCTACTCCCGGATTTGCCTCAGTACAACACTAGAGTTACTCCTAGTGCCCTGAGATTGTGTCACGGTGCAGCACTTATTCCATCACATTCAATCATGCTTTATCAAATAATAAAAGATACGATTTGTTGACCACCTCCTTATGACTCCCGCTGCAAATCAACCACCTTATTCACCAAATGCAAGGAGCGACCTTGCTAACAAACTGACATGACCGAGAACATGTCTAAATCTACGATCCCATCGCCATGATACGCTCTGTCCATGCGCGGGAGGGGAATCAGTTACCATGGGACTGTGACCAACCAATACGGCAAACCCAATGCTGCCCATAAGGGTCACGACCTCCATGCCGCAAATGGGCCCAGATATCAAACAAAATCCATTTAAGGGAATCATATAATCAATATAATATCACATTTCGGTGAAGGCGAGATCAAGTACTACGCCAAACCGATATTAACTATGTCATAATAATTTGATCTTTTAGTCCACTGTCCCATATCCCATACCAGCACTAGTAGGAGACTTCACATGTTTTATCATCAAACAAAGATTGAATATAATATTTGTCCCTAGGTGCAATAAATTACGCCGCATTGGTTATATAATAAACATGTTCGATAACCTTGATCAAATACTAGATGGATGTCAATAAAAATAAATTGCAAAATTAAATAAGCTAATACATAAAGCACTCACAAAATGATAACAAGACGAGCAGACTTGTTACTCAAATGCAATCTATCGCTTTTATCATAATCCAAAACTCTTTAGAAATAACATTTAATATTTGTGTGTACCTGGAAATAGATTCATAAATTTTACAAGAACATTTACAATTAAATATTTAAAGTGAACAATTCAATTTGACCAACCAGATAGAAATACAACTAGCTTATAAATATGCCATTTATAGGATTAATATTTGGTAAGGATTAATACAATAACCTACTAGTTGAATAAGCACCTAGTAATTACTATAATTTTTGTAGTCATTAGGAAATAACTTTCAACCAATTCGAACATTTAGTAATTAGAATAGCTATCCTACCCAATGAACATAGAAGATGAAACTTTTAACCAACAATGTATAATTTATAATATCCTGAGATTATGTTCTTGAAGGCCATGTAGCTAAGTCATTAATTTCACAAAATAAACAAATATGAGTAGGGATATGAGTTCCCAAAGTGATTAGTTAACTAGAACCTCTCATTAATCTCAAACCTTGTACCAATTGGTTACACTGAATTCCTAAACCATAAGATAAGTAATGTAAATTCTCAATTCTACTGCCAAAATCTATTTTTCTAAATTACCTTATTAGCTAAGAGAATAACTTCACATGTCAAGCTAAAATTATAGGAAAAATACACTAATTATTAAAACATAATATGAAATTATCTACCACACTTAGATATAGAGAAAGAGATAATTAATTAAGCCCACAAATTAAAGAATATAGTTCAATACCTTGAAAAGAAGAACAATAGAAGGGTGTCTGATTGTGAGGAGAGAACAGGAGTAGTGGAGATATATAAGTAATTATGTATATATATATATTTATATATATTTGGTAGTATATGTCTTGTGTATATAACATACGTGTAGTGGCACATTCACAAGACAAAGAGAAGGCATGTGTAAAACATGGATCTTTTAAATGTTATTACTATTATATAAATCACAACTTGATATGTGAATTTCCTCATATAATACTAACTCCAAAACTTTATGTAAACGACACTTTAGTCCATAAATCATAATATTTCCAATCACATTATAAAACATTCCTTTCAACTACAGCCCAATTGATTCTTAGGATGGTTCTCAAGATTTCGGCTCAGTATTATCCCTTTAATGAACGAATATGATGTTAAATTAGTTGTACTAAATAACTTTAACAAAAAAAAAACTAAGATTAAAATTGAAGTACGATGGGTGCTACACTCTCCCCCACTTAGAGAAATTCGGTCCCCGAATTCTTTCTAATCTTTTGAACAAGTTGACTGTTTATCAACCCTGTAGGTTGGTTGAACCTGATAACTCAGTATTACATGAATGATTGTAGGACTTCAGCTAAACTCTTTAATCTAGAATATACGAAATCAAATCAGGCTATTTGAGTAAATGGTGAGTTTACAAATACTCAACCATCCATGTGACTTATACCTAACAAGTTGGGAAATGAATGTTTCAGTAGGGAATTAGAGAGAGATGACAATAAAATTAGATTTTACGAAATATTAGACAAACACAACCTGATAGGGAGATTTGAGAAATTGCTATCAAAGACATCTTGTAAATTATTTTGAAATGATACATGACTTTGATGAAGAACCCTTTAAGAATAACCAAGTAGACTGCAGTTTCCAAATTCTTATTATTATTATTATTATTTTTTTAAATAAATAAAAAAAAAATTGTAAAATATTAAAGTCTCACCTCACATTCACATTTCACCTTTTTCTTCGAAAAGAGTACGGATTAGTAATTCTTTTTTTTTTTTTTGGGAAATCGAATGGATTAGGATTTAAACATGCGCGATGTAGGCAATCAAAATGAAAGATCAGTTCTGTATTCCTTTATCACTTAGGAGTCGTATGAGATGTAAGTTTAACACAGAATAGACGAAGACGTGAAGGTACAAGTACTTTGACAAGGTAACAACAATTAATCATACAAAATAATAATAAAAGAATAGTTGAGTCGATCTAAACGAAACTTTATCATTTTATCTTCCTATTAATTTAATATGATCTAATCTCTAAGCTATTGCAGGTTACACGATAAATTCTAATAAATGTGTCAAGTTCGATTCACAAAAATCAAAAAGATAGTTTTGCCCAAAAATTACTAAAATAACACATATTATACGAATAACATCCATCCTAAGATATTCACAATGATTACATTATCATTTTTAAACTTCCCTTATCATTTTCATATGTGGTCATGTGTTTTCGTACAACACTGGTGGCTAAATAAACACAAAGCACATAAAATTAACTACCAAATACAAGCTGTCTTTTGAGGAGCCAAACAAGTGAATAGGGTTCCAAGTAATATTTTAAATTAAATTTACTACTTAAATATGTGTCGAAGCTAAAACTTAAAATGAGAATGGCTTATGGACAATGGATTAAATCGTCCACAAGCAAATTAATGTTGTGGCATAATAAAACCAAATGCAAAACCCTCAGTGGCCCAATATGTGGGCTTTCGAACTGGGATTTCAACTTCAAATATAAGTAGAGTTTAAAAAGTTCTTTCAAGTAATGGGAATTTAATTTGTGAGGCCCAGGACTATTTTAATTTGATTTTGAAAGCTCAGAAATTTTTTGATTATAATTTAAGTAACAAGTGAAGTAGAATTTAAAAAAACAAATGTTAGGACAATTTCAAAAATGATGATTCATTTTTGCTTGATTCTTTAGAGGAAATTAATTTCTTCTTCATCTTGTCCATAAGAACCCAACATACACACATAATATTAGGACTCCATTATCTACAAATCCAACATAAAAATTACACCATTGTAAATTAGCTGTTTTCGTGGTGTACTGCCCAACGTTAGTGTAATTAGTAAGCACATAGAATACATAAAATTGATTTTCACTCAAATGATTAACGTCTTTGTATTGCTAGAATTTGAAGTGCTAGAATATTGAAGGCATATTTAGTAAGTAAATTAGTATGCCAAGTCAAAAATCTAAACTATGAAATTTAAATTAAACAAATAATAACTCAAATTTGATCCATAATTAACATGGGCCTGCAACGGTTGGATAATTAAAAAATTACATTTATAATCTTAAGAAACTAGGTTAGTTGCAACATCATTGACTAAAATCTTGAGACAGTTGGAATTCATTTTGTCAAATATTTGGAACTTTGTATTTTTCTTGTTTCAGTCAAGTAGAAATTTGCACTTATAAAATGGAAGTATATGTCTACAAGCTTCAACTTCTATTATCAAATGTATATTATGGCGTTTCAATTTTAAACTTAATTTATTAAGATATTTTTTTGTTTAGAAGTTAGAACTATAGCTAAGGAAGCCTTTTGGTCAGGCTCCATTCATGAAACTTCAAAATTCTTAATAAATTATTGAGTTATTGGAATATATTCCGGTTTTAAATATTGGTAAAGGTCTCACTAAAAACCTTTAATAGTGTGACAAATTAATAATCCTGACATTCACATGGGTCATTCTAATTGTGCAATGATTTCAATATTTTTGAAGAAAAACACATAATTTTAAGTGATTTGAAATCAAGATAAGATTGGACATATTAGGTCGAAAAAAGTATTGGATGGAGCTATCCAAATGATATATTGCACTACAAAATGAATATAATTTTCAAAGTTGTAATTGCTTGTCGTTGTAGAATATATAGAATATCCAGTTGTGTTTTACAAAAAAGGCATGGCTAGCTGTGTTTGGATTGATTATCCAATCAAATAGTGGACCTAATTCTCTGGTGGGATAACAAAAGAACAAAAGCAAGCTCTGGACTTTCCTGCATGGGTTTCTACCATTCACAACTCGATAAATCAATCAGATTCAGAACACGTGGATAGGTTTTTGAATTTTCTATTTATATGTATAAACTTAATTTTCCAGTATCATTCATTCACAACTGGATTAAAATGCATATATTACATTAACGCATATTTTGGGTTTTGGCTTTTTTTGAGCTCTTTCCTAAAGTTATACCTCTTCCATTCTACTAAAAAAATGATTCTCGATTAAATTGAATTTTATTATTCTCTAGTATTAAAAATACGAAAAATAACTTGTAATTTATTAATTCACTCGAAAATAAACATGTAGATTTATAGTTGGCCATTGATGTAGAGAGTTTGTCGTACCACGTTAAAATTCAGGGTGACATCTTAAAACAAGATTTTAATACTTGTTCCTTTTCTGGTAGTTAACAATTCATTTCCTGATGTCACATCTCTAACAACTAGTATATGAGTCATAGGTTTGTAAATTAGTCGTTGTTTAACAAATTATTAGTGCACTATTTTATTAACATGATTTTTCTCTGTCTTTATAAATTTTAATTATGGACTATTACAAAGAAAAAAATATGAGAAGTGAAGGAGCAACGTTGGTTTTATTGCTATTGGTTCTATGTATAGGTCCTATACATATAACACTTGGTTTTATACTTAATGGACTATTACAAAGAAAAAAATATGAGAAGTGAAGACATAGAACCAAGAGTTAGGTCCTATACATATAACACTTGGTTTTATACTTAGCTCCTCATTGCTATTGTATTTATATGATTTTGACCATTTTTAGTGGACCTATTTAGTGTTTGGTTTATGGTAATTTATGATAATTTTTAGTAGGTTCATTAATCAACTTGACTTGGTCAAAATTCATTTCCTATATAGAAGGGTTATGGTAAACTTTATTCTTGATATTGAGAATGACACACTTTTATACAATGTTTGTGAGATTAGTTTACTCCCCATAAGAGTGTTTTTGACAATGGGATAAAGGATTGGTTCCTCGTGTCCTTGTGGTCATGTACATAGGATGAGATACCGTTGTAAGTTAATGGGGTTTTATCTTGGAATTGTGAATCAGCCGTAAAAACTTGCACGTAGGGAGGCAATCATGACTTAGGACGTCATGTGGCGTTACTCTCTATCATTGCAGTATCATATTTTAGTGTTTATATGTTGCTTTATATATATTATTTCATGTTTTATAAGAATATGTTATAGTTGATTATAATATATTCTTACATATATTTGACTATTTTTAAGATTATATAAACACAAATCACAAAATATACAACAATCTAAAGCCATGGTTTTGTGATTTATGTTTTAATAGAATAAGTTTTTGAAATAGCATATCTAATTATCTAATGTTTCATGTTCTTGTATGTGAGGAACTTTTGATGAAAAATTCACAAGCCAAATCATTGCTCCTTCGGCTAAGTTTAAACGTTTTGGAAGGAAATGGTATAAAACTATTTTAAGGTCCTACGCAACTTTGATTATTTAACAAAGGAAAGGAAATGGCATGCTTTCGATTTTATTTATAATATATCTTGTGTGTATATGTGCATCATGAAAATATATGGCATCAAATTCATGTCAAAACTACTCTTGCTTAAAGTGATAGACAATTAAAATTTAATACAATTTTTTTCTTGAGAATACTCTAGATTCTGACGTTGTAAACGATGCGAAATTAAGTTTTAAAAAAATTATACATATATTATTTGTTTCATTAGGGAAGATTATATTTCCTTTTTATATTATAGTTTGTTTATTTTTTATTAGAATTCGAATCTGATTACTTTTCTTTTATTAAGATTCAAATCTAATTGTTTTTCTTTTATAAGGTTTCCTTTTGTTTTAGAAGTTTACTTAGTTAATATGTTTTATTTTAGTAGGAAAATAGATTCGGGAAGATATTCCTTTCTATAGAATTCTTCCCTAAATTAAGATTTTTTTCCTATAAATAGGCTACGTTTTTTTAATTAATAAGATAAATTAATTTTCATTAAAATTTGTGAGTTTTAGTCTTTCTCGTTTGTTAAGTACTTTATCAAACTTATCATAGTAATATCCGTGGCGTTCATCCCGACTTATCAAACGGTAATCCATAAATTTGTGGCATCTTCATCACTTCATTCCGACGTTTGTATACATAGATTTCATCGGGTCAAGGTCTTCTATACCGAGGTTTCATTCACTTCACCAAATTCAAAATCCATCTTTGGGAAAATTCCGCGATGAAACAACACATTTTCGGAAGATTCATACCATTTGGCACCAGAGTCGCTCCACAAAAGCTGATGCACGAGGAGCAGAGACCAAATTTATGTTCGAAGCATTAGAAATAGAGATGGGGAGGCTGAGGGCATACATTCATGAGCAAATGGATCGCATGGAACAGTCTCAAGTAAACTACACCTAAAACTTTCCACATGTGACTAGAAGGGTTGTACCATGAAGGGAAGTGAGAGTAAGTGATGAGTTTGAAGGGAATAGCATTAAGGTAGTGATGTCAAATGGGCTGGGGTGGTCCAAGCCCGTGATGGGCCGGCCCGGCCTGCGCTAGTGATTTACCCTTCCAAACATGTTTTTTACAAAAAATTTTTTAAATATGTTTAGTCAAATTTAACTTAGAACAAAAATAAATAGTTAAATTTGAAAAAAAAAATTAACATAATATTATTTCAAAGTAGTGAAACTTAGAAGTACATAATTTTACTCTACCCCGAATTCTACACTAACCGTATTGAAATTGAGTCCATTTATTATGGTCGTAAGCGTTTGAAGCGGGACCCACGCGGTATTCACAATTTTTAATTAAACTCATAAAATCTTCATCGTCTTCTTCTTCAAGCGGTAATTCCTCGACGGGCGTCATGATAAAGTCTTCATCATCATCTTCATCTTCTACTTCATCATTGTTCATCGATTTGGATTTGTTCACATTTTGTATGTCCGCTTCCCTCCCCCACCCTTGATCAAGCCAATCATTGTACAAAATACAAAATTTTATTGATTTTGGACTTAGCCAATTTCTTGTATCGATAACGGTTCTTGTCCTGTACTAAAGCACTTTCAGAAGCTACGGTAGACATTTGGGGCTAGTAAATCACGAGCAATAGAATAAAGAATAGAAAACGTTGCACTTTCATTTTTCCACCATTGTAAATTTTAAAATTTTCATAATATCCATCCAGGAGCAATTGAAGATAATATTACATTTCACATTTTGCCATATGTGTTGTTCCATGAGTATTTTGCAATGAGGCTAACAAAGAAAAAGGATGACAGGATGATGAATGAACATTTGATGTCGATGATGTATGAATAACGTTAGATGAAGATAAATTAGATTCATATAATGACAATAAATTTATTAATAAATTCTCGACATGGTCTTGTTCGTCTTCCATGTTTATGTCTTGCAAGTTAGTTAATTTATAATATTATTTCATTAAAATTAAACAACCAACTTTTTTACATCTAGGGTCAAATATACAACTTAAGATACATATTGGAGTAATTATAGAAAAATATTTGTTCCATTTTAACTCTATTTTATTATACTTTTTACATCATCATTATCTATTTTGAGAAAATATTTCAACTACTTTAATTGTATTAGATAACATAATATTAGATTTCGTGTAGTAAGAACCGGACATCATTGTGGTAACTTCATGAAATATGTTTAATAAAGGAGCAATTGTGTTACCGATATTCCAATCAAATTAATGAATATATGCCGACTCATATTTCCCAACAAATGTTTGATTACAAATTGAATTAATTATACTACGATAAGGATAAGTTTCAAACAACATTTTATAAGTATAGTTCCATCTAACTTCCACATCTAGGTAAGGTGCTTTATACGTAAAATTATTTATCTGAACAATACGTTTATATTTTTTTATGTCTAATGGTTGAAGCTTTAATATGAGATATACAATTTCTAATTTTGTGAATATGTCCTTTTTATGAAATCCAAATCATATGTAACACATAAATGCATAATATGACACATACATCTAATATGAAATAATTTTCCACCTAAAACTGGATGCAATACATTTTTCAAAAATACAATAGCTCTAGTGCAATTTGTTGCATTATCAAAAGATATTGACATTATTTTATTTGAAATATTCCAATTTTCACAACAACAATGTAAAGCTCTAGTTATGTGGTAATCCCTGTGGATGATCAAGTTGTTGAAATCGATTATTCTTTTTTCTAAATAATAATCATCGTCTATCCAATGTGCCGTTAGGCAAATATAATGAAGACAACACTTCTGCCTTTCCACATATCCAATGTTAACGAAATCTTAGAAGTTAAATTAGAAAATTTAATTTTCAAATTATTTATTTATTCTATATATTGCTTAAAACCATTATTATAATAAGTATTACGTGACACCCGTTTAAATTGTGGTTCAAAACACACTTTTATAAAGTTTTCAACAAATACATTTTCGGCAAAAGTAAAAGGCAATTCGGCTTCAATGACTAACCGAGCTAAACTGTTTCTCATTACAATTTCATTATAACTCAATGTTTTGATATTACTTTGTGCAAACTCCATCCTCACTCGATTCATCAACATCTATTGTCTCCCATCCGGAATTCTTAGTTTTCAAATGCCTACCCATATTACCGGTACTCCATGATCCATTCTTTTTAAATACAAATTCGTTCTTACGTACTCGACAAAAAAAAAATCTTCATCGGGCACAAGTTGAAAATATTTCAAATATTTACTTGTTGTAGGTCTTATTCCTAATCTATCCTTGTTCCCTAAGTGTTCATTACCATTTTCTTCGATTCATTTCTTCATTAAATTGTGATTCTGACATATTAAAAGTTTCGTGATGTACAAAATGTTCATCTTTGGTATTAAACAATCTTTTTCTGCTAGACATATTATAAGTCGGAATATTTAGAATTTCTAACTAAATAACTTCTAATAAAACGATGCAAAAAATTTAAAGAAAAACTAAAAATATGATGTTACCGAAGTGAACTTATATTTTTTATCGATGATCGAACGACACAATGAACGACACCACTTCGGAATCATGTCAAGAAATTGAACCCATTTCGAAGTCGTAAATTATTATGTAAAGAGGTAGAATAATTGTGACTACAAGTTGTGAGATAATAATCAAATTAAACTACAAATTCTATATTTATAGACAAGAAAACGTTAAAAATAAAAAGCAAAAAACAAAAATAATTAATACCTATTAGGCAACGGTCATATATGACCGTTGCTACTGTTGGCTAACAACTTGGCTATTGCTGCAGTGTATAGTTATTAAAAAGAATTATATTTTTCACATAAGGGGCTAAAGAGATTCGATTCGTAGTTTTTGCAAATCCTACCACTAGCGCAATATTCACAAAAAAATATATAGTTTCATATTTAATGGGCTGGGCTGTGCTGTTATGGATCGGACCAGCCCAACCCATGAAATCTCATAGGCCGTGCCAACCCAGCCTACCAAAGCCCACGGGTCGCGGCCCAGTGGGCCATGCCAGCCCATTTAACATCTTTACTTTGAGGGAGAAGATGATAGAGAGTACATTATAAGTAATAGGCGATATGGTGAGAGGTTGAGAGAGGCGAGAGAACGAGAAGACAACAACCTAGGAAGCATTATCATACAAATTCTTTAGGAAAAAATGATCTGGAGTTGTACCTTGAGTGGGAGGAGAATGTGGAACTCGTGTATGATTATCATAGATATTCTGAACTTAAAGTCAAAATAGCAACAGTTGTGTTCTGACTATGCTATTGTATGTTGGGACCAACTAGTTATCAGTAGGCGAATGAATAGGAAGCCACCTATTGACACTTAGGAGGAGATGAAGAGAGTGATGAGGAAGAGATTTGTTCCAAGTTACCACCATCGGGAGTTGTATAACAAATAGCAAAGTCTTCGTCAAGACAATCACAGCGTGGATGAGTACTACAAGGAGATGGAGGTAGCTATGATTCGCGCCGATACACAAGAGGATCGAGAGGCTACCATGGCTAGGCTTTTAGCAAGTCTGAACCAAGAAATTTTAAATATGGTGGAATTGCAGCACTACGTCAGGTTGGAGGATATGGTTTGCATGGCCATAAAAGTTGAGAATCAACTCAAGAGGGGGATTATTTGGCCTTGGAAAGCGAACCAATGACAAAAGAAAGAGCCACCAGTCGAACCAATACCAAAGATGATAAAATAATTTATAGCATATTGAAGTTATTCTCCTTAGTGGTTAGTTAAAAAATTATCTTGAATATGTATTGAAGAATTCATGAGCATACATATGATTATGTGATTTAGTAGTATATTATCAATATTAAATTACATATCACTAAAGTCTAATGGTTTTGTACATATGGCGGACTATATGGTTAATGTTGAAGTTTAATCCGTGATAGAAAAAGGAACACATGTATGTTTAAGTGCGATATTTTATTAGTATATCCGAATGACATGCCAACCTACTAGTGGTATTCTTAATTTTAAAGAGATATTGAATTTAAGATAATATAGTAAATGTGATTTTTAAATTGTGATTTTTCAAAATATTATGTGGCAAACATAAAATTAATTCTTATATAAGGAGTCATGTCTAATTACTCTTGTGATATCATTGAGATAACTTATAAGTTAATTTGATCATTTCATGATATGCTACAAACGTGGAGTTTACGATACTGCAAAATTGTTATGTCCTTTAACTCCGAGTGGATTAAAAAAAATCTTTTAATAGTGCATTAATTTAATTTAATTTAAAATTGTATTAATATTTATTTATAGTCATATGTTGCTCAATTATGAGATGTTGTGGAACGTGGGGTTAAGCAAAGTTATGAAATTGAAAAAAAAATTAAATCTAATATTTTACTATATCTCGACTTATCAAAATTTGAATGAGATACGTAGAAAATGAGTTGTAAACTTATTGTATCCAAAGGCAAAATATAAATCAATTCTGAGGATATTGATTACTAACATAATAATTTGTGTGCTTTGTTTTCAATTAATAAAACACTTTCTTATGCATTTGCTATTTGACAAGTGTGTATTCTTTTACAATGAGAGAGATAAAGTTAAAGAATTATAATTTTTAATGTTAAAAAGAATTTCAAGAAAGAATTCTGAATTCATACATGATTCAGATTGGTGATATAATTTATACAAATTAGGTAAATATTATTTGAAGCATTATTGCATATGTATGTGCGTGTGCATTGAAAAACAAAAGATGAAAATTCCCTTGATTGACATTGGATTCTATGAGATGGAAAAGAAGCATAACTAATATATTCCATGAGATGGAAAAATTTTCTCGAGGGACTAACGCAGAAATTAGATCCTTGTCATCGAGGGGATGGGCTAAGTCCATAATAAAATCACCTCCGAGAACAACCCAACCTTTGTGATCGGAGTTCCATGAAGAAGGTTCAATGGGTAGGAACAACCTGTAATGCGTGATTCATAACCACAATTTTGAGGAGAGTATTCTATAAGATGCCTCCTTCACAATCCCTAAGGTGAAGTATTGTAAAAGTGTGATATGAGGTTGGGCTTTGACCCTTAATGAGACTAAGGCGACAAACTCCGGGGGGTAGAGGTCACACATACCCTTGGAGGTCTCACCTAAGTGAGAGTAGACATAAGGGTCGGAGCTATGAGCTTGAACTGGCCATAGAGACCTCATGAGAATCAAGATCAGAGCGCATGGCCGGTAAACACGCTAACCCACTATAACCATATCCTAAAGTTTATGTCGTGCGTGTAATAACAGAAGTTTGATCAAGCAACCTAATTCAAGGCTTAGTCCATTAATGCTCCCTCAAATGAATATTACTATCACTAAGTGTAGGTTCAAGCCTGGAAAGTACCTCCACATATTGCATGATATAAAGTTGCCACCATATTTGATTGAATTACTTAATTTTAGAATTTTAAACCTTGTTGGAAATTGTTGGAAATAATCTTTAAAATTTCTTCAATTAATTATTTATTTCCAACAGTTATATTTTATTAAATTCTCACAATCAGTGTCTCTATTTATTTATATTTTATTAGACTTATAAACCTCATATATATATATATATATATATATATATTTTGACAATCATTTGTGGATCTATTTAGTATTTGGTCTATGATGATTTATAATGGTATTTAGTAGGTCCATTAATCAAATGGACTTGGTCAAAATTCATTTCTATATAAAGGGGTTATGGTCTACTTTATTCTATGATATTGAGAGTGACACACTTTTATATACTGTTTCTGAGATTATTTTGCCCTCCCATAAAAGTGTTTTTGGCAACGTGAATAAGGATAGGTTCACCGTCTACTCGTGGTCGTGCACATAGGATGAGATACCGCTGTGAGGTAACATGTTTTTATCTTGGAATCGTGATTAGCTGTATAAACTTGCACGTAGGGAAGCAATCATGGCTTTAGGACAACGTCATGTGGCGTGACTCACCATCGTTGTAGTATCTTATTTTAGTGTTTATGTGTTTCTTTATATATATTATTTCATGTTTTATATGAATATACTAGCGTGTAACCCGTGCTATGCACGATCTATATATCAATTTCAATATAACTTGTAAAAAACTTATTGTACAAATTTGAAATATTTTAATAATTTGAGAATATAATTGAAAATCCTTTTCGCAAACATCGTGATACATATTAATCACAATTGTAGTAAAGCAAATAAGCAATAATTATTTATTAAACATTATAATAAAAAAAATCAAGAACAAAAGAACATAATGAATTCAAATGTTTTTATTAAGAAACTAATATAATATATGAAGATCAAAAAGAACCACATTCATAAATTATTAAATAATATATCACATTTATCAAATTAAAATGATCCAGATCTTCGTTTATTCAAAGCAATAATCTCTATGTCATGAACACATATTAAGAACATACCAAATATCAATACGAATATACAAAAAATAAAAGTAAAAAAAAAATTTTGATGTGATAAAGTCGAGAAACATATATTGATCAATTGAAGAACATGGAACATGCAAATCAATGTCATGAAAATCGTCATAGAAATATACGCAAGAGATAAGAAGATGCATCAAAAGAACATAATATTAAGTTTTCAAATACGACTCAAACAACAACCGCAAAGATAACATGGATAGCTTCTGCCATAATTGTAGGATTAAAGAATATATGCGTATTAACTTAGTAAACGTAATTTTCATATAGACATACGATTATTTAAGTATATTCTAATAACTTATACTTATGACATACGATAAAGAAGGCAAAGATCATTATTGATAATCCATTTAAAAACTTCCCTTGTAGAATTAAGGGCATACTAATGTCATGGGTGTATATTACTCTATAGGATTTCAACTAAATTAACCGCACCATTTAAATTGACAGATACCTTCTTCATCATGCAATGGCAAGGTTTACCAACTAGGTCATTTTGATAAGTTTCCTTTTTTAAGTTACTTTTATAAATTAAATATTTGATTCTTCACCATTATGAGTAATTCATGCAGTTCAACAAGGAATAGTAATTCGTGCGGGAAAAAGGAGGGGAAGTTTAACTTAATTATTTTTCCTTTTAGGTGCATAGGCACTATTATTGGAAAGTAATGATACTTTTAAAATTAATAAGAAAACATTATGAGAATTCAGCATTGCAATTAAAACATAACGTATTTTTTAAATTAAAGAATCACCAAAATGGCAAATCCTATTGGTTATTTTCTTTAGTAATTTCACATCGTACTATAGGCAATTAAAACATAACGTATCATATATATTATAGCAAAGCGCTCCGTTGACCACAATGCCAATTTTCACTCAAAATTTTGAATTCTTAGAATTTTGAATTTTTTAATTGGTTTGAAAAAGATTCATTGGTTGCTTTAAATTTGATTAAAACACTTAATCAATTTCCAATTATGGTGCCTCTCCACTTAAAAGGAAAGATCAATTTTGCCTTCATTGATTATTTGCATGCGTTACTCCCAAATTACTCCAAATAATAAAATATTCATAGATATAATTTATATAACTTTAACATGAAAAAGGAAAGTTATAAATAAATTTAAATGATTTTTAATGTTAAAATAAATGGTGAGATCTAATAAGGAAATATATATATATATATATGAGATAGTATTTTGTCAAATATTCTATAAGGAAAATTATTGACATTGGTCACGTAATTCATTGCGGCTGACTTTCTTATTTCCATCATTAAACCATTAAATTGATTACATAATATTAATATAAAATAATTTTCTCTTAGTTAACATTTATATATTTTTAATCCTAAAACTACAGCAGAAGTTGTTGGTACCATCATTGCTATTGTTATTATAGTGGTGTTCAAAAATTTAATATGATTTTCTTTTCATGTATTTTATAAATCTTTCATATATTTCAAAGATAATTTATATGATATTGATTTGTATATTTTCATATTCTCAATTAATTGAGAAAAAAGTCTTAGTTACAAATCCATCAAATAATATGAATATTATGCTATTAGATCTTTTCATATCCTGAATGTTCTTTTACATATTTTTGTATTTATTCATATTGATATTTGGAATATTCTTAATCCAGGCCTAATCCAAAATCGGAGGTGGTTGCAACCATAGTCAATCGAGTATTTGTAAGTGGCGAACTATATAATTTCGTCTCTTTAGTCTTTCTTCTAATCTCTTAAGTATATTCTTTAATGATGAAAAAGGCTTGCAAGACTATCAACGTGTGAATATCATGCTAGATCACTTTCTCGTACTCTAAATTTATTTTTTATATATTTTTATATTTATTGGTATTTTGAATTTGTCCCATATCCGAAATCAATTTAAAATCTATGTGTTTTTTTAATACAGGATTAATTCAAAATTTGGGGTGGTTGGAACACTCAATCGATTAAATTAAGTGGTAAGTTGATTATTTTTTTCGACTTCTTCTTTCCTAATTCAAGGATATATGCACTTTCAACAAGAGTTTTGTGGAATATGAAATAAATTTTGTAAGTATATTCATTATAATTAGGAAAAATTGCTATATTGATAAAAAAAAGGAAATAGAGGTTAAAGACAATCCTTAACATTTTATAATCTTACAACCTTACAGACCATCTTCAGCCACAAATTGTGGTTGCAAAATCCCTGTACCCTGCATAGCAAGTTGTTCTCTATTCTATTATTTTTATTTGAAATCAATAACTCGAATATCTAAATATTTCTTTGGTCCCATACATAATTGTTAACGTGTATTTTGTACACGTTTATTGTGCGGATTATTGCGTTGATCATTACTTTTTAGTCCATATCTCATATGTATTGTGCTTCTATTATCATATCTAGGTATTTATATGAGGATGGAACGACAAGATGACAAAAAGTGGCGAAAAACGAAGAAAATGAGTTTTGCCCGAAGGCAGAAGCAGAAAGGTTGCTGGATTTAGGCGTGACCATTCTGGTCACGCCCAAAAATTGGAAGCTTTCTGCCTTGGAACGAAGAAAAAGACGAGATGTCGATTTTTTTTGGGCTTAGATAGACTTTTGATCCACGTTTCTATTTCCCAATATGTTAGGGAATTATTTCTTTTTATGTTTGGAAGTTTATTTCCTTATTTTGAACATTCCTAGTTGGATTAGGATTCTTAAAATCCTAACTATTTTATGTTTCCTTGTTTAGATAGGATTCTTTAGCTTTAAATATGTGGAATATTACTCCACAAAACCTACCTTCGATTTTAATATTACTATTCACGTTTTTGCTTTGACTCTGGATTTTCGAATTCTTCATCTTTTGCAACGATCTTCAATTATGTGTTGCTAAACACATAATTCTAGTCTAAGGATTTAAGGTTTTATTTCTTTTAAATTTCGTGAGATTGCTTGTGCTTTTATCTTCATTGTTCTCCTAGTATTCACTCTTTCCCCGAGATTTGTTGACAATATATTGTAATCAATTAATTAATCTGGCCAATTAGTTAGTTGTTAGAATTATATTTCGCTAATTAGGAACCAAATCCGTAATTGTTTGGCAAACCCTAATAATCGTAGCAATTAACGACGTTGATTATGGACAAGTTTTCGATTAGTCGTTATGGGAATTAGTGATCCGGTTTAAATAATCCGAGCTTGCGTGTTTATTGATCGGGATTAGTGTTTTTCAGAATGCTATTGATAAATTAAATCCTAAGAGCTTGTTTAGGGTTGTTTAATCGATAAGGGCAATAATCAAAGAGCTTGTTTTGATTATCGAAATCGTAAGGAAAAACGAGGTCGTCAGAGCTTGTTGACGGCTATAGCTAATCTATTTAAGAGCTTTGAACTATTCTATATGCAATCAGTGATCGAATAATAGAATCAATACCGAATATCCGAAGACTAGAATCTCATCTCTTATTGAATTCGAATTTTATCTCTTACTTGCTTTTTAATTTACGTTAAATTGTTTTCTAATTATTTCTAGTTAATTCAATCCAAAAACCCCCCTTTTATCATATTAGTAATCTAGGAATTGAATCTACACTGTTCCCTGAGGATCGACCCTACTTATTGCTATTTACAAATCTTTTCAAGTAGGTTATTTATTTTTGTTGGATTCGACACCCACCAATAATTTAAATCTTATTATTTTATCTCAGTTTTTAATTCTTGAACAGTACTAATTGACGAATATAATACATCTATAGGTACTAATTGAGGATATAGAAAAAAACATAAATTTTTCGTATGGAATTCGGATCCCATCGAATAATATTCATATTTTTGAATTAATCCACGTTAACAATGTACTTATATATTATATATTTTAAAGCTATTAATTTTAACAATTTATCAAATTATTAATAGTCCCAACGAGTGATTCATATGAATAATAGGACTACAAATAGACGGTGAACTTTGACATATAAATTTGTTAAAAAATTGAAGTTTAACTTTTTTCCCTATCATCTATATATATCTATGTCTTCATTATTCGTTATTCATTATATTTATTTTAATTTGCTTAATATTATGTTGAGAAATTGTATTAAATTATCATAATAAACTTCTCTAGATTTGCAAGAGTACATCTTGAACAAGAAATTGAATTATGAAAAATCTTGATTTCAATCAATAATTAATATATTAAAATTCTATAAATGGGTTTTTTTTTTGTCTTTTTGGTGAATATAGGAATTAGGAAGAATATCTTTTACAAAATTTAAAAACTATTGGACACCAGCTGTAACTACTAATCTCACAGGAATACCGTAAAAAAATTGGATGGTGTTTTGAAAATTTTGAAGATCAATGTAAGATGTGAAATTACTAAAGAAAAGAACCAATTTTGGATTTGTCTATACATTTAATTAACTCAAAATTCTAAATCCAACTAAATTTGTTTTTAAATTTTGGCCATTTTGGTGATTCTTTAATTTAAAAAATACGCTATGTTTTAATTGCAATGCTGAATTCTCATAATTTTTTTTTTATTATTTTTAAAAGTTTCATTACTTTCCAATAATAGTGCCTATGCACTTAAAGGAAAAATAATTAAGTTTGGCTTCCCCTCTTTTTTCCCGTTTTTCCCGCACGAATTACTATTCCTAATGTTGAACTGCATGAATTACTCCTAATGGTGAAGAATCAAATATTTAATATATATAAAGTAACTTAAAAAAGGAAACGTATCAAAATGACCGAGTTGGTAAACCCTACCATTGCATGATGAAGAAGGTATCTGTCAATTTAAATGGTGCAATTAATTTAGTTGAAATCCTATAGAGACACCCATGACATTATTATGCCCTTAATTCTGCAAGGGAAGTTTTAAATGGATTTTCAATAACGATCTTTGCCTTCTTTATCGTAGGTCATAAGTATAAGTTATTAGAATATACTTAAATAATCGTATGTCTATATGAAAATTACATTTATTATGTTAATACTCGTATATTCTTTAATCCTACAATTATATCAGAAGCTATCCATGTTATCTTTGCAGTTGCTGTTTGAGTTATATTTGAAAACTTAATATTATGTTCTAATGATGCATCTTCTTATCTCTTGCGTATATTTCTATGACGATTTTCATGATATTGATTTGTATGTTCCACGTTTTTCAATTGATTAATATATGTTACTCGACTTTTTCACGTCCAAAATTTATTTTCTACGTTTATTTTTTGTATATTCGTATTGATATTTGGTATGTTCTTAATTCAGATCCAAATTTGATGGTGGTTGTATGTATTCATGACATAGAGATTATTGTTTTGGATAAAAGAAGATCTAAATCATTTTAATTTGATAAGTGTGATATATTATTTAATAATTTATGAATGCGGTCCTTTTAGATCTTCATATATTATATTAATTTCTCAATAAAAACATTTGAATTCATTATGTTCTTTTGTTCTTGATTTTTTTATTATATTGTTTAATAAATAACTATTGCTTATTAGCTTTACTACAATTGTGATTAATATGTATCACGATGTTTGCGTAAAGGATTTTCAATTATATTCTCAAATTATTATAATATTTCAAATTTGAACAATAAGTTTTTTACAAGTGATATTGAAATTAATATATATGGTAAATTGCTTTTTTCGTCCCACAAGTGACACCATCATCAATTTTGCTACTACACTTGTTGGTTTTTTCACTCTCAGTCCCATTTGTCGTCAAATCTCTCACATTTGGTCCTTTGACCAAATTCCGTCAGTAAATAGACGGAGCAATGCACGTGACACGTGCGTGGTCGTTAATGGACCAAATTGAAGCGGGAATCAGAGCCCCAACTGACCTAATTTTGACCCATTTTGGTTTTGGATGGAAAATTAACCTAATTTCTCCGTATTTATTCTCTTTCTTCCCCAATTCTTCCCCATTTGACCTAATTTCTTTCTATTTATTCCCATTTCTTCCCACCCAAACAATGGTAAGGGTGTGGTGGTTTGATAGCATTAGAATGAGATTGTATGGGCGACGTGAAGAACAAATTGCATGATTTTGTAACCTGTTTTCGCATTTGAATTTATACAATTGAAAATGCTGAGCAGTTTTATGAGTTTTATCATCTGATTTGCAGCATTATGCAAAAATGTGCATGAGATGAATAAATTTATAGTTTATAGCTAGAGATTAAAAAAAAGAGTCAAAATTGCTAGTCACTTTTGCAAGATAAAACTATTTTCAATTATGTATATATATATATATATATATATTCATTCTATAATATTCTCGAACAATACTCAACTTCAAAAAAATTGATTCTGACCGAAAATCGCACACTTTCTAGTGAGTCGAGATTCAAGAAACTTAAATTTACACAAAAGACTTTCGAAAAAACACAATAAGACAAAGTAGGCTACACAAGAAAATTACAGCATGAAGAAAACTTAGAAGAATATGTTGTATTGACTGGTGAGAGAGTCCCTGAGATTGGAGTAGAGGTTGAAGAGGGAATACTGTCGAAGGTTCTCAACCTCGTACCAAGAGTTGAAAACTGATTCATGCTTATCTGTGCCGGAAAATGCCAGTTGTTTCCCGATGCTACAATGTACATTTCCCCCTCGGTTTCTACAGTTGTTAGTTCTGATGGCACAGTCGGTGGCAATTGGGCGGGTTTTGGTTGGTTTTGGGTCGATTTCAAAGGGTTGATTGTTAAATGAGTTTGGTTCTTAAATAGTTTTAAAGTGGAACCAAATTCAACCCAAAATGGAATCAAAATTAATCCAAAAGGGAACCAAGTCCAACCCGACTCAATATCTTACATTTTGTTCATTATAATTTAGATTATTGGCAAACAATTTGGGCCTAACTTGAAATTTAGTTGGACCCAACTTGGAACCAAGTTGGAACCAATTAGGAACCAAATAAAATTTTCTTAGAAACCAATTCAACCCAAATTGGGTTGGAACCGTGCTTCCGGATCCATTTTGCCACCCCTAGTCTTAACCGTTAAGATAGACAAAGTTTGATTGACCCGAGCAGGAAGCGCATCCATCTCTTTTCCAATACAAGTTTTTGCAGCCTCCCCTTGTTAAATTCATGAACCTAAAATTCGCCCCCAAAATGGGTATAAAAAAAATTAGGTCAAATGGGGAAGAATTGGGGAAGAAATGGGAATAAATAGGAAGAAATTAAGTCAATTTTCCCTCCAAAACCAAAAGGGGACAAAATTAGGTCAACTGGGACTCTGATTCCCGCTTCAATTTGGTCCATTAACGGCCACGCACATCTCACGTATGTGGTTCCGTCTATTTCGTGACGAAATTTGGTCAAAGGACCAAATGTGAGAGATTGACGACATATGGGACTGAGAGTGAGAAAACCAACAAGCGCGGTACCAAAATTGATAATGGTGTCACTTGTAGGACGAAAAAAGCAATTTACCCTTAATATATAGGTCGTGCATAGCACGGGTTACACGTTAGCTATATATATATTATAGCAAAGCGGTCCGTTGACCACAATGCCAATTTTGACTCAAAATTCTAAATTCTTCTAAATTCTTAGAATTTTGAATTTTTTAAATTGCATTGAAAAATTTTCATTGGTTTCCTTAAATTTTGATTAAAACACTTAATCAATTTCCAATTATGGTGCCTCTCCACCTAAAAGGATAGATCAATTTTGACTTCATTGATTATTTGCATGAGTTACTCCTAAATTACACCAAAAGATAAAATATTCAAAGATTTAATTTAAATAACTTTAACATGAAAAAGGAAAGTTATCAATAAATTTAATTGATTTTGAATTTTAACATAAATGGTAAGATCTAATAAGGAAATATATATACATATATATATATGATAGTATTTTGTCAAATATTCTACAAGGAAAATTATTAACATTGGTCACGTAATTCATTGCGGCTGACTTTCTTCTTTCCATCATTAAATCATTAAATTGATTACATAATCTTAATATGAAAATAATCTTCTGTTAGTTAATATTTATATATTTTTAATCCTAAAACTACAGCAGAAGTTGTTGGTACCATCGTTGCTATTGTTATTATAGTGGTGTTCCAAAATTTAATATGATTTTCTTTTCATGTATTTTATAAACTCTTTCGTATATTTCAAAGATAATTTATTTGATATTAATTTGTATATTTTCATATTCTCAATTAATTGAGATAAAAGTCTTAGTTACAAACCCATCAAACAATATGAATATTATGCTATTAGATCTTTTCATATCCTGAATGTTCTTTTACATATTTTTGTATTTATTCATATTGATATTTGGTATATTCTTAATCCAGGCCTAATCCAAAATCGGAGGTGGTTGTAGCCATAGTCAATCGAGTATTTGTAAGTGGCGAACTATATAATTTCGTCTCTTTAGTCTTTCTTCTAATCTCTGAAGTTTCTTTCTTTAATGATGAAAAAGGCTTGCAAGACTATCAACATGTGAATATTATGCTAGATCACTTTCTTGTACTCTGAATTTATTTTTTATATATTTTTTATTTATTGGTATTTTGGATTTTTCCCATATCCGAAATCGATTTAAAATCGATGTGTTTTTTTAATACAGGATTAATTCAAAATCTGGGGTGGTTGGGACGACACTCAATCCATTAAACTAAGTGGTATGTTGATTACTTTTTTCGACTTCTTCTTCCCTAATTCAAGGATACATGCACTTTCAACAAGAGTTTTGTGGAATATGAAATAAATTCCGTAAGTATATTCATTATAATTAGGAAAAATTGCTATATTGATTTAAAAAAAAGGAAAATAGAGTTAATGACAGTCCTTAACGTTTTATAATCTTACAATCATACAGACCATTTTCAGCCACAAATTGTGGTTACAAAATCCCTGCACCCTGCATAGCAAGCTTCTCTCTATTCTATTATTTTTATTTGAAATCAATAACTCGAATATCTAAATATTTCTTCGGTCCCATCTATAATTTAAATCTTATAATTTTATATCAGTTTTTTAATTCCTGAAAAGTACTAATTGAAGAATATAATACATCTATAGGTACTAATAGAGGATATATTATACATTTAAAAAATGTCCTCAATTATTACTTATAGAAATTAATATATTTATAGAAAAAAAACATAAATTTTCCGTAAGGAATTCGGATCCCATCGAATAATATTCATATTTTAAATTAAACCACGTTATCAACGTATTAATATATTATATATTTAAAAGCTATTAATTTTAATATAGACCGTGAACTTTGACATATATATTTGTTAAAAATTTGAAATTTAACTTTTTTCCCTGTCATCTATATATATTTATGTTTTCATTATTCATTTCATTATATTCATTTTAATTTGCTTAATATTAAATTTGAGAAATTATATTAAATTATCATAATAATAAAGTTCTCTAGATTTGTAAGAGTCTTGAACAAGAAATTGAATTATGAAAAATCTTGATTTCAATCAATAATTAATATATTAAAATTTCTCTCAAATGGTCTTTTTTTTGTCTTATGGTGAATATAGGAATTAGGAACAATATGTTTTACAAAATTTAAAAACTATTGGACACCAGCTGTCAACTACTAATCTCACAGGAATACCATAAAAAAATTGGATGGAGTTTTAAAAATTGTGAAGATCAATGTACGATGTGAAATTACTAAAGAAAATAACCAATAGGATTTGGCTATACATTTAATTAACTCAAAATTCTAAATCCAACTAAATTTGTTTTTAAAATTTTTGGCCATTTTGATGATTCTTTAATTCAAAAAATACGTTATGTTTTAATTGCAATGCTGAATTCTCATAACGTCTTCTTATTATTTTTAAAAGTTTCATTACTTTCCAATAATAGTGCCTATGCACCAAAAAGGAAAAAATAATAAAGTTTGACTTTCCCTCCTTTTTCCCATTTTTCTGCAGGAATTACTATTCCTAAAGTTGAACTGCATGAATTACTCCTAATGGTGAAGAATCAAATATTTAATTTATAAAAGTAACTTAAAAAATGAAACTTATCAAAATGACCTAGTTGGTAAACCCTACCATTGCATGATGAAGAAGGTATTAGAAGGTATCTGCCAATTTAAATGGTGCAATTAATTTAGTTGAAATCCTATAGAGTAATAGACACCCATGACATTAGTATGCCCTTAATTCTGCAAGGGAAGTTTTTAAATGGATTTTCAATAACGAATCTTTGCCTTCTTTATCATATGTCATAAGTATAAGTTATTAGAATATACTTAAATAATCATATGTCTATATGAAAATTACGTTTACTAAGTTAATACTCATATATTCTTTAATCCTACGATTATAGCAGAAGCTATCCATGTTGTCTTTGCGGTTGTTGTTTGAGTTATATTTTAAAACTTAATATTATGTTCTTTTGATGCATCTTCTTATCTCTTGCGTATATTTCTATGACAATTTTCATGACATTGATTTGTATGTTCCATGTTCTTCAATTGATTAATATATGTTACTCGACTTTTTCACATCCAAAATTTATTTTTTACTTTTATTTTTTGCATATTTGTATTGATATTTGGTATGTTCTTAATTCAAATCCAAATTTGAGGGTGGTGGTATGTATTCATGACAGAGATTATTGCTTTGGATAAAAGAAGACCTGGATCATTTTAATTTGATAACTGTGATATATTATTTAATAATTTATGAATGTGGTCCTTTTTGATCTTCATATATTATATTAATTTCTCAATAAAAACATTTGAATTCATTATGTTCTTTTGTTCTTAATTTTTTTTATTATATTGTTTAATAAATAATTATTGCTTATTAGCTTTACTACAATTGTGATTAATATGTTTCACGATGTTTGCGAAAAGGATTTTCAATTATATTCTCAAATTATTAAAATATTTTAAATTTGTACAATAAGTTTTTTACAAGTTATATTGAAATTAATTAATATATAAGTCGTGCATAGCACGGGTTACACGCTAGTTCTAATATATATGTCAAATCTCAAGAAACTGGAATCCAAAATGGTCACTCAACAAGAAAAATTTGATCCAAAAGGACAAGACAACTTGATTTCATCTCGGGAACCCTTGACAATATCTCACTAAGATTCATGTTGTCATTTTTATAATATTATATATGCTCAATACAACTTTGATGATTAGCTGGCTTATTTGCAATCAGCCTAGCATAGAATTTAGCTAGTAACCACTTAGTATAAAATTTTATGTAGAAATTGAATATATCTGAAAATCACAATTTATTTTCATTGCACTCTTTCTTTACTAGAAGCCTTCGTTTGCTTGCATGGGACTGGAATCTAAATTAAAATAAGATATATAGTAATTAGATTTTCACTGAGTTGATTCTATTTAGAGTATTTGATTATGACTAAAAGAATGACTAAGAATATATATGTTTCTTGACATCCTGCAAGAAATAAAATTCACATTTGAAATATTTCTTCATCTTTTAGTAAAGTTATTTGTTGAGTTGTGTCATCAAGTTTGTGAAATGATACTATAAAAAGTTTATATACTAACAACAATTTCATGCTCATAGTTAATATTTAAATAGTAGCTAGCTAATTCGACGTTCCTCTTACTACAGAAAAACAAATTAAAATAATATGGCATGTTAAACTAATTAATTAGTTCAAAACACTTACAAAATGTGATGTATAAATAGTATATTATTATGAATATATATTATACAAAAATATGTAAAATAAATTAATGTATATGTATTTATAAATATTATACTTATATGTATAGATTTAATAGATTTATTTATTTGCATATACATGTTTACACACATACTTTATCATGCAGACATATATATTTATGTAAGTGCTATATATACAATTGTTAAAAATATGCATACATATTGATTTAGATAATACATTTCTTATGTGATAATTAATATTATTGACATAATATTAATATAGAGAATAAACGTGACTAGTTAGTTTTGAATTTAAGTTACCTTGAAAAAGAGAATAAAAAATACTCCAAATGAAGGTTTAAGATTTCCTGTTTTGAGGTGCATGATATGTTGAGGAATCTGCTTCGCTTCCTAAAATAAAATAATTTTACCAAACACATTAATCAAATGTTCAGATTAGATTTATTAATCTAGCGAACAAACAAAAGCCAAGAGTCCAGAAACAATGTTTGTTGCATTATACATTGCCTAATATTTAAACATTTAAGACCTGAAATTGATTTTGTAAAATATACATGACTTGTTTAAAACAGTAAATTTTTCTATTTTGAGGCAAGTACTGATTGGCTTGTAAGAGAAGACACACTTTGCCTGCAAGCATCAACTTACATTTTTCATAAACAATTTGATGAACATGCATGAACCAGCTGGAGCTTATTAATTTTTTCAACATTATTGAATATATAGCTATCTTTCTATATATAGTTTTTAATCTAAACAGAAAAATAAATTAATGTCGAAGCTCAATAATAGAGCTACATCATATCCCTGATAAATCCACACTAGTACTTAAAGTGTATGTGCGGTTTCTCAAGAAATTGAATTTATTTTTTTGGCCAAAATAGGGGTATACTAATAGCTCAAAAGTTTTAAGAAAAGAAATAAAGGAGGTGTATTACTGTTACATTTTAAAATAGAAAAAGATAAATCTTATGCAGAAACTCGACTCACATGCAATGTTTCACGTCAAATATCCAGAAATATTCATGCCAAATTCTTAATTATATATTCTAGGAACTAGTCAAATTTAGTACTTATTAATGGACGGACAAAGTGGCGTCATACATATTGTATTTTAATTTGCAAAAAATGTGAGGACAGGGCTGGAGCTTAAATAAAAATATGAATACAGTATTATGTACAGATATAGACATGACTACGTCTACAAATGTCGCATTCTTATGCAGTCACATGCATTTGTATACTTCTCATACCGGGACCCAACAGTTTTTGTAATATATAGCGTATTAAACCATATATTAAAAGTAATCAACCAAATAAAAATTAATAGAAATCACTAAGGTTAAAAGACAAATATTCAATAATTCTTAGTTAATCTCGAAATTAATTAGACATCTCAACCGTCTATACTATGCATATGGCATATATTCGATACCATATATTTGAAAGTCAATATAAAATATTCATTATAATAAATTAGTCGTTTGGTAAATTATTTAAAGCAAGAATCCTCTTTCTTAAACACTAGAACAAAAGGTCCATATAAAAGAATGATAAAATTCATGGTAAAATGTCTCCATCATATTATTGTTACACTTTATGTACCATCCAAATTCTGGGATAAAATATCTTCTTAAACTAAAATTTGGGTATCGGGTGATACACTAACTTTTAGTCCCTTAAATGCCGACAATTCTGCATTGTAAACTGAATTTCCATCTCCAATATTAGTCACACTTCTTTCAAATCCTTTAATCGCTGTACTATTAGAATCGGTATAGTTGGAATTGAAGTAGGCGATAAACGAGGGGTAGTTAAGATCGAGCGATGGATTTGAGCAATTATAAGAAGTCGAACTAGTGATAGTTTGAATCTGGTTTGTAGTGAAGTTCAACGCTACTCGGCACAAAACCAGCTCCAAGATTGGCCACTTACAGCTCGAGAGGGCCATCATTTAGTTGTCCGGTTGTCCTAAAACCCGATATTATGGCTCCCGGTGACTTAATATCAATGCTTCATTGTGAAACCGAAAACTCATCGGTAGAGATATCAATGGCCATGGTACGCACACATCATCAACTGTCGGCGGGAATTATGTTCATGGGGCTTCTTTCTTTAGCTATGTACAAGGTGCTATGGACTGAAGGTGTGGGTCCCGTGTCCATCAGTTTCACGTGTTGAATTCATCGAGATGGTCAAATTCTTCACCGGACAACTAAGCTATGGCCCTCTCGAGCTGTAAGTGGCCAATCTTGGAGCTGGTTTTGTGCCGAGTAGCGTTGAACTTCACTACAAACCAGATTCAAACTATCACTAGTTCGACTTCTTATAATTGCTCAAATCCATCGCTCGATCTTAACTACCCCTCGTTTATCGCCTACTTCAATTCCAACTCTACCGATTCTAATAGTACAACGATTAAAGGATTTCAAAGAACTGTGGAAGAAAAGATTGAAGATAAGCCTGTTGAGGCCTCTGTTTCCGTGGCAAATGAAACAGTTCCTTTTGAACCCACTATTGAAAAATCCGAAATCAAACAGGAGGAGGAATCAAATGTCGAGTCTATTGAAGAAAAGGTAGTTGATTTGGCTGAAGCATCAAAAAAATCGCCTGAGAAAGCTGAAGTTACAGAGCAAATTGAGAAAGAAGCCGAATTGAAAGCAGAAAAAACTTCCGAAGCTGCTTCTGTTGTAGAGGAGATACAGTGAATATTGTAGAGGAGAAACTATTCATCAGACGCCTCTAAAGGACTCGAGGGCTTTTTTTTTTCAAATCAATGATTTTATTTAAATTTTTAATATTTTGAAGATTATTATTTGTATTTGAAATCTTATTTTTCTTTTTCCAATTTTGCCCATAAAAAAATCAGTTGAAATATGGTCGGAATGCAAAGTGTCAAACTTATTGCATTTTCAGGGTGGAGACCGCAATTTTTATAATTTTAGGGTGGAGATAGCTTAATTAGCCTATTTTCAGGGTGCATGCAAATTAGCCTGACTGTAAAAAAAAAAAAACAATTCAACCCCGAAAAATGGTCTCTTTGGCACTTTGTTTTTTTTAATTTAAAGTTATGAAATTTTAATATTAAAGAAAAACCATGAAGCTGCTGCAGCCTAAGTAAGCATGACATAAGGTAACAATTTGCATGACGTAATAATTAAAATTATATTAAATATTAACGATTCTAGCAGATTTGAAACGATTTGGCGTATCCATTCTAAGTTAGGCAGGATTTGATACGATTTGTTTCTTTGATCTTATATATATACTTGTAAACACTTATTGAAATACCAAGATAAATTTACGGTATCAAAACTTTACATGGTGCCAGAGCCACACAAACAAATAAAACCTAAGAATTCAAAACCCTAATGGACTGCGGCGCTAGAGTGAATGCAGCCATCACCGGAGACGTTGAGTACACTTAATTCACGATCACGGATGACGATAAGGGCAAATTTTCGAGTCTGAGCCAAGACGAATGGCAGACTCTTAAATCCATGTTGCACGGTCGTACTCCAGTGATAAACTTTGGGGAAAGAACGTTCGGTGGTTGCTGGACAAAGGGGCATCACGATATATGACAAGAGATGTCTCGTTGTTGAGTTTTGTTCGAGAGGAACCCCCGTGCGTGGTGGGCATGCTCAACTGACACACGACAGTGTCGATTAAAATTGGGTGCCTTAATTTGGGGAACAATATCTTTCTTCGTGATGCTTTATTTGTTCCTGATATTCATTGTACACTGATTTCTGTAGCACAATTAGTTCGCCAGCTACATTGTGTTGTCACATTCGCTGATAAAATTTGTGTAATACAGGACCCACGTACGAGGACTTTGATTGGTGCAGGTGAGCAGCTAGGAGGGGTCTATGTGTTTCGAACTGTGGGTATGCATTGAGTCAACGCTGCGACTACAAACAATAGTGAAGACATATGGCACCTCAGGTTGTGACACCTCTCATATCGAGTTATGAAGTCAATTTCGGGAATTAGTAATGATAGTAATGTTGAGCATATTTGTGACATTTGTTTTTGTGCTAAACAGACTCGAGAACCTTTTTGTGATAGTATGAATAAAGCTGAGTCATCTTTTGATTTAATTCATTGCGATTTATGGAGGCCTTATCGGACCCCCTTCTTGTGGTGCAAATTATTTCTTGACTATAATAGATGATTTATCTAGGGCTGTTTGGATTTTCTTGTTAGCTGAAAATTCTTGTTAGCTGAAAAGGCCGAGGTGTCTCGAACTGTTAAAAACTTTATCAGAATGGTTTTGAGACAGTTTAATAAACATGTTAAAATTGTGCGCTCCGATAATGGGACCGAGTTTATGTGTCTGAGGTCGTACTTTGCAGAGGTTGGGATAGTGCATCAGACATCTTGTGTGGATACACCTCAACAAAATTGTAATTATTGATATATATATATATATATGTATAATAGAAGGTGTTATATATATATATGTGTATAAAACAAAGTGGGTCATGAAATTATATTAAATTTCAAATTTGAAATTCAAATTTTGAACCAAAAAATTAGGGATTTTTTCGGAAAAAAATTGTAAAGACCAAACGCAAATTGATCAAAATTTTGGCCAAAAACTAACTCAAAATAAAACCAAACATAGCCATCGTTTTCTAAGGAAAAATAAAACAACATAATTGACACCATTAATTTGCTTTTGGTATCAAATATGGCTATGAATATGTTGACATAAATTTTCCATTACCTTTGAGAAAACATTAAGTTGCCAGTTGGAATTTTATTTGGAAAGTGGCTAAATGTTGTATTCTGAACTTTTGTAGACATATTGCATTATTGTGAAAGATAATAAATAATAATTAGGAAAATCACCTCAAATAAGACGTGTATATTTTGTCCATTCTGCACAGCAATCTACCTTGTGTTTAGAATAATTAGTTATGGGCCCAAAATTCGTCACATGCAATTTCTTTTTGATGCATTGTTTGCTACAGTTGGTGGGCTACACTCTCTTAGGAAAAAATAAAATGACTATATTTTGGTGTTGGGTATCTAAATAGAAACATAATCTTTTTTCTTACTAAAATTTCCTTTAAAAATAACTCTTATTAAAAGAATCTATGGTAGTAATATAGTATTCTGAAAAAACACATGATAATATTTTTAATCTAAAAAACCCTTTTATTCGATACGAATTCGGATTAGAAAACCTACATACTCCGTTTGTTTGACAGAGAATGAAATATAAAAAAGGAATTAGATTTCTAGTAATTTGATTACTAAAAATCTGATTCAATTAACGGTGTTTGGTTGTCTATAAAAAATTTGCTAAGAAAATAGATTTTTTTTATGTTTGGTTCAAATACATCTAATAAGGAATTAAATCTAAAATTAAAATTTTCGACTTAAATACCCTTATTTTAAAAAATATTTTTACAATCTAATTATAATTTTTTTTAACTACAGTAGAATATTTCATATCATATATATATATATATATATGTGTGTGTGTGTGTGTGTATACACCATCTCTGTTAAATAAAAACTAAATAAGATATCAATTTGGTTCAGTCGCATTATCCTTTTTTAGAAAAATGATACTTAAATTGAACATGTTTATTTATTAATTTCATATTATTTGGCTTTTAAAAGAACAGATACATAAATATATTTTTCATATAACAATGTATTGATAATTATTTTAAATCAGAATCACATTATTCTCAATAAATAAAATAAATTAATCATATGTGACCAACAACCATATCAAAGCGACTATTACAAAACCATATAACAATTTTTCAATTTTATTGAATAAATAATTATCAAATAAATTATTATTATAAATTACTAACTATTTCTCTATAAATGATAAACATGCAATTTAAATCAACTTAAATGAAATGCATAAAAAATAACTATTTTTTGTTGATTTTATATTGTATTTGATATTAGATATAGTGAAGGCATTAGAATATAATGTTTGTGAATTATAATAACCATGATATGAGAATCACAATATTCAATAAATAAAGATTATGATTCCTTTTTTTAAGAGGATTCTCATATTTATAAATTCGATTACATTCCATAATATAAAAAAAATATATCAAACAGTGGTACAGTAGAAACTCTATAAATTAATACTCTTGGGACCACCAAAATTTATTAACTAAAAGAGTTATTAATTAATCGATAAATTAATAATTATTAATTTATACATTAATTAATATTTTATTAATTTATAATGAAATATTCAATTTACAAACACCATTCAAACTTTCACTTAATTATAGTACAATGCATGTACAATAATTAAAAAATATTTTTTATATAAATACAAGTAAAAATGCTAACACAAATAAATCATACACATACGACATGCCTTCTAATCATAAAGCTGTGAAAAAAACAATAATGCCCGACGAGATTCGAAGAGTATTATGCATGCACAACAAGGATAATTCAAGTCTCACTCAAAGGCAATTGTAAAAATGGATGTTAGCAATTATGCAAGCACAACAAGGATAATTCAAGGACAATTGCAAATTGATTTGCAATGTGAAATTGATTTCAACAAAAAAACAAAAGACAATTGAATCATTTTTCAAAAAAAAAAACCATAAATCATTCATGTAATATGTAGTATATAAGGAATTATTAATTTATATTTTATATGGGACCTATAGAAATTATCAAAAATGTATTATCTTATAATTTTAGCGAATTATTAATTTAGCACCCTATCCCCGAGTCGGGACCGGCCAAAAATATTATCTTAGAGAGTTTATTAATTAATCGAGTATTAATTTATCGAGTTTCTACTGTATTTAAATTTTTGGAGTCATATACCCAATGATTAGGGATAAGAAGTTTTGTGAAATCAATTACCCTTAGCCTTATAAAATGAGAGCATACCTATTGTTTTAAAAAAAATTGAACTCTACTTGAACCATTTAGATTTAATTTCAAAATTTATATATTCACTCTTTTGGGAAATAACAAATAAAAATTCATGTTATATAATTTAAAAGCCCAAACATAAAAAGCTGCCTTCTATAAACAAATGAAATGATTAAGTTATAACTACTGAAATAAAAATTAATTTAGCCTTAAGACTATTAACCCTGATTGTTAGATTTTGCGGAATGGAAGTTTGGGTATCTCATTATTTAGGTTGAAAAACATTTTACAAATCTTTTGAAATAGTAAGATTCTAGTAAATTTTCCTAAAATATTATAATTTTACATTTTAATTCTCAAATTGTTGATGGTTGAATTAATCAAATGATAGAAAATCCTATCCCGGATGGCTCGGGTGATGTTTGACCTGAGAATACAGGCTAAACTATGTATACCGAAACTAGATACCCAATAAATAACTAGGCAAATTGAGTCTGGTAATGATAATATAATTTATAATTTCAAACATAAACATTCTCTATAATATTCTAGATACAAATATGGGCCTATGTAATAATAGTTACAGCTGGTTAATACTCAATAGTATTTAATAGGCTTGGCTCACATACCTTGGAATTCAGTTAACATGTATTCACTTAGTCAGTTAATGCTAAATTTGGAGTGCTACATCCACCCTGTAACAGTTGCCCAAAAATGAATTTTGGAAATATTGAAGATTTATTACCACATGGATTCATTAATTACCATCTGGTCCAAACTCAAAAATTTATTTTGAATTTTTGTTTCAGAAACACAAAAGTGGCAATCGCTACTAATTTTCTTTTAGTTGATTATGGAACCATCCATAAGCTGATTCCAATCTTTCTACTCGGTAGTCTATAATCTATATCAATAATTTCTATCTTTATGTATACCTATAAGGGAAAATAGCATCGACCTCCCTTATACTATACGCTATTGGCATCCACCCCCCTCACGTTTGGTTTTTTGGCAAACACCTCCCTTCCATCCATTTTTATGTTAATTTTCCCTTGTCATGACTAAAATGCCCTTACTTGATTTTCTAAAAGGATATAATAGTTGAAACTTTCTAATCAAAATTAAAAGAAATGCTATTATCAAAATCAACCAAAATACTATTATCCGTTGTTAAAGATTATGATGCATGCATTTATGTACTTTAAGTTGGCATTTATTGTATAATATTCTAAGTAACATATGGAATAACCATGTCAAATACATAAAATTCAATCATTCAAAGTTTAAAACAAAAATCTCTACCATAATTTTATTTACTGTAAATTTTTTAAATTTGATAAATATATATAATCTGTCAAAATAAATAAAATGCAACCTCAAAATAAATTTTTAGAATAATCACTAGCCAAATAAAAACCCCGATCTATCAACTAAAACCCTAACTATCACTACCTAGCTATAATAAGATAGTTTTAAGCTAATGTATTAAAATCTTAAAACATCATGAACACACTATATTTGTGATAAACCTCGATTATACGTATTTTCTAGCCTAAGATTAGTCATTTCTATATCATTTTATGTCATGATTTATACCTCATATGCGTTTAATAGTTTTGTTACATGTTTGTATGGAAAAATCATTAATTTCGAGAAAGTAACGAAAAACGTATGAAAGGAGATACATGGGCGCTGCTTGGAAATATAACCGTATCTTGGGCTACAAACCTCCAATGTTAATGAGCCTTATATGTTTGGAAAGCTAAGACAATTACCTAAAAGTTTTGTGAATATGACAAGATCCGGTTCAAACGTTTAAAGTCCCGAAAGTTATAAATACGCCTTGTTCCGAACCAAATGGCGCAGTCCTGGTAAAATGATCATAACTCGAGTTCTACAACTTGGATTGGATCCAAATCAGTGGGGTTTTGAAGCTAAGACATAGATCTACAACTTTGTAGAAGACACCAAAGCCAAATTCGGACCAAATACATGGCGTACGTACGCCGTGTTAAATCGCGTACAAACAACGAAGGCAGAGAATTAGGCCATCTCGCGTACGTACGCCGATTTGTACGGAGTACGTACGCCGTGTTAAATCGAGTATGTACGCCGTGTTAAATCGAGTACGTACGCCGCTTTACCTGAAGCCCAAATACTTTCGGCCCACATTCGGAGTTTATGTTTAGATTAGGTATAAATACCCCTTCCCAACATTGTTTTAGGGTTCGAACTTTATTTTCTTGAATTGAGTTGAAAGATTGGAGATCGAGAGACGAGATTCAAGGATTATTGTAAACAGTTTATTCGACAACGGGTTTTATCGAAATTATCTTCTTTAATCTCTTTGAATTCTTGTCGTTTATGATGTTTACATTATTAATTGTTGATTGTTTTTTCGCTTCTATGGAGTAATCCATCTTATTCTGGAACCGGGAATAGCCCGATAATATGTTATCGATATAGATTGTAGAACCGTTGATATTACATCGCGTATGCTTATGATTTGAATTCTTGATTATTAATGCTTGTGAATTTGCTGGCCACTTATTTGCATGTTCATAGATATTAGGTGAAAATTCTGAAAGGTGACATCTATATCAGAACCCTAGAATTCAGACCTAGGATCCTAAATCACGAAAGTAGTTTTAGGTCCTTTGAGGAATCGATACACTATCATAGAGATTAATGAATCTGAGTTTAGTCTAATCATCACGAAAGTAGTTGATTAATTATCTTGGGTATTTTGTTATACTTCGACAGAAGATAGTAATTACAATTGGATAGTGTCCTTCATAAGTAGCGATCGTAACTTAATCGATAATATAATTGAGTCGATAATGTTTATCGTGGTGAACCCTAATTCCGGAATTTCCAATCATATATAATTCGAATCAGTTTTCTTGCGTTCTGTTTAGTTTTCTTTACAATTTATCTCGTGCTTTTAATTAGGCTTAGATTACTGATAAGTGATAGATTAGTACTTGATTATTCAGTCTTCGTGGGAACGATATCTTTTGTACTGCACCGAAGCCGTGCGCTTGCGGTTTAGGCACATCAAGTTTTTGGCGCCGTTGCCGGGGACTTGAATAGTCAATATTAGTTTTTATCAGATTTTAGTGAGACTAAGCCATTTTATTTTATTTTTAATTTTTTATTTTTATTTTTCTGTTTTATTTCAGATTTTTGATTTTTCCTTGTATGCGAAGTAAGATCGATTTCGAACCTGATCCAGAAATCGAGCAAACTTTTCGTGCTAGGAGAAGACAACAAAAACTGAAACAAGCTCAGCTGAAACAAATAACGATGGCTGAAGAGAATGTGAATGTAAACGTCAACGCAAACGCTAACGCGAATGCGAACGCAAATGCGAGATGTCTTAAGGATTTTGCAGCGCCGAATGCGCAGACACTTCACTCCAGCATCGCCAGGCCTACTGTAGAGGCCAACAATTTCGAGCTCAAGCCATCCCTTCTGCAAATGGTTCAGCAGAATCAGTTTGGGGGTGCACCTACTGAAGAGCCGAATCTCCACTTGTCAATGTTCTTAGAGTACTGTGACACTCTAAAGATGAACGGGGTTTCCCAGGATGCTATCAGGCTGAGGTTATTCCCGTTCTCACTAAGAGACAAGGCGAGAGCTTGGATACACTCTTTACCATCGGGTTCAATCAGAACATGGGATCAGCTCATGCAATGCTTTCTAGCGAGATATTTTCCTCCGAGCAAGACTGCACAACTGAGGAATCAAATTACGACTTTTGCTCAGAGAGATGGTGAATCGTTATATGAAGCTTGGGAATGATTCAAGGATCTTCTCCGACTGTGCCCACATCACGGGCTGGAGAAATGGCTCATAGTTCATACATTTTATAACGGGCTGATTTACACCACGAGGATGTCAGTCGATGCAGCAGCTGGAGGCGCTTTAATGAATAAGGGTATCGATGAAGCATATGACTTAATCGAGGATATGGCACTGAACCACTACCAATGGTCTAGCGAAAGATCGATTCCACAGAAGACACCAGGTAAGTATGATATTGATGCCATTACTTTACTTTCTGCACAAGTAGAGGCTATGTCTAAGAAGCTAGATTCCATGAACGTGCATGTTAATTCTGTCAATACTACACCTCCTATGTGCGAAATATGTGGTATGGTTGGTCATGTTGCATTAGAGTGTCAACTAGCTAGTGTACCTAACAATTCCTCTATTGAACAAGCCAACTTTGTGAATAACTTCAACTAAAAGAACGACCCGTTTTCAAATACTTTTAATCCTGGTTGGAGGAATCACCCTAATTTTTCGTATAACCCAAGCCAAAACGCAGCTCCACATCCTAACTTTAGGCAGCTACCTGGATTCCAACAGAAGCCTTACGATCCTGTTCCACAACAGAAATCGAACCTAGAGTCCCTTCTAGAGAGTTTCGTAGTAGCCCAGACTAAGCAAAATGAGATAGTAAATGATGCAATTAAACAACTAGCAACTAAGGTCGATTCTTTAGCAACTCATAATAAAATGCTAGAAACTCAAATTGCACAACAAGCTAGTAACTCGAATAGAAATTCCGGTTCTTTTCCTGGACAACCTGAGATAAATCCGAAGGAACATTGTAATGCTATTACTTTCAAGAGTGGAACCGACTATGAAGGTCCAAAGATGCCTACTAGGATTAGTGAAACTGAGTCAACTGAGAAGGTCGAAAAAGAAAAATCGTCTCATCCCGACAACTCTATTGACAAAACAACTGATAAAAGCGAGAAAGAGCCAGAGTATGTACCTCCACCGCCATATGAACCACCCGTGCCTTTCCCTCAAAGATTAGTTAAGGCGAAATTAGATAAACAGTTTGGAAAATTTTTAGAAGTTTTGAAAAAACTTTACATTAATATTCCATTCACTGATGCACTTGCACAAATGCCTTCTTATGCTAAGTTTTTGAAGAAAATTCTTTCTAACAAACGGAAACTAGAGGACTATGAAACCGTGGCTTTAACTGAGGAGTGTAGCGCATTAATTCAAAATAAATTACCTCCTAAGCTTAAAGACCCCGGTAGTTTTTCGATTCCATGCGTAATAGGTAACGTTAGTTTTGATCATGCATTGTGTGACCTTGGTGCTAGCGTTAGTCTTATGCCACTTTCTATTTCACGAGAGTTAGAATTGGGTGAGTTAAAACCTACCACGATTACTCTGCAATTAGCTGATAGATCCGTGAAGTATCCGGCAGGTATGCTAGAAGATGTACCGATTAGAGTAGGAAAATTCTTTATTCCTACAGACTTCGTCGTTCTCGATATGGATGAGGATTCTCAAATCCCCATTTTTCTTGGTAGGCCATTCCTAGCTACAGCAGGAGCTATTATTGATGTTAAAAATGGAAGGCTTTCCTTGAATATTGGGGATGAGAGAGTTGAATTTAGTTTATATAAATTTGTTGCTAACTGCTCTATCGAGAACTCTTGTTACAGGATTGACAAGGCTATAACTGCGGACAAGCTTGCTAGGCACCACTATAAGGATCCATTAAAAGCACGATTGTTGAATGGTGGCTCGATTGAGGAGGAAGATGAAGTTGTCGCTGATATTGCTCGACTGTTTGAGAAAAATCCATCGTTGACTTCAAACATTACTAGAGAGGAGAGGAAGTTTCGACGTTGTGAACCAGATAAGTTCAAATTTGATGCGCATGAAAGTGCAAGGATTGAAAAGGAAGGTATTAAAACTTTGCACGACAAAAAGATCCCTCGACAAAAACTCAAGAAGGGGCTATTTAGTTCTTCTATTCGACAAGCACCTGAGTTTTCTTTACCTATAAATCGAGATTCTAAAGTCGATTGGAGAATTGTCAAGTCATCGGGTCCGATCCGGGATTTACACTAAGCATGGTAACGTCGAGCTAAAGACGTATAACAAGCGCTTTTTGGGAGGCAACCCAAACGTATCTTTTATTTTCGTTTTCATTTTATTTTTCATTATTTTTGTTTTTTTTTTCTTTCGATTCGAGTTTTATCCAAAAAAAAAAAAAATCGAGTTCAATCCTTCTGCATTGAGCTCTCAGACGCGACATTCTGTACTTTGGCCAAGCTAAATAGAGGAATCAACACGAGCGACTCCAATCTTGAACAGGTTTTGTTTCCTTTTAATTCTTTACGCATGCATATCATTTCGATACATTAGGGACAATGTACGTTTCAAGTTTGGGGGTGTTTATGGCGATATTCGAAGATGTTGGATGCTTTCTTAGCATTACACTTTTACTTTGAGTGATAGCTTTATCTTTGTGATCGTCTTACAACGATTGACTCGAGAAAAATAAGCCGGACATTTTAATACATATGACGCATGAACTTTTCTGTCGGTGATATCATCTGCTTAGTTACAATTTTCTGGCTAGTCACTAATACGTAGTAGTCCACGGCATAGGAGTTGAGTGGATCACCCGTTTTCGAAACACATAGGTAGTGGCCTCCAAGTCTACCAAAGTTAACGCCCTATGGCTATCTAGCTTGGGAGTCGTTGACCCAAAGTTCGATAACGGGTGTCATAGAAAGTCTAAGAGAACGAACATTGCACAATCCTGTCAAGTATGAGCTCGTTTGCATAAGTGACCTACGCTAAAAGCTCAATATTGTGAACCAGTTAAACCCTAATATCTGTTAGACTAGTTGGTATGGATGGGCGCCGCTCAAATTGTGTTAGAAACGCCATTCGACTATAATGCTTAAAGATGGCTTTATTCAGTGCTTTCTAGAAGCTTGTCTAACTCTGTGGTGTGAGGTAACCAACGATTAGCCGAATGCACGATTTTCTTCTAACAATGTCGGGTCATTAGTTCAAGTCGATTTTTGTACGATTGTATCACATTTCGGTTTAGCGAAGATTCATTGATTTTGTGATTTTGTGGGTATATCTTCTGCAAACCCTCACGAGACTATAACTCGTCCTTTTGGGGTAACTAAAAGGTTTAAAGGCTTGTTGCACATGCTAAGTGCAATCGTGTACTCTACGAAAATGAGTTTATCTTTAGTTTTTGTTTTTGTTTTCTTTGTTTTACCGTTTGTTCGAGGACGAACAAAAGCAAGTTTGGGGGGGTTGATAAACCTCGATTATACGTATTTTCTAGCCTAAGATTAGTCATTTCTATATCATTTTATGTCATGATTTATACCTCATATGCGTTTAATAGTTTTGTTACATGTTTGTATGGAAAAATCATTAATTTCGAGAAAGTAACGAAAAACGTATGAAAGGAGATACATGGGCGTTGCTTGGAAATATAACCGTATCTTGGGCTACAAACCTCCAATGTTAATGATCCTTATATGTTTGGAAAGCTAAGACAATTACCTAAAAGTTTTGTGAAGATGACAAGATCCGGTTCAAACGTTTAAAGTCCCGAAAGTTATAAATACGCCTTGTTCCGAACCAAATGACGCAGTCCTGGTAAAATGATCATAACTCGAGTTCTACAACTTGGATTGGATCCAAATCAGTGGGGTTTTGAAGCTAAGACATAGATCTACAACTTTGTAGAAGACACCAAAGCCAAATTCGGACCAAATACATGGCGTACGTACGCCGTGTTAAATCGCGTACAAACAACGAAGGCAGAGAATTAGGCCATCTCGCGTACGTACGCCGATTTGTACGGAGTACGTACGCCGTGTTAAATCGAGTACGTACGCCATGTTAAATCGAGTACGTACGCCGCTTTACCTGAAGCCCAAATACTTTCGGCCCACATTCGGAGTTTATGTTTAGATTAGGTATAAATACCCCTTCCCAACATTGTTTTAGGGTTCGAACTTTATTTTCTTGAATTGAGTTGAAAGATTGGAGATCGAGAGACGAGATTCAAGGATTATTGTAAACAGTTTATTCGACAACGGGTTTTATCGAAATTATCTTCTTTAATCTCTTTGAATTCTTGTCGTTTATGATGTTTACATTATTAATTGTTGATTGTTTTTTCGCTTCTATGGAGTAATCCATCTTATTCTGGAACCGAGAATAGCCCGATAATATGTTATCGATATAGATTGTAGAACCGTTGATATTACATCGCGTATGCTTATGATTTGAATTCTTGATTATTAATGCTTGTGAATTTGCTGGCCACTTATTTGCATGTTCATAGATATTAGGTGAAAATTCTGAAAGGTGACATCTATATCAGAACCCTAGAATTCAGACCTAGGATCCTAAATCACGAAAGTAGTTTTAGGTCCTTTGAGGAATCGATACACTATCATAGAGATTAATGAATCTGAGTTTAGTCTAATCATCACGAAAGTAGTTGATTAATTATCTTGGGTATTTTGTTATACTTCGACAGAAGATAGTAATTACAATTGGATAGTGTCCTTCATAAGTAGCGATCGTAACTTAATCGATAATATAATTGAGTCGATAATGTTTATCGTGGTGAACCCTAATTCCGGAATTTCCAATCATATATAATTCGAATCAGTTTTCTTGCGTTCTGTTTAGTTTTCTTTACAATTTATCTCGTGCTTTTAGTTAGGCTTAGATTACTGATAAGTGATAGATTAGTACTTGATTATTCAGTCTTCGTGGGAACGATATCTTTTGTACTGCACCGAAGCCGTGCGCTTGCGGTTTAGGCACATCAATTTGCAGGATTCTTATTTCGGAAAAAAAGTTGAAAATAAAATTATTATCAAATATTGATAAAAAGAAGAAATAAAATGGATAAAATCGAAGATATTCCTTTAGAAAATCAAGTAAGGGCATTTTAGTCATGACAAGGGGAAATTAACATAAAAATGGATGGAATGGAGGTGTTTGCCAAAAAATCAAACGTGAGGGGGTGAATGCCAATAGTCTATATGAGGAAGGTCGATGCTATTTTCCCATACCTATAACTACCTATCTTTTGTTAATAAAGAAACATACCTATCTATCTTTTGTTAATAAAGAAACATACCTATCTATCTTTTGTTAATGAATAAAAGAAAAAAGACATCTTCAAGCTTTATAAATAAATTTGAGAAAACTAGAAATTCATAAAATATAAATCATATCAATAAAGATAATTATAAAATCAATCTAAAAACCAAAAGGCCTATATTATATATAGAACTGTGTGTCAAAATCCAATAAGCGTTGGATCTATTATAAGTTATGATGCATAGACATAGGGCACGGTGCACAACACGAAACGAGTCTAATATATATATATATATATATTTATAATATATATTACTTGTTTATTTTTAAAGCTTGATATATCATAAAAAAGTTAATTACTCATCAATACTCATTAAGTCACTAACAAATGAAAAATAACAATAACTACGTTTTCAACAACACACATTGTATAATAAAAAATTGCTTCATTGAACAAATCCTAATGCAAATAAGTCGGTATGAAAATGAACTGATGGTGAATTTCAGTTACAAACAATCCTCGTTCTCTCATGGTTCAAAGTCGCGGTATCGACGATAAAACTAGCAGGTGCTGTTCCATATCAGTCGCGGCATATCGGGATATTATTGAGTGATACGATATAAAATCATTAAAAATGCTCCATATATTCTAAAGAAATTAGTAAAACATTATAGACAAGTACAAATAACACAAATTGGTTCTTTTAAATAAATAACACAGTCTTTACTACCTCAACCATAAATGAGTACACAAGCACACATACGTCACTTACCATAATACAGTAGCACAAACACACACACAAGCAAATGCTACTCTTAATTAAACTATTTATTTAAATAATTTTTTAATTTAACTAGTTAATTAGATAATTAATTTATTAAAATAATTTAATAAATGCTTCAAATTAACACTTCTTTTTGACAATATTCTTTTACAAGTGATTTTATTATAAGAAAAATTGAATTTGAGTGGATAAGTATGAGCGAATATTTGAGTTTGTGACTTGACTGATTATATATAAAAAGAATTTATTTGAGTGACATATTTAACTATATATATCACAAGCGATTGCTAGAGCGCAAGAGCGACATTTTTTAAATGAGAAGGGAATGGCTTAAGGCATCTCTTAAAAACATATATAATGTGTATATATAAATAAATTGTGATATATTTAAGTTATTACTAATTATATGGTAGATATCTTTGCAATACACATTTTTAAACAAAATCAATCATGGATGTGAACAAAATGACAACAAAAAATTTGGAGAAGTCCCAACAACAAAAGTTGAAAACTGTATTAATTATTTGTCCCACACCCGAAACATCTCTTCCTCGTCACCTTGACAATGGCATATTATGAAGCGGATGAATATATAGTATTATCATAGTATTGCTGATGTTATCATTAACTCCAGATAATGTCCGATTTGACCGATAATATCATTGGATCGCCGATATTTTCGGCCGATTTTCGATAATATCAGCGATACATTAAGTGTCGTAGTATCGAACGATTTTTAAGGATCGGCACCTTTCGTTCCAGATTTGTATCGCGGATACTTTGAACCATGCGTCATCTTCCTTAGCAAAAACCGCCACCTAAGGGTGTAAGTCAAGCCGAGCCGGCTCGACTCGGCTCGAACAAGCTCTACTCCAGCTCGTAAAATTCGAGCTCAAGCCGAGCTTCACGAGCTCGAATTTTTAATCGAGCTCGAGATCAAGCCTGTTTCTATCTGAAACCGACTCGCGAGCTTTTTTATTTTTTAATTTATTATTATTTTTATTATTATATTAATAAATATATGTTAAATAATTAATTTTTTTTTAATAAAAATCATAATTCCCAACGAAAATTTAGATTTTTAAGCGTGCTCGACTCGAGTTCGGGCCGAGCTCGCGAGCTTGGGCTCGGCTCGAACTCGAACCCAAGCTCAAAAATTTTAGGCTCGACGAGCTCGGTTTGTTTACACCTCTACCACCACCCTTTTTGCTATTCGTTTTTCTACAGATAGCGCAATGCTCTGAACGTGGCACCTCTAAAGTAGTATCCACACTTTGAATACTTTGATCCTCTTTCAATGATATTAGTGCTAGCTTCTATCAAAGTATTTTTTTAGCTTATGGGGATCCTCTTACAATGCTAGTGGTATTTTTAACTTATGGAGAAAATGGTAAGAGAAAATTTATCTAGACTCTAATGCAAATATCCATCTGCGAAAATTTATTTTCATAATAAAAATGAGAAAAAAATTATTCTTAGAGATTGTGAAATCAATGTTTGATGATTCTTTTTTTAGAGAAAAATTAGTAATGGTTAGAATAGATGTAATATGTTTTTTGTTACGAGAAATTTGTTTGAATTAATATTTGAATATAATTTATGATAAATATTTTTAGTCAAATTCATCGATTTAGACATTAAAAATAGTCAAAATGGATCTTATTTTAAACATTGCGCTGTTTTATATTGGAATATGTTTTGAGTCGAAAGATAGTCAATTTTATTTTTAAATAAATAAAGTATACTGTCAAATATGAATAGTTAGAATCATATTTCTTTTTTTCTTTCAAGAATTTTTTCCAAGTTATCTAAAATTTTGAGAGATTTTTTTGAATTTTTTTTTAAAACATACAAAGTAATTGATATTTTTTTGAAAATTTTCTCTGATATAATTTTTTGTGAGTTGATTCATTCAACCAAACCAATTGGGGCCTAACTAGTCGGGAGAGAAAAATAAAAATTTATCTGTTTAAAATAATTAATTCTCAGCTATTAATTAATTAATATCGCCTAGTATTTGTCGGTGAAAGTAAATTAACCAAGTAACTAGTGACATTTTCATAAAAACACGCTCTTTAATCCGTTTTGACAAATCTTTGTCGACCTTAAACAATTCTATATGTTCAAAGACTCTCCAAAAGTATAAATAATATGTAATCTCTATTTCATAATCATCAATAAAACTTCTAGTGTAGATCGTAGATATAGGCGTTATTGCGTAATAACAAAAATTTCAAAATTTTGATAGTAAAGAAATCAAACGCAACCAATTGGAAACTTATGAAGTAAATATTAATATTATGTAGGATCATTTTACATATAGGTGAAATGGAAATCAAACACTAGAGATGGTACACCATGTTAACCTTATTCTACTAAATCTCATATTATTCATTCGGATAGAGTTTTGTTAATCTTAAAGTGTGCTAGTAATGGGGTCCCATCGAGCCCTTTGTTTGCCCGCCCTGCCACGACTTCTAGTCCAGTGCCTTCCCTGTAAATTGCTGGATTTTCTTCTGATAACAGCTCTTTGATTGGTCCATACAGTTTGTGTAGATTGTTTTCTTGAAGAAGCGGTGTGAAGAAGAATGCTAATGAGATTCTCGGGCCTACGCTTTTAGCCAGTACTCTGTGGTACACGCTTTTGAACTTAGCATTGATTATGAGCTGCAAAAATAAGAAAATAGTGGGGAGAGTATCAATACAAGTATATAGAAATGTGGCCACAAAAAGTATAAGACACTTAAGAAAATACTTTTGCTAAGGCCAATGATATAGCTCGTAAAATACTTACGGACCAGATCAAGTTGAGACTCGTATAAGACAGGATAGGGTCATATAACGGATATAGACTGCACTCAGATGGACTGAGCTACCTACGAACCTTTATATTAGGATCAAGTCTAAACGTAATTCAAATATTGAATCAAGGTCATATACAAAGTTCTTAACTCGGTTTATAGAGAATGGGATCGTACTGTCAGATCTTACTGATTACTGTAGAGGTCCTATTCAATCGATCAGAAGTCCCTTTAATATTATTAAATTGGGATTCATACATTTTGTACGGAAGATAGGGCTACATGTGGCATACCCTCCACGTGTCCTCAATTAGGGTTAGCCCAGCCCATGTTTGATTTGGACTCTCAATTAGGTTATATACCTAATTAATTCACATTGGCTGATATAGGCTAATTATAAGCCCAATTAGCCTATATCAGCCAAGAACAAAGTTAAAACGATCTAAAATATGTTAGAATCTGGGTAAGAATAATGAATATTGAATAAAAGCATAGTAAAAACGTGCCTGCATAAGGTCTCCAATGTTAACAATAAGAGATCCAGGCAAATAAGGCACATCAACCCACATATTGTTGTGCAGAACTTGAAGGCCACCAATTTGGTCTTGGAGAAGTAGATTCAAGAAGCCACTATCGGTGTGATTACTGATGCCTAGTGTCAGATCCGGCTCGGGGCATGCTGGGTAGTAATGGCCTGCGGCAAATACTCCCTCTGCACAATCCATGTCTTTCAAGTGATTCGGGTTTAGTCCAAGTGCTTCTGAGAGCAACTCAAATAGTTGGACTCCTAATTTCTTTATTTGCTTCGAGTATTCCATCGTGATGTCTCTGCAAAATGAATATCAATTCAATACTACAGGGAAAAAAGAAACATTTGTAAAATTGAACTGCGCTTACGTGCAAATTTAAGAGAAATTGGCACCAAGTTCGATGTTAAGAAAAATCTATATAATGAACAATACACATTATATATATACAATTACGAATAATATAAAATTAAACAATTTCGTAAGAATTCTCTAACTTGAGAAAAACATATACGCAATAGTTAATTAGCACAAAAGACATATTTAAAGTTATATTGTAAGGATTGTTGAGAAATCAGGAGAAATCCAATAACTAAAATATTCAACTTGGCAATGCAGGCTAACATAGGATGTTATTGAGTATTCTAATGGTTAAGGCTTAAGCACTAAAAAAAATATAGTAGTAATACTAAGTTTTTAATTAATGAAAATATAATAGCATAATTACGTAGCCTAAAAGAGACTTGCACATAGTGATTTTCTAGAAATAATTACTGTTCGATTAATAAATTTCTGAAATAAACATTAACATAAATTCCAGACATGTAAAGATAATGATAATTCATTACATCAAAATAGTAGGTATACTCTTAATATCAAGCAAATAACTTTTTAATTTATGCAAGTTGATTGAGTTCTCATAATCTTTTCGAGCTCAATTCATGTTTTGATTTTGTGGTCAAAGTTTTAGTATTTTAACAATTAATCATCGATATTTTACTTATGTAATACATTTTTAACTAATTTAAGTATTTTTAATTTTGAATTGTCAAATTTGGTTATTTGTTCAATGAAAACTTTTATAATTATTTTTATTTATATGAGTTAATATTGATATATATATATATATATATATATATTGGGTGTGTTTACATTAAGTAGACATTCTTTAATTACTCATATTGGTTTCATTGTTGTTTAGTATAAATAAGTTTTTGTGAAATCTACTATATATATTAATAAAATAATTTTCTTTAACGGTTTAGGGCTTGGAATGTCAAATAGAAAGTAAAAGTTTTGATTATGTATAAAGTATTTATCATCTATTGTTATGTATTTTTATATAATTTATATGGGCTTCAACGGGAAAAATTATATCATATATTAATCTTAAGTAGATGAGTTGTTAAGAATTTTTTTGCTAAAAGTTTTGATGATGACAAGATACGTTTAAATGTTAGACCCCTGAAAAATGTATAGTTTGTTTTTCATAGAATATCATGTATCAAACAATATGATATTTATCGAGTTGTAACTTTTATAATAGGTGCTTGTTGGTCCCAAGTGATTGGGACAAGGGTCTAGAAGGGGGGTTGAATAGACCCCCCCTTTTTCGATTTAAACTTTTTCAATTATAGGCAAGTTCTTCTTTTCAGTAATGATCTGAAAGGAACTTGAGCACAGAGACTAAGTAAGAGATTTTAACTTAGAATCAGTTAAGAAAACCACAAAGTTATGTAGTAGTCAGAACTTAGATTCACGGTTAAGTGCACAACGGAATATATATAGTCAGAGTCTTTAGCTTTTGCAACTAACTATTTTATGCAATGGTTAATCTCTACAAAATTGCTGAATTTAAGTAGATGTGCAATAAAGAACAGAAATAAAACTATAAGTAAATGAGACACAGTTTGCAAGGTTCGCTGGGTGGTGTAATCTCAACTACGTCCTTCTTCTTCGATTCACGAATGAATTCACTATATTGAATCTGAAGAGTCACATAAAGTCTTCTCCAATACAATGTACAAACTAAAATGTCTTGAGCTCCTTAGCTACACAAGCGTCTGCCTCCAAGAACACTTTTAGTGATCTACTTCTCTCACTAAGAAATACTGTAGATATCCTACAACTTTCCTCACACACAGTTTGAAAGAGAGGATTGAGAATTTCACACAAAATTAGGTTTTTTTGTTTTGGCTAAGGTCAAACAACTTTGTTGATATTCTCTTTGATTTGGTTCTTCTAAAAATAGATAGAGAAATATCGTTTGAGTGGATGCCCAGGACTCGAACTTCAGAATCGAAAGACTATTTCTGCTTAGGATGTGTTTGTTAAGCTCGTAAAATTGTAAAATTGAACTGTAAAATTGAGCTGCTAACATAGATTACATGCAAATTGAAGTGATCAAATCTATAAAAGGTTCAATATATCCAATATTCATGTTTAAAAAAAGTTTGAACAGAACTACAAATAGACATAAGAACAAAAGAAGAAACATACAAATGATCATTATACCTGCAAATTTCAGGCAATTCTTCAGGCTTAAGAGTTTGTGGACCCATAATTAAATAAAGGGTATCCCTCCAATTTGCACTAGCTGCACTGTATAAATCGATATTGCTATTGTACACAACCTTCTTCTTCAAATCTCGCGAATAATACTGTTTCTTCACCTCATTATCCTGCTCATGAAACTGCCTAACACCTTCAAGTACTTTTTCCATCACACTATGTGAAATACCATGATTTACAATCTGGAAAAAGCCCCATTTTTGACAAGCATCTTTGACATTTTCGATGATTTCAGGACGGGTGTGAATAGCTGCATCACTGTTCAAGCAATCCAAGTCAATGACTAGAATACTTAACTCGGATCTGCAAACAGATTTTGTGTTCTTTTCAAGTATAAATTGTTCGTTCACAAAAATAGGTGGGATTTTTTCCAACTTGGCGTCCAAAAGCGCCTTGACACCAGCTTTTGTATCATCAAATGTTTGTAACTCTTTTTTTCTATCATATTCACCCATTTTTTGGTTCAGAAAGAGGTGTATTTTTTAGTGTTGTATAACAATGGGAAGACTGGTTCAAATAGATGACGAAATTAGTTTGATCAGATATTGATGATACCAATGAATTGTTGGTTTGACTTATGGTTAGAGACAGATGAACGTAAATAAAAAATTTCTTCCATTGTCCTTTTAAAACGTATCTCTAGAACGGATTAATAATCCGATGAGAAAAAATTGATATTAATTAAAGGAATGGGACGGTCGATTGAACAGCACGCGCGCTAAAATTTTCTCCAAGATTTCACCTTCTCGGTTTGAAGATTGTCGCTCTTCCCGGGATCCTCTCGGATCACGGTGCAGGGATTTTGTGAGTTGGATTGATTTACCGCGCCGGTGTGGGCTGTCTATGTCGGTTTATCGTCGGGAAATTACTGTGTGTTGGGTGATTCTGGATTTGTCGATAGGATACTCACGGCTGGATCTATTACTTCTCTTCTCTTGTCGGGCTATTAATCCGTCACGGCGGAGCTGAACGAGGGCGGAAAGGGAAACGATCGGACGGTTGAACAACTGCGGATGCCGGCACTTTTCTGGGCGGCCCGACTGTTTTTGTGACTTTCGATTGTTGTTTTACGAAAATATTGAGGAATCTTGAAGGATTTTTTTACCGTTTTGGGATACTGGGAGGATTGTGGACAATCTTGCCGGAAAATCTTGGCTTTTCTGGAAAATTTCTGGAATCGGTTTGTTGTTGGCTTGCGGATAGTTTGAAATCTTGAAGAGTTTTATCAAAGTTTTGGGTTTCTGGAAGGAGTGTGGATAATCTTGCCGGATAATCTTGGAATACGTTGCTGTTCTGTCGTTATAGGCCATTCGGCTTTTGGAAAACCTTTTTGAAAACTGGACGTGCATCCTATCGCACGTAGGTGATTAGATCTCTTGGTCATGACGGATGATAGTTGTCTTCGACCCCTGGGCCGAAAAATTCCTAGGCTAATGACCCCAACAATCGTAAGGAGCTCTAGCTCTGATGAGTCGGACACCAGTTCAGATGAGAGTTCGGCCGCTAGCCCACAAACTAATGTGGGACAAGCTAAGGTAATGCGAGAAAATGCATGTTTCTCGCCGATTGATCATAAAAATGCGAAACCTCGTCCTACGACAATCAATAGTCGTAGGGTTGAAGATGGGATAAAACTTCGACGGATTGACACTACAGATGCGGAAGTTGTAATAGATACTAAACATCTTGAGGATGTGGATAATGTATGGGAATTTTGCTTCGTGGGTTTCTTCGCATCACGATTTCCGGGGTACCAAGCTATAAATGAACTTCGTTCATCTTGGGGAGTAAAATCAAAGTACTTTAAACATTCGAGCGGTTGGATTATCTTTAAATTCGAAACAGAGATTGATAGGGATACGGTTCTTCAAGGTGGGCCTTACTTTGCGTATGGACGTCCCCTCATTATGAAGGCTATGCCTCGCTGTTTTGAGATGGACTCGGAAAATGATCTTAATGTGGTACCGGTATGGATAAGGCTCCCGGGATTACCGCTGGACATGTGGAATGAGCAGATCTTAAGTCAGATTGTATCGTGTGTTGGGAACCCTGTTGCTACAGATTCTTTTACTAAATCTAAGGAGCGGCTCACTTATGCCCGGGCATTGGTAGAAGTGGACGCCTCTAAAGAGTTAGTGAAATCTATTGCTTTACGGTATTTGAATGGAAAGGTCCGTCTACAAAAGGTAGAATATGAGTTTCTTCCACAATTTTGTAGCAAGTGTAGGCAACTGGGTCATTCGGATGATGGATGTGATGCGTATAAGGAAATGGTGCGTGTATCAGCGGGGGTAACAAAGAAACCGTGGTAAGGTGCAACAAGGGTTAATAGGCAACTTATGCCTAAGGATCCTAATGAGTGGCCGAAGTTGGTAAAGCATAGTGGGACTGTTGGGGCAGATAAATACGATAGCTCTGCTAGGAAAGGACAAGAACAAAAGATAGTGATGGCTAAGTGTGATACCGGGGCTAATGTTGCTGCTCTCACCCGGCAGGGGCAGCATGGGACTGTGGCGGCCGACACACCTGTTCAGCCATTAATAAAGAAACAACCATTAAATGATGATAGTGAGAAGCCTACTGTGGTAAATGCCGAGAAGTTTTCCCGGAAAGGCATGGAAGGGACTGAGGATATAAATGGAATTAGGAATATTGAGGATGACGTGAGGGATGGCAGGATATTAACTATAACTGCGAACAAGAATAATGAATCAGATATGGAATCAAAGGAAGGATCCCCTCAAATGAGGGTGCAGGGTACGAAGGAAACAATTAAAATGGCTCCGGATACCAATTTGAAAATAGACAGGGCTACTGATAGAGGCGGATCAGCGACGGATGAAGATGAATTTATGCCGGTTACATATCGGAAGAAGAAAAAGCAGATTATTCCATTCACTTACCAAGGATGGAGACACTGATGAATATACATGTGAAGCTTGGGATTTCGAACCGATCTTGAAGATATGCTCTTGTTGATTGTAGTCTAGGGGTGGCGCCTTAGATTAACTGTGACTTATGCTAGGGGTGGCGCCTTAGCGTATTTTGTTTTGTTTGTGAGACTATGGGTGGCACCTTAGTCTAGTACGTTATCTTTGTTGTTTCTTTGCGTTGTTATTTGTTTCCACCGGGTATGCCCGGAGACTTGTGTACTGTTTTTCATATCAATAAATTTTTACCCTTTATCAAAAAAAAAAAAAAAAAAAAAAAAATTGATATTAAATTCATTGTGATTTTTGTTTATTATATGTTCTGATTTCTTTTCCTTTTCCTGTAAGTTATATGCCCTGATTTTGAAGTTATTGATATTATTTTTTGATGCCTGTTTGTTTCATTCACACAAAATAATTTTAAATATTATATGAGGAAATTGATATTATTACATTATATATATTAACAATAATATAAAGATGTGATTTACGTGGTTCGATGACTTCGATCTAAATAAATCCTATATCTACTAAGTGTGAAGATTGTCGCATTCTCCTTTAAATTATAGTTACTTTAATTAGGCCAAGTCTAATCACCGATCAGTTGTAATTATTCTGAAGTTTTGAACCCCATTGCTTTCTATATTGGTTTTAGTTAAGCCAATGTCCAATTTTTTATTTTATTTTTACATCATTATTAATGACTCTAATTCATACCAACCGTACCTACGTTTTTCATATTTCACACTCCATCCATTTAAAAAAGAATATTTCAGTTGATTTTTTATCAAAATCAACGAAACTTCTTTATTTTTCAAAAAACTTATTCCCATAAAACAAATGACAGCAAGTAACATTACCTTTTATTATATACCATGATTTTAATTTAGTTTATGACTACTTTCTATTATTCAAATAAAAAATAATTTTTCCTTAAAATACAATTGTATTTTTTAAGCAACAAAGGTTAATTATATACATACAGTAAAACCTCTATATATTAATAATGTTGAGACCGGAGAATTTTATTAATTTATAGAGATATTATTATATCAATAAATTAATAATTTATTAATTTAAAGAGGTTTTAACATATATGCACAGTTGACCTTCAAAGTTCCAAATTCTTTGAATAACTTTAAGTATACATGCATAGTTATTGATGAAAATTAAGTTAAAATACAAATATACTAATAGAAGAGATAGTGGCCGATGTCACGAAGTTCAGAGTCTAGAAGAGATAGTGGCCGATGTCATTCATAATCCGGAAGATGATGAAGCAGAGGATGATTCAATAGCTTTGCAACCGGTCACTCTAAAAGAAGCATTGCAAGCATCAACAACTTTTCATAACTTTTTGTTGCAGTACGAGAAGACAACACCACAACTATTGGGTGCAGTAAGGAGATTTAAGGATGAGATCAACATAGATTTGAAGTTCAAGAAAAAACAAGTTACAGTAGATTCTTATTTTACTAAGTTGTCTTAAGAATATTCAAGTGCATCATATATATATATGGATTATTTTTAATAATTATTAATTTATAGTTTCGTCGGGACCAATATATATACACTGGGATCTCAAAAAAATTATTATCTTATAATTTTATTGATTGGGTCCCAAATTTGTACTGGTCCCAACTTGGGACCGGACAAATTATTAGTTTTAGCGAGGTTATTAATTTATCGAGTATTAATTTAACGAGGTTTTACTGTATATTGAGAGGGACAAATAAATTGAAATAAATAATAAATGGAATAGAGAGGCTATTTGCATGGACGTCCAAAGCATCAAGTATAAACTATTAATCAAGACTGAAGAAATCAGAAAATTCCTGTTAGTTGATCATAGGTAATGAATTGGAACTTCAGTTAGATGGTGATTCGCCCGAAAATGTGGGCTACGACTAAGAATCTAAGATAATGGTGGGCTGCCCTTACCCGAAATTTATGACACATCATTTATTATGTTGTACAAGAATTGATGAAAAAAGAGTTTTCGTGATTTTGTATAATTGGCGGAAAAAATATACTTTAGTAAATTAATGTGATAGGCACGGTTTTTTATATACTAATACAGGGGCAATTTGAGTATATTAATATGGAGTATGCCTTGTAATTTAAGTACAAATTAAACCTCAACGAAAAAATTCGATTTTTGCCAAAAGATTCGATTCGATTTTAGCCATAAAATTGATTAATTTTAACTGGATTGTGACTAAAATTTGAAATTTTTATTTGATTTTGACTAAGTTTGACGAATTTTGTCCAATTTCACAATACAAAAAGAAGAAATTAATCGTCACCGCCGCCACCCGTCATCATCGGCACCGCCGCCACCACCACCACCACCGTATCCATTCTTTGAACATTTATATGATCACCCAATGCTTGAGCTGAAATGAATTCTCTTCTACAAAAGCTGCAAAACTAAGATTTAGGAAACCAAACACACCCTCAACTTATGGATATGTACGGCGGCCTTTTTTGAGACTGGGTAATCACAAACACCTTAATATTTGATTAAAAGTATTATTAATGTTTATATGTAATTATATATATATATATATTGGGATTTATTATTGTTTTTATGAGTTAATATTTATATGAATTTCCAAATATTTTATTAAACAAAACATCTTGTTGTCTCCATTTACCCCCTCATTCTTTTCATCTTATACATTCCTCCCCCAACCCCCACTGACACTCATATTTATTTGAAGTCAACAACCAAACAAGGTCAAACTAGGTGGTGGGTGTCGAATCCAACAAAAATAAAATCCTACTTCAAAAAGATTTGTAATCAGTGATAAGCAGGGTCGATCCATAGGGAATGGTGTAAAATTTAATTCCTAAAATTACTAATATGATAAAGGGGGGATTTTGAGATTTTTAACTAAAAACGAAATTAAAAACGTGAATTTTAAAAGATGCAAATAAAACAATTAAAGCAAATAAAGTAAATTTCGGATTTTATATGATGAGAAAATTCTAGTCTTCGGATTATCTCGGTATTGATTATATGATTTGATCATTGATGCAATAATAATTCAACGTTATCAAATAAATTGGCTATAGTTACTAACAAGCTCTAGCAGCCTAGTTTTTCCTTAAGTCATCGATAACCAAAACAAGCTCTTTGATTACTTCTCTTACCGACTAGACAACCCTAAACAAGCTCTTAAGATTTAGCCTAGCGATAGCATTCACGAATAAGAAAAACACCAATTCTAGCCAACAAACACATAAGCTCGGTTTATTTAGACTAGGTTACTAATTCTCATAACGACTAATCGAAGACTTGTCCGTAATCAACGTCGTTAACTGCTACAAATATTAGAGTTTACCAAATAATTACGGATTTGGGCTCTAAATAGCTTAATACGATTCCAACGATTAAATAGTTGATCAAGTTATCTAACCAATTGAAATATATTGTCAACAAAGATCAGAGAAAAAGTAAATACCCGATGAACGAAGAAATTAAGTACAATTCGATCTCACAAATAATTAGAATCAAACCTTAATGAATCCTCGACTAGAAGTATGAGTTTAGCAACTCATAATCGAACGTATGCAAGAATTAATGAAAATCGAAAGCTTCATTGGAAGGGAAAAAACGTGTACTTGAATTAAGAATAAAGCAAAAGGTCTTATGGAATAAAATTCCATGTACTTATAAACATAAAGGAATCCTAATCCAAAAAGGTAACCAATTAGGATCCTAACAAACTTAACAAACTAGAAATAAAATCTTTAAAGATATGGAAATAAAATCGAAAGCATAATAAGGGAATAAATCCCAACAATTCAGGAAAGAGAAAGTATTTAAAACAGAATCTGAAATTCAGCACATAAGATCTTCAAAAACGTCCAGATTTCCGTCCTGGGCCGAAGCCTTTATGGCATTAACCGTGGGCACGCTCAAATCTTCAGAATGCTCAGCAGCCAGATTTTTGTCATAATCGGTTTTTCTTCATTTTTCTTCCTTTTTCACCACAATTAACCTCTTCTTCATTCTTTCCTCGCATTATCACCTATTAATCAAATATCAACATAATTCCATCAAATATCAAGCTCAAATATGCCAAATATCCTAATAATGACCATGTAAAGTATGTACAAATATCGACTTAACACTAGGGTCAAGTTTGGATTTTAGAAAAGTTAACCAATGACATCACTATTACCTTTTTGTTGGACTGAAGATGAGACCAGAGAGGGGATATCGTAATTACCAAAATTCGAGAAAGGTTGTTGTACATAGTTCATATAAGTTATGGAGTTTTTTGCATTTATCTCATATACTTCAATAGAAGTTCAAAATTGAACCGTTTTAATGGAGAATGTAAAAAAAAAAATGAGATACGAATTTGCATAAGAATGCAATTTGGCTAAAATATATGGTAGACGATCATTCAAGACTAAGTTTATTAGTTGTGATTTATTCAAAAGCCCTACTATGATCATACTTTTTCTCAACCAAATCCAATCTCGCATCGATATGTACTACCGATCCAACAATTGTTTGCTAAAAAAATGAATACGTTATTTTCTTAGTCAAATAAACAATATAATGTCAACATGATCCTACTTAAATTTTAATCCAAATATGTAAAGTAAGTAAATAAAATCACCACTTCAAAGTATGGGTCCATGTGACATGACAGTACAAATATGTGCAGGTCATGAATCTTTGTACTTTGAAGATTGTGATCCTGTACTGTGGATAGCTTTGAGCATTAATGTTCTAATTGAGTACTAAATTCATACATATGTTAAATCATAGAAAGAAAACATTGATTTGGTACATATAAAATACTTGGTACATGGAAAATACTGAGATTATTGTATACATATCGCGGATATATTGCGTTATGACAACACATTGGTAATTGGCCCAACTCGACCCGGCTCCGACCAAGTCGAACCAGCCCAAACTCGGTCAAATCGGTTTTATTACCAAACCAATTTTAATCTTTCCCCAATTTAAATGTTAAAAATTTGAACCCTAAAGCTCCATAAAGAAAATTAAAAAGTTCAGCACTACGCCAAAAATATTTCTTATTAAAAGTTATAACATTATACGTTATGTGAACTCTTCATGCATTCGTTTTTAAATTATAAAAACATAAACTTTTTACTTTATTCAATAATTCATTTGTATATGATATACTTTTTATGTATAATGCCTAATTATATTAGTTTAGAATGATAAAAATATTTTTATATATTTACATTTGTGGTAAACATATTTAATATTATATGAACTTAACTACACTATTTTTTTTAAAATTTAATTGACTCAAATTAATTCATTTGTAAAACAAATATGTATATTATATATGTGTAAATGATAATATATATGCATAATCCGAGTTAACTGATGTTCTTATACTGGTCCGACCAGTCCGACCGGTGACCTAGTAAATTATTCGCTTTGATCATCGCTCTGGTTTTAAAAAAATTGCTATTTTCATTATTGCTCTCCTTTTATTCATTATATAAAAAAACAATTTCAATGGAAAGTTGATTCTATTTGAAAATAGGTATAAAGTATCCATTACTGATTGAAAGAACTGAATAAAAAATACTTTAAATAGTTTCTTATATTTTTTTGTCCATTTTAAGCTGACTTGTAAGTTTTTTGAAATATTAAACTATATCTTTAATAATTAAAAATTAACTGTAAATATTCAAGATTCTAAAATTATAAAAATTATTAAACTAACATGATCATAGAAAATTCTATAAATAGATTTTAATGCAAGTCACCAGAAAATAAACTTATATTTTACTATAAGTTACTATAATTTCATCGTAAAAAAGGAATTTTATAGATACTACTAAGTGTGAGATAGTAATAAGAACATAAACATGACATTCTCATGAAATGCATTATGCGTTTATAAAGAATGAAGGCGATTATTAGCAATACATGCTTGTATACATACTTCTATATGTTGGTAAATAATTTAAGTAATTGATTATATATACATATATATAATTAATAGATAAATATTTAAATTCAAAGAAATAAAATTTTACATAAAGGATGTTAATTCTCATCATAACATTGAATTTTCAAATAAAAATTTTCTTTTCCATGTTTCACGTCAACTTAGACAAAAAAAAGAAAGATACAACAACATTAGAAGTTATGTCATGTACTCAATGTGCTTAAATATTAATTTCACATGTAAAATGAAAAAAAAATCCTTTTAGTAATTCTCATGTATATAATGAAATACGTGAAGCATACATTTAAACAAATATTTAATATATTATAATGCAAGCTTACATTATTAATAATTGATCAAATTAGCACCAAGTTCGATGTTAAGAAAAATCTATATAATGTACAATACAAATTATATTTATATACTATTACGAAAAATATAAAATTAAACAATTTCGTAAGAATTCTCTGACTTGAAAAAAACATATTTCCAATAGTTAATTAGTTATAAAGACAAATTTAAAGTTATATTGTAAGGATGGTTGAAAAATCGGGAGAAATTCAATAACTAAAATATTCTACTTGGCAATGCAGGCTAAAATAGGACATTATTGAGTATTCTAATGTTTAAGCACTAAAAAATATAGTAGTAATACCATGTTTTAGTTAATGAAGATATTGCACAAAGTGAATTATCTAAAAATAATTACTGTTCGATTAATTTTTCTGAAATAAACATTAACATAAATGTCAGACATTTTAAGATAATGATAATTCATTACTATCAAAATAGTATATATAATCTTGATATCAAGCAAATAACTTTAATTTATGGAAGTTGATTAGATTCTCATAATCTTTTGGAGCTTAATTCATGTTTTGCATTTGTGGCCAAAGTTTGAGTATTTTAACAATTAATTATCTATATTTTACATATGATGATACACTTTAACTAATTTAATTATTTTTAATTTGAATTATCAACTTCGGCTATTTCCTCAATGTTGACTTTTCTAATTATTTTTATTTATGTTAGTTAACACTGATTTATATTATAGAGTATATATTGGGTGTTGTTTACATTAAGTAGACATTCTTTGATTATTTCTATTAGTTTCGTCGTTGTTTAGTATAACTATGTTTTAGTGAAATCTACTATACATATTCATAAAATAATTATCTTTTACGGGTTTGGGGTTTTGAATGTCAAATGGCATGTAAAAGTTTTGATCATCTATCGTTATGTATTTTTATATAATTTATATGAGCTCCAAAGAGAAAAATTATATTATATATATTTCTTAAGAAGATGAGTTAATTTTTATGATTAAATAGGTGAATGGTGTAAATGAGATCTAATTATTATACTTAAACTTGAAAAATTATTTTGAAAACTTAAAATATATAGATAATTTTATGTCAAATGATATAAGAAAATAAATACATATGTACATATATAGCGCTCATCTAGATATTTTTGCACTAGAATATTGTAAGAACTAAGAAGGTTTAGTAAAGAAATAGTCAGATAACTAATCTCTTATCATGATTAACTTTAATAGTATATTAAGAGACTTAAAATTTAAAAATTAATATAATATAACGCTTATTGTAAAAGTTTAAAAAAAAAATTGAAGCATGATCAATGTGAGCCCCATCGATTATTAATTATACTAAAGGTCACCTTACTAACTATTCTCAAAATACTTTATTATATTAAGAGAAGGGTAATTGTGTTTTTTCAGAATCGAAAGAAACATATCTCATTATTCATACTTTCAAAGTAGTACATATATAGATTTGAAATTAAAAATCTAAACATAGCATAACAAGAAGTGATGGATTATGGTAATCAAAGAAAATTCCAAAACAGTTGGTAAGCAGCTCTAATCTCGAGGCAAATGCATTAAAAATTCTGAAAATCTCGTGGAAAAGTCAAGAGATTATAAACATCTTCTCTAAAATTCTATAATAAGATTACTATAATCCGTAATAAATTCAAAATAGTCATCATATAACCTACCTAAAACCCTCTAGTCCGATGCACTATAAATTTCCGCATATGCTATGACTCGATAAGTACCAATATCCTCTATACAAAATCTCAGCATAACAAATAATCTCTTTTGTTATCATACAACATGGAGAATAATCTCTTTTGTTATCATACAACATGGAGAATAATCTCTTTTGTTATCATACAGCTGTGAATAGTACATGCCATGAACCTGATGAAGTAGATTATACCAAAATTCCCATAGAGAACCTGAAACCTTGTAAATCATTTTTATGTGGTAATGCGACGTGCCACAAACCTACCCCCGAATGTTGCGAAGGCGCCAGATCATGGCTTGCCGCTCCCTCGAAGGTGGTCTGTAAGTGCAACAAAAAAGCATCAAACAGGCTCCCTTATAAGCCTGATAAAGCTAGAACCTCGGTACTTCTTCCATTTGAATGTGGAGCTCCTTATTTCTACAACTATGTCCCTTGTCTTGTGTAAGTCAGTATTTAATTCTTTGGATTTAAATTATTTGCTTGGAAAATTAATAATGCCCTAATTAAATATATGTGTGCATTAATGCAGCTATGAATGGTGGAGTATGAAGATGACTGGTCAATAAGACTGGAGGAGGCTCCAATAAAGCCCACAAGAAAGTTACAATAGTCCTTTCTTTTTTTTTTTGGATGACGAGGGAAACCCGCAGCCGCTACCCTTTCGGGTGCGCATTGGGTAAACCTCGCTCTTGTGTAATAGCCTGCAAACCACACAAGAGAGTTAAACTAGCCTAGGTTGCCCATAGCTGACAGACTCATAGAAGGCAATTAGGCATTCCCACATTGGGGTTCGAACCCGTGACCTAGGCCACAAGTTCAGATGCCCTTACCAACTCTACCAAGGGCTGCCCCCGTTACAATAGTCCTTTCTTGATTTGATGATTTGTTGTTCTACTTTGATTCCTGTCTAAGTTTTTCTTTGTTTAGTGAAAGAAATTATATTGCTGAGTATTTTGGGTACTTCTCTTTTTTTGCTAAAACCTCCGTTCTCTTTCCATTTTCATTGTGATAATATCTAAAGAATCACCGGCATTTTGAACTCACCCCGACTCGGGCAGTTGAAAACAGTAAAATTGGGAACAAGTTTTAAACTGATATGAGTGGGTATAGAAACAGGTCAATGAAAAAGTATCACAAACTCGTGCGATGCGATGATTTGACCGTCTAACTGTTCGATCCAGTACTTAGGTCAAGAAAACCATTGGATCAAGAAAACATATACATTCAATACTAAATAATATTTTGCTACCGTCTCTTCCTCAATTTTTCACGTTTTTAGCCCAAATTGATTATTAAAATTTATGTTGCTCTCAACTCTAATATATATATACGATATCTTTTTATATAATTGACATATATATATATATAAATATAAAGTTGACAAATGGTGGGTGTCGAATCCAACAAAAATAAATAACCTACTCAAAATAATTTGTAATTAGCGATAAGTAGGGTCGAACCTCAGGGAACAGTGTAGATTCAATTCCTAAAGTACTAATATCGATTGAAAAAGGGGGGGTTTTGGATATGGTTAACTAAAACGAATTTAAAAGACGCAAATAAATTGAAAGCAATAAAATTAATTTTGAAATCAATGAGATGAGGGATTCTAGTCTTAGGATATCTCGGTATTGATTTCTATTGTTCGATCATTGATTGCAAATAAAATAGTTCAAAGCTCTTTAGTAAATTAGCTATAGTTGTCAACAAACTCTGACAACCTCGTTTTTCCTTATGTCTTCGATAATCAAAACAAACTCTTTGATTATTGCCCTTATCGTTTAAACAACCCTAAACAAACTCTTAGGATTTAATTTATCGATAGCATTCAAGCACTAGAAAAACACTAATTCCGATCAATAAACACACAAACTCGGATTATTTAAACCGGATCACTAATTCCCATAACGACTAATCGAAAACTTGTCCATAATCAACGTCGCTAACTGCTACGAATATTAGGGTTTACCAAACAATTACGGATTTGGGTCCTAATTAGCGGAATATAATCCTAACGACTAACTAATTGGCCAGATTAATCAATCGATTACGATATATTGTCAACAAAGCACCGGGAAAGAGTGAATACTCAAAGAACAATGAAAATAAAAGCACAAGCAATCTCACGAAATTAAAAGAAATCAAACCTTAAAATCCTTCGACTAGAATTATGTGTTTAGCAACACATAATCAAAAGCGTAATACAAAAGTTGAAGAACTCGAAATCCCGAGCTAAAGCAAAAAACGTGAATAGTAAAATAAAATATAAGGTAGGTTTTTGTGGAATAATATTCCACTTATTTAAAGCTAGAGAATCCTATCTAAACAAGGAAACAAATAAAAGATAGGATTTTAGGAATCCTATTCCAATTAGGATTGTTCAAAACAAGGAAATAAAATTCTAAACATAAAGGAAAATAAATCCCAACATATTAGGGAACTAAAAACGTGTAGCATAAGTCAAATTCAGCCAAAAAGTCGAAATCCCGGATTTTTCTTCGTTCCAAGGCAGAAAGCTCGCATGTTTTGGGCGTGACCAGAATGTCACGCTTAATTCTGGTAACCTCTCTGCTTCCAGCCATTTGCAAAGTCAATTTTATTCCTTTTTCACCCCTTTTTGTCACCTTTTCAATCCATCATCTTACAAACACCTAAACATGAAAATGGAAGCATAAATCTATAAGATAAGGACTAAAAACATAACAAACGACTCAATATATCAATCAAGAAACGTGTACGAAATACACGTTAACAAATACCCCCACACTTAAGCTATTGCACGTCTCGGGCAATGTTTGACATTTGGGCAACGCAAAATCAACAAACTTCAAACACTTGATCAAGTAGAGGTTTATGAACCAACGGACAAAATCGAGAATGTTAAGTTGACATATGCAAGTATCAAGGAAATCAATGCCACAATGAACCAAAAACCAACACAACAATTTCACTTCGAAAAATAAAAATGCACGAAATTAGACGACCATTCTCACAATCCTCTCCAATCACTCGTGTATAGGTTATTTCGTGTATCGCTCAATTCTTAACATGTTAATACGATCCCATAGGCTTGCTTATACACCGAAATCTCCACTACTATCGAAAGTATGCACAAACGAATCAAAAGATCTTTTATTCAAGGTTGTAATGGGGCTCAGGGCTCGGGGTAGGAGAAAAAAGGTAATGAAAGGCTAAGTCCATAAATTCGAAAAACATCAAGACGCTATTGGGTAATTCTAGCAATAAGGACCCAAATACCTTTATTTTCATACTCTCTCGCGACTCGCTTTATCATTTTCCTTTTCCTCAAACCTTTTTTCTTTTCTTTTCTTTTGTTTTTTATTTTTTTTTCTTCGAACTTTTTCGAACTTGTTCGAAATATAATTTTTTTCTTTTTTTTTTTTCCATTTTTTTTTTCTTTATTCTTTTCGATAAACTCTCTTTTTTTCTTTTCTTCCGAAGTCCCCCACACTTAATCAAAACACAATGTCGTCCTTAATTCCCAAACAAATGTAATGTTCTCGATGTTCGACTCATTTTGTGGACGGGTAAAACAAAGAGGTATACAAAAAATGGTGAATGCTCAAAGTTCGGGTTTTCAAAACAACAAATAGGCTAATAGGCTCAAGTGGGCTCACTAGGGGAAAATAAAAAGGGTAGGCTCATATGGCTAGGTGGCTAAGTCCTAATGCCTTTATCACTTTCGAATGTGCAAACAATCATGTAACCTCGAAATGGTTCAAAGCAAGTTCTAGAACACGTACTAATCATGCAAGATTCACACAAGAAAGAAAAATTCATATGGATATGCAATCAAATCAAGGCTTCAAAAAGCTCACATGGTGGGGTTGGTCGAACTAAAACGTGCAATTCTATCGTTCTCATTCAAAGTCATGCTAGCAATTGAAATTCATAAGACACAATAATCCATCAACAAGTACACGGTCAAATTAAACAAACTAGACTCGGTCAACCAATTAACGAAAATTTTATTCTACCATCACAAAGCGAAAGAAATTTTGAAAAAATTTTATTGCGCCAAAAGTAAACAAAAACCAAAGAACATGTGCCAAAATTAAACAAAACCAGAGAACATGCAAAGCAATTGAAAATCATCCCCCCACACTTAAAGTAGACATTGTCCTCAATGTAAAGCATAGAAAAACCGACAAAGCATAAGCGTGAAAAATAAAAAGTGGAAGGATGACTTCCCTAGGGCATCACTCGGTCGTGATGCCGAGGTGTTTTCGGTGGCTTCTGAGGCAGAGTGCTCGGAGTGAGAGGTAGAAGGTGTGTCCTCGGAGCCGGATGATGTAGCAGCAGTGATTAGGCAGCGGCGTTCTGAAGTTAAAGTGGGTGGGCCGCCCCTTTTCCACGAGATGTCGAGGGCTCCGAGTTTGGCGATAACCACTGGAAGAGTAATCGGATTTGTGGCATGGCTTTGTTCATGCGCCCCATGGTGTCGAGAAGGGTGGTGGTGCATGGTGGTTCACGACGGAGCTGCAAGAAAGGCGAACGAGGAAGAGAGGTTAGAATGGTGGCGTGAGATTAGGGTTAGAGGGAAATTGATTTAGTTCTTTGTTTTTTATTTGAAGATAATTTAGGGATAATAGTGTTGTTTTCAAAGATTTTGACAGATTTTGAATTAAAATTGGTTAAGGAAAGGAATCTTTTTGTTATAAGGAAATCTATATATAACTATATTTATTTCCTTGTTTGTTTATTTTTCGAATTTTTTTTTTTTTTTTTTTGGATTTTATGATTTTTCGATTTTTTTGGATTTTTGAAAGAAAAACAAAAGGAAAACAGGGGACGAAGCAGAAAGCTCGCTAATTTTAGGCGTGACCAGAGTGGTCACGCTTAATTTTGGTGATCTTTCTGCTTTTATGAAAAAAACTTAAAATCAAAATGCGAAAAATTAAAAACGAGCATGGGTTGCCTCCCAAGAAGCGCCATTCTTTAACGTCATTGGCTAGACGCAGCTATGCCTCAAGTGGCTTAAGTCGGAGGTTCAAAGCCATCACTGTGCCAAGCTACCTTTAGTGGATCATCATCATTAAATTCAAAAATTTGCTGCATCACAAAGTTAGTAGCATCTAAACCAAACATAGAGCAATCATTAATAGGGTACTTCATGGAATCATATAAATTAAACATCACAAATTCATCTTCAAATTCCATAGTAATAGTTCCATCATGCACATTAATTTTAGCCCTAGATGTTTTCAGAAATGGTTTTCCAAGAATGAGAGGGGCTAACTTACTAGATTGATCTTCATCCATATCAACAACATAAAAATCAGTAGGAAAAGCTAAGTCATTAACATGGACTAATACGTTCTCAAGAATGCCATCAGAAGATGCATTAGACCCGTCTATTAATTGTATAATTATGTCTGTTTTTCTCAATTTTTTCACATTCAAAGACTCATACATAGAACGGGACATGATATTTACAGAATGTTCAAGGTCTATCATAGTGTTCTCGAATTGCACATCACCTATCTTACAAGGGATAATAAACTTACCAGGGTCTTTGCATTTTGAAGTTACCTCCTTTTCGAGTGTTGGAGATTCATCTTCCATATCCTCCTCTTCATCATCACTAATCTCATCTTCCCCAAAAATCTCATATTCTGTGACTTCATTCTCATATTTTGGAGGAGTGATCTCAATAACCTTAGATTGCTCGGTAAGTGTTTCAGTTGGTTTTGTGAGTTGATGGTCCACATTTTTCTCTCTCGACTCACCTTCCACCTCTTCATCGTCACTGATCTCATCTTCCTCAAACATCTCATATTCTCTAAGAAGCTCATATTCCCCAAAAATCTCATATTCTGTAAGAATCTTATATTTTCCAACTTCTTTCTCATATGTTGGAGATTCATCTTCTATATCCACCACTTGTTTACAGTTAGCAAAACGACCAGGAAATGGAGGAGGTATCACAAATGTCATCGGCTTCTTCTTGACTATGGGTTCTTCTTCTTTTTCCAACTCCTTCTCCTCTTCATTCCTGGAGATTCGCTCGGGTTCTTTCAATTCCTTCCCAGTCCTCAAAGTTACAGCATTTGCATTCTCTTTTGGGTTCACGATAACTTGAGATGGAAGCTTCCCTGAGTTCTGGCTTACAAATTCGTTCATAGTAGTGGCCATGTGACTCATTTGATTTTCTAGATTCTTGATAGTCTTTTGGTTTTCTTGTCGAATCTGTTGTAAGTCCTGTTGGAATTGCTCGGTGCTTTGCTGAAATTTTTGAGTATTAGCGACCAATATTTTAATCATATCTTCTAGAGAATTACCAGACGGTTGGTTTTGTTGAGGAAACGATGGGCATTGTTGCTCGTAATAGCTAGGTGGTCGTGGGGCGTAGCTCAGATTGGATTGATAATTCCATCCCGGATTGTAAGTGTTGGAATATGGATTGTAATTACTCTGTGGAATACCCCATAATCCATCATAAGCTTGTCTGTACGACTCCTCTTGAACACGGAAGGCAGAGAAATATTTCTCTATGAATTTTGCTTCTAGTTGAGTCCATGTCTTGATTGAACCAAAAGATAAATCATAGTACCAATCTCTGGCATTGTCTGCTAAAGATAAAAGAAAGGCTCGAAACTTGATTTGATCGTCAGTGACATCCCTTGGTTTCATTACTGAACATACCGCATGGAACTCATTTAGATGTTTATGAGGGTCATCTCCTACAAAACCATGAAAAATAGGAAGTGAGCGAATAAATTCATCTGTTAAATCAAAATCAACTTCAAAAGTAGGGCATTGAAAGTAAGAAGATTGCTCATTAATGTTTGGCATAGCCCACAACTCCTTTAAAGTCCTCTCGACTGTAGCCATGGCATCTAAGAACGTTGAAAGATCTCTTGAGCTCTTTTCTTGATCTGAAATTCACCTACATGAAGAGATCTAATAATACAAAAAAACTAAACAAAAATATTAGTAACAAAAGAAATAAATCTATAACACCGTTCCCCGGCAACGGCGCCAAAATTTGGTGGGTGTCGAATCCAACAAAAATGAATAACCTACTCAAAATAATTTGTAATTAGCGATAAGTAGGGTCGATCCTCAGGGAACAGTGTAGATTCAATTCCTAAAGTACTAATATCGATTGAAAAAGGGGGGGTTTTGGATATGGTTAACTAAAACGAATTTAAAAGACGCAAATAAATTGAAAGCAATAAAATTAATTTTGAAATCAATGAGATGAGGGATTCTAGTCTTAGGATATCTCGGTATTGATTTCTATTGTTCGATCATTGATTGCAAATAAAATAGTTCAAAGCTCTTTAGTAAATTAGCTATAGTTGTCAACAAACTCTGACAACCTCGTTTTTCCTTATGTCTTCGATAATCAAAACAAACTCTTTGATTATTGCCCTTATCGTTTAAACAACCCTAAACAAACTCTTAGGATTTAATTTATCGATAGCATTCAAGCACTAGAAAAACACTAATTCCGATCAATAAACACACAAACTCGGATTATTTAAACCGGATCACTAATTCCCATAACGACTAATCGAAAACTTGTCCATAATCAACGTCGCTAACTGCTACGAATATTAGGGTTTACCAAACAATTACGGATTTGGGTCCTAATTAGCGGAATATAATCCTAACGACTAACTAATTGGCCAGATTAATCAATCGATTACGATATATTGTCAACAAAGCACCGGGAAAGAGTGAATACTCAAAGAACAATGAAAATAAAAGCACAAGCAATCTCACGAAATTAAAAGAAATCAAACCTTAAAATCCTTCGACTAGAATTATGTGTTTAGCAACACATAATCAAAAGCGTAATACAAAAGTTGAAGAACTCGAAATCCCGAGCTAAAGCAAAAAACGTGAATAGTAAAATAAAATATAAGGTAGGTTTTTGTGGAATAATATTCCACTTATTTAAAGCTAGAGAATCCTATCTAAACAAGGAAACAAATAAAAGATAGGATTTTAGGAATCCTATTCCAACTAGGATTGTTCAAAACAAGGAAATAAAATTCTAAACATAAAGGAAAATAAATCCCAACATATTAGGGAACTAAAAACGTGTAGCATAAGTCAAATTCAGCCAAAAAGTCGAAATCCCGGATTTTTCTTCGTTCCAAGGCAGAAAGCTCGCATGTTTTGGGCATGACCAGAATGTCACGCTTAATTCTGGTAACCTCTCTGCTTCCAGCCATTTGCAAAGTCAATTTTATTCCTTTTTCACCCCTTTTTGTCACCTTTTCAATCCATCATCTTACAAACACCTAAACATGAAAATGGAAGCATAAATCTATAAGATAAGGACTAAAAACATAACAAACGACTCAATATATCAATCAAGAAACGTGTACGAAATACACGTTAACAACAAATAAAAGGAATTTTAAAATTTGTTAACTACATAATTTTAATATATTTATTTATAAAATTTATTTAATTATTTATTGCATAATTATAACGTATAGTTCGATCACAATTAACCCAATAGTTGAACCAGTGACCAAAAAAGATTTCCAACTCAATGTCCCAATTGGGTTTCAGAACATGCTTGACAATGCCAACAAAAGACATATAATTGATATACTTGTCATGCTTGTAGTATGTTTGTCTTTGTGTGCAAATAAATTAGAATTAAATTATAGGAGCTATACGTTTTAACCTAAAAGAAACTGAAGGAAAAGTACCGGTTTATGCTTCTGAATTAAAATTTTGAAAATACTGTTAAAATATATTTTTATTGAAATTCATGTGAAAAAATGTGAAGTAAAGTATTGGTATATTTTTTTTAACTGACTGAAAGTTCTTAAATGTGTCAAATAAAATATGATTATTTAGTATATAATATGTTAATAATAGTAAATTATTAAAAACAAAGAGCAAAAAAATAGTAAATAAATGATTTTAATTTACGAAAAAAACCCTTAAAGATAATCATTAAGGATAAGGTCAATTGAAGTGATTGTTAAGAATTTCTTTGTTAAAAGTCTTGATGATGACAAAATAGGTTTTAAGGTTAGACCCCTAAAAATGTATGTTTGTTTTTCATAAAATATCATGACCAAGCGATAGGTTTATCGAGTTGTAACTTTTAGAATAGGTGTTTTTTTTTATTTGTCCTTTTAGTTTTGCGAGTCTTAATGCTTGTAGCGTTAGTAGAATTCTGAGTGAGTCTATTAATGTGAAGATGTTGAAGAATCGCGAAACACGAGCGACAATCAGAAGATCATCCGTAATATCAAGTATCTCAAGCGACATCGTTCTCCAAGCGACAACCATCTATATTCAAGACTATATTCAAGACAGTAACTCACACTGAGTTACTGGATAGCTTCCATCATAAGCAATTGGATATTAGATGTCATCTCAAAGCATTTATGTTCAACAGACATTTATTTAAATGTATTTAATGCTTATCAAAGGCATTTAATGCATATAATGCTGATGGAGTACAGAGTGCACCGAACCCATCGGATCTCAACATAAGACAACTGCCGTAGTCTAACAAATTGCAGTAACATATCCGGGATTCCCCAACCCATCTAACCTTTCTGAGTGAAAAATTTACACGCGCCTTTGAATGGCTCTAACGGATCTAACAAATGGTCCTAACGAATCGAATGTATGGTCTCAACGGATCTATTCAGGAACCTCTGTATAAATAGAACTTCAAAAAGCTTTTTCCAAGAGAAGAAATTTCACGAGCTTAAACAGAACATATTCTAAGCAGAAATAGGCTCTCGATTCGAGCATTCTTTGAGAAAGCTTCTTATCCACTCTTATACTGAGAAGAAGCTTTAAATATTTTCTGTGTGAAATTCTCCATCCTCTTTTTCAAACTGAGTATGGGGAAAGCTATAGGATATCTGCATTATTTTTGAATTAAAGAAACAGACCATTAAAAGTGTTCTTGGAGCAGACGCTTATGTAGCTAGGGAGCTCAAGACGTTTTAGTTTTGTACATTGTATTGGAGAAGACTCTATGTGAATCTTCAAATTCAATATAGTGAATTCCTTCGTGATATCGACGAAGAAGGGTGTAGTTGAGATTACACTACCCAGCGAACTTTGCGAACTGTGTCTTTTACTTATTCCTTTATTTTGCTCTTTATTGAACATCTTTTAAATCTAGCAATTAAGTAGAGATTATCCATTGCGTAAAAGAGTTAGTAGTATTTTGATAAACTCTTATTAATTGTGTCTCTGCCCAACAAAAACCAAAGCCAAATACTCTAAATACTTTTTTGTTGTGCACGCAACGACGAATCTAAGTTCAGAACACTACATCTCTTTGTAGTCTTCTTAACTGGTTCTAAGTTAAATTTCTCTTACTCAGTCTTTGATCTCAAGTTCTTTTCAGATCACTACTGTTAAACGAAAAAAAAAAGAACTTATTTTAATCGAAAAAGATTAAAAAGGATCAGAGTCTATTCAACCACCCTTCTAAACCGTTCAAACCACCTGAGACAACAGAAATGAAACTAATAGTAGTAATATAATACAAAAGAGTAATTATTATATTATTTTCCATAAAGTTAAAGCTTTTATATAACAAGATAAATCTTTTATATATTTTTGAGTGATGCTATATACCACTTCTTACAAAATAACAAAATAGATTACAATTTATTTTATATAAATTAAATATGTCTTTTTTTTATTTTGATTGTGTGGTTCTGGGTTTATATTTTTGAAAATTTAAATTAATGAGGATATGTTATTAGACATAACGTGTTTCTACCTATTGTTCCTAAAACACACGCTCATAGGTTGTTATTTTATGTTGTTATATAAGAGATATAGATGTTGTATTTCTCTTCAATTCAATTCATTCTGAACATTACAATATTGATAATGAAATTGATTTCTTCGTACCATTCTCTCTTTCTGCATTTCTCTTCAATAATGGAATGCTTAGATTCTTGACATGGTACCAGAGCATGGTTGTTCATCCCTTTTTTTTTTCTCGTTTTCCTTTCACATAGTTCGCAATCCTTATTTTCTTCTTCTTGATTTCTTTCTCTATATTCATCCGCTACGTTTGATCGATTACAATGGCAAAAGAGGTAAATCAGCCGAAAATTCTCATTCGACGGAAACTCAAGAAAATAAAGGTTCGATGATAATGGATTTTCAAAATCCTTTGTTCATTCATCCTTATGATATGCCCAATTTAGACCTAGCTACGGAAGTTCTTAAAGGATTTGAGAATTACAAAGTATGGAGTAGAGAAATGATCGTTGCCTTGGAAGCAAAGAACAAGATCGGGCTTTTTTATAGTTCGTGCAGGGCTCCTGAACTAGATTCACCTTTTTTCCCCACTGGAAGAGATGCAATGCCTTGGTAAAATCTTGGATTCATAGATCTTTAAATAGAGAGCTTATTCATGTGTTGTTTACTTAGATTCTGCCTATCTAATATTGAATGATCTTAAAGAAAGATTTGATCGTATAAATGGTGCAAGATTATACTCTTTATATAGGGAGATAAATACCATTGTACAGAGCACCAATACAGTTTCAGACTATTATTCCAAATTAAGAATGTTATTAGATGAGTACGATTCATTGGTTCCCTCCCAACAAAAAAATTGTCCAAAGAGTATGTGGAATTTTGTGGACAGTTAAAAACAATGCAATTTTTTATGGAATTAAATGAATGTTATGGTATAATAAGGTCTCAAATTCTAATGATATCACCCCTACCATCTCATGAAAAAGTTTATTCTATGGTTTCTAATGAGGAAACTCAAAGGGGTATCACTACACATACTGTGGGATTAGGATCAAATACCTCCATTGCTCTTTTAGGTAATGCACAACATAACACATATGGCAAATCTAGCTTATATTGTGATCATTGATCATTGTACCTGGACTGACCATACTAACGATGTTTTAAGCTCCATAATTATCCTCCCAACTGGAATAGAGGTGGTAGGAGAGGGGGAGGCAGAAGAGGTGGACAGAGAAATGGAAATAATGGAAGAGGCTCTTTGTTTAATTCAAACATGGCAGACTCTGAATGTGATACTATGGGTAATATTGTGAACAAATCTGTTGGAAACAATATTCAAGATCCAAACAACAATGTCCAGCCTGCTATTACCCCTCATCAATACCAACAAATAACGATCTTGATTGGAGCCATGAATGCAAAATCAACACATCTAAATGCTGCTTCATCCACACCAGTTAATGCTAACATTCAAAAGGTACTTCCAATCAGGGTATGATCTCTAACTTTTCTCATCATTATGATCATAAATGGATTATTGATTCATGGGAAAATCAACATATGACAACAGACAGCAGTATTTATGTATCATATGATGATTGCTCCAAACTTGCTAAAACTGTTAAATTACCTAATGGTCACCTTAGCAAGGTAGACAAATCTGGAATAGTATTGATAGGCAACAATTTAAAGTTATGGAACACTCTATATGTTCAAGATTTTGAGCATAATCTTCTTTCTGTATCTAAGCTAGCACAGATTCACATTTGTCAATCATTTTTTTTCCTGAATTTTGTGTGATAGAAGAGATTTTGACTGGGTTGATCAAGGGACTTGGTATACTTCACAATGGACTGTACTACTTGTATTCTCTTACTGATGCACAATTAAGAAGCTTGTCTTGTGTTTCTAATCATTCTTGTAATACTACTAACAGTTTCATTTCCATTAATTCTGTTGTTCATATTAAAGCTCTCTTATGGCACCAAAGATTTGGACACATGTCATTTGGGAGGTTTGATTGCTTGCCTGAACTTGGAATTTCATCTAGTGATAAAAATATGTAACATTTGTCCCCTTGCTAAACCGAGTAGACAATCTTATCCTATAAGGGTTAGTAAGTCTTCTGAAATTTATGAACTTATATATATATATATATATATATATATATATATGTTTGGGGGCCATATAGGGAGGTCACTTATAATAATGAAATATATTTCATAACTCTTGTGGATGATTACTCTATTGAAATATAAATCTAATGCTTATGCTTTTCTCAAGAAGTCCATTGCTTATGTTGACACTCAATTTAATAAGAAAATCAAGATAATAAGATCAGATAATGCTGTTGAGTTTTTTAGTAAGGATTTTCAATCCTTATTTGATTCCTTACGGATTGTCCACCAGAGTTCTTGTGCATATACACCCCAAAAAAATGGGCTATAGAAATGAAGCATAGACACATATTGTATGTGGCTAGAGCTTTGAAATTTCAATCTTGTTTACCTATACAATACTGGGGGGAATGTGTTCAAGCTGCAGTTTACTCAATCAATAGAACACCTACCCCTCTTCTTCATGGAAATGTCCTTCATTGTGTTATATGCAAAAAAGCCTATATATCATCATTTGAGATCTTTTGGCTGTTTATGTTATGCTAAGTATTTAAATCAACATGACAAATTCATGCCTATATCTACGGCTTGTATCTTCATTGGATATTCTGGAGTTCAAAAAGGATATAAGCTTTTAGATTGAGAGATTAAAAATATTATTGTTTCTAGAGATGTTTTCCATGAACACATTTTCCCTTTTGTTAATTATGTGCAAAAGAACCAAAGGTATTTTTTCCATCATCTATCCCTGCTTCTTTTCATGATGAAGACTATTTTCCTGAACCCCATATTTCTGGTTCTAATCCTATTTCTAACCCTGAAGCTGAAAACTCTCTGATCATATTGATAATGAGCACAGTGACTATGATTCTCAAGCACCACAATCCACTGTTGAGCTAAGAAGATCTCATAGGGCTATTAAGAGTCCTTCTTGGATGAAGGATTATATATCTCTTTATTCTCCAGATTCCAATACTGTTTTCTACCATATATCCTTTATCTAAATTTGTGAACTATGATTCTGTGAAACCTCAATATAAAGACTTCCTTACTGCTATCTCAAGTGAGCAGATTCCTTCTCAATATCGTGAAGCAAAAACTCACCCAAAATGGCAAGCTGCCATTGATACTGAAATCCAAGCCTTAGAGTTTAATAATACTTGGCAGCTTGTAGATCTTCACCTGAAAAAATAGCCATAGGTTGTCGATGGGTTTACACCATCAAGTATAGATCCGATGGATCCATAGAGAGGTACAAAGATCGATTGGTGGCTAAAGATACACTCAACTTCCAGGTATTGACTTTACTGGTACTTTTTCTGGTAGCCAAACAAGTAACTGTCAGGGTTGTGATTACTTTGGCGCCCATTAATAATTAGACTTTGTGGCAAATGGATGTCACAAACGCTTTTTTACAAGGTGAGTTACTTGAAGAGGTATATATGCCTCTACCTCCTGGCATCCATTTGAATGAACTGAATAAACAAGATAAGGTTTGCGAATTACAACAATCTTTATATGGCCTCAAACAGGCCTCAAGGCAACAGAATCATAAATTCACTGTTTCTATGACTAAGTTTGGATTCATTCAATCTCGAAATGATTATTTACTCTTTACTAAATTCAGGGAGAGATTATTAGTTGTTCTTAGTTTATGTTGATGACATATTGATTACCGGCAATGATGACAGTTTGATTTGTGAATGTAAAGCTTATTTGAATAAGTCCTTTTATATGAAAGATCTTGGCGAGTTGAAATACTTTCTTGGCATAGAGATTGCACGGTCGAGTAAGGGTATATGTTTGAACCAACGGAAGTACGCATTAAAGTTGCTTGGGGAGGCTGGTATGCTTGGCTGTAAACCAATTGAACAAAACCAGAAGTATTCTGATCAAGGAATGGAAGATGATTATCCTCTGCTTACCAATATTTTTGAATTTCTGTGAATTGTGGGAAGACGAATTTACTTGTGTCTCACACATATTGTTAGTCAATTTACGCATAAGCCTCGTAGGTTAAGCCTCGTAGGTCACATCTTGATGCAGTCTTTAGAATCTTACGGTACATCAAAGGAAAACCAGGACTTGGTTTGATGTTTTCTTCACAAAGTAAGATGGATCTTAAAGGATATTGTGACAGTGATTGGGCGTTGTCACGCCCCAAATGAATTAGTTGTATTCAACTTAGGACGAGACTAGGTCTATGATAAGAATGTAATCGATTATGGCTATACTTATAATCACAAGATTAGTTTTTTAGGAGTTCGATTCTCTCTTTGATTGGATATGCGACAAATTGTCAAATATTAATTGCTCTTGAACTCACTTGATTGAAACACTAAAGATTATAAGCATAGCCATAGTCCTCTGATAAGAACATCAATCACAAGTGAGGAATAGTCAATTTAGTATGCTCTATACCTAAGAACATCAACTATAGTCAAGGTTTACCCATTTGTAGCATGGTTTGCACTTCAAAACAGCCATTATAGGTAAGGATTATTCATTTTCAACATAGTTTACTCCTAAAAACAACAACTATATGTAGGAGTTATTAATTTCAGCATACTTTTCTCTTAAAAACAGCAACTATAGGTAAGAACTAATAATTTCAACATTATATTTGAACAAAAACAGCAACCTTTGAATAGAAATATGGACTTCTAACATTCCATGTGCTTAAGGACAGCAACAATAAATCATTACTATTAATTTCTAGCAAGTTTTACACATAATAACATCAACTACAACTAATTTGAGCAAATCTTCTATGTAGGACATTAATCATAACCATTTCCAATCATGTAGAAGAAAGGTCCTTACCTAGATGAAGTTTTTCTTCTCAATTTTTGGGTTGTTCTCTTAAAATGAGGAGAAGAAGAATATATATAGGCAAAATTCCAGCACATGTAGCTTCCTAAAGAAGCACGCATTTTTGAAAGGTTTAAATTTGATTGGGTGGAATTTATCATATGATTATCTCATTACATGATGGTTAAGTTAAGGATAGCAACTATTCCACATGAACCAATCATATTTTCTTTACATTGAGGCTTAATAAGTTGCATGATATCACATGGGATGGAAAATTCCTATTGGAAGATAAGATATTTTCACATGGAGCTTACAAGTCACCTATATAATTAGTTTCAAATTGTTATGCATTATAACTAATAGTGAAAGGCAATGAAGTTATTTCTAAGGTTCACTTATAAAGAGTGCAATACATAAAATCTTGATTAGTCACATTTGAATAAGGAACGTGCTAGTGCAACTCTATTGCTCAAGAAGTAAAATTATTTCCTGAAATTCATTCACCACGTAACTAACTTCAGTTAGGAGAATTTAATCTTAAATGTTATTCTAAGATATCACAGGCGTCGTATCCTATGACGAGAAGATCCTTAACTGGATATGCCATACAATTGGGAGATTCTCTGATCTCCTGGAAATCAAAAAAGCAAGTGACAGTGTCGAGAAGTTCAGTCAAAGCAGAGTATCAGGCGATGGGAACGACTACAGCAGAATTGATATGGCTTCTAGCGTTGTTCAGAGATTTGGGATATGACAATCTTAAACCTGTCACATTATATACTGATAGTAAATCGGCGATTCAGATAGGGGCCAATCCGGTGTTTCACGAGAGGACCAAGCACATTGAGGTCGATCTCCATTTTGTGCGTGATAAGATTCAAGATGGGACTATTTCAACAAAGTTTATTTGTGGTGCCCAACAGCCAGCAAACATATTGACGAAGGCTTTGGCTAGAACTCAGTTTGATTATTTGTTGTCCAAGTTGGGTGTTTTATCTATATAAACAACCAACTTGAGGGGGAGTATTAGATAATAAACGTGTTTCCACCTACTATTCCTAAACCACACGCTTATGGGTTGTTATTTTCTGTTGCTATATAAGAGATATAGTTGTATTTCTTTTCAATTCAATTCATTCTGAACATACAATATTGATAATAAATCTGATTTCTTTGTTCCATTCTCTCTTTCTGCATTTCTCTTCAATAATGGAATGCTTAGATTCTTGACATAGGTTTTTGATAAAGCATATTACCTTAGGTGATGTGGATTCAAATAATCCGAAAAGCGTGATTATTGGATTCAGTTGATTAATATTTGTTAAATATAGAAAATTAATCAATTTTGTTTGAACAAAGCGTTCTATTCATTTACTCATCCTAGATGTCGATAGATCTCATGTCAATAGATCTCATGTTTTGAATGAAACTTAAACTCAAGAACAACAAGGAAAACACTAGAAAACATAACATTAAACAAAAATAGCAACAAACCATATAACACTTTATAATCAACCAACTCATAGTTTTTTATTTATTCTTGTTTAATTATTCATCAAATAACAAAGTCTAATAAGACTTGTGTGTAAATCATAACTTTGTATAATTTAAATAATAACTCTATCCAACATATGGAACTTGTGTGACTTTGTATTTGCCATCATAAAAGACCCAAACACGATTGCAGCAGAAGTTAGGCCACACACGTTCACCAACAGGAACAAGCACAGGAGTCACTTTTGGATTCTCACGACGGATTGTGGCTCTTGCTTCTTCTGAATCCTTTCCAAGTAATTCTGGCCATCTCTCTTTGTCCCCTTGGGGGCATTTTGTGTTTCTGCATGGTGGATATTTATATGGATCTACTGGCATTTTCTCTATGTTAATGTGACAAATGTTTTGTGTTACGGGCTCATATTTATACTAATTTTTTTAGTTGAAAGATTTGGGTTTGGATAATTTTGATTTTATGTTAGTCAATGAAAATGGGTGTTTAATATGGTTAATGTCGATAATCTATCATACAGTTATTTGTATACTCCCGATTGCTACATGTTTATAAAGATAATTGGTATAGATTCTCTTGATTTTGACCAAACTTTCCTTGTAACATGTAACCTAGAATATTGACTTCTAAATTTACTGCGAATCACAGGGTTTTCTTTGAGTTGATTTTGGAAGAAGTTAAATTCCAAAAAAGTTATATTGTAATACATACTATGTAGTAAATATTATATAAATGAAATTCCAAAGACCACAAACAATTAGTATACTAGTGATTCGTACCTATATAGTAAACAACTAATCTATACCATCATAGAAATTATGAGCAAATTATATAAATAATTTTGGACCATCCACCGCTTTTGGTAAAATCTTAACAACTTATATGATTTGACTGTAATCATGTTCTTAAGTTACCACCAAAGTACCACAATTTTCGATATCTTGGAGTCCCAAAGTAAAATCTCACTTTCAATACAATTTGTATCATATCCATAGAAACCTTGGTTAAAATCCAAAATCTTAATGTAAATTGAATTTTTTTTAAATAATAATAGAATTATTTTGCAACTTATGCATCAAAATTCCAATTGAAACCACTGGATTTTTGACCGAAGTTCACAATTTTGAAAAACAATTAAAGTATCTATATATTAAAATATATTAATTTTAAATTTATTCTTCAAGAGACTTTAATCACAAAAATCAACAGAATCTGCTACGTATATTTTATATATACACTATTATTAATGTAAAAGATACATTATTATTATAAAATATCACTTGTTTCTCTAAATTTGAATCACTTTTTTGCAGAATGAAAATAAAAATTTCAGATTTCTCAAAAAACCTTAGATTTACTAGCCAAATACCCATATCAATACCGATATTTAATATATTAGGTGAAATATTACACCATATAATCGGTGTAATGACACCTCGATAATTTTGATGATGTGACTTAAGAATAATTACACTGTCTTTAATTCTCTAAGTTTCTTAATTGTTATACATTACACTATTATAAGCCAAGGTGGCAATTTCATTTCAAAACCACAGTCCAACCTAACTCAATAAATTTTGAATTGGGTTGAGTTTGAATTGTTTTAAGTTGTATTTATTTTGTGTTGAGTCTAGGTTAGTTGGGTTCCAAGTTGGGTTTTAACTTAGTCTTCATAGTGTTCCTTCTTAGGTTTAAAACTAATTCATTTTGGATGCAAGCCCAAAATAAAATTAAAAATTTAAAAATAATTTTCATTATATTTGTATTATTGAAAAATAGCATTCACCTCCCTGAAGCATGTGCTATTGGCATCCATTCTCGTCATGTTAATTTTTTTCACAATAACCTGCCTTTCATCTATATTTATGTGAATTTTCTCTTCTTATGACTAAAACACCCTTTATTAATTAATTTTTAAGAGGAAATATTACTTGGAATTCTCTAATCAAAATTACAAAAAATATTATCATCAAAATTAACTTAAATACAATTAATCATTGTTAAAACATTATGACGGATTGAACAATTAGCCAATATTCTCCAATCTCCATTAATTTTTATAAATAAATAATATCAATTAATTTACTGGAAGAACAAAGGACAAAGGATCTCCAAAATTGAAAACGAAATTGAGGTACAAACCCATTTGAAGGATAAAATGGGCGAAAATTGCAGACGACCATTTGAAGAATAATATGTGACCTGCAATTTTCTAAGTTCCATATTCAGAGTTGGGTTTGTCGCAGCAGCACGTAGGGATGACGGGATGTTGATTGATGGCGGAGGGTGGAATTTGACCGTTGAACTTCGAAGCTGGGGAAATAAGATGACAATGTCTATTTTTTTCATTCTTTTTTTTAATTATTATACAATTTTTGTTATATATTATGATAATTTTATTTATTTATAAAAACATAATAAATAAATTGAAATAAGCAACTACATATTATTTATTTATTTGCTGGAAGTAAAACACAACTATTACTTTTGCTTTATACTTCAGAAAATGAAAATTAGGCAAAAATGTCGTTTAATAACTTATGTGTTTATTTATATTGTCAAATAATATTAGAATTTTAATGTAATTAAAAATAATGTAAACATTTTCAAATAATAGTGAGTTATAACTCAAATACTCTTTTTAATATAAAAATCATAATTTGCATACTTTACATACACAATATTACATTTAACACCTATATATTTATAAAATATTACAAATTTAAACAAAATTTCAGGATGCGCAATATAATTATTCCTATATCCATATATAATAATCTATATCTTTATAGAAATTATGAGCACATTATATAAACATATTGAACCATCAAGCGCTTTTGATAAAATATTTCCAACTTTTCTAATTTACGTGTAACCATGTTCTTAAATTTCCATCAAATTTTAAGTGAAAAATTTTGGGTTTCTTGGTCCCAAATAAAATTGCACTTTCAATCCTGAGTTAGGATTACACTAAAATCATTTTGCAACTTATCCACTGAATCCCAATTGACCCCTATATTTTTCACCGGAATAAAAAATTTAAAAAAGTTTAAAGTAATATTAAATTATCTATATGTTTTAAATATTTCAAGTTTAATTTTATTATGTAAAAATTAATTACATATATTCTTGTTGTTTCTTTATGATCACATTTATTTGATCCTCCTAAAAGTCCAGAAATGGTTTCCACTCAGATAATAACTTTTATTTTGAAATTGAATGTACTTAATTTTAATGGAGTTCTTAAAAAAGATTTAGTAATTATTATACTATAAAATTCAATTTATTTATTTCTCCAACACAGTTTAATCAAAATAATTCAGAGAATCTGCAGCATATAGTTTATATATGCACTATTATTAGTGTGAAAGATGCATATTTGTATATGATAAAAATATTCTGAACTTCATATAAAATTTCCACTTGTTTCTCTAAATTTAAATGATTTATTAATTATACATATATTAACTCTTTCATATTTTTTGATCCTATTATAATTGTTAATGGCATATGGATATATATATTTTATTTTATATCTTTTATAATTTATAGATTGTCCGTGAATTCAAAATTCTTAATTGATAATGTGCCAATTGTTAGAAAACTTACATTATATATATATATATATATATATCGGTATTAAAGTGTGAGGAAATTTCTTTGTTAGAAATTTTGATTATAACAAGATAAGAAAATTTGTTAAACTTCTCAAAATTGCAAGTTTGGTTTATAATAGATACTTTGTACAAGTGATAAAATATTTTGAGTTGTAACTTTTAGTACATGTGTTTTTCTTTGTCTTCTTTCTTATTGAAATTGAACGCTTGTAGCATTAGTAGAATTCTAGAAGAGTCTAATAATGTGAAGAGGTTGAAGATCAAAGATCTGAGCGACAAGTAATCCGACAAGAAGATTACTGACCGAAAAACATCAAGCAACTTGAAGAACTTCGGCAACAAGAAACTGAATAATGACAAGACAAGACTCGTTAAAATACTTGAAAAACTTTTGAGGTTTGAAGTTATGTGAAGAGGTTAGAAATTTTGATTATTACAAGACAAGACAAGTTTAATAGTGTGAAGAGGCTAGAAGTTTTGATTATGACAAGACAAGACTCGCTAAAATAATAGAAGAACTTCGTCAAAAGCAACCGAATGTTAAATGTCTACTCAGATGCATTTAATGTTCAAACGGGCATTTATTTTAAATTCATTTAATGCGTATCAAAGCATGAATGTGGATATTGACATGAAAGTACGGTCAACACCTACCTATTGGATGTCCACATGCGACAGATTGACAATTTGCAGCAGAATTTCAGGGATTCACCAACCACTCATTTGACAAGTTCTGAACGATTCATTTACACGTGCTTGCTGAATGGTCTAAACGGATATATTTCAGTTCCCGTCTATAAATAGAACTCCAATAAACCATAGAAACCATGATTCGAAAATCAATTGATCTTATCAAAGCAAAAACAAATCCTAAAAAGCATCATATTCTTTCAAATCTTTTGAAAAATCTTTTAATATTGTTATTGAAGTTCATCCGCAGAAATTCAAATCCCAGTTTATGCATTCTAGATATTCATTCATCTCTTTTCTAGAGGATCTAACTGCATTGAATATCATCTAAGTTGTTTGATCTTTTGTTGAAACAAACAAAACCCCATTTCTAAGTGAAAATCCCCATCTTTCTCTTTCAAACTGAGTGTGAAGAAAGAAGAAAGATATCTTTCTATATTTGAGTGATTGAAGCGGACCACTGAAGATCTTAAAGTAGACACTTATGTAGCTAAGGAGCTCAAGATATTTTCAGATTCATCATAGTAAATTTCTTCGTGTTATCGAAGAAAAATGATGTAGTAGGGATTACACCACCCAACAAACATTGCTAACTCTCTATCTCTCTTACTTATCGCTTTATTGATATTGTTCATTCATTTATATTTTATAATCAAGCGATAAAGTGACACATTGCACAAAATTAAAACAACTAATAATGAACGCTTAACACCTAGCTAAAACAAAGAGTAAAATCTTTTTTTACTGCAAAATTAACTTTGATCTAAGCGTTGAAAACTACAACACTTTGTAGTGTTCATAACTTGATCTATGTTAAGTTTTAATTCTCAAAGTCTTTGAAACAAAGTTTAGTTAATCTATTAGCATTGAATATGTTCAACGACATCAACTGAGCGTTTATAAACACGCAAGTTTTGAAGTTAAAAATAACTTTAGGCTCTATTCGACCCCTCTTCTAGACCCTTTTGTGTACCAATTTGGGACCAAAAAAATGTACACTTGAAGGTTCACTACAAGAAAATTAAGTATTGCAGTGAAATATATGCCATGTTTTGAATATAAGGTCTATAACATTCTAATTCTACATTAATTTTGTTGTGGTAGACATCAATGTTGTTAATGGCGCGCGCCTTCAAGGCGTGCTTTTGGGAATATTTTTGGAATTTTTGGCATAACTGCATAGGCGCGAGGTAAGTTCTTGATGGTTAGGTCTTGACAGAGAGGGGAGGGAGAGCTGTGAGTGCGTGTAAAAGTGAGAGGGAAAGGAGAAAATTAGGTTTGGGTGTGGGTTAGTTTTGTAAGGTTGGATTTTGCTTAATTTACCTTTGACTAGTTGACCTAATTATGTTGCCTTAAATTTTGACCCCCAAATTAATATATAACCCAAAGCTTGCCCAATGTTCCCAATTAGTAAGTTGACTCAATTTACCTTGAAATTTGCAAGATGATATTTATAATTATAAGTCTTAATTATATATAATATGTGTTGAATTTATCTATTGCTAAAAATTCATATGTTAATGTGTAGTTATTTGTTGAAAGTTGTTATTTATAATTTATCTAATGATTTTTATATTACCAAAAAAAAGCATTATATTATTGATTGTATTATACATAATAAGTTTATTTTTAAAAAAAATTGCTTCGAAAAAGCATAGGCCATACCGCGTGCCATGCCCTATCTCACTTGTCTGCTACTAGATGATACTCTAAAAACTCTAATAATCCAATCATGTGGTTCAGAGCTCTACAAAACAAAGATATAAAATTATTAGTGAAATAGAAAATCAATTTACTAAACGAATCTAATCGACTGTAATCAAGAAAGTTTGATTCCTCCATTTGTTTTGAGTGAATTCATGATCCTAAGCAAGTCAGACTTATTCCTCAACCAACTTTATCTTTACCCTGGGGAGGGGAGACACGAGTGGTGAGCTACAAAGCCCAGTGAGTGCAGTGTGTGTAGATGCGGAGATTATGTGTGCGCATCAAATTATATAAACATCGATGCATGATCATGATAATATGAATCATCAAACAACTAAATACGCATCAATGAATAAGGAAAGTTGATAACAAATATCACTCAATTGTCAGTGGAGGAATAGTGGCTACTCCCGGATTTGCCTCACTACAACACTAGAGTAACTCATAAGGCCCTGAGATTGGGTCACGGTGTAGTACTTAGGTCCATCACTTTTAATTAAGGTTTATCACGTAATAAAGGATACGTTTCTAACAACCTCCTTATGACTCCCGCTGCAAATTAACTACCTTATTCACCAAATGCAAGGAGCGACCTTGCTAACAAATTGACATGCTCAGGAACATGTCTAAATCTACGACTCCATTGCGATGATACGCTCCGTCCATGCGCGGGAGGGGAATCGGCAACCATGGAGTTGTGACCAACCAGTACGGCAAGCCCAGTGTTGCCCGTAAGGATCACAACCTCCATGCCGTAAATTTGGCCCGTATAACAATAAATGATTATCGATAGGATTCATACAATCAAGATAATATCACATCTATGCACAAGCAAGATAAAGTACTACACCAAGCCGTTATTAATTATTGTATATAAGTTGTGATTCGTCAGTCAATTATCCCATACCATCCCATATCTAGAGTGAGATAAATTACTACACTCGGAAATCATGAATATTGCAAATGTATGGATAACATCAATAAACGTGTTTGTAGAAGTAAAACACATTTGTAACATAATATTATCTTAAAAATGACAATGACATTAAATATGACATATAAAATAGACTAGTAAATAAAGCACTCACAATAAATATAGGAGCAGTTCGAATGGAGTTTATCTTCATCTCGATGTTTTGAATTCAAGGTTCTTGTGTACTATACACAGGTTGCAGGCACCTAATAGTGAACCAATATCACCTCCTGTAGATGATAATCAGCAACTAGGATAAATTACTGCCTAAGCATAACATAACTCCTTAAGTGCCATTATTAATATTAAATGAATTAACCAATTCTCACTCGAAGTATTATTGTTCCTAAGTATAATATTTTTCCTTAAAAGACAAAGACCATTTGCATCAAACCAGTGTGTGAATGTGCATACAGGTTACCAAGACACATCAGTATATATTGGTGAGTTCTAATTTTGACTAAACTATTAGCTAATTCAACTTACAACTAACTAAACCATGGTGTTGATTTCTCAGCCACTGTATCTAGTTAGCTCTAGCTAGTAAATAATTACTAATCAAATAATCATTTAATGAAATATGGGTTGGAGTATAAAAGTGAAGAATGAAAATATACATCTGGGAGTTAACTACTCAAATGTTCTTATTCCACTCTTAGCAATATTTCTTTATCTGATGCTTTACATTTCTTTCATGACTTCTTTACCTTTGTTACCCTTTTAAACATCACCACCACAACAGAAAAGTACACCCACCAAGAGGCACGTTAAACAGAATACACACACGAATAAAGGCAACGAAATTACCTGTTTATCCCCTCTGATTGTCGCTCGGCACATGTTTAGAACAATTCATTGACGCTCAAATATAACCCGAATTCTCTATCAATTTCCAATCCAACTCAATGTACCCATTCCAAATTCCAATTGTAATCAAATATACAGCGACCCCCAAATTAAAACATCAACTCAACCCCCAGTTACTAATTTGTACGATGAAATTTCTTTGTTTCCCCAATAAGTTTGTTGAGTTTCTGTTTTTATTAGAATTCCCCAAAATTATTGTAAATATAACATGGAATGTGGAGGTGAGTTGAGGTGTTGAAAAATGAAAGGTGGCAATACCTTGGAGTGACACGGCTGAGAACATAAGTGGAGTAAATCTTGTACTTCCAAAAATTTAATCAATTTAATTACTTCTAATAATTGAATTTGTCCCATAACCATTATAACCCTTTTCAATTAACAAAGACTAAAATGTAATATTTTTTTAATAGTACTGTGCATAGCTCGAAAGTGGGGTGTCAAACTGCGCCATAGACCCTTGTCGCTATGTGGCGCCATTCGTCATTAACAACTATGGTAGACATTACATATATCCACATTGACTTCGCTTGTGGTGGAAAAGATTACCACATATTTTTCTAATAAACCGTGGCGGAATAAATGTTAATCTAGCATCTTTTTACAAGGCTAAAAGCCATGGTCTTTGCAACGGACAAAATATTAACAATAACTGAAAGTTGTGGTCAATATTTTGATCATATTTATAGATATAACGATTGAAATCGAGGAAATTCATGGTCAATCTATTTATCATGGATGATGATATACGAAAAAATTAAATTTTTTGTAATGGCCATTCTATATAAATTCTTAATACACTTTTATAATGAACTAGTAAAATACAAGTGCATCCGCATGTGAAAAAGTCTCTCTATATAAAATATCTCATAAAAACTAAACTATAATTCTGATAACATAGAACTTATATAATATTACATTTATCTGTTTGAAGATTATTAATCTACTTTAATTTACACGGGTTTTAGAGTTATATTAAGAATGTAGAATTTTTTTTGTTTTTAGGTTGAATTACTCTTTTTTCTTTCTATTACTAATAGTTGTGATGCACGGACACTTCGAAAAATCTTGTGTCCTGTCTACCTGATCGAACACTCCACTCCACTAACACTCTCTGCAATCATGTATATGATATATATACACATTTTATTAGTAGTTTCGAGGCCGTGTCATGTCATAATATTTTCAAATATCGTATTTCGTGTTCATGTCGTGTCGTATTTCGTGTCCCGTGTTCGTGCATCATAGCTTAATAGTACTCTAAAACTACGTTAAATATCATTCATATTTCAAATGAAAATTTTGTTTGGTCAACAAACATGGTCATGTTTTGTTTGTTTATATCTATGATTCTAACTTAGTTTAGAAAGAAAATTAGCGTAGGTAATCTTTCTATGTTTGCAAATATAAAAGGTTTATTTGTTATTTCAGATTTATATTTTTTTTTGTTCATAGACTATAAACATAGTAGTATTCGACAAACTACTATATTAAGTTTTTATAATTAATTTTATAACAATGTGCATTTAGAATTATGAAAAAGTTATGCCAAATTAAATTATTCATAGTCGCCGTATATCTAATTGTCTCATGATCAATCCTTATCCATTCAACTTATTTTATTTTACATACCATCATTCACATTTTTAAAGAATCCTATTAATTTATTACACCCTTAATATCTAATAGTGATACCAGTAAGTTTTTAATGGAAAGAACCAGGACCAATTTACACACTTTATAATTTTGAAGTATGTGAAAAAATAAACAAAATATCAATCACAAGATTCATGTAAAAACTTTTCATAAAAATATTGACAATTCTTGATATGTTTTCAAAAAATATTCATATATATATATATATATATATATATATATATATTTATAGGATAATATTTAAGATTTTAAGTATTACATCTTCATATATTTATTTAGTATCACCAAATAATAATTTTTAATGCTAAACATTTGAAAGACTTCAAAGAAAATTGAATAAAATTAGCTTTCGCCATTATCATAATACGTGTAATGTAATTTACAAAGTTAGTGTACATTTTTTTTAATTCTCCATGTGATGTATGCCAAATTTCAAAACTTGTAATTTAACCTTATGTTCAATTGAAGGAAAATTCACTTTCGGTCCTCTAAGTATATAATTTTTTAATTTGAGTCCCGACTAACCCATCAAGCCCGTATTTTCATCTAATATGGTCCAGTCATCCAATTCAGCATTAAATATTTAAATGTTAAGGTTAATAAAATATCAAAAAATTATATTTTGCACTTCAAAAGGACATTTTTGACACTTTTCACACAAACAAAAACTAGCGAATAAGATAATTTCACTCTAACTTTAATAACTACTTATTCTCAAGTCACTTTCCAACCATAAGTATTGTTTTACTACTATACCTATAGATATCATACATTGAAGATATTGATCCTTCACTTTACATTAAGATCTTTAAAGTGAAAAACTTCAATAAATCTCTAAGAAACTATAATATTAATATGGCTATGTTTGTTTATGTTTTCAAAATCCATTTTCACGATTTTAAATCACAAAATTCAAAATAAACTTAACCCACCAAATTTTCATATCAATTCCCCTTTTTTCAACTCTATTTTTTCAATCTCCTATATAACTAACTATCACTCATATACACATCACTTCACACATTTACCAATCAAATCATTTATTATAAATCATTTTTTCACTTTCTCTTTCATACTTTACAATTTTTTATCCATATTTTTTTTATTTTTAATTTACATAATCATTATATACACCACTAACATAATTATTCTACACATCATTCATCAACCTATCACTATTGATTTGACATCTCTTACAACTTTCAACCTAATTTTAAAAACATAAACAAACACCTACTATTTTCACACGAATTTCTATAGTAGGGTTTAGGGTTTATATACCATAAACCCTAAACCCTAATTTCTATAATACGCCATTCCCGAAAAAAATTTAAAATTTCATCCCAAAAACATAAACAAACATAGCCATGTGTCATCATTGTTGAATAGTTTCACACTTAATTATTATCTATTGATCCTCCAATTTTCTGTTTTAATTTTTAAATAAGATATAGTTTTACTTTTCAATACACATTTAAATAATTTTTAAAATTGATATTATCATCATAGAACAATATTTTCGTGAAAGAAGTATATAATTGCTTTCAGAATAATAATTTTCTATTTAGTCTTTTTTTATGAGTTCATCCAAATAAAAAGTAATTAAAATATGTAAATTAAAATAACTGAAAATAATATTAAACGGATTTAATAAGTTTAAAGATTCTAGACTTCGAATTTATCTCTGTATTGATTTATGATTCGATCATTGATGCAATGATGTTTCAATGTTTCTTAAGTAATTTGGCTATAGTTGTAACAAGCTGTAACAACCTCGTCTCTCCTTAGTTTATCGATAATCAAAACAAGTTCTTTGATTACTTCTCTTATTGATTAAACAACTCTAAATAAACTCTTAGGAGTTAGAATAACAACGGCATTCAAGGACTAGAGAAATGCCATTTCTAATTAACAAACACAAAAGCTCAATTAATTTAAATTAGAACCCTATTGTTAAGTATAAAAATTAATCAATTTTGTTTGAACAAAGCGTTCTATTCATTTACTCATCCTAGATGTCCATATATCTCATGTCAATAGATCTCATGTTCTGAATGAAACTTAAACTCAAGAACAATAACGAAAACACTCGAAATCATAACCTTAAACAAAAATAGCAACAAACCATATAACATTTCAAAATCAACCAACTGAATACTTTTTTATTTATTCTTGTTTAATTATTCATCAAATAACAAAGTCTAATAAGACTTGTGTGTAAATCATAACTTTGTATAATTTAAATAATAACTCTATCCAACATATGGAACTTGTGTGACTTTGTATTTGCCATCATAAAAGACCCAAACTCGATTGCAGCAGAAGTTAGGCCACACACGTTCACCAACAGGAACAAGCACAGGAGTCACCTTTGGATTCTCACGATGGATTGTGGCTCTTGCTTCTTCTGAATTCTTTCCAAGTAATTCTGGCCATCTCTCTGTCCCCTTGGGGGCATTTTGTGTTTCTGCATGGTGGATATTTATATGGATCTACTGGCATTTTCTCTATCTCAATGTCACAAATGCTTTGTGTTATGGGCTCCTATTTATACTAATTCTTTTAGTTGAAAGATTTGGGTTTGGATAAATGGGCGTTTAACATGGTTAATGTTGATAATCCATTAGACAGTTATTTGTATTCTCCCGATTGCTACATGTTTACATAGATAATTGGTATAGATTCTCTTGATTTTGACCAATACTTTCCTTGTAACATGTAACCTAAAATATTGACTTCTATATCTAGAATATTGACTTCAATATTTACTGGAAATTACAGGATCTTCATTGAGTTGATTTTTGGAAGAAGATAAATTACATATATTTATATTGTGATATATACTATATAGTAAATAAATATTATATAAATAAAATTCCAAAACAGTCAAAAAATCAATATACCTACTGTAATTATAACTATGTACCTATATAGTAAACTACTAATCTATACCAATATAGAAATTATGAGCAAGTTATATAAACAATTTGGACCATCAAGGGCTTTTGGTATAATCTTAACAACTATATGATTTGACTACAATGTTACCACCAAAGTACCAAAAAAATTTCATTTTTTTAGAGTCCCAAAATAAAATCGCACTTTCAATACGATTTGTATCATATCCATCGAAACTTTCATTGAAATCAAAAATCTTAATTGAAATTGATTTTTTTTACAAATAATAATATATAGAATTATTTTGCAATTATTCATCAAAATCCCAATTGAAACCTCGATTTTTAGCCAAAGTTCAAATTTTCAGAAAAATTGAAGTATCTATATATTTCAATATTTTAGTTTTAAATTTTATGTAAGAATTAATTATATATAGGCTTCTTATTTCTTTGGGACCATACTTATTTGATCTTCCTAAAAGTCTGTAAAAGGTTTTAAATGATATTTGTTTGGGAAAAAACTTTTCTTATTTAGCAATTTATCATGTTCACATAAAATATTTAAGAAATTCTCCCACATAATTATATATAATTACAATTAGCTCCGCATATATTTAAAATTTAGATTAATTTCAATTAGATATTCTTGACCTATATTTTATCTCACGGGAATCTTATATTAATTAGAGTATGGACATTCTTATTAATCTCATTTTTACTGTATGAATATCAATATTGTATTATTCAATTATAGATGTTACAAATTTAAAATTTATAATGAACTGACTATGTTCTAACAACTATTATTATTAATTCAAGTATTGTGTATGAAATAATAATTTAATTTTTTTTTTCACTATGACTATACGATTTAAGGGTATAAATTATGATTGTTTTTATTACGGAATTGAAAAAATGTTATTATATAGTATTGATTCAAGAAAGTTGATTAATTCAATACTTAGTTAACGTTTTGAATTTTTGAAATAGAAGAAAATCTCAAAATTGCACTTTAAATTGGATTGGGTCTCTCTTGGATTATTGTTTACTGTTATTTTTATATTTACTGCAAATCACAGGATTTTCATTGAGTTAATTTTTGGAAGAAGATAAATTCCAAAGACTTATATTCTTATATATACTATATAGTAAATATTATATAAATAAAATTCCAAAGACAGTCAAAAAATCAGTATACCTTCTGTAATTATCGCTACGTACCTTTTGTAGCACCCCGACCCCAGCTTAATAGGAGTCGGGTTGCCACCGTGACTTTGAGCGTGAGAAATGCATTTTCCAAGGAAAAATAAATATTTTGTAAATAATTCTTAAATAAATACAGCAGAAGACTTCACTATAAAACACGAGTATTTTTTTTTTCTTTCTTAAACCTTCTTAACTTTAAAATCTATCCATGCAAAACTAACTCGTGTCACACCCACATTTGCAAATCAAAACCTTGTTATAATAAACACATGAAAATCTTTACTTAAACGAAAATAGTAGTTTCCCAAAACACCAAGTGTCAAATTTCTACGAATTAACATACATTAAAAGCGTAATATTCATATATATATATATATATATATTATATATGCTTCTAGGCAAAGTCGACACAGCCAGCTACCCATCTGCTTCGTCGTAAGCTGGACCTGAAAAAAATTTAAACTGAGCAACGTAAGATTTGAGAAATCTTAGTGGATAACGTTATTAACTGTCACTTTGAAAAGAGTAACCAGTATGTCAAAAGCATCATCTCCAAGGTCCGAAGACCTGGTATACTCCAAGGTTCGTCAACCTGGTACTTTATCATGTCGTTTCATTTCAATCAACATAAGAGTTATTCTAAACAATATAACTGAAAATAAACGTTACCCACTTTATGTTTCGCTAAGGTGCGGGGATAGCTCTTGAAGTATCCGGTCGTCTCGTACTGCACTCGATCATTTATCAACATTAGATTTTAAAAATATATGTGTTTCAAAAACATGCATATACATATATTTAAATATACGTAGTTTATTATTATCCATTAAACTCAAGTGGTTAAACAATAAAAAATTACATTATATATATATTTATATATTCATAACCATAACATCTTTAACTTAAAACCTATAGGACATAGACATAACCTTTGTAAAACATTCTACAAAATTTCTAAAATCAATTAAAATAATGAATTTGGCTTTTACTTACAAAACATATAATTTATCATGAATAATTTTAGAACAACCAACCCGAACTAAAATAATTTTATAATTTATTATATTACTCAAAAAAAATTCTAAAACTTTATGAAACACTTAACAACACATACATTGGAATATAGTAAAATTTTCAGAATAAGAAAACATCTCAACTATTCAAAACCGTGCAACCTTAAAATTTCGATAGAGTATCGGGCAGTTTATAATCAAAGATTTTTAGAAAATCACACACAACTCAAAACCTTTCAAAATTTTCTACATATCATTTAGACATGATATCAAGGTTCGATAAAAATTAACATGAAGAAATTCTCTCATTTGATTACCTAAACAACATCGAAAAGTTACCATATAAAACTGTAATTCAAACGAGACTATTTTTGAAAATTCATCATAATTCCTACACAACTCCAAAAACCACCAAATTTTTACCATAGACTCCCAACATCATATATAACAACATACTAAAACAGTTTCTAAAATTTCAAGTACAAAAGTTTATAAAAATCGGCAAAGTGGACTGAAATTTCAGGATTTTTCACAAACTGCACAACTTCACATATTTCTTAAAAATAAAAATGCACTTCCAAGCTTTTTAACCAAACATCCTCAATAAAAACCACATCAACATAACATGCAACAAGTTTAGACATGATAATCAAACATGCAAAGTAAAATTTTAACATGAAATTTCACAATCACACTTCAAATGGCACATTTTTTTTTTATCTATCATACTTCTAGGAGATCACTCTCAAATCATACATGCAATAGCTTTAGGTAAGAAAATTAAAAATGCAACGCCATTTTTCACATCTATTCACACCATCAACACTTAAAATGACACTTATTTGAAGATCAACAAAAAAAAAAACAATTAATTCAACAAAACTTTTCATTTTGTGGGGATTTATCTTTAGATCACACATGCAATGAGTTTATGTAGACAAATCACACATGCAATACCCCTTTTAACAATTATTTGCACCCTTAACTCCAAATAAAGACATATTTTCACAATTAACCCCATAAAAACAACACATGCAACAAAATCATCACATACTAGAAATTCCTCTTCTGATCATACATGCAATCAATTCTTAGCAACTTAAACATGATCTTAAAGAAGAAAATGAAGAAAATAAGCAACAAGAAATAGAAAACTACCTTTTAAAAGTTTAACAAAGTTTTCTATGCTTAAAATTAAGACTAGCACACTTTGAGCTTATTTACCCTTTCCACTTGCTATAATTTTTCTTCTTAAATTTGAGAGAAAAGTTGAAGGATTTGTTGAGAGAGAGTGGAGAGTTTAGAGAGAAGGGAGAGAGTTGTAGAGATGAGAGAAAGTGTTATAGTGAAAAATGAATGTGTAGAGGCATATCCATAAATATATAGTGTATAAAAGAATTGTATAATACATGTATTTCTCTTGTATTATACACATATATATATACATGTAATGGTTCTTGCAATATATATATATATATATATATATATCTTGCATCATATATCTATATATACTATACATGTATAATATTTTATTCTTACACTAAATATATATATATATATATATATATATATATATAAAGGCATGTAATTATTTAATAGTATAGATGTGTCTTGAAGCTAGTGTGCTAAGTGGAAAAATATGGAGCAAAGTTGGCCAAGTGTAGCAAGTGTAGGACACATGTTAAAATTAGGTGAAAATTAACTCATAATCCTCCAATCTTTCAAACTTTATAATTTGCTCCCATGAATATATATATAAATTTTAGGTAATATAATTTTGATCACAAAGCTTTATAAAAACGTTTCGTATCGAGTGCATCACAATCGAACTCGGTCTCTTCGGGTAGCTATCCTGCAAAAACTAATCAAACTTGGAGAAAAAAAATTTAGCTCGTTAAAAACGTCGAAACGGAAAGCTCAGATGAACATAAAATGAATTATTAACCATAAACTAACAAATAAAATTGTATTTATATGTCAAAATATGATATGCAAGATTTTTCCAAAAATGGGGTGGTACACCTTTATAGTAAACTACTAATCTATACCAATATAGAAATTAAGAGAAAATTATATAAACAATTTGGACCATCAAGCGCTTTTGGTATAATCTTAACAACTAACTATATGATTTGACTGTAATGTTACCACCAAAGTACCAAAATTTTCGATTTGTTAAAGTCCCAAAATAAAATCCCACTTTCAATACGATTTGTATCATAACCATTGAAACTTTCATTGAAATTCAAAATCTTAATTGAAATGGAATATTTTTTCTAAATAATAATATATAGAATTATTATATATATTATAGCAAAGCGGTTTTTGAGTTTTTTTTAATATTAAATTTTTTGTTGTTTAAAATCTATAGAATAGTTATATATTTAAGTCATTCAATTAATATTAATTGATACTTTCATTTTATATACTTTCCTAAACTATATAAATGGAAATACGAAAATTTAATCCCAAATTAAGGTCATCCCATTCCAATACGAATGCTCAAAATATATTATTAACTTCCATAATTTATATTATTAACTTCCATAATTAAAATTTATGAAATTTAATTTCCATAATTTAAAATTCTGTAATTTAACTTCCATAATTTAAATTTCTGTAATTTTTGTAATTTCTATTATTAAATTTCATAATTTAAATTTCCGTAATTTAACTTCCATAATTTAAATTAGCGTAATTTTCAAAATTTGAATATATTAAAAGATTTTTGTAACTTTCCTATTTTAGTAATTTCCGTAATTTAACTTACATAATTTAGATTTTCGTAATTTAAATTTCAATAATTTACATAATTTCTATTATTAACGTCCATAATTTAAGTTTGTGTAATTTTCATGATTTGAATATATTAAAAGATTTTTGTAACTTGCTTATTCGAGTAATTTTCATAATTTAACATCCATAATTTAAATTTATGTAATTTCCATAATTCAGATTATTAACTTCCATAATTTAAATTTCTGTAATTTCTATTATTAAATTTCATAATTTAAATTTCCGTAATTTAACTTCCATATTTAAGTTTGTGTAATTTTCATATATTAAAAGATTTTGGTAACTTGCCTATTTCGTAGTTAACTTCCATAATTTAGATTTCTAAAATTTAACTTCCATAATTTAAACTGCAGTTTAAAATCCATAATTTATATTTCTGTAATTTTCATAATTTAAATTTATGTAATTTCCATAATTTGAATATAATAAAAGATTTTGGTAACTTGCATATTTCAGTAACTTTCGTAATTAACTTCCATAATTTAGATTTCCGTAATTTAACTTCCATAATTTAAATTTCTGTAATTTAACTTCCATAATTTAAATTTTTGTAATTTCCGTAATTTCTATTATTAAATTCCATAATTTAAATTCCGTAATTTAACTTCCATAATTTAAGTTTGCGTAATTTCATTAATTTGAATATAGTAAATGATTTTGGTAACTTGCCCATTTCAGTAATTTCCGTAATTAACTTCCATAATTTAGATTTCCGTAATTTAACTTCCATAATTTAAATTTCTGTAATTTAACTTCCATAATTTAAATTTCTGTAATTTTCATAATTTATATTATTACCTTCCATAATTTTAATTTCTGTAATTTAACTTCCAATTATTTAACCCTAAGAAAAGCAAATGGTCTTAGTATTCATAATAAACCGGACAAAGTGCACTTCACCCCCTCAAAAAATTTGTATTTTGCACTTTCCCCCCTAAAAACACAAAAAAGAGACATTGCCCCCTAAAAATTTGATATATGCATCACTTTGCCCCAATTACTATTTTCTGTCCAAATTGTAATCGGAAATCATTTAAATGATTTTTCCGTCAAGAGCATTACCATCTTTACTATTTTTTTGTGATTATCTCACATGCATGAATTTGAGCCAAAATCATAGTACCTCTCTAACATATCATCTTAGAGCTGCAAAATTTTCACCATGATATCATCTTGCATATAAAGAATGGTAGGAAAAGCTTATCAGAATAGGAACTCACATCAAATGCATGATGAGATCATGGTAAGTATTTTGCAACCCTAAGATGATATATTAGAGAAGCACAACGATTTTGGGCCCAAATTCGAATATGTGGTAGAATGACGGATAAATGGTAAAGACGATAATGTTCTTGACGAAAAAATCATTTCAATGATTTCCAATTAAATTTAGCCGGAAAATAGTAATTGGGGCAAAGTAATGCATATATCAGATTTTTAGGGGGCAATGTCTCTTTTTTGTGTTTTTAGGGGGGAAAGTGCAAAATACAAATTTTTTGAGGGGGTAAAATGCACTTTGCCCTAATAAACCTTATAAAAACTAATATTACTATCAAATTTTTCCCTTGAATAAGAATAGAACTCATCGCCGGACAGATTTTTCAGTAATTGAACGCCGGAGAAGAAATTGAAACGTTTTCACTATATTTATTTGGGTTTTTTTAAATAATAATATTTTATTACTGAAACTATAAACAAACTCTAATAAATAATTTTCATTACTAATTTGATTTATATATATCTATTCATGATATATTTTTTCATTTTGCAAATAATATCGCTTTAGAGAAAAGAAGATTTGGGTCGTTTTTATTTGATAAGTGGGATCATATTAGTTAATAAATTATTTTCATCACTAATTGGATTTATATATATCTATTCATGATATACTTTTTCATTTTGCAGAGATTATCGCTTTAGAGAAAATAATATTTGAGTCGTTTTAATTTGATAAGTGTGATCATATTATTTAATAATTTATGAATGTAACCCTTTTAGATTTTCATAAAATATATTAATTTCTCAATATAAACATTTGAATTCATTATGTTCTTTTTTCGATTTTTTTTATTATATTGTTTAATTAACTATCATTTATTAGTTTTATTATAATTGTAATTAATTTGTATCATTATATTTGCGAAAAGAGGTGTTCAATTGTATTCTCCAATAAAAATAATTGTACATTAAAATATCTCAAATTTGAACAAATAGTTCTTTTTTATAAATTATATTTAAATTAATATAAGCCGTGCATAACACGGATTGCACGCTAGTATAGAATTATTTCGCAATTTATTCATCAAAATCCCAATTGAAACCTCGATTTTTAGCCAAAGTTCAAATTTTTTAAAATACTGAAGTATCTCTATATTTCATTATTTTAGTTTTAAATTTATTATGTAAAAATTACTTATATATAGGCTTGTTATTTCTCTGGGACCATACTTATTTGATCTTCTTAAAGGTCAATAAAAAGTTTCAAATGATATTTGTTTGGGAAAAACAATTTCTTACGGTCTTTTAGATTTTAGCCTAACAGACTAATCTTAGCCACTAATTATGGCACTAATGAACCAGCATCTTATTTAGTAATTTATCATGTTTACATATAATATTTAAGAAATTATCCCACATGATTACATATAATTACAATTAGCTTCACATATATTTTAAAATTTAGATTAATTTCAATTAGTTATTCTTAACCTATATTTTATCTCACGGAAATCTTATATTAATTATAGTATGGACATTCTTATTAATCTCGTTTTTAATGTATGAATATCAATATTGTATTATTAAAATATAGATGTTACAAATTTAAAATTTAAAATGAACAGACTATGTATTAACAACTATTATTGTTAATTCAAGTATTGTGTATGGTATTATAATTTAATTATTTTGCACTATGATTATACAATTTAATGGTATAAATTGCGATTATTTTTATTACGGAATTGAGAAAATGTTATTATATACTATTGATTCAAGAATGTTGATAAATTCAATACCTTGTTAACTTTTGAATTTTTTAAATAGAAGAAAATCTCAAAATCGTATCTTAAATTCGATTGAGTCTCTCTTGGATTATTGTTTATGTTTTTTATTTTTTTTATTTGGAATATGAGATCATTAAATTATATCTGATTTAAGTGTCTTAGTTACAATTAAATAAGAAAACTTGAGATGGGTTTTTTAAAATATTTTCCTTCTATTTTAGGGTTTGTAAGTACTAATCTCATAGAGATCTATGAGATTGGCATCACTCATTTGTTTGAAATTCTATGTATCTTATTCTAATAGAGTTCTTATACAAGATTTAGTCATTATTTATTATACTTATGTTTCTGCAACAGCATTAATCAATAATTAACAGAATCTTCTACGTATATTTTATATATACACTATTATTAATGTAAAAGATGCATAATGATATATATTAAATATATTCTAAATGTCACTTAAAATTTTCACTTGTTCTCTTATTAATTGAAATCATTTTTTTGTAGAGTTGAAATAAAAATTCCGATTTCTCAAAATCCTTAAATTTACTAGCCAGAAACCTATATCAATATCAGTATTCAATACATTAGGTGTAATATTACACCATATTGATCGTGAAATGACACCTCAATATTTTTGAATGTGACTTAAGGAAAATTACACGGTCTTTAACATACATAAAAATGTTAATTCTCAAATTCTCTTTATAACTAAGTTTAATAATTGTTATACATTATATTAAGCCAAAGTTGCAATTTCGTTTTGGAACTACAGTGCAACCCAACTCATTAAACTTTGGATTGGGTTTAGTCTGAAATATTTTAAATTGGGTTCATCTTGTGTTGAGGTAAGTTAGGTTCCAATTTGGGTTATAACTTAGTCTTCATAGAGTTCTTTCTTTTGTTTAAATTAATTCATTTTGGATCCAAGCCCAAAACGGAATAAAAATTTTAAAAATTGTTTTCATTATATTTGTATTATTTGTAACTAAAATTGGGTCAGCTAACCCAATTTCGAAATTCAAACTAAAATTTTTGTTTGGTTCAATTGGCTGAATTTCAGAAATTATAAAAAAAACAGAAAAGGATTAAAAACATGTTACTGCTACGTTACATGGCTTATGTGATATAAATGTCTCTTATCATTCAAAACTTATATAAGACAAGTTATTTTTCATCGTTCATATTTTTCTAAATTTCCTATTATTTTTTGGATAGCTGACGGATGTGAGGTTATTGAGCATCTCCAGCCTGGACTTTTGCACCAAAATGATGTAAAAATTGCAATAAATTGTTGCAATTACATTAAATTCACTCAAACCCATAACATTGTTCACTGCACTAAAAGAAATAATGCAAAATATTATTTTTTCATCTTTTTAAAAGTATTACAATCTTTAACAAATAAAACTCAAAAACTGCACGTGTGCACCCAAGAAAATATATTTGTTAATAAAATTCACCAAAATAAAATATTCTATTATTAAATAATTAAATTATAATTGTATTTTGATATTTCAAAATTAATTAACAACTATATATGTTATTTAATTAACTAAATTATATATGCATTTTTAAACAAGTTTTAGTATATTTTTTATTTTAAATTAAATTATAAAATATGTATTTTATACAAGTTGAAATACTTATAGGATTTATTTAAACCTAATTAAGTTTAATGAACTAAATTTAAAGCAACTCAAACTAATTAATAAAAAAATATATATTTTATATAAGATTATAAAAAATTTATTTATAATTTAATTATAAACCGAAATTAATGCATAATTCATAAAATATAATCAATAGGATATAATCATAATTAATTAATTTTTAAGGTTAAATAAAAAACATTTCAAACTTTATAAATTTAAAAGAGACTAACTTGAAAACAAACAAAAAGACGAAGGACCAAACTGCAAATTAAGATTAAAAAAACTAAACATATGTGTCATTTCTGATGCAACACTATTGATCGGCCATTTTTGGCACAACAATTGGCGTTGGATTATAGACAACCCAATGCCAATTTTATCTTCACCCAACTCAACGTCAATTTCAACTCCACCCACATTATAATATTGTGGTTTTGAGATGCTTTAACTACTAATATTTTGATGTCATAATCAACCATGATAACATATTAAAAGGAATGGTAACTTAGACTTATAATTTTTTTAAATTTTAACTGAAAGTTGCTTACATGAACTAAATACTCTTATATATTACATAAATATATCATTGTTGGTCAGCAAATGTATATGTATAATTGTATATAATATATACACATTGATATTATTATTTGTACAGTGTCATACTTAAAATTTGAATATAAATTATCTTACTACCAATTGCTAATATAAAATTAATTTTAGCCTACTGCCCTGGACCTAGTTATAAATAATATGGTTGTAGACTCATACACTTCCTTCTCCATGAATGACTAAAAACATATTAGTTATTTTCTCCTTTACAATATTCTTAAAGTTTCTTTTCCTCTAATATTTCCAAGGATATAGTGATATAACCTCACGTTTGGTACAAGGGAACATTCATTTTAGGAAAAGCTTTTGCATAGTATTTTTTTCTGCTAAATGCTTTCCCACTATTTTATTCATATTTAATGTTTAATAAGCCGAAAAATGTTAAAATTCTTTATTCCTACATACTTCTAAAATCGCTCTACATATTTTGTAATATCTCTTTTCCTTAGAAATATTTCTGATCTTTCTTAAATATCCAAATGCAACACAAACAAGACACCCACAAAATTTAAAAATAATAATGAACATATTGTATAATACATTCAATTGTCAAATTATTTTAGAGACCCTTTTTCGTATTTCACCTTGAACACATATACGAACGTATTTTATGTATCAGTTTATATTTTCAATTATCTAATATAAATAAATTTCACGATTTATTTGCATGTGCATATTATGTTGTACATTTTGTGATTTGTGTTTTACATAATCTTAATATACTTATCATACTCTTATTAATAATAAATTAATGTATAGAAAACAACATATAAACAATAAAATATGAATACTATACCGATGGAGAGTCACGCCACATGATGCTGTCCTAAAGTCATGATTGCCTCCCTACGTGCAAGTTTTTACGGCTGATCACGTCACCAAGATTTTTAACTCCGTTAGCTCACAACGGTTCTCATCATATGTCCACGACCACAAGGAGACGGGAACCAGTCCTTAGTCACATTGCCAAAACACTCTTATAGGGAATATGAAATAATCTCACAAAATAATATACAAAAGTGTGTTTCTCTCAATGTGTCTAAAAACAAAGTAGACTATGACTTCTTTATATAAGAGATGAATTTTTACCAAGTCAAATTGATTAATGGACCACTAAAACCATCATAAATCATCATAAACTAAATACTAATTAGCCTACTAATGTTGGTCGGAATCATATAAATACAATGATAATTAGATTATTAGTCTATAATAAAATATAAATAAATAGACACACTGATTGTGAGATATATTTTAATAAAATATAATTTTTGGAAAAAATAATTAAAGAAGAAATTTTAAAGCTTATTTCCAACAATTCCTCACAAGATTTAAAATTTCTGAAATTAAATAAATCAATAAAATATGATGGCAACTTTATATCATGCAATAGGTGTAGGTGCCTTCCGGGCTTGAACCTACACTTAATGATAGTAATATCCATTTGAGGGAGCCATAATGGACTAAGCCTTGAATTAAGTTCATTCATCAAACTTCAATACTACACACACGATATAGACTTTAGGATATGGTTATAGCGGCTTAGCGCATTTACCGGTCATGCGCACTGATCTTGATTCTCGTGAAGTCTCTACGGTCAGTCCAAACCCATAGCCCCGGCCCTCAAGGTGACTCTCACTTAGGTGAAACCTCAAAGGAGTACGTGTGACCTCTACCCTACGGATTTTCCTACCTTGGTCTCATTAAGGGTCAAAGCCCAACCTAACATCACACTTTTACAGCAGTTCACCTTAGGAATTGAGAAGGAGGTATCGTATAGAATACTGTCCTCAAAATTATGCTTATGAGTCACGCATTGCTGGTTTTTCCTACCCATTGAACCTTCTTCATGGGGTCTCCGATCACAAATGTTGAGTTGCTCCCAGAGGTGATTCCCTTATGAACTTAACCCATCCCCCTCGATGATAAGGATCTAGCCTCTACACTAGTCGCTCGAGACAATCTTTCCATCTCATAGAATATATTATTTATGCCTCTTTTCCATCTCATGGAATCTGATGTCAATCATTGCAATTTTCATATATTGTTTTTCAATGCACACACACACAAATATGCAATAATGATACAAATAATAGTTGCACAATTTGTACAAATTATATTACCCATCTTAAAACATGTATGATATCACTAGGATTTCTTTCTTGAAATTCTTTTAACTTTCAAAATCAAAATTCTTATAACTCTTTAACTCTATCTCATTATAGAAAAATATGCACTTGTCAAGTAGAATATGAACAAGAAAGTGTTGTATCAGTTGAAAACAAAGCACACAAATTATTATGTTAATAATCAATATCACCATAATTGATTTATATTTTTTCTTTAAAGATTACAAGTTTACAACTCATTTTCTACATATTTCATATAAATTTTGTTAAGCCGAGAAAATAGTAAAATATTATATTCAAACATTTTCAGTTTTACAACTTTGCTTAACCTCCATATTCAACAATATCTCATAATTAAGTAATATGTCTGGTGGGTGTCGAATCCTCAGGGAAAGGTGTAGATTCAATTCCTATATTACTAATATCTATAAAAAAAAGGGCGTTTTGGATTTTGATTAACTAAAGCAATATAAAATGGAAATTAAAAACGCAACAAAGTTGATTTGAATTCAATAAGGTGAGGGATTCTAGTCTCCGGATATCTCGGTATTGATTTCTATTATTCGATCGTCGAATGTAAATATAGTTCAATGTTCTTTAGTAAATTAGCTATAGTCGTCAACAAGCTCTGACGACCTCGTTTTTCCTTATGCTTCAATAATCAAAACAAGCTCTTTGATTACTGCTCTTATCAATCAGACAACCCTAAACAAGCTATTAGGATTTAATCTATCGATAGCATTCAAGCACTAGAAAAACACTAATTCCGATCAATAAACACAAAAGCTCGGATTATTTAAACCGGATCACTAATTTCCATAACGACTAATCGAAAACTTGTCCATAATCAAAGTCGCTAACTGCGATAAATATTAGGGTTTACTAAACAATTACGGATTTGGGTCCTAATTAGCGGAATATAATCCTAATGATTAACTAATTGGCCAGATTAATCAATCGATTATGATATATTGTCAACAAATCACCGAGAAAGAGCAAATACTCAAAGAACAAAGAAATAAAAAGCACAAAGAAATCTCACGAATTTAACAGAAATCAAACCTTGAAATCCTTCAACTAGAATTATGTGTTTAGCAACACATAATCAAAAACATAATACAAAGTCTTGAATTCGAATTCTCCAGAGAGGATGAAACGTAAAAGTGAAGGTAAAGTCTTTGTGGAATAATATTCCACTTATTTAAACCTAAGAGAATCCTAACTAAACAAAGAAACAAATAAAAGATAGGATTTTAAGAATCCTATTCCAACTAGGATTGTTCAAAACAAGGAAATAAAATTCCTAGGATAAAGAAAATAAGTCCCAACATATTAGGGAACTAAAAACGTGCCTCCAAAGTCAGATCCAACTCAAAAGTCCGAATCTCAAATTCTGTTTTTGCCCCTAATGCAGAAAGCTTGCATGTTTTAAGCGTGACCAGAATGCTCACGCTTAATTTTGGTGACCTTTCTGTTTTGCTCTTTTTGCTAGGCCAATTTTTTTCGGTCTTTGCCCCTTTTAGTCATCTTTTCATTCTTTTCCCAAGTAAACATCTAGTCATAACAATAAAAGCATAATACTATGAGATATGGACTAAAAACATGACAAGTAATGCAATATAAAATATATAAAACGTGTACGAAATACACGTTAACAATGTCACCAAAAATAAATTTTGATATTCAACAAGATCGATTTAAAAAAATTAAACTAATGCACTATTTTTTTTTCAATCCACTCGGAGTTAAAGGCATAAATATTTTGTAATAACGTCAACCCCCATATTTCTAATCATGAAATGATCAAATTAACTTATTGATTTATCTTAATAATATCACAAGAACATTTTGATATGACTTCTCATATAAAATTAATTTTATGTTTGCCAAAAAGGATTACGGAACACAATCGTAATTCACATATCATATTTCTTCATCGGGTATCGAAATAGACCAATTTTTATGTGGATGTGAAATTTATATGTCAAACTACATTTTTTTTGATGAACTCGAGACCTAATACAGCATAGAAATAGGAGAAAAACGAGTTTGAAATAAGGGGGGGAAATATTTTTTTTTAATATAGTGTTTTATTTTGATCATATTTCTTTATCCAATATCGAAATAAATAAATTCTTACGGCGTTGAAAACCTTATTTCTCAAACTATATTTTTCGTGTTCAACTCGAGGGTCAAAAGGGCATAGAAAACGGAGAACGGGCTTGAAATAAGAAAAAAACTCTATGTTTTTATGCAATGTTTTATTTTGATCGTATTTCTTCATCCAGGTATCAAAATAAACAAAAAATTTTGGCATTGAAAAGTTGGTTTGTCAAACTACATTTTTTATGTAGAACTCGAGTTCCAAAAGAATATAGAAAATGATGAAAAATAAGTCTGGAAAAGGAAAAAGTGATTTTAATTTAGAAAAATGTTTTAGTAGAGTGTTTTGTTTTGAGCATATCTTTTTATTCTGACATCAAAATAAACTAATTTTTGTGTGGTTGAAAACTTTATATATGAAACTAAATTTTTCTTGTTGAACCCTAAATCCAAAATAATATAAAGAGACAAGAAAAATAAGATCAAACATTACAAATAAATAAACTAAAATGAACAAAAAAATTGTTAATTAAATTAAAAACTAAATCAGCTACAAGGCTATTTCTTATACATTCCAAAATCTGTACCATTTTTTGAATTTTTTTTTAAAAATTGTATTATTTTTTAAAATTTTTCATTTTTATTCCATGTGAGTTGACCACTCCTAAAATAAACAATTTATCAATAATACTATAAAATTATGATCATTAGAAAGTGTTTCTTTTAATTGAAAAAAACGTTTATCATAATTTATTACTAGTTTGTAATCCGTGCTATGCACGAGCTATATTAATTTAAATAAAACTTGAATATGTGGCATTTCATGTAGAAATAGCATGTAATTCTTACCTTAAAATAATTTTAAATTCGAGTAAAAATTATTAAAAGAATTATAGTTGTTGAACTTACAATCACAAATTATTATCAAGTATTCAATTCACATTAATTAGATTTCTATGGATATACTAACTAAATCATTTTTTAAATTTAAAATTAAGTTTATGGATAAATTATCAACTAATGATGTTTTTCCTTAAGAACTAAATAATTCAAAATTCTTAGAAAATAATATTTGAGCACAACTTAGTAGTTTCAAATAAAGGTGTATCTTATTAAACAAAACATATAAAAACTAAATGTAAAAGAATTACTGGAATTAAAATAATGTCTTGATAGTGGCAAAATAATAGGACATATAAAAACGTTTATTATAACTTATTATTACATATGTTACAATTATAATGGTAATTATCACCGTCATTTGAAGAGTATCATATCAAAATATAATATTATTACCATTACTTAAATAATTTAGTTCATCAATTGCTTAACAATATCATTATCTATTTGCTTAATTTGTTATTCATTTATAACACAATTTCAAACTCCAACCTTTGGAGCCACTATGAAGTTAAAAATTCTAATTAATTGGTGTATTAAAAAAATAATTTGTATCTATTAACTCTTCAGCTCCTTTGTGGTATTAAGTGTTTAATAGTATTTATATGTGTAAACATAAATTATTCTTTAGTGTTCAAAGCAACCATGAATATATATATGAACATAAATAAATATGATATATCTTTATACTTGTTTCTCGCTATTGCACAACTACAATATATAATGCATTCACCCTCGCAATGCAATTTGGAGATGATTCTATGCTTAACGATAAATTTGTTAATAGTATCATAAATGGGTTTTTACATATTTTATACTAGTATCTATAAAAATGATGCATCTCCAATTGAAATTTTGTACTAGAAGCAACATATTTGTAGATATTCAATTTAGGATAATCCTACTCCTAGTCTCTATTGTTTAGATTTCGTGTAGTCCACTATTATCGTGATATGAGTACTCATATGGAATTCCCATGCTAGAGAATGAATACTTTCCAGCCCATACATACTTTTGTCAAATCGGGTTTCTAGCCCAATTGTCTACTCTAGCTTGCCTCTATCAGTGGATATTCATGCTATTGGGTGTAACTTTTTTAGCATAATATTTATAATAGAGGTTTAATTACATTCACTATCGCTTTTATTTAGCATAATTACAATTCAATCAATCCATTTTGAATACACATAACAAATGCCACACCTTAGATTAAAACTTTGGAATTTGCTTGTTAACTAGTATTCGTTAGTTAAGTTTGACAAAAAGTCAAAAAGTGTCAAATAACTTTGCAATTTACCCTTTCACTAGTAGTCGTTAGTTTAGCTGGACAAAAAGTGTCAAATGATAATTTTACATTCATTCTGAAAAATAAAAAATAGTTAAAGGAAAAGGTTATTATACTAACCAATCTTTTTGTTTAGTGTAATTGCGATTCAACCAATTTATCTTGTGCATATAACATGCAACTTTGATTATAATAACACCTCACATTTACCATTTACCCCCTATGACTAATTGTTGTTACCTCTCAAGGGTTTTTATATTAAGGTATATGATAGGAAATAAAAAATATTAATGAAACCAGCGAATTTCATTGATTTTTTAATGGAGGATCGGAAATGATTTTGAGATTTTATTATTAAAGGGTTGTCTATTATGTCTCTAAAATAAAAGGTTTTAATTGTTATTATATTAAATGAAGTAGATAATTAGAGTAGTTAATCCTATGCAAAGAGTGTTTTACAGTATTTTTAACACTAATATACTCGGTTTGTACTAATGTTACCCTCCATTTCTTTGATTCTTGAATTATTTTGAATGGCATTTAGGGATATATGTTGGTTACTTTAAATAATAATAATAATTTATATTTTATTTCTTAATTCCTTACATTTTGCATTTTTTTAATCAAGTTAAATCCCAAATCCAAATATATTATAAAGAAAGAGCACAAACACATGACATACATTTTGGAGATTACTAGTAAAAACGTGATTAGTGATAAAATGATATGCTCCCAGGTCAAAATTCTCCCTAATAATAGATACTTAGTGATGATAATTATAATTTTCCCACAACTTAATTTTGACAAATTTAATAATAAGAGTAAGTTCATCTTAGTTGTTACTATTAACAATATAAATCATATATAGTGACAACAAAAATAAATATGACGATTTTGGTTAGTATTAGATTATCACTAGTAACAACTTTTGTACAATTATTATGTTACTAGTCGTTGGATATGATATAATGAAAACTCATACATAATCTTATCAACATTAAAATTGCCAATATTGTAACTTCAACAAAATAAAAGCTCTACACTCACAATAAGTAAATTACTGGATGATTTGGACTATGCTTTTCATATTATGTTATTAATATTTCTTTTTCTTCAAGCAATATTACTTCCAATATTATTTATAATGAATTCCCAATTGTCGTACCAGCTAGATTAATTTAGATAAATGATGTTAACCCAGTTGTGTCATAAACCTAATTAAACCAAAGTGAAAAGAAATAATTAAGTACTACAAAAAATAATTAAACGGCTACTCTAAACTTAATTAAGACCCTTTAGCTACCAACTCTAGACTTCAGCTTCTGTTGATCAATTACTGGATTGGAGACAGACATTATATTTTTTTGTGAGGAATATTGTGCAATTCTTTTTATCTAGAACCTAACAATCCTTAGTTTATTGGACCACTATATATTCAAATTTTTGTCCATAAATTGATTTCCCATTCTGTTTTGTGGCCATAATGCTACATAAGATATTTTCACCATCAACTTTGAATATAGCTAGATTCTACTTTTACAATTATTTTTCAAGTCTATGATTGGTGGGTGTTTTTTTTTATATTTTTTATTTTCTTTTAAATATTAATGGATAGTTGTTTCTAGGTCATTTTTACGAGCCTCAACCTCGGAATCAGGGAACAATCACAAGTATACATGTCATTGCATATACACGGCATCGCTCCTGAAAAATGATTATAATCGTATCAGCAATTGAGAGTTTCGAATTAATTCCCTAACAATAAATTGTGTTGGTTTTAAAGTGTTAGGTGTGCCAACAGCTAAGATGCTAGGCTTGTTATTCTAATTAACATTGGAAACAAAATTATTGTATCACGGAAGTATTCATTAAGTTTTGAAGCACCTAAACTCGAATACCTAATCTTAATGCAAAATTAATTGAAAACAAATATCCCCATTGAAAAAGATCATTGTTATTATACTAATCAATGCAATAAACAAAGTAACTTGATATTGAAGTTCATAACACATTTTCAACTTTTATGGGCATAAAAAGATACCCCATATAGTGTATTAGTGTGTGTGTATTACCAAATGGACAAAAGACAAGTTGAAGTGAGGAACACTTTGTGTCCCCATGCCTCCCTCTTCTATATATAAGTACATTGGCTTATGTTATTACTAAACAATACTGAATAGTCTTGGTCTATTGCAAAAACATGACAATTAATATTCATATGTCTCTGTGTTTGTGTCTCTGTTTTCTCATCTTCACATTTCCACAATCCAACTCCACTTCAACACAGTCTGACACTTACATTGTTCATATGGATTTATCTGTCATGCCAAAAGCATTCTCTAGCCACCATAGTTGGTATTTGAACACACTTTCCTCCATATCTGATACTCAAACTGATTCCTTATCATCTATCAAACTTGTCTATGCTTATTCCAGTGCCATTAATGGATTCAGCGCCATTCTTTCGCCTTCTGAATTCGAAGCCATTAAGAGTTCCCCGGGGTACCTTTCATCGACTAAAGATACTACCGTTAAACTCGACACCACTAGGTCGTACCAATTTCTCGGCCTAAACAACGATCATGGTGCATGGCCGGATTCTGACTATGGCAAGGATGTTATAATCGGTGTGGTGGATACCGGTGTTTGGCCGGAGAGCAAAAGCTATAGTGATGACGGGATGAGTGAAATTCCGTCGAGATGGAAAGGGGAATGCGAGATTGGAACACAGTTCAATTCCTCCATGTGCAACAAGAAACTAATCGGAGCCCGTTATTTCAACAAGGGCCTACTTGCTAAGAACTTGACAATCTCGATGAATTCGGCCCGTGACACTGATGGACACGGGACCCACACCTCGTCCACTGCAGCGGGGAGCTATGTCGCTGGTGCGTCCTTCTTCGGGTATGCCCCGGGGACTGCACGAGGCATGGCACCCAAGGCCCGAGTGGCTATGTACAAAGCCCTATGGGATGAAGGGGCTTTACTTTCTGATATCCTTGCTGCAATTGATCAAGCAATTATAGATGGAGTTGATGTCTTATCCTTATCATTAGGCATAGATGGGCTCCCTTTATATACAGATCCAGTTGCTATAGCAACATTTGCTGCAATGGAGAAGGGCATTTTTGTGTCCACTTCATCGGGTAACGAGGGGCCTTACCTCGAGACTTTGCACAATGGAACACCTTGGGTTCTCACCGTTGCTGCTGGTACAGTTGATAGGGAATTTCAAGGGAGCTTAATACTTGGCAATGGAGTTTCTGTCACCGGTTCGTCTCTATACCCGGGAAACTCATCTTCGACCGAAATCCCAATTATATTCGTCGAGGATTGTGAAAAGGAGGGCTCACTCAAATCAGTCGGTCAAAAAATCGTCGTGTGCTTAGACACGAACGATACACTAAGTGACCAAGTCTATTATGCCAACAATGCCAAACTAGTTGGTGCTGTATTCATATCAAACAACTCCTTTGTGGATGTCTTCATTCAAAGTTCATTTCCAGCAATGTTTTTCAACCTTGACGAAGGCCAAAGAATTCTAAACTACATCAAGAATGAACCCGAGCCTAAAGCAAGTTTTACGTTCCAAGAAACGCTACTTGGCACGAAACCAGCTCCAAGATTGGCTAGTTACAGCTCGAGAGGGCCATCACAGAGTTGTCCGTTTGTCCTAAAACCCGATATTATGGCTCCAGGTGACTTAATTCTAGCTTCATGGCCTTCAAATTCTCCAGTGACAGATGTGAGATCAGGAAGTCTTTTTAATAACTTCAACATTATATCAGGAACATCAATGTCATGCCCTCATGCTACTGGTGTGGCAGCCCTTTTGAAAGGGGCACACCCCGATTGGAGCCCAGCAGCCATTCGATCAGCCATGATGACCTCTGCTTATGTGTTGGATAATACCAATAACCCGATAACAGATATTGGATCGAATAACCAATTTGCCACTCCTTTGGATATGGGAGCTGGCCATATTGATCCTAATAAGGCATTAGACCCTGGACTTATATATGACGCTACCACACAAGATTATATTAGTCTTCTTTGCGCGTTGAATTTTACATCAGACCAGATTCAAATTATCACTAGATCGACTTCTTATAATTGCTCAAATCCATCACTCGACCTTAACTACCCCTCGTTTATCGCCTACTTCAATTCCAATGGTACCGATTCTAATAGTACAACGATTAAAGAATTTGAAAGAACTGTGACTAACATTGGAGATGGAAATTCGGTTTACAATGCTGAATTGTCAGCATTTAAGGGACTAAAAGTTAGTGTATCACCCGTTAGGTTGGAGTTCAGTAAGAAGTACGAGAAGAAAAGCTACAAGCTTAGAATAGAAGGCCCGAAACTTATGAATGAGACTTTGGTCTATGGTTCGTTAACGTGGATCGAGTCGGGAGGCAATCATACCGTTAGAAGTCCAATTGTGGCCACAAGCTTAATCCCTTGAAATTATTTTAATTTCAGTGCAAGACGGATTGATTAATTCATCATTTGCAACATGCATGTGATCAATAATTGTTTGATAACTTGTTTTTTTCTTTTCTTTTTCATTGTCGTTTAATCAATAAAGATCTAAAAAAAGGTTCGATTATGTGGATTGAATTTCAGTGGTGGTTAATTGCTCAATCACATGAATACTCCATGAAAATAATTAAATAAAATTTTAGTTTAAAAAGATATTTTGTCCCAGAATTTGGATGGTACATAAAGTGTAACAATAATATGATGGAGACATTTTACCATGAACTTTTTCATTCTTTTATATGGACCCTTTTGTTCTAGTGTTTAAGAAATAGGATTCTTGCTTCAAATAATTTGCCAAACGACTAATTTATTTTAATGAACATTTTATATTCACTTTCGTATATATGGGATCGAATTATATACCATATGCATGGTATAGACGGTTGAGATGTCTAATTAATTTCGAGATTAACTAAGAATTATTGAATATTTGTCTTCTAACCATAGTGATTTCTAATATTTTTTTCTATTAATTTTTATTATGTTGATTACTTTTAATATAGGGTTTAATAAACTATATATTACAAACTGTTGGGTCCCGATATGAGAAGTATACAAATGCATGTGATTGCATAAGAATGCGACATTTGTAGTCATGTCCATATCTGTACATTATAGTGTAATTATATTTTTATTTAAGCTCCGGCCCTGTCCTCACATTTTTTGCAAATTAAAGTATATAATGTATTACGTCACTTTATCCGTCCATTAATAAGTCCTAAATTTGACTAGTTCATAGAATATATAATTAAGAATTTGGCATGAATATTCCTTGAAATTTGTTAACTGACGTGAAATATTGCATGTGACTCGAGTTTATGATGTGGATTTATAATGGATATGATGTAGCTCTATTATTGAGCTTCAACATTAATTTAATTAAAAAATATATATAGAAAGATAGACATTAAATAATGTTTAAAAAATTAATAAGATCCAGCTGGTTCATGCATGTTCGTCAAATTATTTATGAAAAATATAAGTTGAAGCTTGCAGGCAAAGTGTGCCTTCTCATATAAGCCAATCAGTACTTGGCTCAAAATAGAAAAATATATACAGTTTCAAACAAGTCATGTATATTTCACAAAATCAATTCCAGGTCTCAAGGGTTTAAACATTACACAATGGATAATGCAGTAAACATCGTTTCTTGACTCTTGGGCTTTGTTTGTTCACTAGATTAACATTTCTAAACTGGAAATTTGATTATCGGATATCAAATCAAATTAATGTGTTTGGTAAAATTATTTTAATTTTAGGAAACGAATCAGATTCCTTAACACATCATCCACCTCAAAACAGGAAATATCAAACCTTCATTTCTTAGGATTTTTTATTCTCTTTTTCAAGAAACTTAAAAGCAAAACTCGCTAGTCACTTTTATTCTCTATATTAATATTATGTCAATACAATATTATATATTATCACATAAGGAATGTATTATATAAATTAATTTGTATGTAAATTGTTATACAATTTATATATAGCACATATATAAATTTACATTGTTTACATGATAAAGTATGTGTGTAAACATGTATATGTATATATAATATATGTAAATTTATAGATGAGATCTTTACATATAGGTATAATATATCTAAATATATCTATATATATATTAATTTATTTTACATAATATATTTATATTTATATAATATATAATAATATACTATTTATGCTTCACATTTTGTAAATGTTTTGAACTAATTAATTATTTTGACATGCCATAATCAAACTAATTTATTATTTTAATTTGTTTTTCTATAGTAAGAGGAGCTGATTGGAATTAGCTAGCTACTATTTAAATATTAACTATGAGCATGAAATTGTTGTTGGTATATAAACTTTTTATAGTATCATTTCACAAACTTGATGACACAACTCAACAAATTACTTAACTAAAAGATGAAGAAATGTTTCAAATGTGAATTTTATTTCTTGCAGGATGTCATGAAATATATATATATTCTTAGTCAATTTTTTAGTCACAGTCAAATATAATAAATAGAATAGATCACTGAAAATCTAATTACGAGATATCTTATTTTTAACTTAGACTAGCGTGTGCCCCGTGCTACGCACGATATATTATTCATATAGTATCATATTAGTTGTCAGTGAAAATCAAACTGAATGTAATTAAATATCATAAAATAATCGAAGTAAACCAAGACAAATATAAAAAGGAAAAAAAACACAAAGCAAATCATATTTGAAATCATAGATATGACGAACATTAACACCATCCTTAGCAAATTGAATTTAATGATTTTTCAATGCTTTTTTAATATTCAAAGTAACTCATGAAATTGTTATTGAAGAATTCAACTACTGTCTGAAATAAAAAAAAAATAGAGAGTAAATAAAAATGGTTACTTATTTTGAAAAATTAATATATTGTCAATCTATAATGATCAATTATATTTATTATTGGAAAATAATTTATATTTATTAAATTAAAATTATTAAATCTTCTAGTCTCGAAAGTCATAAAGTTTGCAAAACGAACACATATATAAATTTTGAGTACTAAAAATTATTAACAATAGTATGCTCAGCAATATTAACATAAAAAATAAAAGAAAGGTAATAATATTTTACGCACATAAACGCCGTAATAATATTTGGTCATCAAAGCATAATGGATATTTAATCAACCTTTTTTTATTATTACAATCTTGTTTTTACAACTATATTTTTAATTCTCAAATTAATCAGTAAACAACATAAAAGCATTAATCAAATTCTTGCTTATCAGATATTTTAATCGTTTTGCTTCAAAAAATAACAAAACAATGATTTTTTAAAACTTTAGCATTTGAAGCCCCACTCCCAAGTCATTACGCAAACCTGATACGCAACAAACATTTTATTAGTGATATGTTGATAATACTAAAAATTGTGTAATAATGATTGTATTATCACAATCATTGCTATAAATTGACAATAGTAGTTAGTAATGCACCAAACGAAGCATTATACATATATATTATATACTCTTTAGTAAGTAATATTGGTATTATCAATAACATTAATAATTTAAATGAAATTATTATAACCTGTCCTGAAAATATTGAATTGCGTGTGATCCCGATATATTGTTCCTTCTACCAACAAAGAAAAATAAAATAAAATTAGGATACATAAATCTGTTGCTCTAAAGAAAAATAAAATATATACAGTTAAAAAAATTCTGTAAATTAGTGACATGCACTAATATGTGATATTCATCAATAGAAAATTTCTCACCTCAAAAAATGAAAATGCACTTGCAGCTACAGGCTACTTAAAAATCATTGTAACATGTATTAGTGAATTAATAAATTATGACTAATTGAATCAAGAAAATGAAATTACACTCTTAAAAATATGTGATAATTCAAATGAAATTATTATAACCTGTCCTGAAAATATTGAATTGAGTGTGATCTCGATATATTGTTCCTCCTACCAACAAAGAAAAATAAAATTAAATTATCTACAGGAAAAATAACTCAAATAACATAAGAAATGAACAAACCAGACCTTGGTTTGGTACTTTAATTTGCTTCAATGAAAATTTCTGAAATTGTGAGCAAAATATATAATAATACATATATATGATTGATATATTAAAGATATATAAAGAAACTTTGACAAAATTTAAATTTAAAAACAAAATAATTACAAATATCCTAATTTAAATCTATCCATTTTGGTTATATAAAGATATATTAAAGATATATAAAGAAACTTTGATAAAATTTAAATTTAAGTTAATTACCATAATGAAATTTGAGTTATTTGTCGTGCAATACAAAAAAATTGGAACAAAAATTTTTTGTAAATAAAATGGTAAACGTGGAATAATTTTGGGCCACACACCTTTTAAAAATATATAATAATACATATATATGATTATATATTAAAGATATATAAAGAATACATATATATATGATTGATATATTAAAGATATATAAAGAAACTTTGACAAAATTTAAATTTGAAAACAAAATAATTGCAAATATCCTAATTTAAATATTTTCATTTCGGTTATATAATATATTAGGGAAGTATCAATTAGTATATGATTGATTCAAAAAAATAATTAATATTTAAAAAATAAGCCAACCAATAAGAAATTTTTATGAAAGTAAAATAATTCAAAATTCTAGAAAATTAGAATTTTGAGTCAAAATTGGCACTGCGGTCAACGGACCGCTTTGCTATAATATATAACTAGCATATAACCCGTGCTATGCACGATATTAATTTAAAAAAAATGAAAATATGAAAAAATTACACTTATTGTCCCATTGTTAATCACAAAAAATATATAATAAAAAAGTTAAAAAATTACATATCTTTTAATATTGAATGTCTTGTAATTTTAGTTTTATTGAATACAAATTTGCAACTTAAGTCCTATTAAACTCAAAAAATTGCAAGGTTGGTATCAGTCGTAAATATATGAATGGATAATATGAAGGGGAGAGCACGCTTTCTTATTTAAAAAATAATAAAAATAAAATACACAATGTTTATAAAAAAAGTAAAAAGACAAAAAAAATGATGAAGGATAACAATAATATAAGTATGTTATATGTTTAGCTGCCACCTTTGTAAAACAAATTTGAAATTTTTAGTTCATATTATGAAAGACAAAACAAAATTATTTGGTAGTCCTTGATGGAATATCCATTTTGATTATAACTATATTTAACTAAAATTTTTAGAGAATGAAAAACTAATAAAATAAACAAAACAAATGAACCTCAACACGAAGATTAATCAAATAACTAAAACAATTGTAAAATTGATATTTCATCAATATATATACAATATAAGATGTGGTGAGGATTATAATAATATTAAATAAAGAAAAAAGGAAAAATATCGAATTTATAGTAATGCTTAAGAAAGAAAATAAATTACAAATTGGTAAAACTAAAGAAATACGCTACCATACAAAGAAGGAAAAAAAAGCAGTTTGAGTAGATAAGTATAGAAAATTTTTGATAAACAAAATTATAATATAAACTAAAACAATTAGGAAATATCAATCTCAAAAAATTAAGACATTGTGTATTATGCACGATATTAATCACAAAAAAAAATCTCTGTAAGTTATAATTTGAAAGTAACTTACACACATTTCTTATAAATCTCAAATAAATATTAATTTGAATATAACTTACAAAATTTTAACTAAGGCATTGATAATACATTTAAAAAATCAAAACAAAACAATTAAGTCGTAGAAATTAAAAAAAAAAATAGCCTAAAAAAAATCTATCTTTTTAATTGAGAGAATCACAACATGTCGGTAAATCATAACTAATGATAAGAAAATAAATTTAAATTTGGAACGTGTTATTAATGATACGTTTTGAACCTCTACTTTTAGAAATTTCCATATAAGCACATTTAAATTTTGAATGTTGTATCAATGATACTTTTCAAACCTATAAATCTGACTATAATTTAGCCTACCGAATTGAGATTTATAAATTTACCATAAATATAGTGTAATTAGTGATGCATACAATTAATGATAAGAAAATGATATGAAAACAAAATAAAAATACACATGTCGGTAAACCATAATTAATGATAAGAAAATGAATGTAATGTGAAAATAAAAATACATTTTAGATAATAAGCTTATGATCTTTAGTGAAAAATAGGATTATGTGCTAATTTACTGAAATGATTTGAACTTTATCATACGAAGAGATCATGCTAAATGTACAAAATTGTTCTTCAGAAAGTTGATTATAAGCTGATTCACGTGACTACAAAATTGCTCATGTACAAAATGACATAGGAATTTGAAAGTAACTTGTAGACCCAAACCGATAGATGTAGACACGGACGAAAAGAACATGAAGGAGAAGGTGCATGGTGACTTATACCACCCACTGTATCCGACGACCTCCAACATCAAATACTAAAATTTAAATCAATCAGCTTAAGATGGAAATTAATTCTTGGATTCAAGATTTGCATATATTTAGCTGGTCAATATTTTAGAATTTTAAATATAGAAATACAATTTAAATTTGGAAAGTCTTATTAATGATACGTTTTGAACCTATGTTTTGGAAATTTCCATATTAAAACACAATTTAAATTTTATATGTTATCAATGACAGGTTTTAAACTTATAAATCTGGCTATAATTTAGCCTATCAAAATGGGATTGACATATTTACCATAAATATAATGTAATTAGTGATACATACAATTAATGAGATTCATTCATCATAAATATATTTAAATATAGAAATACAATTTAAATTTGGAAAGTCTTATTAATGATACGTTTTGAACCTATGTTTTGGAAATTTCCATATTAAAACACAATTTAAATTTTATATGTTATCAATGACAGGTTTTAAACTTATAAATCTGGCTATAATTTAGCCTATCAAAATGGGATTGACATATTTACCATAAATATAATGTAATTAGTGATACATACAATTAATGAGATTCATTCATCATAAATATATAAATTAATAATAAAGGAGATTTATTTTATAATTTAAAAAAAAAAAACAAAATTACCAGAAAAAAAATAGAGCAAAGCGGGTCCCACACCGCTTTGCTATAATATATATATAGATAGATAGATATGTAATTAATTCAAAATAGGGCATGTAATTAATCCCAATAGATATGAATAATCTTTTGTTGCTGATTTATCGAAGGTGAGAGAAAAAGTGTATATAGAGTTCTGATATGGTGTATCTATATAATATATATTATTATTTTTTTAGGTAAGTTGAGATAATGGGAAAATTGAGATAGTGGGGAATTAGTTAGGAAAGAATAATTACGAATTACTAATTAAAAAAAATTCAAAATTCTGAGAAAATTCTATTTGGTGAATAGTAACCAAAACCTTGTTTTAATATAGAGGAAGATTCCAATCCCATGCAAGCAAATGAAGCCTTGTAGTAAAGAAAGAGTGCATGATGAAAATAAATTGTGATTTTCAGATATATTCAACTTCTACATGAAAATTTATGCTAGATTTGTTTCAATAAAACCAGCTAAATTCTATGATAGGCTGGTATCAAATAAATCAGCTAATGACCAAAGTTGTATTGAGCATATATAATAGGGAAAATTACATACACCTCCCCACTACAATGTCGTAACTACAAAAAACCTCAATTGAGGTCGATTCAAATTGCACGGAATCATTCATTTTTATGAAACTATATAATATGCCTCAACCTTTCATAATTACAGATACCTCATCTGACGAGCGCTGCCCGTCACTTTTCCTGCCCGAGAAGGTAAAAAGTCCAATTTGTCCCTACTATTTCTGAGGAAAAAAAATAAATAAACAAAAGAAATTGTGAAATATGAAATGACCGAAATACCCTTACCTATAATAATAACAACCCCCACCAGTGATGTCAAATAAGCCGGGCCGGGCCAAGGCCCACGGGCGGCCTGGCCCATCATACTTTTTTCACGGGTCGACCAATCATGGGCCCGGCCCGGACCAATAGTGTAATTCTTTTTGAAAATTGGACTAAATATTTAAAAAAAAGATGGAGCATTATTGATATTCATACACTGTGATTATCAACTTATACACTGAAGCCATTTGGAATGGTATAGATTGAGAATACGAAAAGTAATTTTTTTAGAAATAAAAAAGATATGTGGAATTATTGAAAAGCAAATGAATAAATTGTGTGGCTCAGATGCATAATTATTTATAAGATATGTTATTAACTATTTATAATTATTTAGTATTTCTAAATTATTTATTATTAACTCATTTTTAGGTTATAACTTATAAGCAAGGTATTATATATTAGCATTGATGTAGATTGTTAGTATATATATAAGTTTACAGGAATTTATATTGAAATTTTAAATATAAGAAATAGAATATTTATGAAATATTTTGTTGGAAAATTTGAACTATGTTATGGTATATCATGTATTTTATTCTATTCACTAATAAAGTATCTTTCCATGTGCATAATTTGATTTTTATTTTTGAAATTTTAATTCAAATGATAATTTATCACACATCAATAAATGGATACTTATTATAATTAATAAAGTATAAATATATTTATATAAATAAAAAAACATATATCATTTATTAAAAACATTACATTTACAACCCTGAGGTATCGTCAATCAAAAATCAAATATATTTCTGTAAATAAAAAAAATATATCATTTATTAAAATATTACATTTACACCCCCTGAGGGTATTTTTGTCAATCAAAACTCTGACATCATTGGCAAAAGGATGACGTCATCAATTGATAATGTCATTAGGGTAAAATAAGAAAAGTACAAAAGTTTTTTGCTGACATCAGCAAAAAGCTGACCGAAAAAAAGACAGGGAGTGCCGGTGTTATGAAAAAGTTGTGACAAGGGAGGTCCGAGTAATTATGAATGGTTGAGGAATTTTTTTGTAGTTACGACATTGTAAAGGGGAGGTGTATGTAATTTTCCCTATATAATAATATAGCAATGAGAACATGAATCTTAGTAAGATATTGTTAAGGGTTCCCAAGATGAAATCCAGTTGTCTTGTTCTTTTATGGATCAAAATTTTTTTGTTGATTGATCATTTTGGATTCTAGTTTCTTGAGATTTGACATATATATTAGAAGGGGATGATAGCTCTGATTTCTATAAGTACAAGATTTTGTAGACTTTCCACATTTTTTAAATTCTGGTTGAGATTTGGTAAGGGGTGCAAGATGAAATAATATGGACTCCATATAATATTCAAATGGTTTTGAATATTAGATATATGACTTTGGATCCCAATTTTGGGGAAGGATATTGTTGAAATCCTTATTCCATAGTATGGGATCCTCTAGCATACTGATAATTTGTTATATTGAGATAAGGTTTATTTGGTTCTGAATTCGAGAGCTGCTTACTAGTCAAATTTGGAACGAGCTTTTAAAAAAATATTTGACTCAAACTCAAGAATTGTTTACAAATATCACACTTTAGCTCACTACTTCAAGTTGAATTTATTATATTTATGTAAGATTTATAGGGCTTTGAATTGAGGTTGCTAACTAGTTAAACTTGTAACGAGGTTTAAAAAAATATTTGGCACAAACTCAAGTTTGTTTTAGGAAATTGGGACTCACTTGTAAATTTCGCCTCAAACTCAAGGATCGTTTACAATATCACACTCTAGCTCACTCTTTTAAAGTCATGGCCCGTCATTCAGAGGTTGAAATTGACTTCAAATGTGATATTTGAGATTGACTTGTACTATCAATAATTATCTTTATTATTGATAGCCTAATTTTTATATGTACATGATTGGTTTTGAGGCAATTCTAGCATCCAATTGGCTCTCAGTCTCGGAGGTTGACGAATTGTATCAAAGCCACTCGCTAATCATATGTCATTAGGAATCCTGTTGGAGCAAACCTTGGAAACATCCTTGTTCCTCTACTAAGGTAGGAGATTAAATAAATTATCTTCTCCCTAAAATCCTAGTCACACACAACTGAGCTCGTGGGCACAAAGATTGGGCTCAGTTGACCTAGTTAAATTAATCCACTTTATTTAATTAATATATATAATTTTTATCTAATAAATTATATATGCAACTATTCAAATTATTAGTTATTGAAATATATTAATTTAGTTTCTTTAAGCCTATTAAAGTACCACATTAATGTTCCCCATGTATTTAATTTGGCCATCACATGACCAATTATCAAAATACTCTTAAATACAATATTGTGACCTTTTCTCTTTATTCCTTGAGGGTGTCGAATACAACAAAAATAAACCAACTCAAAATAATTTGTAAAAAATAATAAGTAAGGTCCATCCTCAGGGAATAATGTAGATTCAATTCTTAAATTACTAATACCAATTAAAAAGGTGGGATTTTGAATTATATTAAAATAAAATTCAAAAGACGTAAACTAAATAAACGCAAAAAGATTGATTTCGAATTCAATTAGGTGAGAGATTCTAGTCTTCGGATTATCTCGGTGTTGATTCTATAACTCGATCATCAATGCAATGATAGTTCAATGTTATTAAATAAATTGGCTATAATTATTAACAAGCTCTAATAACCTAGTATTTCCTTAAGTCGTCGATAATCAAAATAAGATCTTTGATTACTCCTCTTACCTATTAGACAACCCTAAACAATCTCTTAGGATGTAGCCTATCGATAGCATTCATGTATTAGAAAAACACCAATTCTAGTTAACAAACACGTAAGCTCGGTTTATTTAAACTCGATTATTAATTCTCATAGCAACTAATCGAAAACTTGTCCATAATCAACGTCACTAATTGCTATAATTATTAGGGTTAACAAAATAATTATGGATTTGGGTTCTAAATAGCTTAATACGATTCCAACGATTAACTAATTGGCCAGTTTAACTAATCAATCGAAATATATTGTCGACAAAGCACAGAGAAAAAGTAAATACTTAAAAGAACAAAGAAATTAAAGCACAAATTAAATCTCACGAATTAAAAGAATCAAACCTCGATAAATCCTCGACTAGAATTATGTGTTTAGCAACACATAATCAAAAACAACGTCTACAAGTCTTGAAGAATTCGAAAGCTTTTTCAGAATTGAAACGTACGTACAAAAGCAGAAAATAAAACAAAGATATCTTGTGAAATTAAAATTCCACTTATTTAAACCGAGTAGAGTCCTAGTCCAATAAGGAAACTAAGTAAAATAGGACTCTAACAAACCTAACAAACTAAGATTGTTCAAAGATGGAAATAAATCCTAAAACAAAAGGGAATAAATCCCAACATATTAAGTAACATAAATCTCCAACATTAAAAGTCAAATTCATCAAAAAGTCTTCTGAAATTCCAGCAGTCTCGTTCCTTGGCCGAAGCGTTCAGGGAATTAAGCGCGAACACGCTCAATTCTGCAAAGTGTTCGGCTGTCCACTTTTTATGCCAACTTAATCTTCATCCTTTTTCACCCCTTTTTGTCTCATTTGCCTTCCTTCTCCATACAATCACCTAGTAATCCAATATCAACACAATTTTATGAAATAGGAAGCACAAATATGACAAACAACACGATATCAAGCATGTAAAATACGTACAAAAACACTCAAACAAATACCCCCACACTTATGCAATTGTACGTCATCAGACAATGTTTAGAATTCACTCGGCCTAGTAAATTAGAAAATTGTGAACTAATGAACAAAAGTCGAGTTCGACAAGATAGCACATGCAAATAATCGAAGATCTCAATACCATGATAGATCAATACCAACACAACGATTTCATTCGAAAAATAGAAATGCAGGATATTAGCCGACCCTCTCACAATCCTCTCTAATCACTCGTGTATTCAGTTTAACGTGTATCGCTCAAGTCTTATCATGTCAATAAAAACCCATATGCTTACTTATACACCAAAATCGCCACTACATTAAAAAATGTGCACATTATAATCAAAAGGTCTTTTATTCAAGGTTGTAACGGGGCTAGGGCTCGGAGTAAAAGATAATGTAAGGCTAAGTTCGTAAATTTGAAGAACATCAAGAAGCTATTGGGTAATTCTAGCAATAAGGACCCAAGTACCTATGTTTTCATCCTCTCTCGGGACTAGTTTCATCATTCTTCGTTCTTTTTGATGAAGCGTCGATAAAAGCTTGCATGTCCAAGAAAAGAATGAATTTTCCGCACATTCGTGAGGTAAGGCAATAATTTGATAACATCAATTTTAGCTTTGTCAACCTCTAATCCTCTAGATGATACAATATGATCCAAAATATTACCTTCTTCCACCATAAAATGACATTTTTCATAATTAAGAACAAGATTCGATTTAATGCATTGGTCGAGAATTTTCCTAAGATTAGCTAAACAAGAGTCGAAAGAATCAACATGTACCGTAAAATCATTTATAAATACCTCAATGATCTCTTCAACATACTCAAAAAATATGTTAATCATGCATCTTTGAAACGTCTGGGGCGTTGCATAATTAAAATGGCATTCTTCGATAGGCGAACGTATCAAAAGGGCAAGTGAACGTCGTCTTCTCTTGATCTTCTGGCGCAACAGCAATTTGATAAAAACCTGAATAGCCATCTAAACAACAAAAGTAAGTACGACCAGCTAAATGTTCTAACATTTGATCAATAAAAGGAAATGGAAAGTGATCCTTACGAGTCGAAGTATTTAAACTTCGATAGTTAAGATAAACTCTCCACCCATTTTGAACACGAGTGGGGATTAACTCACACTCTGAATTTTCGATCACAATGATGCCAGTTTTCTTAGGAACGACTTGAACAGGATTTACCCAAGCACTATCGGAAATTGGATAGATTATACCTGCATCGAGAAGCTTTTGTACCTCTTTCTTCACTACTTCCATCATCGGTGGATTGAGTCGTCTTTTGGCTTAGATCGAAGGTTTAGCCCCTTCCTCCATTAGTATTCGATGCATACATATAGAGGGGCTAATACCTTTGATGTCGGCTATAGTCCAACCAATGGCTTCTTTGTAATCTCGCAATGATCGTATCAATTGTTCTTCTTGTAATTTACTCAACTTGTTTGATACGATCATCAGCAACGTCTCTCCTTCTCCTAAGTAAAGTACTTAAGATGCTCAGGAAGTTTCTTAAGTTCATACTTTGGTGCCTGCACAATAGAAGGAAGTAGTTTAGAAGTCAAAATAGGTAAAGAAATACGAGAAACATTAAGAGGAAGGGATGGAAGGGAATCAAGAGCTATTTTCGTCTCCTCCAGCTCTTCATCATTCTCGAATTCTTTCTTTTTTTCTCAAAGTCGGCCGTAGTCAATACTATTTGCAGCGGGTTTTCGTTCTCAAGCTCGAAAATAATATGCGCCAAACAATCGTTAACATCTATACCAAAAACAGAATGAACATTAGGATGGTACTTCATGGAATCGTATATGTTAAATTTTATAATATCTTCATCGAATTCCATAGTAAGAGTCCCATCATCTACATTAATTTTGGTTTTAGATGTTTTCATGAATGGTCTACCAAGTAGAATAGGAGTAGAATTACTGGACTCGTTATGACTCATATCAACAACATAAAAATCAACATGGAAGACTAGATCATTAACTTGTACTACGATGTCCTCTAGAACACCATCAGGATAAACATTAGATCTATCAGCTAATTGTATAACAACACCGGTTTCTTTTAATTTTCCTACATTAAGTGATTCATATATTGATCGTGGCATAACATTAATGGAAGCTCCTAAGTCTAGCATGGCTTTTCAATTCGACTGTTTCCTATCTTACAAGGAATCGTAAACATACGTGGATCTTTACACTTTGGAGGTAATTTCTTTTGAAGTACGACAGAAACATTTTCTCCTATATGTACCTTCTCGTTGCCTATTAGCTTTCTCTTAGTCCTGCACAACTCTTTGAGGAATTAAGCATAACGAGGTACTTTCTTAATAGCATCAAGAAGTGAAATATTTACCTCAACCTTACGGAATGTTTCGAGTATCTCCTTCTCTTGTTCTTCTTTCTTTGACTTGGCAAATCGGCCCGAAAAAGGAGGTGGAATCACGAAGTTCATTGGTTTCTTCTTGGTAACATGTTGTTCTTCCTTTTCCAACTCTTTCTCATCTTCATGCTTCGAATTTTGTTCAACCGAAGGGTTTCAATTTTTAGGCGAGGGCACGCTTAAATCATGAAACGGTTCGGCCTCTTTCAATTCTTTTCCACTCCTCAAAGTCACGGCATTTGCTTTCTCCCTTGGATTCATGATGACTTGAGATTGGAGCTTGCTCAAGTTTTTAACACCAATTCGTTCATAGTAGTGGCCATCTGACTCATTTGATTTTCAAAATTCTTAATGGCGTTTTGACTCTCATTTCGAAAATGTTGCATGCCTTGTTGGAATTGCTTGGTACTCTACTGAAATCTTTGAATACTCTGTTGAAATTGTTGAGTGTTAGTCATCAACATTTTAACCATATCTTCTAAAGACGTACCTGACTGAGTCGTTTGAGGGGTCGGAGGCCCTTGTGGCTATTGGTAAGGAAGTCTCAGAGCGTAGCTCAGGTTAGGATAATCCCAACATCCAGGATTATATGTGTTCAAGAAGGGATCATATTTTCGTTGTGTAGGTCCAGGGAAGCCGGTTGCGTTGGCTTGCTCGAGATTTTTATTTTGAGCATTAGGGCATACCTCAGCCATATGACAGATTCCGGAGCAAATTCTGCACATGTTAACTTGTTGAGCATTTCCTAGAGCCATTTTCTGCATAAGAGCTGTCATGTCGTTCATAAGCTCATTAAGTAATGAAATTGTTACCTCATTCGCTTCCTTAGGTGAGTGATCTTGTCGGATGCTGAATTGTTGGGAGTTAGCAGCCATACTCAAAATTAGGTTTTTCGCTTCAGTCAGAGTTTTATATATCAGTGCACCACCACTCGCAGCATCAATTAAGTTCCTATCCATCATGGTAAGTCACTCATAAAGTACTGGATAAGGAGCTATTCAGGAATTCGGTGCTGTGGGCAGCTTGCAACCAACTGTTTGAAGCATTCCCAATATTCGTAGAGAGTTTCACCCGTAATTTGTCGAACTCCACAGATTTCTTTCCTAATGTTCGCCACTCGAGATGCTGGAAAGAATCTTTATAAGAACTATTTTTCCATCTTGTTCCAAGTGTTGATCGAGCTGGAAGGAAGAAAGTAGAGCTAATCCCTATCATTGTCGGCTAAAGAGAAAGTGAAGGCTATTAGCTTGATTTGATCCTCAGTTACATCCTTCGGTTTCATCGTAGAACAAACTATGTGGAATTCTTTCAGATACTTGTGCGGGTCATCTCTTGCAAAACCATGAAAAATAGGTAGTAAGTTAATAAGTCCAGATTTTAATTCAAAGTCTACCTCAAGATCATGATAAGGCATGTAGATAGGTTGTTGATTCAGATTTGGCATGGCCATATCCTTCAAAGTTCTTTCATTGCCGTTAGCGTTAGCACTGTTAGCAGGTGCATCGTTAGCCATGGATTCGTATTCTTCCTCTGAATCGAATCAGTCTGTTCTTGCATAAAGTCTATTCCGGATGGCGAAGTGCGTGGAATAGATCGTTTACGTAGACACGTTTCTTTCCGCAAGCGACGAGCTCTTTTCTCGATCTCAGGATAGTATTCGAGTTCACCTGCATAAAAGCTCCTAGGCATATAAAAACTAAAACAAAAATATTAGTAAAAGAAATAAATCTATAGCACCAGTCCCCGGCAACGGAGCTCAAATTTGGTGGGTATCAAATCCAACAAAAATATACATACTTAAAATAATTTGTAAACAGTGATAAGTAGGGTCGATCCCCAGGGAATGATGTAGATTAAATTCTTAAATTACTAATACCAATTAAAAAGGGGGGGGGATTTAGAATTATATTAAAATAAAATTCAAAAGACGCAAACTAAATAAACGCAAAAAAATTGATTTCAAATTCAATAAGGTGAGAGATTCTAGTCTTCGGATAATCTCGGTGTTAATTCTATAACTCGATCATCGATGCAATGATAGTTCAATGTTATTAAATAAATTGGCTATAGTTATTAACAAGCTCTAATAACCTAATCTTTTCTTAAGTCGTCGATAATCAAAATAAGCTCTTTGATTACTCCTCTTACCAATTAGACAACCCTAAACAAGCTTTTAGGATTTAGCCTATCGATAGCATTCATGTATTAGAAAAACACCAATTCTAGTTAACAAACACGTAAGCTCGGTTCATTTAAACTAGATTACTAATTCTCATAACAACTAATCGAAAACTTATCCATAATCAACATCACTAATTGCTATAATTATTGAGGTTAACCAAAAAAAATACGGATTTCGGTCCTAAATAGCTTAATACGGTTCCAATGATTAACTAATTGGCAAGATTAACTAATCAATCGAAATATATTGTCAACAAAGCACAAAGAAAAAGTAATTACTTAAAAGAACAAAGAAATTAAAGCACAAATTAAATCTCACGAATTAAAAGAATCAAACCTCGATAAATCATCGACTGGAATTATGTGTTTAGCGACATATAATCAAAAACAACGTCTACAGTCTTGAAGAATTCGAAAGCTTTTTCAGAAATTGAACGTACGTACAAAAGCAGAAGTAAAACAAAAATGTCTTATGGAATTAAAATTCCACTTATTTAAACCTAGTAGAGTCCTAGTCCAATAAGGAAACTAAGTAAAATAAAACTCTAACAAACCTAACAAATTAAGATTATTTAAAGATGGAAATAAATCCTAAAACAAAAGGGAATAAATCCCAACATATTAAGTAACATAAATATCCAACTGTAAAAGTGTAAATTTATCAAAAAGTCTTCTGAAATTCCAACAGTCTCGTTCCTTGGCCGAAGCGTTCAAGGAATTAAGCGCAGGCACGCTTAATTCTGCAAAGTGTTTGGCTGTCCATTTTTTATGCCAACTTAATCTTCATCTTTTTACACCCCTTTTTGTCGCATTTGCCTTCCTTTTCCATACAATCAATCACCTAGTAATCCAATATCAGCACAATTTCCTAATTTCCTAAAATAGGAAGCGAAAAATGACAAACAACACGATATCAAACATATAAAATACGTAAAAAATACTCTAACACTCCTTATAACACAACTCAATATGTTCAATATAATTGGTAATAAAAAGATATCAAAAGATTTGGATGGTACCTAACTAACCTCATCATCTCATATTGTAGCCCAATTAAATACAAAATGACAATGTTATTATGAAACTCTAGATAATATTATCATATGAGTATAAGTCATTGCAAATGTTTCCGGATCAAGTGTCCAAATGAATCAATTTATTTACTTTAACCAAAGACCTATAATTTCACTTATTTGTGATTGCACATGATATAATCTCGAAAATAATGTTTAATCTCACAAACATTTCCTATTGAAGATAATTATAATTTATTGTTATTTTGGTTTCCTAATATTCTTTTTTACATGGTTTTTATATTGTATTTTAATATTTCAAAAAATTATTGATAAATAAGTCTTTTTTTCTTCATAACCAATTAAATGTTTTTATATTTATAAAATTATACTATTGCTTCTTTAATAAACAAAAATATAAGAAAGTGAAAAATAATTTAATTTTAATTATATACTCCGTTATTTTCTAATATTTCTCGCTCTTTATTCTTCTTTTTCGCTCTAATTAAGCAAAGAGATGACAAATAAGATACATAATAAATATAAAATTGATAAGATCTAGTATGATAGTATACATAGCAGTGAGATACCTAATTTATCAAATAATTCGTACGACTTCTTCGGGTTCTAATTATGTCATTGACTCTTAAGTCACCTATGGATTGAGAATCAATGAGATTGCACCAAAGTTGCTCCTTCACTTCTCATATTTTTTCTTCTAATAGTCCATAATTAAAATTTATAGACATAAAAAAATCATGTTTGTAAAATAGTTCACTATTAATTTGTTAAACACTTGCTTGCAAACATTGACCACGACTGATTCGGCAAAAATTTGCTTGCAACATTCATAAATAAAATTCAAACCCCACATAAAGGAAATTGAGAAATGAAATATATGGTTTTCCCTACAAAAAGGTTTAACACATTATTTGATAATTAGTTTTTATTGAAAATAATTTACAAACCTATATATGACTCATATACTAGTTGTTAGAAATGTGACATCAGGAAATGAATTGCTAACTACCAGAAAAGGAACAAGTATTAAAATCTAGTTTTAACAACATGAATTTTAACGTGGTACGACAAACTCTCTACATCAATGGCCCAACTACAAATCTACATGTTTATTTTCGAGTGAATTAAAATAGTAGAGGATAATAATATTCAATTAAATAGGGAATCATATTTTAATACAATGGAAGAAGTATAACTTTAGGAAACAGAAAGGAGCTCAAAATGGCAAAACCCTAAAATATATGCATTTTAATCCAATGGAGGATATTACTTGAAATTTATGTTTTATAGATATAAATTAAAAATTCATAAAACCTAATCACGTTTTCGTAATCTGATTAATATGATTGATTTATCCAGTTGTGAAGGATAGAAACCCATGCAGTCGTGGTTGTGTTGTGTGTCCCAGTCCAGGCGTGCAGGAAAGTCCAGAGTTTCCTTTTTGTTCTTTTATTATCCCACAAGAGAATTTAGGTCCACTATTTGATTGGAAAATCCAAATACAGCCATGCCTTTTTGTCAATTCACACAACTGGATTATCGAACATCTCTACATATTCTATTCTACAACGACAAGCAATTACAACTTTGAAAATTATCTTCATTTTGATAGCTCCATCCAATACATTATTCCACCACGAAATAGAAATTGATATGTCAAATCTTATCTTGATTTTACATGACTTACAATATGTGTTTTTATTCAAACTATTGAAATCATTGCGCAATTAGAATGATAATATGAGAGTCAGGATTGATTATATTTAGAGGCGGTCAAATTGTAAATTGTTAAAAAGAAATCAGTGTTATCTCACTTGATAGAACATAATTGTCCAAGAATTAACGCCTAGTGCAGTGTTTTGGCTATCAAGTGTATAAAAATACAAATTTGTGACTTCGTTGAAACCTATAGCTTATAAATGCCAACATAAAGTTTGTCACTAGTCATTTTTTTTAATTAGATCTATATTAAAAACTCGGAATATATTTGTATAACTCAATAATATATTAAGAATTTTGAAGTTTCATGAATGGAGCCTGACCAATAAAGCATTTTTCTTCAGCAACACCTCACCTATAATTCAAAACAAAGAAATATCTTAATAAATTAAGTTGAAAATTGATATGCCAAAAATATATATTTGATAAATAGAAGTTGATGCTTGTAGACATACCCTTCCATTTTATAATTGCAAATTCACAGTTGGCTGAAACAAGAAAAAATACAAAGCTCCAAACAAGTTATGTATATTTGACAAAATGAATTCCAACTGTCTCAAGATTTTAGTCAATATGTTGCAACTAATCTAGTTTCTTAAGATCAAAATTCTACGTATTATAAATGTAATTTTTTATGTACCCAACCGCTGCATGCCCATGTTGTGGATCAAATTTGAGTTATTATTTTTTTGATTTAACTTACATGGGGGGAGGATATTATTTCCTAATATGTGTAGGCAATTACGTGAGGTTTTGAATTGAATTGGATATGTAATATTTTCAGTCAGGTTGACTTTTAAATTGGTTCACTTCGAGTCTAACTTGATTTATTTTGAACATTACCGACTAGGTGGCTTGCAAAAATACCCATTTCTTGACAATGAATTTGGCCCTCCACTTATGCCAAATATACATTTTAGTTTGACACGTGACATTGACATATACGTCCACTTGACCGACCCAACATATGTGGCTTATGACGCCTTGACGTAGTGACAATCATAAATCAACATAAACTACAAATACCCTTTATGATTTAATATTAATATTGAAAAATTGTTAGCTAATTTATTCGTTATATCACATTTAATATTCATTTACTTGTCTTTCGCAATATCTATAGACATTATATCATAATAATTTACTTATTAAATATGCCTCCAAATATTCTAACACTATAAGTTCTAGCAATGCATATTACTTTAATCAGAACCGACAATTAATCATTGAGTTAAAATCAAAATGACGGACATTATTTTCCATCATTTTGTAGTGTTACGTAACACGTCCCTGACTCACTGTGTAAGTGGGCTTATTAATTAAAATAACGTTGGGCAGTACACCACGAAAATAGCTAAATTGCAATGGTGTAGTTTTTATGTTAGATTTGTCGATAATGAATTCCTACAATTATGTGTGAATGTTGGGTTCTTATGGACAAGATGAAGAAGAAATTAAATTCCTCTAAAGAGTCAAGCAAAAGATGTATAGTTATTTTTGAAATAGTAGCATTCTTAACATTTTCCTCATTGAAATCATAGGTTGAATAGATATATATATATATATAATTTAAATTTAGGAGAATTAATATTAAAAATTTATTTGTTTGTTTAAATTCTACTTCACTTGTTACTTCAATTATAGTTAATATTAGGAGGAAACAAATTATTTTGGTCGTAATGTTTATTAAGATTTAGAAAGTCCAATATCAAAATAATACTGGGCTTCCAAAATCATATTAAAATAGTTCTGGGCCTCACAAATTAAATTTCCATTATTTGAAAGCATTATTTAAACTATGCTTATATTTGAAGTTGAAATCATTTCTTGTAGGATGTGAATCCCAGTTCAAAAGCCCACATATTGGGCCACTGAGGGTTTTGCATTTAGTTTTATTATGAAACAGTTGATCATACTTGACCTTTGAAATGATGCCACAAATTCTACGCATTTGTTAGTCCCAATCGGCATTTGATTCATAAGCAAAATTAATATTATTAAGAAGATTCTTGAAATAAAACAAATTGAAAACGCCTCAAACCCAACACTACTCCATGTCCTTAACCAATTCATAACATAAATTGTAGAGACAATTTGTGACCCTTGTCTCAGTACGTCAGGAATGGTTGATTTCAAGCCAGGTCTTGTTTGTTTACGTTTTCAAATGTTATTTTCAAACTTTTAAATGACAAAAATTTTAACAAATTTAACATACTAAAATCTCATCAACTTTTCATTTTTCAACTCTATCTTTTCAATATTCTATATATTACTTATATCTTCATAAATTTACCAATCAAATCATTTATTACAATCAATATTTCACTTTCTCCTTCATATTTTTTAATTTTTTAATTTTTCATTTCTTGTTCATATAATCATTATATACAACTAATACAATTATTGTACACAGCATCCATAAATCTATCACTATTGATTTAATATATTTTCCAACTTTCAATCTATTTTAAAATAAATAAACACGCACCTATCATTCTCACACAAATTTTTATTTTCGCAATTCTCAAAAAAACTTTAAAAGAGTTCGATTTTTTTAGTTAGGACGGTATTGATAGATAATTTATAATTACTTATATATTAAAAAAAACTTGTGACATCGGAGATGTGCTTTGGCCCGTGATAATAATCAGAACCAATCCTATTTAATTTTTTTATTGTTAATGAATATTATTTCTATTATTGAGTTTTTAACCATTATTTCAGCATAATTGGCTGAAGGTAATCATTTAGTTTTTAGCACATATGGTACAGTCACTTAGTAATAGCCTAATTCAACATGAGGTGTTCATGATGTATAGTCCATTCACGCGGAATGTTGTTGTTCAAGTATTTAAGAAAATGGAATTGTATTTTTGTAAATATCTATAACTTTCACTAATGTAAAATTATTTTCATCAAAACAATTAGCATTAGAAAGGAAATTCATAGTTAAGGAAGCTTCTATTAGTGATTTTTTACTATTTATAATTAGCATCAACCTTCGGCACAATAATATAATGATTGATTGGTAGTTATTAATAACAAATCGTTCGGCATGGTGACAATGATCAAATGGCGCGATACTAATCTTTTTAAAATAATAATTATAAAAATAAAATATTTATATATACTACTATTAATTAATAATAAACTAATTGTTTAACAATAATACTTATTACTCCATCATATAAATCATATGGAGTAATAAATCATAAATAACAAGTTTTCAAAAACCAAATTATAAGAAAATGAATTTATGTCAAGTATTTCAATGCAACAATGAAGAAAATTTAATTAGAAAGAATATTCTAATCATTTAAATCTAAATCTCATAACTCTAGTACATTATTCGCGTCCTCGTCCCAATGTTTTAAACCCAGACCGTTCATTGAACCCGAAAATTGACCGGGTTACGGATCACTGGTTCAACCGTCGGGTCAATACCGGTCGAACAGATGACATCATAATTACGCAATAAATAATAATAAAAAATGTTAATAAAATTTATAAATATGAAAAAGTAAGTATTTTCTACATTTTAAAACCATTTTCAGTATGTAAATTTATGGAAAAATATTATATAGCGAACTAAAAATCAATTAAGCATATAGCTGTCCAAAATCATAAACCACATGTCCAGTTGTCCACAACACAAGCATGTCAAATTTTAAACAGAACACATCAATCCATAGTTCTAATTTTCTAAAAATAAAATAAACAAACTCAATAGATTAAATTTATCACAATGATATAAAATAAATAAATACATAACACCATCAAGTTCTAAAGAGCTCCCCATAGTAATTCATCATCTCCATTCATTACACCACCACTCATGCTACCACATATTCCAACTCCAATAGAAATATCATGCAAATTATTGTCGAGATTGAAATGCTCAAAAGTTTAAAAGTCTATATCATCATCAACTTCAACTACGACATCAACATCTCCAATGGCATTATCATCTACATTTTAATAATAAAAAAGATATATATCTCACATTAGATAACTTTTAGTATCATATCTCCACAACAATATCAAGTATTTCACACATACCTTCTCGAGGACGATGACGTTTTCTTTCCATTCGTGGAGGATCTAATTGTTCATAAAATGTAACCTCTATATCTTCATAGTTAAGAAATGATTCTTCTTCTTCATCAACGATCCAAACATCAAGTTTGTCAATACTCTCATAATCGATTGGATCGAAACTTTCATTTTTCAAAAACCACCTAAAGTTTTCAAGAAAACAAAAACACCAATGACCAAACAGTGTTACAGAAAATAAGACAATACTTCAATTTTAATCAAACTATCTTTACTTATCTTTCAACTTAAGATTATAATGAACATAAACCAAATCGTTTAGCCTCTGATGCTCTAACTTATTCCTCTTTTTGGTATGTATATGCTCAAATACACTGCAATTTCTTTCACACCCAGATGAACTACTTGTTTCACTAAGAATCCGAATAGCCAAATTTTGAAGATTTGGCTCACTTTGACCAAACAATTTCCACCATTCATCTAAAAAAAGAAATGATATAAGCACTTACGAAAAATAAATTAATTAAAGTAAAATAATAATCTGCTATATCAAGAAAAAGTAAGAACAAACTTTACAACTCACCCGGTTGAGTGTTCTTACTAGCTGCAAGAGCGAGTTCATGTCCAAAGCTCCCTAACATATCTCGAAACAAGCTAGTTTCTTGTAACAACTTTGTCATGTTCTTCGTTTCTTTGGTTGTGATCACTTGAAGAACGCCTCCTATAACCTCCGGTTTATGACAAAATGATGCTCGATCATACTGAAATGCAGGATTAAGCCAATACGCTACCGCATCTCCTTACCTGTCTATCCCAACGACTCTTTATGATATTCGTATACGGCTTATACATCAACTTACTCTTCTTGAAAAGACTTTTTATACTGTATCTTGCCCGATGCATTCCCTCATATATATATATCCTATGGAAGGCTTTTTATTACCATCAACAATTTTTAAAAGACGCATCAACGGCTCTATGATTTTCACTATAATCAACCAATCATTCGAAAATTTCTTATACAGAGCAATATCAATGACTTCTTTTATTTTTGTCTCCCTTGCTAGCTTTGACTCAGTGAATTCTTTACAAGTAACCAAAGCTCTCAAATCATGCATGTGATGATAGACATTAAATAGAGCAACAAAAGTAATACCAAACCTTGTCTCGCCTGGATGAATTATTTATGTCCAATCCTTTCTTTTTCTCAAGCAAGACAACCAATATATGTGGTTGTATACAAACCTGATTAACTTGGATGCTCTACTCATAATATCAGCAACATGGTCCATTTTTGCTATATCTTTCAAAACTAAGTTCAGACAATGTGCTGCACAAGGAGACCAATTAATATGAGTATAATGATCTTGAACCAATCTCCCTGCTGCAACATAGTTTGATCCATTATCAGTGACCATATGAACCATATTACTTGGACCTACTCATTCGATAACTTCTTTAAACAAGTTAAAGAGTGTTTAAGTATCTTTTGCGACATCAGAAGCATTGACAGATTTTCAAAAAATTGTTCCACGAGGGCAATACACAAGAAAATTAATCAACGTACGTTAGCGACTATCAGTCCACCCATCCCCCATAATTGTGCATCCAGATTCTTCTCACAAACTTCGAATATTTTCAATCAACAAATGAAGTTCTTTTTTCGCATCCCTTAAGAGTGGAAGTCGAAGATCGTGATAAGAAGGAACCTTGTATACTGGTCCAATTACAAGTGCAACATCAAACATGCGTTAAAAGTATCTAGAATTACAAGCATTTATCGGGATACATGTATCATAAAAGAACTTTAGTACTTCCATATGAGCTCTAGAGAAATTGCTTCCTTATCAGAAATCACACTTTTTATGGTAGGTTGGGCTCCTTTAGTGGTTCATAGAGGAAAGTAATCAATAACTTTTCCCGATGACATGTCTTTTTTGCTTTGGCCAACTTGTGTCATTCCTTTCCACAAACTAGATTGTGTAGTTTTACCTCCTTGACATGTTTCCCAGTGTATTTCTTGAATCTTCTCGCATTCATTTCTGTCATAACTTTCTGAAACAGGGCCACCATATGGATCTTGAGTAGTAAATTTCTCTCGACTTTCTTTGCTCTTATCAACAATTCCTTTGAGGGATTGTTCTAGATGATACCTCACGTTATAAAGGACTTTTGTACATGCTACAATCTCACCTTTTTTCCCAGCAAGGTGTTGCTTTATCCTATTGATTCCACCACCAGTTGATTGTTTTCCACAATACAAACAACATATAACCTTTTTTCCATTAATAATTCTTTCAACAACATGATTCCAGGTTAAATTGGTCTTTTCTCTCTGTGGTTGTGATTGTGATGGACCCGACGTAGGAGTCGAACTATTAAACATATTTTGCTCACTAGAAGACATCTTAGTTTTGCAAAAGAAATAAATAATTTGAGTATCCTTTCACATCTTTCCATATCTAGTTTTGTTTCTTTCTCATATGTTTTAGCTTTTGGAAGATCTTACTGAGTTTATTGCTTCTTATTTGTTTCTATAAGAAATTAAATGGCCTTAAGTGTCTCTGTCCATGATATTTTTTCTATTAGAAACTGTAGTTATATTTTGTAGTTCAAAATTCACTGTCCGTATTTATTTGAGTGTTGGAAGAAGCTCTGGTGTTAAAGTTTGCTGATTTGCATGTAGTTTTTTATTCTTCTCAACATATGCATATATATATATATGTATTAACTTGCTCTTCTTTAGATGCTCTAAATTTAAAGCTTATGTAAACTTGTACATATATCAACATTAGTTCACTGCTCAAACAAATAAAAAAGTATGAAGATTGGCTTTTGATAATAATTGGCTACCACCCATTAATTAAGTGTAAAAGAATTTGTTTCTATTTGTTCAATCCACCACCATATAACTATTTTCAGAATTAATGGATAACAATAATTAATTCAACAAATAAATAGAGGAAAAAAATTAAAGAAAAAAGAGTTTACTTGATTAAGTGATTCCAAGTCCAACCTTCAAATTCATTTCTAGTTTGGCATGTGGCTGCAGGCTGATAATGATGAAATATGTGAGAAAAAGAGAGATTAAAGAAACAGCAAAGTAGCAGGAGCGGACCAAGAGTGAAACAAGGGTTTGTGATTTAGGGAAATAATAAAATAACGTTTTTGCCTTTCTTTTTTAGGGGGCTTTACGAACCGTCCACTTCTCTCGACCCACGAACAGTTCTGTCGAGTCACTGGTCGGACCGGTGGGTCGAACGATTTTTTGCCAAATTGAACGGTTTTGTGGTCCTACTCTGTTCGTTTTGACGACCGGGTCCTGTTCATAGCGGTCGAACCAAGCGGTCCGGGCTGGGTTTCAAAATATTGCCTCATCCTCATCCTCATCCTCGTCCTCCTCCCCCTCCTCCTCATCATGGGCCTCATCCTTAAAGATCTTGTGATCATCATTATCATGTGCCTTAACGATGATACCATCATACCCAGCATCATCTTAATCGACTTAATGCATTGCGGAGCGATTCAATGAAGTTGATGTTTTCTACGATGAAGATGCCTTTTGATGACGAGTTTTCTTTGATGAAGATACCTCTAGAACCTCGTGATCTAAAAGCATATGCATTTTCGTTCACTCCAACTGCATCTGCAGTCATATTCCAAGTTAAACCTCCAGCACCGTGAACAAAAAAATCCATCATCTTCACCCACTCGTTCAAACCCTCCATAGCATATAGGGTGGTAGGATTTATTTTTGGGATTCGATTCGGGGAGAACGCGATGGAATAAAACAAAAATAACTCCCAAGAATCCCATCCTCATGAATCAATCATGATTTTTTTATGTTCTTGGCATGCTTTGAAACAGAAAGCAATAAATGACTATAATTGCGTTATCTTTTGTATTTTGCGTTGTTGTGGATTTGCGTAGCACCACCATGATGATATTGCATCTAGATAATCACGCAAAGGAAGAAAATTCGAGATCTTTCTTATGCTTGGGGAGGAGGGGCTAGTGATTCTTCAATAAGATGTTTTCTCTCTCTTTTGTTGAACGTATTAATCAAGAATTGTGAATTAGCTCTAATATGATTTTAAGCTTTAGGGTTTTATTTTAAATAAAAGTTCAAGGCATGGAAAGCCGCATGAAAGGTGCCCCACACTCCAAATTCATGCATCAATAAGGTTTGAGCTTTCCAAGCCCAGTCCATTCTATTAATTGATTTATCAATCCAACTGATTAATCTATTAATTCTCCAATTAAATATTCTAGCTCTTACTAAATTAATCTAATTAATTTAATTGCCCGATTATAGAATATAATCAATTATTTATTTAATCACATTAAATAACATAACTAGTTGTCACGACAATTTTCTATAAATATATGAAATTACTGGAATATCCTTACATACTAAATTGAGATATAAGTATCTCGTTCTTTTTTCTTATAGCACGACTCTCTAAGCTCATATCAATTATCATTTGGAGGATACCATGGATCTAGCCAGCCTCGTGGTACCACATTATAGCCTAATTGACTTTGAGATGACGTGGTCATCACGTCTTTTTTGGTCAAGATTAACGCACACATATAAGCTTTTCAGTAACGTATCCCAACAGAGTGAGAGCTATGGAATGTCAAACTCACAGTACTGTGCATTTGTCATACTCGTGCAAAATAGAAAACTACGTGCATGCTTCGTATTTATGATTGCACATGATACATACTCATTTACTGTCGAGGAAATAATCCCTTTCTTGGCAATTCGTGAAAGACTATTATTTGCATTGAGTGAATCAAACGTCGAGGTTCACTCTACTAAAGGGTGATACGAGCCTTACTACCTATGATGCACAGATACTCCGAAAAATGACTTCGTGCAGTATCTGATACTTACCGGATACGGATACGGGATGGATACGCACGGGATACGAATTTGAAGTATCCAATAAAATAAAATTAAAAAAAAACTCGGATACAGTATACGAAAAATTGAACTATCTGATACGCTTTAAGATACGCATGGAGTGCTTTTTGATATTATGCTATACAGTTTGATATTATGCTATATAGTGTGGTCAAAATTTAAAAAAAAATATTATCTTTTGTGGTCTTTTTTCAAACCTAAAAATTATAACATAATATAAAAATAAATATAACAATAAATATAACAAATATTTGGGGGAAATAAAGAGGAAAGAAATCCAAATTCCTATGTTATCTTCCGCACATTGCAAGCATCAATCTAGGGTTCTCAACTTCTCATTCTTCCCATTGGAATTCAATTCCCCACTTCCTTGCTTCTACCCATAGGTAAGTTCATCAAGCAACTAAGTTTGTTTAGTATTTATTTAGTACCTAGTTTACTATCTACGGTTTCTCTTATATTTTCTAAATTTTGTTAAAATTAAATGCCTTGTTATTGTCTTGAATATAAAGCTCTTCATTCTTCAATTATTTTTAATTATTTTCTTTACTTATCATATTTTAGAATAAATATTTTTGGCTACAATTATTTTCTTGATTGATCATATTTAGAACAAATATTTTTGGTTTATATTATGTCATTCACTTATTGTGCACTGTTATTTTGATGCTATCTAGGAAATTAATGAAATAAAATGGATAATCAAGAAGCAAATGTGGTAGACAATTGGCCGTTGTGGAAATTTGTTTCAAAGCATCCTAAGAGTAGGGAAGGATGAGGGAATCAAAAGTTCACATGTAATATTTGTCAAACTAGTTTTAATGGATCCTACTCAAGAGTAAAATCACATTTGTTTAATGTAACTGGTGTCAGTATTAGAAGTTGTACTAAAGTCACAGTCAGCCAAATCAATGACATGCTAAAGTTGGAAGAAGAAGCATGTCAAAGAAGAGATGGTAGGCAAAAAATGGTTCATTTACCTCGCTCTAGTTAGTCCTCTTCATATTCTGTGTCAATGGATGCAATAAATTCTTCTTTTACTATTGATAGTTGTGTAGCTAAGAAAAGAAAGACGGGAGTTGACAATCCTTTGGAGAGGTCATTCAACATGAATGACAGAGAGATATTAGATTGAGAAATTGCAAGAATGTTGTACTCCGCGGGTCTACCTTTTAATCTTGCATGAAATCCACATTACAAGAGGGCTTTCTCCTTTGCTGCAACTAAAACCTTGTAGGTTACATACCTCCAGATACAATACTTTGAGAACAAAATTATTGGATAAAGAGAGGATTAACATTGAGAATCAACTTGAGCATACAAAAAGCACATGGAAAACTGAAAGAGTGACCTTAGTGTGTGATGGTTGGACAGATCCTCAAAGAAGACCATTGATAAACTTTATGGTCGTTAATGAGGGCGAGATGATGTTTCTACGTGCTGTGAACTGTCAGGGAGAGTATAAAGACAAATATTTTATTTCGAACTTATTCAATGAAGTTATAGTGGAGATTGGTGCTGCTAAAGTTATTCAAGTAATTACTGATAATGCTCCTGCTTGTCGAGCCACCGGATTGTTGGTTGAAAAAATGTATCCTCATATTTTTTGGACACCGTGTGTAGTACATAGAAATCCTGCCTGGAGATGGCCGAAACAGAGCTTCGGAGGGGCTATGCTGCTTACTGTAACTGTCAAATTGTATTCCCTTCCCCTTTTGCCGGAGCAGGACACACATAAAAAAGAGAAATGGCAAAAAAAAGACCTCCTACACGCACGGGAACCAGAACAAAAGAAGAAAAGAATAGGAAAGGCCTTTTCTTCTTTTACCAGCTGGGGTGGAAACATGGGTTAGAGCTTGAGTCAAAGAATGGTGGAGTGGAGAGAACTGCCCTAAAAAATATTTGTGATGCAAAAAATACCTAGGGAAATGAAGTCACTTACGATGAATGTCATTGGATCAGTGAGATTGCAGGATCAGCTGTGATGATTAGAAATTTTATTATGAATCATGCAATGAGGCTTTCTATTTCAGCACTTTCTCAAAGTTAAAATTGCTTGTTGTAGCTGAGACTCGATTTGCTTCTATTGTTATTATGTTGAAAAGATTTAAACTCACAAAAATAAATTTGCAAGCCATGGTTATTAGTGAGCGTTGGAGTTCTATCGTGAGGATAATGTTACGAAAGTAAGACTTGTTAAAGAAAAATTATTATGTGATTCATGGTGTGGATCAGTCAATTACATTCTTGATTTCACATAGCCCATATATGAGATGCTTAAAGTTTGTGATACTGACAAGCCATGTCTTCATTTGATTCATGAGATGTGGGATTCTATGATCTCTAACGTAAAAGAGGCTATCTACAAGCAAGAGAAAAAATCGGATTCTGAGGATTCAAACCTTTGGAATGTCGTGAAAAAGATTTTGGAGGATAGGTGGAGTAAAAGCAGCACTCCTTTACATTGCTTGGCTTTTACCTTAAACTCAAGGTAAATATTTTTTATTTTTCATTGATATGTTGTTAATTTCTTCTAAAATTTATATTGATTGCTTATGAAATATACTAAAATTATTTTCATTATCATAGGTGCACAACCAAAGAATGGCAAAGTAAACATCCAAATCTTACTTCTCCCCAAAGTGATGTGACTATTTTGCAAATGCGAAAAGCATGTTTGAAACGATTTTTACATAATGAAGATATGCGAAGAGAAGTGAATATAGATCTTGCTAAGTTTTTTGCATGTACAGAAGACTTTGCTGATGAAGACTCGTTGAGAGATAGATGTGAATTGGATCTGTTCCAGTGGTGGATGGTTCACGGTTCAGGAGCTCCTTGTCTTCGATCTATTGCGATGAAATTACTTGGGCAAGTATCTTCATCATCATGTTGTGAGAGAAATTGGAGCACATATGCATTCATACAATCAGAAAGGAGGAATCAAATTACTCATCAACGTGCTCAGAATTTGGTCTTTGTCCACAACAATCTTCGACTTTTATCATGAAAGACTCTACATTACAAACAAGGTGATACAAAAATGTGGGATGTAGCAGGGGATGCATTTGATTCAATGGAAGATGTTGGTATACTTGAAATAGCACATCTCTCGCTTGATGAACCAGAATTGGAGTCCAGGCTTTTAGTTGATGATGCTAGTGGAGAGCTTGACAATGATCCTCTTTAGATGAGATACGGATGATTGACCTTTTGACTAATTAGTCAACTGTTTTGACTTAACTTAGTGATCGAACTAATGTATCAAACTGAAAGTCCCATGCATGGTTTTGAATGAGATCATTTTGTTGCTTATTATGAATTACGACCTTGATTATTGATTATAAGAATCTTGTATGTTTTAGTACTTATCATAATAACGTCTTCTTTTATGTGTGGATAGTTAATGTGTCATGTGATTGGTTTAAGTGGAATGTATTCAAGTTCTTTTTTATGTATAAAATATATTATAGTTGCATATATCGACGTATCCACGCCGTATTGTATCCTTAAATTTTAAAATTTCTCGTATTTCATATCCGTATCGTATCGTATTCGTATTGTATCCATATCCGTATCCGTGCATCATAGCTTACTACTCTGGTAACAAATTCATAACCACAAGCACATCTTTCATAACCCCTAAAGTCGAAAGCTCACATGCACCATCTAATCTGTAATCTCAATTATTGATTACATTTAGTTGTGTTAGGTGTATAGAATCCATCGACTATATCTATACCACAAGCTCGCAAAGCTATAGCATTGGCGAGAACTCTCGTGCTAAAACTTGTGATGATCAAGTCGAAATCTTAGGCAATGTTTGGTTTTATTTTGAATTTGATTTTGGCCAAAGTTTTGGCCAATTAATGTTTGATCTAAGTATTTTGAACCTAAAAAAATTCAAAATTTTGTCCCAAAATTACATTTTTTGACTTATTACTAATCATGTCACATCTCACTTCCTCATTTCTCTCTCCATCACTTTGTTGGCTAGCTCCATTATTTTATTGATTTTTTATTGTCATATTTATATTCATTCAACAAATAATATTCATATTTTTTATGAAATTGTACAATAAGCAACATACATATGCTCAATATTATTTATTTGATGTCTCATTTATTTAAGCTTATTCTTTTTAAATTATCGTGTCTTATTTAATAATATATTGACTTAAATTATTTATATTCAATAGTATATATTAAACATAAGTCATTTATGTAAATATTTTATAATTTATTTATTTATTTTAAATTATAATATATATAAATAAATATCCATCCAAATATAACTATTACAATCTTAATATTATAATATAATTTTTAATCATTATTTAAATCACTAACAGATAAAAGCTGTCATGATTTGACTGCTACAGTAACTTATGTTCCCTCTCAAAACAAAACCAAACACTATTCCACCAAAAAAATAATAAAAAATTAATTCACCAATTAAACCAAACACTATCTCACCAATAATGCACGTGTCCCCAAAAATTTCTCACCAACAATTCTCTCACCAAAATAACCAACCAAAACAAAACCAAACATACCATTAATGCTCATATTAATTTTTTATATATTTTTAATGAATAAAAGCAAATTGACAGAAGACCTGGATCGAATTTAGTGCATTTAGAAGTTTAGGCCATGTTTGTTTATGTTTTTAAAACCCATTTTCAGCTTTTTAAATCACAAAATTCAAAATAAACTTAACACACCGAATTCTCATCCAAATTTTACTGTTTTCAACTCTACATTTCAATCTCCTATATAACTAACTATCAATCATATATACAACTTTTCACATATTTATCAATCAAATCAATCATTATTTCACTTTCTCTTTCATACTTTACACTTTTTTTTTATATATATATATATTTTTTCATAATCATTATATACACCACTAACACAATTATTCTACACATCATTGATCAACCTATCACTTTTTTTTGGTAACATCAACCCTATCACTATTGATTTGACATGTCTTACCACTTTTAACCTATTTCTAAAAATATAAACAAAAATCTACAATTTTCACACGAATTTCAATAATGCTCTATTACCGATAAAATTTTAAAATTTTATCTCAAAAATATAAACAAACATAGCCTAAAGGATCCAACTTTAATGCGGAAGAGTTAGTTTAAAAGTCAAATTAAAATACATTTATGTATATGTCTAAGGGCACCTAACGCTCAAAAATATATAACTATATTATGATTATGTAAGGAAGAAAGACACATTTCATCAAATTCCTAATATTTTATTGCATAATGACTAAAATAATGGACCATCGAAAAGTAAATTATTTGTTTATTTAAGTAAGTTTGGCGAGGAATAAGATTAGTAATATTCTGCACAATTGTCAAAAGTTTGTAGTATTGCCAAACCACTAAAATAAAGTAACAAATTAGCAACTGTCTTAAGCTTGGCTGCTTTGCCAACTGTAATACTGCTGGTACGAAACTTCCCAACGAAAACAATCACTTTCACTTATTTTCCTACATTTGTTCATTTATTTTGGGTAATTGGCGGATTGCTTTCTTCAGTTATTAATATTTTGATACACTATTTTTTAAATTTTTGTTAATGTAGTTTACACTCTTATACTGTATATGACTTGGTATTTAGTATTCGAAAACGAATTTATACCATCTAATTCATTACAAAAAGTTCACTTAATTTTTAGAGGGTTAAGTACAAAGAAGCAAGATTGTCTACTATTAAAAGATGATATTTTAAATGTTTGACTGCAAAATTATAAGACGAAAATACAAAAATGACTTCTATAATTTTCATGTTTCTACGATATAATTTTGCCTCCGAATTTTAGAGATTATAATATTTTTTTCTTGGTGCAGCTTTGCTTTTCTTGGTATTTATAATCTTTATCTCTAAAATTCAATGAACGTGTTTTTACCAATGAGTAAGTGTAAATTTGGTATAAAGTGAAAAATGACAATCTATATGCAAAATGCCAAAAATCGATTTTAAATGTGCAATTCGAAATAAATTGGGAATTCAACGGTGTAATACACGAATTACACCCTTCTAAGTTTACTTATTTTCTAATAAATTTGTATTGTAAAATTAATATACTCAACTGCCCGTCTTATATTTTATATTCAGCTGGTGTCATAACTAATCATAACTATTTTCTTAAGCACATAGATGTTAAAATTTAATTTTCAATTTGATTCAATAACAAGAAAGAAATAGTGGTATATTAAAATGTAAAAATACAAATATCAATATAATCAAAATGAATAAGAAAATATTAACTTTAAATTACAGCAAAAGCAACATCTAACTCAGAATAAAGGTACTATTAATAAATATGATATGGTAACTTTAGGAATCGCTACTAAAATTCTAAATTTCATGATGCATATTGGTAATAAGATTAAGTAAGATATATTGTTTATGTAATCCCCTTGGGAAAAGTATTTAATATCGTTAGAGAGTAGGCTTAGTCATATTCTTAGCCACTTCTTAGAAAATTAAATAAATTTACATGAAATCATAATAAACAAAATGCTTTGAAATAAAAAAAAATCATCATAACTTTCCTGATTAACAAAAATAAATTAGAATTCTCCCACGTCACCAAAGAAAGAACATAATTAGTTCCTGGGAACTTCAGATAATGATATATGAAAGCTGTTACACGTAATTGTTCTTTCCAATAGGGATTAATGCATAAGATCCCATGTATTATATTAAAAATGTAAATTTCCCATATTAGTGAAATATTAAAAATTCTCTGTGTTATTGAATAGTCGTTTGTCAAATTTTAATTATGTTAAAGCGTGGGCAAATTTTTCAATGTTTATTTTTATTTTTATTGTCATGCTCTTTTGACATTTATATTATCTCTATATAATATAAAAGATAATTAGTTTTCTTTCATTAAAAAATACATATACCTTTTTTTTTTAACAAAATAAAAATTTTATGTAATTCTTTTTGATGTTTAGCTAATTACATTATTATATGAACTTTTTTGTATTTTCAATATAAGAAAGAGGTTATATACATTTAAACCAAAAAAAAAAAAAAAAGTGTCAAACCCCAAAAAACCGAAACGTACCAAAGAAAAACCGAACAGTCTTTTTCTCCCTCACTAACAGAAGACCGTTTCTCATCTCATCTCTGCACTTGGGCAGTGAAAGGGCTTCAAATTGAGCCAAAATTCAGATTCCCAAACAACTGAATTTTCACAACACAAAATGCACGCAAAGACTGATTCAGAAGTGACCAGTTTAGCTCCATCATCGCCGGACCACAACCGCCGCCCTGCATATTACGTGCAGAGCCCATCGCGTGACTCTCACGATGGTGAGAAGACGGCGACGTCGTTTCATTCAACACCCGTGCTGGGTAGCCCAATGAGCTCTCCCCCTCACTCCCACTCCCGAGAGTCCTCCACGAGCCGCTTCTCGAGCTCATTAAAGCCCCCGGGATCGAGAAAAGTTAACCCGAACGACGTCGGATCGGGGGGGAGGAGGGGTAGTAATCGGAAGAATAATTGGAAAGATTGCGATGCGATTGAAGAGGAAGGGCTTCTTGATGATGACGAATCGAGAAAAGGGTTGCCGCGTAGGTGCTATGTTTTGGCTTTTGTTGTGGGCTTTTTCGTGCTTTTTTCCTTGTTTGCTTTGATCTTGTATGGTGCCAGTAAACCTCAGAAGCCTGAGATTGTTATGCGGGTGAGTTTTTTTTTTCTTTATCATTTCGTAAATTGTTATTTTTTTAGCTTGAAATAATTAATTATATTCGTATTGTTGATAATTTAGCGAGGGTCTGTTATTGATAAATTTCAAAAAGGAAAAAAAATTGCTTTATTTGAATTCTTCTATGGGCTTATATAACTCTTGTTTCTGAGGTTGTCGATGAATTATACATGTATATTCTGATGTTAATTATGCCTGCTCAATCAAACCATTTTTTGCAATTTGATCTCAAAGCTCTGTTTTTATACATCCTGGATTCTGAATTGTCATCCAACGACAGAAATTTTGTCTCGTATATCGATATTTGAGCTTAAAGTTTTCTTGATTCTGTTGTTTGATCTGAAAATTTACAAAATGGATCTATTTGGTGGACCAAGACAAAGATTTATAATGTAAATTTCTAATTCAAGTAATAGAATTTTGCCTTATTCATGTGAAATGTGAATTCTGAATTGAGTTTGTGATGAAATTTGGTTGGCAGAGCATTGAGTTTGAGAGGTTTGTAGTTCAAGCTGGTTCAGATAATAGTGGAGTTTCTACTGATATGATATCCATGAACGCCACTGTGAAGCTTGCTTTTCGAAATACAGCTACATTTTTTGGACTTCATGTTTCATCTACCCCTCTAGCTCTCTCATACTCTCAGCTCACCATTGGCTCTGGAGATGTAAGTCCTATAATTCTTTTATCAAATTCCCCTATATATATATATATATATGTATATATATTTGAATCGACACCAGCATGTCATAGATGAGAGCTATAGAAATTGAATTCACGAAAATATAATTCGAATGCGTTTTTGACGATATTACTTCTGACCCCATGTTACATATTTCATTTATGAAGTTATATATGATAGTCAGAAACTTGCGATATTGGAAAGGAGTTTCTCAAGTCTTATAAATTTGAGACGTCCGAAAGGAAAAAAAAATAGAAATAATAAAAACTTAGGAAGGGTGAATTTTGTGAATTCCTTGTCGATTAACATTATATTGGCATTCTTTGTTTGCTATTCTTGCTCTTTAGTAAGTACCATTATCATTGGATGTTGCAGATGAAGAAATTCTACCAAAAGAGAAACACGAGGAGAAATGTGACCGTATCTGTGATTGGTGATAAGATTCCATTATACGGAAGTGGAGCTAGTTTGAGCACCCCAACGGGGACGACCACTTTGCCAGTGCCATTAAAGTTGGATTTTACGGTTCGATCAAGAGGTTATGTTTTGGGTCAATTGGTGAAGCCTAAATTCTACAAGAAGATTGAGTGTTCCATTGTGTTTGATCCCAAGAAACTTAATCATCCAATATCACTAAAGAATTCTTGCACCTATGACTAAGTGATGGAGCATTTCTGATGAAGATTTTGGTCTATTATGACTTACTTTGGGACAGGGTGGAAAGAGGATATAACAGGTTGTATAATTATGAACCGTTATTTAGTGCCACCGGCCTGAACATGGGCTAAGATGAAATAGGGTCATTAATTTTTCATATATTTGTTGTTTATGTAATAATTAATATCATATAGTATATCAACATGTTTTTATTATATATAGTGGGCTAATTTATGTGTTTTCCGGGAATTGCATTATTATGAACACGGCAGTGTACAATAATTTATGACATATTTGCCATCCATATCGTGCATTATTATGAACACGGCAGTGTACAATAATTTATGACACATTTGCCATCCATATCGTGTGTTCTTTTACTTAAATAGGAACGTGCATGTGCAGCGTTGGCGGATTATATCAGTTTTGATTATTTTATTTTTTTAAATTAATTACACAAACTTTTCGTGGAAAATTTTAGTCCAAATTTAATTTGATCCATTTATGTATAATTCACTAATTTTTTTGAAATACACTTAGGTTTGTGCAAATCGGATTTGTGATAGAATTTTCCTTATTTTTCTTATTTAGTGTAATTATAGCTAGGCATGGTTGGTACTTGGGTCTAGGTCCGGATCCAAACCCAAAATAGATTATTGGGTCTAGGTTATTGAAAATTTTATTGGGTCTAGGTCTGGATCCACCCATAGACCCAAAACCTCATTATATATCTAAACTTAAAAATTAAAAATATATTTTTATTTTTTTATGCATTGAAATGTGAGTAACTATATATATATATATGAGATTTTATTTAATATGTAACATATATGCATCATATATACATAGATTACAATAAGCATTAATCTAAAGTATATATGTCTATTATATATATATAGTAATGTATATGTATATGTATTTGATATATAAGATAACGTTACCTATGCGTAATATATATTATAATAAGGGGGCAACCCCCGGTAGAGTTGGTAAGGGCATTGAATGTTGTGGCCTTGGTCACGGGTTCGAATCCTGATGAGGGAATGTCTATTTGCCTTCTCTACTGTGAGCCTGTCAGCTATGGGCAACCTAGGCTGGTTTACCTCTCTTGTGTGGTTTGCAGGCTATTGCCTAACGGTAGCGGCTGCGGGTTCCCTTGTCATAAAAAAAAAATATATATATTATAATACATTTATATATATATATAATAAATATATATAAAAATGTATTGGATATATATAAAATAAATGTATGTACAATATATTGCTTAGTCTTCTTTACCTTCATTTCTAGATTTTATAGTCATTATTAGATATATGGTAATTTTATAATTTTAATACATAATAAAATACAATCTCATATATATATATATATATAATTACACCAATTACAAGACTTACATATTATATATACGTATACATATTGGTGCACTTATTTAAATAATCATAAACAAATAAATGGATTTTGAGTTTTAGGCTGAAAACTGCAGCAGTGCAACCATTTATCCTCTTAATATAATTTTTAGTTGGTATTTGATGTCTTATATATGTCTAATTGAGAGTTACGATCTATGGAATAAAAGTTTTAGTTTGTCAAATTAGAGTTTCATTTTATATTCAGAGATTCAAATATTATTTAATGTTTGAAAATATGCTTTAATTGTTTAGATTTTAACATGTGGCAGACTTTTTTTTTTTTTGATGACAAGGGAACCCGCAGCCGCTACCGTTAGGTGCGCATTGGGTAAACCCCGCTCTTATGCAATAGCCTGCAAACCACACAAGAGAGGTAAACCAATCTAGGTTGCCCATAGCTGACAGGCTCACAGTAGAGAATTAACATGTGGCAGACTATTATTATATTGTATGCCTCTAGCATTACAAAATTCTATCAAGAATAAAATCAAATTATCTCTCGTTTTTTGTGGTGATGGGATATAGCATTTGTGTCCCAAAAATTAAGATCGTTCCATAATTTCAAAACAGTTACGTAAAAAGATAAATAAAATATTATTACTTCCATTTATTTTAAATAATAACGCCCATAGTTTAGACGCGAAATATCATTTTTGCATCTAATTGGTTATTTAATTTCTTTTAAATCCCTATCCAACTATAGGAGCACCTTCAACTTTGCCATTCTCGTCGATAAATAGCCTCACTCTGTTGCAACAAAAATCAAAGCCTATTGGCTTCCCTATTGGGATAATTTCAATAGTCACTTGTGGATTGTCACTCTTGATTATAGTTGTCGCTGTTTTTGCATCCACTCCCAATAGATTTGGCCATTCTACTTTATATCCTGCAATTAAAACATAAATTAAGCCAATATAAATACAACCCAAATTCCACTTTCAATCTTATATCTCAACCAAGTGTATATAGTCCAAGTGGTGAAAAGTTTTATAATAAATTAGATTATATGTTATAGTCTTATAGATGAGGGGTGTTTGATAAAACAACACCATATTGCCATATTCAATAGGCTGTACAGATCAGCTCTACTAAACTCAATCTGTTATAAAATTACCCCACATGTTAAGAAAATATTTTTTAAAATTTTAGATGCATCTATAAAACGTAACACAAAATAAAACATAAATTGAGACATATGACTTGTGCTAAGTGTAATTATATAAAAATTCGAATTCCAATATAGACGTATAAATGGTTACCATTGGCACAACATTTACGATCAGCGGGGGTGCATCCAAAATTGTTGCAAGGTGGATAGGGAGACCAGTGAGACATGATTTCTTTGTAATCCTAAGCTGATATTTTGCTGTAAATATATCAATAGCTCAATTAAGTGGCTTTATATATACTTAATGCAATATGTCACATTATGTATATTCCAAATAAACTAACCAGATCACTGTAATCTGGTCAAACGATTATGGTAATTATGACTAATTATTGGAGATTTAATTCAATTAATTCTTGTGATCAAGATGATATGTTACCAAAATCTTATACACAAATATTTGATTGACGTAATCAAGGTACATTTCATTTGACTATAATGCATCTAAATTTGATTACAGTTGGGTTATATTATATATTATATTTTAAGGACAATTACTAAAAAAACGATAAATTAACTTTTATATCCAAAAGATTTATTTCTCTAAAAAAATTCAATGAAAGAGGACTGGATTTTCCAGCCATTCAGGAGGGACTCCTTCCTTTTCATTTCTTCTAATATCGTATATCTGGTATCTTGTTTTCGTCATAATCAATAATCTATTGTCATTGATATCTTATATCTTTCTTTTTGTCTAGTGAAAAAAAACAATTTTCTCTATATATTTATGTTTAATCTCGATCTTTCTATTATGGTGACATTGGTTCATTCTTTCTTGATTGAGATTGAGAAGTACATGTAGATATTGAAATTTTGCAACCAATCAAATCATGCCACGTGAAAATTTTGACCAATCAAAAGTCGTCTACGACAAATGATATTTATCTATTTAAGTTAATTTATGGATAATTATCAATTCAAGTTGATTTATGGATAATTATCAATTCAAGTTGATTTATGTATAATATCTAGAAGATCTATCTAGATCTTCTATCAGCCAATCAAATGGCTCCAAAATTATGATAATTATTTATTAAATTAAATGGATAATTATTAATGGATTCCAAATTATCCATAAAATCTTCCATCCTACACCTATAAATAGGATCCTTTGGAGTTCATAAATTACACACAGAAGTACAATCAAAGATAGAGAAGTTCTTCGAATACAAAGAAGAATTTTCTCTACGAAATTCTTCGAATACAAAGAAGATTCAAGGCTTTCTTCAAATACAAAGAAGATTCAAGGTGTTCTTGAAGAAGTTCATCAAATTATAGCATTTGATTCGTAATTACGGTGCTAAACCTACGAATTAACGTTATAGAAATTCAAATCAAATTCAAGGAAGATCAAAGTCACAAAGTCAACCTTGAAGATTTCAAATTCCATATCAAATTCAACGTTTGATCCGAGATTAAGCTGCCAAGCCCTCGAATTAACGTTATAAACATTCAAGTCAACGTTGGAGAAGATCAAAGAAGCAAAGTCAACTCTAATATAGTCAACAAATTTTGAAGGAAGAATCAGAGGATTAGAATAGAGATTTGTACCCCATATTTCATTTTGATTTATATAAATTTCATTTGTCACAATTTTTGTGTTTCTTGATTTTCAGAATTACAAATTTGTTGTGCATAGTACTGACCAAGTAGTTTAAATTAAAAGATAAAAAATTATTATTTAACATGTTTAGTTTCTTTAACATATTTTTATAATTTATAAGTTTTAGCTAATGATAATGGATGCTCCAGGAAGAAAGTATATTTAGTCATAGTTCTGGGAAAGGGATCTGAGATCATTGTCCGCTTTATTAATAAATAAAAACAGAGAGCACATAAGAAGCAATATTTTTAAATTCGGATCGGTTATTGAATCGAAAAATTTAGTAGGTTACTAGATCACTGGCTCAACCGGTTGAACCGCTCCAAAAAAACTGGTTGACCCGTGTATGTGTATATATATATTTTGATATATATCCAAAATATAAAAATAATACGTAAAGGAAATTAAAATCAATAATTTCATTAAATTGACAAACTAAATCCAACAACATAAATACAAAATTGAATAGAGAATATCCAAGTCTAGTTACTTATTCAGCAATATTATGATAAAATTCTATAATTTTTGTGGAAGAAAATAAAAAAATATTTTAAATTTCTATAATTTAAGACAACCATGAAAACAAATCTCAAATCCTCCAATCATCCTCCTGTTGTATTATGTGGGTAGAAATCGATTCATAATAATAGGCTAGCACACCTTAAAGATGCTAACTTTAAAGGTATATATTTCTCCCACACGGATATAGATGGTCTCGAGAAATACACCTTCTACGATACAAAGCCTACAACTTCGTTTCAAAAGGCTACACTCCTTTGAAACATCTTTAGAACAAGAACTCAACCAAGAGAGAGTCGAAAATATAGAAAGAGAAGAAAAAAATATTTTTAAAATGATTTTCTTGGCCAAAGTATGGAAGTATTTATATCAAAAAGATGTCACGAATAGGCACCTTTCCACCCGAAATGGTATCTCCAATCAAGAAACATTTATTCGGTCAAACCACATGACTAATGGACCTAAACCAATGTTAAACACACCATTTCACGGTCCGAAAATTTTTCGCTAAAGGAAGCCACCGTCAAAAATGGCCCGCCATATATTAAATATTTATTTAATATTTTATTCATTTATTTCTTTCTCTTATATATTATATATTATATATGAAAAATAAACTTTAAACTAAGCTACTCATGGGTGCTCCACTATAATAAAGTAGAACTCCCAATGAGCTTGTACTGGAAGCTCAAACATCATACTTATTTAAAGTGTAAAGTGAACTCCCAATGAGCTCCACAATCAATATGGGACAAAAACAAACATAAATATCACATGTGGAACTACATATTATTAATACTACTATGTAAATATACAACACCTCCTCCTCCTCAACGACGACCAAAATGTTCAAAATCAACATCTCCCGTAGTTGCATCATCATTTACCTCATCTAAAATAAAAACAATAGATTTATAAACAAATGTTATAAATAGATATTCCAAAAGAAATACACAATACTTGCATTATGAACCAACCTATAGATGGGTGTGACCTCGACTCTTCTTCGAGCATATCTTCTAACTCGTCATTATCAAGTTCGTTGCAAGGTCTTTTTCTACTATCCAAAACTCTTCGTTGTCGATGCATTCATAATCAACTGGATCATCTGGTCTCTTGTTAAACTTAGCCCTAAATAATACCAATCATAAAGTTGATGTAAAAATAAAATAAAGAAACTATTCATATTAATATAATAAAATAAATAAAATTTTACCATTGAAATTAAATAGTATTATACCTGTTATGCAAACATTTATTATAATGAACATAGACCAAATCACTCAATCGTTAATGTTGCAACCTATTTCTATTCTTAGTATGAACGCGCTCAAAAACACTCCAGTTGTGCACACACTTAGAAAAAGAAACAGTTTGACTTAATATTCTAATTGCTAGTTTCTGTAAGTTTAAAGCATCGGTACCAAAAATCTCCATCATTCATCTAGCAAAATAATTTAATTTAGTAATAAAGTAAGAATAAAAATATAAAAGAAGTATAAAAGAATAGACATACTAAAGATTGCTTGGATGAGTTGATCTTGCAATGGTCAATGCGGTTGGTCTTGCAAAGCTCTTTTGTCTATCCCTAAAGAGTGAGATTTCTTGATATATTTCTAAATTTCCATTCTCAACCTTGTTATCCATAATGTCAAGATTAGCAACCCATTAAAAATCTTTCGGTTTTGACAATAATATTCTTTATCATACTAAAAAGCTGGATTAAAAAATATGTTGTAGCATGTATACTTTTACGCAACATCCTATCCCACCTAGCATCAATAATATCAACATATGGCTAATATACACTTGTCTATTTCAAAATAACTCTTGGATACTTTTTCTTGCCCTATACATGCCTTTATAAACATAACCCATAGTTGGTTTCTCATCAGAATCGCAAATACGAAGTAAACGTAAAAGTGAAGCCCCAATTCTCACCATAATACTACTATTAGTCCAAAATCTTTCATCTAAAATAATTTGCTTAACTACTTTTGCTTTTTCTTTCTTCAAAAATCTTTTGAATTCTTGAGATGTTACCATAGCTTGCAAATCTGTTTTATGATCACTTAAGCTTTTCAAGCAATAAATGTAGTGGCAAAACGAGTATCTCCGGGGCGTATGATTTTCTTCTAACCTTCTATATTTGTCAACCGATTAAGAGGCCATTTGTTATTGTAGACATAACATATAACTCTAGATGCAAGTGTAGCCAAATTACTAACATTAGACATATCACAAATATCTTTCATAATCAGATTAATGCAATGAGCAGCACAAGGTGACCATGTAATGGTAGGGTATCTATCACAGAGTAAATGTCCCGCTTCCTTATAATTACTTGCATTATTTGTGACCATATGAACCACATTACTCACCCCAACCATTCTTACTATATCGTCAAATAAGTTACACAAATTTTTTGCATTTTCCTCTATTCCAGAAGTATCGACAAACTTGAGAATGATATTCTAGTGGGTCAGTAAACCAAAAAATTAATCAAAGGCCTCTGTCTAGAATCTCTCCAACCATCACCCCATTACAGTACAATATTTCAAAAAGAATCAATAATCAATTTAACATGTTTTTTAGCATCTTTTAGAAGAGTAACTCGCAAAGCATGATAACCAGGACCAATATAACCATGACCAATAAATGCAACTTTACTCATGGCAATTTGAAAAAGAAGAGAATTGCAAGTGTTTAAAGGTATACAAGCATCATAAAACCATAATGCAAGTGACATTAGTATCATGCCATTTTTCTTTACTTTGTAAAGTACCATAATAGTAGGTTGAGAGGGATCGAGATTACCACTTTTAAAATAAGCCTCCAATCCGGTTGTGCCTTTTCTTTTCCTTGAGAATGTATTTTGCCCATTATTATGACCTCCCTTTTGAGTTGGTTGGGGGGTAAGCACTTGAATATCGTAATTGATGTTAATATCATCTGCAACTGATCATCAATATCTAGAGTTCCTCTCTTTTCCTTGACTTTTCACTATTATCCTTTAAAGACACTTGGATCATAAAACGAACCTCTTGAGGTACTTTCTTGCAACAATGATATTCCCTTTGTTTATAGCAAGATGTTGCTTCATCCAATTAATACCCGCACCTCGAAAATATGCATGGCAAAACCCAAAAGTCAATGTCTTTTTCCCTCGACATTTGTTGCCTCTGAGATATAATTCCACTCTACATCTCTCTTTTGTCGTGTATTACTCTCGGATACTTCTTGTCTAGCAATTGGCGTGGATGGAGAGGTTGTAGCATCCATGACGCTGTAAAAAAGCAAAATAAATGGTGAATTATATAAAACTAGCTACATTAAATATATATAATTTATTATTTATTGTAATAATACTCATAGTAAGTGATAAAATATTATCGAATTAATATCATACAAAATTAAAATTAATATATACGATTATTCAATCTAAAACATTCCACGTGTTAAATATGCTAATCTCAAATCGTTTGAGATATAAAATTAAAGAATAATATTTGTTATTACCTTGAAAAAAAACTCATAGCTAGTTAGCTAGGTGCCATGTGATTGACGTAGTCATAACTCATAAGAAATTATAAAAAAAAAATAATGAGTTGCATTTGAATACATTATGATATATGAATCTCGAGACTCCTGTCAGTCTTCACCCACCTTCCATACCTGGTCATAATGTCATCCGTCTCCATACCTGGTCCTAGTGTCATCCTTTACACTGAAAAACACCGCCGTCCTCTTAACATTGATTTTAGAGGAAGAGAATATTAATGAGGCTCGGGCCAAGGTTTTGGCAATAATTTTTGCCCCATTTCTTCTTAGACTAACCATTTTTCGTAGGTCACGGCTACCACCCAATGCATCCTCCTCATACGCATTTGTCTCTTGGCTACACGACTCACGCTCCTTATTTTTGTGGGTACATTGTCGCCCCGTTACATTGGGTTGCCCACATGGGACTCAAGTCCAACGCCTGATCAAGTCCACTCAACTATGTACGATTCCTAAATAATGATAACTCCACCATTACATTATGGGCCACCTACTTACTATCCGGGATCACTAGTACCGTCGTACATGATCGAACTGACCCTGCTGACCATGCCAATTCTGACTTCGCCTCAGTCGCAAGCTCCACATCCAACCTATATCAACCAGCCTTTTTCCGCCATGCCAATTTAACAACTCGATGATGAATGGTACATGTATATTGGTGCTTCTTCTCACATCACCTCCAACACATGTATTTTCTCTTCCCATACACCTTTTGAATCATCAAAATTTATTGTTGTTGGTAGTGATGATGTACTTTTTATTTCTCACTTTGGTCACCACACTCTACCTTCTCGTCACTCATCTCTCGCACTAAATAATATCCTAGTCTTTCCCCACATTTTTAAAAATCTTATCTCCATTCATCTAATTTACCCGCGAAAACAATTGCTCCGTTGAATTTAACCCATTTGGATTTTCTATGAAGGATCTCACAATCGGTATGCTTTTTCATCACAGTGACAATATGGAAAATTTTTACCCCTTTTGACCTTTCACCACTCCATTGTCGTCTCCTCTGTTTGTTCCCGCAATCATCGTCTCCTTGCATTTTTGGCACCGGCGCCTAAGTCATTGTGATAAATTTGTTTTCAATTTTTTAGTTTTGAGATATTTTATTAAAACGCAAAGTTTTTTTAATTCTACGTGTAAAGCTTGCCAACTAGGCAAAAATTGACGTCTACCTCCTGCTCTTTCTCGCACTTCTCAAGTTTTTGACGTTATTCATTCAAATTTATGAACTTTACCTATTTTTAGTAATAATAGTTTTTGTTATAATGTGTTTTAGATGAGTTTTTGGTTTTTTATGGTCTTTCTTCTTCACTCTAAACTTGAGGGTTTTTTTTTTTTTGTTGCAAATTTACATGCTTATGTAAAAAATCAGTTCAACAATTCTATTAAAGCTTATAACTGCGATCATGGATGTGAATTTGACAATTCGCAATTTCATAATATTTTTAAATAAAATGGAATGTTTTCTCGCTTCTCTTGTCCTCGCACTTCGCAGCAAAATGGTAAAGCATAATGTATCATCCAAACAATTAACAACATCATCCAAAATGGTAAGGCATGTCCATGCTTTAGTCAAGGTATGTGTAACCTTAACTACTATTGAATTGATCTAGGCTTGGCATTGGTGGGCTCGACCTAGACCCAGACTCACCATAAAATGTTTCGTATCTGGATCCAAACCCAAACCCAATACAGATCCATAAACCCAACAATTCTAAATCAATACAATTATTATAATCTAAGGGTCATAATTGAGATGAGAAGAAGAAAAAAATCTATTTAGCCAGAATTCTCCTCAATTCCTCTTTCTCTTTCAACGCTCCTCACAGCTCCACCTCCTCTCTGTTCTTTGGTCTCTCTTCTCCAATCCTTCGCCGTAGCACCCCGCCATCATCTCGGATTTCTCCTCTCAACTCTCCACCTTACCCCGACATCGCTATCCCCTCTAAAATTGGTAATATATGAAATATAAAACTTTAATTAATTAGGATTTTATCTTGTTATGAAATAGAGTATTGTGGAAGCTTGTCAATGTTTGTTTTGTTTTGAAATTTCTTGTGATTTTTAACAAGTTATTGTAATTTTCTACATTTCTCAGGATGAGAATGGGGAAATAGGCTTAGTTCCTGTTTATTTTCGTGCTTTTTCTATGCATATCAGATTTAAAAAATGAAATTAAGGGCACTAAGTTCTAATTCTCATTGTAAAATGACAAGCATTAAGTATGAGAATGGTCTCTGTTTATTCGTAAACCTGAAACATAGCTTTAATTTTTCACATGGAAGCCAAAGTATTCAGAATGCAATCGTTATTCAGAGTCTTTTCTTTACTATACTGTCTATACCTTTTGTATTATGTAGACTGTTAGTATTGATGGAAGGCCCTTCCATTACCCACGTTGTATACACTTGAGTGTCAAAAGCAATAAATAATAGCATTTAAATAATGATAATACTGTTAATTAGTATAACTATTAACATTAGTATTAGTATTAGAATTAGCATTGGTGTATCCAATATAAGAGAAGTTGGTCGAAAACACATACTCTCATAAATTGGAATTGCCAGTCAGCAATATGCAAGTATAACTTCTCAGTCATGCAACTCCATGAATACCTAAAGAAACATAGTGAAGGAAACAAAGGAATAAAAATATTAGTATCAATTGGATTATGGATTAGTTTTCATTTGGAATGCTTGTTTTTTAGAATACAATGGATGTGTTTGAAAACACTTTTCAAATGGACTTTTAAGACTAAAAGTCCATTTTGATAACATTTGTATGTTTGGTGAGTGATTCTAAAAGGACTTTTGAATAAGTCAAGGTTTGGAAAAGCCCATTTTGAAGAAGTGGGAATTAGTGGCTTTTTCTCACATTGGTTTCCCCACTTTTATATCATGGTTAGTGGAATTTGTTATTTTACGAATTTGCCTTTTATTTCCTATCTAAAAATAGCTAAACGTGAAGAAGAGAATTTTCACGTACCTCTCTCAGAAAACCCTCGGAACATTGTCAAACGTTGAACACTCAAAACTCCAAGGTAAGTAATCTTTTATAGTTTAATTTACTGTAATTTGTTACTTTTATAATTGCTGGAATATGTCAATTTGATGGCTATTTTAATATGTTTCTATGAATGTTTTATTGAGTCACATAGATTATTTGAGCATAAAGAAGAGATTTTACATATTTGTTCCTACAAAGAGAATCACCTACAAAACTAGATTTTTTTCCTCCCAACAATTCCAACATGTAATTTCATTCCACACGAATATTCAAGATTAATAAACAATTCTGGGTCAAGAGGATTTGAAGGACGTTTCAATGCTTTTGCTCAGAAGATTTGATTCAGTGGCTCATCTCTTTCTCAACTTTCTAGTAATCTACAAAACGCTCTTCAGGTTACACCTAATTGAGTTACATCAATAACCTAATTTCTAGATATTTGAAGAAATTTTATTTCAGATCTTGTAAAAACTGTGATTCCTATTAAAATTCTAATATTGTGTTATCATTCTAAGATATCAGTGAATTTAATGTAATTTCACTTACTAGATCACTAGATAGCTTAATCTAAGCAGGAATTCATGTATTTCTTGAGTTTTTAAGCAATTTGTTGTGCTTTCAAGGAGCTAGACAGCTAAGCAATTTCTCCTATTAGTTGTCATATTATCATCTATTAGTCTAATAATTTGTGTTTAGTTTATTGTTTAGTTTATGACTATATACTGTGAATTATTTGATGATTATGTGTTTATATAGTGAAAATGCTAATTTTTTCTTATTATAAATGAAGATATGGAATTTGACCCAAATGCCAATGATTATTCACCACCACCACCACAATTTAAGAAAAATTCTAAGCCAAAGGCATTTTGAAGTAGTGATGCACATAAGGTGTTTGTTGATTTATGTTGTGAGCAAATGTAGGTAGTAAAGTAGGGACCTTCTTCACTAGAGATGGATGGAACAAAATTTGCTTCGAATTTGCACGAAGAACTGGTTTGGATTATGATAGAAAATAGTTGAAAAATCATTGGGATACTACCAAACAAGATTGGAGAGTGTTGTATAAGTTGATGACTTCGAATACTGGACTTAGTTGGGATAATAGGCAAAATACAACATCTGCATCTGATGAATGGTGGGATGAGTACTTGTAGGTAATTCGTTGATTTTTATTTAAATACGAAGCTAAAATATCATATTTAATACATAGAACAAATTATAATGAATTATTTTATAATCTCGTAGGCTAATCCAGAAGCTGCGAAATTTTGATATAAAGGACTAGAAAATTCTGAAGAATTAATAACTTTGTTTCAAGAAAGATATGCTACTGGAAAAAATACGTGGGCACCTTCGGAAGGATCTTTACCAAAAGATTCTAGTGGACCATGTGAAACCTAACCAAGTCAAAATATTGACCAAGTAAATTCAAATGTGGAAGTGCAAAGTGAGGAGCCAATAAAGCTACAAAATCAAATCAAACTAAGAATGGAGTTGGAGAAACTAGTACTTCTCGCCATCTTAAAAGAGCTAGGGATCTAACATACGAGATTCCCCCACCTGAACGCCCACGTAAAAGTTCAGCTGCCGCAAATATGGATAAGTATCTTAATCGTATTTGTGAAACTGTTGAAGCTATGGGTGCAAAATCCGAGAAAACAAAGCAAGAATGCGTAAACATACTAAATAAGATGTCTGAAGTGCCAAAAGGAAGCGATCTTTATCTATTTTCTTGTAGGTCATTTCTAAAAAGGGAACAAAGAGATTTATTTATTGCTTTAGGGAGTTCAGATTTGCGATTCTTGTGGCTTCAAAGTGAAAAGACTCAACATGAGGAAACTATTAATAGGATTTATTCTGTATAGATTATAATTAAAAGATTGCAATTTTTTAGCCTATGTAAAAGACTTGAACTTAGTGTTATTTTTTGTATTAGCTTTTTGTTTACTTCTATTAATTATGTCATAAAGTAAATTATTCATGCTTAGTTATTCTGTATGGTTAGCTATATTATTCACAATTATTATTTCTTAATCACGAAATATATATAAATTAATACTGTAAATATACTTGCATGTTATTCTTGTTGTTCTTATAATTCTAGCTTCTAAATTAAATTCACACACAACATATATATATAACAAATCTGTACTCATGATTCTTGGACACATAAATATGTAATTACAATTCTTTATAACATTACATGAATACTATTTGTTTTGTTGTATTATTTTTATCTACTAGGATATAATGGACTTTGACGAGGAAAATGAGGATGAAAAATTTAAAGATATCACATCAGTTGCATTAGTAAGTATTATGTTTGCCAAAAGTTATCTTTTATTATGAGAATCATATGGTGAAGGAGCCATGCAGGGATTCAATGTATCGAGGTCATCGCTTTATTATGGATGTCTTGAATGGATATTCCATACGTTGTCATAAATTGTTTAGAATTGAAAAACATGTATTTTTACGACTTGCTAAGGAACTACGACAAAGAAATTTGTTAAAGGATAGTCGTGAGGTTTGCGTCGAAGAACAAATGACTATTTTTCTCATGGCTATTGCTCACAATGAAAGAAATAGGATATTACAAGAACGTTTTCAGCATTCTGGGGAAACTATTAGTAGTCACTTCAACATAGTGTTGAAAGCTCTAGCAATTTTTTCCATGTCAATTATTGTCCCGCCGTCATTTGAAGAAATACCAAGTCATATATGGAAAAATTCTAAATATTGGCCACACTTCAAGGTAATCTTTTACATATTTGTTTGGCCAATTATTTACTTCATAAACTTACCAAAAAGTTCTTATTTATTGATTATTTTTCTTGATTTTTTGTAAAGGATGTATTGGTGCCATGGGACACATGTAGATGCAGTCATCCCAATTAGATAACAACTTTCGTATCGTGGAAGAAAAAATATTGTACTCAAAATGTTACGGCTGTTTGTTCATTTGATATACGATTTAGTTTTGTTTGGGCAGGATGGGAAGGAACAACTCATGATTCTCGCATACTTCAAGAAGCTATTAACAAACGATGTTTAGAATTTTCTATGCCTCCCAAAGGTTAGCATTATTTTAGTAGTTTTGTTTAATACATATATTTATGGTTAGTAGTTTATACATCTCTCTCTTTCTAGGTAAATACTATGTTGTGGATGCCGGGTATCCAAATATGCCTGGATTTTTGGCACCTTATAAAGGGGTTCGCTATCATATTGAACAATTTTGAAGAGGAGGTCAAGCAAGTGGACCTAAAGAATCATTTAATCATGCACATTCATCACTACAGAACATAATTGAGCGTTCTTTTAGAGCGTGGAAGTCGCGTTGGTCAATCTTAAAGAAAATGGTTTCATTTTGTTTCCAAACTCACAGACTAATTGTTGTGGCATCCATGGCATTACATAACTACAAACAGCAAGAAGCAATAAATGATGAAAGTTTTAGACGTTATGATGATGAAGATTATTCTAGTGACAACAAAGAGAAAAATTTAGATGAACATGAAAACGATGATGGATCATATGAAGCAATGAATTAACAAGAAACTGAAGAGATGGCTTTGATACGTGATGCTATTGCTGATTCCATATACCATGGATTTTGATGAAGATGAGATTACTTTGTCAATTCAATTTGAAGGTTTAAAGTTAAAGAATTTGTTAGATATTATGGTTCAACTTTGATTTTATGCATTTATTGTTTAAGGATATTAAAGGAACATAATGTGACTTCACTTGTAATGTTAATTAGCAGGTTCTCTTTATCACTCTTTGCAATATGTGTTTGTCAATAGAAAAATCTTTTATATGTGTAATATATTTATAATTATGTATCTTAATAATATTCAATCATTAAAATTTGTAAGGATATATTTATTTGTAATGTTATATTTAATATATATATATATATATTAATAAAATGTATCAAATGGCACCATGGTTGCAAATATTGGTAAGGCAATATTGTAAAGAATTGTTAATTAAGCACTTTTGAGCTAGTTTACCAAACACATTCTTGTTAAGAAAATGGACTTTAGATTCTAAAGCACTTTTTAAAAAATGTGTTTACCAAACACTTAATTGTAATGTAAAAGGACTTATTTAAAAAGTCCATTGAAAAAATCCATTTTCTAAATGGACTTTTCATGAACAAGTGCTTCCAAACACATCCAATATATGTTTGTGCAATTGTGTTGCATAAGACTTGATCTGCGGAAATGTATGAGCCTCAAAATGTGTATTTAAATTTGAGAATGTTGATGATGTTTTATTGACATACAAAAAGAAGGCTTACTAAACATGATTTTTATTCCATAGATGTTGGCATCCTATAGTGAATCTAGTCAAGACCGTGATAGTGGTGGGAATGAAGAAATAAGCATTGAAACTCAGAGTACGAAAAGAAAACCTTCATTTGTTTGGGACCACTTCACGAAATTTAAAGGTCTTGATAATATTATAAAAGCTCGATGTAACCATTGTGTTAGGATATTCAGCGGTGATACAGGGACTAGTCACTTAAAAAAATATCTAGCAACAGCATGTCCAAAGTGCAAACTAGACACTAGTTTAGTAGGTGAGAGTCCCATAATAGATTTTAGGTTCGACCAAACGAAAAGTAGAAAAAATTTGGCGATGGCTTGCATAAAGCACAAGTATCCCTTTAACATAGGTGAACATGAACTTTTCGAAGATTACTTTAATAGTTTGGATCCAAATTTTCAGCTTCCTTGTGGAAATACTATTTGGAAGGATGTCATTGATGTTTATGAAGAGGGAAAGGTCAAAGTTCAAAATTTATTAGATGGTCTTGCATGTAAAGTATCTTTTACTACTACCTTTGGACTTCGGATCATTCGGCATATCGAGGATGAGTGGGTATTGCAAAAAAAAATATTCTTTCATTTAAAAAGATTTCATATCCACATGATGGTGAGACTTTGTTCAGGCTTATAAAAACTTTGATTATGGAATTTGGATAAAAAGGTATTTTCTATTGTTGTTGATAATGCTTCAGCTAATAATTCTATGACAAAAAAGTTGAAAGATTGGTTTGTTAATGAAAGATTAATTCCTTTGAATTGGGAGTTACTACACGTGAAGTGTAGTGTACATATTTTAAATTTGATTGTGCAAGATGGTCTTAGTCCAATTAGAGGACTTATTCACAAAATTCGTGACACCGTAAGGTATTTAAACTTGACCGATTCTGCGAATCAAAAGTTTGATTTTGCATTACGTCAATGTAACATAATGTAAGAGGAAAGTCACAGTGGATGTGCCTAACTGGTGGAACTCCACCTATTTGTTACTTGAGATAGCTTTACCTTTGAAAGAAACATTTTGTCGTCTACAAAAGGTAGATGATAATTATCAGTTTAACCCATCTGATTCGGAGTGGGAAGTGGCAAAATAGTTCATGGGTGTTTGAAAGCTTTTTATGAAGCCACTCATCACTTCAATGGTAGTAAATACCCAACTTCAAATGTTTTCTTCCCTGATGTTCAATTAATTTAAAAATGGTTGAGTTGAAGAATAATGAGCATGAGTTTGTGAAGACGATGTGTGATTCCATGAAACATAAGTTTGATAAATATTGGGATACATGTTGTTTGGTTTTAGACGTTGTAGTGGTTTTGACCCTCGATTGAAAATGAAATTGGTGGAGTTTTTTTATAAAAGGATATATGGTACAAGTGTTAAATTACACATAGAAAGGGTCTGTAAAACTTTAATGGATTTGTTCATTTCAATTTACTCACTCAACTATTTCCAGTAGCTTTGAGTTAGACACTCCTTTAAATGAGTTTTTGAATGAGTCACGTGCTTCTGTCATTCCCAAATTGGAGTTAGATACTTATTTGGGGGAAGTTAGTTTTCCCAAAGTAGAGAACTTTAATATTCTAGATTGATGGTAAATTAACAATCCGAGACTAATGATTTTAGCAAGGATTGCACGAGATATTTTAGTTGTACCAACTACTACTTTTGCATCAGAGGCAACATTCAATGTAGGAGAACGCATCATTGACGAGTCACGTGCTTGTTTGTATCCAGATGCAGTAGAGGCATCAGTAGTACCAGACGATTGGATCAAATTAAGTCCTAAACTTGGTGAAAATCTATTATTGGTTTCTAGTCATTTTAAATTTGTTTAATTACTTTTTAATATTGTGATTTGTATTATGCAGTTGTCCATGATATAAAATCGTCTGAAGCTCAATCAAAGAGCTTAGTGTGATTATGCAATAGGTATTTGGTTAATTTAATATCCAATTATTTTCATGGTTACTTGATTATGGTCTTTCACTCTTTTTTAAAGTAATTGCTGTTTTACTACAGATGGCATGACTTATTGGTGGTAGAAGTGGTAAAATAATTGACAAAACGGACGACCTGGATAGCATTAGTCCGATTGCTAAAAACACTACTAGAAGATTGACCATTTTAGCGTTGATTTGTTGTAGGTAAAAGTGTCAAAAAAATTGGCAAATTGGATAGCTTTTGTAGATATATGATACGTCTTCAATTCAAGTAGAAGACAATACTCCAGAATAATTTTGAGATAGTAGAGATAAACTAAAAATTAATTAAAAACTTCTTAATTGAATAATAATAAAAACCTTAATCCTAACAAATATAAATAGTGAAAGGCTCCTAATTGAAATAGAATATTAAACAAAGTAAAACTCCTAAGAAACTAAATAACTAAATCAACTAGAACCTTAATAAACCTAATTAAACAAGAACTCGAATTAATGAATTAAAATATAATACTTAAATATTAAATAACTAATTATGTATCATGTCAATTCATCCCCCTTAAAATCAGCCTTGTCCTCAAGGTCAATTTCATTGAGATTGTCATATAGATGTGGTAATTTCAATTTCCTGATATTTATTGGACTTATCTACCTCCATTTGTAAGTGTTCTCTCCCATGATCCTCATGTGAGAGCAGTGGGAGAAATTGTTGTGTTTTACATCTATGTCCGGGCTGAAATCGTTCATCATAGTTGTAACACAACCCCTTAGCACTTCTATCTTGTATCTCCGAGGGTGTCAATCGATGAATTGGCAGTCTTGTATTGGAGGGTGGTGGGTTACTTCCTTGGGGTGTGGGCAATAATGGTGCCGACCGTGGTGCATTCAGAGATTGAGGGTATGTTGTAGCTATCAACCCATTATCATGAAGCCTTGATTCAACCAATTTCGCCAACCCAATTGCTTGTGAAATTGAGTTAGGCCTCAAAATTGCGAATTCTTGTTGAATTTACAACTTTAATTCAGAGATAAAGCAATTTAGAATAGCTTTCGGTGGTAACCCGACTACACAATTGCAAATATTTTTAAACGTAGCCTTATAGTCGTCGACCGTCCCTGTTTGCCTTAACTTAAACACGGACGATTGATGGTTCTCATACGTCGAGGGTCCAAAACGAGTCTCTAGGGCTCATGAACGCCTCCCATGTCGACAATTGTCGATTGTTATACATCCACTTGTACCAACTCAAAGCTTGCCTTTGCATATAGAAAGCAACCATTCCAATCCGTTGTTCAGTGTGGACCTGGTTGAGCGAAAAATATTGCTCTACTTGGAACAACCAATCGAGTGGATTAGTCCCACCAAAGGATGAAAGATTCGATTTAGGCGATTGTATGTTATTGTACTGATGCGTGTCATTAGGTTGAGAGACATATGTAGGATTTGTGCGTATTTGGTTTGGGAGAGTGGTTGCATATATGTGAGGGTTATTTGTTGGTGTTGTTTGTTGAAAAAACCGATTTTCTGAGTTTGGTTCTTGAGAAGCAGATGTTTGTTGAATGGATGATATTTGATTCTATACATTAGGTTGTTTCTTTTTTTTTTCTCCATCTTTTGAGTAATTTGATGTGTAATATGGGCTTGGAATCTATTGAACAATTCCATCATGGCGGCAAGTGAATCCTCTGGTGGAGTAGGATTAGACATTTGTGTAGGCTTGGGAGGCATGACTCTGGATGAAAGCACCAAATGGTAGGTCTTCAATTCGAGTAGAAAACAATACTACAGAATAATTTAGAGAGAGTATAGTAAACTAAAAATTAATTAAAAACTTCTTCATTGAATAATAATAAAAACATTAATCCTAACAACTATAAATAGTGAAAGACTCCTAATTGAAATAGAATACGAAACATAGTAAAACTCCTAAGAAACTAAATAACTAAACCAACTAGGACCTTAATAAACCTAATTAAATAAGGACTCGAATTAATGAATTAAGATATAATACTCAAATATTAAATAACTAATTATGTATCATATCAATATACTATTGTCCTGTTTCATAGAGTTTTTAAATTTAGATCACTTTATTATATAATAGTATCTAATGAAAATTGTGAATTAGGTAGAATATGAGTATAGTACATCTCCTCGACTCCAAGAGCAAACGATAAGGATCAAAAGCGTCCAATCATGAGAAAATGATTAAACAATTTCCATCAATATGATTTTCGAATCAATTAACATAAAAACATGAATTAGAGTCTTATTCCAATGCTTTATAATAGAAATTAAGAAAAATTGGTAATAGAAAAGGCCCAAACAGAGCCCAAATAAAACAAAAAAATCCACACTAAAAATAAAATAAATAGAAATATATGGGTCCTGGTCTGGATCCAAAACATTGAGTCCAGACCCGGACCCAAATCCAAACTATTGGGTCTCAAGATAGACCTAATCACCAGACCTATTGGGTCTGGGTCTAGTCTCATTGTTTTGGGTTTGGGTCTAGTCCACCAAATGCCACCCATAATTTGCTCTATTGCTGCATACTACCCCTAGATTGGAGATATTTATGGAGCAAAATGTTGGTTATCTGTACATTATTATTCATTTATCATAAGATTTGTATCATTTACCACCGGATAAATGAAGCAAGTCATTTTCGTAACACTCCTTCGAAGTATATCAAATCCCAGTGATCATAGTCGTTAGTTATCTTAGAAAACAAGCTGGAATTGAGTTAGTCCAAACACTCCATTCCTATATACATATACATATATATATATATATTTGTAAGAATTTCATGGAGATTTTTATGAGGTTAGAAAAACTCTATCTCCTACTGCATCCACTTTCATATTCGACAAAGATGGTCCCAAAAAAATCTAACTGATATGTGCTAAATCTAAATAAGGAAATGTGTAATAAGTATAATGGTAAAATAGTCAATTGAGCGGATAGTAAATAAGCCAAAATGGCGGGAAAAACGGTTAGGAAGGAAGAAGTGTATGAATAGGGTTTTTCGGAATGAAATGAACATGTGTTTGAAGTGATCTATTCTGTTCTTTAATTCTGTGAATTGTTGTGTTGGTGAAACTCTCCAGATTGGATCATTGTATCTGATCTCAAAATTCATCGGTTGAATCTTCCCATAAATTGTGGTCTTCATCACTAGCCAATCATTTTAAAAATTAAATTCTACATTATATAATTAAACATAAAGTATTTAAGATAAATATTAAAATATTAATATTTCTCTTGGACATTGATTAAATTTTTTGAGAATTTCAGGTTCTGGTTAAAATTCCAGTGGGTATATTTCGAGCAAATTTATTACTATCTAGAAATTTTTTTCCATGAATATTTGGGAGTTTCGGATACTCGGCAAAATCAGTTGCAACTTCAACTTAAATTTAAGATTGATTATGAGTTTTTTGACGACACAGACTCCAAAACAAAGTATTTTTCTAAGTTCTAACAAATAAATTTATTATCTTGTAGAATTAACTTAAATTGCATTAAAAGAAGCTTTAGATAGCCTATCAAAAGGACACAAAATCACAATGATCAGATCTTTCAGCCCATATGGCTAGAAAACGGGCTTATCTATTGGATCATGCCCCATCCAGACCCGAGTGAAGTTACTCGAGGTCCAACTTGTCTAATATTGATCTCCTGTAACCAAAAAAAAAATGTAACCAAAAAAATATTGATCTCCTTGACTAGTATTACACGTATATACGATTTGAATCAAGATTGATTTAAAGTTTAAACTAAGAGTAAATGAGACCAAACTTATCATTTTAAAATATGCAATCCCCAATCATGTACAAGTTTAAACATGGGATGGGAAGTGGCAACAACTTTGGACGAAAACAAGGAGCAACTACAAAGGAAAAAGGTGGAAAAATGTGTAAGTGGAGGATGAAGATTGATACAAACATCTTTTTTCCTAACTTTGCCATAGAAAGTGATAACAAAGTGAAAAGTGAATATGTTTGGTTATGATTATTACTACTATCTATCTATCTATCAACAATGAATGTGTAGTTGTAGTAGTATTATTGATGATAGGATTAGGATTAGGATTAGGATTATTCTCTCTTCCACTTCCATCGAATTTTCTAGCCGATTTCTTGTCCTATCAATGCTTTTCCCACCTAAAGGTCTTCTCCTAACACCATTAACATATGCTAATTAAACACCATAATTACTACATACATATGTTACTTATTTGAGTTGCATTTAGCCTGTTAATTACGTGGTAGAGAACGTATAAGAATAGATATATTTTTGTGTCAGCTATAGTTATTATGAATACAGTTTTAATCCCTCTAATTCAATCATCATCGGATTTTGTATTTTTCACTTTTTATACATTGGAATTTTAGTTTTTCATGAGTTTAGGCACATATGCTCATGTACAATGTGGTAGCTAGCAAGAGATTTGTGTCTAATTCAATGTTCTCTAGAAATTGTCTTGTCCTTGTACTAGCATCAATAGTAGGTATATTCAATGCTTGGTACATACTTAGTAGTTCAATACCACATTTCAGTAAACCGTAATTGGTTTCGTGTATCCATATTATTCTTCTATCATGGTATTAGAGTTATCAAGGTGACATTATTCTCGTTGTCTATGATTTTTTTTATGATATTTATGATTAAAAATTAAAATCGTGTTATTACACTATATAATTTCAATTCGTTTTACAACATTCCGTTCTCTTGTTTCCATTTTCAGTCGACTTGCAACACTCCGTTATTATTTCAACTCCTGGACTTTACGGCAGTTTCTTCTCCTGCTTTTTATTATAATTTTTCCATGTTTCTACTCCTAGTATATACTTCATTATTATGAGACACTATTTGTGTTTCCTATCATATTCCATTTATTATAGTATGCTATCTATGTTCATACTGATTATTCTGTTCATTTCTAATGCTCCATTAATATTCTCAATTCAAATTGATTACTATCCTTGTTGATATCTGTTATTAGAGTTTTCCAATGAAATTAAGGATCTGTTAATATCATTCTTCTAACATAACGAGCAACGGGTTGTTCCTTTAATCCAAAACCCACAATTCAGTCCTTTATACTATGTTTACAACTACTTAAACAATTGGCCATAGTGTTGAAAGTAACAAGCCTAGATTGTTAAGATTACCGACTAGTAATGATATCAAATAGATTATAATTTGATGAATATTTTTCGAGATACGTGTACATATGATGCATGAGTGAGAATAATTGAATGATCAAAAAAGCCTCCATAGTCCCTATAAAGCAAAGCTTCTTCTTTTTATCACATATTTGTGTTGGTGAGTGGGGTGGGGTGGGGTATCTGCCCTTCTAAACTTCCACTTTGTATGTCTTTTCAGCAATGGGATTTTGTTCTGGAATCCAAATATGCTGCAATTCTCTATACTCTGCCAAAGTTTACTTCACTTCACAATCTATTGTAGGTCCATAAAACACTTATTTGTCAGCACCAACCAAAAGCCTGCACCTCATATATATATATCATCTCTTTTTTTTTTTCAGATTTTGCTCAAGCGAAAAATAACATGTAACTACATTTTGAACCTATGTACTTAGTTCAACTTTTGTGTATTATTATTTAGTTCAAATTTTAAACTATGTTTGGGTTTTTTCCTTATAGTTTCAAAAAAAAAAAAAGAAAATGGAATCGAAATAGCAATCCTACATGCTATTTCGCGAAAAAACACTTTCATTTGAAAAGCAAGAATGGCACAATTCTATCAAAACCCAAACTCTAATTATGTGATGAGGAAACCATACTAATAAAGCTCATAGCTAGTTATGTTCAAAAAACAATAGTTTAGATTGTTATTATAACTTGGGAAGATAGGAAAAGAGCCACTAGTATAGCAATCCTATACGGCTTGACCACAAAATCACAAAACTTATAGCCAACATATTGGATACAATATGTGTGTGTATAAATACACATAATATAAGTATATAACTTTTATATGTTATGAAATTAGGGTGTCATATATGTATGTATGCAGCTGAAGGGCCAACATTTTCTGTAGATGGAATAATGAAGCATCACCATCTCCAGCTAAAGTCCAGCATATATTGACATAGTACCAACTTACAACTTTAATTTGCTAGCTAGCTCTACAACTTATTGGAATGTCAGTTGTGAAGAGACTAGTAGATTTAAACACTACTTTTATGAAAAAAAATTAAATATATATAATTATCCTGCCGTACGTTACACTATATGGGAAATAATAATAATAAGAAAATTAATTTAAATTTAATGCATTTGGAATGTAATTAATTAGCTGCACTATACATGTACTGTATGAAAAGTAAATAAAGAGAAGCTTGGGAAAATTCACCTTAAATTGTGTTTTTATTTACTTAGAATGCTTGAAAAAATTCATTTCATTTGTTTTTGGATTGAAAATTTGGGTTTGTATTGAAGTTAAGGATTCGAAATTTACAGCAATAAATTGTGCAGGATAAATCTGGTACGATTTGAAATTCATATTAGTAACATATGCATTAAAATTATCTAGGTAATAGAAGTTCTATTATGTACATGCATGATGATAAACATTCATGTAAAAAGAGGATTAAGGTTTAAATACAAAATGCATTTCTAAACTACTACCATCGCCTTATATTTATATATATATATATATATATGCACTGAGCTTTTAAAGTTAACAAAATGGTCCGTGATAAAAAATTCTATTAAACTTCCATCGAGATATCTTAATAAGATCAAAGGGTATATGAATGAAACAATACTAGTAAGTAGGGAATGCATTTTATATTTAATCCGACAAATATTCAAATCATAAAAGTAAAGAGAGAAGATGTTAAGAGGTAGCACGTGAGTTGCATGCATGCATGAGAATTATGTTCAATGAATTATTGCAGATGTAATTAAATAAGAGGTTCTAGAATTCGACTTACTAAATATATTCGTGATTCTTCTTCATTCTCAACTAACTTCTAAGTTTTATAAGCTTCTGATTCACGAGTTTGGTGGTGCTTCTATTATCTCATATTTAATAATAGGAAAAATTGTATTGATCACCCGGAATTATATATATTTAATATCCACATCATCATTTTTAGTATATATTGATAATGAATTTTTTCTCTAAAACCTTTTTTCATTAACTTTATAAACTAGTAACTGTAAAACCCCTTCATTTTTTAGCTAAAAATGTTTAATTGAATGAAAATTATCAGAACAGAATTAAAAGAAATAAAATTTCTGAAATGACGAATTTCTTGACATAACTCTAAAACCATTAATTTTAAATTATTAGAAAATATTTTCTCTAATTTCATGACTAATTTTTTGTGTACAAATACTTAATGTACTATTTTCATTTGTGATGTCACTTTTTATTTATATGGAAAAATTCAATCAATTTGTTAAGTATAATTTTCTCATCTTGTGTTCAATATAATTTCATATTCATAATTAAGGATGTAGGGTCATATTTTAAGTTTTTCGGTTCTTTCAATCAAGTCGCAACTTTGTTTATTATATTATATTTTAGTTCAATTATACTGAAGTCATGATTTAAGTTTTTATTATCCTGTTTAAAATTTCAGTTCAGGAAAAGTAGCCAAAGGTTATTTGATTAATCTATGGCTACAAATTTTGAGATATACATTTTAGAATTTTTGATCCTAAATATGATTTTTCTTATACTTTATTGTACTTTATGATTTTTTGAGCTCAAAATACTTCATAGTATTAAACTCATAATTAAGCAAAGTTAGCCTCCGGAGTGGGAAAGAAAAAAGAAAAAAACTCATAATTGGGTAAGTGCGTTATCATTTATGTGTCCAGGGAGTATATGATTCAAAATTTCTTTGAAGGAAATATTTTATACAAAATGTAATTTCAAAAATCAAAAAATTAATGATCACATGATAATCATGTGACAGACACTGACATTTTATAGTGGAAAACAAAGTAAATAACTAGCTTTGCTAAAAACCAAATGAATTTAAATTTGCATTTTTTTTTTCAAAATATAAGGAGCAAAATTGAAAATGTATAAAGTGTGGTACAAATATAAAATGATATATTCAAGGTAAAATATAATTTTGCTATTATATATTGATATATGGTCCCTTCCAAATAATATATTAAAATGAAAAAACTATGAAATATCCGCATTTATACGGAAGAGTGACAAAAGACACTCTTCCATGCATGTTTAAAAAGAGATACATAGAAAAAAAAAAGAGATACATAGAAGCACCTTGAAAAATGACATTTTTTGCACTTACATTCTTATCTTTTACATGTTTACTAGTTACACTTCATATTCCTGTTGTTAATCGTAAATATTATTGATTTTGCACTATCTTTTTATTTAAAAAGTAAAAATATAATAAATGCATTAAATAGATTAATTATAAGTGATTTCTTACCAAAATTAAAGAGAGTGAAAAATTTATAGTATATAATATTACTCTTATCTTCTATCGATTTTGCTGGACTCAACTTTACCTTCTAAATTATCATAGATTGTACCTTTTAATTGTTGAATGACTTTGGTTTAATTTATTGAAAGATTTAACTATAAAATAAAAAAGTAAAGACCTTAATTGATTTGTTTAATTTATCTGTCAATTTTTAAAGCAAGTACGAAAAACTAAACTGTCTTTGACAATTTGTTGGTGGTGATAACTGGGATACATGTCATTTCAAACGGTGAAAATGTCAAAAAATAAATTCACATAAAAAAGCAAAGAAAGCTAATGACTTATGTTCCCAGTCGGTGATTAAAGCCATGATTTTTGCTTGATTGAACTAAGGAGAAAAATATCTTTAATTAAACTTTAGAGACGTTAAAGACTTAGATACGAACATATTTAACATCCAGCAACTTTTTATTTAATTTTTTCTGACTAAAATGTTTTTAAATTTTTTTAATAGCAAATGCATTTGGTCACAGCAACTAAAACTTTAGCTAAAAAAATTGTATTATATCCCAATATATGTAGATAAAATATCCATGTACATGTACAAATTTGAAATTGAAATGAAAGATTAAAACTTATATTTTTTTTTATTATATAATTTTTCATCTAAACTATATACAAACTGATAAATTAAGTCATAAGATATTTTATACGAAGTACGAGAATTAAACATTATTTTGGTTGACTGGACTGCCCTCAAAGCTTGTACCCTACAAATGATATAGCAAAACTATATAAGGCCACCAATCCATCAATCTTTGGACCCAATCAACGGTTGATAAAATTCATGAAATCTCCTCATATGATGAGATGTTCATTACCCTAATCAAGAAAAAAAATAACCCTTAAAAATAAAATCTTAAATAAAAATAAAATTTTGAAAAGAACTCCACTTTCCAATTCTTTTTGAATTATTGGATATGTGATGAGTAAGGCAAATAATAATGCTACTTTTTTAGGTAAGTAAAATTGGACGTGAGATGTGGGTCTTCAATATTGCATGAAATGATCATTGTGAGAAAGATTAATGGTGGGACCCAAAATTTAATTTTCTTTAAAAAAATAATTAGTAAAATAAATGAAATCCCTTAGATTGAGGGGAGAATTAGGAAAATGATTGAATAGAAGTTGGGAGTAGGATTATAATTACTAGAATAGAAGTGGGCTCCAAATATATATTCTAATTATTAATTACTAAAAATCTATCTTTATATACGTTTATGTGCGCACACATTATCATTATAAAAAGAAGAAGAGAAAAATAGAAAAAAGAGAAGGTGATATGCATGTGATCCAACAGCCTTTTTGTTCCCCTCTAATATTCTAATCAAACGTTCTTGTTTTTTTTCTTGGCATTTAGTGGGTAATAATTTAAATCCACTTTTTTCAGTTTAAAATCTATGTTTAGACCAAAGTGATATGGGCATGTTCCTATGTAAGATAGGTATATATATGAGGTGACAATTCCAATTTTTCATTCAAAACAACAATCACATGACCTCCCACCCCACAAGAAAAATTAACTTAAATAACTAAAAAGTAGGGTTTTTTTTTATTTCTAGAGAATACTCATTTGTTAGTTCAGAATTACTAAATATCCCCCTCTGTTGAAAAATAAGTAAAATAAACTTTGTATTTCAATAAATTACGTTTGTTTGACAAAATACGGGGGTTTGTTGTGAATTTAATGAAATAGGAGATTTATTTTACCTATTTTTAACATAAGAACGGTATTATCAATTTCAAACTAAACAGAGGGTATTAGTAAGAAACCTAAAAAATACGAAAAAGAAGATATTCCATTTTTTCAAAGAAACGAATAAAAGATATATTTTTATATCCGACAGGTTACATGTTGAGCATAGATACATGTTCAATAAATAGAGGACATTAGTTGTTAATTTATCGTATCAAGAAGTAAATTGAATATAGCACATATCAAATCAATTTGGACACACATATAATTTTTGACATGTGTTGAGTATAGGGTGGTATTCCTTCACAATAACCTTATGCGCAATTTATTTTATATACATTATAACACTTGTTTTGTGATTAGTATAATTTCAATAATGATTTCTTGCCCTTAATCCCAACATAAAATATTGGAGTCCTTTGATTTTTTTTTTGGATGACGAGGGAAACCCGCAGCCGCTATCCTTTCGGGTGCGCACTGGGTAAACCCCGCTCTTGTGTAATAGCCTGCAAACCACACAAGAGAGGTAAACCAGCCTAGGTTGCCCATAGCTGACAGGCTCACAGTAGAGAAGGCAAATAGGCATTCCCTCATCAGGATTCGAACCCGTGACCTAGGCCACAAGTTCAAATGCCCTTACCAACTCTACTGGGGGTTGCCCCCATTGGAGTCCTTTGATTGTTCATATTGTAGGTATCTAAAATGCCATGCTAAATCTCTACACAAAAGAGAATTGAAAAAGGAAAACGTAAAGAGAAGATAATGAAGAAAAGAAAAGAGTAGTCTTGTTGTTCTCTTCTTTTAATGCATCTCCAAAAGAGTGTTAAAATGAGCTTTATTTCTTTAATTGATTTCAAATAAAAATCAGTAAATTCTATTTCTAAGTCATATAATACCTTTAACCTTTAGTATGGAAAACTCCTTTTGGACCTATTGTGGTTTTTCTTCTCCTCACTTTTTCAGTGTTTTTTTAAAAGCAACTTTTGCATGGAGATATGTATAACGATTCTAATTTACTCAGTCAATTGTTTTTCTTTTTGAATTTTGATAGGTAATTCGTATTAATAAAAATGGTTGATTAAAAAAATGCTTAATGAATACAAAAGACACTTCCCCTGTCAAAAAGTAAAAGAAAAAGAAACAAGAATTATTTCTTTGTGATTGAGTACCGAAAGAATATTACAAGGATTGATGTGTTAAAAAGGAACATAAAGGAATTGAAAATCAAAGACAAATTGAATTAATGGATCGTTGCAGTCTAATTAGATCAAATTAATATGATTATGAATATAATGTGGATGGTTAATTAATTACTTATCATACAGTAAATTAAATATGTAACATAAATCGCTTGCGTTTGCTTGTACTGTTTTTGAGATAAATTTCAGTTTGTTAGGACTTTTCTTTTCGTGGTCTTGTTGATGATTGACTCATCGCCCATCGAAAAGAAATACTTCAGCAAATACCCAGAAACACTATATTGTAATTGTACATTTTGAGGCCATTAAAAAACGTACAAAAAAATAAAAATAAATAAATAAAAAAGAATCTCAGCCTTTTTTGAAAGGAACCCTCCAATGAGAACCACCACCACCCCATGAAAATTGAGAAATTGTAAGATCAAATGAAAATATATAAAATCATAACTTTATTATTTCATGAACACAAATTTTCTTTGAAATTGTTTGAGAAAACATCTTTAATTCAATAATGTGGACAATTATTATAGATAATAGAACTAGCTAGGAGAATTAGCTAGGAGAAAATATTTAATTCTCCATTTTGGCCAAAAACCAAACACCATGTAAATTGCTTTTCTTTCGTTGTTAAGAAATAAGAAATGGATTGATTGTGGCTTGTGGTTAAATAGGTATTCTGTCAATGTAATAAAATGTTTAAATTGAGATGACTTTGGTTGGTTGGATGAGTATTTAGATCAGTAAGAGTGTGGATGCGTGAGGGATATAATTGTTGGGTTAAGCATGATGGTGGAAGGGCGTTGTTGTGGTTGTGAAGTGTTAGCAACCAATTGGAATTTCAATTGTGCCACTCCTACAATTCGTGAATTGTGGGGTTGATTTGGTTTGATGTTGGCTTGTAGAGGAGAAAGGTTTGGAGTTGGAGTAGAGATGGGTGTGAATTTAATCACACCTGTCATCAATTTTTGATGAGATTCTTCCAATGAAGCCTCTAATCGACCAGACATTTGATTTATATAGGCCTTAAATTCATTCAATAATTCAATAATTTTGGAAATGGAATCTTGAATGGTAGCTGAAATTGAAGTTTTGATAGGCTCGGGTAGGGGTGTTCACGAGTCGAGCCGGCTCATAAGCTCGGCGAGACAGCTCATAAGCTCGGCGAGCCGGCTCGAAAATAGCTCGATTCGAGCTCGAAAAAATTCGAGCTCGAGCCAAGCTTATCAAGCCGAGCTTTTCAATCGAGCCGAGCTCGAGCCTAAAAATGCCTGTTCGCGATCCCGCGAGCCAGCTTGCGAGCTGGAATAAAAAAAATAATTTTTAATTAATATATAAAAAAAATATATTTATTCATATATTTTTATATAATATGATATATTATAATAATATATGTATAAATAATAATATTTTTGACATGATTATATTTATTAATATATGAATAAATATAAAATTTTAAAAAAAATAATAAAAAAATTATTTTTTTGAGCTCGAACTCGAGCTCGGCTCGAAAATTCTGGCTCGAGCTTGAGCTCGAATTTTTTGCCCAGCTCGGCTCGAGCTCAACTCGTGAACACCCCTAGGCTCAGGAGACACATAAAAAGGGTTTGTGAGTATGTGAAAAATGGAAAAGCATGAGGATGGATAAGCGTTTTGAATGTAGCGTGGATGCATGGTTCGAGAGAATGATAGAACCATTTGATATGATGGTGTATCAAGTATTTCTTTTCGAGTAAGAAATCGACTCCAGAAATTGATAGATTAAGAGAGATTAGTTTCTTTTGAACAGAAACCGAGCTCCAGAAATAAAAGACGAGAAGAGATTAAATAAAATATACAATCTTTGTTTTTTTCCTTTCTTTTTCATTAATAAGTGATCATCTTATTTATACAATAATTTGATACTAAAATAAAATAAAATTAAATCTATCCACTAAGCCACTAATAGACCACTAATTTAAAATAACTAACCACTAAATCAGCTCACTAATTAATTACAACTAATAAAAAAAAGATTAATAACTAATAAAATAAAAATTACTAATTTAATTACTACATAAAAACCCATATCCTATCGGTCTAACATCCTATAGGAGCATGATTAGACTATGCAATTTTACAACATATTTGTTCATGAAATCGGTCAATTGTGGTCCACTAAAATACCCCATCATCCAATAATTTATAATAAACAAGCTTAATTTTACAAGACTTGTTATAGAATTCCTATTAGGGCTGGATGAATATTGTCTTATATTTCATGAAGAATTATAGGTCTGAAGTTTGTGGTTTTCTATATAGAATGCAACAATAAAATTGCCTAAGAAACCTTTCAGTATACAGCCACATATGTTATACATGGAACATACGTCATGTTCATTATTTAACTTAAACCATGCAAATTCCAACTTAGGTTTTTCCTTTCTTTCTTTCTTTTTTTTTTTTTTTTTTTATTTGCTCATATGGTAATAAACCTTTTTATTAGGAATTTTGTTTTGGAATTCCACTTGATTTATGCCCTAGTGACATCTTTGCTGAGATGATAATGGGACGGGTTTTGTACGGGTTGCCAAAACTCAAATTGCCATGCCCATATCTCTTGTGACATAAAACCCGTCTCTCCCCGAACACCGGATTCAATAGATTAGTTTGTGAAATTTGAAAAATAATTAATATTTAGAAAAAAAAAACATGGTAACAACTATCGGAGTGTCAGATAAATAATTCTATTATCAATCAATTGATATTTATTTTGTTACAAACATAATTTCAAGCATGTTTTGCAAAAGTATAGACTATTTGTTACTTTGTCAATTCTTATTTCAAGTTATTAATATATTTAGTCTTATATGTGATGATCATATTTTCAAAGTACATATTATTTTTACATATGCATATCGCATATATTTATAATGTCAAACTGCAAGTCTTTGGTGAGTCCGATTGGTCAAAACCAAAACCCGAGACACGCCACAACACTCACTTATGTGTGGTGTATCTCTTAATGATTGTGTGGTGTTTAGGGTATCGAAAACAATGGGTATGTTTGGTTTTGTTTTGGTTGGTTATTTTGATGAGAATTGTTGGTGAAATTTTTTTGGGGACACATGCATTATTGGTGAGATAGTGTTTAGTTTAGTTTGAGAATTGGTTTTTGATTATATTTTTTTGGTAAGATATTGTTTGGTTTTGTTTTGAGAGGGAACATAAGTTACTGTAGCAGTCAAATCATGACAGTTTTTGTCTGTTAGTAATTAAATAATGATTAAAAATTATATTATAATATTAAGTTTGTAATAATTATATTATAGATAAAAATTTATTTGTATATATTATACTTTAAAATAATTAAATAAATTATTAAATATTTATATAAATGACTTAAGTTAATAATACTACTAAATATAAATAATTTAAATCAAAGTATATTATTAAATGAGACACAATTATTTAAAAAGAACAAACTTAAATAAATTAGACATCAAATAAATACTACGAAATTTCATCGGATATGACGACAACATTTCGCGCATCAAATGTCATTATTTTTTTTATCAATGGACTAGATTTTTTGAGTTTTTCCAAACCCAAATTATACAAACCAAACACAATTTGATCAAATATTTGGACTAGGGCTAAAACGAAACCAAACATAGCAGAACTCGATTTTGGAGCCATAATTTTTGCTTTTGTTAATAATATAAACAACTAAATTATTTAATATGTATATAGTGGTATATTTATTAAAATTTATTTGTTTACATATATATTCCCTATTTTGGTAGGTAATCTTTCAGCAATTCCTATTATACCAATTCCTTGTAAGAATTTCTTTTTAATCAATAGGCAATAGGTATATATATATATATATATTTTTATAAATTTTCGTATAAGTAATAGAGAATTATTTATAATTAACAATGTAAAATAATAAATGATGTACGAAAAAGTAGAGAGAGAGAGTTGAAAGGAGCTCCAAGTGGGAGAGAGAAGTTTTGTGATTAGACAACCTAATAATGATTTTTGGTGAGAATGGGTTTTGTGTTTTTGGCTATTTTGACCCAAATTTTTGAACTTTTTGTTGATGAAAAAATGATTAAGCCAAACACTCTTCGGCCAAAAAATCTGGCAAAAACACTCCCAAAACAAATCCAAACATAGCCAATGTTTTCAGTTCAACATAAAAAAAAATTGAGTCCAAATGAGATCTAATTTTTTTTAAAAAAAAAAGAAAAAAGAAATACCTATGATTAGTACTAAGAAATCTCAATGATCCATGAGAGGGTCAATGATTAACATTTTGAAAGAAAAAAAAAGATCACTATACCTTTTTCATAAGTAGAAAGGCAATGCAAACAAAATATAAATACAAAAAAAGAAAGATGAAATATATATATATATATATATGTACAATAAAGAAATTGATGGATCAATGCAGGAAAATTAATGCAACTGGCAATTGGCCTGAAATACAAATATGTACAGTCCTATTACTACTACTACTACTTAATTCTACAGATAGAGATACATACAATTATCTGAAATTTTGCAGTATAACTGAAAAACATTGAGAGGACAAAACAATTTGAAGTCTGGTCTACTACTAATTAAAGATAAAATAGGGCTATAATTTGTCATTTATTTCAATTCCCACAATTTCTCGTGCCCTCGTGACACATTTATTTACAACCAACTTGCTCACATTTTCACTACCACTGCAAATCAAATCTACACTCTCTATTTATGTCTCTATACAGTTGGATGTGTGTCACATATATTTTTGAAGTGTCGATTTTTTTTAAAAAAAATTAGAATTTTTTGGAATACCATGTTGAATATGAAATTTGAAATATCATGCACGTCTTAATTAGATATAGGTAGATTTCTAAATATTATACGACACTTTTAGGGCCAAAAAGAAAAAGGGGTCGAATTTTGTCCTTTTTCAAAATTTTAAAACTTAAAAAGTTTTGAAAATGAAAAACACATCGAGTTCTACTTCTCTTGCTATGTATGATGCAATATAACTATATTTGAAGATTTTTGAACTTACAAACAGTAAAATACCATGTACTTTATTATAATACATACATCACTAATTATCAACACAACAGGAATTGAACTTTATGTTTAACCCTATTAAATCTGTAAAACATTATTATTAATTTTCTCCAAAAACAAATACTATTGTACACCATAGTTACTATATAATAACTTTGGTATTATCTCTTATTAAAAAAAAAAAAAATTATAAGTACGAAGATATAGTCTAACACAATGGACAAAAGAGAGTTTGGGAAGACACATGCAGATGAAGAAGCTTATGTAGTTTGTCGTCTACAATACTTTTTTTTTTTATTTCTCTTCTTAATTTGATTCTTTAACTTGTTTTTTAGTTGTAGTCGTTTAGTTAAAGCAGGGAAAATCGTGCCTTACTTTATAAATTAATTATCAATACACAAACAAACACTAAGATGTGTAAGAAAGTTCTAGGTTTAAGAGCAAGTTTTTATTTGTATATTATAATATTCTGTCTGTGTTTTAAGCTGTCTCTCCTAGAAATCTTCACTTTTCCCATTATATGACTATCATTATATTAATTTATCAATATTTATAATTATATTTATATACTGTAAGAAGTAAAGAGTATCGGCGGTGGTCATGTGAGAAGATAGTGGGTTCATTTCCCACAGCACTTCTTAGATATGTATGTATACATGCATGTATATATTTATTTATTATAGAATAGAATCTTCTTGTGTGTTTTCTTTTCTTTATTATTATCTTCACTAATATGTATTAATTATATAGTGTTCCAAAACATTTATTTATATATTACCTAAAATTGATATTAGTTCACTAAAAGTGTTATTCACTTACAAATTCATTAAATAATAAAACATAATTATTGAAATTTTAGCCCTCTAAAAATGTTATTCACTTACAAATTCATTGAATAATAAAAATAAATATTGAAAGTTGTAACTTTGGAGCTTCAACATCTTTCCTAGCTACTCATTCTAGTTATTTTAAAATTTATTATCCTGTCAAACTATTATAGTTTTAATTTGATATAGCAACACCAAATGATTTACGTAACAATTATATTCTAAATAATTTGCTTCTTCTTATTTCTACAATTTATCTTATATCACTGAATTTAGAGGGTGTTTGGCTAAGCTTACTTAAAACATCTTATAAATTCTTACACCTTATAAAATGTTTTAAGAGCTTATAAGATGTTTGGTCTTATTTAAAAAATAAGCTCTTAAGTGTTTGGATAAAATAAGTCTGTTGGACTTATAAGATATTTTCAAATGTTATACGAGAGAATTTGTACAATAATAAAAATAAAAAAAATTCGGAGAAGAATATTGTTAAAAAGAAGAAAATTAACTAAGGTTGTTATGTCTTTTAAGAATATAAACATCCCAAATCTAAGATTTTAAAATAAGTTGGGTTTGGCTAACTTATTTCTTATTTGCTTATAAGACTCAAACATCTTATTTTTGGGTCTTACAAGATCTTATTTAAAAAAATTAACCAAACACTTTTAAAGAGCTTATAAGCTCTCAAACATCTTAGACCATGTACATCCTGTAGGCAAATTTTTCCCTTTTATTCCCTGCCACATCAGATTCCCTACCACATTCCCTATCACATTCCTTTCAACTCCACATCAGCTAGTCAATTAAATTTTTTTTACTTTCTCTTTCATCCACATCACTAATTTTAATAATTAATTTTATACTTACAATTAAACCGAATACTCAGAAATTATTAAAAACGTACAAGAAAAACACAACTAACATCGATAAATTTAGAAAAATTGAAATTTGAAGTAAAAACCTAAAAAAAACCACAAATTTGAAAATATAGTGTAAAAATGTCAAAACAAAATTGGTGTCCAAATGACACAAACTTAGTCTCTATTCATAGAGCTTGAAAAAAGAAAAATAATGGTAAAAAAAAAATTAATTTTGCATAATTAATACACAAAAAAACGATTTATAAAAAATGAGGAAAAAGAAAAAAGGATGTTGCCACTTGGCAGCATCCGATTGGCAGCCATTTATTTCCCTAGGAAGGGAAAAATTCCCTTCCTCTTCATTTCCCTACCAAATTCCCTACCTACTAAATCACTCATTTTTATTTCCTCCCCATTCCCCCCCCCCCCCAATTTGCCTACCCAATGTACATGGTCTTATAAGCTGTTTAAAAGAGCTTATAAGTTTAGCCAAACACCCTCTTAGTGTTGCAAATAGCTAGAGTTCTTTTTCAAAGAAAAACAATACAGTTACCTCCCAAGCAAAAAAATTAATTCAAACTCGATTTGACGGAATACTCACAGTAATTCTTTTATAATACTTATGATAATAATTAGTTATTTGTGGTTTGTCACAAAAGGAAACCCATCATATAATTCTCTAATAATAGACAAATAGAAAAGATGTTGAAATAATAATAATAATAATACAATAATAATAATCTAGATTCATTAGAAGTTGAAGAGTCATGTCTAGATTAATTAGAAGTTGAAGAGTCATGTCTAGATTCATTAGAAGTTGAAGAGTTGGGTATGTGAAAGATCAAGAGACAAGTAGTTCAAGAGTCCTTTAATCTTAGCCATTAAATTGAATCAATCTTAACCATTGGTTTGGGCTTTGTATTAGTATAAATAGGGGTCTTGTATTTCATTTGTAATCATCCAAAAATGAAGTTACATTGATATATAAAATACAAGTTTCCTCTACTCTCTTCCTAAAGTTTTAAATTATTTTCTCTCCATATTCTAACAAAGTGGTATCAAGAGCCAATTTTGTTTGGAGATATTCTCAATTTTGAAGATGTCAAACGGAGCACCTTTGCAAGTTCCGACTCTCACCAAAGATAATTTTGATAATTGGTGTTTACGTATGAAGGCTTTGTGTGGAGCCTATGAAGTTTGGGACTCCATTGAAAATGGAGTTGACGGAAATGAAGCAACCGCCAAGAAGAAGGATCAAAAGGCGCTTGCACTCATCCATCAAGGATTGGATGAGAAGATGTTCGAAAAAGTTGCTAGTGCAACCACGTCGAAACAAGCTTGGGATATTCTTCAAACTTCATTCAAAGGAGTTGATAAAGTCAAGAAGGTGCGTCTCCAAACATTGAGAAGTGAGTTCGAATCTCTACGCATGAAAGATTCGGAATTAGTATCCGATTATATTTTAAGAGTTTTGGTTATTACTAACCAAATGAAAAGATATGGAGAAGAGATGAAGGATAACCGGATCGTTGAAAAAATCCTACGATCATTGGATGCAAAATTCAATTATGTTGTCGTCGCCATTGAAGAGTCCAAAGATTTGGACACCATGACCGTGGATGAGCTTGTCGGATCCTTGCAAGCACACGAAGAAAGATTGACAAAGCCGTTTCAAGAAACACCGGAACAAGCTTTGAAAGCAAAGCTAACATTAAAAGAGAATGAGACTTATTATGGCACGTCTCAAAGAGGTCGAGGACGTGGTGGAAATCGAGGGCGTGACCAAGGAAGAGGCCATGCTCGTGGAAATAATGGGAAAAATAATAATAATTTTCGCCCTAATGATGAAGGACGACAAAATTTTAATCAAGGAAGAGGTGTGGACGAGGTAGAGGACCGAGAGGATCGAGAGGCGGAGGAAGACAAACTCAACAAAGGTATGACAAGTCAAATATTGAATGCTACAATTGTCATCGTTTTGGCCATTATGCTTCGGAATGTACCTATGTCGAAGAGACGAGTAATCTTGTGGAGAATAACAATGAAGAGGTCCATCCCACCATGCTACTCGCTTGTAAAAGCAATCAAGAAGAAGAAAATAATCAATGGTACCTTGACTCCGGTGCAAGTAGTCATATTTGTGGAAAGAAAAGTTTGTTCGTGGAACTTGATGAGTCCATCAGCGGCAATATCACTTTCGGAGACTCTTCACAAATTCAAGTGAAAGGAATTTATCTCCAACGTTTACTATGTGCCAAAAATGAAGAGTAACATCTTAAGTTTGGGACAATTGTTGGAGAAAAATTATGACATTCACTTGAAAGATAAAAGTTTAACAATGAAAGATGAAAATGGAAGGATCCTAGCTAAAGTGCCAATGACAAGAAATAGAATGTTTTTGTTAAACATTCAAAGTGATGTCCCGATGTGTTTGAAATCTTGTTTTAAAGATTCATCCTGGCTGTGGCATATGAGATTTGGGCATTTGAATTTTGATGGCCTAAAGTTAATGAGTAAAGGAAGAATGGTAAAAGACTTACCCGCCATAGACCATCCAAATCAACTTTGCGAAGGGTGTCTGCTTGGCAAACAAGCAAGAAAGAGTTTCCCGAAGGAGTCGATGACAAGAGCTCGATATCCATTGGAGTTGATACATTCAGATGTATGTGGGCCTATCAAGCCATCATCGCTTGGTAAGAATAATTATTTTGTACTTTTTATTGATGATTATTCTCGGAAAACTTGGGTGTATTTCCTGAAGGAAAAATCGGAGGTGTTTGAAACCTTCAAAAAGTTCAAAATTATGGTGGAAAAGCAAAGTGGTTACAAAATCAAAGCTCTTCGGTCTGATAGAGGTGGCGAATTTACATCAAATCAATTCAAAGAATTATGTGAAAAGAATGGTATCTATCGCCCCATGACAGCTCCATATTCACCACAACAAAATGGTGTAGCCGAGAGAAAGAACCGAAGTATTCTCAACATGGCAAGGAGTATGTTGAAAAGTAAAAATATACCGAGGGAGTACTGGGCCGAAGCTGTTTCTTGTGCCGTCTACTTGATGAACCGCTGCCACACTAAAAGTGTTCATGGAAAAACACCATAAGAAGTTTGGAGTGGTTATAAACCAAGTGTTTCACACTTGCGGGTATTCGGAAGCATTGCCTATGCACATGTACCAGATGAGAAAAGAAGTAAGCTCGATGATAAAAGTCAAAGGTATGTATTTATTGGTTATGACGAGAACTCAAAAGCATATAAATTGTATAATCCTTGCAATGGAAAGATCGTGATTAGTAGGGATGTTGAATTCGATGAGGAAAATGCATGGGATTGGAGTACTTCACATGAAAAAATTAATCACAATCCGCTTATTTTTGAAGAAGAAGAAGAAGAAGATATGGTGCAACCTACCACTCCACCACCATCGCCTCCACCACAAAATACACAATTTGATGAAGGGAGTTCAAGTGAAGGGCCTCGAAGGTTCAGAAGTCTACGAGAATTGTATGACAACACTGAGGAGGTACGAAATTTAAGTGAATTTACACAATTTTGCTTATTTTCTGAAAGTGAGCCAGTAGATTTTGAGGATGCCATTGAAAACAAAAAATGGAGAGATGCAATGGATGAAGAAATTAAATCCATAAAGAAAAATGATACGTGGGAGCTTGCATCACTTCCTAAAGGCAAAACCACTATTGGAGTCAAGTGGGTGTACAAAATCAAAAGAAATTCCGAAGGTGCGATAGAGAAATATAAGGCGAGGTTGGTTGCCAAAGGATACAAGCAAAAGGCCGGAATTGACTATGATGAGGTATTTGCCCCAGTTGCCCGTCTTGAAACTATTCGTTTAATAATTTCTTTGGCAGCTCAAAATTATTGGAAAATTCACCAAATGGACGTCAAATCTGCATTTTTGAATGGTGTCTTGGAGGAAGAAGTGTACATTGAACAACCGTCGGGTTATGTGGTAAAAGGACATGAAGATAAGGTCCTAAAATTGAAGAAGGCTCTCTACGGCTTGAAACAAGCCCCTCGTGCTTGGAATAGTAGAATTGACAAGTATTTCCAAGCAAGTGGGTTTACCAAGTGTCCGCATGAACATGCTCTTTATGTAAAATTAGAAAAAACCGGTGATATTTTACTTGTTTGTTTGTATGTGGATGATTTGATTTTCACAGGAAATAATTCGACGATGATTAATGATTTCAAGAGAGCTATGTCCAAGGAGTTTGAAATGACGGACATTGGTTTAATGTCCTACTATCTTGGCATCGAAGTAAAACAAAAGGATGATGGTACTTTCATATCTCAAGAAGGATATGCTAAAGAAATTCTCAAGAAGTTCGAGATGGAAAATTGCAATCCTGTTAACACCCCCGTGGAGTGTGGAAAATTATCAAAGCTCGGAGATGGTGAGAAGATTGATCCCACATTTTTTAAAAGCCTTGTTGGAAGCTTGAGGTACTTGACGTGTACAAGACCGGATATACTATATGGCGTTGGACTTGTGAGTCGTTATATGGAAGTTCCTAATACTTCTCATTTGAAGGCGGCAAAGAGAATTCTTCGATATATCAAAGGAACGCTTGATTATGGAATCTTTTACACACATTCTAAAAATTATGAGCTCGTTGGTTATTGTGATAGTGATTGGGCCGGTGATATTGATGATCGAAAAAGCACTACCGGGTTTACTTTCTTTATGGGAAATTCCGCGTTTGCATGGAGTTCTAAAAAGCAACCTATTGTCACTCTTTCTACATGTGAAGCGGAATATGTGGCTGTTACTTCTTGCATTTGTCATGCTATTTGGTTGAGAAGCTTGTTGAAAGAGCTTCATCTACCACTAGAAGGTCCAACAGAGGTACGTGTTGATAACAAGTCCGCTATTGCATTGGCAAAGAACCCTGTGTTTCATGAAAGAAGCAAGCATATTGATACTAAGTATCACTTTGTTCGAGATTGCATCACCAAGAAGGAAGTCGAGCTTGAGTATGTGAAATCTCAAGACCAAGTTGCGGATATTTTCACCAAGTCGTTGAAGTTTGATATTTTTCGAAAATTGCGGATGTCTCTTGGAGTAATGAATCTAGATTAAGGGAGGATGTTGAAATAATAATAATAATAATACAATAATAATAATCTAGATTCATTAGAAGTTGAAGAGTCATGTCTAGATTCATTAGAAGTTGAAGAGTTGGGTATGTGAAAGATCAAGAGACAAGTAGTTCAAGAGTCCTTTAATCTTAGCCATTAAATTGAATCAATCTTAACCACGGGTTCGAATCCTGATGAGGGAATGCCTATTTGCCTTCTCTACTGTGAGCCTGTCAGCTATGGGCAACCTAGGCTGGTTTACCTCTCTTGTGTGGTTTGCAGGCTATTGCACAAGAGCGGGGTTTACCCAGTGCGCACCTAACGGTAGCGGCTGCGGGTTCCCTTGTCATCAAAAAAAAAAAAAATCTTAACCATTGGTTTGGGCTTTGTATTAGTATAAATAGGGGTCTTGTATTTCATTTGTAATCATCCAAAAATGAAGTTACATTGATATATAAAATACAAGTTTCCTCTACTTTCTTCCTAAAGTTTTAAATTATTTTCTCTCCATATTCTAACAAAAGAGTCTAAATATTGCAATTTAATTGAATAGAACCGTTTGAAGATGTTAAAAGTAAGGGGCCGGGCACCTCTAGATTGATGCAACATGTGATATATTCCCTCGTGTGTGCATGTAACATGAATTAAAACTATGCAAGAATATAGCCTCCCAATAAATATTTATATATATATATATATATATATATGTTTAAATAAGCAAAAATCCAAACAAAGTATCACGAGAATTCCATAATTAAATAGTATAAAAAAAAAAAAAAAGAATTCCATAATTAATTCTAAAAACATTTTTAAAATAATGTTATAATATATATATATATATGTAAAAGGGGAGAGGGTATTACTTTTCTCCATGTCAGCCGCTGAAACTGTGCAGAAAAATGCAGAACTGAGAGAGATAAATGTGTGTGAAATTAAGTGGCTGGAGAAATAATCAATTAATTAAAGAAAGAAAGAAGATAAAAAGGAGTGAGAAGAAGTTTTTAGAAGTCTTTTTTAAACTCTTCTAAGAGTTTATATATATACATATATATATATATATTTTCAATTGGAATATATTCAAATATCGGGAATTGAAGCTGACACTGCTGTTTCTCCCTAGTTTCAGAATATGACTTCTTCTTTTTTCAAATTCTGAGAAAAATTTTAAAAAAATTCTTAATAAGGATACACAGTAAATGATATATAAATTTAAATATTCAGTCATAATATTATCAGAAAACATTATTTGAACATGAATTTGGGAATTAGTTACTAATTAACAAACATTAATGAGTGCTTTGAAAGCTTGAATGGTGAAGAATGTTTTTAGGAGTAGTACTCAAGAAGTGATTAAATAAAAAAATATATATATAATTGTGGGCATACTTATCCATAGACATATACAAAAAAAGTTAAAATATAGGAAATTAGTTGCAAAGCCAACTATTTCATTAAGTAGATACTTGAATATAGGAATTTTTTTGTATACATTCAAATAATATATGTATAGAAGTCCAATCTTGTATATATGCACATTAGATTCATGTGGTGTATATTATAGGGGAAGTTTCACTTTTTATCCCCTTACTTTGTATAAGTTTAATTTAAATTATTTATTATACATTTCTCATTCTCATAATTTTTAAAATATTTTATATTTAATTTAAACGTCTAAAATTTTAAAGATCAACTGCATTAGTCACAGATTGATTTTTTTTTGGAAAAAGCTGAGAACACTTGCATATAAATTATATATAATTTTATTATATTTTAACACAATTTTGTATTTCTTGTAAACAAAATTTTCCCAAAAAGTCTTGACAAATAGTAAGTAAAGAAGTTGATACTTAGATTTTGGACGGTGAGAATTAAAAACGAAGCATTTTAAAAATTATGAACTATATATTAAAAACTCATTATAAATAAAATAAAAACAAAATTTGGGTTAAGTATGCATAAAAATGAAAATTTTCTTATCAATTAAGTAGTGGTGAAAATTAATTAGCAAAAGCTAATAATTAAAGTAGGCCGACCACAGTCCACAAGTTTATCCGACTCACAACTCAGTGTGCCGGCTTGAATAGATCAATTCGAGCTTGTCAAACTAGTTAAGATTGAGCCTAAAATAGCTTGTTCGCTAGCTCTTGAGTCGGAATGAAACATATATTTTATTGATATATTTAAATTTTAATATTTATTCCTTTATTTTTACGTATATATAATATAATATGTTATTATAATATATATAAATTATAATTATATTTAATTATCTATGTATAAATATAAAATTAATAATATGTATTATTAAAAGACTATTATTTTTTGAGCTCGAGCATAAAAATTGTGGCTCGAGATTGAGTAAAAAAGTTTTTCTGAGCTCGGCTAATGTACTACCCTAAATTAAATTAAATTGGCTTGTTAAGCAAGATATACGACAGAAATGAAAGTAGGTTTGGGACAGTCCCACAAATTAGGTAAGTAAACCATAGTATAGATGAATATGGAGAACAGCCACAAAAAATGTGAAAAGCAATAAATATAATGATAAGCGTGGGGAACTACAATAGTTAATTATAATGAGTAATATCTAAGGCTCAAACCCATTATCGATATAATCTTTGTGAAATAATTATTACTCATCATTTTCCTATTCTTTTATTTGGGGCCACTTTAACTATAACTCATCAAGATTTAATCAATGTCTTACTTTTATGGAGGAATATAAGTTAATTATTTTATTCTATTGAATTTTCGTCATGGTCCTAAAAGGGCGGCCTTTTTTGTTCTATAATTAACTGATAATTTAGTACATTAATTTTTATTTTGTTTTTTCATTGGGAACAAATTTGGCAAATGTTGAATATTCTTTAAACTAAGATGGCCAAGTTCTCAAGATGTCACCTCGTCCTGCCACTTTTCTTAGTGAACTTAGTATTTCAATTGAAAAAAATAAAATTTAATTCGAGAGACGTGACAAAAATTGTACATATAGAAGAAGTTGAAATGATTATTACAAGGGAAGAAAAATTAGTTAATTACCTACATATATGGAACACATTTAACTGAAAAATATAATAAGCAAAAATGAGCCAAAAAATGATCAGGGTCAAAGGAAAAGAGCCAAAATCGGTAATGGTCCATGAGACTGTGTTACGTTCTGGAAATATATATATATATATGTATATATATATATTATGATAGATATAATGTCGTATTGAAGTTTGGAATATTATTGAAAGAGAAAGTAACAAGAAATAGAAGAGAAGAAGAAGGAAAAAAGAAAACGTCATGAGATGAGAATAGCACAGGCTTTAAATCTCATCACGTAATTCGATGTGTATTGCATGGCTCTTTTATTGTTTTTTTTTTATATATATATATATATATATATATGAATAGATCTGAAAAAGAAACAGAAGCAGTAGTAAGAGTAGAAAATGATGGGGATTCGAATTTTGGGTGTGTGTGGTTTGGTGCACATTAAACAACAAAAGGAAAACTACAAAAGGGCTATAATACAATACAATACAAGATTCAAATTAATTTAACTCGTTTTACGCGATGAAATGGAACCACTTCTTCATTTCTTTATATTATAATTATTATTTCGTAAAGAAGGGAATATGTATTTGTATGTACTCTTTAAGTCATATTAAGTATTTATCCATGTTGAAGTCATATTTTAAACTTGGTCTGATATTAATTACTAAACCGGTCACATTTATTCATCATATAGGGTTCCAATTTGAATAGCATTGTTGTAGTTACCAAGAACAACATCCTTAAAAATTGTTAAAAGCTAGTTCAATATCCAAACATTTGACTCTTGTAATAATCATTATGCAACGAAAATTGTTATATATATTGATATTCCATTTTAGAAACAATGTGACCGTGGCACAGTCCAACGAAACCAGTAGTATCAGTGTTTTAAAAGATGAAAAACATATAATAAAAATATCAAGAAAAACTAAGAGAGAGAGAGAGAGAGTATAATTTTTTTTAAAAAAAAGGACAATGTTTTAAAAGAAAAAAGATCAAATGACTTCTCCACTAACCCTCCAATTTCTTGTGACATTTCCAGTTGTATGCGCGCGGGGGGATCAGTACACAAATTTAAAACCATACATGTAATGTAATGTAATGTAACCTTATATTATATCTCTGTGTATATATATATCTATATATATATATATATTTAGAGAGAGAAAGAGGGAGAGAGAAAGTATATGTGTCACGGGTTTGTCTTGAAAAGCCCTTATATTTTCAGAGTCGTCCTAGACACACACAAAGACAGACAGACACATATTCCTCTCTCGCTACATAATACATTAACATCCCCGAGATAGAGAGAATATAAAAATCTACATATACACTTCCACTTCAAAACCCTCATTTTCAAGAATGGCTTTGATGCTAGATAACTCATGTGAAGGCATATTATTATCCTTAGACTCACACAAATCTGTACCAGCTCCATTCTTGACCAAAACATATCAGCTTGTTGATGATCCTTCCACTGACCACATTGTTTCTTGGGGTGAAGACGACGCCACCTTTGTCGTCTGGAGGCCACCTGAGTTCGCACGTGACCTCCTCCCTAACTATTTCAAGCACAACAATTTCTCCAGCTTTGTTCGTCAGCTCAATACTTATGTCAGTATATATAACTTCTTTATTATGCATGAAATCATGCTTATTAATAACCTCATTTTTGTTATGGGTTCTCCATCTTTTTTTATTAATCATCTTTGTTTTATGTGTTTTTTTTTTTTTTTTTTGTTGATATTAGGGTTTCAGAAAAATCGTACCAGACAGATGGGAGTTTGCAAATGAGTTTTTCAAGAAAGGTGAGAAGCACTTGCTGTGTGAAATCCACCGGAGAAAGACATCTCAGCCGCAGGTGCCGCCGGGCCTCAACCACCACCACCACCACATCAACGGCGGTGCTCAAAGCTTCTTCCATCACTACCCTAGTACACGTGGCAGCATCTCACCACCCGATTCAGACGAACAAATGCCCATCATCAACAACAGCAACATGAACAACTGGTCTTGTGACTCACCACCGCCGTTCTCATCACCACTCACAACAGCCTATAACAACCACAACAACAACAACAATATTGCCACGTCATTCACCGCCCTGTCGGAAGATAATGAAAGACTCAGGAGAAACAACCATATGCTAATGTCCGAGCTAGCCCACATGAGGAAACTGTACAATGATATCATATACTTTGTGCAGAACCATGTGAAGCCTGTGGCACCAAGCAATTCTTACCATTCATCATCTCCATTTTTATCACAGCTTTCTAATTCAGCAGCTCTTGTTAACCCCATTAATGGCGTCCAAAAGCCCTTGAATCAGCTTATTGGGTACAATAATCACATGGTTTCAAAGGGTACTAATAGCACTAAAAGTAATGGGTTTTTGAGTTCATTTAACATGAACACTACTACTCATTCTACTTATTCACCCACCAAGACTTCACACAGCAGTTTGACAAATTCTCATGAAGATCATCCATCTGGGAATCGAACGAAACTGTTTGGTGTTTCGTTGCACTCGAAGAAAAGATTGCACCCGGATCAGTTTAATTCAAATTCTTCTCGTGATCATGTCAATGTCGAGACGAACAAGGCGAGATTGGTTCTTGATAAAGATGATTTAGGGTTGAATCTCATGCCCCCTTCTCCATGTTAGCTATGGTTTCAGATTCAAAAAACATCTAAATTGTTTCCTACTTTTATTTAATATTTATATGCTTTAGTATTAATATCCAAAAGATGTTTTCGTGTGAGTCATGTACGTGTTGGATTTGTGTGAATATAATTAACTCATGTAGTGGCGGTATTATGTTGTTTAATTCCCACAGTTACTAGCCATGATTAAATGCGCAGGTGGGTTTTTGGTTAGAGTGAAAGAGTTTAGATCAAATCAAGCTCCAAGATTATATATGTCTTTTTCTAGTCCAGTTTATAAATTAGTTTGTCTCTTCTTCTATTCTTTCCAGTTTTAGTAATGAAGCATTAATTTAAGTAATTATATATAATTGTAGCATTTAATTCGGGCTTATAGATAGTTTGAATTGAATCTCTAGTCTTGTTCCTCTCTTTCTGGTTTTGTTATATATCTGAGTGTTTTTTTAGTCAGATTAATTAATGCACATCACAAGAGAGAGAGAGGGGGGGCCTGAACTGAATAATCTGAATTTGCTTTTCTTTTTATCAGTTTCAACAGAGAGAAGAAAACTCAGAAAGGGTTGCAGGCTTGGCTCTATGGCAAATATTTCTTGTTTTTTGTTTTATGGGACTTGTCTGATCAATGCATTTATGTATCATACGTACATCTATGACCATACTATTTATGCCCAAGAAATAATTTCGTACTGAAAATGGAATTAATTAAAATTAAACATTAATTATAAATATCATTATTATAAAGAAGCTGCTAGCTAGCTGGCCTTACTCAAAAAGAAAAACATAGGATTTCACAAATTTGTAGATAGATTTCAAAAGTGTAATTATTGCAGTAATTTATGATGACTACTTATAATTATTGTGGAGTGAGAAAGTCCACTAGATATGATTTAGTAAAAAGGAAAGGTCATGATCATCATATATGTTCATGTGAGTTTTCAGATTATATGGTTAAGATCTTCATTTCTCGTCTTATCTGATTTAAAAACCTGCAAATTCAGTCACGCAAAAGTTAGGAAAAAAACACAGAGATGAAAACAAATTAAAATGATTTATTAGAATAAATAAATAAAATAAAAAGGGTGGGGGGAGTATTCGATGAAAGCGAAATGTGGGTAGAAAAAACTGACTAAAAATGTTTGTTTGAAATGTTTCTATCAAGGCTGCTTCTATACTTCTTCTGATGACCAGAAAACCTTTGCCTTTTCCTACTTTAAGTATCTGATCAATCTCTTTTATCACCTTCTTTGGATCCACACTTTCAAAATACACACACACACACACACACTCACATGTGTGTGTGTGTGAGAGAGAAAGAGTTATATATATATATACACGTATATGTGTGTATATATATTTAATTGTTTTTTACATGAATCCAAACAATCTTTGCTGAAAATCCCATGATTTCATTTACTCGAATATTACTTTGTCCTAACAAAATAACATAAAGGGTAAAGTTTTTCAATGGAAAGTTTGACTAAGCATTTTTCTGATACCTTTTGCTTTTTTCTTGACTAGTATATATGTGTATATATATATTTTATTAAATATTACAAAATTTCCAGATACAAAAGGGAAATTCTATGGAAACACTCAATTATAGGAGAAAGAAGAAAAAAGGGGTAGGAATGTTAGATTAGAATATCTTGTTCGTGCAATGATTTTGGTCTCATATACGAATTAAAAAAACACACACAAAACCCTAACCCTAGTTGTGGCTACGTACATCTAAGCCTTCCTTCTCTTGTCTTCTTTTGTGAAGTTCATGTCACGTGACCTCGAAACTGCACGTGCCATGTTGATGGAAGGTAATAAATAATAAAAATATAGGGGTAATTTTTGTATATAAACATTGAGAGCATATATATATATATATATATATATACACATACATACGGATGATCAGGTAATAAAGATGCTTTAAGTTTGCATGTTGCTTAACAGCCCAGTTTTTTGAAAGTTGTGAAAGAGAATTTTGTACTCGTACATTTTTCTTCGTTTAGTCTTTTTAGTGCACTTTATTGACATTATATTTGGTATTACACTTTTTAATCTTTGATGTAATATTTAAATATGTATTTTTGTAAACTTTATACATGTAAACTTAAAGTTTTCGAAAGACGACCTTGCTTTAATGGAAGGTTTTAAAGCTATCTTTTTTTTTTCTTTTTTTTTTTTCCTCTTTTCTTAATTTTTTCCCCCAATTTCAACGACTCTTAACAATTGTAGTGACATGATTAGCTAGTCTTTGCTAATGTTATATTGTAACATAATTGTGGGGCTATTTGAACGACAATCATTCAATTGATCACTCTTATTATATTTTTATTGGGATGTTTACATATTTGGAAATGCTTATTATATTCATTACTTCTCATATTAAGTTTATGTATTTGAAAACAGTACTTATATTATTTGTACGTTAATCAACCATTTTTATGGCGGAGAGATTACAATTTGTTCGACGTTTAAATAAATCTAATAGATGATGATAGATTTGATCAACATTTTGATTCAAACATTTCACAGCAGTTAGGCCACTATAGTCATGCTAACAAATGACATATGTGTGACATATTTAAAACTAATTGCAATTTTTTAAGTTTTATGGGATAAGTAGTTAAAAGACACTACAACAATTTTTAGAAGTAGAGGAAATGATATTGATATTTTTCTTATTTAATTATTCATACATTATTGTATGCACCAACTGCCCCTTCTTTATTTGTTCATAATTAATTTTTTCATTAATGCAGCCGAATTCAAGATTCATAAATTAGGAATGATCATATTTCACGTCCTTTTCAAGTTTAATTAATAATGGCGTGTGTATATATAATACATGCATTATATATATGATATGTATAACATCATTAAATAATTATTCAAAAATCATTGAAACTACATATATATGAGCAAAGAACTTTATATTAATCGGTTATAAGTTAGTTTTAATTATGAAATTATACTGATAGATGTACTTTAAAAGAATAACAAATGATGGGGTGAATCAGTTAGGAACATGCGTTATAATTTGAGTAATGATAGTGAAATTAATCTTATTTATGCAGATTCCGCGTACTAAACAAAGCTGCAAGGGTTAGGTAAATATTCACAACTGGATAATATATATATATATATATATATATGACAAGATTCCTTTTGTGATTATTGAATTATATATGATCCATCATCTCGATATATATCTTGATTATCTAAACTTATTTATTTAAATTATTGTTTACATTAGTATTCGACAAGGAATGCAAATCTGATTTATAGTATTTTATTTGGGAGCACGTGATTGCTGAAAATAGACAAGAAATCATATCGAACAACATGAAACAAGTCACCTTTGGCTCAAGTTAATTAAAAGTTAATTTTAACAAGTATTAATTTCTAGCAAAAGAAAAAATGAAACATCTCTAGTATGTATTACTTTATTAGTCATTATAATGAATTTTAATTATTAGTAGATGAAAATTTACACAATTACATCAAACATAAAATTAACTATAGTCATGAGCAATTTTTTATTTAAATTAGAACTAATGACTAATAAATAGCTTATGTACATCATATGAGATCAAACTTATGATTACTAAGAGAGTGTTTGATTGAAATTATAATGTTTTTTTAAATAACTTATAAGTTGTTTGAAACCTCTAAAATGTTTCAGAGTGGTTAATAAATTTTCAGTAACACAAGTTATGAGCTCATAAAATAAATTGTAGTATTTACAAATTCTTGAAAAATAAGTAAAAACGTTCTAACTTATTTTCTAACAGATATAAGATTAAAATTTATAAGCTTCAAAAACATTTATAAATAATACTAAGAACATATAACCTAATTCTTTAATAGTTTTCTATAGCAATAATTATTAATTAACAATGAAAGAAGTAGAAGGAAAATATGAAACAACAGCTGGATCAGTTTTGTTTATACTAGGCCCAATTAGTGAAGCAAGAATAAGTTTTGGAGTTTTTGTTTCAACAATGGGCCCAACTTCAATTGGACTAGTAAACTAGGACAAGTTCACTAATTTGGATTAGACAATGGACTTTTAGGAAGGCCATGAACATAAGCTGGCCAGTGGCCACCTCCATTTATTTTAATAAAAAAAGGGGTCTACAACTGGAATAAAAAATTTATATTCCAAATCTCTATTTCATTTCATTTTTTGAATTCTTATTTTATTTCCTATACTAAATAATGTTCGGCATATGTAATTCACAAATTCACTTAAAAAGAATGTTAACATGTGTAAAATTTTTGGCAAGTTTCAAACATCTAATATGTTTAATAGAATATGGAACACCATTTGAAATAGTTGTCTGTACTTCCCTATCATCATATTTTGAGTATCCGAGCTTAAGGTCGTATGTCTAATCCATTGGCAGAAAATCTCATCTCCAACAGTGCAGATACTCAGATCATCAATCTTCCCAAACTCACCCACCAAAAACCCATTTCGATCAACAATCTGAACACCACCAAAAACCCAAATCTCATTTCTTCATCCCCATTCCCCACAGAACAATATATGAGCTTATGGACTGACCGATTATTCCCACAGTCAACTCCTATGCTTTCACTTCCCCAAACATTTGAAGCAAAACCGATACAAGGAGAAATGCCTGCTTCGTCATCCGAGCCAGCCTTAACACCTTTTCCAGCACTACAAATTGAAGGGATTTGCCATAACGTTGTTTCTCCAGGAGTGAAACCTGGAGGTGGAGGAACAAAGCCATGTTCCGATAGATTTTTCCACCACTTGAAGTACCTAGTAGAAACGACAGGCTCGTAAAGACGGCCTGGTACATAAATCCTTACATCTCTAATTGGTCGAATGTAATTCCTCCAAGCAATCTCCGGATCAGCATTAACTCGTTCAACGTAACCTGGAAGGTCTTGATACATGCCAAATTGCATTGATACACGGTGGGGAAAATACTGCTGAATATGTACCCAATATCCATTTCAACCACGTATTATATAGGTGGGTGGTGTTTTTAGCCCACCCAATATGGGAAAACACCCACCAAGAATGCAATTTTGTGGTGCAAAATGGGCCGGGACCATTGGTCCCGACCCATGATAAAATTTTCTTCTTAAGCTTTTCACTTTTCCATGCAAATAGGCGTACAGAGTTTACAGACGGTAACAAATCATTTCGAATTTCATCTTTTCCAAAGTTCCAAGAAAGCTTTTGGTGTCTCTTTGATCGCCCACCTTCTTCTCCAAAGTTCCATGAAGCTTTTCCGTCTCTTTGATCGCCGACGATATGAAACTTTCAGCATCAACGATAGTCGCAAGGAAATCTTTGCTCAGTGAAGTTATTCCCAAACAAATACTCAGTGAAATCTTTGCTCGAGTTGCATCTCATTCCTTGACTGATATCATTAACGTCAAGTTGAGGTATTTGATATATATTTGAACTCGTAAATCTTGATTATAACGGGTTCTAACGAATTATTTTAATTTTTTTTAATTTTTTTATGTTTATTAGTATGTTCATTAGAAACTCACTTTAATTTTTTTTCTTTAAGTTTAAGTTATGAATAATAAAGATTGCAAGAATATTTATTTTTTATTTAAAATATTTTATCCCGCCTCTTTCGTGTTCTTACAATGTATACATCATATGTTTTGCAGCTGCAAAAGTTTATATGACATCGCCGAGGATCCATATGTGTATCAACGTGTCACGTTGGACATATTTCCGTTAATTGCATGGAGTCATTTGCCCGAAAATAAACAAGCTTTCTTGACCAAATGCGAGGAAGCTAGCAATCCCGAGCTCTTATATAGACAAGTTGTGGTAAGTTTAATATTTTACTTAATAATTTATACGTGAAATCTATTTTAAATTAGTCATAAATCCAATGTATTTTTCCGTTACAATTTTCTTTAATTTTTCAGCGCCAATATTTCAGTGGGGATGGGAGTGAATCGACAATTAAATGTTTTGAAAAAGCTTGTAAATTGGGGCACATCGGGGCTATGTATGCTACATATATTATCATGCTATTTAGTAATGACGAAAAGATAAAAGAAAAAGGTATGGATTTATTGAACGATATGAAGAAAAATAGGAGTTTAAGGAGAGAATTGAAAGTGGGTTGCGATAAATTACTCAAAATATTAGGATCACTTTTGGTGATACGTCCAATTTATCGTCCCATACATTGTACACGGGGAGGCGGACACAAGAGGAAAAATGGTTGCCCAAACGAAGATGACGATGAAGATATACATTGTCTAGCTTGTAATGCTAATGATTAAATATTACACTCACACCTTTCGCGTCTGCACGCCAAAATACAAAGCGTTCAAACTCTATTTTATTCATGGTGCCGTCCATTTCAACCACGTATTATATAGGTGGGTGGTGTTTTTAGCCCACCCCAATATGGGAAACCACCCACCAAGAATGCAATTTGTGGTGCAAAATGGGCCGGAACCAATATAATTCCCTGCATAAGCTTTTCACTTTTCTAAGCAAATAGGTGTATAGAGTTTACAGACGGTAACAAATCATTTAGAATTTCATCTTTTCCAAAGTTCCAAGAAAGCTTTTGGTGTCTCTTTGATCGCCCACCTTCTTCTCCAAAGTTCCAAGAAGCCTTTCCGTCTCTTTGATCGCCGACGCATGAAACTTTCAGCATCAACGACAGTCGGAAGGAAATCTTTGCTCAGTGAATCTATTCCCAAACAAATACTCAGTGAAATCTTTGCTCGAGTTGCATCTCATTCCTTGACTGATATCATTAACGTCAAGTTGAGATATTTGATATATATTTGAACTCATAAATCTTGACTATAACGGGTTTTAACGAATTATTTTAATTTTTTTTTTTTGTATGTTCATTCGGAACTCCCTTTAATTTTTTTTTCTGTAAGTTTAAGTTATGAATAATAAAGATTGCAATAATATTTATTTTTTCTTTAAAATATTTTATCTCGCCTCTTTCGTGTTCTTACAATGTATACATCACATGTTTTGCAGCTGCGAAAATTTATAGGACATCGCCCAGGATCCATATGTGTATCAACGTGTAACGTTGGATATTTTTCCGTTAGTTGCATGGAGTCATTTGCCCGAAAATAAACAAGCCTTTTTGACCAAATGCGAGGAAGCTGGCAATCCCGAGGTCTTATATAGACAAGTTGTGGTAAGTTTAATATTTTACTTAATAATTTATATGTGAAATCTATTTTAAATTAGTCATAAATCCAATGTATTTTCTCGTTACAATTTTCTTTAATTTTTCTGTGCCAATATTTCAGCGGGGATGGGAGTGAATCGACAATTAAATGTCTTGAAAAAGCTTGTAAATTGGGGCACACCGGGTCTATGTATGCTACATATATTATCATGCTATTTAGTAATGACGAAAAGATAAAAGAAAAATGTATGGATTTATTGAACGATATGAAGAAAAATAGGAGTTTAAGGAGAGAATAGAAAGTGGGTCGCGATAAATTACTCAAAATTTTAGGATCACTTTGGGTGATACGTCCAATTTATCGTCCCATACATTGTACACGGGGAGGCAGACACAAGAGGAAAAATGGTTAGCCAAACGAAGATGACGATGAAGATATACATTGTCTAGCTTGTAATGCTAATGATTAAATATTACACTCACACCTTTCGCGTCTAAACGCCAAAATACAAAGCGTTCAGATTCTATTTTATTCATGGTGCTGTCCATTTCAACCACGTATTATATAGGTGGGTGTTTTTAGCCCACCCCCAATATGGGAAACCACCCACCAAGAATGCAATTTTGTGGTGCAAAATGGGCCGGGACCATTGGTCCCGACCCATGATATAATTCCCTGCTTAAACTTTTCACTTTTCTATGCAAATTGGTGTATAGAGTTTACAGACGGTAACAAATCATTTTGAATTTCATCTTTTCCAAAGTTCCAAGAAAGCTTTTGGTGTCTCTTTGATCGCCCACCTTCTTCTCCAATGTTCCAAAAAGCCTTTCCGTCTCTTTGATCGCCGACGACATGAAACATTCAGCATCAACGACGGTTGGAAGGAAATCTTTGCTCAGTGAAGCTATTCCCAAACAAATAATCAGTGAAATCTTTGCTCGAGTTGCATCTCATTCCTTGACTTATATCATTAACGTCAAGTTGAGGTATTTGATATATATTTGAACTCGTAAATCTTTATTATAACGGGTTCTAACGAATTATTTCAATTTTCTTTAATTTTTTTATGTTTATTAGTTTGTTCATTAGGAACTCCCTTTAATTTTTTTTTTAAGTTTTAATTTATGAATGATAAAGATTGCAATAATATTTATTTTTTCTTTAAAATATTTTATCTCGCCTCTTTCGTGTTCTTACAATGTATACATCACATGTTTTGCAGCTGCAAAAGTTTATATGACATCGCCCAGGATCCATATGTGTATCAACGTGTAACGTTGGACATTTTTCCGTTAGTTGCATGGAGTCATTTGCCCGAAAATAAACAAGCTTTCTTGACCAAATGCGAGGAAGCTGGCAATCCCGAGCTCTTATATAGACAAGTTGTGGTAAGTTTAATATTTTACTTAATAATTTATACGTGAAATTCATTTTAAATTAGTCATAAATCCAATTTATTTTTTCGTTACAATTTTCTTTAATTTTTCAGCGCCAATATTTCAGCGGGGAAGGGAGTGAATCGACAATTAAATGTCTTGAAAAAGCTTGTAAATTGGGGCACACCAGGGCTATGTATGCTACATATATTATCATGCTATTTAGTAATGACGAAAAGGTTAAAGAAAAATGTATAGATTTATTGAACGATATGAAGAAAAATAGGAGTTTAAGGAGAGAATTGAAAGTGGGTCGCGATAAATTACTCAAAATTTTAGAATCACTTTGGGTGATACGTCCAATTTATCGTCCCATACATTGTACACGGGGAGGGGGACACAAGAGGAAAAATGGTTGGCCAAACGAAGATGACGATGAAGATATACATTGTCTAGGTTGTAATGCTAATGATTAAATATTACACTCACACCTTTCGCGTCTGCACGCCAAAATACAAATCGTTCAGATTCTATTTTATTCATGGTGTCGTCCATTTCAACCACGTATTATATAGGTGGGTGGTGTTTTTAGCCCACCCCCAATATGGGAAACCACCCACCAAGAATGCTATTTTGTGGTGCAAAATGAGCCGGGACCATTGGTCCCGACCCATGATATAATTATTCCCTGCTTAAGCTTTTCACTTTTCTATGCAAATAAGTGTATAGAGTTTACATACGGTAACAAATCATTTCGAATTTCATCTTTTTCAAAGTTCCAAGAAAGCTTTTGGTGTCTCTTTGATCGCCCACCTTCTTCTCCAAAGTTCCAAAAAGCCTTTCCGTCTCTTTGATCGCCGTCGACATGAAACTTTCAGCAACAACGACAGTTGGAAGGAAATCTTTGCTCAGTGAAGCTATTCCCAAACAAATACTCAGTGAAATATTTGCTCGAGTTGCATCTCATTCCTTGACTGATATCATTAATGTCAAGTTGAGGTATTTGATATATATTTGAACTCGTAAATCTTGATTATAACGGGTTCTAACGAATTATTTTAATTTTTTTTAATTTTCTTATGTTTATTAGTTTGTTCATTAGGAACTCCCTTTAATTTTTTTTCTTTAAGTTTTAAGTTATGAATGATAAAGATTGCAATAATATTTATTTTTTCTTTAAAATATTTTATCTCGCCTCTTTCGTGTTCTTACAATGTATACATGACATGTTTTGCAGCTGCAAAAGTTTATATGACATCGCCCAGGATCCATATGTGTATCAACGTGTAACGTTGGACATTTTTCCATTAGTTGCATGGAGTCATTTGCCCGAAAATAAATAAGCTTTCTTGACCAAATGCGAGGATGCTGGCAATCCCGAGCTCTTATATAGACAAGTTGTGGTAAGTTTAATATTTTACTTAATAATTTATACGTGAAATCTATTTTAAATTAGTCATAAGTCCAATGTATTTTCTCGTTACAATTTTCTTTAATTTTTCAGTGCCAATATTTCAGCGGGGATGGGAGTGAGTCGACAATTAAATGTCTTGAAAAAGCTTGTAAATTGGGGCACACCGGGGCTATGTACGCTACATATATTATCATGCTATTTAGTAATGACGAAAAGATAAAAGAAAAATATATGGATTTATTGAACGATATGAAGAAAAATAGGAGTTTAATGAGGGAATTGAAAGTGAGTCGCGATAAATTACTCTAAATTTTAGGATCACTTTGGGTGATACGTCCAATTTATCGTCCCATACATTGTACACGGGGAGGCAGACACAAGAGGAAAAATGGTTGGCCAAACGAAGATGACGATGAAGATATACATTGTCTAGCTTGTAATGCTAATGATTAAATATTACACTCACACCTTTTGCGTCTGCACGCCAAAATACAAAGCGTTCAGATTCTATTTTATTCATGGTGTTGTCCATTTCAACCACGTATTATATAGGTGGGTGGTGTTTTTAGCCCACCCCCAATATGGGAAACCACCCACCAAGAATGCAATTTTGTGGTGCAAAATGGGCCGGGACCATTGGTCCCGACCCATGATATAATTCCCTGCTTAAGCTTTTCACTTTTCTATGCAAATAGGTGTATAGAGTTTACACAGACGGTAACAAATCATTTCGAATTTCATCTTTTCCAAAGTTCCAAGAAAGCTTTTGGTGTCTCTTTGATCGCCCACCCTCTTCTCCAAAGTTTCAAAAAGCCTTTCCGTCTCTTTGATCGCCGACGACATGAAACTTTCAGCATCAACGACAGTTGGAAGGAAATCTTTGCTTAGTGAAGCAATTCCCAAACAAATACTCAGTGAATTCTTTGCTCGAGTTGCATCTCATTCCTTAACTGATATCATTAACGTTAAGTTGAGGTATTTGATATATATTTGAACTCGTAAATCTTGATTATAACGGGTTCTAACGAATTATTTTAATTTTTTTTAATTTTCTTATGTTTATTAGTTTGTTCATTAGGAACTCCCTTTAATTTTTTTTCTTTAAGTTTTAAGTTATGAATGATAAAGATTGCAATAATATTTATTTTTTCTTTAAAATATTTTATCTCGCCTCTTTCGTGTTCTTACAATGTATACATCACATGTTTTGCAGCTGCAAAAGTTTATATGACATCGCCCAGGATCCATATGTGTATCAACGTGTAATGTTGGACATTTTTCCGTTAGTTGCATGGAGTCGTTTGCCCGAAAATAAACAAGTTTTCTTGACCAAATGCGAGGAAGCTGCAATCCTGAGCTCTTATATAGACAAGTTGTGGTAAGTTTAATATTTTACTTAATAATTTATACGTGAAATCTATTTTAAATTATTCATAATTCCAATGTATTTTCTCGTTACAATTTTCTTTAATTTTTCAGCGCCAATATTTCAGCGGGGATGGGAGTGAATCGACAATTAAATGTCTTGAAAAAGCTTGTAAATTGGGGCACACCGGGGCTATGTATGCTACATATATTAACATGCTATTTAGTAATGACGAAAAGATAAAAGAAAAATGTATGGATTTATTGAACGATATGAAGAAAAATAGGAGTTTAAGGAGAGAATTGAAAGTGGGTCGCGATAAATTACTCAAAATTTTAGGATCACTTTGGGTGATACGTCCAATTTATCGACCCATACATTGTACACGGGAAGAGTAAAAATGGTTGGCCAAACGAAAATGACGATGAAGATATACATTGTCTAGCTTGTAATGCTAATGATTAAATATTACACTCACACCTTTCGCGTCTGCATGCCAAAATACAAAGCGTTCAGACTCAATTATATTCATGGTGCCGTCCATTTCAACCACGTATTATATAGGTGGGTGGTGTTTTTAGCCCACCCCCAATATGGGAAACCACCCACCATGAATGCAATTTTGTGGTGCAAAATGGGCCGGGACCATTGGTCCTGACCGATGATATAATTCCCTACTTAAGCTTTTCACTTTTCTGTGCAAATAGGTGTATAGAGTTTACAGACGGTAACAAATCATTTCGAATTTCATCTTTTTCAAAGTTCCAAGAAAGCTTTTGGTGTCTCTTTGATCGTCCACCTTCTTCCCCAAAGTTCCAAAAAGCCTTTCCGTCTCTTTGATCGCCAACGACATGAAACTTTCAGCATCAACGACAGTTAGAAGGAAATCTTTGCTTAGTGAATCAATTCCCAAACAAATACTCAGTGAATTCTTTGCTCGAGTTGCATCTCATTCCTTGACTGATATCATTAACGTCAAGTTGAGGTATTTTGATATATATTTGAACTCATAAATCTTGACTATATAACGGGTTCTAATGAATTATTTTAATTTTTTTTAATTTTTTTATGTTTATGAGTTTGTTCATTAGGAACTCCCTTTAATTTTTTTTCTTTATGTTTTAAGTTATGAATGATAAAGATTGCAAGAATATTTATTTTTTCTTTAAAATATTTTATCTCGCCTCTTTCGTGTTCTTACAATGTATACATCACATGTTTTGCAGCTGCAAAAGTTTATATGACATCGCAAAGGATCCATATGTGTATCAACGTGTAACGTTGGACATTTTTCCGTTAGTTTTATGGAGTCATTTGCCCGAAAATAAACAAGCTTTCTTGACCAAATGCGAGGAAGCTGGCAATCCCGAGCTCTTATATAGACAAGTTGTGGTAAGTTTAATATTTTACTTAATAATTTATACGTGAAATCTATTTTAAATTAGTCATAAATCCAATGTATTTTCTCGTTACAATTTTCTTTAATTTTTCAGCGCCAATATTTCAGCGGGGATGGGAGTGAATCGACAATTAAATGTCTTGAAAAACCTTGTAAATTGGGGCACACCGGGGCTATGTATGCTACATATATTATCATGCTATTTAGTAATGACGAAAAGATAAAAAAAAAGGTATGGATTTATTGAACGATATAAGAAAAATAGGAGTTTAAGGAGAGAATTGAAAGTGGGTCGCGATAAATTACTCAAAATTTTAGGATCACTTTGGGTGATACGTCCAATTTATCGTCCCATACAATGTACACGGGGAGGCAGACACAAGAGGAAAAATGGTTGGCCAAACGAAGATGACGATGAAGATATACATTGTCTAGGTTGTAATGCTAATGATTAAATATTATACTCACACCTTTCGCGTCTGCACGCCAAAATACAAATCGTTCATATTCTATTTTATTCATGGTGTCGTCCATTTCAACCACGTATTATATAGGTGGGTGGTGTTTTTAGCCCACCCCCAATATGGGAAACCACCCACCAAGAATGCTATTTTGTGGTGCAAAATGAGCCGGGACCATTGGTCCCGACCCATGATATAATTCCCTGCTTAAGCTTTTCACTTTTCTATGCAAAAGGTGTATAGAGTTTACAGACGGTAACAAATCATTTCGAATTTCATCTTTTCCAAAGTTCCAAGAAAGCTTTTGTTGTCTCTTTGATCGCCCACATTCTTCTCCAAAGTTCCAAAAAGCCTTTCCATCTCTTTGATCGCCGACGACATGAAACTTTCAGCATCAACGACAGTTGGAAGGAAATCTTTGCTCAGTGAAGCTATTCCCAAACAAATACTCAGTGAAATCTTTGCTCGAGTTGCATCTCATTCCTTGACTGATATCATTAACATCAAGTTGAGGTATTTGATATATATTTGAACTCGTAAATCTTGATTATAACGGGTTCTAACGAATTATTTTAATTTTTTTATGTTTATTAGTTTTTTCATTAGGAACTCCCTTTAATTTTTTTCTTTAAGTTTTAAGTTATGAATGGTAAAGATTGCAAGAATATTTATTTTTTCTTTAAAATATTTTATCTCGCCTCTTTCGTGTTCTTACAATGTATACATCACATGTTTTGCAGCTGCAAAAGTTTATATGACATCGCCGAGGATCCATATGTGTATCAACGTGTAACGTTGGACATTTTTCCGTTAGTTGCATGGAGTCATTTGCCCGAAAATAAACAAGCTTTCTTGACCAAATGCGAGGAAGCTGGCAATCCCGAGCTCTTATATAGACAAGTTGTGGTATGTTTAATATTTTACTTAATAATTTATACGTGAAATCTATTTTAAATTAGTCATAAATCTAATGTATTTTCCCGTTACAATTTTTTTTAATTTTTCAGCGCCAATATTTCAGCGGGGTTGGGTGTGAATCGACAATTAAATGTCTTGAAAAAGCTTGTAAATTGGGGCACACCGGGGCTATGTATGCTACATATATTATCATGCTATTTAGTAATGACGAAAAGATAAACGAAAAAGGTATTGATTTATTGAACGATATGAAGAAAAATAAGAGTTTAAGGAGAGAATTGAAAGTGGGTCGCGATAAATTTCCCAAAATTTTAGGATCACGTTGGGTGATACGTCTAATTTATCATCCCATACATTGTACACGGGGAGGCGGACACAAGAGGAAAAATGGTTGGCCAAACGAAGATGACAATGAAGATATACATTGTCTAGCTTGTAATGCTAATGATTAAATATTACACTCACACCTTTCGCGTCTGCACGCCAAAATACAAAGCGTTCAGACTCTATTTTATTCATGGTGCCGCCCATTTCAACCACGTATTATATAGGTGGGTGGTGTTTTTAGCCCACCCCCAATATGGAAAACCACCCACCAAGAATGCAATTTTGTGGTGCAAAATGGGCCGGGACCATTGGTCCCGACCCATAATATAATTCCCTGCTTAAACTTTCCACTTTTCTATGCAAATAGGTGTATAGAGTTTACAGACGGTAACAAATCATTTCGAATTTCATCTTTTCCAAAGTTCCAAGAAAGCTTTTGGTGTCTCTTTGATCGCCCACCTTCTTCTCCAAAGTTCCAAAAGCCTTTTTGTCTCTTTGATCGCCGACGACATGAAACTTTCAGCGTCAACGACAGTTGGAAGGAAATCTTTGCTCAGTGAAGCTATTCCCAAACAAATACTCAGTGAAATCTTTGCTCGAGTTGCATCTCATTCCTTGACTGATATCATTAACGTCAAGTTGAGGTATTTGATATATATTTGAACTCGTAAATCTTGATTATAACGGGTTCTAACGAATTATTTCAATTTTTTTTAATTTTTTTTATGTTTATTAGTTTATTCATTAGGAACTCCCTTTAATTTTTTTCTTTAAGTTTTAAGTTATGAATGGTAAAGATTGCAAGAATATTTATTTTTTCTTTAAAATATTTTATCTCGCCTCTTTCGTGTTCTTACAATGTATACATCACATGTTTTGCAGCTGCAAAAGTTTATGTGACATCGCCGAGGATCCACATGTGTATCAACGTGTAACGTTGGACATTTTTCCGTTAGTTGCATGGAGTCATTTGCCCGAAAATAAACAAGCTTTCTTGACCAAATGCGAGGAAGCTGGCAATCCCGAGCTCTTATATAGACAAGTTGTGGTAAGTTTAATATTTTACTTAATAATTTATACGTGAAATCTATTTTAAATTAGTCATAAATCCAATGTATTTTTCCCGTTACAATTTTCTTTAATTTTTCAGTGCCAATATTTCAGCCGGGAACGGAGTGAATCGACAATTTAATGTCTTGAAAAAGCTTGTAAATTGGGGCACACCGGGGCTATGTATGCTACATATATTATCATGCTATTTTGTAATGACGAAAAGATAAAAGACAAAGGTATGGATTTATTGAACGATATGAAGAAAAATAGGAGTTTAAGGAGAGAATTGAAAGTGGGTCGCGATAAATTACTCAAAATTTTAGGATCACTTTGGGTGATACGTCCAATTTATCGTCCCATACATTGTACACGGGGAGGCGGATACAAGAGGGACCAAACGAAGATGACGATGAAGATATATATTGCCTAGCTTGTAATGCTAATGATGAAATTGGTCGATTTGGTAGTCAATTTCGTTAGGTCATTGTTTTTTCTCATGTTATTTTTGTTTAGATTGAACGTTAAATTTTATTTTTGAAAAATGTCTATGTTTGAATATTCTACGTATATATACATATTATTATGAGATATTTAATCAAATTTTATTAAAAGTCAACCTTGTAACTACAATTCTAAAATGTAAGGACCCAAAAACTTAGTTGGGTTTGAGTAGAAATATGTATGAACCCAAATTGCCACACCTAGTTGAGATGAAAATGAAGCATTATTGAGTGTGGTAAATAAGTTAGACCTAATTTGAACCCAAATTGGACCCGAATTGGGCCCAATTTAAAACCCAATTGGACCCAAATGTTGGTAGAAGCCAACCCAATTGAAATTACATTGTTAAAAATTTAGGACCCAATTCATAGAAAACTTAGTTAGTTTTGGGTCTAAATACATGTTTGGACCCAAATTGCCACCCCTAATTTATTATATTATATATATATATATATATTTTATTTATACATTGTACTTATGTATCTATATATAATTTATATATAGATAAATTTGAAATTAAATAGAAAGTTAAACATATTTTAAGGAAGATTTTTTGTAGAATTAATACGGCACCCTAGTTGTACCAGCGTTGACCTTTTGTGGGCAGGAGCCTTTGGCCCTCTAGCACCTAAGCCTGAACAGCTGCAACCTTTTGTGAGCAGGAGTCTCCCATCAACTTTTCCCTCATCTCCCATTTAACTACTCCCTCATATCCTTCTCTCCCTCACTTCACACTTCTCTCCCTCATCAACTTTGTTTAAGGTATGTGGTTAATTTTGGTTTATTATTTAATATTTAGTTTAAAGATAACTTAGATTGAAACACATATTCTAATTATCAATCGTTTTCATTGTTAGGAAATGAAAAGTTTTCAAGGTTATGGTCATAGTACGAATCCAGATAGCATAATTATTACTACCAGTAAGCACATAAGGAATAATACTTTGATTTGTGTAATCAGAGGCATGCAAATGTAACGGATTGCTAAGGTTCAAGTTAGAAATAGATGTAACAGGTGGAATAATAGTGGTATCAGTCATGATGTCAGATTGTTAAAAAGCACCAAAGAAACAGATACCGTAATGCACAGAAGTAACAGAAGCAAAGAAAAACGAGACAAGACATAACCAAGAACAACAACTAAACTGCCGATAACACAGATCGACAGTAGCAAAGGGTAGAAGAAAGATACCATAGTGTTAAGGTTCAAGTTAGAAATAGATGTAACAGGTGGAATAATAGTGGTATCAGTCATGATGTCAGATTGTTAAAGAGCACCAAAGAAACAGATACCGTAATGCACAGAAGTAACAGAAGCAAAGAAAAACGAGACAAGACATAACCAAGAACAACAACTAAACTGCCGATAACACAGATCGACAGTAGCAAAGGGTAGAAGAAAGATACCATAGTGTTTTTTGTTGTCAAAGACATGCAAAATATTTAAATAACTGATCCTTGTATAAAAAGTTAGAGTGAAGCAGAAGCAAACAATATACTTGTCTTGTACACACCTCCACCTAAAAAAATAGCAGATTTGAACAACCAAGAAAAAAACCGGTAAAGAACCAAAGAAAAAACCGATAAAAAGGGAACAATACCCAAGTGTGTTCTAGATCATACAGATCTGAGCAAAAAATACCCGGATTTGAAAGAAAAACGTAATCGGTACACCAAGGAGTTAGATCTGATCGTGTAACAATCTGATCGCAAAACGACAGATTGAGTCCCAAAAAATGCAAGATCTGGGAAAATACGTATATCGGCACACCAGATCTTATCACGTAACCACAAAGTGAGTGCTAAAGAACCAACGACGGCCACAAGCAAACCAACAGATCACCGATCTTAGCCAAACAGAGGCTAAACAACGAAATATATGTAAAAAAATATTTACCAACCACGTTTGTATTCGGTGAGTGTATAGAAGACAACACACAAAATAATGAAAAAGGGTATACAACATAAAATTTCAGTGAAAGACTGAAATAGCGTCCAAGATCGAAGGGAGAAGAGGACTGGCTCTTGATGCCATCTTAAGATACTCTTGAATATATGAACGAATGTAAGAAAAAAGCAGATGAATATTCTGCATAACATTATGAACTAGAGGGAAGAACTTAGAGGAAGAATGTAGCCGACTTGAATGTATAAGAAGAATAATGAAACCATAGATGCTAAATTCCCTTTTTTATATAAAGACTATCCGGTATTTACACATTAACCCCTGGAGAACTTCCTTATATCGTAGGAACCCCTGAGAAATGTAAAGATGGGCCTTAAGTGTCTATTGGGCTCGAGCATGATCTTGGTTGATGGGCTTTGAGCTTTGACCCGTATCTTCTACCAACTTGAAGCTTGATCTCTGGCCCAACTCCTGTTAGCCCACCTTTTGTTGGCCTTTAACAAAATGTTTGATAATGAATAAAAATCTACTTTGAAGAACTAATTAAGTTTATTAGATTGTCAGTGTACCCAAACATGCTAAAACTCATGTTTTTGACCAATTATCTTTGAGGGTTGATTCCTTCGATATTATTCTTAAACGCTATCTTGAAATTGAATTCTTAATCTCTTTCAAAATACTGTCCAATTCAGTAAGTTTAATAGCGTGCAATTTGGCTATGTAGGATTCTGGAAATTACTCATGAGTTCCGGTATAAGAAAATCACGTGAAATTGTAAACTTAAAGAATAAAGGGACAACTTCTTTTTGCTTTACTATACAAAATTTTGATGACAAAGAAAGGGCGTTACAAAGTTTGAAGATTTTCTACTGCCTCAAGTGGGATTAGATTTAGATACTTTCAAGACATTTGAATAAAATAAAGCATATAACAAGTAGATAATAGAGATAAGTATTTGAAAAATAGTAGGTGGGGGATGGAAGATAAGGTAATAATGTGAAGGGGGATAATAAAATCTCTTTTTGCAAAAAACAAGAATTATTTATTTGTTCATTCTTTCTAAATTGTAATTATTATTATTATTAACAATTAATGACTCATCTTGAGCAATAATTTAGTGCTAAATAACATAGTTGTGACATATGTCACTAATTGTCATAGGTGACAATTTTAAAAGAACTTTTGTTAGGGTTAGCATTGATTTTGAAAAATCACTCGAAATAACGACTGCTACACGCCGGTTTTATCAAATTTTTTAGTAAAAAATTACGGTTTAAATTTAAGTAAAAACTAAGAACTATGCCTCTCGTTGTAATTTGATATCAAAACACACCGCACTGCCACCTCCTATATATTATAGCAATCTCATGTTTGATCATCTATTATTTTATATCCTTCTAACTATTTTTAAAAAAAAATTCTTTTGCAAATTTTAGTGTACAAATTCAAATAAACAAACAAGTATACCATGTCATTTTGTACCATTAGTTTATATATATATATATATATATATATATATATTTCAACTTCTACTCTTCATGATAAGTTATATTAAAATATTTTCTAAAATAGAAATGTTTATTTAATTATTTGATAAAATTATATAAATAAGAAAATATGCATAATAGTATATTTATACTCAGTTTAAAATTGAAATTTAAACTGACATAACACCTTTTCTTTTAGTGAATCATGGAGATTAATTTTGATAAATATTTTCCTAATCGGTGATTTCTTATGTATAAATTACATTCTCGATCACATACAATTTACTTATTTAATTTTAGAAATAATAACCTGAACAATCGTTAAAGCACACCAGACTAAATTGTTGTTTTAATTTACAAAATCTCAGTGTCAAATTTTATTTTCTCTAAACAGTACTTAGCAATTCAATTTGGAATTAGTAAAATAGAAAATCCCCACAACTGCACCGTGGTCACCCCTAACTTTTGTCACTTAAAACCACTTTATTATGACAAAATAAAATTAATAAGTGCATACCTAATACCAACTTTGATATTATTAGATTTAAATTTGCAATTAATATTATTTTTACCGAAATAGGTAGCTCATATTCTTATGTTTTGCCACAAGTTTTTTTTCCCAAGGATTTGTTATAAACATGTTTTAACAGCAAGCTTTTCATCCTTGGGTACTTAATATACTTTTATCTTATTAAAAAATAGTTGGACATTAATTTCATATGAACGTATATTGGCACATTAAATACTCATTTGTCTTTTTCAATGATCGTTCAAACTTTGTCGCTTACCAAAGGTCACCTTCTTAGGTTAGCAATATTAATTATTGTGAGGCTCGGATATGTTATTTTATCTTCATATTTTACCGTATATATATGTATGTACAATCTCAGTTTCTCAATATAATATTCCTTATAAATTAAATTTAGAATTTTTTACACGGAATTAGAAAAGGATGAGGTTAAAAATCAAAGTGTCTCCTTAAATCAATTTATAGGCTTTATTTTATCGAATTACGTATCTACTTTATATGATTCTAAAAAAATTTATCCACCAATAGTAGAGTTCATAATCACACAAACAATTAGAGAGTATTTTGATGAGTAAAATTATGAAAATCCCCCCTTTCCAAATGACTTGGAGGGTGTACTAAATGAGTTGATAAACCTTTTAGTTTTACTTCATATATATATTTAGATCTTTATTAAGCCTAGTTAACATGGATTCAGCTCTTCTACTTGAACTATATCATAATTAAGTACACATACAGCTTGACTAAATAAAACCTAGTCGACAATTAATCACATTTAAATTTTGACTAGATAAAATTTTATACGAATTATCCAAAGAAATTAATATAGAAATGAGATGGAAATAGTTGTGTAGAGGCATGGAGAAGCAAGAAGTTATATAGTTAACCGGTGGTAAGAAGTTAAGAACATATATAAAGAGCACATGAAACAGTAGTTGCAGTCATAATCTGATCCATCTCGATTAGTGTGCCAATTTGTTTGAAACCTATACATACATATATGCATACAGATTGAGGATGTTTTAGGGGACCCCTTCTAGAATAGTTTATTTTTTGTAATAAGATAGGGCAGTAGGGTCCCACTTAATATCTAATAATAGTCATTTTTTCCATCACCGGCACCGGATTCTGATGGCCGGCCCCCCACCAGAGGCCTCTGACGCCTCTCATGTGAAGTGGGGTTTTTATTTTATCCTTCTTTTAATATAGAATTTACTCTTTTTTAATTACCCACTCAAATACTGCACATATTTTCATAATTATAATTATTATAAATAATAATATTAATATATATGTATGAATAATTGCACCACCAAAAGCACTTATGGCAACCCTGGAACAGTTGGTAGATTAGATCTCTGCCATTTCCACAGTACTGCACCAAAATGTAGCATCTTAATTTACCATCAATTGTTATGCATATATATATTTATTATAGAAATTCATGAATATATGATTATATATTGTGTCTTTGTATTTAAATAGAAATACAAAATTATTTCAAGGGTCTTAATAATTTTATGCTAGCTAGTTGATCAATTTCCCCTATGATGCTGTTCTACACGGCAATATTCAATCATGCACCCGAATTCCTGACATTTCTCATACAATGCAGCTAAACATTGTTTTGTATATATATATAAATAATGGACAAGAGGAAAAGATAAAGAAAAGAAAAGGCTGGCCAACTTTGTGATAAATAATGGCATATTTTATAATAAAAAACCAAAGTGATAAAATGACAATTATAAAATAATAAAAGCAAATAAATAGGGATGATGTATTGGTAAAATTCAATATTCATGACAATAATATAATAATGGACCACTTCCTAAATTTATATATATATATATATATATACCTTTCCCTAGTGGCTCAATTAGCTTGTTCCCAACATCACTATTTCAATCTCCTTTTGGCCATATATCTTTTCATTTCTTCTCCAATAGACACTTATACAACTACTGTTTTATTACAGTTTCTTTTGCTTCAACTGCAGTTTCTGATAAAAACTCTCAGTCTCAACACTACTAAATTATAAACAAATAAAAACCCATAAATTTCTTACATAAATCAAGAAATTATAGCCATTTTGAAACCAGGAGGTACCCATGGATAATGAGTTTATGAAGTCTAGTGCAGAAGATCAGATTGAAATGATGCTAATGCAAATGGGCTACTCAGATGACCATGTCGACGAAATGAATCCCATCATGGAATTCAACAATCATATTCCAAATAACACTAATATTTATCAAACCCAGAATGATCATGTTAATTCACCTACATTCATAAACCTAAACCCTTCCACCATATCTTTCTCCAATAGGGTTCATGATTATGAACACCCAAACCTTCACCACCACCACAACTCAAGCGGCGGCGCGTGGGGAACAGATGAATACTCTGCCGCCTCGCCGTCTCAGAAGCGAAACTCAATGGCCGCAATGCGGGAGATGATATTCCGAATCGCGGCAATGCAACCTATCCACATTGACCCAGAAACCGTTAAGCCGCCCAAGAGAAAGAACGTGAAAATATCGTCGGACCCTCAGAGCGTGGCGGCGCGCCACCGCCGGGAAAGGATAAGTGAACGGATTAGGATACTTCAGAGGCTAGTACCTGGTGGAACTAAAATGGACACTGCTTCGATGCTTGATGAGGCTATTCATTATGTCAAGTTCTTGAAGAATCAAGTTCAGTCGCTCGAAAGGGTGGCGGCGAATAGGCCGGCGGCAGCGGCGGGGATTGGGTTTCCGGTGCCGATGACGAGTGGGAGTTATTTCCCGGCGGCAGCAAAAGGGTATCATCATAATTCGATGGGTCATAATGTGCAGTATTTAGCAGATGCATGACTTTTTGTTGCCCTATCAGAGTTGACAGAAAGGGTGAGAGGAGAGTTGAGTGTTTAATTAATTAAAAGTGTAAAATATGCTTAAAAGGGGTTTGTTTCTAATTATGGGGGATTAATATTAATCTTGTTTAATTGTGGGGTTGTTGTAAAGAAAGAGGGCGTTATAATCATTGCCAAATTATGTCATGCATGTGTGTGTATTGTCACAACAATAACATTGGCTTAATAGAATTTGATTTTTCTTATTGTTATTTCAAATTGATATATAATTGATTTAGGAAATAAAATATGTGATTTTGTTTGAATAAACTTCTTTATATCACACATACCAAAAATTGACTATATTCCCTAGATCTATCCGGAACTCATTTGCGCTCTATTTTATCCATTTATGGTACGTCCTAAACTAAGTATCCATTTCTTAAAACGGACTAATATGCTTTTAAATATATAAGATGTGATAATAATAAATCCATATCGACGTCAATGAGCGCCAAATCTTGTAGGAGTTGAGTTTTGAATCACTTAATAACATTTGCCAGAACAAATTGCAATTAATTATTTAATGTCACTTTGTAAGAGAAAAATCTTGATTGGAAAAAATGATTGATAGGCAATAAAGAGATGAGAATTGGGACCAATGGAGAACACACTTGCTCCTAAAACCTATAACTTGTAGGTCCTCTTCACAATGTACCATGTACAATGTCTTAGGAGACGTTAACTTCTAAGTCAAAATTTTGGAGATTTTTTTTTATGGTAAAGGTTTCTTCATACCAATATGCAATTTATGGACGATTGACTCATAAATTTCATGTGGGCATAAATCCCACTTGGATTTATTGATCTCATTTTGGATCTAATTGTATCGGTGATTTTTTTGTGTAATACTTATAATTAATGTTACCATAGTAATAAGGGCGACAAGGTCTCTTGCATTGAAACCCTCCAAATTGGTAGATATGGAGTCTTTGTTTGTTTTTGTTTTTAAATGTCATTTTTTAGATTTTAAACCCAAAAATTCAAAATCACCTTAACACACCAAATTCTCATCTAAACTTACTTTTTCTCTAACTCTAATTTTTCAATCCACTATATAACTAATATATATCATTTCACACATTCAACAATCAAATCATTTATTATAATCATTATTTCTCTTTATCTTTCATAATTTACAATTTTTCAATTTATATTAATTCACAGAATTATTATATAATACAACTATAATAATCATTGTACACACCATCCATCAACATATCAACATTGATTTGACACATTTACAACTTCAACCTATTTTTAAAAATATAAATATATACCTATTATTTTCACACGAATTTCGGTAGTACGCAATTTTCGATAAAATTTTAAAATTTTTACTCAAAAACATAAATAAACAAAGCCGGAGCATTTTATTTTTATTTTTTGGTGAAATTTTCTAGTATATATAAGTGAAAAACTGTTTTCGGGTGTTTTGGAGTGAGAAGGCTTTGCATCATATGTTGGGATAGGAAACCATAAATTAAAATTAAGCATTATTTGAATCCTGATTTTAAAAAATGCGAAAATAATAAAAAAGAAAAAAAAAGTACTGCAAATTCTTTATATTTCATTGAAGATATTAGGATGTTTTTATTAATTTTGTATACAATTTTTTTTATATATATTTATGTTAGTTAGATTTGACACGATGACTAAGTCTTATAATTTTATATATACATCTAATCATAGATAATATTATTTATTGAGAAATGATAATGAAATTTTCTCTAATCTAATCATATTAATTTGAAGCGAGTAATTAAATTTTTTTGTATAACCAATAATAATTTAATTAAACTGCACAAGAGGCTAAGTGTCGATTCTTCAACCTTAAACATTTATGTGAAACATAAACATGTTTATTCTTGTATTTGTGCTGCGTAAAATCCAAATTAGGGTTATGGCAATCATGAATCATGCGAAACAATGATTATATTAAAATAAGATTAAAGTACGCATGCTGTTGAGTATGTGTCCTTATGATCGTAATATAATAAATATTAAACGTTTAACAAAACAAGAAAATAATTCGTCGTGATAAATAAAGCTCGTCAATCATCATCACGCGAAAAATTATTAACAATAATGAGCAACAATAATTTAGGTAGTATGGAGCCCCTAATTAAAATATACCCAACAGATCACAATTAAAGATTGTAGAAGCAACAGGCCAAGGAGAGGGAATAATAGTGCATGATAGGCCAATGCACGAGAATTCCACGTGAACTACTGACACTGTTGCGGTGGCATTTGCCACTTCAGCACCCACGTGGCATATCTCAGTCCGACGTGTTGTTCCACGTCAAATAGAATTTTTAATTATTAGGGCTTATTCATCTATGATTATTTTTGAATGCATTATCGATAAAGTTATTTCTACATATATACAAGAGCCATAGCAGCTCTTTTTCGTCAGGTGCTTAGGCTACTTTTCCGTTTTTTCCCATTTTCTTTTTCATTTATATTTATTGTTTTCCCTTTTTTTTTTGGTTGTGGGCCTTCAAAACGACACCGTTTTTCCTTCCCTAAAAAAAAAAAAGGAGCTTCAACGTTTTCTTCCAATACCGTTTCCCCAGATGTCTTCTCTCACTCGCGCAGGAGCTACGCGTTCCTTGCCCAGCCCGCCACGATCACATCTCATTTTTCCCCTATTTGATTTACATTCGCAGCGACATGCATCACCCACGCATACCAAAAACAAGTCCGAAAAAGGTGTTTTCAGGGTTTCTAGGTTTTCGAAAGAGGGTTTTCGATTCGTGTGTTTCTCAGTTTTCGGAAGTTTTTTTGTGCTGTTGTCGGGTGTGGGAACGAATGCCGTTGGATGTGATCTGTCTCCAGGGGTTAGTTTGCTTCTTTTCTTCTTGTGAACTTGCATTATCACTTCATATTTACGATTGTCGTCTGTTCAATAATAGATATGGCTGAATATTTTTGGGATATTTGTTCAAACATTTTTTGGTTTGACAGATTAAAAAGAGCATAATTTGGAATTTTATGTTGATATGCTATTACGAATTGAGAATACCTCTGTTTTTTCATTCCTTTGTTTGAAATTTTTTTAGTGAGAGTGAAGTATAATTTCAGGTGTTTCTTCTTATTGTAACTTTAAAACCAGATATTAACTTAATATATTGGAGTTCTTCACAGCATCAATTCAATTCTAACCAAAACATGCTCAGATTTTATTCTATGTTGTTATGTTCAAACTTCAGCTATTGTTTCATTATGGTTATGAAAATATCTGCTTTCAGGTTTCATTTGCAACTTGTACACTTTAGCTTCTGTTGCCTTTCACCACTGCCTCTATAAATATCAGGTAGATTTATTTTTTGTCAGGGGAGTTTTTAAATTTAAGTTTCATTTTTTCTTTGTTTACATTACGAAGTGCGAACAACTTAAATGTATGCTTCTTACATCTGATAGATTGCAGATTGTTGTGCCTTCCAGCTTTAACTTTATTATAGCAACAACATATACCTCTTCAGGTAATTTTATATCTTTTCTGTTAGGTGCTGGGAATTTTTTTCCTCTGTTTTTTATATTTCAGACTTCGATTGTGTATTTCTCCCTTCTTGCTAAACTATTTTACTTCGTTCAAACAATTTTTGGTTTTTCCTTTTTTTTGAGGTTAGCCCAACCTGTTTATCCTACTCTGAGTGGTTGTATATTTCCTGTTGTTTAGTTTCTCCGTGGCGACTCCCGTAGTATTACTATTAGTTTCATTACACATATAATATTTTGCCTATGGACAGTTTAACATATACAAATGAATCTGATCATGCACCATTAAGTGATGAGGAATCTAAACGAATTAGGTGCAATAAAAAACAGCGCGAGCTTTATAATGCAATGTCTAATGAGAAAAGGGACATCAAAAACTCACAACGTAGGGCAGCCTATGCTCAGAGAACTTCATTGAAACAATCAAACTTATATGGTTTACGTCGTTTAGCTACAATTGGAACACAGCCATGGCACCTACCAGCTACACCTTCTTGCAAATATTGTAGTGCAGTTAGATTTTATCGTGAACCACCGGGCTTCTGTTGTTCAAGTGGGCAGGTATCTCTTTCGTCAATAGATGTACCTGAGGAATTGCGCAATTTACTTTTTGGTTCTTCTCAATTATCAGTGCACTTTAGATCGAATATTCGTACTTATAATAATGCCTTTGCTTTTACTTCCTTCGGAGTCACATATGATAGGGACCTTTGTCGAAATGATAAGAACGTGTACACCTTTAAAGTGCAGGGAATGGTTTATCACTTTATCAATGATCTTATTCCAACTGAGGGAAAAGGAAAAAATTTGCAGCTGTATTTTTTTGATACTGAAAATGAGGTCTATAATCGACTAGCTGTGTCAGATAAATTAAAAGAGGAAGTAATTTTAATGCTACTTAAACTTCTTAAGAGTAACCCATATTCAGCCTTTTTCCGTAATCTACGCGAATATTCTGATTTAAATGAATATAAAATTGTTCTAAGAGCAGACCCCGGAATAAATCAAAATACACACAATCTCCCAACAGTAGACCAGATTGCAGCAATATGGAAGGATATAGATGAACCCAATCAATCTCAACCTCGTGATATTCAAGTTTATACAAAATCTGGTCATAGTCAGAAAGTTGAATATTATTACGGCTGTTATGATCCATTACAATATATTATACTATTTCCTCGAGGTGAACCTGGGTGGAATGTCGGTATTAAACGGAAAAGACCTTCAGAAATAACGAATACCACAGAGTTCATGGAATGTTGTGAAGGTTCGCATTCGACGTTTCCTTTATCTACATCTTCAGCAGCTCAGCTATTACATACGGAGGCGAAAGGTAAATCTATTATAAATTGTTTGTTTGTAATGCCATTTGATGCACTCAAATATTTTATGTTGCCCTTTCAAATCTTATATTCATCTATATTATATTTGTAGTTGTTGAGAAAAATTTGGCAAAAAGAGCCTCGGTGTCTGCACGAGAATATTATTGTTATAGACTTCAAATGCGTAACAACGAAAGATCCATATTATTGCACACTGGTAGGTTACTGCAACAATACCTTAATGACATGTACATAAAAGTTGAAACACAGAGGCTTGACTATTTTCGTAAAGAACAACACCAGAAGCACGCTAGGATGGAGTCTCTTCAGGGTATAGTTGACAGCCTAGGGATACATGGTGAGAATGACGCTAGCAAAATTGGTCAGCGTGTTCTGCTGCCGGCGTCATTTATAAGAGGTCCTAGAGATATGCACAAAAGATATATAGATGCAATGTCGTTGGTTCAAAAATATGGAAAACTCGATCTTTTCTTAACAATGACATGCAATCCAAATTGGCCTGAAATTAGCGAGAATAAACTTCAACATGAATTACCACAGGATCGACCCGATCTATTAGTTCGAGTTTTTAAAGCTAAACTAGATGAACTGAAAGATGAATTGATAAATAAACAAATTTTTGGAGAAGTTGAGGCCTATACATATGTTATTGAATTTCAGAAAAGAGGACTTCCTCATGTGCATTGGCTTTTAATAATGAAAGACAGATATAAAATTAAGTCCTCAGATGCATATGATAGATATATAAGTGCCGAATTGCCTGATCAAAACAAGTCTCCTTATCTTTATCAGTTAGTCACAAAGCATATGATGCACGGTCCCTGCGGTGCATTAAACATCAATAATGTATGTATGAAAGATGGAAAATGTAGGAATCATTACCCTAAAGATTTCTGTGACGTTACATCACATGGGAAAAATTCATATCCTAACTATAGAAGACGACAGGATGGCAAAAAAGTTTTGATTAGGAAGCAGATCTTAGATAATCGTTGGGTTATACCGTATTCTCCATATTTAGTTGCAAAATTTGACTGTCATATTAATGTGGAAATTTGTTCAGATATAAAATTAGTTAAATACTTGTATAAATATATTTACAAGGGACATGATCGAATAGCGTATAATGTTACTGAAAATTCTGATTCAGCTTGTTTTGAAGAAATTAGACAATTTCAATGTGGTCGATGGATAGCTGCTCTCGAATCAGCCTGGCGACTTTTTGGTTTTCCTATGAGCGAAATACATCCGGCAGTTATTACCTTGCAATTACACATACCTAACTATCAATATGTTTCGTTCAAAAGTACACAAAAGTTGGAAAATGTCGTAACCAATCCAATGGCTTCGAAAACAATGTTAACAGAATTTTTTTACATGAATTTCCATAATGAAAGGGCCAAACATCTAAAGTTACTGTATAAAGATTTTCCTCAATATTTTGTGTGGAGTGCAAAAGATAAAATATGGACTCCGCGGAAGAGAGGCATTGTAATTGGAAGAATTGTTAATGCTAATCCTATAGAGGGCGAAAGATATTACCTAAGAATTCTTCTACAAAATGTTAAATGTCCAACGTCCTTCGAATTTTTGAAAACTGTTGGTTCTATATATTATGATACATTTAGAGACGCAGCTGCAAATTTAGGATTATTAGATTCAGATGATTCTTTAGTACAGTGCCTTGAAGAGGCGTCTCAATATCAAATGCCTTATACTCTAAGAAGACTCTTCTTTACTCTATTGGTATATTGTTGTCCATCAAATCCAACAAACTTATGGGAACAATTTAAATTTTGTATGTCAGATGACTACCGTAAGACCGGTAAGTTTTCAGAATGCGACATAGAACTGCAAACACTTAAAGATATAAATATCTTCTTGGAAAATTTAGGCAGATCATTAAAAGAGTTCCACTTCACTTGTTTACCTAAACATTCATTTGACGCTGATAAATATACAAGAGAATATGACTATGAACAAAATATTGAAATATCAGAAAATGATTTACTCTCAATAAAAAAATTAAATGAAGATCAGAAAAATGCATTTTGTGCTATCACCAAAAAGATATATTCAAATTCAAGTGGTGCCTTTTTTGTAGACGGGCCTAGCGGTAGTGGTAAAACTTTTTTATATCGAGCTCTATTAGCTGACGTAAGATCGAAAGGATATATTGCGCTTGCTGTAGCAAGTTCGGGTGTAGCAGCATCACTTCTGCCAGGTGGTCGAACAGCACATTCGCGCTTTAAAATTCCTATAAATATTGACGGGAAAACAAAGTGTAGAATTAGTAAACAAACAACATTAGCAAAACTGTTATTAAGTGCTAAGCTAATAATCTGAGATGAGATATCAATGGCAAAACGTCACATTATTGAGGCGCTAGATGATATTTTAAAGGATTTAACCGACTCTATTGTACCATTTGGTGGTAAAGTTATTGTTTTTGGTGGGGATTATAGACAAATAGCACCTGTTGTGGCAGGAGGTAAAAAAGATGATATTATTGACGCCAGTTTTGCAAGCTCTTTGTTAACACGCTATATTAATAAAATATATTTAAAACAAAATGTTCGTGCTAAAGAAGATCCAGCATTTGCAGAATTTTTGCTTAGAGTGGGTAACGGTACTGAACCCCATATTTTTGAAGACAGAATTCAAATCCCACAAGGTATGATTTTTCCTTTTGTTGATGCTTGTGAATCGACAGATAAATTCATTCAGACAATCTTTCCAAATCTGGAACTTTTCGTCACCAACCCTACATCGGTTATAAATAGATCAATTATATCGCCGAAAAATGAATATGTTGATGAAATCAATGAAAAATTAATTGATATGTTCCCCGGTAAAGCTAACCATTTTAGAAGTGTTGATAAAACACGTGATCCATCACTTCAAGGTCGATATGAAGATTTTCTGAACTCTATTAAATTAGGTGGACTACCACCAAATATATTAACTCTAAAATTGCATTGTCCAATTATTCTACTTAGAAATATCAATCCAATAGAAGGTCTCTGCAATGGAACGCGTTTAATTTGTCGTGGATTGAGTGAAAAAGTAATCTGTGCTGAAATTGCAACTGGCCATTTTGCAGGTAAAGAGGTTTTCATACCTAGAATACCTTTGGAATCTTCGGATATACATAAATGTCCAATTCCATTTACACGAACTCAGTTTCCAGTAAAACTATGCTTTGCAATGACTATTAACAAGGCTCAGGGACAAACTCTTGATTTTGTTGGCATATATTTACGAGAACCGGTTTTTAGTCATGGTCAATTATATGTAGCCCTTTCTCGAGCTAAAACAGCAACCTCAATTAAAATTCTTATACATCTTCCGACTATAGAAGATAAAGCCACCACGATTACTAGAAATGTTGTATACAGAGAAATCTTAAACCTGACAAATCAACAGTAAGCAGATTTATCTTAGTTTTGCCAATTTCAATAAATACATCAAGATTTTAACATTACTGATGAACATTGCAAAGGTATGTTTTCTTTTCTATATAATTCTGATTGTTTCATTAGCATTTTCTCCAATACGTTAACTCGTTGTTTGGCTGTAAATTATTATTTTATATATGTCATCTATACTAACAATTTTCTCGTTAGCATTTCGTCACTTACGTTAGGCAATTGTTTATCTGTAAGCTAATATATTACGTTTATCATCTGTATTAACAATTTTTAAAAATAGCATTTTGTCGTTTACGTTAAGCAGTTGTTTGCCTGTAAACTAATATATTACATTCATAATCTGTATTAACAATTTTTAAACAACATTCTTATATATCATTAGTGCAATATAATGCTTATTTGTATAAAAAAAATCATATGTAGTCACTTCTCCGCAGCGTCAATCTTATGTAGATATCAAAGGTATTTATGCTTTGTTAACTTTGGTAATAACCAAATCAGTTCTTTTACGTATGACTCATTACCTCTGGAGTTGGTTTTTCTTGGTATTTTTCTCTAACAGATATCTTTGTAATAATAACCTTAGAATGTTTTATGGATCTTATTGGGAAATGAACTGAGCTACTCATCTTTATGTACAAATCTGCACTATCTGAGATGACTGTCGATTAACTCTTATATTGGTCCTTCGTAAGTGCTTTATCTTATGGTAACATTCTACTTAGTTGTTTAGATTCAGTTGTTAGAAGAAATGGGGTCATAGCATTATTTTTAATTACCTGTTTGGGTATTATTGTACAATGTAAATGGTGAGATAACTTGTTCCAACTGTCTGTTGTTTTGTTATGTGTGAACTTATTTTGCTGGTATCTCAATTATACCTGCAAAGCGTTGCAATAAATCTGTTTCTTTCTCGGTATCAGGTTGCGAAAACTAGAATATAATAATATTTTGAGTAACAATGGAAATATTTGCTTTCAGGTTTCATTCGCTACCCGCGCACTTCAACTACTGCTACCTTTTACCACCAGCTATATAAACATATCAGGCAAATTTTTTTGTGTCACAGAAATTTTTAAATTTTCGTTTCGCTTTTTCAATGCCTAAAGCACAAAACGCAGCTGGCCTAGATGTCTGCTTTTTACATTTGACAGCTTGCTGCAGACTGCTACTATTTGGCTACAACTTTCTTTTTTATCTGGCTAATTTTGTTTTACATACAGTAAACGCAATATGCATCGTACAGTTATTCCCGTCTACATCAATAAGACAACCGTAATTCACCGAGCAACTATTGATGCACTACCTAGAGAGCTGGGCGTTCCAGATTTCGCTAAATTTAGCCATCTACCATCTCTAATTAACTCCAAAACTTCTGTTGGTAAGTCTAATATATGTAATTATAAATAGTTCTACAAATTCTTACGTATGTCAATCAATGCTTTATCATGTTGTAGACATAATAGCTCTTCTTGTTGACAAGCTTGAGCCAAGGTCTATAAATACCAGATACGGCACATCAATAGTTCAAAAAATTTGTCTTATTAACGAAGAGTAAGTTTGCAAGAGTTAAACTACTATCCATTTTTAGCTTTGCTTTGTAATTCCCTGATGAAAGTTGCAATTGTTGCAATTTACAGGCGAATGCCTATAATGCTTACGTTGTGGAACGAATTAGTCTTTAGCGAGGGCCAGATGAGTGTTGTTCATTGGAGAAAATGCCTGTAATTGCAGCGACGCAGCGACACAGCGACACAGATTACCGTATCTGATTACAATGGTACGCAGCGACACAGATTACCGTATCTGATTACAATGGTGCGTTTCCTTATTCGAAGTCATTTCTCTTATTTAAATAGCCTGCCTACAAGGTTTTACTACAACAACTTTAAATGTAATGCTATATTAGGCCTATCACTTGCTGCCAAAGGTTCATCCAGCATCGTTGTAAATCCATCGTATCCGCAAACTCAAGCTCTTAGAGATTGGTTCGCTATTTCACTTATGCAAAAAAAAAATTTCTATTTTGCCTTTAAATTTACCCACAATTTTACCTATTTTACCAATCATTATTAGGAGGTCTCAAAATCACGTATTCCTAACAAAAGTTCTCGAAGAGAAAAAATATCTCAGAAGGTCTGCACCGTTACCAGTAATTCCGCATGATAACTATACATCCATTGCAGATATCGTCACCATTAACACGGTAAATTATTTGTTTATCCTCGGAAATATGTAGTTTTTTTAATGTGCATATAAAAAAATTTTGATTCGTTTTCTATTTGAAAAATGTGTGATATCTTACAGCTATGTAGTTTTCACAATCTAAACTCATTTCAACTTATTGTCAGGACGAGAGGTTGTGGATAAAAGCTATTGCCAAAATTCTGGACCACAAACAAAGCTTCTGGTGTCCGTCAGTTCACAGATGATGATACATGGCCACCGACTTCTTTTGAACATACACTACTGATCAACTACTATGTAACTACTATGTAATTTATAACTTTCAGGACTACGTAATATGTAGCGCTTTCAGTATTGTACATATAATTAGCTGATGTTACAGGTTGTATATATATGCAAAGATAATTTTTGATCTTATGTAGTCAAATTTAAAATAACATTACATTATTCGTATTATGAACACATTAGAAATTTGACTCTTAAGTATATTAATTAAGTACGGGCAGCACACCGCGCTTTGCGCGGTGCCACGCCTTCTAGTTGTTGGATATAAGACCTAACCTTAATTCCCCACTTATATAAGCACGTGTTCATCGGTTTGCCAAACATTTTTTAATGTAAATGACATAGTTAATCTTAGTATTTTGTGTAATAATGTTATAGGCATTTTATGATTTGTGTTTATATATAATATAATGTGCGAGATTTTTTTTAACAAAACTCCGCTCACTTATTAAAAATTATCAACACACCCGTCAAAGATATACTTGAAAGGTATATAGAGGTAAAATTATAAAACAAAATTAACACACATGAAATGTAATTGTAAGACATCCTTAACAACATCAGGGGTGAATTTGAAATATATAAAGGGAGATTTTAATAATTTCACAAAAAGTTAGGGTTCGATCTGTTATTTTTCCTACAATTATAGATATTGCATCCCCTTATCATATATGCCTAAAAGAGGCTAACCGACATTATTTCCATAGAAAGAATAACGATACTCAATGTGACATGTTAATCAAGAACAAATGCAATGGAAATTAATAAATATCGGACAAAATACTGAAGACTAATATACTTGTATGAATGTAATCCCTTAATCGAAGTTGAATAAAGATTTGTCCACCATTCTCTCAATTTTGAGTATATAGGATTTTAGATATTTTTTTTATTAGACTTAAAGTAGAAACCAAGTTAAGAAAATGATAGAAAAAGTTGGAGATGGAAAAATACTGTTTCCACTTGGTGGCTGAGAGACGGAACAAACATTAATTCTAGGCCCGAGTTCTATCCAAATGAATTTTCCCTCTTTCCTTTTCTATATTATTAGAAATCTTTATAAATATATAGTTGGAATTCTTATAGTATGATAGTTAGATTGAGAGTTTAATTCATAAAAATTCAAATAAAGATTGTGTTATAGAAAAAATTATCATGTTATATCGAATATTATTGTCAATTATTGAAAATCAAATTACTTGAATTTGAAAATTGTGGTAGCAATGTAGACATTTTGTAATAATTTCCATATTGGAATACCAATTTTTGTGGCAGTATAATAAATAAAAATACCCAAAAAAAAAGTGTGTTTGATACCAAAAGTTTCGGTTCTGGGTCCGGCTAGGAGGACTGGCTCCAATTATAATTATGGATCCAAATTGAGGAATCGGTTCTGGTTTCGCTGGATTTTACCGGAATTGTCCCGTTGTCATCCCTAAGTATAATACGAAATAGTATTCTCTAATTTTATCTGTTGAGAATTGAAAAGAGATCAAAAGAGAGCATAATGAATATTATTGATTATGAATTATTGTGTTTACAAAAAGAATGAAGCCTATGTATTTATATATGAAATAACACGGCTAACTAACTAACTAACTGAATATAAACAAATTTTCCCTCCATTATGAGCTGTTCCGTCTTGTACTTCAGAAACTTCTTTGCTTGTACCTTCACTTGTTTACATTATCACTGCAGTTTAATTATTTTCTTGTAATCCTTTTTTTTTTCTTTTAATTTTAGCTAATTAATAATTGATTCAAAATGGCTAATTAACTCATAGGGAATAGATGAAATGATCAATCTCATATTTCTCAGAATGTCGAGTCTTAACTCTTATGATATGATATGAGCAGGAGAAATAGCAAGTTGAGTCTCACATGATTAATAAACTAAATAATGCTATATATAGCCTTTTCAAATTATTGAGATAATTTTTATTACGATAGCGTGAATTGTATAACATAGACTATGTATAACATGGCATAAAATGCATCATAGAATGATTAGGTAACACAAAAATACATAAATATTTCCTCCTACATCAAATGATTAAAATAGATAATTCTTGGACAAAATTGAAGAATTGAATATTTTTGGCAAGTGTTTGTGTGTTAAGGGTCATCATTCACTAAAAGCCATTTATTTCTCTCATCCAAATCTCAATCAAATCTAGGAACATTGAACACAAACAAAATTTATTTATTATCTTCGTATGAAACATATATATAAAAAAAAAAAATCTTAAAAGTGGTCAAACTTTACAAGGGAAATCCCATGTGGGAAATCCAGAAAACTCCTAGCATATTCTTTCATATATATATAATTATAATGGTTATGCTCCCCTGTATATGAAAATAAGCCATGGTCCTTTTTCTCCAAAGTGCATTGAATCAATTCGATGTTTATGTGACAATACGCTTCATTTATTTATCCATCACTCCCAGAGGATAATTTTGATTTTTGGGGAAATTCCAAAAGGATAATATTTGTTATCCTATTTTAAAATTTATATCTTGACCTAAGTTTTAAGTCAGATAGATAGATTTTTGTCTCCTAATTCTACATAGTCTATTTTTAACAGCTGTATGCTTTATTGTAAAATGATTAGTTTTTAGTTTGCTAATACAGTGAAGGAAAAAAGAGAAGTTTCCCAGATAGTCACAACATATGGGCGGCTGTTTATTTTCCAGGACTTGAAATGATAAAGTAAGGGTATAAATAAGTCGAAATTCAGTTGAGTATGATAGGATTTTTAGGTTTAAAATCGAGTTTATTTATTTTTCAGTTCGAGTTCAAGCTTAAATTTGATGAGCCAAAAATTTTAAAGCTCAAGTGTGGAAAAAATATAATTTAATTAGTTTTAAATTATCATAGAAAATATTATTCTTTAATTTATATCGTAGAAATGTATATATATAATCACAAGTTCACTCTCGACTCAACTTACAGTCATTTAATAATGGGTCAAATTCTTATGAGATTTTTTTATCCATGCATGTGACCTTGGTTTATTGGCTTACATCCCATCATACTCATTTCTGAATTAACATATAACTAATTAATTATATAATTTATTGCAAAGAAAATTCAAACATTAAAAGTAGAATGATTACGTACACGAGACCATATTAAGGGTGATTTCGTCTATTTTAGTTAAGATTTTATCAATTATATTCGGTTTATATTATTATTATTTTCTAAATTGCATATTAATATTACACCTAACACCTAAGTAAAGAAGGATAATTAGACAGACTCCTGGATGAACTTAACTCTATGGGAAGTCCATGAGCAGCTCATCATGTCCTCTATAACTAAAATTACCTGCAGTGGCTGCTATTGTTTGGAAAATTTTAACCCACTTTTCATTTTTCAAAACTCATTATACGTTTCACGTATTGAATGAATTACATTTATTATATAATGCTTCACCCATTTTATAAAATACACTTGAATTTGACGAAATCATGAGCTAAACAAAATTTTATTGTATTTAAAAATTAAAACTATAAAATTACTCTTAAAAAAAATTTGAATATTTTTCACTGTACAATGAATGAAAAATATAGGCTATGTTTGTAGTTGGTCGGATTTGATGTTAATTTGTGGGGCAAATTGGTCCAACCACAATGAAGGTACCCGGGACCCCCTAAAAATCACCGGACATATCGCATCAAGAAAAAAGACAAAATGAATCCCAAAATTCTTCTGCTAGATGGACCAATTTCAATTGCATTTCCTTGGAACATCTTGTACTGCATGAGATTACAACTCCCTTTGTCTCTAAAACAATATCTTACAACTTAACCAAACTTTCAATATAATCCATTGATCATTTGACTGTGTGCACATAAACTAACGTTTGCCAAATTGATGCTAACATTCAGAGGGTCTAATAAACAGCCTTCAAATCTTCACATAAGAACCTGCATTTTCTCAAGAATAAATTCATGAATACAATTAGAGCCAGAGGGCATTAGATTTAAGAAAACAGAAAGGATAGATGTATTGTAAATTTTCCAATATTAGTGTCATAAACTGAAAACACTAACTAAAAACATTAAATACTTTTCAAAAACAAAACTAATCCTCCCTCTATTTCTTTCCCATCAGAATCAACACTACGCTAACCCTTGATGAGGCAAAAGCGAACAAAAACCAAAATACAGTAATCATGTCTCATGAACAAGGAAAATAGGTTAGCTAGTGACATTGTTCTTGCATTAGTCATCAATTGAGAACCCAACCCCTATACTTTGTTGCCTAAGCTTGTCCTTGGATTGAAGAACTAATTTTGTCAGAATTCTATATGGATCAGTTTTCATTTTATTAGGAAAATTAAATAAATTTAAGTTAAATCTATCAATTAAAACAACTTTTCAGGCACCACTAGAAAACAGAGCAAATGCGACGGGCGTTTCGCCCGTCGCCATTTTTTTTAAGTTTTGCGACGGTATGGCGACAGTATGGCGTCGGTGAAATTCCAACCCATTTTCTTAAATGGGTTAAAAATAATGCGACGGGATGGCGACGGTACGATAAATAAATAATTTAAAATTTTATTTTTAAACCATTGGCGACGGGATGGCGACGGTATATACTAAAATATTTTTAAACAATTATTAATTTAATATAAATATATTTTACAAGAAATAATTATTATTATTTGGCGACGGGATGGCGACGGTATATAATAAAATATTTTTAAACAATTATTAATTTAATATAAATATATTTTAAAAATATGGCGTCGGGTTTGCGACGGGCTTTAAGAAATAATTATTATTATTTGGCGACGGGATGGCGACGGTATATAATAAAATATTTTTAAATAATTATTAATTTAATATAAATATATTTTAAAAATATGGCGTCGGGTTTGCGACGGGCTTTAAGAAATAATTATTATTATTTGGCGACGGGATGGCGACGGTATATAATAAAATATTTTTAAACAATTATTAATTTAATATAAATATATTTTAAAAATATGGCGTCGGGTTTGCGACGGGCTTTAAGAAATAATTATTATTATTTGGCGACGGGATGGCGACGGTATATAATAAAATATTTTTAAACAATTATTAATTTAATATAAATATATTTTAAAAATATGGCGTCGGGTTTGCGACTGGCTTTAAGAAATAATTATTATTATTTGGCGACGGGATGGCGACGGTATATAATAAAATATTTTTAAACCATTTCATTGACTTACCGACGCCATACCGACGCTATTTTTATTTTTAAAATAAATTAAATATTATTATTGATATATTTTAGGATAAAATATAAATATATATTATTGGTTATTTTATACCGACGCTATACCGACGCTAACTACTATTTAATTTTTAAAAGTTTTTTATTATTAAGAATTCTAGAAAATATATTTAAATGTTTGCGTCGGTATGGCGACGGTACGATAAATAAATAATTTAAAATTTTATTTTTAAACCATTTCATTGACTTACCGACGTCATACCGACGCTATTTTTATTTTTAAAATAAATAAAATATTATTATTAATATATTTTAGAATAAAATATAAATATATATTATTGGTTATTTTATACCGCCGCTATACCGACGCTAATTACTATTTAATTTTTACACCGTAAGGATTAACAACTATCAAATTGTCAATCGTAGCCGATAATTGAACTATAAGTCGACACTCGATATACATATTATATATATATCACGAGTCCGTACTATAATACGTAGTTCGTAAATACTATGCGTTGTAACGATTTCTCTAGTTAACTTAAAGTAATAATCACTAACAAAATTTTCTTTTCTTTTTTATATTTTGCATAATTAAATGATTAGTCACAACGACTAGTAGTTCACTAAATAATATTTTATTTTTGTGTCACATCTTATAACTACCAATTACAATATATAAGTTCAAATTTATTTAGGAGGTGATGAATTAAGTTTTAAACAATTTTTGAGTGAATATGAAATGAAAATGAAACGAACAAGTACCTAAAAATATAAAAAATGATAAATAAACAATGAATTGTTTTAAATGATTGGTGAAATAAGTGAAGAACTCACTCATAAACGAATATTAATTATGTTAAGAGAACATTACTTTTAAATGAATATATATATATATATATATATATATTTGTAAGAAATGTGTGATTAGAAATTTATATAAGATATTTGACTGATATAAACTCAGGATCATACAATCACTTTGAAAATTTTCACACTCCGCTAAATAGTGGCGACGGGATAGCGTCGGGATGGCGACGGGATTTAAATTTTTGAAAATTTTCACACTCCCGCTAAATAGTGGCGACAGGATAGCGTCGGGATGGCGACGGGATTTAAATTTTTGAAAATTTTCACACTCCCGCTAAATAGTGGCGACGGGATAGCGACGGGATGGCGACGAGATTTAAATTTTTGAAAATTTTCACACTCTCGCTAAATAGTGGCGACAGGATAGCGTCGGGATGGAGACGGGATTTAAATTTTTTAAAATTTTCACACTCCCGCTAAATAGTGGCGACGGGATAGCGACGGGATGGCGACGGGATTTAAATTTTTGAAAATTTTCACACTCCCGTTAAAAAGTGTCGACGGGATAGCGACGGGTTGGCGACGGGATTTAAATTTTTGAAAATTTTCACACTCCCGCTAAAAAGTGGCGACGGGTTGGCGACGGGATTTAAATTTTTGAAAATTTTCACACTCCCGCTAAATCTTATTAGGCGCCATATTCAATTTTTTTCACAAATAGTGACGACGGGTTTTAAATTTTCGAAAATTTTCACTCCCGCTAAATTTTCGAAAATTTTACAAATTGTTACTGTATATAAAGCCTCATATTCACAACTTCATAATCCAAATCTTCAATCTCTTCTTCCATTTTTCATTACATGTATCATCTAATATTTTTATTTATATTTTGTTATATTTTGATTTTAATGTGCACTAATATCTTGTTGTTTTGTTTAATTGTGTAGGACAATTAAAAAGGGTAATTACGAATCAATCCCTTACAATTCAATTTTGTTTTTTAATTATTCATTATGATATGAATTCTATGTATTAATATTCTTACACTTTCTATTATGAATCCTAATTTTTTTATATTTCTTATAGGAAAAATTGTTAAATACAAATAAAGAGAAAAGAAAAGGTATGTATTATATTTTTTAATTCGTTTTTAAGGCTTAATGTTTATTATCAATTCCAATTCTTTTTATTCTTGATGTATTTTGCTATATTCTTGATATTTATGTTGAAGTAGATAAATTATTAGTGTTTATGTTGATTTATTATTTTTGATGTTTAATCTTTTAATGTTTGATACATTTGAATCAGTGCAAGAGGTTCATATCTCCAATTATTGATGAAATTCTGAAATTGCAGCCGGTTGCTCGATTTGTTGCAGCAACCCGGCTGCATATTTTTTTACAAAATTTACCAGAAATGCGACGGGATTGCGACGGTCTTCAAATGTTTGGCGACGGGTTTGCGACGGGCTTCAAGAAATAATTATTATTATTTGGCGACGGGATGGCGACGGTATATAATAAAATATATAAAATTATTAATTTAATATAAATATATTTTAAACATATAGCGACGGGTTTGCGACGGGCTTCAAGAAATAATTATTATTATTTGGCGACGGGATGGCGACGGTATATAATAAAATATATAAAATTATTAATTTAATATAAATATATTTTTAAAATTATGGCGACGGGTTTGCGACGGGCTTCAAGAAATAATTATTATTATTTGGCGACGGGATGGCGACGGTATATAATAAAATATATATAATTATTAATTTAATATAAATATATTTTTAAAATTATGGCGACGGGTTTGCGACGGGCAATACCCGGCCAAAATCGGGTCAAGTGTTTAGGTAGATGGCGACGGGATGGCGACGGGATGGCGACGGAATTTATTTTAGCGACGCCGAAATTGCGACGGGTCGATACCGTCGCGAACCCGTCGCAATTGCGGCTTTTGCGACGGTTTAGCGACGGTTTCGGCCGTCGCGTTTGCTCTGTTTTCTAGTAGTGAGGTATGGGTTTTTTACTGCAGGTAAAAATGCAAAATGCCAATTAAACTATAAAGAATTTCTTGATGGAATATATATTATATTTTTTCTTTTGAGATATACGTTTAGGTGTGTCAAATGTCAGATAGTTTTTACTATTCATTCACCATCCCAAACCCTAAATATATGGCGCATGCCACATCAAATCTAGTGTGGCATAATCTGACCTGTTACACATGAATTATGATTATAAAAAGAAAATGAACACGAAATTTTGAGATTGGATAGGCAATCAAACCCTACAACTTTCCAAGCATCAAGAAACGAAAACGAAAATCAGAAGAAGACAATTCAAAACATATTACACATAAAATAAGAGTTCTAAGATATGTCGATACAAACAAAAATACTAATCACATGACTGGAAAAGCCCAGCATGATGCTTTCGACTGAACGAATATGCCTACAAGTATCTACGTATAGTCCTCAGAAGATGAAAGTGCAACAAGATTCATGGGAATGAACATTCTAAGGCAAAACACTATTCTATTTTGTATTCATCTTCTATAGAATATTTACAGTGAAATAAACATTACTACAAAGATTTTCACTCAACGACAGCATTTACCACGGCCCCGTCTGTGTCCTTCTCAGACATCGTCTTTTAGCACCTTTCTGCTGCTGCTTCATCATCTCCAGAACCTGCCCATGTCCAAACTAAATTATGAAAATTCCCTATTTAAGCTATGCTAGCAACTAATTCAAGTTCATGCTCGTTTTGCGAAAATGATTAACCAAGATGCTAGAAGAGTCTACTGTAACCACTTATAGACGAGACTAAATTCTAACTCTCATGAACCACAATCATATTAATCGTCTTTGATGGTGAATGCCATAATTACCATATGAGACAATCTTGGATACAATATATATATATATATATGCTACCTATAAAGCATAAACACTTCCAAAAATCGCCTAAATGTTGTGTCTGACACTTGTCGGACAAGACACTCCTCAGACACCGATATGAAAAATTTGTGTTCTTAAATAAACTAAAAAATAAAAAAATCGGACACCATGATCGAACCCACCAAGAGGCATGTGTAATACGTATGAGAACACGGTGCGACATTTGTGAGAAATCAAGAATTATGGGTTCAAACTGAAAAATTTAAAATTTATATTTATTTATACAAATTCTTAGTAAAAGAGAATACATTTATGCTTTTTTTAGAACATGGCAGTTATTTCATTTATTTTCAGTGATTTGCAAAAACAAAACATTTATTTATTTATGTCATATATTCAAGTAAAAACATGTCATACATTTAGTTTAAGTTGATGTTTTTATTTAGGATATGTTAAGACTTATTGTTGATAAAATTTTAAATCTTTCATAAATGTAGAACTTTGCAAATAAAATACTAATTCATTTATACATCATTTTCGCAGTTTATTTCTGTTACAAATTGTTTGAAATTGAAGGAAAAACTCTAATTTATGTCTTTTAGTTTATATGTGTGTGTGTGTGTTTGAGAGTGATGTCAGAACCGTATCGTGTCCTAATATTTTTTAAAAATGACGTATCCTATCTTCGTATCATGCCCCGTCTCCGTGCATCTAGCATAGTAACGACAAGGATAATATAAAATTCTCAAATGAATTTGACTTTTCCTTCCATTTCGGAAAACTAAAGAAGATGCCATGGATGATGGTAAATAGAGTCGACAATTTCAGAATTCGTGCAACATGTTATATAGTCGAGGGAAAATTCAAAAACTGATTAAAATGATACTAAAACAATAATTTGAAGAGATTTAAGAAAGGGGAACATATGAGATACCTGATTCTTCTGCATTTCCTCCATCTCTGCCTGCAGAGTACAAGAACAACCAACACTGTCAACATTTTTCTAAAATTGAGATACATGCAAGAATAGTGATTGACATTATTAATTCAAGACATCCTGGAAATTGGTCTTGGGCACATATTTTTCAGAAATATTAAAATTTCCATGCAATTCTTTATCCTTACCTGTTTCTTTAGCAATTCTTCATGTTCCTCCTTCAGCTTTGCAACTTCCTCTTCCAACTCCGTGGTGTAAGCCTGAAAGAATCCAAAACGATATTACTTACCACTTATCCACAAAAATAAAATCAAAATATCCTAGACCGAAAAACATATTAAAAACTTCACCAAATTTTCTATTTGTTTGCCAATTGCAGGTATAATACAAAGTACTACTCTAGTTGTCCTTTGAGCATACCCTACATTACCTTGTCAACAAGAAGACCTCTAAGCTTCTCATGAAGTGTCTTCTCACACTAGACTGCTATCACCTTACCATTCTGCTGCATAGGATGTCCAACTCTTTATTGTAATGCATAAAACCAGAATGCTAAGGATCAGAATTCTCATAAAGCAACAAGAAAACCAGAGTTATTCTTGTTTGATTATCCATCTCTTTTCTATTAAAGTCGGCCTATCTCGACAGTGCAAGTATATTTTCGAGTGGTTCTATCTCCATTTTATTTAACTGTTTAGTGTTTTTCAATAACTAGGGAGACTTACATAGGGGTAGCTAAATTTGACACGCTATCGAGAATAGATGTGAGAGGTTTCGACTCTGAACTAATCGAATGACAAATTTGGCAATTCTCTTGATATATATGCAGCTAAACGAGGTGGTTTTAAACTACAGCATGACAGCAGAGAATGACGATGATGTGTAATCATTTATTTTGTGAGACATGTAAATTCACTTTTACACTAATTTTCTCTCATTTCTGTTTCTTGAATCCCATTACCAAGTCTATAATTACAATATCAATTAGGCTCCAAGTAGAAATTGGCTAAGCATGAAAGATATTCATCTATTATGGCCTGACAAACTGTTTAGCTGAAATTCCCACTTTGTTAAGAACAACTTGCAGATTATTGGACATATTTATAACTTAATCAAGTGCCTGACAATATTGTATTATGGAAAAAGACAAGAAGGCGAAGTAAAATTTCACATTTTCTGCGTAAGAGCTTCACATCCTACAGAACCAATCATAACAAAGTACTAACATCCACCAAAACATTCCTCTCTGTAAAACTGATTAAAGGTATCATTCTATTCAGCATATATATGGCTCAAAGCATAGAAAAACCTGCAACAGCTGTGTATCAGAAAACTATCAAGCTTATATACATATAATGTGTGTCATATAACTAGAGAGTGCGGGGTTTTCAACAAGTAAGTATTGGCATAAATTTCCAATAGATAGGTTACGACTGCATTCATTTATGGATGGACATTTAAATAGAATTTTGTCTCAACATTTACTTCATGCATAATTTCTAGATTCTTCGACAATCCAATAAACACCAAAGCCCAAAAGACACCATTTTGAACAGAGCAACAAGCAGATGGTAAGGTGAGGATCATAAAATGAATAGCAGCAATAGGTTAGGGGCAAAATATTAACAGTTTTTTTTCCAATTTCTATTTATTAACCAAGCAAGTACATACAGAAGCCAGGAGAGTAATTCAACATTTGTTCTCATTCAAAAGTATCACAATTATGGTATATTTATTGAAGGTTTATACCTGCTTACGAGCCCGTGATCTTGCAGCTGATTCTCTGTTTTTAATCATTCTCCTCTGCCTCCTTTCGACCACCTTCTCCAAAGCAGCAGTCTTCCTACCCCGTATACCACCACTGAATACATAAGGAACTGGTGACACTGAAGGCGTATCACCATTACTCCTTGAGAGCCCATCTGATGAAACTGCAGGAGATACATTAGCTCCTAAACCCACCATTCCTAGTCCTCCAAGTGTCACATTTTGAACCATACCATTTTTCGTTAGTGGGTCAGATATCCCTGCAATCCCGCCCCTAATCCGTGGGCTACCCATCTGATTACTCGTCGGAATTCCCATAGGACCACCATATGCTACGGTGGCTGCTTAGGCAGTATCTGTTGTTGATGCTGTTGATGCTGCTGGTGTTGCTGCACATGCGGCATCTGTTGTTGTTGTTGCTGTCTGACCCCATTTACATTCAATGGTAGATTAGCAGATTGCATAGCAATCTGATTACCATTTTCAAGAACACCACCACCCATCAATCCCCCGTTCCTACTCGCTATTTGCTGCTTTTGTTGATATACAAATCCTAATGCTGAATTATTCACGGGATGCCATAAATCACCGAAATATCCAGCATTGTTAGCCTTGTCATCCAATTGAGCGTCTTCCCTCACGACCCTGGCTTTCACCAAGAACTCTTCAAGTGTAATCTCTCCAAAAGTCTTTTGCCTATGGGGTACACTAGAACCACCAATTCCGCCACTCGGGTTAGTGGGCCCTCCACCATAATCTTTCGACATGTCCCGCCATACCTCATCGACCGTTTTCTGGCTTAGCGTCCGAGGAAGAGTCAATGATCCCTGCCTTTGCAAATAGCCGCCCCCTTCTTGAACACCGCCTAAAACGCTACCACAATTGGGCGCAAAGTTTTGATTTTCCTCAGCACTCCATATGTTTTTTAGCAACTCGTCCATGTTCATGGATCCGAAATCTTTCCCACTTCCCCCGACTGTACTTTGGAACTCCTCAAAAGTCAATGAATAGATTGAGGACTGCCGTGCCAAAGGAAAATTAGTCGGCGGTCTTCCAACACCGCCACCGTCTCCTGGCGGGTCGTTGTTTTCAAAATTCTTGAAGTTTAAATTGCTTCCCATTTCTATGAAATCTCTAAAGATGTGTACTAAGCAAATCCAAACCCCTAATGTTCAACGATCACCGAATTACTCAGAATCAATTGTTAATCAAACTCTTTTTTAATCCGTTGCTCCCTCTATAAATAGACCTAGAAACGATAAAGAGTATGTATTTAGGCAAGATTCATAGTTACAAAAGAGTTTAGGAAAAAGGATCCCAAAGTACATGAGACTGACAGAAAAACCTTCACAAGTCTTTTAACTATAGAGTTCAATTTATATCACCTCAAATCTAGTTTAGAATCAAAACGTTTATGCACATTTCATTTGACGTCATATAGTTATAACATAAATCTGCATACTTAACCACACAAATTAAGCATACCCACTATCAAACTAAACTCAGTCAATATAAACCAGTAGAGATTTACAAGATGCCCACCCAAAAATCAATCCAGATGAGTAGAACAGAAGACCCAAACCAAACAAAGAAAGCAGATACAAATTGAACCAACAAGAATCAAACTTCAAAGATCAAAGCAAAAAAGGACAACTGCATAAAATGTGGAAAAAGAAAGCAACCAGGCAGCAACTGAACAAAAACACACAAACTGTGATAACTGACTTTTGAAATTGTCCAAATTTAGATAACTGAGAGATAATAAGGCAGACAAAAACACTTTTCTTACCAAAAATGAAATAAAATATATATTTAACTCACCACAGATATCTTTCTTTCTTTCTTTGTATCTCCCCTGTTTTCGGGCTGCTAAAATAGTTTTTGTTTGGGGGTTCCGCCAAGTGTCTAATACATTTTGAGAAAGCGTGGGGCTATTGCAATTTTATTTATATATATGAGGGGATAATAAAATAATGGCTTGTGGGGCCCATTAAGGGTAAAGCGTGGACCAATAATAATTGTAGAGTAGGAGGGTTGGTGTGACACTGAGCCAATAGGTCAAGCAAAGTGGGCTAATCGTGTCCACACACGTACTTGGAGTTGGATGGTTGGATGTTGGTTTACCACTTTTGGCTTTTGTCGTTTGCAGCTGGGAAATGGGACCTTGACGTGGCGGCTCGGATCAGGGGTCATTTGGTGCGCCACTAACCATAGACATGCTCTTAACTAATATATAATATATATATATATATATATATCAAATATGTCTCAGTCCAATATTTCGGGCTTTCAAGCATTTTGAAATAAAATTTATTCGACATGTAAAAATTTGATATAGGCAAAAATATCATAATGAAAATTTAAAGGTTGGGCATAAAAGATTCGAGCTTGGGCCAAGTTAGATGGTTTTTCATGTTCGATAGCTTAACTTTTGATAGCTCGGGCTTGAGCTCACAACCTGAAATCGAGCCCAAGCTCGCAAGCTCAAGCCCCTCTCACAAACAAACTTAGAATTAGACATGAAAATTTATTAATTATTTAATATATTTATTAATATAATAATACAAAATAATATATTAAAATTTTGAAAAGCTCACTAGCCTTTTTTGAGAGGGCTTCAACTCGACTAAAGGTTCGACCACGTGAAGTTCCGCTAAAGTTTGAAAAATTCCAGTTCGAGCCCAACTGACTAAGGTTGGTTTACACTGTTACTTAAAGGTATGAAAAATAACATAATCAAGAAAAATTCTTCAACTTGGATTCAATTGTGTTATATAAGGCAAATTGCATCTTAGTCTCTCGAAAATGAATGAATTGTATTCTAGGCCATGGAGGGTCAAAACAGGTTGTCAAATAGTATATTTTGAGTTATATTTCACTTATTAGAAGGAATAAGTAGCATTTTAGTTAAATTAATGAATGATGTATTGATAAATTTTATTCACATGAATGATGAAAACCATTTAAATTTTCTTAAAAGTCAAAAAAATTGAAACATCTTCAAATTTCTAATTGAGCACTACCTAATCCTTTTAAATTGTTAACAATTTTCTCATTTGAATAATATGATATAATTATAAATAATAAATTTTAAAGATAGCTGAATAATTTTAAATAATGTAGCAATTGGAAACAATATTTTAAATTAATCTATATTATACTAAACCATCATTATTATACTAATTAAGATAACCATTAATCAAAATCGGAGTCACCAACTCCTAATCTATCAGTTTATATCTAATCTTATCTACACTAATTGATTTAATAATGTTTAAAAAAATTAACATTCACATAATTTAATAAAGTATATTGTAAGTTATCCATTGTCCTATTGTTATTTTATAGTTTTACGCTCGACTTCTATCGAAAATAAAAATAATATAATTTATTTAGTAAATATAAAATTCACTACTTCCCTCCAAAATTAATGATAAATCAAAAGAGACCTCGTATTACTTCAAATTAATATCCAGTAATGAGAGAAATTTGTGAAAGGTAAAATATTCAATAGAAGTATAAATGTCTAATATTTTTAAATTATGTATTTTTCAAATTATTATGAAAAAAGTGTATCTTAATAAGCAAATGTTAGGATTAGTGGGAGTAAATAATAGAGATGTACATTATTGCATTTATATTCAATGAAGGGTTAAATGCTGGGATTAGTGGAAATAAATATTAGATGTATATATTATTGCATTCATTTTTAATAAAGATTAAATGATCTTTTCACACTGTGAAGAAAAACGTCTCAAAATCCATATTTTTATAGTAGTATACACTTGTAAATGTGATTTTGCAATTTATATTTTTTATTAAGAATGGTGAAATTAAACATTTTTGGAAATAATTTCTTTCTCAATTTCCTAAATTGAAGCAAAAGATAGTAATTGCAAAATAGAAGAATGAATTACATTTTGTTATAATTTGCTAATCATAAATATCATGTTGAAGTCTATGTTTCTTCACATTGCTAATGTTTAATTTTTTTTAGCTTCCTTACGTTACAAAATAATAACATTACGTAGTTAAATTATTTGTCGAACATTTCCTTCTAATATTTTTAAGTATAATTTTTTATGTGTTATTTTGCTAATTCAAAAAGATGAGTACTTTTTTTATTTCTCTATTGGATCCATCTCAACATAAATGTCACCCAAACAATTTGAAAATAGATCATTTAGGAAAACAATCTTATTTATAATTGCAAACAAACAATTATTGACTAATGTATTTCTTAATTTTTCTCATAACTATCAATCATAATTTTATCTGCAACCAACTAAATGTTATCTTTGTATAACTAGTAGTAATATCTATTGGGTTTGCTTGTATCTATTGATATTTATAGGAGGGTGGTCGTTGACTTTTGTTGACCCTCTAAAAACTCCAAAATAAATTCTAATTTTATATCATTTTAATTTAATTTAATTTAAAAAGAAAACTGAATTGTTGGTCTCCTCCACAATCTCAATCGTCTACCACTATCTTAAAAACTATCTCCACAATTTTAAGATACATTGAAAGAAAGAATTATTTAAATATTCAAATTTATAATTATAATTAAAACATTTATAATTTGATTCCTCAGCAACATGTACTAAAATTCCTAATCTGTTTCTTATAATTATAAACTAATTCCTAATTTCTTTCTTTCCATTCTTTCACTCTGTGTCTTCTTTTATGACTCAGCCGATATCATTTTTTTTAGTCATACTTATTAAATTACATTTGCTGGAATTTTGTTTCTATGATTAGTGGCTTAATTTTTCCTAATGATATTAATGTTTCCATAATTAGTAATGAGTTTCTCTACATGTGACTTATATTTTCCTACAATTAACTCATACAATTGCTTCCCATCAAGTTACTTCTTCGATGTAATAATTTGATTTTTGAAAATCAATTATTTGTGATAATTTGGGTAATATTTATTCATTTTTAATAATATATGATTCGTGTTTATGCTATGTCTTTCTCCTATTTGATTTTATTTTAGATACATTTTAATCTGGATGACTGCAATATCTATCTAATCACATTTTTTGTGTTTGGAAAATTGTAATACGAATTGTTAATAATTTTGTGAACGGAGCACACATGGCATCAATATTTGCCAAATTCAGTAAGTATAGTGATCCCAAACACTTAAAGATGTATTAATTCGATATTTTCTAATTTTTATGCACTACTAAGAAAAGGAAGAAACCGGTTTGTTTATTGTCCCACTGTTTTAATGGGTGGAGTTCCGCTTCTAGAGTTTTGATTTCAGAATTCAGAAAAGTTGCCATGTGATGCCAAGGTGGCCATGTACATCTCAATGATTCACTTTAACTTTTTTTCTTTTATTTTAGGATTTTTTTTATTTTGTGGGTCAAAGACACCATTTAAAAGGAAAAGTTTATTCATTTTCAATAATTTTGTATTGTTTTTTTATGCTACGTTTTCTATTATGTGATTTTTTGGAAACATTGAAATACACATAATTGCAATCACAATTTAATCAAATATTTCGTGTTTTGTAGATCACGATAACAAATTTCAGTACTTTTGTGAAAGGAGCACACGAGACACATCAACATTTGCCTAATCCATCATTTTTTTTTTTCGTTTTTGTGAAAGGACACAATTTAGAGAAGAATTATGTTTCTTTAATGTATGTGCAGTTTTTATTGGTCTAGTTGAAACGAAATTATTGCTCCATTTTGTATAGAATATTGGTATTTTTTTAGAGTTAGTTTTCCTAAATGGCACTAATGTATTTGGACAGTTAATTATTAATTTAATGTCTTTGCAATATTCTTAAAGCAATGGACTGAATTGGGCTTTGATTTTGTGAAGAGAGAACACATGACATAACATTTTCCAAACATAAATATGATGTTCAAAAACATTTAACTTATATGTAAAAAGATATATGCATGGTCAATTTTTATTTTACTTGAGTTGATCTGAAAAGTGTTTCACATTTTTTAAGAGTGTTTACATTTTTCAGATATAGATTACAGGTCGATTAGCTTTTTGTGCACTTTCTCACCATACCTTTCTAATTTTTAAAAGTTAGAATAATTTCATATTTCACTAAATTATTTACACATATATAATTTATATATTCACTCCTAAGTTTACTCTATATTTTGCCGGATTAGCATTTAAAAAGAGATTATGTTGTCTACAATTTCAAAAATTTTATTTTTAGAGTTGTAAAAGAATTTAGTTGCTTAAATATTTTATAGATGTTTATGATGTTTCTAAATAATTTATATAGAAACATAATATATAATTTACATATTATGTTAGTGTAATGTGTGTGTGATTACTTATGATGCAGATTATTAGCTATAGATGTTATTCTAATTTTTAATTATTTAAAATACACATACCTAATTTTGTGATAAAAGAATACAAGCCCATCAAATCTTTTACAACTAATACAACTTTTTGTAATATATTTTTTATTTAACTTTGGCCATGCGTAACAAGAATTACTCACTAGTATATATGTGTATATATATACTATTCTAAAAAGAAAGCCCTTTTTGTCTCACAAGTGGAGGTTATTTTTAACATTTTTACCATTTTTGTCCTTTGTTTTTTTGTAGATTGAAAATATAAGTATAATTTTGAGGGTAAAATATAAACTTCATAATAAGTAGGTAGTTGTCATACCATTTTTCATTTGTCAAAATATACCCTTTGAATTAATACACACAAACCGTTGAAAATATGGCTAAATTTATCATTTGCATGCAATTCAAAACCAATGTTCTCCAACCACCATCCACTACCCCATTTCTCTCTCAAAGAAATTGTAATATTTTATAATATTATTTATATTCTTTAGTTACACTAAAAAATAATTATACCTCAAATTTAAAAATCATTTGGAATTAAGAGGGTGTTTGGCTAAGCTTATTTAAAACATCTTATAAGTTGCACGTGAATCATGTAATCTCGTTAATGTTATTTATCTATACAAATATTTTTAAATTATTCTTTTATTATTTATGATTTAAAGTATAAGTTATTAGGTGAAGTTTTATTATGTTTGAATAATTGAATATGTTCATAGTTTACCTTTTTTTTTTATGTTTTCAAATAATAAGTAATATCACCTTGTGGTATTTAGTACTATTATGAATTTATAATTAATGCAACAATGATTACATAAAAAATAAATATATTATCAGTAAAGATAAGTAAAAATGAATGTTTATTGCTATTTAAGACATAAAACTATTTAAAGAAAACTAAAATCACTGTAAAAATCAGTGACAAATAAAAAATTAAAAAAATTATAATGTGAATTGATAAGTAATCTATTTTTTATCTGCTTTGATTCTAACTGCATGCATGTTCATTTTTTTTTCCTTCCCTTCGAGTTCTTTGTGCAACCTTTTTTAGTGTTGTTATTGTTGCATCATCATCACTCAAAGTGTCAACATATATGACATCGTCTTGTTTCTTCTTTATTGCCTGTAGTCTTTTACTTTCTCCTGGCGTTCTTGTTTCTTCTTTATGATTCGTCTTTTTTTTGTTTCTCCATTCGCTAAAGCATTTTCTACATGTATCTCTTCCTTGTCAACTTTTCTTTTAGAACTTTGGTCTTTTTCTATCATTTCCTTCCTTAACCCCTTGTTCCTTAATTTTTCATATTCCAGATCAGATCCATCATGTTCGATGTCTTGGTATTTTGAGTTGTCTTTATTTTGAGGTGATGTTTGATGTACGAGGTCACATTTGTTTCGTGGAGATATTGATTTGCTTTTTGTGTTTGTGGATGCTATTGGAGTTATCATATCGATTGCATCTGCTACGGCATTCAATTTTCCATTATGTTTACAACAATTAGTTATAAGTTGTTTGAAACAATTCACCCATACAAACATTATAATTATAAAGTAGATTAACAATTCTTAAAAATAAATGACTATCTTACTTTTTCAATTGAAGTGAGGTATTCGTTCACGGGGGCAACCAACATATATTGCTGCTACATCTTCAAATAGTGTGATGTAAGCATTGTCACCCCCTTGTTTAACATTTTAAACCAACCAATATCTGCATTTAATTTAACAAAAGTTAATATACATATGTACAAATAAAGTAAGTCAAATTTGCAATACATAAAATTTGGAGCTTCTGTATTTTTACCTTGGTGTTGCTTCTATCTCTTCATCAATACACTTCTTGCATGTTACATCATGATTAACCTTGAAAACCGATGCTTTGCATTTTTTACACAAATTATACCACAAGGATGATTTGTTTTCAACTTTTTCAACAATAGCTTTGAAACAATAGTATGTATTCTACAGAATAAAATGTGATTAGGTTTAAATTTTTTATGTAAGGTTTACCTAATTATAAGATTGATGTGCCTAAACCGCAAGCGCACGGCTTCGGTGCAGTACAAAAGATTATCGTTCCCACGAGGACCGAACAATCAAGTACTAGCCTATCAATTATTAGTAATCTAAGCCTAATGAAAATACGAGATAGTTGTAAGGAAAACTAAACAGAAAGCAAGTAAATTGATTTGATTTGTATATGATTGGGAATTCCAGAATTAGGGTTTACCACGATATATATTATCGACTCAATTATATTACCAATTAAATTACGATCGCTACTTATGAAGGGCACTATCCAAATGTAATCACTATCTTCTGTCGAAGTATAATAACATTCCTAAGCTAATTAATCAACTACTTTCGTGATGATTATACTAGACCTAGACTCATTGATCTCTATGATAATGCATCGATTCCTCAAAAGACCTAAAACTACTTTCGTGATTTAGGATCCTAGGTTTGAATACTAGGGTTCCGATATAGATGTCACCTTTCAGAATTTTCACCTAATATCTATGAACATGCAAATAAGTGGCCAGCAAATTCACAAGCATTAATAAACAAGAATTCAAATCATAAGCATACGCGATGTAACTTCACCGATTCTATAACCTATATCGATAACATGCTATCGGGCTATTCCCAATTCCAGAATAATATGAATTACTCCATAGAAACGAAAACACAATAAACAATTAATAAAGCAAACATCATAAACGACAAGAATTTAAAGAGATTAAAGAAGATAATTTCGATAAAACCCGTTGTCGAATAAATTGTTTACAATCGTTCTTGAATTTCGTGTCTCGATCTCCAATCTTTACAAGTTAATTCAAGAAAATAAGGTTCGAACCCTAAAATAATGTTCGGAGGGGGTATTTATACCTAATCTAAAACATAAACCCGAATATGGGCCGAATATGGGCTTTGTACGAAACAGCGCCTGTACGCGATATTGAACGGCGTACGTACGCCGTATAAAACGGCGTACGTACGCCGTATAAAATGGCGTTCGTACGCAAGATGATCCAAACTTTCTGCCTTCGTTGTACGGGCGCAAATTAACACGGCGTACGTACGCCATGTATTTCATCCGAATTTCGCTTTGGTGTCTTCTACAAAGTTGTAGATCTATGTCTTGGCTTTAAAACCCAACTGATTTCGATCCAATCCAAGTTGTAGAACTCGAGTTATGATCGTTTTACCAGGACTGCGCCATTTGGTTCGAAACAGAGCATATTTGTAACTTTCGGGCCTTTAAACGTTTGAACCGGATCTTGTCATCTTCACAAAACTTTTAGGTAATTGTCTTAGCTTTCCAAACATATAAGGCTCATTAATATTGGAGGTTTGTAGCCCAAGATATGATCGTATTTCCAAACAGCGCCCATGTATCTCATTTCATACGTTTTTTCGCCGTTTTCTTGAATTCGATGATTTTACCCTACAATCATGTAACAAACCTATAAACGTATATGGGGCATAAATCATGATATAAAATAATATAAAAATGACTAATCTTAGGCTAGAAAACACGTATAATCGAGGTTTATCAACCCCCCCAAACTTGCTTTTGTTCGTCCTCGAACAAACGGTAAACAAAGAAAACAAAAAGATAAAATAAAGATAAACTCATTTTCGTAGAGCACACGATTGCACTTAGCATGTGCAACAAGCCTTTAAACCTTTTAGTTACCCCAAAAGGACGAGTTATAGTCTCGTGAGGGTTTGCAGTTTGATATACCCACAAAATCTATGATATTCAAGCTAAATTCATATAATACAATTTATAAAAATCAACAAAAGACTAGTGGCATAACTTCATTAACAATTAATCTCAAAAGTATGTACATATCTCTCAATTTTACCACATATTAACACTAAGAGTCGAATTAACTTCAAAAGTGGTGCGTGCAATCATAGGCATTATAGTCGAGTGGCATCCTTATCAAATTTTGGATATAATCCCCACTTTTATTAACTTTCAAATTCAAAAGGTATACACACTTCAAAACTAAAGCTTTTCAGATTTTTTTTTTTTTTTTTGATTTTCTACACAGCACGCGTGGATTTTTATTTAGCTCATTAGACCATGTGCAATGTTTGTTCCCTTAGGCTTTCTATGACACCCATGTAACGAGTTTTGGGTCAACGACTCCGAATCTAGATAGCTTTAGGGCGTTAAGTGTTGAAACACTCCTTTTGGACTTAATCACTCGAGTGTCAAAGGCCACGAAACAAACTAGGTCTTTATGTGAGTTAGATTCACAATGTCATTATAATCCAACACAAAAGTATCTCTATACCTTATGAAAATTTTAGTTAAAATCCTTGGGAATTACTCCTTAAGTGTCTCAAGATGTAGCATCCACTCAACTCCTCTCCCATAGATTGTGTGTAAATATCTAAAGAAGTAATTCCTAATCTTAGGTCGACATGAGCAAAAATCGAGATATGCTTATTCCATTAGTCCAAATTATACATTGAAGTCATGCCATCTATCTTAAATTAATTCTAGCAAATTGTACAATTTGACAAGCTAAAACTCATAATAGAAAAAAAAATAAAGCATGCCCTATGAATAGCTCAAACTCCCCCAAACTTAAGCGAAACAAACTCATATGATATATAAATATGCTAAGTCGAATTCCACCCCCAAATTTAAACTATACATTGTCCTCAATGTTATCACACATAAGTAGTGGGAAAGGAAAACTTAACCTAACGGGATGTTGAAAAACATGCCCGAATACCAAAAGAGAATTTGCGTTCCAAGTAAAGGTGTTGCATCGTCTTTATCATCCAATGTAAGCTACTCATGTACCTTGTATGACAAAACAAAAACAAAGCATGCAAAGATTTTTTTTTTTTTTTTTTTGTGTTAAAGAAAAAAACATAAAGAAAAAGAACAAAAACAAAAACAGAAAAAAGAAAACACTTGGGTTGCCTCCCAAGAAGCGCTTGTTTATAGTCGTTAGCTTGACTTTACCATGTTAACTCAGCTTTGTAGATCCCGAATTGGACCCGATGATTTGGCAATTCTCCAATCGACTTTAGAATCTCGATTTATTGGTAAAGAAACCTCTGGTGCTTGTCGAATAGAAGAACTAAATAGCCCCTTCTTGAGTTTTTGTCGAGGGATCTTTTTGTTGTGCAAAACTTTAATTCCTTCCTTTTCAATCCTTGCACTCTCATGCGCATCAAATTTGAACTTATCTGGTTCACGACGTCGAAACTTCCTCTCATCTCTAGTGATGTTTGATGTCAACGATGGATTTCCCTCAAGCAGTCGAGCAATATTAGCGACAACTTCATCTTCCTCCTCAATCGAGCCACCACTCAACAGTCGTACTTCTAATGGATCCTTATAGTGGTTCCTAGCAAGCTTGTCCGTAGTTATAGCCTCGTCAATCCTGTAACAAGAGTTCTCGATAGAGCAGTTAGCAACATATTTATATAGACTAAATTCAACTCTTTCATCCCCAATATTCAAGGAAAGCATTCCATTTTTAACATCAATAATAGCTCCTGCTGTGGCTAGGAATGGTCTACCAAGAATAATGGGGATTCGAGAATCCTCATCCATATCGAGAACAATGAAATCTGTAGGAATAAAGAACTTACCAACCTTGATAGGTACATCCTCTAACACACCTATCGGATACTTAACAGAACGATCAGCTAATTGCAAAATTAATGTCGTAGGTTTTAAATCATTCATCTCTAACTTCTTCGCCATAGACAATGGCATGAGACTAACACTAGCTCCAAGATCACATAAAGCATTGTTAAAACTCATATTACCAATTACGCAAGGAATTGAGAAACTACCGGGATCTTTAAGTTTTGGAGGTAATTTATTTTGAATTACGGCGCTACACTCCTCAGTTAAAGCGATAGTTTCATATTCCTCTAGCTTTCGTTTGTTAGAAAGAACTTCCTTCAAAAATTTAGCATATGAAGGCATTTGTGCAAGTGCATCAGTGAATGGAATATTAATGTAAAGTTTTTTCAAAACTTCTAAAAATTTTCCAAACTGTTTATCTAATTTTCCCTTAGCTAATCTTTGAGGGAAAGGTACTGGTGGTTCATATGGTGGTGGAGGTACATACACTGGTTCAGTTTCATCATTCGTTTTGTCTTTTGAGTTGTCGGGATTAGACGCTTTTTCAACCTTATCAGTTAACTCTGGTTCACTAATCCTAGTAGGCATTTTCGGACTTTCATAATCGGTTCCACTCCTTAAAGTAATCACATTACAGTGTTCATTCGGATTTGTCTCAGGTTGTCCGGGAAAAGAACCAGAATTTCTATTCGAGTTGCTAGCCTGTTGTGCAATTTGATTTTCTAGCATTTTATTATGAGTTGCTAAAGAGTCTACCTTAGTTGCTAGTTGCTTAATTGCATCATTTACTACCTCGTTTTGCTTAGTTTGGGCTACTACGAAACTCTCGAGAAGTGACTCTAAGTTCGATTTCTGTGGTGGAACAGGATTGAAAGGCATTTGTTGAAATCCCGGTGGTGGTCTAAAATTAGGCGGGACAGCTGCGTTTTGAGGTTTGTATGAAAAATTGGGGTGATTTCTCCAACCAGAGTTAAAAGTGTTTGAAAATGGGTCGTTCTTTTGGTTGAAGTTATTCACGTAATTGGCTTGCTCTATAGAGGGATCGGTTGGTATACTAGCAAATTGACACTCTAAGGCAATATGACCAACTGTACCACATATTTCACATATAGGGGGTGGGGTAGTAACAGAGTTGACATGCATGTTCATGGAATCTAACTTCTTAGACATAGCTTCTACTTGTGCAGAAAGTAGAGTAATAGCATCAAGATCGTACTTACCTGGTGTCTTCTGTGAAATCGAACTTTCGCTAGACCATTGGTAGTGGTTCAGTGCCATATTCTCGATTAAGTCATATGCTTCGTCGATACCCTTATTCATCAAAGCTCCTCCAGCTGCTGCATCGACTGACATCCTCGTGGTGTAGATCAGTCCATTGTAGAAAGTGTGAACAATGAGCCACTTCTCTAGTCCATGATGTGGGCACAGTCGTAGAAGATCCTTGAATCGTTCCCAAGCTTCATACAACGATTCACCATCTCTCTGAGCAAAAGTCGTAATTTGATTCCTCAGTTGTGCAGTCTTGCTCGGGGGAAAATATCTCGCTAAGAATGTCTGCATCAATTGATCCCATGTTCTAATCGAACCAGTCGGTAAGGAATGTAGCCAAGCTCTCGCCTTGTCTCTCAGTGAGAACGGGAATAATCTCAGCCTGATAGCATCCTGAGAAACCCCGTTCATCTTCAGAGTGTCGCAGTACTCTAAGAACATTGACAAGTGGAGATTCGGCTCTTCAGTAGGTGCACCCCCAAACTGATTCTGCTGAACCATTTGCAGAAGGGATGGCTTGAGCTCGAAATTGTTGGCCTCTACAGTAGGCCTAGCAATGCTGGAGTGAAGTGTCTGAGCATTAGGTGCTGCAAAGTCCTTAAGACATCTCGCATTTGCATTCGGATTCACATTTGCAGCTGGGTTTGCATTCGCGTTAGCGTTTGCATTAATATTTGCATTCACGTTCTCTTCAGCCATTGTAACTTGTCTAAGCTGAGCTTGTTTCAGTTTTTGTTGTCTTCTCCTAGCACGAAAGGTTTTCTCGATTTCTGGATCAGGTACGAAATCGAGCTTACTTCGCATACAAGGAAAAATCGAAAACCTGAAATAAAACAGAGAAATAAAAATTAAAAACTAAAAATAAAATAAAATGGCTTAGTCTCACTAAAATCTGATAAAAACTAATATTGACTATTCAAGTCCCCGGCAACGGCGCCAAAAACTTGATGTGCCTAAACCGCAAGCGCACGGCTTCGGTGCAGTACAAAAGATTATCGTTCCCACGAGGACCGAACAATCAAGTACTAGCCTATCAATTATTAGTAATCTAAGCCTAATGAAAATACGAGATAGTTGTAAGGAAAACTAAACAGAAAGCAAGTAAATTGATTTGATTTGTATATGATTGGGAATTCCAGAATTAGGGTTTACCACGATATATATTATCGACTCAATTATATTACCAATTAAATTACGATCGCTACTTATGAAGGGCACTATCCAAATGTAATCACTATCTTCTGTCGAAGTATAATAACATTCCTAAGCTAATTAATCAACTACTTTCGTGATGATTATACTAGACCTAGACTCATTGATCTCTATGATAATGCATCGATTCCTCAAAAGACCTAAAACTACTTTCGTGATTTAGGATCCTAGGTTTGAATACTAGGGTTCCGATATAGATGTCACCTTTCAGAATTTTCACCTAATATCTATGAACATGCAAATAAGTGGCCAGCAAATTCACAAGCATTAATAAACAAGAATTCAAATCATAAGCATACGCGATGTAACTTCACCGATTCTATAACCTATATCGATAACATGCTATCGGGCTATTCCCAATTCCAGAATAATATGAATTACTCCATAGAAACGAAAACACAATAAACAATTAATAAAGCAAACATCATAAACGACAAGAATTTAAAGAGATTAAAGAAGATAATTTCGATAAAACCCGTTGTCGAATAAATTGTTTACAATCGTTCTTGAATTTCGTGTCTCGATCTCCAATCTTTACAAGTTAATTCAAGAAAATAAGGTTCGAACCCTAAAATAATGTTCGGAGGGGGTATTTATACCTAATCTAAAACATAAACCCGAATATGGGCCGAATATGGGCTTTGTACGAAACAGCGCCTGTACGCGATATTGAACGGCGTACGTACGCCGTATAAAACGGCGTACGTACGCCGTATAAAATGGCGTTCGTACGCAAGATGATCCAAACTTTCTGCCTTCGTTGTACGGGCGCAAATTAACACGGCGTACGTACGCCATGTATTTCATCCGAATTTCGCTTTGGTGTCTTCTACAAAGTTGTAGATCTATGTCTTGGCTTTAAAACTCAACTGATTTCGATCCAATCCAAGTTGTAGAATTCGAGTTATGATCGTTTTACCAGGACTGCGCCATTTGGTTCGAAACAGAGCATATTTGTAACTTTCGGGCCTTTAAACGTTTGAACCGGATCTTGTCATCTTCACAAAACTTTTAGGTAATTGTCTTAGCTTTCCAAACATATAAGGCTCATTAATATTGGAGGTTTGTAGCCCAAGATATGATCGTATTTCCAAACAGCGCCCATGTATCTCATTTCATACGTTTTTTCGCCGTTTTCTTGAATTCGATGATTTTACCCTACAATCATGTAATAAACCTATAAACGTATATGGGGCATAAATCATGATATAAAATAATATAAAAATGACTAATCTTAGGCTAGAAAACACGTATAATCGAGGTTTATCAAAGATTTTAATTGTTTGAATTACCTCGAGTAATGGCGCTCTATTATGTATTATTTCTTGAAGTGTCACTTCTTTTGCATCTTTCATCCTCTTCTTCATTGATAATTCACACATCTTGAGCGAATTATTAGTTGTATTTATCCTGCATAAGATTTAAATAAATAAATTGATACCATAATTGCCTAACAAAGTTAGTGATATTTTAATTTTGTTGTATACCATTGTTGCATATAATTTGCTTCTTTAGAAGTCGGATTTATTTGTAGAACCGATGCTGATGTAGTTAGTAATTGTAGTTTACCCGAAAAAAAAATATCTAATTTTAAATTTAAATATTCTGATAAACAATTTTAATTATATACTATATCGTAATATGAATCTTACCCATACAAGGCATCGTCAAACTTTTGAAATAACTTCTATTGGATTTTGATTGACAACTTCTTGCAATATATGTCCATTTTTTGCCATGTCTTCCCATAGACACACTACTATTGGTTGATATCTGCTCAAATAAAAATCAATTAAATTACTACATTCATAATAAGAAATAAATCCAATTATCTATAATGAATATTAACTATGCAATAGTACTTCTATATAATAAATAATTTTATTTATAGTCTTAATATGATTATTCACCTCATTGTTGTAAACATAAAATTTGCTATTTTTCATGTATAAAGAACTCATATATCAAAAAAGTATTTAACATGATCAAAACTTACTCTTTATTCATGACTATTATTTCTTGTACTGATTTGAAACCTCCCTTTGGAACAACTGTTGTTCGATAGTCGTTTGCTTTTATAAAAACTCAGGAAATATCTACATCATTGTAATTCAAGAATAAGAACTCTATATAAAACTAATATATCATAAAATAAATAAGACAAAAAAAAAGAAATTTTTACCAATTGGTCCATTTTTATGAAGTTCAAGATTTTTAAACTCAATAAATTTATAATTTATTTCGTCCTCAATTGGTTCAAAAGCATTCTTCACTATGCTAAATTTATGAAGCACCAGCCCCTTTTGTGGATGTGCATTGGGGAACAATGGATGAGTCTTCACAATTTCACCATTAGAGATGACATAAGTTTTATGCAATTCAAATACTCCATTGAATTGTTGGATGTTATTGTTGAATATAGTGACTCGAATTTGTGTACCCTGCAAGTAATGTTAATTTAATACTGTTAGAATTTCTTAATAGCATCAAGGATAAAAGTTTTAAGCCTACCCTACTTTACTTACTTCTTCATCAACCATTATCATCTTTTTAAGTCGTGTAGTAAGATTATTCCCACAACTTGTTTCAAATCCAATTCGTAAGGCCTTCAATCGTACTGTAAATACTTTTTCTTTTATTTCCAGACAATTGTCATTTCTTGTGTGAAAAAAGTATATAGAATAAATAAAAGTACCTGATATAACAAAAATTATGACATAAATTTTATACACATTGATATATAAGATAAATAAATAGTGAAATCTATTATAAGAAGGCCTAATTACATTAATTTAGAAATGAAAAAAGTATATAGAATAAATAAAAGTACATGATATAACAAAAATTATGACATAAATTTTATACACATTGATATATAAGATAAATAAATAGTGAAATCTATTATAAGAAGGCCTAATTACATTAATTTACAAGTGGTGAAGATTTTTACAATGTTCTTATTAATGTGTGATTATAATATCTATCAAACCTCGTACATAATTACTCGGGAAACTTTCAGGAACAGACATATTCTGCAACACACTATAATATCCTATGGCTACAAAAATTTTCGGCATATTGGTTATCCGTATTAATTCAGGAACACTAATGATTATTTCTGGCACCAAGAGACAACTACAACTTGTTTAGTAGGATAAATCGACTTTCTTTTAGTCTCTAGAATAATTATTGTTTATTGCTTATTTCTTATGGAATTTGCTATCAGTAAATTTATTTTAGTTGTAATAATATTCTGTAGTTCTTGGTATATTTGTAATTGATTGCTACTACAAAATTGTGAATGTAAGGTAAAAGAATGATTAAATGAATAATATTAAATACTTACAGAATATAATGATTCAAATTCTGTTGGAAATAGTCGGTGAAAGTCACAAAATAGTATATACTTAGGTGTGATTTATTTATAAACACCTATATTTATAGAATTGTTTGTAAACACATATATTTATAGAGGTGTATATTTCTCCTAAATCTAATCAGACTATAATTTGTTCACTATTCTTATATAATAAAGTTAATTTGTGATTTTAATTTTTAACCCTCCTTAATTAGCCAGCTAAATTGAGAATCAAAATTATTTCCACGTACGGTGATTTGGTTATATATAAATATATATAAAATATTATAAGCTACAAGATATTTTTTTGGTGGGTTTTTAATTTATATTATATTATAATACAAATAGAGTTAGGAGGGAGGAGGGTTAGGCCGTAAATTATGATTGTAAATTGTTAGAGTTAGGCCGTAATTACTAAGGCAATCATGATTGTATTGGTGTTTGACTAAAACTCATCTTAATTAATTTGTTATTTTGATTTGTTATTCTCACTTGTAGAGTCCTATATACATATAATATTTTTATTATAGATATATACAACATATTTGTATTATTTATTATTTGACTATTTTGCCATTAAATTGTGATTTTTATAAGGGTATATTAGGTATATCAAAATTTCAAAGAAACACCCATACTTTTATAATAGAATAGATAAACAACATCCAAAATCTAAGATTTTGAAATAAGTTGGGTTTGTCTAACTTATTTCTTATTTGCTTATAAGACCCAAGGGAAAATTGCAACTTTGGTACCTTAAGTTGGCTTGTACACGAATGTAATACCTTAAATTGGACCACTTTCAATTTGGGTACCATATCTTCAAAAAATTGGCAATTTCAATACAAATTTCACCGGAAAATCATAAATTGGCCGGAAAAAGTCACGTGCTTGTCACATGACTCTCAATTTGGGGATTTTTCTCCCAATTTGGGGATTTTTCTCTCAATTTGGGGATTTTCTAATTTTCCCTCCAAAAATCATCAAATTGGGGAATTTTTTAATTAAATAAAAACAATAATCCACAAAAACTTTCCCCCATTCCCCTATGTAACAAAAAATCCCCAAATGAACATGAACCCTAATCGACAAAATTCCCAAAATTCTCTCAAAATTTCACTCGAATATATTAGCATAACCCGAAATCACTGACTTTAATTAATACTTCTGTTATCTGAAGTCGAACTAAACGAGACAAAATCAATTAATACTTGATTCATTTTACATCAATACTCCACATATTAAGGGGAATTGCAGAACTAGAACTGTAGTAATGAAACATACAAATGGAGACCCCCCAAGAAATCGAAAAGTTAGAACGAAAAACAAGTAACTACACTAAAAATACACATAAAACCCGAATCAATATACGATATCAATGCTGTATCAATTCAGGAATGAGCTTCAACAAGAAAGCAAGCTTCCTCTGTGAGAATTGAGGCCTGCTTTGAACTTGTTCCTCTCCTTCCTCCAATGATATCTCGACACAACGATAATGGCTTCACCATCTTCGAAAAAGCTTCAGATATTTCATGAACCAAATCGACTATCACCCCATCGACCCCCATCAAATGCTGCATATACACTGCTTCAGACACATTATTCAGTTTGCCATATGTTAGAAGAGATAGTTTCGATTCTTTGATTTTGTTCACAGCCCCGGGATTTCTAAATATACCCCTCACTTCCGAAACAATCCCTTCTAAACCCCCGTCTAAACACAGTTTAACGGCTTCTTCCAACGAATTCCTTTTTACATCATAGAAAATCTCGGTCCCTCAATTTGTTAGGAAAAATACCTGTAATAAACAACATTCAGAGTATTAAAACACCATAAATCAAGAATTTTTCGATTTTATTGCAATAATCGAATATTAGCATTAGCGAGCTCACGGGGTATGTGTTCTGAAGCTTCTTGGCAAGAAGAGCAGCATCGGGATGGAAGCTGGAAAATATAACGGGCCTATCTTTGGCGTGACCGAAAACAACTTTCAGTATAGATTGGAGTACGTGAAGAAGATATTCTTGTTGGTAAATGACATGATCGTCGAATTTCAATTCGATGTTGAACCCGATACAATTCACCTTCTGAAAGGCTTCTTGCAGAGTGCACATATAAACCTGATGTAATCAGTGAACAAATGTTAGTGATTAAAGTCAGTGATTTCGGGTTATGCTAATATATTCGAGTGAAATTTTGGGAATTTTGTCAATTAGGGTTCATGTTCATTTGGGGATTTTTTGTTACATAGGGGAATGGGGGAAAGTTTTTGTGGATTATTGTTTTTTTTTTAATTAAAAAATTCCCCAATTTAGTGATTTTTGTAGGAAAAATTAGAAAATCCCCAAATTGGGAGAAAAATCCCCAAATTGAGAGTCATGTGACACGCACGTGATTTTTTCCGGCGACTTTATGATTTTTCGGCGAAATTTGTATTGAAATTGCCAATTTTTTGAACATAGGGTACCCAAATTGCAAGTGGTCCAATTTAAAGTATGAAATTCGTGTACACGCCAACTTCAGGTACCAAAGTTGAAATTTTCCCTAAGACCCAAACATCTTATTTTTGGATCTTATAAGATCTTATTTTAAAAAATTATCCAAACACTTTCATAAAAGAGCTTATAAGCTTAGCGAAACACCCTCTAATTCTACCCATTGAAGCATGTCTCAGCGGCCAGATCAAAACATTATTTTTCCCTAATTAAAGGTGATGATATCTTGTTCTCAAAACCCCAACATGAATAAGTCTAAGAATAAAAAAAATTGACAAGTTTGATCTTATCCTATGCTTAAGAACTAAGAGTGTAAGAGATGTTACATACCAACTATCATGTTATATCCATGTGTTTTCTGAACTATTCTTGCCTACCAAATTGACTTTTTCACTTGATTTCTTAAGAAGATATATAATTTCAATTTCTTTTTGTGTAAAATACTGGAATACAAAGTTTGAAAATTATATCCTTAGCATGATCCATTCAAGTTGAACTGTCGGCAAGTTATTCACCTAAAAATCAATTTATGAATAATTTTCTAATGAAAAAAGGTCTTAATTATCTATTTATTGATTTCAATACGATGCTTTGACTTTGGGTATGGGCTTTAATTTCTATCATTTTTTCCAAGAAAAAGTTATATACAAATCCCCTCACTTGAGTGTAATTGCCAAAAGACCCCATACTTTTCAAAAATTGCATAAAGTTCCCCTCATTTAAGACATTCTTCTAATTATATCACCTATGTATTTGAAAATTCTTACGATTTTACATTTATTAACCTTGCAAACACACACTTTAAGGGGTCTCACTATAATTTTACCAAAATTCAGGAAGTTTATGTAACTAGCACTAAAGTGAGGAGTGTGCATGTGCTTTACCTTTTTCATATTACTTTTTCACCAATGAATCTCCCTACCAAAATTCAATCTGCATGTTACATAATTGCTAATAGTTTATATTTTTTTTTTGTTTTGTTTTGAATTTAATAATAATACGGAAAACAAACTAGTTTGTTAGATAGAAAGTCATCTACTTGTGGTTGATCTCAAACATGATCAACTTTTTGTGTGTGTTAAAGATGAATGTCCATGCATCAAAGCAAGACCACATATATGATTTATGAACTTATTTTATGTTATGAAGGTCACTTTATGTTACTTATAAGCCACGTAACTTCATTAATTATCCTAACAATACTTATTAAAGTTTCATAAATATTCCCCTACTTAAGAACATGGATTTGAGCAATTTTATTGTGGTACTTAGTATAAGAGAAAATTTCGTGATGCACGTATAATATAATGTTCCCGAAACTTTTTACAAGTAAATCTGTCAAGTATTTCTTCTTACAATAAGTAATTATCATTTATCAATTTATATATACATGTATATATATATATTATATTAGCATTTTCGGATACTACAAATAGCTCTGCATCAATTCAAACGCCAACCCAACTCACTACACAAGAATTTCCATAATATGCTCCCTCTTCTCATAATGATTACACCCAAGAGTTGTTAAATATATAATATAACCATACAAAAAAAGTAACATAAAATGATTAAAAAAATAAATAGAAAAGAATGGATACCTACTACTAAAGAGTGTGAAAACAAAGCATTTTAGGGCTTCTTAGTGAAAATGAGAAGTCACTATGTCATCATGCAGGTAATGTTCACATTAAAGTTAAATACGCATGGGTTAGAGCAGCACATTGGGTATGGGTTTCAATGTTTCAACTCACTTCGAAAACAAACATTCTAGAGTACTCATTTTGTAATGTTAAAATATTATAAAATCAAAATAGGATAATTTAGCTAATACATTTTAAAGTATCGAATTTATTTCAGTTTCATCCTTAAAATAAAATATGTTATGCTACCATCCCAATTCCCGGCATTATACTTTTATATCACTTTGGTCATTTTCCGTCAATTTAACTGAAACAATTGGTTTTCTATTGCACTTTGGTCTCATGTTTGCATCACTTTGATCAAAACTGAAAATACGAAGGAATTTATATATATTCTTAGTTTTCTTTAAATAAAAAATGGATATTATATACTTAATTATATTTATTATTATATAAGTAATATAAATTAGTATATATTTATATGTAATGTTTGAATAGAAGGAAAAATATAATATATGTAAATAATTAATTATGCGCACATGTGGATGGCATACCTGTACTCAATTGTGCTCGTCAATAATTTAAATTGTATTTATCTTATTGAATTTTGTTAAATATAGTTACTAACTATTGTCTACATTATTCATAATCTGAAATTTTAGAATGAACTAGTTACCAATATTCCAAATTAAAAAACTGAACTTTTAAATTTATTTATTTTAATAATGATATTTGATGATTCTTTTATTTCGTAATATTCATCTTATTTAGATGACCGATCATGTATTATTATTTCATAAATTATGATAATATATAACTACTAGAAAACAAGGCAAACGCGACGCTCGATACCGTCGCTAAATCGTCGCCAAGTCCACTTTTGCGACGGGTTCACGTCGGTATCGACCCGACACCGATTCGGCGTCGCTAAAATACATCCCGACGCAATCCCGACTCAAAGTACCTAAACACTTGACCCGGTTTTGGCCGGGTATTGACCGACGCAATACCGTAGCCATATTTTTAAAATATATTTATATTGAATTAATAATTGTAACTATTTTATTATATACCGTCGCCAATCCGACGCACAACAAATTTAATTTATTTTTATAATTTTTTTAACCCGCTGCCACATTGATGCTAAACGGAAGCCAATAATTATTATTTATTTATGATTCCCGTCGCAAACCCGACGCCCACTAATAATAACTATATATTGAAGTCTGTCGCCAACCCGACGCAGAATAATAATAATTATTTATTGAAGTCTGTCGCAAACCCAACGCGAACACTATTATTATTATTTGTTGAAGTCCGTCGCGACACCGAAGCCAAATATTATTATTGAATGTTGTCGCATACCCGACGCAATAATATTTATCGAATCCGAAGCAATACCGACGCCAGTCTATATTATTGATTTATGAAGACCGTCGCAATCCCGTCGCGTTTTTGGTAAATTTTGTAAAAAAAATATACAGCCAGGTTGCTGCAATATATCGAGCAACCGGCTGCAATTTCAGAATTTCATCAATAATGTATCAGCATCAATAATATATATGTGGACATAAACATCTAACATTAATAACACAGAGAGACGGAGCCTTGTAAATGCTGGGGTATACGATTTTTCAAGTATTCTTACCAATAATGTCAGTTCGGCCTTCCAATGTGAGTTTTGTAAGATTTGAGAACCTCAGTTTATACAAAAAAGGCATAGAGGAATCCTTTTCACAAGTTGCAGGACTGATGGGGTTCGCTGGCATAAAACATCCATAGTTAGGTCAACTTCCCTAACAAATGGGTATTTGAGAGCTAACTGGTGCAATTTCAGTTTTGAAATTCAAAAAGTAAGCTGCTTTCAATGACCTCAAGGATGGGAAGGACTTCCCAAAGTATTCAATTGCTGCCTCAAGATGCAACAAGGGACAGTTGGAGATATCAACCTTTTGCACTGATTCAAATGTCAAGGTCAATACAACTTCCAGGAAATATATCAAACCACTCAAAGTTAAAAAAAACTACTTTCTTGCATCAAACATTAAAAGATTAAACATCAAGAATAATATATCAACATAAACATTAAAAGATTAAACATTAATAATATATCAACATCAACAACAACATAAACATTAATAATTTATCTACTTCAACATAAACATCAAGAATATATTCACACGCATGAATTTTCTGTTTAGGCAAGAACAGAGGAGTCAACAATCTTTTTGCCTCATAGAAATCATTGGGAATGTTCTCTTCTTTATTAGGAGTGCAACGCTTGATTATGGAAATCCACCTCTGGAAATATTGTTGCGATATTTGTGACTCGGACTTTAAACTAACCAACTGAGTTGTCATCGATAACTGTGTAAATTCAGTGCAACCATCCCACAACGGCTGATTTACAGCTCCCATTAAATCATAATATTTTCTCGCTGCTGTATTTGGGTTTTCTCTAATATTAGAACACCCCCCAAATTCAAATCTTGTCTCACCATGACGTAAGTTTAAACCATCTTCAACCAAATGCATATATTGATTGTCAGCAAATACTTCATTGGTAGAGGATGTGCTTATTTCATGATCACAAACATTATTTGAAGGAACATACGTCTCACCATGGTATTGCCATATATAGTATCCTTCAACAAAGCCACTAGAAATCAAATGCGCCTCAACAGTACTAATATCATGCACTTTTCCATTTTTGCACCTCCTACACGGACATCTTATCATTCCCACTATTCCTTTTGACAACGAATAAGTTTTAGCAACCTCAAGAAATTCAATCAAACCATTCAAATATCCTGATATAGTCCATCTCGACGAAAACGATTATACATCCAAGAACGATGTTCTGACATTTTTTCTAGATACATATATTTAAATTAAAGTAAGCCTACATAATAATATAGTAACTTAATCAATTCAAGACAAATATAATTAAAATTAAAATAATCATAAACATACCTTATCCCAAGATTTTGAATCTCCAATTCAGGGTTAGATTGTCAATTTATGGTTGAAATCTTCAATGTAAGATTTATATATTCAATTTATGGTTGTAATCTTCAATTTTGGGTTAAAGATGTGGAGAAAAGTGTTTTTTGGAGTATTTTGGCTGAGATATATTGTGGCATACGTTTCTTTTTCTGTTTATGTTCTGTTAGGTTATTCAAATCGCATCTGGTATTGGCGTCGGGTTTGTGTCGGGTAAATACCGACGCCAAACCCCGATGCTATCCCGTCGCTAACCCATCGCCATATTGTTAAACATGTTTTAATTAGAATTTAATCGTTCCACGTTGAATAAATAGAATTTGTTAGTGATTATTACTTTAAGTTAACTAGTGAAATCATTACAAAGCATATAGTATTTACGAACTACGTATTATTGTGCGGACTCGTGATATATATGTAACATGTATATCGAGTGTCTGACTTATAGTTCAATTATCGGCTACGATTGACAATTTGATAGTTGTTAATTCTTACGGTGTAAAAATGTGTGTATTTATGAAAATATTGACGACAACGATATAGTATATCAATTAATCATTCAGTTGGAGCTTTGAAAATTTCATTTTTAATGCTACCCGTCGCCACCCGGACGCTAGCTTGTCGCAGATCTGGAAAAATAAAATGAATTCCGTCGCCAAACCATCGCCCACCCCTCGCAATACTGGAAAAGGATGGAGTTCCGATGCTATCCCGTCGCTAACCCATCGCCATATTGTTAAACATGCTTTAATTAGAATTTAATCGTTCCACGTTGAATAAATAGAATTTGTTAGTGATTATTACTTTAAGTTAACTAGAGAAATCGTTACAAAGCATATAGTATTTACGAACTACGTATTATTGTGCGGACTCGTGATATATATGTAACATGTATATCGAGTGTCGACTTATAGTTCAATTATCGGCTACGATTGACAATTTGATAGTTGTTAATCCTTATGGTGTAAAAATATGTGTATTTATGAAAATATTGACGACAACGATATAGTATATCAATTAATCATTCAGTTGAAGCTTTGAAAATTTCATTTTTAATGCTACCCGTCGCCATCCGGACGCTAGCTTGTCACAGATCTGGAAAAATAAAATGAATTCCGTCGCCAAACCATCGCCCAACCCTCGCAATACTGGAAAAGGATGGAGTTCCGATGCTATCCCGTCCCTAACCCATCACCATATTGTTAAACATGCTTTAATTAGAATTTAATCGTTCCACGTTGAATAAATAGAATTTGTTAGTGATTATTACTTTAAGTTAACTAGAGAAATCATTACAAAGCATATAGTATTTACGAATTAATTATTTGAAGTAAGCATATAGTATTTACTATTGTAATTAATTATTTGAAGTCACTAGCTTGTATATATAGTACCATATATATAAAGTTGAGCGATTTGTTAACCATATTGCTTCCACGAGCAAGGCCTTGCAATTATATGCCCACTGTATATGATGACAAGAATGAAACAACATATGCAGGGGTGCCACAAAAAGTATGAAACAACCCATCTTGCTTAATTTGATCAGAAATTGCACTCAACCCAAAATCAGAAACCTTAAGATTATCATATTCATCCAATAAAATATTCTCAGGCTCAAGATCACGATGATACACACCTCTAGCATGACAAAATGAAACAACATAAATCAATTGCTAACCTGTGACATAGTATCTTGCAAGGTACACTTTTGAGATTGAGATTTCGCTTTTGATATGAGCAATCAAACCAACCCTCAAAATCTTCTATTCCCCAACCTGTGACATAGTATCTTGCAAGGTACACTTTTGCAAATGTCCCATGTCCTAGAATTTTCCCAACCTGTGACAAAGTATCAATATACACAGTATACAAAACAAAATGGATGCATCGATGCCAGCAGAATGGATGCATCGATGCCACCAAAATGTCCCTTCATGTCACACCCCCTGCATTTCAATATACAGAATATGCAAAACAGAAAACAAAACAAACATAACCCGAAATACATTGAACACGATAAGTAACACATCATACGTAATAATTCACAATAATTCAACATAAAGTTTCAACTACGACAAACTATCAACTGTGACAAAGTATCAATAAATAAAGTCAAGGCTGGGATTCGGGAAACGAGAAGTGCGGGGGATCGGACTGTGGAGTCGGGACCTGAGGCTTTGGAGGTGTGAATGGATGCATCGATGCCAACAAACCTGTGGCGGTCGCTGCACTCCTTACCGACGGGATGCTGCACATACTACCCTGTCCCGCTGCGGCTGCACCTGCCATGTAGGCCTTCACCAAACTGGTCAAGTTAGCCAGATCTCCCTTGACGCTCACCACCTCTTCTTTCAGGCTTTGCTTTTCCTGTTCAAACACCTCCAGCGTTGTTGTGAGAGTCTTGTTCTGCATCTCCATCTCCAAGAGTTTCTCTTCTAGCGTCTTGTTTCTAGCCTCCAAGGCCTCGTACTTGCGCCTCGATTCCTCATCTGTTGACCCGGGTGCAATATTTGATGGACAAGGTAACAATAGCATCTGCTCTGTAACTAAGCTAGGACCGGCTCCGAGCACGCCTCCTTTGCCCAAGCCCGCCTTGACCGGCGCAGTTTGCAACCACAAACTCTTGTCCCACGGTTGCTGTAAGGGGTCTACGTCCTGCCCATATTGCTCGTGGAACATAGCATCGTACTGTGTCTGAAAATAAAAAACGAGTGTCATAAGTATAAAAACTAAACGTACGAAATACTTAAAAAGAACAGGCAACATCGTTAAGCTCACGTGTGACTAAACTAAACTTACATATGCCATCTCCAAGTTCGGGTTATACACGTCACCAGTCGCTTCATTCGTCACCTTATCCTTCTTCTTGTTAAGCTCAAGAAGAATAGGCAACGCCTGACGCTCCTGAGATACAATTAAATGTAATGTTAATAGTGATTCGATAAAAAAAATTAATCAATAATATAAACTATAATACAATTTTTAATGAAATTACTTACTCAAACAATCGCTCCAAAATGCTCTTACTCCCGAGGGCTTACACCGATAACATCCGATCTGGTCGTCCCGCTGAACTCCGACGATTGAGGCTGGCCTGTGCCGATATTGCCCTCTGGTCTTCCTGGCACCAATACCGGACATACTCCTCTCAAATTGCTGGGTCAGTCAACCACTTCGGTCACGGCTTCCCAAGCAACAAAGCGACATCCTCGACCTTGTTATCCTTTAGCGCCTTCTTGCGAGTCTTAGTCAACAAGTCACTAAACTTCTTTTGGTTTTCCGACTCCCATACCTGTCTGGCCAAAGCGACGGGCCCTCCAACCACATCATATATATCCTTAAAAAATACAAAATTAAGTAAGTATAAATTTATTGATAAAAATTTGAATCAAATGTAATCACATACATACCAGAAAAGATGACCAGATTTTATCCCTCACGTCCTGTCCTGTCCGATTTCACTGTAGTATTTCCAAAATGCTTCCATGTTCCTTTTTATTTATTTCCCAAAAAATCTGGGAACTCCATCACCAATAAGCCTAACATAAACGATCAAATTGATTAATTAAAGAGATGAAAAAACCAAAACAGTATAACATTATTAGATTAAGCTAGTATATAAAAGATTATGAATTTCATGCATTTGAAGTCATCTTAATTACTGGAAAGTTGCTTATGAAATGACTGCTAATTTCGGAGTACCTGACTGCTAATGTTACTATTAATGTTTAACAAAATATTCCTTAACATGTAGATAACAAAATACAAAGCAGTTTATAAGAACTAGTACTACTTGGATTTATCAATATATCATATGCAAGATACAAAGTACAAACAAACAAGAGGGGGATGTATCTTTAGGCTGCTTAAAGTTGTGTTCCTTATCATTGAGACAATGCAGGAACCAGGGAAAGTACCATGAGTACACCATAATGTCCAGGGAAAGTACCATAATGTCCAATCTTCACTAAATCATACTCCATATTCACATATTTATATATTTCAATGACACAATAACGCTTTATACTAGTAATACTACATAGTACTATTTAGTACACTATAATTGAAACATATTCGGAGTAATATACATATATACATAGTTACAATTAGTCATCTCAAGTCTCAACGGCGATAAATCAAACATGGCAACATCAGTTCTCTATGCAAATGAGAAATCAGTTTTAGTTGATGAAAAAAACTCACATCAGAAACTTCACACAGAAATTAACAAAAGGTAAGGTACATAAAAACGTGGGTAACTTAACATAAGCTAAGGTACATTTAACACAAAATAAGCCATATAAGAAAATGGGTAATTTTATTTTAGTAAACTCAATAATAAACTAAACAAGATACCTAATTTTCAAGTTTAACCATAAAGCTTTCAATAAAAAACTTTCAGATACAAATTACCACAAAAAAACAAAAAACAAATTACCAATAAAAAATCCAAATTACCACCAAAAAATCAAAATTATCAACAACAAATCCAATCTTCAACCATTTTACGATAAATTAATAAAGCCCATCGCCACACCGACTCAAACGTTTAAATATATTTTCTAGAATTCTTAATAATAAAAGACTTTTAAAAATTAAATAGTAATTAGCGTCGGTATAGCGGCGGTATAAAATAACCAATAATATATATTTACATTTTATCCTAAAATATATTAATAATAATATTTAATTTATTTTAAAAATAAAAATAGCGTCGGAATGGCATCGGTAAGTCAATGAAATGGTTTAAAAATAAAATTTTAAATTACTTATTTATCGTACCGTCGCCACACCGATGCAAACGTTTAAATATATTTTCTAGAATTCTTAATAATAAAAGACTTTTAAAAATTAAGTAGTAATTAGCGTCGGTATAGCGGCGGTATAAAATAACCAATAATATATATTTACATTTTATCCTAAAATATATTAATAATAATATTTAATTTGTTTTAAAATAAAAATAGCGTCGGTATGGCATCGGTAAGTCAATGAAATGGTTTAAAAATAAAACTTTAAATTACTTATTTATCGTACCGACGCCATACCGACACGTTATTTTTAACCCATTTAAGAAAACGGGTTGGAATGTCACCGACGCGTAACCGACTCCATACCGTCGCGAAAATTTAAACCCGTCGCGTTTATTTCGTTTTCTAGTGGTGATATAATTACATACTCTGATAAATACATTTTTAGATTATAGTCATCAAATTTAATACTTTGAAAACTATTACTGAGATTAGCCTAATAAAAACTTTTATAAGACATTATCATAACCTTCGAAATATAACTATTTCAAATGATCAACTATTTGTAATCTTTTGTTTGCGTATTTTCATGTCCAAAATTATTATTAACGTTAATCTATTTACATGATTGATTTTCACAACAACAGGCATCATGAACTATGGAAATATTTGAAAGGTATAGAATTATGAGTACCCTTGTAGAACCCGAAACGTGCGAATGAGACAATGTCACAAAATAACGGGAAAATATTTCACAAGAGATCGTGGACTTGGACTTTTCATTAGTTTTTAAATCTTTCATCATGGATATATTACATGTAATTGTTTGCTTATAAGTTTGAGTATACTATAAAGTACTGAACTTAAAATGTTGAAAAAAAAATAACATTGTAGTAAGTAAATGCATAATAAAGAGGATGTAAAATAAGATTAATAGTTTGACAAAGAATACCAAACTATCTTTTGAATAGTATAAATACTTAGAAACGAAGTTCATTTGGAAAATTCAGGAAGTTATACCCTTATGTCACGATCCCGATCAAACGAATCCGAGAAATCACATCAAAATGTATCTTGAGTTTATTTTATTTTATATCACGATTTTAACATTCTAATTATAAACATCTCAAAATCGCACTTCTTTTTCAACGTGGGACGGCACCACACCTTATCATTAGAGAGAAAAAAATGGATTTCTCCCCCATTGAATCAATGATATAGAAAACTTACAAATTGTTTTTGCCAAATAAGGCCATTTATGCAATCATTAGCTTTTAGCCTTTTATCTATAATGAGAAACTTGTAATTTGATTATGATATCTTATTAAGTATCTTACATGTGGCGTGCTTTTGGGTAATGGACAAAAAGATGAGAATTGAATAATAGACAAATATTAATTTGTGAAAGGATAAGATGAAAAGTTTGAAACCCCTAAAAAGGGATGTATAGAAAAGGATGGTTTCAACTAGTTCATGAATAACAAAAGAGTTTAGAAATCAACATCAACAATAATTATTTAATTTTTAATTAATCTCTCATGTGTGGATTAAAGTTATAAAAGAAAATGAATCCAAATTATTTTGAAGAGATCTTAATTTTCTTACATTGACATTGAGAAAGTTTAATTTTATTAGCGAAGCAAAGCAACAAAAATACTAAAACTATTGTATCCCACTCTCAAGAATAACGTGGGGTTTTCTTGATGATTTCACTAGAAAAGACTTGTTGAATTTGATGTGTTTCCTAAAATAAAAATATAAGTGAGATTTCTTCAATGGCTCCCAACATTCTTTATGGAGGTTATGCAGAATTTTTACCATTATTTCCAAGTTTCTTTAAGACAAAATCATGATATCTGATTTGGCTATTAAGAAATTGCCTCGTGTTCAAGTATTATCCCCAATATATAAACACCTTTATTTATATATGCACCAAGACAAGTCCTTTTCTTCCTGTTTATATTAATCTATTGCTTTTAATTTGGTCTTCATTTTAATAATCTTTGTATCCACATGTTACAGGAATTGATTTGATGTTCTATTGTTTTTGATTTATTTTGCAAGTGATGTCTCGTATAACATGCATTTGTATATTTTAGCCAACTTTTAAGATTTATATCCGTGTCTCTTTTCACCAAATATAATTAATTTGAAATTATTAGAATAATAAAAACAGAAGATTAAAGGAACTATAGGTTAATGCAATGTTGTCATGTCTCGAATTTACTCACGATCTCATATTCTCATTAAATGTGAGAATTGTCTCCAAACTCATGTAATCTCATGGAATATGAGGATCGCCTTTAGACTCACTTCTTGTTTAATGAAATTAGACCGTAACTGCTTACCTAATTTTTTTTGGTGAATAAAAATAAAAATACTAATAATAATATACATAATTTTTGGGAAAAATGCTTATTAGTTGTAATATAAAAATTATTATACAACTCACACGTAGGACACACACACTTAACGCTTTTGGCATATATATAATTTTTGCCGAGAATAAATAGTCAGACGCCAATCATCTCAAGCATGATACATCGAAACTATGTAAATATTGCAATTATTTCATGATAGTTTATATTAAGAATAGTTAAACATTTACTAATTCATTTCCTATTACGTAATTGAGTATGTATTTTCCCACACAACAAATATCATAGTTCTTACATATTCCTTTAACTAGTTGATAAATGTAATACACACTCAATGTGTGTGTTAAAGGTAAAAGTTAGATAAATTTATGTGGAATAAAATTATTTGATAGTAAGTAAAAAGCAAGAGAAGAGAAGAATAACCGAAGAGAAAAGAGAAACAAGACATAAAATCTTACATTATTAGAGAAAAAAAAAGGGAAAATATGGGGAAAACAATTTTTAATACCAGGTTTTGTGAGCTATTTTATTGTTACTAGTAAAGTGCACGTGCGTTGCACGTGATTTATTACGATTTGTGAGAGAAATAGAATTTTTTTTGAGAAAAAGTAATTATTGAGGTTAGTTTTTTTTGTGAACACTCTCGATTGATATCGTTGACTATTTTGTCAATATTATAAGAAATTACTATTTTTAACAATTGTTTATAGTTGATTTATTTTAAATAATATCATTGTTATTTATATTATTTTTATCTAAAATATGTACAAAATACTTGTTGGTAAATATAGTAATATACGTTGTATAGCGAATAATATGAAAAGTTACCAAATCTTCATCGTGATGTTTCCCCCCTACAAATTTGATAAGAGCAATTTCTTTATGTTTGAATGTTTTAACATGTGGGATATTGGAAGGAAATAATAGAACAATATTAAAATATAGATTTAAATACATTCTACAAATGGAAAAGTAAAATTCTTTAATAACTTGAAACAAAAATAAAAAAAATGTCTAATACGATTAGAAGGTGTAGTTAATCCTTTGCTTGTTTGGTCTTGATGGTTCTTCTAAGTTTTTTCGAATTTGGCATGGCATTTTTCTTTTTATATCACTTGATATGTTGATTCCTCCTTCAATATTGTTTGTTGTGATCTTGTCTTTGTGGTTTTCATTATTTTATACATTCTCTGATTTGGGTATTTTTTGAATTTCTTATAATGTAGTAACTTTTGCAACAATTTTACTTGCATATTATCTTGACCGTTCTTTGGTTTCTTCTTTTTTTTTATCATTCTTACTTTTTGGAAGTACTCTTTGAATTGCATCAGCGATAATATATAATTTTTTCATTTTAATTCCAGTCTTTCTATTTAGTGCAATTAGAAAGCAGAATTCACCACTTGTTTGTAGGCTAATTGATCTATAGTACTTTGAATTATGATCTCCCTGAAAAGATAAGTACGTAGATTCATAATTAATTATTGTATATATAATACTGTACTATAATCAAAATGTGAATAATTAAGATGTGTGTATAGATTAAATGTTAATACTGTAAAGTTACCTCTTGGATTGATGATATGTAATCATTTACCGAACATCCAATATATAATGTTGCTGCATCCTCAAACAGTGTAATATATGCGATATCTTCGTCTTGTACGACATTTATAATCATTTGATACCTTAATAATGGTAAAAATATTAGTATTTCTATATCTAATTAATCACAAATTATTTGAAAATGATAGTAATAGAATGATTACCTTGGTGTGGTCTGAATATTTTCTTCATCATATTTTGTACATTTTGCAAATTCTGTTTTGTTTGAAATTGCAGAACTACATCTCTTGCATGAATCATACAACAATGATGATTTGTTTTCAACTTTAATAACTCTTCTCTTGAAACAATAATATCTAACCTATAAAACTATATAGTTTAAGTTGTGTAAAATGTTATTAAATAAATCACGTGACTAAGTATTATGTTTTTAATATACCTCCAAGAGTTGATATCTTTTATGGATGATTTCGTTAAGTGTTATTTCATTGAAGTTTTGTATTTTACGATTCATTTGTAGGTCATTTATTTTGATTGGATCACTATTTTTCATTAACTTGCAAAAAATTGAAGTTATAAATAAAGTATTAATAAAAAGTAAAATAATTTAGTGAATATATCTAGCATCTATTGATTCGCCATTTTGACAAAGCAGCAATCTCTTGAATATCTGGATTAATTTGTATTATTGACGTTGATGTTGTGTGCAGTTGAAGTTGTCCTTGATACAAATGAAAAGAAAATGCAAAAAGTTAAGAAATGTAGAAACATGTGAGTAAACCAAAATAATATTTAATATATATATTTTTTGAAGTCAGTTATAAGATCAAAAATAAAAATTTGAATTACCTAGGTATATGTTTGTTGTCACATTTGATATTGTTATCATTGGCATTTGATCAGTCATTTGAGACAGTTGTTCACCTTCATTTGTTGCCAAATCTTCCAAAGACATACTACCAATGTACGAGCTCTGTAAAAAGGAAGGTAGACTAGGGGTGTTCACGAGTCGAGCCGGCTCGCGAGCTCGGCGAGCCGGCTCGAAAATAGCTCGACTCGAGCTCGAAAAAATTCGAGCTCGAGCCTATCGAGCGAGCTTTCTATCGAGCCGAGCTCGAGCCTAAACATGCATGTTCGCCAGCTCGCGAGCCTGAATAGTAATAAAAAAAAATAATAATAATAATTTTTAATTAATATATATAAAAAATAAATTTTTATTAAATTTTTTTATATAAAATGATATATTATAATAATATATTTATAAATAATAATATTGTTGACTTTAATTATAACTACATTTAATAATATATGAATAAATATAAAATTAATTAAATATTTTTATTAAAAAAATTATAAAAAAATATTTTTTTATAAAAAATATTTTTTTTTGAGCTCGAGCTCGAGCTCGGCTCGACTCGGCTCGAGTCTGGCTCGAGCTCGAGCTCATATTCCTGGAGCTCGTCCAGCTCGAGCTCGAAAATTATGGCTCGAGCTCGAGCTCGAATTTTTTGGCAAGCTCGGCTCGAGCTCGACTCGTGAACACCCCTAAGGTAGACACCAATGAATTTCATAGTACTTAATTGGCATAAAATGCATGTCTAAATATTGGAAATATCTTTTGTCGATAATTGTTATTTCTCGCACATGCTTTTGTAATCCTCTTGAAGTTGCAATGATTCTTGTTTCTCTGACTTTGGTAACGATTCCATAAATATCAGTAACATTGATATATCATTTGGATATTATTAAAATAGTTGTATAATTACTTAATATTAAATGAAACTAAAATTGTACGTATGTTTTTATTGTTGTTTGCCACTGATTCAATGTCTTTGAAGTTGACAAAACTGTATTGGACATTTTGGCAAATAGGATCGCATACGTCACTCAATACTGTGTACTTTTGAAGAAACAACTCTATTTCATGGTGTGCATTATGATAAATTGAATAAACGTCTTTAATTTTACCATTGGATATAACATAAGTGTTGTTCAGCCTAAATTTTACACCAAAAATATCTATCACGTCCCTAAACGTAATAACTCCAATTCGTGAACCCTGCACATAATATAATTTGTTTAGTTTTATATAAACTAAATCATAACTTTAAAATTTCTTACTTGATCATCAATCATGATAAGTTTTTGTATTCTTGAAAAAAAGTTTTTGCTACAAGATGTTTGGACCCCAATTCGTAAAGCCTTTAAATATAATGTGAATCTCGTCTGATCTCTTTTAAGATCACTTATGTAAGTCGTTGGTCCAATCACCATAATATAATTTATCCTGCAAAATACGCGATAACATAGAATTTCAAAAGTCAAATGTATTGCAAAAAACATTTAAAACATTTTAAAGAAGAAAAATACAAGTGATTAGTGAAAAGTGAAACAACACGTAAAGACACGAATACTTATTGTTATTTTGGCTGTTGTAGGAATTTTGGTATCCCACAATGAATCTGCATGAAGAAAGTGAAATTTAATTAATTCACGATGATAACAATATATCAATAAATTTTAATTTCCGATAATCTACCAAAATTGGGTGCACAATACTTATTAAAACTATTTTAGAATATTTAATACTGTGTACTTTTATTTTGAAAGAGAAAAAATAGCACTTACAAATAGTAGGTGGAAAAGATTTGTAGAATTCATATTTTGGAATAAAAATTATTTATAGGCCACAATATTTATTGTAGTTCATGAACCATATTTATAATTCATAAATGATTATATGAATTTGTAATTATTAACATTAATTGAAAGATATTCTATGAACTTGTTAAACAAGAAATACCTATGAATTATATCCATATTATGAATTGTTCCATATATTGTTAATAGTTTTTAATTGATCAATGCACTTGAATGTATATCTGAAATCATATTCATGTATATATTTTTGTAATGTATTATAGTTCATGAACATATTTATAATTCATAATGGTTATATGAATTTGTAATTATTAATACTAACTGAAATGTGAGATTCTATGAATTTGTTAAACAATAAAAATATTGTTAAGAGTTTTTAATTGATCAATGCACTTGTTTGTAACTTTGAAATAATGTATATATTTTGTAATGTATGAACATACAATTATTAATATTGTAAAGATAGGATCTGTGTACTCTCACTCCGTTTATGTATAATTAAAAATTGTTAAAGCATTAATTAGTATTCATTTGTCTTTAATTTGAAGGAGTTACTAAAAACATTAAATGAATCAACAAACCAATATTTGGAGCCAATTCATTAATTTTTTAAGTAGCCGAATCTGATGCTACATCATTGTTTAATTAATTTAAGTTTGTTATATACTTAAATAATATGAAAATAAAATATATACTTTTTAATATAAATTTTACATAAACAAGATAAATATCTTCTTTCATAAAAATCAATTAGTGAGATTAGTTTGATATAGGTCCTATTCAATACGTAATTTGCATCTAATACATAATTTGATATTTTTATATTTAAGCTATGAAAATTTTAAATTCATTAATTTTTATTAAATAACGATAACTAAAAGTATATTGTTGCAATAGCTTTCCAGCATACAGTAGTAGTGTAGATTGCCTTGGATTTCTAATTTGCATTATATAACAACTGTATTCTCTACATAATATTTTTTTAGTATTCGGTTTTATGACAGTTGGAAAAACAAGTATAAACAAATTACGAAATCAAAATAAAAATATTTGAGAATCTTGAAACATTTTAAAGAGCTTGGAAAACATTCAGAAATTTTATACAAAGAATAGATATTTATTTTTGTAAGTAAAATAAAAAAATATCTTTTACCTTGTTTTTGTAATATAACTACATCTGCAAAACTAAGGTTTGATGTTGTGGCAGCATCATTTGCAATTCCATAATTCACTATTACGTTATAAATTATCAGAGGTAAAAAATAAATAGTTGAAGAATATAAATATTAAGTTTGAACCAACTTGCAACACGATTAAATGTAAAATATACTATATCACTTTGGTCTCTTAATCTTATACTTGAGGAACTGCTAATAGTAATTTTAACATATTTTGAGATATTGAGATACTTTAAAACGTATCTTTTTCTTGCAAAATATTAGAAGTTGTATCATTCGAGTCAGGTAGACCTTGATGATTATTGACACTTGAATAATTTTCTATAGGAAAATGTAATGGATATGAATATTAGAGAGTTACATAAATAGTGGAAATTATTATAATGAAAAGACATACAAAAAGACTTATATACTTATATACAAAAAGAATGTGGTGGGAAAAAATGAAGGTGTGAGTCAAGAAACATGGAAGGAGTACTTGACATGGGGACAAAGTATAACGCGAGGAAAAATGGAACTATTGGTTGATATCTGCTCAAATAAAAATCAATTAAATTACTACATTCATAATAAGAAATAAATCCAATTATCTATAATGAATATTAACTATGCAATAGTACTTCTATATAATAAATAATTTTATTTATAGTCTTAATATGATTATTCACCTCATTGTTGTAAACATAAAATTTGCTATTTTTCATGTATAAAGAACTCATATATCAAAAAAGTATTTAACATGATCAAAACTTACTCTTTATTCATGACTATTATTTCTTGTACTGATTTGAAACCTCCCTTTGGAACAACTGTTGTTCGATAGTCGTTTGCTTTTATAAAAACTCAGGAAATATCTACATCATTGTAATTCAAGAATAAGAACTCTATATAAAACTAATATATCATAAAATAAATAAGACAAAAAAAAAAAGAAATTTTTACCAATTGGTCCATTTTTATGAAGTTCAAGATTTTTAAACTCAATAAATTTATAATTTATTTCGTCCTCAATTGGTTCAAAAGCATTCTTCACTATGTTAAATTTATGAAGCACCAGCCCCTTTTGTGGATGTGCATTGGGGAACAATGGATGAGTCTTCACAATTTCACCATTAGAGATGACATAAGTTTTATGCAATTCAAATACTCCATTGAATTGTTGGATGTTATTGTTGAATATAGTGACTCGAATTTGTGTACCCTGCAAGTAATGTTAATTTAATACTGTTAGAATTTCTTAATAGCATCAAGGATAAAAGTTTAAGCCTACCCTACTTTACTTACTTCTTCATCAACCATTATCATCTTTTTAAGTCGTGTAGTAAGATTATTCCCACAACTTGTTTCAAATCCAATTCGTAAGGCCTTCAATCGTACTGTAAATACTTTTTCTTTTATTTCCAGACAATTGTCATTTCTTGTGTGAAAAAAGTATATAGAATAAATAAAAGTACCTGATATAACAAAAATTATGACATAAATTTTATACACATTGATATATAAGATAAATAAATAGTGAAATCTATTATAAGAAGGCCTAATTACATTAATTTAGAAATGAAAAAAGTATATAGAATAAATAAAAGTACATGATATAACAAAAATTATGACATAAATTTTATACACATTGATATATAAGATAAATAAATAGTGAAATCTATTATAAGAAGGCCTAATTACATTAATTTAGAAATGAAAAAAGTATATAGAATAAATAAAAGTACATGATATAACAAAAATTATGACATAAATTTTATACACATTGATATATAAGATAAATAAATAGTGAAATCTATTATAAGAAGGCCTAATTACATTAATTTACAAGTGGTGAAGATTTTTACAATGTTCTTATTAATGTGTGATTATAATATCTATCAAACCTCGTACATAATTACTCGGGAAACTTTCAGGAACAGACATATTCTGCAACACACTATAATATCCTATGGCTACAAAAATTTCCGGCATATTGGTTATCCGTATTAATTCAGGAACACTAATGATTATTTCTGGCACCAAGAGACAACTACAACTTGTTTAGTAGGATAAATCGACTTTCTTTTAGTCTCTAGAATAATTATTGTTTATTGCTTGTTTCTTATGGAATTTGCTATCAGTAAATTTATTTTAGTTGTAATAATATTCTGTAGTTCTTGGTATATTTGTAATTGATTGCTACTACAAAATTGTGAATGTGAGGTAAAAGAATGATTAAATGAATAATATTAAATACTTACAGAATATAATGATTCAAATTCTGTTGGAAATAGTCGGTGAAAGTCACAAAATAGTATATACTTAGGTGTGATTTATTTATAAACACCTATATTTATAGAATTGTTTGTAAACACATATATTTATAGAGGTGTATATTTCTCCTAAATCTAATCAGACTATAATTTGTTCACTATTCTTATATAATAAAGTTAATTTGTGATTTTAATTTTTAACCCTCCTTAATTAGCCAGCTAAATTGAGAATCAAAATTATTTCCACGTACGGTGATTTGGTTATATATAAATATATATAAAATATTATAAGCTACAAGATATTTTTTTGGTGGGTTTTTAATTTATATTATATTATAATACAAATAGAGTTAGGAGGGAGGAGGGTTAGGCCGTAAATTATGATTGTAAATTGTTAGAGTTAGGCCGTAATTACTAAGGCAATCATGATTGTATTGGTGTTTGACTAAAACTCATCTTAATTAATTTGTTATTTTGATTTGTTATTCTCACTTGTAGAGTCCTATATACATATAATATTTTTATTATAGATATATACAACATATTTGTATTATTTATTATTTGACTATTTTGCCATTAAATTGTGATTTTTATAAGGGTATATTAGGTATATCAAAATTTCAAAGAAACACCCATACTTTTATAATAGAATAGATTTATTTTATCAAATTAAACCATCCTCTAAACCACATTTTCATTTAATAATAAAATATATAAGAGGATTACATCATTGAGTTAGTGTGTGGATTATTGAATACGTGTCCATCAATATTAATGATGAACTAAAATAATTTCTAGAATTGTGTTTGGTTCTTTTTGAACAATAAATGAAGTTTAGACGACTAAAAAAAGGATGGTTCCATATATATATTAAAGCAAAAACTATAGATTAAACTAGAGATCATCATCACAAATTATAGAGATATGTAGTTAGGGATCACAATGAGAATGAGTAAAAGTGAGGATCCATTGTAAACTCGCCTCGGTGGGATTGAGAATAAATTAATATAAATGGGGTTTGAGCCCGGACATTAAAAAATCGAGATCCAAGGTTAGAAATTGGGTTCAAGTCCATCAAATACTCATCTCTGTCTTGAATTTGGACTCGAATTCTGTTATTAATAATATACATTATTTATATATATAATTATTTTATTTATTACTAAAAGTAAAACAATTAAATCTTCTATCCAAGTAGCAAATTATGATTAATGGCTTTTTTACAACTTATAAGTGTTTGGAATGGGTCCTATTATTCACTGAGTTCGAATATTAAAAATTATAAACAAAACGAGTCTCGAATCTTACATTAGCCATTTCAAACTGCAAATTTTGCAAACATCTTACATTAGTTAAGGACACAAAATTGCAAATTTTCACATCACTAACCTCTTACGGGAGAAAAATCAGAACTCATTAAGGACTAATTACCAACTATTGAGTAACTACATTATTGAAATCATTACATGTCTTGTTAGACATGGGAAATTCTATCATGTCCATTTCCCACCATACATTTTGATAGTAATGGCTCGACTAATTCCTATGTTGAGCTAGGAATCACAGCTCCAGAAAAGAAGAAGAACAGAGAAATAACAAATGTCTGCGTTCATATCTTTTTTAGGTCACAATTCCCTAGGTTAAATACATCACAGTCAGACTTCTTTATAAAAATAAAAGACAGCTGGCTACAACAACTAAACGAGCCCTATTCTATGGTAAGATATAATCTTTAAGCCAGCTGGGCCTTTGTTTAATTCTAGTGGGTCTGTTGCCATTGTCCACATCCGGCCCATTAAGTAAAGGAAAGTCCATATCATTGCCCGGTCCTTGAAGAGTGACCTTGTCCTCAAGGTCAAAAGAAGGATAAGTTGCTTTAAATTGATTAAGGTCCACCCAAGTACTTTCTAGGTCTGAAAGTTCCCCCCAGCTCACGAGAACCTGCTGTTCTTCACCTCGGCGTGTCTTCACAATTCGGACTCCCAAAATAGACTTAGGGCATGGCTGTGCATTTATCGCCTCCAATGTCGGGGGAAAAGTAGTGGGTTTGTCAGGGGGTTCTCCATGACATGGTTTCAGAAGAGAGACATGGAAAACCTTATGGATCTGAGCATCGGCCGGCAAGTCGAGTTCATAAGCTACGGGTCCAATACGGCGGAGGATGCGAAATGGACCATAGTATCGCCGGCTCAATTTGTGAGTGAATCTTTTGGCGACTGAAAGTTGGCGATACGGTTGAAGACGAAGGTAAACCCAATCTCCTTCCTTGAATTGTTTATCACTTCTGTGTTTGTTGGCTTGGTCTTTCATACGCTGCTGAGCTCGGAGTAAATTAGATTTTAAGGTTGCTAATAGTTGGTGACGTTGTTGCAAGGAGTCTTCTAATGTGGCCACAGTAGCGGTGCCGGCAACATAAACGGGAATGGACGGCGGAGGACGGCCATACAGAGCTTCGAATGGAGTCATTCCGATGGCTGTGTGCAAGGACGTGTTGTACCAGTACTCCGCGAGGTGAAGGAAACGAACCCAAAGCTTAGGGTTCTCGCCGGCAAAGCAACGGAGATAGGTTTCAAGGCAGCGATTTAACACTTCCGTTTGCCCGTCCGTCTGGGGATGGTAAGCACTGCTCATAGCTAGAGTCGTGCCCTGCAGTTTAAATAGCTGTCTCCAAAAAGTGCTTAAGAAAATTCGATCTCTGTCACTGACAATTGATTTTGGAATGCCGTGTAGTTTCACGATTTCGACTGAAAAGATAGAGGCCAAGGACACGGCCGTGTAGTGTTGCGGCAGGGGAATGAAATGGCCAAATTTTGTCAAACGATCGACTATGACCCAAATCGAAGACTTCCCGTAAGACAAGGGCAAGTGCGTAATGAAATCCATACTGATGTCCTCCCAAACTTGTTGTGGTATAGGTAGTGGCTGAATATTTCCGTAGGGTTTGTGAGTTGTGCTTTTTACTTGCTGGCAAATGTGACATTTACGTATGTATTCCTTAACATCCCGTTTCATGGCAGGCCAATAAAAAGCAGCGGCAATGCGTGCGAAGGTTGCATTCATCCCAGAGTGACCCGCAACCGGGGAATCATGAAATTCCAAGAGTAAGGATTCTTGCAAACCAGAATCTTTATGAATAAATATGCGACGCTTGAAGTATACAATTCCGTCTAGAATTGTAAAAACAGTAAGCATTGTTGTATCTCGGCGTATTTTTTCGATAAATTGCTGACCTGTTGGTGTTGTATAGAAGGTGCGGAGCTGATCCAAAATACCAAAGGTTGGGCTAGATAGAGCCATCAAGGATGAATCCGAAGCATTGGGAATCCGAGACAAGGCATCGGCCACGCAATTTTGCTTACCCGGTTGGTATAAAATTTCATAGTCGTAACCTAGCAATTTCGTGAGCCATTTCTGTTGTTCCGGTGTTTGTATGTGTTGAGAGAGCAGTCCGCGTAGACTTTGTTGATCTGTGAATATTCGAAATCGGCGTCCCAAGAGATACTGACGCCATTTCTTTACAGATTCCGTGATGGCGTACATCTCTCGGACATACGTGGACGACGCACGAAGACGGGGGCATAACTTTTTACTGAAGAAAGCAATTGGTTGTGAAGCTTGAGAGAGAACGGCACCCACCGCAAAACCCGAAGCATCGGTGTGTAGATCAAAAGACATTGTAAAGTCCGGTAGTCGTAGAACCGGTAGGGAAGTCATGGCTGTTTTTAAATTTGTAAAAGCCGTGGATGCATGTAAATCCCATGTAAATGCATCCCTTTTTAAGAGGTCGGTTAGGGGGCCCGCTATCGCTGCATAATTTCAAACAAACCGGCGATAGTAGCCTGTTAACCCAAGAAAACCACGCAATGCAGTCACCGTGGCCGGAGTAGGCCAATCAATGATGGCCTGAATTTTGCTAGGGTCCGCAGCAACCCCTGCCTTAGATATAATATGACCCAAGTAATCCACAGTAGGAGCAGCAAAGATACATTTAGACAATTTCAAGAAATATTGATTAACAGATAATAACTCCAAAATCTTTGACAAATGCAAGATGTGATCATGCAGGGATTTACTAAAAATTAAAATATCGTCAAAGAAAACTAAAACAAACCGGCGTAGGAATTCACGAAATAAGTCATTCATCGCCGCTTGAAACGTCGACGGGGCATTAGTTAACCCAAATGGCATAACCAAAAATTCGAAATGTCCATCAATAGTACGAAAAGCGGTTTTATGTGTATCTTCGGGAGCCACGCGAATTTGGTGATAGCCGGAACGTAAATCCAATTTGGTAAAAATTGTTGCTCCATGTAATTCATCCAATAGCTCGTCGACTGTAGGAATGGGAAATCGATCTCGAATGGTTATCGCGTTTAAGGCGCGATAATCGGCACAAAATCGCCATGTGCCGTCTTTCTTTTTAACCAACAAAACTGGAGACGAAAAGGGGCTAGTACTGGGTTTAATAATTCCATCACGTAACATTTCCGAAATTAATTGAGCCATTACCGTCTTTTGATAGTAAGGATAGCGATAGGGTTTAACATTAACAGGTTTGGAATTAGGGATTAGGTGGATATGGTGGTCTTGAGACCTGTTTGGGGGTAGGGAGTGTGGTTTGTCGAACAAATGCTGATAAGAACGGAGGAGGGTGTGTAGGTCAGGAGGAAGATGAGCTATGGATAGGTGTGAATTTGGTTCGAAATCCGTTTCGAAAGGCAACATAACAATGGAATGGAAGGTGGCTATGGAGTCCGTTTGAACTAAACGGCGCATTTGCGTAATTGTCGAGTGTTGAGGGGTTTCATGCGGACAGCCCGTTAATGTAATCCAAGAACCATTATGATCAAAAGTCATGGAGGGTATGTTGAAATCAGAAATGACGGGGCCTAGAGATCGTAATCATTGGATGCCTAGCACGACATCAGCCCCATGTATTGGAAGAACATAAAATGGGATAATCCCCGAGTACGTTTGGATGTCTATATGGACTTGGGAACAATAACCTAAACCTTGTAGGCAGTCACCATTGCCCACCATAACTTGGAAATTGGGGGTGGCTTCAATAGGTATTTTGAGGAAGGAAGCTAGGCGTGGTTGGATAATATTGTGAGAACTACCCGAATCCACCAAGATAAGGACTTCATGGCCATAAATGCAACCTCGTAGACGCAAAGTGCGAGGGGAGGGCTCTCCCGTGAGGGCATTTTCCGATATGTGGAACAATATGTTAGAGTCTTCCGGTACTAGATTTTGGTTGGTTGGGGTTATTAAATGTGCTGAAGGGGTGGGTGGAAAAGTGTCTGTAAATGGCTGAGAATGATCACTATCTATTTCAGTTGGAGTAAAGGATGGGACTTGGTCATTGGGTTCCAATAGAAGTAAAAAAGGTTTTGATTTGCATTTATGGCCCGGCTGAAATTTTTCGTCACAGTTATAACATAGGCCTTTGGAACGGCGTTCTTGCATTTCGGTTTGTGTTAAACGTTTAATGGGGTATGGGGGTTTAGGAGGTGGCGTTGGTAAGAGTGGTGGAAGTATAGGAATGGTGCTTATCGGTCTCGAATGAGTGACTGTCGATGGAAGGCGAGTTTGGTGAAATTTCGATTCCAATAGTTTGGCGAGCCCAATGGCTTGGGAAATCGAGTGTGGTTGTAAGACGGCTAGTTCCCGTTGGATGTCTATTTTTAGACCCGAAATAAAACAGTTGAGTATGGCATCAGGGGTTAAACCCACGACTCGATTACATAGACGCTCAAATTGTACTTGATAGTCGGCGACGGATGTCGTTTGTCGTAGCTTAAACAATGCAGCCTGGTGATTCGCATACGTTGAGGGACCAAATCTGATTTCGAGGGCTCGAACAAAGGAGTCCCATGTAGAAAGTTGGAAGTTGGCATGCATCCATTTGAACCAACTAAGAGCATCACCCACCATGTAAAAGGCAATAAGATCCAATCGCTCTTCCGGTGGAATCTGATAAAAACGGAAGTAATGTTCAGCTTGAAAAATCCAATCCAAAGGAGCACTTCCATCAAAAGTATTCAACTGGATTTTTGGGGGTTTAGGAAGATTGGTAGGTTGACGAGGAAGACCCAAAATCGTGGGTGTGTGGGGGTGGGTTTGGAACTGAGGCGGCGGCGGCGGCGGTAAGGGAGTGGGAACAAGAGGTGTTTGTGGAGACGCGACTGAGGGTAGGGCTTCCAGTTTCGATTGAAGTTCGGAGACCACCGCCGAAAGGGCTTCATGGCGGCTGTCGACGAAAGTTTGGAGGGCTGCTATTTGAGATGATATTTGGGATATGAAGGCGGAAAGGGCATCGTCCAGGGGTTGAGTGGATGTGGAAGGTTGGGCAGCTTGAGAAGGTTTAGGAGGCATTGAGGCAAATGAGAGCACCAAATGATAGTAATGGCTCGACTAATTCCTATGTTGAGCTAGGAATCACAGCTCCAGAAAAGAAGAAGAAAAGAGAAATAACAAATGTCTGCGTTCATATCTTTTTTAGGTCACAATTCCCTAGGTTAAATACATCACAGTCAGACTTCTTTATAAAAATAAAAGACAGCTGGCTACAACAACTAAACGAGCCCTATTCTATGGTAAGATATAATCTTTAAGCCAGCTGGGCCTTTGTTTAATTCTAGTGGGTCTGTTGCCATTGTCCACATCCGGCCCATTAAGTAAAGGAAAGTCCATATCACATTTAGATGGGGGTGGGTGGTTTTCCACATGAGGGTGGGGTGAAAAAACCACCCACCCCATGTGCAATATGTGGTGTATCTCGACCGGGACCAACAGTCCCGGTCTATGATAGAATTTTCCGTTAGATATGCATCTAGCGCAAGCCTTCAACATAGTTAAACATATACTTGCACATTTTGTAATGTTTAAGAGTTATTAATATATTAACAAATATATAAGTACCTTGTTTTTTTTGGTAAGTGCCTTCGGAAGAAGTAGTAATACATCATGTAAAATTATTTTTCTTACATATACTTTTAGCGTGCACACACAAAATTTTTCTATTTCAAATTTTGTTTCATCTTGTATTCCATATATGACATGATTGACACGTGTAAAATATTTTTATATGTTAAACATCTCTTAATAAGTGTATTTGTAAATTGCACATATTAAACATCTAAATATGTGGAATAAGAGATTGAATAAGAATTTGGAATAAAAAATCATATCACATCCTAAATTTTTGAGAGGGTGTGTGTAGGGATTTGAAAGCCAGAAATTTAAATTCAACAGATTCATTGAATTTATTTGAATAATTTCAAATTTTAGTGGATTTCTAATTGTTTGATGCTTATTTTAAGTTCGTAGGCAGTTCCTTCTTATAATTGTATAGCATCCTTTCTCCAAATGCAATAATCCCAATCCAAATACACTCTAACAATAGTTGTGTTCCTTGTTAGTGTCATGTGCATCATATTGCTCGATCAGTGTTATCTTAGATGACAATATTGTAGTCGACAAACAAATTGTATACTTCTATAAATATAATAATGCAAATTTATATGTAGTATAGTTCAATATGATCATTTGCTAATAAGAGCTAGCTTATAAAGTCAAGAACCTGAGGTCCCTATTGGATGATATGCGTGTAGATATTGAAATTTTGCAACCAATCAAATCATGCCACGTGGAAATATTGACCAATCAAAAGTCGTCTACGACAAATGATATTTATCTATTTAAGTTAATTTATGGATAATTATCAAATCAAGTTGATTTTTGGATAATATCTAGAAGATCTATCTAGATCTTCTATCAACCAATCAAATGGCTCCAAAATTATGATAATTATTTATTAAATTAAATGGATAATTATCAAGGGATTCCAAATTATCCATAACTCTTCCATCCTACACCTATAAATAGGGTCCTTTAGAGCTCATAATGAACACACACAGAAGCTCAATCAAAAAGCTAGAGAAGACGAAGGAAGCTCTTCAAATTTTCTCTACGAAGGTTCTTCAAATATTCAAGGCGTTCTATGCGATATTCAAGGCGTTCTTGAAGATATTCATCAAATTATAGCGTTTGATTCGTAATTACGGTGCTAAACCTACGAATTAACGTTATAGATATTCAAATCAAATTCAAGGAAGATCAAAGTCACAAAGTCAACCTTGAAGATTTCAAATTCCATATCAAATTCAACGTTTGATCCGAGATTAAGCTGCCAAGCCCTCGAATTAACGTTATAAACATTCAAGTCAACATTGGAGAAGATCAAAGAAGCAAAGTCAACTCCAATATTCAAGTCAACATATTTTGAAGGAAGAATCAGAGGATTAAATAGAGATTTGTACCCCATATTTTATTTTGATCAATATAAATTTTATTTGTCACAATTTTTGTGTTTCTTGATTTTCAGAATTACAAATTTGTTGTGTACAAATTTTTGGCACGCCCAGTGGGACCATCTCTACCTCTCATCTCTTCACTTCAACAAGTTCAAATGGATGCTCAAGTCAAAACTATGAAGATAGTGGAATCCAAGATGATCATCTCAAATCCTTCAAACTCCACGAGTGAAGTCATTGGCGTCACCACAAGAAGTATGTCTGAAGCTACAAACATTTTCAAAGGTGGTTCCCCTACTTGAGCATGTTGAGGATGACGCATTCCGCTTTGGTGATGAAATCAATCATGATGAAGAGAAGTATTCATCCCCACAACGTTCTACATCAAGTGACTCAAACATCGTATGTGTCATGATGACAAATGTTACCACTCCTGAGGAGCAAATTGCAAACTTGACAAAAGCTGTTGAAGGATTAACGAAGCACGTTCAAGAGCAAGCCACTCTAATTGCAAAGTTGATGAAGAAAGCAGACGACGTGGATGCCATGCACGAAATTGAAAAACAAGTTGAGGCGCAAGATGAAGCTGAGGCATCAAAGAATCAACATCTAGTTGAGAAGGAAAAATCATTGTCGAGGAGCTTCAAGTTTCAAGCGATGGTACGATTCCAGCTGCTCGACTTAAGGAGTTTATCATGAGTACTATCCAAGACAATCACGATGGGAGATCCAAGATGCATTTAACTTATGTCAAGCCATATACTCGAAGAATTGATAATTTGAAGATGCCAACTGGTTACCAACCCCCAAAATTCCAGCAATTTGATGGCAAAGGCAATCCAAAGCAACATGTGGCTCACTTCGTTGAAACATGTAATGATGCTGGAACTTATGGCGACCAACTAGTCAAGCAATTCGTTAGATCACTGAAAGGCAATGCATTTAACTGGTACATTGATCTTGATGCTGACTCAATCAACAATTGGGGGCAATTGGAGCAAGAATTCTTCAATCGCTTCTATAGCACTCATCGCACAATCAGCATGCTTGAACTCACCAATTCCCGTCAATTGAAGGATGAACCAGTCATCGACTACATTAATCGTTGGAGAAATTTGAGTCTTAACTGCAAAGAAAGATTGTCTGAGTCCTCTACTATTAGAATGTGTATTCAAGGGATGCATTGGGGCCTACGATATATCCTTCAAGGAATTCAATCAACAACATTTGAAGAGTTGGCCACTCGAGCACATGATATGGAGTTGAGTATGACCGAAAGTGGAGTTGACAAGTCGTATATCCAAGAGCCTTGTAGACAAGAGATCAACAAAGGGGGCAAGCCATTCACAAATGCTTCTGATGATGAGCCCATATCTGATAGTGATGAACAAGTGGAAGAAAGTGACGTTCAAGATCGTCATCCAAACTTTGACTAAAGACGCTAAATCAACGCTCCTCGATAAGAGCATAAACTGTCATCAACGCTCCTCGATAAGAGCATAAACTATCAACAATGCTCCTTGATAAGAGCATAAACTATCAACAACACTCCTTGACACGAGGATAAAAGGTCTACATATCAAAGCAAATCAAAAGTTCTCCTTGACACGAGCATAAAAGGTCTAGAAGTCAAATCAAATCAAATGAAGAACTCCTTGACACGAGTATAAAAGGTTTAGAAGTCAAATCAAATCAAATGAAGTCCTCCTTGACACGAGCATAAAAGGTCTACAAGTCAACAAATCAAATGAAGTTCTCCTTGACACGAGCATAAAAGGTCTATAAATCAAATCAAATCAAATGAAGTTCTCATTGACACGAGCATAAAAGGTCTACAAGTTAAATCAAATCAAATGAAGTTCTCCTTGACACGAGCATAAAAGGTCTACAAGTCAAATCAAATCAAATGAAGTCCTCCTTGACACGAGCATAAAAGGTCTACAAGTCAAATCAAATTAAATGAAGCCCTCCTTGACACGAGCATAAAAGGTTTACAAGTCAAATCAAATCAAATGAAATTCTCCTTGACACGAGTATAAAATGTCTACAAGTCCAACCAAATCATGTACTCCAAGCCTTGAAAAGTATAAACTAAATATGGCATCTCTATGAGAAAAAAAAATTTTTGAACTACGTTATGACTTGATCCCTTTTTCTTAGGGTACGTAGGCAACTTAAGTATATCTAATTTTAGTCATAAATTCAAATTAAATCATATTCTCTCGATGGAGTGACGTCACTCATTCAAAAGAATTTTGAAAGAAAGATCCCACCGTGACATGGGGGGCATGTTAACCTCGTTGTGACACAAACAACTTGCGGTGGAAGCCAACAAAGTATTTTCAAGAAGACACCAAACTGTGCAAAAGACTTTCATGGTATCAAAGCTCAAATGGAGGCTATTCTTAAGGCATGATTTTTATGTTGAGACGTTGCGACTCATCCACTACGAAGTATGCTTTGAAATAACCAAACTTCCGTGAACGAGTCTCAAGGGGGCATTTGTAGATATTGAAATTTTGCAACCAATCAAATCATGCCACGTGGAAATATTGACCAATCAAAAGTCGTCTACGACAAATGATATTTATCTATTTAAGTTAATTTATGGATAATTATCAAATCAAGTTGATTTTTGGATAATATCTAGAAGATCTATCTAGATCTTCTATCAACCAATCAAATGGCTCCAAAATTATGATAATTATTTATTAAATTAAATGGATAATTATCAAGGGATTCCAAATTATCCATAACTCTTCCATCCTACACCTATAAATAGGGTCCTTTAGAGCTCATAATGAACACACACAGAAGCTCAATCAAAAAGCTAGAGAAGACGAATGAAGCTCTTCAAATTTTCTCTACGAAGGTTCTTCAAATATTCAAGGCGTTCTATGCGATATTCAAGGCGTTCTTGAAGATATTCATCAAATTATAGCGTTTGATTCGTAATTACGGTGCTAAACCTACGAATTAACGTTATAGATATTCAAATCAAATTCAAGGAAGATCAAAGTCACAAAGTCAACCTTGAAGATTTCAAATTCCATATCAAATTCAACGTTTGATCCGAGATTAAGCTGCCAAGCCCTCGAATTAACGTTATAAACATTCAAGTCAACATTGGAGAAGATCAAAGAAGCAAAGTCAACTCCAATATTCAAGTCAACATATTTTGAAGGAAGAATCAGAGGATTAAATAGAGATTTGTACCCCATATTTTATTTTGATCAATATAAATTTTATTTGTCACAATTTTTGTGTTTCTTGATTTTCAGAATTACAAATTTGTTGTGTACAATGCGATTTTCAATCTCTCGTTTTTCATGAAAAAAGTAGAAGTTTTAGGAAGTAGAGAAATGACAATGATGTTCGAATGGAGTTTTTCTATAGTAAAAAATATAATGATAAACGTAAGATGCAATATATTTTCTTTTAAAAGTTGGTATGGATAAATTTTGTTCAATGAAAAATCTGGATATTTATTAGTTAAACTCATTGATTAAGACATTAAATATTAATCAAATTGAATTTTATTTCGAACCTTGCGTCATTGCGAATTAAGATACGTCACTAATTTGATATTCATGAAATGTTAGGGGATAAAAACTTTTACTTATTGAGTGAAATGTCCGATTATAAACAGTAAAATATTCTGATTTTGCTGGAAAAAAATTGTGATAAATGCAAATCAAACTCATTTATAAGGTTTCAGATATTTTTTGAGAAATTTCTATTGAAGAGTTTTTAGGATAATTTTTAAAAAATGCCAAATAAACACAATTTAATGAAATAAATACTTCATTATCTAATTAACAATCATCTTTAATTGTCAAGAATAAATACTTCATTATCTAATTAACCATTTCACTGGAAAACGTCGCGTATCCATAGTTCCATATACTAAAAAGTTAGCAATTATTTTACGTGAAAATTCAATTAAATTTTCATTACCGAAACAATGACAACTATCCATTCCTAACTTACGAGGGTAAAGAGCAAACTTTAGAAATCCTTAAATGACAAAACTCCAAACTTTAGTAGTCTGAGGGGACAAAATCCAAATATAATACAAAAAAAATTAATATATTACGATATTGTCTCATTTTCATGCTATCATTCTAATGTAATAATTTACAATCAGTGATACTTAGTTGCTTTGAGAAGTTTATTTCCCAAAAAGTTATCATTACAAATAACAAATGGACCCATATCTGAACTACTATTATCAATCCACCATACTTTTAACAATCAACTAGCAAAAGACACGTCCATTGCACGTGCGGAAAATATATTTCAAATATAAATTTGTATATTAATTTTAATGTAAATTATGAAATTTGCTATTAATTTCTTTAAATACCTAATTGAATTATAGGCATGTTCAAAGTATAATACTTAGATATTCTTATTGGTAAAAATAATAACTAAAATCCAACTTACTAATGTAAATTCTTTATTGATAAGATAAATCATAATGGTGAAAGTACACATATTTCCATCAAGTCTTTTTCTATATTGGTCTTCTATAAATTTTCCAGTTGTTATTTTAGCATCTTCAATATCATCATAATTTTTGTGCTGTCATAAATTATTGCACCTCATAAGTATCATTGATCGAAGAAATTTCATATTAATTTGTTTCTTCAACTTTTTCCATTGATTCTTCTTTTTGGTAGCGTCCTTTGTTGACTTTTTTCTCTCAGCAGTTTAAGGACTTTGTTAATTCTATACTTTTTTCATTGTATTTTTGAAAATAATTCGAAATCTATATTAAGTGAGTAAAAGAAGAATCACCAAGAAACCAGTTTTTTTGTTTGAGGACAGGGTGATTTGAGCACCAAAGCTGTAGTACTTGTTGATTTGAGTTGAACTTGTCCTACAATAAAGCTATTCCCAAACAAATACTCAGTGAAATCTTTGCTCGAGTTGCATCTCATTGCTTGACTGATATCATTAACGTCAAGTTGAGGTATTTGATATATATTTGAACTCGTAAATCTTGATTATAACGGGTTCTAACGAATTATTTTAATTTTTTTTAATTTTTTTATGTTTATTAGTATGTTCATTAGAAACTCCCTTTCATTTTTTTTCTTTAAGTTTAAGTTATGAATAATAAAGATTGCAAGAATATTTATTTTTTCTTTAAAATATTTTATCTCGCCTCTTTCGTGTTCTTACAATGTATACATCACATGTTTTGCAGCTGCAAAAGTTTATATGACATCGCCGAGGATCCATATGTGTATCAACGTGTCACGTTGGACATATTTCCGTTAATTGCATGGAGTCATTTGCCCGAAAATAAACAAGCTTTCTTGACCAAATGCGAGGAAGCTAGCAATCCCGAGCTCTTATATAGACAAGTTGTGGTAAGTTTAATATTTTACTTAATAATTTATACGTGAAATCTATTTTAAATTAGTCATAAATCCAATGTATTTTTCCGTTACAATTTTCTTTAATTTTTCAGTGCCAATATTTCAGCGGGGAAGGGAGTGAATCGCAATTAAAAGTCTTGAAAAAGCTTGTAAATTGGGGCACACCGGGGCTATGTATGCTACATATATTATCATGCTATTTAGTAATGACGAAAAGATAAAAGAAAAAGGTATGAATTTATTGAACGATATGAAGAAAAATAGGAGTTTAACTAAATAAAATAAAAAGACGTAAATTAAAAAGCACAAATAAAGTGAATTTCGGATTTAATATGATGTGGAGTTGTAGTCTTCGGATTATCTCGGTGTTGATTCTACAATTTGATCATTGATGCAATAATAATTCAACATTATTAGATAAATTGGCTATAGTTACTAACAAGCTCTAGTAACCTAGTTTTTCTTATGTCATCGATAACCAAAACAAGCTCTTTGATTACTTCTCTTACCAAGTAGACAACCCTAAACAAGCTCTTAGGATTTAGACTATCGATAGCATTCACGTATTAGAAAAACACCAATTCTAGCCAACAAACACATAAGCTCGGTTTATTTAGACTAGGTTACTAATTCCCATAATGACTAATCGAAAACGATTAAATAATCAACGTCGCTAACTGCTACAAAAATTAGGGTTTACCAAACAATTACGGATTTGTGCCCTAAATAGCTTAATACGATTCCAACGATTAAATAGTTGATCAAGTTATCTAATCAATTGAAATATATTGTCAACAAAGCTCAGAGAAAAAGTAAATATCTGATAAATGAAGAAATTAAAGTACAATTCGATCTCACAAATATTAAGAATCAAACCTTGATGAATCCTCGACTAGAATTATGTGTTTAGCAACACATAATCAAAAACATGAACAATAAAAAAATTCGAAAGCCTTTGCTAAAAGGAAAAAACGTGCACCTCATTCAAAATAGAGGGAAAAAAATGTCTTGTGGAATAATATTCCACATATTTATAACATAAAGGAATCCTAATCCAAAAAGGTAACTAATTAAGATTCTAACAATCTTAAGAAACTAAAACAAAATAAGAATCTTTAAAATATGGAAATAAATCTCAAAACAAAAGCAAGGGAATAAATCCTAATAATTTCAGCAGTAACAAATCCAAAGTAAATCTGGATTTTAGTAGGAAAGTCTCTCAAAACGTCCAGCAGTCTCGTCCTTGGCCGAAGCCTTCATGGAATTAAGCATGGGCACGCTTAGTTTTGCAAAGTGTTCGGCAGTCCGGATTTTATGTCCACTTGATTTTTCTTTTTTTTCACCTCATTTTGTATCTTTTTGCCTTCATTCTTCGTATGATCACCTATTAATTCAATACCAACATAATTCCATCAAATACGAAGCACAAATATGCCAAATATCGTGATAATGATCATCTAAAGTACGTACAAAATACGACCTAATAAATACCCCCACATTTATGCAATTGTACGTCCTCGGACAATATTTGAAATTAATCAATGTAAAAAACTCAAGATTGCATCACTCGACAAATCAGAAACACATGTTTGTGCACTGATGAACAAAAATCAAACTCGACAAGACAACACATGCAAATAATCGAGGGTTCCAATACCATAATAAATCAATACCAACACAACGAACTCATTCAAAAAATAGAAATGCACGAAAATAGCCGACTTGTCTCATAATCTCCCAAATCTCTCGTGTATAGGGTATAACGTGTTTCGCTCAAAACTCAACGTGTTAATGTTATCCCATAGGCTTGGTTATACACCAACATCGCCACTACTTTTGAGAATGTGCATAAAAGAATCAAAAGGTCTTTATTAAGGGTTGTAATGGGGCTAAGGTTCGGGTTAGGAGTAAAAATAAAGGTCTAAAATGGCTAAGTCCGAAAATTTCGTCGAGCACCGAGACATTATTGGGTATATTTGGCATTAAGGACCCAAGTACCTTTGTTTCTATTCTTTCGAGGGCTCGGTACTTCATCATTCATTTCTTTTCGGTACCATTCTTTTATTCCTTTTATTTTCTTTTTCTTTTCTTTTCGAATTTTTTTGATTTCTTTTCTTCTCTTTTTTTTTTGGTACCTTTTGTATTTCTCACGAATGCCCCCACACTTATTCAGAAACATCACTTTCTTGACTTTTGGTCGCAAACTATAATAATCTCAATGCTCGACTCGTTTTCTAAACGAGTAAGACAAAGAGGTATATAAACGGTAAAGGCTCAAATTCGGGGTTAATTAAGAAAAGATGGTTAAAAGGCTCAAAGTGGGCTAACTAGTGGATCATGCAAAGGTATGGTTTATTTGGTAAAGTGGCTAAATCCTAAATGCCTTTATCACATTCAATTATGCACAAACTCTTGTAATTTTGACGTGGTTCAAAACAAGTTCTAGAATTTTAAAAATACGCGAGTATCACACAAGAAAGAAAGGAAGATGTCATATATGATCAATTAAATCAAAAGGCTCAAAGTCTCACAAGGCATGGATAAGTCGTTCTAAAACGTGAAAATCTATCGTTCTCATTTGATCGTTATGCTAGCAAAAATCTCATAGAGCACGAGAGTTGAATCAAAACATGGCCATATTGTTCAAATTCAACAAGTTCACAGAAATCACAAACACAATATTCTAAAGTACCGAAGAAAATGCAAAATCGAAAAAATTACACGTACTAATTCAAACAAAGAAACAAGAAGCACAATTGCACGAGAATTATCCCCCCCACACTTAAAGCATGCATTGTCCTCAATGTAAGAGCAAGATCATAAAGATACGAGAAAATGCGTAAAAATAAAAGCACAAGGAAGGGGGACATCCCTAGGACATCACTCGGTCGTGACGTCGAAGCGAGCGAGTAGGAGGTCGAGTTTGGCTTCGATCGTGGCAAGATGGGTTTCAATGGATGGGGCAACAGCAGATTGAATCTCGGGGGCAGCAAAGTCAGTGGCAGCCGTGGGTATAGGGGTAGCTTCAGGGTCTCAATTGCGTCGCGAAGTCGCATATGTTAGTGTTTTGGGGCCGACAGAGGCAAAGGTATAGTGACCACGATTTTGTACGACAAGACCCATCCTCAACAGACATGCGAGAGTCATAGGTTCAATCTCGCAAGCTATCCGCATGTTTGTGGCCTGCACATCTAAAAGATCAAGTGAAACCGCAAGGTGTATGATATAAGAAGCTAAAATAAGTGATCGTTTTTTGTTCAAAGCGGACTGAAATTGTTGGGCTGACCTAGCACCCAAGTTAATAAAAGTTTTCATTTTCATACACCACAAGATAAAAAATTCAGCCTTAGTCAAAGTACCCGAGCTATCACGTCAACCCGAAAAATTAAACGCCAGGAAACATTGTAAAAGTCTAAGTACGGGGTCGTTCAAATAACAGCTCTTTGAAGAGCTCGAGTTGTAAGAAAATTTGCATTTGGACCACTCCCGCCACAAAGTGAACGGTTCAAATTCATCACAGTAATCAACGGCAGATTTCAAATATTGAGGTGTTTTGGCAATGTCATTAGAAAGAAAACCGAGGGCGATGTTAAATTCCGTTATAGAAAAAGTAAAATGTTTGCCCATTAAACGAAATTTGATAACTCCGGGGGTCGACAAAGTGAGGTCCGAATTTTTTTTTTCAAATTGAAAAGTGGTATAAAACTCCCTCGTGAGTTCTACATAAGCGGGACATCGTATGTCAAAATAAGGTAACAAACCCACACCCTCAATCAAACCCGAAAATTCAGTCCGTACGTCCAATGTATCTAAAGTGTCATAGTCGATATACTTACAGAGCACTATTGATCGTGACGAAATGTCATTGTACCTTTGGTGATCCTCGGAGGAGCGAAAGGAAACGTGACCACTAGAGGCTGAAGTATGAGGTAGGGTGCTTGTTCTGAGCCCGAGACTGGTTCGTTTTTGAGTGGGCTGCCGAGAAGTGGCTGAGGACGGAGCAGTGGGGGTCGTTGTAGGGGAACTCGATGAATTTGGCTCAGGAGCCGGGTTTGAGGTTCTAGGTTGTTGGGAAGTAGCTGGGGTGACTGATGCAGGTGGTGTATCGAGGCGGAAACATTTGGAAGCAGGGGCCGCAGTAGGCGTCGTGGTTTCAGAACGGCGGCGTGAAGTAGATGGCTTAGCGACAGGTGTCGCAGCTGGAGCAGTCGTAGTTGCATTAGACGGTGATGGAGTAGTCGGCATGAAAGTAGGGGCGGCGTCAGGTGTCGCCGATGTTGAAGGCGAATGTGCAGTAGGGATAAACGGTGCCACAACGGTTGCAAGGAACCGGTTGACGCGCCAATCCAGCGGCGGTGGAGGTTCGGTAGCAGCATTAGGGTATAGTCATTCATATTGGCCACGACGCATTTTAGAAGTCGGTCTAGGGTCAAACACGGGGTGGCGTGATGGCGGCTGTGCTTCAGGTTGCTGCTCTAGCGATGAATCGAGGTTCAGTGGTGAATCGGCCGAAGTTGGCGGAACAATAGGGTTTGAGCACCAAGCCGTGCGCGTGGAGCGGCGAAGGGCTAGTCGTCGAGGTGGAGATGGTGTTGGTGAGGCGGAGTGTTCTGAGGTTTCTTCGTCGGCGAAGGGTTCAGAAAATGGTGGTGGGTTGTGGTGGATTAGTAGCAGACGGAGGTTGTGGTGAGGGTTCCGTCTCAGATGGAGGGATCGGGGTGTTTAGGGTTTGTAGCGAGGATGATGATGGTTGCTCTGCTGGAGGTTGAGAACCGGATGTAGCGAGCGAGGACATGATTTCGCCCATGGAGGTGGTTCCAAAAGCGACGGTGGCGTTAAGTGATCGGAGATATGCAAATCAAAAGAGAGAAGATGAGAGGCGACACGACGAAGGTAAGAAATTAGGGTTTTCAATTTTTGGGATTTTGTTTTGTCTTTTACTGATTAAGGGTAATTAGGGTTTGCAATGTGTTCGGCAGTCCGGATCTTATGTTCACTTGATTTTTCTTCTTTTTCACCTCATTTTGTCTCATTTTGCCTTCATTCTTTGTATGATCACCTATTAATTCAATACCAACATAATTCCATCAAATACGAAGCAGAAATATGCCAAATATCGTGATAATGATCATGTAAAGTACGTACAAAATACGACCTAACAAATACTCCCACACTTATGCAATTGTACATCCTCGGACAATGTTTAAAATTAATCAATGTAACAAACTCAAGATTGCATCACTCGACAAATCAGAAACACATGTTTGTGCACTGATGAACAAAAATCAAACTCGCCAAGATAGCACATACAAATAATCGAGGGTTCCAATACCATAATATATCAATACCAACACAACGAAATCATTCGAAAAATAGAAATGCACGAAATTAGCCGACTTGTCTCATAATCTCTCAAATCTCTCGTGTATAGGGTATAACGTGTTTCGCTCAAAACTCAACGTGTTAATGTTATCCCATAGGCTTGGTTATACACCAACATCGCCACTAATTTTGAGAATGTGCATAAAAAAATCAAAAGGTCTTTATTAAGGGTTGTAATGGGGCTAAGGTTTGGGGTAGGAGTAAAAAGAAAGATCTAAAATGGCAAAGTATGAAAATTTCGTCGAGTACCGAGACATTATTGGGAATATTTGGCGTTAAGGACCCAAGTACCTTTGTTTCAATTCTTTCGAGGGCTCGATACTTCATCATTCATTTCTTTTCGGTACCCTTTATTTATTCTCTTTATTTTTCTTTTCTTTTCTTTTCTTTTCGAATTTTTCTGATTTTTTTTCTTCTCTTTTTTTTTGGTACCTTTGTATTTTTCACGAATTTCCCTACACTTATTAAAAAACATCACTTTCTTGACTTTCGGTCCCAAACTACAAAATCTCAATGCCCGACTCGTTTTCTAGACGGGTAAGACAAAGAGGTATATAAACGGTAAAGGCTCAGATTCGGGGTTAATTAAGAAAAGACGGTTAAAAGGCTCAAAGTGGGCCAACTAGTGGATCATGCATAGGTACGGTTTATTTGGTAAAGTGGCTAAATCCTAAATGGCTTTATCACATTCAATTATGCACAAACTCTTGTAATTTTGACGTGGTTCAAAACAAGTTCTAGAATTTCAAAAACACGCGAATATCACACAAGAAAGAAAGGAAGATGCCATATATGATCAATTAAATCAAAAGGCTCAATGTCGCACAAGGCATGGATAAGTTGTACTGAAACGTAAAAATCTATCGTTCTCATTTGATCGTTATGCTAGCAAAAATCTACTACGGCAAGAGAGTTCAATCAAATCATGGCCATATTGTTCAAATTCAACAAGTTCACAGAAATCACAAGCACAATACTATAAAGTACCGAAGACAATGCAAAATCGAAAAAATTACACGTACTAATTCAAACAAAGAAACAAGAAGCACAATTGCACGAGAATTATCCCCTCCCACACTTAAAGCATGCATTGTCCTCAATGTAAGAGCAAGATCATAAAGATACGAGGAAATGCGTAAAAATAAAAGCACAAGGAAGGGGGACTTCCCTAGGACATCACTCGGTCGTGATGTCGAAGCAAGCGAGTAGGAGGTCGAGTTTGGCTTCGATCGTGGCAAGATGGGCTTCAATGGACGTGGCAGCAGCAAATTGAGTCTCGAGGGCAGTAGAGTCAGTGGCAGCCGTGGGTGTAGGGGTAGCTTCGGAGTCTCGATTGCGTCGCAAAGTCGCATATGTTGGTGTTTTGGGGCCGGCAAAGGCAAAGGTATAGTGACCACGGTTTTGTACGACGAGACCCATCCTCAACAGAAATGCGAGATTCAAAGGTTCCATCTCACAAGCTACCCGCATGTTTGTGGCCTGCACGTCTAAAAGATCAAGTGAAACCGCAAGGTGTGTGATATAAGAAGCTAAAATAAGTGGTCGTTTTTTGTTCAAAGATGACTAAAATTGTTTGGCTAACCAAGCACCCAAGTTAATAAAAGTTTTTGTTTTCATACACCACAAGCCATAGTCAAAGTACCCGAGCTATCACGTCGACCTGAAAAATTAAACGCCAGAAAACATTGTAAAAGTCTAAGTATGGGGTTGATAACAACTCTTTGAAGTGCTCGAGTTGTAAGAAAATTTGCATTTGGACCACTCCCGCCACAAAGTGAACGGTTCAAATTCATCTCAGTAATCAACTGAGTTCAAATATTGAGGTGTTTTGGCAATGTAATCGGAAAGAAAACCGAGGGCAATGTTAAATTCCGTTATAGAAAAAGAAAAATATTTGCCCATTAATCAAAATTTGATAACTCCGGGGTTCGACAAAGCGAGGTCCGATTTTTTTTTCAAATTGAAAAGTGGTATAAAACTCCCTCGTGAGTTCTACGTAAGCGGGACATCATATGTCAAAATATGGTAACAAACTCACAACCTCAATCAAACCTAAAATTCAGTTCGTACGTTCAATGTATCTAAAGTGTCATAGTCGATATACTTACAGGACACTATTGATCGTGACGAAATATCATTGTACCTTTGGCGATCCTCGGCAAAGCGAAAGAAGAGGTGACCACCAGAGGCTGAAGTATGAGGTAGGGTACTTTTTCCGAGCCCGAAACGGGTTCATTTTTGAGTGGGCTGCCGAGAAATGGCTGAGGACGGAGCAGTGGGGGTCGGTGCAGGGGAACTCGATGAACTCGGCTCAGGGGCCGGGTTTGAGGTTCTAGGTTGTTGGGAAGTCACTGGGGTGACTGTTGCAAGTGGCGTATTGAGGTGGCGACGTTTGGAAGCAGGGGCCGCAGTATGCGTCGCGGTTTTAGAATGGCAGCGTGAAGTGGATGGCTCGGCGACATGTGTAGCAGCTGGAGCAGTCGTAGTTGCATTAGGCGATGATGCAGTAGTCGGCACAGAAGTAGGGGCGGTGTCATGTGTCGTCGATGTTGAAGGCGGATGTGCAGTAGGGGTAAACGATGCCGCAGCGGTTGCAAAGAACCACCAATCCAACGGCGGTGGAGGTTCGGTAGCAGCATTAGGCAATAGTCGTTGGTATTGGCCACGGCGCATTTTGGAAGTCGGTCTAGGGTCAAACACAAGGCGGAGCGATGGCGGTTGTGCTTCAGGTTGCGGCTCCGGCGATGAATCTAGGTTCAGTGGTGAATCGACCAAAGTCGGCGGAGCAAAAGGGTTTGAGCGCCAAGCCGTGCGCGCAGAGCGGTGAAGGGCTGATCGTCAAGGTGGAGATGGTGAAAGTGAGGAGATGTCAGTTTCAGTAGTAGGGTTGGTGGGTTGCGGTGGATTAGTAATAGACGGAGGTTGTGGTGAGGGTTTCGTCTCTGATGGAGCGATCGGAGTGCTTAGGGTCGGTGGCGAGGATGATGATGGTCGCTCTGCTGGAGGTTGAGAACTGGAGGTAGCGAGCGAGGACATGATTTCGCCCACGGAGGTGATTCCAAAAGCGACGGTGGCGTTAGGTGATCGGAGATCTACAAATCGGAAGAGAGAAGATGAGAGGCGGCACGACGAAGGTATGAAATTAGGTTTTGCAAAGTGTTCGGCAGTCCGGATTTTATGTTTACTTGATTTTTCTTCTTTTTCACCTCATTTTTGTCTCTTTTTGCCTTCATTCTTCGTATGATCACCTATTAATTCAATACCAACATAATTCCATCAAATACGAAGAACAAATATGCCAAATATCGTGATAATAAACATGTAAAGTACGTACAAAATACGACCTAACAAATACCCCCACACTTATGCAATTGTACGTCCTCGGACAATGTTTAAAATTAATCAATGTAACAAACTCAAGATTGCATCACTCGACAAATCAGAAACACATGTTTGTGCACTGATGAACAAAAATCAAACTTGCCAAGAAAACACATGCAAATAATCGATGGTTCCTATACCATAATAAATCAATACCAACACAACGAACTCATTCGAAAAATAGAAATGCACGAAATTAGCCGACTTGTCTCATAATCTCCCAAATCTCTCGCGTATAGGGTATAACGTGTTTCGCTCAAAACTCAACGTGTTAATGTTATCCCATAGACTTGGTTATACACCATCGCCAGTACTTTAGAGAATGTGCATAAAAGAATCAAAAGGTCTTTATTAAGGGTTGTAATGGGGCTAAGGTTCGGTGTAGGAGTGAAAAGAAAGGTCTAAAATGGCTAAGTCCGAAAATTTCGTCGAGCATCGAGACATTATTGGGTATATTTAGCGTTAAGGACCCAAGTACCTTTGTTTCTATTCTTTCGAGTGCTCGGTACTTCATCATTCATTTCTTTTCTGTACCCATCTTTTATTCCCTTTATTTTCTTTTTCTTTTCTTTTCGAATTTTTCTGATTTTTTTTTTCTTCTCTTTTTTTTTTTTGGTACCTTTTGTTTTTTCACGAATTCCCCCACACTTATTCAAAAACATCACTTTCTTGACTTTCGGTCCCAAACTACAAAATCTCAATGCCCGACTCGTTTTCTAGACGAGTAAGACAAAGAGGTATATAAACAGTAAATGCTCAAATTCGGGGTTAATCAAGAAAAGACGGTTAAAAGGCTCAAAGTGGGCTAACTAGTGGATCATGCAAAGCTACGGTTTATTTGGTAAAGTGGCTAAATCCTTAATGCCTTTATCACATTCAATTATGCACAAACTAATGTAATTTTGACGTGGTTCAAAACAAGTTCTAGAATTTCAAACACACGCGAGTATTACACAAGAAATAAAGGAAGATGTAATATATGATCAATTAAATCAAAAGGCTCAAAGTCTCACAAGGCATGAATAAGTTGTACTAAAACGTGAAAATCTATCGTTCTCATTTGATCGCTATGCTAGCAAAAATCTCATATGGCACGAGATTTCAATCAAAACATGACCATATTGTTCAAATTCAACAAGTTCATAGAAATCACAAGCACAATATTCTAAAGTACCGAAGAAAATGCAAAATCGAAAAAATTGCACGTACTAATTCAAAAAACGAAACAAGAAGCACAATTGCACGAGAATTATCCCCCCTACACTTAAAGCATGCATTGTCCTCAATGTAAGAGAAAGATCATAAAGATACGAGGAAATGCGTAAAAATAAAAGCACAAGGAAGGGGGACTTCCCTAGGACATCACTCGGTCGTGATGTCGAAGCGAGCGAGTAGGAGGTCGAGTTTGGCTTCGATCGCTACAAGATAGGGATCAATGGACGGTGCCGCAGACAATGTTTGAAATTAATCAATGTAACAAACTCAAGATTGCATCACTCGACAAATCAGAAACACATGTTTGTGCACTGATGAACAAAAATCAAACTCGACAAGACAGCACATGCAAATAATCGAGGGTTCCAATACCATAATAAATCAATACCAACACAACGAACTCATTTGAAAAACAGAAATGCACGAAATTAGCCGACTTGTCTCATAATCTCCCAAATCTCTCGTGTATAGGGTATAACGTGTTTCGCTTAAAACTCAACGTGTTAATGTTATCCCATAGGCTTGGTTATACAACAATATCGCCACTACTTTTGAGAATGTGCATAAAAAAATCAAAAGGTCTTTATTAAAGTATGTAATGGGTCTAAGGTTCGGGGTAGGAGTAAAAAGAAAGCTCTAAAATGGCAAAGTCAAAAATTTCGTCGAGCACCGAGACATTATTGGGTATATTTGGCGTTAAGGACCCAAGTACCTTTGTTTCTATTGTTTCGAGGGCTCGGTACTTCATCATTCATTCCTTTTCGGTACCCTTCTTTTATTCCCTTTATTTTCTTTTTCTTTTCTTTTTGAATTTTTCTGATTTTTTTTCCTTCTCTTTTTTTTTTTTGGTACCTTTTGTATTTTCCACGAATTCCCCCACACTTATTCAAAAACATCACTTTCTTGACGTCACATCTTTTTGATCTTTGTGTAGTGAGTTGATAGGTTATGAATCTTGGATTTGATATTGCCATGCTACCAACTTGCTCTGTTGTTGGAAAAATATATATGATTGAGACCGAGAAAAATGCATGGAAAAGAAACTTGTTGGAAATATATATACTACAAAAAGCATTACTTTTTTTACATTAAATGGGTAATGAAGTGTCATTTAATGTATTTGCAATTGAAATGGTGAAAATATAAGGAGTTGAAAAGTAATTCTTCATATTTTCAACTCATCCTCATTATTTTATATTTTAAATCATTTTCATACATAATTATATATATATATGTGCACCATCATTGAAATCCCATTACTTTAATTTGACACATTTAGTGATGACTAAGGCATATTTGTTTATATTCAATATGTATTTGACAATTGATTTAATGAGAAAAATCAATTAGTAGAAGAAATATATCCGTAGAAGTTGAAAAAGTGTCTCTTATTGGATGAGTTATGAAGTATTCTACAAAATATGTGGGAAGGTTGAAAGGTTATGAATTTTTTCATTTAATAAATATAAATGCTTCATTACTACTCATTGATGTGGTAGAAAGTGGCATTGATATTTATTAATTTGTTAGAAAGTGGCGTTCCTTAGTCTTTAAATTGGACGAATGTAGCCATAAAATTTGATAATTCATGAATTGCACATTAGTTACTTTTTCATCATGTAACAGAAAAATAATTATACAATCCAATATAATTTCATATTTATTCTTGTGAAACCTTTTGATGTTGTTGTTGCAAACGCGATCTGCTTTCTTGATCTCACTTTTGCTAATAAGGCACGATACAAATATGTTTTCCTGTTCCTCCTGGTCCATATACAAAGAAAATCCCATCTCAAGACAATCCATTATTGTGGAGAATGCTTTTTGTTGTGCTGAATTTAATTTGAATTGAGCTGATTAATCTTAATCTGTGATTTCAATAGCCATCTCATCTATAATTTCTCTTGAAAAAATTTGGGATGCTTCATGTTCAACAATCACATGTGGTAGATCATATAATTCTATTATCTTTCCCATACTCTCTAAAATAAAATTCATACTTTGTAGTGAGTTTGATAATTGTACTTCCATTGGAACATTGTGGCCTCTAATGAAGTCTTCAAACATAAAGTTAACATATGTCTCCCATAGTATCTTCACAAATGGAGGTTCACAATATATCAAAATTGTTGCAAACAACCTTCTTAAACCATGTGGCATTTGGAAACTAACAGCTTTATTTAAGCACTCAACAATACTAAAATCTGATTCCAATAATCCTCTTTTCTGAGCAGATTCTTTAAAAGTACTATAAATTGTTCCGTTCACTATTAATATATAATCAAATGAGGTTGATCCCCTAATATAATTCAAGAACAACCTCAAATAATATCTTTCTCCTTCCATGGTATTGGCTCCATTCACACGGCCAATGACTTTTCCTTTTTTTTCTTAACTCCAACACTTTTTTTGTCTGTCCACACATAATATTCTGGAAACTCGTTATGTAAGCATTGCTTTGCTTTTTCATCTGTTACACACATTTGAAAAAATTCAGTGCGCATTGTCTTCGACACATGATCCCATTGAAGAACATTTTCCAAATTCTTGTCTTCCAAAAGGTAACACTTTATTTGTTTGGCAAGTGTAGTGACAAATTTATAACTACGGGAGATATTGCATTCAACCTAAATTCGAAAAGTCTCCACATTGCTTCTTGTCACCCATCTCACATTCTGAAATTGTTGAATTTCATCAACTATGTTTTCTCCTTCAACATGAGCAACATATAATACAACCTTGTCATGACCCTTGTATACATATTTGTAGAAATACTTCACAGTTGTTAGCCGGAACCCACTTCTACATTAATATGAAAATCATATCTTGTAAGAAGGTAATATAAGGACAACCAATTGATTGTTGAGCTTTTCACAACGCACATCAACTGTTTGTTCATCATTTGTACTTTTGTAAATTGGATAACCATCTTTTCCTTGTGTACTTATCTCATAAAATGTGCGGGGATAGTGGCTTTCGCATTGACCATCCACTATACAAGAGTTGTTTCTATTCAAGTTTCCACAAGGACCATCTAACATATGTTTTACCACCAAATCGTAGAGTTGCAGATACTTCAATTTATCCGGCAATTCAGCATAAACATAATGGTCAAATTGATCAGGTGTATCTTATATTCATACTTCAATATTATCAATATGTGAACATGAGGCAATCCTCTTTTTTGGAATTCAATCACATATGTATAAGCAACCACTTTTCCAAAGATTTTTTTGTTAATAACTTGGTCTTTCAAGTCTTTTAATTTTACTCTAAATACCCTCGTTGTCAAATCTGGCCTTTTAAGATTAGCTTTTATTTCTTTCCATTCGGGATTACAAGTCATTGTGATGAAGAGATCAGGCTTTCCAAATTTTCTTACCAATAGCATCGCGTCAAAGTATCTACGACGCATGTCTTTTGGACCTCCAATAAAAGATGCTGGGAGGACTATTCTTTGGCCAACTTCACTGCCCTAGTTTCTCCACTTATGACGCTATCCACTATACCTTGATAAAACTCGGCTCTCATCTCTGCCTGGTTTCTTATGCAATAGTCCAATCTTGTAGGTTCAAGTTTGATGTAAATGTCAACAACGACTTGTTGGAGTAATTTCCCAGCAAGTAGAAGAACTGATTCACCTCTAATTTGTAACTTGTAACAATAATATTACCGGCAATGGACCATTTTGTTAGTTTCTTTTAGTGACACATAAATTAAAAATGATTCACATAAAGAAAATGATAAATTAAAAAGTGTCTATAGTTAGAAAAATTCATATTACGATAATTGCACATGAATTTCATTTATAATAGTATTTTGCTTATATATATAATTTTTAAAAGAAGCATTACACTATTATAATATAGGTCTATATTTTAGTTCTAAAAATAGGATTAGGGTATATTAAATATCTAAAAGCCAGTACACATATAGCTTTTTGTTTATAATTATTTTTTGTGAAATATTGAAGAGCAATTGAGACACGCATACACAAAAATGATTATATTAGACCTGATGATTGTAAAATTGATTGATTGGTGTATATATTTTATTGAGAAAATATAATTTTTTTTATTTAAGGTGTTATTAAAGTTTTAAGAATGTGGAAAACATTTTAAAGCCAATTTTTATAGGTAGACAATACAAAAGTGTCATGTATGAATTAGTACACCCTTTTTTTAATGTTATATTATGTATGATATAATTTAATATAATATTTTAGTGATGTAAAGATACAAATAGATTTTAAGTTGTTATATTATGTATTTATTTTAAGTTGGAGTAAATATATTCGAATATATGATTACTAATTGTTACATGTCTAACTTGTTTACACTGAAGTTTAGTTGTTGTTTTTAACTTCTGCAGAATTTTTTAATATATTTGTGTTTATTGAGAAAATATGCAATTTTTTGTTTAAGGTGTTATTAAAGTTTTAAGTAAGTGGATTTCCTTTCAATTTTAAATTAGTGTATTTTAAAAATTTATATGTTATGAAGTGTACATCATCGAGAGTTTTAATTGTTATTCATTATGTATAAAAGATATTGATAAACTTGTATACACAAAATATTAATTTTATTTATCGTTTTGTTATTTAAAAACTAATCTTTTTTATTTTATTTAGGTTTAACTATCAAAACAAAAACAAGTATTTTTATTTTATTTTTTTATTTTTGAATTATCTTTAATAATTTCAAACCCCAATGGTGAATACAAAAATCAAAAATAGATATTCAATGCCTTTAACTTTCTTGCTAGAAAGAAAAGAAATAGGAAAAAGTTTATGTCTCTCCGAATGACACGTAGAGATATTGATAATGTACATAGGGTTAATGGTATTTCATAGCAATGTCATGTATGAGTTACTATGCCTTTCTTTTTCTGTTATATTATGTATGATATAATTTATTATAATATTTTAGTGTTGTAAAGATATAAATACATTTAAGTCTTTATATTATGTATATATTTTTAGTTGGAGCAAAATATAAATGAGAGTATATGATTACTAATTATTACGTGACTAGTTTGTTTACGTTGAAGTTTAGTTGTTGTTTTTCACTTCTGCACAAATTTTTGATATATGTATTTTCGTGAGAAAATATGCAATTTTTTATTTAGGGTGTTATTAAAGGTTTAAGAAAGTGGAAAAATTTTTGAAAGCCAATTTTGTAGGTATACTTTGACAAAATTTTAAGCTTTAAATGAAAATAAAAAAGGTGACATGTATGAATTAATACACTTTTGTTTTTATGTTATATTATGTATTTTCTAAGCTATCAACTACAAAAAATGAGTTTCTTTGCAAACATTCAACCTAAAGTCAACAGTAAGCTGAGACGTATGATATAATTTATTATAATATTTTACTATTCTAAATATACAAATACATTTGAATTCTTTATATTATCTATTTATTTTCAGTTTGAGTAAAATATAAATAAAATTATATCATTACTAATTATTACGTATCTAATTGTTTACCCTGAAGTTTAGTTGTTTTTAAATTTTGTGCAAATTTTCTAATATTTAAGATTCCAAGAGTATTTTGACATGTAGAATAAATTTGGGGCTAATGTTAAATTTTGTGAAGCGATTTTACATTACGAATCATTTAAATCATATTCCTTTCAAATGCTATGATTGTGTCCCTCAACCCAATAATTTATTTAAATGACTTATGATAAGAAGGTTGTACTACACATGTTATATTAGTTACTAAGTATATATTGTTGAATAATTTTCTAATGAGATAACATGTATTTCTAATTTTTAAAATAATAAAAAACATAAGTTATAGTACCACTGATTCTACGACTAAATAGACAATATTTAATAACAAAAGTGGAAAACGAAAAAGAATCTGAAAAGAATATTCAATCGGTTCATGGTGCACAAGTAGCAATAGACTAAAGCATATAAGAATACGATGCACATACAAATACATATGTCATATATTGTTGTACATGCAAAAGTTAATCAACCATGTTCATATTTACCACATGTGTGGGTCTAGATTTTAGACAAGGTTTTAATATTTTTTCATTAGTCAATGCTGTGTATTACCTACATGAAATGCAAGTCAAATGTTTGGGTTCACATAGCACCGTTATCAAATGTTTGGGTTAACATAGCACCATATGTAACAGACATTGATATGAAATATAAAATTTATGACTTATATGTTTAATAAAGTTAGTTTGTACCTTGTTTTTCGTGATTAATAATATTCTGAATAGAAGAGAAATTTTATTCCATCAAATGATTCGCTTGATTTGAACCATTATTTGTATTGCATTTTGGGATATTTTGGTGCCAACCATTTTCTCCAATCCGAAAAAAAAGGGGATATTGTAATGGATCATAGCAGTCAAAGTAATGTTTGATTTTATGTCGTTGACCATTGTGTGAATGAATAACAATGTCCCTCTCATATGGTATAGCAGGATCATTCCCTCCAACCCATATGGCGGCGATGAAGGAGTTATATCTGTGTTGGTCTAGTCATTTTTACAAATGTACAACTTAATTTCATTTATTGAAGAAACACTACTAAGCATTCGCAGCAACATAGCATATGGGTTTTTTCCCATGATTCTCAACTTCTTCATAGTATCTTCGTTGCATTGTCCAGGATTCTCATCCTATTTTCGTAGTTCATTATGAATATCCCAAAAGTATAATTAGAAATGAGATGGTTCAGCTTCATCAGGCACCAGCCCTGAAAGACTTTGGTAGACTTGTCCCAATACTTTGAAGGTGTAAATCCTTTGGGTTGATGATGCAAGATCCTTATCTATCTTGGCCCCGAATGAAGTAAAAGAGAAGATATTGTTGTAAACACGTGCATTCATCCGAAAATGGATAACTGAGGTGATTTAGTTATCGCAAGGTTTATCTTGCCATTATCGCAACAAAAGGTCGGAGGTTCATATTGGAACTTATAAGCACTGCAATGCCGACAAATATGCACCGATTCAAGCTCATGTAGATCAGAGCATACAGGATCATGCAAAATTTGACCTATATAGATGTAGACCATATTAATATAAAATGCATTTGAATAGAGAAATAAGCATATTTTATTTTTGTTGATTTAATTAGAATACCCACCTCCGTTACAAACCGGTATAATAAGGCCTTAACAACCAAACAACATTGCCTCTTTGTTTTGGTACTTATTTAGCTGATTTGTAACATCAATGTGTTTTCTTCTTTTTCTATCTTTAACGACTCTATCAATGTAGGTATGTCGACAAATTTGAGTACTTTCGCCTTTGTAGCTCTAATTTTTTGTTCCTTGCTTCAGCTTCAATATAATGAGGTAAATGAAATCAAAATTAACTTATATAAAATTATTTGTAGACAAATAAAGATGTTTTCTTATTGATATTTAATCTTGATTGCCATGTTTGTCTTTGTTGAAAGCTCAACACATCCATCAAATAATAATCTGCTTAAAAAATGCCAATTAATTAGTGTAAATTGATAGTCTATGTAATGCAAAGAGTCAAGGGGCTATTTGATATTTTGCGATAAAACACTATTATTTGATAACGTAATATATATGAAGCAAAAACAAATGACGTACCTTTTGGAAGAGAAAATTGTTGATTTTCTAACCATGGTGAGATCAACTTAATACAAATAAATTAGCCATGCCTATCAAAGTGCTATATAAAATACTATAAGTGAGGCAAGGGTCAAGATATTAGATCAAACCATCCGTACACAACAAACACAATAGCGTTCCAATCTCACAAGGAAATGGAAAGAAAAAGGACATGGTTGTTTTTAGTAAGAGTATAGATATATGGGGCAAGCTTATTAAACATGGACATGTTCACAACTTTCCGAAAGCTGCAACCCCACGGATATATGTACTTTCTATTCGCCGTCTACTTCTTTTGAAATGTTCTTATCGAAGCAATAATGGAATTCCATTTTGGATAAAATCAAAAACAAGAAAAACATTGATCATTGTAACAAGGGAAAAATAAAACCGACGCCTTGATGTATAATTAGCCAAAACCCACCTTATTTCTGTAAATTGTATAAAGTTTCTCTCATGTTAAGATATTTTTCACATTTAAAATTTCTGTGTTCAATTTTTTTCTTTTTTTTTTTTTAACAATTTTACGTCTATAAAAACTCAAATGGGTCGCTTGGAGGAGTATGCTGATAATTTTAGATAAATTAGGAGTTTTTTTTTCCTTTTTCGTAATTACACAATATTATTGATGTGTAGTTGTACCTTGTAACAACTCTTTTTTAAGGCTATTCTTTGTGAAATGTTGTAGCAACTGTTTTGTAGCTTGCATTATTTAGATCAATTTGGCATATCTTCTTATTCCTATTTCAACTACCTGAGCATTTGTATTTTTTCTTAAATATTCACGCGAGGGCTAGTCACCACAAGCCGAGCCTGATGATTTTTTCGGCTCGAACTTGAGTTCGAATCTTGTTACGCGAGATCAAGTTCGCCAGCCAATAAAGACAATTTTGAAGCTTGATTATTTAAAATTATTTATTAATTATTTGATATATATATTTATTAATATAAATAATAAAACATTATATATAAAAAAATCGAAAACCTTGCTGGCATAGGCTTGCAAGTTTTTTTTTTTTTTTTTTTTTTCGGAGTGAAGTAGGCTTGAGCTTGTGAGTTTCGGCTCGAAGTCAAAAAAACTGAAGCTTGTTCGAGCCGAGCCGAGCCGACCTAGCTCAGTTCAGTTATACCCCTAGGCTGAATAAGCTTATTACATTCTGCCAAAAATTATTAATATCAGCTTCTATAATTTTTTACTTGACAATCCGAAGAAATCAATTGGAAAATAAAGAGGGCAAAAAACATGCTTACAGCAGTAAGGACCTTGTACTTTGTACCAAACAAATCAATCTTCATTGTTAATACAAACAAGCAACTATCTTGATTTATGCATGTTCATAAAACCAGCTGAAGTCTTCTCAGAATAATGTGCGACTATATATATGAATTCCAATAATCACCTCTAACTAATATTCTAAGCTTTAGAACAAAGTGAAGTGACACAATAAAGCCATACATAAGGACAAAAAAAGACTTGGGCAACAATAAGTTCACAATTTCAGCTTCAATCACTACGTCTACGCCTCCTAAAATGCCGGAGTATAAAGCTGTCCGCATATAGAGGATAATTTTTCCTGATCAAACCCTTTATGCATTTCCAGTACGAGAAATCAACAAATTCTCCATCTTTCCGAACTATGAATAAACATCTTGAGGTATCAAAATTAGGATGGTACCCAATCTGTCAAGCAAAAACGAAAAAAATAAATAAATCAGCAATTAGCTACTGAACAGAAGCTTTAACAAAAATTATAAATGTATGTACAAGTAAATGTGATGAAGTAGCCTTTACTCAACAAACTACTAAAGACTTGCCCATGGTGACTGTTGACACAAACTTATACCGTGTAAGATGCAGACTTAAAAGCAATTTTTAGTACGATCCTAGGACTTTGGTGAAGAGAATACTAAGGTAAACAGGGATTTTTTCTTTTTATTTTGACTATTTTAATTTTCATCCTTTTCTCACCAAAAAGCAAGGTCCGAACAGGAGAGAGCTTGGAGATTAGAGCATTTGGTTTCTAATTAAGACATAATCATCCCATAATCACATTTTCTGTCAAATAGCTTCCTCAATTTCTTGAAAGAAATCTTTGTCATAGTTATCACTTTATTTAGTAGAGGTAATGCCTACATGAAAAGACAAAGGTTGTGCATATAGTCTCATAAAGATCAAATCGATCTACACTGATGGACAAATAGTTCCGGACATAAAAAAGGGAAAGTTTTACTAGAATCAGAACCCAAACTTACTGAAATACATGCAGTGCTGATTTTACGTAAATTTTTCAAAACGTGCTCTCAAAATTACAAAAACAAGAAAATTGCTTTCTAGAACATAAACCAAGGTTTAATAAAATTCAGAGTTCAGACAAAAACTATCTGAGGGAAAAAAAAAAAAAAGCCAAGTTCTTTTTCCAGTTATTTGTGCCACATGCAATTTCATCTGATACATTTGCTATGGTTCGCTAACAGACGTAACTTAGAGAACGCATAAAATCAGGTAGGCTTCAAGAAATCACCAGAATCCAGATCAGCGTAACTGGATTATGTGAAGACATGTTTAGATTTTATTAGCATAACTGAATTACAAATCAGAATATTCCACATGTATGGTGCTCACTGATTTTCAGATATTACCAAAGATGCAAATAATAAATAACAATCAGTACGATTTATAAGTGCTCTGTATATACATACAAAATTTTTAGTAAGAATATCTGAACTTCTATCCTATTTGTTACAGTACTTATATTCCGCAATCTATAACTGCTCTGTATACATACATTTTACAAAAGTTTCAGCTCCGTTTCTTTCGTTCAGTGCTTAGAGCTATCTTCAAGGTATGATGGTTCAAAATAGGAAAACTTCATGTAAATACTTCACAATAGAAAAAGACTGTGTTTCTCTTCGTAATGCTTATCTTGGTAAAACAAAATAATTGACAAAAAACCACTTATAATCATATTCTGAAAGCCCATAACGGAACTTCCACATTCATTATGAGAGGAGGTGGGATACATACCGTGATGTAATCAACACCACAGCCGATCTTCTTGTCACACTCTGGATGATATGGAAGCAGCCTCTCCAGAATTGTTCTCTCATGCTCAGGACTCAATCTATCACCGCTTTCATACCTGCAGAACAAAAATGTATAAATAAGTAAAGTCAATTAAAACTTGTTTAGCCATAAACAACCACACATCATCCCTTATATGCAAACAAGAAACAAGACTCAGCCTAAGCATTATTATAGAACTCACAGAATCACATATCATGCTCACAAACCAAAACTGACTGCAACTTTTGGCCAAAAGCATGATCAATAATTTAGGATCCTATAAACTGAAACAGGAAAATAGTCGCAAGCCCTTGTAAGACCCACAAAGCTTAAACAATTATCAAAATATAATGACCTCGATTCACAAAGACGTCGAAAAACATAACAGAATTGACATCACGAACAAGACGATAAACTCAAATACTGATTTTTCCCTTTGTTCCTCTTCCTCAAATGAGAGATTCACAACTCTAATTCTAACCCTGAGACAGATCCAATGTTAAATATTCAGATACAGAATAACGAGAAACTAATCTATTCCAGCATCAATAGTTCGACATCAAATAAAGCTTATAGGAAACAACTTAAGGTGAAATTGATACAGTTACTCTTTCCTGCTTCAATTTCACGTGTTTATGCATTTCAATCACAGGAATTTTCAATTAATTCTGCATTGTTAAACTACCAGCAAGCAAGCAATCACTTCATCCAACGTGGAAATATAAACCATGACTCAAAATATATTTCCCATAAAAAATCCAGTGAAATTATTATTAGCACCACAATTGAACAAATTAGGCAGTCATATCCAACTAAACACACAAGAACTTAATAAAGGAAGTTAAATATTTACTTTCCAGAGTGAAGAATCATTCTAACAAAGCCAACAAGGGGCACAGTATCCTCCAAAATCCTGTCCTCCCAATCCACCCACGTGTCACCATCTCCACCCTTCTTCTTCTTCTCACACTCATCATCATCATCTGAATACTCCTTCGCCACCTCATCGCCGTTGGCCGGCGAAGATACCACTGGCCTCCTTAACAAGTCCCCGCCGTACGTCGTCGTTTCGGGACTGCTCCTATCAGACCCCGACTTTATGGCGCACAATCGGGATTTTGTCTGAGGAAAAGATACTGAAAATGGAGATATAATTAGGTTTTGCGAGATGGGTTTTCTGTGGAAGTAACCAATTGTTGCTGAATTTGAAGAAGGAATTGATGCCATCATAATCTAGTAATACTACAAAGTATTGTGTAACAACGGTATAACTATAGTTCAAATTCACGAAAATTAATCATTTTTTTGACCCTGGTGGAATGGGGTTTAGCGACTTTTTTCCAGGAATCAGTGCTAAGTTAGGAAAACTAGCAGTTAAAGAATACAAGATAAAATAAAATAAGACATTGATCTTCTATCCCATAATAGGTCTAAGTGTAAGGCGAGTTGAGCCGATTCATGAATTTCATCAGCCAGCTCGATTGGGGCTCGGCGCGAGCTCGAGATATCGCGAATTTGAGCCGAACATTTCGAGCTCGAGCTTTCTCGTGAACCGAGCTTGAGCCTACTTATAGTTGTTCATAAGCTCACGAGACGGCTAATGAGCTTTTTATTAATGTTATTTTTTGTTTTTATGCATGACTGTATATATTTAAAATTCTAAAATTAATACTTCATTTTTTATTTAAAACATATCTTAATTATATATAAGAAATATTTTAATTTTTGTATATCATGCAAAATATATAATAATAAATTATAATATTTTTGTTTATGTATGTTATGATAGATGTTTATACAAATTGATTCAATTAAATTATATTTTTGTGATATATTATATGATATATATGTAATTAATATAAGATAAATAAAAATAATTTCTAAATAAATTAAAAAGTAATTAAATTAATTTTTTGTTCAAGCTTGACTCGTTTTTAGCGAGCTTGAGCTTGAACATTAAAAATTAGACTCGTCACGTTCAAGCTCGAGCTTGAGTTCGGAAAAATATAATAAGCCGAGCTTGAGCACGAAAATTTTACTAGGCTCGGCTCGAGCTCGTCTCATTTACACCCCTCACATCATTGTGAGATTAACACGTGTCTTTTTATTTAAATTATTATTTATGTTTTATTTGTAAATGAGCACTTATCAATTCCACAATGATGTAACACTATTTTGATACACCATTATGGGATTGAAGATTCGCTCCGAGTAACATGGATATTTATTTTTGGGTACACAATTTTCAATTCTTTTAATAGTTTCCAAATTTGATTCAAAGTGTAATAGATGTTAAAATATTTACACGTGTTACACATTCATTAATAAATATATTTGTGAATTATAAATATCAAATATTTAAATATCTGTAAAACAAGAGATAAAATATGAATTTGAAATAGAAAATCGGTATACTTTTGTTGGCGGGCTAGATTTTGCATACTTGGATAATAGAGAAGGGTTTGGTGGGCTTGCAAAGAAATCGACCCAATTTCGAGATGTCAATAAGTAATACAAGACACGCCACACGAACACTACTAGGACACGAATTCGAAATGATACAGACATATAGCACGTTAATTTTCACAATATTTAGGATATGACAAGACTACCCAAAGGAAAAACATATTTTTTGAATTTGTTGTCCTTTATATTTGAAAAATATCAATTAGATAATTGATGCGGTCTGAATCTGCATCATCGATTTGATTATAGATTATGGGCTGCACTCGAGTAATTCGAGCTGCCTACGTACCTACTTCAATAGGATCAAGCCTCTTCGTAGTTCGAAATAATAAGGATATTCAGAGAAATTAGGTTAATTCTCCAAAAATGATTAGAACGTGATTAGTGAATTAACTAAGGGAGTATTTATAATTGTTCAATTGGGCCTTGGGCCCGAGTAACCAAACTTGGGTCTATATTAAATAAACCCTGGTCCATGAACTTTTCCTATACTCTATGGGCCTTCTTTAATTGGACACTATATAGCCCAAATATAGTTTTGATTTTGGCTCGGGTTTGAGGCCCATCATATGCCCCCTAACTCCCGGGAACCTTCCATAGGATTGGGAGATCGGGAGTTATCACTCTGAAACCTAATGGATTCGAGTTTTAAAGAGTTAAATTCTAATGGGCCCAAACATCAAGGCTCACTCGGGCTGTATTGAGGCCCGTCATATGCCCCTAACTCCCGGGGAGCATTATTCGATATCAATACCTCTGTCGGACTCAAAGTCTCACGGGGCATTATTTGGTGTTAATACTTCTGTCGGGCTCAAGGCCTCGGGGAGTATTATTTGGTGTTATTGCTTCAGCCGGATTCAAGGTCTCGGGAGCATTAAATTTTTCAGTCGGACTCAAGATCTCGGGGAGCATTATTTGGTGTTAATGCTTCAGGACTCAAGGTCTCAGGGAGCATTGTTTGGTGTTAATGCTTCAGCCAGACTCAAGGTCTCGGGGAGCATTGTTTGGTGTTAATGCTTCAGCCGGATTCAAGGTCTCGGGGAGCATTGTTTGGTGTTAATGCTTCACCCGGACTCAAGGTCTCGGGAAGCATTGTTTGGTGTTAATGCTTCAGTCGGACTCAAGGTCTCGGGGAGCATTATTTGGTGTTAATGCTTCAGCCAGACTCAAGGTCTCGGGAGCATTTTTTGGTGTTAAATGCTTCAGTCGGACTCAAGATCTCGGGGAGCATTATTTGATATTAATACCTCGATAGAAGACATCATATAGTGTTTCTTGTCTATCTAAACAATTTCCCGTTCGCCTGGTCTTTTTTTTTTTTTTTTGCTTTAAAGAGCGGGGTCGGGGACTCGATGCCCCGATTAGCCACATTTCATAATTGAAAAAATGAGCACCGTGGAAATACATGCCGTTCAGCCAAAGAAAGATGCTGGAGAGTTGACCGAAATGGGCACTACATACTTTTCGAGAGATCTCCTCCAAATCACCGGTATGACTATCGAAATAGTGAGCATCAGCATGTAGCAGACAGATGGACAACGAAGAACATACAGACTTGGGGTTTGATATCTTCACGATATATATCCCCTAACAATGGATGGCTCGAAAAATCACAATTTTGAGAACCATCAACATACATAGTTGCAGAAATAAAAGTTCAAAGTTGCAAGTGTGGGAACACCACAGATAGGGCGACATACATTATAGCGAACGAATGATCGGAAATAATAGAGCACCATTGCTTGCAAACAAGCTTAAACCTGAATACAAACTTCACTGAAAATCTAATGAACACCTCAACCAGAATCGATTCTGGGGTATTATCAAATTTAATCTGTGCAAAATGATGCGGTCTGAATCTGCATCATCGATTTGATTATAGATTATGGGCTGCAATCGAGTAATTCGAGTTGCCTACGTACCTACTTCGATAGGATCAAGCCTCTTCGTAGTTCAAAATAATAAGGATATTTAGAGAAATTAGGTTAATTCTCCAAAAATGATTAGAACGTGATTAGTGAATTAACTAAGGGAGTATTTATAGTTGTTCAATTGGGCCTTGGGCCCGAGTAACCAAACTTGGGTCTATATTAAATAACCCTAGTCCATGAACTTTTCATATACTCTATGGGCCTTCTTTAATTGGACACTATATAGCCCAAATATAGTTTTGATTTTGGCTCGGGTTTGAGGCCCATCATATGCCCCCTAACCCCCGGGAGCCTTCCATAGGATTGGGAGATCGGGAGTTATCACTCTGAAACCTAATGAATTCGAATTTTAAAGAGTTAAATTCTAATGGGCCCAAACATCAAGGCTCACTCGGGCTGTATTGAGGCCCATCATATGCCCCCTAACTCCCGGGGAGCATTATTCGATATCAATACCTCTGTCGGACTCAAAGTCTCAAGGGGCATTATTTGGTGTTAATACTTCTGTCGGGCTCAAGGCCTCGGGGAGTATTATTTGGTGTTATTGCTTCAGCCGGATTCAAGGTCTCGGGAGCATTAAATTTTTCAGTCGGACTCAAGATCTCGGGGAGCATTATTTGGTGTTAATGCTTCAGGACTCAAGGTCTCAGGGAGCATTGTTTGGTGTTAATGCTTCACCCAGACTCAAGGTCTCGGGGAGCATTGTTTGGTGTTAATGCTTCAGCCGGATTCAAGGTCTCGGGGAGCATTGTTTGGTGTTAATGCTTCACCCGGACTCAAGGTCTCGGGAAGCATTGTTTGGTGTTAATGCTTCAGTCGGACTCAAGGTCTCGGGGAGCATTATTTGGTGTTAATGCTTCAGCCAGACTCAAGGTGTCGGGAGCATTTTTTGGTGTTAAATGCTTCAGTCGGACTCAAGATCTCGGGGAGCATTATTTGATATTAATACCTCGATAGAGGACATCATGTAGTGTTTCTTGTCTATCTAAACAATTTCCCGTTCGCCTGGTCTTTTTTTTTTTTTTTGCTTTAAAGAGCGGGGTCGGGGACTCGATGCCCCGATTAGCCACGTTTCATAATTGAAAAAATGAGCACCGTGGAAATACATGCCGTTCAGCCAAAGAAAGATGCTGGAGAGTTGACCGAAATGGGCACTACATACTTTTCGAGAGATCTCCTCCAAATCACCGGTATGACTATCGAAATAGTGAGCATCAGCATGTAGTAGACAGATGGACAACGAAGAACATACAGACTTGGGGTTTGATATCTTCACGATATATATCCCCTAACAATGGATGGCTCGAAAAATCACAATTTTGAGAACCATCAACATATATGTTGCAGAAACAAAAGTCCAAAGTTGCAAGTGTGGGAACACCACAGATAGGGCGACATACATTATAGCGAACGAATGATCGGAAATAATAGAGCACCATTGCTTGCAAACAAGCTTAAACCTGAATACAAACTTCACTTTCACTGGAAATCTAATGAACACCTCAACCAGAATCGATTCTGGGGTATTATCAAATTTAATCTGTGTCACAATTTGAGAAACCACTTCATCTCTATCAATTTTCATTTCAGCTCTAAAGTTGAACAGATTTTGGTGGGTGTCAAATCCAACAAAAATAAAAACCTACTTTAAAAAGATTTGTAATCAGCGATAAGTAGGGTCGATCTACAGGGAATGGTGTAGAAATAATTCCTAAGTTACTAATATCAATTAAAAAAAGGGGGTTTTGGATTTGATTAACTAAAATAAAATAAAAAGACGTAAAATTAAAAACGCAAGATTAAAACACAAATAAAAAGGTAGGTTTCGACTTTAATATATTGAGAGGTTCTAGTTTTCAGATTATCTCGGTGTTGATTCTATAATTTGATCACTGATGCAATAATAATTCAACGTTATTAGATAAATTGGCTATAGTTACTAACAAGCTCTAGTAACCTAGTTTTTCCTTAAGTCGTCGATAACCAAAACAAGCTCTTTGATTACTGCTCTTGCCAAGTAGACAACCCTAAACAAGCTCTTAGGATTTAGCCTATCGATAGCATTCACGTATTAGAAAAACACCAATTCTAGCCAACAAACACATAAGCTCGGTTTATTTAGACTAGGTTACTAATTCTCATAACGACTAATCGAAGACTTGTCCGTAATCATCGTCGCTAACTGCTACAAAAATTAGGATTTTCTAAACAATTACGGATTTGGGCCCTAAATAGCTTAATATGATCCCAATGATTAAATAATTGGCCAGACTAAATAATCAATTGAAATATATTGTCAACAAAGCTCAGAGAAAAAGTAAATACCTGATTAACGAAGAAATTAAAGTACAATTCGATCTCACAAATATTTAGAATCAAACCTTGATGAATCCTCGACTAGAAGTATGAGTTTAGCAACTCATAATAAAAAACGCAGACAAAATATTAAAATTCGAAACCTTCATCAAAGGGAAAAAAAACGTGTACTAAATTAAAAATAAAGTGAAAGATGTATTGTGGAATAAAATTCCACAAATTTAAACTAATAGAGTCCTAATCCAAGAAGGAAATTAATTAGGGCTCAAACAAAATCTTGGAAAATCTAGAAATAAGGGAATAAAATCCTAACAAAATAAAAGGGAATAAATCCCATAAATTCAGGCAGAAAAAATCAAATAAAATCCGAAATTTAATGGAAAGATCTTCAGGAATCTTCAGAAAACGCGTTTGAAAACGCGTTTCTCGGCAGAAGCGTTCTGGGATTTAAGCGTGGGCACGCCTAACTTTCCGAAGTCTTCTGCTGGAATTTTTAGCGCTAACTCTTTTCTTCTTCATTTTTTCTCTTTTGTGTCTCTTTTTGTTCTTTTTCTTTTAATCTTCTAAAATCCAATTGTTAACCTAAGATCACAAAATAAGAGGAGTAAACGTAATAATCAACCCGAATATAGACATGTAAAATATGCACAAAACACGACTTAACAAATACCCCCACACTTATGCCATTGTACGTCCTCGGGCAATGCTCAAAAGTTGACTATGTAAAAACTTACTCAAAACAGTATTATGCGGCAAATTAAACCAGTTAGCATTGTGACCAAAAGAACAAAATCAAACTCGAAAGGACGAAACACGTAATCAATCGAAATTCTTGATACCACATTAATTCCATGCTAGAACAACGACCTCAATTGAACAAGGAAAACAAAAATTTCAGTCGATTTTCGCTCACACTCTCCAACTCTCGTGTATGGGTATATGTGTTTCGCTCAAGTCTCAACGTGTTAGTGTTATTCCATAGGCTTGGTTATACACCAATGTCGCCACTACGATTGAGAGTGTGCACAATCGAATCAAAAGGTCTTTATTAAGGGTTGTAACGGGGCTAAGGCTCGGGGTAGGAATGAAAAGAGAGGTCAAAAAAGTGGCTAAGTCTGGAAATTTTATCGAGCATCGAGATCGTATTGGGTATATTTGACGTTAAGGACCCAAATACCACACATTTTCTATCTTTCTCGAGGGCTCGGTACCTCATCAATTTTTCGAATTGCTCTTTTATTTTTTTCTTTTTATTTCCCCCTTTTTTTTTTTTTTTTTTTTGGTACTCTTTGTATTTTTCACGAGTTTCCCCCACACTTATTCAACAACATCATCTTCTTGACTTTCGTCCCTAATCAGAAAAACAATCTCCAAGCTCAAATTATTTTCCAGACGGGTAAAACGAGGAGGCATAAAAAAACGGTACGGGCTCAAATTCGGCGCAATTCAAGAAAATAGGATAAAAAGGCTCAAAGTGGGCTATCTAGGGGATAATGCAAAGGTACGGTTTATTTTGGCAAAAGTGGCTAAATCCTAAATGCCTTTATCATATTCAGTCATGCACATACTCGTGTAATCTTGACAAGGTTCAAAACAAGTTCTAGAATTTCACAAACACGTGAGTCACACAAGAAGAAAGAGATCGTATCGTGAATTATCGATCAAATGGCACAAGTCCTCACAAGGTAGGGTAATCGACTAAAACATGCGTTCTTATGCTCGCTTTTAATCATTGAACATAACACAACTTCATATGGCACGAAAACTCAATCAAAGCATGCTCATTTATCCAAGTCTAACCGTTCAAAAGAAACACAAGCTAAAGATTAAGAATGCCGAAAACGAAAAATTTTTTGTTTCACATAGTCACAATTAAGCAAAAACACCAAGAAGTACAATAGCACGAGAAAGCACCCCCCCCCCCACACTTAAAACATGCATTGTCCTCAATGTAAAAACGATAAAATAACAAGCAATGCAACAAAATAAAAGAACAAGGAGGGGGACTTCCCTACGACATCACTCGGTCATGATGCCGAAGTGATCAATGAGTGGCCAATAATTGTGTCGAGTTGTGCTACAATTGTATGCTTTAGAGCGGCGACAGGTGTCGCGATAGCAGGAGGTATAGCCGAAGTCGGTGGTGGTGCGGGGTTTCAGAAGAGGCGGCGATAGGGGCCGCCGTGGTTGAAGGCTGCGGCGAGAATGATCGAAAACCTGCAAATCGAGTGAAAGATAGGTGAGTAACGTCAGGTATGAACTAGGGTTCGCGATTTGGGGGGAAGAAATTAGGGTTAGAAATCCCTAATTCAATTTTTTTTTTTTTTTTGATTAAAGGGAAAATAAAAATATATATAAACGACTGAAAGGGAAAAAGAAACTGAAGGGTGCAAAACAGAAGGGTTTCAATTATTAGGCGTGGGCACGCTTAACTTTTGAAACGCTTCTGTAAAAAAAAAAAACTGAAAACAAAAGACAGGTAAATAAGGAAAAGAAAAACTCATGGGTTGCCTCCCATGCAGCGCCATTCTTTAACGTCATTGGCTAGACGCAGCTATGCCTCAAGTGGCTTAAGTCGGAGGTTCAAAGCCATCACTATGCCAAGCTACCTTTAGTGGATCATCATTAAATTCAAAAATTTGCTGCATCACAAAGTTAGTTGCATCTAAACCAAACATCGAGCAATCATTAGTAGAATATTTCATGGAATCGTCTAAATTAAACATCACAAATTCATCTTCAAATTCCATAGTAAGAGTTCTATCGTGCACATTAATTTTAGCCCTAGATATTTTTAGAAAAGGTTTTCCAAGAACGATAGGGGCTAACTTACTAGATTGATCTTCATCCATATCAACAACATAAAAATCAGTAGGAAAAACTAAGTCATTAATATGGACTAATACGTTCTCAAGAAACCCTTTAGAAGATGTATTAGACCCATCAGTTAATTGTATAATCATGTCCGTTTTTCTCAATTTTTTCACGCTCAGAGACTCATAAATAGAATAGGACATGATATTTTCAGAAGATTCACGGTCTAACGTAGTGTTCTCAAATTGCACATTACCTATTTTACAAGAGATAATAAACTTACATGGGTCTTTGCATTTTGAAGTCACCTCCTTTTCGAGTGTTGGAGATTCATCTTCTATATCTACCTCTTCATCATCACTGATCTCATCTTCCCCAAAAATTTCATATTCTGTGGCTTCATTTTCATATTTTGGAGGAGTGATCTCAATAACCTTAGATTGCTCGGTAAGTGTTTCCATTGGTTTTGTTAGTTGATGGTCCACATTTTTCTCACTCGACTCACCTTCCACCTCTTCATCATCACTGAACTCATCTTTCTCAAACATCTCATATGTTGGAAAGTCATCATCTATATCCACCACGTGTTTACAGTTGGTAAAACGACCAGGAAATGGAGGAGGTATCACAAATATCATCGGTTTCTTCTTGGTAACAGGCTCTTCTTCTTTTTCCAGCTCTTTCTCATCCTCGTGTTTCGAAGTATTTTCAGCAGAAGGGTTTTGAGTTTTAGGCGTGGGCACGCCTAATTCTTGAAACGGTTCTGCTTCTTTCAATTCATTCCCACTTTGTAAGGTAACTGCATTGGCATTCTCCTTTGGAATTATAATGACCTGGGACTGTAGTTTACTCGAATTTTGTGATATTAATTCGTTCACGGAGGTAGCCATTTGACCTATTTGCTTCTCCAAATTCTTGATAGCGTTTTGGTTCTCTTGTTGAATCTGTTGAATATTAGCAACCAATATTTTAATCATATCTTCTACAAACATTCCTGAGGATTGGGTTTGTTGAGGAAACGGTGGTTCTTGAGGTCTTTGGCAAGGTGGTTTTGGAGCATAACTCAAATTGGGGTGATAATTCCATCTTGGATTGTAAGTGTTGGAGTATGGATTGTAATTACTTTGCGAAACACCCCAAAATCCATCATAAGCTTGTCCATACGACTGCTCTTGAACACGGAAGGCAGAGGAGAATTTCTCTATGAATTTTGCTTCCAGTTGAGTCCATGTCTTGATTAAACCAAAAGACAAATCTTAGTACCAATCCCTAGCATTGTCTGCTAAAGATAAAGGAAAGGCTCGAAACTTGACTTGATCTTCGGTGACATCCCTCGGTATCATTACTGAACAGACCGCATGGAACTCATTTAGATGCTTATGAGGATCATCTCCTACAAAACCATGAAAAATAGGAAGTGAGCGAATAAATTCATACGTTAATTCAAAATCATCTTCAAAAGTAGGATATTGAAAGTAAGAAGATTGCTCATTAATGTTTGGCATAGCCCACAATTCCTTTAAAGTCCTCTCGACTGTAGCCATGGCATCTAAGGAAGCTGCAAGATCTCTTTTTGTAGACGTTGAGCTCTTTTCTCAATTTGAAATTCACCTATATGAAGAGATCTAATAATACAAAAAAAACTAAACAAAAATATTAGTAACAAAAGAAATAAATCTATTAGCACCAATCCCCGGCAACGGCGCCAAAATTTGGTGGGTGTCGAATCCAACAAAATAAAAACCTACTTTAAAAAGATTTGTAATCAGTGATAAGTAGGGTCGATCCACAGGGAATGGTGTAGAAATAATTCCTAAGTTACTAATATCAATTAAAAAAGGGGGGTTTTGGATTTGATTAACTAAAATAAAATAAAAAGACGTAAAATTAAAAACGCAAGATTAAAACACAAATAAAAAGGTAGGTTTCGACTTTAATATATTGAGAGGTTCTAGTCTTCGGATTATCTCGGTGTTGATTCTACAATTTGATCACTGATGCAATAATAATTCAACGTTATTAGATAAATTGGCTATAGTTACTAACAAGCTCTAGTAACCTAGTTTTTCCTTAAGTCGTCGATAACCAAAACAAGCTCTTTGATTACTGCTCTTACCAAGTAGACAACCCTAAAGAATCTCTTAGGATTTAGCCTATCGATAGCATTCACGTATTAGAAAAACACCAATTCTAGCCAACAAACACATAAGCTCGGTTTATTTAGACTAGGTTACTAATTCTCATAACGACTAATCGAAGACTTGTCCGTAATCAACGTCGCTAACTGCTACAAAAATTAGGGTTTTCCAAACAATTACGGATTTGGGCCCTAAATAGCTTAATATGATCCCAACGATTAAATAATTGGCCAGACTAAATAATCAATTGAAATATATTGTCAACAAAGCTCAGAGAAAAAGTAAATACCTGATTAACGAAGAAATTAAAGTACAATTCGATCTCACAAATATTTAGAATCAAACCTTGATGAATCATCGACTAGAAGTATGAGTTTAGCAACTCATAATAAAAAACGCAGACAAAATATTAAAATTCGAAACCTTCATCAAAGGGAAAAAAACGTGTACTAAATTAAAAATAAAGTGAAAGATGTCTTGTGGAATAAAATTCCACAAATTTAAACTAATAGAGTCCTAATCCAAGAAGGAAATTAATTAGGGCTCAAACAAAATCTTGGAAAATCTAGAAATAAGGGAATAAAATCCTAACAAAATAAAAGGGAATAAATCCCATAAATTCAGGCAGAAAAAATCAAATAAAATCCGAAATTTAATGGAAAGATCTTCAGAAATCTTCAGAAAACGCGTTTGAAAATGCGTTTCTCGGCAGAAGCGTTCTGGGATTTAAGCGTGGGCACGCCTAACTTTCCGAAGTCTTCTGCTGGAATTTTTAGCACTAACTCTTTTCTTCTTCATTTTTCCTCTTTTGTGTCTCTTTTTGTTCTTTTCCTTTTAATCTTCTAAAATCCAATTGTTAACCTAAGATCACAAAATAAGAGGAGTAAACGTAATAATCAACCCGAATATAGACATGTAAAATATGCACAAAACACGACTTAATAGATTTCACTCAGGCAAAATGCATATATAATTATACCATAACTCTTTGAGTAAATTCAACGAACAGTGGGCATGCAACATCCGGAATCAGCTGACTTACCAATATCCTGAATTAGTTGACACATGTATTTGTTTGTATTGTGCGTCTTATTTGGCAATAGGGTCGACTTTGCTTCTATTTGAATCTTATTTTGTGTAACACTTGAGTTTTGAAAGATGTCAGTTCGGACTCAAATCAAAATAAATGCTCGAGGGACAAGGAATTTTATAACATTAACAGATGCAAAAAATTAAATATTAGGACAATTTTGCCCCTTAATTGATGCAGCTCCAACCATGTGAAATGCCTACGAACGAATGTTTAACTCGGTGTGCAATCTATGGAGAAATTAGGTGTTGCCTTATAAATAAGACTCCTAATGCATTCAACATCAAAATATTAATAGGTTTGGTTTTCTTTACTCATTCCGTTGGTGAAAAAATACCTCATCCTTGGAGTAGTTTATTGAAACAACCTTAACAGTAAACAATTAAAGTACTAATAATAGCATCAGCGTCTTAATTTGGGCTTGAATATTTCAAATCTTTTATTTTTTTATTTCTAAACACATGGTGTCAAATGTCAAATTTGTGACTATATTGGGTACTTTTGCAATTACCGTAAGATTTTTTGGGGCAAATGGATTTTTTACAAATAAATGCAGGGTTCGACATATACAATACCAAAATCATTCAAAATAATAAAAATAAAACCATGATATAGGTGTCTTTATATTATGGGGATCCATTAAATAACATGTATCCAAATTAACTGTATTTAATAGGCCACACAAAAAGATTGAGATTAGGGGCAAATTCCTCCGTAATCGATAGAAAACTCACGTCGCGGTCTGAATCTGCATCATCGATTTGATTATAGATTATGGGCTGCACTCGAGTAATTCGAGCTGCCTACGTACCTACTTCGATAGGATCAAGCCTCTTCGTAATTCGAAATAATAAGGATATTCAGAGAAATTAGGTTAATTCTCCAAAAATGATTAGAACGCGATTAGTGAATTAACTAAGGGAGTATTTATAGTTGTTCAATTGGGTCTTGGGCCCGAGTAACCAAACTTGGGTCTATATTAAATAAACCCTAGTCCATGAACTTTTTCTATACTCTATGGGCCTTCTTTAATTGGACATTATATAGCCCAAATATAGTTTTGATTTTGGCTCGGGTTTGAGGCCCATCAATAATAATATTAATTAATTAATTAATAATAAACAATAAAAATAAACTTGTCCTAAATCCTAACAAAATGTCGGATGACGCGTTATTTGTGTGTCAAACACGTGTTCAACATTTGCACAAATCAATTTTTCGTCGAGTGTATTATAAATTAGTACTCTTGGAAAAAATCCTTTTATGATATGTTTCAAATTCCTAGGAAATAATTTATGCTATTATTGAAAAAACTCTGCATGGTCTCATAAGCTAGAAGTTATTTTGCCTAGTTTTACACAAATAGTCCTCAACTTGAGGTGGCCCAAAAGTTGTGTGAATTATACTTGTTGAAATTCTTCTTTGAAATTGCCATCGATAGATTCAATTTATGAAACGAAAGAATCCTAGCTAAATTGACCTCAAACTGACAGTCTTATAACGTACGAGATCAAAAATAAAATGATAGTAACTACATGATGAAAATTGCAGTTTTTCCATTATGAAAACTTCAAAAAAAGTATTTTTCTAGTCATCCTCCATCCTAATTTTTCTCTTATCAAATAAAAGAAATAACAAGATGTCAAATTTTTTTTTTCTTTTTGTGCATTATCCGGTTTATTGAAAGTCTTCATCAATAAATTGATAATAATTTCATAAACCTAACCAATGTAACTCTCCATCCCAAGTTGACATTACTTATAGTCACCATTGCTTTCAGCCAAAAATATATATGCAAGTGGAAGATCTAAGACAACTATTTTATCATCATTCGTTTAATAAGTCATGAAAGTTACATATGAAGCTATCTAGAAAACTTGAATTGACTAAAATAACCCGTTTGAGGTTTATTATAAGTATTTTATCTAGTTATGTACACTAGTTTTGAATCCTAAATAGTTGTCTCGCATCTTCAGTTAAATTTCCTATCTAAGATTAAAAAATCTTAAAACTATATAAGATCGATAACGTAACCCTTTATTTTGGAACGAATTCTTTTAATCTTTGAGAGCCAATTAAGCAATATGAAATATGTTATTTCATTGTCAACTCTGGATTCTTCCGATAAGTAAATACTAAATCCGTTTGAATAAGTCATCATGACAATGATTGAAACTTAGTATATATAATTAACCAAGTGTATCGAGTTAAGTACAAACACAAGATGCACATCCTCAAGTTATCTTTCTTCTTCATATTATTATTATTGGTTGAATCAAAATCGTCGTCAATAAATATAACATGTTCGAAACAACAACATAACATAAGTATCGGGGTTGTGATCGATGAAAGGTCTCGAATGGGAAAAGAGCAGAGAATAGCCATGAAAATGGCTGTCCATGATTTTCGAGGTTGTATGAACCTGGTTCTACACTTTAAAGATTCACATGGGAGCTCATCTCGGGCAGCTTCTGCAGGTAACTAACTAAAGTTGCTGCCTATTTAATTAGAAATAAGTAAAAGTTATGTTGATTATTTCCAACAAATTTTATAAGACGAATGAATTTGTGCAATAATAAAAATAAACATTTTTCGGAGAAAGGTATTGTTGGAAAGGATAAAATTAAATTGGATTATTTTTGTTTTTTAAGAATATAAACAACATCCCAAATTTAAGATTTTGAAATAAGATGGGTTGATCTTACTTATTTTTTATTAGCTAATATCTTACTTTTTGGTCTTATAAGCTCTTATTAAAAGAAATTATCAAAACACTTTTAAAGAGTTTATAAACTTAGAGGGTGTTTGGCTAAGCTTATTTAAAACATTTTATAAGTTCTTACATCTACATTTTATAAGATGTTTTAAGAGCTTATAAGATATTTGGTCTTATTTAAAAAATAAGGTCTTAAGTGTTTGAATAAAATAAGTCTATTGGACTTATAAGATATTTTTAAATGTTATACGAGAGAATTTGTGCAATAATTAAAATAAATATTTTTCGAGAAAGGTATTATTGGAAAAGAGAAAAGTAATTAGGGTTATTTGTGTCTTTTAAAATTATAAACAACATCCAAAATTTTAAGATTTTGAAATAAGGTGTGTTTTGCTAACTTATTTTTTATTAGCTTATAAGACCAAAACATCTTATTTTTTTGGTCTTATAAGCTCTTATTAGAAAAAATTATCCAAACACTTTTCAAGAGCTTATAAGCTCTCAAACATCTTATAAGATGTTTAAAAGAGCTTATAAGCTTAGCCAAACACCCTCTTAGTCAAATACCATATGCCTCATAGTCTTGATTCAAAAGTTTTGACTTTTTAATTCAAACTACGCCGTGCATCCAGTCTTTATCTCTTGATATTTTGGAAAAATTGCACTTTCATCCACTGCTTATATTTAATGGAGGTGTGTTACTTTCAAACATTTCTTTAATTTTGTTCCCCATTCCAAATCCTAAAAATATCATATTTTTTCCCTTTACTGTATTCACCCCGGATATACTATGATGCACGGACACTTCAAAAAATCACAACGTGTCGTGTCGGACACTTGATCGGACACGACACTCGTCCGACACTGTGTCCAATATGAAAATAAATTTGTCTGCTTAAATAAAATAAAATAAAATAAAATAAAATATGAACACTGTAATAGACGCAGTTAGAGGGTATGTCTATTATGTATGTATTATTTGTGACACTTTATGTTATTTCACTTATTTTTTGTGATTTTGAAAACTGAAGTATTTATTTTTCTTTCAAACATATAACTTTAAAAATCAAATACAAATTTATAATTTACAATAGTGATCCTTATTAGTTTATTTATTTAACAAGTCATATTTAAATTAAAATAAAAAGACTAATTTATATATTTTAACGTAAATTAATGAACATATATATGTATATGATATATATACACATTTAATTAGCAGTATCGAGGCCGTGTCGTGTCCTAATATTTTTAAAATACCGTATTTCGTATCCGTGTCGTTTCGTGCGCCGTGTCCCGTGTCACGTGTTTGTGCATCATAGCGGATATAAGATCCTAGATCCATCAAAAGTCCTTAGTCAACTTCACTAAGAGGGTGTTTGGCTAAGCTTATTTAAAACATCTTATAAGTTCTTACATCTTATAAGATGTTTTAAGAGCTTATAAGATGTTTGGTCTTATTTAAAAAATAAGCTCTCAAGTGTTTGGATAAAATAAGTCTATTGGAATTATAAGATGTTTTGAAATATTATAAGATGCATGATTGTTTGGTATAATAAGATTTTATATTGTCAAAATGACCAAAATAGACATGCTAACATTAAAATCATGTAACTAACTAATCTTTCACATATTTTTGACAAACTATACTTGTGTTGATGTGAAATATTATTTGGTATATTGTACATAATTGTTTTACTTATAAATTTCTATATACTTGCCGAAAAGTAAGATAAATTTCTATATACACCCACCATTATTTTTTTTGATCTGTAAACACCCACCATTATTGATATTATGGTGGGTGTATGTATTTGATAACTTTCCCTATTATTGTTATGTCTTCCAAAAATAGTTTCACTATGTATTACTCTAAGAATTATCTCATTGTACATTCTTTTAGTCAAATATAGTACAATTTCATTTTCTTTTAATAGATCGACATTGTTATTATACACAACAAAAATATTATATTTAAGATAAAATCGAATTGATAATACATTAAAAAGTAATATGAAATATTAAACGTACGAATTGTATATTCAACAAAAAATAAAATATACTTCTTCATGTCATATCAATCAAATAATTATCTATTCAACCCTGCTACTGCTGGATATCCTCTTGGTTTCTCTTTTGGATCTTCAATGTCGATATCATCTATGGAACAACGAAAAAGAATTGATAAAGGAATTACTGCACATACTTCTTAAAATCATAAAAAATCTGCAACACGGAAAAAGTTCCAGAAAATCCAATATATATTCTTATACTATAAAGTCAACAACAATATCAAGAGAAATCAATGAATATTATCTCAGAGTGAAAAAAAAAAAAGATTACTATACCAAATCTTCTCAACTCAATCTTTTGAACTACTCTAAGAAAAGTGAACGACTAAAGATATGAATAGTTAAGATCATACCTATGATTTTCGGAACGTCGATTATTATCGCAATCCTCTGATGATTATCGCTGATGATTATCGCTGATGATTATCGTGGAGGAGTTACAATCTTTACGGAGGCGTTGATTTGGCAGAGAAATTGGGAGGATTTTCACCTAGGGTTCATCGAGAGAGAGAGAGAGAGAATTTGTGCAGAGGTTTCAATGCTACGTGTATTTTTCTGATAAGGGTATTCTTGGAATGAGAAAATTAACTAGGGGTATTTTTGTCTTTTAATAATATAAACATCATTCCAAATTTAAGATGTTAAAAATAAGTTGGGTTTGGCCAACTTATTTTTCTTCAGTTTATAAGACCCAAACATCTTATTTTGTGGTTTTATAAAATCTTATTAAAAAAAATTTTCCAAACACTTTTAAAGAGCTTATAAGCTTTCAAACATCTTATAAGATGTTTAAAAGAGCATATAAGTTTAGGCAAACATCCTCTAAATTGCATAAAGCTCATGAATTATGTAAAATCTGCAGAAAACTTCACTTCTTATATTTAAAAAAAGGATTGGGGGTGTTCAGCAAATTACAAAGAATACCCTCCCAAACTGGAACAATCCCTTATCTCCTTTGCCACTTGAGGTTCATCCTCTTTTGATTCCTTTTTTTTTGTTTGTGTGTGTTTTAGTAAGAGTCTAAATTCATACTTAGAGTTCGAGGGGGCCTCCACCTGACAATATTATTTACTATCTTTTTTTATTTTTTAATATAGGGGTGAACAACTCATTTTCACAAATTCCTTCATCTTTAATCTGTTCTTAATAAATTTGAGAAATAACCACTGTTTCAAAGGTTTAAAATATATGTGAATCGCATCTACCTCCTCTAAACTATGAGTATATGGCATTCACACCCCTTCATGTTTACATATTGGCATCAACCTCTCATTTCTCAACTTTTTCACAATATTTACAAATAAAACAACCAAATTGCCCCTCACATGTTAATGAATCAAATAATATAATTTTTAAAAATATAACTATAAATTTCTTTAACTTTAAAATAATATATTTTTTCAATTATGAATTTGTTACGCCCCGAGCCCCGAGACCATGACAACCGCCGCAAGTTTATGAGAACATCTCAATAACCTGCAAGGCTCACCTAACGATAACATTGGTATAAAGCATCTATACATAAACGATACAAATTCCCAATTAAAGGAAAGAAATAACTCCACTAAAAGAACTCGAGTCTTAATCGTCAAACAAGCTAATAAAGTCAATACTAATCCAAACTCCAAAAAAATGAAAAATTAAATGTACTTGAAAGAAATCCTATAAAGAGAATACTTGAATTAAAATATTGCTAAACTACGAAATAAGGTCCCTCAAGAAACGCCCATCCAAACCATCGACTTTCTCTTACAAAGCCTCGATATCTGAAAAAAAAAGTTTAATAAAAGGATGAGCTCGACGGCCTAGTAAGTAACTCCATCACTCAACCAGCCGAATCAAGCCAGAAAATAATAGTTTTACCTTTCGATAGCATAAGTAATAAATAGCACATGAGTTTTCAAAAACTAAACCATTTAAAAGAAGTTCATGAAAAACACGTTTTAAAATACTCTCAAATCTCCACGTACAAAATCACCACGCGAAACCAACACATAAGCCAAACATGGTTAGGGACAGGTTTAACACCCTTGTCTTAGGTCCTGGTACAGGCTTAACCTCCCTGTACTGGGTCCTGGTATAGGCTTAACCCCCTATACTGGGTCACTAACCATCACTAACCAACCTCACACGGTCTCGGCTCTACATTTCCTATTGCGGAATAGTAAACGATATAGTGGTCTCAACAATGGGTTTTAAAAACCACCACTCAAGCAATCACGTTTCCAAAATCACGTTCGTATCATATACTAAAAATCATCTCACTTTTCAAACACATTTTTCAGAAAACATAGAAATGTTTCACTTTATCAAAAACCATACATATATATATACTTGCACAATCCAAGTTATCAAAATCACACACACCACACCAAAACGATTACATATATAATTTTATATAACTAGAAGATTGAAGAGTCACTTACCTCGATTAACCCGATCGTTAGCTAAAATATGTACTCGCTATGAATTCCTTGATCCGTCTTCAATCAAGTCTAAATAATTCCAGCATTGAATTAATTGCTAAATAAATCACAAATCTTGTGTTTAACTATGCATTTGTCTGAAATTTGATAACTTCCCTCTACTGTGGACGTGCATCATCCCAAGGTCCAACGACCAATTAACTAATATGATAATTACACAAGTGAGAGTCATAATCTAATATATAAAATATTTCTCATACCTTTAATGCTTCATAAGAGACAAAGTGGACTTACATTGGAAATAGATAACAAAGAGAAACATTCTAATTTTTCTTTTCTGCCAAAGCCTACAATTTGTGCTAATCTATCTCCCAACTTTTGTATTCCAATTAAATAGTGTGTGGTGTAATCTAGGATTCAATGATATCATACTATAAGAAAAAAAATTATCAGCCGTATGTTTCTTTTCTGCCGCCGTCGTTATACTTTGCAACCGAGAGAAGGATTTGTAATATTGTATATTATCCATTAGGTTTACACAACTCTATTTATAATAGAATTTTATTTATAATAAAACACCTCTTAATAAATAAGTTTAAAATTAGGCTCCTTTAAATCATTTTCTTATCAATCTGTAGGACACTTATTAGATAAATTTTATTTACTCAAACCCACTCTTAAGTATGATAGAACTCCAACTAACATAACTAACTTATTTACAAATTTACATATCAAAATTGAACTTTGCGGGTATTACAGAATCATTTTGTTATATCAAAATATTACTTAAAAATATTAATTTTAACTCTCTTAATATAACAAGTGTTAATTTAATCTATTACACTATTTCTTAATTTTATGGCAATTTTCAATTTAATTTCATTTTGTTTTTTTAGATAGAATTAGTATAAATTCAAACTAATGATTAAGAATTTAGAGTAGTGATATGGTGTTCTTTATTTTTCAATTAAGGTTTGTTTCAAGGAAAAAAGAAAAAATATTATATTGTTATTTATAAACAATCATCAACTAATGTTATTTTTAAAAATATTACTATATTTTTTAATAGCAAAAATATGGTGGTATATTAGAGGTCACTTACTTTATTAGAAATATTATTGTTTCAAATTGATATACTACTAAAGTAGAATCATTTTCGTAAGAAGAGGTTGAATTTTTATGAAGAAATATATTTGAATAAATCGAATTTTAGGGTTACTCTTATTTCTATGGCTTTCTTTTATATAAAAAAATTCGAATTATTTAGGTTATTAAAAATGTCTGAATTATATTGACATACTTAATCAATAAGATTTTTAGATCACAAAGAGAATTTATTATTAATCAACATAATATTTTTTTAAGAGATTAGAGTTATAATTATAAAATTTTAACGTCTGAATATCTCATTCTTTTTATTTTATCATTCAATGATATTTTTTCATAAAAACTTTTGATAATAAGTGAAGGGTATTTTGGTCTTTATGAAATTAATATAATGAAAAAAAGTGAGACAAGGGAGGTTCATGCCAATTTTCTAAAAATGAGGGGTGTGAATGACAAATGGCTAAAGTTGAGGGGAGGTGGATGCAATTTTCCCATTATTGATTAAAATTGAATTTTAAATACAAAGCATTACAACAACAATATTCCATTAATGTGCAGCAATTGATCTAGTTAATGAGATCCAAGTGCATGCCATCCTTGGAACTATATCACTACAAGAAGCTGCCATACTCTCAGAACTTAAAACTATGAATAGAAGTATTCCGGTCATTGCCCTTTCTCCAACAGCCTCAGTTCCACAATATGTGACCCCAAAATCGCCATTTTATATTCAGATGAGTAGTCCAATCACCTATCAAATTCAATGCATTGCTTCTATCATCGGCCACTTTAATTGGAAACGAGTGATATTGATACACGAGCAGGGTACTGAAGATTTTGGACTCATCACTCACCTCACAGAATCTCTACAAGTTGTTGATTCATCTATCCATCACCACTTCGCTTTTCCTCTTGTATCTTCTCTTTTTAATCCAAAAGCATTTGTTAATGAAGAGTTGAAAAGGCTAAAAAGCAAAACCGTTAAGGTTTTTGTGGTCGCACGTTCATCTCCAGAATTTGCTGTGATCTTATTTGAGGAAGCTAAGAAGCTAGGAATGATGGAAAAAGGCTACGTATGGATTGTATCGGATGATATTGCAAACTTTATTGATTCTTTTTCTTTACCAGTTATACTATATATGCAAGGTATTATTGGTTTGAAGACTGAAATCGCATATGCTAGCGAGCACTTAAGAGAGTTCAAATCCAGGTTCAGAAGAATATATAGATCAAAATATCCAGAAGAAGATGAGAATTCTACCCCGAGTATATACTCTCTTCGTGCTTATGATACAATTTGGAGCATTGCCTTATCTCTCCAAAATATACAAGGAAAGATCGAACCCACAAGTTTAATGAATCAGATTTTGTCAAGCAATTTCGAAGGTCTTAGCGGAAAAATCAACTTCAAGAATGGTTTACTTTCGCAAACGCCTGTTTTTCGGATTGTGAATGTGATTGGTAAAAGCTACAGAGAAGTAGCCTTGTGGTCACCAAAGTTTGGTTTCTCAGATGGGAAAAAGATGGGATTAGCCAGTAGCCTAACTGGAAAACTGAGTTCAATTTACTGGCCAGGTGATGAGCAAATTGTTCCAAAGGGTTGGATGATAGGAAGCTATGATAAGCCTCTAAGGATTGGGGTTCCTGCAAAGGGCGCCTTCAATCAATTTGTCCAAGTTAAATATGATCCATATAAAAACCGTACTCTAATTACTGGATTTACGATCGAGGTTTTTGAAGTTGTCGTTAAGCAACTGCCTTATGATCTCCACTACGTTTTTGTTCCATATTATGGGTCATATGATGAAATGGTAGCTGAAGTTCACAATAAGGTACGTACGCGTTGTGTTGATAAAGATATACTACCATTTTTCCATGATAAGGTGTAACTGTAATGCACGGACACTTAAAAAAACCACAACGTGTCGTCTCGAACACCTGATCGGACACGACACTCGTCTGACATTCTCCGACACCGTGTCTAATATGAAAATAAATTTGTCTGCTTAAATAAAATTAAAAAAAAATAAAATATGAACATCATAATGGACGCAATTAGAGGGTATGTCTACTATGTATGTATTATTTGTGACAATTGATGTTATTTCACTTATTTTTTGTGAATTTGAAAATTGAAGTATTTATGTTTCTTTCAAACATATATAACTTTACAAATCAAATACAAATTTATAATTTACAATAGTATTCTTATAGTTTATTTATCTAACCAGTCATTTAAATTAGAATGAAAAAACTAATTTGTATATTTTATTGTAAATTAATAAACATATATATGTATATATAACACATTTTATCAGGAGTATCGAGGTCGTGACGTGTCCTAATATTTTTAAAATGCCGTATTTCGTGTTCGTGTCGTGTCGTGCGCCGTGTCCCGTGTCTCAATTATAGATTTTGGTTCTAAAATTTGTTTTATGTGAAAATTATGACTAACTAGTAAATGAAAATAATACCAGAGCTTGGATGCAGAATGGCAGATCGCTACGTGTATGCTGAATTTTCACAACCTTATATCGAATCTGGCCTGGTAATGGTAGTAACAGCAAAACCCGGCCTAAAAGAATCAAAATTTATTGCTTTAAATGCATTTACAAAGATGATGTGGATCCAGCTTGCTCTAATGAGCATAGCAACAGGGGCTGTCATATGGTTTAGTGAATATGCAACACACAATGATCAATTCACTATAAGGTCGTTTCGTGAGCTTATTACTTCTGTCTTATGGCTTTCAGTCACTATTCTCTCCTTTTCACATAGTAAGTTCTATCATCATTCTACATCAAGAGGCATACTTATATAATACTATAATAAGTTCAATTGAACTGAACTCATAGGTATCTCTTTTATGTAACTTAATACAAAACTGGGCACACTTGGTGTTCCAATTTGGGCTTCAAAATTTATCTTTTTGCAGGAGAAAATATCAAGAACAATTCATCTAAGCTTGTCCTAGCAACCTGGATATGTGTGGTTTTTGTGGTTCGAGCAAGTTTTACTGCTGTTTTAAGTACAATGATGACCGTTCCAAGACTCCAACCGTCGATTTTGGATATAGATTACCTTCACAATACAAATGCAGCTGTTGGATGCAATGGGAATTCATTCATATGTCGATATCTGACAGATGTTTTACATTTCAAGCCAGAAAATGTTCGAAAAATCAATTCCATTGATGAGTACCCTAAAGCTTTTAAAAATGGTGACATCAAAGCAGCTTTCTTTGTTGCTCCACATGCAAAAGTTTTCCTTGCAGAATATTGCAAAGGATATATTATATCAGGGCCTAGTTTCAGACTAGGTGGTTTTGGATTTGTAAGATTTAAATCCCATCATTTTTACACTATTTTTGCTATATATATATTTGTATAATTGATCACAAATCTGATGATTTTATCTTAGGTTTTTCCAAAGGGATCCCCATTGGCAATTGATATTTCAGAAGCAATTCTTAAAGTAACACAGAGTGGACTAATAAATGCCTTAGAGAAAAACAAACTTTACTTTTCCAACTGCACTGCATCAACCAGGGAAACTGATGACATCAAGTTAGGCACTGAGCCATTCTCCGGTCTATTCCAGATTTTAGGTTGCATTATACTGTTGGCAGCATGTATTGCAATTGTTCGTCTTCTGAAAATGTATTGTATTAGTATTCATGAGTATGTACAAAGAGAATTAATAAGACGTAGAATTGGTAAGTGGGCATCATTGGTGTTTATTACTGTACCACGAGATTTGGCTCAAACTTGAGTCATTCAACTGGATATCAAACATAGTTAGATTGAGAGTTCTAAATATGTACAATTGAGAGAATTCTTGTGTATTATATTATCTTGAATGTATGTGTAATACCCGGGTAAATTAGTTCGAATAATAATTATAACATGGTAATATAGCTAGAAATAAATAAAAAATGGAGTCTTGGTATAATGGTAATTACACAATAATTAGGAGCTTCAATATAAGAAGAAGACTATCTTATTAATAAATAAAAGACTAAAACTTAACCCTAAAATCATTCTACTCACTCGTAAGCAAAGGAATATTGATTGGGGAAGAAGTGAAAATTGTGGTTAGATAAAAGAAATACATGAATAGCATATATATATATTTTAATGTTTCATCATCATAGGCATTAGTTTTTCTTGAGTGGGGTTTAATTATTCTTAACTAATTAGAGATAAATAATAGTTAATCATTAGCCTATTGTTAAATATAGTTAATTGCGGAAGCTATATTCTTTAATTTGTTGAGATTGAGGGAGGACATATTTAATTGTTGGGTTTCGGATAGTGGCATGCATATTCAGGGGAATGGAATTTAGGAGATAATTGAGATTTACATAGAAGTGGGGACTTGAATGCTTTACGGTATATTTGTTTATGTGGTTGATACAAAGATTTAAGTTCTCTTGCTTATATTCGAGTATTATTAATTAATATGTAGTATTTAGTTTTGGTTGGAAACGGATCAAGGAATTCATAGCGAGAACATAATTTTAGCTTAGGATCGGATTAATCGAGGTAAGTGACTCTTCACTCTCTAGTTATATAAAATTATATATGTAATCGTTTTGGCGTGGGTGTGTGATTTTGATAACTTGGATCGTGCAAGTATATATATATGTATGGTTTTTGAAAAAAGTTAAACGTTTCCATATTTTCTGAAAAATGTGCTTGAAAAGTGAGATATGATTGTAGTTGTGATACGAACGTTGTTTTGGAAACGTGGTTTTGGAAACATAATTTCTTTGGTGGTGGTTTTTAAAACCCATTGTTGAGACCATTACATCGTTTACTATTTCGGAATAGGAAATGTATAGCCGAGACTCATGTGAGGTTGGTTAGTGACCCATTATAGGGGAGGGGGGTTGTGCCTATACCAGGACCCAGTATAGGGGGGTTATGCCTATACCAGGACCTAATACAGGGGGGGTAAGCCTGTACCAGGACCTAAAACAGTGGGGCTAAACTTGTCCCCAACCATGTTTGGCTTATGTGTTGGTTTCACGTAGAGATTTTTGTACATGGAGATTTGATAGTATCTTAAAATGTGTTTATCATAAACTGCTCTTGTAAATGGTTTACTTTTGAAACTCATGTGCGAAAGTTATTATTTATGCTATTGAAAGATAAAACTATTATTTTTTGCCTTGCTTGATCCAATTGGTTGAGTGATGGAGTTACTTACTGGGCCGTCGAGCTCATCCTTTTATTAAACTTTTTTTTTTTTTTCCAAATATCGAGGCTTAGTAGGAGAAAAGTCATTGGTTTGGATGGGCGTATCTTGATGGACCTTATTTCATAGTTTAGCGATATTTTATTCTAGTTTTCCCTTAATTAGAATTTCTTCCAAGTACATTTAATTGTTTCATTTTTGGAGATTAGATTAGTATTAGTTTTATTGTCTTGTTTGATGATTCAGACTCGAGTTCTTTAATGGAGTTATATCTTTTCTATAATGAAAAATTTGTATCGTTTAGGTATAGATGCTCTATACCAATGTTATCGTTAGGTGAGACATACGGGTTATTGAGATGTTCTCATGAACTTGCAGCGATTGTCATGGTCCCGGGCTCGGGGCGTGACAGTATGTTTACAAAGTACAAAGATAGGTATATATTAACATTATAATAGGCCATAGACAACACAATGTATGAGTTGAGTATAAACTATAACATTACACAGACAACTCTCCCTCAAATCTCAAAAGTGGATCTAATGAAAATAATTGACACGAAGTTGGGTGAATTCGGCGGTGGGTAGGGCTTTGATGAACATATCCGCAATTTGATAGAAGGTGAGAGCATGCTTGACCAAAAATGATTATGCATCAACTTTTTCTCGGAAAAATAATAATCGTATGTTTGATACGAGAATGAAAGACTGGATTGATAACAAGATAAATGGCATTGATCTTGTCATAAACGTGGATAGATTCGAGAAGAACACTAAGATCAAGCAAGATTAAACTAAGGCAACAGGTCTCGCCTATTAGTCTACAAGCTATAATAGACTTTCATGAATTGTAGTCGTATTATAATATTGCTTGTTTCCCAGTCAATATTTTTCGTTTACCCCTTTAACATATAGTTGAAAACCAAGTGTAGATAATGTTATTTCAGTATTTAAAAAGTCAATAAAAACTAAATAAATAAACCAATAGAAAAGCATAACAATGATTGTTAGGGTTTAAAATTTATCAATTTATAAACGACGTATACAATCTATGAAACAATATTAACCGATGTAAGCTGATATATGGACCCGCTATGCCGCTTCTTCAAAACAATTATGAGCATAGAACATGAAAGTTTGCCTTATCTTCAGACCTCGACTATTTTCTCTGACTTTTTTTTAGCTGGATTAGATTTAATTTCATAATTCTTTTGCATCGTATATATTATTGTTTATCTTTTATTTTTTCTTTGGCTCGAAAGAAGTGGGTAGCGAGAATATAACTATGTTCATTAAAGTGCACTATGGAACTTCAGTATTTCCATTAACTATTTTCATTCTGAAAGTTCATATAAGTTATATAGAGCTAAAACTTGAAACAAACTACTCAATTATTGATTCAATCATCAAAATCATTCGAGCTCAGTTTAATTAGTAAACAAAGAATAATATATAATTAAATTATTTAATTTGGCTCAATTAAAGCTCGTTTGAGTTCAACTCGCCTTTCGGAGGGCTAACGCTAATGAAATTCTCTTTTTTTCTGAACCTGATGGGTCAATTAATCAAACCAAACTCAAATACAATATTTAAAACTCAATTTTAATTCAAGTAAATTTGTGCACTCATTTACATGTTATATATTGCTGTCAGCTGCAGCTCATGGGCCACTAGATCACGGGCGTACATGTTCAATTATTAAAAGCCTCAGCCCAATATAAATTATGAAGTGTTTAATTTTATAAATTATAAAAGAATGTACTATTAGTGAAAACTGCGAGCGTATGAAAAATTTAATTAGTTTTAGTATATCATAAAAAATAGGATTAGTGTTTGAAATAAAGATAACTAGTACTTGAGGTTATGTAGTAAAAACACTTGGAATATCTTTCCCCCACAGGTTTCTAAGAGTGAGTACATTAATAATAAATATTACTACCACAATTATCATTATTATTATTACATATCAGATGGAAATTAATAAATATTAGTAATAATTGCTAAAATAATAGTTATTCAACGGGGACTATTATTATCATTTAGCACTCCAAGAGTTGATAATTGCACTCTGATCACTTTTTTTTTATGTTGAACAAATTACCAATTTGCCTATTTATCTTCAAAAAGGTTTTGAGCTAATTATATATTTATAAAAAAACAGTTTTTAGCTTCAATCATTTTTTAAAGACAAATAAGTTCTCTAGTGTATTTTTCATATATTTTTAAATCTGAGTTGTATGTTCTATTCCACCTATTTATTATCTGTATTACATACAAATCATTGAGATAATTTTGCTAGTTATAATTGTTTATTGTATTTCGAGTATACTTTTGGGATTGTTATAAATGCAATTTAATAATTGATTTCGGATTATCTAACGGCAAAAAAATAATTATAAAAAATAAAATAATACTGGCTAAATGTTTTTAATGGTGTTACGCTTAATTAAGCATTTTTTTTCAATTTTTCCCAAGAAAAGCTTCGACATGTTTACAAAATAATGGACATTTTTTTATTGTAAAATATCCTTTGACCACTATCTAAATACAAGTGGAAAATAAAAGAACTGTCAAATTCTAATATACCCTTTTGCAGCCCATTTTAACAAACTTTAAATAATTTTCAAACTTTTATCCAATAATTGATTCACTTTTATAGATCCCTCCAGCTGGAAAATGCTTAAAATCATATTCAAGATTGAAAGATGGCCCCAAAATCTATTCCATTGGTTGAAAAAATTTCTTGATGGGATACTTAAAATCATGAAATTTTCATCTCCACCACAAAGATATTTTGATTTATTTGTATAGATGAACATCAACCAGATATTTTTTTTTTTTTTTTACTTTGATTGCTTCCATCAAAATCAGTACTAATAATCTATAGTCGAATTTCGTCGTGTAATTAGGCCATTAAAGTATCTTTTTATCAATTATTTTTTTCTATCTTTTTTCTTTCTCTTTCATCTTTTTGATTTTGCAATAATTATCTGTTCTTTTATAGGGTAAAATGTGGAGGGATAAAGTAATATTTTTTTAGGTACATTTGCATTAGTCTTCTCCATGATATTTGATTTGTGTATTGGCATTTACATAAAATAATAATTCAATCTATGTACCAACACAACGTAACTCTATTAATTTCTTTGTATGTTATATACTTATATCAGATGGATTGAGGGTTAAGATTTTGGCTTGGGCGAAATTGAAATGTAAAAAATATAAATATTTTGATATCTTTTTAGATATATTTTTGCTTGTGATATTATAATCTTTTTTTTTCCTTAATATAGTCAAATTTTATTTTCCTAATATTATAACAAATCATTGTGCATCATATTTAAATAAATATATATATTTTGACAAAAATTAGTTTACGAACAAAATTAAAGAAATTGCAAACTTAGTCAGGTAACTAACTATATTAGTCCTTGAACTGATGGAATTAATTATGGATCTATAAAAACTCTAGAATAGATGCCAATTTCGTTCTAAAAAGCTCAAGAATATTTGCTCTAAATCATTCTATTTTATAATAGTATCACTCTATTATGGATTGATAAATGTTAATTTATTTGAAGTATTATTTATAATTTATTTTTAAATTAATATTTATTGATTTTATAATGATATAAAATCATTGTGAGATAGAACATCTATTCCGATGTTAACAACTATAAGGGATGGTCAATCGGTTGACTTTTTGACTCACATGTGGCTTGGAGCTTTTAACCTTTCCAATATCTTAGACCTACCACCACCTTCTAAATCATATCAATTTGAATGGAGAAATTAACCAAATGAAGAAAATAAACTTAATTATAAAGTTTGATGAACAAAAAAAAAAAGAAATAATACCAATAAGTACCAACTAAAAAACATAATTATATGCTCCCTAGAGAAGTGGAAAATTGAGATAAGAGGGAAATGAAGATAATAAATTCCATGTAAAAACATGCTTCATATTTGATCGATTGTTTGGTTGAAATACATTATTTAATTTGCATCCTATTTTCACCTATATACATATATTCTATTTAATTAACATCATTCGACCTTAATCACAAATATACACGTAGTACGTGACCAAGTGCCTGAAAGGCCAACAAATGAGCCACATATTACATGCTTATGTATCAGAGCAAAGCCATTTTTACTTGAGAATAGATATGAACACTAGTCAATACTCTTCCCGTTTCAAATATAATATTTATTATTTTATTTTATTTGTTACAAAGTATGTGTCCCATATTACAACAAGTAGGTATTTTTTGTTGTATTTGACATTATTATCCTTTATTTAAAATGAGAGAGATATAAATGTATTTAAGAAAAATGCAGGCTCATACATGAATAACATACATTAGTTACTGATCAAACTAATCTCGTTGCATGTTTTGGAATAGGAAAATTGCATCAACTTTCCTTCAACTATCAACTTTTGACATTTATATCTTTCATATTTAGATATTGGTATGAACCTCATTTTAAAAAAATCACTTGATTTGCTAAAGAAAGAACAAAAAGTCCCTCCAATTTGGAGTAAAAAAATATTAAATTAATTAATTATTTTGAGAATGACAAATATCATTAAATAACTTAGTAATAAAATAAATAATGGAGTTTCTAAAAATATAATCTTAAAGTACCTCAACTTTAAAATTAGAAAAAAATATCATTTAATTGTTAATCCTTTTATTATCCAAAATCTTACTTCAAAATATTAATCGTAACTATTCTAATTCAAGTAGTATAAAATTTCATGAAAAAAATGTGTTACAATTTTGATTGTGCTAATTTAGTTTGTGACAGTAGTTTCTTATTTTTATTGTTATTTCAGTATGAAAAATTAGTAGATCTTTCTGTTTTCCATGTCATATTTAGTATAATTTCAAATTTAATATGTTTAATTTAGATAATAATATGATTGTTTTTTATTTTTTAAATAAGGAGGAGAGATTCCTGTCAGTATTTTCTATTTATGAAGTGCGCAGGCTAAATATTCATAATATAAATGATGTTGAATCAGTTTTCTATTTTAAAATTTAATTTTATTTGCTTCTTTTTTTTTTTTTTGGATGACGAGGGAAACCTGCAGCCGCTACCGTGAGGTGCGCACTGGGTAAACCCCGCTCTTGTGTAATAGCCTGCAAACCACACAAGAGAGGTAAACCAGCCTAGGTTGCCCATAGAGAAAGCAAATAGGCATTCCCTCATCAGGATTCGAACCCGTGACCTAAGCCACAAGTTCACATGCCCTTACCAACTCTATCGGGGGTTGCCCCTTCTTTGATTTTATAAAAAGGTGTTTTTAGCAAGTCATGGTATGAAGTTGACTTTTATTAAATTCTTTGATTGCACAAAAATGGTATTTTGGGATGTAAATGATATATGAAGTTGACTTACATCAATTTCTAACAAACATTAATGCGAACATCTTTTGAGATGAAAGATTTAGTACTTTTCTATGTCCGAAAAAATTTCTGAAGACCTATCGCACCTGTTATGCATTTATCCATCAAATTTCAAAAATATATATAATCAAGCATTTAACCATGAAATTTCGACAAAATCTTTATAAACTAATTTGTAAATGTGCAAGTTTCAACTAGATGTACTGCTACGTATCTTTGAGTCAAAGTCTTCATTATCGTGAAATCAGAAAATTTTGACAACTCCTCAACTCAAATTCAGTTTTTTATTTACGTAAAAGCATACAACACACCCAACCACAATATATATATATATACTTATATTTGCATCAAATACTCTTTTATATAATTTGTAATTTTAACAATTATCTATTGAAATTAGTATCAATGTGTTATATATTATCTTACTATTTATATCAGTATATGAATCAGAATCTATATAAAATAACAATATATTTTCATATATGTGTCTTTAATATTAACTACATTCTATCATATGTATTTTCTAATTTCTTTAACATATAAAATTTTTAAGAACTAATTCATTTTAGTAACTATAATTCATTATATTATATAAATAGGGTTTTATACATAATACTTTATAATCACTCATTTAGCTATTTCCACCTCAATACGGAACTATACTTTTGGGGGTAACATATTTTAATATATTATATTCATAATAGGTTATTTGTCCGTATTTGTAAACTTGGTACTTATTCTTTGATCAAAACTAATAATCTGAGAAAATTTTAATTACTTGCTTATACTACCCTAATAACAAATTTCTAGTGAAGTAAGCATAGATAAATTTGAATAGTGGTGTAGGCGGTCGGTTCAGGCGGTTTTAAGAGAAAAACTCTACCCGACCCAACATGAGTGAGTAAACAAAATAACAACTCAATATTACACAATTATTATTTCAAATCACACAGTTCGATTCGGTCGGGTTAATAAATTTGACGGACAGGTTAGCGGTTTTTACTTTTTTCATTTTCCTTATCGTTAACTAGTTACTAGTTCACTAAAAAATATGTTATTATAGATTTAATTTAAAAAATTGAATTGGTGGATATAGAAAATCAAGTGATGTATAATCATAATTTATAATGAGTAAAAACACTAATATTATTAAAACTAAAATATCACAAAAATTTAATCATAAATATGCATAAAATATTTCCTTTGTTGGGAAAATAAAATATTTTTCAAGTAGAATAAAAATAGGTGTTCAAACAAGAGATTTAATTTTTTTTTCACCAAATAAAAGTAAAATCTGTAAAAGAAATATGAATAAAATTATCGTTCCTAAAAAATATATACCTATATATATTTCTTTAAAAATTTGTTGTTAATTTTTATAATATCATTTGTGGGCATTATATATAACTACCGGTCAGGTTGCGGTTTAGGCGAGTGGCAAATTCTAAAGTTACACCCGACCCAAAAGTGGCGGATGACAAGAATATAAAACCGCTTCTATTATTTAAAAGTTTAAAACTGGTAGTTTGTGAGCGGATCGAGACGGGTTGAGCGTGTTTATGTACACCACTAAATTGAATAGAACATTAAAACATTCAAATTGAATCTCGTGAATTTTAAAAAATTAAATATTGTGTGATCGAGATGCCAAATTGAAGTATTCCCAATGGATGCTAGAGTTAAAAACGTGATGATTGTGAAATATATATAAAACTTTAACTTGTCTCAAATATGCCAATTTTTTAAAATTACAATTGCCAAATAATTTTTATATATTAATTTATATTATAAAATTATTAAATATAGCAATCCTCCCAAAAAGACAGCAATTAAAAATAATTTATATTTTTAAATTTTATCTTTTTGATGTAAATCATATAATTAATTCAGAAGTTAGTATTTTACATTTTGTAATAATTCATGTTCGACTTAAATCTGAACTCAAGCCCTAACTCACAACTCAAATCAAAAAATTTAAATCGAGCTTGCAAGCTTTAAATTGATTTGGGCTCATCGATACCTAAATTAATATCCTAAATATAATAATGTTAGAGACTAAGTTATAAAAATAATATTATATATGCTTCTAAATCAACTACGAGATATAATGTCAACTTTTCATATACTCCTAGTAATTATTTGGTAAGCTTATTTTTTTTATTGGTAATTATAATATAGAATCTCAAATTCTAAAGATGGGATTTGATTAGTCACGTAATATAGCACTCCATCACCCATGTCTCACAATTATTTTGCCAAAATTACTTCTATATTTCTCTTTTCTCTAAAATCTTTCATTTTCCCTTTTATCAATCACCCGCGGCATGCATCTTCAAAACCCTTCACATTGTCATCAATTCCATCCTCCCAGAGCAATTTCATGTTTCCAACCTCCCAAAATCAAGTTTTGTTAATTATTCTTTTAAGTTTGAGGTAAGACACACAAATCGGCATCCCCATAGTCAAAAACTTAAGATTCACAGTTCTGATTTTTAGTTTGTATATTATCGACAGAATCCATACTTATCGGCAGAATCCCATAGTTTGATAGATATTATCGGTAGAATCTATACTTATAGACAAGAGTTGATTCGAGTTCGTGTGTTCCCCTTCAACATATTCATCATTCAATAAGTAATTAGTTTGTATAATCTGTTTTTCAATTCTTATTTTATAAGTTTTGTTATTTTTTTTCTTAATATGATTCGTAATTTTATTTTTGTCATATATCTATATTTTTACTAAAACTCTTCTTTAATAGAAAAAATACATGTGGGAAGATGGAGCGACATGTGAAATCCATTGGTGGAAAATTGCAGACCATCGTTTGAGGGATATGTTTTGTAAGAAACAAAGTAAAGTTGCAACAAAGTTAAACGTCTAAAAATTCATTGGATTGAAGGTGTCATGGCACTCACTGGCTTGGGTAAAGTGTATGTTATAAATTATGTGAAGATCATTGCAACATAGATAGATTTCAAAAATAATCAAATGTTGGAAAAAATAATAGATTGAGTTCAAATGATGGTTCAATCTCAACCTATACTAGTGGATCGAAGCCTTTTGCAATACACAAACAAGAAATGGTAATTATTTATGTTATGTTTTTAATTTAATTAGTAACATATTATCATTTTTATGTATAATTTATGCTATTTGAATATTGACAAATTGAATAATTCATACAACTTAGGAAAATGAGTATAAGCGTAATCAGAGAGTGAACTTTAATACTTTATGATCGTACTCATATGAGGAATCAAGAAATGGTGATTTTGCATGCACCAAGGCAAGGCTAAGGGCTAAGAGAGTGCGGGTAAGATTGAAAGCTATTTGCAAAACCTTTATGTGCAAATTATATGATAACTTGTTTCTTTGATTTACTTTAAATAATATTTATTATATTTACTTTTTCTCTCTAAAATAGTTTATCGCTACACCATATATATCACATAGTTTAATAAACTAATATATGCATAAATTGAATGACATTATTTTTGTATGCTACATATGACAATTTGGTGGAAAATAGTTCTCAAGATTCATCTTCTCAACCTGTGTTTGACCTTGTTGCTTGGATTGAGGCAATCGGTGGTGTACCTAAGGGTCGGGTATATGGATTCGGGAGTCAACCTTCTCATCAAATTCTTGGGATAGTACACATCGTGGAGGCTCCAAATCCAAACTTGAACAGGCAACCAAATATATACAAGAAGAATTAAATGAACGATTTGCTAAACTGTAGAAAGAGATTAACAAATAAAGGTGAGAATCGTACAATTCTTAAGATTTTTGAACACTATAAGAACAAATGTATACAAGAAGAATTTAATCAACGATTTTCTAAACTGCAGAAAGAGATGAACAAATAAAGGTGAGAATCACAATTCTTGAGATTTTTGAACACTATAAGAACACCACTCCAATAGTATATGCAAAATGTTTGAAGAAATTCAATGGACGAACCACACTCATACTGGTGGATCAGGTTTGAGAGAACAAGAGTTTGTTGATAGTTTTCGTGAAAATACAAGGAGCAATGATGATATAAATGATGCAAATGAGGAAGATAACAATGAAAAGAGTTAAAGTATTAAGAGTAGCATTTAGGGATTGGGTGTTTAGATTCTTTTGATTCTTAAGTATTTAGCATATTATAGTTACTTTTACTTGATGTTTAAACTAATTTAAATTATTAATTGTTGGATATTTGACTTATCTAAATATTGTTTAACGCATTTTGGTTATTTTGAATTTTTATTGTTATTTATGTGGATTATTATATTGAGAATTATGGTTGTGGTCTTTGTTACGAAATCGTTAATGAGTGCCAAAGTGTAACACCCCATTTTATGGAAAATCTTGCATAACATATTTTTGCATATAAATACAATTTTTATTTATAGTTTATTGTTGCTAATTCCTTTAATGTTTTAGATGAGCTATACATTTAATCGAAAATAACGAGTTAATATTTCTTTAAGTTTGAAAAGTCTTGCAGGATAGCTACCCGACGAGACCGAATTCGATCCTGATGCACTCGATATGCATATGTATTTATAAACGCACGAAAAATAGATAAGTTGCATATGAAATAATTCCAATAATTAGTATATATATTGACTAATGTGTTCAACATAATTAAGTAGATTTTTTTTACAAGATAGTTTATGTGCAATAATTATGTGATTTATATGATGTATTAATTTGAATAAATATGCATGCATAACTACCATAATCACATTTAATTGTGCATGACACATTAGATGGAGGCATGACACATTGCATGCATAACTACTAATCATCACGCATCTTTAAATGCATACTTTAAAAGGTAAATATACATGTATTGTACCAATTTATATACTATAAATAGGCACAAATGATCTTTAGGATCATTTGCAACTAGGGGTGGCAAGTTAGACCCAAAACCATGGGTCCAACCCGACCCAATTAGTTTTGGGTTTGGATGGATCTTATAAAAAAGAATTATGGTCCAATTGGTTTTGTATTTATTGGATTTTCAAGACCTTGGTTTATTATGATTTTTGATTGGGTCCAAATTGGTTCCAATAATGGGCCTATTTTGGTTCCTAAATGGATCCAATTAAAAAAAGAAAGAAATATTTCTCCATTTTTTCTTTTTTAGACCCAATTGGTTTTCTTTATTTAAAATTTCACTTGTAGAGAATATGTGATTGCTTAAGAACTAAACTCATACTTGTTTTAGTCATTTGAACTTATACTTTAAATAAATTTTTATAATAAGATTAAAAAATTATTTTATATTATTTTTAGTCATTTGAACTTATACTTTAAATAAATTTTTATAATAAGATCAAAAAATTATTTTATATTATTTTTAGTCATTTGAGCTTTTTTATTTTTTAATATATATTTTATTTTTAATATTATATTAATAAATATATATTAAATAATTAAAATAATTAAAAATATTTGGCTCGACTCGAGTACGGACTCGAGCTCGCGAGCTTGGGCTTGGCTCGAGCTCGAACCCATGCTCGCGATCTCGAGTCCGAACTCAAAAAATTTGGGCTTGGCTCGAGTTCGATCTCGAGCTCGCGAGCTTGGTCTCAGCTCGAGCTCGAACCCATGCTCACGAGCTCGAGTCCGAGCTCGAAACTTTTGGGGTCGGCTCGAGTTCGGGCTCGAGCTCGCAAGCTTGGGCTCAGCTCGAGCTCGAATCCATGCTCACGAGCTCGAGTCCGATCTCGAAAATTTTGGGCTCGGCTCGAGTCGGGCTCGAGCTCGAACCCATGTTCACGAGCTCGAGTCCGAGCTCGAAAATTTTGGGCTCGATAAGCTCGAGCCCGAGCTCGAAAATTTTGGGCTCGACGAGTTCGAAAAAATGTCAAGCTCTGCTCGTTTACACCTCTATTCTGAACCGACGAACTTTCAAATAGTAACATAAATTATAACTTAGTATCAATTAATATATCTTTAATTTCTGTAACCGAAAAAAAATTATATTTTTAATTTTTGTAACCGAAAAAAAAATTATATCTTTAATTTCTCTACATTAATTTTTTCGTTATAAATTAAAATACATTAGTTAATAATATATTTTACATATACATTATTACATTAGTATAATATGATTGAAATTTTTATAAGAAAATTATAAAAATATAATGTAATAAGTTAGTTAGTGAACAAGAAAAAAAAATTTATTTGCATTATATTGGATTAGTTGGTGAACAAGAAAAAAAGATTAGTGATTAGTATACAAATGTTTGCATTGTGTTGGATCCATAAGTCATCAACCTCCTATTTTGGATCCTTTATGGTTCCTAAATGGATCTTTGTACAAGAACCATTTGGAACCAATCAAAATCAATAAGGACCCAATTCATATTGAAAAGACATTTTGGTTTCTTATTGGTTCCAACTTATCTTTTTTACAAACCCAATTGGACCCAACCCAACCCAAATCTGATCCGATCCACCCATTTGCCACCCCTATTTGCAACTTTCAAACCTCTCTCTCCTTTTATGCAATCTCTCTTCCTTCTCCCTACCACCTCATTTCTATCAAGAAAACCTTCAATTTCTCCTTCAAAAATTCCCTTTCTAAAAGAGTAAAGAAGCAAGAGCATAGTAAGTAGAAAGGGGAAATTAAGCTCAAATGTAGTGGTCTTCAATCAAGCATCAAAGAACGTTTTGTTGAGGTTTCTAAAGATATCTTTCCTTGATGCTAATCTTCATCCTATTTCTTCTTTAGGAACATGATTAGGTTGCTAAATTTTGTATTGCATATATGGTCTAAACAGGGATGTCTACTAATGCGATGAGTTTTGTTGCATATGTTGATCTATATGGTTGATTGTCAAAATTTGTCTTTATTAGGGGTGTTCAAATCTGTTTAACCGAACTGAACCGAATATTCGGTCGGTTCGGAAAAAATCATAACGTAAATGAACCGTTATGAGGGTTACGGTTATTACCGAACCGGTTCGGTTAATTTCGATTAACTGAACAGTTAACCACAATTCGGACAATTTTTTTTTGCAAGAATTAATTTGAATCAATCCCGACCTATTTGAATATACAAAACTCATTACAACTTAAAAACACAATGATGCACACCCCTAATCCTCAACAATTATAAAAATGACAAATATAAGTAGTGACAATGTACCATAATACTACTATAGTCCATAGTAATTAGTACCATTACAAACCACTAGCATACATCATTAACATCAAGTCCAAATATTCAACAAAGTACATAGATAAATAGATAAACTAATGAAACGATAATCGATAAAAAAATTAACAACTAGTACATCCGAAAGCACATTGAAGCAACAAAAGTCAAGACGGCGCTATGATCATCATTCATCTACATTCAACCACTAGCAAGTAGCAACTAGCTCTGGCTGCATATAAAACTAATAGTATAATTAAAACTTAAAAGTGAAAGCATTGAAAAAGTAAAAATAATGAAAACATACTTGGAAAAAGAACATCTTACCAAATACCAACTCTTTTAGTTTTCATAAATCATAATCCAAGGATATTCGATTCAACACCTGCTCTAGGAGCCGTCTCTAGATTTACCACCAATGAAATAAGTTACATATAATTGGAGTTTTAGTATATAATTGAAGAGATCAACATAGTATTAATAAAAAAGTATTAATCTAAAATCAATTTATGTCGTACCTTTCTCAATGTTGCCACAAACTCAAAATCCTCCTCAATAGTCCTTATCGGGGTCTGTCGAAGCCAATCCTGAGTACAAATAAGAGCTTGAGAAGATTTTGCAAATAAAGAAACTCTAAAGTTATCAATAATACTCCCTCCCGTGCTAAAACAAGATTCTGAAGCCACAGTTGAAATGGGCATAGCAAGCAAATCACGTGTCGATCTAGATAAAATAGAGAATCTTGGATTATGCAATTTTCACTACTAGAGTATATCGAAATCATTGCGGTCTTTCTCAATATGTTCACGTAGATACATATCTATCTCTGATGTATCCATGCATCCGGTCTCTGATATCATTTGTTGATACTTTTTTCGATGAGCTCATATTACCCTCCTTTACTTTTCAGCGCTACTTCCAGATTAATCACTTGAGAGTGAGCTACTCCCAGATGAAGAGCGTGATGATGTCTCTGTGGATGAAAATGCAATCTTGTTTTTTGCCAAATTTCCCATTTTCTCTCCATTTTCATTCCCGTGCATGTTCTTAAAGATATATTGTACATAGTTCAATTTGTGACGAGGGTCAAGAATCACAAAGACATACAATAACATGTTCATTTTTTCCATGCTCCCCCAATATCTATCAAACTTAGACTTCATTTGCATTGTCATTCATGCCAAATCTTCATCACCATTATTAAGTCATTCTTTCAGTAGAAAATCCACATCACTAATTTCATCTAAAAAAGTATTAGCTGTCACATAGAATGACCCAAAAATACATAGAGTAGACTCATAAAAAGTTGCAACACTCACCAATCGTTTGGCAACCTCCAAATCTTGTTTTATAGGCATACCTAACCTCGCATATGGTCCATCCGGTAAGAAGTCAGAAATGAAATCTACATCATACACCCTGAAAAATTGTCGTCTTTAGCATCTTAAAAACAGAGTTCCATCTAGTTGGAACATCTAAAGACAACATCTTCTTGCTTTCAATCTTTTCCTCAACAACGACTTCATTGAATTTTCTTAATCGACCAGGCGATTGTTTCATATACCTCACCACTATGCGAATGCGCTCAAATGATTCATTCACATCTTTCAAGCCATTTTTAACAATTAAATTTATAATATAAGACATACATCTCATATGCAAAAAATTTCCATCCAAAAATTATGTGCCCCAACTAATGAATCATCTTTATAAATAAGCAACAGTAGTACCACTAGAAGTCAACCCCCCAGTCAAGTAGACATTAATTTTTCAATCCAAAGACCAACATCATCACCTTAATGAGAAACACATGGAATGAAGTTAAGAATATATTTACGCAATCTCCAATCCTCATCAAGAAAATGACTAGTTAAGCACATATAGGTGACTCTTTGATTCGATGTGCATGTATCGGTGGTCATTGAAATTCTTTGTCCATACCTTTTTAAGTAATTCTTCAACTTATCTTTTTCATCATAGAAAAGTTGAAGACAATCTCTTGTTATAGTAGTTTTCAATAGAATAAACAATTGTGGGCATGCAACTAATACAAAGAGCCTAAACCCCTCATTTTCTACAAACTTGAATGGTAGCTCATCAATAATAAGCATACGAATTAATGTTCTTCTCGCAGCTTCTTGATCAAATTTCCAACTTGTAGGTACGTGTTCCCCAGTTACACTTTGACAAAAGCTTTGAATTGTATGAGTATCATTCATATAAACACTGTCAGGGTGATTTTAGCAAAGTTTCATGTGACCATTCATATTTCTATTATTTTTTGAATCACATTCATAATCTCCCTTATCACAATGCATGCACTTAGCTCTTTTCTTACCATTTTTGTCAAAGTAGATGGTGAAGTGATCCCACTTTACTTTTCGGCTCATTCGCTTTTCTCTTTGATCCTTGTACTTCTTCATCCAAGTTTGGGGTCGAATTAGTCGCTATTAGAGATGAAAGAGGTGAATATTCCATGTCAACTCTTTTTTCACTTGACATCTTTCCCTGAAAATGAAATCCACAAGCTAAAATTATACAAATATCATTTCATATCAAGTTATATGATTAGGCCTAATACTATTGTAGGACTAAAATTATACAAATTAAGACTGATAGATATAGATGTAACTCTAATCAAATTAAGTTGTTTGTGTTCGCCAACTATTTGAACTTGAAGCACAAATAAATAATCATCTCTGAGAGCTTGTAATTTTTTCTTCGAATATCTTCCACAATTTTCATTCATGAATTCTGATTTCTGAATAACAATTATCCTTTTGTTTGTTAAGAAAAACACAAATAAGAACTAAAAAGTTACAAGATATATATGTTTGTTTGTTAATGCCACTGCAGGAATCAGAAATGTTACTTTTGTTTTTCCCAACCTGCTGAAACCTCGCTCTGTCGCTCAAATGAAAACGTGGACGGTGGAAATTGGAATGTCACAGTGGAAAACCTGCTGATTTTTTAGTCATGATAGAAAACCTTAGCTGCGTTTGAAATTAGAAATTAGGGATTTAGATTTTAGGGTTAAGACTTGAGAACTTATAAAATATTGCACATTTACCCCTAAGTGAAAACAAAAATTTTATTATGGCCCAAAATTGATTTTCGGTTTGGTTAGACTAACCGATTTCCAAAACCGAACTGTAACCGACAATCAATTTTTTGAGAAAATGCTAACCGAAACCGGACCAAAATATTTTCGGTTCGATTTCGGTTTTAACCGAATTAGTCGATTTCAGTTCGATTTGGTTCGGTTGGTTAGTTGATCCGTGCACATCCCTAGTCTTTATTTGGAGTTAAGGGTGCCAATGCATGTTGAAAGAAGTATTGTATCTATGATTCCCTTACATAAACTCATTGCATGTGTGATCTAAACATGAATCCCCACAATGTGAAGAGTTTTGTTGAATAGCTTATTTTATATGGTTGATCTTCAAATATATGTCATTTTAAGTGTTGATGGTGCAAATAGATGTGGAAATAGGCTTTGCATGTTTAATTTTCTTACCCAAAATTATTGCATGTATGATTTAAGAGTGATTTCCTACAAGTGCGATGAAATTTGTTAGATATTTTGTTCAATGTGATGGATCTTCAAAAATATGTCATTTTGAGTGTTGATTGTGAAATTACATGTTGAAAGCATATTTGATTATCAAGTCTAAATTTCTTACATGTGTAATAATCTTAGTTAATGTGATTTTACTGAGATGATTGGTTATAAAACTCGAATTTACATTATTTATTAAGAATATATGTGAGTTTGAGAAACTTGTGAGAAATTCTGAAAATTTCAGTCCACTTTGCCGATTTTTGTAATTTTTTATACTCGGAGTTCTAGAAAACTATTTTAGTATGTTGTTCTATACGAGGTTTGGAGACTATGGATAAAATTTGATAATTTTTGGAGTTGTGTATGAATTATGGAAATTGTTACAATGAAGAGTCTCTTTAAGCCATAAGTTGCTAGTTTAAAATCATTTTTTTTGCTATGATTAAAAGTGTTATTACGCATATTTGAGACGCATCAATGATGATGCCTTAATAAAGAGATTAGAAGCATAATTATATATATATGTGTGTGTACGGACATGTTTTTAAAATTTGTTTTAAAATCTAAATGTTGATGAATGGTCGAGTGCAATACGAGATGACCGGATACTTCAGGAGCTATCCCCACATCTAAGTGAAACGTCCAGTGGGTAACATTTAATTACAGTTACATTGATTAGAATAACTCTTATGTTGAATGAAATGAAACGACATGATACCATCAAGTGAAGTACCAGGTTGATGAACTTTGGAGTAGACTAGGTCTTCGGACCTTGGAGTTAGGCAGGTTGACGAACCTTGGAGTAGACAATGTCTTCGGACCTTGGAGATGATGTTTTTGAAGTATTGGTTATCTCTTCAGGGTAAAAGTTATTAACTGTCATCCACTAAGATTTCTCAAATCTTACGTTGCTAAGTCTAATCATTTTCAGGTCTAACGTACGACGAAGCGGATGAGAAGTCGACTGTATGGACTTACCTCCAGAAGCATATATACATTACGTTTTTAATATATGTCGATGAGTATAAATCTGATAATGCTTGATATTTTGGGAACTACTGTTTTCGTTTTAAGTTAAATTTTCATGTGTTCATAACAATATTTTGATTTGCAAATGTGGGTATAACACGAGTTAGTTTTGCATAGTTAGCTTTTAAAGTTAAGAAAAAAATACTCGTATTTGTAGTTACTAACATGTTTAATATTAATATAGCTGCAACAATCCATCATCTTAGCTTCAAAATTGTAATAAAAATTTTATACACTCTTTGTTGCTATAACAACAAAAGTGCAATAATATTTTGTAGCTATTGCATTAATTTATGCTACGAGTATCTTGTTATTATTGTGATGAAAATTGCTATAGGAATTTTGTGCCCATGGCGATAAATATTATAACAAATTTCTGTCACCAAAACGCCAAAGTCTACTACAGATTTTCATTATTATTGCAATAAAATTTACTAAGAAAATTGTCTCCCATGGCAACGTGATAGAAATGGATTATTCGTTGGCCTTTCGTAAAAATTTGCTTTGAGCTTTCGTAACCTTTGCAATGAATAGCAGCATAATTTATTATTAAATTTGCAACGACCATTCCACCACTCTAACTACAACAAAATAGATACAAGAAGTGTAACATTGCTACGTGGAATTGCTACGAAAAGCATAGTTAAGGGACATCTACAAACTTTTCAATTCCGTTGCAATAATTTAGCGACGTAGGTATCCGCATCCGTGGCTTGCGACAAATATTGTGTAGCTATAGCTACGGATTCATGAGCATTAGCTATGAAAATGGCCGAAGCGGATGCCATGTTTTCTTGGAGTGGAACCGGGTTTGAGCGAAGATATCCTAAAACCTATGATGCACGGTTATGAGACACGTGATATAGGACACGACACTGACATGAGACACAGTATTTTAAAAGAATATTAGGACACTACACGACCCAAAGACCACTATTTAATATTATATACATATATAATATTACTAATTTACGCTAAAATATATAAATTGGACTTTTCATTTAAATTTGAATATGATTGAATTAGAGAAATAAACTACAAGAATGATTGACTGTATATTATAAAATTGGTTTGATTTGCAATATTTACATGTTTGAAAGATAAATAAATACTTCATATTTTAAAATCACCGAAAATAAGTAAATAATTATTAAATGTCATGTAAATAATTCATAAGTGTATTCTCTTTTGTAAAAAATTATATCAAGAAATTTATTTTTTAATTTTACGATTTGAACCCATCCTTTTTTATTCTCACACATACGGTGTTCAAACTTTTTTTGTTTGTTTAAGGATAAAGATTTTTTTGCGGTGGACATGGTGTCAGAAAGTGTCAGTAGAGTGCCGTATTCGGTGGAATGTCAGACAGGATACATACTTTGTAATTTTTTGAAGTATCTGTTCATTAGAGCCAAAACTGTACCTATTCAATTTTCTCACTCACTCCAATGCAATTTTTAATTGATTGATGTTATATACCACTATTTTCTAATAAGTAACATGGCACATAATTTTATTAAGCTAAATAACCTCTCAAATATTTAATTCCAAATATGTTCACACACTTTAACACACCAAGTATGTAGACTCTATCTATACAACATTATTGATTGCACCAAACATGAAATAAGAAAAACAATTGGTCCCAACTTGAATCTTTTTTGTCTCGATCTCAGCATGGAAGTTTGATCTCATAGCATACGTATTTCCGAGGTGGATGTCAATTTTGCATGGTGTTGGAGCTTGAACAGACAGAAATCGTAATCTTTGATTGCGAATGAACCAAATTGGGAAACCATTGATTATTATCAACATTATTCAAAAGAAACCCATAAAGATTGATTGATTTTGCATCTTTATTGGGACTAGATCCCCGATATATTCCCTACAACAATATTTGTGTCGGTAGGAATTTCTTATTTCCTTTTCGCAAAATCAAGACTAGAGGAGTTTTTTTAATTAAGTTCTATTCTTTCATATAATTTAATTATACTTATTTGTTTACATTCTGTAACATTTAGTATAAATAGATAAACTAATAAAACTATGATTTGTAATGAAACATATATATCTATACTATTATAAAAAGAAAGGTTTTTTTTATCTCACAAATGGAAGTTATTTCTAGTATTTCTACACAAATTACCCCTTAATGTTTTACCAAACAAAAAATATGAATGGAGTGTGAAGGGCAAAATTGAGATAACTTTAAAAATTGGGTAGTTCTCATACTATTTTTATTTTTCAAATTTTACCCTTGAACTTATCCAATACAAACAATTAAGATCATGTCATATTGGTAATTTGCACTTAAGAAAACTGCTACTCCACATTCTCAACCACTCCATACGTACATCATCATCTCCCTATTATATTGGTAGTTAATTGTTTATTTTTAATTTTAATTTATTTTTAAATTCATATTATCTTATTAATTCCAAATTTATCATCAGTTTGAGTAATTTCCCAAACTTATTAAATATTGGGTTTTTAATTCATATGGTTGATAAAAATAATCCATTATAAAATTAAAAATTATGCGAATGGCTAGTATATATCTAATGAGAAGAAGTTACAATAAAATTCAACTGCTACTCATACCAACATTTTCAGTAATAAGTCATCATCATTTTTAGAGGTCGTCATGAGGCAAATATATGATGTCATCAAAACTAGTTGTAGTTAATCCAAATTTTACACAATTTCAATTAAAATATTTGGAATATAGATAGTTAAATATGAGCTAAATTTGAAGTCAAAAGATGGGAAAGAAATATGTGTGATAATCTTAAAGTAGTCGTCAACAAAAATTATTTAAAAATCTATTAGCTTAGCTTATAACTTAATACTTGGTAAACTATTTGGCAAAACGTTTTGTTCATAATATCTAGATAGGAGGTCTATACTTCAAAGCAATATCTTTGATACAATCTATGGGGATCATAGAAAATCTTTAGCCTTATAGGACAATTAACTCATATCATATGAGGGAGTATGATGGTTATCTTTATCCCAAAGCAAGTCACGAACTTTGTAACATATAGAGTCACGTGTTTGTTTATATTTTTAAGATTATTTAAAAAAATTGAAACCCGTGCACAATATATTTTAATGAGAATATGGTAAGTATTTTGTTTATATATTTAGAAAATGATTAAGAATTGCAAATATGTCAAATTAATAGTGATAGACTGATAAATGATATGTTGAATAATTGTGTTATTTCTGTATTTAATTATTTTGTACGAAAAATTAATTAAATATATAAAAAAAATTTGTAAAGTATGAAAAAAAAAAATAGAAATAATGATTATAATAAATGATTTTTATTATTGACTTGAATGTATGAAATGATGTATATATGATCAATAGATAGTTATCTAAGTGATTGAAAAAATATAGCTGAAAAATGTGACTTTAGATGAAACTAGTTTGTTTTAAGTTTATTTATAATTTATAATTCAAAATTTTGGAAATCGAATTAAACTAAACAAATAGAGTCAGAATATTCTACTTATACTTTTCCTACACATCAATTTTAAAGTGAAATTATTTATTGTCCTAATTCTCCTAAAATTTGTTATTGTAACAATATAAACTACAACTACATACATATATGATTAATGGCAATATTGATATCATCCATCGTGTATACTTGTTTAAGTTTTATGTTACAAAAAGTTCTTTTATACTGCTAACTTATTAACTCCAAAATATAGTTACGGGATATTTTGGTTAAATTAATGTTACACAGTGCATAAATTCTTTATGGATGCTTTAAAGTGTGATTCTTCGAGCTTGGAAGTTCTTTATAATATATTTATTTTTATATATTTAAAAGCTTATAAACTTTTAAAAACATATTCTATGAAATGTTTGAATATTTTAAGTTACTCCGCATGATAATTACTTCTGATAATAGCTAAACTTTTGGGATAAGTTATCAGTGGCTTCTAAAACTATAAAAAAATATTAAGTGTTAGAATATATAAGAATATTTTTATCAGTTATTGTACAGACTACAGAATTATTCATTTTCTATTATGTTTTTTTATATTTATATTTTTCTAGTTTATAATTAGGATTTACTAGTTTACCAAATACATGTATCTTCATAAATATGTAACTCAATAATACAAGTTTTTAATGAAGTTTTCTCTTACATAATATATTGTACTAGAGTCATAATTTCGATTTATGGTATCTCGATATTTCACTTCCATTATCTTCAAGTCGTGAACCCCATTCAACGCACCTTATCTAGTTTATAAGTTTAAATTACTTTATTTTTTTCTATCTCTAATAAAAAAATATATCGTACTTATTTCTTTTGTCTTTTGTAAAAATTTAGTATAAATATTAATTTTTTCTTCATGCATGGAGTCTTCAAATTTTCAAAAGATACCCCATCATTGAGTAATCTTATATCTTTATTTAATTTTTTTTTCCCTTTTATTGCTCTCTCTCTCTCACTTCTCTTTCTCATCTCTATCTCTCTCTTTCTCACTTCTCTTTCTCATCTCTCTTGTATTAATTATTTTTATTTTATATTATAATCGTCAATATTTAAAATACACAAAACCTTGGAGTCATTGTCGCCACATCTCAAGGCAGACACTGCCTTTTGCTCTTTGCTTTAATTTTTTCGTGGATTTTTGTTCATGTCTCAATGTTCGATCCTCACACTTCGACTCTGGGAAAGTATTAGAATATATTAAGGAATTTTCATTTGTTTTACGTAGGATCTTTCCTTATACATTATACTTTTTATATTTCTATTTTATATTCTATAGTTAAAATTTATTTATTTATGAAATACGTATATCTCTATAAATATATAATTCAATGATGCAAGTTGCATAGAGAATTTTCTCTAGTCTAACGTTAACAAAATCCTAGAGCTTGTTTGAAGAACTAGTTTCCTTCTCATGAATAATAAAATGAATGTCATACACATTACGCAATCAACATTATGATCTTTCATCCATAGGTTTACATATACTATATCATATATCACTTCAAATATTATTGATAACTATATTAGCAACAGTTTATGAAATACGCATTAGTAAATAATATTTTTCATATTCTAGTGCTATTCAGCATGCATGCGTGTCTGTTATAAAATAAATTTTATTTTATTATATTACATTGATGTAATAATATACGCTCGCATATTAACTGAAGCCAAAATCTTCAATAACATTTAATTGTTATTATATGTATATATACTGCTTATACATATACACATGGTTCATACATGAATAGAGAATGATATATAATTTAAAATACATTTTATTCGATTTATATATATACATTTGACGTGAAAATTTGAAATTCAAGATCAGAGAAATGAATAAGAGTAGGCTTAAACGTACCAAATACCATATTTAATTTCTTAACTAGATGAATGGATTAGTTAAAATACAAACTGCGTGGACCTTAATCCCCGCATTAAATAAAAATATACACAAAACAATTATAGAAATATTGCGATATTCAAAAACAAAATTAAGATTATACTTAAAAATAAAAATTAAAAACTTCCTGGGGTCACACACATGCAGTAATCTTAAACCCACCAACAAGCAGAGATTTGACCCACGAGTAGATCTATCAATATTCACATAGTGCCCATAAAATTTAGAAATGCATGCATGTGTCAGTCTAATGATTATTATATCAGAAGATCCTGACTATTTAGATTGGAAAATGATATCCATCTTTCTATCTCAAACTCTCAACCTAAAATTTAGTCAAAAATCTTATAATTGATAAACCTTTACCCACATGAGCTTGCATGCCATGACATCCAATTATAACTAGAAATATTATTTAAACAGAATATAAATAAATATTGATTTAGGTCGATTTTTGGGACCGAACTATTCAGTTAGAGTAGCCTCGTATATATCAAGATTTTAAAATGCACCTAAGTTTATTCATCCAATTCACATACTTACTTAATATTAAAAGTGAATTATGTTGCAAGTTTATTCATCCAATACACATTTATTACGAGCACAACTATTTTTAATGTTAATTAGTATAAAATGCGTGCTTTTTTAAATATTTCTTTAATTGATATAATTAGTACTAGTTTAGATATAAAACATGCATAAGGAGTTAAGATGTATTAAATAAATTATTATAATATTGCGCCACCTCGTGTGCGAAGAGGATCGTCTACTCCAATATGTTATTTCATCTTGTACTCCATGTAATGGAGGATTGACATGTGTAATATGCATTAAATCTGAATTAATCCTTGTTTGCTTTGTATTTACTTAATCAAAATTTAAAAACAAGCAAATATGGAAAATATATATTCTCATCAATTTTTTTTTTTATATTTAGGATAACAAATTTCAAAAAATTCACACTATAAATAATTTTCAACTAAATCCATTTTTTTTTATTCTACCTTTTCAATAGTCTTTAACACCTATCACACAATCATCCATCAATAATAATTTATTTGAACTAATAGATTTTTCTTTCTCTTGAAATTACAGTCATAGAACCCATCATACATCAAATGCTCATTATTAATTTAATAGATTTTATAAATTTCAACTATATTCTAAAAACATAAACTAATACAATACACTATAAATCACTATCATTTTTATATAATAACCCATACGACAAATTTCCCAAAACATTGTCGAAATTTGAACTTAAAAAACACAAACTAACAAAGCCCAAGCAAACAAGCACTAACATATATTCTTGTTTAACCTTTCTCACCAAACACATCCTTAGGCCTAATATATGGGTTTTTATATGCCACGTGGGAAATTATGTCGGCCAACCAAATAAAAGACAAGAAATAAAAGAATGACACGTATAAGATATGTAACAAAAAACATCATGCTAGTTGTACTATTATATTTTGCAATAATTAATAATGTTGAATGCAAGATCTATATATGCTCTTCAATTTTTGAGCAAACCCAACTACAAAACAACTCCTTTAATTTCCATATTATAATGACACGTGTGTACCTAATTCTTTAAAAAAATTATATTCAATAACACAATATAACACACATTTCATTATGAGTGGAATAGATGGTTTCACCACCGATACACACAAATGTATAATACACAGATTTGTTGATTTATCCCTTCTTTTGCGATGCAATATTATCCATCATAATATTTATTGCGTGTAAGGTTCTTTTCTTGTCTTTATATGTTTGTACATTGATTCTATTAAGAGTATAATTAAAAGTGTTGTAATTGAGGATTATAAATATATAGTGATATACTAAAGCTTATCCTCTATATATAGTATATACACACATAATTCAAGTGAATATTTACTATTTACACATTTATTTAGTTAACTTTGTCATATTCCGCCACTGGTTTTAATTTGATCTTTACATTACACAACAACAAAAGCAAATCATTTGTTATCTTGCAGAAACTATATAACTGGTGTTGAGAATCATAAATATAGAAAAAGAAATGTAAGTGAAATATCATTAAATCTTGAAATTCTATTCACACGTTAATTTTTTCATGTTTTTCTTTAACAAATATAAAAACATATTGACATAATAAACTCTTTTAACCACTCGAGTTAATATTTTTTGCAAAGCAATAACAAATACGAAATTGTTAATATTTAGAGTCCCGAGGCTTTGCAATTTCACTAAAACATGCTCAACCTTTATATAAACTCACTTTACCAGTTTTAATTTATGTTCAATCATATCATTATATTTTTGGATGTTCCAAAAATAAAATATTTATTTAAGAAAAGTAGATAAGTCATCCAACTGGCATCCAATTGTGAAAATAAACTTGTCTGAGAAAATTACGCTTATCAGGTCGGGCCAATGTGACTATAGACTCTAGACACTTCGACATGTGGCAACCATCTGTACCATCGGACCCATGAGAATATTCTATTGTGGGACCCGAATAGATCGACCCGATCCGACGTGGTGAGCTGTATAGCATTGCTACATCCCGTGGACCAACCCGTTTGGTACTTGGTTGGATTTGATGGATTTCTTATTTTTTTATAGTACTCAAATTTTTGGGTGTAAACTAGAAAATATTATTTGCCTCCTTAATTATGAATTATGAGATAAGTAACAAATAATCCCTCAAAATATCAAATTTCTATTATATTCATCCAATTGAGTGTGTATAATTTGTTGACATATAAGTGTTTCATTTTTCTCAAAAAAACAAAAAAAGACAACCTGAAAAAAATTGAAGCAAAAAAATTTTTAATTTCAAAATTGATTCAAAATTAAAATGCTTAAACAATATCAATGCAAAAAATAAAAAGGAAAGGATATTAACTTCAAAACTAATCTATAGTTAAAGAAATTTCCAGACGAACGAGTTCGAGTACTAGTGATCAATGGAATGGACAAGTTTGAATAAGAGCATGAGCCCCATTTTTCAATTTATATATATATATAATTATAGAATTTCTAGAAATGTAGCTATTAAATTCTTTAACTTTAAAAATACAAAAAGTATTTTAATTGCGAATTATTTTATTATACAAAAAAATATAAGTTTTAACCCTCTGAATGCAACAAGTGTTAAATTTCATTAAAATATATGTTATTGGTTGGAGTATGTTAATTTAATGTGTTATACAATTTTCTTATTTTTAAGAAAGTCTTCAATAAGAAAAAGATTTTGTTCTTTTTTTATTTTTGCATATTATATTGTGTATAAAATTCACATTCAAGATCAAGAATTTATGATTATAATATAATTAGTTTTTATTTTTCAATGAGGACCTAATTTCAGGAAAAAAAAATACTATATTGTTCTATTTTTTAGCTTTATTTTACTAAGTTATATAATTATATTTATGTATAGATTATTGTCATTTATTAAAAATATTACTATAAATAAAAACATGATAGTATATTAGAACTTAGAAGTACATTTACTTTGTTGTAATAGTAGTATCTCAAAATGAATATACTAGTAAAGTATAGCATATTTAAATAAATTGATTATAGGTGTATACAGATTTGTTAGGTTATTGCCTTTATACTTTTGATTTTTTAAAGAAAATTAGAATTAGTTAGATTTATAGAAAATGTTTGAATTATTAATATTGACATAATTATGCAACAAGATTTTTAAATCACAAAGGAAATTCATAATTAATCCATATAATATTTTTTTAAAAGTTTGGAGTTACACTTGTAGAGTTTTTTTTTTTTTTATAAATGTCTCATTATTTTGTCATGACATTTAATGATATTTTAATATATTACATTTTCCAGCACATTTTAAGTAAATGTTAAACCTTTTAATTAAAAAATTTACAATATTTTATTCTTTACAAAATTAATATAATGAAAAAAAGTGAAAGAAATTAATGAAGATCCAATCCAATATTTTTAAAATAAGGAAATATGAATGTTAAATGGCACCATCAAGGAAACCATTTTGAATCAGAATAATATTGTCACACCCCTAATATAATATCTAAACTGTGGCAATCGAGAGTTAGTGATACAACTTCTTCACAATTTCTTTCTCAATAATTGTCAATTATGACAAGTAATTGTACGTACACAATTCTTATTTATGTTATGTAGTTATTCATTAGCTTTCTGTGATGAAATAATTACTTTTGTCTATTTTTCTTGTTCAACGAATCAGGCAGGATGGAAACACGTGAAATATAGAAAATTTTGTACTAATTTAGAAAATACTAGTTATATCCTGAATGTAAATCTAAATGTGATTTCAAAATTTGTCTTTGAAAAATCAGGCAATGATTGATGCATGCACCAATTATCTTATCACAGACACTTAAATTCATCTCGAAGAGTCTGATCATATGTAACCCCATTAATTTGTTTCACATTCTGTTTAATTTCTAACAATGTAAAATTGAATGTTTTTGTCTTCAATTTCTGCTGTCCTTTCTTACCTTTAAATTAACTTTTACATAATAATTTAGACATATAAAGTTTGTAATGCATCACTTTTAAACATCAAACTTCTTAAGCGTATCAAATAAAATGTACATTTATCAACTTCTTAAGCTTATCAAACATCACATTTATGTAAGAAAAATTCACTTCTGGGTAAAATGAATAATGATGGTATCCTATAAAAAAATATCAAAAGCTCTTAACATTTTAAAAACTTAAAGCCTTTCAACAACATAATACGAAAAAGCATTAAAGTGAGAAGACGGCACCAGCAAAGTTGTTTTCATCTTTTACTTTTTTATTTGATTTTAAATTCATGAAAATATTGAATAGTTTTCTTTTGGTAGAAACAAGAACTGTAATTGAAGAAACAATGAGTCAGTTTTGTACATTCAAGCACAAAATTATTTTTTCTATTGAGAATAGTAATTACAAAATATTGTGAGTATTATTTAGATTATTTGACATTTTCCAGCCAATCATCACTTTTTCATGTATTAAGCACATTCAGGGCCCGATTTACATTTCACTTTTTAAGTATTCTTGAGATAAAGTAGGAATTATTTTGTACAGATAAGAGAAATAATATTAATAGTGTGTCTGAAATGTGATATAAAAACTTTTGATGTGATATATATGATGATTTGTAAAAAACATCTATCTATTGTGTTAGAAATAGTTATGAATTAATTTTTGGTTTAATAAAAAATTCAGATATATTTTAGTTAAATTCATTCATTAAGGGAATTAAAATTAAGCAAACTGAATCTTATTTTCTTTTATATGTCAGGTCAAGATACATGATAATTTTGATGTTCACAGTATGATATTCGCCGATGACTGTTGTTTAGTTTTAAGTTAATTGTCTAATTATAAATAATTAAAAGTTAGAAAGAAATGACTATCAAGTATCAAACCAATTTTTCAAGAAAATTTAATTTTTTAAAGGAATATATACTGCATGGTTTCTTTGATCTAAAATTTTGGATGTGCCAAAAATAAATATGATTTTAATGAAACCTATAAAAAAAATATAAAATTATAATTACCAATAATATTATGACCCTTAACAGTCACGCTCATAGCTAGTTCAATCAAAATACAACCATATTACCACTTTTAAGTACGACGAACGAATATACAAAAATCAGAATTTGTATTTTTTTTTAGATAAAAATGGCTTTGATTGTTCCGTTTTCAATTGATTAAATTTGTAATATTTTTAATTTTAATTTTTTATATATTTTTGTCAAAAGAAACGCTTCTTTAAGGGTTTATATTTCTTATTTTATTAAAAAAACCTAAACACCATGCATCATCCCTAGTTCCCTACACTTATGTGTAAGGAATAATAAATAGTAGAATACAAGCACCATTTGACTTATAAAATATGTCATGAGTCACATTATTTTAAAAATTGTATGTTGATGAAATTGTGAACCATTTATATTATGAAAGAAAACTAGTTACTTTAAAATAAACATAATCTCACTCATATAAAAAAAGATCTTAAATCTTAACATTTAGGCTCATTGATTTTTTCTAGAAATATGCATTTCATACAAAATTTATGCCCTTTTTGCATAGTTAATGTTTACTTTGTCTTTTAATAAAAGTTTAATATACGATCAAATCTCAATAGATAATATACTTGAACATTGAAGTTGTGGATGCTAAAATCTGAATGCTTACCGAAGGATATTATTATTAAACTTTGAAAAATGGCATATATGGTACATTACAAAATGAATGACAATATTAATTAATACACTTAAAAATTTGGGTCAAACTTTATAGGGTACACGTAATATAGTATCAAATTATTTATTACCCAAGGAAGTGGGACAATCAAATGAGAAGATGGACAAATGCTTTGGGGACTATAAATATTGTTAAATTATGCTATTTTTTATGATTTATGCTATCCTAGCTATACATGTACCTAGGTTAAGGAATCATGAGTAGAACTTAATTATGAAATTCAAATCATAAATAAAAAATTATGAAGATAATGAATCACTTATATTCTGATCTTATCGTTACATCAAAGCAATCAATCTTTATTTCTTAGGACTGATTCCTTCCTGCAGAATGTATTTATTTTTGGAAATACTAATTGCGATTTCTAGTTACGTTTTATGATTTATAAAACATAAGTGATGGGTGAAAAGTTGAAAAAAAATGATATCTTATATCATTTTATTATTATCTACTATTAACCATCTCTTGATTTTAAAAGTATAGATGTACCAAATTTACTAAAATCAATTAATTTCAAATATTTTTTAGTCAAAATTATGAGAATTGAAATTAAAGTATATAAAAAGTTATATACAAGCCGTAAATAATTGATCTTAAAATTGTAATATATAATTTTCCAATTAGAAATATATTTAAATAAACACAGATTCCAACATTAAAGATAATTATTATTGATGTAATCACATCGGGCATATGATTTTAAACATATATAAATGGCTCATTAAGTCAAAAGTCAAAACACAATTACAGAAACTTTAATATAATTAGTAGTCTACCATGAATTTATTAGACATATATAATGCGATTACAATTACAGAAGCAAAAAAATCACAATATACCTATAATTATACTATGTAATAATTATATTATAACCAAAAATAAATAGGAGTAAAAAGAAAAGGAAACACAAAACCAAAAATTTCAACACTAAAACAAATGAAAATATACTTCATAAGGTAAGAAATCCAAATTAACTAGATAGTTGAATAAAAACGAATTTAATTATATATTTGTAGCATAATATATTAGACTTAGGAAGATTTTGTATTTTGGGGTAAGAAGATAAAACTTACAAAAATTATTTACAAATGGTAAAAAAGAAATTCTATGGAAACTTGGCGCCTATATATAGCCTTAACCTCTTGTTCAATATTCCTCACTGAGTTCAAGAGATTGAGAAAGATTGAAACAAAAAATGGACATGAATGATGTATTTTTTGTGCCTATTTTCATCTTTCTCCTCACTTTAATTTCATATATAATTTCACAAACATATAGTAAAAAAAATAATCATGAGAAGAAATCAAAACTTCCTCCAGGTTCAATGGGGTGGCCTTATGTTGGAGAAACTCTCCAACTCTACTCTCAAGATCCAAATCTCTTTTTATCCACCAGACAAAGAAGGTTTAATTTTCTTCGTTGAAAATTCTAGTTCAAGTTTTACTGTTTTGAATTTAAATATATACAGTAAAGATTAAATTAAAATGTTATCCAGGTATGGAGAAATCTTTAAGACACACATCCTAGGTTGTCCATGTATCATGCTGGCTAGCCCAGATGCAGCCCGGTTCGTTCTCGTGGCTCAGTCACACTTGTTCAAGCCCACATATCCGAAGAGCAAAGAGACTTTGATTGGTCCTTCTGCCTTGTTTTTCCACCAGGGCGAGTATCATATGCGGCTCAGAAAGCTGGTCCAGGGCTCGTTGTACCCCGAGACCATTCGCACGTTGGTGCCTGATATTGAAGCATTAACGCATTCTGCATTGAATACGTGGGCTGATAATGGCCTAGTTATTAGCACTTATAATGAGATGAAAAAGGTTGGTTAATTTTCTTCATTAATGCATGTTTTTAGTTGATATTAAAACTTTCTCATTGACATAAATGTTAAAGTTTTCAGTAATTTATTTGGGTATCTAATCTTAAATTCTGTTGTCTTCGTACAGCTTTCGTTTGAAGTAGGTATACTGGCTTTATTTGGCCATCTTGAGCCCCATTACAAGGAGGAATTGAAGAAGAACTATATGATAGTTGATAAAGGCTATAATTCATTTCCAACAAATTTACCTGGCACGAAATACCGAAAAGCAATTAAGGTACGTAAATGGTAAAAGAATATTCATATCTATATCACATATATATGTATACATAATTTTCAGTTCAATTAATTTGATATATTTGTACACTAATTATTGAAGGCAAGGAAGAAGCTAAGTGAAATACTTAATACTATCACTAGAGAAAGGAGTGAAAAGAAACTTCTTGAGAAGGACCTGTTAAGTCGTTTTCTGAATTCCAAAGATGAAAATGGTGAAATTTTAAATGAAGATCAAATTGGTGATAACATAATTGGAGTGCTTTTTGCTGCACAAGACACCACTGCAAGTGCCTTGACATGGACCCTTAAATATCTGCACGATAACCCCAAACTTATCGAGGCTGTCAAGGTATAACTTTACTCAGAATTTTTCTACAATTTTTTCTCGATTTAGGAATTAGAAAATTATATATACTCTAATAATTTTGATTATTTTTTAGCTGAACGTCGTTTAATATTCGTGTTTGATGCATGTAGGCTGAACAGAAGGTGATCTATGAATCGAATGGCAATGGGAAAAGCCATTTGACATGGCAACAGACGAGAAATATGCCGTTGACTTATAAGGTATTGTTTGGTTTCATTAGCAGATAAAAATTATGGGGTTTTTTTAATCACATTTTGTATATGGTCACTTGAATTAAAATCCAATGTATATTTTTTTTTTTTGCAGGTTATTTTGGAGAGTTTAAGAATGGCTAGCATAATTTCGTTCACATTCAGAGAGGCTGTAACAGATGTAGAATACAAAGGTTTGGTTTAAAACATTAACTAATAAGACCACTTATTTGGTTTTTAAAAAAAAAAATTAGACTTTTAGGAAATTAATGATTATTGTGATATTATTCCAGGGTACCTTATTCCAAAAGGATGGAAAGTGATGCCCTTATTTAGGAATATTCATCACAATCCAGAATTCTTTGCTGACCCCCAAAAATTTGATCCAACAAGATTTGAGGTACTATTTTTATATTCCAATTCCTATTATTGTTTTTTTTTTTTTTTTAATTTTTTGGGAGCATAAAAATGGTCAATCAGTATAGCAACCCTTTTAGGATCTCCAACGTATCGATTATTAAATGTTTAAATTGAGTTTTAGTTATTGACTGCTGAAACCCGTCACAACCCAACAAATAATTTAAATTTATTATTACTACACATTATCAGGTCATCGTAAATGATTTTTATTTAACAGTATTTGTATACTTAGTGAAAAGAACGTTACTCTTGACTCTAGGGTATCCTAATTATTGTACGAGCCTTTATAATGTTTTATATATTTTATCTCCTAACCCTTCAGTTCAACTACCTTTTATCTTAAGCTTGGATCTCTTGTTTAGATATTAGGACAATTTTTACATGTTAACTATATATATATATATATATATTATATGTCTTTATTTATTTTATTTCTCAAACAGGATGCGCCAAAACCAAACACATTTATGCCATTTGGGAGTGGAGTACATGCCTGTCCTGGTAACGAACTTGCAAAGCTTGAGATGCTCATTTTGGTACACCATCTAACCTCTCACTTCAGGTATAATTCTACTCTAATCCAAATTTATTTCAATCACTTTTCTCATGTTCAAATCAAGAATATTTCCTCTTTTTCATTAATGTAAAGGACTTGAGATGGATTATTTTGCTTCTGTATTACTCAAATTAATCTTGCACAAAAAATGTCTATGAAGAGAAATCTAGCAAAATTATAAATGAAACTGGTCTATCTGTATGCATCATATATATGTATGCTTAAACACTTAGTTCTAGCTCGGATCAAATTACTTAACCATTTTAAGTGTTGTAATTATATCCAACAATATCGTATAATCAAGAATTTGGTTTTTATTTATTAATATCATACGAAGAATATAAAATAGAATCTAGATGAAAGATTTGTTAGTAAGTGGTATATGATATTTGACATAAAATGATGATTATTAATTATAGGTATGAAGTGGTGGGATCTCAAAGTGGGATTCAGTATGGTCCATTCCCAGTCCCATTGCATGGCCTCCCAGCCAGATTCTTCAAACAACAATGGACCTAATTTACAATCCATTTCTTTTTTTTTTCTTTTGTTTTCGATCTCATCCCCCTTCAAGTTCACTTGGGGATGAAAATTGCAATAGTTTATCTATGTTTAATTAAGAAGAAATTGAAATTTATGTCTAGAATTGTACCTTTTTTTTTACATGAATGGAACAAACAAGGTAGAATTTGATTGAGCAAAATTATTTCATTGCTTGGTGTTTTTTTGGGCTTTCTTTTTTACTTGGGAAATATAATAATAATAATTTTGTGTTGGGAAAGGAAGAAATTTAAATGTTGGTGTTTTGTATTTCCTATGATAAGGCCAAGTGTCAAAAAACCCATCATTTTGTTGTTCCCATAAAGAAGAGATTGAGGCTAAGAGAGAAACATGTGTTGGGTGGGTGATTGGTATGTATGAAAGAATATAAACACTTTGTTGACTGCAATTTCAATACTTTTACATATCATGCTAAAGTGTATATTATGGATGCGTGTCAACTGTATGCTTTCTTCTTTTAGTACTGTTATGAATGATAGAAATCAGACCATATAAAAAAAACAATAATCAAAATGCATAAGAATGATGAGCACGAGGATGTAACATGGTTCATCATAATTTGCATAATCTATGTATCAACCTAAACTACAAATTTACTTCTCTTGAGTGATTCAATCATCAAATTATAAGTTGAGAACATCAATATATAATAGTGGAATAAGTCAAAATTCTATCAAATTACGAAAAACAATCCTAAACAATTAGGGAATAATTGAGACAATGTATTAATTATAATAGTGGGGTAAGTCAAAACTGTATGAAATTAGGAAAAATAATCCTAAATCAAAATAAGAAACAATTTCGATCCAAAAAACAACTCAAATCAAAATTGCAACTTTGATACACTAAGTTGATGTGCACACATTTTTGGTACTTTGTTTTGAATCACTGACAATTTAAATACATTATTTTGAAAAAATCAGCAACTTCAGTACAAATTGACCGAAAGTTTTGATTTTCGTCGGAAAGACGCATCAATTTGGGGATTTTTTTCAATTTTGGCGGGAGAATTACAAAATTGGAGGGATTTTACATATGTATTTACCAAAATGTCCTCAATTCTCAATTTTCCCCAATTTAACCTCATTTCACCCTAATTTCATCCTCAAATGCCCCCCAATTCTTCACAATTATTCAATTTGGGATAAAATTTATGATAGTTATGAAATTGGTATCTTTTGAACGATTACAATTGGTTTCATTGTTATGATTTTCGTTGAAGACTATTATACTCTTAAGTATTATACTCTTAGACATTATTTATATAATAGCTATCTTTTATGATACAATAATAAATAAAAACTATTTAAGTGTATAAAATATTTTTACTATGAAATTAAGGATATGTTGTGATGCACGGACACTTCAAAAAAATCACAATGTGTCATGTCGGATAACTGATTGGACACGACACTCTACCGACACTCTCCGACACCGTGTCCAATATAAAAATAAATTTATCTGCTTAAATAAAATGAAAAAAATTAAATATGAAAATTGTAACGGACGCAGTTAGAGGGTATGTCTACCATGTATGCATTATTTGTAACATTTGATGTTGTTTCACTTCTGCCCAAAGTCATCCAAAACGCATAAAACTGAACAGTTGCCCGTGATCATATGTGGTGCCAAAATTGCACCACAGCGCCATTCGTATTTTTTGCCTACAGCAGTTGCAGCGCCACTTGCTGTTTCCTTAACTATTTGTCTAGTTCTATTTCCGGCTATTGAATATTTTGATCAGGCTCCACTAAATCTCCATTATCATCCCAATAAGAAATAAGAAGTGCACTATTTACTTTGAACTAAGAGTGCTCACGAGCCTAGCTCGAGTCAAATTTTACCAAATTGCTCGGCTTGAGATGAAGCCAAAAATTATAAGTTAGAGATGTGCCTCATAAAAATTACAAAATATTTCATGATAAACATAGATATATGATAAATATATTATTATTATTGAATATATAACAACCCTTCAAAACATCATTAATAGTTAATACATAACATGATAAGATGCATGTTTGCAACTTCATATCATGAGATTAATGGAGTAAAGTTTGAGAAACAAATGAGCTAAAGTGAATCCATCATTTTGGGAAGAAATATAAAATCAAGAGGAAAAAACATTTTGAATGATTAGTTGGTAATGAAAAATCAACCTTTCCATAACATCTGCCCTCCCCCACCTTCAAGAAAAATCTTCTCTGCCTAAATTCAAACTAACGAAATTTCATTATTGATCCTTCTTTTTTGGGTAAATTAATTAATTGGCCCAAACCAATTGGCTTCAAGTCTTTATCGGATCAAATAACAAAAATTACATCACATTCCCCTGCCTAGATGCTAACGTAATTCCAAATAATTACATGCATTATTGATAATGATGTTATAAAGAATTGAACTGGAAGTTCGATGGAGATGTATTTTGTAACGAGATGTTCAAATGAAAATTTGACTAAAGTAGGTTTGCAGATACATAAATATCTACATGTTTGAAAAACTGAATCGATTATCAACCGGAAAATTAATTGGTCAAAAGGATCGAGGTTCCTGGTGACATCATAATTATACTTTAACTAATACTAATATATCAAAATTAGAATAACATAGCAATAAAATATATAAATATCATTTATCATCATTACCCACGAAGGCTCGTAAACTAATGAATTATCATCTTCCTTTCCATTTTACACACAATATTAGGTGGGTATGATAATTTTTGGACTCTATTACCTATAGCAATTTAGATTATCAGTTAACCGATTGTGTTTCTAATAAATATTTTGGTTTACAGTTCTAATATTGATAAATTGTATATGATTTTATTTCTAACTTTTCCGTTCAAACCAACATATATTCTTTAAAGTCAATTGGCAAGTTCAATTTAAGAAATAGTCTCACACATAATATTTCTATGTTAACTTTCTAAACTAAATCTCATAATCCAATTTGTCAGTTATAAAAGAACAAGTAGTCTGGTTGACTGGATTTCAGAAATTTTACTCCAAGAAAATTTGAACTGAACACATTTGCACTAGGTAAAAAAGCCAATACAAGAATGTCTGATAAAACAACTTTGTGAATATAGCTTAATTAGTTAGTAAAATCCTCGAAAATATTTAATGTCTTAGAAGTAAGAACTGATCGGAACAAGGGCTCGTCAAACAAATTCATGAAAAAATCCTTTATTTATTAATTTTTGTCCGAGTACATTTCAATAGAGAGTTCAACAGCTCACAAATCTGCAATTTTCGTTCACTTTAGTTGCAGTAATATTATGTTACAAATAGACCAATTGATTAAATCATATATGCACGAGTCATATAATTATACAAAAACAGATTATAGTATAAGAATAACGAAACCTATTTAACTTGTTGAGAAGCAGGAGCTGTGTATTTACGAATGGCTTCAAGTATTCGCTCTTTATCTCTGGTCGGAAATGCTTCTAAAAGGACGCCATTCTTGTAGAAATGGAAAAGTGGAACAGTCTGCATTAAATTACCTTAGTTTTATGTACAAACGGCTTAAAAAGAACTTTGGCTAAAACTTAAATATTGAAACAATAAACTTGAAGCATCCTCAGAATCTTGGATATAAATGTGATATCGATTCGAAAAACTGTTTTGCCCAGAACTTTTCCAAGGTTGAATAGGCAAGTAAATAATTGAAGAGATAGACATATATATATGCGTGTATGTGTTTGTGTATATACATACACATTTATATCATCTCTTTTTTAATGTAATTCATCTTCAAGTTTATAAATGAGGAAACTTAGTTGAGATGGATTTCAAAATCCAAGCTATTTTCATTAATGAATTTCAAGTTACTAACTATTGCTAGAGAAAGTATTCACAACAATTTCGCACAAAATTCGCAGATCATCATAGTATTGGATGAAAGCCAATAACATATTATTACCTTAATCCGCAGCCGATCAGCAACCTCAGATTGTTCATCATATTCATCAATTACCTGCAGTATTTCAACAGGTAAGAACGTAATTCAAACAATAAATGCAAAGCAACTATTTTTGGAAATTATCAACAACGAAGACAGAGCAATTGCTAACATACATAAACAGATCAAAAAAGAGTAAAATTCTGAAAAAGAGACAATTACATTAAGTTTGCACAAATTTAATCAAAAACCAAAGGCAAAAACACTCACATTGTGTTTAAGAAAAACAACTGGAGCATCTTGATCACCAGACCCCTTACATAGTTTCATAAATCCCTGTTCAATATATTTGCAGCTGCCACAAGATGTTCGATAAAAATCCACAACGACTAATGCATTTGATTCTTTGGACTTCTCCAAAATCCCTAAAAATTCCTCATCTGTATAAAACTCTCTCACACAGTCAACAGGACAAAGCTCATCATCATCAGATAATTCTTCAACGTTTTCATCCATCGTACTCTTTATTTTAGATGATTTTAGTACATAAGTTTCCTTCGTCATGACCATGGGATTTGCAGCTCGCCATTGAATTGTTGCCCTCAAGTGCCACGGGTTTATAATATTTCTATCCAGAAACAAATTGCCAGAATCTATAGGCGTGTTGAATTTTCCCAAGGAGCTGAATAGGGATTTATGATGAAAAATACCTTGCTTTTGCATGATGATACAAGAGAAAAAACTAAAAGTGGAATCTGCACCATACATGCAAGTATGTAATGTCTTGATACATGGCAGGCCTGCAGTTCTTACAGGAATTCATCATCTTACGAGAAGTATGACCTTTTAACTGTCATCTTCTGAGAATAATCTGTTCACAACGTAGCTTTTGTCATAAGTCTGTAATTAAGACCATGGTTTTAACAATCTAATATGCTGATAATTCTAGCCTGAAAGAACACTCCAATTCGCATATATACAGTCTACATACTTCACCCATGGAGTTACAGGTTTTAATTGGATATAAACTTTATTTCTCTAGTCCATCCTCAGACTATACGACACATTTATACAATGACTGGATACTGGACTTTGGTGACAAAACAATTGTGAAAGAAAATGAAAAGTATCAAAAGATGATGTGCAAAATACTACTGTTTGCAGTGAATAGAATATTTTCCCTAATGTTTTATGAACCAAAATACCAGGATCAAACATAGCCTTTTAAGAGAGATGACACTAGTTTTGATATACCAGCAGAATCAAAGAGAATACCAAATAGGAGGAAAATCAAATGTTATGTGATCCTTCAAAGCCTGTTATTCATGCATCTCTAATATTCCATATACTAACTGATGACATTCAGACATGATTTGTCTCAGTGCAGTTGTTATCAAGGCTCATTAAATGGGCAAGTGTAAGGACACATTTCTTTTCTATACAATGCTATTGACGTGTATGGTATTCAGAAGAGCATCTTATACTACACATTTTAGTCTTTCATTTCTTTGATACTATCATCATCAGAACTTAAAAAAGATCTCCCTCCCCAACCCAACTTTTGAAATAATATATCTTCTCATACTCGTCAATTATAGAGTCTAAAAATTAACTAGACTTAGAAACAAAGATAGCAACTTTTCGGGAATATAGAGACGGAGATAATCAACATTTCATTTGGAGCCAACAATCATCAGTTGCTCATCGAAACCATGTTCAATTTGTTATTATGAATTCGAAATCTTGAACACTAAAAGTTCCAGCCCAAACCTACTCTAACTATGTATGATGATACGGTACAAAGCTTACTCAAATTCCCAAGTCGACTTTCTTGAAATTACACGATATATAATCATCAATTCAACACTATAATAATTAACAATACATATATTATTAAGGGGGATTGCACGATCAAAATACACTATTGCAGACCATAAATTGATAAATGAACATGGAAACATTAGAAGAACTAAACCTCAGAAAATGTTTAGTGTTTAAATGGGAAAGGATTTGCTTACTGGGATTTCTTCAGTTTCAGTTGATGACCAAATGGAGAGAAAATAGTTATGGATAAGAGAAGGGACATGGAAAGGCATGTGGCCATTATCGTTCACAGCTTATACTTGTATTACGGATGTTTAATCTTATATATCAATTAGCCCCCAAAACTTTTATAAATATCAGAACCGCCCCAAGGCTTTGTTTGTTTATGTTTTCAAATCTCATTTTTAAGATTTTAAATCCCAAAATTCAAAATAAATTTAACACACCAAATTTTCATTCAAATTTACTCTTTTTCAGCTCTACTTTTTCAATCTCCTATATAATTACTTATCAATCATATATACAAACATTTCACACATTTACCAATCAAATCAATCATTATTTCGCTTTCTCTTTCATTTTTTATAATTTTTTACTTGTATTTATTTATTTTTTATTCATATTTCTTTATTTTTTATTCATATAATCATTATATACACAACCAAAATAATCATTCTACACATCATCCATCAACCTATCAATATTGATTTGACGCATTTCACAACTTTCAACCTATTTTTAAAAACATAAACAAACAACTACCATTTTCACACAAATTTCGGTAGTACGCAATTTCCGAGAAAATTTCAAAAAATTTACTCAAAAACATAAACAAACATATCCTAAGGTCTGTTTGTTTATATTTTTGAGTAAAATTTTTAAAATTTTCTCGGGAATTGCGTACTATCAAAATTCATGTGAGAATTGTATTTGTTTGTTTATGTTTATAGAAATAGGTTGAAAGTTGTGTAATGTGTCAAATCGATATTGATATGTTGATGGATGATGTGTAGAATTATTATTTTAGTTGTTTATATAATGATTATGTGAATTAAAAATAATAAAATATAAATAAAAAATTTTAGAGTATGAAAGAGAAAGAGAAATAATGGTTACAATGAATGATTTGATTGGTGAATGTGTGAAATGATGTGTATATGATTAATAGGTAATTATGTAGTGAATTGAAAATGTAGAGTTCAGAAAATAATAAATTTGGATGAAAATTTGATGTGTTAAGTTTATTTTGAATTTTGAGATTTAAAAACTTAAAAATGGGATTTGAAAACATAAACAAACATAACCTAAGTAATTGCTAGGACCAACATAGAATTATCTAAGAAACTAGTAATTTGTCTATGTGACAAAATCAATACAAGAAATTTATTGAGGACAAATACCGGCTCTTGAGTTCAAGAACGACAATCAAATGTCAAATAATCGAGCCGAGCTGACTCATATAACTGTATCAAATTACGATTCCCTATAGGCTTGGGCTGGTCCTTTATAAATAAGTAGGTTTCTTATCAAACGAGAACGTCAAATTTGGACTAAGCACCATACTGTATGATACTTTACAATCGGTTTCCTAATTGAGAGACAAGTATTTTCTTGATGTAACGAAAGTGAATTATATATAGTCATGATCTGTGCTGCGCGGACACTTCAAAAAATTACAATTTGTCGTGTTGGACACCTGATTGGGCACGACACTCGTCCGACACTTTCAGACACCATGTCCAATATGAAAATAAATTTGTCTGCTTAAATAAAATAAAGAAAAAAAATATGAATACCGTAATGGACGCAGTTAGAGGGTATGTTTACTATGTATGCATTATTTGTGACACTTGATGTTATTTCACTTATTTTTATGATTTTGAAAACTGAATTATTTATTTTTCTTTCAAACATATATAACTTTTACAAATCAAATACAAATGTATAATGTACAATAGTCATTCTTATAGTTTATTTTTCTAACCAATCATATTTAAATTAAAATAAAAAGACTAATTTAATATTTTAACGTAAATTAATGAACATATGTATGTATGTGATATATATATATATATTTTATTAGCAGTATCGAGACCGTGTCCTGTCCTAATATTTTTAAAATATCGTTTTTCGTGTCCGTGTCGTGTCATGCGACGTGTCCCGTGTCCGTGCATCATAAGTCATGATTAAAATATTATCAGCCCGAGTTTATTAAGTTAAAGTGTCTTCTTTCTTCTGATATTTAAGAACGTGGGATATTGCTTTTTTTACATCATGTTTGTACATTTAAATGACATCCGCTTAATAGGTTTGAGATATTTTTGAATTTCTTGTTATGTCCTTAATGGAATGAGAATTTAAATAAAATCAACTTAAAAGACCTAGCGTAATGAAAATTACAAGGCGTGTAGTTTAGAATAATAATTTCTAGGTAAAAAATGAAGAACAAAACTGACTATGATATTAAATGGAAGGAAAAGATCAATAGCAAAGTTCAAAATTATTAAGCATCCTATTAAGTGTTATAAATTTTCTGGTAAATTCATGCAAAACTGTCAATTCATTGACTTGGTTTGATGCAATAATTTGTATCAGATGTTTGTTTATATTGTGTTATGCATATTTGAAAACCTTGTACTTTTAAAATAACTAGTAAACAACACGTACCTTGAATATGAACTATATAATTTTATTAAAATAATTGACATACGTAATTATTCTTGAACTTGAAGATGTTATAATTCAGAACTTAAATAATAACGTAACTAAATGAAATATTAGTTAATAAGTTTATAATTTAAAATAATCAAATATTAATTGATATGAATGAATTAATCAATTCGTAAAATAGCTAAGTTAATTTAAAAACGAAACACAAATAATAATGTAATTAAATAAACCTTTATGAAATTTATGTTTCATTTAAAGTTATATCTTGTTTAATTTTTAAGGATGAAACGTTAAACTTCTTTTTTCTTCTCAATAATTTTTTCGTATACTTTAATAGTTTTCATAGTAGCTCAAAAACTGGACTTTTGTATAATATTTTTATTTCTTATTTCAAAATTATTATCTTATTATATCCATTTTCTAAAGTCAAGGGAGCTCTTCTCACAATCATTAAATGTGTATGTCTTGTCTAAAAACTTCAATCTTTGTCTTGTAAATTATAGTAGGTTGTCATGATACATCTCTTTTTTATTTGAATTCCATTACTATTAATTGTGACTTGTTAGTTTTAAAATTGAGTTTTCAAATAAAATGTTTGTACGTTGTATGTAAAATTTGATGCATAATATGAAAACTAACTAAACATGAAAAACTTTTATCTCTTTTAATTTGATAATTTATTGTATATGGTTTTCTATTGATTGAAGATTTTTGAATAAGTGCCCATTGAAAACTATATATGTATTTTTAGTTGATTGAAATCATATAGTGGTCAAAATAAATATTCATAGATAAACGCATTAACCTTATTATGAATTATATGACTATCAATATGAAGTTTTAAAAAATTACGTTTATTAGGCACGATATTTATTGCTGAAAAACTTAACATAGTATAAATTAAATAGGCAATTTATAACAATTAGAAGTACAAATGTTACATGTACAAAGAATTAATTACATGATAATATATATCTTTCAATTATAAGTGTACAAACAATTAACAATAAATCAATTTTGGACGACATTCGGAATTAAGGAAACGAATAAACCAAAATGTAGCAATAAATCAACAATTAACAAAAAATAAAGAATCAATGTTTAAGGAAAAGTTAAATGGATACTTAATAAACCTATATATGGATATTAAGTTAATTTGTAAAAGGATAAATAATAAGAGATCGAACGCATGACTATTGTGTATATATAAGTTACTTTTAATTATATTGATATATTGGCATGTTAAGTACTCGTAAGTACTCATAAACTATCAAGAATTATATCCAACTCTCTTTAAGAAATTGATATCCCACTATTATAAGCTTTGAGTTCTTTCATCACCAACAACTTGTTGGTCTATGTTTACTTTCTTAAGTTGTTTGTTCATTGTTAAACATTGAGATGATTTATTCATGATATGTTAATGCATGCAGTACCAAGTTGCTTATTGTCTGATGAGTTTCATTACATGCATGTGAGAACGAGTTGGCTGCTGAGTGAATAATACTAAGAATATGCGTGGAGGCAGAGCGCTGTGATCATTGACGGGAAGATAAACACATTATTATACCCCGACGACTTAGTATTGGGGTATCGCGTTTTCAAAACCTGAGGGGCATACTCCCACGCGAACTCCCTAATTTGCTTAACCACCTCATTGCATATCAACTGAGCAAAATCTATCTTCATTTTTATCATCATGGTGTATATGAGCAACGCTCGCCCCCTAGAGACCTCAGTGTGATTGCAAGTGGGTAGAATAGACTGGCGGATAAAATCAAACAAAAACTAAGCGTCAAGTAGTAAATCACTTCTAAGAATTTCAGCACCGGTATCCCACGCAGTCCCTGGTTGTGCAATCTTAGCAGCAAGTGTTGGGAGATATCCCGTATTGTCCTCATTAGTATCACGCAATCCTTGAAAATCACAGACAGTGTCCTCCCTAACCCATAGAGCTGTTGAATAGCCTCTCGGGAGAACGTCATTTCAACCCCGCGAACCAACACAGTGTTAGAATTGACACAGCTATCACGGGGCGCGCCTTCCTTGACAGCTGCCGCTGAATAAAACTACGTCACTATCGACGGTCTAATTATCTCAAGCGGCTCGAAAAATTGTTTTAATCCATACTGCCTAAACGTGTCTGAGACGTCGACATTGGTGATGTTGACAGGCCTATCACGCACAGTCGTCCTTCCTGCGATAGTGAGGCAAAAGTTCTCAATAGCTGGATTCGTGAACTGCTGTAATGGAGGAGGGGGACCCACATCACTAACAGAATCCCGAGTCCTGGAGCTCTCCCCAACTGTCCTCGTTTGCTTACGGGCTGCAGAAGCAGCTGGTGCTGCACTACCACCACCCCTTGTCCTTGTTCGCTTACGGGCTGTAGAAGCAGCGGGTGCGGCACTACCACCACCCCTTCTCTTAACCATTTTTAACAGATCTTATTACCATAATGGGATGCCATGATGAAACATCGTACAATTATTAGCAATAGTGCTACCTTCCCCGCCCGGATATTAAGAATTCTGTTGTGAGCACAACTCGTAAGATATGTCACCGAAAGAGGTTTAGAAGGATTCATTTCGAACACATCCCGATAAACGTTGTTGTTGCATTGGTTGATAAGAACATGTCGGCCATCCATGAGCAACTGAAAAATGAATAACACGTCCTCTAATGTTATTCCAAGTTTATGCCCATTGATCAAAAAGGTGTTGTAGGTTGGATCAAAATACTCCAACACATGTGTGATACAAAGCGTTAACATGTCCACCATCGGCAATGTCAGAACTTTAAAAAGACTACCGACTTGCAAAATGTGATTTAGAAAACCGAGGTCATCCCTTTCCAATTGTTTTTTGATGGAACCAAAGATCTTTAGCCGGCCAACATATTATACAGATTCTTGCGCCATCAGAACGAAACTAGAAAGAGGGAAATCAAAACAAAAATATTTCAAATCCCAACCCTATCAAAAAGTATATATAATATCCACAGCCAACTCAATCCAGGAAAGAGTGATGAGTTACATCTGAAAGATTAAACAAATAAAATACATGTGGAGTTGCCGCAGATGAATCAATCTCATGTATCAACAGACAAAAAAACACAAACTAAATCAAGAAACTTCTCGAGATACATCTAGCACACAAAATCAAATGCACAACATACAATGACCAAAAGATCGGTAATTAATGCTGCAATGAAAATGAGACCACTGTATCTCGGGTAAGAAAATGTGAATATTTGTGTATTTCTATAGTAGAATGTTAATAGTTGGTCAATATTAATATTGGGTTAAAATTTATAAATATTTTTTCGAATTAGAATGCATTAGACTATATAATACATAATCGTATTTGTAGAAAATAAAAAACTATCTTTGACATTCCAAATTACACGTTCGCAAATGACATCAACTATATACTTAAAATAATGTGCAAACAAACGAACCAACTAATGTGGAGTAGCGTATAGATAAGGAGAAAACTCAAGCGGTAGGGGAAGGTTGTCGAGTGCCGTCTAGAAGCAACAACGTAGGCCATGTCATAGACATAACGAAGCCAAGTGTTAATCATGCTATGTAAAAGCTCCTGGCCCCGAAAAAGATCATCAAGGGAGCTTGAACTCGGAGAAGCGTGAGTGTCGAATCTAACAAAAATAAACCCACTCAAAATAATTTATAATAAGTGATAAGTAGGGTCGATCCTCAAGGAATGATGTAGATTCGATTCTTAAATTACTAATATCAATTAAGGGGAGAGGATTTTAGATTTCATTAAAATAAAATTCAAATGGCATAAACTAAAAACGTAAACAGATTAGATTCGAATTCAATAAGGTTAGAGATTCTAGTTTTCAGATAATCTCGGTGTTGATTCTACAACTCGATCATTAATGCAATGATGGTTCAATGTTCTTAAATAAATTGGTTATAGTTATTAACAAGCTCTAATAACCTAGTTTTTCCTTAAATCTTCGATAATCAAAACAAGCTCTTTGATTACTCCTCTTACCAATTAGATAATACTAAACAAGATCTTAGGATTTAGCCTATCGATACCATTCATGAATTAGAAAAATACCAATTCTAGTTAACAAACTCGTAAGCTCGGTTTATTTAAACTAGATTACTAATTCTCATAGAAACTAATCGAAAACTTGTCCATAATCAACGTCACTACCTGCTACAAAGATTACGATTACGGATTTGGTTCATAAATAGCTTAATATGATTTTAACGACTAATTAATTCGCCAGATTAACTAATCAATCAAAATATATTGTCAACAAAGCACAAAGAAAGAGTAAATAATACTAACAATATGCGTGGAGGTAGAGCGCTCTGATCATTGACGGGAAGATAAACACATTATTATACCCCGACTTAGTATTGGGGTATCACGTTTCCAAAACCTGAGGGGCATACTCCCACGCAAACTCCCGAATTTGCTTAATCACCTCATTGCATATCAACTGAGCAAAATCTATCCTCATTTTTATCATCATGGTGTTTATGAGAAACGCTCGCCCCCTAAAGACCTCAGTGTGATTGCAAGTGGGTAAAATGGACTGGCGGATAAAATCAAACAAAAACTGAGCGTCAGGTAGTAAGTCACTTTTAAGAATTTCAGCACCGGTGTTCCATGCAGTCCCTGGTTGTGGAATCTCAGCAGCAAGTGTTGGGAGATATTCCTGATCGTCCTCATGAGTCACACGCAGTCCTTGAAAATAACAGTCGGTGTCCTTCCCTAACCCATAGAGCTGTGAATAGCCTCTCGGGATAACGTCACTTCAACCCCGCGAACCAACACAGTGTTAGAATTGACACGACAATCACGGGGCGCGCCTTCATTGACAGTTGTCGCTGCATAAAACTCCGTCACTATCGATGGTCTAATTATCTCAAGCGACTCGAAAAATTATTTTAATCCATACTGCCTAAACATGTCTAAGACGTTGACATTGGTGATGTTGACAGGCCTATCACACACAATCGTCCTCCCTGCAATAGTGAGGCAAAAGTTCTCAACAGCTGGATTCGTGAACTGCTGTAATAGAGGAGGGGCACCCACATCACTAGCAGAATCCCGAGTCATGGAGCTCTCCTCAACTGTGCTCGTTTGCTTACGGGTTGCAGAAGTAGCTTGTGCGACACTACCACTACCCCTTGTCCTCGTTCGCTTACGGGCGGTAGAAGCAGCTGGTGTGCCACTACCACCACCCCTACTCATAACCATTTTTAACAGATCTTATTGCCATCATGGGATGCCATGATGAAACATCGTACAATTATTACTTAGCAATAGTGCTACCTTTCGCGCCCGTATATTAAGATCTCTATGGTGAACACAACTTGTAAGATATGTCACCGAAAGAGGTTTAGGAGGATTCATTTCAAATACATCCCGGTAAACGTTGTTGTTGTATTGGTTGATAAGAACATGTCGGCCATTAATGGACAACTGAAAAATGAATAACACGTCTTCTAATGTTATTCCACGTCAATGCCCATTGATCAAAAAGATGTTGGGAGTTGGATCAAAATACTCCAACACCTGTGTGATAAAAGGCGTTAACATGTCCACCATCGGCAATGTTAGAACTTTAGAAACACCACCGACTTGCAAAATGTGATTAAAAAATCAAGTCCGTGCCTTTCCAATTATTTTTTGATGGAACCAAAGATCTTTAGCCGGCCAACACATTGTACAGATTCTTGCGCCATCAGAAAGAAAATAGAAAGGGAGAAACCAAAACAAAAAAATTTCAAATCCCAAATCTATCAAAAATATATATAATATCCACAGCCAACTCAATCCAAGAAATAGTGATCAGTTACATCTGAAAGATTAAACAAATAAAATACATGTGGAGTTGCCGCACATGAATCAATCTCATGTATCAACAGACAAAAAAATAAAAAATAAAAAATGAATCAAGAAACTTCTCGAGATACATCTAGCACACAAAATCAAATGCACAACATACAATGACAAAAAGATCGGTAATTAATGCAGCAAAAAAAATGGCACCACTGTATCTTGGGTTAGAAAATGTGAATATTTATGTATATGTGCAGTAGAATGTTAATAGTTGGTCAACATTAATATTGGGTTAAAATTTATACTTATTTTTTAGAAAAAGAATGCATTAGAGTATATATTACATAATCGCATTTGTAGGAGATGAAAAACCATCATTGACATTCCAAATAACACGTTCGTAAATGACATCAACTATATACTTCTGATAATTTGCAAACAAACGAACCAACTAATGTGGATGAGCGTTTGGGTAAGGAGGAAACTCAGGCGGTAGAGAAAGGTCGTCGGGTATCCATCTAGAAGCAACAGCGTAAGCCATGTAATAGACATAACGAACCGAAGTGCCAATCATGCTATATAAAAGCTCTTGGTCCTGAAAAAGATCATCAAGGGAGCTCAAACTCGGAGATGCACCGCGACCCCAACCACGGCCCGCTCAGGGGGAGGAGCTTGTCGAGGTTGCTGGGGTAAGGGAGAAATCTACCCGGAGTCATAGTGCCATCAGATGGAAATACAGGAACACCTGCATGGAGGCAGAGCGCTGTGATCTTTGACAGGAAGATTAACACATTATTATACTCCGACGACTTAGTATTAGGGTATCACGTTTCCAAAACCTGAGGGGATACTCCCACGCGAATTCCGAATTTGCTTAATCACCTCATTGCATATCAACTGAGCAAAATCTATCTTCATTTTTATCATCATGGCGTATATGAGCAACGCTCGCCCCTTAGAGAACTCAATGTGATTGCAAGTGGGTAGAATTGATTGGCGAATAAAATCAAACAAAAACTGAGCGTCAGGTAGTAAGTCACTTTTAAGAATTTCAGCACCGGTATGACACGCAGTCCTTGTTTGTGCAATCTCAGCAGCAAGTGTTGGGAGATATCCCTGATCGTCCTCATGAGTCTCACGCAGTCCTTGAAAATCACAGACGGTGTCTTCTCCTAACCCATGGAGCTGCGAATAGCCTCTCGGGAGAACGTCATTTGAACCCCGCGAACTAACACAGTGTTAGAATTGTCACGGCTATCACGGGGCACGCCTTTATTGACAGCTGTCGCTGCATAAAACTCTGTCCCTATCGACGGCCTAATTATCTCAAGCGGCTCGAAAAATTATTTTAATCCATACTGCCTAAACATGTCTGAGACGTCAAATGTTGACAGGCCTATCACGCACAATAGTCCTCCCTACGAAAGTGAGGCAAAAGTTCTTAACAGCTGAATTCGTGAAACGCTGTAATGGAGGAGGGGGACCTACATCACTAGCAGAATCCCGAGTGCTTGAGCACTCCCCAATTGTCCTCGTTTGCTTACGAGCTGCACAATCAGCTGGTGCGGCACTACCACCACCCCTTGTCATTGTTCGCTTACGGGTTGCAGAAGCAGCTGATGCGACACTACCACCACCCCTACTCCTAACAATATTTAACAGATCTTATTATCGTCATGGGATGACATGATGAAACATCGTTCAATTATTAGCAATAGTGTTACCTTCCGCGCCCAGATATTCAGATCTCTGTTGTAAACATAACTCGTAAGATATGTCCACGAAAAGAGGTTTAGGAGGATTCATTTCGAACACATCCCGATAAACGTTGTTGTTTTATTGGTTGATAAGAACATGTCGGCTATCCATGGGTAATTGAAAAATTAATAACACATCTTCTAATGTTATTCCAATTGTATACACATTGATGAAAAAGGTGTTGTAGGTTGGATCAAAATACTCCAACACTTGTATGATAAAAAGCATTAACATGTCCACCAACGGCAATGTTAGAACTTTTAAAACAACGTATTACAAACAACCACATCTGTCTATGGCAGTGAAAGCACTCATTAAACTAAAAAGAAAATAATTTCTGTATACTCAACTACAACAATAACTACACAATATCTCCAATCCAAGATCACAGCTTTTACTGCAGATCTAAGCATACCTCAAAAAATTTCACAATAAAAAAAACTACTTATCTTTTTTTTTTTTTAAATTCAGTTCATTTAGTAAAAACGATTAGATGTACAAAACACCTAGGGAATTAGTCCTTAGGGAACCCAAGTAGATAGGAGTGATAGCTATACCTACCAGCCACCAAAACTACCAAATGAAAATTATAACTTTACAATCAAGAAACTACCAAGCTATGTGCCATAGTCGCTTAACAGCTCGTCCTTGTAGAGTAATGCCGATCTTCATTGTACACAGTTTTTCCTTGACGGTATTGATCACTCTAGTTGTCAATGTGCGAGGGCTTTGAGTCATATTTTCAAATATTCGCTCATTTTGTTCTCTCCAAAGCATATAGATCAAAGTTTATAACAAAATTCGGTACGAGCAGTTTACAAGGTGCTTACCCCTCAATCTTTTCGCCACCCTCTCTATGCCTCTATTCCAAGTATATCTCGGCCATTTAAATGGTATATCTTCGTTAATCAGTGCAATACAACTTTGAGAATACGAACACTCAAAGAAGAAGTGATTATGGCCTTCAGTGTGAAGAAACAAATTAATAACTTCACTTTTTCTCATCTGCTTTCTCGTGTTCACCTTGATACATGGATTTGCAACTCAATCATGTCCGATTCTTATGTCTTAGCAAGCTGTTGATGTACATGCATAAAATCTCGGGTAAGAAAATGTGAATATTTATGTATTTGTGTAGTAGAATGTTAATAGCTGGTCAACATTAATATTGGTATAAAATATTGGGTTAAAATATATACATATTTTTTAGAATTAGAATGCGTTATACTATATAATACATAATCGCATCTGCAGGAGATAAAAAGCCATCTTTGACATTCCAAATTACACGTTTGAAAATGACATCAACTATATACTTAAAATAATGTGCAAACAAACGAACCAACTAATGTGGAGGAGCGTATTGGTAAAGAGGAAACTCAGGCGGTAGAGGAAGGTCGTCTGGTGACTGTCCAGAAGCAACAGCGTACGCCATGTGACATAACAAACCGAAGTGCCAATCATGCTATGTAAAAGCTCCTGGCCTCAAAAAATATCATCAAGCGAGCTCGAACTCGGATAAGCACCGCGACTCCAACCACGGCCCGCTCTGGGGTAAGGAGGAGCGTATGGGTAAGGAGGAAACTCAGGCGGTAGAGGAAGGTCGTCGGGTGTCCGTCTAGAAGCAACAACATAGGCCCAGTCATAGACAAAATGAACCGAAATGCCAATCATGCTATGTAAAATCTCTTGGCCTCGAAAAAGATCAACAAGGGAACTCGAACTCGGAGAAGCACCGCGACCCCAACCACGGCCCGCTCTGGGGGGAGCTTGTCAAGGTGGCTGGAGTAAGGGAGAAATCTACCCGGAGTCATAGTGTCATCAGATAGAAATACAAGAACACCTTCGTGGAGGCATAGCGCTGTGATCATTGACCGAAAGATAAACACATTATTATACCCCGACGACTTAGCATTTGGGTATCGCGTTTCCAAAACCTTAAGGGCATACTCCCACGCGAACTCCCGAATTTGCTTAATAACCACATTATATATCAAAGGAGCAAATCTATTTTCATTTTATCATCCTGGCATATATGAACAACGCTCGCCCCCTAGAAACCTCAGTGTGATTGCAAGTGGGTAGAATGGACTGGCGGATAAAATCAAACAAAAACTGAGCGTCAGGAAGTAAGTCACTTCTAAGAATTTCAACACCACTATCACTCGTAGTCCCTAGTTGTGCAATCTCTGCAGCAAGTGTTGGGAGATATCCCTGATCGTCCTCATGAGTCTCACGCAATACTTGAAAATCACAGGCGGTGTCCTCCCCTAACCTATAGAGCTGCTGAATAGCCTCTCGGGAAAACGTCATTGCAACCCTGCGAACCAACACAGTGTTAGAATTGGCACGACGATCACGGGGCGCGCCTTTATTGACAGCTTTCGCTGCATAAAATTTCGTCACTATCGACGGTCTAATTATCTCAAGTGGCTCAAAAATTTAATTTAATCCATATAGGCTAAATATGTTTGAGACATTGACATTGGTGATGTTGACAGGCACATCACGCACAATCGTCCTCCCTGCGATAGTGAAGCAAAAGTTCTCAACAGCTGGATTCGTGAACCGCTATAATGGAGGAGGGGGACCCACAACTAGCAAAATCCCGAGTCTTGGAGCTCTCTCCAACTATCCTCGTTTGCTTACAGGGTGCAAAAGCAACTGGTGCGACACTACCACCAGCCCTTGTCCTCGTTCGCTTACGGGCTACACAAGCAGCTGGTGCGGCACTACCACCACCCCTACTCTTAACCATTTTTAACAGATCTTATAGCCATCATGGGATGACATGATTAAACATCGTTCAATTATTAGCAATAGTGCTACCTTCCACACCCGGATATTAAGATATCTGTTGTGAACACAACTCATAAGATATGTCACCGAAAGAGGTTTATGAGGATTCATTTCGAACACCACGGTAAATGTTATTGTTGTGTTGGTTAATAAAAACATGTCGGCCATCAATGGGCAACTGAAAAATGAATAACACGTCTTCTAATGTTATTCCAAGTATATGCCCATTGATCAAAAAGGTTTTGTAGGTTGGATCAAAATACTCCAACACTTGTGTGATAAAAAGCATTAACATGTCCGCCATCGACAATGTCAGCTTTAAAAAGACCACCGACTTGCAAAATGTGATTTAGAAAACTGAGGTCATCCCTTTCCAATTGTTTGTTAAAGGAACCAAACATCCTTAGTCGGCCAACACATTATACAGATTCTTGCGCTATCAGAATTAAAATAGAAAGTGAGAAACAAAAACAAAAAAATTTCAAATCCCAACCTTATCAAAAAGTATATATAATATTCACAGCCAACTCAGTCCAAGAAAGAGTGATCAGTTACATCTGAAATATTAAACAAATAAAATACATGTAGAGTTGCCGCAGATGAATCAATCTCATGTATCAACAGACGAAAAAAATACAAAATGAATCAAAAAACTTCTTGAGATACATCTGGAACACAAAATCAAATGCACAACATATAATGACCAAAGATCGGTAATTAATGCAGCGGAGAAAATGGGACCACTGTATCTCGGGTAAGAAAATGAGAATATTTAAGTATTTGTGCAGTAGAATGTTAATAGTTGGTCAACATTAATATTGGTATAAATTATTGGGTTAAAATATATACTTATTTTTTAGAATTAGAAAGCTTAGACTATATAATACATAATCGCATTTACAGGAGATAAAAGACAATCTTTGACATTCCAAATTACATGTCCGCAAATCAATTCAACTACATACTTAAAATAATGTGCAAACAAACGAACCAACTAATGTGGAAGAGCGTGTGGGTAAGAAGGAAACTCAGGCGGCAGAGGAAGGTCGTCAGGTGTCCGTCTAGAAGCAACAACATAGGCCATGTCATAGACATAACAAACCGAAGTGGCAATCAAGCTATGTAAAAGCTCCTGGCTCTAAAAAGATCAACAAGGAAACTCGAACTCGGAGAAGCACCGCGACCCCAACCACGGCCCAGTCTGGGGGGAGGAGCTTGTCGAGGAGACTGGGGTAAGGGAGAAATCTACCCGGAGTCATAGTGCCATCAGATGGAAATACAGGAACACCTGCGTGGAAGCAGAACGCTGTGATCATTGACGAAAAGATAAACACATTATTATATCCCGACGACTTAGTATTGGGGTATCGCGTTTCCAAAACCTGAGGGGCAAAATTTGGTTAATCACCACATTGCGTATCAACGGAGCAAAATCTATCTTTATTTTATTATCATGGCGTATATGAGCAACGCTCGCCCCCTAGAGACCTCACTATGATTGCAACTGGGAATAAATGACTGGCGGATAAAATCAAACAAAAATTGAGCGTCAGGTAGTAAGTCACTTCTAAGTATTTCAGCACCGGTATCACACACAGTCCCAGGTTGTGCAATTTCAGCAGCAAGTGTTGGGAGATATCCCTGATCGTCCTCATGAGTCTCACAAGTACTTGAAAATCACAGGCGGTGTCCTCCCCTAACCCATAGAGCTGCTGAATAGCTTCTCGGGAGAATGTCACTTCAACCCCGTGAACCAACACAGTGTTAGAATTGACACGGCGATCACGGGGCGCGCCTTTATTGACAGATGCCCTGCATAAAACTCCGTCACTATCGACGGTCTAATTATCTCACGTGGCTCAAAAAATTGTATTAATCCATACTATCACAGGCCTTTCACGCACAATCGTCCTCCCTGCGATAGTGAGGCAAAAGTTCTCAACAGCTGAATTCGTGAACCGCTGTATTGGAGAAGGGGACCCACATTACTAGCAGAATCCTGAGTCTTGGAGCTCTCCCCAACTATCTTCGTTTGCTTACGCGCTGCAGAAGCAGCTGGTGCGGCACTACCACCACCCCTAGTCTTAACCATTTTTAACAGATCTTATTGCCATCATGGGATGGCATGATGAAACATCGTATTATTATTAGCAATAGTTCTACCTTCCGCGCCCGGATATTAAGATCTCTAATTTGAACACAACTCGTAAGATATGTCACCGAAAGAGGATTAGAAGGATTCATTTCGAACACCACGGTAAACGTTGTTGTTGTATTGGTTGATAAAGACATGTTGGCCATCAATAGGCAACTGAAAAATGAATAACACGTCCTCTGATGTTATTCCAAGTGTATGCCCATTGATCAAAAATGTGTTGTAGGTTGGATCAAAATACTCCAACACTTGTGGGATAAAAAGCATTAACATGTTCGCCATCGACAATGTCAGAACTTTAAAAAGACCACCGACTTGCAAAATGTAATTTAGAAAATCGAGATTGTCCCTTTCCAATTGTTTGTTGATGGAACCAAAAATCTTTAGCCGGCCAACATATTGTACAGATTCTTGCATCATCATAATGAAAATAGAAAGTGAGAAACCAAAACAAAAAAATTTCAAATCCCAACCCTATCAAAAAGTATATATAATATCCACAGCCAACTCAATCCAGAAAAGAGTGATTAGTTACATCTGAAATATTAAACAAATAAAATACATGTGGAGGATCCGCAGATGAATCAATCTCAGGTATCAACAGACAAAAAAATACAAAATGAATCAAAAAACTTCTCGAGATATATCTAGCACACAAAATCAAATGCACAACATACAATGACCTAAAGACGGTAATTAATGCAGCAAAGAAAATCGGACCACTGTATATCGGGTAAGAAAATGTGAATATTTAAGTATTTGTGCAGTAGAATGTTAATAGCTGGTCAACATTAATATTGGTATAAATTATTGGGTTAAAATATATACTTTTTTTTAGAATTAGAATGCATTAGACTATATAATACATAATCGCATTTGCAGGAGATAAAAAGCCGTCTTTGACATTCCAAATTACACGTTCACAAATGACATCAACTATATACTTAGAATAATGTGCAAACAAACAAACCAACTAATGTGGAGGAGCGTGTGGGTAAGGAGGAAACTCAGGCGGTAGAGGAAGGTCGTCGGGTATTCGTCTAGAAGCAACAACATATGCCATGTCATAGACGTAATGAACCGAAATGCCAATCATGCTATGTAAAAGCTCCTGCCTCGCAAAAGATCAACAAGGGAACTCGAAATCGGAGAAGCACCGCGACCCCTACCATGGCCCGCTCTAGGGGAGGAACTTGTCGAGGTGGCTGGGATAAGGGAGAAATCTACCCGGAGTCATAGTGCCATCAGATGGAAATACAGGAACACCTGCGTGGAGGCAAAGCGCTGTGATCATTGACGGGAAGATAAACACATTATTGTACCTCGACGACTTAGTATTTGGGTATCGAGTTTCCAAAACCTGGGGGGCATACTCCCACGCGAACTCCCAAATTTGCTTAATCACCTCATTGCGTATAACGGAGCAAAATCTATCTTCATTTCATCATCATGGCGTATATGACCAACACTCGCCCCCTAGAGACCTCAGTGTGATTGCAAGTGGGTAGAATGGATTGGCGAATAAAATCAAACAAAAACTGAACGTCAGGTAGTAAGTCACTTTTAAGAATTTCAGCACCGGTATCGCACACAGTCCCTAGTTGTGTAATCTCAAAAGCAAGTGTTGGGAGATATCCCTGATCGTCCTCATGAGTCTCACGTAGTACTTGAAAATCACAGGCGGTGTCCTCCCCTAACCCATAGAGCTGCTGAATAGCATCTGGGGAACGTCACTTCAACCCCGCGGACCAACACAGTGTTAGAATTGACATGACGATCACGGGGCGCGCTTTTATTGACAGTTACCCATTGCATAAAACTCCATCACTATCGACGGTCTAATTATCTCAAGCGGCTCGAAAAATTATTTTAATCCATACTGCCTAAACATTTTTGAGACGTCGACATTGGTGATGTTGACAGGCCTTTCACGCACAATCGTCCTCCCTACAATAGTGAGGCAAAAGTTCTCAACAGCTGGATTCATGCACCGCTGTAATGGAGGTGGGGGACCCACATCACTAGCAGAATCCTAAGTCCTAGAGCTCTCCCCAACTATCCTCATTTGCTTACGCGCTCCAAAAGCAGTTGGTGTGACACTACCACCACCCCTACTCTTAACCATTTTTAACACATCTTATTGCCATCATGGGATGGCATGATGTAACATCGTATAATTATTAGCAATAGGGCTACCTTCCACGCCCGGATATTAAGATCTTTGTTGTGAACACAACTCGTAAGATATGTCACCGAAAGAGGTTTAGAAGGATTTATTTCGAACACCACGGTAAACGTTGTTGTATTTATTGATAAAAACATGTCGGCCATCAATGAACAACTAAAAAATGAATAACACGTCCTCTAATTTTATTCCAAGTCTATGCCCATTGATTAAAAAGGTGTTGTAGGTTGGATCAAAATACTCCAAGACCTGTGTGACAAAAAGCGTTAACATGTCCGCCATCGGCAATGTCAGAACTTTAAAAAGACCACCGACTTGCAAAATATGATTTCAAAAACCGAGGTCGTCCCTTTCCAATTATTTTTAGTTGGAACCGATGATCTTTAGCTGGCCTGCACATTGTACAGATTCTTGCGCCATTAGAACGAAACTAGAAAGGGAGAAACCAAAATAAAAAAAATTTAAATCCAAACCTCATCAAAAAGTATATATAATATCCACAGCCAACTCAATCTAGGAAAGAGTGATCAGTTACATCTGAAAGATTAAACAAATAAAATACATGTGGAGTTGCCGCAGATGAATCAATCTCTTGTATCAACGGACAAAAAAACGCAAAATGAATCAAGAAACTTCTCGAGATACATCTAGCACACAAAATCAAATGAACAACATACAATGACAAAAAGATCGGTAATTAATGAAGCGAAGAAAATGTGACCACTGTATCTCGAGTAAGAAAATGTGAATATTTATGCATTTGTGCAGTAGAAAGTTAATAGTTGGTTAACATTAATATTGGGTTAAAATTTATACTTTTTTTTTTGAATTAGAATGCATTAGACTATATAATACATAATCACATTTGTAGGAGATAAAAAGCCATCTTTGACATTCCAAATTACACGTTTTCAAATGACATCAACTATATAATTAAAATAATATGCAAACAAACGAACCAACTAATGTGGAGGAGCGTATTGGTAAAGAGGAAACTCAGGCGGTAGAGAAAGGTCGTCTGGTGACTGTCCAGAAGCAACAGCGTACGCCATGTGACATAACAAACCGAAGTGCCAATCATGCTATGTAAAAGCTCCTGGCCTAAAAAAATATCATCAAGCGAGCTCGAACTCGGATAAGCACCGCGACTCCAACCACGGTCCGCTCTGGGGGAGGAGCCTGTCGAGGTGGCTGAGGGTAAGGGAGAAATCTACCCGGAGTCATAGTGCCATCAGATGGAAATACAGGAACACCTGCGTGGAGGCAGAGCGCTGTGATCATTGACGGGAAGATAAACACATTATTATATCCCGACGACTGGCACACTCCCATGCGAACTCCCAAATTTGCTTTATCACCTCATTGCGTATCAACTGAGCAAAATCTATCCTCATTTTTATCATCATGGCGTATATGAGCAATGCTCGCCCCCTAGAGACCTCAGTGTGATTGCAAGTGGGTAGAATGGACCAGCGGATAAATATCAAACAAAAACTGAGCGTCAGGTCGTAAGTCACTTCAAAGAATTTCAGCACTGATATCCCACGCAGTCCCTAGTTGTGCAATCTCAGCAACAAGTGTTGGGAGATATCCCTGATCGTCCTCATGAGTATTAGGCAGTTCTCGAAAATCACAGGCGGTGTCCTCCTCTAACCCATAGAGCTGCTGAATAACCTCTCGGGAGAATGTCACTTCAACCCCGCGAACCAACACAGTGTTAGAATTGACACGGCGATCATAGTTTATTGACAGCTGCCGCTGCATAAAACTCCGTCACTATCGACGGTCTAATTATCTCAAGCGGCTCGAAAAATTGGTTTAATCCATACTGCCTAAGCATGTCTGAGACGTCGACATTGGTGATGTTTATAGGCCTATCACGCACAGTCGTCCTCCCTGCGATAGTGAGGTAAAAATTCTCAACAGCTGGATTCGTGAACTGCTGTAATGAAGGGGACCCACATCACTAGCAAAATCCCGAGTCATGGAGCTCTCCCCAAATATGTCTTCAATAAGTAAAAAATGACGTATTAATTACTATCAATTAGTATATATATAAATTTATTAGAAATTTGATTAACAAAGTGCTCGAAATGACGCGTTTGGGTGGATTTATCACCACACCTTGTAATTGACCCTTTTAAATTAATAATTAATTAATTAAAGATTTCTATGGACCAAAATAATCAACAATATTATTTACTTTCTATTTTCTTCCTATAGCTTGTTGATTAAGTAGTCATCATATGTTGTCGTGTCTCCCACAAATAGAAAGCTTTGGTATAACAAAAGTCCATTCTTGTTTTTGCACTTCCGTTTTTTTGTGTACTTATTCGGAAATTTTCAGGTTACACGGATGGTTAAGGAACATTCTAGAAATATATATCAAATATTTTCCAAGAACTTGTCGAAGATGGTCAGTGGTGATCCAACATTGCCTGTTTTTCTAGTATGTCACTCAACTCTTCCAGATGATCAAAAACTGATTTGTCCTTGGATGATGATAGATTAGCATGCTTCTCAAATAAGTAGGCCACTTAAGCTTCCAAGACCTTGTTTCTTAAACTTAGACTCTTGCAATTTTGGCACATCTTTGAGGAAGAACCTTCAGAGGCTTTATCATGTAACTAAAAAAAATATTGCAATTTTAGAACGATGGCATACAAGCGATAATTTTGAAAAGATTGTTGCCTAGCCTTTCTACTATTTGTATGCCGGTCGATCGTATCGCTCGTTTGCTCGAGAACCAAATATTGCAAAGCTACCGGAATCCAGGGGCTGTGCCGCCACATGCGGCGGCTGATTAGTTTCAACACCGCCAAGGGATTTTATCAAATTCTGCCTTAAGAAGAGCCATTCCCTTTTTATCATTTCTCATGATTGGCTTTTTCAATTCTTTCTCCACTTTATCCAGTGCATCCATCATCATAGTCTCTGCACCCAATTCATCAACAAGGCCTCTCCTGCCAAAATGAATCATTAAATGGAGAATAAAGAGTAGACCTTATCAGTCTATTCAAAGTTTAGAAGGCTCTTAAGAGCAAAATATTTAAGATATTTGGTCTTGCATGATACCTCCATTGCATGTTACTGAAGTTTTCAATCAAAATATAATCCAGATTATCATCTGATGATGTTTTATCTTGTGAAATAAGATTAATATATACGTAGCATAGAAGAAATGCAAAGCCAATAGGGCAGTGTAACTGTAAACAAGGTCGTAATTTTATTACATACTTCACCCTTATGTCCTTCAATGCTAGCAAATAGGATTGAGCATCCCCAATATCTTGTGTTCGTATTTCAATAGTGTATTTGATACTCTGTGACTCAGAGAGAAGATCAGCCCTGCACGTATAAATCGACCAAGGAACAAAGGGAAAATAAGGGATAGTAAGTCTGTCTATCATCAAGAAAGATCAACAAAAGATGTTACTTCACATAGTTAACAAGGGGCTAAATAGCACACACTTTATGAACACAAGAATAAACATTCTTTATGCATGTGACTGTCTTACTTGATATATCATGTGATGGTGTCTTTCTAGGAATTTTGAGACCCAAATCCGAGATATAATCTCTATTTTTCGTATGTGATGGATATTATATGTCTCAGCATATGAACAATTGCGAATACTTTTGACCTCAGAAGCTTCTTAAGTTTGACGATTGGATCACTGGATCTGTTGCACATATGTTTGATACTTTGATTTAACCATGTGCGCATTGCCTTTCCTGCTTTCGCTACGTGAAATGTTCTATGGTGTTATCAAAGTTAAATAATGTCGACTTCAAATGAATTTTAATTGAGTCGAGTTTGAAAAGTTGTATTTATATGTTTTAACTTAATTTATTGTCGTTTAATTAATTGAGTCGAGCCCGAGTCAAATTTTTAGTAATGAATCTCAAATCTTGTCGAAATAAATTTCAGATCTTGTCGAAATAAAAACATATTTAGAGTTATTTGATATGTTAAAAGAACGGGATTATTGCATTTTTGGTACACGAATGTGGCATGCACGTTTATTTGATACACTAATATGGGGGGGTGGCAATTTGAGTACACAAATGTGGGGTATGTATGGCAATTTGAATACAATTTTCATCGGAATATTCGATTTTCGTCGGAATATTCGATTTTCATCGGAAAATTAATTAATTTTGACCAAAATTTGGGAATTTTGACTAAATTTGGGAATTTTGACTAAATTTTGGAAATTTGGACTTTTTTTTGTTCTTTGACATTTTTTTCCCAATTTAACTATTTATTAATAAAAAAATTTATTTTTATTTTTTTTTAATTCTTCCGACCCTCACCATTTCGCCGCTGCTACACCTCCCTATGCCGCCGCTGCTACACCTCCCTATTACCCCCTGCCACCACCACCACTCCCGTCGCCATCACACCACCAACATCACCTCCACCACCGTACCCCCGTCGCCGTCACACCACCCCGTCGCTGTCGCACCACCAACACCACCTCCACCACCACCGTCGTCGTCACACCGCCACCAACCCCGTCGCCTCACCACCACCCCGTCGCCGTCACACCACCTCCACGAACAGTGAACAAATATTTTTGAATAAAATTTAGGGCTTAGGAAAAAATACAGCAAATGGGTTTAGGGTTTACTTGAATTCAAACAAGAAAAATAGGTAATTTTCATTTGATTTCTTCAAATGTAATTACAACAAATGTATTTTCTTTTATTACAGCAAATTATTTCTTTTATTAAGCAAATGTAATTTTTTGAAGAAATTATAGCTATGGTGATAAGGTTGAATGGTTATGGAGATAAGGTTGAAGAAGATGAAATTAATTGAAATGGGGCTTGGGGCAATTTGGTAAAATCAATTAGTTTAATAGTCAAAATTGGTCAATCCCCCCAATAATCAATTAGTTTACTTAATTTGGTCAAAATTGTAAAGAATCCCCAATCAAGTCAAAATCAATTTCCATCCAATAATAAGCCACGTCAGCATTTTGGTCAAAATTGGTCAAAATCCCCAAATTTGAACGCACGTGACCGGCACATGTCATTTTCCGGCTGAAATCGAATTTTCCGGCGAAATTTGTACTTAAATTGCCAGACCTACCCCGCATTAGTGTACTCAAATTGCCACCCCCCCATATTAGTGTACCAAATAAACGTGCACGCCACATTCGTGTACCAAAAATGCAATATTCCCTTAAAAGAACACAGCTAAAATGGATTTTTAGTAATTAATCTCAATTTGAGTATTAAAGAATTCAATTAATTTTTCAAGCTGTTACTCCTCTCTATTTTCTTTGTACAAAAGAAATCAGTATTGGGGTCTTTTGATCTAAGAAAGCTCATATTACTTGTATTACAAATATAACAATCTCATATTTTTCTCCTCTCTCAATGTTGATTAAGAAAGAATTGCAATTAATGCACTTAAATAAATTTAATGCCTTACTACCTTTAAAACTAAATAAGCGATAACCCAACAAAAAAATAAATAGCTAAATATAGCATTTGTCTTATAATTAAACATATTATAAGTTTGCTCATCATTTCCAAAATTAACTCAATGATACATTAATATCGATATATTAATTTATCGATATATTAATATCTCTCTAAATTAATACAATTTTATGGTCCCAATGTTATTAATTTATAGAGGTTTTACTGTACTACCAAAGTGACTTTAGTTGTAAAACAACAAAATTCAAACACAATTTAATGACTTTTGTAAACTCGAGCTCTAACTCGTTGACTAACAAATCAGCTTGCAAACTCAAGCTTAAACCGAGCCCAAACTCGTGAGCTCGAATATGAGCTAGCGAGCTTGGGCTGAGTATTGCTTACACTTAAAAAAAATTAAATGTTACATTTTTAAGATAATTAATCTATATACTACTATAAAAGTATGGATCTTGTAAGTGTTTCTTCCCATTGTGAAATGACGTTATTGCCCTTACTTAAGCCACTTTATTACAACTTCATTGTTATATAATATTATCATAACTACTTAAGGAAAATGTCCATCCATCACCATTCATCACCTTTCATTTGAAGAGTAACATCTTCAAATTATGAAATTAAATCATTTTCTATATCTTTTTTAACATATTATATAATAAAAGGAATAGTGCTCTAAATTAGTCCTCACGTTTTTACATATTTTTTTACACTTTCTGAATTTGCATCTATTTATTTTTTAGCTTTCCTTAATATGTATTTACAGTTTATTTCATTGTTCTAAACACTTTGTAACCAATGCAATTAATGAAATATATTTAATGTGTTACTATCGCAATTTAATTTTTTAATACAAATACAATGTAGTAACAACATGAGAAAAAAGCTATCTACCAATTTAAATTGTATGCTATTAGTTGTTATTAATTTAATAGAAAGTGGGAGTGCCTTTTATGTCTCATAAATCTTGTAGAAAAGTAGTGGACATAAATTTGATAAAAATTGGGGTGGATCTTAAATACTCATTAATTTAATAGTAAAATGTTGAATTTTATCTTTATTAAATTTTGTATCAAGAAAGAAACAAAATAATTGTTAGAGATTAGAATTTTGGTTCCTTGTTAGTATTGAAATTATTAAATTGCACCCAATTCTAATTCTAATGTCTCACTTTCTTCCCAACTTTATTATATCTTATCAATATTATTAATCTTAAATTTAATCTTAAATGCACTTGTAATATAATTTTACTTTTTAAAATGACTAATAAAAGTAAATAATTAGGAGAAATACTTCTATTATTTTAGTGAGAAAATTGTTGATTATACTACATTATTTTTAAAGTTATAAAAGTGTATTATTATAAGAGAACAGAAGATCGAGGAATTAATATCTTCAAAATATGATATTGATATATTTCATAATATTCTATTTCAAATAAAATAGTTAACAGTCTAAAAGTGAAGAAAGTCTAATGATTAATTAGATGATGTTTCCATTTTTCTAATTTTTAAGAATTCAAAGGAAGATGTTCTTTTAGAATTTATCTATTTGTTCCTATATTTTACTTAACATTAAAGATTCATAAAATTAAGATTTTTATTTAATATTTTTATTGAATCTTCTTTATTACTCCTAATACTATAATAAGAGAGAAAATTTAAAAATAAATTATACAAATATATAGCATGAACTTTAAATATGGTGAATTATCGGTAGCTATATGTATCACATATAATAACATTAATAGTCATATCATACTTAGTGTATCTTCATATTTATTAAAGATAAAATTTATTTTTAGTCATACTAGAAATACCAAAGGCCATAGTTCATTATGTAACACATTTAAATATATACGAGAAAAAAGATGCACAGAACATCTAAAAAATATGATATATAGTTTTATATACAATATAATAGTTCTCCATGTGCGGAAGTTAGTTATCCTTATCTATTATTACTTTTAAATAAAAAAAAAGAAGAGATGGCTTTGAAAGCACCCCCGATAGAGTGGGTCTCCTACAAAATATAGTAAAATAGTTCGGGTGTTTCACAATACATAATATTTTCTCATAAAATTTTAATTTTGTATTCCGAATGCTTTTGTAAAATTTAAAATAATAGCATTTAAAATACCTTGCATGTACCATTTTACATTGCTACAATCTAAAAATTAAGCCACAAGGTTTTCAAAATAAATATTCTTAAATATTTAATTATTAAGACTAATATCTCAAACGAGTTCCAAATAAAGAAAATAAGCTGTTTTATAATTTCAATGTTTACTCAACTTGAATCTTATATAAATTTTCTCTAAGTTACTTGAAAAATTACTAAAACTTCTAAAACAATTTTTGTGTCTAAAAAGTTAATGAAACCTTTTCCAATCTCAAACCATATTATAGATTTTTCGTTCCAAAAATCCAAAAGTTTGAATTGACAACTTTGTGAATTAAATTCACTTCATTTAGTAAGTTAAAACTAATTAATTAATTTATGCATACTATTCTATTTTTTCAGATAAATCGTATTATACATGTTTTTTTTTAATATAGATATTTTAAATATTTTATATAATTTATTAATTTACTATGGTAATAATATAAAAATATATTTTGTATTATTTAAAAAGTGTAATAAATTAAAAGTGATATTACAACCATAATTTATTACGTTTAGAACCCTAAACCCTATTACGTAGAAGGCTGAGAACGATTGGGCCTATAAATTTTGTTAACCATATGTGTTTGGGGGTTTTGAATAAAAAGGTGGTGAAATGGCCTTTTGGAATACACAATCGTTTTTAGGATTTTTAAAACTTTTCTTGAATTTAAGTTGTCAAATTTTTCCTGAATGTAAGAGTGGACAATTTAAAATATAAATTTATGTCCAGTTACTTCGTATATGGATGAATGTGAACCATTACTTATTGACATATATAGCTTATAGTGTAGATGTCACATTAGCTTTGATATTAGAAGAAAAAGTAATATATATATATATATATATATATACGCTTTTAAAATTATAGAGCTACAAAATGTTCATTTACGAATCATAAACACCAAATAACTTATGTTAGATCCGAATAACATATGCACATAAGAGAAAAAACAAAAAAGCCGGACCTCAAATTATAGGATTGTGGTGTAACCCAAGTGATAAAGTTGGACCTCAAATTAGATTCAATTATAGATGATAAAAGGAGTTAAAAGCGAAAAAATAAAAACTTACAAGTGAACCTATGAATCACTTTTTCAACTATAAAATGCAAGTAGTTGTTATGGTGATTAACAAAATAGTTAATATATGGTAAATTAATCGTATTCTCCGCTTAAGTCTTTTTATCACATTTTGATATAGTTGAGCTAAGACCTGCACCTATGTTAATAAATAAACTAAATAAAATATAAAAAATATTAACTGAGGTAATAAAAATAAGGATTTATGCTAAAACAATGGAGACTTTATTATTTGGTCGTAGATAACCATCAAATTGAATATTCTATTAACATTGAATATTATATTAACATATGCAATCTTATTTTACTATTATCATATTATCTATATATACTTTTCTAACATAATATTATATCATATAAAAAATTATATTAAAAATTAATAAAAACATTGTAGACTACGCAAGTTCTTTTTGCTAGTACTATAAAATATATAAATACTAAAAATACAAAACTCAGGAGGAGAAAATCTGACTCAGATCTAGTGTTGACTTTTGACTATTACACCCCTAAAATTAATTGATTGTTATATAATTGGTTCCATACAACGTACCCTTTCTTCTTGACATATCAAAATGGGCCATAAAGCCCAGCCCATTAGTCTCTATTAATTTCTTGGCGCCATTTACTTATAACTACTTTCAAAACCATTTCTGCTTCAAATCCTTACACGCTCTCCCCTTGATTCGCCATGGCATCTTCGTCGAAGAGGTTACCTGTGGAACAAGTTCGAGTATGAGAGGACGCAGGCTTTATACACTCCGTTTATGATCTGTTTGGCTGCCGGAACTGTCGAACATGATACTTTCCTCCATTACATAGCGCAGGACGTTCATATCTTCCGCACATTCGCGCAAGTGTTAGTAGTTTCTTAAATTTTCTTTTTATTATTATTATTGTTATTTGGAAAGGTTTTTTTTTTTTTTTGGTTTTGTCCAGATTTTAGTGGTAGATTTGTGCAAATTTTTCCTGTTTGTGTTGATTGATTATTCTTGATATTTTAATAATTTTTCATTTCAAGATGGAAATATGGCATTTTTCCGATTTTTTAGTATAGAAATAGACTATTGATTTTTGCATTAGAACTTGATGATTAAAGCGATGGAGAATAATCATGAAAATGCATAAATATAAGCCTAAAGGCTTATTTGAATTTGAATCGTAATATAAGCTCTATTTTACAAAGATGAGTACCTATATCTAATTTAGAGGATGTTTGGCTAAGCTTATAAGCTCTTTAAAACATCGTATAAGATGTTTGAGAGCTTATAAGCTCTATAAAAGTGTTTGGATAATTTTTTTAAATAAGATCTTATAAGACCCAAAAATAAGATGTTTTGGTCTTATAAGCAAATAAGAAATAAGTTAGGCAAACCCAACTTATTTCAAAATCTTAGATTTGGGATGTTGTTTATATTTTTAAAAGACATACCAACCTTAGTTAATGTTCTCCTTTCTAACAATATCCTTCTCCGAATTTTTTTTATTTTTATTATTGCACGAATTCTCTCGTATAACATTTGAAAACATCTTATAAGTCCAATAGACTTATTTTATCCAAACACTTAAGAGCTTATTTTTTAAATAAGACCAAACATCTTATAAGCTCTTAAAACATCTTATAAGGTGTAAGAACTTATAAGATGTTTTAAATAAGCTTAGCCAAACACTCTCTTAATCGAATTAGGAATAGTCTGTCATCCATGTGTGAGAAGACATGGGCACTGAATTTGGTAGCTTCAATGTATGTCTTCTGTTTTTGCTGTTTGTTTAGAATGAGATTTTATGCTGTTTGTTTCACCATTGAGCTGATATGTGGACAGAGTCATTGCTCGATCAATTGAGAACACTATTTTCGGTATGAATATGAATCTCGCAGAGGAATATCATGTTGCTTTGGTTTATCACATATGCATAATTATTTCTGTTTGTTAAGAATTACTATGCACTGTAGTTTTATGGAACAATCACTCCTAAATATATGCAAGACTAAATAATTTAACTAGTTCGTTTTTCTTGTTTCTTCATTGTTTAAGTAAACCTATTTGTTTGCTTGTAAAAACAATTTGGTTTTGGTGATGTTTATCAGAGAGTAACAGTATTGCTGATTCTGCCTACTTAATGAAACAATATAGGTTTTGATATTTGTGGAAAATATTGTGAATTATGTATATATAAAACTGCCAAGGATTGTGTAGATGACGATGATGCAAAAGTTGAGATTTGCAAACTGCGGAAGCTGCTCAAACTGCATAACTCATTCCTCCAAGTAAGTATCATTAAGACTCTGAAGAGATGCGCTGACACGTGCTAGTTTTTTTTATATTGGCAACTGTTGATCTCTTGGTAAATTTATATTGTGCTTTAGAAAAACTCAAGGAAAACTGTACTATGATGTAGATTTGTCCATAGTGTTTAATAGTGACATGAAGGTTATTTTGTGAAGTACTAGGAGATAATAAATTGTCTTTTGGCTCATAATATCCATATCAATAGAGCAGCTGACTTGTGGCTAAATGTTGATATATAAATATTTATTTTAATGTTTCGCATGATTAGAGTTTGAGCATTGACCTACGCATGTTAAGTGTGACTTTAATAGGGGAAGAGCTTGATATCATAGAGGAGCTATATCACCAGGCTATGAAACTTGAAGCCGAGTTTCACCTAGCGCAAAACTTTTCACATTATTTTCAGGTTTTGATTTGACATGCACTGTTTTGGATTCATCTGATATACTAGCAGAACTAGCAATTGTAACATCACTGAAATCAGATCACACTCGATCAGAAAACCAACTCGCTCGGAGTTCATCAGCTCATATGGGAAGAAATTTACCAGAAGTATACTGACGAGTATGAACAATGTATAGATAGCCTACTGGTCGGCAATAAAGCAGAAAAGTTCAAGTACCGAGGTCTGAACAAAGCGATTCAGCACATTTCAGATTTTGAGAAGGCGGCAAATTTAAGGGTGACAGGTTCTGGGGTGCTTAAGGGTCTGAGTGTCAAAGATATAAAACGAGCTCTTAACAACAAGAAGTTGAACACAAGCATTCATGTTATTTCCTATTGTTGGTGTGGTGATCTCATTAGGTCTGCTTTTCCTCAGGTGCGTTCTTCTTTGCTGTGGGGTTTTAATGTTGCAATTATGGGTTAAAATCTGTTAGTGAACTCTTACTATATTTGTTTGATCTGCATTATAAAAGCTTGAACAAAAACGCTGCATTTTCAATTTCTAAATGCAAAGAAGCAGTAATTACATGAACACCCCTTGCTTTTGCTTATTGAGTAATTCCCATGAGCCCCTTGAGATTTTTCCAATTTCTATCATATCTTGAGAACTTGAAAAACAAGGGTGAAATTATAATCTACTTTTGCTAAATTGTAAAATGTTACTATAAGGAGGGTAATTTCTCAAAGTTACGCATTTTTCTGTAATTAGAGCTCCACACTAGGGGTTTCTATGTCATTTAATCTAAGTATCTAAATGTCTATATCAGCAGTTCTCTACGTAGACCGGCATTCTGTTCTCAGTTCTGCAATTAGAATCTTGATATCCACATTTTGCTAGTGTGTCCTGATCTAGTCAAATATTCGTGTAGATGTTTGTAAAGACTGTACTCATACTACAAGCTGCCTACGTACCACTCAAGGGGATCAAGTCTGACGTAGTTCTAATTTAAGGTTTGATTCGTATATAGAATAGCTCGTAGGTGGTTAAACATCCGTCCCTACACAGAGCATTATTTGTCTTATTTATAGGTTTCTCAACAACTATTCATGATCTGACTTGTAACCTAAATATTGGCCACCACTTGTCATTAACCTGATGGTTAAAGGATTATTATATCTTATAATTAAGTGGGCTGGGCCTCCTTATATGACGTGTCCACTGTTCATGGGCCCAAACCACAATCTTGGGTTTGTCCTTACTGTCGTATAATCCACCTCGTATAAGTAGGCTCGTACAATATACATACATGATATATAATGGATCTCGTATAAAACACTTCGTACAGTTCGTACTGCGTATACGTAAATACCTCGTATCATGTCCTATTTTAATAAAACTTTAAATGGAGAATTGCACCTTATCTAATCTGATATAGATGAAGCTTGTGAAAATAAGTTATGAAGATTGTTAGCAACATATCATGCTAGTTAAAGATTAAACTTCCGCTCGAAATAGGAGTTAGTATGGATGTTTATTTGTGCAAACTTGACATGTTTAACTGCTTGATGGTGAATTATTTATTTATTTGTCATCCTTTTATGAAAAAAAAAAAATACGTCCCAATCAGAAGAAGCCATAAATTCCGAAATAAATTTCTACATTCAATAACAAATTCTCATCATTTGGGTTAAAATTAGATAAGGACCTTACATTTGCAAGTTATGGGGTTTACATTTTTCAATAACAAATTCTCATCATTTGGGTTAAAATTAGATAAGGACCTTACATTTGCAAGTTATGGGGTTTACATTTTTCTAGCACAAGACATTGTCTATCATCGCCAACGAGACTTAACTCCTAATGAAAATAGTTCAAAATACTTTCACTTGTATTTCCATAAAATTGAAAATGAAGTTGAAAACAAAGTAAAAATTTTAGAAATTCACATTATGTGAATTTTCTGTGAGAAAACTTATTAAAATTTTGAAGATAAATCCATACAAAAATCTTCATGTAGGATTATCTTCCAATGGATTACCTTCAATTACATATAGTGTATAGTTCCCTAACTAGAATCAACTTGCATCTATATGGGTCGAAGAGAATAATGCTAATATATCATTTGAAAATCATTATATTTTATGCACTTCAGGCTACAAACATAAAATTAAACATTATTATGAATGTTATGACCCATTGAAGTATTCACTTATTTTTGCTAAGGCGATCCAGGATGAAATTACAAGATCATCCAAGTGTCACGACAAATAGACGTAATACATGAGGTATGTTTTACTTTAACTTACTTACAAGTGAATTATGAATAATTTCCATACAAAACTTTGCATAATTCATAACATTTATATATTATGTTTCCAGATAATGATTTAAAATATGTCATTAATTCTATTCAACCTAACTTGAATGAAGAAGATGATATTATTTTAGAAGAAGAAAAAGATACACATTGATATAAATCAAACTATAAGGACCAATGTTGGACTAAGTGATGAAAATCAGCCCATGCAAAATCCTACAAACAAGACGGATCCGTTGATCATTAAAGATGGGCCAATTACAAGAGCACGTGCTAAGAAGATCAAGGAAGCCATGATAGTTCTTGTAGCTAAAATAAAAGATCAAGTCCAAGAGTGCTCTTCAATGGGCCAAATGATGAATATTATTCAAGTTGGTGGGTTAGAGTTTTAATGAAGAGTTGGGTTTATTTCTTATCCAAAATTAAGGCCCAAGTTGAAGGATGAGTTGGACTTATTTCTTATCTAAAATTAAGGCCCAAGTTGAAGTAATTTCGTCCATATTTTTAAAGGCCCATAAAAAGGACTCTTCAAGATAGTCACATGCTTTGTTTAAGCTTTTAAAGGGATCCTAGAACATAGTGTACCATTCAAGGTATCTTTTGACTAGTTTTAGGGTGAATAAATGTGGTCAAAAGTGTCATCAAGATGTTTAGGGTAATTTTGGTCTAAAGTGTAATGAAGATGTTTTTAAGCATCTTAGGAGTCTTTTGTAGCCTATAAATAGGCATGTAAACATTTGTAAATGATCAACCATTTTTAAGTATAAAAATTCCTTGAATTTACTATCTCTTGTGAGAGTATTTTCTTTTGAGAACTTATCAAGATTCTTGAGCAAGATCTTGTGGCGTTCAACATACCGAGGTTCTTGGCTCATCCTATAGCCAACGGGTCGAGGTTTTTAAGCTCTATATAAGATCAAACCAGATTTCGATTTTTGGGGAGATTCTTATCTCATACGTTGGGTTCTTAGATCATTATATCTAATGGGTCCTTCGTCGTATCCACATCAGTTTGGTATCAGAGCAATCTGGTATTGATCTGAATTTTAATTTTTCTTGTTATTTCGTTCTAGTGTAAAAAAAAAAAAAAAAAAGAGAGAAAAAAAAACGAAAAAAAAAAAAAAAACAAAAAAAAAGAAAAAGAAAGAAAGAACGATTTGTTGAGTTATTAGTCTAAAGAAATAGTTTCAAGAATTCCTTGTTCCCTACATCTATAGGACTAAGGGATTGTTGAAAGTTCAAGATATTGTTTAAACTTGAATTTTGTTCTCAAAATTAGAGTGGTAAAAGGCTTGAGTAGTGAGTTTATTAGAGGGGAGGTAAAAGCCAAAGAGTGATATACGAGTGGATTGTGAGGTATCTTTTTGAGTGATACACGAGTGTTTTTGTGAGAAAATTATATACCATGGAGGAAACACAAAATAACCAACAAGAAGCTTTTACACTTAATGCTATGCAACAACAATTTGCAAGATTGAATGTAGTTCTTGAAGGCATCACGGATCGGCTAGAGAGATTAGAACAAGCTACTCCAAGGGAACGTAGAAATCCTAATATACCCCAACAACGAAGATATGAGGAGTGGGACGAGGAGGAAGAAGATGATGATATTGGGGCTGCTCATGAATTCCAAAGGCGAGGAGGTAGAAGAAGGAGAAATGATGAAGTGGATCGAGACTTGGGGAACATCAAAATAAACATCCCTACGTTCCATGGAAGAAGTAATCCCGAAGCCTACTTGGAGTGGGAAAAGAAGGTAGATTTAATTTTTGACTGTCATAATTACTCCGAGGAAAAGAAAGTAAGGCTTGCAGCTATCGAGTTCATCGACTATGCTATAGTATGGTGGGATCAGTTAGTTACAAATCGAAGGCGATATGGAGAAAGGCCGGTTGCTACATGGGCTGAAATGAAGTCAATCATGCGTAAGAGGTTTGTGCCATCTCATTACTTTCGAGAATTATATCAAAAACTTCAATCTATGACTCAGGGCACAAAAAGCGTGGACGAATATTATAAAGAATGGAGATTGCCATGATTAGAGCAAATGTTGAAGAAGATCGGGAGGCAACAATGGCTCGTTTCCTAAATGGGTTGAAAAGAGAGATTGCTAATATTGTGGAACTTCATCACTATGTGGAGCTTGAAGACATGGTACATACAGCTATGAAAGTGGAAAGACAACTGAAGAGGGAGGGTTCTTCACAAAGGAGTTATCCGCAACATTTCCAACCTTCAAACAAGATGAAGGAAGGAATACCGAAGGTTACTTTTGGAAATACATCAAAGGCACAAAATGAGACATCACGAGTCAAGCCTAACGAGGCTGAAAAAGGAAAAGGTAATATTACTTCATCTTCTCGAAGTCGTGATATTAAATGCTTTCGTTGTCAGGGACATGGGCATATTGCATCTGAATGCCCAAACAAAAGAGTGATGATTCTTAGAGACAATGGAGAGATTGAATCTGAAGTTGAAAGTGATGAAGAGAGTGACGAGGAAGTGGAGAAAGTTAATGCTGAATCGGGAGAACTTTTAGTGGTAAGAAGAGCCCTAAACATGCAAGCAAAGTTTGGAGAAGCGGAACAACAAAGAGAAAACATCTTCCATACAAGATGTTTGGTGCAAAAGAAGGTATGCATGTTGATTATTGATAGTGGGAGTTGTACTAATGTGGCTAGTATGGATATGGTGGAGAAATTGAAATTGACTACATTGAAACATCCTAATCCATATAATCTTCAGTGGCTTAATGAATGTGGAGAAATACGAGTTACTAAGCAGGTTTTGGTGCCATTTTCTATTGGAAAATATGAGGATGAAGTTCTATGCGATGTGATACCAATGCATGCAAGTCATATTCTTTTGGGAAGGCCATGGCAGTTCGATCGGCGAGTGATATATGATGGATACCTTAATCGTTTCACATTAAAACATAAAAATAAAACCATCATGCTTATATCTTTAACTCCACAACAGGTTCATGAAGATCAAATTAAAATGTCTGAAACAAGAAGAAAAATAGAAAATGAACAACGACATGTGAGCAAGAAAAAGAGTGGAGAGAAAAATAAGAGGGTTGAATTGAGTGTTCCCGAGGGAGAAAAGAAACTGGAAGTAAGTGAGGCCACAAAAAGAGTGAATTTCTTTGCTAGAGGGAGTGAGTTAAAAAGAGCTTTGGTTGAAAAAAAGAGTGTGTTGGTGTTGGTACATAAACAATCATATTTGAGCACTAACGAACTAACACCTTCTTTGCCTAGTTCTTTTGTATCTCTTTTACAGGAATATGAAGATGTTTTTCCGGATGAAGAACCGAATGGTTTACCACCTTTGAGGGGTATTGAACATCAAATTGATTTCATTCCCGGGGCAACACTTCCAAACCGACCAGCTTATAGAGCTAATCCCGAGGAAACAAAAGAAATCCAAAGACAAGTGGAGGAGTTGATGACTAAAGGCAAAGTTCGAGAAAGCATGAGTCCATGCGCTGTACCGGTGATTGTAGTCCCAAAGAAAGATGGAACATGGAGAATGTGCACAGATTGTCGCGCCGTCAATAAAATCACGGTGAAGTATCGCTACCCCATTCCTAGGTTAGATGATATGCTTGATGAATTGTATGGTGCTTTAATTTTTTCTAAAATTGATTTGAAAAGTGGATATCATCAAATACGAATCAAAGAAGGTGATGAATGGAAAACAGCTTTCAAAACAAAATATGGTTTATATGAATGGTTGGTAATGCCGTTTGGCTTAACTAATGCACCGAGCACTTTCATGAGATTAATGAACCATGTTTTGCGTAACTTTATTGGAAAGTTTGTTGTTGTGTATTTTGACGATATCTTTATCTATAGCAAAAGCATAGAAGAACATCTTGATCATGTTCGAATTGTGTTAGACACCTTAAGAAATGAATCTTTGTATGCCAATTTTAAGAAGTGTTCTTTTTGCATGGACAAAGTAGTTTTTCTTGGTTTTGTTGTAAGTGCTAATGGAATTGAAATGGAAAAAGACAAGGTCAATGCTATTTTAGATTGGCCAACTCCTAAAAATATTGCTGAAGTAAGAAGTTTTCATGGTCTCGCTAGTTTCTATCGAAGATTTGTTAGGGACTTTAGTACCATTGCTGCACCACTAAATGAAATTGTAAAAAAAGAAGTTGGATTTCATTGGGGAGAAAAACAAGAGCATGCATTCAATCTTTTGAAAGAAAAACTCACTACTGCTCCAATTCTTGCATTGCCTAACTTTAACAAAAGTTTTGAACTTGAATGTGATGCATCTGGAGTAGGTATAGGGGCTATTTTAATGCAGGATGGAAAGCCGATTGCATACTTTAGTGAGAAGTTGAAGGGAGCTCAAATGAACTATCCAACTTATGATAAGGAATTGTACGCTTTGGTAAGAGCATTGGAGACGTGGCAGCATTACTTGTGGTCTCGAGAGTTTGTTATCCACACTGATCATGAATCTCTCAAGTACCTCAAAGGGCAAGGTAAGCTTAGTAAGAGGCATGCTAAGTGGGTGGAATTCATTGAATCATTTCCCTATGTTATTAAGTATAAAAAAGGGAAAGAAAATATTGTTGCTGATGCATTATCAAGAAGGCATGCATTAATCACTACATTGAGTTCTAAACTTTTAGGTTTTGAGTCAATTAAAGAACTTTATGCCAACGATTTTGATTTTGCTTCAATTTATTTGGCTTGTGAAAAAGGTGCATTCGAAAAGTTCTATAGGCATGAAGAATATTTATTTCGTGAACATAAACTATGCATTCCTAAATGTTCTATGCGTAAATTGCTTGTAAGAGAAGCCCATGGGGGAGGGCTAATGGGGCATTTTGGAATACATAAAACTTTGAATGTTTTGAGTGATCATTTCTTTTGGCCTAAAATGCATATTGATGTTGAAAGAATTTGTGAAAGATGCATAACTTGTATGAAAGCTAAATCAAGAGCGCAACCACATGGATTGTACAAACCTTTACCTATACCATATGAACCTTGGGTAGACATATCCATGGACTTTGTTTTGGGTTTACCAAGAACAAAGAAAGGTAAAGACTCTGTGTTTGTGGTTGTTGATAGATTTTCCAAAATGGCACACTTCATTCCATGTCATAAGACCAATGATGCAACACATATTGCTGATTTATTCTTTAAGGAAATTGTTCGTTTGCATGGAGTACCAAGAACTATAGTAAGTGATAGAGATGCAAAATTTTTGAGTCACTTTTGGCGTGTTTTGTGGGGTAAATTAGGAACTAAACTTCTATTTTCTACTACATGTCACCCACAAACAGATGGACAAACTGAAGTTGTCAATAGAACATTATCTCAATTGCTTAGAATTTTAATTCAAAAGAACTTGAAAAATTGGGAAGACTGTTTGTCCTTTGCTGAATTTGCATATAATAGAAGTGTCCATTCTGCTACTAATCACTCTCCATTTGAAGTTGTATATGGTTTTAATCCACTAAGTCCGCTTGATCTTATTCCAATACCTGTCGACGAACGAGCAAGCCTTGATGGAAAAGCGAAGGCTGAGATGATTAAGAAATTGCATGAAAAGGTGAGACTCAACATTGAAAAGAGAACTGAGCAGTATGCCAAGCAAGCTAACAAAGGTCGTAAACAAGTCATATTTGAGCCCGGAGATTGGGTTTGGTTACACTTGAGAAATGAGAGATTTTCAGGCCAAAGAAAGTCAAAATTGCAACCACGAGGAGATGGACCATTTCAAGTGATTGCACGAATCAATGACAATGCCTATAAACTAGACCTTCCAGGTGAATATAACGTAAGTGCAACTTTCAATGTTACTGATCTTTCTCTTTATTTTGGTGATATAGATTCGAGGACGAATCCTTTTGAAGAGGAAGGGAATGATGAAAATCAGCCCATGCAAAATCCTACAAACAAGACGGATCCGTTGATCATTAAAGATGGGCCAATTACAAGAGCACGTGCTAAGAAGATCAAGGAAGCCATGATGGTTCTTGTAGCTAAAATAAAAGATCAAGTCCAAGAGTGCTCTTCAATGGGCCAAATGATGAATATTATTCAAGTTGGTGGGTTAGAGTTTTAATGAAGAGTTGGGCTTATTTCTTATCCAAAATTAAGGCCCAAGTTGAAGGATGAGTTGGACTTATTTCTTATCTAAAATTAAGGCCCAAGTTGAAGTAATTTCGTCCATATTTTTAAAGGCCCATAAAAAGGACTCTTCAAGATAGTCACATGCTTTGTTTAAGCTTTTAAAGGGATCCTAGAACATAGTGTACCATTCAAGGTATCTTTTGACTAGTTTTAGGGTGAATAAATGTGGTCAAAAGTGTCATCAAGTTGTTTAGGGTAATTTTGGTCTAAAGTGTAATGAAGATGTTTTTAAGCATCTTAGGAGTCTTTTGTAGCCTATAAATAGGCATGTAAACATTTGTAAATGATCAACCATTTTTAAGTATAAAAATTCCTTGAATTTACTATCTCTTGTGAGAGTATTTTCTTTTGAGAACTTATCAAGATTCTTGAGCAAGATCTTGTGGCGTTCAACATACCGAGGTTCTTGGCTCATCCTATAGCCAACGGGTCGAGGTTTTTAAGCTCTATATAAGATCAAACCAGATTTCGATTTTGGGGAGATTCTTATCTCATACGTTGGGTTCTTAGATCATTATATCTAATGGGTCCTTCGTCGTATCCACATCACTAAGTTTGCACTTAAAATTAGAATTTTACGAAACCTTATTTCATTTTCTAAATAAAAATATAGAACTAATTTATTTTCGGTGAATATTCAACTAGATAATAATATTTTTGAGACATTAATTATTTTTTCGATGATTGATCCACAAGAACGAGAAGGTATTCACTGATCATTAATTGAAATGCACATTTAACTTATGTAATTTTTTTTTTTATTATAACAGACCTTAAAAATTAAATATTATATTTTTATTTTATTTCATTTTCTTTTCATTCAAAAGTACTTTATAATCTAAAATATTTCATCGAATAATCCATCAAGTAATGATCATCCAACTTTCTCTAATGTGAATTAAAGGTGTTCTTTCGCAAGAATAAAAGGATAATGTTATTAAAAGTTATAGATCCTATTAATAATAGCTAATTTGTATGTTTCAATATTATCATTTATATTTTTCCATCTTTTTTCAATTGTTAGTACACCAAACAATAAAAAGATTCAAATCGGGAATATATTTGCTACGGAATGCAAAAAAAAAAACCCAAGACAATCCAATCTAGCTACTCTTAGCTGATAAACTTTTCAATATTTGCAATTGACTCATAGAAAAAAATAGAGTCAACAAGATTTGATTGTTATTGTTATAATGAATCAAACATGAAGTTTGAGATCTACAAAGAAATCACGGGAGTATGAAAATGAGAGCCAAGAGGGAGTGAAGTTGGTTTAAGAATAATTCTACCCGCTTCATTCATTAGGTCCAAGAGATTTGAGATAATGATATCTGGATGCATTAGCCTTTTAACAAAGATTCAAAGATCTATTTATTACAATAACTTGCAATGCAGAGCAAAAAGAAATTCAAAAAAAAAAATATAAGATGGTCGTCAACATGCTCAAGACAAACCAGACTTGATCCCAAGGTATTTCGAGGAAATTTACATGATTTGAAAGATCATAAAGAAAGAGGGATATATTAGGAAAAGTAACTGCAAATGTTTATGTAATTAAGTGTCATAAAAGCGAAATGAGGCGTGCTCATATATTAATAATTTTAAACTTAGAACACAAAATTATAACTATGAATTAGTTTGATAGGTTTGCATTTTTTGTTCTTAATTGAGAAAAGTACCCAAATCTCTATAATTTAGTTATTAAATATATGATGCACGGACCATGTGGGCTAAAAACTTATAAGATTCTTGCATGGTGGATGGACAATGCAAATATCATTACGCGAAAAATTTCATTACGCACGATGCTATTCTGAATACGCCCAGTCTATAGAAGAAGAAAAGATGGATTTACAGTACAAGTTCAGAAGGCAAAACTTTACAATAAATGGATAGTAACTTAAAAACCATGTTTGCTGTCAAAATATTATTTTCATATTAATGTGGAGATATGTTATAAATTTACAATGGTGAAATATTTGTACAAGTACATCCACAAAGGATTTGACAGCGATAATGTAACCCTACGGGGATGAAGCTAACATTGTTGATAAAATAAACAGTTTCAAGATACTTGATGGATCTTTACTCAGGACACAATAAGAAGAGTTTCTGAAATTAACTCGAATAAGTATATCCAATAATAATTTATTTGCACCCGAATCAACACTGAGTGACTTATGGTTCAAATCAAATTTCAAGAATGGTATAAAATGTGACCATTCCACCAAAACAACGTTTATAGAGTGTGCTCCAAAAGCAAGAGTGCCACGAACTATTTTTTATAGAAAATTTTCATAACACTTTGTATAAGATAAAAAAGATAAATATTGGAAAAAATGAAAGCAAAGAGACGTGATACTATGCATAAATTGTGCAAACCCTATTGAATGAGAAAGATATTATCTAAAGTTGCTTTTGAACCATGTTTGAGGGATTACATGTTTCTAAAATTATCTTACGTAAATGATGTATGATACTTCAGTTTCAAAGAAGTTGCACAAAAAAGAGGATTGCTAGAACTTGACCAAACTATTATTAAATATTTAAATGAAGCAATCACATTTCAAATGCCAAACGAGCTACGGAGAACCGCTCACCCACATATGTGTGAGTTCTTGATAATACACACTTAGAAGCAATTTCAGAAGAGTTTAGACGTCAATCAGGAAAATCCACATGATGATTTTGCAAGATAAATACAATATGAGATGTCAATCAATATACTCCAAATGATTATAAAGCGTAACAAAAGTTGAACACGGCTTTTCCAATAATTTTAGAATCTATACGAAAAAGGCAAAGGTGATATGTTCTTTATTTATGGGATGGGTGGAACTAGAAAAATATTTTTATACCATGCTTTATTGGCTCATTTTAGATCTAATAACAATGTATTTTGGTCGCGAAACAAATAGAATTATCCCAATATATGTAATCAAATTCTATTTACTAAATTAATACTTTAAGTCATAAATATAAAATTACAAAATAAACGACATTTGGAAATAAGAAACATTAATAAAATCATATGATTCACGTGCAACGCACGTGTAATTTACTAGTCCTTTTATGAAAAAAATGCGTGTCTTCTAATCGGAAGTTAAGTAAATTGTTTCTTTTTATTTTTATCCACTGAATATTCTACAATTTGTGTAATTCCGAGCAGGTGGTTTAGACTCTGTGAACGTACAAAAAATTCGATATCCACGGGAGAAATTACTAGGAAAGTTGAGTCTCCAATAGACAAAGTTCAAGCTTTCCGCAGTATAATAGAGAAATGCAGCAAAGATGGACCAAATATGACAGTATATATTGGAGATACAGTTGGTGACTTGCTTTGCTTGCTTGATGCATGTGTTGGTATTGTGATAGGTTCTAGCTCAAGTCTTAGAAGATTGGGTGCCCATTTTGGCGTTTCCCTTGATGGTTGAGGGCCAAAAATGGTCATTTCGTGATGAAGTTCCTGATTTGGAGGGTCAACAACTTCTAACACAGTTTCTACATGTGCAAAAATTCACGCTTTTCTTCTCGGGTTTTAGAAGATCGGAAAATGTTCATATAATAGGATCGTATTCATATACACGCAAGGTTGCTATTTTCTGTTGCTGCTAACAAATTAGCCTTGTTGTTCCCTACAGGGATTTCCATTCAGAACTGTAAACGGTTAATCTTCTGGCTGGAGTTTTACGATGTAAGTTACTTATTTACGCCTTTTCATCTTTGGTTACAGTGAAATAGTTATATTAGTGATATTATTTTCAGGTGACAATATCAAGATTATCAGTTTTTTTTCAATTTATTAAGTTATAATTTTTTTTTTATTTTGCTCAAGAACTTATTTTGACGAGCTTGATAGTGATAATATTTGTGTTAACGCGCAATTAATGAGTACAGATGTATTTGACAGCTCAATAACATCACATAAATAGATAGTCATTGTAGTCATTTTTTCAGTACATATTTGTATGTAATGATCAGCTTGCAAAAAATGTTGTCTGAATAATTGTCAATAAATGACAACGTAGACACAAAAACATTATTTTTTTATACTCTAGACATAAAACATTCAATTATTATAATTCTTGACATAGATAACTTATAAACAATTTTGTTATGGTCACTTGTAACTTGTGCTATTTTCTTTTTTTCCTTGTAATGTATACAGATTCCATTTCCACGTTCTGATATTCACTAACATGTCGATCAAATGTTTATGCAGATATATGAGACCTCATCTTTCAGCAATGACGTAGATTTTTAGTCGCATCATAATTGCAATTTTTTCATTATAAATTCGCAGTATAAGAAATTGATGTAAAGTCGAATTGCTTACTTTTATTTGTAAATAAATGAAAGTACTATAACATCGTCACATGAACAAGTGAAGTGTAATCTTTTTCCCTTTTCAGCTCTACATCATTCTAGTCCTTCGAAACAAAATCAAGAAGTCCCGAGTAAATCTATGACGTGAAGAACTAAATTGCACATTTAGGACAATTAGTCTATACGGCGACTCCAAATTAAATCCGATCAGACTCATAAACAATTCTAATTACACAATAATGAAGAAGGTGATGATCATAATTCATACTTACTTCATTTTATGTTTGTGGGTACAAAAATCTGATACGACAAAATTCGTTACTAACTACATTTTACTACATTCGAAAATAACAGGTAGATAAGTTTCATTAGTGCAATCTATAATTCTTTTAAACTATCCGAAAATCGACCCACTCAAAAACCGTAATAAATGATCATGAATATATACACAATTCCGATTTACATAATAACAATAAGAAATGTTTTATACAAGCGATACAAGATCAATAAATACTTACCAAGTTGCTGAACAATTGGGTCGGGTCAATGTACATAAAATGGGCCCAAATAGCCCAGCCCATTACACAATAAATATCACCCGCCATTTTTTCTGACATCACTTATAAGACCTCAGCGTTTCAGTTTTTAAAACTTCTCAAAACCTTACGCTATTATCACTCACTCTCCTCTCGATTCGCGAGAATCAACGGTTGAGTTTGAAATCGCCATGGCATCTTCCTCTGAACAAAGTATGGCGAGAAGATTGTGGAACAAGTTCAAGTATGAGCGAACGCAGGCTTTATACACTCCGTTTGTGGTCTGTTTGGCTTCAGAAACTCTCAACCTAGATAATTTCCTCCATCATATGGCTCAGGACGCTATTATCCTCCGCACATTCACGCAAGCGTTTGTAGCTATCACTTTCTTGAATTTTCCTATATTATTGTTATTATTTGGAGCATATTGTTGCTTTTGTGGAGATTTTTTTGGTAGAGTTGTGTGAATTTTGTCTTTTCGTGTGGATCGGCGATGCTTTTTGAATCAATTTGATATTTTATAGTTTTTTAGATCGAGAAATTGAAGCTTTCCGAATTTAGTTTAGGAATATCTGAGTCTTTCGAACAGGAAGATGATTTTCTGGTTTACATATAGAAATAGGTCATTAATTTTAGTAGTCAAAATGTGACGCTTAAAGTGAAGCACTGTAATCAATAACATAAAATATGCATAGATATAAGACAAAAGGATTATTTTAATTTGACTTAAATATGCCTGCATTCTCTGTTCAAATTTAACAGAATTAGTAATAGTCTATCTTAAATGGCCAAATTCAGTTTTATTAAGTCATCCAAGTATAAATTGACTTTTATAGCCAGTGTATATGATTAACTATTGCATGTGCAATGTATATGAGTGCTATGCCGTGGATTGAAACAAAGATTTAGAATGTGATGTTATCCCGTTTGTTTAGTCATTGAGGTGATATGTGGACAGAATCATTGCTCTTGTTTGTTTAATCTTTCTATAAGTTGAATACACTTGTTGTGGTATGAATATGAATTTCACCGACGAATATCATATTGCCTTTGTCGCATTCATATATAATAATTTCAGTTAGGGTTGTATAATTCATGTATTGAGTAATTAGGAGCACTAAGTTAGGAATGTCATATATCACCTGGTTACTCGTAAGAGTTACTACGCACTGTTGTTGTATGGAACACTCACTCGAAAATACTTGTTATGGCTGAGCACTGAGAAAATGAATAAGACTCAAACCTAACTAGTTTAAATTAGATTAGAAATGAATGTCAGAGAAAAATGTTTGGTGATTCTGAGCACTAGAACGAGAAAATGAGTTTCAAACTCGTAAACATTCATCATATGCAACTTAATATATGATACCAAACATTCATTTTGAGCACTAACTAGTTTATATGGGAAAATGAGCACACAATAAGCCTGCTTGCATAAACAATTTGGTATTGGTGATTCTTTTTCCAGAGATTAATGACCGAGTTTCAGCTGTTTATTTAAGAAACATTAAATTATGCCTACTCAATGAAAAATATGGATGTAACGTCCCCCAATAGGATTTTGTTTTATGGTGAAAATGTTGTGAATTAGGTATGAAATAGCAGAGGAGTGTGCAGATGTCGATGATGCGAAAGTTGGGATTTGCAAACTGCGGAAGAGTATTTCTAAAATGCTCAAACAGCGTGACTCATTGCTCGAAGTAAGTATTATAAGGTTTTGAAGAGATGCACAGATGCTCTAAATTTTGTTTCTTGCGTAATATATCATCTTAGTTGACACATCTCTAGTTTTGTATCTTGGCCACTCTTGGTTATAGTGATTATGCTGGACACATGGACATGCAAGGATGATTTGGTGAATTACTGCAAAAGAATTAATTTTATACTAATGATATCTTCCGCATGGGGGTGGGGAGGGGGTCCGCTTATACCTCGAGAAGTAAATTGTGTCTTTTGGTTCATTTTTTTCTTCAGAATCTTCAATGAGTTGTGGCTAAATGTTGCTATGTTTTCTATTAATTTTTCATAATTAGATGTTCGGCCTTGACCCGCAAAAAGAAAACACGCCAAATGTTGCAACTTTCAAGTATATTGATTTTTTGATGGAAACAGCCACTGAAAAAGTCGAAGGAGTAAAAGAGCTAGCTGCTACTGCAGCTTATATCCTTGGTGCTATGACACCTCGTAAGAGGCTCTATGCCTTTCTGGGTAAAGAGTTGCAGGCACTTCTTGATCCCAGGAAAGACATTCATCCAAACCAAAAATGGATTGACTATTATTCCTCCGACGGTTTTCAGGTTTGTATTTGTTAGGATCGGAAAATTCTTCTATTCATAACAAGAACAGAATTACAGGAGGAGTCAAGCTCACTCGACTACAAAAAACCGAACCTATTAATCTCACACACTCTCACTTAATGTTTTTCTCTCTATTTGTGATGCTTCTAACAAGCAAATGACACTTCTATTTATAGGCACATAATTTGGAGTAGTTGAGGCATTGAGTGGGTTGTTGGAGTAGTTGAAGCATTGAGTGGGTTGTTGGAGTAGGTGAAGGTTTAAGTGGGTTGTTGAAGGTTAAGTGGCTGGAAATATTACAAATCTCCCCCTCCAGCCTTTTCCGTAGATCCTGCATTCCAACAATGCTTGAACACAGTTTGTGTTTCTCTGGTGTTAACACCTTTGTTAACATGTCCGCAGCATTCTTGTCTGTGTGAATCTTTGAAAGCTTCAACTCATGCTCCTCGATTGCTTCTCTAAGCCAGTGATATCGAACATCAATATGTTTCGTGCGAGAATGGTACATCGAATTCTTGCTAAGATCCATAGCACTCTGACTATCACAATGAATGATGTACTCCTGTTGCGGAAAGCCCAATTCTTGGAGAAAACGCTTTAGCCACATAAGCTCTTTTCCGGCTTCAACAGCGGCGATGTATTCAGCTTCTGTTGTAGACAACGCTACACACTTTTGCAACTTGGATTGCCACGAGACAGCTCCCCCTGCTAGTTTGAATATGTAACTTGAAGTGGATTTTCTACCATCAAGATCTCCTGCCATATCAGCGTCTGTGTATCCTTCCAAGATTGGTTTTGCTCCACCATAGCACAAACATAGTTTAGTTGTACCTTTTAGATATCGTAATATCCATTTGACAGCTTCCCAATGTTTTTCTCCTGGATTTGACAAGTATCTGCTCACAACACCCACAGCGTGAGCAATATCAGGCCTCGTACACACCATTGCATACATCAGACTTCCTACTGCAGAAGAGTAGGGCACTGCTTTCATCTTCTTCTTTTCTTTCTCGGAGGAAGGACAATTCTTCTTACTCAACTTGAAGTGGTTTGCTAGCGGAGTGCTGACAGGTTTTGCTTTTTCCATGTTGAACCTTTTGAGCACGCGTTCAACATACTCCTCTTGTGACAAGAACAACTTCTTTGCTTTCCTATCACGAACGATTTTCATGCCCAAAATTTGTTGTGCTGGACCTAAGTCTTTCATATCGAAAAACTTGGACAATTCCTGTTTTAAGTTGTTGATCATGGTTGCATCTTGGCCTACTATCAGCATATCATCCACATAGAGTAGAAGGATGATAAATTTACCATTTGGGAACTTCTTTAGGTACACGCAGTGGTCTGCAACTGTTCTCTTGTATTGATGTTCCACCATGAAAGAGTCGAACTTCTTGTACCATTGTCGTGGAGCTTGCTTAAGACCGTAGAGGCTCTTCTTTAACTTGCAAACAAGATGCTCTTTCTTTCGAACTTGGAAACCTTCGGGCTGCTCCATGTATATTTCTTCCTCCAAATCACCGTGGAGAAATGCTGTTTTTACATCCATCTGCTCAAGTTCAAGATTTAGGCTGGCAACCAATCCGAGAACAACTCGAATCGACATCATCTTCACAACCGGCGAAAAAATCTCATCAAAGTCAATTCCTTGCTCTTGTTGGAAACCTTTGACCACGAGTCTCGCCTTGTACTTCATAATTTTGCCTTTGTCATCTTTCTTCAATTTGAAAACCCATTTGTTTTTCAAAGCTTTCTTTTCGTCGGGAAGTTTCACCAACTCGTACGTTTGATTTTTGTGCAATGAGTTCATCTCATCTTCCATGGCCTTCCACCAAAGGGATTTGTCTTTATGAGATTGAGCTTCTCGAAAGCTCTCTGGCTCCCCCTCGCTGGTAAGAAGGATCCATTCACTTGGCGAGTATTGCCTTTGTGGAACCAAACCTCGTGCAGAACGTCGAACTTGAGCATTGTGAGTAATGCCTTGGGGTGACCGCTCCCCCCGCTCAGGAATCTCCTCATCTTGATCATCACCAACATCTGCTGGAACATCTTGTTCAACATGAACATTATCTGGCAATTCCTCATTGTCGGAAGGAATGTGGGATGATTCGGGAACATCTTCTGGAGCACGAGAACTTTGTAGTTTGCCTACTTCTCGAGCAAACTCATGGAACTCGTTTTCATGGAACACCACATCTCTGCTCCGAATAACTTTCTTACTCTCAGGATCCCATAACCTGTATCCAAACTTTTGATCTCCATATGCACGGAGTTGACCTGTGATCAAGCTTCTTCCTTAGCTCTTTGGGTATGTGTGCAAACGCCTTGCAACCGAATACTTTCAAGTGAGAGTAAGAAACATCCTTTCCAGACCAAATCTTTTCTGGAACTTCAAAGTTCAGTGGGACTGATGGTGACCTGTTGATAAGATAACAAGCTGCCACAACAGCTTCTCCCCAGAATGACTTAGGCAGTTTAGCCATACTGAGCATGCATCGAGCTTTTTCCACAATGGTGCGATTCATTCTTTCAGCTACGCCATTATGTTGTGGAGTACGTGGTACCGACTTCTCATGTCTGATCCCATGTTCAGCACAGTATGCTGAAAACTCGCGGGAAGTGTACTCGCCTCCATTGTCGGATCGGAGACATTTCAGCTTCTTTCCTGTCTCTCTTTCTACCATTGCATGGAACACTTTGAAGCGGTCGAACACTTGATCCTTCCTGCTGAGACAATAAGCCCATACCTTCCGTGACGCATCATCAATAAATGTCACAAAATATCTGCTTCCGCCAAGAGATTCTTCATCAATGGGACCACAAACATCTGAGTGGACAAGACTCAGCAACTCAGAACGATTCTTTCTGGTCGAACTGAAGGAAACTCGGTGTTGTTTCCCAAATAGACAATGTTGGCAAGGATCCAATGGAACTTCTTTGTTAAATGAGATACCCTCCTTCTTTGCAAGTGTCGCCAATCCCTTCTCGCTCATATGGCCCAATCGCTTGTGCCATAAGTTTGGTGATATCTCTTTTTCGACAGCATTGAAACTTGGATGATACAACTTTACATGGGTTTTGTAAAGAGTACCACAAATATGTCCTCTAGCAATAACCATAGAACCTTTCGATAACTTCCACGTACCTTCTTTAAATTGATTTTCATAGCCCTGCCGATCCAGAGCTACTCCTGAGATTAAATTCAATCTCAGATCGGGAACATGTCGAACATCTTTTAACACAAGTGTACACCCAACACTGGTTCTAATGTGGACATCACCAATGCCAACAATACTTGAGAAACTCGTGTTTCCCATCTTTACAGCACCATGGTCTCCGGATCTATAAGTCGTGAATAGATCCCTGTGCGGAGTGGCGTGAAATGAGGCAGCGGTGTCAATCACCCACTCAATATCATGAGTACCCACATGTAGGCATGCTTCTTCTCCGCATGTAACAAGTGCAATGTTTGGTGACATAGTAACCATGGTTTCACCGTCTTCTTTATCCGAACTCTGGCTTGTCTGCGGCTGTTCCCGTAGAAACTTTCGACAGTCCCTCTTTCTGTGACCATAACGATTACAATAGTTGCAATACCCCTCGAACCAAGTATTGGTAGCGACGGACTTACTCCGTTCTTGCGATCTACCTCGAACTTGAGATCTACCTCTACTTTGGCCTCGACCTCTGCCTCTGCCTCGACCTCGTCCTCTACCACCGCTTCTGCCTCCTCCTCGCCCATTGTTTTCTGAAACAAGGGCATGTGACTGATCGGAACCAGCTTCTTTTCTTCGGGCTTCCTCGTTCATCAAGGCGTCTGAGACCATTTGCATGGTCACGATGCCGCTGGGGGCGGAATTGCTGAGAGTGACAACAAGGGTCTCCCAGCTGTCGGGTAGAGAGCTCAGGAGCAATATGGCTTGTTCCTCATCTTTAAGATCCCATTCGGATGCACTCAACTGGTTCACGAGATCTTGGAATTGGCTCGTGTGTTCTGATACAGAGGTACCACCACGTAGCTTGTGGTTTACTAATCGTCTCATCAACAATGTCTTGTTTCGGGCCGTTTTTGCCTGAAACATGGACTCAAGCTTGTTCCATAGTGTGTACGCACTCTTCTCTTGTGCAACATGATGAAACACACTATGATCGATCCACTGTCGAATTTGTGCAACCGTTTTCCTGTTCATTCTTGCCCATTCATCGTCCGTCTTCTTATCGGGTTTGACACCTTTATTTTTGAGCGGCTCGGCCAAATCTTTCAGATTTAGTAAGTCCTCCATGCGAGGTTTCCACATGTTGTAATTAGTGGACGTGAGCGGAATCATGGTGTCCGATGATGATTTTTCCATAATAAATGTTCAACAATATCTCGTACCTTATTTTCGAAACCAAATTTGGACAAACGGAGCTCACCGTTGAATCCGGAATGGTCGAAAATGGTAGGGTAGCTACGTTCGGGGTCAAAATACAATTTTTGAAAAATTGAGGGACCAAACTGCAATTTTTTAAAACTTGAGGGACCAAACTGCAATTTTTCAAAACTTTAGGGACCAAATTGCAATTTCCAAAAAATTACAGGTTGGTGACGTGGCACTGGTGACGTGGCAGTGATGACGTGGTAGTGATGACGTGGCAGTGATGACGCGGCAGTAATGACGTGGCAGTGATGACGCGGCAGTGATGACGTGGCAGTGATGACGCGGCAGTGATGACGTGGCAGTGATGACGTGACAGTGGTGACGTGACAGTGATGACAGCTGACGTGGCAATGACGTGGCTGATGACGTGGCTCGTCTTCTTCCTTGAAAACTTCCGGCGGCGCGTACAGTAGCTTCCGGTGGTCAAAAAAATCCCAAAAAATACCAGTTTTCTCCTCTCGACGAGACGAATCCAACGGTATATTCAGATTTCAATTCCGAGCAAAATTGAAAAACTCGATTTTTCAGATTTTCGAAAAATTATGGAAAAATATCAAAAGCTCAACCTTGCTCTTGATACCACTTGTTAGGATCGGAAAATTCTTCTATTCATAACAAGAACAGAATTACAGGAGGAGTCAAGCTCACTCGACTACAAAAAACCGAACCTATTAATCTCACACACTCTCACTTAATGTTTTTCTCTCTATTTGTGATGCTTCTAACAAGCAAATGACACTTCTATTTATAGGCACATAATTTGGAGTAGTTGAGGCATTGAGTGGGTTGTTGGAGTAGTTGAAGCATTGAGTGGGTTGTTGGAGTAGGTGAAGGTTTAAGTGGGTTGTTGAAGGTTAAGTGGCTAGAAATATTACAGTATTATCTGGAAAAATAACCACAAAAGTGCTCTAATTGATCATAATTTTTATTTATTTATTTATTCAGGAAGAAGCTATGCAAACGGAGGACTTACTGGAAAAGTTAAGTGTGTCTTTAACAGGAGATGAGCTTGATATCATAGAAAAGCTGTATCATCAAGCTATGAAATTTGAAGTAGAGTTTCTCCTAGTTCAGCCAGTTTTACAGAATACTGTCCTCCCTCTATCTAAAGGACGCAATCCAGAAGTACATCGTCTCATGTTATTTTCAGCTTTTGACTTGACATGCACTGTTTTGAATTCATCTATCATACTAGCAGAACTAGCAATTCTAACATCATCAGATTCAGATCAGACTCAATCAGAAGACCAACTGGATCGGATTTTGTCAACCCATTTGAGAAGCACATGGGAAGAACTTTTTGAGAAATATAATGAAGAGTACGAACAATGTATAGAAAGCATATTGGTCGGTGATAAAGCAGAAAAGTTCGATCACTTAGGTCTAATTAAAGCGATTCAGCACATTTCGATTTTTGAGAAGGAGGCAAATAAGAGGGTGATAGCTTTTGAGGTACTTAAGGGTCTGAATGTCGAGGATATAAGACGAGCTGGAGAAATCATGATTCTCCAAGATGGTTGCATGTAGTGATGTCAAATGGGCCGGCCCGGCCCGGCCCGGCCCACGGCCCATGATGGGCCGGCCCAGGCCCACGACGGGCCAGCCCGTCAAATTTTTTTTCGTGGGCCGGCCCATGATGGGTCCGGCCCGGCCCGGCCCAGGCCCACTTGAATTTTTTCTCATGGGCTGGGCCGGGCCGGGCCGCACCGATAATTTTTTTATGAAAAATTATATTCTTTTTGTTTAAACTAAATATTTAATAAACAACATTAATATCTCATTCTCAATTCACCATTTTGGCCAAATTAACCCATTCAACCCACACAAAAAAAAAAAAAGGCATTTTGAGGGGGCTAGGAATCGAACCCTAGCCCCCTCAAAAAATTTCTTCTAAACTTACCATTGGACTAGAAGTGACTTTAATTATTTAAACTCCAAAAATGATATTTGAAATTAAGTGGGCTGGGCTGGGCCGTAGTGGGCCGGGCCGGCCCACGAAATTTAATGGGCCGGCCCGGCCCATGAAATTTTGTGGGCCGGCCCGGCCCGGCCCACGACGGCCCACGGGTCGCGGCCCGGCGGGCCGGCCCGACCCATTCGACATTTTTAGTTGCATGGATTTTTTCCACAGTGCTGTTAATAACGAATATTTCAGCACAAATATCCATGTTAATTCCTACTGTTGGTGTGGTGATCTAATCAGATCTGCTTTTTCTTCAGATGCGTTTATTTATTTTTTCGGTGGAGTTGTGGGGCTTTAATGTTTGAGTATGGGTTCGAATCTGTTGATGAATTCTTAATGTTTTTGTTCGATCTGTGTTCCATAAGCTTGAACAAGAAAACTACAAATTCAATTGCTAAACAAAAAAGAACTCGCTCATAGTCCGCCTTTTGTATTAAGTTTGTAACAAGAATATTGATATTCACATTACAATTAACATGTAATGTAATTTTAATCAAACTTTTAGGTTCTGTTGGGTTCTTGAACTGTGAAGAGGAAGAGAATAAATAAATAAAAGTAAAGCATAAAATACTTTATTTTGAAGCACACATAATACTTTTCCTTTTCTTTTGCATCAATAACATTCAAGAACCAAACAGAGCCTAAATGACAAATTGCATCTTATCTTGTCGATATAGATTTACTTGTGACCATGAATCCATGATAATCGTCTTTTTGTGAAAAGTCTTCTTATAGGAAAGAGAGTATACCAAGTATAACTCTTGTCTTTCTATGTATACCAAGTATACAGTTTCTGAATATTCTGAATTTGTTTGATTTCACACAGGTGGTTTAGGCTCTGTGAACATACACGCAAACGAGTTAATCTACAAAAATTCAATATCCACCGGTGATATTACTGGGAAGGTCGAGTCTCCAACCGACAAAATTGTGACGTTTGCCGGTATATTGGAGAATTGCAGCAATGATCGAAAGAATGTGACAGTATACATTGGAAATACAATTGGTGATTTGCTTTGCTTGCTTCATGCAGATGTTGGTATTGTGATTGGTTGTAGCTCAAGTCTTAGAAGATTGGGTGATCATTTCGGTGTTTCTTTTGTTCCTTTATTTCTCTTTCTGATTGATGACCAGAGACGGGTTTTTGATAAGAAACGTCCTGATTTTAAGGGTCGAAAATTTCTATACACTGTTTCTAGCTGGGCAGAAATTCACGCTTTTCTTCTCGGGTTTTAGAAGACAAAAAATTGTTCATATAACAGGATACATATACATATACAGGCAGGGTGGCTGTTTTTTGTTGCTGTTAACGAATCAACTTTTTGTTCCCTTTGTTTTACTACAGGGATTTCCATTCAGAAGTCACAACTGTAAATGATGAATCTTCTGTCTGGAGTTTTATCAAGTAAGTCACTTATTTTACGCCTTTTTATCTCTCTCTACGGGAAACAAGTTATATTAGTGATATAATGCTAAGTTACAGTATCAAAATTATCGGTTTTTTAACTATAAGTTATAATATGTTTTGTTTTGGCTCAATAATGATTTTGCCGAGCTAAATAGTGATACTATTTATGATAACCCCGTGGTTGGTGATTATAGATATATTTGGCAACTCAACAACATCACATATACAGATTGAGTAGTTGTAGTCATTTCTTTATACGTATATATTTTATTAGCTCGAAAACAATTCTTGTCCCGATAATTGTCAACAAATGACAATTCAGAACCAATTTTTGTTACTTTATATTTGATAAAGCACAAAATTGTTGTCACTTGACATAGATACTTATTTTCACTCGTAACTAATGTTTTTTTTCACGTACTGATCTTCGGTAACATGTTGTTTCAAATGTTTTTCCAGATATATACAAGGCTTCATCTTTCAGTAATGGCATATATTTTGAGTTTCAGATTGTCCAAATATAGCAGTGTAATATGTAAACGCTTTCTCAACACTTCACTATGTAAATATGAATTCTTAGAATTGCACTGTTTAAAGGGATCATTTTTTTCACCCCTCCCGTGTAATAAAACCTCCAACATAGAATTTCCCCTGAGTGATTTTTAGAAAATTGAGGGCCATATTCCAATATATATATATATATATTGCGATGTTTCCAAAGTATTCAATAATTTCTATAATATCGTTAAAGTTGATTATATTATAAATAAAAGTATTATCAAAAATATTAATAATAATACATGGAAATATTAAATTATCTTGGTTTTCGATAAAGAAATATAAATATCTATTATAAGGGAGAATTATATAAAAAATCATTTTTATTAATTACTTAGCTTGTTTAGTTCCTTATTTACGAATCTTAAAGCGCTTTTTAAGCAACACTCTAAATGTTTATGAATAACTTTTTGATACTTATGATTATAAGTATTATATTCAGGATTTTTTAATATCTTTTCCCAAAAAGAAATGCTTTTCAAAATATAAAATCTTTCTTTTTGATAATTTTTTATTAAATTAGGAGAATTAATTTCTTTTATATAATAAGGATCTTTAATTGGATTAGGTACTCCTACCATTCCATTATATCTTTGATGTATAGGTTGTAAGTAATATGCAGGACAATATAAATTATGTAAGTACAAGGATGGCATAAACAATATTTTTAGAGCTTTTCTTCTACCCTTTGTTCTTGGAAAATTTAATATTTTATATCAGACTAAAAATTTTTAAACAAGGGTCCAACACGCTTCCTTAGATTTTAAAATGTTTTTGACCAAATAAATACCGGGTCATATTGCGAGACTTTTAATAGGCATTTCAGCCCCAACCTGACTTTTTTCAAAACAGGTAACTTCCCTTGCAATTCCTTCAGTATTTATCAGCACAGACCAAGTTCGTTTTCTACTCAAGGGCGTAGAATTTTAAAATTAAAGAAGTATTAAACGCTTTGTTTTTATTCCAGGTGATAAAAAATATTAATTCTTCAAAGAAAATTGGGTAAAAGAAAATTTAACTTAGTGTAACATAGAAATCATACCTTAATAAGTTGAAACTTTTTTATTGATATCCAGAAAGTACATTTGTATTTTACAGGAAGTATTTTACAGGAAGTACACTCTCATATTTTACATTGCTTAACTCTTCTAAAACTCTCTACCAACCTCTACTCTACCTCTCTACCAACCTCTACTCTACCTCATTACTCTACTCCCCTTTTTATAGGCAAACCTTAGGAGTACTATTATAGATAGACATTACATTTTTTCAAACTTTGTACAGTATTTTATAAATATCTACTACAGTAACAGCTATCGTGTCCTTAAAAAACCAGTAAAGTTTTTTTATTTTTTCTTCTAGTCGCTTTCTTCTTCATTTCTTCTAAGTTCTTCTTTGACCTTATCAGGTTGTCCCATTTTCATTGGTGAACATATTATGCATGTGCCTTTGGCATGTGATCTGAACTGACATAGTTTGGCTTGAGCTTCTGGACTTGACTCAATTATTCCTGCATCTAGCCATTTTATCTTGGTTTGTAAATATCTTGAAGCAGCTTCAGGTGTATACCTTGCTGGACTTATCATGACAGAAGAGTGCATTTTCTTTCCTCCATATATTCTGAATCCTTTTTTAAAACTATTTTCCATAGTTTGTAAAACTATTCTTATTCCTATCGCTCTTCGATAATGAATATCTTTTTCTTCAAATTTGATAAACTGTTTTCTTTCAGTTTTTATCGTATATGGAATTGCTTTCCCAACTTGTATAAAGTGATAAGATGGAAACTTTTTATTCTGATGAAATCTGGTCCAGCAGAATAAAGTTTTAACATTAAAATATCTTTTGTAGTAACTGTGGGATTATTTTCATAGTAATCTTTAACTCCTTCATATATCCAATGAGGTAATAATTTAATCTCTGCAAATTCGGGACTGCTTAAATATATCGTATTAATAGCTCCAAAATCATACCATTTGCGTATTTCCTCAGGAGGACTATCTTGAATATAATTAAGACGAGGATATATTCCAGTAAAGTCTATATATCTATAATCTGTATTTGAGAGACTAAAAAGTTCTCTCATTGTAGAAGTTTGTTGTTCTTAATCAGCTGATATCTCTATTTTTATAGGAAAAATAATTCTTTTACTTCCATTCTCAGCTTTATCAGTTTGAGGTCTGAGAGAAATCTCTTCTGTTAAAATATCTTCTTTTGGAGTACTCACTTCCTCCATTGATACATCATCTTCAATTTTTTCTTTTTCTTTTAAATTTTCTTTTAAAGGAATCTGATTTAATAATCCAGTAATGTGTTGTAAATTGAGTTCTATATTATTTATCCTATTATTGATCCTTTTTGCTTCAGAGACTAATAAATTAGCTATTTCGGGAATATTTCCAGTAGCAGAGGCTATATCCAGTAAATCTAACGTATTATTTTTGACAGATTTTATTTGAGTTTTGGAATCTTCAACATGTTGAAGTATCTGTTTATTAATTTTGTCCATCCCTGGTTAAGAAATCAGCTAAAACATTAGAGTCAGATTTGATAATTTCAATATCAAAATTATATTCTGCTAAAATAGTTTGCCATCTAATTAACCTTTTATATTCGGGTTTAGAAGGTAAATTATTTCTAATAAAAGCTTTTACCTGTGTATTATCTGTCCTTAAAATAAATTTTTTAGGTAATAAAAAGTAATAAAATTTTTGACAACTTTTTATCACAGCTAATAATTCTTTTTCATTAATATGATATCGACTTTGAGTGTCTGTAAATGTACCAGAACAATATCGTCATAATGATTCAGTTTTATTTTCCTTCTTTTTTAATACACCACCCCAGTATTTTTCAGATGCATTTGTTTCTAGAATTAATTCATCTGTAATAGAAGGGAGTTGTAATTTAGGAAGGTTGATACATAAATTTTTTATTTTCTGACTTGATTTTCTAGGGTTGAGTCAAAATTGAATATTTTATCTTTCTTTAACAATTGTTGTAGGGGATATCTTATTTCGGCTAAATTTTTTATAAAATCACTGGCATAATTTAGAATTCCTAAAAATCTTTGAACTTGTTTTTTATCTGTTAACCTATCGAGAAAATCTTTTAATTTTTATAGTATGTGATTTTGTAATTCAATTCCTTTACCGTCTATATTCATTCCTAAAAATTCTATCTTTTCTTGAATTAGTTTCGATTTCTTTTTGGATAATACTAGACCATTATTTTTACATAATTTATAAAAATGATTTAAATGATATAGATGTTTTTCTATATTTTTTGAAACTATAAGTATATCATCTATATACACAAATATATAATCATATTCTTTAAAAATATTATCCATTTTTCTTTGAAAAATTTGGGGGGCATTTTTTAATCCGAAAGGCATAACTAGCCATTCATAATGTCCTTGAGGTGTAGAAAAAGCAGTATATTGAATACTATCAGGATGCATTCTAATTTGCCAAAATCCACTTTTACAGTCAAACTTAGAAAATATTCTCTTTTCTCGGGTTTGGTTTATTAAACTTTCTTTATGAGGTAAAAAAATATCCATCAAAAATTGTATTATTATTTAATTTTTTATAATTAATCACCATTCTAGGTTTTCCTCGTGTAATCTCAGCATGATTTCTTACCATAAATGCTGGAGAGCTGTGAGGGGATATATTATTTCTAATTAGTCCTAAATTAATTAATTCTTTTAATTGGACTTTAAATTCTTCCTGATCTGTTTCATTGTATCTCATTGGTTTAACTCTTATTATTTTTCTTTATCTTTCATTTCTAATTGTGCTAGAATCCTACTTTTTTCTCAAAATTGAAGAGGATTTTCAGAATAACATTCTTGTAATTTATTTTTTATATTTTCTATATCAGAATCTAATGTTTTTAAGTATATTTGATATTCTAACAAAGGTGTTCCTTTAGGGAAAATCGGCTGCTTTCGTATTTGTTCATCACCACGCTTGTCTGTGCGAGGGTTAAAACTAATTGGATTGTGTTTGGCATAAGCATTTTTTAATCGTTTTTTAATCGTTTTACCACTATGAGATGATGACAAGGGGTTTTAAATTGTATCTGATAGGCTATTGTATCAAAAACAACCTTTGGGAATAATTGTAAAAAATTATTTCCTAATAAGATATCAGTTCCAGTATTATGAAAATAGAAAGGAGGCATTTTATTAAATAGGTTCCTAATATAATAATAGTATTTTCTATTCCCTTTTCTATTTTAATAATATTGTTAGAAATATCTCTTCCTTTGATAGGTTTAAGATTTTGATGATATTGTTTAGGAAAACAATCTTCTTTGCATAAACAAGATCCAGATCCACTATCTATATAGGCTACAAAATATTCTGTTTTATAATCTTTATAAGTTATTCCTATAGGTATATAAATACTATATGGACAAGTCATTTTGGTATATATATTAATTTATTATGAGTTATTTTTAACCCATATTCAGTTATATTATATGGTTTAACATTTTCTAAAAATGTTAATCCTAACATTATTTCTAATGTATCATTTAATCCTTCATTTTCTATTAACATTCTGAGATTAAGAGTCTCATTTCTAAATTTTAAAATTGTTTCTACTATTTCATTTATTTCATGAGTTTCTCCATTAAAATTAATGTATTGATGAGGATTTTCTAATCTATATTTTTGTAGATTATTACATAATTTGTAGCTTATGTAATTACCATTTGCTCCTGTATCTATTAAAATATTAACAGGTTTAAGATTTACTCCATCAAAATATTCTCCTGTTAATTTATAATTTCGAAGATAATCATTTTTTGCATTTAAATATAGATCAGTATATCTTTCTCTCATAGAATGTCTAGGATTATCTATTCCAATAACTCCATTATTTGTAAAAGTTAATTTTTGTTTTTATTTTATAAAAATCAATCATAGGTTTTTTATCTTGTAGATCAAGATCTAAAATAGTATCTTCAATTTCTTGTATAATAGGTAAAGATGGTGTTTGTATAAAACTAACATTTTCAAATAGTTTGGAAAATCTATAGTGTCTTTATTTGCAAAACAATCTGAATGATGAGAGTTTGAAATAGCATAAGAAATAATATAAGTAATAGAATAAGGTCTATCATTTTTATGAAAGAAATCTTTTCTTTTAAAATCTTGTATTAAACTTAAAGTTTTATCAAAATCTTTATCTAGTAAATGATAAGAAATTTTTGGATATATATTAAATTTTAATTTTTTATATTGTAAATTTCCTATAAGGATTCCTATACATGCTTCTTCTCTGTTTTTTTATTCTATTATCCATTATAGCTAAATCTATTGGAGTATCAAGTCCTTCTTTAAATATTGATTTTATAATGATTTGTATGGCACCTATATGTATCCATCCTAATTTTTCTCTTATTTCAGCTTTTATTTGTGATAATTTATTCTGTAAGTCTCTTTTTGATAGTAAGGGTATTGTAATTTTATTAGAAGTTAAAGAAACTTCTAAAGCTCTTTCATTTATGCTTAATCCATAAAATAAATGATGTTTTCTAGGTTTTAATCTTAATTTTTCAAAAATATTTGTTCTAAATCCAGAATAATTTGATAAAGTAAAATTTTCTTCTTGTATTTTTTGTAATCTTTTTCTATCTATTATTATTTCTTGCTTAAATTCTCCTTTATATTCATTCGAGTCTTCTATGATATCTTGATTATTATTACTACTAGATGTTATTTCACTCATCATCTGTGTAATCAGTTTCTGTTAAGATAAAAATACTTTCATCAGTAGTTAATTCCTCAAATTCATTTATTTGTACAAATTCTCCTTGTTCTAATAATTCATTATCTATCTCAAATGTCTTTTTATTTTTCTCTTGCCTTTTAGGGCACTTACATGCATAATGTCCTATTTCTTTACAATAAAAACATCTACATTCTTTAGCTCTTTTATATTTCATTTTAAAGGAAGGTTGTCTAGGCTTTTTATATTTATGCTTTTTATAAAAAGTTGATTTTCTTCTTTTAAAATATCTCTTTTTAAAATGCTCTTCTTTTTGTATTTTCTTTTTATCTTTCCATAATAATAACTGCTATCACATCCAATTAATAGAGGCATCTTGGGTTTATCACAACATAATGCAACTCTTTTTCTTAATCCTTTTGTGGCTTTGGCTAGAATAGCATTTGCACACCATTCACTCATTTTATCTTTAACGTGACTTATTCTTTTTCCTAATGTATCAGTTATATCAGGATTATAAGTATCTATTAATTTCTGTCCCCAAGGGTCAGGTATTTTTGAAAAGAATAAGGTTAAAAAATAACCTGTATCACTAGTTTTATTATAAATATGGTAATAATAGTCTTGAAAAACACATATATATCTTTCAATTTCACATATATCACATAATTGTAATCTCATTAGAGCTACTTTATATTTTTCAATTGTTTGAGCATCTTTATAAATATTGCCTTCTCCAAAAAACTCTAATTTTATAGTTTCAACTGCTCTAGTTATCATATTAGATACACTTTCATCTGTTCCTATTACAATATTGACTACTTCTTCTGTAAGATTTTGCCAATATCTTAAAACACTATTTAATAAACTTCTTTCAATAAAATGCCTAGTGGTAACTATGTCCATTTTATTTATAGTTACTGCAATTCTTAAAGCAGTTTCCCATTTATATATAGCTTCTTCAACATTATTTATGCAATCTAAATCCAAATATATGTCAAATGGATTTATTGGTTCTCCTTTCATCTTATCAAATGGTGTATACATTAATTTGTGTAGTAGAACTTACTCCAGCATATCCTTTGGAGGGTTTGTTAAACATTCCTTCCTTAGGTGGATTTGTACTAGGATTAGGATTATCTGTTATATTAGGATTAGGATCGATTTTAGATTCTGTTATATCTAATCCATTTCCTTTTAAATTTACAAATCTACTTTCTTTATTTATATCCAAATTCCTCATTTTTCACTTAAATAATCTGAATCAGAATATTCTTCTTCACTATTACTCATTTGTTTTTAGGAAATTTTAATTTATTTAGATAGTCAGACAATTCTTTCATTGATTTATTAAGTGTTTCCTTTTTCTTAGGAGTATCTCTAATTCTTATAATTTCTTTAGTTTTTTCTATAACTTTTTCTCTTCTATTTTCTATTTGAATAATTGTTCGCAACAAAGTTGAAGTTTTTTCTAGTTCTTTTATTATCTGCTCTCCATAATATATTACTGTTTTTTGGATTTCTTGTATATCTTTATCTATTTTTAGAGGATGATTACTTTCTGCTACGATATTATATTTATTATCCATATTAATCAGAATTATATTGCCAATCTTCATTATCTATTATATAATATTCTATAGTTTCATTACTGATTAAGTCTATTATTTCATCTTCTAAAAAAATTTCATGACATTCTAGAAATTCTAAACTATCGATATTACTAGTTGATAGAATATTATTATTTTCTATAAACATATCAGTTATGATATTATTATTTCCTATAAACATATCAGTTATGGCTCTGATATATATATATATATATATATATCATACTAACCAATCCAGAATTAGATCGATTCAATGCAGAATTTCCGAAGATTAAAATTTGCACACAAGTTGAATGGATGGATGAATATCTTTAACCCAAAATCGAAACTTCGCTATAGAAACCTCAACCAGATGAAGTCAATGAACACGAATGGCACATATATAAAATTCGATAAATTCAAAAAACGACGAGAGTTTTAATTTGAATAGCCTATTTATAGGAAAAATACAAGAGCTCTAATTTTGAAGGAAATTTTCTTATCTTAATTTTTTTTTCCTTATCTAAATAACTAACTAGATATGAGTAAATCTAAAATGTAAAAATAATAAAAAATAATAATATACATAATTATTTTCGTATCAATATATATATGAGAGAATTGCATCAACCTCCCCTAACTTTGGACATTCGGCATCCACACCCAAACTTTGAAAGATTGGCATCAACACCCCATCATCTAATTTTTCACTAAATTTTCTAGTGAAAAGACAGAAAAGCCCTTCCACTTTTAATTAGAAAATGGTTAAATTGTATATGTAATTGGAGAATGAAATAGTATCACTAAATGACATATTAATTAGAAAAAATAAGATAGCATCTCAAAGTTAAATTTTTCAAAATATGTTCATATTTTTAAACTTAGAATTTAGCAAAAAATATTTTAATGTCGAATCTTTATGAACCAAATAGATATTAGTTAAAATAATAATTTTATTAGATTTGACCTTTTATTATAACACAATTGTCAATTTGAGAAAGAAAAAAAAAACAAAGTGGTATAGAAGCGCATTTACTTTTTCCTCAACTAATTTTTCAATAGGTTAATATATATACCATTTCTGCACACTAGAAGAAGTTTTTGAATTTATTATGAAAAAAATATTTGAATATATATATAGTGTTGGGCATATAAAGATTTATTTTAGTATTTAATAATGTACAAATAATATTTTATAAAATGAGAAAATTAAATTTTAGTAATGAACATTACTTATGATATTAGTAATGTACATATTTATGTAAAATGTATAAACATACTTAAGCAATAAGATTTTTATTTAATAGAGAACTAACTATTAATGAAGATAATTTTTTTAGGAGTTGTGAGTCATATTCTCTAGAATTTTCAATTATGCATCACTTATCATTTATTTCATTCTCCGTATGTCATTTGATGATATTTTGATACATTTTTTTTATTTTTAATAGATTATAAGTTAAAATTGAAGGGTATTTTAGTTTTTTACAAGTAAAAATAATGAAAAAAAGTACCAAGGGGAGGTCCATGTCAATTTTTCAAAGTTGAGGGGTGTGGATGTCAAATGTCTAAAATTTAAGGGTGGTGGATGTAATTATCTCATATATATGCAACTTTTTGTATGTGGTGGATAATATGTGGCTCACTAGTATGGATATATGCGGTGAAGGTTTGGGTGGTTTTACAATATTTTAGCCCTATCCAATATTTGTGGTCTTGGTACATCCTAACTCAAGTCCGGGTTGATAATTATCAAACTTAAACCTTGAAGTTTTCTAATCATTTTACGGTGTAAATTAGTATATTAGAGTCCAATAACACTAGTAAAGTATATTTTTATCAGTAATATTATATATTTAACAATCCACATATTATTAGTGCTAGCATTCAATAAGAATAATTAAATTTGACATCCCGATCACACGATATTTAGTTTAATGAGAAATCATGGGATTCAATTTTAACTTATACATTTTCCTCATCAAACTATGACGTGAAAGTTGGATATCCTTAACTTGGAATTTATTACTAGGATAGTATAAACAAGTACATTGAAATCTTCTTGAATTACTAATTGATTACAAAATATGTACCAAATCTGCAAATACCAAAAAAATATATTATGAATATAATATATTAAAATATGTTATGACAAAGGTGTTGGACAAATGGCAATGAGAAAACTATTTCGTGTTAAGTTCGTTAGCCAAACTTCGAACAAAAAGACAGCTTTCAGAAATTAGGAAAATTTGAGACGAGACGAGTCATTTCCTTAACACGAAATTACCCCGCTACAGGTGGTACTGGTTGTGCAAACGTGTCTCAAGATACAACGAATTCAGTTCTTTAGTAGGACCACTACACACTCAATAACACAACTGAGCTTTACTAACCGCTCGAACTCTCGAAAGAAGAAGAAATAATAAACATAGAACGTCTACTATGTTTTGGTACATCAATTATATTCCAAAGGCCCCTATATATAGATACAGAGTTAAAGACATGATTGAATAAGATTAAATTCTGACACAATGTTGGTATTCTAATTGGCGAAACGTTTTATTAAAACATAAATATCAAGCGGTTACAGTTGACAACCAAGAGCAAATTTAACGGGCGTAAAAACGTGATCAGCATTTTTACCGGGACGATTCTATTGTGTTCGTAATTTCAGACGTAAAAAAAAATTCCAATAAAAGGTATGGTTAGGTGGAGACTAGCTAATTAAAGTATTAAGTATTATGTACAAAATACAAGAAATATGGATTACTACTACTAATATAAGTGTTTATAAAAATTATTTGATCTGTTAAAGAGATTAATAAACATATAGTCAAAAAATAGTTAGTATATATACATGCACACAAGCATAATAGTCTATTGTTATATATACATTTACATTCTTATCTTGAAATAAATAATATATAACGAATCGATACTAATATCTAACACATTATATTTGTTCATTCTCCCTGTGATTGTGTGTTTGGAAATCAGCCAATGTGTTAGTGATTTAAGAAATTTAAAGCTTCATATCTCGATATAATTGTGATTTTTTTATTTGATGGCCAATACGTGTCTTACTATATGAATATTCATGGTCTCTTTTTTTAAGGTAAATATTCATGATCACATACTATTGAAATTCCACAGTGACCATCTATGATGTACGAACACGGGACACGGGATACGGCGCACGACACGACAGGGACACGGGACACAGCATTTTAAAAATGTTAGGTCCTCGAAACTGCTAATAAAATGTGTATATATAAATTAATATACATATACATGTTCATTAATTTACGATAAATATATAAATTAGTCTTTTCATTCTAATTTAAATGACTATTTAGAGAAATAAACTATAAAAATGACTATTGTATGTTATAAATTTGTATTTGATTTGTAAAGTTATATATGTTTGAAAGAAAAATAAATACTTCAGTTTTCAAAATCACAAAAATAAGTGAAATCATATCAAGTGTCACAAATAATGCATACATAGTAGACATACCCTCTAACTGCATCCATTACGATATTCATATTTTATTTTTTTTCATTTTATTTAAGCAGACAAATTTATTTTTATATTGGACATGGTGTCGGAGAGTGTCAGACGAGTGTCGTGTCTGATCAGGTGTCCGACACGACACGTTGTGATTTTTTGAAGTGTCCGTGCATTACTGGTGACCATATATTTCCATGTAAATATGATGCAAATATGTCCATGTAACCATGAATTTTGAATTCAAATTATGCACGCTTCTCTTTGCATATGTAAAATGTTATATTTAGTGCTCGTTTGGTTGAGGTTTATAAGGGTGATATATTAATTATCAATCCTAATTTTAAGTTTGGTTCAACAAGGTCGGCCCATGATAGCTAATAAGTCCGATGCTTAATCACTCCATTTCTAGGATAGTAGATACCACCAGGTAGGTGGTATACACTATCACAAGATTATATCCAACCTATTTTAAAAAGTAGAATCACTAATTTACCGCTCACATTTAACTTAATCTCTATCTTGTTATATTTAGCCCAATCTTACCCAAAAACCTACACCTACGTCCAATCTTAAAAATATGGAATTAAACTTCAAAGTTTGGTATTAAAACCATAAAAAATAAGCAAAGTAAATATATTTTATATAATCATGTATTTTATTAAAATACTCAAAATATTTTTATTTGATGTATAAAATATATTCCATATTTTTAAGTATAATTATATATATATGATTTTGATAATTTAACTTCAACAATAGGATAAGAAAAATAAATATATTTTATATAATCATGTTATTTTATCAAGATACTTAAAATATTTTTATTTGATTATAAAATATATTACATATGTTAAGTATAATTTTATATAAATGATTTTTATAATTCAACATAAGTAAAATAAATATATTTTATATAATCATGTGATTTTTTAAGATACTCAAAATATTTTTATTTGATTATAAAATATATTCCATATGTTTAAGTATAATTTTATATAAATGATTTTTATAGTTCAACGCAAGTAGAATAAATATATTTTATATAACCATGTTATTTTTTAAGATACTCAGAATATTTTTATTTGATTTATAAAATATATTTCATATTTTTAAGTATAATTTTATATATATGATTTTGATAATTCAACATCAACAATAGGGAATTTTAGACTTATTTATTGTATCACTCCTTATATATAATAGCAACCAAATAACTTGAATATATATCATCTAGGATATTACTTTCATTTATAATCCTAACCAAACAAGTTTTTGCCAATGAATCTCTCAATTTCTCTCATAATTATCAAGCATAATATTATCATGTGCAATCACATGATACCAACCAAACGAGCACTTAGTGTTAGAGATTTTTCAATGCGAATATGGAATATTATTAGATGAATCGATAAAAGAAATTTTTCGTTGCTGGATGAAAAAGATTTTGAGGAAATAAATGATCATTGTTTGTTTTTTAGTAAATTACCAATGGAATCCAAATACACAATAGGATTATATCATCGCAATCTCACGAATGTTGTTTTATTTTATAAATATGGTGTTACATATAAATTTGAAAAAATAGATTTGTAATGAGAAATATTGTTAAATTTCACCTAGAATCTTTTATAGAACTTGAACTCTTATGAACTTAATTTGATGATATAATAAATGGTCCATTTGCTATTATTTATAGCTAATTAAGTTAAGTCACATCGATGTGAACAATAATGTCATGGTCACGATGAACGTGACCAAATTTTGTGGGGCCATCCATAGACAGGATCATTGATAGTGTTTGTAATTGGACAGTCACTTTTCCAATTTCAACTTAAATAATGAAAAGTTATCCATTTTTCAAATGGTATCCAATTAAGCAAATCAATGATGAGAAGAATTCTGGATCCTCCGTACAAAACATGAAAATAAAGAAAATCCAAGATAGAATACTCACCAAAAAAAAAACTATTTCGGATAGGCTCGATACACGTACAAATTTAATGATAATTGACAATATAATCATATTTGGAAAAATTGTACTTCTCCGTGATTTTTTACTAATTTAATTTTAATCTCATTTATTATAAATATTTAATATTTAGTCGCATAATTTTTAAAATTTGCATTTAAACTTATGTCCAAAATTTAATAGTTAACTCCATTAATTAATATTTTAATATTTTTTAAGAATTCATGCATAAATATATTCACGCTATATCTAATATTATGTGTCTCCAGTGCACATAATCTTTTCAAAAATTATGATTAAAATATTGACTAACGAAGTTGATCGTCGGATTTACACTGTGAGATTTGAACGGTTAAATTAAATATAAAAGTTATGATTTAAATGTGTAAAACTCACGGTGAATAATAACAAATAAACTTGTAATAAGTTATCGGAAAATGCATTTTTCCTTCATATTTATTTTATCCATGAATCATTGACATTATGAGTGATCCCATTATTAGGGCAATTCACTTGTCATACAATAGTATATTTATATAATTGAATCTAGTAAAGAATAGAATTTTCATCTCTTGCCATTTCATTATTTGATCTTGCAGGCATACTAATGTTGATTGAGTGAGTTGAGTCATTATATTGTCGAGAAAATGCATTCTTTTTGTTATAATTTAGCCCAAAATATGGGAAATTGTATTTTTCATTATATAATTTAGCCAAATTTTATTTTAGTTATAAGTTTATTTCATTTAGTCTCATGACTTCCAAAATGTATCTCATTTAGTTTCACCTTCTAAAATCAAATAGGGAGTTGGTCAACACTTCCATCGATCTTTTTTCTAAAAATTCTTGCGTGGATACACCATATATGGATTATATTCAATATTATGATATTTTTACTCAATTTCACTATTACTTATGCATAAAATCTCCCAAAAATGGTATGGTCAAAGAGACGGCCAATGTGACCATTAAAATTTGCACGATATAACTAAATTTGGACCAAAATTCAACTTAATTAAGCTAAATTTCGAGAAGAAGAATATAATTTTTCCTTAGTTTTCGTCTTTCAATATGAAAATATATTGGAAACTCAAAAAAAAAAGCAAATTTTATGAGGATTGAGTAATTAAATTGTCAAATTGCGTTAAATGAAATTTCGTTTCCCACCAACTCTAGAAAATTGCAACCAACAGTTTTGAATGGACAGATTTAATAAACTTAATCAACCCATTAGTTATCGAGTTGAATTATAATAGTCGTCCAATAATTTTGTTTTTTAATGGATAAAGATTGGAAATACAAAACATGTCATTATCACATTATGACCCCATATGTACATTGCAATAAGGACTCTAATTAGTGGATTTGAAGAATATTAATGGCTTTATTACTCCAATGATGAAATATTATATTCTAAGCTAATCTCTTCGCAATGGAGTAAGTCTTGTATTACAATTCATTACGTGTAGTTATTTGAATTAATATAGAATTGATTTGATTAATTTACAACTCATTACGTGTAGTTATTTGAATTAATATAGAATTGAATTGATTAATTTACAACTCAAAGTAAGTTTCAAACTTCAAAAATTACTCATTGCAAATTAAAGGAATGATAATGAGGTATGATCAAGTGGTTTGAATCCAAGCGGGTTTGAGTTCACTAAATAAATTATGGAATGAATATAAATATTAAAATATAAATATTACATCAACTCTCCCCAATTTGACCCATCACTTTTTCTAATCAAAATCTTTATTTCACCTTGTATTGCATATGTTTACATATATGACACGTATAAATAATTAAATACTTATGAATGATGTGTGTAATACCGCAAGCGCACAGCTTTCATGTAGTACTAAAGATATCGTTCCCACGAGGACTGGATAATCAAGTACTAATTCCTTCACGTATTTTGTAATCTAAGCTAAAAGATTCGGTGTAAATACTAACTAGCAAAAGCAAAACAAGAATTCGAAAACGAGTTCTAAACGATTGATTAAAGATTCTAGAATTGGAATTTACCACAATAAACATTATCAACCTCATTATGTTCCACTATCAAACGTGAATGCTACTTATTAAGGAAATGATTATCCAATTTTAACAATTTTCTTCTTTCAGAGTATAATAGCATATGTAAATTAATCAATCACCTACTTTCGTGATTATTAAGCTTAATCTAAGCTCATTAATCTCTGTGATAATGTATGGATTCCTCAAAAGATCTAAACCTACTTTCGTGATTTAGAAACCTAAGTTCAATTTCTATGGGTTCCAATATCAAGATGCCACCTTTCAGAATTTTCATCGAATATCTACGATCGTGGAAATAAGTGGCCAACAAATTCACAAGCATTAAGAAACAAGAAATTAAATCATAAGCATACACATTCACGAACTCAAGAAAAATGTAAATTAGTTGGATAACATATTATTGGGCTATCGCCAATTCTAGAATAAAAGAAATTACTCCATAGAATTAAAGAAACGATCAATAAACATAATTAGAATCAACATGTCAACAATAATTAAAAATGAGAGATAAAGAAAACTTAGTCTTGATTAACATATCGTCGAAAATATTGAATACAAACATGCAAGATTGACTCGTTCCTCTTCTTGAATATCAAGCCTTGAAAATAACGTAATTTCAATCCCTAATCTAATGTTTTCCCCCCAATTTCGAGTTCAAGAATCCCCATTTTTGTATGGAAAGAATTGATATAAAATAAAGGATGAACAAAGAGTCCCGGTTGTATAAGAATTCTTTCAGGCATTTAAACGCTAAAAAAAATGAGCGTTTAAATGCCCAGAACAGAAAGTTTCTGTTGCTGGCGTTTACACACCGCGTTTAAACGCTAGCAGCAGCTTCAGTTTTATTTTCGATGACCCTTTTAACCGTGTTCCAGTTTGAATTTGGCTTTGATATCTTCTACTAAGTTATATCTCTATATCTTACATTTACAACCCAACTAATGTGGATTCAATCCAAGTTGTAGAACTCAAGTTATGATTTTTCTACCGAAATTGTCATATTGGGTTCAGAACATAATATATTTTGTAACTTTCAGGCCTTCCAACGTTTGAAACGGATCTTATCTTCTTCATAAAACTTTTAGAGAATTATCTTAGCTTTTCAACCATATAAACATCATTAATATTGGAGGTCTATAGCCCGAGATATGACTATATTTCCGAATATCGCCAATATACCTCTTTTCATACATTTTTCGTTATTTTCTCGAAGTTAATGATTTTACACTACAAACATGTAACAACTTATTAAACGCATATGGGGTATAAATCATAATATAAAAATGGTATAATTACGACTAATTTTAGGTTAAAAAACACGTATAATCGAAATTTATCAATAAACCTCTAAACATATGAAATAAAAAATGCAATAAAAATTTAAAATAGAAAAACATATTCCCACCACCACCCACTTACCCACTTAGATTATAAAAGTTCCATTGTTGTCCAAAAGGAGGTTGAATCCCCAAATTCAAAGGGCCCCCATGCCTCGGCCCGATAGCGCTATGGGAGGAATTAATCATGGTAACTCAACCAATCACAGGGGCTAGACCAGTATCCACTGCGCACAAGGAGCCCCCCTCACTTGAGAGGTTGCTCCCACACTGCCGCTGGTGGGAATCGATCCTTGGTCATTGTCCAAACTTCACCGTTCTGTAATCAACTGGGCTGCTCATGCGGGCTATAAAAGTTCCATTGTTTTTTTTTGGATGATGAGGGAAACCCGCAGCCGCTACCGTGAGGTGCGCACTGGGTAAACTCCGCTTTTGTGTAATAGCCTGCAAACCACACAAGAGAGGTAAACCAGCCTAGGTTGCCCATAGCTAAAAATTCCATTGTTAGTTTAACATGATGTGAAAGTAGGCTTCAATAAACTCTGGTTTGAATATTATTTTCATTTTCAACCCCCCACTTTCTTTATTTATTTATATTCTTCCCTATCAACTAATTAATTATCCTCCAATATAAATACTACATACATTTCAACCTCCAACCCTAAAACACCTAACTTCCTCTTCTCATTCCTAATTTTCTCCATTTTTAGCTAATTTTTCATGCCAATAAAGAAGTCGAAGATGGCCCGAGGAGATTTACAAGCCGATATATTATCGCACGTGGATATAGATACACATATGTGTATGCATATCATGTCACCAAAGGGTTGAGAGTTGATCAAGAAAAGTGCAAGTCGTAGGCAAGTCTCATGCTTGGCTTCCAATACTTAGTTTATATATATATATATATATATATATATATATATATATATATATATATATATATATATATATATATATATATATATATATATATATATATCTATGTTTCATTTTGTTGGATTGATTTATGATCCAACGGTTGGGATCGAGAATAAATGGGTTTTTTTTTTGGAGTCAATGGTTGTCCACATAAAGATTCTTAAACCCTAATTTACCAATAAATTCTTCTGTTTTCGACTTCTGTTATTATTTGAAATTTGTAGCATTTCCTTGCAAAACTCATATAGTGGTTTTTACTCGATCTTAAATCCATAATTCTCTTTTTTCAGTTATTTGGTGAGCTTCTATGATCTATCTAACAAAGAACTATAATTAATCACTATCTCTTTTTCTATATATATATATATATATGTGGCTCATTTTCTTGATAACAACAATATTGCAATAATTTTGTCTTACCTTTTTTCAAAACACAACTTCATCATCTTTAATCTAGCTTCATCAGTTAGATGGATAATTGCGATTTTCATAAGTAAAAGGATATTGTTATATTAAAAAAAGAGCACAAATAAAAAGTCATATGATGTGTAATGCCAATTATCATAATTCATAATTATTACAAAGTGGGTAGGAATAGAAATTTAGTCTGAGTGTACAACAGTAAATGTTTTACATTTGTGATACGCTAAAAGTTCTTGTGGACTCTGAGTCTGTCAATAATAATTTCAATTAGAGAGACTAATATTTTCTTAGATTCAAATTAGGTCGTGTTAAGATATATATATACTTTAATATGAAAATACGGTAGAAAAGGTTGTCTTCTAATGAGTTTGATCAAATTGTTACACAATTAATTGAAGAAAAAAATATCCTGGAATTATTATAACGAAAGCTCAATATTTTAATTTTGTATAGAAGTTGTTATTCAATTTTTTTAAAATATCAATTCGGATATTACAAAGACGTACAAGTCTTTTTAATCATGCTTATAGTCAAGATGCAAATTTATCGATCATATTTTGAATCGAGACAAGGCTTTGTTTGTTTATGTTTTTGAGTAAAATTTCAAAAAATTTCTCGAGAATTGTGTACACCAAAATTTGTGTGGAAATAGTAGTTGTTTATTTATATTTTTAAAAATAGGTTAAAAGTTGTGAAATGTGTCAAATCAATATTGATAGGTTGATAGATGATGTCTGTGTAGAATTATTATTTTAGTTGTTTATATAATGATTATGTGAATTAAAAAAAGTAAAATATAAATAAAAAAAATTAAAAAGTATGAAAGAGAAAGAGAAATAATTATTATAATAAATGATTTGATTGGTGAATGTGTGAAATGATGTATATATGATTAATAGGTAATTATAATAGTTGATTGAAAAAGTAGAGTTGAAAAATGGTAAATTTGGATGAAAATTGGGAGTGTTAAGTTGATTTTAAATTTTATGATTTAAAAACTTGAAAATTGGATTTAAAAACATAAACAAACATAGCCTAACTTCTCAATTTCTAAATTGAGTATTACTTATAAATTAGAGGGTGTTTAAGGGAATTCTTGATAAGTGGAGGCGTGGAAAGAAAGATTTAGATATATAAATCAATTAATTATCATTTTTCTATTGGTTGAATGATTCATCAACAAGATTCTATAATTATTAAAGTGATTAATTAGTTCAGATGGTTATTCACAACTTTGTATCATGAATCTTTTCAGCTGGGTCCACATTTAGTAATCTCCACTAGTTTAATTTCAAATATTATTAAGGACGCTGCTAATCTCATAGAAATATGTGAGATTCAAGTGTACAGACAACCGTGACCACCCGAATCTTAAAAATTTGTTTATGACAAAAAAGAACCCCCAAATTTCTGTATTTATTAAATGACCCACATTACATAGCCTACTTACAAGTTACAATTCCACTCCACCACTGAGCATATATTATTTTAGTTTTTGGATAAACATGGCTTCATCAAAAGACTGTACAGTCATCTAAATTCACAAGTCACAAAAGAAAAATGGGATAAAATTTATAGGATTGTTTCGAAGATAAGCTAGGGTTGTGTTTTATTTAATTCTAACAGTTATTTTAAAAAATATATGATGATTATTAATTTTTGTTTGAAATAGTAAGCATATTTGTTTGTATTTATAAAATGATTAAATTTAATGATTGATGATTTATAAAATAATCGAATTAAATTTAAAAGTAATATTATGTGAATGACAATGTAAATTAATATAACAAATAAACTTATATTAGCTTATATACTTGTAACTGGAAATGATAGATAGTCACACAAAACGTAAGACTAAGAATATTAAAAAATTTAAAAATGGGTTCTGAAGGTAAATATATTACATTTATGTATTTTTATTGAGAATAAGGGAGTAATTTTTTTCTACTCAAAAGTGTTAGTATTATTCCGTGTGTATTCGAAAAGCATACACGAAACCAAAGTTTTCCATAATTATGCATATGTATATTGTACAGGTGCTAATAAATGTCTATTTCTACCAGTGGCGGAGACAGGGTGGGGCGCAGGGGGCCACCCCCCACCAAAAAAATTAAAAAAAAAAGATTTATATATAGTTTATTAAATTTATTTAATCATTGTATAATTATATAACTGTCGCCCCACCCATTTTTGATTTTTTTCCGTTTCTAGTTCCGCCCCTGATTTCTACAATTACACAAGATAATCAAAATTCAAAAGTGATATTAATAAATGTCTATTTTCTTATTATATATTAGAGATATTTTTAATGGATTCAGAATAAATTCAAATTTTGAAGTACAAGCATGTGCATAAATTGAACCATGAAATTTCGTAATGATTTATGCACAAAATATATGTTGGGGTTAATTACCAAACTTAGTAAAGAATATGGGTTTAGTTGGAATTCACTCCATAAAACATTGGGCTACTTGAATAGCAGGTTGTCTGTTTTTTTGGGCTTTGTAATGTGCGGCTAGATTTTGACCAAATACTTGCAGACTGTTAGATATTCATTTTCCTATTATTAATTTACAAATTCCTTTACGGTGCGTTTGGATCGATGGATTTGGATTTGAAGAGTGGATTTGGAGGAAGGATTTCAAATGACACCTAAAATGGTGTCATTTGAAATCCACCGTAGTTGTGGAAAAAAGAGCTCAAAATGAATGGCGAGGGATTTGAAATCCATCATCATCCAAACGAACTTAAATGGATTTGTCGATGAATTTGAAATTCATGGATTTCAAATCACTCGATCCAAACACACCCTTAGATTTCAATTCTTAAGAGTCATTGAGAATTATTTGAAGAGAGACTATAGCATATACAGCAGAGATGTTAGTTTATGTTAATATTTTAAAATTAGCTCGACTATCATATTGAAAATCTATTAGTTTAACATTTACTCATTAAATCATGTTTCAATCATGATTGAACCAAACATGTAAATGGGTCATAAAGGCCCGAATTTGGTCAGCCCATTATGCGCATTTATCTAAGGGCCCATTTGGATAGATGGATTTGAGCCTAGGGATTTACGAATCCTCATCTCAAATCCATTCACTCGTTGGTGTTTGGCCCAAATAATAAATGAGTGGATTTGAACCATTTTTTGACTGAATGGATTTGAAACTCATTTTTAATGACTTTTAAATCCACTCTTAACCCTTGTCATTTCAAATCCCTTCCTTTTTTTTTTCTCTCTCTCCATGCGGTGTGATATTCCAATCTCTCTCTCACTTCTCTCTATCTTCTTAAAAATTTCACGATAAACGTAGACAAATGGGAGCCGTTTCTTTTGCAATGACTTTTTAGCTGTTCTTCTAAATTATTATTAATAGACATATATTTCATATTATCCAGTAGTTACTTTTAAAGCAAGAATAGTTAAATACTTATTATATGATTTTTTATAGATTAAAAATAATTAAGGCCCATGAAAATAAGTATTAATTTGCAGCTTAGAATGATAAAGATAACTTTTAACAATTAATAGTATAGAGAAATCAAGTAACATTTTAAAGGATTTTAATTACTCTATCACAATTTTTAACCAAACAATGAAGTTGAAATCTATGGAATTGAAATCTTGACAAATCCATATAGATTCCCAAACAAAATATTTTCAATTGTATCGACAGTAGAAAAAAAGAATTGATAAAAAAGTGTCATGATAGCAGAAGATTAAACATGAAACAATGAGTTTACTTGTGGAGGTTTTGACATAAGAGTGTAGAATATCAACTTATCCAACCGATAGCAAGCTGAAACAAAGTAAATTTCAAAGTATTTTCTTAAGCATGTACTTAGTTTGACAGTTAACCAAGAAATAGTTCCAAAAGACATTATCTAAGAAGAAGCTGGTTTATATTTAGACTCCATTACAATAAGTAGTTGCCCAACCATGAGCCATCATTTTAGACCTTTGCAACAAAATCTAATTGAACCCTCTCTTGCTTTGAAGAGTAAATACTATTTGTAGGTATATAGAAATTTAAACAATAAAGCAAAACAAGAATACAAGATTCACTCCAAGATCTGAAACAAATCAGAATAACTTACTTCCTTCTCATTTCCGAAATATTAGAATAAACTCTCAATTAAATCAGAAAGGTTCTTACACCCATTTGGATCTAAAGTCTAAGAAAATGTTAAAAAAAACAAAGAGCTCACAAGCCCTACCAGAAATTATATGCCTCTGCCTCGCCTCTGCCAAGGTACAAAAGGCTAAGTTAACCTCTCCCAGGGGCCTAAACGCAAACGGTTGCCTCTCCTTAGATACGATTTCAAATTTGATTAACAAAGTGCTCGAAATGACGCGTTTGGGAGCAAAATAGTGTGTGGGACGTCCAAATCACCATTTATTAATTCATAAAAATATAGTACATAAAAGAGTATGAGTACACTAATAATTCATTCCAATTATAGCTAAAATATACATATGAAAAAATAAAACATTGACTTTTGCTAATATCTCACATTTGTTCATGATCAATATTTTCATTCGAAATTTAACGATCAACTTTGTTTGGGCTAAATACTACTTTTCGTCTGACTTCCATATTTTTGAATTTTAGTATATTTTCAAATTTGTTAATTCATCAATTTTAGTATATTTTCAAATTTGTTAATTCATCATATAACTTTAAAAAACTGACAATTTCAATCCTATTTTGACCGTAGATTTAAAAATGTACACGTTTTTACATGTGTTGGTTACTTTAGAATATATTTCTTATTGTTTTAACATTTTATTAATTAAAAGCATGTTTTAATAAGTATTGTTCAATTTGTTGTTAAAAATGATTTTTTTTCCTTTATCTTTTAGCTTTTTCTAAAATTTAACAAAAAAAATGAGTTCTTTGTCTTGTAGTTTGCAAAATGTACGATATCATGAGCTATAATTAATTATATATGTTAACTTTATATTAATATATAGATGTAAACTTAATATTGGGAATTAACTTTGTAAATTATTTATTTTACATTTAAAGTGAAACTAATTGTACATCAGAATACTAAACATGCAAAAACAAATAATATATACCATTACGTGATACTTTATTATAATATGCAAAATTAAAAGATCTGACTCAATTTTAAGAATTAGCAAAAAAAAAAAATCTCGTAAGTAATAAATCATAATAATATATGCAAGATTACTAATTACTAAATTTTTGATAGGTTATTAATATATTTTGTTAGTTAATTTTGTTTAAAAATCAATGGGTTTGTATATACTTTCTTAAGTTTGTTTTATTTTTGCAAATAATTTAGCAAAGATATTTGATAATTTATAAACAATTTTATAGTTCGTTGGTCTAAATTTTGGAAACTATTTCATTATTATGTATGAACTATTTTATGGGGTGACTTTGTTGAATATCTTTAAATTTTTATGAAATATTTGCTTTTGTTGTGTAGTTTGTTTATATGTGTTCGGGCTAAACATAGCTTTTATATATGAAAAATATAGTGATCTGTTTAATTAGACAGTGTTAAAAATATTACAACTTTTATGCTAATATTTTTAAATATGTATATTTAATTTTGTTTCACATTTTTTTTATTAGATTTTGGAAACCGAACCATTGGTTTTTATTTTGAAAATGGTAATTTGAGATTTTTCTAATTAAAAACCGCACTTGGCAATTTGGTTTTAAATTAATTAAAAAAAATCAAAACCACACCACGAACACCCCTGATCTCCGGTCAAAATCAGGCTTAAATTGCCAATTTTTTTGAAGTTATAGGACGAATTAGCAAATCGAAAAGAAAAAAAAAACAAGACTAAAATTCAAACTTGACAAATTATCACCACTATACAAATAAATATACACAAATTTTAGTCACATATAGTCTCAATCAATCACTTTTGGCCAACTTTTCTTCTTCTAACTTTTCTTCTTCCCAACACTTTCACAAATTTCAAAATTACTCTTCATTCACAACTTTTGCTTCTTCTTCACAAATTTTCAGTCGATCAATGGAAAATTTTGTTACTTATTTTGTATATGGAATCCTTTCTTTTTGTAGTATAATTACGATTCTATTCATCAATTCCTATTGCATGAAGGCTTCATCTCCTTCTTTCGGTTCTCCCACCCCTCCCAAGCCTCTTGTGTCGCCAGATTCTCCCGTGTCGCCGGATTTACAAAAAAAAAGGACTCTTTAGTAGCCCAATAGCCCGACTACTGGGGTTGGATCTACCAGGTATATATGTGTGTGCGTAAGTTTGTATATATGTGTGTGCGTAAGTTTGTATATATATGTGTGTGTCTAGGGTTTATTTAAGCTTAGATTGTTTCTCATGGGTTTAGTGTTTATCAACTTTGGTTTCTCATGGGTTTAGTGTTTCGGGTTTAGGGTATAGAAAATATAGAAACGGGTAATTAGTTTTCGGTGGAGTGAGGGGTCAGAAATTGTGAGATATATAGATGCATGATCAAAAAGTAAGAAAAAATTAAAGAGTAATTCAGATTTTTCATAGAGCTAATTGTGTCTAGGGTTTCATGCAGACATTATGGTTTCATGCTTTCCCTAGGCATTATGATTTTTGATTTAGGCATCAAATTTTTGGTATAAACCAAAGTTGATGAACCAAATTTGGTCACTGGTTCCCTAAGTTGATAACCAAAGTTATGTATCATATTGTGAAAATTTCATTCTTTCGAAATTTTTGGTATAAACCAAAGTTGATGAACCAAATTTGGTCCAGAGGTGCCCAAACGGTTCGCGGTTCCGGTTCCGGTTCCGGTTCCGGAACCGCCGGTTCCCGGTTCCAAAAACTCCGAAACCGTATTCGAACCGTTTGGGCACGGTTCCGGTTAGCCGGTTCCCGGTTCCCGGTTCCACGGTTTCGGGGCGGTTCCACGGTTCCAAATTTATTTATTTTTTATTTTTTATTTTTATTTTTTTTATTTTTATTTATTTATTTTGGACAATGTTTAACAAATAAATCGAATAAAATAAAGACAAACATTAATCGAAAAAAATCCACAATAATTTTTTAAGCAACAAAATTAATTTAATTGTTATTTGTGATGTTTTAACAACAAAACATGAGTTTTGTAGCTTGAATATTATGTTTTGTTGTTAACGTTGTATTTTCAAAAACTCCTAGTCCATAATATTATATTATGCATCGATTAATTTATGATCCTAATAAGTAATATAAGTTGAAAAAATATTAAATTAATTGATACTTAAAAGTTAACTAAAAATAATATGAAAAAATGTTTTGTTGTTAACGTTGTATTTTCAAAAACTCCTAGTCCATAATATTTTATTATGCATCGATTAATTTATGATCCTAATAAGTAGTAGAAGTTGAAAAAATATTAAATTAATTGATACTTAAAAGTTAACTAAAAATAATATGAAAAAAAAATACAAAATGTATGAATAAAAAAAATATAAAAAATGTATCTATGAGAATTTGAACCTTGGAATTTTGAAATAAACATCAAGAGTAGTACCAACTAAGCCAACTCCATCTTGTTAATTCAAGACAACAAAAAAAAACATAAAATTATGGTTAGAACCGGCGGTTCTAACCGCCGGTTCCGGTTCCGGTTCCTCAAAATGAGGAACCGTAACCGAACCGTAACACACGGTTACGGTTCCCGGTTCCGGAACCGGAACCGTGGTTCGAACCGGTTCGATTCCGCGGTTCCGGTTCCGGATTGGGCACCTCTAATTTGGTCTATGGTTCCCTAAGTTGATGAACCAAAGTTATGTATCATGTTATGAAAATTTTATTCTTTTGTATTTCTTAAAACTTCTTTTGATAACATTGTTTGCTAACCGGCTATTGTTTTTTTAAGCACCTATGGAAGATACGGAAGAGATGGATGATTCAGAGTCCGACTCCAGTGAGGTGGAAAGGAAATATCGATTATGTAAGTATGTATGTATAATTGATGTGTTGTGTGCATGTGTATATATCACAACATACTATAAAAAAGAAATAAACAAAGTATTGAAATCCATACAAGATGTTGTAAGTGTACCGATACAACATTTAAAGAAACAATTTGATTGAATGTTGTAATACTGGTATACTGATTAGGAATTTTATCAATACGCACATTTTAAGTAAAAACATTTACCATCGGCCAAAGGATGAGCCCCTTATTTGACCTTATTGAATTTTGGATATGAAATAGATATTGAGCTTATAGAGCCTAATTAGATGGTTCTGTTGGATTTAAATTAGGTTTGGGCTAAGCTAGTGGGCTAATGTAGTGAGTTGTGGAAGTGTAGGCATATTCATTATTTATCGCCTTATCTTTTGATAGCTTGTTTGCTCACCGACTATTGTTTTTTTGAAGCATCTATTATGGAAGACGAGTGTGAGCAAGAGTCCGACTATGGATTGCTTAAGTAGAAAGAGAAGCATCTAATACGCATATTCCGTTTATGTGTTTTACATGATAAAGAACGATTGGTTGATTGTATAGGAGATTTTCATTCTTTTGTATATTTTAAAATCTTTTTTTGGTAAACTTGTATGTAGAATATGGTGATATAGAGTCCAAAGATTATGTATTATATATTCATTTTCGCCTGGTTATACCCAGCCAGCAGACCCATCGGGTAAATGACCGGGTCGGGTCCGGGTCAGGTGATAAAAGAGATGAGCAGGTAATGTGCGATCCACGTAATACCCCCCCGTTGACAGGTTTATCTGTCAAGATACCAAAGTTCATTCATGATTTTTGACCAATTATAAATTCTCTAATTAAATATGTGAGAATGCTACAAACACAAAGTGTGATTTGTGAAGTCAATTTAACCAAATACAAAGAAAAAAGTAAATGAAATTAAACATTAGATCGAACTTAAATGGTGTAAGGACATAGACACAATCCACAATATATTAATTCCTTAAAAGCAAAAAAAATTGGTTGACCCGACCCGAACCCTCCCGGTATATCATTCCCACCCGACCAATAACCGGCCAGCAGACCCATAGGGTAAACGACCGGGTCGGATCCGGGTCGGGCGACAAAAAAAGTGGATGGGTAATTTGCGGGTTTGGGACGGGTACCGGTAATACTCGCCCGTTGGCGAGGCTTAAGTCCAGCACATATCCGTCCTGTTTTTCGACCCGAACTCGTCCCGTATTATAATAATTATAATAATTATTATTATTAATTTCATAAAATAATAATTATCTTAGGCTTTTATCTATTTTTCCATTACCAAGGGAACAATAGCTCTAACAATCTCAATTCTCACAACCGCAATAATCTGCTCTTAACTTATATTTCCACCCAAAATCAGAAATCTAAGTGGCGTGACCCTTTCGGCTCCGGGTTCCCTTAACCAAGACACTGCCTATGAGTCATCGGCTCATTCTTCAACGGGCACACGATCAGTGCCCTAGTTCCTCCCACTGCTTGGGAGCTAAGTGAGCCCCTTTATTTGAAATTCGCTAATTCTGAATGTACCAAAGGCCTCTGCCCTTCCATCCCTTGGATAGATAGAGAGGGAGGGCAGAGCTTCTGTTTTTTTTTTTCATGTTGTTAAAGAGTTGAACAATGAAAATAGATGGCAAGTGTTTGATCTGCACAAGTGATTGCTGAGATTCGCACAGAAACATCCACCTTGAATTCTCTCTCAACGTCGAGCGCTCGCTTCATCAAGTCGCCGGCGAATAAGATTGCGGTTTAATGTATATTAGGTAAATAATCTTAAGCTTTTAATTTTTCACTCATCGATTAATTTTTCACAATCTTTATTCAAAATTGTGTTTTAATTGTTATCAAATAACATGGAAAAGAATCCTCTTGCTGTAAGATTAAAAATATATGGAGAAGAAGCCTCTTGTAGTAGAGTAATAGAGTATAATGCATCCTAACGAGAAGTGGACAAATATTACAACTCCAAGGAATATCATATTGCTTGCAAGAACCTGCAGGAAGGTAAGAAAAAAATTTAGAATGAATTTATCATACTGGGACAAAAAACTATGTCATTATGCTCGTAGTTTCTCGTTGCAGACAGCTAGTTAGTTACCTAGGCAAAAGACATGAAAAAATAAGGCCATAGAATTTCTAAAGGCTGTGATATAATTGCTACTAAATTGTTCTTTTACTTTCATAGATACAATTTCATGGAGTAGAGTCGGTTCAATAATCCTAGAAGCGAAAATATGGAAATCGAGATGATGGATGGGGTCAATCAAGAAGTGGAGGAAGAAAACGATGCTACTTTGAAAACCTAGGATATTCATCAACATAGTGGAAAGAGGAAACAATCTGAAATGTGGCAACATTTCAAAAAAGTAAAAGTTGAAGACATGCAATATGTTGATCGCAACTATTGCAAAACTCGTATTAAAGCCCCTCCTGGTTTTGGGACCACAGGTCTGTTTAAGCACTATAAGAGGGCTTGCAAAAAACGTCCAAGAGGTTTGAATATTCGCCAAAATCTAATAAAGAGAAGTAAGAAGGTTAGTGAAATTCAAGATCGTACAACACATAGTTTCAATCACATATTCGAGGAATGAGCTTGCTAGAATGATTATTCATTTAGTATGGTTGAACATATTGGGTTCTGAAGATATAGTGATATTTTGAACATTTATAATGATGAGATGGCAAAATGTTATAAGGCATTAGAGAAGCTGAAGAGTCGAGTTGCAATAACAACTGATATGTGGACGGCGAGCAACAACAGAAAAGGTTTCATGGTAGTTACTGCACATTTCATTGATATCTCGTGGATGTTACAAAGTTGCATTTTAAGATAACTTTAATTTTTGATTTTTTATATATATTTATGTTATATACCTTTACAAATGTACTTATAATGGTTGTTATTTTGTAGGTTTATTTATGTCCCAACTCCGCATACAGCTGATGTGCTATGTGATTTGCTAACTGAATCATTGATGGATTGAAATATTGACCGTAAAGTATCAACGATCACGGTGGAAAATTGCACCACTAATGATGCAATGCTCAAACGGTTGGTAGACAAGCTCACTACTAAACACATGCTCCTAGATGGAAAGATATTTCATATGCTCTGTTGTGCTCATATCTTGAATTTAATTATGATTTCATATGCACTGTTGTGCTCATATCTTGAATTTAATTGTGAAAGATGGTTTAGAAATAATTAGTAGTGTAATTGAGAGAAGACATGATAGTGTTGTTTATTGGACTGCCTCACCAACTAGAGTTGAAAAGTTTGAGGATGTTGCACATCAGTTGAATGAAAGTTGTGGTAAAAAATAATCACTCGATTGCAAAACTCGTTGGAACTCAACTTATTTGATGCTAGAAACTACAATAACATATAAAAATGTGTTCCCACGACTAAAGCACGAGATGATCACTATAAAAGTTTACCAACTGATGAGGATTGGGAGAATGCAGTTGAAATTTGTAGTAAATTGAAACTTTTTTACAATGTGACTGAAATGTTTTCTGGTACTTGTTATCCCACTTCTAGTTTTTATTTTCAAAAGATTTGTGAAATCAAAGTAAAATTAGATGAGTGGGTGAAGAGTACAAATGTGATGATCCAATATATAGCCGAACTAATGTTACAAAAATATGAAAAATATTGGGATAATTGTCATGTCCTAAGAGCATCTCCAATGTTGTTCACTAAAATGGTGTAATTTTTTCACCATTTTAGTGATTGCTACAGTAATCTACTCCAATGTATATCACTATATCTCACTCTAAAAGTATATTTCACAGAATATTCCTTTTAAACCCCATTTACTATTATTTCTTATATTTTACAAATAACACCCTACATTTAATTCTTTATTACATATTCATCCAAGTTAATATTTTTTTATATTTTATAAACTTATAAAATTATACAATGATTATTTAATAATAATAATAATAATACGTAGTATATATATTTTTAATATTTTATCGACGAAATTAAATATCAATGAAATTAAAATTGTACGTAATATATAAAGCTCGAATTATATTTAATATATCCATGTTTCAATTAATATTTTTATATATTTTAATTTATATTTAATATTATATAATCAAATATAAAAATAACATATATAAAAAAATAACATATATCTAATCGTAACATTTATAAAATTTAGGGGCTTAATTGTAAATGGACCAAATTGTACTAAATCATAAATATATATACTAAATTAAAAACAAACAAAAAAAGGAAAAGAAATAAAAAAAAAAAAAAAAAACCACGGCAATTTGCCGTGGGCCCCCCCTTTTGCCGTTCCATTGGAGCGGCATTTTGGCCCTCCAACGCCAAAATGCCGCTCCATTGGAGTTGGCCTAATGGGTGGTTGGCTGCTGTTTTGGATACGAGGTACAAGATGAAATTAGTTGAGTTCTACTTCCCAATAATATATCTTGAAAGTGCGTCATTTAAAATTGCTGAAATTCGCCAAAGTTGTTATAATTTGTTGGTCAATTATCAAACTAGAGTTGCTACAAGTTCGAAAGAAACTACGGAACCTACATCGAGTATTGGTGGTTCGGAAAAATCTGATAGAATACCATCATATATTGCTACTGCATCTGAGAGTGACCACTTAGATTTATATGACCGCTTTGTGGCTTCAAGCTCAAACTTTTCTACTAAAGCGACACTCACATCAGAATTGGATTTGTATTTAGATGAACCTGTTATGCCGAGAATTTCTGAGTTTGATGTGTTGAGTTGGTGGAAGACTAATGGGGTTAAATATCCAAATTTACAAAAGATGGCAAATATTTTAGCGATTCTTGTTTCAATGGTTGCATCTGAGTCTGCATTTAGCACAAGTGCAAGATTGGTTAGTCCCTATCGTAGTAGGCTACATCCATCTACTTTGGAAGCTTTGATGTGTGATCGTCGTTGGTTGTAGAATGAAACAAATGGTATGTAAACTTTTATTGATACTTAAATAGTTTTATATTACATTATAACATTGTAAAAGTAATATTAGCTATCTATTTCTATTTTAGGTACTTGAATAACATTTAGAGGTTTGGATGCATGTCCCACAATGCTAGATGAGGAGGAAAATGAAGAAATTATTACTAAAACTTCCTAGTTTTTCTATTTCATTTATGTTTATTTGATATTTCTATTTGTTTTTGAATTTGGAGATAACTAAATGAGTTTATATATTTAAATTGTGTTGGTATGAATGATTTGAGTCTTTGATGATTATATTTAAATGTGTGTTCAGATTTTAAATTCATTTGGTGGTATTTATATTATTTTGAATGTATTTGTTAGATAATAAAATAAAAAATTGAATTTTTACCGGGTCCGAGATGGGTAGGACCCGGACTGGATGGGAAATGGTCGGGTCCGAGAAATGGCCGGGTCAGGGATGCGTCTGGGTATTAAAATTTCTAAACAGGACGGGTCTCGAGTATTGCATAACCCATCCCAGTCTCATTGTCATCCCTAGTTATCCCTCATCAATATTTATCCGACGTGAGTGCAATTGTAATCTTACAGGAAACGAGGCAATTTTAACATGCCCGGAGTTTGTGATCTTCTTTAACTAACGGAAGAGTTTTGATAATTATAAAATAAGTGAGGAATAAGTGAGGGTCTGAGTATAATTATTTCAACAAATTAGTACGTGACTCATATCTTCTTATTTCAAAACAAAGATTTTCTTACGTTATACACAAACCGAATAATGGATGATCACATTCACACCAAAATATTGGATATTTACCCAAAAACCCCACTTTCAATAAATTACTAACACGCTTATTTATCTGACAGGACAGAAGTGTAGCTCTAATCTGACCGGAGGTGAGGTTGTAATCTTTTTTACCTACAGGGAGTTTGATAATTACTCAATAAGTGGGCCTAAGTGTAATAATTCCGACGAAGAAATATATTACTGCTGGACAAAAATTATCTTGCCAGTATACATTACTAGGCAATAAGTATTATCCAAATTCAGTTTGTTAATTGATGTCATCACCTTAATTGTGCTCACAAATTCACATGCCCAGAGGTTCTGCTGTTGTTTAGTTTTTCTATTTGGTTTAGACTCAACTTATAGAAGTTTCATCCATGTCTAATGATTTCTATCAAGACCGTAACAATAGTATGGTTACGCAAATGTCCGAGTAGATAGTAATGAAGCACCGTATAAATTAAAGAAGGCCTGCTGAAATGGTATTTATGATTCGAATACATTAAGAAACGAGTCCCCGTATAAGAGTAAACATTACATGAGAACTAAAAATTCATTCATCTTAGAAATACAATGTCTGAATTCTTATCATGGCAGATTCAGCATGGTGAAATTATACCTATAACATAAGAAGCTGAATGACATTCCAAATGCAAATCTTCAACTTCTTAAGCTTTTATTACAGTGTCCTAATTGCTCACATCTTTGATGGTTTGGGGAAAATGTCAGGAGTAAATTTCTGTGCTGCACTGATACTGCCCTTTATTTTCATCTTACCCCTACATTTGTTCAAAACATTAATTCAGAGCAAATTAAAATGAATTATAGATATGATTGAGTTAGAAAAACAGGGCACCTCATGAAAGCCATTTGAGGATTCATTTTCCCGGTGGCAACCTTCATAAAGTCTTCATCTGTAAATGAGAAAGTTGCATCCGGCTTCCCATCTTCATATTTGCCTATGGTATCAAACATTCAAAGTGTTGATCAAATTTTTAACAATTTGAAGAAGTTTTCACCTTTCATAATCAAATCAATCATCAAAATTTTTAGATGGATTTTTTGACAACTAACGCGCACGTTTTGCATTGTGATGTTCAGATTTATGGATTAATCTTCCAATACCTTGCTCGCTAATAGAGGGTGAGTCGGGGCAGCTCACAATTACAGTAATTGAAATTATATTAGAGATGTGATTTTATTAGTTTGATTATAAATGCTTGATGAGATATATTTGGCTTGACATATTAACTGGCAGTTGAATTAACAAACATCTACAGCAAACGATGCTTCAGTATCAATTTTGTAAAATCATGATCACAAAAATTGTAACTTTCAAGAATTTTAGCAATTCAATCGAGCATTCACCTGATCGCAATAATTTTTTGACACAGTTGCAACAGAAATTTATTGTGTCAAAATTTTTATTCAATAGAGTACATAAACAAATCAAGAATTTCAGCCCTAAAATCACAAATAAACAAAATAAACTATCAAAAGTGAGCAGAGTATAATTAAGAACCCTAACCTTCTTTAACCTCTCCTTTCTTGAGATCAACTACAAAAGACTTCTCATTGAATCCAAGTTTCTGCCAATTCAACGAAAAAAATCAAATACAATTTACATTACATCAGAATAATAAAAAACACAGATAATCGAATACGCATATAAATCAAAGAAACAGAAACAAACCTTGGGAGCAATATTGATCTGATAAACAAGCCCAATTTTCTTCGTGAGCTGTTTACCAGCATCAGTTGACATATGGAGTTTCATCTGCTCCATTAGCGCATCCGATTTCAGCTCAGTAGTCTCCGCCATCGCTGAAATTTCCCGGTAAATTAATCGCGATAACCAGTGATCTGTATGTTGATAAGGGCATTAAATAATTGGGACTCGAAAGTGTTGGGTAAGGGGATGGTGAAATGGCAGATAAATGTAACTGCACGCACTTCAAGGCAAAGTGATAGCGACGTCAGGGTTAGATATCTTGGAACATTCGGGAAATCTGGTTGGGATCCGTTTGGCCCAGCTTTTGCAGCTCGATTTGGACTTTTAATCTATGGGTTTTAGTGTTGTTTGATGTGTGGAGTCGAGTTTAATAGTTTTAGACATTTAAGTGTTTGATATGTGAACTTGTTATAAAATAATTTAGGTTGATTGATTTTTTTACAGTTTGCGGGCTATTATTTAAGAAAGAAATTTAGTAAATACCTAATTTAAAGTAGTGCCTACGGGCTACGGTTTTCTGATCATCCAAAAAAATATATATATTCTTTATTATTTCTTTAATATATATACATATATATGTGTGAATATATTATAACAACGAGAGATTGACACTAAGATCATTGGACTTGGACTTGAAGAGCACACCTAAGTTTTTCCTCTTTCTTTACAATCGTGTCTAGACATCTTTTTTCATTGAAAAACCACATTTTGGAAAAGTCAAAAATCTTAAGTTTGTTTGTTTATGTTTTTAAATTTTATTTTTAAGATTTTGAATTACAAAATCCTAACAACCACATTACAAATTATTTTAAATAATTCAATGATTGACTGTAAGTTTTCACTACATAGATGGAATTGTTGTTACATGGTCTACGGGTGATGGAAAAGCATTCAACGTAAATTTGTGGTGTGTTCTAGGTCTAATTTAGATTTTTCTATTCACCCAATCTTTTCACCATTTTACTTTTTCAGTCTATTATATACTAACACTGTGTTCATCTGAAAGACATTCATTAATCGATAATAATTTAATATGCTAATATTTTTTCTGTTTTTGTCATAAAATTATTTAATATATCACATACCAATTAATCATTATTGATTTGATATATTTTACAATTTTGAATTAATATTAAAAACCATAAACAAACACCACACATTACATGTAGGGGTATAAGTCGAGCCCGGTTGGCTCGGCTCGAACGAGCTCGACTCGAGCTCGAACTTTTAGTCGAGCCAAGCTCAATTTTCTCTGAGAAAAGCTCGCAAGTCGAGATCGTGAGCTTTTTTATTTTTAATATATTATTATTTTTATTATTATTTTAATAATTATATATTAAATAATTAATAAAAAATTCAAAATTCAAAAATTCCCACCAAAAATTTAAATTTTCAAGTGGCTCGGTTTGAATTCGGGTTCGAGCTCGCGAGCTTGGACTCGGTTCGACCTCGCGAGCTTGGACTCGGTTCGAGCTCGAACCTAAGCTCACGAGCCCGAGCTCAAAAATTTTGGGCTCGAGCTTGAGCTTGGAAAAATCACCAAGCTCGATCGAGCTCGACTCGTTTCACCCCTAATCACATCATTCTTACACAAATTTCGTAATATATAAAAAATTTTAAATTCTAACTAAAAACATAAATAAACAAAATTCCTAAATTTTATTTCAAACTATAACCATTGTTCTCAATTACTTTGGTTTGGAATGTAGCTTAGAAATTTAAGGTGATACTCTAAGCTTGACCAATTATTTAAATGAGTTTCATATTTTGTTTAAAAAACTTGCTTCACAAAGTACTTAGAAAGTGAAACTAAATATACATAATTACTCAAATTAACAGTTGTGGATAAATAAAAATATTAATGCTCAAGCCACCCCTAACTATAGATGCTTAAATAGGTGGATAAATGGAAAGTCAAGTTTGGTCTATACCACATAAAAATTAGAATAATTGTATACTAATGTCTACATAACATGATTATTCATTGAGTTTGAGCCCTTTGTGCATCAAAATTTTAGGCAGCAAAACTGGGAGTGTAAGGCCATGTTTGTTTATATTTTTTAGTTTCAGTTCTAAGAATATTTTGAAAATACATAATATGGAAATTCGGGTGAGAATGTTATTCGTGTGAAAATACATATATGTTTTTAGATGTTATTTTCAAGTTTTTAAATCACAAATTTCTAAATAAATTTAACACACTAAATTTTCATCCAAATTTTTTTTCTTCAAATTTACGTTTTCAATCCCCTATATAATTAATTACATATCAATCATATATACAGCATTTCACACATTTACTAATCAAATTATTTTATATAATCATTATTTCACTTTCTCTTTTATACGTTATAATTGTTTATATTAATTTTATTATTTTTTATTCACATAATTATTATATACACAACTGATACAATCATTTATCAACCTATCACTATTGAGTTAACATATTTTTACAACTTTCAGTTATTTTTAAAAATATAAACAAATATCTATCATTCTCACACAAATTTTTATCGCATGCAATTCTTGAGAGAATATATTATATTTTTTAGAATTGATTGAAAGTTTTGAAATATGTCAAATTAATAGTGACAACTTGATGCATGATATGTTGAATGATTGGGTTAGTTAGTAAATAGTGATTATATGAATAAAAAAATAAAAAATAATAATGTACAAAAGAGAAAAAGAAAAAATAATTATAATAAATAATTTGATTGGAGAATATGTGAAGCGTCACCTAATCTTCTTCAAATAAAGACATTTCGTGCCTGGTTCACATTTGACTAAATAGTCAAATTTATGGCAATTTATGCTGACCAAAATATCCAAAGGAATATTGTTATTCTTTTTTTTTTTTGATCGGTAAATAAAATTTTATTGATGATCAAAAGCGAAACAAAAAGACTCCAGGCTAACCTGGTGTCAAGCAAAGTTTGTGGTCCTACTAATAACCGCAACATAAACGCAAAATTAAAGGAAACAAATTGGCCCTAATACAATATGGTACTAGAGGAAGCAAATTAAAAGACTATCCGAAGAAAATCTTAGATCAAACTTGTCTACAACTTCAAGATCCAAGCAGGAGACAAGATGTTTTCATGGTTCCCAAAGCAATTATACTGCATGCCGTGAATCATGTCAAGCTCCTAAAGATGGTTATTCTTGTGCAATGTGAGGTTTATTCCCCCACTAAGAAAGTCTTATCTCTGTGCTCAATCAATGTCCATGGTTCAGGCAGCTTATCATGCTAAGCCAACTGTACCGCAGTACTGTGAAATACGCAAAGCTCCCAAAGATGGTTGTTCTTGTGCAATGCGAGGTTTATTCCCCCACTAAGAATGTCCTATCTTCGTGCTCAGTCAATGCCACACTTCATACGGCTTATCGTGGCTATGGGGGATCATCAAGTGGACCGCAGTGTCGTGGAGCACGCCAAGCTCCCAAAGATTATGTTCCACCTTCGTGCTCAGTCAGTGCCACGCTTCATACGACTATTAATCGCCATGCTGGCTAGGGCACAAGTAGTCCAGCTTCGCATCCATAATGTTCAATCTTCTGCACATTGAAAAGAAAACATTAACTATACCGTTCAAATAAGATAGGTTAACATTCAGCTTATTGGCCAAATGCTATAAAAACTCAACAGGTCTTATATTCAGCATGCCGGTTACGTGCTTCGAAAGGCCCGGTGCCAAATGCCTCGGCCTTCGGTTCGGCAGGGTCGGCATTTCGGGCATCTGCCTCGGTAGACCCGATGCCAAATGCCTCAAAGTCTCAGTGGATGATCCCATATACACATAAGTCCTCAGTAGGCCCCTTTGCACAGGAAAATAAACCATTAACCATACCCGTTCAATCAAAAAGTAATTCGAAAGATATGGACATGCCTCGATTTCTCGGCCAGGCATCTCGGCCCTACTTGGTGATGCGTTTAAGTGCTAGAAAAAATGCAAAAAATCGTGGAATTCGGAAAAGATAATTCTATATACTCGAATCTTGATTTTCCGAACTATTGATGTATGATTGAAGTCTTCCTTCTCAAAGAAGAATCTGTTACGTGCAGTCCAGATTGAGTAGGCAGTGGCAACAAAGGCAACATATCTGGAGCTAGATTTCCATCCTTTGCCTTTTGCCTCCTTTTTGAGCCACTTGATTGAGCTTTTAAGGGTTGTTATCTGCTGAGTCAAACCTATGCATCCCCTAATCTCCGACCATATATTGCGCGTGAAAGAGCATTGGTAGAAAAGATTGTTGGTGGTTTCGTGTGCTTGGTTACAAAAGACACATGCTTGATCTATATCCATATAGGATAGTCTGTCCTTGGTTTTCAACCGACCATGTAGACATAACCATAGGAAGAACGAATGTTTTGGTGGGATTGAGTGCCCCCAAATTATCTTGTGCCATACTTCCTTTGGGGTCTTTTCCCTGAAAAAATCATAGGCATCCCATGTGCTTTTGGATTCCTTCCATAGGTCGAGCAGTCTCGAAGCCTTCCTAGTATTACCACTTTTGCTAATAATCAAGTCTCGAGTTTGCACAAGATTCTTGATTAGTGGCGAGTCTTGCGGTTTGGCAGCCCAAGTCCAAAGTGATTTATCTTGGAGGTATATATAGTGAATCCACTGATGCCAAAGGGTATCTTTCTTTGCGTGGATATTCCATAGAGATTTTGTTAGCAAAGCACGATTTCAAATTTTTACATCTCGGAGGCCAAGGCCTCCTTCAGATTTCGGCAAACAAACTGTGACCCAGGCTATGCTTGGGGATCGGTTTCCCCAAAGATACGCTCGGCAGAGTTGTACTATCTTATCGCGTATGACGGCAGGTAACGGGAGGATGGATAGCCAGTAGCATTCCACTCCTTATAGTATTGAGCGTATCATCTCTAATCGGCCCGCAAATGAAGGATTCAATTGGCTCCATCCATTGATGTATTTGCGGATCTTGTTAAGGAGAGGCTCGTAGTGTATCGATTTTAATTTCTCGGCCGCTAATGGTACACCGAGCTATTGAAAAGGCATAGTGCCTTTGGTCATTTGCGTAAGAACCATGATTGTGACCGAGTCATGGTCATTCGTTCCCGCAAGGTAGATGTTCGATTTTGTAACATTCATGCGTAGGCCCGATGTATTAGCAAAGTCCCGAAGACTAGTCATGAGTATCTCGATAGAAATCACATCACCTTGTGATAAAAGCATTAAATCATCCGCAAATGCCAAATGCGTGATTTTTAGACCTGCACATTTTGGATGATAGTTAAAGTCCAAAACATTTGTAGCTGAGAGAGGTATTCAATGCAAATGACAAAAAAGAAAGGTGAGAGTGGATCTCCCTGTCGTAAGCCCCGATGGCCTTGAAAGAAACCCTAGAGACCTCCATTAATTGAGATAGAGAACGAAGTTGTAGTGACACATTCCATTATCCAATGGATAAAGTTTGGTGGAAAATTTAGCCCCTGCAAGACTTGCCTTAAGAATTCCCAAGATATCAAATCAAACGCCTTAGATAGGTCAATTTTGATCGTGCATCGCGTGGATATTCTTTTGCGGTTTTAACTTCGTAGTAATTCTTGCATTAGATGGATGTTCTCTACAATGCTTCTTCCTTTGACAAATGCCTCTTGCACTTTGTCTATAAAGCTATCCAAGGTGTTGCTTAAACGGGTTGCAAGAATCTTTGAAATCACTTTGTACGCAACTTTGCAACAAGAGATTGGCCGATACACCGTAACCTTATGCGAGGTTTCAGATTTGGGGATGAGAGCTAAAATGGTGTGATTGAGCTCTTTGAGGATTTTGCCCGATTGAAAGAATTCCATTACCACATCTCGCACTAACCGCCCCGTAATAGACCAAATTACTTTGAAGAATTGGGATGAGTATCCGTCAGCACCCGTGCTTTGTCGTTGCCTATACTATTGAGAGCTCTAAGTATTTCAGCGTCATTTACCTCTTATGTAAGTGGCTCCCAATAGGATTGCTCGAGCTTGGGTCCAAAGTCTATCACCATCGGGTCTATATTCTCGGTGGCAATAGGTGTTCCCAATAGTGATTTGAAGTGATCGACAAATTCCGAAGCTACCACATCGATAGAGTTGGTGTGCGAGCCATTTGCCCTCGTAATAGAAGGAATAAAGTTTTTCTTAGCATTCCTTTTGACAATTGCATGAAAAAATTTAGTGCACTTGTCACTATTCATAAGGAAAGTTCCTTTGGCTTTTTGTTGGTAAAAAAGTTTTTCAACTTTACAAAGGATTAGGGTTGATTTCCTAAGGTCCAAAACTGTCCCTCGGAGGATCGTGTCTCCCGGATTATCATGTAGTAGCCTCTATTTTTCCTTAAGCATCATAGTCGCATTGCGAGCTCTAGTTGAGATATGCGAGAAATGTCGGTCATTTAGATGCTGAAGGCCTTGTTTCATAAATTTGAGGAAGTGGCTTAATGTGTATTGGGTCGTGCTCTTGCGGTAGTGCCCATGTATAGTCATGTACGGTTTGCAGAAATTGGGGGTGAGTTGTTAGCATGTTCGAGAACCTCCAGGGTGGCTTCCCCAAAGGAATAGTGTCGAATAGGGTCACTATGCAAGGTGAGTGATCTGACGAGCCCGATGGGGGAAAGTCCGCTCGTGCATGTATGTTCGACACCACCCAATTGTATCCACAAGTGCTCGGTCAAGTTTGAACCAAGCTCGTGTATTTGTCCATGTGTAAAAGCAGCCCGTAACAGGAATATCCGTTAACCCTAAAGAGTAGTAGCAATGTTCAAAATCTCTCATTTCATACGGTGTCACATCCGTGCCCAGTGTGCGTTCCGTCGATTTCAATATGGAGTTGAAATCATCTAACAAAAGCCAAGGCAAATTTATGCATGGCTGCATTGTAGTCAAGTTTTCCCATAAGGGTCGACGAGCAACAATTGAATGTAAACCATAGATAAAGCTAACAAAAATGAAAACTTTCGTGATGTTACAAGTAATTACCGTATGTATTACATGTGAATGCGTTTCAATAATGTCGAGAGATACCTTTGAAGGATTCCAAAATATTACTATTTGGCCGCCTGTGATATCTTGTAGATCATTGCAAAGCATCCAACCCCGAAGTCTTCGGTTATTGAAATTGGTGATAGTCTGGAGTATATTTTTACTTTCCAAAATACCCACAACATCAAGTCCATTGTCCCGGATAAGATGTGAAACCTCATCCTGTTTTAGGGGTAGGTTTAGGCCCCTAATATTCCAAGTGGCAATCATTATGGCGACGAAGGTTGGGTCGGAGCCCTCCCTTTATCAATGTTTGTGTTAGATTCCATATCATAATCAAGCTTCGCATGCTTTTTCTTTTTCTTCCGAGGGGTTACTCGAATGAATGATTCCTCATCATCCAAAGGTTGCTTCGAAGTAGCATTTTGTCTTAGGTCCTTTGCCTCATTAGAAGCATGCTTAGCAGCGATAGGCTTAGGATTAGATGCTATGTTTGAAGCTTGTTTTGACGGTACTTTTGATTTCTTAGCTACCGAGATTGCCTCAATTGTACCAATGGTGATGATTGGATCCGCATCGGATGCCTTGGTCCCTGATGATATCAATTGGGCATTCCTAACAGGAGGTGAGGTGTCTTCGGCAGGACGCTCAGAAATGGCCTCGGCAGATTCGGTGTGCTTTGCAGGTATCGGGTGGTCATGAGTGCCATGAGGCTGGTCAGATACATGACCCTCAATAGGTGCTTTGCGTTCAACGTGTATTGCCTTGGGCTCGATTCGATCTTTCTAGTCTGTCCTGCCTGCGGTGCAGCCTCTCGAGGCTTTGGTTTAGTAGCTGCGGTAGCTCGTGCAGCGACTGCAACTTTGTGTGTTTTGCAACCTTCAACGGTATGACCTAGCTTCCTGCAATTACAACAAAATTTGGTTGTGAATTCGTATTCAACTTGTTGGATACGAGTCTTATCGTGAATAAGTCGCATGGGGATGGTGTGCACTAGGTGTTTGGATGCATCGACTTCAACAAGGACACATGCATATGTGAACCTCTCTTTTGATTTTGTAAATGAGTCAGTTGCTATGGGAGTACCAACTCATGATACAATTTGGCTAAATAGCTTTTCATTCCATAGATCAATTGGGAGGCCTGGGAGCTTGATCCAAATAGGTACTAAGTTGAGGTCGTTGGCCTCATCAATTTCAAAACATTGTGGCATGGCTTTTGTGATTAGTGGTCTGCCAAATGCATAGTAGGGACCTCCTTTTAGGACATTCTCTCTATCAACCTCTGATTTAAACTTGAAAGCAATCCAACCACTTATGTGCTTGTAATATTTGGAGGCACACTCCAAGTTGCTCGTATCTCATTGAGCACTTGATAACCAGTGAAATGTGAAGCAAAGAACCCTACAAAACAGTGCCCCCATACACTGTTTACATCATCCAAGTATTGAGGATCTAGAATAAACTCATCTCCAGTGATATCAACTTTCTGAAGCTTGATCCTATCCTCTACCTTGCGACTGTTAGCTGCTATGCCACATTGACATAGGATTCTTTCAGTGGTGCGGCCTTCAGTTGACTAGCTAGTGGAATTTGACTAGTCGAAGAGAAAACCGCATTGTCTCTCATGGTTGGTATGGGCAGAACCGGCTTGGATGTACTCCTATTCGGGCTAGGTCTCCTGACGTTGGCGGGTTGATGCAATAATTTCGGACTCCTGTCAGGGGTCGAACTCCTAGCTGAATCCTGGCTGCGTGTTGGGCTAGGGCGCCTGGAAGAAGGAATCCTTGTAGGGCTGAGATTCCTTGTAGGCGGTGGCGGGGCGGTTTTTGATTGCTTTTCGGGGGTCTTGCGAGGCATGGTGCCGAAGATGTCACCACCAAGCAAGTCCGAGGGCGAGCCGAAGAATAGTCTCTGGCGTGTTTGGGAGCGTTCGGCCAGAAAATCAAGTTTAGGGTAATCAAGATTTATTTTGCGAGCAAGAAACCAACAAGATTCCGTCTAGCGATCAATCAAGAATCAACCAAAGTTCCATCTGGCCGGCGATTCTAATTCCGATTGTGAAAGTGCTATGTGTAATCTACCTGAATACCAGGCGAGGTTTTCCTAGCGTTTTGAATTTCTGTTGCAGCTAGCGGAAAACGGTTGGGGATTCAGTTGCGACAGCTGGAAGACGGTTACAACAGAATCCGGGTAGCTGATTCAGGCGCGTTCGATACAGTTAGAAATCCGTAGTATGTAACGGATTCCAGCACAACCAAGACAACTATAAATCCAAACCAATTCCGGTAGTGTTGTGAGTCCGAATCCCGGTAGCAGATTCCGGTAAGCGGCGATCAACAACTGCAGTTCCGATTGGATACGGTTACGACAGCTGGAAAACGGTTACAACAGAATCCGGGTAGCTGATTCAGGCGCGTCCAATACAGAATCTGGAGTATGTAACGGAATCCGGCGCAGCCAAAACAGCAAGAAATCCAAACCAATTCCGGTAAGCGTTGTGAATCCGATTCCCGATTGCAGATTCCGGCAAACGACGATTAACAACTACAATTCTGATCGGTCTTGTGCGATTTCAAGGCGTAATAAAAATCGGATTGTGTCGGATTCAGGCGCCGATACAGCTAGAAATCCAACCCGATTCCAGTCTGTGTTATAAATCCGATTCCAGCAGTAGAGAATTCCGGTGAGTAGTGAGAACAACTTCGCCAGAGAGGTTTTCAATCGTAGTGGGAACAAAAGAAAATATGCAGGGGCGGAAGTTTGACACCGGCAAGTTGCCGGCGGCGCCGGAAACGGTGTGAAGCAGTCGGCGATAATCAGGATCCAAAAATAAGTCTCAAATCTAGGCGCCTAGATCAATTGGATTGATTGTAGGGAAGAAAGCGGATCTTCAAACCTAGAGAGAGAAGAGGGCGTTTCTTGGAGAGAAAATTTTTCGAAAGGGTGTAAGTGTAAGTGTAAATTAAGAGAAAATTATTCTTTTTTTTTTTTTTGGATGACGAGAGAAACCCGCAGCCGCTACCGTGAGGTGCGCACTGGGTAAACCCCGCTCTTGTGTAATAGCCTGCAAACCACACAAGAGAGGTAAACCAGCCTAGGTTGCCCATAGCTGACAGACTCACAGTAGAGAAGGCAAATAGGCATTCCCTCATCAGGATTCGAACCCGTGACCTAAGCCACAAGTTCAAATATGAAAGGGTGTAGGTGTAATATAATTATACTCTTTACTATTTTTAATTTACCTTATCTTATTTACTTTAACTATATGAAACTAGTACATACTCTATTTGTAACATATTTTGACAATTATCTATGATCTATCTATGTTATATAATCATGAATAGTTATTTTCATAAATTATCAAATAAATAAGATTAATGATTATTAATAATTGATCAAACCAAAAATTCAATAATTACAGCTTTAAATTTAAAACTTAAACATACAAAAAATGATAAATAAAAATTATGATTTTTATATTTTTGACCAAATAATTTCGCAGAATCGTGACGTCCCATTCCTGTACTGCTGTACAGAGAGTCTCATGGTAATTTTGAGAAAGTGAGCGGAGGTTTTTATAATTACATAATAAATTAAGGGGTCTATGTATAATTTCGAACAACATATATAAACCAAACCCAAGCGTGTGATAAACAAAAACAAAAGGCAAAAGGGCCCCTCTTTTATCCCGTAATGGGCGGCGACTTTAAAATTTAATACAATAGCACAAAATAAATAATATTATTATTCCATTATTAAATAAATAAATATTAAAAAGAATTAGAGCTATCGTAATAATGCTTACAAGTCTTTCAGACTTTTCTGGTTTCTTCATTCTCATGCAAACCACTAATTTATCATAACAAATATTTTAGAAAAAAGAATGATCTTTTTCTAAATTAAATTCATTTTTTAATAATACTATTTTTGGTAGAGAAGACACTGAATTAATAGAGAATATATATACATATATTATTTTCTGTTTTTGTCTTTTTGGGATAATAATTGAGAGGTTAATTAATTTGCAGCTTATCATTTGACTTTTTTGGTGATTATTTGGTATGTTTTTCTCTCTCTTTTTTTTTTTCTCTGCCTGCCTGATCATTAATTATATCATTTATTGGTGTGATTGGAATGATTTTCATGGTTAATCTTTTGTTAAATTCAAAGTCTTAAGGTGTTTTGGTGTTGAATCTGCTTTAACCTGTTTATGTTCTCAATGCAATTTTATCAATCATTGGTTATTGGAATCTTTTCCGGGCAAAAACTACGACAAGATATTTCTTAAACAATTTGACATGTACAATAGAAGCTCTGATATATTATATATATATATATATATATATATTTGGATTTGTGGTTTTTCCTGAAGCTATTTATGTTTCGGAATAAACCAACTAAATTTAGGGGGGGGGGGGGGTGTTATTCTTTGTTCTAATATATCTTCACAATATCATTGTTGTGCATAAAGGGATCCAATTTATGATGTTGCTGGTTTTTGTTATCTTAGCATTTTGACAGTTTTTCATAATACTTTTGAGGCATTTATTTGGTAAATTAAAATAGGTGGATGAAGAAGAAAGTCATAATATGTTTACTTTCTAATGCTTAAAGGAAAGATAAAATGAATTGTTCAAAATTTTATGTTGCCATGATCCGTGACGCATACGCTCTTAATAGTTTGATTTTGTAGTGATTCCTGAAGTTCTTCGATGCAAAATTATCGAAATTTTCTTGAAATGTCTCTAAATGCTTATAATGTCACAAGTATTGACAAAACTAGAAATCAAAAGCTGCCAAGAATATCGATTTTGGATTAAGCAATTATAGATACATTTACCCGATAGATAGTCGGAATTTAACAAAAATATGCTATTTCCACCTTAGTTTACTTTATTATGAAACCTTTTATTTGTGTTCAATTATTTGATCAGTTTTTTTTTTCTACAATAATCATACATTTGTTGGCAGGTAAACTCCTGGTTTGTTACAAATCAACTGTTTGACACATCGGTTCAGACTTCAACGAAGTCTGCACCGATAGCTCTAACTTCTAACTCGTTTTGCTGCTTTTACTTTTGAGGTAACGCATTTCAAATTACTAATTATACACTTCCTTAAAAAAATTGTTTATGCATCCCAAATATTTTAATTAATCAACTTCTTTCCTCGAAGACAATGCAAAATTTTGAAAGTGAACCCAAAATCTCTCTCATTTGTAACTCAAATGTCAATATATCTGAAATCTAAACTTAAAGCGACTTCATTGACGCGTTAGGTTAGTTTTTCAGATTCAATAGTCATTAGAAATCTAAAATATATTTGAGATTCTTTCAAACATCAAATATCGTAAAGATTATCCATACCTAAGTTTTCAGTTGATGGGATTGGCCTTGCATGTTCTCCAGATTTGCTGTTGTTACAAACTATCAATATTAATTATGTGAAATAGTTATTGGATAAATTAAAATTTCACATTCTATTTTCTGAGTTATTATGATCTGACATGGGATGTCTTTGTCATTTGCAGAATCTCAAGGACTCGTGATAATTACCAAATAAGTGAGGAGGTCTGCATGTAATTATTCCTAATTATTTCATCTGCATATTGGTTCGCAGTTTCACGTATTAGATTGACGCTTCACAAATATAGCCAAAATGGAGGCTACTACAAAAATTATAGAAAATGATCCTCGAGAATCTACTCCGACATCAGTAGTTCCATCTCCAGAAGAAGATTCATCAGAATCTGCTGCTTCTTCTATTGGAGAATCTGATGATTCCAAATTAGTACCAAAAGCAGATCCCGTTATAGATTCTCCAGTCACAAGCGAAGAAACATCACATTCAGAAAAGAATCTAACAGTTGATGCTGCTTCTACAACCCAAGATACTAATGGAGAATTAGATGATTCCAAATTAATACCTTCAGCAGATCCAGTTATAGCCTCCCCAGTCACAGGTGGAGGGACAGAAGATTCAGTAAAGAATCTAGACGTCGTATCTTCTTCTTCTACGACCCAAAATAATAATGTAGAATCGGATGTTTTTATATTACCACCTACAGCAGATCCTGTTATAATTTCTCCTGTCACAGGTGAAGAAACGAGACATTCAGATAAGAATCTTAGTGTCCCTGTGGTCACCGAAGACACCACACCCCCAGTACAGGAAAATAAAGAACCACTTCCAATTCAAAATTCTGAAAATGTAACCGTTCTTTCAGAATCCATTTCACCAGAATCCGTTTCTGATAAAGATGCAGTTGAAGAAGAAGTAAAAGTTGAACCTAAAATTGTGGTGAAACCATCACCAGAGGATGATAATTTACCTTCTGTTTCATCCCCTCAAGCGACAAATGGTAGCCCCATTGCCAAAGTTAAACAATCACATGAAGATGATAATTCACCTTCTTCAGTTTCATCCCCTCAAGCGACAAGTGGTAGCCCCATTTCTAAGGTTCAAATAGGCTCCAACACGAGCAGCCCTAGATCCACTGATCGGGCTAAAATGCGTAACGACAGAGGTCAAGTGGACACGACTACCCCGTTTGAATCTGTCAAGGCTGCCGTTTCCAAGATTGGGGGTATTATGGACTGGAAAGCCCATCGTGCACAGACTTTTGAGGTATCATATTCTATAAGCCTGCATTTGGATTGATGGATTTTGGAGCTAAGAAATCTTAATCCCACAATGAAAAATTCATTGATTTTGTGTTTGGATTGGTGAATTTCGATTTTAAGTCTCGTATCTTTTTGCGTTATTATGTTGTTTATGGATCTAAACTCTTGTGATTTTTCAATCAGAGACGAAAGTTCTTAGAACTAGAACTGGTGAAAGCCCGTGAGGAGATACCATCATATAAGCACCAAGCCGAGGCGGCTGAGGAGGGAAAAAAACTAGTTCTGAAAGAGCTCGACAGCATGAAAAGGCTCGTAGAAGAATTAAAGCTCAATCTCGAAAGAGCACAAACACAAGAACAACAAGCCAGACAAGATTCCGAGCTCGCAATCCTCAGAGTAGAAGAAATGGAACAAGGCATTGCTGATGAATCCAGTTTCGCTGCAAAGGCACAGCTCGAGGTTGCCCGAGCCCGACATGAAGCTGCCGTTCAAGAACTTCAAACTGTTAACGAAGAATTAGAACAGGTCAGAAAAGACTACGCTTTATTGGTAGCTGAGAAAGATGCTTACGCGAGAAGGGGTGCCGAAGCAATATCCATGTCGAAACAAGTGGAGAAATCTGTAGAGGATTTGACTATTGAACTTATTACAGTTAAGGAATCTTTGGAATCTGCGCATGCTGCGCATCTCGAGGCCGAGGAGCATAGAATTGGAGCGGTTATGGCGAAAGAACAGGATATGCTCAATTGGGAGAAGGAGTTGAAGGTGGCTAAGGAAGAGCTTGAGAAAGTAAAGGAGCAAACGCTGTTATCGAAGGATTTGAAGTCGAAGTTGGATAAATCTACGGTTTTGCTGAACGATTTGAAAGCTGAATTCACAGCTTATATGGAGTTGAAGTTAACTCAGGAAAACGGTCAAGACGGAAAATCGGAGGACGCGAAAAGGAAAGAACTCGAAGAAGTGAGTGTAAATATTAAGAAAACGAGCGATGAAGTTAGCATCTTGAAAACGGCTGCCACGTCATCGAAGGCAGAATTCGAAAAGGAAAAGCAAGAGCTACTAGCCGTTCAGCAGCGCGAAGGAATGGCCTCAATAGCGGTTTCGTCTCTAGAAGCTGAGTTGAACCGGACAAACGCCGAAATTGCCCTTGTTCGGAAGAAAGAGAAAGAAGGGAGAGAGAAAATGGTGGACCTTCCGAAACAACTCCACGAGGCGGCTCAAGCCGCGGACCAAGCCAAGGGGCTCGCTCAAATGGCCCGTGATGAGTTCCGAAAGGCGAAAGAAGAAGCGGAACAAGCAAAGGCGGGGGCAAGTACAGTCGAGAGTAAACTACGTGCAGCCGAAAAGGAAATAGAAGCATCAAGGGCTTCCGAGAAATTAGCACTTGCGGCTATAAGCGCATTAATCGAGAGCGAATCTGCTCATAACGACGAGGATTCGCCAGCTGGCGTGACGCTCTCGTTGGAGGAATATTACGAGCTTAGCAAGAGGGCCCACGAGGCCGAAGAGGAGTCGAACGTGCGTGTAAATGCTGCTATCTCACAAATTGAGGTAGCTAAGGAGTCTGAATTGAGGAGCTTAAGTAAGCTAGATGATGTAAACCGTGAGATGGCTAAAACGAAAGAGGCTTTAGAAATCGCGTTACAAAGGGCCGAGAAAGCCAAAGAAGGTAAATTGGGTGTTGAACAGGAGTTAAGAAAATGGAGGTCCGATCACGAGCAAAGACGAAAATCTAGTGAAAATGTTTTACATAAAAGCACAAGACCGAGTTTTGAGGAATCCAAGAATCTAGTCAGCACGCCAGCGTCACCTGGTCCTAATTTACATACGAGCAATACAGTGACCGAGACTGAAGTGAAAGTTCCAAAGAAGAAGAAATCACTTTTCCCTAGGATCTTCATGTTCTTCGGGAGAAAAAAAGTGCAGGCCTCTAAGTCGTCATCATAATCGTCTGTTTATAAAGTTGGTTTCGCAAGACAAAAATTTTTATTTGTGTACAGCGGTATTGTTTTTGTGTACAAAAATATTCGATATAGGCCCTTCTATTTAATTTTAGCTATTAAGAACTGAAGAATTGGTGGGGTTTGAAGAATGTACGTTAGTCTATAGCTTGGTGTATGTATATTAGTTACAGGGATTGTAAGTATACGTAGCTTTTGAAACTCTTGAGTTGTACTGAGATCTTTGTTTCTGTTCAAGATTTCATAAGATAAAGCATATATGTTCGTAACAGAATTCTAATTACTTTTCTAAGGATTTTACCAATTCTTCGGTGTTGCAATAGTGTGTATGTTGCGACAGCTTATTGGGATTTCAAATAAACTCTTATTAGCTCAAAACGATGACTGAAACCAGTTTATATTCATGTTGCTCAATCTCAAGATCTATGGGGTGAACTTATGTCAATAGTAAACTCAAAATGCTGCATAAATATATTTGCTTTCTAGTAATTGTAGTCCAGAGGTAGAATATGTTGCAACACTTTCCAACTACTACAACAACAATAAGATTGTTATATAATAAGAAAAGTCAATACTCTGAATTGACCTCGAACATACGAATTCCTTAAGGATACATATAAGTTCAGATAAACCTAAAAAGTTGACATTTGGCTTTGTTCACAAGTTCAATCGCCTATTAGATATGCTGAAGGAGCTAACTTTCATGGGGGTGGCCACAACAAGCGGTGCTTCAGGAGAGTCACTGACTGCAAATTTCTCGTGCATGAAACGACTATCAACAATAGAGTCGTTTTTCGGAACTATTTTGTAGCAGTAGCAGCTTTTTAAGCCCACCTGATTCTGATAACACTCGTGGGACCCATTTTTCACCTGTTGGAAATTCCATATGACGCTAAACTTGCCCACAGTAGCGACCAGGTGGCGTTCCTGCTTCCCATTCTCCGTGACCTGATCAAGTTGTGCAACATTCTTTTAGAATTAGAATCATTGTAGTATGAACCAGAGAAAATTAAAAACTTTTGATCATGGAAGAATTAAAGATACAGAGCGTGAATTGATTCATTAAGATACCCAGGTCAGAAAATATTGAACAGGATGAACGTTAACCTCCCCCCCCCCCAAACATACGTTCATATACCACTGTGTTCAATTAACTAAAGCCAAATTCACAACGGTTGCCTATGTTGTTAATTGGGTCATTGAGCACTATTACCCCTTATTGATTGTGCAGCAGTTTAATCCATAAACATCTCATCTGAATCAAGCGTAGTGTGCTCACATGACAATTGAAATTTAGAAATCATTGCATATTAACCTAAACCATTATTGCATCTGCTACCAGAGCTTCCAGTAGTAGCTATCATTTCTATAACCCACAGCTTTGAACATCCAATAGGCCAAAATAAGCAAAAGTTGACTATTTTAAGGCCATATGACCATCAACAGAGCATAGAAATCCAGTCACAATGAAAACAGTCGCAATATAAATTACATAAGAAACCAATGCCCCACGTTCTTTGCCATTTTCCTTTAAATGTGAGCTAAGCCTGATTAAAATGGCTCTCAATGAAAATTCAAGATTATTTCGATGTGGGACTGAGGAGGACCAGAGTACTTTCAGAGGCTTCTGTTGCAAATTAAGCACACAAGTAATCGGCACAAAGTATTCAATGAGGTGGTACAGGATTAAGGAAAGACTCTAACTTGATTTCCTTTCCCCTTCAGTAATGGATGATTCCAGATGATATTCCATGGTATACATTGTAGATAATGTACCATACAAGATTTATCTAGAACCGCATATAGCGTACACCATTTATGTGAACACAAAGCATTTCTAACAAAACGTGATCAACTCACAAGCAAGCTCTCTAGAGCCAATACCTATAAAGGGCTAACCTCAGTGAATGAAAACGAGTAAAATCAGCCAAGTAAACAACAGAAAACAAACAAATATACATCACATTTTGAAGAAAGGACAACACAAAAGATTAACAATAAAAACTGAAACTACACAAAATAAAGTTGAAACAAGATAGTGAAACTGCAATACATACCCATGAGAACTGAGCATTGCGGAACTTGCTTGCTCCCGCCAAGTGTGAATCAAGGGGATTCAGCTTCAGCAATCTTGGAGCTGAAATTCTATTCCCCATACGACCTGAAAAACCAGTCTTCGTCTTCCCATCTTTGTCTGTGAACAGACTGCATATCAGAATCAAGTAAGTATCAGTAGTACCCAAAATCCATTTACCATCAAAGGTAACATCAACATGAGTAATAGGTGAACCCAAGCCCGGAAATGCAGTCTTTGCCTGCCTCATAGAAGTGATCGAATACAACCTAATTTTTCCATCAAGTGATCCAACCACAATCGAACCATCACCAGTGCTTGCAAAGCACTGAAAATTAGTCCCCCTGGAAAACTGATGTCCTTGAGTCCAATTCAAAACAGGGGTGCTTTCATTCACAATATTCTGAACTATTCCCTTACGATCACGCATATCCCACCGACACAACCTATTGTCATCTAAACCTAAGAAAGTGGATCCTGTGGGATCCATCTGAGCTCCTTTATTATCATTTGTGATATCCCTCATTGAAATATCAGTCCCGTCCTTCTCAAACTTCCATTCACTCACTACTCTCCCAGTTTCAATGTCAAACTGATGCAAACCCTTCGAATGTGGTTGCCCACCATTCATTGGACTCATGAGAAGCATATTAGTCTCAGCCTTCATAAGCAAGGCTTTCCTTGGAGTGGCGTTTGCACCTTTCCTCCCACTTAACATACCATCATCAAAGTTGACATAAATGCCCTTTCCTTGAATTCCATGGTTATAATTCCTAAGAACCTGAATTCCCGAGTCACTTACCAAGAAACTATTATCCAAAGCACCCAATGCCAAGCTCTGAATTGCACCACCCTGTGCTGCAGCCTCCTCAAACTCCTCAGTCAAATCATGTCCTTGTTTTATTGGAGTTTTGGCCGGAGGAGTCCCCATCAAACTCTCCTCCGCATCTTCCCACATTGAATCATCAGCAACCTCGGGATTAGCCCACCCAATAAAATCTTTTCCATAAACCTTTAGCTTATTCGCATCATTAGCTTCATATCTATAAGTATTCTCAAACAAACAATCCTTATACTTCTGAGTGAAACTATCCCACTCTTCCGGGCTAAAGAACTTAATCGCCCAAACCCCATTCGCAACAAAGTCTACACGTCTCTGCTCCTTAAACGCCTTCAGTTGCAAATTCTCATCAATCTTGGCTCTCACTTTTGACCCGATTTTCAAAGCCCACCAAGTATCCGAATCAGACCCTTCCTCATCATCATCGTCTTCCTCATCATTCAGGCTCATCTTAACAAAGGCGTAAGAAACGAGCTTTTCGGAGACGACCCATTTCGATTTCGTGGTGTGCCCGCCGACGTGGAGATACAGCTTCACCACATTCTTGAGACTCGGGTTGCCGCCATTGTTGTTGTTGTTATACTTGAGTTTGAGGGCTTTGAGCCTAGACTCCACTTCGTCGAGAGACGACGGCGTTTTGGGGAGGTTGTGTTTGTGCTCAGAGGGTTGCGACGATGGGGTGCCATAGGTGTCTTCAGATTCGGATTCGTGATGGGTAGTTTCTTGGGATTCGGAATCGGATTCAGAGTCGGAGAGATCTAGATCGTGGCTGTGGTTTGCGCCCATTGATAGAGTTTGCGGAGCGTGCTTTGTAGAGTGGGAAAGAAAAGAGTCAGAGAGGGAAAGTGGGGGCTCCCGAGGTTTTCAAATGTGGCCGTTTGAGTTGTTAGGGCTTTTCGTGAATTTGGAGATTTTGAATGTGAGTTGAATGAGTGTGATTGTTACGGAAAAATCTGATTTTGGCACATTTACAGATTTACTACCGTTAGTTTGTAATGGCTAGGTGGTTTTTACATAATTGATACCTGATAAAAAATAATCTAATCCTATATATATTTATGATAATAAATGTACTGATCATTGGTATGATCAGAATGTCATACAATTATTCAATTGTTATCAATTTTACCGTATGAGTAAGAGCTTGTTTGGTTGCTCCACTTTAGGGTATTTCAAGAACAGAAGAATTGGAAAATGCATTTGGTTGAGCATTTTGAAACTCATGTTTTGTAGAACTCTCATTCATTTTTCCAAGCCAAAAAGCCGAAAGAATGTCTAAATCACAACACGGATACATGCCAAATGTCAATGCGTAAACAAAACCCAAACAAAAGACATTAGTTTTGGTCTTAACCCAAACAATCCCATAATTTATTTTGGTCTAGATCAGGCTGTAATTTTTGGTCTAGATCCAACATTAAGTTAAACCCAACCCAAACCAAACCCATAATTAAAAATTTAAGTCCAAGTTCAAATTTAAACATCCTACAATATTCACTCCTCGCCTAACCCTAAATCTTCTTCCACCCCTCAATTAGAGGTGCCCAAACTAGAACCCGAACCGGGGAACCAAACCGGTTCCGAAACTGTTGACCACAGTTCCCGGTTCGGAACCGGAAACCAGAACCGGCTATTCTGGTTCGATTACGGTTCCTCATTTTGAGGAACCGGAACCGGTGGTTAGAACCGCCGGTTCTAACCATACTCTTTAATGTTTTTGTTATTTTGAATTTACAAGATGGAGTTGGCTTAGTTGGTACTACTTTTGATGTGTATTTCAAAAGACCAAGGTTCAAATCCTCATAAATACATTTTGTATTTTTTTTTTATTTTCATATTATTTTTAGTTAACTTTTAAGTATCAATTAATTTAATATTTTTTCAACATCTATTACTTATTAGGATCAGAAATTAATCTAATATTTTTTCAACATCTATTACTTATTAGGATTCAAAAATAATCGATGCTCAATAAAATATTATGGACTAAGAGTTTTTGAAAATACAACTTTAACAACAAAACATAATATTCGTTCTATTATCATTGTAAGCAAATTACAATAAGCTACAAAACTCATGTTTGTTGTCAAAACATCACAAATAACAACGAAATTAATTTTGTTGTTTAAAAAATCATTGCGGATTTTATCCGATTAATGTTTGTCTTTATTTTATCCGATTTATTTGTTAAACATTGTCCAAAATAAATTCCAAAAAAATAAAAATAAAAAAATAATTAAAAAAAAGGTTCGGAACCGTGGAACCGGGAACCGGGTAACCGGAACCGTGCCCAAACGGTTCGAATACGCCCCGGAACCGGGAACCGACGGTTCCGGAACCGAAACCGCGAACCGTTTGGGCATGTCTATCGTCAATGATGCCGTCGCCGCTCATCCACCTTTCTATCCACTCTCCTATTGCCTCCCTTCATTTTTATTTTAATTTAGTATTTATATTTTAAGAAACATACATGTATATATATAAGATATATACAATAGAAAAATATATATTTGCACATATAAATATAAGATATATTCATACAAAAGTTATACAAATCTTATATAATACATATTGTTGGATTGCATGGGGAAGTCATTTATTTAGCTAGTCTAATATATAACACGTTCGTTGAATGTGAATCATAATCTCGTTAAACTAATGCATACACGGAGTTGATGTTCAACTTGAAAATATTTTTAATTCAAAACTTTTATAATAATTTAGAAATATTACTTAATAAGTTAATTATTTAAAATATAGATACTGATTTACATGAAAGAATTAATCGATTCTTGAAAGGACTAAATTAATTAAAAAGTATAAAATAAATAAAATGTACTAATAAACTTTTATGTAAACTAATCTTCTACTATATTATAGCACAGTTTTTCTTTAACCCTAATTTTCTAGAATTTATAATTATTTTAATTAGAAAAATATTTACTTTATCCATAAAGTAGTTATATTTATGTTTATCAACAAATTATTCACTTTCCATAAATTATTTAATTTATACATTAATTAATTTCAACAAATTATTCATTTTCCATAAATTATTTAATTCATACATTAATTAATTTATTTACTTCCTAACCCTAACGTGATCTTAACTATACCCCATAATATTCTCCATTATCCCACCAATACATTCTTCTTCAACAGAACGTGAAAGACATGAAGGGTTTTTTCTATCTTCTCTTATCTCGTAGCCACACTTTTCCGGTGAACAAAACTTTACATCCAGATGTAGTTCATCTATTTCAGACATTCTGAAATCTCTACGGTAAACAATTGTTAACTTTGTTATCTCTTTGGTTTTAGTTAAGTATTGAATTTGATTAATAATAATTTATGTTCATATCTTATACCGCACAGAGAATAATTCATTCCAACTCTGAATCTTTTCCGGTGAACAAAACTTTACAACCAGATTTAATTAATCTATTTCATACATTCTGAAATCTCTACGGTAAACAATTGTTAACTTTGTTATCTCTTTGGTTTTAGTTAGGTGTTGAGTTTGAAAGTATTTTATTTATTTTAATTAATTTTTTTGGCTAAATTCTCAAATTGGCTCCATGATTTACTGATGTTTCATTGTTCTCTGTTGAACTTAATTAGCCAATTTATCGAATCTGTACGTTATTTTCTTAGCCAATCAATTTATTTTGAAAGTATTTTATTTATTTTAATTAATTTTTTTGGCTAAATTCTCAAATTGGCCCCATGATTTACTGATGTTTCATTGTTCTCTGTTGAACTTAATTAGCCAATTTAGTTACTTAATTTTTAATTGCTGTCAATTTCATCTTCGATTTGCTTGGGCAAATATTTATTTTTGAGAATAATAATTTCTGACTCATTATCGAATTTGTACGTTATTCTTTTAGTCAATCAATTTATTTTGAAAGTATTTTATTTAATTAATTTTTTTTGCTAAATTCTCAAATTGGCCTCATGATTTACTGATGTTTCATTGTTCTCTGTTGAACTTAATTAGCCAATTTAGTCACTTAATTTTTAATTGCTGTCAATTTCATCTTCGATTTGCTTGGGCAAATATTCATTTTTGAGAAGATTATATATATACACACGCACATTAAGTTCATAGGAACCTATGTGCTGCACTTAATACATTATATAGTTTGGTTTAGAAATCATTGAATGAAATCTTGCTAATACTAATAGGTAACCTCAATGTTTAGTCCATGATTTTTTTTTCTGGTCATATTTAAATCTCAAAACATGTAGAGTTGTTGGGATTAATTTCAAAAAAATTAGACTAGCTTTCTTAGTCGATTGTGGCAAGATAATACTAGGCATGTTCTGTGGTGGTTTCGATTGTGTAATTTAGAGTCGAATGCCAAGTATGATTTTTCAATCAAGAAATCTAAAATTGTTGTTTCAAAAAAAAAAAAAACTAATGGTGCGATTTTACTATTTTAGACGGTTTGGTATGGTGTGCTATTTTTATCTAACAAAAAAGGATTTTAAAAAACTAAAAAATACATATTTCAAGAAATAAGATAAAAATTTCCATGTTTGTAATAATATTTAATTAAGCTTAATAATCAATTTCACATAAATAAAAACTAACAGTAGTTAAAAATATTAATAAAAAACTACATTACATAATCAAGAAAAATTTAAAAATATTGATTTATTCTATCTTTTGATTTGTAGCCTAAATTATTATTTTTTGATTTGTAGTCTAAAGTATTGTATTTAATTTAGAGATTGGACTAAACTTGGAAAAGTATTTTGGAAAAGAACATAGTTAATATAATGGGCTTCTTAAGATTTGTAGCTTAAAAACTTATTGTTTTTAATTGCGCTTCACTTATGTTTCGAGATTGGGCTAAAAATAGGGGAATATTTTTGGGGCGAAAATAGATTTAATATGATGGATTTTTTAACTGGGCTGATATTATATTTGGAGATTGATTTAAACTAGGGAATTATCTTGGGCCAAAAACACATTTACTATGCTGGGCTTCTAAAGATTTGTAGCTTAAAAAATTATTGTTTTTAATTGGGCTTCAGTTATGTTGCGAGATTGGGCCAAAAAAAGAGGGCAATATTTTTGGGCCAAAAATAGATTTAATATGATGTACTTTTTAAGATTTCTAGCCTAATAAATTATTGTATTTAATTGGTCATATTTATAATTCTATTTGCATACTGAAATTGTAATAATTGGTGCTAGAATGTTTTTTTTACTATGGTTAATGTTTGGTGTAGCTAGAATGTTAGCTATTATGGTGCGGTAAGGGACATATCCCTTATGCGCTTACTTTGTATATGTTCCTTCTATTTATGAAATTGAAATTTAAACCAAAAATAAAATAAAATTGGTGCTTATATTAGTTCATTTTTGTTTAAATTAAAAGATATTTTAATATTTAGAGGTGGACTGTGATAAATTGAATTCAAGGATTTAATTTTTTTTAATTTTTTGGTTTGGAATGGACTTTTTGATTTGTAGCCTAAAAAACTATTTTATTTTTGTGCCAAAAAAAAAATTAATATCATTGGCCTTTTAAGATTTGCAGCCTAATAAATTATTGTATTTAATTGAGCTTAAATTATGTTTGGATATTGGGCTAAACTTTGAAAATTATTTTGGGCCGAAAATATATTTAATAAGATGGAATTCTATAGACTAATAGCCTAAGAAATTACTGTATTTTATTGGGCTTAAATTATGTTTGGAGATTGGGCTAAAATTGTAAAATTATTTTGGGCTAAAAAAATATTTAATATGATAGGCATTTTATTGTATTTAATTGTGCTGAACTTATATTTGGAGATTGGCCTAACTTGGGGAATTATTTTGGCCCAAAAACATAGTTCATATGATGGGTTTTTCAAGATTTCTATCTTATACAATTATTCTATTTAATTGGACAGAAATCACTTTTGGAATTGGGCCAAAAAATAATTATTTTGGGTTGAAAAAATAGTTCATATGATGGAAAATTATTTCTACAAAATGGGGCAATATTAATTGGAATGGGCATTTTTCATTTTTAGCCTAACAAATTACTGTATTTAATTGGGCTGAAATTATATTTGGAGATTGGCCTATACTTGGACAATTATTTATTCATAATTTGGGCAATATTTATTGGAATATGCCTTTCTAATTTGTAGCCTAAAAAATTATTCCATTTAATTGGCCTGAAAAGGTTTATAGATTGGGCTAAACTTTTTGCTATTTGAACTTTTGTTAAATTAAAATTTTGAATTCCGCAGTACAATGAACATCAATCGTATTCGATGTAAGCTCGCAATGCTAAAATTAAGAATAAAATTATATGCTAGACACCACAGAGGAGTTACTGATCATGCCATCACTCAAACATTGGCAAACATGGAAAGAGAATATCAAACAATAACAGAATTACACAGAACATCTTTGAATGTTGGTGAAGGATCTCCTATTTATTTACCAGTACCACGTGTGCGGCGCACTAGAAGAACACATGTGACACGTGCAATTAATAGAGAACGCGGTACTCAACCTATAACCACTCCATTATATCAATCTTATTGTCTTTAAATTATACATATATATATTTGATTTCATTTTAATTTTTTTTTAAATAAATTATCTAATAATATTGATTATTATACAGGAGAAGATCATTCAAATGATAATGCTGGAGACCAACATATAATGGCGAGGGTAACAACTATGGAAGACATAAATGGTAATGCCCTTGATTTTATTAATTTAGTATTTCACAAATCATACCTACACAATGTACTTCTCATTTACTATGTTAAAAAATATTTAATATTACAATTTAATCATATTAAAAAAATTTCATTTAACTTGCTCCAGAAACATATCAGTCAGCCTCGACCCACACAACAGATGGAGTGCACGCCAACTCAATAGTAAATTTAAATTTCTTACGTAAGTTTGGAGTTTAATTTGATTGTATGTATATATTAAATTTAATTTTTTATAAGGAAGCAAACATAGTAATATTTTTTAATGTTGATCTTAAATGTTTAGGAAATATTCTCCATTCTCCTTCGGATTCAGATGATGAGCTTTTGACACCCAACACCGCACCTGTACAAGATGCTAATGAAACTCATTTGAATCATACAGATGCACATATGGGTGAAGGTATACTAATGAACATAAAAACTTAATAATTACAAATACATTTGTATATTTACAGTTTTAGTTGATTGCAACATTGAAATTATATTTCCTATTGAAATGAAAAATAAATATTACCAAAAATAGGGTCTAATGTATGATCATAAATGTACAGGAGCCCAATCAGTTCACCAGCATGACTCGAACAATGAGATAATAAAATATAAATTCTTTAGTTCAAAATTATTGAAAAAATTGTAGAATGTTACTGTGTGATTTATGGTATAAATTTTGTGCAAACATCTACAACCTAGGTTTGAGGAATGCAAAGTCATTTCCATGTTAATAAAAATAAATAACTTTTGGTGTATTTTCAATAAATTCAATTCAAAATAAAAAAATAACAAACATTATGTTTTTACCTATTGTAAAACAAATTTCTACATATACGATCAAGTATTACAATCTAATGATGAAATTATCGAATTCTACTAATATCAAGTAAAAAAAATTAATATAATTTAAAATAATGCTCGATCGGTTAAACTTATATTTTTTATCTCAACTTCCAGATATACCAATTATACCAAGACCTACAATAAATCGGGCACTTAGAAGATTAGTGTTAAGTGAAAGAAACGTTATTTGTCCATTTTGTCATGCAATTATGTAGTTAGAAGAGAAAGTAACAAACATTACAAATAACAACCCAAAGCTTGGTATATGCTGCCAAAGTGGAACAATTCATTTACCTCTGCTACCACATTCTCCCGAATATCTTCAAGAGTTATCAGAGATCGTTTTTTTATGGAAAACATCAGATCATTTAACTCAATGTTCTGTTTCACATCTATGGGAGGGGGGGGGGGTTGATATATCTGTCCAAGAGGGGAGAGGACCTCTTTGCTTCAAGATCTCAGGTGAAAATTATCATCGAATTGGATCATTACTTCCAACATCTGGACGAACTGTGATGAAGAGGTTGAAATCGGCAATCGATTAGATTTATTTGGAAAAAGTGAAAATACTTCTGAACTCACTTCTTCTATTGCTCAAGGTTTGAAAAACATGTTGGATAATGTCAATCCATATGTTCAAATTTTTCGAAGTGCAAGAGATGCAATGCAACATGATAATGGAGCAAAACTACATATACGCATTTTGCATTCAAGAAATAATTGACAATACATTCGACCAACTTCTAATGAGATTGTTGCTCTTATTGTTGGAGAAGACACAAATGCTGGATATCGTGACATTATAGTCTGCAAAAATGATGGCTACTTGAAACGAATTAGTAAAACACATCCATCATATACACCCCTACAATATCCATTGCTCTTTCCATATGGCACCGATGGATGAAGAATAAGCATCCCTTATAATTATGAGCAATCAAGGAACGGAAACATCTCGATTAGAGAGTTTTGGGCTTTTCGCCTACAACAAAGAGTTGATGAGGGAACAACGTTAGTACAAGGGGGTCGTCTATTTAATCAACTTATAGTTGACTGTTACGCAGCTATCGAACAACTAAGATTAAATTATATAAAGACACACCAGGCTGAGGTACGTGCAGATTTATATCAAGGCATTGAAGATGCAATTGTTACAGGAGATACAGATGCAAGCGCAGTTGGAAGGAGAATTGTCTTACCGTCTTCTTTTACTGGAGGTACGCGAAATATGGTGCAACATTATCAGGATGCTATAGCCATATGTAGGGCAATTGGAGCTCTAGACTTCTTTATTACTTTTACATTCAATCCAAACTGGCCAGAAGTTTCTAGAGAGCTGCAAAAGCTTCCTGGTCAACATTCTGCAGCTAGACCGGATATTCTTGTAAGGGTTTTTCGAATGAAGCACAAGCAATTACTCAAATATTTCAAGGAAAAAAAGCTTTTGGGAAATGTAATAGCAGGTATACCAAATTGTACTTGACAATTTATGCAATATTTTTAACAAATATTTCATCTAAGATGATAAATATTTTTCTCATAACAGATATTAATGTGATAGAGTTCCAAAAACGAGGATTACCTCATTCACATTTAACGCTGACTCTATCAGAGCATGAAAAACCCAACACTCCTGATGACATCGACAAGTTCGTATGTGCAGAGCTTCCAAATAAAGATGAAGATCCATTAGCTTATGAAACAGTGGTTAAACACATGATTCACGGACCATGTGGACCTTATAATCCAAATGCACCATGCATGGTAGAGGGAAAATGTTCTAAACATTACCCAAAGAAGTTTTGTAATCAAACTACAATTGACGACAATGGATTTGTGTCGTATAGGCGTAGAAATGATCCCACTAACACAGTCATAAAAAATGGCATTAAAATAGACAATAGTTGGGTCGTTCCATATAATCGGGATCTAATAGTGTTGTTTGATGCCCACATAAATGTTGAGAAAGTTGGATCTCCAAAATTGATGAAGTACCTCTACAAATATGTGTATAAGGGTTTTGATATGGCTACTATAGTGATTGAAAACAAGGTCGATGACAATCAAAACAGTGAACATCGAAGATATAGACATGTAGATGAAAATCAAACAATATTTGGATTGTCGGTATGTATCAGCTATTGAAGCATGCTGGAGAATATATGAGTTTGAGTTGCAAAATCATAATCCAACTGTGCTGAGATTACAATACCATTTGCCAAATCAACAGTTTGTTATATTAAGTGAGGATGACAACTTGCATGCTATTATACATCGTGAAGGTGTTCAAGATACAATGTTAACAAAGTGGTTCGAAACAAATAGAGTTGAAGCAAGAACATTGACTTACGCTCAGTTTCCAACTGCATGGGTATGGAAACGAGATAGGAAGGAATGGGTCAAGCGTAAACAGAGAAAATGTATTGGTAGGTTGCCTTTTGCACATGCTAACTCTAGGGAAAGATACTACTTGGATGTTGCTTAACAAGATTTGTGGAGCTCAATGTTTTGATGATTTAAAATCTTTTAACGGGATAGTGTACCCACTTTTAAGCAAACATGTGCTGCACGTGGTTTGCTAGATGATGATAATGAATGGCATGAAGCACTATTAGAAGCATCAAATTGGGCAACTCCCATAAAACTTCGAAATATGTTTTCAATGATGCTTATGTTTTCAGAGATAACTGACCTTGTCAATTTATGGGAACAACATTGGAGGTCTATGGTTGATGATTTCCAATACCGAGTTCAAAGAGACATGCATGATAGAAATATACATCTAACTGATGAGGATTTGAGAGAATGGAGCCTTCAAGAAATTGAACATATTCTTAATAAAAATGAAAAGACGCTTGAAGACTTTCCTCCTATGCCCCTCCCATCATTTCGGTCATTTGGCCACATAACAAATAGGCTGATACGAGAAGAGATTGACTATGACGCTACTATTGAAGCATAATTATTTCAGTCATATTTTAACGGTTTGAATAGTGATCAACTGAGAGTTTATAATGAAATAATTCATGCCTACGAGGAAAATCTCGGTGGGTTATTCTTTGTCAATGGTAGTGGTGGGACTGGTAAGACATATGGAGAAAATTAATTGCGAAATTTAGATTACAAAAAAAAAAATAGTCTTATCAGTTGCCTCATCGGGTATTGCTGCATTGTTGTTACCTGGGAGCCGAACAGTGCACTCACGATTCAAAATCCCATTTGAACTACTTGAATCATCGCGTTGTCCAATTAATATGAATAATGATTTAGCACAACTAATTCAAGAAGCGTCAATGATAATTTGGGACGAAGCACCAATGATGCACCGCTATGGATTTGAAGCAGTGAGTAAAACTCTGAATGACTTACTAAAAGTAACTCCTAATTTTTCTCCCGATAAACCATTTGGTGGAAAGTCATGCGTCTTAGGTGGAGATTTCAAGCAAATATTACCTGTGGTAACCAAAGGAAAACGTGAATCTATTGTTGCAGCATCACTACAGAAATAAAAAAATTTGGAATCAATGCAAGGTTATGCATTTAAAGATAAACATGCGACTCATTGCACATGATAGTTCAACACAATCACTCAATGACTTGCAAAGTTTTGCTGATTGGTTAAATAATTTGGGAGAAGGAAAAATAAGATGCATAATGTGGATCAGGGTTATGACTCAGACTGAATTGAAATACCGCAACAGTTTCTAATAGAAAAATGTGATGATTCTTTAATGAAATTAATATGTGAAACTTATCCTGAACTAAGTAATAGGTACAAGGATTCAACCTATTTGAAAGAGCGAGCTATTTTGGCTCCAAAGAATAGTGATGTTGACGAAATCAATTCTATGATGTTATCCATGCTTCCCGGTGAAGTTCGACAATTTCATAGCGCCGACACATTGTGTCCGTCTGAAACAAGTGATCGTGAACAAACAATGAATCCTCCTGAATTATTACATTCTATAAAAGTCGATGGTATTCCTAATCATTATCTGGAACTCAAGGAAGGTGCACCAATAATGCTGCTCAGAAATCTTAATCAATTTTTAGGTATGTGCAATGGAACTCGACTTATAATATTGAAGATGGGTAAAAAGGTTCTCGAGGCACGTATAATCACCGAGTCTCATATAGGTGAAGAAGTTCTTATTCCACGTATTATTTTGACAACTTCCGCTTCTCAAACATTTGTGCAAATGAAAAGACGACAGTCCCAGTTAAATTGGCATTTGCAATGACTATTAACAAGAGCCAAGGGTAGACACTCGATATAGTAGGATTATATATGCCGAATCCTATATTCACTCATGGACAACTATATGTTGCATTATCGCGTGTAACAAATCAACTTGGTTTGAAGATTCTCATTCTTAATAGGCCAGAAAACCTCGAAAGTGTACCAAAAATATTGTATACCGTGAAGTACTTGAAGCTGCTCGTTAATAAAGTTTTTATAGATTTAAAGACATCTCTGTAATTTTATTTTTTACAATAGAATTTACTATTGTTACATGATTTAATTATCATTACTTTATTATAATGCTTTACATAATTGAATCACATGCAAAAATTGCAAATTCACTTCCACTATAACGTTTATACATAAATAATTTTTGAGTGCAGGTGATAGACATGTTTTATATACTTCCCTGGAGTTGTTGAATCCACACAATCTTCGATTCAATATTCAAGTTCGTGTAGTCAGGTTGATAAATGTATGCAGACAACAACATAAGATACAAATACTGAAGATAGTATTTGTGGATGATAAAGTAAGAATGAATATTAACATACCATTTACAGATATATTTAATTATATTATTAAAATTAATTTTAAGGCCTCAATAATAATTTCTGATTTCAATTTTATCGTAAATCAAAATTGTCAGGTTTTTTCATGCAAGGTGTTGTATATGGTCCTAATGTCAATTACTTCACTTTGCATCTTACCAAGGGAAACATTTAATCTACATGACGTGCAAGTGATAATGGTAGATAAAAAATATAAAATAGTCCCACATCATTATCAAGTACTATTAGGACAAGATACAAAAATCGAAAACACATTCAATATTACCGATGTATTCTTCAATCATTATCATCAAATTGTAAGGCTGGAAGATATTGGAGATCATGTGGATGTTGAAGATCAATTAATTGGTAAGTAAACTATATTTGTTGCTAAGATATGTTTGGTTTGTATATGTCACGAATTTAATTTGTCACAGATATTTTTGGGTTGGTTAGTTGTGCTACGCATTCGCGATTAACGCATCATGATTCATCCGCTCGAGAAATTATACTTCTTGACACAACGTAAGTTTTAGTTTTTCTATTATATGTATTCACTTTAATTACTAAGGGCGGTTAAATTAATTATTTGTATGCATCAGGATGACATTTGTTCGAATGATTTTGCATGACAAATTTGTAAATGAGGAAGGTGAACTGTTACTAAAAACAGTTGTGAAAAACAACATAATATTAGCATGTGGAGTTGTCATTAAAAAGTTTGAAGGTAAATAAATAATTATTATTTTATATCACTCAAACTTTATAAATTGTGTTGTAATCTTCTACTATTATTTTCAGGGCCTTGCATATACACACATGATTTCAGCAAATTATATATCAATCGTAAGACAAGGTTTACAGACCGTTTAAATAACTGGTGAGAATAAACTTTAATAATTAATTAATTGCATTTCTATTACTTTAGTTTATCAACATTCTAAATATTGCATTTCAATAGGTTTGCTATGGAAAAAAGGCCCCAAAAAGTAGTCTCACTGTTACGTGCAAGAGACTTAACAATATCCAGGGCTTTGAAAATTTCAAATGCTAAGAGGATCTTGATACATGAATATGCCCATCAAAATGATATAAGTTTTTTGGTTATTTTTGTCATTTTTCATTAAAATATATGTCATATTAAATAATTATATATATTATTTATAGGTTAAATTTTTTCGGATTATGGGCAGAATTGAGAATATTGATATTAACAATTTATGGTTGGCAACATGCAACCGATGCCAAAATAGTTGCAGATCATATTATGAAAAATGATTTGTATGAATTGCAATGATGTTGTAAACGCAACTTTTAGGTAATATTATCTTCAATTTCATTGTACTTATATTTTATTATTATTAATGCACAAATTAAGTTACTCTTTCGGCTCAGGTTCTCCATACATCTTACTGTAAGAGACTATAGTGGAACTATTGACTTGAAATTACTAAACAAACAGGGTGAATTTCTGTTTCACGAGCCAGCTGCTTTTTTCAAGAGTTTCGAAGAAAAGTACAATCTTACTTTAATTTGGGATTCAATACTTCAAAAATATTTAATATTCTGACATACTATATAACACTTTTAGGAAAATGGAAAACAGCTATTACAAGACCACATCAACCTATTCAACAACCGAGCATTTACATTTATCGGTCCTGTACCACCAAACTTTGCTAGGCCAAATGCGTGAACAACTGTCAATTTTATTTTACATGTGGATTAGTCTGAAGAATGTTATATCTCCCAATAAGATTACGATTTCTACGTTCATAAATAGTGGAAATTGTTATTTTATTTGTTTTACGTTGTTATCTAAATGCATATATTAACGAGCAAACTATTAATGAACTATTTATATATTTTTTAATTATATTGTATTTTATCTATCATCACAGATGTGATATATTTCACAGATATATTTCGGTGTTTGTTCATTTATTATACTTTTGTGACATTATTTAATGATATTCAACATAATTATAGTGAAAAACTTTTACACTAACAACTAATAAAATACCATACCCAAATAACATATCGTGCGTAGCACGGGGCACACACTAGTGCTTTATTTATATACATGTATCTTGTTTAATTTTTAGTAACCAAACGCTTCATTCTTCTTTATTCTTAGTAATTTTTTCTGTATACTTTCAATAAATTTTTAATGGCTACAAAACTAGACACTTGTATAGTGATTCTTGTTTCTCATTTCAGAATTATTACTTTTTATTTCTCCATTTTTTAAAGTCATGTTGGCATAAATTTTTTCTAGATCATTAAATATGTCTCGCCTTAAAGTCTCAATCTCAATGCTAACAAGTTATTGTAGGTTGATATAATGATGCATCTATTTTTTATTTGATTTTCACTGCCATTGATTGTGTCTTCTATATATACTAGTAAATAACACATTCGTTGAACGTGAAGTATATGATCTCAGTAAATAATTCATATATATATAGTTGTTGTTCAACTTAAAAGATGTTAATAATTTAAATTTAACTAAATAAGTTACCACTTAATAAGTTAGTTATTTGAAAAATAAAATATTGATCGATATGAATGAATTAATCAAATTTTGAAAGAATTAAGTTAATTAAAAAGTAAAACATGAATAATAATATAACTAAAAAGTTTTATGTATTTATGCTTCATTTATACGTATATCTTGTTTATTCTTTAGGAATCAAACGCTTCACTTCTTCTTTCTCAGTAATTTTTTGCTGTATACTTTCATTAATTTTTATAATGGCTCAAAAGCTAGACACTAGTATAGTATTTTTGTCTCTTATTTTAGAATTATTCTATTTTCATTTTCTATTTACTACACTCAGGGGGAGCATATTTTCAGATCATTAAATGCGTATTACCTTAAAAACCTTAATCTAAGTTTTTGCAAGTCATGGTAGGTTGGCCTAAATGATACATCCATTTTTATTTTCTTTTCCCTAATTTATTTATTTATTTATTCAATTGAGTCTGTTTAACAAAAATAGAAATAAAAAATTGCATGTTGTACATATACAGTTAATGTACAATACGAGAAAGAACTAAAACATATTGAGAAATGATTTTTTTTAATTTGATAACATCATCGTATTTTGACTTGCTATTGATAGGAGAGTCTTTTAAATAAAGTGTGTGTTGACCATAATTTTAATAAATATTTTCCTATTAACTCTTGTTATTCAGTTTCATAAATATATTTGATAAACTATGCCTTTTATTTTCGAATTAGTTGAAAAAATTATAATTAGTTGAATGATCAAGTTAATAAAGGAGGAAATATCAATATACTCAAACTCCTAAATAAAACACTTGAAATAAACTAAGATATTAAATATTCAAAACTAAAGATTAATTTAACTAAGCAATATTTACTAAATAAATTAGAAATCATGATCTCGTAAAGTAATTCAATTATATAGATAATTCCTTATTTTATAGTATCTTATATTGAAAATTTAAATAACACTTTAATTAAGTATATAATTATTTAAATAGTAAATTTTGATTGATACGATGGGCCAAATTAATAATTATAATATGTCGTAGAAAATAGAAGGTGTTTTGACAATGTGATTTAAAAAATATTTAAAATATATCTTAGAATAGAAGGTTTTCGGGTAAGATAATTGATAATCAAATATTTCATGACATGATTTTGAGATTTAACAATTACTTAACAAAGAAATAAGTTTTTTATATTTCTTATTTATTAATTGTGTGCACAAAAGAAATTATAACCTAATATTGTAAAAAAAATTGTGTAATTTTCATGTTTAAACTAAATATTTTTATTAAGATTTAGTATTTATATGTAATTTACCGTAAAGTACTTATGTGATACGTTCATATTTTTATATATACAACTTATATTATTATTTAACTCTTTTATTTTTTAAAAGGTGAATTAAGTATTGTAGAATTCTAATGTAATTATACATCTTATTTTTAGATATATATAACTTATTTTTATTAGTTATTATTTATTATTGGACTCTTTTACCATTCAAAATTAAAATACATTAGGGCATATTAGGTAGATAAAAAATTTCAAAGAAACACCCATACTTTTATAATAGAAAATTTTTATTATTAATAAATTAAATTTACTTGATAAAAAAATTGCACGTTTTACATAAAAATTATTGTATATGAAATAATTAAAACATAATGAGAAATAATTTTTTCGCTAATTTGATAACATAATTATTTTTTAATTTTTTATTGATAACATAATTATTTTTTAATTTTTTATTGATAGGAGGTTTTTCAAATAACGTGCACATTTACCATATTCTAAATGAATAATTTGCTAGTAACTCTGTTGATTTAGTTTCACGAATATATTGAAGTATACAATTATTTTTCAAATTAATTGTAAAATATAATAAGTTGAATGATCATTTAAAATATATGAAGTTAATAAATGAGAAAATATCAATATAGTCAGCCTCTTAAAGAAAATACTTAAAATAAATTAAGTTATTAGACATTTAAAACAAAATAATAATAATTGAAGTAAGTAAATGCTTACTAAACAAATTACAAGTCCTTAATTTAAGGTCAGGGTTTCAAATTACTATATTTATTTCAAGAACAATTATCAATCAATAAGTGTTTATTTTGACATAAACTGTAAATACTTTTTATATAAATTTTTTTTGCATGCCCCAATTTAATATATCAAATTTTACATACTTCAAAATTCGTTAAAATTAAATTCAATCCTGTATTTTACATATCATAAATAATTAATTATGTATATCAAAATAATTAGTATCTTATTCCTGGCCTTAACACGAGGTTACATCAAGCTTATTTTTATGCAACAACTATAGAAAGCTCATTTAGTGATAATTATGAGAACCAATACTCCAATAGAATCTCTACACATATACCAAATTAACCAAAAAAATTTAAAAAATCTGTGCAAATCAAATATAGAAAAAAAATGATATTATCAATCAATACACCCCAAAAAAATCATGATGAAAAAGATTTTTTCAAATCCCCGTAACATTGATCCTCCAATGGTGATCCTTTAACCCCATTTCCTTAGCCTTCTTCCTATCCCAGTCCAGGTCAATCTTTCTCTCTTTAGTCAGCCCACACACCTTTTGCAACTCCTCGTCCATGGCGTCATGCAAGCGCCACCACCGTGCATGGGCCTCATCGCTGGCGTAAACCTGCTGATCAGGGACATCCCAGTTGCAGTCATAGTCCCTGTAGCACAGCCATGGCTTCAACCCTAGATAATGTATAGAATACAGCTTAGGAGGGTCCGAAGCAAATAACTGGTTCTTGAAGCTAGCTTCGGTGGAGGTATTTGACCAGAAGTTCTTCAAAAAGTTTACTCTCCTGGGCAATCTATGCCACCACACGAAGATCTCGTTCAAGAAACCCTGATCGCCACCGTTGTAGGACACGATCTCTTTCGTACGGTTCATGAGCATGCGGAACGTGCAGTTCGAGGGCTCGATCACCATTATACCTGTTGAAAATCGAGTTTGATATGAGTGGTGATTTTTGATTATATTGCAATATGATTTGGAAAGATTTCCTCCATTATACATTCTTATATACCAATGTTTTCACAACCGGACCGGACCGCCCGGTTCAACCGGTTTAACCACGAACCGGTCAGTAGACCGGTCCGGTTATGTACTTATTCACTATATTTGTGTATATGTACAATAATATATATATATATGTATGTATATTTTGAGTTGAGCGGTTTTTTTTATACCGGTCTGATTAGTCGAACCAGTGACCCAACAGATTGTCGGGTTCAATCACCTGTCCAGTTTTAAAAACATTGTTATATACAATACCTGAATTGAAGATTGAGCCGTCGTTGCCCGTAGCTGACATCTGAGGGAAGTGGAAGAGAATATCGAGGTTGCGCAAAATGATGACGTCTGAGTCGATGAATATGATTTTGTCATAATCTGTAAGCTGCCACAACCTGAACTTGCTGTAGTTGTATTCATTGTAAGAGTCTTTTTCGGCTCTAGGGTTACGGATCCGTTTGATGAACCGGAGGGTCCAACCGGCGCGTGAGAGAGCGTGGCGTTTGGGTTCAGATATGGAGGTGTCAAGGAGGAGGATAAGGTGTCGTTGGGTTCCGGTGTGGAGAAGGCTCTGGGCTAGGGTTATGGCTCCACATACATAGGCTTCGGAGGAATGAATAACTGTCGCGTAGGCTTCTCGAGGTTTAGGTTTCTGTGTGAGGCCTTGGATTTTGGACACATCGTACACTTCGTTGGTTCCTGTGATTGTATAAGTGCTACTTGTTAGCAAACTTAGGATGGTGGTTGAAATAATTGGAAAATTTTTATATTCTTAAAAAAAATTTAAAAAAAGGCTGCTCAACTTGTATTCTTGTGTGCTTAAAATAAGGAACTCGAACAGTTCCAACGCCAACTTTGAAAATGAACTCTAAGCTACAAAGCCACAATCTACCAAACTATCATTTAATTTCGTGGTTTATTAAATATTAATAATCATGATTGTAGCTTGGTGGATAGAGCGTCTGTTTCCTAAGCATAAAGTCGTAGGTTCAACTTGAAGTTTAGGTTTTTCATGTTCTCTTTACGCAAATTTCCGGAAGCAACTTCCGTGCCATAAAGAATTATGTGTAACTCAGGATGAGTTTTCTATAGAGTACCTAAATAAAAACTTATGAAACTTAGTTAAAGTCTCTAATATGTTTAATTCGTAGGTCAAAATTGTTTAATATAAACTTGTTTATATAAAAAAAAAAATGATGTTTAACTCACTATACCACCTTTCATTTTAAATAAGAATAATATTTAGGTTTTAAAAAATCTATATTTAATTTCCTTTAGCCTTTTTGCAATTTCCAATAGTACTTTTGTATAAAAATTAATTTATTTAGATTATGTTTTTGAATAAATATTTAGATAATTCGCTTATTAAATATTTATTAATTATTATTTCATCAATTAAATTTATAGATTTTCTAGTCTTCTTAAAAATTAAGAATGTCCATTTTAAGATAATTACTATGTTAACATAAACATTAATCATATACTTTTTTTAATGTTAATTAATGAAAGGTTTTTAATTATAGACTTAATTAATAATAGGAAAAACCAAATATTCTCTTATATAATGTCGATATTGCTCAAACTAAATATTCCCCTCCAAATTAAACTCTAGTAATTTTCCTTTAGTTTGTCCGAGTATATATTATATGTATATAAACATATCCTCTTATTTGATGTCAAGTTTTGTACAAATAACTTCAGTTATGGAAAAATCTGAATTTTGTGGAATTGTGTGATGAAATTGACATCAATTCGGAAATTGCATGCCCCAAATTCATTAATTGATTATGAATTAAATCAAAATAGGCCTAAAAGTAAGCATCAAAACAAGATTATTATGAAATCTTCGCCTAAAAAATCAATTTTTAGTTTTTTTGCCAGATATAAAATTGATTTTCTTATCTAACACTAACACTACCTATTTTAGTTTTAGGCATTTCTTATCGTGCAATGTAAGAGGATGAACAGTTTAACGAAAATTTTAAAGTGCGAAAAAACACGGAAGGAATCAACCAATCAAAGGGAGTTATAAAGACCTTCCTAAGATATTTAAACTGAATTTTCAATTAAGTGATAGTAAATAATCCCTTTTCTTATAGTTAATGATTGGAACAAAATTGATCAAAATCAAATAATTAAAACCAAGCAAAAACAACATGAAGAAGAGAGTTTTTGAAGTTGGATAATGAGTAGATAACATAAACATACCTTTACCCCATAGAGGCAGAGCCAAATTACATGACCCAACCGGCATTCCAACTTTTTGCTCCAATCTCCCCTTCTTCACCCTAAAATACCACCACTCCCCTTCCTTAGCCACCATCTCGTCGCACCCGAAAAACTCCACCATCGGCATACACCGGCTCACAAAAACCACCTTCATCGTCCCATCCCTATCCCATCTCCCTCTCATAATCGCCAAATTCGCCGCCACTTTATGCACTTGTAGCCTAAAAACATCCCTATTCCACCCTTTTTCCCCAATGTTACAAGGCAATTTGGCCACTATCATATCCATGTAACCATATTTTTCCCAATTTGGCATTGGGATTTCGGGGCATAATGACCCCGAAAACTCTTCCTCTTCGTCTATCCATTCCGGGAACAAGTGCTTCCATTCGAATAACTCAGACACTCTGTCAAACGACACTGGAAAAATCTGCGCATGTGTCTTCCATTCAAAAATATCTTCGTCATCCATGTTCACCATTCCTATCTTCATCCCTCTACCAATGCCACTCAAGAAACTTGGTTTTTCTCTCTTGATCAACTCCCTAGGAGACTTTAATTGGTTCCCATTGTTAGGCTCTTCCAACACAGATTTCATCTTGACCCCATTTTCCATCTAACAAGAAATAAACCAAATCAATCATGATACAAAAACAAAAGGGAAAAGTTATTACTTATTAGTAGTGTTTTTACTAGCTACATTAGAGTTAGCTCACCTTACCTTATGATTGCACCCGCGCAAGGAGCATCTGACTAGTGATGCCGTGTATTCGTGGTAGTTCGAGATAGAAGGACAAATCAGAAGGATTACATAAAGAAGCAAGAAAAATGCTAAGAAAAAAAGGTTGATTTTGATGACAAGAGCTTTTGCAGAAATGGCAGTCTTGATCATATTCTTGAACACCATGATTATAAAGTGTATTTTTTATGAACCTAGCTAATGTCTAAGGTTAGATTCTAGGAAAAGTGCATATATGATCAGTTAGACATAGGAAATGAAGGGCTTAAAACAGGTGAAATATAGACAAAAAGGTGGGAGAAAATAAGAGTTTTACTTGCTTGCCATTTGGTACATTGGACATGTGTGTTATTTCCAGAATGATTTTTTGTAAAATTATGAAAATGCCCTTAAATCTCTTTGTCCAAGACTTGAAGTTACAACTTACAATTACGCCTTTTTATTTGAATAACTTCTCTAAGTCATAAAAAAGAATTAAAAAAATGAATAATTTAATCGTGTGGGAAAGGTGATCTTTTTCTACATTAGTTTTTAGATTTCTTGAGGTTCACAATGTAACTGTGTATCTAAAGGATTAGACGTTGGGATCATTTGTCTAGTGAAGAAAAAAATAAATTTTTGGAATTGGTACCTAATGTTTGATGTAGAAATCCATATATTGACAAATAATTTATTAATAACTATGAAGTTATTTCATTATAATAATTTGATGAAGATTATATTTCAACTTTGATCTAACAAAGTTAAATGGATTATCTAAAACAACAACAAAGTACTTTTTCTTAATAGTGGTGTAATTTATATATTATAGATTTTCGCTTTTCCTAATTTTAGTAAAAATCCACTGGTAAGTAATTAATTTTAATAAATTTATTACATTAAACAGATGATGAAAAATTAATAATATAAACATAGTGATATATAAAAAAAATTCTTCCCTTAATTTATTTTGGGTGTTAGCATTTTAGGATCAAAGATTAGGTGAAATTCTTCAACCATACTTTGGAGATTGCCAACAACTTTATGGTTGCTCTATCACATCTCATTTTTAGTAGTTCAAAACCATGAGGCTGTACCAACACTTGATTATCTATGCTTTCCGTATAAATTTAATCGAATTTTGTTTGACAAATCTAAGTCTAGATTAATGATGTTTAGGTGTGATAATCACACCCCACCAGAAAGTTTTCCCATATTTTGCACCAGGGGCCTAATTAAATTTGTATATAATACGTTAGGCTGTTATAATTTCTGAACTTAGTATAATAAAGTGTTAATTACACTTACACCCTTACTATCGTGGTAAATTACAATATTCACCTTCTTTTTTCGGAAATTACAGTTACCGAACTCGTTACTTGTAAAAGTTTTTTTTTTTTTTCCATGGCAGCATCTAGATTTTCTTCCGAACTTTGTAAAATACCAATGAACATCTAGAACTGTGTAACTATGTATTTGATTTTCGAACTCGAAGTATATTGGGGGCAATCAGTAAAACATTAAGGAGTTAAATTTTATGGTTATCCTTTTTTTTTTTTCTTGGTAATTTGTAATGTTTAAGCGTGTAAACGGTAAATGTAGTTTGTAGAGATAAATGCAAAAAAAACCCCTGTGAAATAATTTATTGGCTGAAAACCCCCTGTGAAAAAAAAATAGGCTAAAAACCCCCTGTGAAATTTTTTCATTGCAAAAAACCCCCTCGGTTAGTTAGGTCAGCTACCCCCTGTGAAATAAATGCAAAAAACCCCCCTGTAAAATAATTTATTGGCTGAAAACCCCCTGTGAAATAAATATAAGCTAAAAACCCCCTGTGAAATTTTTTCGTTGCAAAAAACCCCCTCGGTCGTTGCAAAATATTTATTTTATTTTTAGTAAATATGCCTCATAATAGTAAAAACAATAATGTTAATGATCTATAATATTTAAATTTAAATATTATGAGGCATATTTACTAAAAATAAAAGAAATATTTTATGAAAAACTATTTTTAATATCGTTTTTTTGTGTAAATATGAGTTTATTTATTTTTAGTAAATATGCCCCATAATAGTAAAAACAATAATGTTAATGATCTAAAATTTAAATATTATGAGGCATATTTACTAAAAATAAAAGAAACATTTTATGAAAAACTATTTTTAATATCGTTTTTTTGTGTAAATATGAGTAAAAGTGTATCCCAAATGAATATATAAGTACTTATATGTTAATGATCTAAAATTTAAATATTATGAGGCATATTTACTAAAAATAAAAGAAACATTTTATGAAAAACTATCTTTAATATTGTTTTTGGGGGTTTTTTGCAACGAAAAAATTTCACAGGGGGTTTTTAGCTTATATTTATTTCACAGGGGGTTTTCAGCCAATAAATTATTTCATAGGGGGGTTTTTTGCATTTATTTCACAGGGGGTAGCTGACCTAACTAACCGAGGGGGTTTTTTGCAATGAAAAAATTTCACAGGGGGTTTTTAGCCTTTTTTTTTTCACAGAGGGTTTTCAGCCAATAAATTATTTCACAGGGGTTTTTTTTGCATTTATCCCGTAGTTTGTATTATATTTGTTTTGTATCCATTGCATTCTTTATTTGGATAGGATGAGCAGATGAGGTAAACACCGGAATGATAATCTTTTAATTTTAACAATAGCAATCCCCCCACGCGGTATTCGAGTGCATAATTATTTTTAAATGTAACTAAAAGATATAAGTATTGCGGTCTGAATCCGCATCGTCGATGTTTAGATTTTGGGCTGCACTCGAGTAATTCGAGCTACTTACGTATCTACGCAGTATGATTAAGCCTATTCGTAGTTCGAAATAATAAGGATATTAAGAGAAATTAGGGTAATTCTCCAAAAATGATTCCCCCTCTATGAATTAATAGAAGGGGTATTTGTAGTTGAGTAACCAAACTTGGGTCTATGTTAGATAAACCCTAGCCCATGAATTTTCCTCATACTCTATGGGCCTCCTTTAACTGGACACCATATAGCCCAAAGATAGTTTCGATTCTGGCCCGGGTTGTATTGAGGCCCATCATATGCCCCCTAATTCCCGGGAGCCTTCCCTAGGATTGGGAGATCAGGAGTTATCGCTCTGAATTCTAATGGATTCGAGTTTTAAAGAGTTAAATTCTAATGTGCCAAACATCAAGGCTAACACAGGTTGTATTGAAGCCAATCATATGCCCCCTAACTCCCGGGGAGCATTATTCGATATTAATACCTCTACCGGACTCATCGTCTCGGGGAGCGTTATTCGATATTAATGCCTTTGCCAGACTCAAGGTCTCAGGGAGCATTATTCGATATTAATGCCTCTGCCGGACTCAAGGTCTCGGGGAGCATTATTTGACGTTAATACCTGTGCCGGACTCAAGGTCTCGGGGAGCATTATTTGATATTAATGCCTCTGCCGGACTCAAGGTCTCGGGGAGCATTATTCGATATTAATGCCTCTGCCGGACTCAAGGTCTCGGGGAGCATTATTCGATATTAATGCCTCTGCCGGACTCAAGGTCTCGGGGAGCATTATTCGATATTAATGCCTCTGCCGGACTCAAGGTCTCGGGGAGCATTATCTCAATATAAATACTTCGACCGACAACTCAGGGTCTTCGAAGAGTATTTTTTAGCCTTAGCCAAGACTTTCGATATACGGGAGCTTTTGATTAAGCCTAAATTAGAACTCTTAAACCAAACTTCTTTATGCTCGAACATTGATAAAAGTCGTTTGAGCTCGGTTTGGTGTTATATTAGGCTCGGTTTGAGCTCAAGTCATATCATCAAAAAATAATAAAATATGTGGAAAGATATCAAAATTGCTCGTGTATTAGGCTCGATTAAACATGGTCTAAGCTGGATTTCATTACCCATCACACCAAACTCAAACACTAATTTTGAAGCTAAATAATTATTCAAACCAGATTGAATAACAGATTTATTGGGCTCGATTCAAATTGTTTACAATTTTTCAGTTCATGAGGTCAAGAGAAAACGTATAGAAAAGTTGGAATTAACTAATAATTAATACCTTTACATAAATATGTAAAAAAAAATCATACCTTCAACAGAGGCTGACCTAATTGACAAAAAGGGGTTTATTGAGGTTGATAATCGAAGGGGGAAATCGGAAAGAAACAGAAGAAAAGAATTGAAAATGAACCGTTTTTATGCTTAATCGATGAAAAGATTGAGACGGTAAAATCTGATGAGAGAATGCCATTGCTTTTTTCACTATTTGAGCCCACCACTATTAATATAGCTATAATAATTGTAGGTGAATGTCCTTGCAATGCTATATTATATATAAACTGTATATAAATCATTCAAATCAATATAATTGTGACTTACAGAAGCATGGTGAATATTTTGATGGCTTCTGACAGTGACTTTCTTTTAGGATTTGCTTCGTTACTTTCTCATCAAAAACTTCCATCATTATTCGAATCTTGAATTTGTGGAATGATCAGTTCAATTCCCTTTCTACAAATCTCCCTTTCTACAAATCTCCGTAATTTGTAGAAAATTCGCGTCTTAGTCTCGATTTCCCACAGACGACGCCAAAATGATGTGGTCTGAATCCGCATCGTCGATGTTTAGATTTTGGGCAGCACTCGAGTAATTCGAGCTGCCTACGTACCTACTTCAGTAGGATCAAGCATCTTCGTAGTTAGAAATAATAAGGATATTCAGAGAAATTAGGGTAATTCTCCAAAAATGATTCACCGTCTATGAATTAATGGAAGGGGTATTTACAGTTGAGTAACCAAACTTGGGTCTATGTTAGATAAACCCTAGCTCATGAATTTTCCTCATACTCTATGGGCCTCCTTTAACTGGACACCATATATGCCAAATATAATTTCGATTCTGGCTCGGGTTGTATTGAGGCCCATCAATAAGTAATATTAATTTAAAGAATTATTCTAATTTCCATGAGAGGGAAATGAGAATTTGAGAATCTAGAGAAATGCGGATTTGAAATAGAGGGATGGTGAGTGGAGTACGTGAGTTTTAAATTGCACATGCAAATGACAAATTTAGCCATATTTTGAACCGCTTGTGTGTATTAGTCCCAAGGGTATATTTTGGTAAATAAAAAATGGTGTGAGAACTACCTAAGTTATGATGAAATCCCTATTTTACCCTCAAAATTAAACTTATATTTTCAATTTACAAAATAAATCAAGGAACTAAAATGTGTAAATATGCTAGAAATAACTTTTATTTGTAAGACAAAATAACATTTCTTTTTATAATAATAAAGATATAAACCTGCAAAGAAAAATCGGCTGCCGTCGATTTGGTTTGGCTCAGAAATCTCGAGCTCGTTTCTATATTCGATCACACACAATGTAGCATGCAGGGCACTCAGTTTGCATTCACAAAGAATCAAACACCCAAGTCCTAATCACCCCGGTAACACTCTCTTGAGAACTCTCACACTCGAACCCGAAACTAGGTTGTCACTAAGACAAGTCACGAAGACTGATTTCGGAAGAAGAGAGAAGACAACTTTCTATTACTCTGCTGGTGTCTTTTTATGGTGTATTTTTTATGTGTATAAAGAAGTGGGAGGAAGCACTTATTTATAGTGGTAGAAAGGAAACCCAAAAGGGTGATGGTGAGAAGTCCAAAGAGACGGAACAGAAAACGAAGTGACACATGGAGAATACCAAAGGGGCTGCCAAAAGGTGATGGGCTTGGGTTAATGTGGGGAGAACCAAATGAATAATGGGACACACAAAGTTCGGCAATATTTCAACAATCTCCACCTTTGGCCCAACACCACTACACTAACTCGAATAGAAACACGGTAATCATCATCGCCAAAATACCTGCACACTGAACACACAGTTAGTACGGGTAACCTGCACACATGACACAAAGTCAAGCACTCGACACAAACTCAAGCAAACGTAGAACACATAAACACAAGACCTAATCAATAGGATCTAAGTTCAAAGTTCTCATGCATGAATGAAATTTCTCAACAGATAAACACTTAGTTCCCATATCCGCCAGATTAAACTGAGATGAAATTTTCTCTAAATTCACAATTCTTTTTTCAACGATATCACGAATGAAATGAAACCTAGCATCGATATGTTTAGTTCTATCATGATACTGGATTTATACACAGCTGAATTCCAGACTGACTATCAGAATAAACAACTACATTAACGTCTAGAAAACCAATTTCAGACAATAAACCTTTTAACCAAACTGCCTCTTTTAAGGCTTCAGTTATAACAATATATTCCGATTCAGTGGTTGATAAAGCAACAACATGTTTTAATTGAGATTTCCAACTTATGCAAGAGCCACACAAAATGAACACATAGGAGGTGGTGGATTTCCTATTATCTCTATCATTTGCATAATTAGAGTCAACATAGCCAATCAAATTCACACCTTGAGCAGATTTAGAAAATTTTAGGCTAACATTCAATCACCCTTTAAGGTACCTAAGCAACCATTTCACAACCTCCCAATGGGGCATGCCGTATGCCTGGATTAGACATGTACCTACTCAAACAACTTACAGTATATACAATATCCGGTCTAGTGCTAATCATCAAGTACATAACCGAGCCAATTGCATTGGAGTACGACACTTTAGCCATTTCAACAATTTCAGAATTAATCTTTGGCGACCGATCCTTACTTAATACAAAGTGAGCAGCAAGAGGCACATTAGTAGATTTAGCATTAGACATAGCAAATTTACTCAAAATCTTTTTCACATAGGAAATCTAATTTAAATGTAAAATTCGATTATTCCTATCTCTCTCAATGTTCATTCCTAAGATCCTTTTAGCATCACCAAGATACTTCATATCAAAGTTTTCACTAAGACATTTTTGAACATGTTCGATTGATTTTAAGCATGGACTCACTAAGAGCATATCATCAACATATATGAGCAAGAAGATAGGCATAGATGCATTTTCTTTAAAGTACAAGCAATAATTATAAGAGCTTCTTTTAAACTTCAAAGGCAACATGCACATGTAGAATTTTTTATTCCATTGTCTTGGTGATTGTTTTAACCCATACAATGATTTGTTCAACAAACATACATGTTTTGACTTTTTAGGGTCAACAAAACCATCAGGTTGTCTCATGTAAATTTTTTTGTCAAGTTCACCATGCAAGAAAGCAGTTTTAACATCTAAATGTTTCATTCCTAGTCAAAATGAGCAACTAATGCAAGCATAATGCGCACAGTGACAAACTTAACAACAAGAGCAAAGATTTCTGTGTAATCTATCCCCTCTTTTTTAGTAAATCCCTTAGCTATTAGTCTAGCCTTAAATCTAACTCTTTCACCCTCATCTTTAACTTTATAAAGCCACTTAAAGTCCACAACAGAACAATGTTCAGGCTTAGGTACAAGAGTCCATGTTTGATTATCATGCAAAGAATTTATTTCATCATTCATAGCATTTAACCATTCTTTAGAGTTTTTAGATTTTAAAACTTCATTATATGACTTAGGTTCACAATCATCTGACGATTCAAACATATTAAAAGCATGAGTATCGATATGAAAGTCATCGAATCTTGTGGGTTGCCTAATGTTTCTCCTAGGTTTGTCCCTAGTAAGTTGATAATTATCTAACTCAACATTTTCAGGCACATCTTCCACATTATCATGCACATCAGATAGATCATTTTCAGGTTCAGGCTCATGCATATCAGAAACAGATATATCTGATTGCTCTACCTCAAAAGGAGCAGTGTTAGAAACAGGCAAAAGCATAGAAGCAGATAAACATGGAAAGTCAGATTCGTTAAAGACGACATCTCTACTTATTACCACTTTATAACCAAGTTCATCTCTAAGCCAAAGCCTATAACCCTTCACACCATCCGGGTAACCTAGGAAAACACATTTTTTAGACCTAGGTTCAAGTTTATCACATTTTTTATGAGCATATGCAACACAACCAAATATTCGCAAGCTGGAGAAGTCAATTTATTTACCAGACCAAACAGACTCAGGGCATTTACCATTTAACGGCACATAAGGGGACTTATTGATTAGATAGGCAGTAGTACACACTACTTCACCCCAGAACTCTTTTGAAAACCCAGAAGAAGCCAACATGCTCCTCACCCTTTCAAGTAGAGTTCGGTTCATCCTCTCTGCCACACCATTTTGCTGTGGTGTGTAAGGAACTGTCTTATGCCTTCGAATTCCAGATTTCACACACAAAGTTTCCAACAAATTATTGCAGAATTCTAGCCCATTATCAGTTCTAAGATTTTAAATCTTTTTACCTGTCTGATTTTCAATTAAGACTTTCCAATTTTTGAAACTCTCATAGACATCAGATTTTTGTTTCAGCAACAAAACCCACACATTTCTAGAGAAATCATCAATGATTGACAGGAAATATATCTTTCCACCGTGTGTAGGAACACTGGCAGGTCCCCACACATCAGCGTGCAAGTAATCAAGAATGTCAGTGCATTTAGATCTATTGGGGAGGGGGAAACAGCGAAGCTGACTTTATGTTGTTTACCCTTCACACAAGACTCGCAAAAAGGCATGCAAGAAAGCTTATCATTACCAAACGAACCAGCTTTATGCAAAATTTTCAAACCTTTACTACTCATGTGACCTAGTCTACGATGCCACAGTTCAGTTTTATCTTCTTTGCCAACATTCACAGAACAAGGCATAGACTTAGCAATGCAAACATACAAGTTATTTTTCTTTTCAGCTTTCAGAACCACTAAGGATCCTCTCATGATTTTCATCATACCCTTTCCTCACCTACCTTCTGGCCCATCATCTTCTAATGCAGCACATGAAATCAAATTATTGCACAACCCAGGCACATATCTAACATTTTTAAGTGTCAGACCAAAGCCAGATTCACACATCAAAGAAATATCCCCTATGCTAATGATTTTACACTTCTTTTCATTAGCCAAAGATACAAACCCATTATTCACTTCTTTATAAGAGCAAACTAAATCTTTAAATGGTGACATGTGAAAAGTACAGCCATAATCAACAAGCCATTCATTTTCACATAAAGAAGCAGAATGCACAGTATTCACAGAATGCACAGTATTAACAGAAGACACATCACAGCACTCAGTTACCATAAAGATATCACCATCACTCTCATTACCGGAAGCTTTATTAGTTTGTTCTTTTTGTTTTTTAGGATAATCTTTAACATAGTGACCAGATTCACCACAGTTATAACACTTCCTGTTCTTAGACCTAGACTTAGATCTACTGCGGTTTTTATTTTTCTTTTTATCACGATCTTGACCGGTTTGGTTATTGTAGAACTTTTTATTTTTAGCCCTCCCTCGAACAAACATAACCTCACCATGATTTTTACTACTCGGATTAGTTCTTAAATCCATTTCTTTACCTTTTAAACCATTTACCACAGTTTCAAGACTAACCTGATCTCTACCATACTTAATAGCATATTTTACATCATTATATGTATCAGGTATAGCATTTAAGAGCACAATCGGAGTATAATCATCAATATTTTTATCACCCATTTTCTTAATATCTTGAACTAGTTTTGTAAACACATCAAGATTTTCTTCTATGTCTTTATTCAGATCAAGTTTGAATCGGAAAAAATTTTCAAGCAAAAACATCTTACTAGGCAATGAAGTCTCAGTATATAATTCTTGCCATTTTTTCCACAAATCTTTGGCACTTTTCTGATCTCCTACCTTTCTTAACACCGAGTCAGAAAGATTGAGAATGATGGATGAGTACGCAAGCTCATCCATTTCTGCCTTCCTTTCAGCAGTATCAGAATCAGAAAATTGGAGATTGATACATTTAAACACACGTTGTTGTATCAAAATTCCTTCTATTTTCTGTTGCCAAATACTAAAGTCTGAGCGTGCATCAAAAGAAGCTAGACTATAACCAGACATAAAACCCATCACAAATCACACAGATTAAGATGTAAATAAACAGACACACAACGGAAGCAAACAATCACACAGATTTTCCTATTTCTATCAGCAGATAAATCCCAATCTTATCTGTTTCAAACGGTATCTAAAGGAAAGCGGTAAAAGAGGTTCAAGCTAATTTACCTGAGCGAATTCCAACTGTATGGAACTCGTTTTACCTATTTTGTTACTGATTCGACGCACATCGGGCAGAGGCGCGACGGGCGGGCTGGACAGAAAAGCTGAAAGATGAGCAATGAGCAACCACCGGGCAGCTGCGACAAACGCAGGCACGACGACGGGCAGCAACCGTGGCTCTGATACCACCGTTGGGTATCGGCTGCCGTCGATTTGGTTTGGCTCAGAAATTCCGAGCTCGTTTTTATATTCGATCACACACAATGTAGCATGCAGTGCACTCAATTTACATTCACAAAGAATCAAACACCCAAGCCCTAATCACCCTGGTAACACCCTCTTGAGAACTCTCACACTCGAACCCGAAACTAGGTTGTCACTAAGACAAGTCACGAAGACTGATTTCGGAAGAAGAGAGAAGACAACTTTCTATTACTCTGCTGGTGTCTTTTTTTGGTGTATTTTTTGTGTGTATAAAGAAGTGGGAGGAAGCACTTATTTATAGTGGGCCAATATTTCAATAGATCACTAAAGAGAAAAGGAAAGAAAAACATTATGAGCTTCGGAAAAAAATATGTCAAAACTTATCTGGAACGATCAGTCTATCAATACTGTGTATACATCAAAAACATTACTTAAAGAATTTAAGTTTTAAGCTCTATAACCACCATCAAGTAGTCTACACAAAGCAACAAACCTCAAGGACTACAATAAGGGATCATAAGCAACTAATTACTATTTTTATTGCATAAAGCCAAATTCTAATATCTAACTATAAGAATATGTTCCTTATCGTGTGTCAAATTCAGCCGAATAAAATTTGTAAAGATCACGATGTTCATCTATTATGAAACATACATCAGATACTTCCACTGTCATTTCCAAATCAACTCATCACTCTAAAACAATTGCATAATGTGATATGTGTTTTTTAATTTTTAAATACATTATCAACTATTGAAACTTATCTCCAGCAACTTTAGCAGACACTTCGATTAGTATACATATTTGTGAAAAATATGAGTTTCAAGTAGTAATAAATAGATAGTGAATACATCTTCTCCCAGTACTACAACACTATAGATATACATCAAATAAGAGAATGACAAGTGCAAAATGTAATATTAAATATCAATTTAATTATTTTAATTTATAATTTTGAATTTATTAAATTTGATTCTAAAATTAAATAATGGATATAGTTGATAGTTTAATACTCATTTTATAGACAAATCAAATCACACCACGTGTGAAATCGGAATGATTCATCCAATTAAATCATGTCTTGCAGTTAAAAAGTCAACAATCAATCAAACCATGCTATGTGAAAATGTTGACCAATCAAACTATATAAATCTCTTTAGATCAATATAAGCATAAAAGAGATAATATTTAGGAGATTTATCTCCTTCATAAAATCAATCAATCAAATAACTCCAAATTTATTGATATTATATCTTAATATACAAAACTAAAGTAATAATTATCAAAAGACTTTAAATGAATTATGACTCATTCATCTTACAATTATAAAAAGGGTTCGGAGCTCATAATAATGACGCATGAGTTCAATCAAAACTAGAGAAGGCGAAGAAAGCTCTCCAAATTTTCTCTATAAAAGCTCATCCAATTCAAAAGGTTCAAGGCGAAAACCAAAGGCGTTCTTGAATAAATTCATCAAATTATAGCATTTGATTCGTAATTAAGGTGCTAAACCCACGAAGTAACATTATAAAAGTTCAAATCAAGTTCAAGAAAGATAAAAATTGCAAGTCAACCTTGAAGGTTGCAACTTCCATACGACAAATCGCACGTTAGGTCCGAGATTAAGCTGTTAAACCCTCGCATTAACGTTATAAATATTCAAGTCAACTTTGGAGAAGATTTTCTATTAATATAAAATTCATTTGTCACAATTTTTATATTTTTGATTCTCAGAATTACAAATTTGTTGTGTACAATAGTACTCCATGATATTTAGACAAACATGGGGAAATATGCTCTGTATGAGTAATGGAAAAATTATTATAGTTTCTAAAGTTGAATAGTCTTCTATATTCATTTCTGCTTTTGTTTCTTTTTTTTTTCATTTACGACATTAGCTGACTTTTTATTTCATTGATGTGTTTAGTTTTCGTTCAGTATATGTGACAATGAGTGAATTGGCTATAAAGTTTGACACCTTAAATGTATTTAATGTCAAAATCCAAAAACACCAAGAAACTTTTCTTCTTATCCGTAACTAACCATTCTCTCCTGTAATGGTGGTTGTTAAATAACAGCCGTTGGGCTTAGCTCAAGTGGATGTTGGGATTATCCCAAAGGCCCATGTATTTTCACTAAATCCTTTTAGGTTTAGGGCTTTTATGTGTGCTTGATATATAAATATATATATATGCTTGTAACCCTTGGGTGACACACAATTTCAGCCTCCATTTTGCAGTAGCCGACCTCATGGTTAAGGGCTTCTTTTTCTTTTTCCTTCATAATTTTATAGATGTGGGTTGATTTTTTGCTCCTTGTCTACATTAAATTGTAATTGTTCAAATAACTATCAATAAAATTCAAGTATCTTACGGTGTGTTTGGATTAAAGGATTTGAAATCTATGGATTTTAAATTCATCAACAAATCTATTTAAGTTCGTTTGGATGAATTCATGTTACGATGAATTTCAAATCCCTTGTCATTCATTTTGACCTATTTTCTCCATAACTACGGTGGATTTCAAATGACACCATTTTTGGTGTCATTGCAAATACTTCCTCCAAATCCCCTCTCCAAATCCAAATAACTCGATCCAAACACACCTTGAGAGTATAATTATATCAAGTGGTCAGCTTCTATAAGATCGTTTCTATGTCTAAATCCACGATATTAAACCCTCCTCTTTTCTTTGTCGATGCCGTAGCTATCGAACATGTAGCAATATTGGGCAAAAACATTGATGTACATAAGGATCATAGAGGAAGGCCACTCTTTCGCAACTTTAAATCCGCTAGGAAATTTTGTAATGATTGAAAGAATTAAAATTAAACATTTAAATTGATTTAAAGTATTAAAAATTAATATGTATATGCATTGAAATAACAAGATGTACCAACAAACGGGCATTTGTGGCTGTGACCGTGCTAGTCTCATCCTATACAAATTCCGTTTGTTTCGTCACCAAGTTATGAAATCTCCGCCAAAGAGTCCTAATTCTGTTAAGCTTGCTTTTCAATTGAATAAATTGAACCGACAGTAATGGGCAGCATGGTCATTCAACTTACGCTCAATGTCTAGCCATACTCGAGTACTGAAAGTTGATCGCAACATATTCTGATTTAGGAATTCCTCATGCATTAGTTGAATGAACTTAAGTTCATTTTCGGATGACCAATACGTATCAACAATTTTTTGGTTGGAACCTTGGCTAGTATTCATCTAGAAAATATATTGCATTATTTGTCAATAATCTAGAAAATTAATATTCACCAATATTCAAGCACATAGTTTAGGTAAAACATTCTCTCACTTTTTTGTTTCTTTTAGTTTGTTGTAAAAAATGGAAATTGATCAATAATAGTAATGACTAATGCAGTGTGCCACACTCAATCAATCATAAGTTCGCGAAATACGCGACTACTGCAAAAATTAGCATCTAATTGATTCAACTAATTTTCACAATACTTGAATATGAAGTATTAAATTCAATTCGGAATCAGCTAAATATCTAGGCTAATTGTAGATAAGTTCACGTTGTATTCTTAGAAATTTGCAAATGTTGAAAAATATAATTACATTTTTGATACAATTGAGGATTTGGCATAGTTCTCTATATTTAATCTTTTTTTGCAGTACTTAAGTTATTTATAATACATAACATACTTATAACACTATTTTTTTTCTTCTATTAAAGGCCATACTTATTTTCAAAAGGACATTATTTCTATTTAATAACTAAAATTTAAAGATCCAACATAAACATTAACAACATATAAACAAGTAACATGAATTTTTACCTTTCTTTTCTTATAAAGTGGCAAATTAAATTCGAAATCCCTAGTAGATGACCCGCTAAAGGACGACCGTGTGTTCATATTTAATTTTGAATTAATTTCAGGTCAGGTTCAGTACTGGTTTTTGAATGATTTTCCATTGCTATATAGCAAGATTGAGGTCACAGCAAACAACCCAGACACACCTATAAATGCAAGAAAAGTTTGAGATTAGATGTATGAATAAAAAAGATTTTGTCAGAGATTTTGGACGGATATTGTAGATCCACGAATCTCCTAGAAGAATTGACAAAAAAGATGAGTAATGCCCTATTAACTAATATATCTCTGCAACATAGAGAAAAAATCCAGATTTGGTAACAAAAAATTAAAGAGGGAAAGAGAAAACAAGTCTTGTTATGGTTGGTGGTGATTGGGGCGTTAATGCCAGATATGGCCAGTGGTGCAGGAGGTGGTGGTTCATCGGAGTTGATGTTTGGCATAGGAAGGCTATAGAGGTTCTATGGAGTTGTTGGTAGGTGAATGGTTAAAGTGGAAGTTTTGTGGTGTTGTTAAGGCTTAATGGTGGGTGAATAATTAAAGTAGATTTCAAATGCATACACGTTTAATTTCTCGGGAGTGGTATATGCATCCTCTTGCTTTTAAAGTGTGGTTGAGAAATGATGATAAAAGCATCCATTTGATTTTATTAATTGTAATCCCATATGGCATATGTAGCAGAGGAGCAGCATTCAGCCTTTGACCGCATTGGTAAATACAAGCGTTGATGCATTGTAAGTGATTTTAGGAAGTGGTATATATGTATAAACCATTTATCCACTCTAGGAAGTGGTTTTACAACCCATATATATAGGAAGGATGCTATATATATATAATTATATTAATATTGGAAGTGGTTTTACGTACATTCATCCACTATTTTAGTTCCAACAATATATATATATATATATATATTATATATATTTATGAAAGATAAAACTACTTTTTAATGATACTAGGACCATTTGTACGCACAATTTTGATTTGTTAAGGCTACTATGTTAGATTTTTTACTACTTTTGAAAAACAATATTACTAATTTTTCATCATTTTTTAATTATTTTTGATTTGTTAAAAAATCAATAACATGTACCATTTTTTTGCCTTTGTAACTACCAAATTGTTTAATGAGTCAATGAATTATGGAAGTGACTTTCCAAAATAATAATAGAACAAACTAAAATAATTGCCAAAAAGAGTCAATGAATTATGGAAGTAACTTTCCAAAATAATAAAAGAACAAACTAAAATAATTGCCAAAAAGAAGGCCAAGAAAAAGAATAAATGGCAATGAGTCAATATATTATAGCATTGTCGACTACCCTTTTTTGTTCGTTTATTTGTGATAGCCCTTTTCTTTTGTATAATTATTATTGACAAAGAATAAAATATTTGAGGGTTTATTTTGATAGCCCTTCACAAGTATATGATTTTTTCAGTTTATTTTTTGGTTTGTTTATTTGATATACAGTACTAGTGAGTGGAATTGTGGAACTGCAATTGCAGCATTTGACATTGATTTGTACTTTTTAATTTTATCAATTTTATTAAATTATAAGTATTAAATGTCATGCGTAAAATATTGTAGATTAGACATACATAAATAAGAACAAAATAAAGCACTTTTTGGTAACCATGATCCGTATACATGCAAATGAAAATGGATTCTAATATACTAGTTTAGACATACAAAAATTAGTTCAAATATTTTTATTTGAGCATCCCATCTTATAATTTTTTCATCAACGATTTTTCCATATCATCATCATTAATTGTTCTCTGAAAAGTGTTTGAGCAATAAGATCTTGTGGACTCGGTTGAATTGGACCACATTAATTGACTATTTCCTCCTCCAATTCAGATTCAGATCATTAGCGACAACATTGCTCAACACTCGTGCGTCATTCTCACTCCCTTTCCACCCGCATACACATATGTAAACATCATATTGAAATCACATATCACTAATACATTTTGGCTAGTTATGCCTTTGCGAGAGCGGTATGTAGTTTGCATATTTTCCATACTCATGCCTCAATCAATGCTCTTTCAATAGCCTCAATACAGTCTTTAGGTTTTAAAATAAAATAGTAATTTTAGTTTTATCTATGCAGTGTAACATAATTGTTTATGTCCTTAAAAACACAATTAGCTTGAAACACGGATAGAATTCACGACTTGTGCATAATTCGACTTGGGACATGATGGAAATTAAGCGGGGTTATGATATCTGGCGCCAATACAACCAATGCGTTCAACACTTTATGAATATGTTTATTAATTGTTTGTAAAGAATGTTGAAAGCGTTCATAGCTATCGTGTTGCCTCCTATGCAGCCCGACCGATTGTAAGAATATAATTATAGACTCCTTTATAGATATACGACTCTGTCGTGATTCTCGTATCAATCCTCGACTTATGATAGTATCACATAGTGCAATAAATACCTAATTTCTCATCTGAAGCATGTTATAAAGCCTTTCCGGGTGCTCATTAAGCAATTCACCGATCCAATCTGCTCTCGTAAGTCGAGATGTATATGGTGGTACTGGACCTGGTCGTAAAAATTCATTGATAACAACATATTCAATTTCATCATTAGATGCATCGGTGTTAACCTCCTCATCCATATCAACTTCATCATCATAGTATTGATAGTTTTCGTAAGTATTGTCATTATTACATCCTCCAATGTTGCCATGGTACGCCAATTTGTATCTTATGTTACTATTAAAATAATGAAACAATAATTGAGATCAATAATATCACATTCGGGAAATTATTTATACAAATGAGAAATACATAATGATAAACTACAATTAAATGCAACGAGCAAACATATGAAAATTTCAAAACAACTAAACATCATCAACATCACTGCTGTTAAGTACTATTAATATTCGTGGAGTATAAAGAAATGTGGTTTTAAAAGAAATATTATTATTATGAATTAACAAATATCAGTTAATTATCACGAATCGAGCTCGAGCCGAGCTGCGTCAAAAATCCCGGCTCAAGCTCGAGCTCGAGCTCGAGCTCGAGCTCAAAAAAATAATATTTTTTTAAATAATATATTTTTTATAAAAATATATTATTAATTTTATATTTATTTATATATTATTAAATATAATCATAACTAGTCATAATATTATTTATACATATTATTATTGTAATATATCATATTATATATAAATAAATATTGAATAAATACTTATCTTTATATATATTAAATAAATTTATTTTATTCTAGGCTCGCGAGCTGGCGAACAAGAATTTTTTGGCTCGAGCTCGGCTCGTTTGAAAAGCTTGACTCGTTAGGCTCGGCTCGAGCTTGAATTTTCTTGAGCTCGAATCGAGTTATTTTCGAGCCGGCTCGACTCGCGAACACCCCTACCTATCATTAGATATAAGAAAGTAATCAATAATTGTAATCAAATAAAAAAAATGAATAACAAAACTATACAATCACCTTAAGTAGTAAGAAGAGCTACTCAATACATAATACCTTATTTGTTATTGCAACTTATTTTCTTATTTGTGCAATTGCTACTAAATGTTTGTGGACTTATATATACTACAATTTCATGGGTAGGATGGGTTGGGGGTGGGGCGGTGGCGGATGTGGTGGGATGAAGTGGAAGGGTCATTCTTTTTGTGGGTGGGTGGAGGGGTTGTTTTGTGTGAGATGGTGAATGTCAGTGATAATAATGCATTGAGTGAGTTCTGCCATATTTTTATTTTTATTTTTAGTTGTTAATTTTATTATAATTATTTTATTGATTAATTTATTTAATAATGTATATCGAAGATAATAAAGTATGAAAGATGAAAAAAAAATATATGATGAAATATATTGATGGTAAATGATGAATGTGTAAAATGATTTATGTGTTGATTGATAGGTGTTAATTATTGGAGATTGCAAAAAGAGAATTGAAAAAAGAAAATTGAGATGAAAATTTGGTGTATTAAGTAGATTTAAGATATTGTGATGTGAAAATTTGAAATTGGGTATAAAAAAATTAACAAAGAAGGCTAAGAATTTTAAATGTAATTAATTGTGAGAAATACCTTAACATTAGAGGACTCCATGTACTTTTCAAAAAGCGGAGAATCTTCTATAATTACAGAACAAATGAGTGTTTCGATAATTTCCGTAATAAACAAGACAAATCACAAAACAACTCTGCAATTCATCAATAAATATGAATCAATAAAGTACATTATATATACTCAACAACCACACATATTGAGGACTAAACACATACTTCTTACAAATTTACAAAATTCGTCGGATGCGAAGAAATTCTAAGAAATCGCTATGTTACATTGTTCAGACACATCATTCAACTTCCCTTTTGCATTATCAACCCAAAATCAAGTCTTTCATCAGCCCCATACCAACCATTTGAACAAAAATACAGCTACTAATATAGCTGCAGTTTGGGACAGCAGGATAACAAATGTTCCCTTTATGTGGTAAATTCTGTACAAGCCTATTGAAAATCAATTGAATATAAATAACAATTATGTTTGAGGATGAAATTCTCCCTTTCCATCACTTCCCTGGATGAAACAAGGAAAGACAAGTAAAATATCATAATCTATCTTTAACGAACGAAAACTTTGTGTTATCTAAAGTTGGCAGGAGATTTTCTCTTGTTTGAACATAGTTCTTATTTCTTCTCATATTTATGATCAAATCACATTTATCAATAATCCTTTATTTTCTCTATCAGCACAAATGGAACATTATCCGAGATTATCTTTCCTTGAAACTGTACGAGAAAAAAGAAGAATTACCATACAACAATGTAAGATACAAACACTCCAGTCGAAGATACTGCCTGTCTGCTTGCTTGCCTCCACAACGAATTACTAAAAGTTCAAATGTCTATAAGAGGTGGCGGAAGTTTCCAGTAATTCCATTCTTCCTGAATCCTGAAACCAAGATTATTCACTTAGACATATACCCATGAAGCAAAAAATGGATCAGACTTCAAATTTGAAGGAATATATTAGATCAGTGTATTACGTATAGTGACATCAGCATTTCACTTCATGACATCATCATATTCTTCTCAAGCGGTCCAAAACCTTACTAGAGTTTCTGCATGAATATTCCATGTGAGATTATCAATGATCATTTTTCCATGAGTGCAAGGGTATAATGTACTTAGAAGGCAAGGATGAAACTGCTGTCTTACAATTTGACTGCATCTAATGATTCCAATTATAAACTTATCAAGTGGCTAAACAGCCTGATAAAATCGACTACTAAGATTCAGAAAAACAAACCTTTTCAGATGATGACACGGTGGGAAACATGTCATGTACAAGGGTATGAAGAGACAAGTATGATTTGGTGTTGACACCACGGTTTACCACAATCTCACCCTGTAGATATCATCAAAAAAAAAAATATTGAGATAACATTCTCACCCACACAATCTGAATTCTTAAATAACACTTTTTGCATGTACCTTTGGGTTTATGATAAATATTTTTCCCCTCGGGATTCCAACTTTAAGATAGCTAAACTCATCGGTGTCTCTATTTCCAAAGCCGGCATAGAATGGGTTTCTATCAGCAGGAAACAATGCCTTAATGTCCTGCAAATTTGTAAGGAAATATGAGAACATCTCGTACTTCCAAGCTAAAACATATCAAAAGATATAGTAGTTATTCTTTAATTATATGCTAAAAGCTATTATTGCATTTTTTTCACATGGGCATACTTGTAAATGTTGTGTTTTGTAACAAATTACTATCTCAAGGATTAACTCCAAAAAAACTTAAAATTTGCTATTATATGATCGTGTAACGGTGTAAGACTCATATAGGTTTCTTTCTTTTGGGTGGGTGGGTGGGGTGGGTGAGTGGGATTATTAGGTATTTCCTTTGGCAAGGATTAAGAAAGTCGATGATCTTGAAAGTTTTGTACCATCAAACAAGCTTCTGGATTTGAGTATTAAATGGGCATTAACTGCAGAAAGGGAGTAGAAAATGCACAGTCATGTATGGAAAAAAGTGTCAAGTAACTGACCTCCAAGCAACCGATTTTGAATTCATGAGGAGCTCTTCTAACAACTGAAAAATCAAAGTGCTCTTAATTAGTCGATGATTTCAGAAAATTATCCATTCCATAATATCTGTAAAGATTATTCAACTTGCCCAACACTCAACTTTCACGAACGGACGATTGCTATTGTGAGTCCCATGAAGATTACAACAATTTCTCACTCAGGAAGGATTGATTTTCAGAAAGGAAATAGAAGAGATTTATCAGATCAAGTTAATGCTAGAAGTACATCTTATTTTTCATATTTATGAGAAAGGGCAACCAGGGGAAATTCTTTGCTAACATTTAACTACACTTAGTAGGTTTATATATCCTTTTCGGTAAAGAAGTCCTGGACAAAAAATAGTTATAGTGAACCAGTGTAATTATTTTTCCAGAGCTTTCTAGTTTTTATCAAGAGATTCACAAAATATCAAATGCATAGGAGAAGAAAATATTAGTATGCAGATAATATATAAGGGTGTGTTTGGATTGAGTGATTTGGATTTGGGGAGGGGATTTGAAATGACACCTAAAATGGAGTCATTTGAAATCCACATGGAGAAAATAGCTCAAAATGAATGACAAGGGATTTGAAATCCATCGTAACATGAATTCATCCAAACGAACTTAAATGGATTTGTCGATGAATTTGAAATCCATAGATTTCAAATCCTTCAATCCAAACACAACCTAAAAGAACTTATGGTAATCTACCTTCTCGAAATAGAGAAGGAAAGAGCCCATCGGGGGAGATGACAACGGGTCCTTCTGGTAAGACTTTTCCATCCTGAAAAAATATGAACTTCATTAATGGGCTTGTTGTATGCATGGTTAACACGGGCGAAATAGATGAAAGATTTCCTTGCTATTAATTATGTTCACACTATAATCACCAAAGGAAACATATAGATAAAATAGGAAAAAGATTAAAAAAAATCAAATTTTAAAAGCAAGTTTAATAAAGTTAGTGCCATCTGTATAGACCATACCTGCTTAATATTAAACAAGAATTGTCGGGTATGAAAGGACTGAGATATTGAACGGGCACTTAGGAAAAGTAATTGATATCCATTCTCCTGCACAAGGCAAAAACAAAAGGAAAATAAAGATAAGAAAAAATGAAAGCATCAATGTACAAACTATCTTCAAGATCAATTTATTAGATAAAAAGCATGCAAAAAAAGAAAGCCCTTTCGTTTGTACACCAAGAAACAATTATAAACACATCAAAGCACCACGCAAAAGCTTATAAAATGTTATATTTGCAATAAGTCAAATGATTAAATAGTTAATGACGATAATCATAAAACGTGGAGGTTAAAGGACCTTGATTGCTGAGAATAGATGTGCAACACCAGTGTGCGACCAATCCATACCAACCAAAGGCATGACCTGTCCCAGAAGATCAGACCTGTATTATAGGAATAATCAACAGGAATCAGAAGTCACAGTTTGAACGACATCAAACATGGAAAATTAACAGAGATAAACTGGATGATATGAGATGCCTATCATTGAAGAACTCTAATCCCTTGATTGATACAAGGATTTGGGAAGGAAAATGCAAGAGAAAACAAATATAGTAGTTTGGCTACTAATAGTCTGTTTGGTTCCAGGAAATTGATAGGGAACTGAAAAGAAAACACAAAGAAAATTATATCCCTTGTTTGATTACTATAAAAAAATGGAAGGAAAAGAAAATAAGAGAGAAAATCTATGCTAAGTTGAGAATGTTCACTCTCACCAAATTGGTGAAAATTAAGAATTCTTCTTTCTCCAACTTCTATCTTTCTCAATGTTATTTTTTATGACATTTGCAAAAATTTGTTTTTTAGAATCAATTAATAGTTTAGTCCCAGAGCTATTTCTTTGTTTTATTTTCATTTTCTTAAGAGTTTTCTCACGACGCCAAACAAACTTTAAAATTTTGGATTCTTTGATTTGTTTTTCCTTTCTCTATCATTTTATTTTCTTCATCGAAATCATAACCAAACAGAGCATAATGAAAAGAGAACTGATGAAAATATCATGTAGCCATAGGGACACCCATTTTCCTCATGAAAGGGAAAAGCGCGAGGAAAGTACTATATCCTTTTCTCTCCACCTCCAATATAGCCAATATATCCCACTATTATTTTTCTTATTTCTTTGATTTTGTTTTCTTTTTTCCCTATCATTGCCTTGCTTTACCAAAATTCTTGAACCAACCAGAATTTTAGTTTGACCAGAATGACACGGGAATTGGAGAAAAAGCATGAAAATATATACCGAGTAATTGTTCCATCGACATCAGAGATCACAATTCGAGTGTCCCATCTCCATAGAAAAATTCGGGCGTCAACCTGGACATGTAAATTTTAAGTCAGTCCAGAAGCTTGCACATCAATCGCTAGTGGAATTACACATACTAATGTGAGATAATTATATAAAAAGAAAAGATTATTGAAAGTTGAACATGCTTGAAAGTGAGTTTTTACATGAAGAAAAGCAAATGTAACCTGTTGCTTTGAGAAGGTGAATATTACTGTATTCTTCCCTTGTTTTAAATTTAAGGACGCCAGTTGTTCAGATGTTGGAGTAAGTATCTTTATATTCCTCTTGTTTAGTTTCACTTTTTTCACATCTTCCCCACCCTCCACATCATTAGGATTCTCGTTGACATTCATGTCTGCATGTGAAACTTTCGTGTTTCTTGATTTACTAGAGGAGAAGGGCAAAATTCTCACGTTTCCTTTCAAAGAATTGACCGATCTTGGAGAATCCCCTGCAAGACTTCTAATAGTCAACATTGATGGTGATTTCTTGTTCAAATTTACATGAAACGAACTGTCTTTAATTATATTTGGTTTAAAACATAATATTCTTCAGAGTGGAATCGCTCGAAAAATTTGAAATGAAGTATACATCATCCAAAATGTAACAAATACTATTATCTGAGAAATTACGAGTTTTATTTCAGGTTTAACCTGAATTTCTAGTACTCACAGAATCTCTAAGACCTTTTTGACCTTTGAATTTGTAACTTTATTCTGCTTTTCTTATTCTTACACATACTGAGTAGCAAAATAACATAATATGCATACAGATTCTTGAGAACCACAATAAGGGGATTTAGTTAACCAGTTTTGTGTTCAAAGTTAGTGATGTTGGATGGTAAAATAAAATCATAGAAATAGGATTAAAAGCTTTTCTCTTTATATTATCTTTTTGCTAACCCTATGTGCATGGATAAATGAGTTATGGAGGCAATAACAGAACTTTATTAATGTAATTAAATTACAGCACTGGAACAACATCCATTCGGAGATATGTCCAACTCAAGAAATTCATACATTCATTGGACTTATGGCTGACCATAGAGTTAAAAGAAAACTAAAAACACTGCGGAGAAATCGAATTTTGAGGAAATAAAACAACAGAGAGCTTTCAAAATCAATGAGTGCCGTTTTTTCGTTAATCAAATATCACACTGCAGGAATCAGATCAATTCCCAAGGTAAATACAGGATACCAAATAATGATATATGTAAACATTCCCCTGCTTAAGAATTGCTCACAATTTTTGGTTGAAAATTCAGAATGACTACAATCATATGTCAGAAGCCCATAAATTTAGTTAATCTATTGTTGAAAGTTCGACTAACTAACACAACACAGTAGTGTACAAGCTCCCAATATATGACTTGAACCAGAACTCTTATTGGAAGTTGTAAGAGTTTGTATAAAAGCGTCAAAAAGACACTACCAGGAATTCTTTAAATTAACTAACTAAAGAAATGGGGCCAAATACCAGCATTATCCATAGTGAACCATATGAATATCATAGAGGCACCAAGGCATATGATATATATTTTCTAAAATGGGACAGGCACATTAACCATCAATTGAATTACAAAAAAAAAAAAAAAAAAAAAGAGCAAAACAACTATAATAGAGAATCAAACATTGATAACTATAAATCCCCAAGACCAATCGCCAATTCACTCTAGAAGTGATATTCGCATGCACAAGATATTCAAAAAAGAACAAAAGTAAATAAATAAACCAGCAGCATAAAAACTATACTATATGCCGCCTAAAATAGCACAAATTTATCAAGATCAATATTGGCCCAAAAACAAATTTCTTACCAATGGCTGGGTTAGGAATTCCACCCTCTCGCTCTGAAATTCCAACATATTCATCCGATGTTTGCGCACCAAGAGATCGGTCATTGTTACTTGCACCTGAATCCACACCTGGACAAAGTAAAGGGTCGGAAAAATGGCCAAGATCACTTGCTTCAAAGTTATTACTGGTAGGCCCCGTAGTAGGCAAAGATCTCACCATTCTAGTAAGTTCCTTGGACTTAACATTGCCGTATTTGTTAATGCAAACATCACTAGATATTGTTCTCAACCTTCTTCCCTGCAAATTATCATCATCTTTTATATAGTCATTTATCACAGACTGGTCTAACGAAAAGCCCGAGCTACATTTTTCTTGACCAGAGTCATCAAGTCCATCAGCAACTCTTGATGAAAACGAGGAATCTGATTCTTTATCCTCATGGATAAACTCCTTGATTTTGGCTTCAATGGAGCCCAAATCATCCATGTCACCGAAGAGGAGCTTCTCTTCTTCTGATATTCTTGATCCAAGGATACATCTATGTACGAAATCACGATTTGGAATTTGAGGATCGCAAAGAGGCCCCATAGAGGATTCATTCTTGTTTATTTCATCTTGCCCCAGAATAATTCGCTCTTCTGCATGCGAACAATTTGAGTCGGTCGAACTAGAGATGGTTATAACATTTCGTGAGTCAACGCCCTTACAAAAATCATTTGCAGCATCAGATACTAATGTTACAGAACTCACATGAACATCTGATTTAGCTAACGCCGACAAATTTGACAAATTAGTATCTTCTCTAACACTTTCAACTGATGTTTCTGTTTCAATAACACATTCCGAAGTTAAGCTTTTCATTTTTACAACAGTTTCCTCAACAAGGCACTCTACTTCCAGATCTGTTTCACTATAACAACAACCATTAACCTGCAAATTTTCATTCACTTCATCTTTTGATATATCTACAGACGATAAACATGAAGCATTATTATCTTTCCTAAGCCTGGAGGAAGCAAGATTAGTCGACCATTTTACTTCCAAGAGATCAGCTGCAATCTCACCACGTTCCAAAGACTTTGTCCTAATAACACCACATTCAATTTCATCCTCCTTAATCCCTTCTCCTTTTTTATATCTCCACCCCCATACGAGGCCTAAAATCTGAGATCGTCGAGAATTAGTCCTAGTCAAAGCCACACCATTCCCATTTCTCTCATAATTGCAACTTTTCGATTTCGCTGCCCAACTATTCCCGGATTGCCTAACCATATCCTCACCGGAAGACGATGAAGGTGGGCACACAGAATCACCTTCCTCAACATCAATCTCCTTGAGAAAGAAAGCTTCGCCTTTGTGATCCAAGCGCATATGAAAATCTGCTTCAACACCATTGACACTAATACTAACCACATTTATGTTTGACTTCAATACACCCTGAAACTTCCCAAACCGAACATACCAAGGGGAGGACTTATAGCTTCCATCAGGTTGTTCAACCACAATTATATCTACAGCACCACCAAATGGGTGAAAAGGCCCAGAGAAAGTAGTTACGGTTCTACTAACGTAGCTACCTAGCTTACCCACAGCTTGCATCTTGGAACAATTAAAGAATAATTTACAGACTACCCCAACTAACATAATCTTGAAATCAATTCAAAACCCCTGAAGCAAACTACAATGGTTATACCAAGAATTCAAATTCTTCTAAGAGAATTTAAATTTGAAGACAACCCAGACCAAGAAAAACAGAATTAATGTTAAAATATCGACATGATTGGCAAGAGGATACAATACTATACAGCAGATGAATCAATAAACAACAAAAAATAAGAAAAACTATGAAGGGGAGTAATTTGGTACTAGAAATGAAATCCAGCTCAAACAAGTTGGCTAATGAAAAATTCAGAAAATCATAGGACAAAACCCACATGCGAAGAACACACGTACAAGCAATAAACCGCCAAAGGGTGGTCGTTGAAAGTCGGTGTGCAGGCATATTCTTTTATAGATTATTCGAATGTATCCACATCTTATCTTTCTTTCCACGCCTGTTATAGCAAGCAAGGAGGAAGCGGTTAATTTTACTTAAATAATATTTTGGGAAAATTATAAATACCTTTCTTCAAGAATGTCTAAATTCCAAAAAATACCCAAAAATGATCATAATTACAAATATCTCCCCTATTTTATATTTTGCATATCACGGGCACCCCCTGTCCTTTTTTTCGGTCAGCTTTTTGCTGACGTCAGCAAAAAACTTTTGTGTTTTTTCTATTTTACCCCTAATGATGTTATCAATTGGTGACGTCATCCACTGTCATATATTTTTTTGACGAAAATACCCTCAGGGGGTGTAAATGTAATATTTTTTTCTTGGCCATGATATGATCATTATAAGGGTTGTGTTTGTTATTGTTTGATCATTTGAGGGGTCCAAACATAATTTTTTACAAAATATAAAATATTACTGTTGCAAACTGACTGTTGGAATTATGCATATATATGTACCAAATTGTGATAATTTACTATGAATCTCAATTGAAAAAATGTTTCATCAAGTCAATCTTATTCTGATACACAAACATACTCATTGATTCATTCATACATATATAAATGTAAAAAGTAGACAACAAAAAGAGCCAAAAGCCCACACACAATCCAACCACCCTAATTTATTTGGGGGTGTTGAGACCTAATCCAAGAAATGCTATCCTAAATTCTTGAAAGTTGATCCATTGCTTGAGTTGGATATCACTATTTTGGGTTACTTAGGTTGAGGGCATTTATTTTTAACAACCACTCAAAAATCTAAATCTCATTTGGGCACTCCAATATTCTTCCAATTGCTTCAAAATTTGCCTCTGACTTCTTTCCTGAAAGAGAAACAATGAAAATTTTATCTTGTTAGATAAATAATGATCAGAATATAAACAGAAACAGTGAAAAGCTTCTAATCACCAAAAACGAAAATCATCAATATATCTTTACATTAAATGTTATTAAAAAAGAAACCAAATATGTGTTTCATAAAAATATGAGTTAAAACTTGAGCAGAAACTCATCACTTGAGATTCATCTATTGAACAGAATCAGATTTAGCCAGATGCAAGCCAATGTTTACTCAACACACAAACACAATCTGAAATGTAGAATAAAAATCTCCAGTTCAAGGGAAAATTAATCAAATTGATAACATAAAAACCTTAATGATTACACGCACATACATACACTCTTACCTTAATTCATAATCTGAACAACAGATACGAAATGAAATCATAAACAACATCATACACTCAAAATAAACAAAGAAAAATGTAAGAAGCCTTGCGTACATCATAAACAAAGTTGAGACAACATTTCGAAAACTCAGATTTGAAATGAGAAAGTAGAAATATTACCCAACTATACAAATAAAATCTCGCGGCCTCGTGGCCTAGCTGCGTGGCCTAGCTCCACCTCGCGGCCTAGCTCCCCGCCAATGGTGCCGGAATTGGCTGAAAAGGCTGCGGCGGCGTTCGTGAGCTTAAATTTGGAGAGGGAGAGAAAGTCTAGCCAGAAATCGGGGAGATGGGCTCGAGCTTGAGGGTTTCTAACCCACTCAACTCACCCTCATTGTTGAATTAGGGTTTTGTTGAATTAGGGTTTTTCAAAAGATTTGGCTATGGTGGTGGTTTAGGTTGGGGGAGAGAGAGGAGAGAGAGTTTTCAAAGAGAGTTGGTCAATAATACAGGAGGTGGAACATTTTAATGTAAATGGAGGTAAGGGTAATTTTGTCATTTCATATTTTACAATTTCTTTTCTTTTTTTTTCTCAAAAATTATAAAGGCATTTTGGTCTTTTCATCCTTTCGGGCAGGCAAAAATACGGGCAGCGCCCATCAGGAGAGGTAAAATATAAAATAGGAGATGTATTTGTAATTATGGTCATTTTTTGGTATTTTTTGGAATTTCGACATTCTTGAGGGGAGGTATTTGTAATTTTCCCTATTATTTTTATAGAATTTTAATTTTTTTTTATTAGTAATTAATTATTTCATTTTGAATTTTAAATTAATTTAACACATAAGAATGTATTAATTCTTAAGTGACTAGCGTTGATCTTATTTCATACTAGGTGTCAAGGTGTTAAGCAGGACGGCCTAACAGGCCGGCTTGTGAAGGCCGGTCTGTTAAGGCCGGATAAGCCAATTAAGGCCGACCTTAACGGGCTGACCTTAACCGGCCACGGCCAGGCCGGCCCATTCCCTGTAAGGGAACGAGCTGGCCTGGCCCATTAATAATTTCTTTTTCAAAAATTCACACCCCCATCCAACGGCTTCATTGTTAATTTTTATTAAAAACATAAATAAATGTTATACTTTTTCCCCTCTGTAAATATTAAGACATTTTCTCAATCAACTACTAAATCCTAAATAAGTATATGCTTATACCTAACCCCTAAACCCTTAATAAAATTTTGATAATTTTTTAAATTAATAATGTAATTTATATAAGTTATTGTTATCCATATAAAAATTCTAAATAAATAATTTGTTCACAAAACTACTGTCGATTGATTCAATTTAGAAAGTTAAATGACAATTAAATCCATGTTTTTTCTAACTCATAATTCAATATTTGAAATATTATACAAAATTCATAAAAAGTCAAAAATATTATATACATATTATATAAACTCAAAAATATCAATACATTATATTATATATACTACTAATTATATAATAATGATATACTAATTATATCAATACATTATATACTATTTTTAAAATTAAATATTAAAATAAAATAAATTTATTAAATAAAGAAAAATAAAAGAAAATAACAAAAAAAAAGGGGCGGCTTATCAGGCCTGGCCGGCTGGCCGGCCTGGCCCCCTAAGCGCAATGGGCTGTAACGGGCTGGTCGGTTCCGGCCCGTTAAGTCCCATTTGACACCTGTAACTAGGGGTGTTCACGAGTCGAGCCAGCTCACGAGTTCGGCGAGCCGACTCGAAAATAGCTCGACTCGAGCTTGAAAATATTCGAGATCGAGTCGAGCCTATCAAGCCGAGCTTTTCAGTCGAGCCGAACTCGAGCCTAAAAATGTCTGTTCGCCAGCTCGCGAGCTAGAATAAAGAAATAAGTTTTAATTAATATATATAAAAAATAAATATTTATTCACATATTTTTATATAGTATGATATATTATAATAATATATGTATAGATAATAACATTTTTGACATTAATTATAATTATATTTAATTATATATGAATAACTTTAAAATTAATAATATATTTTTACAAGAAAATATTTTTATAAAAAAAAAAATTTAATTTTTTTTTTGAGCTCCAGCTCAAGCTCGACTCGGCTCGAGTTCGAACGAGCTCGAGCTCACTTTCCTACAGCTCGTCGAGCTCGAGCTCAAATTTTTGGCCTCGCTTGCCTCGACTCGTGAACACCCCTATTTCAAACTATTCTCAGTTACCCCATTAACTTCTCATTATTAATGAATAAAACTCTATAGTTGTCTGTCTCTAAACCCTCTTCCATTTAAAACTATTAACAAAACAAAAGGTGGAGTAATTTAGTGCTTTTTGGTTACATTTTGCTTTCTGTTGATCAAATATTAATTGTTATGTTGTGTGGTGTCTAGAAAATTCATTAGAAATCTGAAATTCAAAGAATCTGAAATCTTCGTCCGGTAAAAAATTGTTATTTCTTTATAGTTTTAGCTAATCATATGATTGATTCATATTTTTTATTTCATATTATGTTTATTAGTAATAGTTTTCTGCAAATAATAAATAATATATCTATATAATAGAGTTAGACACACACTAATAATTGGCCACACTCCAAAACCATCATTACTTCACATATAAATCCCTCCCCTAAAGTTTAGACATTTGGCATCCACACCCCTCAACTTTGAAAAATTGGCATGGACCTCCTTTTGTACTTTTTTTCATTATTTTTACTTATAAAAGACTAAAATACCCTTCAATTTCCACTTTTGATCTATTTGAAATAAAACAATATCAAAATATCATCATATGACATAAGGAGAATGAAATAAATGATAAGGAGTGCATAATTGAAAATTCTAGAGAATATGACTTACAACTCCTAAAAAAATTGTCTTCAATAATAGTTAGTTCTCTATTGAAATAAAAATCTTATTGCTTAAGGATGTTAATACATTTTACATAAACATGTAAATTACTAATATCATAAGTAATGCACATTCCTAAAGTTTAATTTATCATTTTATTAAATACTAAAAAAAATCTTTATATGCCCAACACTATATATATTCAAATTTGATTTTTCATAATAAATTCAAAAACTTCTTTTAGTGTGCAGAAATAGTATATTAACTTATTGAAAAAATTAGCTGAAAAATAAATAAATGCGCTTCTATACAACTTTGTTTTTTTTTCCTCAAATTGACAATTCTGTTTCAATAAAAAGCCAAATCTAAAAAAATTGATACTTTAACTAATACCTATTTGGTACATAAATTCGATATTAAAATATTTTTTACTAAATTCTATGTTTAGTAATATGAACATATTTTGAAGAACTTAACTTTGAGATGTTATTTTATTTTTTCTAGTTAATATATCATTTAGTGATAATATTTCATCCTCCAACTAATAATACAATTTAACCATTTTCTAAACAAAAGTGGAAGGGCTTTTTTATCTTTTCACTAGAAAATTTAGTGAAAAAGTAGAAGAGTGTGTGTTGATGCTAATTTTTCAAAGTTGAGGAGTGTGGATGTCAAATGTTTAAAACTCAGAGGAGGTTGATGCAATTCTCCCTAAAAATCACACAAACAAATCTATTAATATATATATAAGAGAGCTGTCAGTTAGTTTTGTTGATCTTACAAAACATTCCAAAACCTAAATTCTAACTTTTAGATAATTTAGAATTTATTTAAATGTTAAAAAAGATTATTAGCTAGTTTTCTCCACATTCTTAACCATCTCCATTATCTGAACCACTACCCTAAATTTTAGATATAGTTATCAATCTTTATCCATAATTAAGGAGCGCTTATTTAAAATTTAAATTTATAAATTTGGTACGTGTACTCTATTTCAAATGTATGTTGGGTAAGTTTCACCATGAAAATCTATTAATATATATATAGGAGGGCTGTCAGTTAGTTTTGTTGACCCCACAAAGCATTCCAAAATCTAAATTCTAATTTTTAGATAATTTAGAATTTATTTAATTGTTAAAAAAGATTATTAGTTTTCTCCACTTTCTTAACCGTCTCCATTAGGGGTGTTCGTCGGTCCGGTTCGGTCAGAAACCGAACCGAAATTTCGGTTAACTGAAATTTCGGTTCGGTAATTTTGAGAACCGAAAACCGAAAACCGAACCGAAATAGTTCGGTTCGGTTAAAAACCGAACCGGTTCGGTTCGGTTAAAAACCGAAATAACCGATTTTATTTTTTTTATTATTTTACCTATTATTTTTTCCTATTTTTCTCATTCAAAATCAAAAAGGAAAAAAATTTTCAGCTCAAGAGACCCGTGACCCTCGGGTGAGGGCCAAGCACCTCAACCACTAGACTACAACTGATTATTATTAATTTCTTATCAATTATTAATAATATAATATTTTAATTTAATAAAATTTAAAAACTTCGGTTTTCGGTTCGGTCCGATTAACCGACACCATACACCGAAACCGAACCGAAAACCGAAATTTTGGAAAATTAAAAATCGAAAACCGAACCGAAATTTTCGGTTTGGTTAAAAACCGAACCGAAGTTTCGGTTTTTGGTTCGGTTCGATCGGTTCGGTTGATTTTGAACACCCCTAGTCTCCATTATCTGAACCACTACCCTAAATTTTAGATATAGTTATTAATCTTTATCCATAATTAAGGAGAGTTCATTTAAAATTTAAATTTATAAATTTGGTACGTGTACTCTATTTCAAACTTATGCTGGGTAAGTTTCTCCATGGAAATTTTCTTAATTTGAGGTACTGCATTCAATCGGGACGGATCTTCTATCCCACAATGGTGTATCACAATAGTGTCACATCATTGTGAGATTGACAAGTGTATATTTATTTGATTTTTTTTTTATACGGACACTAGTCAATCCCACAATGATGTGATACATTGTGATACACCATTGTGGGATAGAACATCCGCTCCGACTTTCAACTTATGCATTTAAATTTTTAAGGTATTGCATTTTTCAAATTTTATTTAATTTCATTTGTGTTTTTTTACTGCTTCAATGTTTGAATGTTGGTTTTCTGAAAAAATGAATTTTAACTTTGGGGATAAATTATGAATACATACATCAAATTTTTCATGGATTTTGCAATGTATTTTAATTTGTCAGAACTTTTGGAAGCGGGATAGATCATGTGTTGCTTTCATATTGCAATATTTTATGAAACTTTTCATAGTTTATGCGATTGTGATTTGGCTCTGTATTTTTTGACTAAAGTAAATTCAAAACATAAGAAAATTATATCTATCTACAATATTATAACAAGGTTTCAGTTTTTTTTTTTCTTAATCCTAATTTTCTAGAATTTAGAATTTTTTTTAATTAAAAAATCAATCATTATCCATAAAGTAGTTACCATAAATTATCCACTTCATCCATATCTTATTCTCCCCACCAACGTGTACCAAAGTCCTGCCCATGTACATTTGATTAACTACTCCCACTAATTTATTGTTTAACTTCCTTTTTAATTTTAAATTTTACATAGAATTATTTTTTCTTCTTAAATCTCCTCAACCTCTCCACTCCAATCCCACGTCTATCACTTCTCCATACACACAAACTCCCTGTCTTTTTTCTTCTAATCATGTAATTCCATTCTTATTTTCTCTAACAAATTTCTTTTGGGCATCTTCTATATTTTATTTCAATGGATTTTGATTTGGATATATGTGTAGATGGAAAAGAGGTGAGTAGAGGTGAATTCTGCACAAGCCTCTTGACAAAGGGTAAAGGACTTTGAAGATTGAGTTTTTCTATTTCATTAAATTCTATTCCATTTTTTTCGTTAAGTTTTTCTTTTTGACTTTTACAGCAGTTGATTTACATGGATTTGTCCAAACATATTCAACTTTTCTTTATTAGAGATACAAATATATTGTTCCCGAATTTCTTATTGAACTAATGCAGGGATAGAGAGCCATAAAAGATGAAGAAAGAACATTTAAGAAAATGTTAATTTATATGCCCGTGGAAAATTTGTTAGAGTACACATTTGTTTAATTTGATTCTTGAATTTCTGCAGATGTTCTCCCCCCACAACATATCAGAAAAATTGGCAATAAAATCATTTTTCTGTGCCAATGGAATATTGTTTGGTGACAGAACATTTTATTGTGTGTGTTATCTTATGAATTTGTGTTTGTTTACTTTTGCAGTTAGAGCATCAAATGAGTCATCCTCAGAGTCCGCAAAGGTCATTTATCTCATTTGGGAATCCCTTCCGGATGATATTTCCAAAGGCCTCCTATGTGGTTCACCTATATTTATGCTGTTGTCTTCATTGATTGGGGTTTGGTGCATGAATCTGCTCTTTCAAGTTCCTGAGGTGATGCATATTTTCACTAATTTATGCCCCTAAAATTAGCATTTTTATTTCACAGTTATATTGCTTTGTACTTAATGAGATTATCTTTGCTTCAACGGATGTACCGACTCACAGTGCATGCGTACAAAAATCAAAAACTCAATCAGTTTACACTTTTTGTCACAAAACTTTGGAGGTTTGTAAGACTTGGGTTAATCAGATTAATGCTTATCTAAACGTAAAAGGTCAACGACCAAAGAGTCTTTTGGAATGTTTCGATTTACGTTCGCCACCTTACTAAAATGTCTGTTTTTTAGTTAGTTTCTTTATTGGGGCGTAAAAGAATTTGTCCTTAATCTTTACTGTTCTCTTTCGAATTTATTTTGTGATTTATTAGGTTTTTGTTCGTCCGAGGAGCGGGAAAGGAAAAGGATGTAGAATATGGATGAGATTGCAATGTCATCCGGAAATATCATGGATGTGATTTGCGATGGAGACACAATGTGGACTTCATGCCAACATAAAAAAACTTATTTCTTTCACATCCGATCGAGATATTGCTTCAATGTGTCTTGCATAACTTGGGAATTGCTTCCTCAGATCACTTTGTGCGGTCATGTTCATCAATGAAGCAGCTTATTGGTTCAAAAAACCCTAGACTTAATAACTGCTTCCCTATCATGGTCATGGACAGTCTTGCCCAAACACTTAACCTACCAAAGAAAGGGAAAGTTTTGATGATAGAGCTATGTATGGAGTTAAAGTTGTGACGCTTTATATATGCAGCATATTTGCTGCTGCATTTTCAGGTTCTTCAACAAAGATGATGGATTTAGAAGTTCCAGAGACATGCTTATGGGCTGAGACATTCGCAGATTTTCAGTTTTTTTTTGTAAATACTGAAATAAGAAGCACCAAAAGGGCCATAGTGTTGAAAGAGATGGAAGATGTTGATACATGTGTGAAGCAGGTGAAATTGTGAAGAACTCCACAATAAAATGTTCTGTCACCAAAACGAAACGGATGTTGATTGTTTCAATGAGTTGTGTCAAGCCAATTCTACTATGTTATTACATGCATGATTGTAGTTTATTGTTCTTTTTCTTTATAAGAATGCAATCTACTGATATACATGCATTATTTTTTTTATTGTATATTTCTTATGTTTTTCTATTTTGGATCTACTTCACTAAATTACCACTTAGTCTAATTAGTAATGTGGAAAACAATTGTAGTTTGCTCGATTACCCATCTTCTATCAAAAGAGACAACAACCGATCACCCATCTTTTATCAAGAGAGACAACAACGTTTCTCTTATTTTAATTTGATTCATTTTTTGAATTCTTTATATTACTCCTTACTTCAAATTTTCATATTCTGTAAATCAACAAGCCATCACTCTTTAACTTTTTGTTTAAATATATATAAATAAAACTCTCTCTATAATATGTTTAGATACTTTACATCATCTCACTAATATTTAATATTTTTTTCTATGACATTTGGAGAAAATAGCACAAATATTAAACATGTTTTTATAATATTACAATTATTTTATATGAGTCATGTTTCATTTAAAATAAAATTTACTATCATTCACCGTGTGTGTACGAGACGCACACTAAAGCAGCTATTAATCTTTCTTGAAGGAAGTCGTTACTAGATGCTATTTTTATAGAATTTTTAATTTTTCTAATTACTAATTAACTACTCCCGTACATTTATGATTAAACTTCCACTTCAAATTCTAAATTTTACTTAGATTTACACAATCTCATATAAACATTTCACTTCCAATAACTATTTTCTCTTCTTAATTTCTTTTATTTCTCTATTAACTCCCACAATGGAATTGTTTAGTTGTAAATTAGGTATTAAATGGTTAAACTTAAAAACATGAGTGTCATTCATTAGATTCAAAATCAGTATGGAGAACATAAATGATTTTAAAAAACTTTTGTGCATAAATATATTTTATTAGTAGATTTTACAATATTTTAGTTTTACCTAATAAAAATATGTGCATCATCTTCTCTAATTTAAGTGCATGTATAATTTTCTAAAACTAATATAAAGAAATTTCACCTAAAGACCAAAAATATAATTCTAGAATTTCTTTCAAACTAGCAACGGCCTATGTGGCATGAGATGCACTTCAATAGAATTTTCTATTAACATGCTTGGAAAGTGGTGTTCTCCCCTTATGACAAAATCAAGTTTATAGAAGTCAGCTAAAGAATAAAAAATTGAGTATGAAATTTAATAACTTTTCATTATTTACAGAAAATAAGTTTCTATTTATAATAATAAGTGAGAACAAAACATATTTTACATAGGTGACTTCGATTATGTGATAAAAAATATTTTTATATATTGGTCATATTTAATTAAAAAAAATTAGAACGAAATGGTGTGCGTAGCACGGGGCACACGCTAGTTTCTTTTTAAAATATAGATATATATTCTTTTTCCTTAACGTAGATACTTTTCTATGTCTAAAGCAAATTCAAAAAATAATAAAATTATATTCCTTTTTAAAAAATAGATGTATATTCCTTAATTTGTTTGTAAATATTTGTCCATTCTGCTTTTTAGGATGAAGGTATCTGATAGTGGCGAAGTAATAATAAAGTTTCGGAAGAGTTTAGAGCAAGTGGATCCCCCACGAGTCATGGTCAGGTTTTATCTCATTTTCTCAAATCCATTACTTTACGTTGGTTACTTATAAAATAAATGAGTCGCATATTATTCGGTGGTTAATCAATTTAAAAGTTTTTTTTTTATAACAATCGATCAAATATTAAAATTAATGATATCAATGATGTTATGATTTTCATTTGCATTTTGATTAATGCATTTGGAATTACTAACCAAACCAAATGTAATCTGACATAAAATATAAACAATTTAAAAATATATATTGATTTTTATTGTATTTTTATAGAGAATAATTTAGCATTCAAATTCAAATTTTTATTGTAACCTATTTACTATCTAAGATTACATTTTGGGAAAGAATATTGTTTATAGTTTCCGCAAATTATGGTTTCTGAAAGATTATAATATTTGAAAAAATTGTTTGGTACGTGAATGAGGCAATTTCTTTATTTCCATGAATGCTTCTTTTCTATCATTGTTTTCTGGAAGTACTCTTTGAATTGTCTTCGCGACAACATATAATTTCCCCATTTTCATTTCAACCTTTCTATTTAGTGCAATTAGAAAGCAGAATTCATCATTTGTGTGCAGGCTAAGCAATCTATAGTACTTTGAATTATGATCTCCGTGAAAAAGTAAGTATGTCGAATCATAATTAATTATTGTATAAATAATATTGTACCATAATTAAAATGTGAATTATTTTGATGTATGTATAGATTAAATTAACTGTAAAGGTACCACTTGGATTCATGATATGTAATCATTTACCGAACATCCAATATATAATATTGTTGTATCCTCAAACATTGTAATATATGCGATATCTTCAGCTTGTACGACATTTATAACCATTCTACACCTTAACAATGGTAAAAATATAATATTTCTATCTCTAACTAATCAGAAATTAATTGAAAATGATAGTAACAAAATGATTGCCTTGGTGTGGTATGAATATTTTCTTCATCATATTTTGTACATTTCGCAAATTCTGTTGTGTTTGAAATTGCAAAGCCACATCTCTTGCATTAATCATACCACAATGATGATTTGTTTTCAACTTTAGTAACTCTTTCCTTGAAAAAATAATATGTATCATTTGAAAATATACAGTTAAATTGTGTAAATTGTTATTAAATAATCAAGTGACTAAGTATTATGTTGTTAATATACCTCCAAGTGTTGATCTCTGTTATGGATGATTTCCTTCAGTGTTACTTCCTTGCAGATTCGTATTCTACGCTTGATTTGCAAGTCATGTAATTTGATTGGATCACTATTTTTCATTAACCTGTAACACTTTGCAGGTGTAAATAAAGTATTAATAAAGTATTTGCAGGTGCGTTCAACTTCACATACAACAACTCTTCCGTGTCAGCCACTCTAGTGCAAGACAACATAACCCTCGCCACCGACTCCATCCCTAACTATACTTTCAGGTGCGTTCAAAAGGTCACCGGAAAGTCCGCTCCGGCCCAAGGTTTATTGGGCTTGGGCCGAGGCCCATTATCACTATTATCTCAAAGTGATAGCCTCTACAAGTCCACATTCTCCTACGTGTGCCTAGCTACAAATCAGTGGGCTTCACTGGATCACTGAGATTGGGGCCCAATAGCCAGCCCAAAAGAATAAAAACAACCCAACTTCTTAAAAACCCCAAGAAGATCATCCTTCTATTATGTGAATCTCATGGCTATTAGAGTTGAAAACAGAGTTGATGACATTCCTCCTGGTGCTTTCGCATTTGATCCCAACACTGGAGCAGGAACTGTCTTCGATTCAGGTTATATTTATCATTGCATTTTGGATTTAAATTTTTTAATACTTACATATATTCAAATACTGTATTTAGCATTTATTTTGAGCTTCCAACGGAAAATGTTATATATAATCGCTTCTATACAACTCTTTCTCGGGATTCCCTTGATATATATAACAACGAAGAATTAAATTCACATATTAATTAATTGATTGCAATAATTTCTTGTCAAGAAGGAGAGTTGAAATAGAGGGAAATTCTGAGTTTTAAGTTGAGCCGGTTATTAAATTAAATGAGATTTATCATTATAAATCATGTTTTATCTTCTATTCCACATACGTAGCAGTGTAATTCACATATACTATACATGGTTTAATGCATTTATCTACACAGTTTAATGCATGATGTAGTATTTAGTAATTTCAGGATATATAAAGTTGTTCTTTTACTAATTACAAATCTAACTAATTAGTAATAAATCCATTAATATTCCCAACTTCACACTCTTTACCATATTCAAATCTTTCAATATTATATTCCAAAATATTTGAAATTGATTATAATCTTTAGGCTATGTTTGTTTATGTTTTTAAGTTAGAATTTTGAAAATTTTCTCGGGAATGGCGTACCATTGAAATTCGTATGAAAATGGTAGATGTTTGTTTATATTTTTAGAATTAGGTTAAAAATTGTAATGTGTCAAATCAATGATGATTGGTTGATGTTGAATCATTGAATTAGTTGTTTTTGTAATGATTATTTAAATAAATAAATATATATGAGTGTGTAAAATAATGTATATATTAATTGTAATTGATGGATGTGTAAAATGATTGATGTGTTGATTGATAGGTAGTTAGTATTGGAGATTGAAAAAGTAGAGTTGAAAAAAGGAAATTGAGATGAAAATTTGGTGTGTTAAGTAGATTTAAGATTTTGTGATTTGAAATCTTGAAATTGAATTTCAAAAACATAAACAAACATAGCTTAGATTCTCAACACTCATCTCCCCCACTCTTAAACAGGAACCGTGTTTTCTAGCCTTGTGAAGCCAGCCTACAAGACGGTGAGAGGCAAGTTCCGGCGGCTTCGATACCTGCTACACAGTGCCCATCACCGTTCCGACCATAACTTTCATGTTCCCATAGGACAACTTCATCATCCGCCGGCACCACCTCATGCCTGGCCGTGGTGGCGGCTCCAGAAGGTAATGTCTTAAATGTAATCGCAAGCTTCCAGCAGCAGAACCACCTTGTTCTCATTGACGTCCCAAATTCCAAGCTCGGCGTGGCACGTGAGCCATGCAGCTAGATTTTCTATTGATTTATAGAGAAAATTTTATGCTGCAATGGTGCTAGTGTACTAAGCATGGTTCAAAGTATTGGCCAATACGCCGATATTATCGGCGATATTATATGTGTTAGAAATTAGAAGTGAATATAGAGTGTTTTAGTGTGTAGGAAGTGATTTAGTGTAGTGAGTGGATGAAGATTAGTAGTGTAGAGTGTAGACTATAGAATGTGATTTAGAATGGAGTACGTATCTCCAAAATAGTGTAGATTGTATTAGATTTGATTGTTGTGCTTGTTGTTGCAAATGGTTACAAGAGACTCCTATTTATAGGAGGTAAGTGATCATTCTAGATCACTAAGTTTCTAGTGTCTTCTACCAAAATATCTAGTAATAGGAAGTTACATAGGAAACTTCCTAAAATATCTTAGTCTAGATTTTTTTTAGGAAGCTTCTAGCTAATGATATTTCTAGAACACATTTACTAATTTATATTAGATATTTCTATACTAGATATTTCTAGATAAATGCATCACATTTCAATAATATGTAACTGGAACGGTGAGTGCTGATCCGATGAAAACGATAGATACTAACATCATCCGACAATCTAATGTATCGCCGATATTATCGGGTATCGGTCGATAATATCGGCGATACTATTGATAATATCGGTCATATCGGATATTATCGGCCGAGTTAGTGATAATATCGGCGATACTAAGATCAAAGCCTATATCAAAGTCAAGGATTTACATTTTAAGCATTTATTTAAATTTAATAAAAAACTAATTATCTAATTAACTAGGTAACTTAAGAGTTTATTCTAATTAAATAGTTAAATTAAAATTAGCATTTAAGTGTATGTGTATGTGCCATTGTATTTAGGTAAGTGCCGTATGTGTGCTTGTGTACACTTTTGTGGTTGAGATAGTAAAAACTTATCTTATTTATTAAATAGAAGCAATTTGTGTTATTTACACTTATCAATAATTTTTAGTAATTGTTTTAGAATTTATGGAGCATTTATAATGATTTTGTATGATATCGTTCAATAATATCTCGATATGTCGTGATCGATATGGAACAGCACCTGTCGATATTATTGCCGATACCGCGACTTTGAACCATGCAAGAAATAGAAACGGAGAAATGGGGGGGGTCGCCTACTAAAATTGTGTGATTTTAGTAGTGTTTAAATGTATACTTATATATATATATTCATGTAATCATTTATTGACCCTTAAAATTGTACAGAAGAATCCATGCATTTCAAGAAAAATGTCACACAGTAACAACGAATAATTATTAATGCATTAGAATTATCAAAGGTAAATTTCAGTGATTTTTTTTTTTCAAATAATGCATTTAACACAAAATCTGATGAATAGATTATCAGTCAACTTGGCTATTAAAGCCATTTGATTGTGTATCTGCTGTTGACTTAAATATATAGTAAGTAGTAGCATAATTACGTATGTCATTACAAGAATATCCAACTTAATCCCTATTTTAATTAGAACCAATCCAGAGATCTTTATTACATTTTCAAATTCAAACATATAAAAACGTTAAATCACATTAATAACTAATCTTGTTACCTTATAAATGTATTTCTCCATTATGACGAACAAATCCAAAACACAATTTATCGTTCTCTTATCGTTTACAAAGATGTATAAATAGGCCAACATTCTCAATATTTTTTACTACACCACTTCGTTTTCTGATCCATTAATATTTTATCCTCGTACCGTTAGAAAATTTGTCTCGGTCCCACCATTCGTTGAAATGGAGCTAAATCGAGGTTCAAACAAGCCAGAATTATCGAGCGGGGTATAACATAACTTACATTCTTAAATAATATTTTAAACATGATTTTCAAGTAAAATTACTATATATGTCAATCTGAATTAACCTACAGGATCGACAAGAGTCGAGCAGCAAAAAGCGATTGCTAGCTACGTCCGAAATTATAGGGAGTACAAAGGCTTTTTTTCGTGTTTTCAGATTTTCTAAACACGACGAAAAATATCTTCTTGAGGTGCATCAGGTATATATATACATATATATACAAAATATATGAAATCTTTTGTAGTAAATTTTTAGATTATATATGTACTAACAGATGAAATAATATTAACAGGCCGAAACAGACGATATCGACAGGTATCATGTTGTACTAGGAATGGACAAGAACAACAACGAAAAATATTGCATAGATGTTTCTGATCTTGAGACAGGACAATATGTTGTGTTCCCAATGACAGAAGATTCTTCTTGTCCGAGATTCTTTAAGAAGTATCCTTTGTCATTACAAGAGCGTCTTGAGGGATGGACGATTGAGAGACGAATGCGAATACACAACCATAAGGAGGAAACGGTACGTAATATTTTAACACCATATATATCTTTTTCCCAATCATATATATGCCCATAAAATTGATATTTAAATTGATTTTATGTACAGTTTTACCAGCATTCAAGTAGAACATTTCGCTCATTTGTGGAGGCGGTCGGATTTATTCTATACTCGTGTAAGCCAAAAGACTTGCAACCTATGGATCCGGTAGGTTATGAACATATATATGTATATGCAAACAATTTAAGTTGTACTCGTATGTTTAATTTTGTTACTTTTTTTGTTGTTGTTTGATTGTCACAGGAGGAAAAAACTGCATAAGATTTCGGGAATTTGTCGAGAGTTAGAATAGACTCGTAGAGCAAATTCTTTGATCCAGTTTAAGTTTGTATCTGATAATTTATGTACTGAATGGTGCTTGCATTGATCTATGAATAAATGGGGACTTTTTAATTTTCTCCTGAGCAATTATTTTTGTTGATTTATAGACTATATTATGTGGTTATGTGAATAATTAAAGAAATGAGCTAAAATCATACAATTTTTATTTGAACATAAGTCAATCTGGATTTCACTTATGATTGATTTGGATTGAGTGATTTGGATTTGAAGAAGAGATTTGGAGAAAGTATTTCAATTGACTCTAAGATAGAGTAATTTGAAATATATCATAGTTGCGGAGAAAATAACTTAAAATGAATGCCAAGGAATTTGAAATTCATCATAATATGAATTTATTCAAACAAACATAAATGAATTTATAAATAAATTTGAAATCCATAATTTTCAAATCTTTCGATCCAAACACATCATTAGAGTTGCGCAAACCGGATATTGTCGGCCAGTTAGTGATAATATCGGCGATACTAGGATCAAAGCCAAGGATTTACATTTTAAGCATTTATTTAAATTATTTGAAAAAATTAATTATCTAATTAAATAGTTAAATTAAGAGTTTACTCTAATTAAATAGTTTAATTAAGAGTAGCATTTGAGTGTATGTGTGTATTGCCATTATATTTAGGTAAGTGACGTACGTGTGCTTGTGTACTCTTTTGTGGTTGAGGTAGTAAATACTTTTACACTTATCTATAATTTTTATTAATTTTTTTAGAATTTATGGAGCATTTCTAATGATTTTATATGTTATCGTCCGATAATATCCCGATATGCCGCGACCGATATGGAACAATACCTGCCGATATTATCGCCGATACCGCAACTTTGAAGCATGGTGCTAAGACAGAATTTATCAAGTGTTTTTTACTTGTGTTTGTGCTTTTCTTATACGAGAACTGTTTGAGTGTTTAATTTAACAGTGTGCATTATTGATTATCACGATACTCTTAGATGCTTCGATTGCTATTTGGGTCAATATATTTATAAACCACACATTTGAGTTTATCCATAGTATTGCTTTTTGCATTGGATTGGTTTCAAGTAAATAAGCTTGAAATATAGTATTCTAAAATGATACTAACCCCTTTATTATTAATAACAAGTCTCGAGTTTTCTTTTTAGATCTCGCGTTATGATTTCTAACTAGAATAATTATATAATACTGAGAACATTAAATTATAATTTTGAAACGTTAATAAAGGTTAGGTTCATCGTAAGATATCTAGTATTTTATTTTGATTATATCTATAACTATTATAAAAGTGTGAATCTCTAAAGATGACTTACATTTCTTAACCTTTTTGTTAAGACCAAAGTACCCTTATACTTTTAGGTTTGAAAATAATATATGCATTCACTTATAATTAATATTACATAAAATAAGTAACTTGTCGTTGTGATGTGAAATTCATAAAATTAAAAATATTGTGATAATCTTGCAGTTGTAAGTTATTACATTTTCTCCAATCTCGTTATTTATGCCTTAAATGATCTTCTTTCTAATTGTCAATAGCTCAATATATCGAAACCTTATTTTTCTTATCTTTGATTGTATGTCGAACTCATTCAACTCTAACAACAACTCCATCAAACTCGATCTCCATATTCTATCTATGTTGCCACTATTGCCAAATCGGCGATACGACAGATATTATCGACGTATCGGCGATATTATCGATGTATCGGCGATATTATCGGCGATACATTAGGCTTCGGACATCAATGGTATCTATCATTTTTATCGGATTGGCACCCACCGTTCCAGTTACATATCGCCGATATTATCGGCGTATCGGCCGATACTTTGAACCATGTTCTCAACACTCATCTCCCCCACTCTTAAACAGGAACCGTGTTTTCTAGCCTTGTGAAGCCAGCCTACACAGCGGTGAGAGACGAGTTCCGGCGGCTTCGATACCTGCTACACAGTGCCCATCACCGTTCTGACGACCATAACTTTCATGTTCTCCGGCATGAACGTCACATTCCCACAGGACAACTTCATCATCCGCCGGCACCACCTCATGCCTGGCCATGGCGGCGGCTCCAGAAGGTAACGTCTTAAATGTAATCGCAAGCTTCTAGCAGTAGAACTGATACAAACGAAATTGATAGAAATGAAATAAAACGATAATTTATCAAAAAACGATAAATATCAAGAACCCAGTTCTTGATCCCAAAGCCAATGGAGGCTCCCAAATTTTGATCAACTCTCTGATAAGAATAACAACCTAACCACCCTATTTATATAAAGCAAACCCTAATTACCAAAATAAAATAACCACTCACTTAGGAAAGGAAATAACAAAAAATCCTATCAATTAGGAATAAAATATGCAATCAGAATAATAAACCCTAAATAATCAAATCTTTCCGAATCTTCCAAATCTTCCTAAAATCCGCTCCATAACAAGAACCACCTTGTTCTCATTGACGTCCCAAATTCCAAGCTCGGCGTGGCACGTGAGCCATGCAGCTAGATTTTCTATTGATTTATAGAGAAAATTTTATGCTGCAATGGTGCTAGTGTACTAAGCATGGTTCAAAGTATCGGCCGATACGCCGATATTATCGGCGATATTATATGTAACTGGAACGGTGAGTGCTGATCCGATGAAAACGATAGATACTAATATCATCCGACAATCTAATGTATCGCCGATATTATCGGGTATCGGCCGATAATATCGGCGATACGATTGATAATATCGGTCATATCGGATATTATCGGCCGAGTTAGTGATAATATCGGCGATACTAAGATCAAAGCCTATATCAAAGTCAAGGATTCAAATTTTAAGCATTTATTTAAATTTATTAAAAAATTAATTATCTAATTAACTAGTTAACTTAAGAGTTTATTCTAATTAAATAGTTAAATTAAAATTAGCATTTAAGTATATGTGTGTATGTGCCATTGTATTTAGGTAAGTGCCATATGTGTGCTTGTGTACTCTTTTGTGGTTGAGATAGTAAAAACTTATCTTATTTATTAAATAGAAGCAATTTGTGTTATTTACACTTATCAATAATTTTTACTAATTGTTTTAGAATTTATGGAGCATTTATAATGATTTTGTATGATATCGTTCAATAATATCTCGATATGTCGTGACCGATATGGAACAGCACTTGTCGATATTATTGCCGATACCGCGACTTTGAACCATGCAAGAAATAGAAACGGAGAAATGGGGGGGGGTCGCCTACTAAAATTGTGTGATTTTAGTAGTGTTTAAATGTATACTTATATATATATATATTCATGTAATCATTTATTGACCCTTAAAATTGTACAGAAGAATCCATGCATTTCAAGAAAAATGTCACACAGTAACAACGAATAATTATTAATGCATTAGAATTATCAAAGGTAAATTTCAGTGATTTTTTTTTTTCAAATAATGCATTTAACACAAAATCTCTGATGAATAGATTATCAGTCAACTTGGCTATTAAAGCCATTTGATTGTGTATCTGCTGTACTTTGACTTAAATATATAGTAAGTGGTAGCATAATTACGTATGTCATTACAAGAATATCCAACTTAATCCCTATTTTAATTAGAACCAATCCAGAGATCTTTATTACATTTTCAAATTCAAACATATAAAAACGTTAAATCACATTAATAACTAATCTTGTTACCTTATAAATGTATTTCTCCATTATGACGAACAAATCCAAAACACAATTTATCGTTCTCTTATCGTTTACAAAGATGTATAAATAGGCCAACATTCTCAATATTTTTTACTACACACCACTTCGTTTTCTGATCCATTAATATTTTATCCTCGTACCGTTAGAAAATTTGTCTCGGTCCCACCATTCGTTGAAATGGAGCTAAATCGAGGTTCAAACAAGCCAGAATTATCGAGCGGGGTATAACATAACTTACATTCTTAAATAATATTTTAAACATGATTTTCAAGTAAAATTACTATATATGTCAATCTGAATTAACCTACAGGATCGACAAGAGTCGAGCAGCAAAAAGCGATTGCTAGCTACGTCCGAAATTATAGGGAGTACAAAGGCTTTTTTTCGTGTTTTCAGATTTTCTAAACACGACGAAAAATATCTTCTTGAGGTGCATCAGGTATATATATATATATATATATATATATATATATATATATATATATATATATATACAAAATATATGAAATCTTTTGTGGTAAATTTTTAGATTATATATGTGCTAACAGATGAAATAATATTAACAGGCCGAAACAGACGATATCGACAGGTATCATGTTGTACTAGGAACGGACAAGAACAACAACGAAAAATATTGCATAGATGTTTCTGATCTTGAGACAGGACAATATGTTGTGTTCCCAATGACAGAAGATTCTTCTTGTCCGAGATTCTTTAAGAAGTATCCTTTGTCATTACAAGAGCGTCTTGAGGGATGGACGATTGAGAGACGAATGCGAATACACAACCATAAGGAGGAAACGGTACGTAATATTTTAACACCATATATATCTTTTTCTCAATCATATATATGCCCATAAAACTGATATTTAAATTGATTTTATGTACAGTTTTACCAGCATTCAAGTAGAACATTTCGCTCGTTTCTGGAGGCGGTTGGGTTTATTCTATACTCGTGTAAGCCAAAAGACTTGCAACCTATGAATCCGGTAGGTTATGAACATAAATATATATGTGTATATATATATATGTATATGCAAACAATTTAAGTTGTACTCGTATATTTAATTTTGTTTCTTTTTTTGTTGTTGTTTGATTGTCACAGGAGGAAAAAACTGCATAAGATTTCGGGAATTTGTCGAGAGTTAGAATAGACTCGTAGAGCAAATTCTTTGATCGAGTTTAAGTTTGTATCTGATAATTTATGTACTGAATGGTGCTTTTATTGATCTATGAATAAATGGGGACTTTTTAATTTTCTCCTGAGCAATTATTTTTGTTGATTTATAGACTATATTATGTGGTTATGTGAGTAATTAAAGAAATGAGCTAAAATCATACAATTTTTATTTCAACATAAGTCAATCTGGATTTCACTTATGATTGGTTTGGATTGAGTGATTTGAATTTGAAGAAGAGATTTGGAGAAAGTATTTTCATTGACTCTAAGATAGATAGAGTAATTTGAAATATATCATAGTTGCGGAGAAAATAACTTAAAATGAATGCCAAGAAATTTGAAATTCATCATAATATGATTCATTCAAACAAATATAAATGAATTTGTCAATAAATTTGAAATCCATAATTTTCAAATCTTTCGATCCAAACACACCATTAGGGTTGCGCATAAAGATGTGAAATGAGTTATGAGCCCATTGTCCCCCTCAAAGTATATATATATATATATATTTATATATATATATATATATATATATTTTAACTTCTGTTTATGATCGTTCACACTGTTGGCATTTTTTAATTTCAATTTAATTTTAAGAATTGCCTACGAATAAATAGTTAAAAAAACGTCATATCCCCACACATCATGGACCATTTTAATAGGTACCCACGTAAATATTTCATTGAACCTAAGCTGACCGTGCCCAAACCGTTTAAACTCGACTTATGAAAAAATTCAGACCAAACTTTTCCAGGTCGGCTCTTATATCACTCAACTTCCACAAACTTGAGGCCCTTTTCTTTTTAACTCTCAAATTCGAGTTCACCAATTGAATTGCATCACCTTAGCTTGTATACATTCTCACTTATTGTTACAAATTGAGTAATTCTTATATTTTCTTTAGAATACAAGTCTTTAGATCATGGTTCAAAGTATCGGTAGATACGTCGATATTATCGGTGATATATAACTGGAACAGTGGGTGCTGATCCGATAAAAATGATAGATACTAATATCATCCGACAATTTAATGTATCCGATATTATCGGATATCGGCCGATAATATCGGCGATACAATTGATAATATCGGCCAAATCGGATATTGTCGGCCAGTTAGTGATAATATCGGCGATACTAAGATCAAAGCACGTATCAAAGCCAAGGATTTACATTTTAAGCATTTATTTAAATTATTTGAAAAAATTAATTATCTAATTAAATGGTTAAATTAAGAGTTTATTCTAATTAAATAGTTTAATTAAGTGTAGCATTTGAGTGTATGTGTGTATTGCCACTGTATTTAGGCAAGTGACGTACATGTGCTTGTGTACTCTTTTGTGATTGAGGTAGTAAATACTTTTATACTTATCTATAATTTTTATTAATTTTTTTAGAATTTATGGAGCATTTCTAATGATTTTATATGTTATCGTCCGATAATATCCCGATATGCCGCGACCGATATGGAACAACACCTGCCGATATTATTGCCGATACCGCAACTTTGAAGCATGGTACTAAGACAGAATTTATCAAGGTTTTTTTTACTTGTGTTTGTGCTTTTCTTGTACGAGAACTGTTTGAGTGTTTAATTTAACAGTGTGCATTATTGATTATCACGATACTCTTGGATGCTTCGATTGCTGTTTGAAAATTTTATATCATATTTGGGTCAATATATTTATAAACCACACATTTGAGTTTATCCATAGTATTGCTTTTTGCATTGGATTGGTTTCAAGTAAATAAGCTTGAAATATAGTATTCTAACATGATACTAACCCCTTCATTATTAATAACAAGTCTCGAGTTTTCTTTTTAGATCTCGCGTTATGATTTCTAACTAGAATAATTATATAATACTGAGAACATTAAATTATAATTTTGAAATGTTAATAAAGGTTAGGTTCATCGTAAGATATCTAGTATTTTATTTTGATTATATCTATAACTATTATAAAATTATGAATCTCTAAAGATGACTTACATTTCATAACGTTTTTGTTAAGACCAAAGTACCCTTATACTTTTAGTTTTGAAAATAATATATGCATTCACTTATAATTAATATTACATAAAACAAGTAACTTGTCGTTGTGATGTGAAATTCATAAAATTAAGAATATTGTGATAATCTTAGCAGTTGTAAGTTATTACATTTTCTCCGATCTCGTTATTTATGCCTTAAATGATCTTCTTTCTAATTGTCAATAGCGCAATATATCAAAACCTTATTTTTCTTATCTTTGATTTTATGTCGAACTCATTCAACTCTAACAACAACTCCATCAAACTCGATCTCCATGTTCTATCTCTGTTGCCACTATTGCCAAATCTCACTCATCTTCTTCTTTATGTAAAGGTTAGGAATAATTGTGATAGCATTAAAATGTGTCCAAGTCATGGGGTTGTGGAAATTTTATCTTATAACAACCTTAGTCTTAGTCCTCAACAATCTCCTGGTGTGAACTCTACATTTCTCTCCTATCAACATTTTACCTTGCAACAACCAGCTTAGTCCTCTCAACAACCTCCTTGTGTGAATTCTCATTTTCTCTCCTTTCGACAATCATCTGAGTCTTTTATTCTCTTGGCCTTTTGATTTTTAGTACTTCTAAAAGTTCAAACTTTTCTTTTAACTTTTGAGAATACATTAAAATAAATGTAATATTGACCAAAACAAGGAGTGATAATGACAAAGCGCAAAAAATATTAAGTTAGACTCCTACAAAAGAAATAAGATCATATGCGTCTAAAAATATCAATGGGAATTGTTCTTCTAACGCACGGATTGGTTTTGTACGAAATCGATTCTAGGGAGAGAGTGGTCATGCAATAAACTAAACTAATGATAACACAATAGAATTGGTGTTATTTATTAATGTGATTCTTGTTAGTTGTAATCATCTTAATTAGAGCTATGCCAACTGAATATTCATCTACTAAAGTTAATAATTTAACGAAAATGTGTTAGCAATATCAAAATTAGCAATACAAATATTTAAAATATTTGAAAGTAACAAAATGATAAAACATCAATCAAAAAGTACTTTTTATCAAAATATCTGAATAACTAATTATTAAACATTGTAGAAACATAAATATCATATAAATTCAAGAAATAAATCATAAATTCTCTTGTTTGACCTTGACATATGCATTCTTTTTAACTAAGATTCTCCTTTTTTACTAAGATTCTCCTTTTTATTGATTATTTGGTTATCTATTCTCTTTATCCAATATATAATTTTTAATATATTTTTCTTTTTCTCTTTAATTGATGGAATATGAAAATGAAAATGATAGTAAAAGTAAATAATATCAATATTAATTATAATATTTTGTCTATTATTTAAAGTTTATGTTATTTTGTAGAAATTATAAATTTTTCATTATAAAAAATTCATGAGAATACAAGATTAGATAACAACAAAATCTATTTTCTCAACGATAACAAAATACATATATTGTAAGATCTTTCAAATGATTTAGGATAAAAAAAAATCTACATGCCACTATCTTTTGTTATATGTAAAATAAAATGGGCTTAATTTGATTTAAAGTTGTTCATATTGTATGCTATATATTAATATAGTTTAATTTTTTATTATTTTCTAGGTAACATAATCATATATCTAAATTTAATTTGATTGTAGGAACATATATTTCTTTGGAAACCACTTCATTACTTAACAAAAACTTTAACACCACAAAGACCATCAACATAACTATAATACGAAATATTACAATCACTATTTAACAAAAGTAAAATTAAATACTGAGTTCACTAAATTATTCAAGTAATTTTTTTCTTTGGGCACCCCTTGCTTAGTTAAAGAATTTGCCATTTTCCTTCCTCGGTCAATCGATAGGCGCAATATCCAAATTGAGTCCATATTCAAATGCACAAAAAGTATTTATCTGTTAAAACTAATAATTTAATTCTTGAATTGTATTTGCAATATCATAATTAACTACATCAATATTTAAAATATTTTAAAGTAACAAAATAATAAAACATCAATTAAATAGTAATAACTTTATCAGAATATTTCATTAACAAATTATTAAATATTCTAAAACCCAAAATTTCATATAAATTCAAAAAACACATCATAAATTATGTTGTTTGCCCTTGACACATCTTCAAATGATTTAGGATCAAAAAATCTTCATGTCGCTATCTTTGATTATAAAATAAAATGACCTTAGCATTTTTCATTTTCTTTCATCAGTCAATCGATAGGTGTAATATTCATATTGAAGCCATATTCATTTTCAGATACACAAAATATTGTAAGATCCTTCAAATGATTTAGGATAAAAAAATCTTCATGTCGCTATCTTTGATTATAAAATAAAATGACCTTAGCATTTTTCATTTTTTTTTCATCAGTCAATCGATAGGTGTAATATCCATATTGAAGCCATATTCATTTTAAGATACACAAGAAATATTCATCTACTAAAATAAATAATTTAATTACGTAAATATGTTTGCAATATCATTATTAAATACATGAATATTTAAAATATTTAAAAGTAATAAAATGATAAAAACATCAATTACAAAGTACTTTTATCAAAATATTTTAATAAGTAATTATTAAATATTTTAAAACCTAAATTTCATATAAATTTAAGAAACAAATCATAAATTCTCTTGTTTGACCTTGACATATGCTATCTTTCAACTAATTGTCTCCTTTTTATTGATTATTTGGTTATTTATTCCCCTTATCTAATATATAATTTTTAATATATTTTTCTTTTTCTCTTTAATTGATGGAATATTAAAATGAAAATGATAGTAAAAGTAAATATTATCAATAATATTTTGTTTATTATTTAAATTATATGTTATTTTGTAGAATTTATAAATTTATCATTATAAAAGATTCATGAAAATACAATATTGGATAAAAATGAAATCCATTTTCTCAATGATATCAAAATATACTGTGAGATCTTTTAAATGATTTAGGATAATAAAAAATCTCCATGTCACTATCTTTGGTTATACTAAAAAAAAGATGACCTTAATTTGATCTAAAGTTGTTCATATTGTATATTTGTATGTTATATATTAAAATTATTTTAATTTCCCATTATTTTCTAGTTATATTTAATTTAATTCCAGGAACATATATTTCTAAAATGGAAACACTTCATTACTTAACAAAAAATTTTAACACTACAAAGACCATCAACATAACTATGATACAAAATATTTCAATAACTATTTAACAATGTAAAATTAAACATGAGTTTACTAAATTATTAAATTAATTTATTTCCTTTAGGCGCCCCTTGCTTAGCTAAAGCAATTGTCACTTCCCTTACTTAATCAATTAATAGCTGCAATATCAAAATTGAAGCCATTTTCTTTTTCAAATATACAAAAGACAGTTGAGCGTCTTGAATTTCATAAAAAAAGGTGCAAAATATCATCCTTGAGAATTTTTATATTTGCCTCTTCTCTTGAAATTTGAGTCACAAATTTCAAATTCTGTTCCCTATTTATTGTTTCTATAATATTAACCCATGTAGCTAAAACGTTGGGTTATGTTAGTATATATACATATATTGATAAACTATTTTCTTACAATAGATATAAGGATTAGAGAATGACTTTAAAAACGAAATAACTTGAAATTGCGATTATCATAATATATATGATAATCAAATTAATGATGACTTCAATTTTTTCCTTATTTTTCTTGGGTTTTTGCATGATTTATGATAATGATTTGATATATGAATCGAATTATTATTCAAAAATATGGTTTAAAGTACATAGGAAAGAACCAAAAATTTCATTTTATACACTAAATTTCAGGTCCAAAAAATAGACAAAAGAAGGTGGAGGATTCTGCATTTATTATCTTCCCATCCATTTCTCATAATCTTTTTTAAAGAATAATTGTTTAATTCCATTATATTTTAGGTAACGTAATCAAATATTTAAATTTAATTTAATTGCAGGAATATATTTCTAAAATGGAAACCACTTCATTACATAACAAATAACATTAACACTATAAAAACCATCAACATAATTATAATACAAAATATTTCAATCACTATTTAACAAAGGTAAAATTAACTTGACATCACTAAGTTATTAAATTAATTTCTTTCCTTTAGAGGACCCTTGCTTAGCTAAAGCATTTGCCATTTCCTTCCTTATTCAATCGATAGATGCAATATCCAAATTGAAGCCATATTCATTTTCAAATACGCAAAAAACAGATGAACATCTTGAATTTCATAAAGAATGTGCAAAATAATATCCTTGAGAATTTGTTATATTGTCTCTTCACTTTAAATTTGAGTCACAAATTTCAAGTTTTATTCCCTATTTGTTCCTAAAATATGAACCCATACATATACATACATTGATAAACTATTTTCTTACAATAGATCTAAGGATTAGAGAATGACTTTGGCAGGCCTTCTTGACTTTTTTTCTTTAATCCAAAACGCACTCTCAATTGCAGTGATTGCCTTTCCAAAGACCTGTTTAAAAATGCACTTTGACACTTTGTAAAAATATAAAAATAATTCTAATTATTTTTAATTCACATTTCGGAATTGATTATATAGTGAAATATTATATATTATTTGGGGGTCCTTGATCGTTCAACACAGTAACACAGCTAGCCTACAGATATAAAATGGATTCGAAGAATAATTAGCAGAAATAAATTCGCTTTATGTTTTTGAACATTCGCCTATAAAACCTCTGTGACTTACAAACATCATCATAACCCTACTTATAAAACCAAAAGTTCACCAAAATCATCCAAACATATTTTTGTTTTCTCACAAAAAACAATAGAAAAAAACCGAAAATTGGGAATTGAGAATGAAATCGATATCATTCAAGGCTTGCTAACTTTTTCCCTTAATGAAATAATATGCTTCTTATTCCCGTTAACAATCAAGCACAAATTTCAGTAGTACTTTGCTAATTTTTTCACAAAACTTACCCAACTCTTGGGTTTTTCAGTGGGTGTCCATTTAAGTAACAAAACAGAATGTAGTAACACATGAAAACCAATACAAACCTCAGCTACTGTTTTTAAAGTGTTTCATTTGCTGCACTAATTTACAAAACAAAAAATGATGGAAACACATGGAACTCCAAAGAAAAATTTGTGATTTGAGCTTCGTAAATAAATTCTTGAAATGGACCATTCATAATCACAAGAATAATTGTATTTAGTATTAAGTTATATACATTGAACAATCTTGTGAGAAATTAATTTTAAGTTCATGCACATCAATAATAATAATTAGTGTTCATGGACATTCAATAATAATTATAATTATTATTATTTAATTAATTATAATAATTGATCATTGTAGGGTTATTTTAGTCTTAACATAAAAGTTAAGAAATGTAAATCATCTCAAATGATTCATACTTTTATAATAAACTAGTAAACAACACGTGCGTTGCACGTGAATCATGTAATCTCGTTAATGTTATTTATCTATACAAATATTTTTAAATTATTCTTTTATTATTTATGATTTAAAGTATAAGTTATTAGGTGAAGTTTTATTATGTTTGAATAATTGAATATGTTCATAGTTTACCTTTTTTTTTTATGTTTTCAAATAATAAGTAATATCACCTTGTGGTATTTAGTACTATTATGAATTTATAATTAATGCAACAATGATTACATAAAAAACAAATATATTATCAGTAAAGATAAGTAAAAATGAATGTTTATTGCTATTTAAGACATAAAACTATTTAAAGAAAACTAAAATCACTGTAAAAATCAGTGACAAATAAAAAATTAAAAAAATTATAATGTGAATTGATAAGTAATCTATTTTTTATCTGCTTTGATTCTAACTGCATGCATGTTCATTTTTTTTTCCTTCCCTTCGAGTTCTTTGTGCAACCTTTTTTAGTGTTGTTATTGTTGCATCATCATCACTCAAAGTGTCAACATATATGACATCGTCTTGTTTCTTCTTTATTGCCTGTAGTCTTTTACTTTCTCCTGGCGTTCTTGTTTCTTCTTTATGATTCGTCTTTTTTTTTGTTTCTCCATTCGCTAAAGCATTTTCTACATGTATCTCTTCCTTGTCAACTTTTCTTTTAGAACTTTGGTCTTTTTCTATCATTTCCTTCCTTAACCCCTTGTTCCTTAATTTTTCATATTCCAGATCAGATCCATCATGTTCGATGTCTTGGTATTTTGAGTTGTCTTTATTTTGAGGTGATGTTTGATGTACGAGGTCACATTTGTTTCGTGGAGATATTGATTTGCATTTTGTGTTTGTGGATGCTATTGGAGTTATCATATCGATTGCATCTGCTACGGCATTCAATTTTCCATTATGTTTACAACAATTAGTTATAAGTTGTTTGAAACAATTCACCCATACAAACATTATAATTATAAAGTAGATTAACAATTCTTAAAAATAAATGACTATCTTACTTTTTCAATTGAAGTGAGGTATTCGTTCACGGGGGCAACCAACATATATTGCTGCTACATCTTCAAATAGTGTGATGTAAGCATTGTCACCCCCTTGTTTAACATTTTAAACCAACCAATATCTGCATTTAATTTAACAAAAGTTAATATACATATGTACAAATAAAGTAAGTCAAATTTGCAATACATAAAATTTGGAGCTTTTGTATTTTTACCTTGGTGTTGCTTCTATCTCTTCATCAATACACTTCTTGCATGTTACATCATGATTAACCTTGAAAACCGATGCTTTGCATTTTTTACACAAATTATACCACAAGGATGATTTGTTTTCAACTTTTTCAACAATAGCTTTGAAACAATAGTATGTATTATATAGAATAAAATGTGATTAGGTTTAAATTTTTTATGTAAGGTTTACCTAATTATAAGATTTTAATTGTTTGAATTACCTCGAGTAATGGCGCTCTATTATGTATTATTTCTTGAAGTGTCACTTCTTTTGCATCTTTCATCCTCTTCTTCATTGATAATTCACACATCTTGAGCGAATTATTAGTTGTATTTATCCTGCATAAGATTTAAATAAATAAATTGATACCATAATTGCCTAACAAAGTTAGTGATATTTTAATTTTGTTGTATACCATTGTTGCATATAATTTGCTTCTTTAGAAGTCGGATTTATTTGTAGAACCGATGCTGATGTAGTTAGTAACTGTAGTTCACCCGAAAAAAAAATATCTAATTTTAAATTTAAATATTCTGATAAACAATTTTAATTATATACTATATCGTAATATGAATCTTACCCATATAAGGCATCGTCAAACTTTTGAAATAACTTCTATTGGATTTTGATTGACAACTTCTTGCAATATATGTCCATTTTTTGCCATGTCTTCCCATAGACACACTACTATTGGTTGATATCTGCTCAAATAAAAATCAATTAAATTACTACATTCATAATAAGAAATAAATCCAATTATCTATAATGAATATTAACTATGCAATAGTACTTCTATATAATAAATAATTTTATTTATAGTCTTAATATGATTATTCACCTCATTGTTGTAAACATAAAATTTGCTATTTTTCATGTATAAAGAACTCATATATCAAAAAAGTATTTAACATGATCAAAACTTACTCTTTATTCATGACTGTTATTTCTTGTACTGATTTGAAACCTCCCTTTGGAACAACTGTTGTTCGATAGTCGTTTGCTTTTATAAAAACTCAGGAAATATCTACATCATTGTAATTCAAGAATAAGAACTCTATATAAAACTAATATATAATAAAATAAATAAGACAAAAAAAAAGAAATTTTTACCAATTGGTCCATTTTTATGAAGTTCAAGATTTTTAAACTCAATAAATTTATAATTTATTTCGTCCTCAATTGGTTCAAAAGCATTCTTCACTATGCTAAATTTATGAAGCACCAGCCCCTTTTGTGGATGTGCATTGGGGAACAATGGATGAGTCTTCACAATTTCACCATTAGAGATGACATAAGTTTTATGCAATTCAAATACTCCATTGAATTGTTGGATGTTATTGTTGAATATAGTGACTCGAATTTGTGTACCCTGCAAGTAATGTTAATTTAATACTGTTAGAATTTCTTAATAACATCAAGGATAAAAGTTTTAAGCCTACCCTACTTTACTTACTTCTTCATCAACCATTATCATCTTTTTAAGTCGTGTAGTAAGATTATTCCCACAACTTGTTTCAAATCCAATTCGTAAGGCCTTAAATCGTACTGTAAATACTTTTTCTTTTATTTCCAGACAATTGTCATTTCTTGTGTGAAAAAAGTATATAGAATAAATAAAAGTACCTGATATAACAAAAATTATGACATAAATTTTATACACATTGATATATAAGATAAATAAATAGTGAAATCTATTATAAGAAGGCCTAATTACATTAATTTACAAGTGGTGAAGATTTTTACAATGTTCTTATTAATGTGTGATTATAATATCTATCAAACCTCGTACATAATTACTCGGGAAACTTTCAGGAACAGACATATTCTGCAACACACTATAATATCCTATGGCTACAAAAATTTCCGGCATATTGGTTATCCGTATTAATTCAGGAACACTAATGATTATTTCTGGCACCAAGAGACAACTACAACTTGTTTAGTAGGATAAATCGACTTTCTTTTAGTCTCTAGAATAATTATTGTTTATTGCTTGTTTCTTATGGAATTTGCTATCAGTAAATTTATTTTAGTTGTAATAATATTCTGTAGTTCTTGGTATATTTGTAATTGATTGCTACTACAAAATTGTGAATGTGAGGTAAAAGAATGATTAAATGAATAATATTAAATACTTACAGAATATAATGATTCAAATTCTGTTGGAAATAGTCGGTGAAAGTCACAAAATAGTATATACTTAGGTGTGATTTATTTATAAACACCTATATTTATAGAATTGTTTGTAAACACATATATTTATAGAGGTGTATATTTCTCCTAAATCTAATCAGACTATAATTTGTTTACTATTCTTATATAATAAAGTTAATTTGTGATTTTAATTTTTAACCCTCCTTAATTAGCCTGCTAAATTGAGAATCAAAATTATTTCCACGTACGGTGATTTGGTTATATATAAATATATATAAAATATTATAAGCTACAAGATATTTTTTTGGTGGGTTTTTAATTTATATTATATTATAATACAAATAGAGTTAGGAGGGAGGAGGGTTAGGCCGTAAATTATGATTGTAAATTGTTAGAGTTAGGCCGTAATTACTAAGGCAATCATGATTGTATTGGTGTTTGACTAAAACTCATCTTAATTAATTTGTTATTTTGATTTGTTATTCTCACTTGTAGAGTCCTATATACATATAATATTTTTATTATAGATATATACAACATATTTGTATTATTTATTATTTGACTATTTTGCCATTAAATTGTGATTTTTATAAGGGTATATTAGGTATATCAAAATTTCAAAGAAACACCCATACTTTTATAATAGAATAGATAGATTATAGATATAGATAATATTGTTAGATCAAACTAGTGTAATAATTAAGTCAATCTTATACAGTTGAAAGTGTTGGACGTGAGGGGTCTATGCAGCAGTGGTAAAACTTTCAAGATATTCATCTACCAAATGAAGAACATGCACTTCCACCCCTTCGACCACTTTCACTAAGAGAAAGTCGGACATAGATACTACTTTTTAGTAGGGGTGGCAAATGGGTGGATCGGATCGGATCGGATTTGAGTTGGGTCCAAATGGGTTTGTAAAAAAGATAAGTTGGAACCAACAAGAAACCAAAATGTCTTTTCAATATGAATTGGGTCCCTATTGGTTTTGATTGGTTCCAAATGGTTCTTATACAAAAAGAACCATTGTAGAACCATAATAGACCCAATATAGTGAGTTGGTGACTTATGGATTCAACATAATGCAAACATTTGTATACTAATCACTAATCTTTTTTTCTTATTCACCAACTAATCCAATATAATGCAAACAAATTTCTTTTTCATGTTCACTAACTAACTTATTACATTATATTTTTATAATTTTCTTATAAAAGTTCTAATCATATTATACTAATGTAATAATTTATATGTAAAATATATTATTAACTAATGTATTTTAATTTGTAACGAAAAAGATAATGTAGAGAAATTAAAGATATAATTCTTTTTTCGGTTACAAAAATTAAAAATATAATTTTTTTTTCGGTTACAGAAATTAAAGATATATTAATTGATACTAAGTTATAATTTATTTTACTATTTGAAAGTTAGTCGGTTTATAATAGAGGTGTAAACGAGCCGAGCTTGGCATTTTTTTCAAGCTCAAGCTCGATCTCGGGCTCGACCCCAAAGTTTTGAGCTCGGGCTCGAGCTCGTGAGCATGGGTTCGAGCTCGAGCCGAGCCCAAGCTCGCGAGCTCGAGCCCAAACTCGAGCTCGCCGAGGCCAAAATTTTTGAGCTCGAGCCGTGAGCATGGGTTCGAGCTCGAGCCGAGCCCAAACTCGCTAGCTCGAGCTCGTTGAGCCCAAAATTTTTGAGATCGGGCTCGAGTTCGTGAGCATGGATTCGTGTTCGAGCCGAGCCCAAGCTCGCGAGCTCGAGCCCGAACTCGAGCCGAGCCGAGCCGAGCCGAATATTTTTATTTATTTTTAATTATTTAATATATATTTATTAATTATTTAATATATATTTATTAATATAATAATAAAAATAAAATATATATTAAAAAATAAAAAAGCTCAAATTACTAAAAATAATATAAAATAATTTTTTGATCTTATTATAAAAATTTATTTAAAGTATAAGTTCAAATGACTAAAACAAGTATGAGTTTAGTTCTTAAGCAATCACATATTCTCTACAAGTTAAATTTTAAATAAAGAAAACCAATTGGGTCTAAGAAAAAAAAGTTATTTCTCTTTTTTTAATTGGATCCGATCAGGAACTAAAATAGGCCCGTTATTGGAACCGATTTGGAACCAATCAAAAACCATATGAAACCAAGGTCTTAAAAATCCAATAAATGCAAAACCAGTTGGAACCATAATTCTATTTTTTAAAATCCATCCAAACTCAAAACTAATTGGATCGGGTCTGACCAACGATTTTGGGTCTAATTTGCCACCCCTACTTTTTAGACAGAGAGTTGCAATCCTTACAATGCTTACATAAATATAACAAGGAGGACATCGATACATATTGCCATCGAGAGATCTCTACTGGTGTTGGTGCTATTCGAAAACAATACCTGATCCGAATTTACGACTTATCTAGAACAATTATAAAACAAGAGGCTAAACTCGATCTATCATACCAGTGTTTTAATATAGGATCTCCAGCAAGGTGTATGTATCATAGCTGAGCCGGGATATTCTGTTTCATGCTCTGAACCAAAGCTAATTCTTTTCTCTATTGTACCCTAATCAACATCCCCTTATGCTTATTCAACTAGAGAGCTATGCTTCCAAACTCAGTAAGCAATGTGTGCGGTAAAGTCAATAATGTATGCGGTTCAACAGGAGACGAGCTATTGAGAATGTTGATAATTTACTTAATGATATAACTGGGAATGATAATGATTTTGGCGGAAAAGTAATTGTTTTCGGGGGAGATTTTCGACAGGTATTACCAGTTGCTATATATATGAATATTTAAAATATGTGAAAGTAATAAAATAATAAAAATCAATTAAAAAGTAATTTTATCAAAAAAAACTTAATAAATAATTATTAAACATTCTAAAAACCTTAATTTCATATAAATTCGAGAAACAAATCATAAACTCTCTTGTTTGACCTTGACATATGCAATCTTTTTAACTAAGATTTCCTTTTTTATTGATTATTTGATTATCTAATCTCCTTATCTAATATATAGTTTTAAATATATTTTTCTTTTTCTCTTTAATTAATGGAATATTAAAATGAAAATAATAGTAAAAGTAAATAATATCGATATTATCTATAATATTTTGTCTATTATTGAAATTGTATGTTATTATGTAGAAATTACAAAATTTTCATTATAAAAGATTCATGAAAATACAAGATTAGATAACAACAAAATCCATTTTCTCAACGTACATGATATCAAAATATATTGTAAGGTCTTTCAAATGATTTAAGATAAAATAAATCTCCATGCCACTATTTAATTATATGTAAAATAAAATGACCTTAATTTGATATAAAGTTGTTCATATATATGTATAAAATAGTTTCAATTTCCCATTATTTTCTAGGTAGCATAATCATACATCTAAACTTAATTTAATTGCAGGAACATTTATTTCTCAAATTGAAACCGCTTCATTGCTTAACAAAAAATACCAAACATACAGAGACCATCAACATAACTATAATATAAAAAAATTCAATCACTATTTAACAAAGATAAAATTAAACTTGAGTTCACTAAATTGTTCAATTAATTTTTTCCTTTAGACGCCACTTGCTTCGCTAAAGAATTTTCCATTTTGAGGAATCCTTAGTCAATCGATTGGCGCAATATCCAAATTGAAGCTATATTCAGATACACAAAAACTATTCATCTACTAAAATTAATAATTTAATTTTGGAGTTGTGTTTGCAATATCATAGTTAGCTACATGAATATTTAAAATATTTGAAAGTAACAAAATGATAAAACATCAATCAAAAAGTAATTTTATCAAAAAAAATTTATTAACTAATTATTAAACATTCTACAAACCTAATTTCATATAAAATTCAAGAAACAAATAAAACATTCTCTTGTTTGACCTTGACATATGCTATCTTTTTAACTAAGATTCTCCTTTTTATTGATTATTTGATTATCTATTCTCCTTATCCAATATTATCTTTTTCTTTTTCTCTTGAATTGATGGAATGTTGAAATGAAAATGATAGTAGAAGTAAATAATATCAGTATTATCTAAAATATTTTGTCTATCACTTAAATTTTATGTTATTTTGTAGAAATTATAAGTTTCTCATTATAAAAGATTCATGAAGATAAAAGATTAGATAACAACGAATATTGTCAATGTACACAATATCAAAATATATTTTAAGGCCTTCAAATGATTTAGGATAAAAAAATCTCTATGCCACTATCTTTGAAAACTATTTCTGCAAGTTTAGTGAAATCATATTTGTGGCCCAAAATGAAAATGCTTACTTTGTCAAGGAATATGCGGGCTAGAAGTGATCCTAAATTCAGTGAGTTCTTCCTTAGAGTTGGGAATGGTGAGGAACAAAGTGATGCTAAAGGCAATATTAAAATTCCGAATGTGATGCTTATTGAGTATGAAAATGAAGAATCAATAAATAGTCTTATAATGGCTATCTTCCCAAATTTGCAACAACATGCCCATTTATTTCAATATTTGAAAAATATAGCAATATTAGCAGCTAATAATAAGCATATTGATAAGCTAAATGAAAATTTGATCTCTATATTTCCAAGGGAAATGACAACTTTCAATAGTTTTGACAAAGCTATTGATGACACAAGCCATAATTATGAAGAGGGATTTTGAACTCTTCAACTCAAATGGTATCCCTCCTCATAGATTACAATTGAAGAAAAATTGTTCAATAATTCTTTTAAGGAATTTGGACCCATCAAATGGGTTGTACAATGGTACAAGAATGATATGCAGAGAGTTCAAGCATAACGTTATTGATGTGGAAATTATGGTTGGCCAACATACAGGAAAACATGTATTCATACCTAGAATACCCCTTTCACCAGCAGAAAGTGACGGCTACCCATTTCAATTTAAGCGCAAATAGTTTCCTGTCAGACTATGTTTGTAATGACAATTAATAAAGCTCAAGGACAAACAATTCCCTTTGTTGGCATTTATTTGCCTCAACCAGTCTTTTTTCATGGGCAATTATATGGGGCTCTATCCAGAGGAACATCAATGTTAACGACAAGATTATTGATTGAACCCGACACTTTAAATTTGAAAGGAAAGAAGTGCATTAAAAATGCCGTTTACAAAGTTCACTGAGCTGGTAAAAACTTTATATTCATCATCTTATTTTTTAAACCTCGCTAATTCATTTTTTCCACTCTAGGGTGTCAATCTTCTCTCCAATCAAGCACATGAACTTTGTGGAAAATGATGAACATTCAAGTCTAATCTAAGTTTTAAGATCATTTTTAATGATAGTACCATTTATGTTTAAATTTTTAATTAGATTCTCCTACTTCTAATTGTCAATCATTAAGTTAATGTGTTGTATTAGATGGCGTCTAGATAAATAATATTATGGCGACAGGAACACTTAATTACATAAGTGATCTTAAGAGAGATCAGTGTTGAGTTGTGATTTGTGCATGTTTTATATGATTAAAACCGAGCTGTTAGTTACGATTATGTTCCTTATTTCGTGATATTATGATGATATTGAATTTAGGTGGTCATGTAAAGAAAGGAACAAAAATGAGATGAAAAGGGATAAAAATGACAAGAAGTGGAATTGGCATAAAAAGACAAGGCAAAAGACTTTGCATAACTTAGTGCCCATGCTTAACCGTCAAAAAGCTTCTGCCCAGAACTCCAGCATACGAGATTTTGGAGAAAATCTGGAAATCCGATTTTTGGCTGATTTGGAATAACTGAATATCTGGAATTTATTCCCTTATTTTGTTAGGATTTTATTTCCTTGTTTTTAGATATTCCTAGATATTTTGTTTGTTAAGTTTGTTAGGATCCTAATCTTGATTAGTTTCCTTTTTAATTAGGATTCTACTAGGATAAATATGTGGAATTTTATTCCACAAGACATCTTTCACTTTATTTTCAATTCAAGCTTCGTTTTTCACTTTATCAAAGTTTTCGAATTTCATATTTTGCAGAAGTTTTTGATTATGTGTTGCTAAACACATAATTCTAGTCGAGCATTCATCGAGGTTTGATTCTTTTAATTTGTGAGATTGAATTGTGCTATTATTTTCTTTGTTCACTAGGTATTTACTTTTTCTCTGAGCTCCGTTGACAATATATTTTAATTGATTATTTAGTCTAGCCAATTATTTAATCGTTGAAATCGTATTTAGCTATTTAGGGCCAAATCCGTGACTGATAAACTCTAATTTTGTAGCAGTTAGCGACGTTGATTATGAAAATGTTTTTGATTAGTTGCTATGAGAATTTGTAACCTGGTCTAAATAAACCGAGCTTAGGTGTTTGTTGGCTAGAATTGGTATTTTTTTAATACGTGAATGCTATCGATAGGTTAAATCCTAAGAGCTTGTTTAGGGTTGTCTACTTGGTAAGAGTAATTACAATCCATATTCCAACACTTACAATCCAGGATGGAGTTATCACTCCAATCTGAGCTACGTTCTACGACCTCCTATCTATTATGAACAACAAGGCCCACCGTTTCCTCAACAAAACCAACCGTCAGGTAATTCTCTAGAAGACATGATTAAACTTTTGGTAACTAGCACACAACAATTTCCACAAGAGAGGCAAACTGCAATCAAACACTTAGAAAATCAGATGAGTCAAGTTGCTACTACCGTGAACGAGTTGGTATCCCAAAATTCAAGTAAATTGCCATCCCAGGTTATTGTGAACCCGAAAGAGAATGCCAATGAAGTTACGTTACAAAGTGGGAAAGAATTAAAACAGAACGGTTTCAAGAATTAAGCGTGCCCACGCCTAAGACTCAAAACCCTTCTGCTGAAAATACTTCAAAACACGAGGATGAGAAAGAATTGGAAAAAGAAGAGGAACTTGTTACCAATAAGAAACCGATGACATTTGTGATACCTCCACCATTTCCTGGTCGTTTTGCTAACTCTAAACGTGAGGTGGAAGGTGAGTCGAGAGATAAAAATGTGGATCATCAACTCACAAAACCAATGGAAACACTTACCGAGCAATCTAAGTTATTGAGATCACTCCTCCAAAATATGAGAATGAAGTTATAGAATATGAGATTTTTGGGGAAGATGAGATTAGTGACGATGAAGAGGTGGATATGGAAGATGGATCTCCGACACTCGAAAAGGAATTAACTCCAAAATGCAAGGACCTTGGTAAGTATATTATCTCTTATAATATAGGTGATGTGCAATTTGAGAACACTATGTTAGACCTTGAATCTTCTGTAAATATCATGTCCCGTTCTATTTATGAGTCTTTGAATGTGAAAAAGTTGAGAAAAATGAACATGATTATACAATTAACTGATGGGTCTACTGCATCTTCTAATGGCTTTCTTGAAAACGTATTGGTTCATATTAATGACTTAGTTTTTCCTATTGATTTTTATGTTATTGATATGGATGAAAATCAATCTAGTAAATTAGCTCATATCCTTCTTGGAAAATCATTTCTGAAAACATCTACGGCTAAAATTAATGTGCATGGTGGAACTCTTACTATGGAATTTGAAGACAAATTTGTGATGTTTAATTTATATCATTCCATGAAGTATTCTACTATGGTTGCTCTATATTTGGTTTAGATGCTATTAACTTTGTGATGCAGCAAATTTTTGAATTTAATGATGATGACCCACTAAAGGTAGCTTGGCATAGTGATGGTTTTGAACCTCCGACTTAAGCCACTTGAGGCATAGCTACGTCTAGCCAATGACGTTAAAGAATGGCGCTTCTTGGGAGGCAACTCACGAGTTTTCTTTTCCCTATTTCCTTTAATTTTAGTTTTTTTTTATCTTACCGAAGCGTTTCAAGAATTAAGCGTGCCCACGCCTAATTAATGAAACCTTTCTGCTTGCATTTTTCTGTTTTCCCTAAAAAAAATCAGAAAATCAAAAAAGGACAAGACCAAAAAAAAATTGAAATTAGGGATTTCTAACCCTAATTTTTATCACCAAAAAAAAAAATTTTTTGAAACCCCTAATTCATCCTTGCCCAATTTTCGAACCCCAACTCTCTGCCTTCACTCACCTTCCGTCAATTTGCAGGTCTCCAATCACAACCGCCGGCGTCATCACCATCGTTATCGCCCGTTTCAACCAATCCAAACACCTTTGTCGACCAAATCCCTAACGCCACCACTGGAACCGAACAATCGCCTCCGTCCTTAACAGCTCCACAACCGGTCACCAACGTTCGCCAACACCGAAGCTGCTGCCATTCCATTGTTGCCCGAATTGACACAATTGAAGCACAACTCAAACTGCTCACCGATCACTTCGGCATCACGACCGAGTGATGTCGTAGGGAAGTCCCCCTCCTTGTTCTTTTATTGTGTTGCATTGCTTGTTATTTTATCGTTTTTACATTGAGGACAATGCATGTTTTAAGTGTGGGGGGTGGTTTCTGGTGCTATTGTACTTCTTGGTGCTTTTGCTTGATTGTGGCTATGTGAACACAATTCTTTTTCGGATTTACATTTTCAATGTTCGAATTACGTTTTCGAATTTCTTAGACATTAGTGTTTGTGTTTCTTTTGGACGATTAGACTTGGATAATTGAGCATGCTTTGATTGAATTTTTGTGCTATGTGAATGTCGTGCTAGTATAGCGATTAAGAGCGAGCATAGGAACGCATGTTTTAGTACGACTATCCTACCGTGTGAGGATTTGTGCCGTTTGATCAATCTACGAAATATTCTCTTCTTTCTTGTGTGACTCACGTGTTTTTGGAATGCTAGAACTTGTTTTGAACCTCGTAAAAATTACACAAGTATGTGCATGATTAAATATGATAAAGGCATTTAGGATTTAGCCACTTTACCTAAAAAAACCATACCTTTGCATCATCCCCTAGTTAACCCACTTTGAGCCTTTTTATCTTTTTTTCTTGAATTGCCCCGAATTTGAGCCCTTACCATTTTTTTATGCCTCCTCATTTTACCCGTCTAGAAAATAAGTCGAGCATGGAGATTATTGTTGTTGTTCGGGACAAAAAGTCAAGAAGATGACGTTTTTGAATAAGTGTGGGGGAAACTCATGGAAAATACAAAGAGTCCCCTTTAAAAAAAATTCAGAAAAAATTCGAAAAGAATTAAATCTCAAATGACCAATATTAATTAAATGGGGGAATTTTTGAATTTAACTAATTAAGTTAAAACAATTAAAAACGTAAATAAACACGTAAACAAAATAAAATCGGATTCAATAAGGTAGAGAAGTTCTAGTATTCGGATTATTTCGGTATTGATTCTATAACTCGATCATACGCAATAATAATTCAATGTTCTAAAGTAAATTGGCTATATACAGTGATGACAATTGCAGTGATGGCAATAATGTCATCACTAAAAATATATGTATAGTGACGATAAACTTTTATGTCACAAATTCATAAAATCAATGATGATTAGTGACAATATTTTCTTTTGTCACTATTTTTTATCACTAAATGTTTGGCGCCATTCCCTGATGTTGGCGGGAAATGAATGTTGTCACTAATATAAGATCAAGTTGTGACAACAGTATTAGTCATCACTAATTATCTGATTAATATTTTTATTGACAACTCAAAGTCGCCACAAAAAATTATGTAAACAGTGATAAAAATATATATCAATATTAGCTGAAAACATTTGAAATATAAAAATGTCATAGTGCTCAACATCTATTAATAATATTCAGTTTATAATTTAATAAACGATACTATTTGTTTTTAATTTAAAAATGGTTGTCTACGAATTTGTAGATATTACTCATTAAACATATTGAAGTATTGTTTAACTTCAAATCTGATGATATTTTTTTAAAGAAATAGTGGATGTATTTAGTGAGAAAAAATTAAATGACAAAAAGAAATTATAGAAAAGCAAATAAATGGAATGGACTTTAAATTTTTTTGGAACACAAATGGAGGGAATTTAAATTTTTTGGAATATAGATGGAGGGGAACTTATGCGCCAATTAATTAACTTTTAAATACCCACGTCCCCACAATCCATTATCTCTAAAACTCCTTAAGTTCTGATCTTCCTGTTTCCTTATAATAGAGGCAATGATTTGCAATTTCACTTGTTGAGTTTTTGATAAAAGTTTTCTTTGCTCCCATTTCTCACTTCCAGAATCATTTCGAACTTGTTTGATTCTTCATCCCTTCTGTCAATGGCAACTCGCACTCGGATGAATTCCTCAGGTACGTACAATCATGTTAATTGTTTGATTTTATCAATTTCTTCTTTATTTATTAATGTTTCACTCCATGTGTTTGATTACATGCTTGAAAGGCAATTTTTTGTTGCTATTGTATGATACTAGTATTGATATAATGATTTCGACGAATGAATGAAATATAAAGTCCGACAGGTGCTAACTTCATTTCCTAACACTCAAAACCTATGAGCTTGCTTGATACAATTGTTAGGATCAAATAATTACTGTGCTGAAAGCTATAGTGAAATCTATAGCCAACATGACTTCGACTATTCCCGCAGCTCGCCGATTCGTTAACCATAGACATATTTTGTATGCTGAATTTTTTGATTTAATAATATGTTTGAAATAATATTGTATATTAATATATATTTAAATTTTGTAATTTAAGATTGGACATGGCTTCTCGAGGTCAAGAAAGACGGGAGCAAACTCAAGGGGAAATGGAGTTTCAAGAGCAAGCATCTGAATCAATTGTTCCACACCAGATTGACAACCACATTGATGGTTACATTACTTTATTGTTTACATATATTTTTTATTGTTTGAATAGTTATAATTTTGTAATTTTTACTTCTTTTGGTTGAGAGGTTGAATATTCTATGTAATATGATATAATTTTTGTAATATGTAATATGAATAGTTATAATTTTGTAATTATAAAATTACCATGTAATATGATATAATTTTTATTTTGATATAAAAATTCAATTATTCAATGTGTAGAGTTATGATTTTAAATTTAGTGACAAACTTTTGATTAAGCAGTGATAGTTAAAATTGTCACAATTACTAATAAGTTTTAGTGACAACAATTATTTTCATCACTAGAGCACATAGATTTTGTGACGATATAAACGTGCAACTACAAATTGATTTATAGTGACGATATCCTTGTGCAACTAAAACACTAAGTTATAGTGACGATATAAACATGCAACTACAAATCATGACAATAGTGACGACATTAATATGTGGCTAAAAAATTGAGTTACGGTGATGACTTATGGTAGTCGTGACTAAAACTTTTAGTGTCGGCACATATTGTGCCGACACTGTCACGACACGTAATATCATCACTAACTAGTTTTAGTGACAATTTTACTGCAGATAGTGACGAATATTTTCATAACAAAAAATCATATTTTTTGTAGTATATAGTTGTTAACAAATTATAACAACCTAGTTTTTTCTTAAGTCTTCGATAATCAAAATAATCTCTTTGATTATTCATCTTATCAATTAGACAACTAATCAATAAAACACATAAGCTCGGTTTATTTAAACTAGATTACTAATTCCCATAGCAACTAATCGAGAACTTGTCCATAATCGACGTCACTAACTGCTACAAAGATTAGAATTTACCAAACAATTACGGATTTGGGTCCTAAATAGCGTACTATAATTTCAACGACTAACTAATTGGCCAGATTAATCAGTCAATCAAAATATATTGACAAAGAATCTCAGAAGAAAGTAAATACTTAGAGGAACAAAAAAATTGAAGACAAACTAAATCTCACGAGTTAACGAAATCAAACCTCAATAAATCCTTCGACTAGAAATATGTGTTTAGTAACATATAACAAAAACTTCTACAAATCTTGAAGAGTTCGAATGTAAAAACAAAACGTACGTACAAAAATGAAGATGTCTTGTGGAATAAAATTTCACTTATTTTTAAACCTAAAAGAGTCCTAACTAAACAAGGAAACTAATTAGAATAGAATTCTAAGAATCCTACCTAAACTAAAATTGTTCAAACAAGGAAACAAAATAAAAGGAAATAATTCCTAAAGATTAGGAAACATAATTCCAGCAACAAAATCTCGATTCAAACAGAAAATCTCGATTTGAGCAGATTTTTGATCTTCTTGGCAGTTTGTTCATAGAAGTTAAGTGCGGGCACGCTTAACTCTAGAGAACATTCTGCTGTCATGTTTTGTACCAAATCAACTTCAAGTCTTTCCAAGCCTTTGTATCATATTTTCATCTCTTCTCCATACAAATACTTAATCGTTTCAATAAAAGCATAAATCCATGAGATAGAGAATAAAAACGTGACAAGCAACGCAACATTAAACATATAAAATGTGTATAAAATGCACGTTAACATTTGCCATAGTTTGAATATAAACAGTAGAGTGTTTCCATCGATGAATTCTTTCAAATAAATCGATTAAAGTGTTGTTCAATTGAGTTGATGTTAAATTTTGGATGGTAGGATTCAGTGTGAGAAATTGTCAAAGTTATGTGACTATATGCGATAAACTCATAATGAATGGACCAATATTGAACTTGGACTAAGTTATGAGACTAAAAGTACAATTCTTTCTTTATTTCATATCATTATTAACATGTTATAGATTGTTCTTAAATCTGAAATTTATAATTGATATTGTATTAATAATTGTTAGAAAACATGCATATGATATATATTATAGATTGTGTTTAAATGTGTACCTCAAAGTTCACTACAATAAAATAAAATATTGACAGTGAAAATATATATGGCAAAATACAACTTTGTTACATTAAGTTGTCGTGTAAATGTTTTTGACCCTTTATATATATTTACAATAATATAACATATGTATATATTATTATATGAACTAAAAATAATATTTAGTACTTGTGTGATAAGTTCATGTACGAATAATTAGCTGATGGTCTTTTGACCTCCCTGAATTTTATTATATTAATCTGGTAGATGATAAGTGGATCATACATACTACATTATTAAACTATTGAATTACTTGAATCCTACTTAACCCATTTATATTGCTCTCCCAAATCCCAATTAGGAAAAATGCCTGAATTATTGAGTTTGTGCTAAGGATATTATATATTGAAATGTATCTATATACAATACCGTCTATTGAATATATCATTCTCTTGCAACTAAGACTATCTCTGTACATAGGTGAATTATAGGGTAATATACACCTTATGTTACAAATACCTCAAGTCTAAACTATCATATTTACCCCTTTGTTTATCCCTAGTAAAGTGTACGTGCATTGCGCGTAGTCAATTGTATTGATTTTTATTCGAAACTGGATTTTTTTATAACATAATAATATAACATAGACATATAAATAAACAACATGCTAGTAGTAATATAATTGTTAAATTTTACTATGTTGATGGAATATTTAATTCGACTATAATCCAAACAAAACATAATCCTAAAATGTGGAAAATGTGTAATCTATATTCATAATTTAATTTTATCAATAAATTAAACTTTTTTTTATTTAATTTATTCAATAACATAGTTAGATTTTACTTTATAATTTATAATTTAAAAAATAAAAGACATTTAACTTGACAACCATTTTTCGAATTAAAATATACAAAATATAAATTGAACAAAAAATAATATATGTATATATATATATATATATAACTATCAAATTGGAATAAAACATCACTTAATTCACTCAACCTGATTATATCTAATGTCATGTTAAATAATAACATGTTTGCCTGAAGTGTTTTGACCTTGTTTGTTATGTCTTTTTATTCAATTTTCAAAAATTTGGATAATATTTTTATAATAAACTTAACACAAAATATTCTTATCCTAATTCACATTTTTTTCAATCTCCTATATAACTACTTATGAATCACTATATAAATTATTTCATACACTCCTCAATTAGAATCATTTATATAATCGTTATTTCTCTTTTTGTTTCATATGCTACAATTATAATATATATTGTATTATTATTTTATCCACATAACCATTATATATAAATAAAATAATCATTGAGCACAACATCCATGAATCTATAACTATTAGTTTGACATATTTTACAGATTTCAACCAATTATAAAAAATATAACAAACTCACACCATTCTCCATGAATTGTCATACACGCATTTTTCAAATATTTGTAAGTTTCAAACTCAAGAACATAAATAAATAGGGGAAAAGAAGTATTAGCTTACCAATTGCTTTGCTTCTTTTTGTTGATCCTTGCATCAACTAATTGAATTTCACTTTTTGCCACATTTTAATAATTTTTTTTATTAATTTTCTATTATTGTTGATTTTGCAATTTAACTAATACATTAAATTTGCTATATAGTTTTGCTTTTTATCTCATAAAAATATTAAATTGAATTTGTTATATATGAATTGGATTCTGTGATAATCCTATTGTTCATAAATTTAGGATTTTTTATTTTACTTTTTCTCATTATGTATATATATTGGGATTTTCATATAGGCCATTCAATTTATTGTTTTAATTTGTGAATAAACTTGTATACATATCTATAATTTTAAAATTGGTATATTTAGGTCAAGTAATGTGGTACAGTTATATCTTATTAACAAAGAATATTTATAATTAAGTTAATATGAGACTGCTAAACATACATAAATACCAAAAATGAGTTAAAACAATACCTTATATCTGACCATCGAAAAGTTAAAATAAATGATAATGTATGTGATTATTTGATCTCTATATTAGGATTTATTTGGTATAACGGAACATTATGTTTTTTTATTGCATTGTAAATTATGCTTTTATGTTAAAAAAATGAGATTGATTTAATTATAACAAAACTATTGAGATATGCAAAGCACTAAAAACTACTAATTTTATATAACTGAGATTGTCAATTTAATCAGACCACCTTGAAATCTACTTATTCGACCAACTTGAAGTCTGATTAATCGAGCCACTTACACGTAGATTGATAAAATAAAAGATAATCATACACTAACCCATATTCATTTGAAATTAACTTAAATTTTAAACCATATTTCTTGTATGTTTAATGTTCAAGAGGTTATACGAAAAGGTAGAATTTATTTTTTTTCATTTGTTATTTTTTCAATTAAGTATTAGTTGTACTCTTATATTGTCAGGAATATTTTAATATTCTTGATTTAGATAATACCACTAATAATCTATACTACTATCTAATTATCTCACTTACATTCCTAAAATAATTTGTTAGGTACCTTTGTTAAAATAATACTTTTATCCCACTTTAGTTCTTTTCGATAATTTTTAACCGAATTAACTTATTTCTTTGTATTATGGTTCCTAAAGTGTCATGTTTGTATCACTTTGGTTACTAAATCAAACAAAATTCATAAATCTTTTATTTGTATAAATTAAAACTAATTAATTGAATAAGTAAGCAATCCTTATTATTTCTTGAGCAAGATATAATTATTTTTTTTATTTTACTTAGACATTAACTATTAGTATATACTTGAGGAACCCCAAATCAAGAATGTGACACTAATGTATAAAAACATAACCACATATATTATGATATAATTTATTTATTTATTTTAAAACAGGCTAAATTGGATGAGTAAAATATAATTACATTTTCTCATTTTGCTTAGACATTAACTATTAGTATATAAACTTATGGAACTCCAAGCGAGTAGGAGAAATGGAGGTTTGGGCTCTAGAAAGATTTGGTGTTGCTCATATTTTACAAGAGATGCTTACTTATAAATCAGATCACATTAGAGCGCGCCAAGAAGGACTTGGTACTACCATCGTTGGAGGAACAATACCTAATCCTGATGATGCTCTAGAATCGTTTCGATTGCTCGTTCGAGAACTATGATCTTTAGCTCTGGAACTAAATCATTTCCTTGTATATGAGAAAACTTCCAGATTAATAGGAATGAAGCTCAATTGGAATAAATCAGAATTTTTTTCTATGATCGATCGGATTATTCTATATATTATTTATTCATTTAGAATATGAGGAATTTGATGAATATCATTACAAATTTTATTTATATGACTCCTAAATCATAACATCTTAGTTCAATAAATAATAGTACGATTGAACAATTGAATAAAAAATAAAATGATGGATGAACATCAGCTATAGGGAAATAGAGATAGAAAAGCCAACGTTTTATTTGAGCGAAAATTATATTGGTAACTATTTTGTCTTAGAATTTCAAATTCTAAATATTTTAGTTGCCAGTTAGAAACTCTATTTATCAAAATAAAAGAAATATAGTTTAAATTATTAATGTAGCACAATTGAGTTCAGTTTATGATGTCACATGTTGCATATTTGGACTATTCCAAAAAAATTATATTTTATTACATATAACTATTATTTTGACATATTGTACAACTTTAAACCAGTTTTTAAAAGTATAAACAAACTGACGCCATTTTTCACGAATTTTTCTAGTATGCATTTTTCAAATATTTTCAAATTTCAAACTCAAAAGAATAAACAAATAGGAAATATTTGCTCACCTTTTGCTTCTTTTTGTTGATCCTTTAATTGACACTTTTTTATCACATTTTACTAAATTTTCTTCCTAATCATTGTTAATTTTGCAATTTAAATAATAAATTATTAATTTTGCTTATATGTTTTTATTTTATATCTCATACAAATAATAAATTGAATTTGTCATATATGAATTATGTTATGTCACAATCCTTCAATTCTTCATGAATTTAGAATTTATGAATTTGTTTTTTCTTTATATGTATATATATATCAGGGATTAGTAATATATATGTTTCTATAAAATGGATAAATAATAGTGAGAAGTTGAAAAGTTAGTAGCATATTTAAACGTTTTAATGAGTATTGAAATATTGGACATGAAAAATTATCATTTAATTAATAAATACTAACATTTAATTATTATTTATTGTAAGGTATCGTTTGGTTGGTATCATGTGATTGCACATGATAATATTATGTTTGATAATTATGAGAGAAATTGAGAGATTCATTGGCAAAAACTTGTTTGGTTAGGATTATAAATGAGAGTGATATCCTAGATGATATATATTCAAGTTATTTGGTTGTCATTATATATAAAGATTGATACAATGGAAAAGTCTAAACATACCCTACTGTTGATGTTGAATTATCAAAATTATATATACAAACTTATATTTAAAAATATGAAATATATTTTATAAATCAAATAAAAATATTTTGAGTACCTTAAATAATAACATTATTATATAAAATATATTTATTTTCTTATATTGAATTATAAAAATCATTTGTATAAAATTATACTTAAATATATGGAATATATTTTATAATCAAATAAAAAAATTTTGAGTATCTTGATAAAATAACATGATTATATAAAATATATTTACTTTTCTTATCCTATTGTTGAAATTGAATTATCAAAATCATATATATAAAATTATACTTAAAAATGAAATATATATCAAATAAAAAATATTTTCAGTATTTTAATAAAATACATGATTATATAAAATATATTTACTTTTGGGGCTGAAATTTCAGAAATTGATATTGAAGGAAATTTTGGGGAAATTTCAGAAATTGATAGTGAAGTAAATTGAGGGGCGGCTGAAATTTCAGAATTTAATATTGAAGAGAATTTAGGTTTTTGGGTAAGATTGTGCTAAATATAACAAACAAGAGATTATGTTAAATATGAGGGTAAATTAGTAATTCTACTTGTTAAAATAGGTTGGATATAATCTTGTGATAGTGGATACCACCTACCTGGTGGTATCTACTATCCTAGAAATAGTGTGATTACGTAACGGGCTTATTACGTATTATGGGCCGAGCTTGTCGAACCAAACTTAAAATTAGGATTGATAATTAATATATCACCCCACATAAACCCCAACCAAACGAGCACTAAATGAGCTACATATGAATACTAATTAACTAAACTAATAGGGGTATTATACTTATTAGTAGTTGATACTTGCATCAACTAATTGAATTGCACTTTTTTTTCATATTTTAATAAAAAAATCTAATTTGTTAATTTTGCAATTTAAATAATAATTAAAAATTTGCTTATATATTTTTATTTTTTATCTCATAAAAAATATTAAATTCAATTTATTATATAAGAATTAGGTTATGTCACAATCTTACAATTGTTCAAAATTTAGAATTTTGGAATTTACTTTTTTTCTTTATGTATATATATATATATATTAGGAATTAGTAATATATATTTATATATGTTTTTATAAAATAGATAATAATAGTGAAAAGTTGAAAGTAGCATATTTAAACGTTTTAATGAGTGCTGAAATATTGGACATGAAAAATTATCACTTAATTAATAAAACACTAACATTAATTATTATTTATTGCAAAGAAGTTGCATATGAATGCTAATTAATTAACTCAATTAATAGGGGTATAATTCTTATTAAGTGAATCAATAAGGGTAAAATTGTATATTCACAATGGGAACAAACGCCTTTCAACATCCATACTTTCTATAGGATATTTTCCAAAATTAGGATTGGAGAATATTTTTGATTAAAATCCGTGAGTTTATTCTCTCGTCGTTCTTTAAGAACTTTTGAACTTATCGGATTTTATATCCGTGGCGTTCGTTCCCGACTTATCAAGCGGCAATCCATACCGTTTGTGGCATCATCATAATTTCGTTCTGAGGTTCGTCTTCATTGACTTCATCGGGTCGAGGTCTTCTATACCAAGGTTCGTTGTCGCAATTGAATTCGGGTTAAAGATAACCATTCATCCAATCAACTCGTGTGCAAACTCTGATCTTGGGAAAATTCCGCAATGAATCAACCCATTATGGGAAGATTCGTATCATTCATTTATTTTATTTAACTAAAAGTATGGATGTGTTTCTCCCTATTGTGAAAAGACCATTTAACCCTTTATTAAAAATGAATGCTATAGCTTATACCTCTAACATTTATTCTCATTAATCATATCATTTAACTAAAAATGAATACAATAAAGTAAACCTCTAACATTTACTCCTACTAATCCTAACATTTGGTTTTCATTAATTAGGATACACTATTTTCATAATAATAATAATAGTTAGCAAATGAAGGTTACAATGAAAGTTACGAATAATAATAATAAGCATTTAGTTAGCAAATGAAGGTTACAATGAAGGTTACAAAATGGATGTTACAATTGATTATAATATATTAATAATATATTAATATAATAATAGTTAGCAAATGAAGGTTACAATGAAGGTTACAAAATGGATGTTACAATTGATTATAATATATTAATAATATAATAATTATATTATTAAATTAAGTGAGTGAGGGCAACAATGTAATTTCACAATGAGGAATATTAATAATATAATAATTATATTATTAAATTAAGTGAGTGAGGGCAACAATGTAATTTCACAATGAGGAGAAACACTTAAATTTATCCACACTTTTATAGGAGTATAGATAAATGAATAGTAACAAATATTAGTTAATTTAATAAGGACGGTAATAGTGTCTTTTCACAATGGGAAGAAACATCTCCAAAGATCCATACTTTTATAATAGTATATATATATATATATATATATAATAATATCATTCCCATGATTATTTTTTAATAGTTATATAAACATAATATGAGTAAGTGAATGGTCATGATTGTATGTAACAATTATTTTTATTATAATTAAACTTATCTTTAAAAATTATAATTGTGTCACTAAAGAGAGTATTTGGGATGTTATATGTTTTAGTGGATGATTTATTAGGAAAATAATTGTTACAATATTAAAGAGTCCTACAATCCATGAATAGGAAATGAATTGATACTATATATATACATATATGTATAATAATATCATCTATTGTAGAAGTTAATAGTCATGATTGTTTTTAATTATTATTGTTATAATAATTAAAGATCAATGAAGTAAGGACGACAATGTCATTTCACAATGGGAAGAAATAACAAAAATTCTGCATAATTTTATAGTAATATAGATATAGATATAGATATAGATATAGATGTTTTTATATCTTTATATCTTTAATTCATAAAAAAAGAAATTGAATTTGTTATATATGAATTGGATTATATTACAATCCTATAATTGTTAATGATTTTAGGATTTTTAAATTTACTTTTTCTCTTTATGTATATATATTAGTAATATACACAATATTTTATATAAAATGGATAAATATTAGTGAGGAGTTGAAAAGTTTAGTATTATTGTGTGAGTGTTGAAAGATAGGACATGAAAAATTGTTATTTAATTAATAATATATTAATATTTATTTATTGTTCATTGTAAAAGGAGTTACATATTAACATCAATTAAATAATTAATAGGGGTAAAATAATCTTTTCACAATGAGGAGAAACACCTTCCAACATCCATACTTTTATAATAGGATATATATATATATAATATCATTCTCATGATTATTTTTTAATAGTTATATAAACATAATATGAGTAAGTGAATGGTCATGATTGTATGTAACAATTATTATTATTATTATAATTAAAACTTATCTTTAAAAATTATAATTGTGTCACTAAAGAGAGTATTTGAGATGTTATATGTTTTAGTGGATGATTTATTAGGAAAATAATTGTTACAAAATTAAAGAGTCCTACAATCCATGAATAGGAAGTGAATTGATATTATATATATACATATATGTATAATAATATCATATATTGTAGAAGTTAATAGTCATGATTGTTTTTAATTATTATTGTTATAATAATTAAAGATCAATGAAGTAGGGAAGACAATGTCATTTCACAATGGGAAGAAATAACAAAAATTATACATACTTTTATAGTAGTATAGATATAGATATAGATGTAGATATAGATATAGATATTGATATAGATGTTTTTATATCTTTATATCTTTATCTCATAAAAAAAGAAATTGAATTTGTTATATATGAATTGGATTATATTACAATCCTATAATTGTTAATGATTTTAGGATTTTTAAATTTACTTTTTCCCTTCATGTATATATATTAGGGATTAGTAATATACACAATATTTTATATAAAATGGATAAATATTAGTGAGGAGTTGAAAAGTTAGTAGAATATTAAACGTTTTAATGAGAATTAGGTTATGTCACAATCTTACAATTGTTCAAAATTTAGAATTTTGGAATTTACTTTTTTTCTTTATGTATATATATATATATATATATATATATATTAGGAATTAGTAATATATATTTATATATGTTTTTATAAAATAGATAATAATAGTGAAAAGTTGAAAGTAGCATATTTAAACGTTTTAATGAGTGCTGAAATATTGGACATGAAAAATTATCACTTAATTAATAAAACACTAACATTAATTATTATTTATTGCAAAGAAGTTGCATATGAATGCTAATTAATTAACTCAATTAATAGGGGTATAATTCTTATTAAGTGAATCAATAAGGGTAAAATTGTATATTCACAATGGGAACAAACGCCTTTCAACATCCATACTTTTATAGTAGTATAGATACTTTTTTTTCTTTATGTATATATATATATATATATTAGGAATTAGTAATATATATTTATATATGTTTTTATAAAATAGATAATAATAGTGAAAAGTTGAAAGTAGCATATTTAAACGTTTTAATGAGTGCTGAAATTTTGGACATGAAAAATTATCACTTAATTGATAAAACACTAACATTAATTATTATTTATTGCAAAGAAGTTGCATATGAATGCTAATTAACTCAATTAATAGGGGTATAATTCTTATTAAGTGAATCAATAAGGGTAAAATTGTATATTCACAATGGGAACAAACGCCTTTCAACATCCATTCTTTTATAGTAGTATAGATATAGATATAGATAATTCATCATTTTTTTTTCTTGTGTAAAGTATGTATTTATATTAAAACTCTAGCATTATTACATCTCAAACTTTCTCTTAGCAATGAATAAATACATTTTAATTTTTAAGCTATGTGTTCTAAACTCATCAATTTCGAATGAATTCAATACTCAATTTTGATAATATCTTAATTATAAATTAATATTAAAAATTCAACTTTATTGTTAATTTAGTCATATATGAGAGCTAATTTAATAAACAGACATGTAAGAAATGTTTTCTCCAGAGATTATATATATTTAGTAAGATAATGTTTCTTATAATTTACAATAATACAAATATTTTTTTATGTTTAGAATATAAGATTATCATTGTACATTAAGTAAATGTTAGGGTAAATATACACTGTACATTTAAACTACAAGATACGTTACAATATTAACCCTGTTATTTATTTCATACATCATTTTTATCCATATATGAATATGAATTTACATAAAGACAGTAAGCATTAATTTTGACTTCTTTTTCTTCTATACTTCTCAGATTTTCTAATGAACCAAAAGAAATACATAAACTCATCATCTTTGAATTAATACGATACTCAATTTGGTATGGTCATAATTATAAATTATTCTTTGAATAATACAAATTTCTCATTCTTAATTCAGTAAAAAATGAAAGTTAATATAAATATCACTACATAATAATATTTACAATAATAAGATGTATACATTATTTGAACTAAAAAGAGTATTATGTACTTCTAATATATGCATGTACGAAAAATTGGACAGTAGACATTCTAAGCTTAATTAATTACACCCATTTTTATAATTTGAAAAATATAATAGCAATTTTATATGCATTTTATAATATAATCATTTTAAAAAGTATTTTATAACCTTATTTAAACACTTGACAATTATGTCAATACTATATATATATATTGATTTAAAATTGTAAAGTATATAAGATATAATTCTTAACAAATTATTTACTTTCATGGAGTAACTTTTGAATTTGTTTTCCGAAAGATACATCAATGATGTAATGATATATATATACAAATAATATATTTTCATGGGTCAAAGCAAATATAACTTTATATGTATAAAAATAACGTGAAAATAAATTTTGCTCAAGAAAAAAATTGTGTTTTATGAGATGTTTGCATATTCACATTTATCCGTTTATGATTTCCTTAGAAAAAATTGCTTCAATTTCAGATAAAATAATTTAAAAATTCTATGCAGAAATCAATCCCAAAGTATCTTGTTTTTATAATACACATAAAACTTGGCGAACCGGTGCAAAGTGTCTGCATATTATTATTTCACATAGAAGTGTGAGATTAGCTAAGCTCATATGTCTATTATTTATTTTTTATTTACCTAATATTAAATTGGATTTTTGTGATGATTCAGTTGCATAGTCCTAATATGACTATATACTTTATTGTTGTTGATATATATAAATAATTTTACAATTATTATTTGGCTTTTTGACAACTGACTTATATATGGGCATATTAGGTACATTAAAATTTTATTAGAAATGCGTATACTTTTTTATATTAAATTTTAATTTAAAATATTTATTCTAAACATGCAAATTATATGATTTTTACTAGGTTACAATATTTTGTTCTAAAACTTAATAAACAAAACATATAAAAGGCTTATTTCTTTGTTGAGTCACTCTTGACTCTCAAAAACAAAAATATTTAATTTCTGTTATATATGCTAGCAAAATACATTCTATGACATACAAATATTTTATAGATCACATAATGTCATCTTTCAATTTTCAATAAAATAAATATTTTATGTATTAATTTAATCGTTCATGTCAAATCAATATTTATTCTTTAAATAATTATAATTTTATCGATAATTTTATCGAATAAAATTTAGTTAATTAGTTATTAATTAAGTTTTGAATATGTAATATTATAAAATTTAAAATCTTCCATATAACTGAATTAGCTGCATTTAATGATGCTATTAAGAAATATGCTAACCAAATTTCAAGAAAACAGAGGAATAATATAATTCTAAAATAAAAAAATAAAACATTAGATAAGTGCCCAACTTTTGAAAGTATGTAGAAAATGAGAAGAAAGAAAAAAGCGCAGTGTTTGATTTTTCCAAATTAAATAAGATATAGCTATAAATGAACCATGAATTTATATAAAATTGTATTTAATTACATTATTATTTATGTTTTACTTTTTAATTAATTAATTTTTTTAAAGAATTAATTAGTTTTTTCATGTCAATCAATATTTAAATTTTAAATCTTCAACTTATTAAATATTAGTTTATTTAATTAATTTCTTATATAAATTTTGCATTAATAACATTTTCAAGTTGAATAATAACTGCGTATATGAATTACTTTAACAAGATTATATGATTCACGTTCAACGAATGCATTTTTTGGTAGTAGTAACAAGTATATCACTTGCATCCATCCAAGAATGTATTATAGAACAAACAATTATAGAATGAGCTGTATTATCACCACTTTATTGTATTTAACTAATTATTTGTATTGAAATAAATATTGTTGAATATGATTATATAATCATCATTCATGGGAAAAGAACCTCAATTTAATATACTTCTTATGAATCCTTTCTGAATCTTCTTTGAGAAGAGAAGTCACTCGTGCCCTTTTCAATTTTTAATTAATTACGTCATATCCTTTTCATTTTGCTTTCTCGAGCCCATTAATTACTCTTTTGTGTAGGTGCTTTTGCCATTTTATTTATTTTCCTCTTTCCAAAAACTGAAATAAATCTAATGAAAAGCTCTAAAGTTGTGAGAAAATAAACAAAAAAATAAATAATCTGCGAAAATCTTTACAACTCATCATGATGATTATCATAACTATTTTTGGATCTTAATCATGATTAAACCAAGGGGGAAGCACCCTTTGAACCCAGTAAAGAGGGGCCAAAACTTCCAATATGCATTATTGCTAGCATCGATTATTTTTGTACGAGTTTTTGATACTCACAAGTCACAAGAGTCATAATTTATAAATTTAGACCCCACAATTTTTGCTCTAATATTAATAGATTATAGTTTCTATAACACTGTATACTTTTGCAATATTTATTGGACGTATATTAAATGATTGGACGTATATATATATTAATTTTTTATATCCATTGATTATAAAATTATAAGATAGTTGTTGCATGTAATTCTTACGTTCATATATCCAATGACTTTAGTCTTATGTCTTCACATGAAAAATTAATTATAACAATTCATTTTCATACATTTTTCAACAAATAGACCTATATTGTTTGACGGAAGCAAGTTTGATTAGTTATTTTATTGTGGCGTATTGTAGTATGTAATACCCCATAAGTCAAATTTGATTGAGAAAACAATGCTAAAGAAATAAATACTAACCCAACTCAATAAGTTTACATTGCGTGCAATTCATTATATTTGACAAAAATAAATTAACTGAGATTAGGTTGCAGTTTAGATAACAATTACTATCCCATAACTACACGCAGTTATAATTCTGAAGTCGATTTTGAACGAATTTTAAATCATTTTGATCGCACAGATTTAAAAGTAAATCAAAACCTGGATTAAGAGGGTGTTTGGCTAAGCTTATAAGCTCTTTTAAACATCTTATAAGATGTTTGAGAGCTTATAAGCTCTATGCAAGTGTTTGGATAATTTTTTTAAATAAGATCTTATAAGACCCAAAAATAAGATGTTTGGGTCTTATAAGCAAATAAGAAATAAGTTAGCCAAACCCAACTTATTTCAAAATCTTAAATTTTTGATGTTGTTTATATTGTTAAAAACATAACAACCTTAACTAATTTCCTCATTTCTAACAATATCCTTCTCCGATTTTTATTTTTTATTTTTATAATTGCACAAATTCTTTCTTATAATATTTGAAAACATCTTATAAGCTCTTAAAACATCTTATAAGTTGTTACAACTTATAAGATGTTTTAAATAAACTTAGCCAAACGCCCTCTAAGTCTAACTATACTTGTCCTAATTGCATTATTTATAGGATTTTACATAAACAAAACTGTAATTGATTGCAGGGTGATTGTACCACCACCTTGTTTTCTAGTTTGGTCGTGCATCAGAAGTTGTACCTCTTTGATTACTGCAACATTTTGTTTTAGCATATATGTCGCATATTGTCTACTGAACTTGGAATATTATTCAATATGAAGATCCAATAAATATTTATGCAAAACCCACAATATATTTAATTTTCTCAGGAAATTATTCTTCCATGAGTACATTGAATTTGCTTCAACAAAATAAAAACTCATATTTATACTAATAACTTCATTTATACATCTACCACATGACCACATGTATATTTTTGTATAATGGAAAATCAATAAGTTGAGTCAATGTATTTCTACCATATAATGGGAAAATCAATTTTTTGCCCAATATTTTTTCTCAATTTTCGATTTAGTCCCCACAATTACGGAATTCTCACAATAAGTCTCACAATACCTAATTAAAACGTAGTAGTAGCAGTTGACGATGATGGCATCTTCATTTGATCTTGTGTAGCAATGGAGTTCTTGCAATGAGCAATGGCAGCTTGAATAGCAGCCTGAAGGTCTTCCATGGTGCTGCTATCACTTGTGCTCGTCGTAATCGGAGTTAAACTTCCACTCGCAACCAAACGCCCGCTATTCGTCGGCGAATTCCACATCGAAGCTGGCGCTGAAAATCCCCCTCTCAATTCCTTCTTATTCTTCACTCTCAAATTCTCTGAATAACAAGAATACGATTGTCGTACCATATTCCGGTTTCTGATTTTCCCATTCCGCAACGAAGAAATGAACGGCTTAATCAATCTTATGTACCTTTTCAACGCTTCGAATTTCGATTTCCTTTTCTCCTCCTGATTGCTGCTACGATTCATATCCGTCGACGATTGTTTGCTCCATTTCGATCCGAACAACGAGAACGATTTCGATTTCTTTCGAACTTTTGCGTCGTGATCAACGGTGGTTGTGGTACCGTGGTTTTGTTGTGATAATTCTTTGATTGGGAGGGTAAAATTGTCAATCGAGTTGGTAGATGAGCGCGGGGAGGCGGGTGGGATGTGGTGGGAGAGGAGGTGGAGGGGTAGTAAATGTCCATGGAAGAATATTTCATCTGCCGGAGAGAAATCAACGGCGGGTGGAGAAGGAGGGGTTTTGTTCTTATTTTCTGGGATCTTTGTGGCCGTTGGATGGAGGGAGATGGTGAAGGTGAATTCAGGTGATGATGAAGATGAAGGTGGTGAGGCAACTGCTGGATTGGATTGTACCTGCTGCTGTACTAGTTGTAACTTCTTGCCTTTGTTATCCTTTTCTTCTTCTTCTTCTTCTTCTTCTTCATCTTCTTCATTTTTATCCTTCATGATTAGATTTTGTTCTTCCATGATTCTTCTGCTGATTAAAATGGAAACAGTATAAATGTTATCAGATTTGTGCAGAGAGATAAATAGCAGTGTGTGGGGGTCTCTTCTCTATTGATGATTCTTGGCTTAAAACTGTTTTTTGAATGCTATGTTTGTGTTTGTGTTTGTGTTTGTGTATCAATATATATTTATGGGCTAAGGCTTAACATATTTTGGCTAAGAGGTGCATGTGGTTATGTGATGGGAAGCTATAGATAGTGGGGGCCTTTTAAATTAGCAATTATGACCTACTTACTAAATTTTTTTTTTTAGTGATTTTTAACGAGTGAGATTTTAATTTTTGGTATAAATAAAATTGTAATTATTTAAAAAAGATTGATTTTATTTGGATCAACAAAGGAGTGATTATGTTGGTGGGATTATTTCGAGCCAAGTTTGAATTTTTCAACGATTTTTATATTTAAATTGTGAAAGATATTTAATATGAATATCAGTGTATTCAATTTGTTGCCTCAATATTAATATATCATAATAACGTACATGACACATTAATATACTAAAAATTACAATTTTCCGTTAGCTGATATAGTAAATAGTGTACAACCTTAAGAAAGATAAAAATACATCATAAAAATATCAAAATGCACAAGAAGGAAAAATGTGTTGTATATTTGGTCCTTTATGACGACCTAGACTTGTTTTAGGAGCTCAACGTTCAACCTAAAAATTAGGGTTCCAATCATATAAATATTTCAAATAATAACATCTATTACATTAAGCTCATAATGATCTCTTGTGTGGTCTCTAGTTTGGGCATCAAAGAGCTAATGCTTGGATTGCCCTCGACTAGCCTCTTGTAATATCTAGTTTTCATGTCTGTTTTCAGATCTAAGAAGTTTAAAATCTAATATATTCAAATTCAACCTATTCTGAAAATTATAATCTAATATACTCAATATATTCTAAGAAGTATTTGAATTCCAAAATCTCCCAATAATGAAGCATGGTCTTATAAATATAAGATTTGGTGATTATAATAATGTATTGTGATAGATTCAAGTGGTCAAATAAATATGTATATAAACAGCAAAAATGGAAGGAGCAGGGGGGAAAGTAATGATGGGTACTAGATTGTCCTAATGATTAACAATAGAAGTGATTCTCCTTGAGTTGAGAAGTCGTGTTCAAAGTTGAGACCAGCATTTGCATTTATTTCAAGAAGAATCTTAGATTATATATATATTATATATATATATATAGTAGAGCATATTGTGACATAGAAAATCATAAACTTTTCAAATGCTACATGCGCATCTACTTTGGTAGTAGTGTTCGAGTTCAATTGCCTATACTAAATGGCAAGTAACTTTGCAAATTCATATTGGTTTCAGTTTCAGGCCAGATGTGGATAAGTTATTGGTAGATGAGATTTTAGGCTATGAGTTTTTGTATTATTTGGACATACTATTGAGAGTAGATAAATCAGGCTATCACAATTTAATCAATTTAATTGATTTGATCATATTTTATCATTAATGTTAGTTGATATAATTAATTAACTTTTCCAGTAAGTTTTCTCTATTTGGTTAAGATTTTTATTTAACAGTAGATTAAACATAAATAATTCATTTTGGTATATTATGGATGTGATTTAAAGTTATTCTAACACTCCGAAAAATCACGACATACAATGTCGAACTCTTTTCGGACACGGATGTGCATGCCTTCGACACGTGTCAAATATGGTTCATCTGTGTTCTTGAATAAAAAAATAAAAGATATATTTCGTCACGTGTCTGAAACGGCCATGGATGTGTCTGACACGGGTGTCCACTTTTTTTTAAAAAAAATAAAATATTTTTGGGTCAAAATATATAATAAATTACAAAAGTATAAAAATAAAAAATTAGAAAAATCGTCGTCTTTTATCGAAAAAGACTCCACAGTATATGAAACGTGAGACTAAAATGAGGAATGTCGGTGGAGATGTTTTTGAATCGAGTGATGACATTGACATTTTAGAAATTGCAAATCTCCCTCTTAATGAATCATTATTGAAACTTGGTATGGAAAAGGGTTCTTCTCGTGCCGAAAACTATTTGTATTTACATGATTTGGATGACGACTAATGTTTGACTGTTATTTCACTTATTTCTATTAAAATTTGAACAATGAAACATCTTATTTTTGTTATATTATATTTTGTATTGAAAACGTGGTTATTTTTATTTTTTATTTGTTATTGACTTGATGAGTACCGTGAGTAATTTAGTTTTTTTTTACATATCAAACTACAAGTAAACAAGTAATCTCATATATATATATATATATATATCGTGTCGTGTATCCACGTCGTTTCGTGTTTGTGTATGTGCATCGTAGTTCGTCTATCTCTCCATGTATTAAGATCAGGGGTAATAAAAGTAAATTATTATGTCAAAGTCTTCTATTGCATTAAGTTAAAGATTAACAGATAGAAACCAATTTGGATCCAAATAATCAAGCTAAGCAAATCAAAATTATTGTTCTTGAAGATTATGGTTAGCATCATTATGTACCTTATGTTAGTGCATAACGCTTTATTTATTTAATAGTCTATGTGATTTAATTTTAATTTGAGATTTATGACCTTGTGCTTTTAACTAGGGGTGGTAATTGGGTGGGTGGATTGGATTTGGGTTGGTTTCAATGGGTTGGTTCTTAAATGGGTTGAGCTCTTTATGGTTTTTAAGAAGGAACCAAGTTCAAACTCAAAAGGGAACCAAACTCAACCCAAGAGGGAACCAAGTCCAACCCAACTCAAAACCTTGCATTTTGTTCCTTGTAATTTAGATTATTGACAAGCAATTTGGGCCTAACTTGAAATTTAGTTCGACCCAACTTAGAACCAAGTCGGAACCAATTAGGAACCAAATATAATTCGTTAGAAACCAACCTAACCCAAACTAACTTAATTGAATCGGAACCATAGTTTCGGACCCATTTTGCCACCCCTACTTTTAACATTTACATTTTCGCTCTAGATTTAAGATTATGACTCTTGTGCTTTAAACTTTTACACTTTTCGGTCTAAATTTAGAAAAGAGTAACGTGTTAAATTTAAGAGTACCTGGATACACATTCTTGCTGAATCTTAACTTTAAAAATAAAGTCAAATTTACCTAAAAAATGATTTAATTTTAGTTTAGCATGTAAATAATTCTTGAGAAATCACAAGATTTTTTGCATTGGTGTCTATGTTTCTTTGAAATTTTTTTATAACGGAACAATTCCACTATAATCGCTCTATCATACAATCATCCAAAGAAATTCTCAAGGAAGTCCTACAAGATAGAGAGTGGAAATTAACAATCACCAATCCGACTAGTAGGGCTAAGCTTTTACAATTATAAATGGCACCATGATTTATTTTATATGACCAATCATTTTTGTTGTTGATACCTATCAATCAATATTCTTTATTCACTTGTCCTTTAAAATAGACTAGAAACAAGATACATGACAAGGTTGCACTACTTGACAATTCCTTTAACATGTTTATCAAGTCTCACCAAAAGGTCTAAATCAATTTAAGAAATATATCAAACTCTACTATTTGATAAATTATAAGGTGGACACCAATCAATGCAGCCAGTTCACGAAATATCGATCAACTTAAATATTTTATGTATTTTTACTATTTTGTCCTTGCATCCAATGCTGTTTGCTACACCGGTTATAACTACATCGACTACAAGATCGAGTGCCCCTTAGGATCTATCCACTCATCTTACTTAGGGAATAATTTAAATTACAAAGATTTATTGAGAATATCATCATTTGGAAAATAAAAGTTAGGGAAAACGAGTCGGTGTGGGTACAATGAACATATATATTCATAGAGTTTTGAATGGATATTGTAGTACTAGCTAATGTCAGCATCAATGAGGAGAAATTTTGAATTCTAAAGAAAGTAATTTCATTTTTGACCAAATTAAATACTGCATATGTTTGAATAGTACATACATTTATTATATCAATGGTCACCTACTTAAAAAGTTTCTTTATTTTGACTAAAATTTACATAAGATATAATTGAAACTATTTTTTGATTGGAATAACTATCTCATAAGTTTTATGATTGCAAAAAATATATACTTAGGAAAATAAAAGGTATGGGAAACAATGTCAACAGCCTATTTTTCATTGTCTTAATTTGTATTTGATTATTTTGTTTCTTTTATATTTTTAAAAACATTTGTAAGCCCAGATATGATATAGATATCCTATTAAAATCAAATCTCCTGATGTCAATAAAGTAGTGCAGCATTTGGGGCACTATAGTTTCGGGTAATTTGCACTTGTCGGAACAAACTATAGTTTACAAACAAAAATTGGTGAACTAATAATAACAGATAATAAAGATACAAAAAAGCACAAAAGATGCAAATCCTAAACAAGTTATTGATTCATTCCTACCACAACCGTGTGGCTCTATATTTGTCTGAACATCATTTGGGATGTACAAATTGTAAGAAAAGCTTTTGCTCCCCTCTTTTGACATATATTCTTGCATTTAATGTAAGAACTTTTTGCACAATCGTATGTACCTATATATATATATATATATATATATATATATATATATATATATATATATATATATCGTAAACTCGTATATTGATTCAAGGGTTTTAGGTACGATATTTTGTGGGACGAAGAGGGTCCAAACACACATGTAAAGTATGGTCCATATGTAAGACCATGTTTGGCGTAGAAAAACTTTTGACCGCATAGTTGAGTTAAGGACGACATCTCAATCATAGATGCATTATTTGGGTGGACAATCTCATCTTCTCCACCACTTCATCATTTTATTATTATTGCAATTGCAAATGCAAATCTAAAGATAAAGATATTGGAAAGAAATGTATTTGTCTTATATCACGTTGCTTGGTGGCTTTGTCTTCCTAAGACTCTTTTGTCTTCGGACATAGCACAAGATTTCGAGTGGCCAATACCTAAAGATGAAAGGAGAAAACGATTTCTCACCAATGTTTAATGAGGGATGACTCTGATATCTTTGTTTTATTTCGCCCCACCCCACCACTACACTAGGAGTTCTCGAAAATTGGAGTTTGAAGGCAATCACGATCAAAAAAAAGTTATGTGATTATACTGAGATTTTGAAGTTTTAAAACTCTTTAAAAAATCACTTAAAACGGATGCATGCCAACATATGGAGCTACTTCGAGAGTAACTACAATATGAATGGACAAATGAGAGAGATAGATGTAAAATATAGTGAAGTTTAGTTTGGACAAAAGGATTTGAGTGGTGAAGATTTCGAATACATAATAAATGTCGTTTGGACTTATTTAGATAATTTCCAATTACAACGAATTTTAAATGCTTTACTAACAACATTGATCCCCTTTATCAATCATTATGATTGATTTAAATTTTATTTAGAATTAGAATCACAAGAAAATTGTTTGGTCTAAATCATTTCCTCAATGTCAAATCTTTTATACAAAAGCAACATAAGACTATTTCACAAGGAGTGATGAAATGTATGGGACAGGAACTGCATACACGGAAGAAAGAAGCAGACAAAGGAATTCAGTTTAACAGCACTAGTTCATTCAATGAACTTATTTTCTTCTTGTTAGTTCACACTTCACAACAAAATGGAACTCTTACAACCTTTTTTTTTTTTTTTTTTCTAAGGAATAAACTTATAATAATCAGTTTCACAACACCTGCTGAGACAACTCTCCAGACCTCGAAGAAGTGCCTTAAATTAAGAAAACCACAAACTGAAAGTACTCCATTGAAATCAACCACAATTGCAAATATACAAAGACGTGTACATGTAAAATATAAGAAAATGAAGTGATTTTCTATTCTGAATGTTTATCGTCCTAACTTATGGAAGGAAGAATGAAACAATGTTACAAAAGAAATAATAATAATAATAATAATAATAATAATAATAATAATAATAATAATAATAATAATAATAATAATAATAATAATAATAATAATAGTTAAACATTGACAAAGGCGAGACCCGTCCGAAGAACTCTAGTCAGTCGTGACGTTATTACAATGAGGATAGCTTTCAATATCTGTTAGCTCTCTTGGAGGTATAAAAATGTGGTTAAATAAATGTGGTCAGGGAACAAATAAGTTACCTCTGATGTGTTCTATAGTTATTATACATAGAAGAATTGTTCATCATTTTTGGAGGAAGGCATGGCCACGATTTTTCAATTCTCATCACAGGTTCCAGCAGAAGCAAAATTTGTCTCGTCTCGGGTATATTCACAAAAGGGTTTCGTTTACCCCTCACAGCTTAGGGCACTCTTGTCTGAAACAACTGGCCTTCTCAGTTTGAGAAAATTAACAATCATCGAGATTGACTATTCACTTCCACTACTGTATCTAGAAGCTGAAAACAGGAAAATAAAAAAATGCGTAAAATTTTAAGTTTTTGTTCATTGTAAATATATTTAATAGAAAATGCATATACCTCCAGAAGGTCTTTTCCCTTCCATGGCTTCTTTCTTATCTTGGCAGCTCAAACAGAGGAAAGGACCATCCCAAGGCCTCAACTTTCTCATATCAGACGTTCCCGCGTGTATTGAAATACCTTCTCCAGGTTTTATTTCTACTTGGCAAACGGCACACATGAACAACTTAAACATATTGCAGATTGGGTACTTCGTGTCCAGCCTGTAATCCACGTCAATTAAATGCAAATCCTCACAATCTAATGCTGATAATTTAGAGTTATATATATATATATATATATATATATATGAAAAGGTTATTAAACAGAAAATAAAAAAAATTCTTCAGTATACTAGTTTGAGACCCTTCACACCTCTCTGAAAGTGCGGCTGAAGCTTCCTCAAAGAGTTCTTCGACCACATCTGGTTCGTAATATTCTTCCTTGTCAGAGTGAAAAGATGATTCTGAAGACTTTTTGCGAAACATAGATTTAAATACTCCTTTTCCTTGCTTCTTTGGAGGTGGTTTTGGAGGTTCGGGCTTTTCTGGAGGACGTATATCTACTACAATACATGTTGTATCATCTCTAAGACCTTTCACGTGTACAGATTCCTGCAAGTATGAGATGCGTGAAATTTGATGACCGAAAATGAATAAGTTGGAGAAAAAGTGAAATTTCAAAATTATTGAAAAATTACTTTGACAATGTTTGAAGCTGCAACATCTGCTGGCATCCCTCTGCAACATTCAAAAGCGGTTTCTGCAGATAACGCATCCCAAACACCATCACTCGAGATAATAAGCCTTCCACCTGTTGATGATAGCTGCAGATTTGGTAAATGAAACATGTTAGCATAAAAAATTTAATTCAAAACTATAGGCTCCATAAATGTTTTGGTTTTAATTAGGGGTGGCAAAATGGATCCGGAACCACAGTTCCAACGGTTCCAACCCAATTTGGGTTGAATTGGTTCCTAAGAATTTTATTTGGTTCCTAATTGGTTCCAACTTGGTTCCAAGTTGGGTCCAACTAATTTCAACTTAGGCCCAAATCGCTTGCTTGTCAATACTCTAAAATTAAAGAACAAAATGTAAGGTATTGAGTCGGGTTGGGCTTGGTTCCCTTTCGGGTTGATTTTGGTTCATTTTTGGGTTGAGTTGGTTCCTTCTTAAAAACCATTTAAGAACCCAACTCATTTTAGAACGAAACCGTTAGAACCGACCCAAAACCAACCCAACCCGCCCAATTGCCACCCCTAGTTTTAATGGACAAATGTAACTCAAGTGACAAATGGAAATATTGAGCTTCGATGATGTCAAATTACAAGAGATTTCAAATCCCTTAAAACTTGTTTTGAGCTATTTGCTCGATTACTATAGTGGATTTCATACCACCTATTTCGGAGTCATTTGAAATCCTTAATTCAAATTCAAATTCAAATCGATCAATCCAATCACAACTTGGAAGAATTAGAAATAGCCTTATATTGACTAGGATTTATCCACCCATAGATTATGAAGAGAATGCATATTCTGAATTCGTTTCAACACATTATTATTCAAAAATCTGATTTTGAAAGCTATACGTCAATAAATTTGATTGTCACAGAACAGCTTCCGCTCCGAGTTGCATGTAAAACGAAATGGGATGAAGTAAGAATAGATTTAAGTTGTTTCCAGTAGACAGAATGGCTCAAATTCAACGATCGAAAATCATGATAAGATACAAACCTTTACTTGCTTTACATAAGGAACAGGAACTATGAACTCTCCAACATCCATATCGCCAATAGATCGTGAAAGACACAACCCACCAGGCCAACATCTTAATGGACCAATCTACAAATTAACCATAGAACTTGTAAAGATAAAATCATACAGACAGAACATATAAATAGTTGAAATTTTATGTAAGACAATTGTTTAAAGCAAAATGAATTAATATATCTATAGTATAAATTTGTATCTGCTCTATGGAGTGAGAAAAAGGGTACCTCTGTTCCACCTCTTGTATTAAGCCGACCTACCTCACCGCCACTTGCAGTAATTCGTTCCCTCCTGTGTCATAAAATAATCGAAGAATATAATTAATTATTGTAAACTAGCCATGAATATGGTGAATGAAGTGGTAAAAATAAATTTTACATACTCGTCTTCACTGTCATCAAGTCTATGATCCGCTGATAGATAATATATTGAACCTTCAGCAGATTCAAATATACCACGAGAATCGCCAACTGATGCAACAGTTAATACCCATCCCTCAATTATTGCAAAGGTAACCGTTGTTCCAGAAGTTTGGGCTGTTTTATTAGACCAAAAAGATGAGCATCAATTTTGCATACCAGAGAAGAAAGGATTATTGAAATTTCACAAGAATGAAAAAGAATCAGGTTACATAGAATCTAATTTATAATTGAAAGCTCAAGTAGTTAGAAAAACTATTGTAATTTTTTCTGCATATAAAATGAATCCTGAAATTACAGGAACTGTAGTTAAAGGACACAGATTCTCAATTTTATGTTTTGCAAAAGAATAATTTAATTAACTATATGTTCTAGCAACTTGAGATTTTGAACTTAAATCCAGGGTTAAACAAATCATGATTACACATAAAATTTAGAAGTTAGTTCTATCTTTTTGTGATTAGAAAGTGGAAAAGACAAAAAAAGGATAAAGCTGCCCACTTGTTTAGCCTGCAGATTAAGATTAAGATGATTTTGGCTGAAAATGTTTAAATGGAGGCCAAAATTGTTAGAAATAATTAGGGGTGGCACACGGGCGGTTCGGGTTGGGTTTGGGTTGGTTCCAATGGGTTGGTTCTTAAATGGGTTAGGTTCTTAAATGGTTCTAAGGTGGAACCAAACTCAACCTGAAAAGGAATCAAAGTCAACCCGAAAGGGAACCAAAGTCAACCCGAAAGGGAACCAAACCCAATCCCACTCAATACATTGCATTTTGTTCTTTATAATTTAGATTATTGGCAAGCGATCTGGGCCTCTTACTTGAAATTAGTTGGATCCATCTTGGAACCAAGATGAAACCAATTAGGAACCAAATAAATTTTCGTAGGAACCAACCGTTGCCAAACTAGTTTAATTGGGTTGGAACCATAGTTCCGGACCCATTTTGCCACCCCTACAAATAATCAATCAAATTTGTTCGAGAGAGTGCATAAAACATAGATGATTCTTATAATATCTCTACTAAACTAAATCAGAAACAAGTTTCATTAATTAGCTCTGAGAATTGTGTTTTCTCAAGAATATTCAAGCGTATTTTCGAAGAAGCATGAGAATAAAATCAAAATCTTTAAAGATCTCGATTTGTAGTTAATACAATATCAGATATATCAGCTGTTCCATAGTTTTGCTTTCATAATTTCCCATCAACGTGGATTCCCTCCAAAAACTCTTTCAACATTTTGTAAAACTTTTTCATTACTGAAAGCCAAAGCCATGATCCTTCTCCATATAAACAATTGATCCGCAGTGTAATCCACTAGAACATTCGATGTTTTCAAGATAAATAATTGAAATTTATTGAGAAAATTTTCAGAGATAGTGGAACTATACAAGTATAATTACAACCCCAACATTAAGTGTTAGATAGAATCACAGAACACATAAAAACGAAGTTTTGCCAACAGGCAATCTGGAAGTAAGTATTCAACTAAAAGCAAGATTTAATGGATGCTTGGTTGCAAAATAGTAGTACCTCTTTCCTGGAAATCTTTATCAGTTTTGACAAAGCCTGCAACCAAAGCCCTGGGCAATGCTAAGACCCACTCGTCATTGCTAAGGTTTGGCGGAATAGCACTCAACACATTATTCAATAGATTCTCCTTGGCATATATAGCGGCTGCAGATCCATTGTGGCCATCAAATAACTACAACAAAGAAATAATATATGTAAGAAGAAATTCAATGTGAAAGTCATGTAATAATCAAGATCCCTTTTGCAGAAATACAAAATTTACCATTTATTTTGATAGATATAAAAAAAACAGTTGGTGCGCGTCCTTACACCATGAGAATACCGCATCCGCCATGGGCATAATTAGAACACTTATATCTAGCTTCTAAATAAGGAAATATGGAAAACAAATACTCCAAGAAATCTAATACAAAAATTTTATATTCCACATAAGTGAACACCATTTCTCATTTTTCCCCATCATTTTTGCTGTCAAGGAACAGAAAATCGTTCTTTGTCTTCTACATTGTCTATTATCTTTTTAACAAATATCATCAAGCTTACCAACTATAATCAGAAAATGTCAACAATAGTATAAGAAGACCAATTTAAACATTCTTACAACTAAAACATTATTCAAGGTTCAGATCAAGGAAATTCAGGAGATTCAGTTCCACAACTAAAAATTTAGTATCACTCAAGAGAAAAAAAGAATGGCTATTTCATTATACCGCAAAAACAGAATATGTTGTGACTCCATCACCTAAAACCCGTTCACATCCAGTCTTGATGAATGTAAAATCCTCGCCTTTCTTGCTCTGACTGGCCTGTCCATGAGAAATCTCAGGCTTCTCGATCTTCTCATTAGCCAATTCCTTCTTCAACAAAAACGATAATGGGACCGTATGATGGTCACCGTTCTTAGACATTGATCACCCCCACTTCTATATAAAGATAAGTATTCTCCTTATATCTTCTTTTATTCCCCAAGATTGAAAATGAAGCCTTACACAAAATCAACCCTCCTTTTCTCTCGTTATTGTTTGTTCCACACTATTCAATCAATTCAAATCCAAAGAAATCCTATACAAAATAATAAAAAATTAGTCAAACAGCATAAATACAGAAGCCATCATGAAACAAAATATCATTTAGCATGATCACATAAAAGAACAATTTTTTCCAGATATTTAGTGTGATCAAAAGCATGTAAATGGATACATAAGGAAAACCACAAAATCTATATACATACATATAACTCAAGATTAATGAAAAACAACAAATATGAGCAAAATGTGATTAGAAGAGAGTTTTAAAACGGTAATACAGATGAAGGGTCCTGTCCGAAAAAAATAGGGAACAAATAAAAAACAACAAAAAGGAAAATAAATGAAATGAACGCACAAATTAGTGAATAAGGGTGCTAAATTGTTGTCCGGTTGCTGTCATCAAGAAACGCAGATCCCGGCGTAGGTGGGTTTCAACGCAATTGATTGTTGGAGAGAGACAGAAGCTAATAGTGATGGGGTGTAATTGTTGAGGAAGATGTCCGGCAAATTTTATTTGTTTTGTGCTTTTATTTTTTGGGGAGAATATATTAAATGTAATAATAATAAAATAATTGTATGAAAATTGTGTTGTGTTGTGTTGTTTTAGTTAGTTTAGATGATGATGATGATGATGATGTGCAGTATGTATGACAACTGACATCCATCCCCATGCTGGAATCTCTGAACTGTCAAAACTCCCTCCTTGAATAGCTTTATAACCTTTTTCTTTTTTTTATATTTGGTTCTATTTGAATTAAGGGGTATGTGTTAAAAATTCCTCAATTTCAAATTAAAAACACACTTCCAATTTCAAAGTATATCTTTGTTTTAGCATATTATAAGACTAGGTACATAGGCATTTTGATTAATTCAAATGTAGTCATAATTTTTCATTAGAATCTAACAGAACTTTGACCTTTTAAATCATTGGCTTAGTTCAAATTACATGTTAAATCAATGTAACATGTTTTAGAAGCTGGGTAAGCATCTCCATGTTATTACGTTAATGGATAATATTTAGTTTGTACACCTCATGACATGAGGAAACATATGTTTCATGTAAATGTCCTCTTTGAGATCCCCATGCAATGCAAGAAGGGTTATTTTTGCATAATCTGAAGCATGGACCAAGACTCAATAGTGTTCTTATATATCATGGTCAATTTAGCAACATGCATGGACCAAATCATCTATAATAGTTCTTATCTAAGAGTGCCTTATTCCTATTTATCACCTTTAATCCGTGTAAAAGGTCCTACAATGTCGGAAAATTCTATCCTGGACCCATACCAATGATGTCGGTCCTTCTCCACCACACAATTGTGGTGGGGTGGGTGGTTTTTGTTTGGGTGGTGGAGGTAAAATACCACCCACCCCACCACAATTGTGTGGTGGAAAAGGACCGGCCCCATTGGTATGGGTCCAGGATAGAATTTCCCCTGCAATGTCTACTTATAAGCTTCAAAGTTGTAATTTCACTTCTAGCCCATTTGTAACATGTATCATGCCAACATATATGCAAAACCTAAAGAACACCCCTTCTTCAACCCTAAAAAACTCTCACACACACATATATATATAGAGAGAGATTTTTGTAACTTTTGTAATCAACTATGAAATTATTGAATACCCTATACCACTATCATATTAAATTTTTTGATTTATTTTTATTTAGAAGGTTAAGCGGATGTAGTCAATAAATTTATCAACTCTAAATGAGGAGGTTTTCTCCAATGAAAAGTTGATGGGATGAATCATATACATTGAAGAAATTATAAAAAAAAATTATAAAAGATTTTATTTTAGGGTGAATTTTAGTAATTTTTCCTATGAATTATTAAGATAATTAGTATGCTTAAAACTAATGTTGCTAATTAGACAGATAAAAATTATTTGTTAGAAGAAAAAAGGTGTTACCGAGTATAAAAAATTAGTCACTACAGTTTAAAATTATATTGTTTTCAAAAGTATTACAAAATATGGAAAAAATGAATAATATAACTCATTTATTGTAGGTGTACAATATGAAACTTCTACTTCATTAAACAAACCTAGATCAAGTTTGTTTACTCTATTTGATCAAATCCTACCATAATACTTATGTAGGAGTTATTTTCGTCTATCACAAAAAAATTAAGAAAGTTAAAACATATAAAGTCATTGATAACTTTACAATAAATATGAATTAAATTTTAAAAAATTGACTAATAAAATATTTAGGTTCATAAGACGGGCCTATAGACGGCAAGGGAGTCAAAGTTGTGGGACAAAATGAGCCTTTGTCCTTATCTTTTAGAGCATCTCCAATCCATTTTGCCATTTTGCATTAGATTAGTGCAAAAATTGCACTAATTTGGCGCAGCTACAGTAAATTCACTCCAACCCGAAATACTTTTCATTGCACCAAAAATGAATCTTACAAAATATTCCCTTTTTCCATCTTTTTTATAATACTAGCATATAACCCGTGCTATGCACGATTAATATTAAATTTTAATATAATATCATGATATCAACTAATTATAATAATTATAAAACTAATATAAGGAATAGATTAATATCATGATGGATATTTTGTTTTTCACTAATGAGGACTATAATAGATATTACATTTTCTATATTTGTATAGTTAAAATTATTAATGCAATAAGCATCACATGAATATGGATGTTGCTCAAATGGGATCCATTGTAGCAACAAAGAAAAGAATAGCATTTTTTTTAAGATAGATGATATTGCACTTAACATCAAAATTGTAAATCAAAATATTTAGGATCACCTTTGTGGTTATAATTCATGAGGCAGAAAGCACACAAAATGCTAGTCATGATATGGAAACATAATCAATAATTGGTACTTTGTTAATTGAAAACTAATAATTAAACATATAAAAGGGCAAACATCGCTGCACTTTAAATTCAAAATTTGTCTCCAATATAATCAGTGAGATCTTTTCAAGACAATAGAATAATTCAAAACAATTAGAATTATTATTTCACTTAAAATTAGTTGGACTTAGAGATGAAAATGTCACTATAAAATACAAATTAATAAAACTAAAAGGTAATTGGTAAAATTAGACAAACTAAGCTAATAATTCAAAGAAAAATAAAAGTCTTAATGATTTGGTGAAAAATGCATCCAGACTTACAAATTATGGGTACCGATATAATCTTAGTTTTGTACATCTAATTGCAGAAAGGATTCCATGACATGCGATCTTAAGCCTCAAACACTAATAAGAGAGAAAACTATACCAACAATATTAAGAGTTGATATGAAAAAACCGATGCATACGGATGAGATGACAGCAAAGAAATTAAGATTGGAGTATGCTAGAGTGTTGGTCAAAGTGGAAATAGGGGGCGAATTACCTGAGGAAATTAAAATCATCAGGGAGGGACGGGGGGAAGTGTTTGTTCAACCAGTTATATATGAATGGCTACCTATAAAATGTAAGAATTGTGGAAAGTGGGGGCATAGGGATGGAAAGTGTATAAAATCAGTGACTCAAGTATGGCGAGAAAAGAAGAATGAAATGAAAGAGGAGAATGGAGGAGTAAAACATGTAGTAAATCAGATGCATGAAGGGCAAGGGAAAATTATTTTAACTAAATCTACTCCACTCCAGGGAGAAAAGGGCAAAGAGAAAGAATGGACAGAGGTGAGTAAGTCGAAACAAAAGAAAGGGCACCTATGGGCCGATAGGGCTAGTAGTTTGGAGGTACAACATGCTCTTAGCAATCTTTTTCAGGTGCTAGGACAAGCTGGGGGGGGGCAGTCGAGGGAGGGATCGTAGCACAAGAAAAACCCCCAAATATATGAATGTCGGGGCATGGAATATAAGGGGACTGGGTACAGGGGACAAACAGCTCGCTGTAAGGAAGCTGTGCTCAGTGCATAGATTAGACGTAGTTGCAATAATTGAAACATGAGTGAAGGCTCTGAATTTTAATAAAGTCAGGTTGAAGTTTGGGGAGGAATGGGATATAGTTAATAACTATATCAAGGCACCAAATGGCAGAATTTGGGTTATGTGGCGGAAGCACAAAGTGAGTTGTAGAGTCTTGGATGTAAGTGATCAGATGATCACCTGCAGAGTTGAGTGTGGAAGGAATAACTTCATTTTGTCTATTGTGTATGGGCAGAATGAGGAAAGCAAGAGGAATGCTTTATGACAAAGTATAACGAGTATGAACAGGACTGAACCTTGGGTGCTTATGGGAGATTGGAATGCCACTCTCAAAGTGGAGGAGAAATTGTTATATGATGGAACATTTGCAGGGGGAATGACGATATGAAGAAATGTTTTGATATGGCTGGTCTTGAGGATATACCATACACGGGAAATGAATATACATGGACAAACAATCAAGATGCCAATAGAAGGATTTATTGCAAACTGGATAGAGTGGTGGCAAACACTGAATGGTTTACAAAGATGGAAGAATTCTCAGTTTGCTTTTTAGATAGAGAGGTCTCGGATCATTGTCCGATGATCATGGTTGTTAAAGAGAAGAAGCAAGGCAAATCAATGTTCAGATACTTGAATGGATGGAAACACCATCCTGATTATCAGAATATTATCAATAGTGCGTGGCAGGAGGAGATAAGAGGGTGTAAAATGTTTCAAGTGGTCCAAAAAGGGAAAGCGGTTAAAGCAAAGCTGAAACAAATGCATAGGGAGTACTATTCGGATATTGCTGCTCAAGTAGAGCAAGCAAAAGACAGGATGAGACTTAACAGGGATGAGTTAGCAAAAAAGCCGTTCGATGTAGAATTGATTCAAAAGGAAAAGGGCTGTTATAAGGAATTAAAACATCTTATGACAATGGAATATGCATTCCTGCGACAGAAAGCTAAAGTGGATTTTTATACAAAAGGAGAGGAGTGTACAAAATTCTTCTTTGCAAGTATTAAGGCAAAAAGAGCAGCGAGTGCCATCATGACATTAAGAAGCATTGCTGGAGATTTATTGACAGAAAAGATGGATATTCAGGAGGAAATTTTAAAATACTATGAAATGCTATTGGGTTCAAAGGACATTGAAGGAGGGAGGGGGAGGATTGATAAGAGGATTATTGACATGGGCTATATTTTGAAAAGTGAAGATCAAGAAGAGATCTCACACCCTATAACGAAGGTAGAAAGTAAAGGAAGCATTATTCTCGATCCCAGAGGATAAGAGCCCGGGCATAGACGGGTTCACCTCAGGATTCTATAAGAACTCTTGGGCCACGATCGGGGAAGAAGTTACTGAAGCAATCATGGATTGTATGGGAAAGGAAAAATTGCTCAAGGAGGTGAATCATACGTTGCTTCATCTAATACCGAAGAAAAAAGCTCCAGTAACAGTGAATGACTTTAGACCTATAGCATGTTGCTCGGTAATCTATAAAACCATTTCAAAAGTGCTATGCAACAGGATTAAAAGAGTGTTACCGAAGTTAGTTGACCAAGCCCAAGGGGCTTTTGTGAAAGGGCGTTCTATTGTTGAAAACGTCCTTTTGTGTCATGAATTGGTAAAAGGGTATGCGAGGAGCAATGTGTCGCCAAGGGCTGTCCTCAAAGTGGATATACGGAAGGCTTATGATACGGTAAGTTGGGAATTCCTTGAAGAAGTCCTTATAGCATACGGCTTTCCAGAAACTTTTGTCAGGATGATCATGCTATGTGTATCAACGCCAAGGTATTCTATAATGTTGCAGGGGGAGGTTTTTGGAAACTTTCAAGGAAAGAGGGGGTTACGACAAGGTGATCCTATGTCGCCGTATTTGTTTGTTTTAGTCATGGACTATCTGTCCAGAGGTTTCAAAAGACTGCATACGGATAGAAGTTTCAGATTTCACCCAAAGTGTAAAAGAGTGGGCCTCATTAATCTCTGCTTTGCTGATGACCTGATGATGTTTTGTAGAGGTGAAGTGAGAGCCATACAAAAAGTCGGAGGGGTTTTTGAGGAATTCTCGATGGTGACTGGACTTAAAGCGAACCTGGAAAAAAGTCAAGTGATTATGGGAGGAGTTAAACAGGAGGAAAAGGAGCAGATTCTTGAACAGTCAGGATTCATTGAAGGACAACTTCCTATGCGTTATCTTGGAGTCCCACTTATATCTACAAGACTCACGATTAAAAACTGCCAACCATTAATTGAGAAGATACTAAGTCGTGTCACAACTTGGACAGTAAGGTTTTTGTCGTTTGCGGGAAGAGCTATGCTAATTAAGGCAGTTCTTTTTGGGGTGCAGATGTATTGGTCTCAGATCTTCCCGATTCCTATTTATGTGATTCAAGAAATCGAACGGATGTGTAAAATATTCCTTTGGAGTGGATGGATCTCGGGCAACTATAGTGCAGCGGTGAAATGGAGTGATGTTTGTGGAGCGAAAGAAGAGGGAGGTTTGGGAATTATCTCAATTGGACAATGGAATATGGCAGCCCTCTTCAAGCAAGTGTGGAATATTGCCCAAAAATCCGACTCCTTATGGATTAGATGGGTGAATGAATATTATCTCAAAACAGAAACAATATGGTCTGTCCAAGTGAAGAATAATGATTCTTGGTACTGGAGGAAACTGATCACCATCAAAACAATGTTTATGGATGCAATAGATGAGGTACATAATACATGGAGAATTGGAAAATTCTCTATCAGTAAGGCTTACAATCATATAATTGAACATAGGGATGAGGTTAGTTGGAAGAAATTGGTGTGGGGGAAAGGTCCAGTTGCTCGACATCGATTTATTGTTTGGTTGGCCATACAGAATCGACTAAAAACAAGGGATAGAATCAGCAAATGGATGGACAATATTGAAGAAGAATGTCTATTCTGTAACAAGGAATTGGAAACGAGAGACCACATTTTCTTTCAATGTAGCTATACGAACGAAGTCTTGAGCAGCTGTTGGGAGAGAATGAATTTGAAGTGCAAACACAATTCATGGGATGAAGTTGTTGAGTGGGTGAGAAAAATCAGCAAGGGGAGAACAGGTTTAAGTGGCGCGAAGAGAAGTCTATTTGCTAGTTTGATTTACTTTATTTGGCTTGAAAGGAACAATAGATTGTTTGGAAAAGGTAGGAGAACACCTAGAGAGATAGTTGAAGTGGTTTGGACAATTCTGAAATGTAAATTTGATAGGGTGATATAGACCGGGTATGACCGGGATATTCTGTACATAGTTGGAAATTAATGAAAGCTTATCTTGTTCAAAAAAAAATATATTAAGATAATTGAAAACTTTAAGATGAAAAAAAGAGAAAGTGGAATTGTTTACCATTTGAGTAACCAAACTGATCTTGGACATAGAATAAAGGAAAGAATATAATTAAAATAAAGAAAAGAAAATAGAACAAAAGAACAAGAAAAACTTTAGTGAATATAAAATGAAACCAACACAATACTTGTGGATTGGGCAAAAACATTTATTGCAATATTTCTCTGAAATCCAAATCAAAATAATAAATTTGAGAAAAGAGCAAGATATAAATTTGATGACTAAAGAAGATAATTTTTTTTTAATAAAAATGTCCGCATACAATAGGAATAAAACATGTTAATATAACTAAAATAATGAATAAAGTTGAAAAAAAAATACATATATGCATTAAAATAATCAACTTGAACGGGAAAAATTAAAAATAAGATATTGTCATGTAACTATTCTTTATGAAATACTTCTTTCTTAATTATAAATACAATAGGAATAAAACATGTTAATATAACTAAAATAATGAATAAAGTTGAAAAAAAATACGTATATGCATTAAAATAATCAACTTGAACGGGAAAAATTAAAAAATAAGATATTGTCATTTAACTATTCTTTATGAAATAATTCTTTCTTAATTATAAATAGAAAAGGAAAGAAAAATATTCGAGCAAGTAATGATAGATATGAGATAAACTAAGTACTAATAAACATTGTATATATTTTTCCAAAAATACTACTCTTCAAATATGGAACATACGTCGTTTGATTTTCTATGAACTTCCTGGCTCCTGCAACTAAAGAGTTGTAAAGAATAATTACATGATAATTGCAACCAAATTGAATAATTGAAGAAAAATAAAATTTATTAAGGTAGCGTTTGGTTTGGGGTTTATAAGGGTGATATATTAATTATCAATCCTAATTTTAAGTTTGGTTCAACAAGGTCGGCCCATGATACATAAGAAGCCCGATATTTAATCACCCCATATCCAGGATAGTAGATACCACCAGGTAGGTGGTATCCACTATCACAAGATTATATCCAACATATTTTGAAAAGTAAAATTATGAATTCACTCCTCACATTTAACCTATCATTTAACCTAATTTCTATTTTGTTATATTCCTTAAAAACCTATCATTGAATCAATCTTACAAATATGGAATTAAACTTCAAACTTTGGTATTAAAATCATCAAATAAGCAAAGTAAATATGTTTTATATAATCATATTATTTTATTAAGATACTCAAAATATTTTTATTTGATGTATAAAATATATTCCATATTTTTAAGTATAATTTTTATATATATGATTTTGATAATTCAACTCCAATATTAAGATAAGAAAAGTAAATATATTTTATATAATCATGTTATTTTATCAAGATACTCAAAATATTTTTATTTGATTAGGATAAGAGAAGTAAATATATTTTATATAATTATGTTATTTTGATCATAAAATATATTCCATATGTTTAAGTATAATTTTATGCAAATAATTTTTATAATTCAACATATGTAAAATAAATATATTTTATATAATCATATTATTTTTTAAGATACTCAAAATATTTTTATTTGATGTGTAAAATATATTCCATATTTTTAAAGTATAATATTATATATATATGTGTAACCAAAAAAAATAATTCAACATCAACAATAGGAGTATTTTAGACTTTTTCATTGTATCACTCCTTATATATAATGTCAACCAAACAGCTTGAATATATATCATCTAGGATATCACTCTCATTTATAATCCTAACCAAATAAGTTTTTGGCAATGAATCTCTCAATTTCTCTCATAACTATCAAGCATAATATTATCATGTTCAATCACATGATACCAACCAAACGATGTGTAAAAGTATAAAAAATAACCATAACCATGCCATTCATGAGACATTACAAAAACTATAAATGACAACTTCAATTTGAGTTATATCTAGGCAATATAATGCAAGATGGTTTGTGATAATCATAACAAAAGATATAAAAAAGAAAAATATTATATCTACCAAGGAGAAAAGAAATCGAAAACTTGCTCCATAGTGTTAAATTGGACAAAATCAAACAATCTCCCTAATGTCTGACGATCTAATTCAATAAACAAATTGTGGAAAAAGAAAAATAATGTTAACCTCCGAGAAGGTCATGGACAAATCATGCGTCATTTTATCTTTATATATAACTAAAATCTTAAAATTATTATGAGCAAAAAAGCATAAATTAGGGAAGAAAAAAGTAAATTTTCTTAAAATTTTAAAGTTAATATGGAAATCAATGTATATCGTGGAGAAATGGAAAGGTTAATTGGAGTTAACAATAGGATTGAGCAATTGAATATGGCAATAGTTTTAAATCATTAATTGGCTGCAATTATTTTTTTTAAAATACCTTAGTATATATGGAACGTTTCCTCATCAATTATCTTAATTGAAGATAAAGACAGAAACTGTCAAAATTTCAAAATTTAACATATATATATATCACCATAAATTGTGATCCAACCAATGAAAATATTTCTATTTAATAAAAAAACTCAAAATTCTAGAAAATTAGGATTAGAATGTAAGTCAATTAAATTTGTGGTCAACAGACCGCTTTGCTATAATATATATATAGATTACAATATATCACAAATAAAGTCCAAAACTTTTACGTATTGTACATTTTCACCCAAAAAATATACTTTGTTAATAAAATTCACAAAAATAATTAGATCACAAATAATTATTTAAAATTTGACGTGTGAATATTGTTTACAGTTATGTCGGGCCAAAATATTGTTAATGCAAGATCCGAACTGCGAAAGAGGTTTCCAACTTGATCATGTGTTGAACATGTTTAAGGATTTTATAAAATTTAAAAATGATCTTCATAGGAGAAATGAGAGTCTCAAATTCCTACAAATTATAATCCAAATTATGTCTCGTCTGAGTCGAATAATCTCATCCGACTCTAGGTTATCATCTTTTTATGTGGATTTAAATGATGATCATATTGGTAGATCTTCATATGGTAGTGGATCTTCACAACCTCGACCTTTTGGAGTAAAAAAAATCCAATAACTTATACCTTTAACATTTATTCTCATTAATAATATCATTTAACTAAAAATGAATACAATAATGTAAACATCTAACATTTACTCCTACTTGTTAGAGTTCTAGGATGTAGTGTATAAGAACTCTGTGTATTATATTAAACGTGTGTAAATCATGTACAATAGGAGATATATATACAACTATAGTAGAGCCCTAAACTATACAAGAATATGGGCCAAAGCTATGTATCGTATACACTAACACCCCCCCGCAATCCGAGCAGTGGGACCAACGCGAAGATTGGTGCGAAGCTGAAGAAACTGAGGTGCTGGAAGTGGCTTCGTAAAAATGTCTGCAATCTGATCTTTGGAGGAAACATATCGAACAATAACATCACCGGTGGCTACCTTTTCTCGAACAAAATGGTAGTCAATCTCAATATGTTTGGTACGAGCATGGAAGACGGGGTTGAGAACAAGGTAGATGGCGCTGATGTTATCACAATAAACAGAAACCGGATGAGGAAGAACTACACCAAGATCACGAAGAATGTATCGAAGCCAACAGGTCTCAGCCACTGCGAAAGCGATGGAGCGGTATTCTGATTCAGTGCTGGAGCGAGAAACGGTAGCCTGTTTCTTAGCAGTCCAAGAGATCAAATTATTACCCAAATAAACAGCAAAACCAGTGGTCGAGCGACGACTATCTGGACACCCAGCCCAATCAGAATCAGTGTAGACCGTGAGAGAATCCGACGAAGATGGTGAGATATGTAGACCATGATCAAGCGTACCCCGTAGATAACGAAGAATACGCTTGACCATCTGAAAGTGAGACTCCCTCAGAGCATGCATAAACTGACTGACAAGCGCTACAGCATATGCAATATCAGGTCGAGTGTGAGTAAGATACTGCAAACCACCAACAATACTCCGAAAAAGTGTGGAATCTGAGAATAGAGGACCATCCATAGTAGAGGGACATGACTTGGCAGAGAGAGGGGATGAGACGGGTTTCAGATGCATAAATCCAAAACGATCTAGTAAACCAGTTGCATACTTCTGCTGAGTAAGAAACAATCCCTGAGAATCACGCGAAGCCTGAATACCCAAAAAATAGTGAAGATCACCTAAATCTTTCATAGCAAACTCCTGAGATAGCCGAGTAATGAGAGAAGAGACAGCAGTCGGATCAGTGCCAGTAAGAATAATGTCATCAACATAGAGTAGAAGTACCATAGTAAGAGATCCACTGCTATAGACAAACATAGACATATCAGCCTTGCTGTAGGAGAAACCAAGGCGAAGAAGATATGTACCAAAGCGCTGAAACCAAGCACGTGGGGCTTGTTTCAGACCATAAAGGGCCTTCTGTAACTGACAAACATGTGTAGGATGCTGCGGATCAATAAAGCCCTTGGGCTGGGCCATATAAACTGTCTCAGAGAGATCACCGTGAAGAAAGGCATTCTTCACATCTAACTGTCGAATACACCAGTGACGAGATATAGCAATAGATAGAACAGTACGAATGGTGGTGGGTTTCACCACTGGGCTAAAGGTCTCACCAAAGTCAATACCAGTCTGCTGTTTGAACCCCTGAGCCACTAAGCGAGCCTTATAACGCTCAATTGAACCATCAGAACGGAGCTTAATCCTATACACCCATTTGGAACCAATAATATTTTGGGAGGAGTCTGGTGGAACAAGGATCCATGTGTGGTTAGACTGAAGAGCATTAAACTCATCCGTCATAGCAGCACGCCACAGAGGATCCTTCACTGCCTGAGAAAAGCATGTCGGTTCTAGGGAAGTAGAGACAGCAGTAAGAGAGGGCAAAATGCGAGGTTTAGTAATACCGGCGCGAGAGCGAGTAATCATCGAATGACGAGCAGGAACATGAGATGAAGTAGAAGAGGCTGAAGGTACCGCAGGAGAGTCAGAGAGTGGCGTTGGAGAGGTTGAAGATGAATAGAATGGAGAAGAGACCGGAGATGAGGAGGTCATACAAGGAGACGGAGGAGTAGGAGGATTAGGAGGTAGTATACTGGAGGTCGACAAGGGTTCAATGGACGAAGTAGTAGTGGCAGAAGTCAAAGGAAGAACAGATTCTAGCGGTGAAGGGCCAAGATACGGAGATGAAGACAGAACTAAAGGAGGGGAGATGAAGGAGGAGTCGTGGGCATCATGATGAGAAGATAGAGATGGGTAAGGAAAGGTGGACTCGTCAAAGATAACATGACGACTGATGTAGACTGAACCTGAGAGAGGGTCATAGCACCGAAAACCTTTGTAGTCAGATGCATACCCAAGGAAGACACATGTAATAGAGCGGGAATCGAGTTTGTGATGAGAGCGATGACCAAGGTAAGGATAACAAGCGCACCCAAAAACACGAAAAACACGATAATCTGGTGAGCGACCAAGTAAAGACTCGTACGGTGATACAGATGATAGAGTAGGAGTGGGTAATCGATTAATGAGAAATACAGACGCATACAGGGCCTCAACCCAAAATAAATGTGGAAGAGAGGCAGTGACGAGAAGAGTACGGATTAGTTCAGAAATGTGTCGATGTTTGCGTTTAGAGACACCATTTTGCTGAGGAGTATAAGGACACGATAAACGTAATTGAATGTCATGAGTAGCAAAAAAAGAGCGGAATTGTGCATTGTCAAATTCACGCCCCCCGTCACTTTGAAAACATTTAAGAGTAGCAGAAAAAAAATTTGAAATAAGGGAGTAAAAATGCATAAAATGTTGAAAAACTTCCGATTTGGCCTTCATAGGGTAACACCATGTAAAACGAGTGAAATCATCGATAAAGATAACATAATACTTAAAACCAGAGTTTGAGATAACCGGAGAGGTCCAAACATCAGAGTGAACTAAAGAAAAAGGCGTCGTACTACGTGTTTCAACAGACTGAAAAGGTAGTCGACGTGAACGACCTAACTGACAAGATGAACAAAACTCAAAATTGCATTGTTTGGATGTCAAAACACCTTTATTACATAAAATTTTTAAAACAGACGAGCTAGGATGACCAAGACGACGATGCCATATAGTGCTGAAAACAGGTTGAGCGACGAGAGCAGATGCGGAAGCGGTAGAAGGAGTAGCGTGAACCGGATAGAGACCACTAGATGAACGGGACGTCAGTAATGGGCGACCGCTGACTTTGTCCTTAATATTAAAACCAGAGTCAGAAAAAGTGACGAGACAATTGTTATCACGACATAACTGGCGAACAGATAAAAGATTATGTGATAGTGAGGGAACATGTAAGACATTTGATAGACGTAAGGAGCAAGAAGGTGTATCAAGAGTAGAAGAACCAACATGCTTAATCTGCAATAAATCACCATTTCCAACTAAAATTTTGTTAGTGCCAGAATATGGAGATATATGAGAAAGCATACCATCATGAGGAGTCATATGAGCTGAGGCGCCGCTGTCTGGAAACCAAGTAAGATCAGGAGTCTCGCCAACAGTCAAAGCGGAGAATGACTTTGGTAAGTCTTCGGATACATATGAATGATCAAACCTATGTGGACAAGAAGGTGAGGTATGGCCCGGTGTACTACAAAGCTGACAAGTCTGTCCAGTGCGAGAAGGTGGCAGAAGGCCCTGAAGGGAGTCCTGTGAAGAACTAGAGGGGCGTGTAGAGCCAGGAAGAAATCGAGAAGCCGAGGATGAACTATGCCATTGAGAAGCGGAAGGAGGGTGTCCACGACCATAACGACCACGTCCACGTCCGGAACTATGTCCACGACCACGAGATGAGCTACGACCCCGACCACGGGAAGGTTGGGATTGGGCTATAAAGGCTGGAGAGGGTGGTGTGGAGTTTTGGTTAAGAAGACGATGCTCGAATTGAAGAAGACGGGCGCGAAGGTCATCGAAGGTGATGAGGGATGAGTGCATAGTAATAGAAGTGACAAAAGAATCGTATTCAGATGGAAGCCCATTTAATGATTGAAGAATCAAATCAGTGGAAGAGACAGGTGATTTTACTGCCTGGAGATTATTTGCTAGTTGTTGTAATTTACTGAGATAGGCATCACAAGACAAAGAACCTTTTTGAATAGTGGAAAATTCACGTTTGTATTGGAGCTGTTTAGCAAGGGACTGTTGTATAAAGCGTGTCTCAAGAGCTTGCCAGATTGCTCGTGAGGTGGGAAGAGAATAAACTGATAATAATATGTCTTGTGACATAGTATTGTGCATCCATGTTTTGATGCTACTATCAGTACGAACCCAGGATGAGTAAGAGGGATTCGGAATTTGTTGCCCAAAAGAATTGAGAACATGTGAAGATGGACATTGTATTGAACCATCGATATAGCCTAAGACTGAATGACTTCCGAGAAGATTTTCAAATTGAGCTTTCCATAAGAGATAATTGTCGGAATTTAATTTGGTGGTCATATGGTTTGGATTTGGTAAAGAAGATAAAAAAGGTGAAATGGGCGAGAGAGATGGAGTCGGGTCGATTGGAGGAGTACCCAAGAGAGATTGGGCTGAAAGCATGGTGATATTTGGGACTTGGGATGTGGCAGGATAATTGAGGGACGAATGAACAGTAGGTGAGGCCTCATTTGTATAGTGGGTTGGTAGTGAGGTGGAATAGTGGGCTTCATTTGTATTGTAGGTTGGGAGTGAGGTGGAATAGTGGGCTGATAATGGGTTTAGATGATGGACAAAATGAGTAGAAGAATATTGGGCTAGGTTATTAATATCATTTGAGTGGGCTTGTGCGTGGGCAACAGGCAGAAAAGAATTGGGGGCTAGGTTATGAGGGTTGACTGCGGGATTAAATTGTTTGTGAGAGTTGGCTGCGGGATTAAATTGGAGATGAGGGTTAGCTGTGATTAATGGTTGTGCGAGGGCGAAATCGGAGGAAGATGGTGGAGCGACAGAGGTGGTGAACGAGGTTGTTGACAGAGAAGAAGCGACGGCGGAACGGAGTAGAGGTGGTTGAGAAGAAAGTATTTGAGCGATATCTTTTGGGGTGAGGTTGAGAGTGAGGAGATGTTGAATTGTTGATATAAAGTTGACATCAGCGGTAATCGGAGATACATCGCCGGTGACGGGAATAAGAGTAGGATCCGTAGAGAGGGCAAGTGAAAGAGAGGTTATTATGGTCGGAATCGGAGCAGCGGTGGCGGCGGCCATGGTGCCGGAGGCGGCAGGGAGGTCGGAAGGTGGTGGTGATGCCGTGAGGGCGGTAGGCAAGGTCACGGGAGTGTTTTGCCCGGTGACTGATACCATGTTAGAGTTCTAGGATGTAGTGTATAAGAACTCTGTGTATTATATTAAACGTGTGTAAATCATGTACAATAGGAGATATATATACAACTATAGTAGAGCCCTAAACTATACAAGAATATGGGCCAAAGCTATGTATCGTATACACTAACACTACTAATCTTAACATTTAGTTTCCATTAATTAGGATACGCTATTTTCATAATAATAGTAATTTAAAAAATATATAATTTAAAAGTATTAGATATTTATACTTTTATTGAAAATTACAAATTGTAACTCTCATTAGTGAATATTAATTTGAAATAATATGAGGTGTCTTTTTTATAATTCATTAATCTTGGAAGGAAGTAGTGATTTTTATAATTACTAAATAAATTGTATTGTTGAAACTAAAATAATATTATCCTTGTTTATTAACTTCACAGATTAATGTTACCATTAATTTATATTATCATCCACTTTACTAATATATATGTTACTATCAATTTATACAATCCTTATTATCATCCATTTAGATTTAATGGTTAATAGTTTGAATCTTATGGTACATCCATCCTTTTTTTAAGTGAAGTTGGAAAATCATCAACTTGTTGCTAAGTATATATTATAATCACTGAAATAATAACCATATGTACTTACAATAATATAATTTTTAAATATTACCACTTTGTTCAAAATTCAAAATGGATTCTAAGTTTTAATAAAAATGACTTAGAATACTTGATCTACAACTAAATAAAATGAATGGAGGATATCAAGAGCTTTGTAAATAAATTCATTGACATGCTATAAATAAATTATAAATTATATAACCATAATATTTAGTGGAGATATGAAAAGCTTTTTGTCTACACATCTTCTAAAATTTCAGCATTTGAATTGATAGAACAAAGATGACACTTAACTATCACAACTAATGTTTAAATTTATTATTGTACTATATATATTACTAGGATTATTTTATTTTGCATTATTTTCATTGTATTCAAAACCTTGTTCCATATAACATAATTGAGTTGGTCGAATGGAGAACCTAATTGCGAAAGTCATTTAAATCCAATTTTAATATGAGAATTGCATTTGATTTTCAGTGGTCAAATAAAATGGCTTAAAAATCAACCACCTCTAACTACGTATGGATAAGATGGACTTGAAGTAATATAAAAGATGATCAATATAGAAAGAGATTGAGTAACCTTTTTATTTAAGTTCTTAATATGTGTCTTATTAAAAAAAAAATTACCTTCTTATTTTATTTAGGTTATTATGTTCTCCAAAACTATAGGATTATATGATTTAGCTAGGGAAAAGTTCATTTGAATACGAAAATATATCAACTAATGTACATTTATGTCACTATTTTGAATTGATTGTAAAAAAATAACAAATACGACTCTTGTGGATTAAAAATTGAAAACAATATAATATTTAAAATAAGGAGAATTATTTTATTTAAAAACTTAAGTGATATGTGTACATGTTCATTATTTATTTAATATGATACAAATCATATATTGATATAGACTTTAGTGATAAAATTAAAATTGAATTTTTTACATCAAAAAATTGGCAATATTTAAATAAATAAACTGTTTATAGGTTTTATGTTATTTTCAAATAATTTTCAAATACTTTCAATTATTTAATATTATAAAATGAATTTTCACGTGCGAATGAACATCCATTTAACTAGTATACTTAAATACAATCATATTGCTTTGCTACTAAATTTTCCTTGTAACTCAAGTCCATGTCTTTTTCTTGGGTAAGAACTAAGAAGTCCATATGTCAAATATCTAAGAAATTAAGTTGGACTTTTAGTTTTGTGGACCAGCTAGCCCGAGAAAATCTATCATGGGCCGAGACTGATGGTCCCGGCCAGTCTCGGCCCGCCACGTGTCCAACTATTAATATTTACTTTTTTAATTATTTTTCAATTCATATAATTAGGGTAACTTAACCGTAGTTAACCAAACCTTTCTTCTTCCCCAAAATTCCAAAGCCCCGCCATTAGTTTTCTTTTCCACTAAAAAGCTTAAACATTTCCCCTACAAACAACTCCATTACCGACACTGCAATATCCTCTCAGACCCATTTTAGACCAACTCAGACCCATTATTCTCTCAGACCATTCCCGTTGCTGCATATTTCTCCGAACTCGTCAATCTATTGATTGTAGATTCATGTTTCGGGTTGGCTTCTAACGTAGCGTCTCTGCTTCACTGTAACGAAAATGGCCATGGAAGGTAAGCATATTTAAAAAATTGGGGATATATATTTAGGGCATTTTATTATTTTAAAATGTATTTTTTTGAATCTGCATATTTAGAAATATACCCACAAACCCTTTAATGTTCTTCGCCTCTCGTCATTAGTACTATATGTTTCTTAATATTTTAGTGTTTGTTTTAAAAAAGTTTCATCATGTAATCGGGATTGTAAAATACCGGCTTATCATGGATGCCAAGTTGAGTCCAGGTTATGACTTCAAGTAACTCCTCCAAAGTTCCATAACCACCTGTATATATTATTACATTGATACAAACAACATATGAATCAGCATATATCTCACAGGGAAAATAGGTAGGTTTTCCAATTCAATGTTAAACCATACTGTTAAAAAAATCCCTGTTTGAATTTAAGCAATTTATTACCAGTCAAATGTGAGATAATGTCTATTGTTTCAACGGCATATTTATTATTTCAAAAACATTCTCATAATACAACGGCATATTTATTATTTCAAAAACATTCTCATAATAAAAATTAGACTATTTTGTATTGATTTAGATATTATGATTAACTAAAAGTAAACATAATGGTAAATACATTTTGGGCATTCAAAGTCACTGGGATATCAAAGGCAAGTAAAAAAGACAGTGTATTGTCGCGACTTCAAGTAAGAAGAATATTTTCCTTCTTTTAGTTTTTGTTTATTGTAATCAAATATATATTGTTGCATTTTTTTTTCCAGAAGGGCCAAAGAAGAATGTCAAAAGAAATGATCAACTTTATGAGTTAAATGCAAATTTTAGTCGGATGAGTCAAGTGATGTCTCCAACAAATGAAAAATTATTGGACAATTTCACTTCTTCCACGCTTGAGCTTTACTCCAACCCACAGGTTTTATATGCTAAGAACAATTATTTGTTCAAATAATATAGTATGATCTACAATTATGTTCTAATTTTTCTTTTTTGTAACTTATTAACTTTATTAAGTTTGTTGTAGGGTATTCAACAAGACTTGGCTATGAATGTCTCGAGTGAATATTTTACAAATGATTTACTTCGACTTGGTTATAGAGATATACATCTAGGTATTTTTTATTCTTTAAATGATATGTAAATGAGGTTTATTTATAAAAATATGAAATACTGATTTGAAATACTTAAATCATTGTAGGATCTATAATATTCATGGAAAGCCGAAGTGAAGCCACAAATATAGAGAGCTCATTTTTTGTGATCTTATATTAATATGTGATTAGCATGTATATTGAAAAGGTGGAGAACAAATTCATTATTTTTGCTTTTAAAGTAACTCCAAATTATTGGGAAGTATACTGCTACAAATATAAGAGTAATAGCAGTATACAGTTACTTTAAAAATGGTATAGCCCATTATTTTTTGTTGTTTCCATCTTTGATTATCTTTTGATTTGTGGTGAGAAGGAAACTTATAATACATTTAGATCTTTATTGTTTTGATGATAGTAGCAAAATGGTTAGTTATTTGGTTTGGTGAATGCTTTTGTTTCTTCTAGTTTATTAATTGGTTTTGATAAAGTTATGTATATATAAGATATAATATCTATTCATTTATTTGTATATGTATATATAACTAATGTGTTTTAATAATATATATATATATAACTAATGTGTTATAAATGATGATATTTCGAGAATGGTAAGATTTTTGGCCAAGCTTGGTTTGAGCTCCGCTCATAGACTCCCTAATGTTGCTTGGGACTATCCAGTCTTGATAGCTACAATAAGTTGTGATAGTTATCATTTCATAATATTATTTTTCACTTGTTAATTTGGAACATCATGAGTAGTACTCACAAGATTGAAAGAAATGTGGGAAAAATAATCCTAATATATTTAAGCTATCTTGCAAAAAAAGTACAATTCAAAATCAACTTCTTGTTTAGGTCTAAGATTTTCATTTTTGGCTTACAAATTATACCTTTTAAGTTCAATTTTATTCTTTCAAATGGCCAAAAAAATTGCACAAATAATTTCATACAATTGCTAAGTAGTTAATTAATAATCAAATTATACAAAAAAAATGTCTAGTCAAACTATCAAGACCAAATATAAATAAAATTCAATATACCCTTAACAAAATCCAAATATCATTATTGACAAAGCCCAAACAATAAACAAATATGATGTTTGCCAAAAGTATTTTGCATCTTCATTTTGCTTGAAAAAAGGACTCCCAACAGATAGATTTCAAGGCATTACCCATCAAATAATCTTTACACATCTCACGGATCTCACACAACCAAACAAGCAGAAATGCAATCTTTATGTGTATTTGTTAAGTGTATATTTGGGCTTTGCTGTGTTTGGGTTTATGTGGGCCTGTTATGTTTTGAGCCCATCTGATATGTGTTAGTATATGAGTGAGTTTTTGTATCGATAGTCATTAAGACTAATCATTCTGTATTTTCATATTTTTGATATCAATGAAGAATTCTTCTTCTCTTTCAATGTCTTCCCAAATATCAACAGTATTAATCCATGGGAGACTGTTGTGGATGCATGGAATGATCTCCATGATCAATTCAGCAAGATGAATCGCTCTCGCATTTTTGCCTTGTTCAAGGAAATCAACTCGTATACACAAGGATCAAATTCTGTGACCATCTATTATTCAAAGTTAAGGCAAATGTGGGAAGAATTTGACTCTCTTGTCAATCTCCCTATTTGTGATTGTTCAGCCTCCAAGAAATATAGTGATTACTCTCAAGAACACAAACTGATGCAGTTCTTGATAGGATTAAACGAGTCTTATGGCGCGGTTCGGTCTCAGATTTTAATGATGGATCCTGCGCCTAACCACAAGCAGGCATACTCGATGATCTGTAACGAAGAGTCTCAGAGAATGATCAATAATCCGGGATCATCCGAAACACCTATCACTTTCTATTCAAACACACAGAAGAATCCTAACTCTGGGGTCACATGTGAACACTGTGGTATTCTAGGCCACAGCAAAGATAAGTGTTTCAAACTCATTGGTTACCCACCATCAAGAGGAGGTTCTAACAGAGGCAGGGGGAGAGGCCGGAATAATAGAGGAGGTGCACAAGGCAGAGGTTTTTCATCAAATCAAGTTTCACTTGATCACAAATCTAATGATGGCTGTCCACCTGATCCAAATGCACCTACAAGTCAAAATCAGACTGAAAAGAACCAGTCGCAATCTACATTCACTCCGGAACAATATCAGCTCCTCATCAATTTGCTCCACAAAGATCAGGATTCAGGTCATCCAAGCTCAAACAATGATGCAGGTACAAACACCAGTGGCAGGTATATCTCCCTTACCTACAGCCCTAGTGTCCATAAATGACACTTCAGAGTGGATTTTGGACACTGGGGCTAACCATCACATGTGTCACAATTTGAGTATGTTTTCATCCATTTTGTCTGATACATCTGCTCATCACACAGTGAGATTACCTACAGGAAATGTTACTCCCATTAATAAAATTGGAAAAGTCCTTTTAGGACATGATTTAATTCTTCAAGATGTTCTATATATTCCTGAATTTCAGTACAACCTTCTATCAGTCTCTAAATTCACAGAACATAACAACTGCTATGCTATTTTCTATCCTGAATTTTGTGTTTTTCTAGATATTTGGAATGGCAAGATAAGGGCCTTTGGTAAAGCTAGGAATGGTCTATACATTCTTCACCACACTTCCAATGATATTGATTTTAAAAACATTGTCCAGAGTTTAATTCCTAGACATGTTAGTTCCTCTAAAAGGCTTTGTAAAGACAATAATGGCCTTTTTTGTAACATGAATACTTTTTCTCAGCAATGCAATAAAGATTCTTCTTGTTTTGCTTCAAACAAAAATTGCAATAATTCTTACCTGTGGCACCTAAGGATGGGACATATGTCCCCTTCTAGACTCAAAATGTTACCAAACATTGGACACAAATTAGATCTTGATCACACACACTGTTCCATTTGTCCCCTTGCTAAACAAGCTAGAAATCCCTTTCCAAAAAGAACTTTCATCACTAAACATATTTTTGAATTAGTTCACTTAGACATTTGGGGCCCTTATAAGGAGCCCACTCACTCTAACCATAAATACTTTTTAACTGTTGTTGATGATTTCTCCAGAGGCACTTGGGCCTTCCTTATGCATATGAAAACTGATATCCTACAGATTCTCAAGGATTTTTTCCTATATGTTGAAAACCAAATTAACACTTCTATTAAAATTATCAGAACGGACAGAGCATGGGACTTTTTCAAATCCTCTTGCTCTGCTTTCTTTGCCTCTAAAGGTGTTATTCACCAGAGCTCTACACCATATACACCACAGCAGAATGGCTTAGTGGAGAGAAAACACAAGCACATCTTAGATGTTGCCAGAGCACTTATGTTTCAATCAAGTGCTCCTTTAAAATTTTGGGGAGATTGTGTCCAAACTGCTACATACCTTATAAATAGGACACCTACTCCCTTATTACAAGGGAAAACACCTTTTGATATGCTTTTTGATAGACCTCCTGATCTTACTCATCTTAGAGTATTTGGTTCTCTTTGTTATGCCAAAAACATGCCTGTTTTGGATAAATTTTCCCCTAGATCCATACCTTGTATATTTCTAGGGTATGATGTTAATCAAAAGGCTTATAAGCTAATGAACATTGCCACTAATAAATTCTTTACATCTAGAGATGTTCACTTTCATGAATCTATATTTCCCTTTTCTGTCATTAATAAGACCCCTCAAGACCATCTTATAGTGACTGATTCCAATGTCTTTTATGAAGACCTTATCATTCCTTATGTGCCTACTGAGGATACTGATGATCACAGTCATGAATCTCCTATTACTCATGATGATACTATTACTGCTGATGATATTTCTCTTGTTCCCAGGAGATCCTCCAGGATTCCTACAAAACCTACTTGGACACAAGACTATGAGTGTCCTACTTTGAGTAATGTATCTGTGGCTTACCCTTTATCTTCTTACATTTCATATTCTCATCTTAATGCTTGTCAAAAACAGAGTATTCTGTCTTTGAATGTTTTTTCTGAACCTACCAATTTTATGGAAGCTGCTAAAGATGTAAGATGGAGAATTGCCATGGATAATGAGATAAAAGCCTTGGAATTGAATAAAACATGGGAAATTGTAACTTTGCCCCTAATAAAAAACCTATTGGTTGCAAATGGGTCTACAAGGTTAAATTACATTCTGATGGCACTTTGGATAGGTTTAAAGATAGATTAGTAGCCAAAGGCTATAATCAAAAGGCAGGGCTTGATTATCATGAGACTTTTAGCCCTGTAGTCAAGATTGTTACTGTTAGGACTGTCTTGACCCTTGCTTCTGCTAATAACTGGTCTATCTTTCAATTGGATGTCACTAATGCCTTTTTGCAGGGTGATTTATATGAGGAAGTGTATATGTCTATCCCTGAAGGATTTAGCAATCAGGGGGAGCTCACTGTTACTACTAATGCTGATTCCACCTTAGCAGATTCTGGTTCTACAGGTTCAGGTATCTCTTCTCAACCCAAAGTCTGTAGATTGCTTAAATCCTTGTATGGATTAAAGCAAGCCTCAAGACAATGGAATGAGAAATTCACTAATTCTCTTCTTGATATTGGTTAAATTCAATCCTTGCATGATTATTCCTTATTTACCAAGCATGATGGGAGTAAACTGGTTGTGCTATTAGTTTATGTTGATGATATTATCATCACAGGAAATGACAAGGACATGATTTATGATCTTAAGCATTATTTACACAAAACTTTTCATATTAAAGATTTAGGTGAATTAACCTATTTTTTGGGAATAGAAGTCTATAGGAATGCTGAAGGTATTCATTTGAGTCAGAGAAAGTATGTCATTGATTTGTTAAAGGAAACTGGTATGACTGGTTGTAAACCAGTTTCTACTCCCCTTGAACAAAATTTGAAACTTACCAGCAGAGATTATGATAAAGCTTTAAATTCCACTGATGATGATTCTTTATTGGAGAATGTTAATGAATATCAAAGGCTGGTAGGTAAATTGATCTATTTAGGTATGACTAGGCCTGACCTTGCTTATTCTGTTCACATCTTGTTTCAGTTTATGCATAATCCTAAAGTTTCTCACTGGAATGCAGCCTTAAGGGTCTTGAGATATCTCAAAGGGACAGCAGGTTTTGGTATTTTTCTGTCATCTTCTTGCCAATTGAAACTGACCATGTTTTGTGATGCAGATTGGGCATCGTGCATTATGTCCAGAAAGTCTATTTCAGGGTTCTTTGTCAAGCTTGGAGAATCTCTTATCTCATGGAAAACAAAAAGACAGAACACCATTTCTAGATCATCCTGTGAAGCAGAGTATAGATTAGTTGCTGTAGCAAGCTGTGAAGTAATTTGGATCATTGGGCTATTGAAAGACTTAGGAGTTCATGTCAAGCAGCCTGTGGAAGTTTTCAGTGATAGTAAGTCCGCTATAAGCCTTGCCACTAATCCAGTATTCCACGAGACGACAAAGCATATAGAGATCGACTGTCACATGATTAGAGATTTGATCAAGAAGGGATTGATTTGTCTTAAGTATGTTACAACTGCAGAACAGCCAGCCGATTTGTTAACTAAAGGCTTGGGCAGAGATCAACATTATTATCTTCTTAGCAAGTTTGGTTTGGTGAATGTTTTCAAGGATAACCAAACTTGAGGGGGAGTGTTAAGTGTATATTTGGGCTTTGCTGTGTTTGGGTTTATGTGGGCCTGTTATGTTTTGAGCCCATCTGATATGTGTTAGTATATGAGTGAGTTTTTGTATCGATAGTCATTAAGACTAATCATTCTGTATTTTCATATTTTTGATATCAATGAAGAATTCTTCTTCTCTTTCAATGTCTTCCCAAATATCAACAGTATTAATCCATGGGTAGTTTGAGCTTTTTAACACCCCTTAAAAAGCACCTGCCGTAGGACGATTTCTTTCCTGGTTCACTATATCAGTACACTAGTTGATGCACAGAAGATGAGAGGGTAGCCTAGATGAGAACTTGACGGATACAAAGTAAAGGGACAAAATCCTGGGATTTAAAAGCTTCAAAATTAACGTACGAAAAGATTTTAATTCGAATAAAATTACAACTAAATACACAAACACCCCATCAAATAGAACTCAATACACTTAGGACATGATTGGTATACTGGAATGAGGTGGGAATGGAATCAACATTCCTGAGTTCATTCCCATTACTATGATTGGTATGTTTTTATGTCGGGAATGGTCATTCCTGTTGGAATCCCTATTCCCATAAGTATGGGAATAGTGATACCTTCCATCCCCCTTGGTATTAGCTATTCCTTATCTATTGTGACTTAACTTTTTTTTATTTCTTGTGATAAAATTATTTTTTTTCACACTAATAAAAAAGTCTTGAAAGATTAACGAATGCAATATATATATTTTCTACTTATGATTAATTATCTTAAATTATTTTAAAAATAATATAAATAATTAATAAATTAAAAAAATATTTAAATGCATTGAAAAAACAAAAAAAGATGCATATTATTTTTCCTACGTAGTCGAAAATATTTTTATCAATAAGAATTAGTTTAATTATAATAAATATAATTTCAAATGTAACAAGAATAGAGAAAACATACAAAATTGCATTGACAAAATTTAAAATAAGTGCGTTTAATAAATAATACCTCATCCTTAAACTAGTTTATCGATAAAAAAGTAATAGAAAACGTGGATTATTGTATAGACAATAATACATATATAACTTTTCCAATTATCATCTACGAACTATATTTTTCCGTCTTTCATTGCTTTCTCCACTTTTTTTGTCGTGTCTCTTGTTATTTTTCTTTAAATGAAAGTTTTAAAATCTCACATCATTTAAATTTAAAAAAACTAGATTGGATACAAATTTGTATTCAAGTTTAATAAATAACACAAATATACGAATATACAAAACATATAAAATATATTAAAAAAAGATCACATTTCTCAAATTCATTTTTTATCACTAATTGCTTGATTGGAACAAATAAATGAATAATAATTCAATTCCTTTCTCATTCCTTGAGTATACCAATCATAGTATTTATGAAATTAATATCATTCATTTCCCATCTTAATTCCATTCCTTATATCATTTCATTCCTACTCAATTCCATTCATTCATACCAATCACGTCCTTAGGTTGTGAACTTTTGGCCCTTTTTCTAAATCCTGGCTCTCTCCTAGATACAACATTACAAAGCTAAATCTTATATATATATATATATATATACATATGCAAATTTCACACACACACACACACAAAGCAGCTTTTCAATAGCAATGAAACAGAGTTAGAGTTACGTTTTATATCTACACAAAATCCAAAGACAAAACAACAACAAAACATAGTAGCCCAGATGACAAACTGATCATTACAAACAAAAGGGGCAATCAAAATCCACCAAATTAAAAACCTGTCAAAATTAAAAGTACACAATTAACCTATGCTAACTCAAACACAACAACAACAGTTAGAATATAGCCCAGATTGAATGTTTGCTAATACAAGTGGAGGGCTCTTTGAAAAAAATCAGAACTGAAACGAGAGACAAAGCAGTGCCCACCTTAGCAGCAAACACCACTTTTCTCGGGTCGGATCTTCCCATCTCGTATGCACTAATTGCAGTTCCCTTAACATCGCTCCACCACCTAGAAAATCTGAAATTGAAGAAGTGATTTTATTCAGTTTAATGAGCATGAGCAATCACAAAATCTGAAATTGAAGAAGTGATGAATTTTGAAATAAAAATAAAATTGGCAAAAATTGTTGAAAGAGAGAAAATCAAAATAACTATTTTTGGGTTTGGATATCTTTTTTCAGTTTTATATTTGTAAAACTTCAACAAGTTATTTGAAATTTGAAATTGAAATTTTGGGCGGAAATCTAATTCCAAATTCTGAATGGCGGGGCCTGGAATTTTGAGGAAGAAGAAAGGTCTAGTTAACTCCGATTAAGTTACCCTAATTATATGAATTGAAAAAGTAAATATTAATGGCTGGACACGTGGCGGGTCGAGATTGGCCGGGACCAACAGTCTCGGCCCATGATAGATTTCCCCGCCCTAGCCACAAATGAACAACTTGTCCACCAATCACAAGTTACTTTCAGACAGCTAATGTCGATTTCATCCAAGATTTAGTATACAATATGACATCCCACCCCACCCCACCAAAATTTAAAAAAAAAAAAAGGAAAATTTCACATAAACCCCTCACTTATTATTTAATTACAAAAAAACCATTCACTATTTGGAAATTTCTTACAAGGGTATGTAAATTCTTAAAATTTTATGTCTGCTAAACTTACAATCATAAACAATTGATGTGAGCAAGATGTAAGAAAATCAATCAACTCAATACATCATAACCTAGAACGACGAATGCATTTCATAGGATTGAAGGTTGACGAATGCCTTGGACTTAACGACACTCTTCTTATCGAGGGTGAATATCCTATATCCCAATCTTCAACATTCTTTGGGACACAAGCATCGAACAAGAATTGACCTAAAACACCATGGGCACTAATTTTCGGTGGATTAGACAAAAGTATGTGACCTTCTTTTCGTTCATCATGCTCCGATCCAAAACCCCTGTCCTCATGATATGCTAAAGAGGTAGGCACAAAGAAATGGTCATTCAAATCGAGGGCGATTCTTGGGAAACTCTCACTTGATTTTGCTGCTTTTCTGAGATTGCTAAACGGGTCTGAAATCTCACTGTCTGTGCCTTCCATGCCCATTTTCTCACCTTCGAGCTGTCGTATTCGTTGAGAGTAGATTACAGAGGCTTTTCCTAGTAGCTCCTTCACAGCTGCTCTGTATTCTTCAGGATAATGCCGAAAATGACCTGTTCCAGAGGTTAAGATGTATCAGGAACTAGCAAAACCAAGAAAACTCAAGTAGCAGAAGAGGAATTAACTAAGCTTCATGTTACATACACATTACCAAGGATAAAGTTCTTTATTTCTTTGTCAAGATGAATTGCCCAAATAAGTCGACAACTAATTTCGATATCCTACTTCCTTTTATGCAACAAACAAAGAATAAGATGGACAAAATTAGTATTAAATATTGCAATTTCATAAATACGTATTAGTGGGTATCAATCCCACTCCTACAAGCTAATCGAGCTTAAGGGTATGATTTATGTTTCTGCATTTATGCCTTGTGTTCACGTTCATTCTCCCATTAAGGCATTTGATAAGCTCAAAATACACATCTATATTTGGTCTGATTACAGATGTATATCAGAGCATTTCGAATGGCATATACACATGAGAAACATTTCAAATGAAGAAAAAAATATTAACAGTATCTAGAAACAATAGAAGAATAGTAGTACAAATATAACATTGTCATTCATCATTTGTTACAACCTAAGAATAGTTGTCAAACATCGTGATTGTAAATAGCTAGCATAGACCAAGAAGAACGAGAACAATGTATTGAAAAGTTGAAAACATACCAACATGAGACGAGCTGTTCCATTTAACCAGTTTAACATCAGCTCCAAGGTCTTTAAGCCTGTTGGCAAAATTACAAATTATGTGAATCGGAGCAAGATCATCATCCTCCGAGCATAATATGAGATACGGAGCCCCCATGCTCTGATAAAAATTATATATCGACAGTTAAAATAGTGAACGACCAATCAAAGACTAGGAGAATTAACTTCAATCATTAAATCTGTCAGATTCTTACAACTGTGGCATAGAGAGTCTGCCAATACTCAGCACGTTGTGATTCAAATCTGCTAAGAAACAGAGCATCTAGACTGGAAGAAATTCCCTTTGCAATCCATGTTGCCAACAATGGAGGGCGTGACATTTTAAGAACGGTTGGATGAAGAACAAAACGAGTGCCCAAGTCACTTACAAAATCCACTGGAGTAGAATCAAACATGTGCCCAGAAACACAGTCTCTAATGAGCCGATAGTCATCCTTCACATAACAATAAGCCATAAAATCAGCAAATGATTGTAATAAATTTGAAAATTGAGATTCTTGTAAAATGAGCATAAAAAAACTTAGCCAATTTGGATCATTTCATCAACAATTGGTATAAATATATTATCTAATAAGGTTGAAATTAACATCATCGTAATATGGATGTGTTATTATAGAAGCCTGGAAAAGTATACCAGATTGATTTGCTCTTCAGATTTTCCCTCAATTATCTGCAACCAAATGGAAGAGGGTTAAATCTTATTATTCCACATAGCTTAACCAAGATAAGTCATTATTCGGGTTTCTAAAATGGAACGAACTATATATAAGAAACATAAACTTCTGACAAGAATAGCATTCACCTGAAGAACCTTGTACATGCAAGCTTTTGGACCACCAGAGAAGGAAGCAAACACAACAGGGCACGGTCTGACTTTTAGAACCTGAATAAGATAATAAATGAAATAACTCAATCAGCTACTAAGGATTAATAAAGACAATTTGCATTACACAAAAATGTTCTGTAATCTGGCAGTTACATAGAATGATTTCTCATATTCTCTTTTGTGTTTTCTGTTCCAGCTTTTATTTTTTATGTTCTTCTTTTGGAGAAAGAGATGATGTCATGAAAATAGCGTAGATGAATTATATAGGACTGACCTGAACGAGCTCCTTAACGATTTCTAGTGCCAATGATGCAGCCTTATCCGGAAAGAATCTGCATATGTATGGATATTATCATCATTCTTAAAGATTAAAACATTATAACACACTTTTATTAATGCTTTTGCACTTGAATGCAACAATCCTTACAACAAAGAAGGAGCTATTTCTATTTCGAAACAGATTACTGCGTAGCTGAACCGAAAACCAAACATCCCACCAATAAAACAAGTGAATTCCACAAAGAAACTTGAATTTACTAATATTTATCTTATTAAATGTTTATATCCCAAAAGATAATAAATCCAAGAAATTTTGTTATCTGCAAATAACACCATCACATGATCAATCATTTGAAATCTCAATTGAAACAACGGTGAAATACAATTTATACCCCTGGATTATAGTTCAAGGGTATAATTTGTACATTACCCTCAAGAAAAGCTTATTGCACTGTGTTTCTCAAAACAAAAAATACACATGATGCAGATAAAATCTTGAGCAAATTGGGACAAAGTACAAACTCAAGGTTGCGCACAATGAAGCATCAACAGTGAACAAGTGAATTGAATTGAATTTATGCTTACAGATTGAGGAATTGAGAGTGGCAAACAAGGGAATTCCATCCAAGAGAGGAATAAAGATCAACATAGTTCTTCAAGTGTTTGTCCTCACTTGACATCCATGCAAACACCACTACTATCCCTTCAACGAATTTCCCTTCTTCCTTTCTTCCCCAATAATACCTTCCCCCAAATCCCCACATTTTCTTCTTTTTTTCTCCTTTCTTTCAAATATTGAAGATCTCAGGATTTCTTAAAAACGGGTGAAAATCCAAAACCAATAGAGATTGTAGCTGTCTTGAAGAAATTGTGAAAATGGGCTTATGAGTTGTGAAATTATAGGTGATCAAGGGGCAAGATTTTTCTATCTTTGGTTTGGGATTTTCGTGGGAAAATTTGTTTGAAGCTCTGCAACCGACGATCCAATTCTCATTCCACAATCCCAAAATCAAAATCATAAGATTAAATACCAAATCTATCTCCAATTACGCCATTGAAAAGTGTGCCATACTCTCATCTCATATCATGTGGTGGGTTCCTTAATGGAATAATTCATTTCTCATTATAAAGATTATTGGCTTAGGAGTGAAAAATGTGGATATTTTAATGTTGGCGGTTGATTCTAGATTATTTGTATTAGAGGTAGTTTAATGGAATAAATTGGTGCCCAAGTTGAATTATCATTAAGCTTCGGAATATGTATTTCAGCTACCCTACATAGTTAATTAAATCAAAGTTAAATGAGTTTTAATTGAACCAATACATTTAATTTTTTCCCATATATTTTATTATAATCAAGATGTGGATGGATAGGGCTACAAACATGTCAAAACTCAAATAAAATTTTATCAAAAAATCTCAAATTGAGTATTAATAAGCTCTAGATGTAGATCCAAACCACTCAATCTTTTATTATGAAAAATTGGATCAAGTGACATAAATATCATTTGATATTATGACGTGGAGGGATTTGAGTGGTTGCTGATAATTAAATTGGATCCAGTTGGGAAAATGAGAAGTTGCTACGTGGCACAACACAGTCCTCACATTTCTAAATGCACAAATACATTAAAAAATAGTTTTGTACAGTATTGATTACACGCTACAATCCGGATGCAAGGTACATACATATTGAATACGGATTTGAAGTACCCAAATATCAAATTAAATAAGTTAAATTAGGAAATATGTATAGAAGTATTTAGTACTTTTTGGATTCAAATGAGTTACTTTTTCTAACTATTTAATATTCTTTTGTCAAAATTATTTTTTTTCAGTTGTTTACCTTAAAAATTATAAACTAAAAACATATTTCAACACAAAACAATCATGATTAATTAGAAAATGATAGAAATTAGAAGTGAGAAATATACATTCCATCTTTTGTTATTATTTTCGCTGTAATTATTCTTCATTCCAACTATGGTCGAAATCAAATTCTTCTTTTACTGCAAATGTGATCAGAATCATCTTGTTCTGCGCTTGAGTTTTTTAATTACTATTCAAGTAAGTTATTTAGCACTTAAGAATATTTTTAGTATTTTTTAAATTTATTAATTACTTTGTTGTTATGTTGAGTATAAACTTTGAATTGTAAATATATAAATTGATAAAAATTCTATTACTTTTAATAATATACAATTATGTTTTTTTAAATTGAGATTTTGATTTTTGTAATATACTCCCAAGTCCCAACTAGGTCTCAATCTTATTAGTTTGTAAAATAAAATTAAAAAGTTGATACGTCTATTTTGACTAATTGATGGAATTAGTTGACCGTTTTGTTGCTTATAACTATGGTTATTATTTGTAAACGTCTTCTATGTTTAGTAAGTTTATAATCATTTGATTGCGAAATTACTACTGAGGATTGTAAAAGAACTAAGTTTTCATAATATATTATCATATCCCCATCGTATCGTACCATATAAGTTTGAAAATTCTCATATTTCATACCCGAGTCGTATTCTATTTGTATTTGTGTATCATAGTTTTTAGGCTATATTTAGACACTATTTTCAGGAATAAGATTATGTTGAGACTTGAGATGTCCAAAACACGTAAAAATCTTTTTAATTCATTTACTCATAATTATCTATATTTATAATAATAATAATAATAATAATATAAAAGTATGAATTTTCTTGGTGATTCTTTCAATTATAAAATGATATAATTGGCTCTAATTAAGTAACCTTATTCATGTATTACTATTGAATTTTCTTGGTGATTCTTTCAATTTTAAAATGATATAATTGGCTCTAATTAAGTAACCTTATTCATGTATTACTATTATTAGTACTATTGTTATTATTATTATTATTATTATTATTTCTATTAATTACATACTAATTGCATGCAGTAATACCAACAAATGAAAAATAAGTTAGTGAACATTTCAATTAATATTACAAAGTAAGTAAGTAACTAATATTTGTTACTAATATTAGTATTCTTACTATTTCTATTAATTACATACTAGTTCCAAACAGCATTGACAACAAATGAAAAATAAATTTGTGAGCATTTCAATTAATATTACAAAGTAACTAATATTTGTTACTAATATTATTATTCTTACTACTATTTCTATAAATTCCATTGTAATTCCATGCAGTAATGACAACAAATGAGAAAAAATGTAGTGGACATTTATTAGCCAATAATATACAAATATTTTGAAGTAATAATATTAAGGGAAAATTACATCCACCTCCGTTGTGTTATGTCGTAATTATAGAAAAATTCCTTTACTTTTTCATAATTACAGATACCTCCCCTGACGTGCGCTGCCCGTCATTTTTCCTGCCCGAGATGGTAAAAAGTCCAATTTGTCCCTACTATTTCTGAGGGAAAAAAATAAAAAAATAAAACAAATTGTGAAAACTAAAATGACCAAAATACCCTTACCTATAATAATAATGGGTCAACACCTTTAGTACGTACACTTTGATTCATTTTTTTGAAACAATTATGCGAATGCATTTCACTATTAGAACACTTAAAATTCAAAATTAAATTTTTAAAGGTAACATATTGACTCACATTTGCTTTTCTCAATTTCAATATATAACAACACTTGGCGTTGATATTTTATACTAAATAACCAAAAAAGAAATGACACATATATATATATAATTAAAAGAGAAATGCTATATATCACTGTTCTTTTTTCACCGATTGGTCACTGACGCTGGATATGGTAGGATATTTTTTTATTATAGTAAACATAAATTACGGAGATCATATTAAATGCATTTATTAAATGTAATTTTTATCATATTTTGAAAAAGCGAAAAAAGAGTGAACTATAACCGGTGGTATATAGCATCACTTTATTAATAAACAATTAGAATACATATAATATCAACTACTATTAGATACATATAAACTATTCATTTATATATAATAAGTATTATGATTTTAAAACTATATTATAACTTTCAATCATTATATAATTATTAATAGATAAAAGTTCAATAATTTGACTGCTACACTAATTCATGTTCCATTTGGAAACAAAACGAAATATTATCTCAAAAAAACATAAACTCATAAATCAACTTCCAGAATAAAACAAAATACAATCTCATATATAATGCATGCGCCCAAAAAAAAATTCTCATCAAAATAATCAACCAAAACAAAATCAAATATAACCTAATCAGTTGCCACATTAATTGGAAAATTTAGGCATTATTTATTTATATTTTTGAATTTAATTTTAAAATATTAAATCAGAAAATTATATATAAACTTAACACATCATTATTTTCAATTCTAGTTTTTAGATTTCTCTATAATTTCATATCACTCATAATATATATCATTTTAGAGTCCACATATTCACCAATTAAAACTATTTAATATAATATCTTTCCTACTTTATAATTTTTAAACTTATACAATAACTAGCACAATAATTTAATACATCACCTATCTACCTATTATTATTGATTTGATATATTTCTACTAATATAAACAAACACACATCATTTTTATATAAATTTTGGTAATACAAAATTTTTGATATACTCAAATTCCAAACCCAAAAACAGAAATAAAATATGTTCATATATTTCAAAGAAAATTCTATAAAAAATGCATTTGACTACCATTCTAATTTCAATACTTTTTCATAGAAAAGAATTTTCAAGTTTCTATTTAAATTTTTTGAGAATTTCGGAAAAACTAGCTAATTTTCATCAAATATAATTTTTTTTGTAACATTCATAATTTGTCAGTTTACCTTTAGAGTAGAAGAGCTCCAACTACTTTTCAATACGTTAGGAAATATCAATTACATTTCTTAAAATTTATAATATTATGAATTTAATAAAATATTATTTCCCAAAAAATATTATAATTTTTTTTTTAATTTCAAGGAATTTCAGGTTTAGATTAAATTTTGAAAAATATTCATTAAAATTATATTGAATGAAGTTTCAGTCGGAGTTTCAAAAACAGAAAAAAATTCGATCCAACTGTTAAAAATTTGAGAAAAAACGTGGCAACTCTGAAGTCCGTGAAATCGGAAAAGAAATAGCCAAACTATTAGTTCAGAAAAATAGGTAAAATTAGATTAGAAATAATTTTTGTTTTATGATAAACTTTTGCGGGGAGAATTGGCGCATCGCATCTCACTGAAGTCTGAGCAATAATTTGATCAATATATATTTTCTCAAAGGTTCGTCTTTCAATACTTCAGTCTGAGCCATCACTTGTTTTTCTGTAATGGGTTGAGTACGTCTATATATTTTTATTTCTATAATTACGTGCGATATTAGTGTGATTTCTACTTATCGTTTTCATTTGAATTTGTGGGCCTATTATGAAATTATGATATACATACATATGCTTATTTCCTGCAGTTATGTGTTCTATTGTGATTCGATCAGGGTATGATATACATACATATGCTTAGAACCAACGGAAGGCAACTTGAGGCCAGTATATAACTTAATTCATTTCGAATTTGGTTTGAAACCCTAGGTCAACGATTTTGGTAGTATTAGAATCAATGGATTTAGACCTAAGTCATGTTTGTTGCTGGGGTTTAAAAAAATTCGTGGTCTGAAACTCTGAATGCAATTGGAAAACCTAGAATGAAGAGAAAATCGTATTCATTTCCCATGTGTAGCATAATCCAGTTGATTGTGATGCTATTTGGCCTGCTTATCTTGATGATGGGAGATAGTTTATTCAGTTGTTTCTGATTATTGTTCTGGTAGTTTTGTATTATCTTGTGTTTAGTTTTAATAGTACATAATTAACTTATTAGACACCTTTTGGTGAGATTCGACGAAGCCCTTATCCATTTCTTCATTTCTGAGAAACATTCAGATTTTAAACGACCATTACAAAATTTGGAGCCCTTGATGTTGTATTCGAGTAATGAGGAATTTTGACTGCAGAGGTTGATTGACCACACTCGTCTCAAATTTATTCCCCCCCCCCCCCAATCATATAAAGGATGTCTGATGCCTTGGTATTTTACTATAGAAGAAGAAATTTACGGTAGTATGCGACGTTTATACCAGTTTAAACTAGAAGTATGTTCTTTAGAAAATGAGGTTTTATATACAAACAGAGTATATACAAATTGAATTAAAAACATAACATTTTACAAGATAGTGAATAAGGGCAACTTTCAAAGGAATTGATTTCTGTTAGTTCCAAAAAAAGTCAAGAGGGGCAACATTTATCAAGAGTGTGTACTACTTTTTCCTTTTTTTGATGTTTTAGTGTGACACTATAAATACTCCTACATTCTCAGGTGAATATTTGTTGCTCTTGTTCAACAGATATTGATCTTATCTTATAGCGCATTGAATATTGAATTTATCAATGGGTGCTTGCATAATGAATTATGATGGAAGTGTCAATGAGAGTTTTTTTGTAGTTGTAGGCGAGGATCACATATTTCATTACTGAAATGCCTACTTTGCAGCCTTGGAGTTTAATACTCAACATTTCTGATGCATGTTTTAGTTAATTTATCTCTGTTATATAGTATTGCAATGATTTTTAGCTGTTAAATAGACTGACCATCAGCTATACAAAATTTCTCAGGGCTGTACTGAACGGGTTCTTATTTCTTTGAAAACAACATATTCTTTTTTTACCCCTTTCCATATCATATAAATTTTTTTTACTCACAGTTAAGCTCTTTATGCATTTTAGAGAAAATACAACAACACAACCCATGCTGGCATTCAACAAGGCCTCTTTCAAGATTAACTACATCAAATTTAACGTACAAAGATGAATCCTGCCAGCGAAAGACCACCATGGACTGTATTCGAAGCTGTGAAGACAATATCCATAGCTCCTGAGGCACTTATGGCTGAGATCAATTCTGCCATTACAGCTCTCGAGTATGCTCGTGCTGCAACTTTCTTACAATCTCCCCCTCCCCCCGTTTCAAAGGCCAAAAACAGTAGTAAAAAGCTGAATAGCGAGTATGATGCTGTAATGGCTGATGAAGCTTACAAAGCGGGATTGGCAGCTATGGCTGCAGGGAAGATGGATAAGGCTGTAGTCTCGTTAAACACTGCTCTCTCCAAATGCCCACCTGACAAGACTTCTGCTATTGCTAAACTTCGATCGCTTATTTCTCTTACATCCCAACAGGTTAGGAAGACCAAATGACTCAATTAGTACATTGACGCACTTTAACATTGGTTTTCCCAAAATACTAATTCCCGATGCTCTGACCACTGTAGAATCATTGTTGCTATATTCGTTATGAATGAAATTAGTTTTTGGTCTGTTATAAATGTGTGACCTATAAGCATTTCATTAGTTTGATCACTTTATGTCGTTATACATTATTGTCCTTGAACTATTTGCCACAAGGTGTGCCCCGTGACTGAGCTTTTTTGTTATATTACGAAAATGGAGCCAAGTTTGAAAGGTGTGTTCCAGATTCAAGCATATTTTGGCATTTGATTAGTGGAAAAGGTACACGGAATGGATCCAAGTTCTAAAGATCTGTTTCAGATTTGAGCATATTTTGGCACAAACGTTTAAAGGCAGCATCCTCATGGTTCATTACTTGATGTGATTCTTTCGACCTTTGGAGTAATCTTGACCAAGAAGGGAGCTCTTCTGTGATTCGTGTTTGAAGACGTATTTCCTTGTTCAATTGTCTCACTGTTTGAAGGCTGATTGTGTTGCCAGCGACTGGCTTCGAGGTCACTTAACTAAAGTCGTTTTGGTCACTTAGTGGGTGTTTGGCTAAACTTATTTAAAACATCTTATAAGTTCTTACATCTTATAAGATGTTTTAAGAGCTTATAAGATGTTTCGTCTTATTTTAAAAATAAGCTCTTAAGTGTTTGGATAAAATAAGCCTTTGGACTTATAAGATGTTTTCAAATGTTATACGAGATAATTTGCGCAATAATAAGAATAAATATTTATCGGAGAAAGGTATTATTGGAAAGGAGAAAATTAACTAGGGTTATTTGTGTATTTTAAAAATATAAACAACATCCAAAATTTAAAAATTTTGAAATAAAGTGAGTTTGGCTAACTTATTTTTTATTAGCTTATAAGATCAAAACATCTTATTTTTTGGTCTTATAAGCCCTTATTAAAAAAAATTATCCAAACACTTTTCAAGAGAGAGCTTATAAGCTTAGCCAAACACCCTCTTAATTAAATGAATTAATTGTGTTAGTCCATGTACAACTACAATGTGAAATACGAAAATTCTGCAGTTAAAAAAAGAAAATTTATGCCCAAAAGATGAAAGCACTAAGATGAATAGGATAAAGGCGGAAGTCTCTTTATCTGATAAAGTGTAACTATCCAAATTCATTAGAGATGAATAGCATCTTTTTCACAAAATCAACCATTTAATTAGGTACCATGTCCTTGTTATCCATATTCTCGACGTTAAAGAAATGAAATATGGTCAAATATGCCAAGCCTTAAAGAACACAGGGACCCATGGTTGTTTTATTTCCTGATTTGAACGTTCACATACATAAATACATCCTCATACTACTGTTTAAGAAATCACTGTAAGAATCTACTTAAAGTAAACTTCAAAAATGGTTTTGCATCAGATACAGCAAGTGTAATAAAGTATATAGATATTACTTGTAGTCTGGTAAACTTTCTTATCTCCTTTAACTTAGGCTTCACCCCTAAGGAGTGTTAAAATTGTGGTATAGGTTGAAATGACACTATCATAGAAAGGATACAAAATACAAACATATTTTCTCTACCATATATATATATATATATATATCACTTTACCTACAAACAAACAATAAATCCCACCAAACTTACTCTTTTACATAATGATCATGTTTTATCAAGATGATTTACCAGATTCCCCAAAGAGATTCAAATGTTTTGCTTCATCCCTCAAGCATGCATTTTCCAAATGCCATTCTTTTCAAGACAAACTCTCCGTTTCAAGCCCGGAATCGGAAGAAATAGCCACTGATTTCGACGAAGAAGAGGAAGTAATTTTCACTTATTTCTCTATCTTGTTCTTCAAGGTTGTGTTTGGATGAAAGTAGTTTGATATTTTTCATCTGGGGCCAAAACTTTATATTTCAAAACTTTAGGCCAATTTTATTTTTTGTAATTTGAGTGAGTGCAGTTGCTACTACGACTACGAGCCCCTTAATTCATCCCTGGATATAAGGATTTCAAAATCTATGATAACAACTACATCGAGCCCGTTTGAATAAATATCATTTTGAACTGTTTTTGTCAATCATCACATTCAAAGCCATACTTCCAATCTCATCTTCTTATCCTCATGAGTTGAAAAATGTTTGCAGGTATTTGTTTCAGCAATCATAAGTAGATACATGGAATCAAAAAGCAAACGCAAGTCTGCCATTGGGAAAGATAGCTTCAAATGGGCTCTATCCCCAGATAGAGACGAGTTTTACTCTGCTAATAGCAGGCTATCCCGATGTTCAAGTGCCATTAGTTTCGACGAATACGTCTCAGTCAAGACACGTTTCTCACGATCATCGAGCTTGAACAAGATCGATTTTCAAGATTTTGGGAGGCGATCGGTTATTCTGGAGTTAATCCACTGTGAAGGGTGGCCTTTTGGCCTTTGCCGGAAGGCCTTGCTGCTGCCCCCTCTGCCAAAGTCTCCTTCTGATTCTTGGTCGTGGAGAAAGAGTGGCAGAATGGTAAAATTGCATTGATGACTTTATATTCTATGGTGTAGTTCTAAAGATTGTAAAGAATAAAGTGATCAATAATGAGTTACATTACCTTTAAATGTTGTGAATCTATTGGAGAGAGAACTTAAGGCTGCTTTTTTCCTTTCGTTAGTTGTTCTTCGAAAATATTTCGTAGTTTCGTATCTGTTTTTGATGCTCTTTAACTAATATTCGTACGTTGGAAAGTATGTGTAAGGGCAGTGTATATGTAAATGGTACTAGTCGATACTAAAGTTTTGGTTTTTTGGCTTAACGCAGTATAGCCCACCAATGTTTATGATTATTGACAATTGTTTCCTAAAGTACAACGATTAGTTTATGGAGATCGTTACAAAGCAAATATCGAGAATCGTCAAACAAAATAATGTTGGAACGTTCTTGGCTGAACGTGACTATGATGCTCGGAAGTACAATAGAGAATTTTTATGTGCAAAAGAGAACAAGATACGAACATATGTCTTCATGTACAGTTGGTATACCAATTAAATTTATTTTGTATATTGAGATAAACCGTTCAATATATAATATGGATAAGAACATGGACATTTGAAAGCAAGGATATGCAATAGCCTCATTCCTCCACATATCTATCAACATATAATCAAAGGTGTGGAGCAAAATCATTACACTTCATAGCTATCATCTAAACCACTTTCTTCTAATGGCTGCAAGTAACAATGAGCTTCACTTTGAGTTTCTCCCATTTATCAAAGCATACAAAAATGGCCATGTCGAAAGACTAATAGGAACTGACTCGATTCCCCCAGGCACTGATCCTCAAACCGGCGTTATATCAAAAGATGTCACAAATATAATCCCAGAAACAGAAGTCTATGCCAGAATCTACCTTCCTAAACTAACCAGCAACAATCAAAAGCTTCCTCTCCTTGTTTACTTCCATGGAGGGGCATTTATGTCTTTCACACCCTCTTCATCCCTGTACCACAATTACCTCAATGCCCTCGTATCTGAATCCCAAGTCATTGCAGTTTCTGTGCACTACAGAAGGGCTCCTGAGTATCATCTTCCCATTGCTTATGAAGATTCATGGGCTGTGTTCCAGTGGGTGACGTCCCATTGTAACGGAGATGGTCCCGAGTCTTTATTAAATCGCCATGCAGATTTTCGACATGTGTTTCTCTCAGGCGACTGTGCCGGTGCGAATATAGTCCATAACTTGGCTATGGCAGCTGGAAATTCTGAAACAGGGGTAAATGTGGAAATCCTGGGGATTGCTTTGGTGGATCCGTATTTTTGGGGGTCGGATCCTATCGGGTCGGAGGCTTTGAACCCGGATGGGAAAGCGAGGTTAGATGGGTTGTGGGCTTTGGTGTGCCCATCGTGCCCGAGTAATGATGACCCGTGGGTCAACCCGACGGGAGAGGGTTCCCCGAGTTTGGCCGGGTTGGGTTGTTGGAGGGTGCTGGTTTGTGTGGCTGAGAAGGATATACTGAAGGATAGGGGTTGGGTTTACTTTCAAGTTTTGGGTCGGAGCGGGTGGATGGGTACGGTTGAGATCCATGAAGCAGACGGGCAGGGCAATTGTTTTCATTTATATGACTTGAATTGTGATAGGGCCAAAGAGAGGATCACAAGACTGGCTCATTTCTTCAATAGAGACATGCCTCCTTTGCTTCGATAATGTATTGAGTACTTATTTGTTGTTATGAGATTGTAACTCTATAGAAATTCATTGTTTGTGAAAATTGAACAGAATTTACATATTTTACTAAGCCAACTTATTGGAGATTATTAGATAATTTTAAAATTATAAGTTTCAGTATAATCACAATCATTTATATATAATGGACCTCACATTAGTATCACCAAATGAATACTTGTTATTGTTCGGGGAATCGGGATTTTGAGTTTTGAAACTTGAAGGTAATTTGTGCTCCAATATCGAATCACGATGTGGTGGTATACGAAGATTATTAATCTCGTCTCATTGATATTTTATAATTTATATTAAAAAAAACTAAATTAGAATGTTAATATTGAAGTATCACATCTAATTTCATCAAAAAATTACAAATAAGGTGATGTTTTATGACTAAAGATAATACTTTTACCATCTTCAAAGTGGAAAATCATTAGTTATCCAATCTACATCACCATCATATTTAAATTTGCCAGTTAAGTGTACTTTATATAAAGAAAATAAAGTGATTAGGACAAGTTTGACCATGAAAGCAAATAAGTTAATTGCGTTCATATCTTATAGCGGCATTATTTCATAGTTGAAAGCAACATTATATTTTTCTTTTGAATAGCTAAATTTCACTCAAACAGTGAGTTTGGCCCACATATTGCGTAATAGATCATATATGGGAATTGGTTACCCTGAAATTGATTATAACAAAGCACGAACTTCTAACATGTCAAAATGTGATTTTGTAATGTAACAAAATTCAATCAAATTATACAAAGAGGCCACGCACTCACCTAGATAGTATTAGTGCCCCGAATTCAAAATTTGACGTTTTAATAATAGGATTTGAGTATAAATGAGTTGAGCTCAAGTTAATGTTTATGGAATTTTCAAACTTAAACTTGAACTCGTTCATATTTTTCTAACTCCGAGCTCTGCTCAAAATCGAAGAGCCTAATGTTTGAGACGTAAGCTCAAGACGAGTTGAGCTCGAGCTTGAAAAAATAATTTAGTTACTTTTAATTTTTTTAAACCAAATACATTAATTCTATTTTTTATTATTTCTAATTGACTTGTTAAATTAGGGTAATAATATTTATCTAAATTAATAATGTAACTAATTAAGTATATTCTAGATAGATAATTAATATTCTATGTATTTTTTATTAAGTAATATTTATAAATTATGAGGTAAGAAATATGTTTATTTAACTTATATTGCATAAATGTATATACATCTACATGTATATATATAAAAAGTATGCGTGCATCATAGATACATGATTTAATTAATCAATTCGTAGAAATACATATCACAAGATATAAACTAAAGTATTATAAATAATTGTATAGTTTGCGTGACATGCATAAATTAAAATGTTATTATGTATTATTTTAATATACTCTAAATAAAATTTGAAGTATTAGTTTCAAAAAAACTTCACTATTTATAATCATAATAAAAAATAAAATTAAAAATGATAAAAACTCGCAAGCCAGCGCCTAAGATTATGGACAATTATAAGTAAGCTCAAGTTCGATTCACAAATTTTCAAACTCGAAATGTTTGGTTTGAACTCACATTAACTCAAGTTCAAATCTAGCTCCTATCAAACAAACTCATCAAACTAATGAATCAGTTCATCTCATCTTAAACTATGAGTCTATGACGGGTTTTTGTATATAACCCTCCGAGGTATTTAGTATTAGCTAACACCTCCCTAAGGTATGAAATTTTGGTAACGAACCCCTTATGTTAAATTGACTGTTAGTCAACAGTTAAGTTAATGAACGAAATTGTAATTAACGCAAATTCCTATGATATAGTTTGTTTTAGTATATCTCTATACATTAAATATGTTTTCAATGTATTTATTTATTTTTTAATATTACAGTTGGAGATTGCATAACGTCTCAACATACTCAAATGAGCTATTAGGGTATTGCTTTAAATATACCCATATTAAGTTTATTATGACTTGGGTTGCTATTAAGTTTGTGATGACTTGGGTTGCTATTAAATATTAATATTCTCTTTTTATTAGATACATAACTAATTTTTCTATCGTTCGTCTTGTAAAATTCTTTCTACCTTGACTTACTATATGTCAAAACAAGTTTGAACAATTTTTCGTGTGTTTCAAGTTTGAAACTAGATTAGAAGTCTACTTGATTATGTGAAGAATGATAGAATACGTGCAAATAAATTAAGCAACTTGAGATCAATTAATATTCAACTGTGTTCAAGCTCATTTAAGCTTGATTTGATTAGTAATCAAACCAAACTCAAACATATTCTTTTTATTAAGTTTACTTTCAAATTATTAGATAGATAATATAATATATCTAAATGTTTAGATAAATAAATAAACATTTAAAATTGAGAAAAATTATTGTTATATAAAGTGAATTAATTTTTTTTTATGTTAGATCAACTTAATTGAAACTATGAATATAATAAAATGCATTATGGCGTAGTTAGAAATCTCCCTTCAAAATCCATACAAATATTTGTTGTTCCTTGTATTTATGTAGATTATAATTTTGCCCATAAACTTAACTGTTGACTAACGATCAACTTAACATAAAATGTTATTTACCAAAATTTCATACCTCAGGGTTGTTCGCTAATGTAAAATATCTCAGGGTATTATATAAAAAACCCAGTCTATGACATATTTTGAACTAGTCTAATTTCAACATCCGCATACACATCATAAGTCACATAACACCCCCACAAGATAAAATCATAAAAATAAATAAAATAAAACAATAAAAAAATTTGACTTAAGAAGATGTGCCTCTTAGTTTTGTGCTAGGAGTAAAAAATTTCTAGTCTATATATCTCCTTTTCTCGTGCGCTTAATTTTCAAACATTTCATCTCTCTCTCTCTCTGTCTCTTTTACACACAGACAGAAATATAGATGGAAACAATCGAACAAAAGGAAATTCTTCACGATGTCCCACCTTACCTAAGAGTGTACAAAGATGGAACGATAGAGAGATTCTTAGGTACAGGTGTTGCACCACCATCTCTCGACCCCGTCACCGGAGTTTCCTCCAAAGACGTCGTTTTCCAACCGGAAACCGGCGTCTCAGCCCGCCTCTACCGCCCTCCCAACCACCACCACAACCAGAAACTCCCCTTGGTAATCTACTTCCACGGCGGAGCATTCTGCATTTCATCAACAGCCGATCCCCTTTACCACAACATGCTCAACCTTCTAGTCAAAGAAGCTAACATCATCCTCGTTTCGGTCGACTACAGATTAGCCCCCGAGAACCCTCTCCCCGCCGCCTACGAAGATTCTTACGCAGCCCTCGAGTGGGTGGCGGCACACAGTTCCGGCGACGGCGCCGAAACTTGGCTAACGGAATATGCTGACTTCAACAAAGTGTTCCTAGCAGGGGATAGTGCCGGTGCCAATATATCCCACCACGCGGCGATTCGGGTCGGGTCGGATCCGGGTCTGGTCGGGTTGAAGATTTCGGGTATCCTGATGGTGCACCCGTACTTCTGGGGTGAGGAGGCGATTGGAGCTGAATTGGAGAATCCGATTTTCAAAGGGGTGGTGGATCAATGGTGGAGATTCGTTTGCCCGTCGGGTCGGGGATGTGACGACCCTTTGATCAACCCGTTTGTCGACGGAGCTCCGAGTGTGGCGGGATTGGCGTGTGGTAGGATACTGGTGTGTGTTGCAGGGAATGATATATTGAGGGAGAGAGGAAGAATGTATTATGAGAGTGTGTTGAAGAGCAAATGGGAAGGGAAAGCCGAGTATTTGGTGACACAAGGAGAGGATCATGTGTTTCATATTATTGATCCTACTAGTCACAATTCAATCAACCTTATCAAAAGTTGTGCTCAATTTATAAATTCATGATTTTGTGAATTAATTTTGTGTGTGTGGATTTCATGTTTCTTGAATTTTAATTCAAAGTCTTGTTTATTTCGATAATAAATTGGAAGAAAGGTGAATCTTATTGTGTAGAAACTCAGTTACGTTTTTGTGGTACAATTTCTATTCGATTTTGGCTGATGGATCTACTTAATTTTTTTTTTCCTGATATTAATAATAACGCCGACCAAACAATCCTATACTCAACCGACTATAAAAGATTGAAATAACAAATTGAAATTTACGGTTATTGTTATAGTCATTTTATTGGACGATGAAAGAAAAATCCGCAGTCGCTAACATAAGAGAGTGAAACTTAACTTATGTCATATCAGACAGGCTCAAAGATGTCAAATAAGCATTATCTAGAGGAATTTGAACTGTGATCAAGGATACAAGATTTAACGTACTAACTTTGCTGGACTATGACTACAAAGTTTAACTACCCAAATCAACTCTGCAAGGTTAATTGTTACTATTATGGATGCATATTCTGCTAGGTTTTAGGAACATATAAAATTGCATTACTATTCCGCAACTTGCATCGTGACATTAATCAACAATAAAGGCAATATTTAATACTTTTCATATCTAACATATAAGCCACGAATGTCAACTTTAGAAGATTACACTGTAACTAATTATGTGTTTGTTTAATCAATAAGTGAGACTTTTCTACTCTTGCTCGAGAGGCCATAAAATAAAAAAAACTTTAGGGTATCTGAATGTTGTGGCCTTGGTCACATGTTCAAATCTGATGAATGAATGTCTATTTGACTTCTCCACTGTGAATTTGCCAGCTATAAGCAATCTAGGCTGATTTACCTCTCTTGTGTGATTTGCATGCTATTACACAATAGCGAGGTTTACCCAGTGAGCACCTAACGCGGTTACGGGTTTTTCTTGTCATTAAAAAAAATTAATATTTGTCTGAATTGTTATTGCATTAATAGCTGATTAGAAGTGAAATATGAAAAAAAAAAAAAAAAAAGTTTGCGACAAATGACGAATATAGTGGATGATAAACAAAGCCAGTATGAGCTAATGACAAGTGACTACAAAAATAAAAAAGACAACCAAATATTCAACTTATTCAAGTGGAGAATATAAAACAAAAACCTATAAAAATATTATAAAATACAATTAATTAGGATTCATGTCTTAGTCAAACTGTCCATTGTTCCGTAGGCAGTATTGTATTTGTCACGCAAACTAACCGGGTATTTTATTCACCGTCATGTAAATAGTCTAATGAAACTCAAATTTTATCACGTAAATAGTTTAACTGAACTCATTTTTTTTATATAAGTAAAATTGAATAAATATACATACATATTACAATTTGGGAAAATATAATTATCAATTTTTATTTAAATATATTAACAACCTCATAGCTTTTGGATAAAGTCAGAATAAATAATTTTTTTTAAAGATGTGTTCTTATTCAAATATAAAATTTAAATTCAATTATCTGCCAATTAATATAAAATTCGGCTGCCACCGTTCAACAAAATTTTAGTCTAAATGAAATACTTTTGTTATCATGATTGTAGCCAATGTAATATTTAAAAAAACTGGATCTATAGCTGCACATAATACTAAAGGCATATTCAGAGCAACATTATAGGTTAATGAAATATAGAAATTTCTTATATTCAAATTATCCATCTTAATATATAGAGAGATATTATAGTTTTTAGAATTTTAAAATTAGTTAAATCTGTCTATATATATATATATCACAAACCTAACAATATTTAAATTATTTCTTTAATTCATGAGATAAGGTTTTACCTCCTCTCATATCAGCTACTGAATGAAAGAAATCAAGCCGTATATCTTGCTTAATTAACCGTGTATTAAAATTATCGAATCACGTATCTAATATATTATGTATATTTTGGTTGACTCTTACAATTGTTTTTAGGAAGATATCTAGCAAGTGATATTGACGCAATCTTTTTTTTTTTTTTTTGGTAATTATTTAACGAAAGTTGGTCATTATGTATTTAGATTTAATAAGATTTCACCTCAAATATTTAGCTACTTTTTTATTCTGCGTTTAATAGTTTTATACCTTCCACTCATTAAATTTCATGGTAAACTTTTGTATTTTGTTTTATTAATGTGGGGTCTGTTGCTTACACAATAATTAGCATTTTTCTCTCTAAGAAATAAAATAAAATAAAATTGGTATAATGGAGATAGAGCACAAGTCATCTATGCAGTTTTCACTTTCAACTTAATTGTTTTTACCTTTTGCTTCTCTTTTGAATTCAAATAAAAATCTATTTTTCTCTATCTATTTAAAAAGCTATTTTATTAAATTCAAGAATCATACATTAATAATTTTTTCTTTACTTATTTTTGCTCTTTAGCCGGTTCCATCTTGGTCCAATTTTAGATTATTCAGTAGTCCATAATGGGTTTTTCTATAGGACTCAATTAGACCCAGATAAGCCCAAACCATATTGGACCTGTGAATGTATGACCCATTTTGGAACAGATCCATTATAAATAAGATATTGATGTTATTCAATCCTTTATGAAACCCCACTGAAATATATTATATTATCAATTGTATTTACTACTTGATAGAAAAGCAAATCCACTAAGAAATTTTAATCATGATGATGGATATTTTTATTTTATTTGTTTTTGGTCAAAATATTAATTGGTGACACTTGTTCTCATAACTTTATTTTTCAATGTTTTGTGAGATTATAAAAGTACACGTACTTTACCCGCATGTTATTTATTTAATGGGTACTTGGAATTTGGGAATCAATTACAATTTGGATTTATTAAGAGCCACATGATGAAAAAACGTGCAACTCATTACTGTCGACCACTTAGTAGTAATTTAAAAAGTAATACGATAAACCATGTCATATGTCATAAAAATAGTTTAATTACTTTTTTGTGATATCTTAAATTAGGCTACTAACACCTAAAACTCTTCTTTTTTAAAAAAATTAAAATAAAAGTTACAACTTTATTCTTAACTAACTATGTTGAAATTTCCTCTTTAGTTGTTCCATAGTCATGTTTGTTTAAAAGAGTATTGTCAATGTATATAAATACTTATCACTCTATATTATTGAAGTGGCACCAAATGATATATATCCAACTATTAACATTTTTATAAATAATTAAAATTTGAAAATAACACTGAATACTGCCAAACTTTAAGAAGTTGTCTCATATGATAAGATTAATATCTCTGTGTATTGGAAAATCACATATTTTAACTAATCACACAAGCATATAATTAAGACCATCATACTTTCATGCTACTTGTATTTAAACTATAAGTAAGTACATTTGTAATATGAAATACATTTATATTTCATGTAATTAATAAAATATATATGCTACATATGTATATATATATTTTGATCACACTAGTAGTTTAATGATGATCATAAAAAAACAAGAATATAAAATATATATTAATTATTATATATAAAGGTATATTTGTCACTTTTAATTCTAATAAATGATAAATATAAGGTTGAGTGTAATATGCAGATTCAATTACATGCTTGAAAAAAGAAAAAAAAAATTAAAAATAGATAAACTCATAAACACAATATATATGTCATAATTAAGGTTCATACAAAACCTTGGCTCTGAATCCATACATCGGCTACGGTCTCGTGCCCTGATTGTTTAATTTTTAGTACCTAATTATTTTTAGGTCTTTTTGGCTGTCCTTTTCTTGTATATCATAATATTTTTCACACATATGAATTGTGACACCGGGTGCTTCTATTTCTGTAATTAAAAGATTCTATATAAAAATAAAAAAATTTACTTACGAGTATATATAATGAATTTGTGACATAATATATGAACTTAATAACTCATGTATCATAGTAGTTTATATAATAGATAACATTAATTTTTAGAGGGATATATATATGTCAAATTCAATATTAATTTATATCTATATCTATATCTAGCTATACTCCTATAAAAGTATGTATCTTTTGAAATGTTTGTTTTCATTGTATATTTACAATTTTACCCCTATTAATTATAATTAATTGAGAATAATTAAATAATATTTATTATTGTCACATTATGAAAACTAATGAGTATTGAATTCACATCACCCCATCTTGCCAAAACATAATGACATTAACTAGCACCTTTCAACTTTCAACATGCTATTAGTATGTAGTTAATATACACATCCTACTAAAACTCACTACACCACTTAATAACATTAGTCTTTTCGTCTCCCACACTTATGATAGAGAGTTTTTAGAGGTGTGCAGATGAATGTATAAGGGAAAATCTATCCCAGTCCCACCCCAATGGAGCCGGTCATTCTGGACCACACATTTGGGGTGGGGTGGGTGGTTTTTGTATGGGTAGTGTAGGTAAAAAATCACCCACCCCACCCCAAATGTGTGGTCTAGAATGACCGGCTCCATTGGGGTGGGACTGTGATAGAATTTCCCAATGTATAATGTCCAACTCTAGCACTTCTAGATCCTAAACATAGACCATGAACTCATAAACAATTTTTTTTTTTTTTTGAAATCAAATAAAGTACTATTTTGCTTAGTAGCATGAAAACGAAAATCTGAAATATTTCAGGCTTTAGGAATTGTTTATGGCTTTCACAATTTTATTACAAGTTTGCATGTTAAGTAGATTTATGATACGATCCAGTTTATAATACCAGCTTTATATATAGAAAATATCAGTCTTAGATGTAGAACATTATTGATTTTCTATTATCTAATCTTCTCTCATTCAAAAGTATGCAATTTCTGGTTAACTTTATGATGAAATGGATTAAAATGCACATAGATGGTTGATGCTTGGGGATGGAGTCTATTTTCCAACACAAACGAGAACTTAATAATGAGTATAAACTTATTTATGTATTTTTCTTGATAAGATTTATGTACTGAGTATGAGTATACTTATTTATTATATACTATTATACTTTAACTTTTGGAATTTTCCAGTTGATATATTGTGTTAGATTATTAATTAATGTTAATATTTCTCTATAAATTATTTAATAATTTTCAACATGGTAACTATCTAAAAAACATTTTTAAATGTGTAAGAATATTTTAAAATCTGAAGTTTAAAACTAATTATAACTACTATCAATAATCAATATAAATGTTCTAAATAAATGATCTATATACAAAAATGCAATTAATTAGTTCTTTATATAGAAGATTAATGATAATTAACTCTATAAATTTAAGCATTTAGTGTTTTCTAATAGAAAAGGTGGTGGAATGAATTTTTTAAATTGAAAAATAATATCATGAGTTTAATTTGTTGGATTTAATATATTATTTTAAAGGAATTTTAGTGAATTTCCCCGTTGATGATTAAAAAAACATTTATACTACTTGTAATATACTCAATATTCTAGATTAATTATACCTTAACCCAAATTAAATTGTAGCCTAATGTGTTATATATGGTTCAACTCATAGCTTGAATAATATTGTCAACCATTAAGCCTAAAGGTTAGTTACTTTATTTTAGACTTTTAAATTTATATTTTTAGACTTCTCTAAAATATTTAACTCTAGCTTTAATCAATATGATAAAAATGAGGTGCCTTTTTATTTACTCATTGATCATGTAAGAAAGTTGAATTTAATATGTACGTATAAGAAAGATCGAGAAATTTTCTTATATTATTGTTCAACATTATACATCATATATATACATAAACTCTAGCCTATATATAAGGAAACTGAATAAATCAAATCTCTAAATATCTGCCTAAATATATGCATTCCTATTTTAACACTCCCCCTCAAGTTGGAGCATAGATGTTAATCATGCCCAGCTTATTACATAGATAATCAATTCGAACCCCATTTAGAGCTTTGGTAAATAGATCTCCTAGTTGGTATTCTGTCTTCACATATCCTGTAGAAATTAAGTTTTCTTGCACCTTTTCTCGAACAAAATGACAGTCAAACTCAATGTGTTTCGTTCGTTCATGAAACACGGGATTAGAGGTAATGTGAAGAGCTGCTTGGTTATCACACCAAAGTTTTGCTGGCTTCGAAACTTTAATACCAACTTCAGTTAACAACTGATATATCAATATTATCTCACATGTAGACTGCGCCATAGCTCTATATTCCGATTTTGCACTAGAACGAGATACAACATTTTGTTTCTTACTTTTCCATGAAACCAAATTCCCTCCAAAGAAAACACAGTAGCCTGTAATGGACCTTCGGTCGATTTTAGATCCCGCCCAATCTGCATTTGAAAAGCATTCTATACGAGTGTGACCATGATTTTTGTACAATATACCTCGTCCAGGAGCTCCCTTCAGGTAGCACAAAATATGTTCTAAAGCCGCCCAATGATCAACAGTTGGTGAAGACATAAATTGACTCACAGTGCTAACAACATATGCAATATCCGGACGAGTTACTGTGAGATAGTTTAGTTTACCAACCAATATCCTATATTTCTCCGGATCTTCGAATAAGTTTCCATCCTTTGAGAGTTGCAGGTTTGGCTGCAACGGACTGTTGCATGGTTTAGCTCCTAACTTTCCTGTCTCGGTTAATAAATCAAGCACATATTTTCTTTGAGATAAAAAGATGCCTTTCTTACTCCTTAAAACCTCACTTCCAAAAAGTATTCAAATGCCCTAAATCTTTAGTGTGAAACTGACTGTGAAGAAATGACTTCAGAGATGATATTCCCATAGCATCACTTCCAGTGATAATAATGCGTCCACATATACAACAAGAAGAATAATACCAAATGAAGAGTGTTTATAAAACACCGAATGGTTAGACTTACATTTGTTCATTCCAAACTTCTCAATTACCTGACTAAATTTCCCAAACCAAGCACGAGGACTTTGTTTTAAACCATAAAGAGACTTGCGAAGATGACAAACTTTCCCATACTCCCCCTGAGCAACAAACCCGGGTGGTTGCTCCATATAAACCTCCTCCAATAAGTCGCCATGTATGAATGCATTTTTGATGTCTAACTGATGCAAGGGCCAATCATGAGAGGCAACAAGAGACAAGAATAAACGAACATAAGTGAGCTTAGCCACGGGAGATAAAGTGTCAGAGTAATCCACACCATAAGTTTGGGCATAGCCTTTGGCAACAAGGCGAGCTTTAAGTCGAGCAACAGATCCATCAGGATTAACTTTAATAGCAAAAACCCACTTGCATCCAATAGCCTTCTTACTCGCAGGTAAACTCACTAGATTCCAAGTACAATTAACATCTAAAGCATTCATCTCCTCTATCATTGCCTCACGCCAACCAGGATGAGACAAGGCTTCATTAACATTTTTAGGAAGAGATAAAGAATCAAGTGAGGCGAAAAAAGCACATGACGAAGGTGACAAATGATCATATGAAACAAATGATGAAATGGGATAAGTACATTGTCGTTTACCATTAGGAAGAGCAATAGGAAGATCACTGTCTGATGGATCCGATGGCGAAGTCGAAATTTGTTCAGGACATGTAATGAGAGGATTCTGTCGTCTGGAATAAACATGATGAATAGGTGGGCGAGATGGTGATGGTGCCGGAGGTGGTAAAGGTGGGGTAGCGGTAGTGCGAGATCGATAAGTGACCTCATAAACTAAGAGATGGTGATGGTGCTGGAGGTGGTAAAGGTGGGGTAGCGGTAGTGCGAGATCGATATGTGACTCATAAACTAATAGATTATCATTCGCCTCTAGACCTTCGGGAGGAGTAGAAGTAGGAAAGAAAGGACAATGGTCCATAAATGTGACATCGATAGAGACAAGAAACTTATTAAGTGTAGGACAATAACAACGATACCCTTTCTGTAATCGAGAGTAACCCAAAAAAACACATTTGAGGGACTTAGGATCTAATTTAGTAACATGTGGACGAACATCCCTGACAAAACAAGTACTACCAAACAAGTGAGGTTCAATAGGGAATAAAGGTTTTGTAGGGCAAAAGACTTTGTAAGGGATCTCATCACGAAGAACAGAAGAGGGGATGCGATTAATTAGAAAACAGGCAGTGGAGATAGCATCAACCCAGAAAGCTTTAGGGACATGTGTCTGAAATAAGAGCGCCTGAGCTGTCTCAAGGAGATGCCTATTTTTCCATTCAGCCACACCATTTTGAGATGGTGTGTCGACACATGATGACTGATGAAGAATGCCATGCTTAAACATATAAGTCTGGAAGGATTCAGAAAAGTATTCTTTGGCATTATCACTTCGCAAAATTCGCACAACTGTTTGGTGTTGTGTGTGAATTTCGGCACAAAAGGCGGTAAAATGGGTAAAGAGTTCAGAACGGTGCTTCATGAAGTAGACCCAAGTCATGCGAGAAAAATCATCCACGAAAGTAACAAAATGCCAGAAACCAGTTTTAGACACAACAGGACAGGGACCCCAAACATCGGAATGGACCAACTCAAACTTAGAGCTTACTCTAGTATGGACACGAGGGACAGAAGGTAGACAATGATGTTTGGCAAAGTGGTACGACTCACAGTCTAAAGATGAAATATCATGGAATTGGGGACAAAGTTTCTTTAGTACCTGTAGAGATGGATGTCCTAACCGACAGTGAGCCTCAAAAGGAGTTATGATAGCTGAGCAAGTAATGGACTTGGACACTTGCTCCGGAATACCCAGAATGTAGAGACCTCCTGATACATGGCCTTTACCAATAATTTGCTTCGTCACAAGATCCTGAAACAAACAATAATCTGAAAAGAAAGTGATGCAACAATTTAGAGCACGAGTAATTTGACTGACAGATATTAAGTTAAAAGAGAAATTAGGTAGATTTAAAACACGCGAGAGGGAAATAGATGGGTAGGATGAGCGGTACCAGAACCAATAACATTAGACGTAGAACCGTCAGCTAACGTTACTTTTGGCACAGAGACTTGCGGGGTAAATTGGGTAAACAAATTGGGATTACCTGTCATATGATCAGACGCACCGGAGTCAAAGATCCATCGTGAGGAAGAGGAAAGGAGGTTCGTATATGGTAAACCTGACTCGGCAAGGACACTAATAGAGTGAGATGAAGTGCTCAATGTTTCTTTTTATTGACGGAACATAGCGAGTTCAGATGCAGAGACGGAAAACATCGGTTGATCACCCATAATATACCAAAACCTCAAACCAAAAACAGCTTTAAGCAGCCCAAAACAACAAAATTCTGCTGCAAAGAGAAAAAGGACCGAAATCGGGAAAAAATAGCCCGAACAAAAGGACACAGATCCGTGCAAACTCACAATGTCGCAAAATGAACCGCGTATGAACCAAGACTGAAGCAAGGTGATGCCGGAGATGAAAACAGGTCGCCGGAAAGCTTCCCCACGCGCTCACACGCGCCGGCGCATGAAATAGGAATAAAATGGTTGACCGGCGCGTGAGCGTCACTCACCGGTCGGACGGAGATCAAATTCCGACTTTTGGCCGGTTTCAAGGTGGCGAACCTTTCCCAAGGGGCGGTGAGATCAAAATGGTACTGGAAGGTGGTGACCCAGCAAAAATAGAAGTTGCTCACTTTGGCAACTTAAAAAAAAATTCTGAAACCCTAAGGGCTTAATTGGATGACAACTTCATCCCCAAAAAAATTTATTCAAAGCAAAAAATTCTATAAAGTTGCAATTGTTTGGTTGTTACAAAAAAATTCTTCAACAAAATCTCTCAAAATTTTAGATAATTTTGAAGAAATTTTTGCAAGAGAAGAGAATTTTTTTGCTCTTACTATTCATGATTTGACAGTTCACATAATCGATTTGTAAGATTTTTCCGACTATTTTTCAACTCCAAAAATCAAATTAATCACATATTCTAATGTAAAATAATACAACGTTTAAAATAAGATCCATTATGACTATTTTTTGACATCTAAATCAATGATTTTGACTAAATAATTTACTATAAATTATATTTAAATAATAATTTCAATAATTTTTTCACAACAAAAAAAATATCACATCAACTATAATCATTACATATTTTTCTCTTAAAATTTTCTTTCATACACACATCTCACAACTTATTTCTTATTCCTAAAAATCTTTTTTTTCTTACTTTTATCATGAAAAATAATTTTCAGAGATGGATATTCCATCCAATTAAGCCCTAATTTTTTCTTCTGAACCTAGCTCGATACCATGTAAGAAAGATCGAGAAATTTTCTTATATTATTGTTCAACATTATACATCATATATATACATAAACTCTAGCCTATATATGAGGAAACTGAATAAATCAAATCTCTAAATATCTGCCTAAATATATGCATTCCTATTTTAACAGTGCGAAATTATACCTAATTTTAACGGAATAGTTGAGAATGAAGTGTCATAATTTTAATTAAATTATATTATATATTGAAGATTACTTAAGTAAAAACAACCATGTCATTTCACAATTGAAAGAAACACACATGATTATCAAAAAGCTTTATATAATGTACTAAAATAAAATTATGTCCTAAATCCTAATGTGTTATATATAGTTCAACTCTAGCCTGAATAATATTCTGTGTGCTTTAAGTTACTAATAATAAGTGTATTTTCCACATCTACTGCACTTTACTTTAGAGATTTTACTGTCATCTGTTTTCCTTCTGATTTTTAACAAAATTATTATTTTAATAGTAAATTTCTTAAGAGTATCATTATTTGGTATTCACCTATAACACACATAAAAGATGCTAAATAACACGTAAAAGATGCTAATAATTTATCTCTTTCTTCAATTCAATTTATAATCTACGATTGAAAGTCACTAAAAGACATCTTCAAATTATTATCAAGCCTTTTAGAGCTTCTGGACACAATGTTTTCACCCATAAATGATAATAGCTTTATTATGGACACCGTTACTATTTAGATTATCACTCTCCATTTCTATGTGATATCTACCGCCATTTATGTTATTAAATAGTTTAACAAAAAAGAAAAACTATCTCACATAATTTTGTACCAATAATGTGGTCCACAATTAATTATTTAAATCCTAATGTGTTATATATATATAGTTCTAACTCTAGCCTGAATAATATTGTGTGAGCTTTAAGTTACTAATAATAATAATTCTCAAAATTTAAAGCGTATTTTCCACATCTACTGCACTTTACTTTAGAGATTTTACTGTCATCTGTTTTCCTTCTGAGTTTTAACAAAATTGTTATTTTAATAGTAAATTTCTTAAGAGTATCATTATTTGGTATTCACCTATAACACACGTAAAAGATGCTAAATAACACGTAAAATATGATAATAATTTATCTCTTTCTTCAATTCAAATTATAATCTACGATTGAAAGTCACTAAAAGACATCTTCAAATTATTATCAAGCCTATTAGAGCTTCTGGACACAAAATGTTTTCACCCATAAATGATAATATCTTTATTATGGACACCGTTAATATTTAGATTATCACTCTCCATTTCTATGTTATATCTACTGCCATTCACGTTATTAAATAGTTTAACAAAAAAGAAAAACTATCCTCACATAATTTTGTACCAATAATGTGGTCCACAATTAATCAGATACTATTTATGTTTCTATTTTATCATACATAAATATATAATAATTTTTTTCATAAAATTGGTTGTGACATATATAAATGATTATTAATATATATAAGTGTTAATGTATGATTTGAGATATCTAAGAAAATTAATATGACAATTGTTTTCAATTTTAATATAGTGTATAGTCTTTTTACCAATATATACATTTCTAAAGTGTACATTGTCTAGAGTTTAATGTTATCAATTACGCGTTAAAGATATTGATAAACTTTTAAATACATAATCTCAATATTGTTAAAATCAATATACATTATGGTAGATCTAATAAAATTATGAATATTCTAAAATTAGTGCATAATTGAAGATTATTACCAAGTAGCTTTCATGGAAAAAAAATAATAAGTACAAATAATAGTAATATAAAAAATAATAAGATAAGAGAGTGAAAATAGAAGAAAGTCTACCAACACAATTCTTTCAAAAATATTTGAGTTAAATGTAATTTTAGCATTAACCAACTTTCTCATCGTATGAAGATTAAAAAAATTGTTGTTTAAAATCTAATTATTTTTTATTTTATTTAGGTATATCAATCGAATTAAAATTATGTATTTTAATTTTTTTAGTTTAATATTATCTCTAATCATTTTAAACCACATGATTTTACGTGCGACGCACGTACTTTTTCCTAGTACTACTATAAAAGTATGGATAATGAAATGTGTTTCTCCCCATTGTGAAAAGACACAAATACCCTTCTCTTAATATTTATATTATAATAATGTATTTTGAATATAATTAATGAGGTGACTCTTAGTATAATTAATAATTGATGGTTGACCTTTAGTATCTCTCACACATTGATGATGATATATGAATATTTTTGTCTCTTTATTTTTTTAACTTTCAATAAGGGTTATCATATTAATTTTTAAATTTTAAAACTCTTAATATACTATGAAAATTAATTATGATAAGATATTAGTTATTTGACTATTATTTCTTAATTCTTACAATGATTTAGTGCAAAAACATCTAGATAAGTGATATATATTAATTATCATTATATCGTATGACATAAAATTATCTTTATATTTTAATTTTTTACTTTTTAAGTTTATGTATAATGAATAGATCTTATATAGAACATTCACCTATTTAATTATTTAAATCAACTCATCTCCTTAAATATATATAATATAATTTTCCTCTTTGGAGCCCATATGAATTATATAAAAATACATAACAATATGTGATAAATACTTTATAAATAACCAAAACTTCCTACATATTTTAAGCATGCATATATATAAGCACCGTTTTACATTTCAAACCATAAACCCTAAGAAAATAACTATTTTATTAATATAGTTGATTAACTAAACTTATTTAAATTAAATAAAATAAAACTAATATAAATAATTAAAAAATGATTACTAAATATAAACAACACCCAATACATAATCTATAATATATTTGGCCAACATAAATAAAACTAATTAGAAAAAAAAACATTGAGCAACTAGCGAAAGTTTATTAATTTACATAAAAGCACTTACATTAGTTAATGTATATTACATAATTAATTGCTAAAACATCAAAATTTAGCAACAAATGAATAATATGAATGAGCTCCAAAAGAAAATGACAACCTAATTAACTTCCATATCATATTAATTTTTAAATTTTTAAACACTTTACATTGTATTAAAATTAATCATGATAAAACATTAGTTAATTGACGATTCATTTACTAAACTTTATTATTTCTTACAATAATTTAGTGCAAAAACATCTAAAATTGTGATATATATTAATTATGTTTATATCATATGACATAAAATTATCTATATATTTTCATATTTTACTTTTTAAGTTTAAATATAATGAACAAATCTTATATACAATATTCATCTATCTAATGATCAAATTTCAACTCATCTCCTTAAGAAATATATATAATATAATTTTCCCCTTCGTAGTCCACATAAATTATATAAGATACGTACCAATATATGGGTGATAAGTATTTTATAGATGGTCAAAACTTCTATATATAAGCACCATTTTGCTTTTCAAACCATAAACATTAAAAAAAATTATTTTATTAATATAGTAGATTAACTAAAACTTATTATATTAAACAAAGACGAAACTAATATAAATAATTAAAGAATGATTAATGAATGTAAACAATACCCAGTATATAATCTATAATATATATATATATATATATTAATATTAACCAACATAAATAAAACTAAAAAAATATAAATAATAAAAGAATTAAAGTAAGTAAACTAGCACTTATTTCTCCTCGGGCCAGGTGTGCTCATGGATGCAAAAACTCCTCTATGTCAATGTTAACCAACACTTATTTCATTATGTAGTAAAGAATTATTAAGAGAATTTATTTTTTATTTGACATCTGAATTAAGATTTAGGCACATATGAGATACATGAATAACTTCTAATGTTCTTTTATCTTTTTCTTTTTTTGTGTCTAAGTTGATGTGAAACATGGAAACTACAAAATTTTCATTTGAAAATCTAATATTATGACAAGTATTAACATCCTTTATGTAAATTTTTCTTTTGTAAATTAAAAATTTGTCTATCAAGTATATACATATGATCCATTATATATATTATTTACTGAGTAGAAGTGTATGACGCACTCATGAATTGCTAAATAATCATCTTCATTCATCATAAATGTCATTCATAAGAATTTCATGTTAATGTTCTTATTACTATATCACATTTTTTAATATATATAAAATTCTTTTTTGTTATGAAATTATATCAATTTAAAGTAAAATAGCAGTTTATTTTGTATGACTTGTATCAATTATTATCTATTTGTAAAAAATTTATGAGCATGTTAATTCTGTGATTTTTCTAATTTTAGCCTCTTGAATTTTTATACTTAATTTTTAATTGTTAAAATTTAATAGTTTAATCTTTTAAAAAAAATTACAAGTCAAATTAAAAAGGACAAAAAATGTAAGAAAATACTTAAATTTTTTTATTGATTTCTTTCAATTCTATTATAGACAATTTATTATAAAAAAAATGAAAATAAGACCCATAGTAAACTATTAAATAAAATGGAAGACACAAATCAAAAATTAGATAAGAATAAAGCATACATTCAATTACTAAATAAAAACACAAACTTGAGAAAGAAAAATATTTTATTTGTAATTTCTCCGTAAAATTTAATATCAAACATAGTATAAGATATTAGGTGTTCACGTGCACGTCATCTTGCTAATATAATAAAATGTATTTACCTAATTAACCTTACTTTTACATAGCTATAGAAATATTTGTAAATCAAATACAGTAATTCATGACTATTTTATTAGAAATTGGCATAATTTAATTAAAGTCCAAAGCTACCATAATAGCACAACATAATATTCAGTCTTTTTTATTTTGAAGATGATCTTAATTAAAAAAATGAGAAATACTCATATTTGTCACCATTTAAAAACAACAATTAATCATTTATTCTGAATGTGAAGTTAAACTAAATATAATATGAATACAGCAAAACAGAACAGATATAAGAAATCACATAATGTAACAATTTAAATTAACATAATAAAAAATTCATAAATTTAACAATAATTGAATTAGGGAAAAGTTGAACCTAATACTTTTTAGGTCACATTTTGTTTGGATCATAAAAGGATTCACGAATAAGTTAAGTCTTTTAATTAATTTAAAATTTAGGAATTTAATAACTATGTTTTTAGAATCTTTTTAACTTAAAAATGTACTATTATTTGTTCTTTATTACTATATCACCTACTAGTACTTTTCCGATCCAGACTTAAATCATTATTTAATTTAACCTGTTTTATGGCAATTATTAAACATAGTGTATAGCGGCCAATTAATCATATTTTAAAAAAAGTTGATTCAATTTTCCCATTAGTTTAATGTTAAGAAAAAGCCAAAAACCAGTTCTATGCACTAGTATTCATAGTTTTATATCTTTGTTTGTGGCAGCTAGTGATAATTTCGTTGTCCCTGTGAAGGCCTCATTTTGTCTTCCAATATGGAAATCCTCAACCAAAGTGAGGAACTAAACCGACACCTTTTACCAGCATCAAACGACGTCGTTCTTGATAACACCAAATCATTCCATGAAAATAGACTGACTGAGAAAATATGGGACGAATCGAAAAAACTGTGGATTATCGTGGGCCCTACTATCGTTGCTCAACTCGCCGGTTCAACCATGAACCTCGTCACCCAATCTGTCTCCGGCCACCTTGGCGATTTAGAGTTTGCTTCTTTCGCAATAGCCAATGATGTAATAGTAGGCTTCAACTGGGGGCTCCTGGTAATTAAATAATTAATTTTTTTTAATAACATTTGATCATCTTCGTAAAATATGATTTTTCATATTGTTGAGTTCAGTTGGGGATGGCGAGTGCGTTAGAGACTCTATGTGGGCAAGCATTTGGTGCTAAAGAATACAACATGTTAGGCATATACATGCAAAGGTCCTGGATTGTTCTCTTCGTATGCTGCTTCCTTTTACTCCCACTCTACGCTTTTGCAACCCCGATTTTGAAGCTTTTGGGTCAACCCGATGATATAGCTGAGCTAGCCGGGTCTATGGCCTTGTGGTTAATCCCATTGCATTTCAGCTTTGCATTCCAATTCCCATTGCAAAGATTCTTACAGAGCCAGCTAAAAACTAGGCATCTCCTTTGGTTTCCAGTGTTGGCCCTTGTGTTTCATGTGTTCTCTTGTTGGCTTCTTGTGATCATATTTAAGCTTGGAGCTATTGGAATTGCGATTACTTTGGATATTTCTTGGTGGGTTATGGTTTTGAGTATGTATGGATACATAGCTTTTGGAGGGTGCCCAGATACCTGGACAGGGTTTTCCGTACAAGCGTTTTCTGGGTTATTTGAATTTCTTCGGCTCTCTGCTTCCTCTGGTGTCATGATTTGGTTTGTATTTCTCTCTAGATATATGAAAATTAATTAGTGTATATAATTACTTGAAACTTGTTTTGGCTTGCAGTTTGGAGAACTGGTACTACAGGACATTGATTCTGATGACTGGATTCTTCGCTGATACAAAATTAGTGGTGGATGCATTGGCAGTCTGGTAAGACAATTTATGTCCTTCAAATCACGTGTGGATTTGGATATGTGATTTGTGGGGTGATTCTTTCAAGGTCCGGGACTGTTGGTCCCGGGCCTTTATAATCACACATTTGTGGGGTGGAGGGTGGTTTTTCCCACCCCACAAATGAAAACCACCCACCAAACATGGAAAATTTGTGGTTCTAAAGGGTCCGGGACTGTTGGTCCCGGACCAACTTAGAATTTTCCGTGATTTGTGCTTGGAAAAATCTATCTTGGTCCCTGACAAGATAGATCAGAAATTAACAGTGGGGTGGGTAGTGGGGTGGGTGCTGTTTTTCACTCATCCCATGTAAAACTATCAAGCCCAAAAGGTGTGTTGTGTGGTTGAAATTGGGTCCTGATCCAGCATAGAATCTCCTTAGTGATGGATGAATTGTGGCATTTTTCTTTTTCATGATTATAAGATATTTGATAAATACCTCACATCGGTCTACATTCCCAATATCCGATATTATTTGACTATCCATATTATTAGATTTGTTTGTATTGTTAATAATACTTGATATTATTTGAGGATATAATGTCATAAGTAATATTATATAATAAGAGATGTTTCCATATGTTATAATCAAATTTCCAGGACATGCTTGGTTTCTGATATGATTTAATGGATGTATTATTCGCTATACATGAACTAGCTAGGGAACTCATTGCTACATAAATTTGAGTTCAATATGAGTATTATGTTTCATTGCATTCGTATGTCATGCAGTAAAATTTCTTAACATTCTACTTATGATTTAGTAAATAAGGGTAATATTCAAAAAACTCACCTGTGAAATACTTTATTGGCTGAAAACCCCATATGAAAAAAATATAGCCTGAAACCCCCTTGTGTAATTCTGAAATTGCACGTTTTCCATTTCTTTCTATTTACTTTAACACCATTAAATTTCTTCTTAATATACTTGTTATACTATATTTTATTTACTAGACTTTCATGTGTATCCAATATAGAGAAGCCACAAGTGAGTTTAGGGTTTTATATATTCCTTCATATTTTGGAAGAAAGTAGCATATCAAAATATATTTAATTTAAATAAAATAAAGTGGGTTCATATTTTCTTTTTTTAATTGCAAAATTAGGTTTGACGCTTGAAAATATCGAAAAAAACAAAATATTTTTGTTTTTGTTCAAACTATTAAAATTTTTGTTATATTTACAATTTTTTGAAATCCTTCTTAATTAAAATTTTATAATTTTGTGAGAAATTTGATTTAATCTCTTCATTTTTGTATGATTAGGGTTCAATAACTTATTTGAATAAAATAACAAAATTTCAACCGATTTACTTGAAGTGTAGGGCAATTCTACCCTAAAAAATAATTAAAAATTAATGAATTTTAGTTCATAATATTTTTGTTAAAAGAAAAATAAATAGAAGAAGCATTTACATATTTTTTGTGTAAAAATGAGTGAAAAATTAAGCCATCAAATACAAGACATGAAGGGCAAAAAAATAAATGACTTAGTAAATTAATGCTCAATAATCATTGAAAATTGCACATGGGGCGAGTGTACTTCACCAAATTAACAGAGGGGGTTTCGTGCAACTAAAATATTTCGCAGGAGTTTTTTAGGTTATAATTATTTCATAGGGGGTTTTTAGCCAATAAAATATTTCATATATGTTGTTTTTGCATTTTTCCGTAAATAATTATACTTAGTAAATAATTATACTTACTATTTTTATATTTTTAGCATTTTACAATGTCTTTATTTCATATTTCATATTACCAATACTGCGATTTTAACCTTAATTATAACGTTGGACAAAAGATCAAATGAAATTCGAATTTCCATCCCTCTTCAATTAAAAATAAGAAAACCAGTGAGAAAAAGGAGTAAATCTTTTACACAGATGTTGTCAATGATTTTGCAGCATGAGCATTAATGGCTGGCAGCTGACATTTGCGCTCTCCTTTTTTGCAGGAATTGGGTAAAAAAATTTCCACTTAGTTTCATTAATTTATTTAAAAACTAACTAACCAATAATAATAATATAACATTATCAATAATCACAGTTCTTCATTTTTTATAAATATTTTTGAATTGACAGAGTTAGGGTGGCAAACGAACTAGGTGCAGGAAATGGGCAGGCAGCAAAATTTGCTACAAAAGTTTGTGTAGTACAATCATCAATAGTAGGGCTTTTGTTTTTCACAATAGTTTTGATATTTGGAGGCAATTTAGCACTCATATTCTCTTCAAGCACTGAAGTCATTGGAGAAGTTGATAAATTCACAGTCCTCTTAGCTTCTGCCATTCTATTCAACAGCGTTCAACCAGTTCTATCGGGTACAATATGTTTAAAAATAATGCTTTATCGAAATACTATTATTCATATTTTTACTCTCAGGGGTAGCCGTTGGAGCGGGAAAACAAGAATCGGTTGCATGGATAAATATTTTGTGCTACTACATTATCGGCCTCCCCATCGGACTTGCTATGGGATGGGGCTTCGGTTGGGGAACTAAGGTATATAACACTCATTTTTATTTGATTTGATTTAAAAGTATATGTATTTGGTTAAATAATAGTAGTATAGAAGTGGGCTCAATCTGGTTATTGCAGTATGTTATCTTAAATTGCACTTATTATATGACGGATCTGAAAGTAAAAGAATATTTCCATTGATCATCATTTTTACATCATTTTGATGAATCGATATACACAAAATTGGAGGCAACCCTCAGGAGAGTTGGTTGGCCAGCTGAATCTTGTGACCTTGGTCACGGGTTTGATTCCTGCTGAAGGAATGCCTATTAGCCTTCTCTACTGTGAGTCTGCCACTTATGGGAAACCTATGCTGGTTTAACTCTCTTGTGCAGTTTGCAGTCTATTACACAAGAGCGAGATTTACTCAGTGCGTACACTAAGGATAGCAACTGCGAGTTTCTACCATTGTTAAAAAAAAGAAAAAGGAAAAAAAAGATATAGACAAAATCGTGTGTTCTTGTATTCAACTCGAGTAACGATATAACCTCATTGGATTTCCTAATTGTTAATATCGAATTTGGTTAATTTCCAGGTCACTAGTAATATCAACTCTCTTGAGACTAGGTCACATAAATTTTTTGTCCGACATTAGGAACAAGTTCAGTTGAAATTTGCTGGAGTTAGCATGTATATTCGAGATTAAAATCAGTTATTAATAGTGAAATCAATTACTTTATTTGGTGTTTGGATCGAAAAAATCGTTCAATCGATTTGGAATCCATTAAAATCAAATTATCTTTTAATATTGTTTGAAACCATAGTGATAAATAATTTATTTCTGACTGCATGTTAATTTTTTCATTTTTTTTGTATGGATGGATGAATAGGGCATTTGGTCCGGGATGATTTTTGGTGGAACAGCATTACAAACCATCATACTAATTGTTATGACGACAAGAACAAATTGGGAAGTGGAGGTATATATATATATATATATATATTATATAATGTCATTTCACAAGATGTGGCATTTTAAGATGCACAATCTAGGAAAATAATTAACGATATATCTAATTGTAATTTTCAGGTTGAGAAGGCAACTAAAAGTGTTCAAAAGTGGTCAATTCCTAAAGTGGAGTGTGATTAATAACCAGATGGATATATAAATTATAAGCCATCGCACTAACAATTTTAAATTATGATGGATATATAATTTCATGCATGTTTATTTTTTTTTTCAAATGTTAAATCGATGTCATTTTTTTTTCTCAAGGATTTATTTTTCAACGATTGAATTTCATTATAAGATCATAAAAGCACGAGTGGAATATGGATGGTGTCACCTTATGCTTTTTAATCAAATAGTAATTAACGACATCCATAAAAATGCTACTATTTATAAGTGCTATTCAATCCTGACCACTTGCTAAAGAATATTGTTAATATATGAGTTTCTAATAAAATCAACTTTTGACTTTTGCGTAAAAGCATTTTCAGTGTGATGAATGAAATATGGAGTATGAACTACTTTATAGGAAAAATTATATTTTATAAAAAACTCCATAAAGCTACTTAAAATGGCCTCTATTAAATTTGGGTAGTTATAAAAAAAATTGCCTCATCTTCTGTCAACAAAGATGTCATTCTAACTTTTCTTTACGAAAAATGTTGATGTTATTCGTTAGTATTTTCTAAAATATGATTTTGCCCCTACGTTCACTTAGTTTGGGTAGTCATGTTGTTTCCGAAACAAATTACCCTAACATATGAGGGAGAAAAATGTAATAAACTTAAAAAATAAGGAGGCTAATGAGATAAGATAAAGAAGATTGGTTTAATAAATATTTAAAACCTAATATAATATAAGGAAAACATGTAAACAAAATGCATACACACATATATTTATATTTATACATATGAAAAACGCTAAATATACACTTTTTTGCAAAAATAAATGTCCATAATATATATTTTTATATGTATATATATACTTATGTTAGTAAATATTATATACATACACAGAAAATTATACAAATATAATATATATAAGAACAAGATAGATAAAACACAAAAAATTAAATAAGACCATCTCCAATCATCCTTAAGATGGCGCTAGTTGGCCCACTATTTTGAGCTGTTCATTTGCACCAAAAATGAAATGAAGCGTCTGCCTTTTTCTCTTCTTCTTTTCATTTAGTATTTTTTATTTATTTATTTTAACTTTTAATTTAGTCCGTTGAAAGTTTATAAAATTTGAATTATATTTAATTTAGTCTTTTAAATTGAATAAATCACAATTATATGCTATAAATGTTACTCATATTCAGTTATATATATATATATATTATTTTACAATTTTATTATAAATTAAATATCTATTAAAACCTGTAATTAAAAAATATATATTACAATTAAAAACATTGATACATTTAAATTTTAATAATAGAATACATTTAATAATTATATATAATTTAATTGTAAATTTTATGATATAAGTAACAAGATATATTTTATTGGATGAAAATACATAAATCTTAAAAGTTTTGAATTTTATTTTGTGAAAAATTGCAAGGGTATAAACAAATAAAAAACAAAATATTCTAAAAAAAATTCTTTTCAATGCAAAAAAAAAAAAAAAGAATAATGATTTAAGTGAATTTATTGTAGAAGCATGAAAATACAGTAAAACCTCTATAAATTAATAAACTCTCTAAAATAATAAAATCTTCCGGTCCCGACTTGGCCTTTGTAAAAAATCATCAAATTCGATAAGATAATAAGATAATAATTTTTTGGAAAATCCCTTTATAAATATTAGGTCCAATTAAAACTCTAAATTAATAATTCCTAAATATTACAATTATAAATATTATGGTAATTTGCTAAAATATGAATCTATTGTTACTTGATTTTTCTTAAATTTTAAATCTAATTGAATTTCATCCCTAACTTTTTTAATTGCAGCCAAGAGTTTCGATGTCGAGTTCTCTAGCTGCAATAAAAAATTGTGAATATAATAATTAATTGTATACAATGAATTGATACATGCGTCCATGAATATAATAGTTAATTGTATACAATGAATTGATATTATATATGAACATATTTAATTAGTTACAAAGAATTGGTTGATGCATGAATATAATCAATGAAACATATATGAATTCATTTATTTTTAATACATTTGTACTAAATTTGCTGAATTTAAAAATCTCTCTTTAAATTAATAAAATATTAATTTATCGATATATTAATATCTCTCTAAATTAATAAAATTTCATGGTCCCAAGATTATTAATTTATAGAGGTTTTACTGTAGTACAAAATCATTATTGGTCTGAAGATGGAGACCAAAAAATCCCCTGGCCCCAAACCTCAAGTCCTCGACTACCCCTCTCCCACCTACTCAACCCTATCGATCTAGACAGTCTAGTGCATCGCCTTTTCTCCCCACCGTTCCTACCACATATGAAGCCTCTCATGTCGAAGCATAATCCACCCCACCCTTATTCATAGCTTCACACAAATTCATGATCAATGTCTTTTCAATTATATTTTTCTTTCATTTTCTTTTTCTTTGAAGGCATTTTGATCTTTTAGAAGTGTTTTTTGAAGATGTTTTTCTCTTTTCTTTTTTAAATAATTAAAGGCATAATAGTTAGTATAACACTTTTATTAGACTAACAATGAACAACTTCTCGATGTAAAAAAATGTTTGTAACTACTCAAATTTGAAAGACTACGTTGTACATAGTCCATAATCCAATACGAATACGCTGTAGATACAGGGTGGATATGTATTGAATACGACTTTGAAGTATCTAAAATAAAATAAAATTAGGATACTGTATCCGATACGAAAATAGATAATCTCTACTAAATTGTTGAATTTAAATAGATGTGGATAAAGAACAGAATTAAAGCAATAAGTAAATAAGACACAGTTTGCAAGGTTGACTGGGTGGTGTAATCCCAACTACATCCTTCTTCTTCGATTCATGAAGGATCACACAGAGTATTCTCCAATACAATGTACAAACTAAAATGTCTTGAGCTCCCTAGCTACACAAGCGTCTGTTCCAAAAACACTTTTAGTGATCTGCTTCTCTCACATAGAAATACTACAGATATCCTACAACTTTTCACAGACACAGTTTGAAAGAAAGGATGTAGAATTTCACACATAAATAGGTTTGTTTGTTTTGGCTAACGTCAAACAACTTTGTAGATATTCTCTTCTCTTTGGCTCTTCTAAAAAAGAGATAGAGAAATATATTTTTGTGTGGATGCTCAAGATTCGATTTTCTGAGGGTGAACTTCAGAATCGAGAGAATATTTCTACTTAAGATGTGTTCGTTTAAGCTCGTGATTTTTTCTATTTGAAATAGCTCTTTAAAGTTCTATTTATACGCAAATTCCTGAATATATCCGTTGAGAACATAAATTAGATCCGTTATGAACATTTATAAGATAAGTTAGACACATTCGGAGGCGTGTGTAAATTTTTTGCTCATAAAGGTTAGAAGCGGTTGTGAATCCTGAATATATTACTACAATTTATCAGACTACGGCAGTTGTCTTATGTTGACATCCAATAGGTTTGGTGTAAGGGTGTCAAGTAGGCCGGTCAACGACCTTCTTGACAGCCGGCCTAATGGGCCTGCCTGTTAAGGCCGGCCAGGCCTGCTTGGCCTGCCCCTTAAGGCCAGATCCTTAAGGGGCCGGCCAAGGCCGGCCAAAGCCAGGCCGGTCCATTTAGTAAATGGGCCGATCTGGCCTATTTATTATATATATATATATATATATTAAAAGTAAACCCCCCCTTAATTTAGCCGTTGGCAACGACTGGAAAAACTATTTACCCTTTTTTTATTTTAATTTTTTTTTAAAATATCACTCAATTTTTGCTCTATAAATATGATCCAATTTTTACATTTATACATCACAAACAATATTTTATATATTATTTGAGAAGCTCAACATTCGATTTTCCGATTTTGCAAAGTATTGAATCGTCCAATTTGGTTCCCGAGCCCGAATTCCGTTCCCGAGCAAATTATTCAATCGTCTAATTTAGTTCCCGAGCCCGAATTTCGTTCCCGAGCAAATTATTCAATCGTCCAATTTGGTTCTCGAGCCTGAATTCCGTTCCCTCACAAATTATTGAATCGTCCAATTTGGTAACATTTATTCTCTTAACTTATTTTATTTGTTGTTTGTGTTTGTTTGTAGTTAATTTTTTTTATATAATATGAATCCTAGTGGTAGTTCGTCGCGTCGTCTTAGTGGTAGTTCGTCGATTCGTAGAAAGGGAAGAAATATTAATGTAGAATTTAGTACCGAAACACAAAATTACTTACGACCGAAAGACACGCCACCTTGCTTTAATTCACCCTTACCAAATTTTGAAAATTTAAATGCCGGAGAATTTTCGACCCCATTCGAAAATGTACCCGAAACACAAGTATTTTCACCCACCGGTAGTACTTCACAAAGGAAAAAAACTAGTGATTTTGGCATTTTTTCAAAAAAATTAATGAAGAACATTTTCAATATATATGGTGTGTGTCAACTTTTCAACATAGTAATAGGAAAGGTGGAACGAGTGGTATGATACGACATTTAATGACACATCACCCACAATATCTTGAAATTTTATCACAATTGAAAGAAAATCCACTATATGACATTAGTGGTCATATACAAAGTCATTAAACTTTTACGTACGATGAGGAGGTAATGAAAAGAGGCATTTCAAGACTAGTCATTCAAGCCGAACTTCCTTTTAAATTTTCCGGAAATCCTATTGTCGAACGTATCATTCAACAATGTCTTCAACCACAATTTAAACGAATGTCGCGTAATACTTGTTTAAAGTACGCTCATTTGCAATTTGAAGAACAAGTCGTACTTTTGAGAGATATGTTTAAAAATTTATCGTCTAGGATATCTTTAACGTCCGATATGTGGACCGGTCGTGGGGGAATTAGTTACATTTGTCTCACCGGTCATTGGATTGATGAAAAAAATTTCATGCATAAACAAATTTTAGATTTTCAAAAACTCGAACATCCGCATACGGGGTAGTATGATTGCAACCTCTATAGTTAATTCACTTCGTTTTTGGGGTATTGGTGATAAAATTATGTCTATTTCTTTCGATAATGCTTCAAACAATGGAGTAGCCGTGGAAAAAATAAAATTTCAATTAAATCCTATGTTAGATTCGACTTGTTTTCATGTTAGATGTATTTGTCATATTATGCATCTTTGTGTTAAAGATGGTTTGAGTGAAATAAAGATGCATATAGATAAAGTTAGACGTTGTCTTGCTAATGTTGAATCATCAACTAAAAGAATGCAAGATTTTAGACTAAGGTCTAAACAAATGGGATTAAAAGTAAAAAATAATATTTATCTTGATATGTCCACTAGATGGAATTCAACTTATCAAATGTTGATGGAAGCATATCCATATAGAGAGATAATAAGTTTAATAGCTAATAACAATATGAGCAAAAATGGTGTGCCGGTGGTAACTAAAGAGAATTGGGATATTATTCATATACTAGCACCAATATTAGAAGTATTTCGTAAGTCAACAAAATTATTGTTCGGGTGTTATTATCCAACATCAAACCTATTGTTAGCTAATATGATTCATATTGTTAAGATGTTGAAAAGTAATTGGAATGATACTAATGTACAAGTTATTATTCGTTCAATGACAACTAAATGGCTAAAATATTTTAATCGTATTCCTACTATAGCTTGTGTAGGTTGTATATTTGATCCAAGGTGTGGGGTTGAAGGTTGTAAACAATTAATTGAACAATATTATTCAATTTTAGACTTTGTTTCGGTAGATATGGAATTAGAAAAATCAAGACCTGATACTTTAATAACACAATTAGTCGAAATTTATACATCAAACATACAAACTCCGGCTACACAAGATAGTTGTATGATAAACCTCATTTTTACGCTTCATACAACATCCATTAGACTATGTTTTATGTTCGATTTCATCTATTTTCCCCCGCACAATGCGTTTTATAGCCATGTTAAGTGTTGCAGGTGAATATAGTAGCTCGAAACGGAAACATGTAGCGTGAAAAGTCGAGAATAGCAAAGAGTTAGCACAAAAAATGCAGGCTACGCAATCTGCCCCAAGCGCTCAAGCGCTTAGCGCTGCAGCGCCCGAGGCAGGGGCTAAGCGCTGGAGCGCTCAATACAGATGCTAAGCGCTGGAGCGCCGTGCCGTTTCAGACCCGCCCTATTTTTGGTCTTTTCTTTCTAGGGTATAAATACCCCCTCAAAACTTTGTATTAGGGCTCGACTTTTATTTTCTTGAATTGAGTTGTAAAGATTGGAGATCGAGAGACGAGATTCAAGATTATTGTAAACAGTTTATTCGGCAACGGGTTTAATCGAAATTATTTTCTTTAATCTCTTTTAATTCTTGTCGTTTCATCATGTTTACTTTGTTGATTGTTGATTGTTTCTTCGCATCTATGGAGTAATTTATATTATTCTGGAACCGGGAATAGCCCGATAATATGTTATCGATATAGATTATAGAATCGTTGATTTTACATCGCGTATGCTTATGATTTGCATTCTTGATTATTAATGCTTGTGAATTTGCTGGCCACATATTTGCATGATCATAGATATTAGGTGAAAATTCTGAAAGGTGACATCTATATCAGAACCCTATAATTCAAACCTAGGATCCTAAATCACGAAAGTAGTTTTAGGTCTTTTGAGGAATCGATACACTATCATAGAGATTAATGAGTCTGAGTTTAGTCTAATCATCACGAAAGTAGTTGATTAATTAGCTTGGATATATTGTTATGCTTTGACAGAAGGTAGCAAGTACAATAGGATAGTGTCCTTCATAAGTAGCGATCGTAACTTCATCGGTAATATAATTGAGTCGATAATATTTATCGTGGTGAACCCTAATTCCGGAATTTCCAATCATATATATAACTCAAATCAATTTTCTTGCATTCTGTTTAGTTTTCTTCATAATTTATCTCGTACTTTTGATTAGGCTTAGATTACTGATAAGTGATAAATTAGTACTTGATTATTCGGTCTTCGTGGGAACGATATCTTTTGTACTGCACCGAAGCCGTGCGCTTGCGGTTTAGGCACATCAAGTTTTTGGCGCCGTTGCCGGGGAACTTGAATAGTCAATATTAGTTTTTATCAGATCTTAGTGAGACTACGCCATTTATTTTATTTTTAGTTTTTAATTTTTATTTCTCTGTTTTATTTCAGGTTTTCGATTTTTCCTTGTATGCGAAGTAAGCTCGATTTCGACCCTGATCCAAAAATCGAGAAAACCTTTCGTGCTAGGAGAAGACAACAAAAACTGAAACAAGCTCAGCTGAAACAAATAACGATGGCTGAAGAGAATGTGAATGTAAACGTCAACGCAAACGCTAACGTGAATGCAAACCCGGCTGCAAATGCGAATGCGAACGTAAATGCGAGATGTCTTAAGGATTTTGCAGCGCCGAATGCACAGACACTTCACTCTAGCATCGCCAGGCCTACTGTAGAGGCCAACAATTTCGAGCTCAAGCCATCCCTTCTGCAAATGGTTCAGCAGAATCAGTTTGGGGGTGCACCTACTGAAGAGCCGAATCTTCACTTGTCAATGTTTTTAGAGTACTGCGACACTCTAAAAATGAACGGAGTTTCTCAGGATGCTATCAGGCTGAGATTATTTCCGTTTTCACTGAGAGACAAGGCGAGAGCTTGGCTACATTCCTTACCGACTGGTTCGATTAGAACATGGGATCAGCTCATGCAATGCTTTTTAGCGAGATATTTCCCTCCGAGCAAGACTTCACAACTGAGGAACCAAATCACGACTTTTGCTCAGAGAGACGGTGAATCACTATATGAAGCTTGGGAAAGATTTAAGGATCTTCTACGACTGTGTCCACATCATGGATTAGAGAAGTGGCTCATCGTTCACACTTTCTACAATGGACTGATTTACACCACGAGGATGTCAGTCGATGCAGCAGCTGGAGGAGCTCTGATGAATAAGGGTATCGATGAGGCCTATGACTTAATCGAAGATATGGCATTGAATCACTACCAATGGTCTAGCGAAAGATCGATTCCACAGAAGACACCAGGTAAGTATGATATTGATGCCATTACTTTACTTTCTGCACAAGTTGAGGCTATGTCCAAGAAGCTTGATTCTATGAATATGCATGTTAATTCTGTCACTACCCCACCCCCTATGTGTGAAATATGTGGTGCGATTGGTCATATTGCCTTAGAGTGTCAATTTGCTAGTATACCAACCGATCCCTCTATAGAGCAAGCCAATTATGTGAACAACTTCAACCAAAAGAACGACCCATTTTCAAATACTTTTAACTCTGGTTGGAGAAATCACCCCAATTTTTCATACAAGCCTCAAAACGCAGCCCCACAATCAAATTTTAGACCACCGCCTGGATTTCAACAAAAGTCTTATAACCCTGTTCCACCCCAGAAATCGAACCTAGAGTCACTTCTTGAGGGTTTTGTAGTAGCCCAGACTAAACAAAACGAAGTGGTAAATGATGCAATTAAGCAACTAGCAACAAAAGTAGATTCATTAGCCACCCATAATAAAATGCTAGAAACTCAAATTGCACAGCAGGCTAATAACCCGATTAGGACTTCTGGTTCGTTTTCCGGTCAACCCGAGACAAATCCAAAGGAACATTGTAAGGCTATTACTTTAAGGAGTGGTACTAATTATGAAGGTCCTAGGATGCCTACAGATGTGAGTCAGACTGAGTCAACTGATAAGTTAGAAAAAGAGAAAACGCCTAACCCTGACAGCTCAACAGATAAAACGAACGAAGTAACTGAAAAAGAGCCTGTTTATGTACCTCCACCACCATATGAACCACCCGTACCTTTCCCTCAAAAATTAGCTAAGGCAAAATTAGATAAGCAGTTTGCAAAGTTTTTAGATGTTTTAAAAAAGCTATACATTAACATTCCATTCACTGATGCACTTGCACAGATGCCGTCATATGCTAAATTTTTGAAGGAAATTCTGTCTAACAAACGTAAACTTGAGGATTATGAAACCGTGGCTTTAACTGAAGAGTGTAGTGCATTAATTCAAAATAAATTGCCTCCTAAGCTTAAAGACCCCGGTAGTTTTTCAATTCCATGTGTGATAGGTAACGTGAGTTTTGATCATGCTTTGTGTGATCTTGGTGCTAGCGTTAGCCTAATGCCTCTTTCTGTTTCACGTAAGTTAGAAATGGGTGAGTTAAAACCTACCACGATTACTCTGCAATTAGCTGATAGATCTGTGAAGTATCCGGTAGGAATGTTGGAGGATGTACCAATTAGAGTAGAAAATTTTTTTATTCCTGCTGATTTTGTTGTTCTAGAGATGGAGGAGGATTCTCAAATCCCCATCATACTTGGTAGACCGTTCTTAGCCACAGCTGGTGCTATTATAGATGTTAAGAACGGTAGACTATCATTGAAAGTCGGGGACGAGAAGGTTGAATTTAATTTAGCTAAAACTGTCACTTACCCTTCTCTTGAGAATTCTTGTTGTAGAGTTGATCAGGTGGACCGGCTAGTTCAAGACAAGCTCACGAAGTACTTATGCAGTGATCCATTGGAAGCTTGTTTAGTGAACAACGGTTCAACAGAAGATGAAGACGACGCTATTGCAGATGTTGCTCGTCGTTTCGAGGGAAATCCGCCGGTTCCAGTCAATGTCATTGGAGTAAAGGAGTTGAGCAAAGATCCGAAAGAAAGTAAAGAATCCAACTCAACACCCCAGGTAGAACTAAAACCACTTCCCTCGACACTCAGGTATGAATTTCTCGGCCCTAATTCTATGTATCCTGTGATTGTGAATGCTGATTTAAGTAGGGAAGAAATCGATAAATTGCTTAGAGTCCTTAGATCACATCAAAAAGCCATAGGCTATACCATAGATGACTTAAAAGGGATTAATCCATCGTTTTGCATGCATAAAATTTTGATGGAAGATGATTTTAAACCTTCTAGGGAACATCAACGTAGATTAAATCCTACTATGCAGGATGTAGTTAGGAAAGAAGTTTTAAAATTGTTAGATGCTGAAATTATTTATCCTATCTCTGATAGTAAGTGGGTAAGTCCGGTACAAGTAGTCCCTAAGAAAGGAAGAGTGACTGTGGTGAAAAACGAGAAAAACGAACTAATTCCTACTAGGACAGTCACCGGGTGGAGAATGTGTATAGACTATAGGAAATTGAACACAGCGACACGAAAAGATCACTTTCCCCTTCCCTTTATCGATCAAGTGCTTGAGAGGTTAGCTAACCATTCGTATTTCTGCTATCTAGATGGGTATTCGGAATTTTATCAAATTCCTATCCACCCTAATGATCAAGAAAAAACCACGTTCACATGTCCTTATGGCACTTATGCTTTTAGGAGAATGCCTTTTGGTTTGTGTAATGCGCCTGCTACTTTTCAACGTTGTATGATGGCCATATTTTCTGATTTGATTGAGAATGTTATGGAAGTTTTTATGGATGACTTTTCTGTATATGGCACCACTTTCGATATTTGTCTATCTAATCTTTCTCGAGTGTTGCAGAGATGTGGAGAAGTAAATCTTGTGTTAAATTGGGAAAAATGCCACTTTATGGTTAGGGAAGGTATTGTGCTAGGACACCTCGTATCTGAACGAGGAATTGAAGTTGATCGAGCAAAGCTGGAAGTAATCGAGAAGTTGCCACCACCTACCTGTGTGAAGGATGTTAGGAGTTTCTTGGGCCATGCCGGTTTTTACTGGAGATTCATTAAGGATTTTTCTAAGATTACTAAGCCCTTAACTCATTTACTTGCTAATAGTTCTAAGATCACCGCACCAATAGTCCAACCGCCGGACTGGAATCTACCTTTTGAAATCATGTGCGATGCCAGCGATTTCGCTATTGGGGCAGTATTGGGCCAAAGAAAGGATAAGAAGATGCACGTCATCTATTATGCTAGTAGGACACTAGACGAGGCTCAAATGAATTATGCTACCACCGAGAAAGAACTGTTGGCCGTAGTATTCGCCTTCGATAAATTCCGTTCATATTTGGTTGGCTACAAGGTCATTGTCTACACAGACCATTCTGCGATTAGGTATCTATTGAGTAAAAAAGACGCAAAGCCGAGACTTATCAAATGGATACTACTATTGCAAGAGTTCGATCTGGAGATCCGGGACAAAAAGGGGATAGAAAACACCGTAGCCGATCATCTATCTAGGCTTAGAGAAGATGGGAATAAAGAGACATTGCCGATAGATGACTCGTTCGCCGATGACCATCTCTATGCAGTGGCTAAGATAGATGCACTGTGGTATGCTGATTTCGTTAATTACTTAGCCTGTAAGATCTTACCGCCTGATTTTAGTTATCAGCAAAAGAAGAAGTTTTTCACTGATCTTAAGCATTATTACTGGGATGAGCCCCTTCTTTTCAAGCACTGTACAGACGGGGTATATAGGAGATGCATACCGGAAGATGAGATAGTAAGTGTCATGACTCACTGTCATAGTTCACCATATGGGGGTCATGCTAGTAAATCCAAGACGGTAGCGAAGATTTTTCAATCTGGGTTTTATTGGCCTACTTTGTTCAAAGACGTTCAAGATTTTGTTAGTGCATGCGACAGTTGTCAAAGAACGGGTAATATATCGAGGCGTAATGAGATGCCCATGAATACAATTCTAGAGGTTGAGATTTTTGATGTTTGGGGAATTGATTTTATGGGACCATTCCCATCGTCGTGCGGTAATAAGTTCATTCTTGTGGCGGTGGATTATGTCTCGAAGTGGGTTGAAGCGATTGCCTCGCCAACAAATGACTCGAGAGTGGTAACTCGACTGTTTAAAAAGGTTATATTTCCTAGGTTCGGTGTGCCAAGAGTAGTGATAAGTGATGGAGGTACACATTTTACGGAACGCCAATTCGAAGCTTTACTTACCAAGTACGGGGTTACACATAAAGTTGCTACACCATATCATCCCCAAACTAGCGGGCAAGTAGAAGTTTCGAATAGAGAGATCAAAGTTATTTTAGAAAAGATTGTCTCGATATCAAGAAAAGATTGGTCTCTCAAGCTAGACGATGCATTATGGGCATATCGTACCGCTTTCAAAACCCCGATAGGTACGACACCCTTTCGTCTCATTTATGGCAAATCTTGCCACTTACCGGTAGAGCTCGAGCATAAGGCGTATTGGGCCGTTAAAGCTCTAAATTTCGATCTTAAAGATGCTGGTGAGCGAAGAATGTTACAGTTACATGAGCTTGACGAGTTAAGATTAGATGCATATGAGAATGCGCGGATCTACAAGGAGCGAACGAAGAAGTGGCACGACAAACAGATTCACCGACGAGAATTCAAGGAGGGCGATCTCGTTTTATTATTCAATTCACGTCTGAGACTGTTTCCGGGCAAATTACGATCAAGGTGGTCGGGACCATTTGTAGTTAAAACGGCATATCCATTCGGAGCTGTTGATATTTGGAGCGAAGGAACGGGAATATTCAAGGTTAATGGGCAAAGGCTCAAGCATTACATCGCGGGCGAACCGATCGAAAAAACTATCACATCGAGCCTTCGCGATGCTCGATCAGACCCAATCAATTAAGCATGGTAACGTCGAGCTAAAGACGTAAAACAAGCGCTTTTTGGGAGGCAACCCAAATGTATCCTTTTTGTTTTCTTTCTCTTCTTTTCCGTTTTGTTCTTTCGTTTTTCTTTTTTCTTTTTAATGTTTTTCATAGCACTACAAACAGAGCATAGCGCTCTAGCGTTTAGCGCTGGAGCGCTACAAACAGATCCCAGCGCTCTAGCGCTTAGCGCTCCAGCGCTGAAGGCAGCGGGTTATTAAACCCCTTCTTTCTCCCCTTCTTTTATTTTCTCCCCCCCATTTCGAAAGCTCACTTCCATCCTTACAAAACACTTAGTTCCTTTTTTTTTTCTTTCTCCAGCAACAACGATAAAGAGCCACAAATTCATCCGCTTTGCTTGGAAATCACACCACTACATCACTATTGGGTAAGTGTGGCTTCACTCTCGATTTTTCATTAAGCATTTGCGAAAATTAGGGTTTTGAAAGGAAAATTTGGGGTTTTTCATCGTTTTCGAAACTAGGGTTGGATTATAGTTGAGATTGTCGAATTCTTGGCATAATTGGTTTGATTATTGAAGTGGGTTAGTGAAAATCATACTTGGGTTCAACCATTGATTAGGGCATCATTACATTCGAAATTTCGAATTAGGGTTTATGCAATTGGATGAAAAATTAGGGGTTTTGGCTCAATTGAATCACATTGAAGCTATAGGTTCGTGAATTGTTGAAGTTTCGATTTTCAATTGTGCATTAGCAATTTCGGGTCGAATTTGGTTGAATTGAGTTGGTTGGACGAATTTTGGTTGGTTTTTCTGTTTTGTCGAGGACTTGGTCAAACAATTACAAAGGTTACTCTGCCGAACTTTCTGGGAAAATGACGAGAACTAAGAATGTGTCTAAAGGTAAGGGTAAAGCTCCGGCGAGTAGTTCTCGCGATCAATCTCATACTGAGGACACCGATACAATCCAACGATTCGAAACACCAGAAATCGAATCATACTGGCGCCATATACTATCGCATACTCTCCACAAAGAGCGTGCTCTATTTACTGACAAAAATCGCTCTTTAAACGACAAAATAAATTTTCATGGTTGGAAAGCATTTGCGACCCCAATAGAAAAAATCAACCTTACGTGGGTCCAAGAGTTCTACGCCAACTGCGTAGACGATGAAAAAGTGGGAGCGCGTCAACGTCATGAATCCACTACGGTGCGAGGGGTAACCGTTAACTTCGACACAAGCGCCATTCGACACGTCTTACACCTACCAAACAAACCCCGCTGCGATTACGAAACAATGATGAAAAATCCGACCAACGAATTCTTAGAGGACGTAACAGACGCCATTGCTAATGACGGTGCACTATGGAAAAAAGGAGGCACTATACTGCCTCGAGTGGATCTGACACCAGAGGCTTTTTTCTGGTATGAGCTTATTCGCTATCGACTTAGCCCGACACTGAATACTTCCGAGGTAAATCGTTCTCACGCTATATTAGTACATGCCATACAAAGTAAAAAGATGATTCAAGAGGCAGAACTGATTTACACGACCCTACGATCCACTATCACCGGTCTGACAGTCGATTTAACGAATCCAAATGCGAAAAAGAAGAGTCCTTTAATTTTCCCGGCGCTTATACACTTACTGTGTGAACACAATGACGTTCCCCCATTTCCTGACGATATCTATGAAGAACCGGGTGACGATATCACTTTCAACCAGAGTAAGAGAGTGCCATCGCAGAAACGCGCACGACAGTCACACGACCCCTCTGAGTTGCCACAGACATACATTGGGACTAGCTCGAGTGCCCATTCACCTCCTCCGCCGGATCCATACTATGATCTGCTCGTTCAAATTCAAACCGACATTGCCGGAATGAAAACCGGAATGGCCGCCATGTAAACCGGAATGGATACAATGCAGACGGACATAAGAGCTATTCTAGAGTGGCAGCGTAATGAAGACGCTCGACGTAACACCACTGCCACCGCCCCCACTACTACCACTAACACCACTGCCACCGACCCAGTCGATGATTTCATAGCCGAGATTGATGCTGACAATGCATAGACAGACCCTACACCGCCATCCGCTTTACTTGAGTTCTTTTCTTTTCCCTTTTCTTTTTTCTTTTCCTTTTTATGTTTTTAGTTTCTAGTTTACCTTTCGTTTTTATGTCTTTACGCTTTTACGCTTTTATGTTTTTCTGCTTTTATGTTTTTAGACTTTAGGATGGAATGTATTGCCAACGATGATTAATCCAAAAGTCTATTTCCTTTCTCTAGTTTGAGTGTTTTGTTCCTCCAGTCCTCTCGATAAAATACCTAGCAAACTCAGAACAACAGTCTCGACTCTTGCCAAGGTTATGTCCCTTTTTACTTTTATGCACGCATACATACACACGTTAATCACATTAGGGACAATGTGCGATTTAAGTTTGGGGATTGTTTACGGTGACATAACACTTTTAGTATGGATTATAGCTCTATCTTTGTGATCGTCGTACAACGATTGACTAAGTGATATGTAGGCCTGACCTTTTAATACATATAACGCATGAACTTTTCTGTCGGCGATATCATCTGCTTAGTTACAATTTTCTGGCTAGTCACTAATACGTAGTAGTTCACGGCATAGGAGTTGAGTGGATCACCCGTTTTCGAAACACATAAGTAGTGGCCTCCAAGTCTACCAACTTAGAACAACGTTTTCTAGCACAATACAAAAAAAAAAAAAAAAAATGATACATATAGAATCACTACTGCATGGGTTAGTTCGTTCTGTGACCTTTGACACTTGGTGATTAAGTCTGAAGGAGTCTCTTAAAACTTAACGCCCTACGGCTATCTAGCTTGGGAGTCGTTGACCCAAAACTCGATAACGGGTGTCATAGAAAGTCTAAGAGAACTAACATTGCACAATCCTGTCAAGTATGAAATCGTTTGCACAAAGTGATTTACGCTAAACGCTCAATATTGTGAACCAGTTAGACCCTAATATCTGTTAGATCAGTTGGTATAGATGGGCGCCACTCAAATTTTGTTAGAAACGCCACTCGACTATAATGCTTAAAGATGGTTTTATTCAGTGCTTTCTAGAAGCTTGTTTAACTCTGTGGTGTGAGGTAACCAATGATTAAGTGAATGCATGATCTTTCTCTAAAAATGTCGGGTCATTAGTTCACATCGATTTTTGTACCATTGTATCACATTTTGATTTAGCAAAGATTCATTAATTTTGCGATTTTGTGGGTATATCATCTGCAAACCCTCACGAGACTATAACTCGTCCTTTTTGGGTAACACAAAGGTTTAAAGGCTTGTTGCACATGCTAAGTGCAATCGTGTACTCTACGAAAATGAGTTTATCTTTAGTTTTGTTCTTGTTTTTCTTTATTTTTAGTTTACTGTTTGTTCGAGGACGAACAAAAGCAAGTTTGGGGGGGTTGATAAACCTCATTTTTACGCTTCATACAGCATCCATTAGACTATGTTTTATGTTCGATTTCATCTATTTTCCCCCGCACAATGCGTTTGATAGCCATGTTAAGTGTTGCAGGTGAATATAGTAGCTCGAAACGGAAACATGTAGCGTGAAAAGCCGAGAATAGCAAAGAGTTAGCACAAAAAATGCAGGCTACGCAATCTGCCCCAAGCGCTCAAGCGCTTAGCGCTGCAGCGCCCGAGGCAGGGGCTAAGCGCTGGAGCGCTCAATACAGATGCTAAGCGCTGGAGCGCCGTGCCGTTTCAGACCCGCCCTATTTTTGGTCTTTTCTTTCTAGGGTATAAATACCCCCTCAAAACTTTGTATTAGGGCTCGACTTTTATTTTCTTGAATTGAGTTGTAAAGATTGGAGATCGAGAGACGAGATTCAAGATTATTGTAAACAGTTTATTCGGCAACGGGTTTAATCGAAATTATTTTCTTTAATCTCTTTTAATTCTTGTCGTTTCATCATGTTTACTTTGTTGATTGTTGATTGTTTCTTCGCATCTATGGAGTAATTCATATTATTTTGGAACCGGGAATAGCCCGATAATATGTTATCGATATAGATTATAGAATCGTTGATTTTACATCGCGTATGCTTATGATTTGCATTCTTGATTATTAATGCTTGTGAATTTGCTGGCCACATATTTGCATGATCATAGATATTAGGTGAAAATCTGAAAGGTGACATCTATATCAGAACCCTAGAATTCAAACCTAGGATCCTAAATCACGAAAGTAGTTTTAGGTCTTTTGAGGAATCGATACACTATCATAGAGATTAATGAGTCTGAGTTTAGTCTAATCATCACGAAAGTAGTTGATTAATTAGCTTGGATATATTGTTATGCTTTGACAGAAGGTAGCAAGTACAATAGGATAGTGTCCTTCATAAGTAGCGATCGTAACTTCATCGGTAATATAATTGAGTCGATAATATTTATCGTGGTGAACCCTAATTCCGGAATTTCCAATCATATATATAACTCAAATCAATTTTCTTGCATTCTGTTTAGTTTTCTTCATAATTTATCTCGTGCTTTTGATTAGGCTTAGATTACTGATAAGTGATAAATTAGTACTTGATTATTCGGTCTTCGTGGGAACGATATCTTTTGTATTGCACCGAAGCCGTGCGCTTGCGGTTTAGGCACATCATTGTACTAGTTCAGGTAAAAGATCATCTGTATTTTCTGGTCTTTTGACTCCGAAAAAAAGATCGAGTAGTAGATCAAGTATAGGAAAAAATGAATTTCATAGATATGCCCTCGAAGAAATTCAAGATGTGGAATTTGATATATTAGGGTGGTGGGAGAGTAACCAAACTCGTTACCCCATCCTGTCGAGTATTGCTCGGGATGTACTAGCAAGTCAAATGTCAACAGTAGCTTTTGAAAGTTGTTTCAGCTCAAGTGAACGAATGCTCACGGAAAAAAGATCGAAAATGATCCCAAAAACATTAAGGACTTGTGTACTATTTAAGGATTGGCTTGATCAATGCGGTAGAGAAAAGGTACTTGAAGGTTCAATGTTTATTCCGGCTTTTAACGATGAACTATCAAGCGAAGATAACGATGGAGATGGAGATGAAGATAATCAGAATGAAGACGACAATGAAGATGAAGAAGATCAAAGTGAAGACAACAATGAAGCTGAAGAAGATCAGAATGAAGACGACAATGAAGATGACGAAAATAACTACGACAATGAAGAAACTCAAAACACATATATTGAGGACGATATGTACGAGGCTTTGCACAATATTAGGAGGACATTTTGATTTTGTAATGGAGTTAGTAAATTAGTTATCATTTCATTGTAATGATTTTTTTTATTTAATGCAAGTTACTAAACTTTTATTTACACAAAATATTTTTCATTTTAATGATTTGTTTTAATTTAATGCAAGTTACTAAACTTTTATTTACACAAAAATTATTTCATTATAATGATTTTTTTATATTTGATACAAGTTACTAAACATTTATTTACAGAAAAATTATTTTATTGTAATGTTTTTTTTAATTTAATGCAAGTTACTAAACATTTATTTGCACAAAATTTATTTTTACAAGTTAGATAAAGAAAATCAAATTAAATAAAGAAAACAAAACAAAAACAAAAAAAAAACAAAATAATTTGGAGCAGGCCTGATGGCTGGCCCGTTAAGGCCGGCCAAGCAGGCCTGCTCCAGGCCTAAAGGGGCCGGCCTGGGCCCCTTATGGCCGGCTGGCTTAAGGGGCCAGGCCTAAGAGTAATGGGCCCTAACGGGCCGACCGATTTTGGCTCGTTAGGGCCCGTTTGACACCCTTAGTTTGATGCTCCATCAGCAGTATATGCATTAAATGCATTCGATAAGCATTAAATGCTTTGATATGACATCTAATACCCAATTGCTTATAATGGAAGCTATCAATAACTCAACGCTGGATGGTTGTCGCTTGAAGAACAAAGTCGCTTGAGATACTTGATATTACGGATGACCTTTTGATTGTCGGTCGCTCTTGCAGATTTTTCAACCTCTTTACATTAATAGACTCACTCATAATTCTACTAACACTACAAGCGTTAAGACTAGAAAGACTAAAAGGACAACCAAAAAAGCACATAATCTAAAAATTACAACTCGAAAAACATCATATCGCTTGATACATGATCTTCTATGAAAAACAAACTTACATTTTCAGGGTCTAACATTAAGTCCATTTTGTCATCATCAAAACTTGTAACAAAAGAATTCCTAACAACAACATTTAATTTGTCTTTTGAGTAGCTAAATTCCACTCAAACAGTGAGTTTGGGCCACAAATTGCGTAATAGATCATATATGGAAATTGGTTATCCTGAAAGCATGAACTTCTAAGATGTCAAAATGATTTTGTAATGTAACAAAATTCAAACAAATTATACAAAGAGGCCACACACACTCACCTAGATAGTATTAGTACCCTGAAATTAAAACGATTTGAGTATAAATGAGTTGAGCTCAAGTTAATATTTGTGGAATTTTCAAGCTTAAACTTGAACTCGTTCATATTTTTCTAACTCCGAGCTCTGCTCAAAATTGACGAGCCTAATTTTCGAGACGTAAGCTCATGATGAGTTGAGCTCGAGCTTGAAAAAAACAATTTAGTTTCTTTTAATTTTTTAAAGCAAATAGATTAATTCTATTTATTTTTTTCTAATGGACTTAGTTAAATTATGGTAATAATATTTTATATATGTAACTAATCAAGTGTATCTCTAGATGGATAATTAATATTCTATGTATTTCTTATTTAGAAATATTTATAAATTATGAGGTAATTAGGAAATATATTTAACTTATGTTGCACAAATGTATATACATCTATATATATATAATAAGTATGTGTGTATCATAGATACATGATTTAATTAATCAATTTATAGAAACACATGTCACAGGATATAAACTAAAATATTATAAATAATTATATAGTTTGCATGACATGCATAAACTAAAATGTTATTCAGTATTATTCAAATATATTCTAAATAAAATTTAAATTATTAGTTTCAAAAACTTGACTATTTATAATCATAATAAAAAATAAAAAAAAATCTAGCATACCAGCCAACACCTAAGATTATGAACAATTATAAGTAAGCACAAATTCGATTCACAAAATTTTAAACTCGAAACGTTCGGTTTGAAAAGTTCAAATCTAACTCCTCTCAAACAAACTAAATGAATCAGTTGACCTCATCTTAAACTATGAATCTACACGTCATAAGCCACATAAAAATTAAAAAAAAAATTGACTTAACAAGATGTGCGTGCCTCTTAGTTTTGTGCTAGGGGTCATAAATTTCTAGTCTATATAACTCCTTTTCTCGTGAGCTTAATTTTCAAACATTCCATCTCCCTCTCTTCTCTTCTCTCTCTCTCAAACACACACAGAGGTAGAAATATACATGGAAACAATCAAAAAAGAGGAGGATGTTCTTTACAATGTCAGACCTTTCCTAATAGTGTACAAAGATGGAACGATAAAGAGATTATTAGGTACGGATGTTGTACCACCATCTCTCGACCCCGTCACCGGAGTTTGCTCCAAAGACGTCGTCTTCCAATCAGAAACCGGCGTTTCAGCCCGCCTCTACTGCCCTACCAACCGACAACCAAACCAAAAACTCCCCTTGGTAATCTACTTCCACGGCGGAGCATTCCTCACTTCATCAATAGCCGATCCCGAGTACCAGAAGATGCTCAACCGTCAAGTCAATGAAGCTAACATCATCCTCGTTTCGGTCAACTACAGATTAGCCCCCGAGAACCCTCTCCCCACCGCCCACTATGATTCTTACGATGCCCTCAAATGGGTGGCGGCACACAGTTCCGGCGACGGGGACGAAACTTGGCTAACGAAATATGCTGACTTCAACAAAGTGTTCCTAGCTGGGGATAGTGCTGGTGCCAACATAACCCACCATACGGCAATTCGGGTCGGGTCGGATCCGGGTCTGGTCGGGTTGAAGATTTCGGGTATCCTGTTGGTGCACCCGTACTTCTGGGGTGAGGAGGCGATTGGAGCTGAATCGCATGATCTTCGCAAAGCGGACGTGGATCGATGGTCGAGATTCATTAGCCCGTTGGGTATGGGATGTGACGACCCTTGGATCAACCCGTTTGTCTATCGGGCTGCGAGTCTGGAGGAATTGGCTTGTGATAAGATACTGGTGTGTGTTGCGGGGAAAGATATATTCAGGGTGAGAGGAAGAATGTATTATGAGAGTGTGATGAGCAAATGGGAAGAGAAAGCCGAGCTTTTCGAGACACCAGGAGAGGATCATGTGTTTCATATTCTTGATCCTACGACTCCCAATGCAATCCAACTTTTCAAACGTTGTGCTCAATTTATAAATTCATGATTCTGTGAATGATGATTATTCAATTTTAATTTGAAGTATTGTTTATTTCAATAATATGTTGTTATAAAAGGTGAATTTTATTGTGGAGAAACAACTCTGTTATGTTTGTATGATACAATGTTTTTTAGACTTTGGCATCTTGATCTATCTACTTACATCTAATTTTGTTGCGATACTAATAATAACGCCAAACAAACTATTCAATGGGGATCAGTTTCTCTATTCTAAACCATATTCTAATCTCCTCTTCCATATATCTAGTTGTATAAATTTTAAGGGATGTTTAACATGTGTAAATATTTTAATACGTGGTAATCATCTAATACATTGAATATGAGATGGAACAGGAATTTGGAATAAAAAATCTTGTTTCCTCAATCGGTTATAAAAGTTTAAAATAACAAATTGAAACTTGAGCACTTTTTTTCAAGTTTCATGTTAAGATGTAATGTTATTTAGCATATTTCCAAATAGTAGCATGTTACAATCATTTTTTTATGGCTAGAAAAATTTATAACCACTACCTTTAGGGTATACATTAGGTCAACATTACTCTTCTTCAATAACTTGCAAATTACACAACAAAGAGAGTTAAATTACTCATATTTGACAAAATTAAATAGGCACTTCATCGAGAAGAATCAAAATGGAATTAAATTTGTGATCAAAGTTACAAGATTTAACGACTAGAACCAAGGCTGCTGGGTGGGTTAAGAATTACCGTTATTGATGCATATTCTGTTAAGTTTTAGGAACATATAAAAAGGTGCCTTATTATCTGCAACTTGCATCCTGATATTAATAAACAATTAAGGCATATCTAACACAACATCCAAGAATGTCAACTATAGAAGATTATACTGTAACTTGTAACTAATTATGTGCTTGTTTAATAAATAAGTGAGACTTTTCTACTCTTGCTCAAGAGGCCATAGAAATAAAGAAATTATAATATTTAGTTGAATTGTTGTTGCATAAATGGCTGATTAGAAGTGAAATATGAAAAAAGGAAAATATTATGTGGCAATTGATGACTATAGTGGATGATAAACAAAGCAAGTATGAGCTAATGACAACTGACTACAAAAATAAAAAAAGACAGCCAAATATTCAACTTATTCAAGTGGAGAATATAAAATAAAAACATGATGTATAAAAATACTACAAAATACAATTAATTTAGGATTCTTGTCTTAGTCAAACTGTCCATTGTTCCGTAGGCAGTATTGTATTTGTCACCCAAACTGATCGAGTGTTTTTATTTCATATAAATAGTTTAATTGAACTTAAATTTTATCACGCAAATAGTTTAACTGAACTCATTTTCTTTTATACGAGTAAAGTTGAATAAATATACATACATATTAAAATTTGAAAAATATAATTATCAATTTTAATTTAAATATATAAACAACCTCGTATTTGTTTTGGATAAAGTCAGAATAAACAATTAAATTAAAAATGTGTTCTTATTCAAATCTAAATTTTAAATTCAATAATCTACCAATTAACATAAAATTCGGCTGCCGCCATTCAACGAAAGTTTAGATGCATCTAAATGAAATACTTTTGTTATCATGATCGTAGCCAATTTCAAATTTTGAAAAAACTGGATCTATAGCTGCACATAATGCTAAAGGCATATTCAAAGCAACATTACAGGTTATGAAATCTAAAAATTTCTTATATTCAAATTATCCATCGATATATATATATATATATATGTAGATATTGTAGTTTTTCGAAGTTTAATATTAGTTAAATCTGTCTATATTTATCATAAACTTAACAATATTTAAATCATTTCTTTAATTCATGAGATAAGGTTTCACCTCCTCTCGTATAACGAAATAAATCAAGCCGTATATTACATTAGCTCTTGCTTAATTAACCATATATTAAAATTATCGGATCACGTATCAAAATATTATGTATATTTTGGTTGAATCTTACAATTGTTTATATATTTTGTTTGTATTTATTCAACGAAAGTTAGTCATTATTTACTTACATTTCATAAGATTTCACCTCAAATATTTAGCTACTTTTTATTCTGCGTTTAATAGTTTTGTACCTTCCACTCATTAAATTTCATAGTTAACTTGTATTTTGTTTTATTAATGTGGGGTCTGTTCCTTACACATAATTAGCATTTTATAAATAAAAATTGGTATAATCGAGATATAGCACAACTCATCTATGCAGTTTTCACTTTCAAGTTAATTGTTTTTACCTTTTCCTTCTCTTTTGAATTCAGATAAAACTCTATTTTTCTCTATCTATTTAAAAAACCTATTTTATTAAGTTCAACATCTTACATTAATAATTTTTCCTTTACTTATTTTGCTCTTTAGCCAGTTCCATCTTGGTCCAATTTTAGATTCTTAAGTAATCCATAATGTTTTTTTATAGGACTCAATTGGACCGAAATAAGCCCAAACCATACTGGACCTGTAAAAAATGTAATGACCCATTTTGGAACCAATACATCCATTTCCTGTCACTCATTATAAATAAGAGATTGATGTCATTCAATCCTGATGAAATCGACTGAAATATATTGTTATCAATTTGTATTTACTACTGGATGTTCATGTTATTTGTTTTTTTGTCAAAATATTAAATGACGACACTCTTGTTCTCATGAATTTTATTTTTCAGTTATTGAACTTTTTGTAAGATTATAAAAGTACATAACACGTACTTTACCCGGATCCTGCTCCTCTCCAATACTCTTCTCACCAAATGTATCCAATACCACTGTAGATAGATGACATCATTAATAACTTAATCCAATAGATTAAATTATAAGTTACTTAACTAAACACTTAACTCAAATTAACCATTTAATATTATTAAAAAAAAACAACCATCAAATCTCCTAAAATTTCTCCCTCATTTCCCCCTCTCTCTCTCACAGTGGCGGAGACAGGGTGGGGCGGGCGGAGGTGGCCGCCCCACCCAAGTTTTTTAAAACATATGTATATTTTAAAAAATTTAATATTGCCGCCCCACCCAAAATAAAACGATCCACGTCTATCGTATTTTGGCCCCACCCACTTTCAATTTCTGGCTCCGCCACTGCTCTCTCAATCACGTCTACTTACATATATTTTTAATAAATAAAAAAATATTATTTAGATTATTGAAGATTAAAAGTACAAAAAACTAAAAAAAAATGTCTTCTGCTGCCAAATAAAACAATGTCAAATGCATGAAATATGAATTCTGGACGAATTGAATTTTTTTGGTTTAATTTATCCTCAATTGAGGAAATGGGAGAAGTATTATTCTAATTGTCACTAGAATTTACCAAGAATAAAATGTAGTCCGAAATCGAAAGTTGAAGAAATTGGTTGAATAGAATGTTAATTTTTGAAAAAAAGAGTGACTGGTGTTAATTGTTTTTGCAAATAAAAATGGTTGAGCTTAAAAAGCGTTATATTTCATCATTGAAGATTTCTGCTAATTCTTTTCACCATTTCTTATTGGACACAATTGGTATAGCATATTTTATTTAATGGGTACTTGGAAGTTGGATCAATTACAATTTGGAATTTATTAAGAGCCACCTGACTAAAAAAACGTGCCAGTCATTATTGTCGATCGCTTAGAGCGTGTTTGGCTAAACTTATAAGTTTTTTTAAACATCTTATAAGATGTTTGAGAGCTTATAAGCTTTTGAAAAGTATTTGGATAATTTTTTTAATAAAAGCTTATAAGACCAAAAAATAAGATGTTTGGATCTTATAAGCTAATAAAAAATAAGTTAGTCGAACCCACCTTATTTCAAAATTTTAAATTTTGGATGTTATTTATATTTTTGAAAGACACAAATAACCTAGTTAATTTTCTCTTTTATAATAATACCTTTCTCCGAAAAATATTTATTTTTATTATTGCACAAATTCTCTCGTATAGCATTTGAAAATATTTTATAAGTCCAATAAATTTATTTTATCCAAATACTTAAGAGCTTATTTTCTAAATAAGACCAAACATCTTATAAGATGTTTTGAATAAGTTTAGCCAAACACCCTCTTTAATTCAAAAAATAACACAGTAACCCATGTCATGTGTCATAAAAATAGGTTAATTACTTTTTGTTATTTCTTAAACTATGCTAATAACACCCGAACTAATACTATTTATTTTAAAGAAAAATCACAAACTTATTCTTAACTAAAACTATGGTAAAATTTCCACTTCAATTGTTCCATAGTAATTTAAAATAGTATTGTCAATTTATATGAATACGTATCACTGTATATTATTTAAGGGTACCAGATGATATATATCCATTCATTAACATTTTTATAAATAATTAAAATTTGAAAATATCATTGAATTTTGCTATAAACTTTAAAAAAAGTTATCTCATATGATAAGATTATAAGTATCTGTGTATTTGAAAATCATAGATTTTATTTCACTATTCATACAAGCATATTATGACCATTGTACTTATATGCTACTTGTATTAAAACTATAAATAAGTACATTTGTAATATAAAATACATTCATATTTCATGTAACTAATAAAATATATATGCTATTGATTTAACTCGAATTTCGTTGGACGATTCTGACTACGTCAAGGACTTGTAAGGTCGAACTAACTCAGACACATATAATTTGGGATTATAGACTGCACCTGAACTAAGTCAAGCTGCCTATGTACCTAGTAAATTGGGATCCAGTTTAATAGTAGTTCAAATCATTAACTACTCATTTAAATGAATAAACATATGATCATAGCTAAATTGAATCATTAGCCAAAAATTATTGATAAATACATAAAAAAGAGAGGAGAGGGGGCGTACCAAAACCCCCTATTGTAAGTGCATTTTTTGGAAATTGATAGCCAATGTGATGTATCCAGTATGTGGTGGAGATTTGGTCTAGGTGTGTCACTTCCAACCACATTCAACTATTAAATTCTAAAAATTTATAATTTGGCCCCATTCATTTTGTAGTGTATAAATTAGTCCATAACGTCTTTACTTTTACAATAAGCCCCACATTTACATATATTTATTGAGTATTTTTTTAATTTATAATCATGTATACCTAAAATTGGGCTCATCATCTGGGGAATAAGCCCCACATTTACATATATTTATTGAGTATTTTTTTATTTATAATCATGTATTCCTAAAATTGAGCTCATCATCTAGTCCCCATAGTTTTGAAGACGTACGACGTACATGCTAGGAACCTTAGTGATTAAAATAAGCCATTTGCCTCGTCTAATTTCTTTTACTTCAACATAACATGCATCGTCTGATATCTTTGACATTTGCATTATTCAACATCACATGCATACGTTTACCGAAGTTGCATCCATTGCTAATTGCCTTAAAAGTTGCCACGTGACTAGCTTCACTAGTGGGATAATTTGCGCATGGCGGCGAAGGCATGGAGGGTCTCTACTGAGTTGCCGCTTCTCGCAAACTCGGATACAATTGCATTGATCGAATAATGGCGTTTGTATAATAGAACGCGTAAACACCATTTTGTGCTCATCGTACATTAGCTTTAATTGTTCTACACTGGGGCTACTGGCGGCAATGATTGTTGTATTGGCGCAGTAGTTTAATGAGAATTGATTAACTTTAAAGTAAGATTAAATAAGTTTGTTCATATGAAAGATTTACGGGAATATGAATGATTGGACATTGTAGTGATAAATTTCACTCGAATATATTAGCATGGATCACTGTCCCTAAATGAAGATCTTTTCGAGTAGCACAAGCATATAATAAACAACTTAATAAGAAATGGGGCAAAGTTTTTGTGGATTATTATTATTTTTTAATTAAAAAATTCTCCAATTTGGTGATTTATGGAGGAAAAATTAGAAAATCCCCAAATTGAAAGAAAAATCCCCAAATTGAGAGTCATGTGACACGCACGTGACTTATTCCAGCAAATTTATGGTTTTTCGGCGAAATTTGTATTGAAATTGCGGATTTTTGAACATAGGGTACCCAAATTGCAAGTGGTCCAATTTAAGGTATGAAATTTGTGTACACGTCAACTTGAGGTACCAAAATTGCAATTTTGCCTCTTTTCCTCCTACCAATGTTTTCTAGATTTTTAGGACAATCTTTCCATTCTTGGAGCTTTACTGGCCTACCACTTTTTTCACTACGCTTAACCGAAATAAGAATTAATGGATGACTCACATCATTCTAGTATTTTCCCAAAGTAAAGCGTTGTTTCCTTGAATATATCCTCAAATACACTTATATAGTTAGATATGGATCAATGTAATTTATCCGATCAACTTGCTTGCAATGTTTTGAAACCCAACCCGGTCCTCAAACCGAAAAATTGACCGGGTCACGGGTCACTGGTTCAACTGTCGGGTCAACACCGGTTGAACCACTGATGTCATAATTATGTAATAAATATATATTAAATAAGATACTAAAATTTATTTTAAAATTTGAAAACATAAAATATAGGTATTTTCCTAAATTCAAAGTCATTTTTAGTACATATATTTATGTCAAAATGATAAAAAAAGAGAAAATTCTTTTAGTAAAAAAGTAAAATTATGTTGAAATGATATAATTTCCGAATTCATAGAACAAAACATCAAACATACATCACATATGACATAATTACTATATCATTGTTTAATAAAATCAACAATTTTGAAAAAAAAAACTTAAAAGAGCTCTAATAATTTGCAAACCAACAAAAATTGAAATGAAAAAAAAAAGACTTGAGTTTTACCGATAGTATATTTTTTCGAAAACTTCATGTCGGAATAGCAAAATAATAAAATGAGATTTGGAAGAGTTTGTGATTTTTTGGGGGAAAAATTAAGTTTTAAGTTTGAATTTTGAAATTTGTAAAAACCGAATGGTTCAATTGACCCGGGACCGGTTTTATCGAGTCACCGGTCCGATCGGTGGGTCGAATGGTTTTGAGGCAAATTGACCGGGTTTGAGCAAAAAATGGGTTTGTGGGTCTGACCGGTTCGTTTTAAAGACCGGTTCCAGGTCAAACCGGTTGAACCAGCCGGGTCAGGCTGGATTTCAAAACATTGCTTGCTTGTTCTGTATGCGAACCATTGTATGCTTGCATGAGACTCCACTTATTTGCCATAAACCACATTGACATGCCTTATTTCTTAAGATTTACCAAATAAGTTTTTGTTATCATCAATTTCATATTTATTACCGTTTGCGAGAACTTGAATATGCTTTCCTGCCTTTATAGTTCGATCAAACATTATCCTAACTTTGGGAGAAATTTCATGACCTCAAGTTTTTCGTTTTTGATGTCTACTGTCAAATATTTTCATTATGTTTCTTCTTATGAACTCCATTAAAGATAAACTTGGCAATTGTCTTTTCTTTGCAAGTCAATCATAATGGTTCTGTTATGTTATTCTTTACATGATCATTTTTCACATAATTATCAGATGCATGTAAAGACCAGTGCTTTAGGTCATCTCTCATCAACAATTCCCACGCATCATGATTTAAATATTTAATCTCCCTCATCAGTAAATTGAAATCAAAGTGATTTGCAGGCATACCTTGGATCTTAGATGACTTGCCTTGAAATTATTGTACTTGAGTGTAGCACAATATCTATTTGAAGCTGCAGGGAATATGGTCTTAACTACTTTGAGAATACTTTTTTGCTTATATGGCATGAATATTAGATATGTTATATCACCAGGGTAATCATTAAGGCATTGTAGAAAAATCCCCATGTAACCTTTGATTATGTTTCAGCAAATATATATGCAAGAGGGAAAATACCAAAATTTGCATCAAAAGCATTTGCAACTCACAATTGACCCCCGTAAAGCCCTATTAACAAACATCCATCAATACCTATGAAAGGTCTTCCATTCTTTAGCAAAACCATCTTTTTGAGCTGGAAAACCTACAAATAACCGCTCAAATGTACATGTTGAGTGAGGAATAGTGATACCTAATCCATCACATTTCAAGGCAATGAATATATATGGGTCATCATTTTCGGGGCTTCGATATACTTTGGGGGTTTTGCATAGCTGGCCTTGTGGTCTCCAGATATCTTATCCATTGCTTTTTTCCCAATCCTCTATAACTTCCAATTGTTCACTTTCACCCCATGTCGTTTTGATAATTCTAATGCAATTGTTTAACTCAAGGTCACCTTTCATATTGTTTTTTATCCAAGCCGTTGATACTTCTTTGCAACCACGACCAAATGGACCACAAGTATGACAAGTGTTATATGACTTGATCATGTAAGTAGTTTGGTCGATGCTATTGGCGATGCATGAATCCTACAAGTGTAACCATCTCTCTTACATTTAATAGTCAATCTTTTTTTTTCATTCTTTATCATGTAGAGGGGAAAATCATCCTGTATGGAGTACTCTTTCACTATCGCTCTAAAATAATCTACATCATCAAAAGTTGATCCTTCTGTTAACTAAATATCTTCACTAGTAAGTTGGATGTAGTTTTTTATGTCATCAGTAATCAAGTCCAATATATTTTCACTTCCTTCATCTCCATCATCATTAAGTCCCACAAATTTCATTTTCAGAAGATTCATAATTTGACAGTCCATATGCATTATCAAAAGTACATGTGTTCATTGTTGTAATCTACAGTTACATGCTCAACAACATTGCTCAACAACATTGACATTCTCAACAGGAATGTGACATTCTCAATTAAAAAAAATTCGTTCTCTAAGTCAGTGTACATATTAATGACAGCCTTCAAATCCACGTCACTCTTAATGTCAATTTGTTGCTCATACAAAGGTTTGATACCTTCAAGTATCAGAATCGGCTCAATTACAATCATAGAATATATACCATTGATTAACTTCTGCGTAGTAATACTTATAGTTTCCACATCACTCCTTGTATAAACATATTCGTCAAACTTGATTTTCAAGTTGGTTTTCATTGTATAAAACCCTAAGTAACACATGGAATAGCCACGTCAAATGTATAAAATTTAATCTTTCAAAATTCAAAACAAAAATCTCGGCCATTTGTTTATTGTAAATTTTTTAAATTTGATAAATCTATCTAAAACTAAAGTCCAACAAAATAAATAAAATGCGACATCAAAATAAATATTTAGAATAATCACTAGCCAAATAAAAACCCCAGTCTATCAACTAGAACACTAACTACCGCTATATAATAAGGTAGTTTTAAGCTAATGTATGCAGGATTCTTATTCACAGAAAAAAAAAATTATTTCAAAAAAGAATGTTGGTCCCAAGTGATTTGAACAAGAGTCTAGAAGGGGGGTTGAATAGACGCTGATCCTTTTTCGAGTTTTTTTTTCTTTTCCTTTTAACAATTATGATCTGAAAAGAACTTGTGCGCGAAAAGTGAGTAAGAGATATTAACTTAGAACCAGTTATGAAAACTACAAAGAGGTGTAGTAATTTAAACTTGGATCACAGTTAAGTGCACAACGGAAAAGTATTGAGAGTCTTTGGCTTTGATTGTTGAGCAGATGCAGTTAATAAATCAATCAAACACTTAATAATCTTTTTATGCAACATACAACTCTACTTGATTGCTAGATTAAAATGATATGCAATAATGAGCAGAATAAAGCAATAAGTAAAAAAGAGAATTTGCAAGGTTCGCTAGGTGGTGCAATCCCAACTAGGTCTTTCTTCTTCTCCAATACAATGTACAAACTAAAAAGTCTTGAGCTCCCTAGCTACACAAGCGTCTGCTCCAAGAACACTTCTAATGATCTACTTCTTTCACTCAAAATAGTGCAGATATCCTATAGCTTTCCTGACACTCGGTTTGAAAGAGATGATGGAGAATTTTACATAGAAACAGGTTGGTTTGTTTTAAATAAGCAAACAACTTAGTGAATATTCTTTTCGTTTTGGTTCTTCTGGATGCTCGGGATTCGATTTTCTGAGGGTGAACTTCAATCTAAGGGTGAACTTCAATCTAAGATTGAAAGCTTCTTCAAAAGATATGAGTGGATAAGAGGCTTTCTCAAAGATTGTTCGAATCAAGAGTCTATTTCTGTTTTGTATATCTTTTTTTTAAGCTCGTGAAATTTCTTCTCATGAAATAGCTCTTTTGAAGTTCTATTTATACGCAGGTTCTTGAATAGATCCATTAGGACTAATGGTTGTATCCGTTCGGACCAATTGTTAGATCCATTAGAACCATCCAGTGGCGCTATAAATTTCTCACTCAGAATGTTAGAGAGGTTTGGTGCAATCCGTACTCCGTCAGCAGTATATGCATTAAATGTCTTTGACAAGCATTAAATTCATTCAAATAAATACCCGTTGAACGTTAAATGCTTTAAGAATACATCTAATCTCCAATTGCTTATGATGGAAGTCATTGAGTACCTCAGCGCTGTCTTGAACATAGATAGTTGTCGCTTGAAGAGCAATATCGTTTGAGGTACTTGATATTACGGATGATCTTCTGATTGTCGGTTGAACTTGCTGATTCTTCAATCACATTAATAGACTAACTCAAAATTCTACTAATGCTACAAGCGTTAAGACTAACAAAACTAAAAGGACAAACAAAAAGCACCTATACTAAAAATTACAAATCGATATACTTCCTATCGCTTGATACATGATATTCTAATAAAAGTAAACTTATATTTTTTAGGGGGACTAATATTTAAACCTATCTTGTCATAATCAAAACCTCTAACAAAGAAATTCCTAACAAAGAAATTTAAAGTAAAAATATTAGCAAATATTGATAAAAATAAGAAATAAAATAGGCAAAATTGAAGAAATTGGGTTACCTTACTAGATTGTTTTCCAACGACGCTCTTTCAGTGAAAACAAAGAAAACCTCCAAGTTGTTGCTTGTTCGAAGATGGCACTCGAGCTTCAATTATTTCCAAGTTCCTGTTTATTTTATTTTTAAATTTGATCTGAGAAAACAAAATACCCATACCCTGATGATTTGATTTCTTGTTCTACTACTATATGTGATTGAAATGTTGAATTTTGGTAGAAAAATTTCAAGCTTTGAATGGGCCAGATGAGCTATGAAAGGATTTTGGGCATGCATGAACTTACATGTTGGTACAATGCTTCTAGCTAAGCCTTCAAGAACTCACATGACGTGGCATCCATTAATTGTCTCAAATCAATTATAAAAACTATTTTTTACTTATTTTTTTTAAGTTTTTCGGTTGTTGTACAAAACATATGGGATTTTACGGATTTAGCCTCAACTAACTGAAAAATAGATGGAAGGGAGGTGTTTGCCAAAAAACCAAACGTGAGGGTATGAATGGCAATAATTATGAGGAAGATCGATGTCTTTTTCCCTTTTAATAATACTACTCTATATGCATGGATAGTTGAATACCAATGTACGTGATATAGATACATAAATTCTAACATACCAATCTTCATTGAACATAATAAGTAAAATATTATAATTAACTAACCATTATTAAAAAGAAAAGAGAAATTCACACATTTGTTAGACTAAAATCCAAATATTCCTAAGAAATTGAAGTTCAACATCTCTCTATACAACGCTTGGTAAGAAGATTCTTTTCGAACCCTTTTGCTAGCATTTCCCACTACTAAAAGATAATTGGCACTTAATATTATTCTATTTTCTTTAACACTTTTTGTGAGATTCTCATTTTGCATTCCCAAAGAGCACATGTCTTTCTTTGTGCCATTTTTTTCATAATCTCAGTGGAATCTGCCTCATTTTTGCTCACTTACAAATGGAAATCTTGAACGAAAATGATGAACTAAACCAACACCTTCTTGTTGATAATACCACATCATTCAAAGATGAAAACAGACTATCCGTGAGAGTATGGAATGAATCGAAAAAGCTATGGGTTATTGTCGGGCCGAGCATCGTTTCTCGACTAGCCAGTGCCACCATGAGCATCATCACCGCATCTCTCTCCGGCCATCTTGGCGATCTGGAGTTTGCTTCCTTTTCAATAGCCAATAGTGTAATCGTTGGCTTCAACTTTGGCCTCCTGGTAAATCATAGTTAGTTTATTCTATCCATATTCATTGGGAAAATTGCACCATTAGTCCTGATCATACACATTTTTAGTCCAATAAGTAGTATTGTTTATAAATTCACTTGCAAATATGGTGTACTATGTGATGTACGTAACTGCGATCGAGACGCACACATGGACGACAACAAATTTTTTGCATTAGAGTAAAATGTTACTATAATTTTTTTGTAGGATGGATAATTTACTAACTTGTGTTGATTAGCTCTTTGATTTTTTAATTAACTTGTCAAATGTCTCAAAAATATGCTAAAATGAGATTTTTCAATTAATGATATATTATTCATATAAAAGACTTTGTCTATTCTTATTCCATGCATCTACTATATCAATTCAAACTATTCTCCCTACTCACTTCATAAAATATTTACACAACTAATAAATTCTTCTTCACATTAACACACACACACTCTTACTATTAAAATAAACTAACATTAAGTCTTAATCGAGGAAGTTTTGGGCAATAAGCTAATTTTGAGTTTTTATGAATGAAAAGTTGGTAAAATGAATTTTTTTGAAATAAAATATAATATCATGTATTTTTTGCATATAAAACATGACTAAAATTATAGCAAGCCTTAACTTGTGGGACCAATATATTAGTTTCTTCTAGATTACTATTTAATTTCATCACAAGATAATATTTTAGTTTCTTCTAAATTATTTTTTAATTTCACTGTAATATCAACTCTTTTTTTTTTCCATGAATTCAGCTGGGGATGGCGAGTGCACTAGAGACTCTATGCGGTCAAGCATTCGGGGCAAAAAAATACAGCATGTTGGGAATATACATGCAAAGGTCCTGGATTGTTCTCTTCTTATGTTGTTTCCTTTTACTCCCTCTTTACGTTTTCGCAACCCCAATTCTCAAGCTTTTAGGCCAACCCGATGATATAGCTGAGCTATCTGGGACACTATCTCGGTGGCTTATACCATTGCATTTTAGCTTCGCGTTCCTATTTCCGTTGCAAAGATTCTTGCAGAGCCAGCTAAGAACTAGGGTTTTGCTCTGCGTTCCAGTGTTGGCCCTGGTAATTCATGTTTTTCTCTCATGGCTTCTTGTGATCAAACTTCAACTTGGAATTGTTGGTGTTGCGATTACTTTGAATGTTTCTTGGTGGGTTTTGGTTCTTGGAATGTTTTGTTATGTGGTTTTTGGAGGGTGCCCAAATACGTGGACGGGGTTTTCTTTTCAAGCGTTTTCTGGGTTATTTGAATTTCTCAAGCTCTCTGCTTCTTCTGGCGTCATGCTTTGGTATCTATTCCTTTATCTTTATATATCTCTATATATACATACATTTGACGTGTTTATTGTGCAACCTTAACAGATGATGGAGATCAAGTGCTAATTAGTGTTCTAATTACTCAGTGCACTAAAGAATTTTATATGCATGGTGTATGTATATACACATACATTCATTACAGTATGACTGACATGAAATTGGTGTTTTTTTGGTCAGCTTGGAGAACTGGTACTACAGGATATTGATTCTCATGACTGGATTCTTTGAGAATTCTAAAGTTGTCGTGGATGCATTGTCAATCTGGTATGACAATCTCTTTTATTTTTGTGTGGATGTTAAAGTGATGTGTACCTATATTTTTTAAGAATGAGATTCAGATAAGTATCATACTGGTACCTTGTCAATTTGGATATATCGATGATAATTATTATATGAGTTTATAGGGATCGCCGTTAGTATTTAGTATTTGATATTTTGGATGATATGGATAATATATTTGAATTATAAAAAGTAGCTTTTCATGAGGTTGAAAACAGCCTCAAAAAGTTGTACATTTTGCAAACAACTCCTGGTGAGTTCGGATCCAATGTTTTTGGTGTACCATGCACCCACTTCATAACCGATCATTTCGCTCCTTGGAGGGACGTTGATCCGGTGCGACTGGGTGCACTTGGTGTGCAATCCAGCATATTTTTTCACACATTGTTAATTGACCCCAAAACTTTGAATCTTGATCAAAAAAGTTAATTCAGATCTCTAAATTTTTCAATTTTAAGTTTAATGTCTAAACTAAATAAACCATTTCTCATATGATCAAGATTGTCAATCGTATGATTGTGGTTGTTTACTAATTTTTATCCATCAGTTGATTCCAATTACGAATCATGTGTTAAGTTGCAAATAATCTCCCAAATTTCAAAATTAAATAATTCAAATTTATATATTTGAAACGTAAATTAATTTAAGTCAAAATGTTATCTTTTTAACCATGATTTTGAACCTTAGTGAGTTAGTTGTAACTTGTAAGGGGGAAATGCATGCAAAATGTTGGACAAAGGGAAAATAGACAAAAAAAAAAATCAAGATTCCAAGTCTAGTTTTGTTTGGTTATTAGTTATTACGAAAATAACGGGAAAACAACTTTGAAAGACGTTAATGTTCTTGCAGTAATAGCATCAATGGTTGGCAGCTGACATTTGCGCTTTGCTTTTTTGCTGGAATTGGGTATACAGTTCTCAACCCTAGTTTCAATTGTTTTAATATGACATGATATCATGTTTCTCTCATCCTACATTTTATGTGATTTTAAAAACCATTTTAACACTTCATAGTAATTGCAAATTGGTCCTTTTGAAGTGTGTTAGTCCCATGTAATATTTTTCGTTAAATTTTGACAGAATGAGCAGCTGAAATTTGTATTTTGCCCCCCTAAAACTATATACAGTGCACCAAACACCCTCTTAATAAATTCTCTTTTTCACTTACCCGCAAATAATAATAATAAAAAAATATTAAAAAAAGAAAATATATTCATTATCATTTTTTATTTATTTTCAGGGAATAAGAGATAATCATGTTTGTTTAGAGGGTTGTTCAATAGATCTTGTATAGTTGAAACAAAATATAATTTTTAAACATGGAAATAAAGTTTGCGGCTAATATTACTGAAAATGAACTAATATTGGAACTCTTTCAAATTATTGAACTATTTATAAAATCTAATAAAGTGTAGGCCATATCCAGTCGAATTAACTTTGAAATTTTTGCCATAATTAATACCCATAATTGTTCATTGTTTTTGGTAACATTATTTTGAAATCGACAGAGTAAGGGTGGCAAATGAACTAGGTGCAGGAAATGGGCAGGCAGCAAAATTTGCCACAAAAGTTTGTGTAGTGCAATCATCCATAGTAGGGCTCTTCTTTTTTGCAATGATTTTGATATTTAGAGGCAATTTAGCATTGGTGTTCTCTTCAAGTACTGAAGTCATTGGAGAAGTTAACAAACTTGCATTCCTTTTGGCTTCTGCCGTTTTACTCAATAGCGTTCAACCAGTTCTATCGGGTAAAACCAAAAAATTCTTCTAACGAAGATGTTCATTATTAGTACAATTTATATCGGGTTTTTAATTTTACTCTCAGGGGTAGCCGTTGGATCTGGACGACAATCAACGGTTGCATGGATAAATATTTTATGCTACTACCTAATCGGCCTTCCCATTGGACTTGCCATCGGATGGGGACTTGGTTTGGGAACTGCGGTATATTCTCTTAACTACGCTGGTTGTGATTAATTTGAATTAATAGAAAAGACAGGAAGGGCGATATATATTTGAGTAATTGTCTTCTATATTATTTTAATTTACATTTGTCACGACGTGATTAATTTAAGAATAAAATATTATTTAAAATAATTAGTATTTTAAAATTCCCTTAGGCAGATAAGTAAATAGTCGATACATTACTTGTATTTGCATTAGAGAAGATAAACCAGAGACGGAGATAGTGGGGCGAGATGGGCACTACCCCACCCAATAAAAGATAAAAAAATTAATATATATATATAAATTTTTGAAAAATTAATATTTAATCATATATAATTTTATAATTGTAGTTATATTTTATCACACCTATTTTCAATTTCTTTCAATTTCTGGCTTCGCACTCAGTGAAACTATATATGGTTTCAAGCTTCACTATACAAATTCGTTTAGTATTTCTTTTAATATTGTTTCAAGCTGATTTTCAATTTATCCTATCTTTTGATGGATAGGGCATTTGGTCCGGAATGATTTTTGGTGGAACAGCCATACAAACCATCATATTAACTATCATGACGATAAGAACAAATTGGGAAGTGGAGGTATATATATATAATGTCAATTTACAATATTTGCGTCTAGGAAAAGAATTAACTATATTTCTAATAATATTGATTTTCAGGTTGAGAAGGCAACTAAACATGTTGAGAAGTGGTCAGTTCCTTGAAGTTGAAATAAATAATTGGATCATTACCAATTATTAATTATGATGAATATTTACAGGTTATTTGTTTTTCCTTTTCAAGTATTAAATTAATGTTACTTTAGCTGTCATGGGTTAATTATTTTCAATTATTGAACTTTTTGTTAAAAAGATTAGAAAAATATAAGCTTTACACTGTGTAGACTTAATGTGTGCACTTGGAAAATCAGTGTCACTTTTGCTTTTCAATAAAAAAAAAAGTACTTACAGTGCAAGTCCTATAAACTATAATATTGCTGGTATATAGATTTATAAAATAGCAAGTTCATATAAAAGTATTCTTAGCAATTAGCATGACGCATAAAATATTTTGAAATGCTGAAGTTGATGTATTTAATTTACTTAGTAACTAGAAAGTGGTTACAATCTGGCATTCTCATTCAATAAACTTTTAATGCTCTAATTAATGAATATAAGATGTTAAGTGATTTCTTAATCGTCTCCCACTTAAAACTGTAAAAGATAATATATTTTTTATCGTGCAATTGTGCATCGGACCTATTATTTGATTTATTTGAATAAAATAGTAAAAGAAAAGGTAATAATCTTCTCAATATGAATTAAATTTATTTGGCATCATAAAGAAAAATATATATATATATATGAGACATATAAAGAAAGTATTATTAATTGATATTGAATACACAGATGTAAATTCTTAAACTATTGTTGAACCATTTTCTTATATAAAAATTCTAGATCTATGAAATTTCTTTATTTCGCATGTACAAAAGGACACAAGTTAAAATGTAGTATGCTCCCGAAAATGAATTATCAATTTATATCGAGAAAATCATATCCCTGAAGCTTTAAGAATAATATTTATAATCTGTTAAAATCTGGGCTCAGTATGGATTTGGGCCCTATGCTTGGACAGGCAAATAATAGATGCCACTAGGTCTAGCACATTAAAATGGCCCAGCACAGGCCCATATGGAATCAGTTATTATTCCCTTAAACCAGTATTTTGAAACTTAACCCCGATTGAATCGATAAAATCGGTAACCAATCCTTAAGTGAGGTGGATGAGTGTAAATCTGGTCATTGTGAAAAGTAGTCAAACTCGTGCGACTCGATGGTTTGACCGTCGAACCGTTCGACCAAATACTAAGTTGAAAAACTCAATTGGCTCTTAAAATCATATAAATTGAAGGCTAAATAATCTTTTTCTCCCTTTCCTCCTTATTTTCCATGTCTTTAGTTCTAAATATTTCTTAAATCTCGTTGCTATCAACTCTCAGTTGTAATATTTGCTATATAACTAAATATAATGTTATTGGCAAAATTTATAAATAATAGAGTGGGCACTGGACACATTGAAAATAATTTTAAAATATATGAAATAACTTTTAATTAACTAGTAAAGAACACGTGCTTTGCACGTGAATTTATATAATCACGTTAAGTAAATTTATATATATAATTTTTTTTTGAACTTAATGATGATTTATATTAAGATCTTTAAAAATAATTTAACTAAATAAATTATAAATTAATAAATTATAATTATTTAAAAATTAAACATTTATTGATGAGAAAGACGGAATCAATAAGAATAAGAAAAACTGTACTTTTGGTCTCATATATTTGCCTTTTTGTTTTGTTTTGGTCTCATTCGTAATATGACTCTCAAATTGTATCATAAAAGTTTTGAAATTTCTCATATTGTATTTTACTTTTTTTTAACTTTAATTGATCAAACACTTTTATTTTTTTAATTGAATATTTTGTTAATGTAAAATAGTTTATGATTGAAATATTGGAGATTTATATAGACACTTGTGTCTTTTTTTGAATATTTTCTTGTTTCCTTTTTAAATATATAGTCCTAATTTTATTTTTGATAATTTATATATGGTGGACAATATTGTAATACTAATAACTTCCAAAAAAAACTGCTAATTGAACTCATAACTATGAAATACATCAAAAAATTATATTTCATTAATTTTTTTTAAAAGTTAATTTTGAAAAATAATTTAGTTTAAAGAAAAATATTTTAAAAACTTTATAATAATAATAATAAATAGTTGTATGTAAAGACAAAACGAAATTTATTTAATCATTTATGCATGCACTTTGAATTAATTTTACCAGAGTATACCTTTTGCAAATATTATACATTTTAATAACCTATAACAATTTATAGGATGCACTACAAATGAGAATGTTTTGCTTGTAATTTTATCTGACTTTTGTGACATAATTTATGTCGCCGACGTTCTTATGCATCTCAAGTGTGTTATAAGTCGTTGAGTGGTATATAATTATATAACATTTACATTTATGATATTATCATGTATGTATCACGTGATTCACACTCTCATTTAAGTATTACCAAGATGAATGACATGAAAATGCATAACTTATATTTGCTAATAATATGTCATTAATAACAATATTTACATGACCTTTACTTTTATGATTTTTTAGATAATAAATTGTATTAACTTTATGAAACCTTACATCTAATTATTGTCAACATATACAGTGAAATAATTAGTATTTTCGCATAGTTTTTAATGATAAATTAAATTATTAAACTAAGATTCAAACATATATGATGAATATTAGGTGTAAATTCACTTATACCATAACGTAAATAGGTCTGACTGGTTTCATATTTTTTTCGTGAATAAATTATAGTATTATTATACAATCCTACATCTTATTATTAGCTATTTGTGATCCATTATAGTCCTAAAGAAGTTATATATTTTATTATAGTAGATATGTAAAATTTATTTTAATTTTTACTCTTTTGCGATTTAGAGAAATACATAAGAATGCTTAAAGTATGTCAAGAATTTGGAAAAATGTAATCATTAATGAAGTTATTAGAATTTATATTAATTTATGTTTTATGAGACAATTTGATATATTCTTTTATGTTTCTTATGTGTTTTTATTAAAGAAGTGATTGGAATACTATATTTTATCCATTACAAAAGAATATCTAAGTATACACATGAATTTTTCAATAAACTATTACAAACTATCACAATCTATTGCAAACTATTATATAGGTAGAGAAAATAACTCATATACAGTGAGATTCGAACCATAACAAAGAGTTATGGGGCGTTAACATTGACCGAGCTAGGCCTCTTTGGTCCTATGTTAACATTGAACTTTTTGCATACAAAATACACTAATTTTCTAGAACTTCAAGCGTATTATGTAATCTTGATTATTGACATTTTTTGATATCGTGGACAATGTAGGTTCTTTAGTGAGATGCAATGCAAATCTAAGTTTTGTCATGTTATTTTTATTTTGGATGAATAACTTTTATAGAGTGATCCAAATATATTTGTACTTGTAATGAATTGTTTATATGTCATTTTATTTTTATCATCCTGCTACAACTACACGTTTTAACTACACATTTTCTTTGTGTAAATATTGAAAATTAATTTTTTAATTCTTTTACCATTAAATAGTTAATTATATCAAAATATTTAATATACATAAAAAAATTAAAAAATTAATCAATACTTTTATAGTAAAATATAATTGAAAAGTATATCATATAAATTACTTTAACAAATTGTTTTTTTGCTATATTACATATAATTATACCTTTGTATTTTTTTTTCATTTAAAATTTAAAATTTTATAAATTAATAGAAATTTATGTTGTACTAATTAGCTTATTATATTTTTAAAAATCTAACATAAAAGGTATTGTATTATTATAGTACTAAGTTTATATAATCTGATATATACTGTATGTGATATAAATAATAATTTGTGCATGCCAAAATTCATAAGTAATGTATAGTAGCATACATTTATGTTGTTTGAAAAATTTATTAACTATTCTTGACACATGGTAACTTAATGGTGCAGTGTTATGCTTTGCGAAACCTTAGACTTAAGCCAAACATTTTCTATTTCTTATGAATCCTATAACCATCTTTTTCTATACAATAAATGTTGCTTATGCTTATGTTGGAGGGCAAATGAGGGGAAAGGGAATATATATATATATATATATATATATATATGTGTGTGTGTGTGTGTGTGTAATATATGACTATTAGTTATACTATTGTTAAATTTTACTAAATATATATATATATATATATATATTGAGCATATTTGTTACGTATAAAATAAACATATTCATTGAAATAAATATACATTGAAATATTTAATTAGTATTAATTTTAACTGCATACATGTTCATTTGATAACAATAATACATATTCAAACACATAATAATAATAATAATAATAATAATAATAATTTGTTGTTTAATTTAATTTGAAAATAATAATAATTTTTTGTTATAAGGCTATTATTTTGGTCTAAACAAAATGTTCAAAAAGTGCTTGTCATCATAAATTATCCATATTTTTAGAATATATATAAATAGATTATAGATAATTATAGAATATAGATTATAGATATAGATAAAGATATAGGTTATAATAATAATAATAATAATAATAATAATAATAATAATAAATTCTTTCAACAAGTAATATACATTCAACAACCTCATTAATTATTAAATGGAAGTTCAATAGTTCATGCACCCATTAAATATTAAATGGTTACTATTAAGATATGGGGGTATTTTGGTATTAATTAAAAAGTGTAAATCATTTGATATGTAAATCATTCACACTTTTAATATAGATATAGATAACTCATAACCGATCAGTTTCCAAATTTAATATTCGCTTGGATTTCAAATCATTAATCAAAAAACAACTATAAGCCAAGTAATAGGGAATCAGATTTTTTATTACAAAACCGTGTTCCATCTCTTATTCCTATGTATTGGATGTTTGACACGTGTTAAAAAATTTACACATGTTAAACATCCCTTGATATGTGTATTTTTAAATTACACATCAAATAACTTGTTCAAAAGGTTGAATCCCCAACCCCAAGGGCGCCCCAATGCCCCGGCCCGACAGAGCATATGGGAGGATGTAAATCAAGGTAACTCAGTTAATCACAAAGGCTAGACCACTGCTCACTGTGCACAAAGAGCCCCCCACAGCCCCATTTTGAGAGGTTGCTCCCATACTGCCGCTGGCGAGATTCGATCCTTGATCACTTGTTCCAAACTTCGCCCATGTGACCAACTAAGCTGCCCATGCGGGTACACATGTCAAATAACTAACTATATGGAATAGGAAGCCAAGTAATAGTTAGATCAGTTGCCAATAGTTTAATATATCGACAAAAACTATTAACATATATAACAATATGTTTCATAATTGTCTACTTCAATTTACACAAAGAAATCACATCCAATGCACTAGAATAGTTTCTGCTATATAAATATTTTGACGCGCATATGTATTTATTTGAAATTTGTTTTCTTTTCACTTTTGCTGCTTTGAGAACCGTGTGAACAAAGAGTGGGCAGAAGAGAAGGAGGTCCTCATATGGAATCGCACACTTACTTGAGCAAAGGTCTTCCGTCGAGTGGAAGATCTAGATGATCACTCCCAAAATGGAATGGGGGCTGAAACAGCTATATACATTTTCGATTTTCTATTCACTCATGATCTGGCCTGGTCGACCCAATCATGATATTGAAGGATGGGACATTTTCTCAAAAAACTCCGAATCCCGATAAGAGTTGAAAATGGTGCAAGATCGAATCCTATTACTTCGAATGGAATCTTAGCCCGCCTCACTTGCTTTCTTTACTGCATAAGGTCATAAGCGAAGTCAAGGGACCCATTTGAATGAGCTTTGTTCAAAAACAATGTGTGCTCCTTTTTACTATGTTGGAAGGAAGGGCGAGTACCTCTTGAAGGACCTTTTGTAAGGGACACCTCCCAAGATCACAAATTGTCGGGCAAGTGCCCTCCCGGCTTTCCTCTGACCACGAGTGGCATACTCTGGTATGAACCCGTCCTTGAGGTAATTGTAGAAATCAGAATATCATGGTTCTTGTCGTCCTCGTAAACTTCCTCGTCTTGACTGGGGGTTAGTTTTAGAACTTTTGCATTCAAAACAATTATCCAGTATATAGAGAAAATTACGGACAATTCATAAGTGATGCGGGATCAATTAGTAATGTCACGTGAGGGACACGTGGAGATGGGATCCGACCTGTCTCACGACAGACCAGATAAGGGGTTTTTAGATTACGGGCTGCACTCGAGCAATTCAAGCTGCCTACGTACCTGTACCTAGTTCCATAGGATCAAGTCTCTTCGTAGTTCAAAATAATTAGTTCCTCTAATAATTGAGAGCTGGAATATTCAAAGATATTAGGGTAATTCTCCCAATAATTATAACGTGTTTAATGAAATGAAAGAAGGGGTACTTATAGTGCTTAAATGGACCTTGGGCCCCAATACATGGACTTGGGCCTCCGATGAACAACCCTTGCCTGTATCGTATTATTTCCCTTTCGTGGGCCTTGTAATAAATGCCCCTTTGGGCTGGGTATTTATGGAGGCCCATCAATAAGCTTCTTAGAAATCAATATTCTCCCATCGAAAATGAATTGTGCCAAGTAGAGACTATAGACGTATTACCAATTAATGTGTACTGTTTATTTTATTTTCCTAGTTTTTAATCCAACATTATTATAATTGAAGCGGCAAAAAAGCCAAAATCCTCAATTTGAATAAACGTCACTAGCTAAAATGATACATCACAAGTACAGTTGAATATTTATTGTGGAGATAATAAATTATTAAATTGTAACAAATAAATTCGTTCTTCACTATGAAGCAGCATAAAATTGCATATATGATTCAAAAATCATTGTTTAATTTCTTAATTTTTCGATGCAATTTTTGTGCTCGTAATTGCTGTAAAAATGTGCATCTCCAATAAGGTGTGTCATATGAAAATTTACACTATTTATGTGTATTTTTATCTTTTAATGAATATTTTCTGTTTCCATGTCCAAATCAGTGAAATAATAAACAGTTTTTCTTACATTTTGACAATTGAATAGTGATTAATTTTAATTTCTATGACTTGGTTTTGTCAAAGGAGCTCACTCTGACCATTTCTTTCTCCTTATTTTTCTAACTGTACATACATATATACAAATAATAAGCAAATACCCAACTTTCTAATTTTTATTAAATTTAACTATGTAATAATTTTCATTTTGATGATTCTCATGGAGGTTTTGAAATGGAAGCAACAGGTACTTATCCAGCTTCATATTTTTTTCAAGTAAATTAATATTTCACTCTTTTATAATATAGTAAAAACAATTATTTTGCATCAGGATCAATTGATAACAAAGGTACCTAAAAGGTCACCACTGATATTGAGAATGGTGGTGTTAATATTTGCCATTTTCTGTGGATTATACATCTTTTCAATCTGTATGAAGCAAACAAACACATTCGAAGAGACTAATCTTCCGAAAATCAAAGTGATCAATCGAAGAAATCAGCCTTGTAGTAATACTCTAACACAAGAATCAGACATCCCTTATGTTCATTTTCCTAATCCCGAAACATTTAGCAGGTTAAAATCGTATTTTTTTTTAATCTTATGATTGACTTTATATTGATACAAATGATTACAACTTTAAAAAAAAAACGTCGGTTTTAGGCAGGAATGTGCATGCAATCCAGTGCGATATTTTGTGATCGTATCAATGCAAAGATCAGGGAGTGGATGGTTTGAGACATTGCTAAATAGTCATATGAATTTGAGTTCCAATGGAGAAATTTTCAGGGCACAAAATAGGAGGAATAATGTTAGTATGATAGTGAAGACAATGGATCAAGTTTATAATCTTGATTGGTTTAGTAGTGCTTCTAAGAATGAGTGCTCAGCTGCTGTTGGTTTCAAATGGATGCTAAATCAGGTAAGTTTGTGTATAATCTATATATAATTGAGGAAATATATGAATAAATTTGGTATATAAAGTCTGATTTTGATCCATGTAATAAATAAGTTTTGTATTATATATACCTAAAGAGGAGTTGTACTATATATCTTGAAGGGATTGATGAAGCATAATGAAGATATAGCAAACTACTTGATGAGAAGAGGAGTGTCCATAATATTTCTATTCAGAAGAAATGTTGTTAGAAGGATGATTTCGTTACTTGCTAATGCATATGACATGGATGCCAAACTATTGAATGGAACCCATAAATCACATGTTCATTCACCACATGAGGTACCACCCCTTCATATTTATATTTATATTTATATTTATGCTTTGCACCACATGAAATTTCATAGTGAAGTTATGATGTTATTTTCGTAAAATACAAATTAATGTTCCAAATTCCAACATATATTTGCAGTGTTTGATGTACAAAGATTATTACACTTGGTACATCATAGAATTGTGTGTCCAATGCAGGCACAAATACTAGCGACTTATAAGCCTACTCTAAACGTAACGACACTCTTATCGAGTTTGAAGGCAGTTGACGAGGAGGTAGCAAAGGCTCTCGATTACTTCAAAAACACTCGACATATTGTCCTTTACTACGAAGATATACTCGCCAATCGCACTGTAAGTTAAATATTTGTTCATTCTATCAAGCTGGTCAGCATTTCCAATTCCTTTATGGTGTGTTTGGATTGAAGGATTTGAAATCTATGGATTTCAAATTCGTCAACAAATGTATCCAATTTTCTGCATAACTATAATGAATTTCAAATGACTCCATTTTAGTGTAATTTCAAATCCACTCCTCAAATCCATACCACTTGATCCAAACACACCCTTATAGTTCATTGTTGTTTTGCAGAAACTAATAGATGTACAAGAATTTCTCAAGTTGCCACAACAAAATCTTACAAGCCGTCAGGTAAAGATACACAAAGGCCCTCTATCTAAACATATAGGCAACTGGGATGATGTCCAGAAAACACTAAGAGGAACTTCATATGAAACTTTCATTAATACAGACTACAAATTGTAATGGCAATGGCAATCAAAGTTGAATTGCCCTTTTGTTTTTGTAATTTCTCTTATCTGGAAAATGTTGACAGTGAAATTGGCATTCAGGGATCCTTTCAGAAGTTTTCATTTTGAACCCCATTTAAAATACTTGAAACCAACACCTACCAATCATTTAACTTGAATATTCAGGGACTTACATATCTAAATGTAATAATTTGTCTCGTCTAAATCCATTAATGATTGAAATTGTACTGAAACTCAGGGTGGTAAGAATAACCATACGGCATTTCTGACAACATGATCAAAGTAAAACGACCAACTAACATCAATCCAATCACTAGGAAATTGTAAATTTCAAGTGCGGTTAATCATCGAACAAAGAAGAATCATGTCCTTCATAGACGGAGATTCCACAGCAATGAACTCAAGTAAACATTAAACAGTAGTGAGATTGCAGCAACGAACAAATACGATTCTATTGTAATTTCATCAAATATCTATTTGCTTTCTTAGATTCTACTACAGATACTTTGTACATTTCCCTACCCTAACTTTCCAGTTTTCTGTAACAGCTTCTCAGCTTTCTTTAAATGTTACAAACAAAATCAAACTCACAAGATCAATGAGTTACTGATCCATTAACTGATACCAATTCAGGTTTCGGTGTTTGTTCAATAACAAAGTGGTCGACAACCTTAACAGTGTGAACAGGATCCTGGAGAGATGAAGCCGAGCGCCATTTGCTTGGAAATTTTCTTCGGTAACTAACGTCTTGTGGCTGTTTTGATTCGGCCTCCCAACTTGGATCCACCTGCCACTTCTTCGGAACCTTCACAATACACATAACGAAAAGCTTACTATTAATATAAAACAAAAAGGAAGAAACAATTATGAAAATGAAATAAACGACATGCACACTCCAATTAATGAGTAATTACCACAAACCCCATGAGGCATGGCAAATTATCAAGACAACGGGTGAAATTGCAAAATATTTAAGGGTGTGTTTGGATTGAGTGATTTGGATTTGGGGAGGGGATTTAGAGGAAGGATTTGAAATGACACCTAAAATGGAGTCCTTTGAAATCCACCGTAGTTATGGAGAAAATAGCTCAAAGTGAATGACAAGTCCATCCTAACATGTATTCATCCAAACGAACTTAAATGGATTTGTCGATGAATTTGAAATCCATGGATTTCAAATCCTTCAATACAAACGAACCCTAATATTTTTGCTAAGATGGGAAGTTATGGTAAAATCTCAAATCTTGGACTGTTTTTCGTAATTAGGATCTCACTAAGGGTATGTATGCAATTTACCCTAAATTTAAGATAAAGAAAGTTCTGGGATGGGATGGGAAAGTAGAAATGACTTCAAACTAGTAACATAATCATGGAAAAGAACAAGCCTTTGCGGAGTGAAATTTCTCACCTTATCAACCGCAAGGGTGTAAATTTCAAGATTGCCCTTGCGATTTATATGGAACCGTGTAAAAGACTTGTAATTAGCAATACGGAGTGAGGAGAAGGCTTCATCGAAGTGTATGTGAAGCCAATTGATGCAAATATAAAGGTAGCTTCCGAAAACTAATGACACAATAGGAGTTGAGAAGACCCAAAAGTAAAGGAAGACGGAAGCATAATATATTGCAGCCCCTCCTCGGGAAAGCGAATCCATCCCACTCTTGCAGATATTATTCCTTGAGACAGCCATTACCTGAAATTCATAAAATGAAAACCTTTTTCCTGAAAATAAACCTCACTAATGAGGTGTTTACAAAAAAACTGCTTATAGAGAAAATAATTATAAGTTGGAAAACATTAGACTTGAGAAAAATTCATAACTAGGTAGTGTTTGCAAACACTAGCGAAAAGTGGAAAAAATCTGCAGGAGAATGTTTATAAAATGTAATTAAAAGAGATAAATATGTTCAAACTAGGGATGGTAAAATGGTTCCAATCCAATTTAACTAATTTGGGTTGGGTTGGGTTGGTTCCTAAACAATTTATTATGTTTCCTAATCCAACTTGGTTCTAAGTGGGGCCCAACTTACTTTCAATTTCAAGTTAGGCCAAATTGCTTGCCCATAATCTAAATTATAAGGAACAAGGTCTTGACTTGGGTTGGACTTGATTTCCTTTTGAGTTGAGATTGGTTCACACCTTAAAACCACGATGAAGAACCCAACCCCAATTAAGAACCAACACATTTGGAACCAACCCAAACCTAACCTAGACCACCCATTTGCCACCGCTAGTTCAAACTAATGTTTATATAATTACAAAAAGTACCATAATCAGTTTTGAACACCCCTTACCAACTTAAAGATCAGATATTTAGAGAATTAGAAGCGTAAGTCGAATTTGCAAACACTCACATAACTTATTTTCTAGCCACAGGTTGATAGGCACTTCAAATTAGAGTTTGCAGGCAGTCAGGGACTTATTGATCTCTATTTTTTATGGCAATACTTAAAGGATATTCAAAACTAGCATCTTCTTAACTCTCATTTAAAACGTCCCAGCGAGGTAATGGGATACATAATAGTGGGACTAAGGGAGCAGCATTCATACCTCAGGAATATCAAAAGCGGACATGAGATATTTGATGCATGCTGGATAAAGGCCAAATGTCCATTGTTCGATACGTGCCCTCAGGCCAGTCGGATCGGGAAAATGCTCGCTCTCCACAGATCGATACCATTCATACAGAGTATGGTAACCTGAGTATATAATCAGCTGATGTGTCAAAACCAGAAAATGATACCACAATCCGCTTCTCTTGGGAAATAACCGCGAGAAAGTATCCTTTTTCCAAACCAAAAAAAATATTTATACACATTAAAAGAGGATAAGGAAGCTCCTAAAGAAGGGCACCCCTAATTAGGGGTCCTCCTACTTCCCATTACAGTTTCCTAGAACAAGTGAATTACATTGTAAACAAGGTAGTAATATATAGTATAAAAGAAAGACAATTACTGCACAATGTTCCTATAAGAAAAATTAGAATAACTCCAAAAATAATTTCATTTGAGGCATAGATGGTTGATAAAAATATGTGATGCATGTGAAGACCAATGTTGGACAGCTACAAATTAACAAAATAAAACCACAGGAAAAGTACACATTCATTTTATTACCAAGGAAAACATATTCCAACCATGGGTAACAATCACCTGAGGTTCCCAACAATTTATGTCTGATGCATGTCTCAATACCCAACTCCAAGAGCAGCATCAAAATCAAGGCAGCAGAGAGGTGTGCAGAAACATGGAGAACGCCAATTATCACTCTTCTCTTTCGAGATACTTTTGAAGGCACAAAGGTGATAGCAGTAACTAATAGAAAGAAAGCACCGGCTGAGGATACATATGATTGTCCAAGCATATACATTAAAGTATCCCATACTGTGCCAAAGAAGCTCTTTAAGTGACCAGAAAATGTATCATCCTGTAAGATGTGGTCTAGCTTACACTAGAAGAAAAAGAGAGTGATTAGTCAACTTTCTGTAGATCTTCAAGTTAGATTCTCTATGAAAATTTATTAAGGATATCTCGGGTCTTGATTTTTAGTCAAATTGCAACATATCTATACTATAACTATGTTATACTAAGAGTATGGTTCCCATAAATGATTCTTCTAATTGTAAAATGACACTAAAACCCTTATTGGTCATAAGGGAGATTAATAGTAACAATAAAGTTTGGCTACGATGGAATGAACATGGATTATAATATAACAAACGATCAAGCGTCTCATATTTATTGATTGTTTGATCAAATTGCAATATATCCATGGAAAATAGCAGAAAAGTTTAGCACCTGTGGAAACATAGAAAATGCCAAGACAAAATATATAATGCCGCCAATGAAATCAAACTGCCAATTTTTCTTCCGGAACTTCAATATATTTCCTAAAGCAATCTGCAGTAAAATCATGAAAACAGTTAGCATCAAATATGATCAGAAATGAGGTTCATAAGATGCTAACCACTTGAATAGTACCCAATGCGGGATCGTGAACCGTTAAGACTACACATAATGATGCAAATCCAATGGCTCTCAGACCGACACAGGTGTTAGTAGCATGAAATTACCCCAGAAATGAAAAGATTAAAAAAGTAGTTGTACTATAATACGAATTATGTACCCTGCTTGAGTCTTCAAAAGACGGATAAGATGCCTTGCTTTCATATGACGTCCCATATGTACTGTTGAAATTACTGAAGACGTGAGTGGGATGCAAGAAAGCCCCACCACAGCCATTAACAAGCAAATGTTGTACATATACAGGCTTCTCAGAGGGTACATATGAATGACGCATGTAATGATGCAAGTCTCCTGCCATTCGGAGCTTACATCTTCCTCTCAAATGATCACGTATCAGATGTGATACGTTCTTCCCTGTCACATCATTCCAGTACCAATCAAGAAGCCAATTAGGTTCATGGGTCATGATGATCACCGAATCATGCTCCCCTATCTGGAAATACATCAAAAATACAAAGAATTTATGTGTATATATATATATATATATATGCATATTAACTGCGCACAAAAACTAAAAAGAGAGAAGAGAAAACAAATGGGGATGTGGAGAAAAGTAGAGAAAGATACAAGCAGTGAACCAAATCAAATTACACTGAGTAATCATTCATTCTCTCCCACGGTCCACTATGAATTAGTTAAGGAAATTAAGGGGCAGAAAAGCCTACGAGTCATGGTATTGCATATAGATTTGATTTTTGGAAACCTATCTATTCATCTTCTTTCTAGGATGCAACATCTAATATCATCTCGATGATATTTATTAAGGTGGGACCCCACTTTCATTGAATGATCTCCAACATTACAATACCTTATTACACGATTTACAACCCCTTATTATTAATTCATCACTATCATGTATTTATACTATTTATAAAGAGTAATGGTGCTAGAGTGACGACCTTGGTATATTTGTTATCTATTGACCAAATTAACCTCATTTGAAAAGATAAATACAATGATGGTGTGTCATCTCCTCTGTCACTTTCAACATTTTCTTTTTTTATTTTCCCTTTCCCATCATTCTCTCCATTCATATTCTTTTTGAATCTATATCCCTCCCTATTTTTCCAATCCACTTATGTAATATAATAAATAAAAAATACATTAAATTAATTGATAAACATTTCTGTTTTTATATCTTAAAATTAAGTACATAGCATGAGTAAATGCCACCAAAGCTAGTTCCATGTAATACCTAAGTCTATTTCATTTTGAAGATCTATACAGACGCATAATATCCGCTCCCATGTCAGTTCAACCATTTCTGCGACTGACTTAAACCAAATACCATTTATTTCCAATATTTTTCTTGAAGACATTTAAGTATGTCTTGCTACAACTTCTGTTTCTTTATTCGCACTGCCCATTTTCTTTCCCTTATTCCACTACTCAGACAACTACAATTCCGTGGCAGACTCCATATTCCTCAACAGCTCAATACCTCTGAGAGGTAAAAAGCGTCAGGTAACAAGGTTAGAGCAACCACTTAACTTGTGTGACTTTTAGTGAACTATTTCTTTATTATCTTTATACACAGTAAGGGAATTGGTAATGTTGAAGTACAATTTCATACACTTCTACTCAATGGTAGTTATACTTTCATGATCCCAGTGCAATTGAACCTTCCATGCATTATATTTGAAAAAACCAATTAAGAAGTGGCTAATAAAAGGTTTTTGTTTAAAAGAGAAACCTCAAGGTCACACCAAAAACATCAATTCTTCAAAATCCCTTTAGAAAACAAGCAATAGAGCAATTATAACAACGTTTTTGGAAACGGTACCTTTTCCTTGATCAATTCTGAAAAGAATTTAAATTGGTAGACATCAATATCACAATGTAGAGCAAGGTCGAGACCAAAGACCCACCATCCCTTTGGTAGTTGAAGGGCAAAATAGCTCTTCTTTTGGGGCATAAACCATCCCCCTAACCAGCTCTTGTGACAAATATATCGCATAAATGTCTGAAGCCCATCAAACCAATCTGTAAAACAGCATACATGTCACAACATATCAAAATTAAACTTGAAAAAAGAATAAAAAAATAAACTGACTAATAATCTCAAGCAGCAAGAGCAATAAGTAGTCAAAACTAGGCATAGGATGCAGTGGTACTAGACAGCAGCAAATGAAGGAATTAACAAAACGTCTGAGCAAAAGACCAAAACCAACCATGATTTCCAGGTATGACAAAGCATTGAGGCCCATCATACTGCTTCAGTTCTGAAACCCCATAAGGCAATTCTGGTTTTTTAACAGCTATATGTTCTTCCTTATACCAGACAGGAGGCTGAAGAGCATACTCAAAGGGACGAAAAAGACGTCTCTCATATGTAAATGCAGATGGATTAGGATACCTGATAACAAAACATACATTCAATGCATAACCTATCATATAAACATTGGAAATCCAGAAGCTTATATACCAATGCAACATAATTTTATATATTCAAAAAATACCACAAGAAAACATGTCCGCTTATTCGAACAAACAATGTAAAATTATGAATGAGTTGTACAACATTTTATTAGGCCCTGGTGGCTGCCCTGCTAACCTCAGACAAATACCCAGTGAAAACTGACCTCTGCAATACTTTTTGATATTTTGGTAAAAGATAAACGTTTTATTTATACCACCATTTACAATAAGTAAAAGTTAATTGGGAGATAACAGGTGTTCTTTAACATTGTTACACAAAAATGACTTCTAAATCAATTTGAAAGAGAATCTTATACGAATATAACAATTACTGGACATTTGAAATGTAATAACCTCAATCTACACCAGCATGACCTAAGACTAATCCAGCAAAGAAATAAGATATAAAACCATGTAAATGGCATTAACCATTGGACCAGGTCGATAAATGTTAAACAAACTACATCTCCCTGGTTCAACATTTAGACACCTAATCTCGATTGACAGACTGCTGGAGCGACTTTAAAAGAAGCAGAAAATTGTCGAGCCAAAAAAATGAGTGAAAGAAGTAGATTCCATTACAAAACCTAACAGGCAGCCTTAAATTTTTATATTCAAGGAGTTTTTTCCAAACTAGAGATGACTTCTTAAAAGTGCAAATATAAGTTACATAATCTGATGAAACAAATTAGAAAAGATTAAACATCACTTATTGCAGGTATATTTATCTTAAACCAAAGAAAAACGGAGCATATAATGACCTTCCAAATGAAAAAGAGAAGTATATTTTGTGATACAAACAGAACTTACAACTAACTAAAACATAAATGCATTTATCTTGCTATCTATCATAGTCCACTGAAATGCATGATAAAAATCCCAAAAGATGTCAAAACCTGAAGTTTATTTTACCGGACAATTTTTCAAGTCCTTAGGTTACTCTACATTAACTGAGACTTACGACATTTTATCTATATATTATTGCTTCACAAGATAGAGCTGTCCTTGACTTTCGAAAAGTTAAATAAGTAAATATTAGTGGCAAAAGGAGAAGTTGATGGCTTACGCAAGATCACCACCAATCAGGAGCAGGTTACCACGTCGCAGTTGAGTCCAAGAACCATTAATCTGAATCCCAATTGAAGGCTGAGCAAGAAGTCGTGCCACACTATAGGAAGAGTTTCCACCATCACCAGTATCAGCCATAAAGTCAAACCAGAATTCATCTTTTTCACTGAACTGGTCATACAAGAGATCCTCTTGCTTAGATGCATCTTCCACTTTGCTCATTGCAGCCTAAAACGGAAAAAAGAAAATGAGATTAACATGAAAGAAAGTAAACATATAGTACAATGCAAAATTAGAGAACGTAGTGGAACTAATAATGTTCAGCAGAGAAAAAGGAAAAGTTATTCTAATACGAATGAAATTATGTGAATAATTAGGATGTGTTAGATATACCTGCATCATACGCATGTCAAAACGCCCAACAAAAACAGTTACTGACACCAGCAGATCAAACACTGTCTTAAACAAATCAGCAGATGTCCTGCGCATATATCAGCAGAAACATAATAATGATTCAGGGTGTCTTCTGATTATAAAGGAGCATGTAGGTGTGTGTGTGAGAGAGAAAGTGAGAGAGAGAGAGAGGTACCCGGAATACCAAGGAACCATATCCAAAAAGTCAGGCTTCATTTGCTTTTTTTTCATCTTCTCAAATTCTTTTTGTGACACAGGATGAGTAAGAGCCCACCTGTCGATTTATTGACACCAATAAAATTAAAAAGTAAATGGGAGGGGTGAGATAAAATGACAAGCTATCACCATTGACAATACTTAAGAGTATTAGAGTTCTGAATTTCACCAAAGAATAAGAAAAGGTAAAACACACACAGCATAACATGAATTTTGAAAAAGAAATACACTAATGGCTAAGACTACTCTCAACTCATGGTTCAGCTCTCATTCTAAAGTCAGGAAACATGCAAACTAAGTAAATCAACAAATAAATGATAATATCAACCCACAAACATCATAACTATATTTCAGTTTCATGATTTTTTTTTTTCTTTTTTTCTAAGTCATGTTTCATGACATTAACAGACCATAAACTAGATGTGGAGAATGTTAAGTAGAAGAAAGATATAAGCTCAATGGCATCAGTTAATTCTTACCCGGTTGATCTTTCCACGACATAATTGGCCATGTAGAGGCCTATAAAAGTAGCCCATAAAGAATATATAGGCGAAATTTCAGCTGGGGATTCAGCACACGAGCCCCCACTACAAGTCAACTGAAAATGTGAAACACAAACATACATTATCAGCATACGATCATTCACCACGTTTGATAGGAAAAAAAACTGAATAACAGTAGAAACATCATACCTCACCATAAATGACCCACTTGGATAAAAATGGATAATCGCTAGCAGAACCTACTGGAGCAAACCAAGATGAGCAAACCTGATCTTTGAACTCATTCATCCGAACAAATTTCGCAAGCCATGAATTTCGTTCTTCCTTGTTCCACAGTGTAAACCAGCCCGAGTACCTCCTTTCAAATGTCTTTTCTCTCATAATAGCACGGTTACCACAGTGGCTATAAAATACACAACATGCTACACTTATAACCTACACAACAATTATAGCAGAAAATAAGAATCAGGAAAGTTGGGTTTAACTCAGGATTCATTCAAAGGACTTACAGCACAATTTTGAAGAATTGTCAGAATCGCAGGTCTCCTCCCAGCCACACGAGCAACAAGGCCAATGTACCAGAGGCCAATAAATATAATATGGAATACAAGAAGGAAAAGAATGGAAGACAAATAGATTGTTAAAAACAAGGAAAGGTTCATCCTCATATCAACTCCCATTGATTGAAAACTTGGAAGATGATATAATGCAGCCACCAATATCCAGCCTATATACCTGCATAGTAAAACATTCAATATTATCAAAGTTCATTTCCCCAATCTTCCAGCCTCTTTTTCAAACTGTTAACATGGATAGACAAGAATAAAAGGAGGCCTACCAGCGACTGAAATTTGAATAACTTGGTTTGATGGTTTTCCCTATAAATGGAGAAGAAAAGAAATAGAAGAACCCAAGCAAACAGGCATACATAGACCACCATTTAATGTTGCTGTCTAACTTCTGAATAAGAGTATGCATATTATCTGATGAAATGAAAAATAGGCAACCCACAAGAACAGCAATGACCGCATGCCGGGAATGTTCATGTGGATACGGATATGTGTGGGTAAAAATAGTTCTAACTGTCTCCATGTTCAAATTATCTAATAAACCAACAGGTTGTTTCTCAGATCCCATTACACACGACTGCAATATTTGTGACTTTTCCCAATTCAGAAGTTGCAGGAATCTTCACTTTACCAGAAACAATTGCAGAACCCAAATTATTTATTAAATCCTGTAAAGAAGCACCAAAAAAAATAACCAAATATTAATTAAAAAAACTGAGATTTATATTTAATCTAGTGCTGCAACAAGCTGCATTTGACATGGAATGCCAACCAAAAGAAAGTAACTCAATTAACAGTCAGCATATGGTGTTATTATCACATATTATACAGTTGACCAGTACAAAAAATGAGAATCAAAATAACAATTTTTGAAAAACTGCCCAGTCAATAAAGCCCAGAAAGTAATGGGAGCAAATAACTTCCTAGTTCCATGTTGAATGGATGCTACGGGTACAGTAATCCCACAATTAATAAAAACCAACATGTTAAAAGTCAGTAGCCATATCCAGAAGCAACTCATACTTGAACAAAAAGTTCAATTCCATAATTAAACAACAAAGAGGAGCCGGAATTGAATCTACAAGCACCCTAAATAAGAAACCCAGAATCTAAATACCGCCAATTAGGGTTAGCAGGAAAGGAAATTGAACCAAACAAACAAAAATAACTTCGGTGTTCCTAAAAATTATATCAACATTCAGAATTTCGATTGAATCGAACAATACCCAAAAACCCTGTTCAATATTTCTTCCCAAAAACACCACATACATGCAAACCAAAATTTAAATCACAATTAAGGGCCATATTGTACATAAAAGAGTCTAGAAAAAAATGTACCTCAATGAAGGATGAGAGAGAGAGATGTATGTAATAACCTATATTTAAAGAAAGACGAAATTAAGGTGATTACGGAATAGAAGACTAACAGCATATTTATGAGAATGTCTTCTCCAAGGGAACGAAATTTCCATGAAAAGGCATATTCTCTATGTGTTCGCACCCACCGCCCAGCCCCGCATTCCTATCCGATCTATCTATCTATCACTTTCCTAAACTAAAAAATTAAATTAAAAACTAGAAATTTTGGGATTTTTGTGATGATGAGATGTGACGAATCAAAAAACTGTTCTCTGCAAAAACTGCGGGGAATTTCTTTTATATACTTTTGTTTTGTTTTCTTGGGTTTTGTTGAAGTGTTTGAGGAGTTTTTTAGTACACGGAATATGATGTATTGGAGACCGTTCGATTTTTAATGTTTGGCGGTTGAAGGAAAGGCCACGTGTCTCAAGTTTTGTATTTTTGTTTCGTTCAATGTAATCTTTGCTTGTGATTTTTTTCCTTTGGGTCCCTTTGCTTTGAGGTTATTGCATTTAAGGTTCATATATTTTTGGGTTATAAGGTAATTTGATAACAATACAATACATTTCATAGGATCATATTTTACACTCTTTGATCTCGTGATTAGTTTTAGTTGATTTTTATGAGTTTTTGCTTGATTTTATTCTACAAAGTGCTTTGATTTGTTCATACTAGCGACACGTGCACGCCATACTTGCACGCACATATTTATTTTAAAGTGTAAAAAATATAATAGTTCATAGTGTAAAATAAAGTCTATTCAAATATAACACAACAAAGCATAAAAGACCCATCATCCCATGTATAAAGGTAATTAATTTAGAAAGACAGTGTAAAAGTGACAAAAAAAATAGTGGGAAATAAGTGAATGGGATTTAGAGCAAAAGGGATCCATCTAACATGACATAATACTCACCCAAATTCATGAAAATATGATCTTTTAGACCTGCATCAATTAAAGAAATTATGGTTAACAAGAACATCTATAACTAAAAATACATGAATAAACACCAAGCCCATACGAAATACACACAAATTTACTTTAATTAATCAAAGAAATTGCAATTTCTCAATATCATGACCAATTGCATTTAAGCATCTTGCTCCAAATATTAAGAAATTGAGAGAATCACACACCAATTTCAGAGATAGGGCAAATAAGAGTTTGTACCCATTGAATTACTTATTACTTCTAGAAACGTAGCAAACGAACCATCCTAAGCAATCAAGCCACATCCATCAAACATCTCAAAAATCACACATTAACGTATGATTTATAAAACTAACACACAAAGTTTCATTAAAAAAATGCCTAAAAATTCGAATTCAGTAATAGAAGAAACTGAATTCTGTGACACTACATCAATGAAAATCGAAAGGATAAAAAAATAGAAACATAACAGATTGATTACTCCTCAAATTCCCCAATTTTTTGTTCCCCTCCCCACTATTACAATTCAATTCGCAACCACATTTCAGACAAACATAGAAATTATCAGTCCCAAACTCAGCAGAAGCAATCCCGACAGAAAATTCAAGATTATCACCATTTCTCCTAACTTCCACAATATTTAACCAAACAAAAAATACTTTAACGCTCACTCCAGATAAATTAGTCAGCTTGTTTTCATAAATGTACCCGCTGATTCGAGACTTGTACTTCAGTTCATACGATCCTTCCAAAGAGAAATTGCACGAATCGTTCAAATATGCGTCGAATTTGCCATATGATTTATGCCTTTCTGGAGAATCCCGATGGGGAAATTGTACGACTGAATAGCTCCGTACGCTATAGGAGCGGCGGTCGCGACGGCGGCGACGTAGAAAAGGATGAGAGAGTGTGAAAGCTACATCAATGAAAATCGAAAGGATAAAAAAAATAGAAACTCTTACTTTTACAAAAGGAAATTGTTTTCGGAGAATTCTTCCTCTTCTTGCAATAGTTATTCCTCTTCTTCTTGTGAAACAATCGGTGTTAATGAAAAAAGCATAAAAAAGGGAAAGAGAGGAGAACGCGGAGGAGTGGGTTGAGATAATTGAGGGTATAGCAACGTGGATTTCAGTTTTCAATGGTAAATTACGAACATAACCCTAATTTTCACTTTTGTGGTGGCTAAGTTGAAGGATAAAAAGGGGACAAATATAAAAATTGGTATGAGAACTATTTAATTTGTGCATTTTCTTCCGAATTTGTCCTCAATTTACACTGATGCTTTCTGTTGTGAGAATAACTGTAGTGGTAAATTACGTAAATTTGTCTAACAAAACTGTAACAAAACTGTAACTTTAGACACAAAAAAGACTTTCTTTTTATAATAGTATAGATTATATTTTGCAGGACAAATAGGTCGTTGGAGCATGTTAGAGCATATAGTGTGAAAAAATGGCATTAAAATTAAGCATAAAGCAAAAAATAAAAGTAAAATAAGCTAATGTATGATTGAATTTTCACATCAAACATCTTATGACGCGATTAATCTCATTGTAATGAACGTCGTCCAGTTAGTACCAAAAGCCTGTTTTTAATAAAGAAAATAATTAATATAATACAAATTTTTGAGAAGTAATCAATCAAAGTGAACAGTAGATCAATGTGGGATAGAAATTAAATTAAGACAAAATCTGGATCTTATCATGTAAAGGAACCAAACATCCAAAACATCATAGATTTAATCAAGAAAACCTTTAAAAATAAAAGCTTTCATCGTATCAAATCACTACTCTCTTCACCAGATATCCATCACATTAAAACTCTAACCCTTGGAACAACAGTAAAATCTGTTTATTGACTTAAATTGTAGAAAGGAAACACATCCTCAAATTCCTGTTACTATCCACAAGTATTGATTATGGAAAAACCCAAATATTCTGTTAAAAAAGAGATTCACGACCATTTTAAAAGTCATTTCTCACGAGTATCCAGGGTAAGACCAACGATGAAGAATCTCAGACTCAAAAAAATTGATTCTCACGATAATGAGTTTCTAACAGCTCCATTCCTTGAAGAAGAGGTGAAAGAGGCGATTTGGGATTGCGGCGGTAATAAGAGTCCTGGACCGGATGGATTTACATTTAGTTTCATCAAAAACATGTGGCCGATCCTAAAGAGTGACATTATGAGATTCATGGAAGAGTTTCACGGTAATGGAAGAATAGTTAAAGGTGGCAATTCATGCTTCGTAACGCTAATACCAAAAAAAAAGTAACCCACAAACTATCAATGATTTTCGACCAATTTCTTTAATCGGGTGTATTTACAAAATTCTGGCCAAGGTGCTTGCTAAAAGATTTGCCAAAGTAATAGGAAAGGTGATTTCAGATTGTCAATCTGCATTTGTTGGGGATAAACAAATATTAGATAGTATTTTAATTCTGAACGAGGTGGTGGACTACATGAAAAAGGAAAAAGAAGAAGGTTTTATATTTAAAGTTGATTTCGAAAAAGCCTATGATACAGTATTATGGGAGTATGTAGACGAGATGTTGGATGGTATGAACTTTTGTAGAACATGGAGAAAATGGATTATAGGCTGCTTAACATCGGCTACCATGTCAATATTGGTGAACGGAAGTCCATCAGGTGAATTTGCACTTCAAAAAGGAATAAGACAAGGTGACCCTCTTTCTCCGTTTCTATTTCTTGTTGCGGCTGAAGGTTTGAGTGCGTTAATTAAATCGGCTGAGGAGTTGGAATGCTTTGACGGTATTGCAGTGGGTAGTGACAAAGTGATAGTGAGTCATCTTCAGTTTGCAGATGATACAATAATAATGGGGAAAGCGTCGGAAAGTAATGTGAATGTGATTAAAGGAATTTTAAGACTCTTTGAGCTTGCTTCCGGGCTTAAGGTGAATTATTCCAAAAGTTCGTTATATGGTCTAAATGTTGACAACAACGAAAGGTCGAGGCTCGCAGATATTATTGGATGCAATGTTGGGACGGTTCCATTTTCATATCTTGGGTTACCAATTGGTGCAAATCATAGAAGAAAAGAGTGTTGGCAACCCCTTGTTGATAGATTTCGGAAGAAATTGGTGGGGTGGGGAAACAAAAAATTGCCGTTTGGAGGTCGAATAATACTACTTAATTCGGTACTATCGTCGATGCCAATTTACTACCTTTCGTTCTTTAAAGCCCCAGTGAGCATCATCCTTGCCCTTACTAAACTTCAAAAAAGATTTCTTTGGGGAGGGAAAGAAAATAGCAATAAAATAGCATGGGTAAAATGGAAAAATGTATGTAGGCCTAAGAATGAAGGGGGCGTCGGGGTGAGAGACTTGAGAATTTTTAATTTAGCTCTTATTTGCAAATGGGTGTGGAGATGGGTACGTGGGGAAAATTCATTATGGGTTAGAGTTCTCAAGTCTAGATATGGGAGTTTGGGACATGGTGAGAGAGTGAGGGGACGTGAGAATAGGAAATCGATATGGTGGAGAGATTTTCAAAGTATTTGGAAAGGAGTTGCGGGTGAAATATTTTGCAAAAAACTAGTTTTTTCATTAGGAAAAGGTGATTTAGTTCGATTTTGGGAAGATCCATGGACTGAGTGGGGAGTGAGATTGAGAGATAAATTTCTCAGGATTTATAAGTTGTCTTTGTAGAAAAAATGTAAAGTGGAGGAGATGGGAAAAATAACTGATAATTCGTGGGTTTGAGATTTTAGATGGAAAAGAGTCTTTAACAAAGAAGAATTTAAAGAATTTCTAGAATTGTGGTTTTTATTATGCAAGTACAAAATGGAGATAACGGCACCGGATACTCTAAAGTGGAAAGAGTCTAAGGATGGAAATTTCTCAACAAAATCAATGTATTCGGCGTTGTTCGAGTTAGAGATTTCGAAGGAAGAAATAGATACTATGTTGGCTAAATTGTGGTGTAAAGGCATTCCAAGTAAGGTTTCATCATTCATATGGAAGGCGGCTCAAAATAGAATCCCTACTCGAGATAATCTGGTAAAAAGAGGCATTATTAATGGTGATTGCGAAAAAAAGTGCATTTTTTGTTCACATCCGATAGAAGATATCAACCATTTGATGTGTTCTTGCAAGTTTACCTATGATGTTTGGCGAAAATGTTTTGAATGGTTAGGTTTTCAAATGGTGGGATGCAACAATTTTAGGAGTCATTTTTTTCAGTTTCTTGATCTTCGTAATGGGAAGGGTGATAAAAAGATGTTCAATATTATTTGGCAATGCGCGTGTTGGAGCATATGGAAATCTAGGAACAATGTTATTTTCCAAGGGATCAAGCCGGAAGCTGATAAGATCATCGAAGGAATAAAGCTTAGTACATGGAAGTGGATTAAATCGCACTTTTATTCATCATTCACGTACTCTTTTCATGATTGGTGTATTAATCCAAGTTTATGCTTCTCATCAACGGTTTAAATAGATTGAAGTTGTAAGGGATTCGAGTACCCCTTGTACTCAATTATTTATGAATATAATATTAATTTGACCTTTCAAAAAAAAACTCATTTGTCCAACTATTTGATCAATTATGGAGTTAGTGGAGATATGAACTGATTTCTATCTTCGATAAAATTAAGTTTGAGTCCAAATTAAATTTGGATTTTGGAAAAATTATTGTGTCACCCAAATATATTACATATTATACTTTTTTTTGCATTTTTTTTATTTGCATACTAAATGATTTTTCACACACATATATATATATATATAAATGTTTAATTAACTCAGTCCTAACTATTTAAACATTCTTGTGAATCACCTTTAAGGCTTAGCTGTACATGAAAATAAGAGTTCACGATATGATATTGACATTATAACTTTCTTATTTCATAAGCTAATCATTCTTGCTTTGGTTTTGATGATTCTAATTTCTAATTGAACACCTTAATCTCCTATATATTTTATTTTATATTTCATAACACATATGCACTTTAGTTATACAATTATGAAAATTGAAACCAATTAAACTTGGCATGTAAATATTAATTTGAAATGAAACCCAAATTAAAACAAAATATACGAAACACCTAACTTCATGCCAAGTTGGTGGATAGATTTGGAATTTGTTTAATTGTACCAAGTATTAGGTGGGTGTATAGTTACTTAAAGACAAAAAGTACACTACATTTGAAATTTTTTTAATTGTTATATACTTGAATTACAGCTTTTTTTTGTATCTTTTTTATTGTTTATTTTCTTTTATTTTAAGAAACTATATACTCAAATGAAAACTAATTTGCACTTAAATCTTATAATTCATGAAAACTAAGAAAGCAAACAAATCTGATTCCAAAAGAAAGACAGTACAATACACAAATTAATTAAAACTTAAATTCCAATGCTTCAATGAGGAATTAATGCTTTCCAAAGTTAATTAACCTAATTATTTCAAGCTATGTATGCAATTAGTTGGCAACTTTATCCCATTGAATTATACACCTAATTGAACGATATAATGAACAGAGAACGAACTACGAACAACAATTTTTACAGAAAATACTGAAATCCGCCCAAGGCAATACAATAAAATCAATCCCTTCAAATAAGACGAAATCACAAAACAGCGAAAAATAGCAGAAAAAAACTAATATGCAGTCATCAAAGGCGTTTTGAAAAAACCTACCCCTTTTACGAAGACTCAGAGCTGCAGAAACTCAAAACCCTTATTTGCAGACTGAAAATCGAACCTTTTTTTCGGAATTTTTCTGCACGCATGTATAAATGAAACAGGCGAACTCGGGTGCTATCGTGGCAGGCGGAGGGGACGAACGCGTAGCTTATGGCGTTAGGGGTGAAGACACCTGGTTTCCACTGGGGAAGTGGAACGGTAGCGTTTTGAGGAGAGGGGACAAAAACGGCGTCGTTTTGAGGCCGTAGAAAACCCAAAAGAAAAACTAAAAAAGGGGAAAATTAGAGGTAGAATCCAGTGGAACGTGCAGCCGGGCAACGAAATTGAGGTGCTTTCACTCTTATATATATGTATATATAATAAGAATACTTAAAATTTACTAAATAAAATTCATCATTATATTTATGTAGTGTGTATATATAATAAGCATAAATATTTATTAATTTATTTATATGTATTAATAATAAATATGAAAGTATCAGCAACTATTACATACTTATAAATATTAATCTTTATATAATAATTATTATAATCTCAGTATTATATCATAACCTTTAATCATTATTGAATTAGTAACAGCAAAAATTTACATGACTTGACTGCTATATTAACTTATATTCAAAACCAAACACTATTTCACCAAAAAACACATTCAAAAATTAACTCTCAAAATAAAACCAAATATAATTTCATCAAGTATATGCGTGTCCTAATAAATTTTTGATCAACAATTCTCATCAAAACACTCAATCAAATTGAAACCGAACATATCTTGAAATTTTAGAGAGGATACATATCATACGTGCAATATTTAAAAAAAATTGAATGACAAAAATAAATTTTTTCTAGTTCTTTAAATTTCTTTGACATTTATTTAATTTTTTAGGAAAAAGTTTGAAAAATATTATCGCTTTTTCTATTTTAGCTAATAAGTATTGTAAAATATTTTTTAAGAAAAATCTTCTCTAGCATCAAAGACGTGTCAGATACATAAAATTTTGTATTAAATTTGGTATTAAAAAATTTCTCTTTTCTTTTTATATTTGGACAGTTTAAAAATGTTCTAGCATGATATATAAGATTATCCATAGCGATATAGGTATGACATAAATACAATATTACAGTGGGTCATTTTCAAGAGTATATTCATTATAGCTGCATAGAAAACTGGTCATGTTTAGTGATTCTCGAGAGTACAACTTCATAAATAATCCGGGATAGGATTCTCTACTCCAAATTGGTGTTTCATCTCCTAGTTCATATATTTAAATGATTGATACGTGTAATTTACAATTACATTTATTAAGAAATATTTAACACAAATTAAAATGTATTTGCATTTCCCCATCATTCTACACATATATAAGAGCCGAAGCCCCTTTTTCGTCCCCCGGTCTTACGAAGCAGCGGATTGCAGCCGCCTAATTTTCATTTTTTTCTACATATTTTTCCCTTTTTTTTTGGGTTTTTTCAAAACGACGTCGTTTGACCTTGCTTCCCCTCAAAACGATACCGTCTCGCTGTCTTCTTCCAAGAGTGGAGACCAGATGTCTTCACCCCCTCGTGCCAAAAAACACACGTCCTTTCCTCCCACTTGCCACGATGACAGCCACTTTATCCCCTATTTGATTTCGAAGTGCGATTATATGCGTCATCGATGTGTGGAGAAAGCATTTCTGAAACATGGGTTTTTAGGCTTTCTGCTTTGCATGTTTCATGAGTGTATTTAGTTATTTATCACTATTTTGCCAAATTGTTTGAGTTCAACAAACTCTTCACACATCCTATTCACGTTCAGCCCCTCACCTCTGTAGAATCGTATGGATTAGGTTGAAGTAAGGTTCGTTCTTCGATGCAAACAAATAAGGTGTTTTCAAAAAGGGGTTTTCGGGGCAGTGCGAAAAGGATACATATCTACGGCGCTTGAACTTCGGGGAGTGCTGTACAAGAGTGATTCGTCTACATCGGAGTTGGTACGCATCTAATTGACAATTGATTTCTGATATTTTACCTGCTTTTGTTCTTAAATTGAAAGATTTAAGAATTTGTTTTGAAGTTCTGAAATTATAGGATGGGTTATATGTTGGAGTGTTCTAAATTATGTCAATTTTTTACTTTGATTATGTTGGGTATGATATTACGACATAGAATGAGGGGAGGGGATATAGGCGAGATTGATCGAGGTAATTTTGATATTTGTTGTTATAGTGAGATTTCAGAGGGTGATTCTAATTGAATAATAATACCAAGAATGTGTGGAGGTTTTGGATTTATAATATCAGAGAAAACAAAAGCATTTGTTTGAGGAATAAGTATATTGATGTATGATTTAAGTTCATTCTTGGAAAAATGGTACCAACTATCATTTTTATGATACAAAGTTTGACAACTGAATTTTGTCAAATGTCATACTTGACATTTGAAGCAACATGACAATTTAATGTCAAATGTTAGGCTTGAACATTTGAAGCATGACATTTTTGAACAAAAAATGTCATGCATGACGTAAGTTTTTTCAATAATGTCGGGTGAAGCTCTCCTATAAATAGAGCTTCGTCCAATGTTAGAAATCATCCCGAAAAACATTTATTTTCCTCCCTATAAACTTTCTTCTCCTTTTGTTTGTTATAAAAGAGAGTGTGAGAGTGTTCTTCCTAGTTCGAGACGGATAAAATTATTCCGTTCTTGTGATTAGTGAAGACGTTTGTAATTCCTTTCAGATTGATATTATCATAGCCTTGTCCCGTGGACGTAGCCTAAATTTGGTGAACCACGTTAAATTTCGTGTCCCTTATTTTCTATATTTTGTTGTTATCTCAACTCAAATAATGTCATATTCCAACGCTTCCGCAGCGCGTACCGCCTAACAGTGGTTTCAGAGCCACTAGGTTGGAGTACCGTTCACAAGAAAGTTTCTATTGGTATATACATAAGTTTAGTAATATAAATTAAATACTATCGGAAAGTTCTGTCCAGTGAGTTTACTCAGGAAAAATATTTTTTATACGGTACTATATTTTGTATACTACTGTTCGAGGTGAAACGGTTGTTTTAAAATGACGGCGAAATTTGATATTGAGAAATTTAATGGAAATAATTTTTCATTGTGGAAGATGAAAATAAAAGCAGTATTACGAAAGGATAATTGTCTTATGGAAATTGAGGCTAGGCCGGCGGATATCATTGATGATAAGAAGTGGGAGGAGATTGATGGTAATGTTGTGGCCAATTTACATTTGGCGTTGGCAGATGGAGTTCTGTCTAGCATTGCGGAAAAGAAGCCAGCTAAAGAAATTTGGGATACGCTGATAAAACTCTACGAAGCCAAATCGTTACACACAAAAATATTCCTGAAGCGGAGACTTTACACCTTACGGATGGCGGAAACCACGTCGGTGACCGAACACATCAACGTTCTAAATACACTATTTTCACAACTCACTTCAATGGGTCATAAAATAGATGCAAGTGAACGTGGGGAGCTTTTACTCCAAAGCTTACCTGATTCATATGATCAACTTATCATCAACCTGGTGGGAAATTCTACCACGGATTGTCCAGTCTTCGATGATCTTGCGGCTGTAATTCTGGAAGAGGAAAATAGGCGCAAGAACAAGGAAGACAGATTGGCGAATTCTCAGCAGGCGGAAGCTTTGTCGATGGCAAGAGGAAGATCTATGGAGCGTTGGTCGAGTGGGAGCCATAGTCGTGTCAAGTCCCAGACACGGAGTAAGAAGCACATTAAATGTTACAATTGTGGTGTAAAAGGGCACTACAAAAGTGAGTGTCCGAATCCCAAGAAGAAGGAAATTTTCAAAAGAAAGGGCCCTGAGTCATCTAATGCTCATGCTAGTGTAGCAGAAAATTTGAGTGATGGCGATATTCTATGTAGCGAGGCACCAATATCTGCAGATGGCAGAGCAAAGTTTGATGATGTGTGGCTGATCGATTCCGGTGCAACATGGCACATGACGTCCCGTAGAGAATGGTTTCAAAATTATGAACCGGTTCGTGGGGGACAGGTGTACATGGGAAACAATCATGCTTTGGAGATCGCTGGCATTGGTACTATCAAAATGAAGATGTTTGATGGTACAATTCGCACTATTCAAGGAGTTCGGCATGTAGAGAGTTTAAAAAAGAACTTGTTGTCGGTTGGACAACTTGATGATCTTGGGTGTGTGACTCACATTGAAAATGGAGTCATGAAGATTATCAAAGGCGCGCTTCTTGTTTTGAGGGCAGAAAAGATCGCATCGAATTTATACATGCTTAAAGGTGACACGGAGCAGGGAGCTAATGCGTCGATTGCATCAACCAGTTCGGCAGAAGAGATGACGATGTTGTGGCACAAGAAACTAGGCCATATGTCGGAGAAAGGTCTCAAGGTTCTCTCTGATCAAAAGTTACTCCCAAGGCTTACAAAGGTAATTTTACCACTTTGTGAGCATTGTGTTACAAGTAAGCAGCATAGGGCTTCGTTTGGACGATTTATCAATAGGAGCAGTTGCATCTTGGATCTTATTCATTCAGATGTTTGGCAATCACCAGTTTTGTCTGTTGGAGGAGCAAAGTATTTTGTCTCTTTCATTGACGATTTCTCGAGGAGATGTTGGGTGTATTCAATCAAGAAGAAAGCAGAAGTGTTTGAGTTCTTCAAAGTTTTGAAAGCGCGGGTGGAACTTGAATCCGGGAAAAAGATCAAGGGCTTAAGGACAGATAATGGAGGAGAATATACCAGTCATGAATTTGAAAAGTTCTGTCAACAAGAAGGTATCAAACGACAGTTAACCACGGCATACACTCCACAACAGAATGGAGTGACAGAGCGGATGAATAGAACGCTGTTGGAAAGAACGAGAGTGATGCTAAGAACTGCGGGCCTAGATAAATCATTTTGGGCGGAAGCGGTCAGAACTGCCTGTTATGTAATCAATCGATCCCCGTCAACGTCGATTGATCTGAAGACGCCGATAGAGATGTGGACGGGGAAGCCAGCTGATTATTCTCGGTTACATACATTTAGAAGTCATGTGTACGTGATGTACTCCAATTCACAAGAAGTCACGAAATTGGATCAAAAATCCAGAGAGTGTGTATTCTTGGGTTATGCTGATGGTGTAACGGGGTATCGCTTGTAGGATCCCACAAACCACAAGGTTGTCATCAGCAGAGATGTAATATTTGTAGAAGATAAGCTGCAATTGGTAAGGAATGATAGCACTGGGAAAGAAAGTTCAGAGACTACAACGGTAATAGTGGAAAATAGTCCAGAAGATCATGATATAGATTCCTCAGAAGCAGAATCAGAGCACGAAGAAGATCCAGTCGGAGGTGAGGTTACGGAAGTCCGCCGCTCAACTCAAGAAAGACGAGTACCAGGCTGGCTCTCTGAATACATTACTGAGAGCAATGTAACATATTGTCTTTTAACGGAGGATGGAGAGCCAACAATTTTCCAGGAGGCTTCTAGAAGCCAAGACGCGGCTCTATGGAGGACAACAATGCAAGAAGAGATTGAAGCCTTACATAAAAACCGAACATGGGAGCTTGTTCAGTTACCACGAGGAAGGAAAGCCATTGGAAATAAATGGGTATATAAGATCAAGCGTGATGGCAATGACCATGTGGAACGGTATCGTGCTAGACTGGTGGTGAATGGATATGCTCAAAAAGAGGGTATTGACTTCAACGAGATATTTTCCCCGGTGGTTCGACTTACAACAGTCAGGGTGGTCCTGGCGATGTGTGCTGCATTCGACTTACACCTGGAGCAGTTGGATGTGAAAACTGCATTTCTTTATGGAAATCTTGAAGAAGAAATCTATATGCTCCAACCAGAAGGTTTTGCCGATATAGGCAAAGAGAACTTAGTTTGTAGGTTAAACAAATCTCTATACGGTCTCAAACAGGCGCCGAGGTGTTGGTATAAGAGACTTGATTACTTCATTATAAGTCTTGGATACAATAGACTAAACGCAGACTATTGCACGTATTGCAAAAAGTTTGGTACGGATAACTCGTTCGTTATTTTGTTATTATATGTGGACGACATATTGGTCGTAGGGCCCAACATTAGTCGGATCCAAGAGTTAAAGGCACAGTTGGCTAGGGAGTTTGAAATGAAGGACTTGGGACCAGCAAACAAGATTCTAGGGATGCAAATTCACAGAGACAGAAGTAGCAGGGCGATTTGGCTGTCACATAAGAATTATTTGAGAAAGATCTTGCGCCGCTTCAACATGCAAGATAGTAAGCCCCTCTCCCTGTTAACTTCAAGTTATCCTCTAGTATGTGTCCTAGCAGTGAAGCAGAGAGGATGGAGATGTCTCGTGTACCGTATGCATCAGCAGTGGGAAGTTTGATGTTCGCTATGAAATGCACTAGACCAGACATTGCACAAGCAGTGGGAGCGGTTTGTCGGTTCATGGCGAATCCTGGAAAAGAGCATTGGGGGAGCAATAAAGAGGATTCTGTAAACTATTTTTTCTTAAAAAAAACCAACTACAGGCATCAACACCGCGCTTTGCGCGGTGCCGCTGTCTCTAGTATTATATAAAAATCAACACTAGAGTTGGATGTATATAAAACGACAACTATGACCAATTTATATAATTAAGTGATAATTTATAAAAAAAATTAAAAACCCACAACTAGGGGTGGCATTGGGTGGGTCTGGCCCAGACCCAGACCTAAAACTTTGGGTCTGGGTCCAGACCCAGACCCAAAAAATATATTTGGGTCTAGACCCAGACCCAGACCCAAACATTAGCTAGACCCAAAGTGAGACCCAATTAGACCCAAAACTTAAATTTAAGCCCAATCCAATCTTTTATAATATATATACAAATAATTACATTTTTTATTTCCAAACCCTAAATCTTATTTTTCACCAACATCTTCTTCCCCTCAACCTGCCGCCGCCGTCCGCGTCCGCCGTCGTCCGCCGCCACCGCCACTCCCGCATCTCATGTCTCCGGCATCTTCGTTTTTTTTTCTTTTTCTTCTAATTTTGACTTTTATTTTTAACTTATTTTAATATTAAGATTTTATAAATAAATTTTTCTTATTTTAATGTTTAGTATAATGTCATATTGTCATATTTACAAATGCTATGTCTAACAGTAAGTATATATATATATATATATATATTTACAAATATTTGTTATTTTCATGTTTAGTTTAATGTCATATTTGTATATATTATATATCTAATAATAAGTATATATATATTTTCAGATTTATATTATTTACATGAATATATTTTTTCCAGATTTAATAAATATTTATTATTTTCATGTTTAGTTTAATGTCATATTTGTATATATTATATATCTAATAATAAGTATATATATATTTTCAGATTTATATTATTTACATGAATATATTTTTTTCAGATTTAATAAATATTTATTATTTTCATGTTTAGTTTAATGTCATATTTGTATATATTATATATCTAATAATAAGTATATATATATTTTCAGATTTATATTATTTAAATGAATATATTTTTTCCAGATTTAATATATTTGTATTTGAGTATATATTGAGATTTTATATATCATATATATTTTAATATCTATTTGTAATAAAACAATAAAAAAATAAGCACAAAATAAACTAAGTGAATTGGGTCTAGTATAGACCCAGATCCATATAGACCCAATGTTTTGGGTCTGGTCCGGACCCAAAACATTGGGTCTAAGCTAGACCCAATGTTTTGGGTCTGGGTCTGGACCCAGACCCAAAGTTTTGGGTCTGGGTCTGGACCCAGACCCAAAGTTTTGGGTCTGGGTCTGGGCCAGACCCACCCAATGCCACCCCTACCCACAACTATGACCAATGTCTCTCCACTATAAAGTTGGAAGATCCACCATATAAAGCTACACCGCCACACAGCCGAAAGTCTGACCGTCAACGTGGAGTCGGTTGTTAGGTGAACGTTCAAACATATGTGGATTAAGACAATAATGTAATAATTACTACCCTTAATTATTACATTTAGTCAAAATGCCTACTTAGCTAATCCTGGGCTTAACACGTCCTCTCCGCCCAAACCCGCAATAATAATGGCTTCATTTTCTCTCTCCACTGTTCCTCTCCCTGCAATTCCTTCTTCTTCTTCGTCTAGGCAGTTTCAGAGCATAAGAATTTTCCTCAAAGCCCACTGTTTAGCTTCTTCAAATCCTAAAGTTGTGGTCACGAGAGATCGCGGCAAAAACGGCAAGCTTATTCATGCTTTGGTAATTTCATGTTTTGTTTTTGTGAATTATGATTCATTTGATGGAATTTGTACCCTATTACATTGTGTGTTCAATGGTTATATTTTTATTTTTATTTTTGAAATTTTGATGGTTTTTTTTTCCCTTCCAAATTATGTGTTAGTTTATTATGTTTTATTGACAGGACTGTCAATCACTGCCTTTGCTGTTAGACAAAAGTGTATAATACTGAAATAAGTAGTATTTGGAATGTTAAAATATTGCTTTAACTGACAGTGTTTGATCAAATGTGGATATAAATATGTATATTTTTGGGCTAATGTTATGATAAAGAGTGGTGCTACAGAGTGCATACTGTAGATCATTTATTAATCTTTTGCTTTTTCCTACCTAATTAGGAAATAAATAATTGCAATTAATTCCTTGGATAAATTTATACAATTAACACTTTCTCAATCAAATGGAAGTGATGAAAGGGTGAGGTCTAGTTGGTGGTGTATAGAATTTTTGTCCTGTGAGATATGCAGGAAAGGATTTGTTGCTTAGTTTTCTTAAATATAAGATGGATTTGTATTAGATGGAGTTGCGGTAAAATAGTTGAGAAAATTTCTCGGATTCGTAATATTTCAACGAAACTTCTAGAACCGAGATAGCGGGAAATCTATAGGAAAGCATCTTAAGAAAAACTGTCTAATGAATATGCTTGTAATATTTCTAGAGGACTATAGGGAAGATGTATGCTTTTTTTCTCTAACTAACCAAGTGTTATTCGAAGTTATTTTCTGAAATTCCCTCCTAAAACAAGGACCTAAAGAGCTGTATTATTCTATTTACTACAATATCACTTTTTCCTTTTCTGGAACTATAGTGTGGTTTTTCTTACAAAATCACACTCAACTTCAGATTTCTTTTTTTCCTTTAAGTGGCAATTTCATCACTATTCATATCCATTAAGATATTTTACAGTACATAAGAACAGGATCACAAGATAACGTTTTAAGTGACTGCTATTGTTTCTTTCTTTTTGCTACTTAAGGCCTCTAATTGACCTAAGTTACTCTTTGAATACTAATCTCGACATGTATTTGCATCTCTATGTGTAATACTCTTGAAAAGTCCATTGCCAAACTCGATATTGAGGTTATACCATTTTTGCAGGAAAATCGTGGGATCAAATGCCTAGAGGTTCCTCTTGTCCAGCATACTCGGTTGCCTGATTTAGACAAGCTTTCTTCGTCACTGAGCAGTAAGTTCTAACGATTAAATGGCTTAATGCGTGATTGTATTATGCAATTATTTGATATTTAACATAATGTCAACTCAGTTATCCACATATTTCTCCCACAAGAAATCAAGTTGTATGACTGTCCTTGTGGTCATGTTTCATTTGTCATGTAGGTGTGCAATGTGCTAAACATTTTACTTGTACAAGTGCTCTGTTCAAGGATGGGCTAATTGGGGCTACGGAATGGTTAAAACTAGGGGTGGCAATTGGGCGGGTTGGATTGGTTTTGGGTCGGTTCCAATGGGTTGGTTGTTAAATGAGTTTGCTTCTTAAATGGTTTTAAGGTGGAACCAAATTCAACCCAAAATGGAACCAAAATCAATCCAAAAGGGAACCAAGCCCAACCCGACTCAATATAATTTAGATTATTGGCAAACGATTTGGGCCTAACTTGAAATTTAGATGGACCCAACTTGCAACCAAGTTGGAACCAGTTAGAACCAAATCAAATTTTCTTAGGAACCAATTCAACCCAAATTGGGTTGGAACCGTGGTTCTGGATCCATTTTGCCACCCCTAGTTAAAACTTTGTGAGGTTTTCAATATCAAGTGCTCATTCACAAGGAAAGTATCTTATGCTACCATGTAGAGTAAGTACTATCAACTATGGCGGGTGGAAAGTTTTAGCACCAAATACTCTACGACATCTTGTTGGAAGTAAATTGCTAGATACATTATGCCTGTCTTTTCTTATATAGTTTAAACTCTTTAGGAAGAGGTCATTCCACATGGCACTAGAGATGTTTAAAGATCATTCCGTTTAGCTTCCGAGGAAGTCTCATGCCATTTGGAGAAATTGTGCATGTCAAGATTTAGAGAAACAATGAATGGTGTGTGTAGGGGTATTATATAAAGAAAAATAAAATCACTCTCCTTTTAACCACCTCAGTTATGGTTCAAGATTATCTTGTTAATGGTATTAATGTTGCGTCTGTGCGTACTTAAATCTTGATCAGTTCCTGTGAAATTATTTTTATAAGGGTCTCATATTATAATGCTTCTTAAATCTGCTTAAATAAGAGGCTTCGGTATCTGGTTAATCTATGCTGCAGGCACTTCGTTTGATTGGATCATCATAACTTCACCTGAAGCTGGTCAAGTTTCCCTTGATGCTTGGAAGTAAGGTTCAGCTGCTTTGCTAGCACTTCTCATAATTTCGAATTATTTTTTTCCCTCGATTAAGTTAATATTCTTCTAGTTGGAAAAACAATACTACTAAGTTATTAATCACTATGTGGAGAAATGTGAAAACATGGAAAGGTTCATATTTATCAATCTGTTATTTACAATCGGAGAACTATCTGAGTAAATTCAATTTCTGCAAGGTTTTTAAATCAATGACATTTTTTCAAGGCATATAATCATAAATTTTTTCAGGGCATAATCAGACATTTTGCCTAGTAATCTGAACATTCAGTTTGGTAGGATAACCATTCAGTTCATTTAGTTTTAGGGGAATTTCGGCCGCTTCAAAAATCAACCTTTAATTCAAAGTCGAAGGAATTTGATGAAGTGCTCCTGTAAATCTAGAAAATTTGAAGTTTTAGTTTCCATTTGTACAGTATAACTAGAAAATCTTGTTTCCATAATTGAAATGCGGTTGAATTTAGACGCTCTAGGATTCACTTTTTTTTCTATGCTTAATTGTAACAGCTAAGAATTCAATTGGACTTTCACACGTAATAAACTCGAACTTTTGATCTGCAGAGCTGCAGGAAATCCAAAAGTTAGGATCGGAGTTGTGGGAGCTGGTACAGCAACTGTATTTGAGAACATTCTACCATCCTTGAAGCAAAGCCTCAATGTGGATTTTGCTCCATCAAAAGGTGTTTTAAGATAGTTTCAGACTTTTGCACTATGAATAACAACTAAAAAGAGTAAGCATGTAGATATGTGCAATTTTGGCATGGTAGTCGGAGAATTGATTTAGTCCAAAGTGATCTCAGCTTGAAGCAAATTAACTTCAGTTGTGATGTTCAGCAACGGGCAAGGTTTTGGCAGCTGAGCTTCCGAACTATCACAGTTCAAGGTGCTCTGTTTTATATCCTGCTTCAGCAAAAGCTAGTAATGAGATTGGTGAGTGTCGAAAATATCTGGTTTTAGATGTTCTTTCCTTCTCATTCTTGGCTGGTTATGAAACAATACATGCAAAGAAGATAATCTCAGGGTGATGAAATCTTCTGAATATATTTTAAGTTAAACTGGATTGTTTTACTGTTCCATGTTAAGGTAATTATTTTACTGGTTTTAGTAGTTGATACTTGATAGTTCTGCATTCAGCAGTTGATGTTTGCATCTCTGTTATGCTCACTTTAAAAATTTGTTTGAAGAATTTGTGGTGCTCATAAAGAAACTTATGTATTTTTTAAAGACTTTTAAATATCTGGGAAAATCACGCACAGACCCCCTCACTTATTGTGTAATTACTGGAACCCCCCTCACTTATCGGAACTTACCAACATACACCCTCAAGGGTCTACTTATAAGGTTTGCAGGGCATAAAATTGTAAGAATATTTAAATACATTAGGGTTTTAATTCGCGATAGCCTTAACAGAAGGGTGTGTGCTGGTAATTCCCAATCGTGAGGGGAGGTTTTGGTAATTACACAATAAGTTAGGGGGTCTATGTGTAATTCCCCTAAATATTAATATGCAATATCTGATGTCTAGAAAAAAGTGTTTGTATGAAGTTTATCTGGAAGGTTGATTTCAGATGGATAAGTGGTATAAATAATTAAAAAAACAGAGCGTAGGCAAAAATCTAAAGATCACTCAAATAGAAATTTACAGCAGTTACATTTAAATATTATCATTAGTTTGGATATTATATGATTCATGATGTTCAGTGGGCATAGATCCGAGGCAGTTGACAATATTACTGATCCATAGATAATGCCAAACAAAAGCAAGCTACCTTTAACTGACAATCTGGCATTTCTATTTCAGAGGAAGGCCTTGCAAAGCGTGGATTTGAGGTTACTAGACTGAACACATATACCACGGTATGAAAACTGTGTCATTATTATTAGAGTAGCAATTAGTTTGCATGCATTTTTAATGTTATTGGTGGTACGAATCGAACTATTATCGGCTGTTGCCAAGATATTGCTGTCAAGGGGGTGTGATGGATTAAACATTAGGCTAGTGGTGTAACATAATCGAAACTAAAACTGTACTTTTAGAGATCTACTGTCTGTGCTTCTTTTACATTCATGAGCTCAGTAGAATTGTTTCAATAAGTTTAACTGCTATAAGGCATCTTTCTGGCTTTTTTTAGTTGTTTAGAAGCTTTTCGGATCATTGGTTCTTTTTGGCAGGAACCTGTTAGTCATGTGGTTTTGGAACAAGCATTTTTGGCTCCTGTTGTTGCTGTAGCATCACCTTCTGCAATTCGGTAGGCTGTCGACTTTGTTTACCTAGCTTTGCTTTATAATCAATTCATTAAGTGGGGCATTATCAATTGTTTACTGTCTACAGCAATATCTGACCTTTGGAACCATGATTCTTCAAGATAAAAACATTCCTTTTACTTAAAATAGAATTACTTCTGCTTTCTTATATTCCGGTGCCTCTTAACATGTGTGTGTGTGTGTGTTTGTCTTTTTGTAGCTATTTGATTGTCATTATTTTATTTGCTGAGTTTATATGTATAGGGCTTGGGTTAGTTTAATCCCAGAAGTGCAGAAATGGGATAATGGTGTTGCATGCATTGGAGAGACAACTGGTTTAGCTGCTAGAAAACATGGATTAAGAAAAGTATACTTGCCAGCAAATCCTGGCTTTGAAGGGTAACCTCTCTTTCTCTTTAAGCACTCTGGGGCTCATTCCTGTACTAAATATAGTGGATTGGTCTGTTGAACATTGGTCTGTTGACATATCTGACTGTAGTGGATTTATGGGCTTATTTTCCTTGGTAATAACAGTTCTTCCACTCTTATTGATTCCTTTGCAAATTAAACGTTCTTTCCCTGTATAAATTTCTGGAGACGATAATTATGGAGCTTTTTGATGGTAACCATGTATATCTGTGTAAGTTTTCATTTGAATGTTGAGATCAGAAATGACATTGTAATGGTGAAAACCTCTGGAATGTAAATATACAGTCCTCTCTGATGAAGATTTGAACTTGAAAACTTCCTTTTGTGTTAGCATTTCTTACACCGTTAAGTGAATCCTTAAGTAGTATTTTTTATGCTTACAAACTGATATACTATTCGAACCGTGACAAGCTTAGAGATCCCATAAACTTAATCAAAGCTCATATAGATCTTTGATGATAATTGTTTTTGAATTGTTCTCCTGAAAAAAGTGGTTCCAAAACATGGACTACTTCAGAGTGTCTTACCACATTGGATTTTAATACAACTTCAGAGATGGATTTTTAAAACCCATATCATGTGCAATAATAAGCCCAATTTGGAAAACTTAAAAAAATTGTCCTTTCAACATTCTTGGAATTCTTTTTTCTTACTTAAAATATTATGAGACAGCTCACGTATGTTAATTTTTTTACCACAAACTTGATATTTTAATTTGGAATACCATGTTTAATTTTATTCTATTCAAATTTGAATAAGGAGTTCTTTTCTTCTTCTTATTTTTGGAAAAATATAATCTCTTCTACTAAATAGAAAGCATAAATTCTTTAGGAATGGGGTGCACATGCTGAAATTACAACGAGAAATATTTGATTTATTGCATTTGTAGTAGTAAAGATAAATGGAGAAATTCCTAAAAATAAATAATATTTGTAGTAATTATTATAATTGGCAAATGGAGGACCATTGTGCTGATGACAGCAAGGGTAGCCAAATCCAAGATACTAGTAAACAATAACTAATTTATATGTAATATTATTTAAATCTGTTATGTATATTTATCTCTACTTTTGTCTCATTTCTAGTATATCCAACTACATAATTTTGGAATTTTGCTCCTCTCTCTCTCTCTCTCTCTCTCTCTCTCTCTCATTTGACATAAAAATTAGGTGAATATAATATTAATGTGAACTAAGAGTAATAATGATAATTTAATAGATTGTATCCTGTCTGAAAGCAGACAAGTCGAACCATGTGTTCATGTTATGGACTAGGTTTCAATACTTTGAACTAATAATTGATTAATTGCTATATTCATGTTTCCTTCTGAGATATTCATTTTTTTTCCTTTTTGTCCCGTCTTATATATAGAAAAATGTTTTTTTGCTCTTTTTTTTTTTTAAGAAAAGTATTTTCATTATCAGCTAATCCAATATCATTCAATTTACTAGGGCCGAGAATTGAATTCCGATATTCGATACTTGACTCGATAAATTTTAAAACCCGACTTGAGTCCAGCTCGATTAATAAAAAAGAATAACAATATATAAAATAATCAGATTACTCAAATTCGATTCGTGTTCAGCTTGGTTAACATGCGTTTGGTCTCGATTCAATTAATAATCAAATCAAATTCAAACACAAATTTTAATTGTAATTCAAATAAATTTAACAACACTATGTTCGTCTCGACTCAACTTATTTATAAACTAATTATTTTGGTTTAAAATACAAATTTATTTTTTTAACTACTTATTACAAATTCAAGCAACCATATTCTTTGTGCTATTTTCTTATCAAATTAAGAAAAATTGTAAAATTTATTGAATTGAAAAGATGCATATATAAATTAGTCTATATTACATTAATATTCTTGTGCCTACAAATCTTTCAATCTCACACAATTTCTTGGTGTTACTATAAAATAATAACTTATAACGCTTCATTAATATCAAGTAAATTTGGCTTTATATCTTGGTAATTTTAGTACAGATCTCGTTTGGTCTGATCTTATTGTAAGTCTCTACTTACATTATATAAAGATGTATACGTATTTCGTGATTGTTATTTTGATTATTACTAGAGTTTAGTGCAAATACTTATTAATTAAATATCATAATATATGGTCCAAACGAAAATCTTGAACTCCATAAATTGATAATTGAGACACTGACAAGCACAAGAAGAATAAGCAAGCATGCCTGCAAGTGCACATAACTATAAGCGCGTGGAACGTGTAATTATTTTTTTTGGACCTTTTGTAAGCTACAAGCTTAGGCTAATTATTTATTTATACTTACTATATTAAAATTGTGTCACGTTTTATAATTCTATCTTGAATTTTAAATTGTATATGTGCTTTTGATGAATTAATATTTTCAATCATGTTCACTTTCATTTCTAATTTATGTTATATAATTATAATTAAGGCCACATTCATGTCAAATTGCCAGTGACAACAACCTATTTGTTTAGACTTTAGAATTGTAAGAGTAATTATAATTCCTAAGAGCTTCAATTATCCATATCTGTTTTCAGCTAATAATTTCTTCTTTTTTTTCATTCCTTTTGGTAATTGAAATTTGATTATGACTTGACTCAATAAAGTGTTGCTAATCTGGCTGGTGCTCTCATAAAGTGAGACTCCAGAAACCCATGAAAGTAAAGAGTAACTTTTAACATTGGTATGTATCTTAGAGTAGCCATTAATCCTTTACTAGGGTTGTACATGAATCCGTACAACCCGATCAAATCATCAAATCGAATCAATTCATCCGAAAATTGTGGCTTTTAAAATTTTAAATTATAATACCGATTTGATATTCTTGTCACCTGTCACTTTGATCAGTGGATCAAAATTTTGCAACTCATCTAAACTGCAACCCTATCGCTAGTTATATACAATGCACAACAATGTTTTTATTAAATATTAACATATGTTTTATATATAAAAGTAATATATAGATATATACTCTATAACGATAGAAATGTTATTTATACTTATATTTGGGCAAAGAAATAAAATAGTTTGTTTGAAAACTTAGTTTTATTTCATTTAAACAAATTTTTATTATCACTGCCAGTGAAATATGTTGTATATTTTATTCTAAATAATATTAGAGATTTCCCTATTACAAATTATGATTATGTAATTTTTATTTCTGACATCATTTAATTTTCTACATTCCATCAATTCAATTTGTTAAATAACAAGAATAAATAATTATTACTAACTAGTTTTAAGAATAAATAATAAGAAGCTAAACCCGTTAATTCGCCTGATAAATTTGTTAAATTCAATCGAACCGAATCGTTCAATTTGGAAAAATAATTATTCTACCACCCACTCATATCAGAATAAATTGATTTTTTCTGCTTAAGACCGCTCAAATTCAATCATAAAACCCCCTATTATTTACATTGGAAATAGACACATTCAACAAGGACTTGTAGTCAATCTTTATCGTGGACCTGAGGAAAAAAAGATTATAGAAATACTAAAAATATCAGAAATGACTCAACTTTAATGGTAATGTGATACAATAATCCGTGTGGGATAATAAAAATAATATTGAATTATGAACAATGAGAAAGGCCCCCCACGAGAGGAAAAATATATTTTGGGCATTAAAGATAATTGCCACTTTCCAGCAGTGGTGATTGATGTATGTTTTTTTGCAGCAAATATTTATGATTTTATTATACGTACTTAATAATGAATAATGATACACATTACTATAATAGGAGCAGACCAACGAAATTATTTGATGGCCCAATTTTTATTTCATATGAAAGGTTTTGCACTAGAGAGGAACTTGTAATTATTCCTTTTTGTCACCTACCAAACCAGAAGAACATTTATTTCATAATAATCAAACAAATATGAGTTTAGGTGATTGCCATCTCATGATATGAGTTCTTTGTATAATTTTTTATATAATTTTATATGCGCATGTGAAAGGAATAGGATACAAATTAGTTGAGTCGATTCGAAAGCATAATTCTTCAAATTTGTTTGAATTACAATCGAATTTCAAAAATTGTATTTGAAATCTTAGGTCAAAAAACGATGGTCAACTAGTTAAATAGGTAAATGGAGGATACCAAGTCATTAAACCTTCAAAATTTGGCATCAAATTGAAAAAACCTGACCTCTTCAAAATTTGGGTTTCAATTTTTTTTTTAAAAAACCTCTAATTGTGAAAATTGAGTTAGCAAGTTTAAATTTAGATAATTAGATATTACCCTAAAATTAGATTGTTTTTCATTGTTGAGTTGAAATATTTGACATGTTATTGTTAAAAGTCTAGCATATTATTGATTATACTAGTATATACTTGGTTTGATCCTTATCGAGTTAACTTGAAACAAGCTTTAACCGAGTCGAACTCGAGTAGTTTGATAATTTTTTTTGCATGTTTTTTTATTTTTTTTGATTAATCAAGTCGAATTTTAAAACTTATCAAACAACAAAATAATTGTTCAAATTTTAATTAGATATGGTTAATTACAATTAGATATCTTATAGTATTTTCGAAATGTATGGTCAATTACATAGTATTTCCTGAGAATACTGAACATATAATTTTTAATTTTTCAAATTGCCCAAATAGGATTGTTACTCTTGTCAATCCTCCAATTTTTTACTGATTATAATAAGAATATGTAGGACACTTTAATAGTGATTAAAATTAGAAGTTAAGCAATCCCAAAGAAGAAAATTTTGCTTTTATGTCACCAACTTTTAAGCATGTGGCTCCTTTTACACTTTTATTATTACTTCACCTTCAGAAAAGATGAGACCCCAAAAACCCATGAAGATAGACAGACACATTATGCATCTACTTCCTAACAATTGTAGGGCCATTGTGACAAACCCTTATTGCTCATACTAATAATTTGTTTCCTATCACTATCAATTTCTAATTATTTTCCACCTTTTTTTTTTATCTTTCTGCTTAACTTTTCTTGAGGCTACTTAATTATTTTTAATAAATCAATATCATGTCATCTCAACCCTATTTCAATAAAAATTATATAACACATCGGATTTAACAAATTTACTTTAACATACATTATATTCACCACCCCATTTCATAAATACGTGATGGATAATACACTGAATTTGAAACTTATGTATTAATCTATTTTTATTTCTCTTCACAAACATAATACTATAATTAATTAATTACTCTTAGTTATATGAACATAATTCCTATGGACCACCTCTTCCATATAATATGCGGCCCATAGAACAGTAGAAGATAGAAATATATTTTTTTAAAAATAGAAGTATGGGTAATGACGTGAATCGTGATAAATCTATCTTACATTGGGTTTAACAGATTCAATGTTGTATTTTAAGATAAGGTAGATGGTGAGTTGGTAGTGAAAATCACTCGTCCTATTAAATATATAGTGTATGACATATTGAATCTGTTGAATTCGATTTGACATAAACTTTGCGTAGAAATGGATGAGCTTTAATAGGGAATGTAGGACAATTATTGGAGTGGGGTTATTGAAATTAATTTCATATTATTAACAGTAAAATTACAAAAAGTCCCCACATTCATAGAGGAAAAAAGTTGGTACTAAAAGTTAGTTGCCAACTTTTACAAGAGCAAGTTGTGGTGATCATGTCATGTATGTGTGGTACCTTGTAATGCATAATAATCACATTTATCCGTGCTTAATTATACAACTATCTATAAGTGGAATTAACCAAACCAACTTATTGATGTTTCAATTATTTCATATCAACATTTTTCACTATAAAAGGAAATTGTCACCAACCAAAAAATTTGATGACAATGAAGAAAAAAAAGTTACAGTAATGTGTTATTTCTAAAGTCATCGAGATTCTCGATATTAATATAATTATAATTATTTATGTAGCATGATTTTGAACTCTATTATATAAAAATCATTGTTAAGCTGATTGATAAAATTGTTATAACTATTGGAGATGTACCCATGATATAATGTGATGAGATTAAGTCATAATTACAGGCATAATTTATAATCTTTAAAAAATAATATTAATAACAAAATTAGAAGTGACAGTATTAATAATAAGTTATAATAATTTTTATGAAGATTTTTTAGTGACAAAAGTTCTTTTAATATTGTGGATAGTGATGTTTCGTCACATATGTAAACTGACAATATTAGTGACAATGTAAATAGATCTAGTGTCAACTATAATTTTTATTATACATTATCGTTAAAGATAGGTTATTAATTGTCAATAGTGACAATAAGTTTTCTTATTACTAATTACCAAGACTAATTTTATACAAATTTTGTCAATATTAAACATGTAAAACCTATTTTGATGACAGTAAAAATTCTTATCATTAAAAATATACAATTAGTGGCAACTTCGACATTATTACTAGATATTTTATCATTGATATCTTCTTTTTCCAGTAAATTATACCAAAAAATCAAATAAAGTATATATTTTGAATGACGAGAGAAACCAGTAGTCGCGACCTTTAAATAAACACAGTGTAAATATCGCTCTTATATAATATAGCCTATAAACTAAACAATCAAGTTAAATCAATTTAAGTTGTTCATAACTTACAGTTTCACATCACATCTTTATTAATGATCACCCCTTTCTGAAAAGTATATTAGGTAAAATTAAAAATGGATCGACATCTAAAAGTTGAGGTTCGATCAATTTGACACCCCTTATATTTTATGAATTAGGCAGCCAAAGTCAAAAATGTTGTCAAGTTATATACATAGTGGAACAAAGGTGTTGATGCTGAAAATGGTCCCAAAGCATGGATTGATGGGACAAATAATTGACAAAATGGAAGCTTTTACTTTCACAAAATTGTGGTGCATTCCTAAAGTCCTATTATTAAAGTCATTTTTGGTGGATTTTATTAAAGTTTAATTCTCAAAAAATATGTATATACGTTGGTAAATTTCATACATATTCATGGTATCGAGAGGGTCGGATTCAATTTATAAGACCTCTGCATCTTATTTTTTGGGTTTATTAGCCCTTTTTCTAAAATTTTCAGATAAAATCATATTATTTATATAACTATTAAGCATTACTTTATTTTACTAATCATATAAACTAAATCGCATCCAAGATAAATTGCATTGTTCATTTTTCCATCTTTGTATAGAGTGCTTCATAACGATTTTGATATATTCTTGATTATCAATTTTCTGAACTAATATTAAAATCATCTCATGCAAATATTATATAATGAGTCAAACTGTCAAGGTGCCTAATACCTTGAATATAAGGGCATGGGCTCATAAAATAACTGGAATTAGTAACATCAAATGGCTTCAATACTATTAATAATGAAACCATACACAATTATCGGGAAAATGACTTAAAGTGGGTAATAATAATTAAAAAATTATAATAACTCAGTGACAATTCCATTATATTTATTACCATATATTTAAAATTTTTAAAAATCGGATATATCATGTACGTATTTATAATGACAAAAAAACAAAAACAAGGGGGAGGGAGGTCGTTAAATATACAAAAATATCTATTATTTTATTATTTTCGTTTTGTAATCCTTGTTTGCTTAAAGATTAGACAAATGTTTGTTTTAATGCAAGCGTGTAATGACAGTAATTTCTCCAGCTCTATGTTGAAACCTATTTTGGATGTCATGACGTGAACCATTATAATTTATATATATATATTATGAATCAAATAATTATTTGGTTTTATTTCTTGTCTGATAATGAAATCTCCTTCCGTAAACAATTTTAATTAATTTTAACTTCCAAAATAAGGGATACTTAAAAGCATCACTGTCGGGAGTAAATATGAAACATTGTTTTTATGTCTCTGATGGCTACACCATTTTTTTTTATTTAATTCTTGCAATATTGGTCAAACTTAGTCCTTACTCAAATGGAATCCAAAAAATTTTTATTATATACAAATTTAATGGATTAATTACTAATTAATGCTAAGAGATTCCGTAGCATTCATTGAGAAAATTACCTGGCAATGTTCCAATTTTTCAAGATGGTTTAGTAAAGAAATTATGTTGTTCAATTATATGTCTGTACAATATTGATCTATATATACGTTGTTCGATTATGTGTATACACACATGTTACGTTAATGATCATCGATCTAAGGGTAATGAAATACATAAAAACCCCCCCAAAATACCTGGAGTAGGATCATTAATTGATTATAATTTTATAAGGCGCAAAAACGATGAATTTAATATCTTGAGGGTTATCAAAAAGTCTTTTAGAAGAGGGTAACTTGCTTGTGAGTTGTGACAACCTTTTGCAATATATCAACGTAAATATTTGTGTCTATTTATTATTTTAACAAATAGAATTCAATTAAAAAAATTAGTATTCATCCATATGTTTTTAAATCAAATTGCAAGAATAATATCATGTTGACATGTTTTCCTGTTCATTATCAAAACGCCTCGTATGAAAGTATTTATTTTTCAAATTCAACACATGCATCTCAAAATAAAATAAATAAACAGCTACAGCAATGGTTTGACCACTAATATTTGACGTAAAAGCCAATTGGAGAAGTAACATAAAATGCATGTATACATATATATATGCATAATGCTGAATGATCTGTCTAATTGTTGTACAGATCACAAAAGTTTGACTAGTTCGATTTCTCAATAAATTTTTTATTAATTAATATTCCATGTTATCGAAACTCGGAATTATTATTAAAGCTGGGCAGTTGATGGCAGAAATTATAATTGCTATAATATTTTAAAAAAAAATTATAATTATTAAAAGGTTCAAATTTGTCTCTAAACTGGATGATCATTAATAAATACAAATCTTTCCGTGCACGGAGATAGTGATGTCTTGACTAATTAGCCAATAATGAACCATATTTTGGATCTAATCCATCTACCCACTAATTAATTCTGCTGGGGACAATTAGCAACTAATTGCCTTACTTTATTCACTTATAATATTTTGCCAACTATATATGTTTTATAGCTACATAATCAATATAATTACGGAGTTCAATGTGTATACACCATAAGTATTGTGGTTTTACAACAAAATACAAAATACAAAATAATCGTGAAATGATTATAAGTCGTTAATCAACATTATTAGGAACTTGTAATGAAATTATTGAGGTACAAGTTTTACTCCAGTGTGTGGATCTAAAATTACTTGAACATCTTGATCTTGAGCGTGCTACTACAAGTGACTTGTGGTTAACCATTAAAGAGAGTAAACAAATTATTTATATTAATTAATTGAATGCTTACATAAATCATTTTATTATTTCATGAGTAAAAAGTAACTAATTATTTTCTCATTAAATTAGACATTAACTATTAATATATATTTACGAAATCTCGTGAACACGACATGATACTAACATATAGAAAAATGATCATATATATTGTTACAAAATATATTTATTTATGATATGTAAAATTCGATGATTATTGTTGAAAATTTTATATAAGTATTAAATCAAATTATCTTAATATTAGAAATAATAATAATTAAATCAAAGTACTTATCATTATTAATTTATTTACAAAAATTATTGTTAATATTTTATTTTTTATCCTTCTATTTAAACATACTTATCAATATATAATAATTTAAATGAGATACATGGATTTGTTTACTATATGCAGGAATATTATATAAAATAACCCCCAAAATATATCTTGGTGCAAAAATGTACTATAAATTATTATTTTATGTTTTAATATAAGCCCTAAGACATTAATCCTGCTCTTAAATATTTTGGAATTTTTGCTCTCTCATATTTCTACTCCTCACTTAATGCAACGCTCTTGCTCCACGTGACTTTAAAATTTAATACAATCTTACAAACCTATAAAAGAGTTAGAAGTTAGGATGTAGAAATACTCTTAAAATTGATTGCGTGTATAGTATGTATTCGAATCGGGTATAAATATGCTATAGATATATATTAAATACAGTTTTGGAGTATTTGATAATTAAATAAAATCTAAAAATTAGAATACAATAATCGATATGAAAAATAGATGGATCTGATACTTGCCAGATACAAAGGAGTATTTTTTGACATTGTATAATATTTTGGTCAAATTTGAAAAAAATAAATCATTTTTAGTAGTATTCCTTGAAAACTACAAATTAAAATATAATATAATAGAAAAATTATGATTAATTGGAAAAAAGTGGAAATCAAATAGATAAGCTCTTATTCCACCCTTTGGTATTTCATGCTACAATTCTTTTTTACAACTATGACCGTAATAAAAAAAGCTGGAACTTTAATCTAAATCCCTTCATTTCACTCCTGTAACACTTAAAAAAATCACAACGTGTTGTGTCGGACACCTGATCGGACACGACACTCATCCGACACTCCTCAACACCGTATCCGACACTTCCGACAACGTGTCCAATATAAAAATAAATTTGTCTACTTAAATAAAATGAAAAAAATAAAATATGAACACCGTAATGAATATAGTTAGAGTGTATGTCTACTATGTATGCATTATTTGTGACACTTGATGTTATTTCACATATTTTTTTGTGATTTTGAAAACTGAATTATTTTTTTTTCTTTCAAATATATAACTTTACAAATCAAATACAAATTTATAACGTACAATAGTCATTCTTATAGTTTATTTCTCTAACCAGTCATTTAAATTAGAATAAAAAAATTAATTTATATATTTAACGTAAATTAATGAACATATATATATATATTAATTTATATATATATTTTTTATTAGTAGTTTCGAGGCCGTGTCGTGTCCTAACATTTTTAATAATTTCGTATCCCGTGTTCGTGTCGTGTCGTGCACCGTATCCCGTGTCCCGTATCCGTGCATCATAATTTCACTCTTGAGTTTTTTAAGTACTAGCCACGTAAGTTATTTAGTATTTAAGGATATTTGTACAATTTTCTATTCTTAATTAAACACATTGTTGTTGTTGAATATGAATTTTGAACACTCCATACATAAATTATTTTTTTACTTTTAGTAATATGTATATGTATCTTGTATTAGTGCATTTGTGAGATACTCTTAGTCAAGGTTCCAAAAATAACAAATATAATTTTTTTTAAAGGTGGAATTTCTATTTTGACAAATTGATCTAGCACCTAATCATTTTGTTAATTATAACAATTGTTTGCAGAACTTTTATAAGTTTAGTAATTATTATAATCAATTGATTATGAGATTCATTAATGCGGATTGTATAAAAATTTAAGTTTTTTTTAAAAAAGTAATAATGTGTATCGTATACTCATCGAATTATATCCTAAAATTTTATAAATTTTTGTATTTGTTTTCATACCGTTTCATATTTATATTCCCATCTTCGTATCTGTGCATCACATATTAGAATGAATTGATTTTCAAAAGTATTAAAGAGTTTAACGGGTCAATTGACCCTCTCATGGACTCCACGCTACTAAAGTTTGAATAACTTACAAATATCAAAAGATAACATCCAATTATCTAACTATAAGCGTCATAGATTAAACAAGAAAGCACTTTATTGTGGATCTAAAACTTTTACTACTCGTAATATGCATAAAGGTCCATAAAAACTATATTAATTGAAAATCCAGATCTATTGTGAGTTAAATAATCCAATTATTTTTCAGGTTATGATTGAATTGTAGCATGTGAATTGAAATATGCCATTGGTTTTAGACATTAATTTGGACAAGAATTTCATCATTATGACAAGTGAAAAATTGCAATTGATAAATCCGCATGTCTTGGAGTGGCATTGATCTCCTTTTCAAGTGACCAACTTACTTTAATTGCCATCCATGTGATTTATGCAGCTTTTGCTATCCACCCCACATCTAAAAACTTTTTTTCTTTTTTCCAATTTATGATGATTAATTAATTTTTAATTGTAATTTTTTCTATTATATATACGTATTGGGTTTCATTTGTTACAACTATAAAGTTACTATGTGACGTTGAGAAAAAAATTATTGTACAACATAATTGAGTTGTATTTTGGTTTTATGTCAAAAACAACATTGTTTAACCATTCACTTTATTAACACAACCCTAATAATGTTTGTATAATTGGTTGAAGACTTATTTAAGTATATCTATAATTATGTATATCTTTATGATATTTAAAGAACATATTTTTGGATATTGATGCTGCTAAAATTTATGCCCATAGACAAGTAGATATCTTTATTCCTCATTATGTGTTAATCTTCTTTGTAAGAATTTCTGATGAATATATGTGTATATATATATCTATATATGTATATGAACGGATACGTGCATATAACACGTGCTACATGAGACTGAATTTCTTCATAATTAAACTCTCAAAAATTCTAGTGAGTATTAAGAGAGCATAGGCCATAGGATCAATCTTTTATTTTATTTTGTATACTAAAGAGATATTAATGAGAGAATATAGGAATTGAATAATATGATTAATGTAGTTCTAAATTTTTTAATTATAATATATTGGTGACACATGAGACGATGTTTCGTCAGACACGAGAATATTTCATTCAAAAATAAGTATTAGAAGTTCTTAAACCGTGACCATCAGATAATTATAATTAGTAATGTGATAAAGCTCAAAAGAAATTTACCCCACATAAATCAACTTGATTGTATTGAAACGTGATAATTTACAACACAATTATTTTCACTTTCAATAGAATTTTTCATCTATTTTGTAATCTCCAATACCTAATCCTAATCGATCTCTTTTTTCTTTATTGATTTTGACATATTCCATCTTTTCTCTCACAGAACTTCTCTCGTTTCAATAATTACTTAATTTTATTATTTATTTTTATTAAATTTGAATAATTATGAAAATAATTAAAGTTAAAGGTTTATAAGATTTCAAATTCTTGTGCTCATCGTTCTAATTTTCTTTTTTTTTCCATCAAAAGGTTCGAAAAGTTTCTGTTTTTCAACTAAGCGAAAAGAAATTATGAAGTAGTTTCGAAATTACAATGTTTTCAAGGAAACTCGTAATGTTTCTATTGTTTCCAACTTTCAGTGTTTCTATAGTTTCCACGAAACACTGAAAATTTCTTAATTTTTTTCACGATAGAGTATATAATAGTGAATAAAATTAAAAAAAAAAAGACATAAAAAAGTTATAAAATCCAACAATTTACTTAATTAAGTGCAAAACATAATCAAATAAGTTCTAAATAATTAATCAAAAAAATCATAAATAATTTTGTTTATATTCAAGTACACACATAAAAAAACACAAAAGTGTAAGATATTACAATTTTTCTTATAACGATATATGAGTTATTAAATAATTATTTTAACAAACAACATATATGTACTACCGATTATGATGTTATATGAGCAATTTTTTCTTTTTATAATTTAAAAATATATAGCGTAACACTTTTACAATTTTGTATTTTACAGGTTAAGTTGCTTGAACTTTGTCAATTATATGTTATAAGAGCGCTAAATTTGAATCCAATATTATCACTTAGTTCGTTATTAAAATTTTTATCAACTATTGGTGTACATAGATAAATTTTGAAACAAAATATTAATTTTTAAAAATAAATAAAGATAACATTTGTTGTTTAATTTATTTCACATTGTTTCGATCTTTTTCTCATTCTTGCAATTTTTTTTGCTTACTCACCCAAATTGTCATTACACCCATAAATTCATAATTATCTTCTCTTTTTTCACACCTTAATTATCTATATACCTATTTAGGCTTAACTTCAATATTTCCGTTACTACCCCACATATCTCAACAGTGAAAATTGGAGAAAGGCATTTTGTCCTGGTAATACAGCCAAAAGCCAGGGGTAGTTTTGCCAGAACAAGGTGTAAGCCCCAGCTAAGAATTGCAGAATTTTTGCTGATATCAAAAAGAGAAGCGCACGTTAATTAATTATGACCCTGAAAGATGGCCTGTCTACTTCGTGCGGAACTATATTGCGCATAGATGCGCATTTGCTTTTCCATAACGCCATTTCATTTAATTAGTAGGACTTTTAACATATGAAATACTCTTAATTAGTACTTGGTAACTAATTAACAAGTAATTATTGATGCAAACAAATTTATATCTAATTTAATTATAGAAAAGAAATTATAATATAATTTGACTTATTAAAAGATTTACTAATAACTTCTGGTCTTTATTCTTTGTAGGCCAATTTACTAATAAGATTTTCTAATATAGTTTATTTTTAAGATTATTTTTTACAAAAAAAATGAGTAACACTAACTTTTTTTTTTTTTTTATGACAAGGGAACCCGCAGCCGCTACCGTTAGGTGCGGAGTAACACTAACTTTAATTCTATATCTTCCACAATTTGGCCGAATCTTTTTGTGCAATTTAGCCATTTAGGTATCAGTTCATGCTTACACTTCTTTCTTCCCTTTTCTAACAATTAATTATCTTAAAATAGTGCACAATTTTGTAAGCATTCCTTCCTAAATCAATTTCTCATTCCAAACAGAAAAACCGAGCAAGTTTTATTCCCCAAACAAAATATATTTTTTTCTATAACTATGAAAAGATTCAAATTTAGGCTCAAAATTGAACCAAAATGCTCGATACCCAGTTTGATCCAAAAAAAGTAATTCAAGCTCAATTCAATAATTTATCAAATTATACTTGAACATTTTTTTATATGCCTGATAAATTTTGAAACATGTGTCGATTATAAAACATAATAAAATTGTTTACGAAATAAGAAAACTATTGAAGTTGACTCGTGTTTGTCTCAATTAAAGCACGATTGAGCTCGACTCAATTAACATTCAAATAAAGCTCGAACACAATTTTTAAATATTGATTATAATCCAAAAATGACTATGAGTTCGACTCGATTAATTTACACCCATATTCAAGCCAAGTTTTTCATTTTCTATCTCCCAACTAAAGTGAATCCAATAGAGCCGATTTATTATAGGCATGGAGTGTAATTTGGTAAAATAAATAATATTAGCTCATTTAATAAAATTATAAGAAAACCGATATAATATAGAATTGGCCCCTATAGTTTATAACTTTATATTATATATTCAGTTGTGCCCTCTCTCCTCCCCAGTCCCCATCTCTCTCTCTCTCTCTCTCTCTCTCTCTATCTCTCTCTCTCGACGTTTATACAAACTCACAAACACCTGTATATATATATATATTTATAAAGTATATATAAAGATTTATATGTGTGTAATTCAAATATCTTAACTTGAGAAATAAATGATATAAGGGGTGATATGGGTTGTTTTGATATGTACATTTAGTTCACACAGATCAAGAAAAATTTGCAGAGATTGGACACTGGTGACGAAAGTAGTTTGTTAACTTTGTCCTTTTGAGGTGGGCTTTCAATTGAATTGATTTCATTCAATTCAACTGTATTTATCTCTGTGTATATATATACACTTCCCATTTTCCACCACTGCTCAGAGCTGTGCTGCAATGAATTCATTCCTCTGAAGGTCTCTTATTCCTTTCTTTATTGCCTTCATTTATAGCCCTTCTTCCTTTTTATCTCGATATTATTAATCATAAAGATTTAATCTTTTTATGGGTATTAAATGTTTTGATAAGTTTGCGATGGTGTGACAGTGGCAGGGATCGTTCGACTTTTTTTGTTTGTTTTTGGGAGTTAAAAAAGATGAATACCAGAGCTAGAAGCAGTTTGCAGTCTATGAAGTCTCCTATGAAACAAGAAAAAGTAAATTGGAACCTCCATTTATTTACCCTTTTTTTAGTTGGTATAATATAATTGTAAGTACATTTATCTTGGATTTTCATCTGAAAAAATGGCTTCAAGCTGTAAGGGCAGGATTCGGAAGATGAAATTCTTCAAAATATTTGATAAAGTAAGCATCTTTAATGAGAACCCCAGATGGGTTTTTCACTGAGTTGGCATTGGTGATGGAAAATTGAGAGAGAAAAGGATATATTCTAGAATTCACTATTCCTTATTGGCAATTTTCGATTTTTTCATGTTTGGAAATATTTTTGTTTTGGTTTTTTCGAGTTTCTGAAATATGTTTTGTGTGCTTACAAAGCTTGATTGTTGCTTTTTCATTGTCTCCTTATCTACAATGAGTGCTTAAATTTTTCTTTTGCTTCATTTTCTAAATTTAATAAATTTACCCTTTTCCAGTACAAGTGAGCTTTATCTTTTTCCATCATGTGTATAATTCCTTTCTTGTAGAAATGATTGTTGCTTTCTTATCTTTGTGGTGATAACTTGAAGGTGAAAATGGAAGTTCAGAGTGGCAGGACAATGAATGCTGTGAAACCAACCACGACCCGCCGAGGCTCAGTTAGAGAAAGAAAGATGGCTTTGCAACAAGATGTGAGGTTTTAACTTGTTGATGCTATTTAATCTCTTTATGTTTTTCACTAATTCATTTACAAAATGTGTTTATTATATATAATTCTTGATTGTTTAGGTTGATAAGCTAAAGAAGAGACTTCGACATGAAGAAAACGTTCATCGAGCTTTAGAAAGGGCCTTTACCAGACCGCTCGGAGCTCTTCCTCGTCTCCCTCCTTATCTTCCACCCGATGTAAGCTTCGAACTTTATAATTTTAACTTTTTTCTTATTTTTTGTCAATATTTCTTGTTATCGAAATAATGTAGTTAGTAATTAAGAGATATCGATGATTCATTACAATTTGTCTAAATTTTAAGTGATTCGTTATTGTAAATATGAAATGGTGTGTGTAGACATTGGAGCTTCTGGCTGAAGTGGCTGTTTTGGAAGAAGAAGTTGTACGGCTTGAAGAAAAAGTCGTACATTTCAGGCAAGGACTATACCAGGAAGCCATTTACATTTCTTCGTCCAAGAAGAACGTGGACAATTCAGTTGATATTCATGTTCCTGTTCGGATTAAAGATGTGAAACCGAAGCAATCAAAGTCATCATCTCAAACTGAGGCTAATTCTACTGCTGCTGTTGGGAAAAATTCACCTTCTCTTTTAGGTAATGATGATACCAATTCATAGAATTTCATATTTTCCCGAATAAATATATTGTATGAAAATTGGGATAAAATCTTATACTTTCGATGTGATTTAGACGAAAGAAGGGGAAAAGAGAACCAATCAAGCACAAATTCCTCAAAAACAAAGCAGCAATCGCCAAATTCAAAAGTACAAACGGTTCGAACTCCAGTAAAAAGACCTCAAAAACTTCAGGTTCGTTTATTTTTCCTTTTTTTCCATGAGTAAAATACGATTGATTATTTACATTAATTTGGTTTTATTTTGGATGTTTTAGTTGGAAAGCCGAGTAATTGACCATGAGAAATCAGGAGAGAATCGAGTCGAAATATCACCAGTGGACAATAGTCCAAACAAAATTTCGGAGAGCATTGTGAAATGCTTAATGAACATTTTCTTGAGAATGAGCTCCAAGAAGAGTAGGGCTACTTCAGAAACTTTATCTTCACTTTCAGCCCTGAATTCTTCTGAACTATTTACATATTCGGAGTTTAAAGATCCTTACGGTATATGTTCTAAGTTCGGTAAGAGAGATATTGGTCCGTATAAACATTTATTTGCTATTGAAGCTACCTCTATCAGTCCAAACCAGACGAAAGTATCCATATTCCTCATTCAGAGATTAAAGTAAGTTATTATTACACTAACTTAAAAATCGGTTTTATTATAGCAATTTATATAATGCCATTTGTCTGTAATTTTTAGGCTACTACTTCAGAAACTTGCATCAGTGGACTTGACGGGCCTCACACATCAAGAAAAGCTTGCTTTCTGGATAAATGTCTACAATTCGTGTATGATGAATGTATGAATATGCGAATTTTCTCCATATTATGCGATTATTTATTATATTTTTTGTATTTTGTCCATGGGAGAGTCGAGCTGATAATAACGGACTGATCGAATATCCATTTTCCTCAGGCATTTGTTGACTATGGCATTCCCGAGAGTCCTGAAATGGTGGTCGCACTGATGCAGAAGGTAATATTTATTCAGCCTTTTCTTTATCTATTTATTGTTACGTGTGTTATGTTGATTGGCCTGGACTTTCTTGTACAGAAATAGAATAATATTTTACGTAGACGTAATTTTTTCTTCATTTCGTTAAAACCAAGTAGGCGAGTATATGTATTTGTGATATTTACATAATCCCGGGACTCCACGTCCTGGAAGAATCACAATCATTGTCTCTGGTGGGCCCATGAATCTCACGACATCGAGGGATGTGATTCTCCTGGTATCTGAAAGCTCGGGATCTTTAAAACATAATACGTGTAAAAAATGTCTTTTGTCAAAGTGGCCTCGAGATATTATTGCATGTAACGGTTTATGCTCAATTGACAAAATTCGGCCTCTTGTTTCTCAGGCGACAGTTAATGTTGGCGGGCACATTCTAAATGCAATAACTATTGAACATTTCATATTGAGGCTGCCTTATCACTCCAAATATGTAAGATATCTCAACTTTGACCGATATTTTTTGTCGCCTTATTGCCAACAATTAGTCCTAATCTGTTTGGTCTCCTCACCAGACATTCTCGAAGGGTGCAAAGTATGATGAGGTGACAACACGTAGCATGTTTGGCTTGGAGTTGTCTGAACCGTTGGTAACATTTGCTCTCTCTTGTGGAAGCTGGTCTTCTCCTGCTGTAAGTTATGCTCGTTTTAGATACAATTAAATAAGGATGTGTTTGGATTGAAGGATTTGTGACTTAATGATTTCAAATCAGTATATTACATACAAGTCCGTTAAGGCTAGTTAGGATAATCTAGACTTATTTAATTAAAAGAGATTTTAACTAGTGGTTATTTTTATCGTTGCAATAAATTTGAATTCACCTAATGAGTCAGTCATTTGAAATCCCTCACTCGAAATCCTGATGTCAATTCAAGTCCTACCAGCCAAACTCAACCTAAATTCACATTTATACTACTTTAATATTTTCGAGTTTCTAATATTTTGTTGAAGATGTTATTTTGGCTTCCTCGACCGACCACCTTATTCAAAAGGCGGAGCTGTATAGAAATTTGTTTACTTTTTAGGAAAATGATATATACCACATCTTCTTGATTCCTAAAGTATTGAAGTATTAAACCATTAAGTCAATTAATTATAACAATTATAATAATGGTATATAAACACGATGGTATAGTCTTAAACCTCAACAATTTTTTCTTGTTTCAACTTAATAGTCATCAAACCCAAATTACATTAACTCATGAAAATTCACTTATTTGTTCACTTTCCATTTGAAAGGTGCGAGTATACACAGCGTCTGGAGTTGAAAAAGAACTGGAAACTGCTAAAAGAGAGTATTTACAAGCAGCAATTGGCATTTCAAAAGATAACAAATTTATAGCAATACCAAAGTTACTGGATTGGTATCTCCTAGACTTTGCTAAGGACATTGAGTCGTTGCTCGATTGGATATGCCTCCAATTACCGTGTGAACTTGGAAAAGAAGCCATGAAATGCATTGAGACGAAGAAAGACGAGCCTCTCCAGATATTGCCGTATGAGTTTTGCTTCAGATATCTTTTTCATACATAAACAAGGTTAGCTCGAGTTTAGAAAGTTTTCGAAAATTTTTGGAATTAAATTTTCGTATATACAAATATAGATATATATGTACAATCCTTTTCTCTCCTTGTAAGTAAATTTTTTCGCGTTTGCATGGAATTCTTTTCGTGGGGATATATTTGTTGTAAACATTCATTCATTTATCCAATTTGCGAAGAGAGGATATAAATGATCGATCTTTTCTTCGTGATCTGTTAACTCATTATAAATCTTGAGCGGAATGTAGGAAATTAGTCTGAGGCAAGAGTTATCGAACCGTTGAAATAATAGGAAAAACATGAAAATAAGATAGAATTCTATATTTAAGAGGAGGGGATCTGGATTCTGGAAGATGTATCATTAAACCGATTTAGGTGTAGAAAGAGAGACCGGCCATTACTTTTGTTGCCCATATCACTGAAATTATATGCAAATAATTGGAGTGAATGAACACTTGCATTTATTTATTTTTGGCAATATTAGATATTTGACAAACTTAATTTAATGGATGATTTTGATTGAGCAGTAAGTCGACAGTAGTGGATGGAGCTGTCATGAATTTGACTTGGTTTATATATATATATTGGAGTCACCCTCATTTGTTCTGTTCTTTCAAAAAAAAAAAAAGAAAATTGATGGTTCTACTTAAGTTAAGTATCATGTCCAACCCAACGTTATTATAATGCTGGGGAGATGAAATGGCGCTGAGTTGTTTCCAAAAATGGCGCAGCTCTATTTTATTTATTTGATTTTTTTTGCATTTTGCATTTCAGTCCCTTATCTTTTTGCTTGTTTTTATTTTAGTCCATTTTAAGTTTATAAAGTTTAAATTATTTTAAATTTAAAACCTATAAATTTAATTAGTTATAATTATATCCTATTGAATATATTTTATTTAAATTATGCATTAATTTAAGTTTATTATTAATTTATAGATAAATATTTTATACTCTAACTTATATAAAATGTATTTTTTATTATTAATTAGTTTGAATTGCTTTCAATTTAGTCCGTAAAAATTTAATTTGTTATAAATAAATTATTTTTGTGAATAATAAAATTTGTTATACTTTAATTTTTAATTATTTAATAATAAAATATTTTTATTTTTGTGAATTTTATTGACAAAGTATATTTTCTTGGGTGAAAATGTACAATATGTAAAAGTTTTGAGTTTTATTTGTGAAAGATTGTAATATTATAATAAGATGGAAAAAATGCAATATTTTGGAAGATTCTTTTTTGGTGCAGTGAATAATGTACTGGGTTAGAGTGAATTTACCGTAACTGCGCCAATTGGTGCAAAATGGGAAAATGGGTTGGAGATGCCCAATAAATAAAAATTAATTTGTGTATTTCATTATAAAGTTGACACTGTATATGTTTGGAAATCAGGGTGATATTTAGTGACTTTCAATAGTTTAATTTTCGAAAAATTTCCTTCAAGAAATGTATTACTATATGTGAGTTTTACCATCACATGTACATATAATGTCATAGTACTTGAAAATTAGACGGTTGAAAACCACAAAGTAGGAGTCGAAAAATATCATCGAGTTAATTTGATGCAAAACCGTAGTATTCCCGTTTGGAGTCTCATGATTTAAAAGAAAAGGAAAATGTGAACATGATAATGTACACAAAAGTAGGATTATCCGGTGCATTTTGCATATGACGGGTAATATAATTCAATAATTTTAAAAATATAGGGTTAAATTGAAAAATAAAAAAGAAAAAGAAGAAAAAATTAAAATCCTAAAATTATCTTGGATAGATTACTTCTATTTTAGGAAAAATCACTAAAACCCTCGTAAAATAAACTTTTATTTCCGAAAAATTTATGAAAACATTTTTCGATTTGAAAAACCCATTTTATAAATTTTTACTTAAAATACACATAAAATTTAAGATCTAACAACTTTTTGGACTAAAGTATCCTTCATTATTTAAATGAATAACTTTTCGTTTTTATCGATTTTTTCTATTAAAATTTTCAATCTGATCATTCAAAGAAAATGAACTTTTAATATTTAGACATTTTATATAATTTATTTTTGATTTTAATATGAGAATTATTGAAAAACAATTTTTTTTTAAGTGAGTTAAGATTAAAATCTTAAAAATGTAGTTAAAATAGCATTTGGCATCAATGAAGACCGAGCTAATGCCGGACTATACCTAAATACATATATTAATATTATTGAACATGAAAAAAAGATTAAACATAAAACTAAAAGTAGTGCAAATATGAGAGAGAAAGCCGACATTTTCTAGAAAAGAAAATTGAATAAATTAAATGAGATTTCTGTGATCAAATCATTAGTTTAATAATTTTTAAAGCATAACAACCCCTTCTCCTTAATTTATTAAAAGTTATTAAGCCTTTATGTGGTGTGCGTGCATATACCACCTAAGTAGATTGATTTTCTTTTTTTTTTTGTTCGAAACACATAAATTAGCAAAATTATCAAAACCTCCCGAAACCACAAACCATAGCTGCAAATATACTCTATCAAAAAAATATAAAAAAATAACTGCACATATACTTATTTTAACCTGTTACCTAACAAATTTGGCACTGATTCCTGAGGAATCTAGATTGTAATATTTGGAAATATACGGTGACAATATGATAATGCCATTTCCAAAAAGAACGAAAAAAGAATACATACATATTTTGAGAATCAAAGTTTGTCCCGTGCACAAGAAAATATAAGCAAAATGACATCAAATAAAATACAAGATAGTAAATAGGTCTATCTATATATAAACAAAGAACAAACCAACTTTTTGCCAAATTGGGAGTTTTGCATCACAATAGCCAATAGCCAAAGCCCTATATTCTTTTTACAACTCTGCATCATGTGAAACTTACATAATCCAAAATCTTGTGATTCATAGGTCAATTTCAATGCAGGAATTTTGGCTAAATTCCAAGGGATACATGTATTTTTGGTAAAAACTTTGATAACAACTCAATCGATTTGATAATATTATCAAGCAAATCATTGAAACCAATGTCATCAAGATTAAGTTTGTTTTGTAAATTTCAATCTACTGCAACGGGTTCGAACTTTATTGAGAAAATGTAACTTGTAATTTTATGTGAGTATAGTATGTGCTAACAATGGTAAGCTGCAATGATTAAATTGAATTATATGTCTCAACACGAACAAAATATTATGTGATTCCCTTTTATTAAGATACACGCATCGATTTTTACTGAAAATCTACTATTTGAATTACCTTAATTACAAAAAAAAAAAAGTCGATTATTGACACTGTGAATTACGTTTACCATACAAAAAAAAAAAAAAAGTCGATTTTTCCATTATTTCTTTTTTTTTTTCCGAAGGAAAAAAGAATTACATTTCGTAGTACACCAAATTGTTATTCATGCATGTTAGTGGCCCGCCCATAGATCAGCCCAGTTAATTATTTATTCACAATAGCCCAATGACTATAAGAAGTGCAAGGGGGATTTTATAGAAAGCCCATAAAAGATATTTTTCTACCTACGTTCATAAGAATGTTTTTTTTTTTTTAATTTCAAATATCTAATATATATACAATATTTTGTTCAGTAAAATTTCAAAAATTTGAGATTGACTGAGACGAAATTTTTAGTTAAAATTTGATATTTTGATCATGTGGTCTTTTTGTTTTTAATTTACAAAACTGATAGATTTAACAATGTAAATTTATGTTTAGACGGTTAAATACTTTAGACATTCTTATACAATTTATTTTTGAGCTTATCATCGTAAAAATATAAATAAGATATTTAAATTTTTAAAAAATTAAAAAACTTAAAATTTGAAATTAAAATGATAATCAATACCAGTTATTATACAAATGTATTACGTATTAACTAATAATTTTCTATACAAAAGGTTAATAATATATTAACTTTTGGGTCATCAAAATATCAAATTTTGTCTCTGTAGCGTAAAATTTCTTATGATACCATCCCTAAATTATATTTTTGTCTCACTTCAGTCGTTTTGATCGGAACAATCAATTATTCGGCTATACTTTGATCCTCGAAGTATTAGGTTTGTATCACTTTAATTTCTAAGAAAAACGTGGGTGGATTATATTCTTGAATTTTCTTTAATAATAAATAAAATTTAATTTATTTTAAAAATTATTATTGGCTACTATAAATAGTACACAGTTATATTTAATGTATATATAGAAGAATAAAAATTTAATATATACAAAAATTATTTCTAAATAAATAAATAATAGTAATTACTATCTTATTTAATTGTTATTATTTTGCTAATCTATATACAATAAAATGCAATTTTTGAGATAATCCAAGTATACACACACGTGGAAGACATAATTGAACTTAACTGTATTATATAAATAAATTTAAATTATATTTTTATTTAATTTTGATAAATAGAATTACTAATTATTAACTAAAATATATAGAATTGAAAATTCAAAGATGATTGTAGTTATTTATATTCTCAAATAAAAAGCCGACTTTTCTAAATCTATTTCTCTTAGTAATGATATTTTCTTTATAATTTTATTTCTTCAAATCATGTATCATTATTTTTTAAACTAAGATAATATGACTTAGTACTCAAACAAGTAAATTTCTAGTCAAATTTTACATATTATAAATAAATAAATAATGTAATATGTATGATTATATTTCTATACGTCTGTATCATACACTTGATACGGGTTTCCACTAATAATGAACATCAAAGTGAAATGAGGGAAAAATAATTATGTTTCACTCATAAAATAATAAATAATTACTTAATCATTCAACTGGTTACTTTTAATTAAGATAAATAACAATATTCCCATTTTTCTAGATTTAGGGATGAAGTGATATAAACATGATACTTTAGGATCCAAAATAGAAGATAAGCCGGTGAGACAAAAAATGCAATATTAGGGACGTTAATTATTAGTGACATCGAGCACAATGAATTTCACTTTTGGATGTGAAAGAAACAAATTTGGTTCCTTAACTTTTTATCTAGAAAAGTCAAATTTATTTATACCAAGTGTTTTGGTTTTTCTAAATAACAAGTTGGTGTAATGAATATCTTTGGTTAAAAAATATTTTCACGAATAAATAATAACTTATTCTAAATGAATTTGAGTAATTTTCTCTAAATTTAATTGCATTGGTGTTGAGTTAATTATAATAGCCCTATGCCTAAGCATGGCGAACGCTTGTTTTTGTTAAACGAGCGTAATAGACACCATATATATAATATATTTTATATTGACTAAACTTATAAAGGAATTCAAGCTCAAATTAGTGGGTTCCATCGCAAAAATGACACGTAAATTTTACTTGTCATGGAAGTTTGATAAGGTAAGAGTCATGCTAATGACATTTGCGAGATTAGTCAAGACAGCCGGTAATTAGAAAAAGGCTTATGTACTTCAAGTTTTCTTAGTTTATTAATCCACCGTAAATTATATATTAGTTAAAATTATAATATAACTGAAACCCTTATTATAAGGTATAATTTTAACACAGTATATTTTCATATATTTTTAAAATGTCTATGCATTTTACTACGAAATAAATAACTCTATTTAACCTCTATTTATTTTTGTTGATTATATGATCTATAAAATATATAATAATGTGTTTATTCTTTTTCTCATCATATTATAGCATTAGTTATAATAATTATCATTACAATCATGAAATTCTCGAGAGCCCGGGAAACATGTACGAGATTTTGTGTTTTAAGTTAATAATTATAAAGAAATATTTTTTAATGATCTCAAGTATAATTTTAATTAGATTTATGTCAATATTGGTGATATAACTGTAAAAGAATTTTATTAAATATAGAATTAGAGTAATGATAATTTTGAAGCAAATCGTGGGGGTTAAATATGTAATTTTGAAGTATATATGGAGCAAACCATTATAAATATATAAATATATGACTAATTTATTAAGTATCTAATCACTTAATATATGGAGTAACTAAGGAAAATAATATTTATTTTTCTCAGCCACAATTTGTGGCTAAGAAGTGTTTGTAAGGTTTAAAAAACTTACAGACTTAGGGAAGCTTTTTCCATAAGTTAAAAAAAAGAGTAACCAGAAAAATAGAAGATAGGGTAAAATGAAGAAGCAGCCTATTAATTTCTCAAACATCAAATAGGAATTCACTACGTCTAGCAGATTTAACTGACAATTTTTGCCTACTAATAATCAGTATGTCAACAAGACGGCCTAAAAGATTAATTGTACACCCACATTTCTTAATTTCTCATTGAATTTCATGTTCAATAGCTTTGAAAGTCATTTGAACGTAATAATAATAAAAAAAGAAAACTTATCAAAACAACTAGACACAAAATTTTCCTTGATCACTTTCATGCTATTAAATATAATTTCAAAAACTGTCAATTAATCAACTGATGATGAAACTAATTACGTTTTATAAACCTACCTTCTACTCCAAGTTCAAATTTATTTTATTAATTTGTGGGTCGCCTGTACTTTTTGTTCAAAGCAGGTAGACATGTCAAACACACAACATATGTCTTTAGTCAATAATATCTCCTCTCCAATTCATACCCTTAAATTCGATCCTCTCTCATTTTCCCATGTAAATAAATATATTTGTTATATATATATATATATAACATCACATAATATTATGTTCTGCTGAGCAGAAAAGGCTGGAGAATTAAAAATGGAGGTTATGATACCTTCCAACAACTTAGATTTCAATTTCATCAATAGTGCTGCTGCATGGTCTAATTCCCCGCCATGCACGCCTAAAGGCTTCGGGAAATACTATTCTTTCAGTGCTCCCAGCAGCCCTTCTCATCTCTCCCATTTCTATAGCCATTCCGACGAGTTTACTGGTGGCGGCTCCGCCTCCACACCGCCGTTAGAATTGGAAGAAAATCCCATGATCCCGGAATCAGCAAGGGTACTTAATGATGTTAATGGAGATGATTTTTCTTTTGGTATAATTGTTAGCAAAGATTATTCAGAAACAGCCGACGAACTCTTCGACGGCGGCATAATTAAGCCTTCACTTTCTCCGGTTAGAGACAACCAACAACATCCATGGGAAGAAGAAACACATGATCAACTGCATAATGCAAAGAATGATTCATCATCAAGTGTTGGTTCAATTCTGTCAAGTTCGTCTGTGAAAGGCCGGGACAAGAAGAAATGGAGGCTGATGGACTTCTTCGTGTTGTTCCGCAGTGCGTCGGAAGGACGCGCCTCCAATAAAGACCCTTTGAGGAAGTACACAGCGGAATTCCAGAGAACAGACAGCTCCCGATCAGGGCCCGGTTCGAAGAGAGGAGGACCGGTTTCGGCTCACGAGTTGCATTACATGGTGAACCGGGCAGTTTCTGAGGATATGAAGAAGAAAACGTTCTTGCCCTACAAACAAGGGATTCTGAGCCGCCTTTTTTAATCATTATTACTATTGTATAGATTTTCTCTTTTGATGTGTAAAATTTGTGACTTTGAAAAATAATGAATGTGTATGAATCAACCAAGGAAGTTGCATGGACTTTTATTATATATTGTTTTTATTACAATTAATTAAAAACGATTAATAAAGTTGGCATCAACAAACAAAACGAAAATAACCTTTAAAATTTATTTCTTTTATTATTTATTTTCAATCTTTTATTAAAATCACAGTGTGTCAATTTATTTATAATTTATTATAGACTTAATATCTCATTACTATTGTATTTATATGATTTTGACCATCATTAGTGGACCTAGTTAATATTTGATTTATAGTGATTTCTGGTGGTCCATTAATCTATTAGAATTGGTCAAAATTCATTCCCTATATCAATGGGTGATGGTCTACTTTATTTTAAGACATTGAGAGTGACATACATTTTGTATAATGTTTGTGAGATTATTTTACTCCCCATAAGAATATTTTGACAATGTGACTAAGGATTGGTTCCTTGTCTCCTTGTGGTCGTACACATAGGATGAGACACTGTTGTGAGCTAATGGAGTTTTATTCTGGAGTCGTGATCAGCCGTCAAAACGTGCATGTAGAGAGGGAATCATGACTTTAAGACAATGTCATGTGACGTGACTCTCCATCAGCGCAATATCTTATTATTAGTGTTTATATGTTGCTTTATATACATTATTTCATGATTTATAAGAGTATGCTAAAGTTGTTGAAAATATATATTTATATGTATTTGAGTAAATTAAATTTATGTAAACACATATCACAAAATTTACAACATATTTATCATGTCAACTTTTAGGAGGAAGAATTACCTCATGCTCTAATTAATTAGAAGATTAAAAAAATAGTTCTTCAAAAACCAATATATCGTCGAAGAATTAGAGAATAAAAAAGACTTTTAGAAAATAACTTTTTTCTTTCCATTTGAAAAAACCTCTAAAGTTTCCAAAACTAGTGTTCCATGACGGAGCTGCCTGCCATGGTGAATCAGCATGGTCATAACAATGACACCCACACTACATGTATGTGAATAAGCTCAAGAGCCATCCATTACCCTTATAACGAGCAGTGATTGCATGGAAAAAGGCTTTTGTTCATGGTATTGATGATTGGTTCTTGGTGATCTTGAATGGAAGAAAAACAATAATCTCTATCGAGAAAGGAAGAACCAAACTTTCTCATGGTTGCCTGGCTATGACAAGACTTTGTGCGAAGTTCTCAGCCATGTATCTAAATAAGGGTTTTTAAATTTAGGTATTAGATCACAAACGTGTTTGGGTTCATCTATTCGATTCTAATGACTATGCTAGAATTTAATTAATAAGACATGGTATTTCAATGGCTTCCGGATGCATGTTTTGAAATGAACCTCTGAGTTTGATCCAAAGGAAGAGTTACCCATAATGCTGATTTGGATAAAGGTTTTTGGAATGAGACTACACTAGTTTCATGGCCGATTACATGATTAGGAAAAGTTGGGTTAGAGTACCCGGGTGGTTGTTTCATAAAGACTATCTCAGAAAGAGTGCCATGAAAAAATGCATTTTTGACATCGAGCTGATGAATGGGCCAAGAGTGAGAGATAGCGAGGCTTAACACAGTACAAAAAGTGGAAGGTTTGACCACGTGATTAAAAGTTTCATCGTAATCTAAGCCAGGTTGTTGGGTGTAGTCCTGAGCAACGAGACGAGCTTTGTAGCATTCAAGAGAGCCATCAAGGTGATATTTGACTCAAAATTCCATTTTGAGCCCATAATGTTAACATTTGGGGGGCAAAGAACGAGATCCTATGTGTGGTTTGAAAAGAGAGCAAAGAGTTCGACATCTATTGCAGCCTTTGAGTTTGGATCATGAAGGGCGTCAGTATAGGAACCAGGGGTAGGTGATATAATGTTAGCAAAGAGATTGATTAAGGTTCATGTTGATATGAATATTATTACGGATATTATATTTCCTTTTATAGATTGTTTCCCTTTTATTTGGATTCGAATCTGATAGCTTCCTTTTTATCAAAATTCGAATTTGATTGTTTTCCTTTTATTATGTTCCCTTTTGCTTAAGAAGTTTACTTAGTTAGCAAAGTTTATTTTAGTTGTAAGTAGATTTGGAAAAATATCCTTTTATATAGGTTTTTTACCCAAATTAAAGTTTTTTTGTTTTGCCTATAAATAGGCTTCGTTTTTTATTAATAAAGTGGAGAATATTTTTTAGTAAATTTTGTTAGTTTTGAAACTTTCGTCGTTCTTTAAAAACGTTTTTATCGAACTTATTGGAGTAATATCCGTGGCGTTCATCCCGACTTATCAAACGGCAATGCATACCATTTGTGGCGTCTTCATCACATCGTTCCGACGTTCTAATTCATAGATTTCATCCGGTCGAGGTCCTATATACCGAGGTTCGTTGTCACTATAGAATTTCGGGTTGAGGATATCCATTCCTCCATTCATCTCGTGCGCAAACTCTGATCTTGGGAAATTCTTAATACGAATCTTCCCATTTTCTGATACGAATCTTCCCAAGATGGGTTGATTTGTTGCAGAATTTTTCAAGATCAGAGTTTGCGCACGAGATGAATGGATGGATGAATATCCTCAACTCGAAATTCTATAGTGACAACGAACCTTGGTATATAGGACCTCGACCCGATGAAATCTATGAATTCGAACGTCAGAACGAAGTGATAAAGACGCCACAAATGGTATGGATTGACGTTTGATAAGTCGGGATGAACGCCACGGATATTACTTCGATAAGTTCGATAAAAATGTTCTTAAAGAACGACGAGAGTTTCACTCACAAAATTTACTAAAAATATTCTCCACTTTATTAATGAAAAACGAAGCCTATTTATAGGCAAAACAAAAACCTTAATTTGGGTAAAAATCCTATATAAAAGGATATTTTTCCAAATCTACTTCCTACTAAAATAAACTTTGCTAACTAAGTAAACTTCTCAAACAAAAGGGAACCTAATAAAAGAAAAACAATCAGATTCGAATCTTGATAAAAATGAAATCTATCAGATTCGAATCCAAATAAAAGGGAAATAATTTATGAAAGGAAATATAATATTCATAATAATATTCATATCACATGGACGAAGGGATCCAGTATAGGATTGCGTGATCATGGAATGCCAGGTAGGAGAAGTAGGGATGGCATCGGGAATAGTGATGTTTGGGGGGTTAGAAGATGCGATCGGTGCGGAAGTTTGGGTATGTAGACGAATGAGAGGAGAGTCGGCCTCATCGAGGCAAAGAAAGAAGTATTCATCGGGTTGGTTAGGATTGGGAAGAGAGGAGTAAGGAAACACAGTTTTGTCAAAGATAACATGGCGAGAGATGATAATTTTGTTGGTGGAAAGATCCAGACAGTGAAAACCTCAATGACTGGAGGGAAAACCAAGAAAAACATGAGCAGAGGATCGTGGAACCAATTTGTGAAGGGCGGTAGTAGAGAGATTTGGATAGCAAAGACACCCGAAGACGCGAAGATGAGAGTAGTTGGGGAAAGTTTTGTAGAGAATTTCAAATGGAGTACGAAAAGAGAGAGTAGTGGTAAAAAAAAGATTGAGTAGGTGAACTGCCATAGGAAGGGCCTCAACCCAGAAGGAAGGAGGAAGATGAGATTGAAAAAGAAGTGTGCAGAAGATATTATTTATAGATTGGAGAGAGCATTCTGCTTTGCCATTTTGGGGTGATGTATGTGGACATGAAAATCAAAATTGAATTCCAAGAGAAGTAAGAAACGTGTGAATATTATTGTTGTCAAATTCACGACCATGATCTCATTGAAAAGATTTAATTTCACAATTAAATTGGTTGTTAACATAAGCACGAAATTTTTAAAAAGCATTAAACGCCTATGATTTGGAGCGAAGAGGAAAAATCCTTAATAAATGCAAAAAATCCATCCAAAAAATAATATAATAACGAAAACCATTTGTATTAATAATAGGTGACGTCCGCAAATCCAAATGAATAAGCTCAAAAACAGCAGAAATACTGGAAACAAAACTACTAAAAGGAATACGACGATCCTTGCCCTACTGACAAGCATGACATAAAGATAAAAGACTATTATTGCAAGAAATATAATTTCTAGAAGACAAAAAAATTAAAAACAAATCTGCCAGGGTGACCAAGTCTACGATGCCAGATAGTGGGTGAGGTAGTAATGAAACTGACGGCGGTGGATGGAGCGCGAAGCGGAGTAGAGGGAAGAAGTGGATAGAGATCACTAGTACTATCACTAAGATAGAGGATAGTACTTGTTTGAAGATCCTTCACAGAAAAACCAGATGGGTCAAATTCAATATAACAAGAGTTGTCACGAGCAAATTGGTAGACGGAGATAAGATTCTTGACAATATGATGAGAAACTAATACATTATGTAGGTGAAGAGGGGATGAGAAAGAAAAGGATTTGCTCCCATAATGGGATACAAGAAGTACAACACCATTTCCAACTATAATGAATTTTGAATTATCACAAGGAGTACAATGAGAAAGAGTACCTGCATTAGAAGTCATGTGAGATGACGTCCCGGAGTCCATGTACCAACTATCATCAGGCTGTTGTATGAACATAGTGGAAAAGAGTGATGAAATGTCTGTCTTTTGTTGTGGGCCAGGCAGAGGCAAGTGATGTGCGGCTGGGTCGGCGGGTTGTTGTCTGGACTAAAAGCATGCAATAGTAGGGGCTGACTGTATGGATGGTTTGGCCCACAAGTATTCCTTTAACATAGGTGAACATGAACTTTTCGAAGATTTCTTGCATAGTTTGAATCCAAAATTTCAACTTCCTTGTAAGGACACTATTCGAAAAGGTGTCATTGATGTTTATGAAGAGGAAAAGATTAAAGTTCAAAATTTATTAGATAGTCTTGCATGCAAAGTATCTTTGGCTATAGATCTTTGGACTTCAGATGATTCTGGTGTAGCATATTGTTGCTTGACCATTCATTTCATCGATGATGAATGGAAATTACAAATAAAGTTCTTTCCTTTAAAAATATTCCATATCCGCATGATGGTGATACTTCATCCAAATTTATGGAAAAAATGATTAAGGAATGGAATTTGGATAAAAAGATTTTTCCTGTTGTTGATAATGCCTCAGCTAACAATTCTATGCTGAAAAAGTTGAGAGACTGACTTGTTACTGAATCATGGAAAAAATGATTAAGGAATGGAATTTGGATAAAAAGATTTTTCCTGTTGTTGTTGATAATGCCTCAGCTAACAATTCTATGCTGAAAAAGTTGAGAGACTGACTTGTTACTGAATCATTAATTCCTTTGAATGGGGAGTTGCTACACGTGAGGTGTAGTGCACATATTTTAAATTTAATTGTGCAAGCCGGTCTTAGTCCGATTACAGGACTTATTCAAAAAATTCGTGAAACAATAAGGTATTTGAGCTTGACCCCTTCAACGAATCAAAAGTTTGACACCGTACTACGTCAACATAACTTAGCGGGAAAGAGAAAAGTCGCAATGGATGTGCCTTACCGATGGAATTTTACTTATTTGTTACTTGAGACGACTTTACGACTGAAAGAAGAATTTTGTCGTGTACAAAACATAGATGATAATCATAAGTTCAATCCTTATTAGTCGGAGTTGGAAGTGGCGAAAATAGTGCACGGGTGTTTGAAATTTTTTTACGAAGCTACTCATCACTTCAGCGGTAGTAAATACCCAACTTCTAATGTGTTCTTTCCTAATATTTGTTCAATTAATTTAAAAATGGTTGAGTGGAAAAACAGTGAGGATGATGTGTGTTCCCATGAAACATAAGTTTGATAAATATTGGGATACATGTTGTTTGGTACTAGCATTTGTAGTTGTTTTTGACCCTCGGTTTAAAATGAAATTGGTGGAGTTTTTCTACAAAAAGATATATAGTGCAGATGTCGAATCGCATATAGAAAGGGTCCAAAAAACTTTAATGGACTTGTTCATTGCTTATGGGGTAGCTTGGCCGCTTCAGTAACTCGATCAACTATTTTAAGTAGCTCAATATCGTGTTAAACACTCCTCTGAATGAATTTTTGAACGAGTCAAGTGCTTCAGTCATTCCCAAATCCGAGTTGGATACTTATTTAGAAGAGGTTAGTTTTCCTAATGTGGAGAACTTTAATATCTTAGATTGTTGGAAAATTAGCAGTCCTAGACTACCGATTTTGGCGAAGACAACACGGGATATTTTAGCTACTACGGTTGCATCAGAGGCAACATTTAGTGTAGGGGATGCGTCATTGATGAATCTCGTGCTTATTTGCATCCAGATGTGGTAGAGGAATCGGTAGTAGCCAACGACTGGATCAAGTTAACTACTAAAACAGGTAAGAATTTATTAAATTTGATCCTTTAGTCATTTTAAATATTTTTAAATTAACTTTTCATAACACGATTTCTATTATGCAGTTGCACGTGATATGGAAGCACCTGAAGCTCAAGTTCAAGTAGAGAGCTTATTGTGATTTTTTTATGTGGATTTTCTGAAATTTGAAGTGTGGAAATTAGTTGAACTATTGTTGACTACATGTTTATTTCATGATTCAGTTGAAATTAGTTATAAATTTTTATATTTAGAGTTTGTTGTTGGCTACAAATTTATTTTAGTTAAATTACTTTTCAGTTTATTTGAATTTTGAATTGATTGGAATATTCAAATTGTTATGGTTAGGTAACTAAAAATGATTTTGGCTAGAGATTTATTTTATGCAATTTTCATAGCATGATTATTTTTAATAAAATTTTAGTTATAAAATTAATTCGAAATGGGTTGTCCAAAGCTATGTAAATTAAATAAAAAGGCCCAAACGAAAATAAATAAATAATAAAAAGCCCAAACACATTTCAAAAGAAAAAAATAAATAAAAGGCCCAAACAAGAAATAAATAAATAATAAAAGGAAACACATTTCAAAGGAAAAAACAAATAAAAGCCCAAACAAAAAATAAATAACTAAATAATAAAAGGCCCAAACTATTGGGTCTGTCATACAAACCCAAGCGCCAGACCCAATGGGTCTAAGTCTAGCTGCAGACTCACAACAATGGATCTCGGTCCAAACCCAAACCCAAACTATTGGGTCTGGGTCGGACCCGCCCACTGACATCCCTAGGCTAGACGATGCTACGTACACATTATGTAGCATGGTTTGGTGGTTCCAACTCCATCTCGACATCGTGAGCTTGAAGTCCTTCGTAAAACGGTTTCAAACGATGTCCATTCACCTTGAAATTTTTTTCGATAGTTGGACTTTGAATATCAACTGCACCATGAGGAAAATTATTAACGACAATAAATGGTCCAACCCAGTGGGAACGTAACTTATTCGAAAATAGCTTGAGGCGAGAATGGAAAAGAAGAACTTTTTATCCTACGACAAAGATCGTCTTGTCACGAAAAGCTTTCGTTTTATCTTTGTAGATCTTCGAATTCTCGTATGCCTCATTCCGAATTTCCTCTAACTTTTGGAGTTGCAATTTTTGATGTCCTCCAGCGTCATCTAAGTTTTATTGAGTTGCTTAATTGCTCAGAATGCTCTATGTTCTAACTCAACAGGAAGATGCCATGGTTTACCATAAATTAAACGAAACGATGACATACCTATAGGTGTCTTGTATGCCTTGCGATAGGCCAAAGTGCATCATCAAGTCGCATACTCTAATCTTTTATACTTGGGTTGATTGCCTTTTCAAGTATGGACTTGATTTCTCGATTAGAAACCTAGGCTTGCCCATTCGTTTGTGTATTGTAAGCAATGGAGACTCGATGTATGTCGTCGTAATTCTTTGGAAGAGCTTCGAACACTTAGTTACAAAAAATAGTCTCACGATCGCTGATTATTGCCCTTGATGTTCCGTACCTAACAAAAAATGCGTGACTTCACATGGATTCACAACATCATTAGAACAATCAGTCTTAGTAACCTTAGCTTCAACCCATTTGGACACATAATCAACAATAAGTAAGATGTAATTGTAAACGAAAGAAGAGGGAAATGACCTATGAAATCAATGCCACATACGTCGAAAATTTTGCACACATGAATAGGGTTTAGGGACATTTGATCTCTATGTCCTAGATTACCCATCTTTTGTCAACTTTCACAAGATTTGCAAAACACATATGAATCATGAAATAAAGTTGGCTAAAACAAACCACTTTCAAGAATCTTGTGAGCGGTACGTTTTAAACCAAAATGTGAGTGACAAAATCGAAGGATAGAGGGTATTTCAGTTTCAGAAACTCACCTTCGAATGCGACTTGATGATGCACTTTGGGCTAGAGGGTATTTCAGGACATCATTGATGATTGCCCAAAATGCATCATCAAGTCGCATACTCCAATCGTTTCAAGTGTTTCCACAGATAAGGTTCATCCCAAACATAATACTTAGCATCACTTTTTATCTTGTTCTTTTGAGTTCTAGACAAATCATCGGGTAAGGTCTTGGTAACCAAGTAATTAACTATTTCAACGTACCATGGATATGTCGATTGTATCGTAAAGAGATATTCATCGGGGAACTCATCTTGTAGAGGCATTGATTTTTCACAAATAATTAGTCTACTTAGATGATCCGCAACGAGATTCTTAGCTCCCTTTTTGTCTCAGATCTCAAGGTTGAATTCTTAGAGCAAAAGAATCCATCGTATGAGTCGAGGTTTAGCGTCCTTCTTGGTAAGCAAGTAACGAAGAAGATCACAGTAAACGATGTCTTTAGTGCCAAGCAAATAAGAACGAAATTTTTCTAAAGCAAAAATAATAGCAAAATTTTTTTTCCGTTGTCAAATAGTTGTATTGAGCACTATCTGGCATTCGTGAGGCATAATATATGACATAACTTGTCCACTCGTTGTCCAAGCACGACCCCTACGGCATAGTTGCTCGCATCACACATGATCTCGAATGGGAGATTCCAATTTGGTAGCTTCACGATTGGAGCAGAGGTTAAGAGATTCTTCAATGTATCAAATGCATTTCGACATTCTTCACCAAACTCAAAAGATGCGTGCTTATGAAGTAGATTGCATAAGGGTCGACTAATCTTTGTGAAATCTTTGATGTATTGTTGATAGAAACCTGCATGTCCAAGACCAGAACAAATTTCCTACACAATAGTGGGGGTAAGGTAATGATTTGATAACATCTATCTTAGCCTTGTCAACCTCTAAACCTCTAGATTACACAATATGACCTAAAATATTACCTTGTTCAACCATAAAGTGATATTTTTCATAATTAACAAGGTTCGATTTAATGCATTGGTCTAGAATTTTCCTTAGATTAGCTAAACAAGAGTAAAAAGAATCACCATGAACCATAAAATCGTCCATAAAATACCTCAATGATGTCTTCGACATACTCAGAAAAAATGCTAATCATGCACCTTTGAAACGTTGTTGGGGCGTTGCATAGTCAAAACGGCATTCGTCGATAGGCGAACGTAGCAAAAGGGCACATAAAGGTTGTCTTCTCTTGATCTTCCTGTGCAACCAAAATTTGGTGAAAACCTAAATAGCCATCTAGACAACAAAAGTAAGCATAACCATCTAATCGTTCTAACATTTGATCAATAAAAGGTAGGGAAAAGTGATCTTTATGAGCTGCGGAATATAAACTATGACAATCAATACAAACTCGCCACCCATTTTGAACATGAATGGGAACTAACTAACCTTCTGAATTTTCGGCCATAGTGATGCCAATTTTCTTAGGAACGACTTGCACGGGACTTACCCAAGCACTATCAGAAATTGGATAGATTATACCGGCATCGAGAAGCTTTAGAATCTCTTTCTTAACTACTTCCATCATCAGTGGATTAAGTTCGACATTGAGCTTGGATCGAATGCTTAGATCTCTCCTCCATTAGTTTTCGATGTATACATATGGAAGGACAAATGCCTTTGATGTCCGCTATGGTCCATTTGATGGCTTTCTTGTATTCTCTCAATGATTGAATCAATCGTTCTTCTTGCAATGGGCTCTACTTGTTAGAGACGATCATCGGTAGTGTTTCTCCTTCTCCTAGATAAAGTTACTTGAGATGACCCAAAAGTTTCTTGAGTTCCAACTTTGGTGCCTGCACAATAGAAGGAAGTAGTTTAGAATGTGATATAGGTAAAGAAATACGACAAACGTTAAGAGGAAGTGATTGAAGGGAATCGAGGGTTAATTTCATCTCTTCTATTTTTTTATTGAGTTCGAACTCCTTCTTCATCTCCAAATCGGTGGTGGTCAATGCTACTTGCAATGGATCTTCGTTCTTGAGCTCGAACATAATCTGCGTCAAACAATTAATAACATATATACCAAAAATAGAATGATCATCAGGAGGGTACTTCATGGAATCATGTCGAATTTTTTGATTTCTCCATCAAATTCCATAGTGAGAGTCCCATCGTCTACATTAATTTTGGTTCTAAACGTTTTTATGAAAGGTCTACCAAGCAAGAAAGGAGTAGAGTTACTAGACTCGTCCTGACTCATGTCAACAACATAAAAATCAGCGAGGAAGACTAGATCATTAACTTGAACTAAATGTCCTCAAGAACACCATCAGGATAAGAATTAGATTTATCAGCTAATTGTATAACAACACCGGTTTCTTTTAGCTTCCCTACATTCAGTGATTCGTAAATTAAACGTGGCATGGCATTAATGGATGTTTCTAAGTCTAGCATAGCTTTTTTATCCTACAAGGAATCGTGAATATACTTGGATCCATACATTTTGGAGGTAGTTTCTTTTGAAGCATGACAGACACATTTTTTCCTACATGTTCTTTCTCGTTGCCTATAAACTTTCTCTTGGTCGTTCACAATTCATTTAGAAATTTAGCATAACGAGGTACTTGGTTAATAGCATCGAAGTGATATATTTACCTCAACCTTTCCGAATGTCTCGAGTATTTCCTTCTCTTGCTCTTCTTTCTTCGACTTGGCAAATCGACCTAGTAAGAGAGGTGGTATCACGAATGTCATTAGTTTCTTCATGGTGGTTTCTTTTTCATTCTTTTCCAACTCCTTCTCTTCATGCTTGGAGGTTTGTTCGAGTTCTTTCAGTTCCTTTCCGCTCCTCAAGGTAACGACACTTGCATTTTGCCTTGGATTCACGATGATTTGAGACGTAAGTTTGCTCGAGTTTTGTGTCACCAATTCGTTCACAATAGTAGCCACTTGACTCATTTGCTTTTCCAAGTTCTTAATGGCATTTTGACTTTCCTGTTGGAATTGTAGAGTGTTAGTCATCAAAGATTTAAACATTTCCTCTAGAGACATACCTGATTATTGGTTCATTTGAGGAATCGAAGGCCCTTGTTGCTTTTGATATGGAGGTCGTGGAGCATAGCTCAAGTTAGGATGATCCCTCCATCCAGGATTGTACGTGTTAGAAAAGAGATCATATATTCTTTGCGAAGGTCTAGGAAAACCGGTTGCATTGGCTTGTTCGAGCGTCTCGTTTTGAACTGTAGGACACACTTCGGCTACATGTCTAATTCCGGGACAAATTCCGTATGTGTTGACCTATTGAGCATTTCCTAGAGCCATTTTCTTCATAAGAATGTTAGATCGTTCACAAGTTGATTGAGTAAAAAAAACGTTTACCTCGTGTCCTTCCTTAGGTGCGTGATCTTATCGTATGCTGAATTGTTGGGAGTTCGCGGCCATGTTTGAAATCAAATTTCTCGCTCAGTCGGAGTTTTGTAGATCAATGCACCACCGCTCGCAGCATCAATAATATTAATATCCATTGATAATCCCTCATAATAGTATTGGATAAGAAGCTGTTCAGGGCAGCTTGCGACCAATTGTTTGAAGTGCTCCCAATATTAATACAGTATTTCACTCATTATCTGTCGAATTCCGCAAATCTCCTTCCTAATGTTTGCTACTTGAGATGCCGGAAAAAATCTTTCTAAGAACTGTTTCTTCATCTCGTTCCATGTGTTGATTGAACCGTAAGGAAGGTAGTAGAGCCAATCCTTAGCCTTATCGGCTAGGGAGAAAGGAAAGGCTTTCAACTTTATTTGATCTTCAAAAATGTCCTTCGGTCTCATCGTTTAGCAAACCATGTGGAATTCTTTCAAATGCTTGTGCGGGTCATCTCATGCAAAACCACGAAAAGTAGGTAGTAAGTGAATGAATCTAGATTTTAACTCAAAAACAACTTCAAAATCAGGATAGGGTATGCAGAGAGGTTGTTGATTCAGATTTGGCATGTCCATATCCTTTAGTGTTTTTTTGTTGACGTTAGCGTTAGCCAATGGTTCGTGTTTTTCCTCTGAATCACTAGAAGAATCGGTCTGCTCCAACGTAAAGTCTAATCTGGGTGATGAAGTACGTGGAATGATCCGATTATGTTGCCTCGTTTCCTTGCACGAGGGACTAGCTCTCTTTTCGATTTCGGAATCGTATTCGAGTTCACCTGCACAAAGATTCCTAGGCATACAAAAATTCAAACAAAAATATTAGTAATAAAAGAAATAAATCTATTAGCACCAATCCCCGACAACGGCGCCAAAATTTGGTGGGTGTCGAATCCAACAAATATAAAATACCTACTCGAAAAGATTTGTAAATAGTAGCAAGTATGGTCGATCCTCAGATGTAGACTTAATTCTAAAATTACTAATTTAAATAAAAAGAGGGGTTTCAGATTTAAGTAAAATTAATTAAAAGACATAAACTAAAAACGCAAACAATTTAAAATTTAAGATGTTTATTGTGGAACAAATTCCACTTATTTATACTAAAAAAGAGTTCTAGCCAAAGTAGTAAACTGCCAAAGATAGAATTTTAAGAATCCTAATCAAAACTAAATTGTTTAAAGAGGGAATAAAGATCCCTAACAAAAAGGAAATAAATTCCAACAGTATGGGAAATAAAATCTTCCAAAAGAAGCATTAGAAAATCGGATTCCAGCAGCTGATTTCCTTCTTCGAGCAGGATAGTTTTCGGAGTTAAGTGTGGGCACACTTAACCTCGGGAAGTATTCTATTGTGCTCTTCTTTATGACAAATAACTCAATTCGAATCATGCAAAGTGCGTATAAAATACACACTAACAAGAACCTAACAAATCTTTATATACCTAGTTTTTGTTAACATGTTTCTTCCTAATAAAATTCAACACGTCCTCCAAAAATAATGCTATGGTATATTATTACCATGTTTTTGTTCTTAAATAGATCTAGAAATATTTTAAATTGTAATATTAGGAAAAAAAGACAATAATTTATTACTATATCATAAACATAATGGTATAACTTATAAAAAAATAATTAAAAAATAAAACAATATAATATTCTTTCTTCTTTATCGATGTAGGTTTAATTTGACAAATAACTAGTAACCAATATTGCCATAAGTTATGCATTATTAATGTTAATTTATACTAAGTATAATATAAAAAAATAAAGGGGGCTCTTGCCAGTATCTACACAGGCGTAGAATGTTAAATATTCATAATTTACGGGAGCTTGATTCAATTTTTCTGTTAAATAAATCTAAAGATAAAGCAAACAAGAGTTGTTTTATTTAACACACATGCCATAGAAGTTCGAAGAAACTTTTTTAACCCCAGTTTTGGGGGTATGAAATATAGTAAATTTGTGTTGGCGTCATTGTTTTGCTCTGATTGAATTTTTTGCTAAAAGGAATAGAACTAAAATTGAAATTTTCCTATCGTATATCAATTTTTTTAGCTTGACTGTTTTGAATATGGATCGATAACTATATTAATTCTAATTTAATAATATATATTACTTATATGAAATAATTGAGTTCAAATAAATTACAACATATGAACTTGTATCACTAGAAATTTGTATTTTACTATATATTACTTTACTTTTAGACTTTTAAGTCGTAGATGAATTATTTAATCAGCCAACTAATTATTTAATTGGACTTGTCTCGTTATTTAGCCCCCGAATTAATTGATCAGTCTTGTCTTAATTTAATTTACCCAATAATTTACAAGACTAAATTAATTCAGCCCAGTTAATTAGAAACACTTCTCTCTTTTGAATTAATTAGATCACTGTTAATTATTATCATAACTAATATTCAAATATTAAATTTATTTAATTTTATTATTTAAGACTAAATTAATTTCCCCTTTTTTAATTAATTAGAATACTAATTAATCAAATAGTTTCCGCCACAATTTATATTTTCAACAGTAAATTATAAGACTCATTAATTAAGACCATTTAGTTAATTTATGCTTTTTTAATAGTTTTCATTAAGTAATCTCTTCGTTTAATTATAAAAAGAATAATTCGATCAATAGGTACTACACTAAATTATTGTATAACCCCTTGGGCTCATTTACAAATTATAAATAGGTCTTATTCAAATGGCTAGACAAATTATTGTTTTAATTAGTTATTTAGTCAAATATTTAACTAAGCCTTGAATTAATTTAGTATATTAATTCAAGGAACTCATCCGTGTTTGGCATTTAGCAACATCACCATGACTTCCTATATGTTAATAATGATGAATTTCGATATATGCGACAAAGATGAATTTCTATATATTTCGATATATGTTAATCTACTAACCTTTATTTAAACTAATTAAAGTATATGCGACAAAAAAGAAATCGCCAAAACGAAAAAAGAAATTCGATATAACAATAAAAACAAGATTATCATAATATTTATAGTCTAAAGGACAAACCATTAGATCGATCCTCGAACACCAGACAATATCGATCCTCGAACAACGGATATTTTTTAATAGATCTTTTCTTTTTCAATCACATACATTGTCATTATTGCTAAATCATTTAAGGGTGTATTTGGATCGAGTGATTTGAAATTCATGGATTTCAAATTCATCGACAAATCCATTTAAGTTCGTTTGGATGATAATGAATTTCAAATCCCTCGCCATTCATTTTGAGCTCTTTTCTTCACAACTACGGTGGATTTCAAATGACACCATTTTATGTGTCATTTAAAATCTTTCCTCCAAATCCACTCCTCAAATCCAAATCCATCGATCCAAACGCACCGTAAGATCTTTTATCTGAATTAGTGTTCATCTCATATGATATTTAATATACATGATATGTAAATAAAATTTATATTATTTATATATATAAATATATATTTAAGGGGTGAAAACTATATGCAGAGGCGTATCACCGAAAAATAAAAATATGACTTATATATGTATACAAATAATGTGAAACAAAAACTCCGACCCAGATTGCAGTAACCGGATTTGGACACATGACGAGCATAATTACTAGGGCAAAACAAAATGATGTAAATACTGAAGAATCATTTTTGCTTTCATCCCATTCGTTAAAGATTTATTGCTTAATTAAGCAACTTGCCAGCCTTGGCCCAAATAATTCATAAAGGAACAATTCATTGTGGCTGGTCTTTGAGTTTTCAAATCAATCAAAGGATTCATGGAATTTCGTTCAAACCTAAATTACCATAAATTCATTAAACATCTAGTTAACTTTACTAGAAAAACTATTATTTGTTTGTTAAATTACTTTGAGCCTAAAAAAATCAAATTAGTTTGAGTATGAAAACCCTAAATCGTCTATCTTGGACGACGAAAATATCACATTTTTTCTTCAATACACATTGAAATTAGATTACTTGTGATGTAGTAAGATTTTGAGCAAAATTGGGTAGAATAGTATCAATATAATTGAAGTAGAAGGAAATAGCTAAAATAAAAGAACTTCTATTTGAAAAAATTCGACATTTAGGGAGAAATAGTTATCTTATAGTCTCATAATAAGATATTAAGTAAATCTGATATATATACACAAATGAGAAAATATAAATGCACAAATATGAGTATGGTAAGTTATCAAGTAATATTATTGAAATATATCTAATTAAATCAACTGATGTAATAGAATAAAGTGAGCGTTAAAGCTAAATGTTGCTTTAAAATCTTTGATTAGCTCAATCATCAATGATAGTACGAGTTATACACATATACATAAAAACCATATGGTTATGGTGAGTATTCAACGTTATTGGCAATGAGTTGATAAGAAGGTCCAGTTCGCAATATAACAAAATAAAATGATCATAGAATTTAAATAAAAAGTAAGAAATTTAAGCTTCCAAATACCATATCGTAGTTGCCCTTTTAGATTTCTTTTAAAGTATCTACATTTCATGATGGAGTACATGATGGATGCAATTTCTGCCTATATGCAATGCATCGACTAATTTATCATAAACTTTTTCTATCAAATCTTTTTTCATAATTGATGGCAAGAGAATTCTTTGAGTACACAAAGTCAAGAATTAATAGATGAGACCCATCAAAAAGAATAAAAGAAATGAACATAACTTTTTTTCAGGCATTATTGTGGTCATATACAGAAGAACCCAAACATAACATATCATTAATTAAATGAAAAAAGAGAAAAAATATTGTTTCATTCCATTACATTATTCAGTATATTTGTATGCTGACCTCTTTTGTCTGTATATTTTGCAAATAATAAATCTGTAGAATTAGGGACATTCTGGGATAGAAAAACCCTAGATTGTTCACATTATAGAAGACACTAATGGTCAGGCATTATAGAGGACACCCAGGATTCATATCAATTATTGATCCTTAAACTTGGTGAGCCAATACATGATAGATTAGGTTAAGAAACATTAACGGGCCCTATGTCGAATTGGACTAGGTAACTGCCTTCACAAGCTAGTTTGCATAATTAAATCTAGTTCTTAACGATTTTTTCAATTACTCGAGTTTTAGGAAATCAGCACTCCATATATTATCCAATGCATATACGGCAGGGACCCGAAGTGCTCATCATTAAGCCCATGGAGCCTCAAGTATGACCCGTTTTTCTTAGTGATCGTTTCAGCCCTTTATTTGTTTCATTTGGATATCTATTTAGTCTTATTTGATTTTGACTCATAATATCATATTTGACCTCGATTGGAAATTGAAAAGGTAAACTATTTTATGCTTTATTCTCTAATTTTTATCCTGAAGCCAGGTTTTCTTATACTGTGTCATTCACTTACAAAATTGTGCATTTCATATTACAAAAGATAAAAAAAAAAACAATTTACTTCCAAAAACATGTCATGATTTTTGTTTGATATGCAACTTTTGTCTATTATGTATAGATGAACCCCTCCTTTCGAATATGGTTACGATTTTGTTTCGTTTTTTCAATTAAAATGAAGAATAATATAGCCATATAATATAATAAATATTCAATTTATAGTAAAAGTTAAGTATTTTGGGGATCGGATAGACTTACAATTAACATCCTCTACAAATAATTGGTTTCACATAATCAAGAGGGGAACACTATACAAATCATGTGATCACACAGAAAATGCTAATAATGAAAGTACTAGTTAGGCTGGGTTTCATTCTCAATGCCAACCATGCCATGTCTTAGTCCATGAATAAAGTCCTTAGAAGAAATTTAAGATGATGAGAATGATTGAAAAGGATAATCACTTGTTTGGCAAAGTAAAGTACCTATGGACTACAACCGAAAAATGTTCGAAGCCAAACAAGATGAACGAACCTCTTTTACAAAGTTCGAGCTTGAATCAAATTTGATGTAATCGAAACATGTGATTTATACTAGACATTAAATTGTTGTACACATAAAATATAGTGATCTATTAAAAAACAATTAAGTAAACTAACATTATCTATGTACTTATTGAATTCGATCAAATTGAATCTGAATTATATGATGGGATTGTGAAAGAATAAAGGGTACCGTAATGTGGATACACCTGTAACATATAAGAAGAGGCACATGCAAATAGCAGCATCAAAAGAGTGCTTTTCTATTACCTTTTATGCTCCAATTAGAGAGTTATATTCCTTATATTCCCCACACATCCTTATCTTATCACATTATAAGTCCCATTCTTTTACATCACTAAACTACTGTCAACATCAAACTTCAACTATCCATGTTATTAAAGAAAGACCTTTCCCTCCTCCGAGCCCATCCACCATCTTGCTTTCATATAATATACTAATTATATATCCGTTTCATATATAATAATTTCGAATTCTCACTTTATGGAATAAATTAAGTTGAGGGTGTGAAAGATCATCTTTCGAGTTAGGAGACGTATTAGTATGACATTATTATGTATATAACCTAAACAAAGATATTTACTTAGGCTTATTTCTTTACAAAGTATGCCGGTGATGTGCTAAGTACCCAACTATTTCAAATTGGGCAGGTCATATTCTTTGGGGAAAATTTTATTTCGCCCCCTTTTACTTGTAAAACCTTCAAATACCCCATCTACTACATTAAAATACATTCATCCTATAGACAAAACTACCCTTGATTTATGTAAAATCATAAATTTATTTTTAACCCATATATGATAATCTCTAGCACTTTGACCACCTTATAATTTTTCTTTTATAAATTTCAATTGCATATATTAAAAATGGTCAAATTACAATGAAGCGCATAAAGGATGGAACCTTTACTGCACCAATGTAGCAAGCATACTTGCTATTCCATTCACCCATATGGTAAACAAAACTCTAGATTAAAGTTATACAATCTACCAAGCTATACGCCACAATTTTTTAACTGCCTATATTGAAGCGAGTCATCTAGGTTCATCGTGAGAAGTCAATCTCTAAAAATATCAAGGATGCAGGCTGCCACTACTTCCGGAGTGTTTTCCTTTTGTTCAAAAATACGGGTATTACGTTCCCGCCATACCATATAGATTAGTGTTGAAAGGAGAATGCGGTACGCTACATTAATCAAATGTTTCCCTCTCAATTTGTTGGCAGCTCTCGTTACCCCTCGATCCCAAGATGTGTCTTTCCACTTAAACTTGACCCTCTGTTGAAGAATCTCGATACATCTCTTTGAAAATGGGGAAGCAAAGACCATGTAATTGTGATCCTCTATTGTATTGGTATTGCACAATACACATGCAGTGTCACCATTTCTGTCATGCCCCGAGCCCTGGGATCATGACAATCGCCGCAAGTTTATGAGAACATCTCAATAACATGCAAGGTTCACCTAAAAATAACATTGGTATAGAGCATCTATACCTAAACGATACAAATTCAACTTATAGAAAAGACATAACTCCATTAAAGAACTCGAGTCTCATCCCTCGTACAAACTAATAAAACCAATACTAATCCAATCTCCAAAAAAAAAATTAAATGTCTTCGAAAGAAATTCTAATTAAGAGAAAACTAAAATAGAGTCTAGCTAAACTATGAAATAAGTTCCTCAAGAAATGTCCATCCAAACCGACGACTTTTCTCCTACTAAGCCTAGATATCTGGAAAAAAAAAATTTAATTAAAGGATGAGCTCGACGGCCTACTCTATCACTCAACCTACCGGATCAAGCAAACTAGAAAATAATAGTTTTACCTTTCGATAGCGTAAATAATAACTTTTCACACATGAGGCCATTTAAAAGAAGTTCATGAAAAATACATTTTAAAATACCATCAAATCTCCACGTACAAAAATCACTACGCGAAACCAACACATAACAAACATGGTTAGGGACAGGTTTAACCCCCCTGTCTTAGGTCTTGGTATAGGCTTAACCCCCTTATACTGGGTCCTGGTACTATACTAGGTCCTGGTATAGGCACAACACTCACGTACAAAAAATCACTACGCGAAACCAACACATAACAAACATGGTCAGGGACAGGTTTAACCCCCCTGTCTTAGGTCCTGGTATAGGCTTAACCCCCTTGTACTGGGTCCTGGTATAGGCTTAATCCCGCTATACTAGGTCCTGGTATAGGCTTAACTCCCTTGTACTGGGTCCTGGTATAGGCTTAATCCCGCTATACTAGGTCCTGGTATAGGCACAACCCTCCTATACTGGGTCACTAACCAACCTCACACGAGTCTCAACTATACATTTCTTATTCCGGAATAGTAAACGATGTAATGGTCTCAACAATGGGTTTTAAAAACCACCACTAAAGAAATCATGTTTTCTAAAATCACGTTCGTATCATATACCAAAAATCATATCTCACTTTTCAAACACATTTTTTAGAAAACACAGAAACGTTTCACTTTTATCAAAATTCATACATATATAAACTTGCACGATTCAAGTTAGCAAAATCACACATCCACACCAAAACGATTACATATATATAATTTTATATATCTAGAAGAATAAAGAGTCACTTACCTCGTTTAACTCGACCCTAAGCGAACTTATGCCCTTGCTACGAATTCCTTAGCCCGTCTCCACTGGAATCTAATTAATTCGAATATTATATCAATACTTATCGAATATCAGGTACTGCAACTTAAGCCTTAATATTGAATATGAACCGGTTGTTAATCAATATGTGTATTCGAAGTAGGTGCACTGAAATCAACCTCCTAATCAGACTATATCATAATCTAACTTTCTTTTACCTTTAATTCCTTCTAATTGCTCAACATATTTCAAATAGTCTTATACTAATTATCCTAATTCCTAATTTACTTCAAAACCCAAAGATACTCAATTAGCAGTATTTTCATGGCAGCTGGAAAATTTTCGTCCAACATCAAACACTTGTCAACATGAATATTGGTCACTATCACATAATTATTAATTTAATCACCACAATCTCTTGTTAACATTAAAATTGCATGAGAGGATTTATTAACTAACAAACAAAATTTTTGTTTTCTTATGAGAACATTTATAAGAGAGCATGTGGTTGTCTACATGTGAAGTGGTAACAGGAATGGATTTCTCCTCATTTTTAAATCTGAAATTGCATGCCTACAATCATAAATTGTGTTATTATATCTTTTAATGACATTTTTGTCATGCTAATTAGTGTGTAATTCAGTGAACAATTCAAGGATTTCATAGAAAAGTTACATGCCGTTTCTTGGAATTTTCCGCGGCCGCCGCTAAGCTTCTTTTCTACTTTTTTCCCTCTTTTCTTTTGTTGTAGTTATGAGATAATTCTAGCCCAACAAAATCACTTATATGATTAGGGTTAATAAATTTTCTTTTATTTATTAATAAAAATAGTCTCCTTATATTAAAACTCCTAAATATTGTGTAATTACCATTAAACCAAGACTCCACCTTTTTATTTATTTATAGCTATATTACCATGTTATAATTATTATTCAAACTAATTTACCCGAGTATTATAATTTCCAATCCATGGTTTCTCCCTCAAAGGCAATCTCTCTAATGGCAAGCCATAGTATAAATTGGTGACTCGGTATCTTCCCTGGGCCTTTTAACAATGCTGACCATGCAACCTTTGGTGAATATTGCTTGAAGAAAGAAGGGGTCAAGCTTGTGGTGGATTTCCTGGATTGTGTCAACTTCCACATTATCCAATCACCCCAGTTCGCGTGGATAGGGGGAAGTGCTTCGTTGATTTGTTGGATCTCAAATCATGTGGACGATGGCCACCTCTATTGCGTATCTTCTAGCACTCTAGCTAGTCTAACATCAACTGGCAGCCCCGTAAGGAAATGGCCATTGGGATATTTATTGCCAAGGAGGCCTATCAGATACCACCGATCACGCCATAACATAAAATTCCTCCCATTACCAATTTATATTGGGAAGCATGCAGAATTAATGATTTGAGTTTGAGGAGTTGTCTCCAACTCCACGGGCATGGGGATGGAATAGTGACATTCCAAAACGAATCATTTATCAACCTGTACTCTTTTATCCAGTCAACCCATATAGAAGAACCGTGATTCGCAAGGAGGGTCCAAACATGTTTCACCATAAGGGCCTGGTTTTGGGGACAAAGCGGAGTTATCCAAGACCACCTTCCGAGCACCTTAGATATACCGTATCCCAGCCTACTTTGGAGTATCCCGAGTTTGAGCTCCCATACCACAAGAACCTCCGTAGTTTGGCCTCAATGCAGCGATGGACTGCTTTAGGTAGTATAAATATATATGCCCAATATACGTGTAACGAGGAGAGGACGGATTTGATGAGTGGTACCCTTCCTGCATATGATAATGTTTTGTTGGTCCATAACCCGATTCCCTTGTCCACCTTCTCAAGTAATAGCCTACAATCTGAAATTGTTAGTTTAGAAGTAAGGAGAGGAACTCCTAGGTAACGTACGGGTAATTTTCCATTTGGGTACCCAACAATTTGGTGCAATATTTCTCTTTCGTCCATAGCTCTCTAGGAAATAAACATATTACTCTTCGCTGGATTTTCTATCAACCTCGAAAGTCTACTGAAGATATTTGTCCCCTTTTTAAGAGTATGGATAGAATGGTGATCTGCGTTGCAAAAGAGTAGTAGATCATCTGCAAAGCAAAATAATACCGTTTAAATTCTCGAACACTTCCAATGGTATTGGAAACATGGCTCGTCATCATGCATTTTTCAATAATCCCATGTAGTACTTCAATGGCAAGGACAAAGATGTAGGGGGAATAGGATTTCCTTGGCGAAGGCCTCTCCTTCCTTTAAAGTAGCTCTCAACAGCCTTATTTTTTTTTTTTTTTTATCAGGTAAAAAATGGTATATATGATCAAAATGTTCTGTACAAGTACTGGGTCATGCCCAGGTAAAAACAGCCAAAGAAAGGGTAGCCACAGATTTTGGCTCCTCAATCATCAAACAAAACAGGGGACAAAAAGTCCAAAGTTCAAAAAGTACAACAAAACAAGGGAATACAAAGTAGAAATCTAATCAATGTATTCAAGCGTTTTGGAGTACCGATGTACCAGATCGGAGGTACAGAAATGCCGTGCATCATGTCAAGCTCCCAGTGGAGGCACTTGAGGAAGAATAAATCAGTTTTGCCCTGGTCGTATGAAGAGAGACCAACTTGAGCTCCACCGAAGTACACACAAATTAGATAACACACAAAAGATAGTAGCTAGGAGGACCAAACAATCCAAAGAATGTCTTATTCGTTGCTTGTAAGATTGCATTGGTAGGACCCTTCAAAAAAAAAAAAAAAAACATTAGTTTCATCAAAAGCTGGAGATGATCCAGACGTTAAAGGGATTGGAATTCCCCCCGTTAGGCTTCGGTATTAAAACTGAAGGAGAACTAACGTTGCTGAGGTCTGTACCTCCGATGTAGCTTTTAGCAAACTACTAGCTATCAACGGATTTGTTTAGTCTTTACCAATAGCCGTTTGCTTTGGACTAGATTCTACTTTGCACATTTTTGGGTAAGGTGTAGAATTAACCTTTTGTTGAGGAGTGGTTACCTCGAAAACGTGTAGCTTTTAGCAAACTACTAGCTATCAACGGATTTGTTAAGTCTTTACCAATAGCCGTTTGCTTTGGACTAGATTCTACTTTGCGCATTTTTGGGCAAGGTGTAGAATTAACCTTTTGTTGAGGAGTGGTTACCTCTAAAGTACCCGTCAAATAAATTAGTTTCATCTATGGCTACCAAAGGTACCAAAGGTAGCCATCATTTCCCGTCAATATCAACCATCAAAAACGTCGGGCTATAAGCTTGAGAGGTCATCCAAAGTCCTATTACGATCAACCTTCTACATAAGAAAGAAAAAAACCGTAAATAGCACTTGAGGAAAACCAAAAAGCAAAGAAAAACATGAAAAACATGAAAAAAGAGCAAGGCAGCGCGCATTTGCGTTGCCAGGGCCACGCCAGGCGAGCCCGCGCGCGCGGCATGCCAGCGCGTGCGCAGGGAGCGCGCAGACAGCGTCCGCGCCTGTACGCAGGGTTATCGCGCGTACAGGCGCAAGGCCGCGCACAGGCGCCGATTAACCCGGCGCCTGTACGCGCGGGGCCGAGAAATCTCTGCCCCAGTTGTACAGGCGCAGGATAGACCCGCGTACAGGCGCGAGGGGCCGCGCCCGTACGCCGCACAAACTTGCGTACAGGCGCGGCCAGGCGTATAGGCGCCGATTAACCCCGCGCACGTACGCACGAGCAGCCGCGCACAGGCGCCGATTAACCCGGCGCCCAAACAAGCGGGGCAGAGAATTTTCTGCCCCGCGCGCCTGTACGCGGTGCGACACTGCGCACAGGCGCGGGCGCCCGCGCACAGGCGCCGCCCAACCTTGCGCCTGTACGCGCCCGGCAGTGAGGTTAAGGATCCGGATTTTGCCCAATTTTTCTGTGAGATCGATTTGTGCCCAATCTTTTGACCCATCCAAAAACTTCAAAGCCCCTGCAATTATACTACACATCCAAGGATCAAGCATTTTAGCAAGGGATTAAAGAAATGAATGAAAAAAAAAGACAAAACTAAGCGAGCCACAAAAATCATCTTGGATGCCGTTGCACTTCTATGAGCCAAGGTGCTCGAAGTGCATCAAAACTCGGGGGTACATGGCAAAAATTACCGTGTAAACATGAGTTTTGATGCGACGCACAATAGCATCTAAGTCGAACACCTCACCCTCGAACATGTACCGATTACGGGCGTTCCAAATATGATAAACCGTGGTGGCTAGGGCGGAGATTTTGCTCCGTGATTGCCAATTATTTCCACGGCATTCCTTCTTGAGCCATTTGAGAGCGCTCTTAAGGGTATTCATTTGGCGATATATACCAATCCATTGCTTTATTTGGCACCAAATATTGAAGGTAACGGGGCAGACAAAGAAAAGATGTTGGGTTGTCTCCCGGTTAGACCCACAAAAAATGCATGCCTCATCTAGGTCCAAGTAGCCTAACCTATCCCTAGTACTTAAACGCTCAAGAGTGCTAAGCCAAAGAATGAAGGAGTGTTTTGGGGTAACAATGGGGTTCCAGATAGTCCCCGCCCAAGGAACTCTCTCACCCGAGACTCTGAAAAAATTGTAGAACAAGCGCGAACGATGGGAAGGCGGCTTGTTGCTCCAAGATGCCAAACAAACTTCTGCTTCATTTGTCCCACCACACTTATGAGCAAAGTTATCCCTAACTCGTAAAATGTTTTTCACGAGTGGGGAGTCCCTAGGCTTTGCAATCCATTCCCAAAAGGATTGGTTACGAAGATAGAAGTGGTGGATCCAACGATACCAAAGAGTATCTTAGACTCAACAGCCTTATTTATGTTTATAGAGAAGGAAGTTGATGACATGCACTCTCGAATCCAACCAATGAATGTAGGGTGCAAATTCATTGATTTAAGCATCTCAAGTACGAAACTCCATTTGATTGTATCATAGGCTTTCATTAGGTCTACTTTGAATGCGCATCTTGCCGGAAAATTCTTTTGGTTGTAGCCATGAAGTAGCTCCTGTGCCATAAGAACATTATCACTGATTTTTTGGCTCGGAATAAAGATTGTTTGTGTTTTGGCAACCAAGTTATCCAAAACTTAACACATGTGATCCGTCGTAATCTTAGATATTACCTTATAGATCACATTACAGCAAGAAATTGGCGTAAAGTCTTTCGGGTGTTTGGGAGCTTCCACTTTGGGAATGAGTGAGATGATAGTAGAGTTAATTTGCTTCATCAACTGGCATGTCTCGAAAAAATTCAGAATTGCGGTTGATATTTCATCCCCTACTACATTCCAAGCACGTTTGAAGAATCATGAGTTGTATCCATCTGGCCCAGAGCCTTGTTGTCGTTAAAGCCAAATAGGATTTTCTCTATCTCTGCCAATGTTACCTGCCGCACCATTTGGTTACAGTGATGCATAGACAACCTTTTGCGAATAAAGGAGGTTAAAGATCCTTCACTCACATCAGATTCTATTGAATGACCAAATAACTTTTCATAGAATCCAACAATCTCCTTGATTGAGGTTCATCAACTATTATTCCATTCTCCCATTCTACTCGAGTAACGCGTGCTTCAACTTTTCTGACTGCCATTCACCGAAAGAAAAAAGGATGTGCACTGATCACCATCCTTTAGCCATGCCACTTTAGCTCGTTGTTCGAGATAAGATTGTTCATGTGTAACCGCTCTCCCATAGATAAGTCGGCATTGTTTCTCAAGTGTGAGTAATGGTGTGAGTGTGGGATAGTCCACCAAGAATTTCTAAGCGACCTCAAGAAATGCGCTGACCTCTTGCACATTTTTGCTTAAATCTCCTTTACTCATTTTCATCTCCTTAAGAATCAGTTTCAGGGCTTTAAGTTTGCATATAACTACATACATAGGAAAGCCATAGATTTTGTGTTTTTATATATGCTCAACTTTGAGCAAGAAGTCCAGTGAATCCGCGAGGAAGTTGTCAAAACAAAACCATGGATTTTTCCCTTTGCTTCCCGATGTACATTGATGATAAGTGAAGAGTGATTTGAAGTCTTGGAAAGGCTGCAAATTTACGGAATGTTGGGAAATTTAACCTATGATGCACGGACATGGGATACGGCGCACGACACGACACGGACACGGGACACGGTATTTTTAAAAATATTAAGACACGACACGGCCTCGAAACTACTAACAAAATGTATATATATAAATTAATATACATATATATGTTCATTAATTTACGTTAAATATATAAATTAGTTTTTTCATTCTAATTTAAATGACTGGTTAGAGAAATAAACTATAAAAATAACTATTATACGTTATAAATTTGTATTTGATTTGTAAAGTTATATATTTGAAAGAAAAATAAATACTTCAGTTTTTAAAATCACAAAAAATAAGTGAAATAACAACAAATGTCACAAATAATACATGCATACATATCCTCTAACTATATTCATTACAGCGTTCATATTTTATTTTTTTCATTTTATTTAAGCAGAAAATTTATTTTTATATTGGACACAGTGTCGGGAGTGTCGGACACGGTGTCAGGGAGTGTCGGACGAATGTCGTGTCCGATCAGGTGTCCGACACGACACGTTGTAATTTTTTGAAGTACAAACCAATAAGGATTCGCCACCACTTGATCCAATCGTCTCCAAATTGTTGTTGCACCCGTTTGTTTATTAGACCATGAATACCATGGCCCCTCCACAGGAATCGTAGTGAGGTCCGAAGCTGCTAGCATGCGTGAAACTCATCGTTAACCTCATCTTCATCCCTACCACCCAACATTTCACTTTGATCTAAGATTGCATTAAAGTCACCCATGACAGCCCATGCATCATTAACCCTAGTTTCCGAGTAACTGATCATCTCATCCCAAAGGTCACGTCTTTCTATAATAGTATCCAGGTCATACACAAATAAAGCAAAGAGCTCCATTAGAGAATCAAGAGAAGTGATCTTGCAATGCACAATTTGACTATTTTCATCCAATATGTCAACATTCACCATTGTCGAATCCCAACCAACCCAAATTGACTCCAAAATTGACGTAATATGCTAAATTTATCAACTAAATTAATCTCCAATATGCATGAAATATGATTGTTTGTATTTTGAACAATGTATATAAACTTTTAAAAAATCTCATATAAATGTTTATGGTCACAATTAATAAATTATTTTGTTTCATATTTCTAATATAGTATTATATTCCTCACTAAAGTAAAGTGATAAATCTATTCATAACATCTTTTCTTATATAACATTTGCACACTTATTTATTAGCATATATGATTCTTTTAATGTTAAATTGGTGATACATACTTTTCTTTTCTACTCCTTTTTTAGTTGATATAATTAGGATATAATTAGTTGACATGAATATAAAAGCAAAATATTGGCATATAAAGGTATCTAATGAAAATGCAATCGAAATTAAAACCACAAAATAGAAAGTGTTTGCTAATATTTATTAATATAAGTTATCAAAAGAAAAAGAGAGGAGTAACTTTATAAAAGTCTTTCTAAAGAAAAAATACATATAAATAAGTTTGTAAATTGACATGAAATTTAAAACTATTTTTATTATTTTTATATTATACCAACAATTGTATTTATTTAATTTATAATTAGATCAAGGGTTGTGTCGATAATAAAATTTAGGATCACATTAGTGAAATTGTAACCATGGATAGGGCAAAGTACTAGATAAATTTTACTTGATGGGTTCTAAATAATTTATAATTTTAAATCAAGGTTTGTCTATTAATGTATTTAGTGGGAGTGCTTGTTGTGCTTTCACATTGTAGAGGGGATGTTTGAAGCTTTGGGTAATATTTCATATTGTGCCTATAGTATTGGGAGAAATGTAGTTAGCCCTATTCTTTATTCCAATATCAGTGTGCAAAAAGAATATATATATATATATATTGGTTAATTATTCCAATGCATTATATAATATAGTGCAATATTCATTTTGCACCCATTTACTATAAGTATCCAATTAGTTACCCACATCTACTTTATTAAACTATATCAAGCACTAGACAAATATTTTCATTTATATAAAATTTGAAGTTTTTAAGTTTATGTTCCGTTCCATCCATCAATAATAATTTATTGTACTTTGCTCCTCACAATTATATTATAATATAATTTGACTACAACATTAACTTATTGATAAATTCATTAAACAAATTAACCTTCAGTTAAATAGTTAAATATGATTGTAGTAATACAACCTGTTAAAACTTGAAAGAATTTCACAATAAGTATTTATAATTACTATTATTACATTAGTTTTTTATATATATTAATACTTTATTGTTATTTTGAGTATTTAATAATCCAAATAATATATTTGTAAGTTTCTTTAAAGATACTTATTTAATTATTATACTACTTTTTAAGATAAACAAACCTATTCATATAGTATTTTTATAATTACATTTACATATTTATTTATAACCATAACTTTCTTATGTTAATTAGTTAATAATGTGTTGGATAATTATAGTTATCAAAATTTATCATTCAATAAATGATAAATATAATTAACAATAAATAACGAGGCATTCACGATTAACTTTTTTAGAAATAGAACTGTAAACTCCTTAAAGTTCCCCTCTTGATTAACCATAAATTTCCTTTATAATCAAACAGTCTTCTTCTTTAAGTATATTAATGTGATTCAAATATTTTCATAAATGTGAATTTTTTTTAATTTTTATCTAAAAACAATATAAAAACAAGAGCTAGGGTAAGAGATTTTTATATACCTAGAATTCTCTTTATTCAAATTGATGTAAAATCTAACAAGGTGCTAATTTAGAAGTGGTTTCTTCATATTTGAAAACAAACACTACAACAAAATACGCCTTACATATCACCCTATTTTACTCTTCAATAGATATTTTAATATATGTAAAACATAACCAGTAACTAATGACTATTCTTAAAATTAATATTATAATTTAATTAATGTTCAAAAATTAGAAGAATCGCACACCATGAGATACGTTCATTCTTTGTTGAAGTTGGTCTTAACTAGAAAATAAGGAGCACTCATATTATCACTATAAGTTTGTTTATTATAATGTCGATTTATACTAAATATAGTATGAAAAATTAAAAAAAATACTAATGTTTTCTATTAAAGTTTGCCATAAATATGAAAACTTAATGGTATAAGAAATTAATTTAGTATAATCAAATTAATAATAAATGGTTTTTTAATTTTGCATTAGTTGAATTCAGAGAGAGTTAAAATCGGTACTTTTATTTATATTAATATTGGACCATAAAAAATTCACAATTAAATAGGATTTTGAATTAACTTAAATTTTTGGTATTATAGAGGCATTTGTTTAGAAATATTTTAGTTTAAAATATATTGTTATTTTTTCTTAATTACTATGTAGTTTTTAGTATTTTTTTATTCTCCAAATTCTATTAAATTTAACTTTTTAGCTTAATTTTGAAAGGCATTTTAGTCTTTTATTAGTAACTCTGGTGAAAAGTTGAAAAAAATGGAGATGCATACCAATTAAATATGAAGGAATGTGAAATGCAAAATAATCATAATTTGAGAGAGGTTGGTGTAATTTTTTGTTAACATGGCTATAAATAAGACCTTTATCTATAGTTCAAGATACATTCAATATAATATTATACTATATAATTTTTTATGCAAATGTAATTAAAATAAGAAACTACAAAATATAAAAAAAAATTATGATTTTAGTTAATTCAATTAAGTTATAGAATGAAAAAAGAAAGGAAAAATTGATCTAAGAAATACATATAAAAAAACTAGTTATAAAAATTTAATAAACTAATTTAAAACTTATTATTTAGTCTTCATACACTATAGCAACCATGCATATGTTATTTATATAATTTATAATTAATTCAACGGACGTGTAATTAATCAAATAATCCTTAAATAAAATTAGGACAAAATTAATTAATTTAGTCATAGAGGGAGCAAAGTACTAGATAAACTGTAATAGATGAGATTCAATTGATTTTTTTTTATTTCAAATCAAGGGTATTTTTGTCAATCAATGTGTCAAGTGGTATGTTTGATGTATTTTAACGTAGTAGATGAAGATGTTTGAAGGTTATAGGTGTAAAATGGGTATTTAATGGGTAACAAAATATATTAAAGACCTGGTTTGGCTATATTTTACTTGAAGTACAACACCTAGTGTGATGTTGGATAAATGTTTTATTAGAATAAATGTCTTATTGCTTTGTTCATCCCGAATATGCGTGGGACACATTATCCCATGGTTGGTTACTCAACCCAATAATTTTTATCTGATGTAATATCTCTTCATTCCATATCTGAAAAAAAAATCAACATATAATAATAATTCTATATATAACTAGTATAATTTAAATCTTAATGATTATTTCGAGACCTCCTAAAAACAAGTCTTTTTCTTATTAGAGATGATTTTTAAAGAATTTCGAAACTGCAAACCCTAAGATAATTATCACAATTATCTATACACTATACATAATCCAACCATTTAATAATGATCCTCCCAATACATCAATTTGTCCTATAAATGACCCCTCCATTCCCCACTTCATAGATTCCAATCACACACCAAAACTAACAACTATCCTAACTCCTGTTTTCATCCTCTTTCTTACATTACTTATACCATATTCATATCAAACTCCATTATTCAAACCTTAAACTAATAATAGTAATAAAATAAAACCTCCTAAAAAAATGCCATCCGTGCATTATAGCCCATTCCACCACATGGAAAACCCTACTATACTCTCCCTCCTCCACCGCACCACCACCCGTCCCACCACCACCACCACCGCCAAAAAGTCATCAAAAACCAGCACCACCGGCGGCGGCCTTTTCCGCATGTTCAAACTCCTCCCCATGCTAACCACCGGCTGCAAGATGGTGGCCCTTCTCGGAGGCCGCCACCGGAAACCTCTCCTCACCGATAACGCCACCACCGGAACCCTATTCGGATACCGCAAAGGACGACTTAGTCTAGCCATACAAGAAGATCCCCACCGCATGCCAGTCTTCGTGATCGAACTACCCATGCTAACAAGTGCGCTTCACAAAGAAATGTCGTCGGATATACTTCGAATTGCGCTAGAAAGCGATACGAAAACTAAGAAGAAGAAGCTACTAGAAGAGTTCGTGTGGGCTATTTACTGTAATGGCCGGAAAATAGGGTACTCTATCAGGAGAAAGAATATGAGTGATGATGAACTTCATGTTATGCAAATGCTGAGAGGTGTTTCAATGGGAGCCGGAGTGTTGCCGGGGCCGTCGCCGGAGAAGGATTCAGGTGACGGAGAGTTGACGTATATGAGGGTAAGATTTGAAAGGGTTGTGGGATCGAAGGATTCTGAATCATTTTATATGATTAATCCTGATGGTGCATCTGGACAAGAACTCAGTATCTTCTTTTTAAGGGTTCGGTAAGATTTATGAAATAATGGGGATGGGGATTCTTTATAAATGTAATAATGTAATTTTTTTGAGTTATTGGTACTATGTATCATGTATGTTATTTATGGGTTTAATCTTGAAATTTTACGAGAAAGGATTGGATAATTGATTGGCTTGGTCACTGCCCATGAAGTATTTACTTTATTTTTTGGGCAATCGGGAGAAAGAACTGGAATTGATCTTTATTTCATTTAAACATTTGATTGACAGACATTGTATACTAACACATCATAGTAATATTAAGGTGGAGTATTTAAACCTCACCCTTATATTTGTACGGTTGTAATGAAAATAGACTTGTTTAATTTGATTTTCAACTTTTTTTTTTCATTTCTTTTGGTTTTTCGAGTATAGGAGTTTGATCAGAAGTATTTCAAGTGGCTCACTCTTCCATTGGGATCAAGCTCAAGACTCAGTTTGGTCGAGCCTAGTTGTATTTCCAGAAGAGAGTGAATTCTCATGAATCATGACCCTATCATTAGTCTTTTCTTTTTTTTCTCTTTTTTTTTTAAATACATTTAGATTTAACCAAGTTTAAGCTAATATTTCCTAATTCAAAGTGTTCCTTTGATTTGAAGCTTACTCCCAGTTCCATGCAATTGAATAAGTGGCACTTTATATGTTTGAATTGTTTGCGTTCACTATGACATAATATTACACTCGCGTGAGACCCGTGCTATGCACGGGATTGTATCAATGTTTTATAACGACCCCCGTGCTATGCACGAAACATACAAACTAAATTGTAGATATTTTCCCCACTTTTAACAGAGTTTAAGACAATGATGAAACTTAAAAAGGTTTTTGGACTAGTTTATCTGAGTATTTTTATAAGAAGTTTCTTTAGTGTAATTTTGCCAAACATGTTATGTTTCTAAGAACACTTATTTGAATGTTCTAAGTCAAATGTCCACTCTATAAATAAAATAAATTGAAAAGCCCATTTTGTTACAAACTATTTCTAACTAAAAATGATTATGCATTAGAACTATTTTGTCAGATTTTTTATTGAACCTTTTCGGTTATGAGAAGTTTTAGTAAATTCTCACAAAAGAATAAAGGCTTAAAAAAAGTTCAACTGAATAAAATATTTAATGAAAGAAATTTTATCTTGTGATAAAAAAAAAGTTTCACCATTTTATAACTTTTTTTGAATAGTTTGAACTTTAAGAAAACATGTAATTTACGCAAATTCTTAAAGAACATGATCAATCAAAGTTAAAAGTAAAAATAAATATATAAGACATCAACCAATTATCAAATCACGATATACATATATATTTTGAGTCATTATGATGTTCTCCATATATATAGTGGATAAATGGTTTTAGTATAGATAATTTGAATAAAGAATAAAAGATTAAGAGCTTTTGTAAATCTAGAATATATAATTGAGAAATAAAATTATGAAAAAATTAATTTTTATTTAGAGAACTTTAATGAGCACAAAAGACATTCTCGATTTACGCAGTAAGCATAAGATAAAGTATACCATCAAATGAACATCATTTAAATAATCTACATATGCTTCTAGGCAAATATGACAAATAAAGGAGTAAACTAAGTAGTACAACTTGCACAAAAAAAATTATATTTATTTGTTCAATAGAAAGAATAACTTAAAACTTTATTAAAAAAGTTTAAAACTTCAAAAAAATCAAAGAGAAAAATATAAAATGTATTAAAAAAATCAAATATTATCATGGGAAAATTAAGAATTCAAGATCTATTGTTTTCATCTTTACATGAAAATGCAAAATAGAATATTAACAGTAAACGTTGAAATTAATAATTATAAACTCGAGAAAGAAATTGCAAATAACACATATAACTGGATTGTTCGATGTGAAATACTATGTAAAAATATTGAACTGAAATAAATATTTAAATTGAATGAGAAAATACACCAACTTAAAAGATAAAATCGCATGTACACCCTCTTTAATAATTGAATTACACATATTAACAAATAACAATAAAAGGGATAGAAATAAACAACATAAGAACAACCATAGTGTTACAAATTGAAAAAAATAACACATAATTATTCAAAACTCAAAAACTCGAACAAAGAAAAAATGAAAAGAAAAATGTAAAACATATTCAAAAGGGAATTGTTAGAGGAAATGGAAGAGTAGGGTGAAAAAGGTGAACAATACTAAAAAAAAAATTGTTAAAAAATGCGCAATTATATTAAGAAAATTAAAAATATTATCCGTAAGATTTAATCAATGTTCAAAACCCAAAAGAGTGAAAACAAAATAATTCAAAAACTTGATGCAAAACCCCAAGAGAGTATACAAATAAAATAACTTGATACTAAATAACTTTTGTTTGTGATTTTTGTGCATACAAACAAAAATTGAGACTACTATTGTAGCAAAAAAAAATGATTCTAGCCAAAAGTTTCTTGCTTAAGAGAGCATAAAATTGATCTTATGTAGATAATAACGTATGAGATAGAAAAAATGGAATGTGGGGTGATTAATTTTAATTCCACAAATCAAGTTTCCTATATATGGTACATTTAAGGCACTATATTCCCAAAATAAAAAAATCTTTTAAAATTTAAATCAACCAATGAGATATTTTTAAAATAATTAAAAAAATTCAAATTATGAGAATTCACCATTTCGAGTCAAAATTGGAATTTGGGTCAACGGACCGCTTTGCTATAATATATATAATAGATAACCGATGCAACACAGTTACAATTGAATATGTAAGTATCCGTGTGAGATCTCCTACTCCAAAATCATGTTCTATTCTCTACTCTATTATATGGATGATTGACATGTGTTATAATGTATTAATCCTTATTTGTTATATACTTATACTTATTTAATCAAATATAATAAATATAATAAATAAGAAAATATTTTTTCCAAATTACCATGAACGAATTTGAATTCAAATGTTGCATATGATTAAGGAAAAAAGAATATTGTGACTTCGCAATTTATAATTTTTTAGTTAGTTTTTCCAATCATAAAAACTGATTTTCAATCTATCCAATTTACTTTGGCTTTAAGCACTTCTTAATCCAAAATCCTAACATGTATTAATGGCGGAATAGGAGTTCTGATAATTTAGAATAAAATAACAAGAAGTTGAGGGTAAGACAATATTAGGTATTCAATATTCGTCCAGATTGAATATTGCTTTTAGGAAGATAATAAGAAAAAAAAATGTCATATCTTTAGGTTGACCATTTGAATTAGATTAATGAGGGAGCTAATTTTATGAAAATGATAATCAACACAAGATCCGTATATTGGGGTTTCTTTAATTATTTTTATTCTATTTTTTTTTTTTTTAATTTTTGATTTACAAGGCAAACAATGATTAATATCTATGACACATGTCAAACATCCACATAATGGAGTAGAGAATGAACATAATTTTGAATAGAAGATCATAATCCCTCCGATACAAATATGCACGAAGATCTGAACGCTTGAGTAAGTGCTACAATTTGTTAAGCTAATGTCCAAGGTTAGCACAAAAAAGGTAGTGCTTCAAGAAACAATACAAATCTCATCGTTAGGGTTTTCCTTTAGTAAACTTGATGTGAGATCCACGCTCGTGAATTGTTGCCAAAAGTTATTTACAAATAATTGCGTCATATAAAAGGGACTGGGAGGTCCTGAAGATTTTGGAAAACTAGTTTTCGTTCACTTGTAATAGAGTTTCTACGTAATACTTTTTGTCTAAATCACGACTTAGAGTATCAAAATAAAAGATTGATTTTTTGATGTGTTTGAGTGTGAATTTAATATTGGAGACAAAATAATATATTCCTATCAATGTTTAAAATAAAAAAAAATGTTTCAAATATGGCAATATTATCGATAATCTCTAAACTATTAGAGATGAATAGCATATCCACTTCAAGGTCACAAATCTACATTAGATTTTACAACTATAGTATCTTAAAAATAATATGGGCTTTAGTTACTTATTTAAAATAACTAATTATAATACCTAATAAACTTACTTTTGGTTTTATAAACTGTTTTTTTCCCTTAAAGATTATTGAAACAGATTTATAGAGCTATAAATTACCAAACATCTAATAAAATGTTTAAAGAAGTTTATAAGCTTAGCCTAACATCTCACAAATCAGCCCCAATTATTTTTATTGTTCAAAGTGTAATTTAATGTTTTCTGGCTTTTTATTGGGCTCAGACAATGGCTTCAAAAGTCCCCTTCATTGATCTAGACTTGTTACAAATTCCATGTGATTCAATTGATGGATATTCATCTAGCCCAATATTCATATTGTTTTTATTATTATTGATGCTCATCATAAATCACAAAATACGATAAAAAATAATAATATTATATATGATTTCTTTCATTATCACCTGGTACAGGCAAAGAAAAATACCCCTCACGGTCCACTGCGTTCTTAATTGTTTGCTAGAAGTAGGGGATCTTTTATGCTCCAAAAATCAGATTATATATCAACTTAGAGCTTGTTTAAATTACATGTCACTAACAAGGAAAAAACTCATAATATATTATAACAAAATCATTTCATTAATATTCTTAAAAAAAGTTTTCGAAATGTAAACATTAATGCGATGAGTATATTAGATTGAAAACTAGTTTAGGGGATTTTCGTAATTTTCTCTATAAAATAAATTAAAATATACATGTGTATATGAATGATTGAGACTTGATATGAACCCTTTTTTCTTTTTGTTGATAGAAATACTTGATATGAACCTATATAATAAAATAAAATCACAAGAATAAAGTACCAAGATACATTTTTGTAGTACATTGATCTAGGTGAAACATCAACTATTTTTTATTATAAATGAGCTGTATGTGCTAGATTTGCATGAACAAATTTGTAGCTATTTGGTCAGCTTCTTTGGCTATTTATTGGATTTTAAGAATAAAAAAGATTCTTAGTTGTTGGAGGAAGGAGAAAGGAAACTTCCAAAGTGAGTGGATATATTATGAGCTATTATTAGCTAGATTTAAGTATGGTGCCAATTAGATTTGTTATGTAGATCAAAAATTCATAATGGTTTTCATTTTGTTATCTTCTCTATTGAACTTGTGTTGTACTTGAATGTAATCACATGCTTCTAAATAATTCCCTAAAAAAAACAATAATGTTGTAAATTAAACTTCCTACAACAAATAATAACATCATTGAAAAATAACAACCAAGGTTGAAAAGATTGAAGGGTTGTCTGCTTTTTCAATTGAATAATTTAGAGTCTGAGTTTAAAGTTTCATTAAAAGGGGTTTTCACAATCTTGATCATTAGTATCTTAATCGATTAATATTGACTTTGAGACCTACAATACTAGGTAATATAGGATGCTAGTGGCAAATTTTAAGTAATTTTCTCAATTTTTACTTGGTTGCACTAGCATGGATTAAATGATACAAAAGTTTTGTTTTCTCATAGATATAATTTTCAAGGACTTAATAACATTTCAATGACAACTAAAATAAGATCAAGCAATATTATGCAATTTTCTTTTCTCCATTTTATCACTGCTCTTATAGAAAATTACCATGAAACAAAAAAATTATCGCCTAGCTAATATATTTAACTATAAGCTTTTAGTTGAATTTTAAAAATTTCTAGAAAAATTGTACGACAAATGTGATTGAATGATTCGTGTATAAATATGTCGTAGTAATAGTTTTAATGTACACTATATTGAATGATGTAATTAATTATATAATGAATATGTGAATAATGAATAATAAAATATAAAGTATAAAGCATTGGAGAAAATATAATAATAATTAAAATGTATGGAATGATGATTTTAGTGATTGATAATTTATTACATAGGGAACTGAAAAAGTAAAGTTGAAAAAATATAAATTTAAATGATAATAATTTATGCTAAAGTTATTTAGAATGATCCAAGATCTTGATGATTACAAATCAGCATCACTTAGATGAATTCATAGGGAACTGAAAAAGTAAAGTCGAAAAAATATAAATTTAAATGATAATAATGTATTCTAAAGTTATTTAGAATTTTATGATCTAAGATCTTAATGATTACAGATCAGCATCACTTAGATGAATTGATATGTATTACTACTATCATTGCTTAAAATTTATTAGAAATGTATAGTGGTTTACGGTTTACAAATAATGCATCAAAATTGAATTATTTGGGGGGTACCTATCAATTTGAATAATTGAAATGTGAAAGGATAGATTCTTCTCATCATAGAAAATATGCTTAAATTGATGAACAAACATAACCAATTTCACGCGGAATTGGGTAACAACTGTTAAAAGCGTGCGGCCAAAAAAGACAACATTTGTGGTTGGAGGGAAACACATGTTGGGTCCTCTTTATTACATCAAAATGGGGTTCAATTATTCTTTTGTTTGTCTTTAGTACCCGATATTTATCAATTTATTTAGTTGTTATTTTTTATTACTTTGCTATTTAATTTGTCAGTGGAAAAATTGGCAAAGGGAGGGGGGGCCAAACCAAGTAGAAAAATAAAGTGAAGCAAATGTAAAAAAGATTAATATATTATATAAACTACATGAGATGATTTTTAGGAACTTAGATGCATTCGAAATTAAATGAGTATAACAATGCTTTTAATCCATCACAATTAATTAAATGTCAAAGATTACAAAACCTCTATTGCGTACATAAATTTTATGCTTTAAGAAATAGTAGTTCATCAGTAAAATTAGGGGTGTTCATCGGTCGAGTTTAAATCAAACTTGATCAAAACATTTGACTCGAGCTTGAGCAACGATTGCCGAGCTCAAGCTCGTTGATCAAGTCAGAGTCGAACCGAGTCGAGCTCGACCTCAAGCTCATAAAATAATTTTTTTTATAAATATATATTATTACTTTTATATTTGTTCATATATTATTAAATATAATCATAATTTATGTCAAACATTATTATTATTTATACATTTATTATCATAATAACATATCTTATTATATACAAATAAGCAGATATATTGAATCTATATTTAACTTTATTTATATTAATTAAAAAATATTATTTTATTACAGCTGATGAACATATATTTTTGGGCTCGAGTTCGGCTTGCTTGAAAAGCTAGACTCGAGCTCGAGCTGGAATCGAGCTATTTTCGAGTCGGCTTGCTGAGCTCGTGAGCCGGTTCGACTCGTGGCCACCCCTAAATAAAATTCATGATGTGGGATTGATTATATTACAAAAAAATGATTATATTACTGAAAAAATATAATATACCATCGTTTGAATATCGATTTTTCACTGTCTCTTAATTTAAAAAGTATGAAAATAATAAATTCATTAATCGGTTAATTGCAAGTTATTTGTTACCTAAATTTTGGGTGTTGAAAATAAAGGATAGAAATAAAGTCCATTTTGAAAAGGTGTATATTAGTGACTTTTGAAAAAAAAAATTCACAATACTTATGTGAGAAGTTATATACAAAGGTACTTACTTATAATTTCACCGTACACTTTACATTTCTAAAAACACTTATTTAATATATCTATTTGAGAAAAGTTTATTTCACAAATAAATTTTTAATAAAAAAGTGAATCCAAACACATTGATAAAGTATGAACTTTACAGTTATTATGCACCCTTAATTAATAATTTTCTAAAAAAAGTATTATATTAGTTTGTAGCTTCTAAGTAGTTTGATATCCAAGCCTAGAATGCCAAATTTTTTCTTTGTGATAATTAAGCCAAAAATATCATACACAAATCTAAATTTATTATCCAAGCAAATTTTTATATTATCTTTCATAAATTATCATGAGTACCGTAACATCACAGTATTATTCAGTCAAAGCACTAGGAGTTTATTCCGCCCAAATAAGTGAAATTAAATAGTTTTGAAATCCCAAAGAAGAGTTTCAAATTAATGGGTACTTTAAGTTAATTATCCGTTACTAAAAGTGATTAAGAAGAACTAATCATAAAAGGCGCTGACACACGCGCTAATTAACGGCGAGTGGGGCCGTTGTTCAATTAGCAAAAAAAAGGGTCGAAAGTCAAAATGAGATCACGTGAGATTCTTCCAGGCTGGTGTGGGTCCCAGCCTACGTGGAAGCCGTTGAAGTCATCCTCAATCTGGTTAATTTTATGCCCCGATGGATATAGACACCGTTGGATTAAAGTGATCTGACGGCTCTGCAATGCCCACAGCTGTAAGTCTACAAATTAGTCAAAAAATGTGGCTCCCACTTGTCGTATTCTAGGAAAACCCTTGTTTTGTTCAGTGTGTGTTGATGTTACTTCTTGTACTAAAATCGCGGTTTATGATAATTCTTAATTATGATTAACAGCTCTTTCTTAACTGTCATGTTTTATTACGGAATTCCATTTGGCCCTTGACATTCATAATTTTGGAAAAAAAAAGAGTATATTTATTACAGTACTAATTGTTGTTTTCATATTGTTTCATAAATATATTGTGTGTAGTTTTGAAATTTTGTTGGTTCATATAATGAATTGAAAAAAAAAAAAATTAATCATATACCCCACCAATGTAATCACCATTCTAACTACTGCATACATGATAAAACCATTGCCAAATGTAGTAGATACTCCATGACACTTAGCGCTGAAAATTGAATCAAGTAACTTAATATTCAATTCGAGTTTGATTCTTAAAAGCTTGGTTCGAGCTCGACTCGATAATTTATCAAATAAAGCTTGAAAAACTTTTTGTATTCGATAAATTTTGAAACTCGATTCAACCTCGACTCGATTAGCAAAATATAACAAAAACATATATAAAATATTCAAATTACTCGAGCTCGACTTGTGATCGGCTCGATTAAAGCTCGGCTCGATGAACAATCAAACCAAGCTCAAACACAATTTTTAAAGCTCGATTATAGTTCAAACAAATTTAAATACATATACGTTCAGCTCGACTCGACTCATTTTCACCTCTAGTGACACTGTTCTAGTGTTGGAGTCTAGATATTTAAAAATTTTTGATAGTGCACTATATTTGTGTGTGTTTGACAAATGGTTACCATTATAAGGGAGAAATTCAAGCATATAACAAAGAAGATTAAAAAAAATATGACTAGCATATAATATAGAAAATTAAAGCATGTTGTGACTAAATAAGCTTGCATTTTTTCACGTTCTTTATAATGAATGTTCGACTTCTTTTTATTGTATTTGTGGCATTGGAAAATAAGGCTAAGTATTCTTTAGGAACCGTTCTTGAAATTGAAATTTAAATGTATCTTGAGGACCAATTTTTTTTTTTTTTTGGTTCAATCACTAAATTTAATGTGTTTGATTGTTGCGAATCATCCCAATAAATATTTTGAAGGATGAATCTTTTACTTTGATGCATCGTCTGCAATCTACATGATAGTGCATCAAGATCCGTCAACTTTAAACGTGAGTTAATAGTAAAATATTATTGTAGTAGCTAGGTACAAGTTTTTAGTAAATGAATTTACTTGAGTCTGGATTTAATATATTGTGAAAGTCATCTTCTCTTTGGACATTTCATTTCTTTTTAACACTTAAATATACGTGATTAAAATGTTATAAAACCAAATTTGGGTATATTATAAGTGCATTGTAAACCTTAAGTAAAATATGATAATATCACATAATGATGGCCTAATAAAAAATAGCCAATAACATGGCTAGTGTATATACCCATATGGATGTTATTGTATGCAATATCTACTGACAAATATCCAAACAATAAGTTTGATTCTTTTACCACTCTCCTCGAACAATAACAAATACATCAATATTTAATCAACTAAAGATCATCTAGTGATGTGTTTGGAATGAATCAAAAGAAATAAGAGACTTTCACAAAACAATTTTAAAAGTATTTAATTTAAAATTCTTAACTCGAATTGAATTCCAAATTCATGAAAAACAAATGAAATCGAAATTAATTTGGCAAAAAGAAGCTTTCATTGGCTAAAGAATGCTGTACCAAAATAAATAAAGTTTGGGGTCAGATGATAAGAACTATTAATATTACTATACTTATACATAAGTATTTTTTTTTTAAAAAAAGGAACCATTTCAACTGCCTATCTCAAATTTGTAAAATTCCAATTACCATTCAAAGAATCAAAATAACATAAGATCAAATAAAAACACTTATTTTAGCTGTCCTAATAGACAATATCTGAATGTTTATGTAATTGAATGTTGTACGGATAGAGGACAATATCTAGAAATCCCCCCTCCAATGATTTAAACCTTGAATCTGGACTAACAAACAAACTTATTTGCCAAATTCAATGGACCCTCTGGGAAATTAAAATCATCTTAATCACAGAAAATTAAATAATAATTAGTGTTCCTAAATAATGGTGATATGTACAAAAGTGTCATTTAGCTTATAATAAGGACAAAACAGAACCAGTTATGACAATATCTGAACAAAATCCTGTATTTGTATTTGTATAGCAAATGGATGCCAGTGGCTCATTCTAGTTACATTAAAAACCCCACCAACTTTACATTAGGCACTTTCCAAGAACCAACCCACCCCCTCTTTTCCACCTTCCTCCCAGATTATACTACTTAGATCTCTTGACTCTTGTAACATAATTATGCTATATCTTTTTTTTTAATTATAAGTACAAATGTATATTAACTAGTAAGTGTAAAAAGACTTATTTTTATATCATAATTTATTCTCTTGCTAACAATTTTTGTATATATATATGAATATTTACCGCCACAATAACTATTTGTATTTTTTAAGTTTTAAAATCGGGAGCACGGGTTGATGGTAAAAAAAAAATAAAAACACGTACTACTTGAGCTCGATACATGTTCGACTCGATTAAAGCTCGTTTGCGCTCCACTTGATTAGCAATCAAATCAAACTCAAACATATTTTTTTGAAATTCAATTATCATTCAGACAAACTAACAATAAAGTGTTTGGGTCGGCTCAACTTATTTACAGCCCTACTCAAAATAAAAACAACAAATCAAAATTTTCCATTTGTAATTTTGTAGTCATCCCACCATATATAACATTCTAATCACATCCCTATTTGTATTCAATAGTATTCGGTATACCGACTCCAGTAAAACCTGTCTTGATTCCCTTTTTTAATTACACTCTCAAATTTGTTTTAAAAAAATAATTAGACACACAAACATGTACATCAAAATTCCCCAATCCATCCTAATGGTAAGTAAATCATATACATTTTTCACTCATTAATAAATGAAGTGTTAAAACACTTATAATGATGCATGCACCCCCACCCCCTTCACACTCTATCTCTATAGTGTATGTATACCCTTTCACCTATATATATATATATATACTTCCCCTCACTCAATCACACTCCACTAATTCCCCAACTCTCAATAATCCAAAATCAAATTTTTGTAACCAAAACAAATTTTTACAATAGAAATGAACATATTCATCAATAGGTGCTCATCTCCAAGCTCCACTTCATCAGACTCATCCTCGGACTCATCAAAAAACTCCGAACGAATCAAGGGTCCATGGAGCGCTGAGGAAGACAAGATCCTGACCCGTTTAGTCGATCGATACGGGCCCCGTAACTGGTCCTTGATAAGCAAATACATTAAGGGCCGCTCTGGTAAATCTTGCCGGTTACGGTGGTGCAACCAGCTCAGCCCCAACGTCGAGCACCGTCCCTTCTCCTCGGCGGAGGACGACGCCATCATGGCGGCGCACGAGAAGTACGGCAACCGGTGGGCCACCATCGCGAGGCTGCTCCACGGACGTACTGATAATGCCGTTAAAAATCACTGGAATTCGACACTGAAAAGAAGGTATCAGATTCTGCAACAGCAGAAGATCAGGGGAGAAAATGTGGGCTCGAGTTCTAGTACTGTGAGAAGTGATGAGTACGATGATCCCATGACGGCGTTGTCGCTGGCGCCGCCGGGGGTGGGCGGCGCCGGGGTGGCGGAGAGGCGGCCGGAGGGTTTGCCGGTTGAGTTCTGGGATGTGATGAGGAATGTGATTGCGCAGGAGGTGAGGGAGTACGTTACGACGTCGTTTTCAGAACCTTCCGCTGGGTTTCGTTTATGATTAATGATGTTTGTTTAGTTGTTAATCCCTTTCGGCGGTGATTAATTTGTTAAAGTTTGAGGACGTTAATATCGATAATTTTTTTAATCTTAGAATTGTTATTCTTTATTATTAAATTAATTATTGTGGATGCTTATTGGTTAAGCTGGACAAATCACAAAGGTTAAATCATACTACTACTCACGTGTGATTGGTAGTACAAGATTGCCTTTGCAGAATTTTTTTAGTAAATGGTGTAAGAACATTAATTAATTAATTTTCACCTAATGGCCCTTTAACACCATATAAGACCCAAAACACCAATTTGCATAATTTGATGCAATTATATCATTTTAATGTTGTTATATTATAATTCACTTCAATTTTTTGAATAGTTTCGGTCTTATTAAAAAGGCCTCTACTGTACATATTAAGACAAAATTTTCATAGTTTTCTTTTATTAAGAATCAAAATTTAAGAGCACTCACAATCTAAACCTTTATCTTGGCCTTTTTATATTTTTCTATATCCCAAGTCATTTTCCTCCAAAATAAGAAAGACAATAAATTTTTACTTACAATGTTAAAACCCTTTGGACCCACAATGCCACGTTTTCTCCCACCATGTATTACTTTAAATTTAATAGTATACATAATTAAGTATGAAAATATTATCATCATAAAAATTATAATATATTTTTATACATTATTGTAAACTTAGTTTAATTATCATTATTTATTTAATATAATTTTATTATTATCCTTAAAGAATAAATAAAATTTATTATAGGTATTGTTATTTTAGTGCAAAAAAGAATAGACAAAAATTATAAATTTTTTAATAAAAATTAATTCATAAAACAATAAAATAAGAATTAAATAAAAACAAGAATTACATTGCTAGTATTTTTTTAAAAAATAATTAAATTAAAATTAAAAAATAATACTGACTCAGCACAATGTTTTGAAACCCAACCCAGTTATCGAACCGGAAAATTTACCGAGTCACGGGTCACTGGTTCAACCGTCGGGTCAACACCGGTCGAACCGGTGACGTCATAATTACGCAATAAATATTAATAAAAATACTAATAAAATATTATTTAATACATAAATATGAAAAAGTAAGTATTTTCTACATTTTAAAATCATTTTTATTATGTATATATCCGAAAAAATAAAAATTAAGCATATAATTATCCAAAATCATAAACCACACGTCAACAAGTCAAATTTTACATAGATGACACAAGACACGTCAATCCATAGTTCCAAATCCAAACTAAAATAAAGTAACAAACACATTCAATAGTCTAAATTCATCACAATAATATAAAATAAATCACATATTAAACAATTCCAAATTCCAATACATAACACGATCAAGTTATAAAGAGCTCCCCATAGTCATTCATCATCTTCATTCATTCCACCACCACTCGTGCTACCACCTATTCCAACTCCAATGGAAATATCATGCAAGTTGTCGAGATTAAAATGTTCAAAAGTTGAAAAGTCTATATCGTCGTCAACTTCTACAACATCAATGTCGCATTATCATCTATATTTTAATAAAAAAAATTAATATATCTCACATTAAATAATTTTTATTATCATATATCCATTCTCCATTATCATGTATCTAAATTAGCTTAATTTTTTCATTTTCCTTTCTTTTTCATTTTCCTTGATTACTAAATAAGAAAAATTGATTTTTCTTTTCTTTCCCTATCAAATTCTTCCAACTAAACAGTTTGTATGGTAATTGTAAAAATGTTTTCCATTGATCGGTTCAAGAATCCCACATAAAACCACTATAAAGCAATTGAATTTGTTTACATCTAAATTTGTACAATAAGCTGCATAATTAACTATACATTAATCACTTCAGAATTTATGCTGATAAGTGATAACAATACCAAAATCAATCGATTGTTTCCAGAATCCAATTAAAAACACGCATAAAACAAAGAACCCAGCTCGACACAAATTTTTATTTAATAAAAGCTACTATTTTCAAAATTAATGAAAATAATAATTTATTAACAAAAGGTTAAGGAAAGAAATTAAAGGAGAGAAAACATACCTTATTTGATTTCAACTTTCGAATTTCAATGTCTGTGTGATTTGGCAAGAGATTTGGCAAGAAAACTTGGAGTGATTTAAAAGCTCATAAGAACAGCAGTCACGAGGGTTTAGGTTTAGGGAAAATTCTATAAATTATATAATTATTTGGCCTTTTTGCATTTTTTTTTTTTGAAATTACTAAAACCCGGGCGGTTCTATCGACCCACCACCGGTTTTACCGGGTCACCGGTCGGACCGGTGGGTCGAGCGGTTTTTCATGAATTTGAGCGGTTTTGTGCCCCGAACGAGTTTGTGGTCCTACCCGGTTCGTTTAGACGACCGGTTCCGGTTCAAACCGGTCGAACCGTCCGGGCTGGGCTGGGTTTCAAAACCATGACTCAGCATTTAAATATTGAGTCAACATATTTTGGATGGGCTGTTTAGGAACCGCCCACCAAAATTCCCCCAAAATTATAACTAAAATTCCTCCAAAAAGCCCCATGAAAAGCCTTAATTGTGATGCTCTAAGTACATACCAAAAAAAAAAATCAAACTCCAAGTAAGATTTTAGTGGAATTTGAAAAAAAAAATGTTCATATAAATACAAATTATTTAGCTTGATTCATTTTCTAATGGCTAAAAATAACAAAATGCCCCCAAAGAGCCTAAAACTGCTTGAGGTCGCCCCTATAATTTCATTTCGGTGAATAAAAATTTGAGTTTAATACTTAACAAAGTTTCACTTGACAATTGGATTGTTCAAAAGTCAAAAATATCGAAACCGAACCCGTATTGTTAAATTTAAAACCCAATCGAGTTCAATTTTATTCTTTTATGAGGTTTTTGGCATAAATGCAAGAGCACTTGGGCCCAAACCCAAGTTGGCTTATTGCTTACAAACTCCAGTCCTAATTTATTGAAAATGATTAATACCAAACTTCAAATTAATAAGGGTTTTTTCACAAAACACAAATATATTAGTTTGAAATTGTTAAAATTCTTTTTGCTAGAAAAATAGACTAATTAACCTCTCTCTTACCATTATCAAAAAAGTATTTGTAATATTCATTTTATGTTAAAGAATTTTTAAAAAAATGAGTATTTTTTAAAATAACATTATCTACTTTTAAAAATATACGTAAAAAGTATAAATATTAAACTAACACATTAACAAATATGAAAAACATAAAAATATGCTCATTTTCTACCCAAAAATGAGATATTTAATAAAATTTAAAATAACACAGAGAATATTAATACTTTATTTTTTAACTTATTTTAGTCACGGTGTTTTATAATAAAAAGACCAATTAAAAATTACCCCCATTTCCCCAGAGCCGAAATAAAATCAACTCCGCTCGACGAATCTAAAACCCCCAAAATAGAATGAATTCAGCTCCAAAACACCCTCTTTTCTGCTTAAAATGGCCATGGGATAATCATAATCAACACTCAAACAATCTCAACAACCGTACCTGTACTTTTGACACCCCATGGATTTTCAAATCATTCAAGAATCTCAGCACAATAGCCTTCAATCTCGTTAATTCTGCAGTATCTCAAGGATCCCACAAAACCCCTTTTCAATTTAACCAAAATAGTAAGGTTTTGAGCCCAGAAGAGCAAGGGGAGGCTGAGCTGAGAGCATTTGCTGCCGCATTAGCAACTAGGAAAGATGCTACTGTTGTTGAGTTTTACTCACCAAAGTGTAGGCTTTGCAATTCCTTGCTCGGTTTTGTGATGGAAGTTGAGAATAGGAATTCTAACTGGCTCAACATTGTCATGGCTGATGCTGAAAATGATAAGTGGTTGCCTGAGGTAATTTAAATTGTTCAGTACTTGTGTATGGTTTTGTTTACGAAAATGAATTTTGAGTTGTTATCGGAGAATGTGTATTATAGAATTTGTATGGAAATGTTGATTTCTGTTTTTTTGTTTGATTGGATGTGATTTTGAGAAATGCTTGAAAGTTGTTAAGACCTGATATGAAGTAAATTCTTTTATTGAAATTTGATATGTAGAACGATTAAAGTAGTTATAATTGTAATGTCGATAGAAAGAAAATATTAGACTAATTTGTAGTAAGAAAGATAATGAGTTGGAGAATTGAAATATTTAATTAATGAAGAAAGAGTATAAAGGGATTGAAATGATGAAACGATGAGTAATTATATTGTAGGACTTGAAAATGAGCCAATTTCTGTAGATGTGGCTTGATGTCAGCATAACAGTTTTGGTGATCTAAAAAATGAAAAAGTGATCCAAAATATTTGCCCATACAGAACTTTGATTTTGAGTAATCCTGGTTTAAAAACTAAAATTTGTATGTTTTGTATTGAATCACTGTTATATTATTGTTTCTTATTGTTCATATTTGGGAATAGGTGTTTCATATTTGTAGTATGATACTCCACCAGGATTTTGAGATAAAAATAGAAACCGTATCAATTTCTTGTTGAGTGTCCATTTGCTTATTCAAGTTGTGGGACTAAGTCGATTTTTCCAGCTTCTATAACCGAGAACTTGCTGAGGTCTTTTTTGTTTGTCAAGTTATTGCTTTTGTAAATCTGTAAGTTGGTTCTTGGAAGTCACTAGATAAATAAATCTTCTCCATTTTTGCCTCCGTATGTATCGTTGAGGTCTAGGTTATAGATACTTTACGTTGATGGAGATGTTAGTTAAACATTGCATTTGCTCTTGACAGTTTATAAGCCTCGATCATTGTTAGTGCCTTCCAAGTAACGACTCTCATATGGATATCAATTACGCCCAAATATGAGGGATATTATAATGTCTGAATAAACACTAAGTTGCACACAACTTGCTTCAATTGAGAGTCGAAGACTTTGAAGAACGATTATTGCACACAACTTGCTTTGCATTGAAATAGCAGAAAAGGAATATGGGATATAATTTGTTTTTGACATCATAATAATCGTTCCTCTTTTCAGGGTATATCAAGCTAACCTGTCTCTATTTCTACATTTTTGTATGTTATTACATGATGGTAGCTGAAATATTCCATGTTTTATTGATGCAGCTTCTCCATTACGACATTAGGTACGTGCCATGCTTCGTTCTGTTAGATAAATACGGAAAGGCGCTTGCAAAAACAGGTGTTCCAAACAGTAGACATCATGTAATTGCAGGTCTTTCTCATCTTCTCAAAATCAAACGCCCTCGAAATAATTAGAAACAATTGCCTATGTACAGAAACTATAGTATTCAGTGCAAGAATTTACATTTGTGATCTTTGTACTTTGTCTTTGTGATAATGCACCAAGAGGACATCTATGACATTCCCTTTCGGATTGCATTTTGTATGACCATGAGAGTTTGTATTGCAAAAGATTTTAAGGAATGTTTTTTTTTTAAATATATATATATATATATATATATATATATATATATGAATATTAAATGAGATTGGAAAATCTGGTAAATGAGCTTTAATCACTGAACTTGAATAACTTGATAAATTTTAAATGTTTTATCATTATTAGATTATTAATCACTGAACTTTTCATAACTTACTCGTCAGGCATTTTATCAAGCTAAAACATTTTTCTGAGTAAAACCAAAAGCAAAATGAAGAGCAATCTTCTAAAAGAAAATGTTATAGCACTTGCTTTTGGTCATTTCGTCCACTTTTGGAACTTAACAGAATTTGGCAAAACCTGGAGAAATAACATGATACAAAAGTTCTCCATTACATATAACACAAATGTGTGATATATATTATGCTATTCTATAAATACTAACTTCAATCTGTCTCAATTAATGACAAATGTGATTTATAAACCAGTGATCAATTAGTTCACGAAAATATTTATTTTAATGGGAAAATTGGAAAAGAAGATATTTATTCAACAACAAAAAAAAGTTAGAGCATTACATGTTGACAAGAATTTTGACGTATGATTGAGTTTGGGAAAGAAGTTGGAGTAACCATCAAACTTTCGGAACTGTGTGAGAAAGTTGATGCTTCTGGATGGCTAAAAAGTTCAAGAGATCTTCATTTTATTCTCTAGGCTTTGTAGAGAGGATTTATGTGAATTATTAAAAATCATTGATTCTTCGCTACATATTACGGGGTATTTATAGGCTATGCTAGATTACTAATTCATTGAATATAGAAGACTAAATGAATACAAACTTTCAAACTTCTTTTTAGATTCTCAATGTTCTGCCCGTCACTTTGAAAGGTCGCAACTTTTAAACTGCACCGTACCTGACCATGAACAACATACGAATGAGAAGGAAATTAAGTTGGTTGTCTAATGCTGAAAACTGTGCATGAATCGGAATTTTCTACAAAGAGTTAAGGCCAAATTAGTAAACACTGCCAGATTCAGAGAATTTGCACTACATCAGAAACACTGGAAATCGTAGTAGACAGGTACTGATTAGCTGGGATAGAGTCCGTGCACCAAAGAAAGAAGGAGGATTGAACATTAAATGTGGAACAAAGCATCGGTAGGGAACCATGTATGGGCAATTGCACAGAAAAAGGATACACTGTGGGTCAAATAGATAAGTGGAATCTACTTGAAAACATGAAACTTTTGGGAACATACAACCGCAATGGACTGTAGTTGGGTTTGGAGGAAGATCAACAAGTTGAAAATTGAAATGAAAGAGGGATTTATACAAGGGAAATGGAGGAGATAGAATCAGTACAACACCTATTCTTTAAATGTGGTTGGACTAAAAGCCTCATGCAGAAAGTTATGGAATGGCTACAAGTCAACTCGTTTCTGGAATCTTTCACAAGATGGATTCGAAAAATTATACCTCAAACAAAACGCCATATGCGCAAGTGTGGCATCATGAGTTATTAATATATAGCAGCTGGAATAGCAGAATCTTTGGTCAGATTACTCAAACAATGGACATTGTGTTTGCAAGACTTAAGAGAGATCTCTTGATGAATGAACACAAATAGAGATAGAAAATACATAGAAAAATTAACTACTAGAGGAGAGGATGATCCGTGAAAGATAGGAACATAATACTATAATTGGAGGCTTTCAAGTGGAATATACTTACATAATACCTAATAAAAAGAATTCTTTTAAAAAAATGTAAAGCTACACCTAATTATTGTCTACATCCGATTTTACTTAAAACTTAGAGGTTTTCACTCTGTAATTACACTTCTTATTATTGTTAATATTCAAAGCTCATTTTTATGATTATTTTTTATTTTATGCCATTAAAATATAGAATTATATATGGATACTTTAGTTTATCATAATTGCAAGAAACCATTTCTGTTTCCCAACTTTATAATAAATTAATATATTGAGAATCACTTAGTAAACAATTTATCTACAATAACATTTAATAGTAAAAATGATTTAATAATTCATACTCATAGTACTATACTTAGTAAGTATAGTGTGTACAACAAACTTTGATGACAGCAAACTCAAACTCTTGAATAAGTATCACATGTTGCGAAAAAACTACGCTATACCAAGTCTGTTGGAGCTGAAGCTGGTGTAGTGAACATCAGGCAAGGGTGATGGGGATGAAATCATAAAAAAACACACACCTCAACACCAAGACGTGATAGTAAGTGCACTAGCTCCAATAGAATTTCCTTGCATGTTGTGAGTTGAAAAGCTCCAGCAATGGCACAAACTCTGAAATGGCAAGATGAAGCCATTTACGAGGAACGATGAATTCTTCTATACATACATACCGATGAAAAAGAGAGAGAGCATCATAATAAACATTGGAGTTAATTACGGCGGGCAGTAGTTGTCAAGATTCCAGCATCGGACATGTAGAAGCAGTTGTAGTTAATACGAGTTACTAAATCTGCCAAATGTGGAAACTGCCCAACATTTAGCTTCACCGATAGGATCTGCAATGCCAAATTAGTAACCAACATAAGTGATTCCATATCCACTTAATAATACTCATTAATAGTCATCATATGTTCTAATTTTGCATATGCTACCCAATTAGAATGAAAGATCCCACAGTTAAGATCTTGCTTATATGAGATACTATACTGAACAGCGCTTCAGGGTGAAAACAAAGCTATCAGATATTATATGTACATATACATACATCTCTAGATGCATGCATACACAACACACATTTTTCAGGATTTTTTTCCCCTATATTATGTTTGCTTTAAATCCATAACATAACAAGCATGTTTTTAGTAAGTATTCAATTATTTTTCTGTAGTTACTTTCGCTTTAAATCCATGCTATAACATTTTTTTTCTATGTTTAAATTTTTTTATATAATTATGGTTGCTTTGTATACATAACATAAGTATTTTCTTTGTTCTACAGAAAATCCTTGGCTGAAGAGAATCTTGAGAAAAGAATAATACCCTGAGAAGAAACGCCATGCAGTCATTGAACTGTTTATCTATTCGCTCCACTTCCTTCTCGCATCTTACTTTTATGGCACTAATTGTACCTCCGCTGCTCAAAGTCTGTTGTGTGGTATAAAAGTCGAGAGCTAGACCAAGTATACTGTTTATGCGGCTAGCTATCAATCCCCACTGCATTTAAACGGGACTCTCATTAGATGCTCGGATTTTCAGGTTTGCCCAATTGTAAGTATGCATGGTAATAGCATAGCATATATTAAATGAGCAAAAAGTAGAGAAGAGACCAGCTTGTCTGGAACCACAAAACACTGCCGCTGAATTGACAACAAATAGGCCTCGTGTACTTCGATGGCTTCATCCAGAGTTCCTGCTGTTGCCACACCCTCACATAGTTCACGCCATGCATTATGGTATACCTGTTCGTTCAACACATACGGGTTGTTAGAGTCTACTGGATGATGTTTTGCAAATTGCCAAAATACCCTTTGTCTCGATAAACAGCTGTTTTCATGGGGGATGAAATTAAAATATGCATTTACTGAAACTTACGGGTGCGGTAGGTATGTAGTTAGAAGCCGGATTCTTTTACATTGTTTGATTGATAAAAAATTGTTAGGCACAAGGGCAAAGTTCAACAATGTACCGTGAATATCAGACGGAATATCAAATATCAACCTAAACAATCTGTTTGCCTAGTCAACACACCTCTTTCACACCAAGCAGGTCAAAATGTACCCTAGCAAGCTAAAGCGAGTCTTTAAAAACAAGCCCTATTGTTCATGCACAAACCTAGGTGCCCAATCCATTTATAACGTAGTACAAATAAGAATCTAATCCTAAAATCACCCTTAGTTAAGAAGTCAGATATCACATTACCCTGTCCATGACATATTGGTGAAATGCATCCACAAAATGGAGCAGTTTTTGCTCTAGCAACCAGTGGCGCTGGTGTCTCGTTGTTGCACTGCCTCTATCCTGCAATATGCAAGATTGAAAACTTCGAGGATCCCAATAACGGTATAAAATATAAATCTCAAGCTCGAATAAGACATGCGTGACACGACTCTTTTCATATAATTAGTTAGTTTCTCAATTGCAAGTCTACATGACATTGAAATAAAATGTGGATTGATGAGAGCAAGAAGTACCTTTCACATCCATCTCCGAGCCTTATCAAGCACAAATTTTGCACGTTTGACTTTCAATAAGAAACTCATCACCTGAAGAAAAATTAGTAAACACCACATAGATCAAATGATATTTAAATGAAAAATGTCAAAATCCTACCTGATTATACTTCTTCATTGCTTCCAAGTTGGCAATAAGTTCAAGTGGCCAAGAGACCTGGTGTATCAGATTTGAATTGAAGTTCAGTTGAAACTGCAAGTTCTCACAAACAATAGGGTGAACAAATGATCAACATAATTCTAATAGCATGCCTTGTATGTGAACTTCAGAGAGTCGAGGATATCCATTCCAGAGCTCTGTGCTCTACTTTTACGTGGAGTTGAAACAGAGATTGATGGACTGTGTGGTTCATCTTCACTTAAACCCGGGTTTTTGGTTACTGACACAACTAACGAATCAGGTGTACTTAGCAGCACATTATCAGCAGAATTCCTTATTGACTCCTGAAATAAACTAAAGTCTGCCGTTAATACACATCGAGCTGGCATCCGGAATCAATAAAGGAAACACATTGAAACAGCTTATAACATGTAAAAAAAATTCAATGACATTTCATGCATTCGAGCATAATTTGGAGGGCTTTTTGGAATCTAAACAAATAGACTTTCCACATTTTGGTGTTTACAGGGTTTATTGATTTCATGAGATCGCCAATTACTATACTGTTGAAATATTAGTCATCTATAAAGATATTACAATATCAGCATATCATCCATGATATGTGAGTACATAATGTCACTTGTGTCATTCAAAATTTGAGATTAACCAGGTGCTAGGTGATATGAGTGGATTTAAATTAATTAATATTCAGAGGAAAATGAAATCTTGTAATATCATAAAATAATAGAGAACAAGGACCTCTATTCACGGGTGAAAGTAGATGATAAACACGCCAGAGCACAACGCAACGGAAGAGAGTATTTATTACCATTTTATAGAATAACACTACTTTTACGAAAAGTAGAATAACGACACCCGTTAATAAGAACAAATTATTCAAGAGCAAAACAACCATCAGAAGAGGTATTACTGTCATTCTCAGCGGAGGGCAATCTTGCTAACAGGAGACAATTATTAGAAATCCATTGCCCTCAATCAACTGAAATAATTAAGAATCACCACAATGGATTCGAAAACACTATATGAAGTTTTTTATGTATGTAGCTTATGAGAATCACCACTTGACAATCAGAGAAGGGATCCACATGAACTATACCTGCAATATCGTGTTCAACTCAAAATCATCATCCAAGGATTCCCCTTTGTCTAGCTTATCGAAGATCACTGACAAGAAATGCTGCAATAGATCACCTGAATATGGCAGAAGAATTCAGATCGTATAAGAGCCTTCTAAATGCTATTCATGAAAGGATCGGGAGGATACCTGATCCTAATAAATAGATGGCACGCAAAACACCCAACTCATCTAACAATCTCCACTCATTCAGTAATTTTGACAGCATATGCCTGCCAATATAATCAGCCTGCACATGAAACACATCAGAATTGTAGCTCTAGCTCTTCTGCACATCAATACAACTATAAGTATGTATAACACATTAAATTAAACCTGCTTCTTGATGTAGGAGATAAGGCATTCTTCAAGAACCACTGTAGGAAGCGGAGTACTTTTAGGTTCAACATTTTGTATCCAGCTAAGGATTCTTGATGGAAGAGTGCTGTTATTTTGGAAGGGTAAAACCTCTGACATCTGAAGCTCTTCCTGTTACAGAAATTGAATGATGTTATCAAATCCTGGCAAATACACAACGATTCTTTACAACCATTCATCAGTCACGCAAATACACAAAATGAGGAACCTTGAAAGATGGAAGAAGAGTTGGAAATGGAAGCAAAACTTCAAGCATTTTTGTATCTTCTAGAAATCTCAAACTTTCTGATTCACCAAACTGAAAACCAGAAGTATAATCCGTGTTCTTGACAGTCAAATCATCTCCATTATTGTCGCTAAATACCGCCTGCCTTAGCCACTCATCATTTAAAGGGGGAAGATAGAAGGCTCGAGATATATTTAATGAGCTCCAAGCATCACAGTTCTCCTGAAGAATCCCATGACAAACGGTAATAGCTGGATTTTCAGGACAATATGTTTGGGGAAGTTTATTTGTTCTATCCGGATAAATTTTAATTGCGCCTTTTTGTGAAGATAAAGGATAAATATTTTTTTTTTGAGCTAACGTATCATCCAATAACTTCTGCCAGAACTTTTTTGACTGTGTGCTCTCCTCTACCTCCTGGATATTCGTCATGGACCCAAATAAATGCTCAGCAATATGATCACCTTCGCCAATAAGAGCTGTTAGTGACACACAAAAGATCTCTGACAAGGTTAACCCAGCTATGCTATTGCTATTCTCAATACTATCTGCAGAAACTGCTAAAGATGTCATAGGAGCATGTCGAATCAGTTGCAACGATTTTCCAGCAGAAATGATGGCCATGGCAGTATCCTTGATGAAGAATGGACAAACTTGAAAGTCTTTCTTATTATCTTCTTTCGCAGTGGACACACTCGACATAGATATAGATTGTCTACTAGTCATATCTTTAGATGAAGGTCGAAAATCTGAGGCAAAATCCGGAAAAAATACTTTCTCAGATATAGCTAATCTTGGCTGATAGCTTTTCTCCCAAAATTCAGCCTCATCTATTGAAACTCTTCTGTTTGCAACAAAAAACATCTGTCGAAAGGCAAAAAAACCATCATTAGTTTTGCAATCGTTTAAAGCATACAGAAAATGAATGAGCTTAATTTTAACAAGAGAGAATGCAATGAACTTCTGTATTTCCTCGATCAACCTGAACGGTGAATTGCAAATAAAAACATTTAGTTCGAAACTTAAAGATACTCATTCGAGAACAAACAGCCAAGAGTGTTATCCGAATACCCAGTATCTATATGAAGGACTTTCTGTACAACGCCATCTAGCAGTTAAAGCAACAAAAATACAAGAGAAGATTAACTGAATTATTCCATCAAAATTTATATGATTGCAAAGCAGAATAGCTAAAGAGTTTAAATTACATTAATTAAACAAAAGGGACTATTACATTCAGAGCCCCTCATTTAATGTGTAATTGAACCCCCCCCCCCACCACCACCACCACTTATTGGAAACTACCTACACGGCTACACCCCCACCCGCACCCCCTAAAGGGTCTATTTGTAAGTGGTTTGCAGGGGTAAAATTGTAATAATTCTTAAACACACAGGAGGTGTAATTGTAAGATATCCTTAATATGAGGGGGGGGTGTTTACTTTCAATAAGGTAGGGGGTCTGTGTAATTTTTCCTAAAGAAAATAACATTTTATTTAAAGTAGATCTAAAAAATTAATCCGTTCAGTTTTTCCCTATTAAGCAATGGTCCATACGACAGAAGGAAGTACCTCTTCAAAAGGATCATCAAGAGTTCCATGAAAAAGCCAAGAATCAAGACTCTCAACATAAGGCAACAAACTTCCCACAAATATATAAAGCAGCATGCGATATGCGTCCTCCTGAAATCAGCATATCATTTCAATTATATCTCAAAATTACAGGCGTGAATCGAATGAGAATGATATCTAAGTAAACAACATTTATAAAACAACCTCTCCCCCTTGCACGAGACAAACTTCGTTGAGCTTCACATAAAGATGGTTCAGAATTTGAACAGCAATATCAGCAGCCGGGACATATGGATTACATTCTGAAAAGAATTGCGGAATGGCTCCATGCACTACTTGAAACAAATATTCAGCTCCAGAGCAAAGACTATATAAAAACATTATTAGGAACCATGGTAAAGAGCATGTAACCAAACTCTTACACAAGCTTCAGAACGCTTGTTGATGCAACCTAGAATAAATGTGGAGATATGAATAAACAGTGATGCTAATTAAGAAGTAACACGAAATGCAGCATGCACCGATTTATTAATTCCCCAGACGTGAAAAAAAGCTAGATAGAAATCCAGTATGAGTATCACATCTTATAGTCGATACAATGTTTTCTTTTTACTATAGACAATAAAATGTGCATTAAGAATTGCATCCTAAGACTCCAATAATAAGCAAGCGAACCTTGATAAAGAATTCGACAACCCCAAGATAGTTGGAGTTGTTCTACCATCTGAGCTACATATTCTCACCTCTTCTTTCAAAGCAATATCTCGCATCCTCTGTCACAAAGACAGATCATAACAAACAAAGTAAAGCAAATACTTAGGAAATGGAAAGTAGAGGTCATTTTTAACACAGAAATGCTTATACAATGTCAGTAACAACATACTCTAATCCATGAACAAACAGAGCAAGCAAATGCTCTTAAAGTAGGCGGAGGCAAGGTCTTGGATTTCTCGATTTTGTTCACCACGAAATCAACCAATTTCAAGCATGTTGCAGCATACAAAAATTGATCAAGAACGCGATACAAACTTGTGTGCGAAAGATGAGTCACGTAGATCCCTCTTTTTAAGTGAAAACACTGTTCCTCGTTGTCCCAACGGAATAAGGAACTTGACAAACCTTGGAGCATTTGCAACACCCCTCGCACCTTAAACAACAGAACAAACAAAAAAATCATCAAAGCCACGCAATTGAAAAGAACAAATAATCGCAAACTGATCAAATGTACACGTACCAGGTCGAGTTCATTTGTCCTCAAAGATGAAACCGGAGCTGCAAAATGTAAGCTTCCACCGGTGAAGGAACTATGGATTTTATTGATAAAATTTTCTGAAACTTCCATCTTTCCCAAATCAAATCAATTAAAAATCGCACAAAAAATATCAGGAAATTAGCAAAAAGAAATTGGTTCGAGCAATTAATCAAACACTTTCAAATGTATGCCTGATTCAAAATAAAACTGAATTTTCAGGGATCAAACTGAATACCCAGCAGTAGAAATCTCTTTAGCTTTCCCTTCGTAATTGCTCAAAATGTAGTATCGATAGCCTTCTTTAGATTTGTTTAAAACTTTACAAAAAGGAGGTAAATTTTATTTCGAAATTTTGTTTTCTAAGTTCAACCAAATAAGAATTTATTAAGAATTTACCGTATAATACCCCCCAGGCCTCAACTAAAGAATAAATGGGTAAAATACGTTTTGCCCCCTGAATTATTGACTCTGTATCAAAACACTCCCTTAACAATGAGAAACAACAATTTCCCCCTCCTAACTCACTTAAAATAGATTAGATTTATACAAAAACCCTTTTACCTACTTTTATTTTGATATTCTCTTTGTGTTGTTGCCCTAATCAATGATATAAACACTTTTGCTCCTCTAACATATGGTGGAAAGATGTGGACATCTTATGCAGTTGGCCCAATCATGCCGAGTTTAGGGAAAAAAAAAAAAAACTCTTGTGTTTTAATTAGTAACAAATTACGAAATAGGTCCAATCACTTTCATTTGATACGGTCAACAAATTTAACTAAAAAACGTGTTACTACATATTACTCTTGTGCTACAACTACTAAATTCAAGAAATTGCTACAAATAATTGACAAAGTAAGAATTTTAAAATATATATCGATTTTAATATGTACAATCCTTTTCTAATTTACACTACAAAGAATATGCAATCAAATAAAAAAAACTCTTAAAAGAGCGGGAAGTGGCTGCGCATTTCTCTCGGCATCCAAAAAATATATACAAAATGTAATAATGTTGTGTTATGTTGAATCATGTAAAACTAATGATGATTCTTCAAAGGTAATGGCCTATTTCTTTCTTGACAAGATTGCCGGCTCGTTTCACTAGAATTCAAACAAGTTTATAGTAACAAAACAACCTAATTAGGTGAGAAGACTTGATCGAAAAATTCTTGCCCAACCACAAAACAAGTGCAATAACACTTGTTATGCGATCGATCCATCTTCTTGAAATGTACATCAATCGCATAATAAGTGTAATACTGCAATGTGATTGATTCGGGTTAATGAGAGCCTAAAACTAGAAGGGGCCGGGTAATTAATGGAATGAGGGTAGAAAATAGGGGTGGCAAATGGGTGGATCGGATCGGATTTGGGTTGGGTCCAATTGGGTTTGCAAACAAGATAAGTTGGAACCAACAAGAAACCAAAATGTATTTTCAATATGAATTGGATCCTTATTGGTTTTGATTGGTTCCAAATGGTTCTCATACAAAGAACCATTATAGATCCATAATGGACCCAAAATAGGGGTTGGTGACTTATGGATCCAATATAATGCTTACAATTGTTATACTAATCACTAATCTCCTTATTTTTAAATGTAGTTTTTAATTAGTGATACATTATATTTTTATATTTAAGGATAATTTAAATTTTTAATAGTTTTTATTTTACTTTTTATATTGACTTTTCAATGTATTTTTTTTTATAATTTGAATTGAAAATATATGTCCACCAATTTACAAAAGCATGTAACATCAAATATTCTCCAATTTCTATATAAAAAAAAAGGTGACAAAATCTGATAAATAATAATGATAAATAATACTGATAAAGATGAATACATAACCGATTTCTATAAAGAAAGTGACAAAATCTGAGAAATAATAATAAATAATACTAATAAAGATGAATATTTAAAGTAAATAGACAAATTGAAGTAGAAAATAAAAGCTTTCTCAATTCCTGTGAATCAGACAGAAGAAAAATAACAATTTACATAAACAATCAAGAATACTGAATTTATAAAAGAGCAATAAAAAATGTCAATTAAAATCCCCAAAAGCAAAGAAAGCCCTAAACACTGTACGAGAAAAGCAAAGACTGGTAGAAGTACCAGCGGCGGAGCAAAGGTGGTGGTTGGCGTCGGACGGTGGTGGTGTTCGCCGGGAAGGTGAGGAGTTGGAGATTTGGAGTAGAGGCTCTAGACCTAGGTTGAAAAGAAAATCGACTTAAAAAAATGGGGAATTGTTTTTTTTTTTTTTTTTTCAATTGGGTACAATTAAGGAATCAAATTAGGCCCATTATGAAGCCAATTTGGACCCAATCAAAAAATCTTAAAAACCCAATAAATAAAAAAACCAATTGGAACCATAATGTATTTTTTAAGATCCATCCAAACCCAAAACTAATTGGGTTGGGTTGGACCCATGGTTCCGAAATCATTTTGCCACCCCTAATAGAAAACATATGCATATAGTGATAATTTAATTATCATTAATTTAATCACGTGTTTATTTTCGTGGCAATGATTGTCGTCTAAAAGTCTACACTAATAAATCTCAAGTTTAAATTGTTGGAAATTAAGCTTTAAAATTTTTATTTGTTATTTTATTTCCAACAATTATATTTTATTAAATTTTCACAATTAGTGTATCTATTTATTTATATTTTATTATAGACTTATAACTTCATTAATCATTATCATCTTATTTATATGATTTTGACCATCATTAGTGGACCTATTTAGTATTTGGTTTCTGGTGATTTATGATGATTTTTAGTGGTCCATTAATCAATTTGATTTGGTCAAAATTCATCTCTTATATAAAGGGGTCATAGTCTACTTGATTTTTATATCATATTGAGAGTGACACAGAACATAATTTTGTGAGATTATTTTATATTCCCCATAAGATTGTTTTGGCAACGTGACTAAGGATTGGTTCCCCATCTCCTTGCGGTCGTGCACATAGAATGAGATAGGCCTGTCAACGGACGGACATTACCCGTACCCGCCCAATACCCGCCCAATACCCGTTAACTTTTTTATTTCGCCCGACCCGGACCCGACCCGGTCGTTTACCCGATGGGTATACTGACCGGGTATTGACCGGGTTGAAAGTGCATACCGGGTCGGGTCGGCCCATATATATATATATATATATTTTTTTTTTTTGCTTTTGATACATTATAATATTGTGAATTTGGATCAATATCCTTACACCACTTAAATTCGATCTAATGTTTAATTTCATTTATTTATTTATTTGAATTTTATTAAATTAACTTCACAAATCACATTTTGTATAATGTATTTGTAGCATTCTCACATATTTAATTAGAGAATTTGTAATTGGTCAAAAATCATAAATGAACTTTGGTATCTTAATAAATAATAGAGAATTGCTCGATAATACATAACTTTAACAATCAAACTTCAACAAAAATACCATGAACAACCAAGACTTCAACAAAGTAACAATGGAGATTTAGGAGATCTCTTTATTTTTTTTTGTAAAAATATATTAAATCAATCAGCACATCATTATGATGAAAGAATATATTAACAATCATCAATCAATTATCAATATTAATTATTACAAATATTAAAAAAAACTACCATATAAATAAATAAAAATATATACACCCACACACATTTGGTGGGATAAAGTATAAACTTAGGAGACTTTTGGGTAGTCAAATTTTGATAAGAAAGTGTGTAACAGATTTAAACTACAACTTCAACTGCCAATATAATATATAATTTATATATATATAATTTCTCCTGTGTTCAATTTCCCACTTTACAATTTGGAGGCTCCAATCCAATCCCATAATTGAAAAAAAAAAAGGATAACTGAATAGCACAATTCTGCCTAAGTAGTCAGACTAAGGAGTAAGGACTACGGAGTAATAAGAAGTAATTGGGTTTTTCAAACAGTTAATTTTAATTGGGTTTTGAACGGGTTTTGAGCGGGTTTTGAACGGGTAATCAACCCACGGATTTTTTCCGGGTGGACACCCAACCCGGACCCGAACGTTTAAAAATCAACGGGTCCGGGTCGGGTCCGGGTGAAATTTCTCACGGGTTGGGTACGGACCGGGTACACTATGCTTTGAACGGGTCCGGGTCCGGGTAATACCCGTCCGTTGACAGGCCTAGAATGAGACATCGCTGTGAGCTAATGAGGTTTTATCTTGGAGTCATGATCAGCCGTCATAATCTGCACGTAGGGAGACAATCATGGCTTTAGAACAGCGTCATGTGGCGTGACTCTCCATTGGTACGGTATCGTTATTTTCATGTTTATATGCTGCTTTATATATATTATTTCATGTTTTATAAAAATATGATAAAGTTGATGATAACATATATTTTAAATGTGTTTGAGTATATTAATATTATGTAAAACACAAATCATAAATATACAACATAAATTTCACTGTATGTTTGGAATATTAATTAGGGTCTAAACCCGTCGTTCATATTTATTACTTCTCATGTCTGATTGATGAGATAAAATCAAAATTGACATGCAGAAAAACATGGTTCTAGGCTTGTTACAAGATTAGGCCAATTTAAGCCCTTTGAAAATAAAGTTGATAAAGAAAATGAACTGAGGCCCAATAAAAATTCAAGCAACGAATGAATTACATCTGAATAGAGTTTATTCGGATACTTTATTTAAAACTTCTATGTTGATAAGTAACATTAATTATGATTACAATTTTAATTTTTTGAATTTTTTTAATCTTCTTAAAAATTTAAAAGAAAAGCTAATTTAGATATTTACGATAATAAACTCAATATAAAGTAAATAAAACTATTCAAATTTTTAATATTATTAGATAAAATAAGCAATTTACAATTTATCGATTTGAATTATTTAAAACAAAAAATATTCTGACCAAGAAAATAATTCTCAACTGTAAAAATGAAGCGTAATTTAGTCTAAAAACTTATAACAATATATTTTGCACAACTAAAGCAATCATCAATCTACTTGTAATAACGATTAGTAACACAATTCTACATATGTTAATGTGTATTTTATGCACGTTTTATGTGTTTTACGTAGCGTCATTTGTTATGTTTTTATTCTCTATCTCATGTTTTTGTGCTTATATTGAAACGATTAGGTGTTTGCATAGAGAAGAGATGAAAATGTGCTAAAACGGGCTTGAAAAGACTTAAAGTATTTGGAGGCAAAAATATGGCAGCAGAAACTTTGTTCATTTTAGGTGTGATCACGCTTAACTCCTGAAAACTTTCTGCCCAGGAACACACAAATCCGCTAAAGTTGACTTTGACCGCTGGGGTTGACTTTGATTGCTGGAATGAAGAGAAAACAGCTGGAATTATGATTTCTAGTTTTTAGGAATTATTTCCTTTTATTTTATTTCCTTTTTGAACAATCAGGTAGGATTCTTAAAATCCTATTCTAGTTTGTTTCCTTATCGAGATAGGACTCTTTTAGTGTTTAAATAAGTGGAATTCTATTCCACATCTCTCTCGATTTTTTATTCACGTTAGTTTTTATTTCTGTTCTTCGAAGTTAATTGTAGACGTTTTTGATTATGTGTTGCTAAACACATAATTCTAGTTGAAAGATTTTCGAGGTTTGATTTCTTTTAATTCGTGAAATTTGAATTGTGCTTTTAAATTCTTTGTTCTTCGAGTATTTACTTTTTCCCGGTGATTTGTTGTCAATATATTTTAGTCGGTTAATTAATCTGGCCAATTGATTAATCGTTAGAATTATATTTCGCTAATTAGGGCCCAGATCCGTAATTGTTTGGCAACCCTTAATAATCGTAGCAGTTAGCGACGTTGATTACTTAATCGTTTTTGATTAGTCGTTATGGGAATTAGTGATCCGGTTTAAATAATCCGAGCTTGCGTGTTTATTGATCGGAATTAGTGTTTTTCTAGTGCTTGAATGCTATCGATAGATTAAATCCTAAGAGCTTGTTTAGGGTTGTCTGATTGATAAGAGTAGTAATCAAAGAGCTTGTTTTGATTATCGAAGACATAAGGAAAAACGAGGTCGTTAGAGCTTGTTGACGACTATAGCTAGTTTACTCGAGAACATTGAACTATCATATAAATTGATGATCGAATTATAGAATCAATACCGAGATATCCGGAGACTAGAACTTCTCAATTTATTGAATCCGATTTTACTCTTATTGCGTTTTTAATTTACGTCTTTTGAATTTCATCTTAGTTAATCAAATCCAAAGCCCCCCTTTAAATTGATATTAGTAACTTAGGAATTAACTCTACACCATTCCTTGTGGATCGACCCTACTTATCACTGATTGCAAATTATTTTGAGTAGGTTTTTATTTTTGTTGGATTCGACACCCACCAACATACAACTGAAGAATATTATGGAAATGGGAAAAAAATATTTTTTATGCAATTAAATCAAATATAATTTAGGATTTCAATTTCTTTAGCTTATATTACATGTGTCATACAATATATTATTATTGGGTGACAAAGGGGTACTATAGTCATTTGCTCAGTCAACGAGCAATGTTTTAGGGACACACATATGTGATATGACACATGTAATAGTAGCATTTGTCACCATTATGTAGACGGGTCGTTTACGATTCTATGTCGGGTTATAAAACCTATCATGAAAGTGATACAAATTAAATTCATTGAATTTAGATTAGGAATATCATTGTCCATATTCCCAATCAATTTAATTTCTATGATCCAATAAAATATTCGATATAATAGTATTTTAATATTTATGTAATTTATATATAATGCAACACTTGAAATTAAATTAAAATTAAACTAAAGTCTTACTTTTATTTAGACAAGATAAAATCTACTGTTAATTATTACAATATCTTTTTTGAAGGAAATTAGACAGTTAATAGGCTAAATAATTGTAATTGAGGATAGAATTATATAAATTTGAGGTGTTTTACATTTTTATCAATTTCGTGATATATCTCATGTCTATCTATTAGACTAATAATTTATGATCATAGCTATTGCAGTCAATTAAAAGATACTACTAAAGTCCAAATTTTGCCATCAATAAAAATAGAATTTAAAACTTCTTACATTTTATCGTATTAGACTAAATTTGAGTTGTATTTAATTAATTTAATGTTATTAAGAAAATATAAAAAAGAAGTGATTGAAGACTTAATGGGCAACTAAGACATAACAATCATGGTCATGTAGAAAGTTCAAAAGGCATCATTAATTGCACTTTGTTCATTTTTATTTATACTTCTATTTATTTCATTTTCTCCCTAGTTATGATCATAAGCATTATTTATAAATAATAACGAAAGAAGTAGATGTGATACATCACCATGACTTTTAATTTTTATGGCAAGAAATGGACTTTTGGGTTTAAATTATTGTTTGTGTCAATTATGTCGAGAGTGGACATATTTGTGGAAAAGAATTCTAGCTTGGCCATATTTGATCTAATTGAATACATATATAACTTATCAAATTAATGCATTATCATAATTATAATTATCACTCATTTTGAGAAATTATACTTAGTTTAATTCTTTTTTTGTTTAGAAATAGAAAGAAACACGTGAATATTTTGGATAAATTAATACTATCCATTTTTTAAATTATATTCAGAGATACAAAATATGAGCCACACACATGAAAACACGTTCATTTTCTTATGTAAATAAGGTTTCATGTGGGGTTAAAAAAAATGGTAATTTGCCCATTTTTTAACTAACTGAGGGGGTGTATAATATTTCGAATTAATACAATGAGTGTTTCATAATAATTTCTAAATTAAATTTGAATAAACAAGTATGATCAGAAAAATTTGGATGAAATAATCAATATTCATTTCTTAGTCAATGAGCCGCCTCGGTGGGGCATTTAAACTGTACGATTTTCAATCACATTTTGACAACCTAAGAATTCTTTGTATTTGCCAAATTCTTTGTGGACCCATTTAATTGTGGTCTATTTTTTCTAAATTCAACATTTGTTGAAGAATTTTTTTAATAACTTTTCCTTACTTTTTTGTATCTAGAACTAAATTTCTTGTGGTATATTAAAGTATTCCGAGTTTTCTCTTAATTATTTACTATTTTGAGGGGAACTTATGTTGAAAAGCTCCGGATTTGGAACACAAATATCTTTTAATTACGTAAAAAGATAATCACGTTATATATGAAATTATTATCAAAATCTACATAGAGACTCAAAGTTGCAAGTTGTTTGAGTTCGAAGCATTTAAAATTCTTATAATAAGATTAATATTTTTTTCTTTCAGCAGAAATATTTGAAGTACATTAGAAAAAAATTACATGATTGAAGTATTTTCAAGATCTACATGAACATTTTGGAAAAAGAATGATCATGTTAACTAGAGACAAGTAATCTATTACTCATTTACCCCTAAAATAATAAACACCTTCCGCTGTTACATTAAAATATATCAAATACCACGTAAACACATTAATATAATAGACAAAATTACTATTGTATTAGAAAGTGTGTTTGTTATTCTTATACGTTTTATAGAAGCGTGTATATGTCTTGGGTATAAGCGTGTATATGTCTTGGGTATATATATACCTACTGTTCAAAACTACTGTTCATAATTCATCTTTAATCAATAATAGAATTCTTTCCTTTTCTCCAAGAAACCATCAACTATTATTCTTCTGCATCAATGTCGTTCTTCTCCATGGAATTATCTGGTTCTTGACATGGCATCAGAGCCATTGTTCATAAACCAACGATCTTCAATTATAGCCTTGGCTATTTCGCTTTCCGCTGTGCACCGTATATCAATTTTTCAATTAGGTTTTCTGAAATCAGTTTCTTTCTTGATTTCTTGATTAGGGACGAATTTCCCCTAATTAAATCTTGGTTTTCCCCAATTCTACCTTGATTCCTTGGCTAGGGAAGTTTTTCCCCTAAATCGATTCCATGGCTACCAAAATTGATGTCAACAACCCACTGTACCTACACCCATCGGATTCACCAAATATAGACTTAGTCTCCGATGTCCTTCAAGGAGCAGAAAATTACAAAGTGTGGAGTAGGGAAATGCTGGTAGCCCTAGAGGCGAAAAACAAGATTGGATTCATAGATGGATCATGCAAATTGCCAAAGGAAGATGATATATTGATAGCTCAATGGAAAAGGTGCAATGCTTTAGTTAAGTCCTGGATACACCGTTCGATATCTCGCGAGTTAATCCACGGAGTTGTCTATTGTGATTCTGCATGTATGATTTGGAATGATTTGAAAGAGAGATTCGACAAGGTGAACGGAGCAAGGATGTACACTTTGTACAAAGAGATTAATACCATCACTCAGGGTGCAAGTAATGTTACCTCTTACTACTCAAGACTGAGGCATCTGTGGGATGAATACGAATCATTAATCCCATCACCAGCTGCTGAAGTAACAAAGGAATACACAGAATTCTGCAGTCAATTGAAGATGATGCAGTTTTTGATGGGTTTGAATGAGTGCTATAGCACCACTCGGTCTAATATACTTATGATGTCACCACTGCCCAGCCATAGTCAAGTGTATTCCATTGTTATCAACGAAGAAACACAGCGTGGGATCAGTTCTCCGGCCCAAACCTTCTATACTAATACCCAGAATTCTTCCAGTAATCAGAAGAAGGAAAATCTTTATTGTGAACACTGCCAAATTTCAGGCCATACTAAAGCCATATGCTTCAAGATTCATGGTTATCCACCCAATTGGAGAGGTGGCCGTGGAGGAAGAAATGGAAGAGGAGGGAAAGGAGGCAGATCTGGTGGGAGAAGTTCAAATCAAAATTTCCAATCCAATCAGGCACAATCCAATGCACATAATGAAAATCCTAGTTCAAACAAGGAGCAGGTGCATTCTGGAGATCATTTTCAACAGGTCTCATTTACTCCAGAGCAGTACAATCAAATTCTCAGCATGCTGAATCAATCTGCCAATACCAAGGTCATTGACCAACAACCCTCAGCAAACATGGCAGGTAGCTTTGGTATGATATCCTCTATTCATAAATATATTGACATTAATGATTGGATTATTGATAGTGGAGCCAACCAACACATGACACCCTATTATGATAATTTGCAACATCCTATAAAATTGAGTCTCAATTCTGTTAGCCTACCTAATGGGAATATGGATACTGTTACACATACAGGACATGTTCAACTGAATAATGGTCTCAAATTAGATAGAGTATTACATGTTCCCAACTTTAAGCACAACTTAATGTCTGTATCACAGTTTACAGCTGCAAATAATTGCTTTATTAGTTTCTATCCTACTTTTTGTTTGATACAGGACATTTGGAGTGGACAGATAAGGAAGATTGGTAGGCTTAAGAATGGACTATATCACCTAGAGACATCAAAGGATAACACCTATTCTGATCACACTGATAACAATGTTGGGACACATAGGGTTGCTGGTTTTACTACTGTTACAGATTCTGCTTATAATAAGGCCACTTTGTGGCACCTTAGATTTGGACATATGTCCTACAATAGATTGTATCTTTTGCCTGAATTAGGTATTAAGAATGTGAATAATCAGAAATATTGCTCTGTTTGCCCCCTTGCTAAACACAGTAGAACACCTTTCCCTGTCAAAACTAGTATTAGCAATAAGATTTTTGATTTGTTGCATATTGATATTTGGGGGCCATATAAAGAATCTACTTATAATAATGAAAAGTACTTTTTGAGTATTGTTGATGATTTTTCTAAGTCTACTTGGACTTTCTTGATGAAATACAAGTCTGATATGTTCCCTATTCTTAAAAGATTTATTCTGTTTGTTCAAAATCAATTCTCTACTACTGTTAAACAGATTAGAACTGATAATGGATGGGAATTTTTTCAGCATGAATGTAGACAGTTTCTTGACTCATTAGGTATTAGACATCAAAGTTCTTGTCCTTATACACCACAACAAAATGGTGTTGTTGAAAGAAAGCATAGACATATCTTAAATGTAGCAAGAGCTTTAAAATTTCAGTCACATGTTCCCATTCAATTTTGGGGAGAATGCATTTTGACAGCCACATACTTGATAAACAGAACACCTTCACCTCTTTTACAGGGAAAAACCCCTTACAGTAAGCTATACAATAAAAAGCCTGTTTTTTCTCATTTAAAAATTTTTGGGTGTTTGTGTTATGCCAAGATTCTTCCTCAAAATGACAAATTTCAGCCAAGGTCTAGTGTTTATGGGATATGCAGTTAATCAAAAGGCTTATAAACTGCTTGATTTACAGACTAATTCTTTTTTTGTATCAAGGGATGTCATATTCCATGAGAATATATTTCCTTTTAAGAATAAAGATTCTGATCCTCATTCCTTTTCTACCATTGATACTAATCAATTTTATGAAGACTTTGTGCAGCCTTATGATACCATTACAGGTTCTGAAGATAATAATAATCAAGATGAAGATCATTCTTCTTCTGATCAATCACATACACATACCACCACACAAATCACCACTGCTCCTGATTTGAGAAGATCTACTAGAACCACCAAACCACCTGTTTGGTCCCAAGATTACCTTATGTCTGACTCTTGCTCTACAGATCATCCTATCTCTAATTATCTTTCTTATGATGACTGTAAGGATACTTATAAAGGCTTCTTGACCACTATTGATAATAATTATGTTCCTAAAACTTATAAAGAAGCTGTTAAATTCTCTCATTGGAGAGCAGCTATGAAAGCTGAGATTGAAGCTTTAGAGCTCAATCATACTTGGGATTTAGTTCCACTACCAAAAGGTAAAGCTCCAATAGGATGCAGGTGGGTTTTTGCTATTAAGTATCATTCAGATGGGACTATTGAAAGGTATAAGGCTAGGTTAGTAGCAAAAGGGTACACACAACAAGAAGGTTTAGATTATCATGAGACCTTTTCTCCTGTAGCCAAACATGTGACTGTTAGGACTGTTATTTCATTAGCTACATGTAAAAATTGGCCATTATATCAAATGGATGTCACTAATGCCTTTTTACAAGGAGATTTGTTTGAAGATGTGTATATGCAGGTACCTAGTGGATTTGATATTCAGGGGGAGCATTCAGGAAAAGTCTGCAAATTGGTTAAGTCTCTATATGGACTGAAACAGGCCAGCAGACAGTGGAATTCCAAATTTACACAGGCTATGATGACAGCAGGTTTTACTCAGTCAAAACATGACTATTCTCTATTTACAAGAACTCAAGGTGATGATATTGTCATCCTTTTGGTCTATGTGGATGACATTGTCATCACAGGTTCTAGTAAAAAGTTAATAGATGATTTGAAGTCTTTTTTGAAGAATACATTCTATATGAAAGATCTAGGATCACTGAAATTCTTCTTAGGAATTGAAGTGGCTAGATCTTCTAAAGGAATATGTTTAAATCAAAGAAAATATGTACTGGAATTACTAACAGATGCAGGAATGATAGGCTGCAAACCATTGAGTGTTCCCATGGAACAAAATACAAAACTTACTTCTGCAGATTATGATGGAACTTTGAAGATAGAGGTGGATGATCCTGTGATTGAAAATGTCACTTTTTATCAGAAGATGGTTGGCAAGCTTATTTACTTGTGTCTAACAAGGCCAGATATCAGTTATTCAGTGCAAGTCTTAAGCCAATTTATGCACAAGCCTAAGAAGTCTCATATGGAAGCATTGATCAAGATTTTGAGATACTTAAAAGGCAGACCAGGACTTGGTTTGTTGTTTCCTGCAGGGGGAGATCTGAAGATGAGTGCTTATTGTGACTCTGATTGGGCAGCCTGCCCAATGACTAGGAGGTCCCTGACTGGCTTTGCTGTTCAACTTGGGGGTTCACTTGTATCTTGGAAGACAAAAAAACATAATGTGGTTTCTAGATCTTCAGCAGAGGCAGAGTATAGGGCCATGGCAACGGTTATTAGTGAAATTATTTGGCTAGTTGGATTGCTTAAGGATTTGGGGATACATCAACCTGGACCAGTTAATTTGCATTGTGACAGCAAGTCTGCCATACATATTGCAGCAAATCCTGTCTATCATGAACGTACGAAGCATATAGAAGTTGATTGTCATTTCATACGGGAGAAAATACAAGAAGGGATTATAGCTACTTGCTACATCAAAAGTCAAGAACAACCGGCTGATTTGTTAACTAAAGCCTTGGGGAAACTGCAATTTGAAGTTTTACTTAGCAAGTTAGGAGTCTTTGATTTGTATCGACCCCAAACTTGAGGGGGAGTATTAGAAAGTGTGTTTGTTATTCTTATACGTTTTATAGAAGCGTGTATATGTCTTGGGTATAAGCGTGTATATGTCTTGGGTATATATATACCTACTGTTCAAAACTACTGTTCATAATTCATCTTTAATCAATAATAGAATTCTTTCCTTTTCTCCAAGAAACCATCAACTATTATTCTTCTGCATCAATGTCGTTCTTCTCCATGGAATTATCTGGTTCTTGACATATTGATCTATATACAACCATAAATTCACTTTCTGTTCATGTATAATAAACTATATTCTTTGTCGCTTTACGATTACATTTCAATATAATTTGATTTAAAATTAATTTCATGTTGAATTCATTAAAAAGTTAGTCTTCCATATTAACTATAGTAACATATGATTGTACTAATATGAATAGAATATAGTAGGCTTAAAAAATCTCTTTATAGTTACTATTAACATAACATTTTGCGTAATACCCCCCTTTCTAGAATGAGGGCAGCCCAGTTGGTCACAGAAGGGTGAAGTTTGGACAATGACCAAGGGTCGAGTCCCACCAGCGGCAGTGTGGGAGCAACCTCTCAAGTGAGGGGGGCTCCTTGTGCGCAGTGGGCACTGGTCTAGCCCCTGTGATTGACTGAGTTACCATGATTTATTCCTCCCATAGCTCTGTCGGGCCGGGGCATGGGAGCCCTTGGGGTTGGGGATTCAACCTTTTTTGGACAAAGAAAAAAAGATTTTAAAGGTATGATGCATATGACCAAAAGAAAATATATACCTTTCTACAAAAATCTTTTTGCCACTAATAATGTACTACTCATTTCGTCTCAAAAGCCAAACTGACAAATACCAAATACCCAAAAATCATGTCACCAACTTTGGGGCACTCCATTATATATATATATATATATATATGAATATCTATATAATGATGTCATAAAATAATAGTATCACATAATGTTTTTCAATTATAATATTTAGTTAAGTGTATACCACCACTTATACCGCCGCCAGCTCCACGAAAATATTATCATTTTCTTTGCAATATTATTTTCTAATTAATTTTTATTAAAACATTCTGATCTAGTTCTTTCCCTTATTTCAATTATTAAGTTATTATTAGTTATTTAATAATTAAAAATAATTTCATTAAGAATCAATTTAGAAGTTTTGTTTCTATTTCTTGTACGGGGTAAGTGATACAACAACTAACTTTGGAGATGTTTGGTACAAATTTTCTAAACCAGGGGGGAAGTACAATTCACAAATAGTTTTTGTTAATGTCCATTAATTTTTGAAGGATCAATTTTGCTTAAAAAATGACTAATTTTATAACTTTTTTAAGAGTTTTATACTCAACTAATTCTCTTTTCTATAATTACTCAAATTTATTTTGTTATGTATATGATGTGTCTGAGCTCATTACATTGATTTATTTGAATGTAAAATAAACTTTAACAATAGTATGAAAACTTCTAAAGCATGTTTATGTGTGATCACTTTGAATATCTTATGTAATTAGTTACAGATATGACATTTTCTTTTCTATTCTATCACTTTTTGATAATATAAAGCATACAATATTTGTTTCAATTTTATATATGCAATAGTATAGAGTATATTCTTTACCACAATGTTATAATGACAAACAAACTGCACACTTTAGATTACATGATAATGTGTCTCTAAAATCTTCTTAAAAATATTAAATGTAATGCATAAGATATTCTCACTCAAGTTACTTATTTGATATTGGTTTCCTTTATAATTTTAGATTTGTTTTTCATGGATTTAATTAATAATTTTGCACAAAGGTGGACTTCATAGTAATAACTTATCTATCTTCATACATTGACAAATTGACTATATAATTATTGATATTTTCAAATTGTAGCTTTATGTTTTTAACATCAAATATTATTTTTGCTTTTTTTTTTTATGAACTGTCAAAATAAAGTTTCATTTATTAAGACGAACTTAGCCTTTCTAAATTACTCAACATTAATAACAATAACCATTACAAAATAAATATTTGTATATTTTTAAATCTCAAGTAAAATTTATAATTTGGTAGACATTTAAAATTGGGTTGACATGAGTGCCATCTTACGTGAGTCAACTTTTACTTCTCTATGTTGAATAATATGAACCCGTGAATATTGTATTATTGATAATGAACTATTTATAGATTACAAGTAAATCAAATCAGATCACAATCTACCTAAAATCAAGTAAATAAACCAAATATAAATAACTGAAAGATACAGAAAGCTATGATAATTTAAACCAATATTTTATTCTAATATTCCCCCGCAGTCGAAACAGGAGATTTTCGAACGTTGAGACTGGATTGAAAGATCTAGAAGAGGAGAGAGACGGCGTTGCAGTGAGCGCGTCAGCGGCATGACCGGCGACAATAGATGATAGCGCAACGGAGACAACCGCGAGGAGACCGGTGGTGGCACTATGGCAATTTCTGCTGTGGTAGTATTTTTTTTTTTTTAAGAATGAGAGGACTTAGGAGAGAAGATGTTGTCGGCGGCAGGGCAACGACATAGAGGAGAGAAGGAATTTCAACGGCAATGACAACGCCGGAAATATTAGGCAGTGGCAGAAGGTGGTCAGCTGCAGTGGTGATGGCCAAGAGAGGGGTGTCCAAAAGAATTAATATACACAAGAAAAAGATAAGTGCGCCGGACGGGTTCGGCGACTTAAAGACAACGGAAGCAAAAGATCGAGAGACCAAGGCTTAAAGCCATGGCTCTGATACCATGTTGAATAATATGAACCCGTGAATATTGTATTATTGATAATGAACTATTTATAGATTACAAGTAAATCAAATCAGATCACAATCTACCTAAAATCAAGTAAATAAACCAAATATAAATAACTGAAAGATACAGAAAGCTATGATAATTTAAACCAATATTTTATTCTAATACTCTAAACTTATATCTACCATCTCATATTTAGAAATATTATGCGGACTCATTAATATTTTTAATAATTATCATATATGATTAAATGATTTAAATCGAATGTCTAAATACATTTAATAATGTAGAAACATATTTAAAAAAAAACTAAATACTGCATGCTATTAGACCTTTTTTCACTTAATCAAATTATAATGTGTTTAAGCACGTGAAGTATTTTAATTATTTAAATGTAAAATAACTTTTTCAAGAAAATTATCTTCTTTTATCCGCAGATGATTATTAATGGACAATACATAACTCTCTATTTTAACAATAATATTAACCTTTTTTTTATGAGATCGTCCTATTTTAACAATAATATTAGCCTTTTATCTTTAGTGAGATCTACACAAGTCAAATATCAATAATAATGTTGAAAATATAATGCGCATGTCTATTCATATTTCTTTTATATAGTAATGCAAAGGGTTCTTTAATTAAGAAAAATATCAAATTTTTATTGACAAAAAGTCTCTATTCCTTTATTTAATTGGTCGAGGAGTAGAACACTTGAAATCGAGACTCCTTCCTTCAAAGAGTTAATATTGATTAATTGGTTTCTTTCACGTTAATCTTAATAATTAAGCTACGTCAGGAGACGAGACCAATACAAATATTAAATTACCACCCATATTTCTAGTGGGGTAAAATTATTGAGCTTTGAAACTTTGATTTATTCTTTATATTCAATATGCTAAAATGATTTTTAAATTTTAGTAAGGATATGAAAGTTTTTTTTTATAGAATACTAAATAATTTTATTATTTACACATTTATAAAAATGTCAGATTAAATTAAGACTATGGAAGAATATACTTTTTCTCCCTCGACATTATCGCTAAAATAATTTTAATCTCTTATTTATTAGTGTCAACAAAAAAACAGTACTAAACATTTCAATTTGTCTCTACCATTAATTTGTCGTTCAATAAGTAACAACATGATACGACATGAGCTTAAATTACGGAAAATGAATTGATTTTAATGTTGAAAACTTCTATTTGTATCATCTATCTCCATCTTTTTGTCAAATAATAGGAACTGGGTTCACAAATAAATTTAAGAAAATTAAGATTGCATTAAGGTTCCAAGGGTGTGTGATATTGGAAAAATTAATGAGGAAACATTAGGGCTCCTTTGTTTACATTTTTGAGTAGAAGCTTTAATTTTTCTCGTACTACCAAAATTCATGTAAAAATAGTATTTATAATAATTGATTTGATTGGTAAGTATATGAAATAATGTATATATATGATTGATTGAGAAAAGTAAAGTTGAAAAAAAAAATTAGATGAACATTTAATATATTGAATTTATTTTGAATTTTTGTAATTTGAAAACTTGAAATGAAATTAGAAAAGATAAACAAACAAGCCCTTAATATTTTTACTGAAATGAAGTGAGATTTCACCCGATAATTTGAGCTCACTACCTTAATTTTTTGACATAAATGAACTGTATCAATCAAACATATTTAAAATTGAATTTAGTAAATTAATCGAATATAATAAATGAGGGACCAAAAAATGATTTTAATTGCAAAATTCATGGACACAAAAGTGTAGTTCGAAAGTATGTCCTGTCACTGTCACTCCTCAAATTCCACAACCTTAAATGATCCCATTCCCACATATCTGTTCCATAGTTCAACTGCCTGGTGAGAAAGATTGGCATCAACAGCCACTTTTCTACCGCCATAACGCCGCCGCGATCATGGCGGTGACAGACTTATTCGCCGGCGAGATAGCCACTGAGCTACTGAAACAGCTCTTTGCCATCTCCCGTAAATCCGCTTCCTGCCGTTCCAGCGCCGAGCAGCTCATTTCCTACATCCAGGAACTCCTCCCCATCATCCAAGAAATCAAGCTCGCCGGAAACGAGCTCCCTCAGCACCGCCAGCGCCAGCTCGACACCTTCTCGGAGACACTTTCCGGCGGCCTCGAGTTAGCCACCAAAGTTCTCAACTCTCCCCGGTGGAACGTCTACCGTAACGTTCGATTAGCTCAGAAAATGGAGAAGCTGGTGAAGACCGTTTCGAGATTCATGAAAGGACCCGTTCAGGTACGATTGAGTTCGAAAATTACAAAGTTTAGCCTGAGATTTCTAACTTTAATTTAGGTATTCTAAAATTGTTGATCGTGTTTGTTGTTGCAGGCCCACGTGCTGGCGGACGTGCATCACCTGAAGGTGGGGATGGAGGAGAGGTTTGATCGGCTGGAGTGGCGATTGGGGGCTATGAAAATTGGTGTTGATGGTGATGGAGGTTGTTTAGGGGCGGCGGTGAAGAGGGTTGAGGAGGAGGAGAAGTGGTGTGAGGATAATTTCGTAAATTTAGGCGGGACTGCTCTGGAACTAGGAAAAATGAAGGTAAAAGAGATGCTGCTAAGGGAGGGAAAGGAATTGAATGTATTTGGTATTCATGGGATAGGTGGCAGTGGGAAAACCACTCTGGCTAAAGAAATTTGCAAAGATGATCAAGTTAAGAGTATGTTTTTACACTACTAGTTGAGACGAAAAATGAGATTTTTTGATAGTAACCATAAAATTAGGTGATTTAACAGTTGATTCTATCATTTCCAGGTTATTTCAATGACAGGGTGTTCTTTCTGACTGTATCTCAATCTCCAAATGTGGAGCAATTGAGATCAAAGATTTGGAAAATGTTATCAGGGAATCCGGTTATGGGCCATGTAGATCCGTTTCCACAAGTAAAACTTACATACGAAGTCGATAATTCTGCAAGAGCTCTCTTAGTTCTTGATGACGTTTGGTCTCAGTCTGTTCTCGAACAACTAATGATCAGAATTCCAGGTTGCAAAATCCTAGTAGTTTCCCGATTAAAATTCCCTATATCAGTTGTTGATTGCTCGTACGAATTGGATTTGTTAAACGAGAACGAGTCCTTGTCCTTGTTCTGTCATTTTGCTTTTGGACAAACTTCGATTCCTCTTACAGCTGATGATCAGTTGGTTAAGCAGGTAATAAAACTATAAACTGATGGATTATTTCATTTTTTCTGTTCTATGCAATTGTGTGTTTTAATTTTCTTACATCAACAGGTTGTGGATGAATGCAAAGGACTTCCGTTGGCTCTAAAGGTGATTGGATCTTCACTTAAGGGCCAATCCGAGAAGTTTTGGATAAGCGCCAAGAACCGGTTATCACGAGGACAACCTGTTTGTGAGTCCCATGAGGTCCAGTTACTTGAACGCATGAAACTTAGTATCGATTGCTTGTCCGAAAGGGACAGGGAATGTTTCTTGGATTTGGGTGCATTTCCCGAAGACAAGAAAATCCCACTCGATATACTTATCAACATGTGGGTTGAACTACACGACATCTATGAAGAAGAAGCTTTTGCTGTCTTAGTCGAGCTTTCGGAAAAAAATCTCTTGACCCTTGTGAAAGATGCAAGGTAATTCTAGCTTGGATCTCAAAATTAAGAGTAAATTTTGATTGTTATAATAGGATTAGGAGTACTTAATCCAGTTTATTCGTTTTTTGTAAGTCTTTTGTGTGCTTTTAATATGCAGAGCTGGGGATAAGTACAGCAGTTACTATGAGATTTCAGTGTATCAGCATGATGTACTACGAGATCTCGCTATATATGTTAGCAATGTTGGTGGGATAAATCAAAGAAAGAGATTGCTTATGCCAAGAAGTGAATCAGGGCTCCCAAAAGAATGGGAAAGAAACATTGATGAGCCTTTCAATGCTCGAGTTATATCAATACATACCGGTAATTGCAACTTTCTGATGAAAAACCAATTATTTAAGGTCTTGATTAAATGGCACAATTGCCAGAACTGGTCAAAAAATGAGCATTTTATATCAACCCTTTTACAAGTTTATTAGTTAAAATAAACAATTTTTCAAGGTTTTCATGTGTCGACATTTTGTAATGCAGGTGAAATGGGAGAAATGGACTGGCTACAAATGGACTGTCCAAAAACTGAAGTACTCGTACTAAATTTCTCATCAGGCGAATACTTCCTGCCTCCATTCCTAGCCAACATGTCCAAACTCAGAGCCCTGATACTAATAAACTATAGCAACTCAACTGCAGTTCTTCACAACACTTCAGTTTTTAGCAACTTAACCAACTTGAGAAGCCTATGGTTTGAAAAAATCTCGGTCCCTCTATTACCCAACACAACAATACCCCTCAAAACCCTGCAAAAAATTTCACTACTTCTCTGCGACATAAGTCAAAACACCGATAATTCAATTGTCGACCTACCCTATCTTTTCCCCCGTCTCTCGGAGCTCACAATGGATCATTGCATCAATTTGACCGAATTACCCTCGAGTATATGCCAAATGCGTACACTCAAGAGCCTTAGTATCACCAATTGCGACAGTCTCAAGGACCTGCCGTGTGATCTGGCTAACCTTAGTTTCTTACAAATATTAAGATTGTCTGCATGTCCGAACCTGAAGAAGCTCCCAGTGGGATTAGGTAGCCTCGTTCGGTTGAAATATCTCGATATTTCGGAATGTGTGAACATGGGATGTCTTCCGGAAGGGATAGGCGGGTGTACAAGTCTCGAGAAGATTGATATGAGGGAGTGCCCACGTATGAAGTGTTTGCCTGTGTCGGTTGGGGCGTTGTTGGCTTTACGACGTGTGGTGTGTGATGAAGAGGTTTCGTGGCTTTGGAGAGATGTGGAGAAGGGTAGGCCTGGGCTATGTCAGGTTCCTCAGGAGTGCTTTACTCTGGATTGGCTTTGTGACTAAAGTTTCTTGGTTTTGGTTTACTACAAGTCGAAGTATTTGATCTAGATCGTAAAATATGTGTCTAAATCAAGCCGTGTTGCTCCAAAGCGATCCAATGGGTTTAGAGAAATATTATAGACTGCATTTAGAGTTCACCCAAGCTACCTACGTATACGTACCTTTCTCTAGTATTAAGTCTAATCGTAGTTTATGAAATATAAATGAGTCGCTATTTAGCCTCGACCTGCTCGAAAATAGTATATGAGTTCGTACTATCCGATCTATTGCCCTTTTTGTTTTCCTACTTTGACTGGGAGAGAAAATATTTATATCTATGACATGCTGTATGGATGATGTGATGGTACGTGGAGAATGCCGTAGGCGTGTTCAAGATATGTGGGGCAGATCTCTCAAGTCCTCAGGAATGTTTGACCCATTCATAATAACACACAGATCTTGTAGTGTTCGTAAATACACACTCTGGAGGGACCTATGAGCAAATTATGATCCTAGTTGTTGAGGGTTATGATATAATATGTATTTTCCTCCATGTCAGTATTAAACTCCCATTGTTGTTCAGTTGTAAGTATTAATCGTTTTATGTGAATATTAAGCAGTAAGATCTTTGTCTTCACTGATTACGAAAAACATGAATCTATGGAAACTGCATTAGAAGACTAAAGTAAAATCCGAATTGCAATAATCTGAGTTTCGACAGTAATTTGGACATAAAATCCTAATTCAATATACAATTTCGAAGACAAATGTCAACCGTGAAACTAAAAAAACTGTCCATTGTACACTGATAATTCCGATTTGATGTAATGATAAATTAAAATCTTTAAATATACCAACCAAATCAGGAACATATTTTGATTTTGCCATTCATTGGTACCCTAATCTCGTATGAGTGCATATGTGGTCTTGTCTTAAATTGGTAAAAGAAACCAAGAAAACATAAGTCATATAGACCCACAAACTGAGTGGCTAAACAATGACCCCCACTTTCTTCTTGTGGAACTTGAATTTATTCCACATAAACTTTCAGAAAGTACCAAAGAAGCTTCAAAAGTCGGATTGTAAGCTCGATAAACTTTTGAGAAGCTTATGAAATTACCTAAACACCCTTTTAGTTAATCTAATGGCCAATTGATGACAATCACATTCACATATAACACAAATTACACTGTCTTTATCACTATTTTTCAAACAATATACAAACATAATATAATCAGAGAAATCGGGTAGGAATATAGTCGTTAATTCTGAGAGGATAGCTGTAAAACTCTTCGTTTCTGCTATCTCCCTTTCTACGTTGGAAAGGAACCAACCATGAAAGTCCTCGATCATCAGAGTGCCTGCCTTCAAGTGTGTTGTCCAGAATTGTACCCACTATCAGCGCCACACTAGGCGGTGAAGAGAATATTGTATTCAATATATCGTTAAACTGCAACAGACGTAAAAAAAATAACATTATCACGATTTTGTGCTCCAAAAATGGCTTTGATAATGACGATAAATTGTTCGAAACGTGAAAGCTAAGACATGGATAAATTCCATTCTTTTAAGATTTTCAAATCCTTTTTTGAAATACTAAGCAATGAACACATTATCATCAATAATGGTTCCTCATATATTCATATGAAATATATTTCTAGTTTAAAAAAAATGCAAAATAATAATTACCCATCCTCCGTTTGTTCTGACAGGTCCATGGCCCGAGCCATCTGTGTTCATGATGAAATATTGGGGTATTGATATACCCAAAAACAGAGAGACGCCCAATACGTAGATGTTTCGCATGGAATTGTTGTTGGCAAATTGCATGAATGAAATCCCAATAGCAGCTGTAGTTGGAAGATTGTCACTAACTATTAACTAACTTCCCTCTAATAAGAGAGGAAAAGCTGAAATTACTTACCGACAATACCGTACAAGATACAATATATTGCAGCAAATATTGGCAGAGGAATTGATGCAAAAAAGGCCCCGAATTTTCCTGCAAAGCAATAGTTCTTAATGATACATTCCAAGAAACATATTAAACACCGTCCTAGTTCTCTCTCTCTCTCTGCCCGTTTTATGCCAGCTGAAATTGAAAGAATATAATGAGGCAAAGTTTGGTACCAAATATAGAGAAAAAGATCATGAAAGCGGTTGATATCTGAACAACTCTTCTGCTTCCAACGCGAGTTAGTCCCAGGAGGCCAACATTTTCACTGCAAAAATGAACAAAAACAATTACTTGCAAGAAACATAGTAATGTTGTCGAACAAATGTAAATGTAAGAACAAAATGTTTCATAAGCAAGCTGCTTACACGGCTGCTGTAGTCCCCACAACAGAACCAAATATCCCTTGAAGCAGCTGCCCTATCCCCTGAAAATAGAACCAAGACATATAATGGTAAGCATGACAAAATGTTTAAGATGATTAAAAATTGCAGACCTGCAGACCGATGCTCCTGCTTATCACATGCGCTGGAGGTGAAGTAGCACCAGCAAGACGTGCTGCAGCATAAAACGTTCCAGTTGACTGCAATATCAATTCAAACAAAACAGTTGACAATCAAAATGGGAAAAGTCAACTTGTCCAAGAGGTTAAAACAGATAAGCACATAATATGGGATACAAAAGACAAAAGTCAAGACCTAAATCCTTCAAAGCTAGTGAAAAAGTAAACAAACCTCAGCGGAAGAAACAAGTGCAGCACCCATCATTCCAAATACGTGACTTGCTCTGAAGATAGGAGTACCCCACTGGAAAGGATACGGAATCTTGATCCTAACATACAAGAATGCATGAATTTTACACACACGGCGTTCATATATATGTAATGGAACACAATATTGGAATAGAGAACATACCATGGAGCAGATGACATGAGATGAGCACTGTCCGTGCGACAACTTAATTTGGTCTGCTCACGGACATTATTGTATGCACCAGCAACTGTAAGAATTGCAGCAAAAGACCAGATAATTGCAATGCACACGAGCAAAGCAAACCTCTCAAGCATAGGCCGGGCAACTGGATGAATTTGTTGCAAGTACTGCGAGTGCATATTGATTATTGAATCTTCCCTTTTTAGAAAGAGAAAGAGTCTTAATAGAGCAGTATACATGGCTCACTTACTTGTTGGGCGATAACTAGCAGAATCAACATGGGTAAACCAATTTCAACACAGTTACCAAGCTGTAAAGGTGCAAATATTCATATGAGGTTACTCGTATTTATCATAAATAATCGTTAAGGAAGAAAAAGAATACCTGCGGGAAGCCTCTAGCAAATAAACCAAGGCCCACGACGCAAACGGATGGTACTAAAACTACCGGACTGATAAACCTGTTAAAAGGAAAAAGGTCGTTAATCGAAAAGGAAAGGAGAGAATAGAAATGGCGGAGTTAGTTGGATTCTATATATATATATATATATATGTGTGTGTGTGTGTGTGTCGTTACCTAGTAAGCTTCCCCCAGGCATTGCTGTATCCAAGTAAAATGTTTACGAATGATGATACTATTAGTGATCCTTGAATTGCTCTCATGGTGTGAGAGAATCTCTAGAAGCATAGAACTCAAACAATGAGTATTTTGAGTTATGGCAAGGAAACAGGTATCTACTTAAGGTAAACTTATTTAAAATTGAAAAGTTCATAGAAATCCAAGCTACAAGTTCTTATCAGCAATTAAGTCATGACCACCTAAATTTATAATCTTACAATAATATCTCTCTTTAATTAAGGAATGTAATAAGATAGTATTGTGCCAACTGCCAAAAATAAGAATGCTTCAGTTATAAGTTATAACAACATCAGACTGAATTAGAACATTCTACTAGGATGATTTGGGTATATTTGACAAACATTAATAGATCATACCTAGACTCTCAGAACAGAGAAAAAGAAAAAAGGACCTCATTTGTATGTGAAATGGCGATAACAACTTCCACAAATATTTTTAGCCCGGAATAAATAGTCTTACATAGCAAAAAATAAAAGTAAAATGAATTTTTGAGAATTCTGGGACAATAATCTGAAGATAACAGTTGAAGTAAAACCATTAGTTAAAGAAAACAACAAATATAGTATCAATAATAAATATTGTGCTACCAAATATTATAAAATCAAATCCTAAATAAATCTCAATACTTCCATGTTTATTTCATAACTGGTTTCTCAATATGTTGGTCTAAATTTGAAAATCTTTCTATGACTTTTAATTTCAAGAAACATTAAATATGGAAATTCGAAGGACCTTATGCTGCACCCCATGTGAACACGCCCTAACCAACGCCTCATGCCTTTTCCCAAGTATCGCAAATAAACAATATCCACAATCCGTAATGATTAGAACATTTAAGGATCATTAGTTAAAGATGAATATTCCTACCAGAGTGAATCCTAGCTTCCTATCCTTAAATACCATTATTCAATGTGCGTGCAAAACCGACAATTCAGTATAACACGGAATCTCAACCACAAAAAAGGAAAGAATTGCGCGACTCTTATTCGACACGAGCAGGACAAAAATATCGACCCACAATAAGTTATTTGATCAATCTTTAATAGCCAAATTTGCATACCTGGTGCTCATTGTCGAAAGTACTATCAGAAAAGTCGTTAACGATCGCCAAAACCGATATAACATAAGCAAATGATGGGCCCATCACAGTTGGAAGACGTGTCCCAAACCATGTTTGTAAAAGCGTATTCACTCCCGACATAAATAACAAAGATTGGATCACTCGAGCTTTATCACCCTATTAATAAGATTTCATGAATCTTAGGACATCGAAAACATGTAATAAAACTACTCTAATTATTTCATTCATTTTTGGACAATGTGAGAATGTGAATCGACTTACCGGGCCGCCACCCATTCGAGGCACAAGTGCAGTAGCAACCATAACAGTTGTTCCAAGCATGACAATGTAATGTTGGAAACCCAGCACAACTGTTTGTACTGCAATATGTGGAATACACATTAATAAGATTATAATAGATAAATACATATACATGAAAACATATATACTGTGAGTCATTAGCTAAAGCTTCATAAAAGTAGCCAATAAGTTTATTAATACTAATAAAGTCTACTTTAGCATATGTAGAATTTATCTAGGAAGAAAAGACCAGAATTTTCAAATAAGGTGAATTTCAAAACCAATCAAATAATAATAGCATGCAACTTGAAAAAAGTAGTGATTCCCATAAAATAAATTGAAAATTTTGTCAGTTGAAAAGGTATGCCTTTTTCAGAGAGGCACAAAAACAGCATATTCTTCAATTTGACTATAATAAATTATTCAGCAATTCAGACCAGAAAACACACATCATAAACATGGTTGATCTTGAAGGACTTATGATGTGTATGTAGCTACTTCTAACATAGTTGAAGATGAGGGTTTTGAGAGTCTTATAAATCCCAAATTCCCCCTCCAATTTTCTTCGTAACGAGGTGCATTTACAGACAAATTCGTGAGGCAATTAACTGCAAGATATATAAGAACAGATATATATATATAAAGATTACAGCTGACCCCAAGAAGGGTTGGAATGGATGCAATAATTGAGCTGAAGAAGCTGTTCTGCAGGAGGGTGCATAGGCCCCATTGCTCCACCTAGCGGCGGTGCTACTGCCGATGGAGGCGCCGCCTGACTCGGCGGCTGGTGGTGGTGGTGGTTATGATTCCCTGTTTCTACCATAATTTACACTTAATCTTTCCCCCCACCTTTTTCCTATCTGCTATTTCTTTCTATATCCCAGAATTCAGTTGCAAGAATCAACTCTCTGTACTAAACACCAACACCTGGAAATTCAGACATATAATTAAATACTATTTTGAAGTAATTTCATGGGACTTAATACTATATAATAATTATTATCTTCTCATTTTCTTGAAAAGGCACTTTTAATATGAACAAGTATTAAAATAGGGAAGAAAGGTTGTACAGATCTGAAAGTATTAAAGGCGGATTTATTATACTAGTTGTATTCTGACAACTGACAACTGACAACTGATAGAAAGAAAGAACAGAAATAGAAATTAATATTTTTTCTAATATAAAATTAACTATCATTTTATCAGTCATTTATTAATTTCTATGATATAGAAATAGAAATAAAATAATTCATAGAAATAATAATAATAATAATAATAATAATAATAATAATAATAACAAAAAAGTGTTAGAAATTGAGTTAGCTTGTGTGAGTGATTGAGGAGAGAAGAAAGGAAAGGAAAGGAGGGAAAAGTGGGTTTATTACGTTAAGGTTTTGCCTTTTGGAGGAACATTAACGGTGGGATGCAATTTTTTTAGGTGGAAATACATACATCAATATTCTCGATTTATATTATGCTGATTGAGATAATTTTATCATTATTTAATAATCATCGCCCAATATTATATTTGATGGATAGAGGATTTTGAAGCATTACTCTCGGTCCAATATAATTTGTCTCGATTGAACCCGGGATTTTGAGATTTCGATTTCCAAAAATGCCCCTCACCCCAACTTTTATTACTGTTTTATCCTCAGAAAATTGTCTCCTTCGCTTTGATACAGAACGATATTGATTATTGATCTTGATGGGGTTCCCTCTTTTTCTCCTTTTCCCATTACACATTCAAAAAGTTTTCAAAGTTGGATTTATTTTGTCCATGATTTTTTCTAGGAAATTTACTTTTTATTTTATTTTTTTGAGTCCTAAATATTCAATATTCAACGAAAGTTTGTGTAAGTTTCGGGTAAATACTAGAATGTTGAAAAAATAGCAAAAAAAAAAAAAAAAAAAGTGTTTACAAATCCGTCCTTTTTTAAATGTAACAGAATTTTCCGTCTTCTTTTCTTTTCTTGTGGTTGAACTTTGATGGTAACTGAAACATAATTATACATGAAGTTTGATAATCTTATTATTTAAATTTTAATTTAATTTTCTATTATATCAAAGTTTCTTTTCACTAAATGTAATGATATGAATACCCGGGGGCCGGGGATGAGATGTAGCTAGGTAACGCATGCATTGCAATTTATTGTAACATGTTGTGATATTACTTATTAATAAAGGTTAATGAAAAAATTTAATCTGAATATTCTTTGTATTTAATGTGACCTATCTTATCATTAAAATCCACTCATATTATAAAATTATATTTGAGCTCTATCAGTGCGACACTAAATTGGAAATTTCCAAGGTCTATAAATAAATAAAAGCTTACTTTTATTCATCTAATAAAAAAAAAATTGTACTAGGTTTCACCATATATTATTCTCTATGTTGAAAATTTGTTAAGTTAAGCCAAAATAGTTTTGCCCCCACACCTATATAAGTTTTGAACTTTTACTCTAATTTTTGTCTCCCATTAAACACCAAATATTAATAAGATTTAGCAGTCATGTCAAATTCACACCAGACCCTTATCCTGCAGGTCAGATACCATAAAGTATTATTCTCAATTATTCAAATGTAATAATAAGACAAAATATTAAAGTCATACAACTAATGCTATTTATATGCCTCAGATAGCTCCATAAATTTCACCATATATTAAAACCAATTTCACCATATATGAATTTAGATATATAGACAATATGTCCAAGCTAATAAATTTCAAATTTTGATATTGGTATTGGATTAGTAAATTTATGAAAATATATGTGAAAATTATGAGAAACTTCAAAATTTCAATTTTAAAAATATCATGAAAATTGATAATAAAATTTTGGATAATTTTACTTCTTATAATTATGCATGTTTTATATTAATAATATTTTATATATAATGTATGTATAAATGAATCTTGTTAAATAGTATGATTAAATATTTTGCTACCAAAAATGTGAAAGAAATATGATTTAAATAATAAAATAATAACTAAATGTCATAATAACTAAATAATAAAAATAAATAAATGATGGAATTAGCTTTACATAGTTTTATTTCTTTGTGGTAGTTTTATCGTTCGCTAATAACACGCCATATGTTCAAAATGAGTGTCCGTTTAATAAATAGTACAAATTCACATTAAGTTGCTCATATTTCAATTTAGACTTTATAAGAAAATACAATTTTGTTTGTTTAGGATAATTATCATAATTTGAATTAAAATATTAAATTATTTAAATCACCTACCAAGAAATTGTCTCACGAGGATTGGATTTAGACACAAATTTCTGGCAATGGAAGCTAATGGTAATTTTGAATTAATAGAAACCTAAATTTGGAATTGCCTGCACGTTAGTGTTGAATGATCGGTGGGGACTACTAGAACTACCAAGTACCTAAACTTATTTTGTATATATATAATTTCATGTGCACTTTGCCTCATTTGCTAAATATGACTAAAATAAATAACATATTTTATCAATGATATTACATATCTTTTTTTTTTTTTTTTTGATGACAAGGGAACCCGCAGCCGCTACCGTTAGGTGCGCACTGGGTAAACTCCGCTCTTGTGCAATAGCCTGCAAACCACACAAGAGAGGTAAACCAGCCTAGGTTGCCCATAGCTGACAGGCTCACAGTAGAGAATGATATTACATATCTTGAAGTTAAGCCTGACTGCTTACCATAATAAATTAATAAAATAGGCTAACATCTCAAAACTTAAGATAAGAACTCAATTGTTGATGATTCAGCCTTAATTTATTTTAATTAACTCACATATATCACTAATAAACGACCTCAACAAAGTAGTATATCAATAAGCTATTTCAAAATAAGTGGCTTGGTTATTACTTATGTGAAACACTGTATTTTAAAAAATATATTAAGAAATGATATGACCCCGATATCACTACGATATATATATATACTAGCGTGTGCCCCGTGCTACGCACGATATATTATTCATATAGTATCATATTAGTTGTCAGTGAAAATCAAACTGAATGTAATTAAATATCATAAAATAATCGAAGTAAACCAAGACAAATATAAAAAGGAAAAAAAACACAAAGCAAATCATATTTGAAATCATAGATATGACGAACATTAACACCATCCTTAGCAAATTGAATTTAATGATTTTTCAATGCTTTTTTAATATTCAAAGTAACTCATGAAATTGTTATTGAAGAATTCAACTACTGTCTGAAATAAAAAAAAAATAGAGAGTAAATAAAAATGGTTACTTATTTTGAAAAATTAATATATTGTCAATCTATAATGATCAATTATATTTATTATTGGAAAATAATTTATATTTATTAAATTAAAATTATTAAATCTTCTAGTCTCGAAAGTCATAAAGTTTGCAAAACGAACACACATATATAAATTTTGAGTACTAAAAATTATTAACAATAGTATGCTCAGCAATATTAACATAAAAAATAAAAGAAAGGTAATAATATTTTACGCACATAAACGCCGTAATAATATTTGGTCATCAAAGCATAATGGATATTTAATCAACCTTTTTTTATTATTACAATCTTGTTTTTACAACTATATTTTTAATTCTCAAATTAATCAGTAAACAACATAAAAGCATTAATCAAATTCTTGCTTACCAGATATTTTAATCGTTTTGCTTCAAAAAATAACAAAACAATGATTTTTTAAAACTTTAGCATTTGAAGCCCCACTCCCAAGTCATTACGCAAACCTGATACACAACAAACATTTTATTAGTGATATGTTGATAATACTAAAAATTGTGTAATAATGATTGTATTATCACAATCATTGCTATAAATTGACAATAGTAGTTAGTAATGCACCAAACGAAGCATTATACATATATATTATATACTCTTTAGTAAGTAATATTGGTATTATCAATAACATTAATAATTTAAATGAAATTATTATAACCTGTCCTAAAAATATTGAATTGCGTGTGATCCCGATATATTGTTCCTTCTACCAACAAAGAAAAATAAAATAAAATTAGGATACATAAATCTGTTGCTCTAAAGAAAAATAAAATATATACAGTTAAAAAAATTCTGTAAATTAGTGACATGCACTAATATGTGATATTCATCAATAGAAAATTTCTCACCTCAAAAAATGAAAATGCACTTGCAGCTACAGGCTACTTAAAAATCATTGTAACATGTATTAGTGAATTAATGAAATTATGACTAATTGAATCAAGAAAATGAAATTACACTCTTAAAAATATGTGATAATTCAAATGAAATTATTATAACCTGTCCTGAAAATATTGAATTGAGTGTGATCTCGATATATTGTTCCTCCTACCAACAAAGAAAAATAAAATTAAATTATCTACAGGAAAAATAACTCAAATAACATAAGAAATGAACAAACCATACCTTGGTTTGGTACTTTAATTTGCTTCAATGAAAATTTCTGAAATTGTGAGCAAAATATATAATAATACATATATATGATTGATATATTAAAGATATATAAAGAAACTTTGACAAAATTTAAATTTAAAAACAAAATAATTACAAATATCCTAATTTAAATCTATCCATTTCGGTTATATAATAGTACATATATATGATTGATATATTAAAGATATATAAAGAAACTTTGACAAAATTTAAATTTAAATAAATTAATATAATAAAATTTGAGTTAATTAAATTAATTATTCTTAATCCATTTTGGTTATATAAAGATATATTAAAGATATATAAAGAAACTTTGATAAAATTTAAATTTAAGTTAATTACCATAATGAAATTTGAGTTATTTGTCGTGCAATACAAAAAAATTGGAACAAAAATTTTGGTAAACGTGGAATAATTTTGGGCCACACACCTTTTAAAAATATATAATAATACATATATATGATTATATATTAAAGATATATAAAGAATACATATATATATGATTGATATATTAAAGATATATAAAGAAACTTTGACAAAATTTAAATTTGAAAACAAAATAATTGCAAATATCATAATTTAAATATTTTCATTTCGGTTATATAATATATTAGGGAAGTATCAATTAGTATATGATTGATTCAAAAAAATAATTAATATTTAAAAAATAAGCCAACCAATAAGAAATTTTTATGAAAGTAAAATAATTCAAAATTCTAGAAAATTAGAATTTTGAGTCAAAATTGGCACTGCGGTCAACGGAGCGCTTTGCTATAATATATAATAGATAGATATGTAATTAATTCAAAATAGGGCATGTAATTAATCCCAATAGATATGGATAATCTTTTGTTGCTGATTTATCGAAGGTGAGAGAAAAAGTGTATATAGAGTTCTGATATGGTGTATCTATATAATATATATTATTATTTTTTTAGGTAAGTTGAGATAATGGGAAAATTGAGATAGTGGGGAATTAGTTAGGAAAGAATAATTACGAATTACTAATTAAAAAAAATTCAAAATTCTGAGAAAATTCTATTTGGTGAATAGTAACCAAAACCTTGTTTTAATATAGAGGAAGATAGATAGATATGTAATTAATTCAAAATAGGGCATGTAATTAATCCCAATAGATATGGATAATCTTTTGTTGCTGATTTATCGAAGGTGAGAGAAAAAGTGTATATAGAGTTCTGATATGGTGTATCTATATAATATATATTATTATTTTTTTAGGTAAGTTGAGATAATGGGAAAATTGAGATAGTGGGGAATTAGTTAGGAAAGAATAATTACGAATTACTAATTAAAAAAAATTCAAAATTCTGAGAAAATTCTATTTGGTGAATAGTAACCAAAACCTTGTTTTAATATAGAGGAAGATATTATATATATATATGATTATTAATCTATGCTAAAATATATAGATTAGGTTTTTCATTTCAATTTTAATCAGAGAAATAAACTAGGGAACTTTGTGTTTAATATGCAAAGTTCAACATATATAGAAAAATAAATACTTACTTTTCAGAACCACCGAAAATAAGTTAAATAGTATTAATGTCCTAAATGTATTTTATTTTGTTACAATCATGAATTACATATTTTTTTAAAAATTTTCATTTTGAACCCGTACTTCTTGATTCTTTATCTTATTTTTAATTACATGTCCATTCTTTATGGGTTATAATTTATAAAAGCACTTCAAATTTCAAATTTCTTAATTCCAAAATAACGTATCATCTTGCATTTTAATTTATACATACACCATCCACCAAGTGTACCTAATTGATGCTAAACTTTATATGAAATATTTGACGCACATTAGGCACTAGAAAGGTGAAGTAGGAAAAAAAAAACATCAATTAAAAAAACTGATAACCATGGCCTTCAGGGTCATCAAAGATGATCCTTTATTAAAGCAAAAAAAAGTGTTAATACAACATACAAAACCATAAACAGTATAAGCTCATCCAAAGTAGAGTGCATAAAGTTACATCACAATATCTTATAAAAAGCAACACAAGTAATTAACCAAGTAGAGGATTAAGCACTTGTCCCACAAACAACACCACCCCAGTCATATCCTCTCTTATAACAAACACAAAAGGATGATCAGCCACAAAATCCAATCTTTCATCAACCATCAATGCTCTAAGTTTAACAACACCAGCAGAAGCAGCTGCAGCTTCAGTACCTTCCTCATTCACCTCGATAAACGACTTATGAAAAACGCTCGAAACAAACAGATTCTTACCAACACTCGATGACTCCACCATCTCCGTCAAACCATCTCCGCCGGAAAACGGCAGCACCAAACCGAGCCCCTTCAGAACCTCAGAAGCCTCGAAACCGAAATTTATTTTAAATTTTGGAATAAGAAAATTATCGACTTTTACTTCTTGATGCGGGATGTGGCGTTCTATGAATTTGGACTCGGACCCGATTTTTTCTAATAAAGATGGGAGCCCGTTTTTCGAATCGGGTAGAAAGAAGTACATTGAGAATTTACGCTTATCTTGGCCTTGTTTGTATGGGAGCCCTAATACTTTGAAATCTTCGAAAGCACGAACGTATTGCTTCTTAGTGCTGGTCATGAAGGGTACTTGTATTGAGGTGCCGTTTAACAGGAAAAAGTCGTGATTTTTGGTCTTTGATGCGTCGAATTTTTCGTTCCATGCTCCTTTGAAATACACTGCATTTGCGAAGATGAGCCTAGTAGAAGCATCGACTGAACCAGATGGAAGTATTTCTTTGATCAGGCCATTTGTTTGCTTCTCCGCCCACGTATTCACATTGTTTGTTGCCTCAACGAACTATGCAAATAATTAAAAAAAAAATCGTAATAATTAGCACATAATTTTTTGAATTAGTATATTCAATTACAAAACGCAATAAGTAAAATTCGTCGAATAATATAAATCTAATCCCCCATCACCACCCTTCTATTTAGAGCGGGAGCACACTGAGTTCAAAATTGACACTTGAATTAGGAGGAAGAGAGGAATGTAGAAGACAAAAGTTGAATACTAAACGTGTAATGAAAGAACTGAGGTACGTGAATATCGATGTTGCAGTTGCATAGTATTTGTGTAATTTTCAACCAAAAATCACACTTGCCTATTAATTTCAAAGTTTAAATAAACAAATACATGAATTTTACACATTTCGCTAATTTCAGTGACAACCAAAGCTATTTTTGTAGATCACAGAACAAAATATATTTTTGTAGATTCATTTGTAACTTATGTCAACTTTACAATTGGAGTATCTGATTCATTTCCAAAATACTGTGGTTAAATGTCTCATAGCATATATTCCATTCAAAATCTCATAACTCCACCACAATTGCCTCAGAATTAAACCTTGAAACAATCACATAAACCGGACACGAAGTTACATATATAGACATCTTATGATCAAAGTAAAAATGAACCAAAGAGTTGGATTGGAATTTGGAGGTTTAATTAAAAAAAAAATCCCATGGATCTACATCAGTAAAAGTCGACAATGAAAATTGAAAAACTATTGCAACTTAATGTCATCAATTTTTCTCGCAATCCCTAAAACCCCAAATTTCAAAACAAAGTGAATCAAACCGCGTAAACATGTATACTAACCTTAGTCTGAAAATCAACAAGATTCGAAGCAGCCTTGTAAGAATTTTCCACAACATCTTTGAAAGAAGGCTTCAAGGTGAGGCTCTGATCAACCCAGACGCCGTTGGCGAAGGACAAACGGGGCCCACCCAGCGGCCCACCGTCGGCGAACAGCAGCGTCACGAGCTGTGAAGACAGCGAAGTGAGTTCTTCACTAGACTTGGACTTGAGAAAGCCCAACAACTGGTCTCGGGTCGGGCCTTTGGATCCGGCCGCAATCAAACCTAAAACGACGTGGATCGAGAGTGGTGAGAATACAAAATTTGTGTCTTTGGACTTAGTGGAGATGACATGCTTTGCCAGTGACAAGGAGACGTCCGTTTGGTTGATGATCGATTCTTGAAGGTCCATTGTTTTTGTTTTGTTTGCTGTAGTGTGTGTTTTTGAAGGTGTGATAGTGCGTGTTCTTGAGGGGAGACCAAAATGAATGAAAATGAAGCTACACGTAGTGACGAATTCGATTCCTTACGTGTTAAGACTTAAGAGTTATATATAATATATATATATATGTTAATAGATTGGAATCGGATTTCAATGCCAGATTGCCAGATGCCAAATTCCTATGACTCGGTAAGAAATATCTACTTTTAATGTGCCGACAAGAACGGTTGACTCATGTATAAATAAGTTTTTGAGCAAGGGAGTTTAGAAGTGGATGGAAGTTGTCATTGACCACAGGGGTATAACCGTATAAGTCGAGCCGAGTCGGTTCGTGATCAAACGAGCTCGATTCGAACTCGAGTTTTTCGTCGAGCCGAGCTTCACGAGCTCGAACTCTTAATGGAACTCGAGCCCGAACCCACTTATCTCAGAAAAAAGAGCTTTTTTATTTTTTAATATATTCTTATTTTTATTATTATATTAATAAATATATATTAATAATTAAAAATATATAAAAAATATTTGGCTCGGCTCCAGTTCGGGCTCGAGCTCGAGCTCGAGAGCTTGGTCTCGGCTCGAACTCGAACCCGAGCTCGAAAATTTTAGGCTCGATGGGCTCGAGCTCGTCTACTAAGGCTCGAGCTCGAGCTTGACAAAATCGCCAAACTCAGCTCGACTCGTTTACACCCCTACATTGACCGATCCACTTCTACTAACCCTAAATTAAATGTTAGATATGAGTCAATGAGCATGGGAAGAAAAGTTTTTCTAATAGTCTATTTGCTTCTCTACTGTGAGCCTGTTAGTTATGAGCAACCTAAGTTGGTTTACCTCTCTTGTTTGGTTTGATAAGAGCGGGGTTTACCCAGTGCACACCTAACGTTAGCGGCTGCGGATTTCCCTCGTCATAAAAAAAATGTTTTTCTAATAAATCTTACTTTGAAATTTGGTTAGTTGGCCCGCTGTTCAGAATATTTGAATAATGGGCTATGGCCTTGATTTCTATTTATTTATAAGAATTATTTCTATGTTTTTCTTCCATACATTTCATTTTGGTTTCCAAATCTACTAGAGATGGTTGGAATTAGTTAAGTGATACGACATGTCGTGATTGGAAAATTTCAACATTAAAAAAATTAGAAATGATTATTGGGTCGAAGCATCGGTTTCCATTTGCTCACAGTTGAAGGAAAAACATTATCTTTATGACATGTAATGCAATTTATTAGTTAATTTATTCGAGCAAAATTCTTATATAGCATCGAAAATCATGCACGGTAAAAGCTTGACAAAAAAGTTCCTGTAAATTATTGGTGAGACATTTTTAATATTGTAGAATTCTAATGCAATAATATATAATTAATGTAATCAAATTTCAGTTTATTGTACAAATGAATTTCATTAAATGTTTAGCTATATTTATATAGTTATTTGGTTTGAGGAATTTGTCTACCACTGCCTTACTTTTTGGATTGTTTTTGTTTTTGATGTTTTGCAAAATAGTTTTATCAAAACAATTTTACAGTATAAATAATGTTAACATCCTGTTTGGTTGACTATCTATCTATTCTATTATAAAAGTATGGGTGTTTCTTTGAATTTTTGATCTACCTAAAATAACCCTATAAAATTCAATTTTTAATGGTAAAAGAGTCACACAATAAATAATTATAATAAAACATCATATATCCACAAGGTATAATAACATTAGGATTCTATAAATTAACAAAAAAGAAGAAAACCAATAGGACTCTATATATATTTGAATTTTTATTAGTCCCGGTCATGAGAATGGGCCAAAAAGTTTTTGAAGCATTTACCAAAAAATTCCATTATCTTAATGACATTCATGATAATTAATGTCTCATTAACAAAAAGTACATATTTGAATATAAAAAATTTAAATATAAATTTCAAAATATCAAAAGTAAATATAAGTAATCACTAAATAAGTTGAAATATTCAAAATTGTCATTTATTTAAAATATTCAAAATTGTCATATGTAAGAATGAATATTGATGATACATATAGATTACTGGAAATTGACAACCTATTTTCTTGATTATTAAGTGAAAAACACAAAATAAACTGATTAGCCTATGATTATTTTTTTATTTCACAGATGTTGATGAAATTCTTGAAAGAAGAAATTCAATTTTTCATGTATCAGATTTGTTTCTCAACTTTGAAACACATTAGTATTTGGCCAAACTCAGAATATCAACACATTTGAAACAAAGAAAAAATAAATAAAAAAGTAAACTTTGATCTTGATTATTCCAAAGCAAAAGAAAGAGTTTGATTTTGGAGAATATTTTATTTCAAGATCAATGTACGTGTCGATAGTGGATAAGACAAGAAAACAGGAGAAATTTTATGAATAAAATCAAAAAGATTAGGATGATAAAAACGAAATGAATATTGAGTTGGAAGATTACTATGTTTTGAGTTGGAAAATGATTAGGATAGTCACATAAAAAGTGAAATATAAGTGACATATAAAGAGTAGCATATAACATCATTCTTTAATAAGAGGAAAGAGCTAAGGCACCATTATATTAAGAAAACAAACACAAGAATGAACAAATGAGCATGAATTTACATATGATTTTATTTATGTACTTCACTATCTAGATTTTGTTTTTTAAAAGCTTATAGTTTTAATGTATTAGCTTTTTTTTGTTAATCAAATTTTGCCTTTCAAATAATTTTAGTTTACTGAATAATAATTCGCTAAGCTAAATAATTATAAAAAATATTAAATATATAGTATTTCTAAGTAAATAATGTTTCCAAAATGACTATATAACTGAATTATCATAATGATGTCAAATGATCACGAGCTGTGCACATTTTATTTACTTGCTTATAAAGCATATATAAGTTTGCAACAAACATTCTAATATGAAAGTATGGGTGTTTCTTTGAAATTTTGATATACCTAAAATATCCTTATAGATTTTATTTTTTAATGATAAAAGAGTCAATTAATAAGATATATAATTTGATTAGGTTTCTACTTAAATTTATTAACTTACTTAAATCAAGAGACCCGTTTGATACAAATCATGGAATGAGCCAGTTTACTTTAATAATTATGTGGCCCATTACATTAACTACCGAACTGGAATTAGATCATTGTTATGAAAATAGATTGAGTGAAATTGGGAATGAGCCCATTTACTTTAATAACTATGGGCTACATCGTTACCCAAATTATACACTAAAACTATTGTATTTTTCTTTACAAGGAGATAAAAGTTTTAAAAAATGTGGAAAGAAAGACAGACGGCTTAGATAGTTGATTGCACTATTTGATGCCCTCGAGAAATTAATAAGAGAAGAAGGCAAACGAAGCTACTAATGTTAATTATTGTGTGGCATAATTGATGTGTGTGCATAATTATTTAAAAAGTATAAAGAATTTTTTTTATTAATTTTATTATTTTGGTATAATTTTTTATTATTATCATATATGTTGTATGATTTTATGCAAGCATAAAAAGGTAAAACTAATTCTATCATAAAAATATAGATATTCTTTTAGAACTTTTAGTTCACATAATAGGTCCTTATGTGTTATTTTTAAATGACAAAAAAGTCAAAAATATAAACAAGATTCGTATATATCTACAAAATGTATTTATTACATTAGAATTCTAAAACATGTAATTCATATGTAATTTGTAATAAATTATGGCATTTGATAGATTATCTGATTATTATCTGAACAAAAAAAAATCTTAACTATTATCTAATTAAATTATTTTACAATGATATATCTACTTATATTAGTTCTATAACCATATCTATAATAATATATAATAATATATTATAAAAGCCACCTGAGACGTGTCAAGTGCATTGTCCTTCGTCAGAAAATTTAAAATTCTATAATGGGGTTTTCCATACTAACAATCTATCTATCTATTTCTTACTATTCTATATTCAAATATATTTTTTAGATTTTTGGTATATTTAGAATACCTTTATACAATTTTTTTTAAATGATAAACAAGTTAAATAATAATTAATTATAATAATAATAAGTTATATATACACTAATGTGTATAATACATAAAAGGACAAAATAAATTTGCATTAGAACTCTAAAAGATTAAACGTAGATATAATTAATTATCCCAAATAATTAATTGTATTAACCGTAATTAGACCATAATATTATGTTTCATTTTATATATCTATCATCAAATGATTTTTAGAAGACATATGCTATAATGACTTTAGAAAAGATGAAACAATAAAAGACCATATAACTATTCTATTGTTTAGCCATAATGAAGAGGTGAAAATCATTACTGATTCACAAATAGCCCTAAATTGCCGATGAACATATGTATAATTTGTCTATCCTAATTGACAACTCATGAGTCAAAACAAATTTGAATTATCTACAACAATAAAAAGTCTAATTATTTAGAACTCTAATGAAATTTGATATAAATATGGACCGTAGAGTTATACAAGATTATTATTATTTATTCATTCAATTATTTAAAAAAGAAAAAAAGAAAAAAATTTATATCTATATATTATAGAAAAACTTTATAATAAGCATGTTATACTCGGAGTACACTAAATAAGGAGAATAGTCAGTTTGATTAATTTTATATATATATTTTAAAGAGAGTAATATTATTATTGTACATTTTTTTGTGACGCTTGACTAATGACCATTAGTTAGACGGAGTCAATAAGATTTATAAAAGAAATTTTTATTGGAAGATATGATTATCTGTCTAAAGTAAGTGGACTGCAATGTAATTATGCAAAATAAGAACGATATGGTATATTCCGAATATGTCTATTTATATATGAACGTATAAGATTTAAAAAAAAATTAACTATATATATTATATATATAGTTTTTTAGTTAAGAAAGTAGAGTAAAAAGTGCAAGTGTTCAAACAAGATATTCAATTAGTTTGGCCAGATAAAAATTAAGCTTATTAATAAGACCAATTCACTAAACGGTGCACATGTATATACTTTTTTCAATCACTTGTTCTTCAACTACATATATCATACAAGTAGCAATCAATTGTCGGTCACGCATTATATGATTATAAAAAACTTCTATTATCTAAAGTTTCTGAATCATGATTATCAATAAACGAACTTGACTTGAGTGCTCCAAATGGATTATGTAGGTTTATGTACACTTCTAATAGAAACACATTAAATGACCTTAAGAGAAATATGCCACTGTATGTTATGAATTAAAATTAAGAAAAAAAACAAGAAGACTACGTAAATATACAGACTTTAAGTCATAATGAAGAGACTTGTCAATATAGAAAGAACTTGATGAAACTAATGAAGAATATACGTTTTTGATTCATAAAAATTAAAAGAAGATATTTACAAAATGACATATGAGTTTATATAGTTATATTACTTTAATTTCTTTTGATGTTGATTGAACATTTCATTCAATCAAAATTTAATCTTTTAAATAATTATAGATAGTTAATGGATTGCTTCTTTAGTTAAGTTATTAGAGAAGATTTTAAATATAAAACAACATCAAGTTGAACGATATTTATTTATACGAATTATTTAAACGAGATTATATTATTCACGTGCAACGCACGTGTCGTTTACTAGTTCTGAAAAATAAAAGTCAACTGTAAAACTTAAAAACAGATAAAACCTGTTCTGCAAAATAGCAAATTCTGGAGTTTTATTTTTCAAAAACAAAAAGTGAGAACAAGCCACCAAACACCTTTTTCATATTTTTAGTTTGCAAAAACAAAAATACACTTTAAAAACAGTCATCCAAACAGATTGCACACAAACTAATATTATCCAAAAGGGTGCAAATACAAAATATATAAACTAAAGATTCCATAACAAAAGTTTGCGAACTACCTACGGAAAACAGGGCATTGCAGAACAAATGGGTATTCAGAGTTAAAAATAAACTAGATATGTAAAAGGCGATATTGATAGTCAAAGAGTTCCAGCAAAGGGAAGGATTGGCTACATCAAGATGCTTTTACCCATCACCAAGTTGACCGTCATCCACCTGGTTCTAAGTAAGGGTGACAAAATGAGTTCAAAATCATAGTTTCAACCCAATTAAACTAATTTGAGTTGGGTTGGGTTTGAGTTGGATCCTAAGAACTTTTAGTTGGTTCTTAATTGGTTCTGAATTGGGCTCAATTATATTTCAAGTTAAACCCAAATTAACTGCCAATAATCTAAATAAATAAAGAACAAAATGGAAGGTATTGAGGGTTGGACTTGGTTCCCTCTCGATTGAGCTTGGTTCCACCTTAAACTCATTAAGTACCCAACCCATTTAAAAATCAACCAAATCTCAGCGCAACATGTCCATTTGCACCCTAGTTCTAAGTATTGTTGTTGAGAATTTGCATCTTAATGAGTGTTAGATGTAAAGACGAAGTTACTCCATGGAGATTTGGATAAAAGATTATATGGTTCATTAAAAATATTTTAATAGAACAAGAAAGAAAACATTGTGTATGCACTAAAAAAAGGTTTGTACAAACTCAAACATGCTAGGACACTGTGATACAAGATGTTTGACACTTTTATGAGCAAGAATGCATTTATTAAATGTCAAATGAAAGTTGATGTTTCAACTAGTTGTTATATTATTTTCTTTTTATACGTGGATGACATACTTATTGCACACTCTACATGATATTCGACATGAGATCAACTAGTTGAAACATCAACTTTCCGCAGGGGTGTATTCAAGCCATTTTAATAACCCAATGGGCAATGTAACGCTTTTAAATGAATCCCATTACATGACATTTTACAACGCAGCACTCAATTAATTTGTCCATAAAAAAGCAATAAATTACAGGAGATTGCAAAAATTGATATCTTTACTATAGTCAATCTTGACTAATTTAAAATTGTAGAAAGAGAAAAAAAAATATAATACTTCAAATCTATGCAGATAATATGCAAGATTTCCTATACTTATACTCTTATATCACTCGTAACCTTTTAACCTACAAACTACTATATATAAGTTACTCAACGTCTCACTTATACATCCAAATCCAATGAATTTAAATAAAACCATCAAACCCTAATTTAATATATGGCTCATATGATTGCTAAAACCTTGTTATTAATTTTCACCCTCTATTCTACCACCTTCGCATCAACTTCATCTTGTTTTTTCACAAAAAAATATACAGTCTATATTCTTGATGGACTTTCTAATACTCCGTTACCCTTAAAATTTCATTGTTTTTCGGGCAACCATGATCTTGGTAATCACACACTTACGACTATCAGTTACTTCTGGAGTTTCGATTTTTGTGATAATTATTTCACAACATTATTCGCGTGCAGTTTCTCATGGGGTTCGAAGCATCAAGGTTTTAAGGTTTTTACTTCGAAATTTGGTAAAAAATATTGTAACGACGGTCATTGCCGTTGGACTGCGAAAAATGATGGTTTTTATATAGACGATGGCGGATCTATTGCTACACCAATCAAATTGTATGATTGGTTAGGCTAACATACAATCTTATATTATGTATTGATTGTTCTGAAATATATAAAACTTCGACATTTCACAATTTTTTCTCTTCAGTTTTTGCAAAAGTATGTACATACAAATGCTTTTTAATATCTGCAAGTGTGTGATTATGTAGAAGATACCTCCAATGGAATTAACTTTTGATCTGAAAATATAATTTATACATTGACTTACAATTCATGTGTTATATATATATACTTTGATGTGAAAACTATTAGAACCTTATAATTTATGGGCTATGTAAAAGGACCATCTTCGAGTTTGGATAATTACAAAGCACCTCTCTATTATCATACTCCGTTTAAGAAAGAGGTATTTTAAAATCTTTTGATATATTGACATTTAATGTTCAATTTCAAATCTTTCTACAAACTTATAATAAAATTTCAGATTTATAAAATTAGTATAAGCAACAAAATATTCAAAAAATTTGTAATTTGACAATTAAAGCGAATTTTGTTAATAGAAAATTAGTTAAAAGTATATCACTATTGGTATTAATTTAATTATTAATTCACGATAATTATTTTGTATATAAGAAGTTTATCACTTTTGTGAAATTTTTCGGTTTGTATTTTTGTACATTAATATTATCAAATATATTCTGATATATCACTACAAGAAATTTCACATCTAGTAAGGAAAATATTTGTTACTTAAAATGACTAAATCGTCACTAGAACTTTTCGTAACGATACTTTCGTTACGCATGATTGTCCTGTAAAGCCCGTCGCGAAAAGTTCTCGCGACAAACTTGTTATGTCGTTACTAATGTATTTGTAACGAAAAGTTAATTCCTCACAAAAACTTTGTTTGTAGTAACGATTTTATTGTCACAAAAAACATGTCAATTGCGTTACAAAAAGAACTTTCGTTACTAAAAGTTAATTTTATTCTTTTATTATAATAATTTATGCAATAATAATTTCGTTACAAATAGTTATAGAGACAAAATTGTGTCCTTACCAATAATAAAAATAATTATATATATTAATATTTAATATTAACTGCTTTGTCACAAAAATTAAATGCGACAATTACAAATCAAGAACATAGCTAAAACAACATTAACAATTCAAGTACATTTATAATTACAAATTAAACTAAAGCATCTTTCCAATTGTTACAAAAGAATGTTAAATATAATTTCTATAATATACTATCTCCAATGAGACAATAAGGGAGAGTATGCTTCAAAAGAGTATCACTACAGTTTAACCAAATGATCAAAATACATGATTTCTCAAATTCGAACTAAATGCTTCAAATCAGGTCATTTACTCCAAAAACCTGCATATAAACAAATGATCAAAATTTGACTAAGTGTAGAACCCAAAATGCTAAAAGAACAAAAACAATTCAGCAACTTGTCTTACTAAGTCATAAGAACTAAGGATGTTGAGAAGAATAAAGACTTAAGAAATAAGGAAAAAGGAAAGCCAACCAACCTTTGACAAAAGATGCTAGCAAGTACCTGTTTGCATAACAATTTCCCTGCACACCTTCTAATTCACCGTGTTATCTTCTATTTGGACATAGATAAGAAAGCCTCAACTGCAGTTGGGCGCCAATCTTCGTTAGGACTTCTAACTTGAGTACTCCAACAAAGTGGTCAACGAATCAGGTATAACCTACAGTAAGATTATGAATATCAAATAAATCCCTAGATATTGATAGGTCAAGAATGCAAAATACTCTAAGCAATTTCAGAACATAATCACAGTCTTTTGCACAAAATAACGAAATAGGCCAAGTGAAGTCGAGAGCCGTTCCAAATGAGGTTGCTAGTCAAGAAAACATAGAAGATTAGTATTTACTTATAGAAGTAGGAAAACAATTTGTACTCTACGCAAAACTGCTCAAATAATGATTTTATTTATGTAAAACCAACAGAGAGTCTCTAAGCATGTGGTTGGAGTCCAGACTGATTGAACTTGTTTGGATGGTTTCAAGTTACAATCGACTTTAAATCCCTTGAAGCTCATTTCAAGCTACTTTTCTAATCATTGTAGCGATTTCAAATGGCTAAGATTTGGGAGTCATTTCAAATCCATTATCAAAATCCATTCCTCAAATTCCAGCCGTCCAAACACACTCTAAGAGTAGAATACAGTGCTGAATGTCAAAACCTTCACCAACTTACATTCAGATCAATCTCTTCACCTCCACTCCCAAATCTTGTTGCTCCAAAGGAATTGAGTACGGCGGAAACAATCTACAAGATTAAAGACCAACAACATAAACATGCGTATCTGTGCTTGTAAGTTCTTCTGAGAAATCATTCTATTTACCCGATTGAGATGAGGAAAAGCTCCATCTCCCTACTCACAGCAGCAACAGATTTGTTGTTAGGGTGCTCTTCTTTGTACTGCTTCCTGAAATCCTCCCCAAATTCATCATACAAAACCAAAAAAACAAATTAACAACAAAAATTCACACGAAATACATAAAGAAGTACCAAATATTATCAAGCAATTATTAAAAAAATCATACATGAAAACGAAAAAGGCACTGGCAGGCCTCTTAGGTTTGTTCGAATCCTTAACCAGCCTGCCCTTCTACACCGGCTTCTTCACAGAAAGCCCGAGGTACCATCCTCCGTCACCCCAGAATGAAGGGGGTTCTCAATTCTCATCGGAGTTATTTCACAAAGATTTGCCAACCCTTAGTTGTTGACTCATACTATTTCGTCAAAATTTGCTCATACTATTTCGTTTAATCGTCTTTCGAACGAAGCACCAAAAAGCACAAAATAGAACCCTCTTTTTGTACAGGGTTTTTCAATCGAAGCACAAAAATCACAAAATAGAAAAATAAAGGGAAGAAATTTAACCTCTTCTCAGATAATTGCACAGCCAAAACAAATGTATGCAGGAGACGATGAGAATGTTTGATGCTCAAACTATTTCGTTGAATCGTCTTTCTCGAAGCACAAAAAGGCACAAAAGAGAAACCCTCTTCTGGTACGGCGGTATAAAAATGGAGAACATGTGGAGAACTCGAGAGTTGCGACCTCGGGCGACGGCAAGTTGCCCTATAGAGAAGCACCGAAGTGAAGCACAGAAGAAGTGAAGAAACCAAACGCCATCATTTTGGGGGAAAGAGTGAAAAAGAAAGAAAAATATGAGCTGTGAATATATTATTTGTTTTGTCTTGAGTATCTTCACTAAATACATATAAAAATATTTTATAAGCAACATTTGTTTTAAATATTAGTCTTTTCTTTATCTTTGAATTTAATCTATTATGAATTAGATCCTTTAAATTTATTTCACTTTTCATTAATAGTTTTTATTTATTTATTAGTTAATAAAATTTTTGATAGAGTGTATTTATTTACCCACCAATTTTAAGTGAGAATTTGTCGAACACATAATCCTTAAAAGAAAAATGGATCTAGTTTATATTTAAATTAAGATAAAATTAATATTATATTCAATTTCTGATCAAATATGAAATTTAAATTAATTTTCGTTTTTTGTTTATAAACACATCCCAAATTTAAAGAGAAAACACCAATACCAATATAAGAAGAAGTCAATCAAATGACAAATAGGGAAAAATCACAACCAAACAACAAAGATTTCTTTGCAACCAAGTTTAATATAGAGGAATTTAAACCTTCAAAAAACTTAGGGATTTGAAGGGGCTGAGACCTCCATATCTGGAGGAGACTATGTCGTATAGTGGTGGCTCAAGGGTGGTAGACGGCTGACCAATATGGCTTCGCGCAGCGGAGGAGATGTTACGGTGGTGGCTGTGGTGGTTTACGCCAATTTGGTGGCACCCTTCTAATGTTTTTTGTGAAGATGTGGAGAATGGAGAATATATGGTGGGAATTTTACCGTCGGGAACATAAAAGAAATGGTTCAAACTATTAAACTTTTTGTAAGGAATTATTGTTGTTACAAAATAAATTTATTATAACAATTTAAACATTGTTACGAAAAGATACACGAAATTGTTACAAAAACATTTAATTGGAATGGGTTTTTTACTTTGGTAACGAAGAGTCATTTAAAGTAACGACATATTTACTTTGTTACTAAAAATATATATCTTTTGTAACAAAATCTTAGTTTTTGTAACGAAAAAGCATATTCGTTACGAAAAAATACCTTTTTTGTAATGATTGACGTTCTTTGTTACGAGAAAGCAGTTCTTGCGACAAATTATTGCTTCGTTACAATTATTTTTGTCATGAGAAGTGCATTTTCTTGTAGTGTATTTTTATGTTACATTATATAATTTAAATATGAACTTTTTTTATAACAACTCATAATGAATTAGAAATGTATGGTTTTGTTTGGGTTTGTTTTCTTCGGCCATGTTTGGTTTTGTTTTGGTCTATTTTGTCCCAAAAATCTGATCAAAGTATTTGGCCTACATAATTTGGGCCAGAAAAATTCCAAAAATTTTGGCCAAAAAATTTTGGTATCCAATTTCAAATCATTTAATTTTTCAGGACCCACCTTCCATTGTGTAGGTCAAATATTAGTTACATATTTCATGGCCCACTTGAAACCCATCAATCCTTTTATAGCAATTGTTTGGAAAGTCAAGAATATAGATTAAATTAGTTAAAAGTATATCACTATTGGTATTAATTTAATTATTAATTCACGATAATTATTTTGTATATAAGAAGTTTATCACTTTTGTGATATTTTTCGGTTTGTATTTTTGTACATTAATATTATCAAATATATTCTGATATATTTTTATGTTACATTATATAATTTAAATATGAACTTTTTTTTGTAACAACTCATAATGAATTAGAAATGTATGGTTTTGTTTGGGTTTGTTTTTTTCGGCCATGTTTGGTTTTGTTTTGGCCTATTTTGGCCCAAAAATCTGATCAAAGTGTTTGGCCTACATAATTTGGGCCAGAAAATTCTGGTATCCAATTTCAAATCATTTAATTTTTCAGAACCCACCTTCCATTGTGTAGGTCAAATATTAGTTACATATTCCATGGCCCACCTGAAACTCATCAATCCTTTTATAGCAATTGTTTGGAAAGTCAAGAATATAGATTAAATTTGTATCAATTGTTTTATTATTTTAAAAAATGTGTTCCAAATTAGTTATTAACTTAATTACTCAATTATTAAAATTTGACAACATTCAATTTAATTTTATGCATTTATTGCACATTCTTTATGTAGATATTTAATAACTTATTTATATATTAAAAAATATTATAATATAATATGTATATATCAACTAATATTGTATATATATAATTATTCATCTATATAATAAATATTACAATCTTAATATTATATATAACTTTCAATCATTATTTAATCACAGATAAAAACTAGGACGATTTGACTTCTTTAGTAAATTATGTTCCCTTTGGAAACAAAATCAAATACAATCTCACAAAAATAACTCACTCAAAAATCAATTCTCGAACTAAAATAAAACACAATCTTATCAATAATGCACGTGTAAAAAAATTTCACCAAAATATCGAACCAAACATAGCCATATATTCCACCCATTTGATATTTAATTAACCAACGCTTCTGAATATTTGTCCCTTATTTGTTTCCATTTTTATGAAAATTTTATTGGAAATATGTGTACAGGTGAAAATAATATGACGGTTGGTATGTCTATTTATATTTGAAATTATTTTAAATTTATAAAATATTGAATCAATAGTAATAGATTGATTAATATTTGTCCTCTATTGATAAGGAACGGATCACCCTTGGTCTGTTTATTTTTTTTCTCTTGCACCACTAAAACATTTGATAAACGTCAAAGTTAATTTTCTCTACTCTTATTTTTGGGGAACAATTGTACCATGAGCAACGTGAAAGTGGATCATCAAATACAAGTGAAACTATTAATGTTAGATCACATAATCGACCATGTGAAACTCATTAGTATCGTGTTCATTTAATGAAATTGTACGATGAGCAACACATATCCTCACCATTTTATTTGATGTATCATTTATTTAATTTTGTTCTTCTTAAATAATTTTGTCTTATTTAATAATATATTTTGACTTAATTTATTTATATTTAATAGTATATTTTAACTTAAGTCATATATGTAAATATTTGATAATTTATTTATTTATTTTAAATTGTAACATATACAAATAAATATTTATCTATAATATAATTATTACAATCTTAATATTATAATATAACGTTTAATCATTATTTAATCACTTACAAACAAAAACTGTCATGATTTGACTTGCTACAGTAACTTATGTTCCCTCTCAAAACAAAACCAAACACTATATCACCAAAAAAACCAATCAAAAACCAATTCTCAAATTAAACCAAATACTATCCCACAAGTAATGCACGTGTCCCCAAAAAATTCTCACCAAAATAATTAACCAAAACAAAACCAAACATACCCTAAGTTTTGAACTTTACAGATATTTTAATTTGTTAAATATTTTTAATGTTTTAAAATATTTAGGAGATTCTTTCCCATCTCTTTATTTATATTCAAACACATTTTGTCCACGTGGCATATGTGTTAGTGTAATACTACTAGCTATGGAATGAATATTTCTATTCCAATTTTGTGTTCCATCTCCTGTTCCAAGAAGGAGATGAGAACACGTGTATAAATTTAACTGAAAACTAACACCGTCTATTTCCAAAAATATCCTACTTTGCCTATACTTTTCCTTCTTAATTCCATTTTTGCCCCTCTCTCTCACAGAAATTCGTGATTTCTCTCAAACTCCCATTCTCTCTCTTCCTCCTCTCTCTATTCAAGCAAAGAAAATGTCAATTTCCAACCAAATTTTGAAGAAAATTGCAAATATTATTTCAAATCGGCGGCAGCGGCATATTCTCGTTAAATTTGTCGGCAACTTTTCAACACCGGTAACTCTACTTCATCTTTTAACTAATTACTCTGTAATGCTCAAAGCTATCAATCTGTAGAATGATCCTAGAAGATTTGTAAGCTATAGCAATAAAAATTGCAAATTTTTATTATCGAAAGCCAATTTGTATCTTAACCTCTTGAAGCCTTTTACTTTGTCAATTTTCTTTTAGGAATTTCATTTCATTTCTTTTGTTGAAAAAATTACAGTAATATTGGATACAGTGATGTTGAAAATACATATACAGTAATTTCTTTTAAATTGCAGCATAGAAAAAATATATAAAAGTACTTGTAATCATTGATCCTTTTAAGTTTATGGATATGTTCATTAATATATATGATATGTATAAATAATCAAAATTTTCATTTAACAATTAAGTATTTAGTTTATGTTATTTCAGTATAGACATCGACAGACAATGAAAACAATATGGCCACGGTGTTTGAGATTTTTAGGAGAAATCTCAAGGTGAACCAGGAAAATTAAATATTGATAGGAGCTCTTTTGGGCAGACTATAGAAAATTTACGAGCTCTATCTTACCTGATTAAAGTTGGGCGGCAGAAATAAAGATGATAGAAGTAATCTAGTTTGTAAGTAGATCTTTGCATGACCATAAGTAGATTCATTTCTTTATAATTATATCTCCATTTCATATAATTGTATTTTTAATTTTTGTCAATGTCTATATCAGTCCCGAGAAATGCACCTAATGCCGATGCAATTCTGCCTGGGGTGGTCTTGAACAATCACTTTATATTCAAACTTGACTTTAAAGACTGAAAAGTAGTGGAACGATTCAAGAATATTTTTCTTTCACTTAAATTATTGTTCTTCCAATGCGCTAGTATTCTTCTAAGAAACTAGTATTCATCAATAATATTACCTAGCAGTTGATGTTGGAATCTGTTGAGGTTGGAAAAGAACCGATGCCATATAGGAGCAATGTCAATGAAGCAAGTTATGCTCAACTACTAAATAAGAAATGTGCATGGGGTACTACTATGAAGGGTGCTACTCACTACTAAATAAGATTTTATATAATAGGATATCAGATTTTAAATAATGTCCTATTATAGACATGGCAATTGAAGTTTCATTATGAGATCAAGCTGATACTCATTGTTTACTCGTTGTATTTTTAGTAATATTGCTCAAGTATAGCGTCCGATGAAGCAACGATGGTTTGGAGACCCTTGCTAGCTTTGGTTTGGCTGATTCACTTATACCATACTGTATTCAAAATCTTAGTTAACTTATCCTATACAAGCTTTTCTTCATATTAAGGTGTGAAACATATTTTGAATATAAGTTATTCCAATTGAAATATAAGGATTCTAAACTTCAGTTAGCACCACACAAAACTGGGAACATACACGCATGCTCACAAACACGATTAGACAAAGAAATTTACTACATTTTACTCACCTTGACTCATATCTTACACCCTTTCAGTAACATAGTAAATGAACATGACATGATAACTACTATTTGCATCTCTTTATTCTGCATAAACATGATCATAATTAACTGCACGAATCCCATCAAAGACGATAAACCTTTATCATAGATAGAGAGATGACATAATTTACAAACTCTTGCAAACGAAAACTCGCAGATCACAATATAAAATCCAAACACCTACTTTAGGAGATTATTTCTTCTAGATTTTCTTTTCTTGATCTTCTAATGATGCTACTTCTTCCTTGATTAAACTAACTGGCCAAAACAACATATTACAAACAAACACACTCTCTGTGGTAATGAAAGCTATCATTCACAAAAAGAAACTGATTTCTGCATACTCAACTACAACAATAACTACACAATCTATACAATCCAAGATCACAGCTTTTACTGCAAATCTAAGCATACTTCAACAAAATTTCACAAAAAAAGCTACTTATTACCAAAGGTTGATTAATAAGACCAAAAAAATATCACAAAAATGATAGCCTGCGCATAAACAAATTCATAACTTCACTTTTTCTCATCCGCTTTCTCGTGTTCACCTTGATGCATGGATTTGTGCAACTCAATCATGTCCAATTCTTGTGTCTTAGAAATCTATTGCTGTGCATGTAAAATGTAATAAATAAATTAGATAGGTATAACAAACAAAACTTGTAATAATAATTAACTTTCTCAATGATATATAACCACCTGTAGTAATTCTGTTAAGCTCTTTTTACTTTGCCCCTCTCGTCTTAAATTAAGAGATAAATTAAATTTTGGTTGATAACCGGATTGAACACCTAGAAGAAGCAATGCAACATCATAATTACAAAAAAATAGAGTATTTAAAAATGTTTTGTCATTAAAAGAATTTAGCCAATGTATCGGTGCAAGCTGGACTGATTCTTGTGGCCAAAATGAATGACTTTCAATAGGAAAAGAAGCTTGAATCAAAACTACCAAATCGGTATTCCTAGTTATCAAATAAAAATATGAGAAATATAATTAGCTTAGACTATTGTAGAATATTGTAATCACATAAGACTTCATTAGCATTAAAAACACATGAAAAAGAACTTGTGACAGCTGCGAAATAGCCCAGTTGGATGAAGGGCTAGTTACCCAGTTGGATCGGCGAAAGCTGTGGCCCGGTTGTACAGTCCTTCAGGCTCCATAACTCAACAATCTCCCGCTTGGAGACTGAACTCAAAAGTAATCATCTCTCGATCTTCCATCCAATAGCCCATAATGGTCTCGGCAGTGCCAAGCCTCGCTTCTTAGTTACTGAGGCCAATTGAAGCCATGCATAGCTTCAATTTCTCAAATGTGACACTCTTAGTCAACATATCAGCAGGATTCTCATCATCTCGAATCTTCATAAGTTGCAAGATTTTTCTTTCCAAGAGATATCTTATGTAATGATACTTCAATTCAATATGCTTAGTTCTCGAATGAAACGCTGGATTCTTTGCCAAGTGAATAGCACTCATACTATCAGTATATAGAACACTATTCATTTGATCCTTCCCCAATTCACCCAATATTTTTTGCAACCATACCATCTCTTTACTAGCCTCAGTCACTACTACATACTCAACTTCTGCAGTAGACAAGACCACGACTTTCTGCAACTTAGAAGCCCAAGAAATCGTTGTACCACCCAAAGTAAACATATACCCGGTTGTACTTCTTTTTTTATCAAGATCACTTTCCGCTAAATCAGCATCGACAAATCCTTCCAATTCGACACTTTTGCCTTCAAAACATAAGGCCTTTTCCGTAGTACCTTGCAAGTATCTTAGGATCCACTTCACTGCTTTCCAATGTTGCTTGCCCGGATTTTCCATAAATCTACTAACTACTCCCACTGCATGCACAATATCAGGTCTAGTGCACACTATCGCGTACATTATGCTACCAATTGCTGAAGCATAAGGAGTCTTCTTCATGTAAGCACGATCCTCATCACTACTAGGCGAATCCTTGTTAGATAGCTTAAATTGGCTACCCAACGGAGTACTTACTGGCTTTGCATCATGCATACTGAACCTCTTCAAAACCTTTTCGATATACTCAGCCTGCAAAAGATACAACTTTCCTGCCACCTTATCTCGATTAATCCGCATACCCAAAATTTGATTTGCTTCTCCAAGATCCTTCATAGCAAATCGTTCAGACAGTTGCTTCTTCAACTTACTCAATTCTCGAGCACACGATCCTGCTATTAACATGTCATCAACATACAATAGCAAAATAATATAACTATTGTCAAACCTCTTGAAGTAGCAACAATGGTCGGCATTGCAACGCACAAAGTCAATCTCATGCATGAATCCAACAAACTTCTTGTACCACTGTCTAGGAGCTTGTTTCAAACCATACAAGCTCTTCTTGAGCTTACACACTAGCTCAATGTTTCCTTCAGACGAGTACCCTTCTGGTTGCATCATATAAATATCTTCTTCAAGATCACCATGAAGGAATGCCGTTTTTACATCCATCTGCTCTAACAACAAGTTTTCTGCAGCAACCATACTCAAACACCAAACGAATAGTGGTTAATTTCACAACAGAAGTAAAAACATCAGTATAATCAATACCATATTTCTGCTGAAATCCCTTCACAACCAGTCTCGCCTTGTAACGTTTGCTTCCATCCGCCTCTTCTTTAATTCTATAAACCCACTTGTTATGCAGAGCTTTCTTTCCCTTTGGAAGGTCAACAAGTTCCCAAGTATCATTGGACTTTAGAGAGTTCATCTCGTCATCCATCGCAAGTTTCCACTTGTCCCCATACTCACATTGACTAGCCTCTGCATAACATTCAGGTTCACCACTATCAGTCAATAATACGTAATGTAAAGAAGGCGAATACCTATCTAGTGCATGACGCTGTCTGCTAGATCTCCACAGCGGAAGTGTCGGCATACTCGGTTCTGCCTCAACGGTTGCCTCAACAACTACCTCATCATTCTGCGTAGCTTTGCCTCCACCCGAGTTAGAGATATCTAACTCAATAACCTCGGGATTTTTAGCCTGAGTACCCGTATTATCAGATTGTGATGCTCCCAACCTATCCTTGTACAAAACCTGTTCATTGAATATAACATCTCGACTACGGATTATCTTCTGATTCTGCTCATCCCAAAATCTATAACCGAATTCATCACCACCATATCCAATGAACGTACACTTAACAGATTTAGCATCTAACTTACTTCTAGCAGTAGCATCAATGTGAACGTATGAAACGCACCCAAATACACGAAGAAACGACAGATTTACCTCCTTACCATTCCAAGCCTCCTCCGGTATGCTATTACCCAACGGAGTTGATGGTCCCCTATTAATCAAGAAAGCAGCAGTGTTAACTACATCAGCCCAAAACATCTTCGGCAACCCACATTTCAATCGCATGCACCTAGCACGTTCATTCAGAGTTCTGTTCATACGTTCTGCAACCCTATTTTGTTGAGGAGTTCCTCTCACAGTCTTTTCCATTCGAATACCATTCAGATCACAGTATTCCTTGAACTCAGCGAGTTCGTACTCTCCACCATTGTCAGATCTCAAACACTTCACTTTCAGACCTGTTTCGTTTTCTATAAGGGCTTTCCTCATCGATGAAAGTCATGTAGTATGACGCACCACCAAGAGATGTGAATGGTGCAGGACCCCATAAATCGCTGTGCACCAACTCCAGCTTTTCGTTCTTTAAGGTCCTGCCTCCCTTCGAAAAACTTACCCTTTTCTGTTTTCCGAGTATACAGTCCTCACACAGGCCAACATCGACTTTCTTCAGGCCTGGCAGCTTCCCTTTCGAACAAAGCTCCTTCATCCCCTTATCGCTCATGTGGACAAGTCGGCAATGCCACAAATCTGCATCACTGTTTTCTCTTGCGAGAGAAATACAATCTTTAGTATTGGATGTCATATACAATGTACTCTTTTTCTTACCTTGAGCCAGTATCATGGCTCCTTTGGTTATCTTCCAGGTGCTGCAACCAAAGGTCACAACGTAACCAGCATCATCTAGTTGCCCTACAGAGATCAGATTCCTTTTCAAGCCAGGACTATGTCTCACATCACGCAACTGAAATACGCTGCCATTCGAGGTTTTGATTCGAACATCTCCCTTTCCCACGATTCTCAAAGGCTCATCATCAACAAGATAAACCTTCCCGAAATCCCCGGAAGTATAACATTCCATTATATCAGCATCACTACAAGAATGGAACGATGCTTCAGAATCCAAAACCCACGATTCCAATGGACTACTCATGCTCAATATCAAAGCGTCGCTAATGTCTTCAGTTGCTGCATTAGTAGATTTCCCATTCTTCTTTGGTGCTGTGCACTTGTTCTTGTAATGACCAAGTTGCTCACAGTTCCAACACTTTATCGAACTCAGGTCTCTCTTCATCTTACTTTTTCTTCTCGATTTTGACCTACCCCTGTTCGAATTCCTTGATTCCGATCTACCTCTATTTTCAGAACTGAACCCGAAGTTATACCCGATTCTCTCCTGCGAATTTCTTCACTAATAATCAAATCTCTAACTTCATCAAATTTTAACTTCTCTTTCCCTGCTGAAGCACTAACAGCAGTAACCGTTCCACCCCAACTTTCAGGTAGAGAAGACAACAAAATTAGGGCTCTAACCTCGTCATCAAAATCAATCTTAACTGAGCTCAATTGGGCTGTAATTAAATTGAACTCATTAAGATGCTCAGCCACCACAAAACTCTCTGACATCTTTAGGTTAAAGAGACGCCGCATTTGATGGACCTTGTTCGCCGCTGATGGCTTCTCGTACATGTCTGCTAAAACTTTTAGAATAACCTTGGTGGTTGTCTCCTTCGTCGTATGGAACACTACGTTTCGTGACAGAGAACAGACGAATTACACTCATCGCCTTCCTGTCAAGCACCATCCAATCTTCGTGTTTCATGTCCGACGGCTTATCACCAAGGGGCTTATATAGATCTTTATCGTACAGATAATCTTCGATCTGCATCTTCCAGAACCCAAAGTCTGTCCCGTCAAACCTTTCAATCGGCCGTTTTCTTTCACCCATCATATTCGCTCCCACTCGACCTGGAGCTCTCGATACCAGTTGTTAAGAATATGATGCCAATAATATTCGCACGAAAGAAAAGAACAATAATAAACGACACACGAATTGTTTACCCAGTTCGTCAAAGGAATTTGACTACGTCTGGGCACTACCAAGCCAGGATTTTTCGCAATATTTCGAATGATTAGATTACAATGAGAATAGGGCTATTTATACTAAGTGCGTAACCTTAATAACAAAAGGATTCCGAAAAAGACTAAAATACAGTCCTTCAGGCTCCATAACTCAACAATATCAGATATGGGTTATGGTGAGTAGAATGTAGTAAATTGTCAGGTCTAATCTGGTTTGTGAGAATGCGTGTATATTCCCAATTTGTTGTGGTGCTAACTGAAGATTAGAATCCTTGTATTTCAATTGGAATAACTCAGATTCAGAATATAATTCACATCTTAATATGAAGAAAAGATTGTATAGCATAAGTTAACTAAAATTTTGAATAAGACACTTTTATGTACGATATAAGTGAATCAATAGAACCAAAGCTAGAAAGGGTCTCCGAACCATCATTGTTTCATTGGACGCTATAACTAAGCAGTATTACTAAAAAAACGCGTAAACAACGAGTATCAGCTTGATCTCATAATGAAACTTCAATTGCCATGTCTATAATATGATATTATATAAAATCTGATCTCCTATAATATAAAATCTGATTTAGTAGTCAGCAACATCCTTCATAGTAGTACCCCATGCACATTATCATGTTAGAAAATCCGGTAGAGCAACACTTTCTTCATTGACATTGCTCCTATGTGGCATTAGTTCTTTTCCAATCTCGACAGATTCCAACATTAACTGCGATGGATACCAGTTTCTTGAAAGAATACTAGCGTATTGAAAGAAAAATAATTCAAGTGAAAAAAATATATTCTTGAATCGTTCTACTACCTTCTAGTTTTTAAAGTCAAATCTGAATACAAAGTGATTGTTCGAGACCTCCCCAGATAGAATTGCATCGGCACTAGGCGCATTTCTCGGGACTGAAATAGACATTGACAAAAATTAAAAATACAATTATATGAAATGGAGATATAATTAGAAAGAAATGAATCTACTCATGGCCATGCAAAGATCTACTTGCAAACTAGATGACTTCTATCATCATCCACTTTTATCGTTGCCCACCCAACTTTAACCAGGTAAGATAGAGCTTATAAATTTTCTATAGTATGCCCAAAAGAGCTACTATTCAATATTAAAATTTCCAAGTTCACCTTGCGATTTCTCCTTAGAATCTCAAACATCGTGGCCATATTGTTTTCATTGTCCATCATTTCCTCGCTAGTCGTTGCCATGTCTATAGTGAAATAACATAAATAAATAACTTAATAGTTAAATGAAATTTTAATTATTTATACATATCATATATATTAATTAACATATTCATAAACTTCAAAAGGTCAATGATTATAAGTATTTAATATATATATTTTATATGTTGCAACTGAAAAGAAATTACTCATGTATATGTATGTTCAACATCACTGTACCCAATATACTATAATTTTTCCAACCTTACTGTATAATGCGAGCACATATCCCATTACTGTACCAAGAAAAAGTAATTTTTAACAACAAAAGAAAAGAAATGAATTCCTAAAAGAAAATTGACCAAGTAAAAGGCTTCAAGAGGTTAAAATACAAATTGGCTTTCGATAATAAAAGTCTGCAATTTTTTGTTGCTACAACCTACAAATCTTTTAGGATCATTCTACATATTGATAGCTTTGAGCATTACAGAGTAATTAGTTAAAAGATGAAGTGGTGTTACCGGTGTTGAAAACTTGCCGATGAATTTAACGAGAATATGCCACTGCCACTGATTCGAACTAATATTTGCAATCTTCTTCAAACTTTGGTTGGAAACTGACATTTCCCTTGCTTGAATAGAGAGAGAGGGAGGAACAGAGAGAATGGTGTTTGAGAGAAATCAGGAATTCCCGTGAGAGAGATGGGCAAAAATGGAAGGTGTTAGTTTCTCAATTAAATTTATATACGTGTTCTCATCTCCTTGGAACAGGAGATGGAACACAAAGCTGGAATACAAAAACTCATCCCATTTTCCAAATACATAATTTGTCAGATGATCCTTACAAGAAGTAGAATAGAATGATGTACATGAATTCGATGCCCATTTGTCTACTCAACTGTTAACACAATAACGCGACCTAAACATCACTCGTGGCTTAATTAGCTTATTGACTTTTCTCGTTGATTTTGATTTGATTATTTAGGATACTCTCACTTGTAATATCCCTTCTTGTCACACCACCAACACTCAACTTCTTTGCTCAATTTCGATTTTCCTCACCCCTTAGAATATGATCTTCCCCGATTTACGAAACTACCTTGTTGAGTACTTCTTTCTCTTCCTTCCACATTCAAGCCAACAGTTGTGAGTTCCCTGATTTTCTCTAGCAAAAATTCTCAATCAAAATGAGGTCCTGAATCTCTTGAAATTTCGACCTCTTTAGTCATATGAATTGCTCACGACAATCACCATTGTACTACAAAATAATGGCCATTACCTCATCATCACAATCAAGATCAGTCGAAATCATGACAGAGTGATAATTATGTTGATATGATCCAATACGGATCCGTCCTAAGTAATCTCATATGATAGACTTTGTTCAACTTCTAGACGGCCTCTCATACATGTTTGATAATGCTTTCACCAAATCTACTATCCTCTTCTTGTTTATGAGACTGATGACTTCGCACGCGGTACTTACGTGCATGGCTATTTTTAAGTGTAACTAAAAAATAAAAATAATATTAAATTATAAAGAAAAATTATAATTTGAGTGAGAGAAATGAGGATTTGAAATAGTGGGATGGTGGGTGGAGAACATGAGTTTTAAATTGCATATGCAAATGACAAAATTTAGCCTTATTTTCAACCGCATGTGTGTATTAGTCCCATGGGTGTATTTTGACAAATCAAAAATGGTATGATAACTACCTAACTTATAATGAAATCCCTATTCTACCCTAAAAATTAAACTTATATTTTCAATCTACAAAAATAAAGGAATAAGATGCGTAAAAATGCTAGAAATAACTTCCATTTGTGAGACAAAACGACCTTATTTTTATAATAGTATAGATTAAACGCCATATTTCTGGTCACCATGAGCCAGATACACCTAGGGTATGGTTGTCTAACAACGACCAATACTCATTTTTTTGGCCTCTTCCACAATAATGGTTCATAAAATTTTCCATTTGCATCCTTTCCATGGAACTTGTTTATATTCACTTTTTCTTAGTCAGATGCTATTGATTATCTAACTGTAATAAGCTATGAAATTGCCTAATTTTGACTCCATAAACTTGTCATTTTAGATATGCTTATGCATGGTTTATACCACAAATGCCTGTTATATTGTGTGATTATTGAGTACATGTGTTTAATCATTTAATGAGAGGAATAACAGAGAATGAACATGGGTAAAGAAAATTTTTCCTAGAATTATTCAGACTCAGTCGCGGATTGCCGAACACAGGAAAATCAACATTTGAACATCCACCCTTGTTACATACACTTTTCTTAGTTTTACATACTTTTAGGAGATCAACGGATCAAGAAACAAGAGGTTGAACATATTTTGTCAATCATATGTCATGATTAATTTTTTTGACACCAGTTTACAGCCTTCGTCGTTTCTAGTTTAATTAAATTCTTCGTGTAATTTTATTTTATATTTTCTTTCTTTAATTACAATATTGCTAAAATACAAGTCCATGTGGGTTTAACATCCTGAACTTTAATCGCCTACTCTACTACTCACACGATTAGTCCTCTTAAACAAATGTTAGCCTTCTTCGTGTAAAAAATTCCTAAAATCGTGCACTAGAGAACTTAAAATTTTAGAGAAAGAAAGAAAGCGATTTAAGATTTACATAGGCCATGGACTTGTATTGGAGACTGTATTGATATAGTTTTTAATTGATGCATAACACAAGATTAGTTCACTTATATTATATTTAGTTTAAATGTATTCAAACTCTTTGTAATTTTTCCTATGTTGGTTTTCTATATTACACATAATTTTGACCCACAAACAACTAAAAAAGAGTTACTTAATCAAAGAATTTCAATTACTTAGAGAAAGAGAGTCACATACTTTAAATGCATTCAAAGTGTTATTAATATTTCCTATATTTCTATATTAATACTTCAATATTACACATAATCTTAACCCACAAACTATTATAAAATAGTCCTAAACATATCATTAATCATTCATTCCAAGAATTAAACAAAACCCTCAAACCCTAATTACAAAAACTATGGCTCATACAATTGCCAAAACCTTGTTAGTAGTTTTCATCCTTTATTCTGCCACCTTTCTCAAAGCATCAGCTTGTCATTGGACAAAACAATTTACAGTGGTTATAATTAATAACATTTTCGATGGTAATTTACCACTAAAGTTTCATTGTGCGTCAAAGGATGACGATCTCGGAAACCACACACTTTCAACCATTAATTCCTGGAGTTTCTCCTTTTGTGACAATATTTTCAAGAACACTTTGTTCGCCTGCAGTTTTTCGTGGGGTTCGAAGAAGCAAGGGTTTCAAGTTTTTAATTACAAACTTGGAAAAAGGGAATGTCAAACTGGTTTATGCATTTGGACTGCAAAAGTTGATGGTTTCTATTTTAGCAATCACACAAATGCGCCTGTGAAAAAGTATGATTGGCTAGGTTAATGTATAAATTGATCTTATCTATATAGTATTTGTTATACAAATAAAACCTTCCTTTATAATATTTGAATACTCATATTACATAATTTATATGTACGGACTTAACTATACATATATGTGTTTGAATAAGATAATTTTACCTACTAATCAAACTAGCGATTGCACTACTCTAGTTGTAGCAGATACCTAAATTTCATATGTTACCCAGTGGAATTATATTTTTTGATCTGAAAATATAACTTATTTCTTTACTTAAAATTCATCAGCTATGTTTTCAAGGGAAATTTACCAAAGCCCCATAACTTAAGAGCTATGTACAAAGACTTATCGATATCTCGAGTTTGGATAATTACAAGCACGCTCTGTCAAAGAAAGAGGTCTGAACGTTTAATTTGTTAACCTAAAATGTTGATTTCATATGTTTATTTGTTAGAAAATCCGATTTTGCCCAAAGGTTGATTTTTTTGGGTGTTGACTTTATTTCTAGACCAAATTAGGGAGTCAAAAATAATATATTAAAAAGAATGAGCGGTAAATGAGATGAAATAAAAATGATTGGTTTAATAAAATTTTAATTACAACTACTATTTTTGCATAATTAATATATCAACCAAAAACATCAACACATTTCAAAAAAATTTCAATGGCAAAACAAATTTAAAAGTGATAGCCAGTATGGGGGATATATTTCTAATATTTGCCAACTGATATTGCATAAATTCTACTATTGTATAATTGGAATTGTATAAATTGCAATTTTATTTATCAAATTAGAATCAAGATGGATAAGGCTTGGAATTGTATTATGATTATACAACTTTAAACTAAAGTATAAACTACAACTCGCCTTCACAATGAAATCTAACGGTCAATTGAAAAAAAGGAAAAAAAGTAATGAACAAAAACATAATCTAAAATCAAATAGTACAAAACATAAAAAACATTTAAGTGGTAATGTTAAAAACTGATTTTATTTCACTAAAACTAAAAGGGATGTCTTCATGCAATAAAAAAAAGTCCGAGTTTAGGATGTAAATTTACTAATCCAAGTAATATTTCATCGATATAACATTATCATTTGACAGAATATCTACATACCCTAGATTTAATTGTTTAAATTTATGTGAAAATGAAAACAAGATAGGAGAAAAAATGAACAATGCATTACTAAAATGAAAAGGAAAAGAGAACATAATTAGAAAGTTGGAAAATGTGAAAATGAAACAAATAATTATAAGAAATAATATAGTCTACACTGTTGGTTACTTCTTCAAATTAAGAAAGGAAGAGTATATTTTTTATTCAAATTTGGAAACCATCCCTCTTTAGTTATTTATGAATAGAGAATGGCAACCATACATTTGTGATTATGTAATGTTCAAGTGGTCAAGATTGTGAGGAAAAACTAACCAATTAAAAGTTTTTCTTATTAATAAATCAGTAATTGATACACGTGATACTCACGAGCATTAATTTCTTTATTGTATTGTAATACCTCTTTAGTTTGATTTTTTTATAATTCGATTAATTTCTTTGATTATCTATAATTCAATTGTATGTGTACATAGGAATTGAGTTACACACACAAAGAAATAGTTCATCTACAACTATATTCCAATAAGAATTCATTTACAACTATATTTTGTTAAGATGTAGATAAGATTAGTACAATTATATTAAAGTATTTTCTCTAACTAAGAAATCCATTAACTCATAACCACCCAAACAAAATAATTATAAATGGTCAATGATTAAAAAATCTAGTAATCATTACCAAGCTAAAAATAATATTTAATTTTCGAGAATTTTCTTAGGATTTAATATGTTTACCAATAAAAATTTCTATGCCCATCACATTAATTCCTTTGCTAACAAAAAAATAGCTCTATCAGAGATTAAGTTTATGAATGTAAAAATAGACACTATATCCCATTATCTGCATCCCCCAATATTTTACATTTTTACAAATTATGAAAAACTTGTGAACAAAGGAAGTAGAAGCGATAGGATTACTATTGTTGAAGAAGAAGAAAAAAGAGAAGCAAAATATATAAAATAATAAAATATTTGATAGCATGAGATTGTTAAAGACAATATATCAATGGAATTAGATAAATATATCGATATCCTATTGAATTGAAATATGCAAGCACCACCAACTGACACAGCTTCTAACCTATTGCTAGTCCACCGCTACCGAAACCCATCTGATTAATGATTACATGTGTATTCAATATGGTTGTCAAAATTGGCAATTGATTGTCAAAATGGTTTGTTGTCTATTTTATCTTTATAATTGTCAAATATTCCAAAAATTTTATTTTAGCATTCAAATATGTGGAGGTCAAATATATAAATAGATGATAAAAATGTCACCAATAGCTTCTGTTTTAGACAAAAAATATATTTTTTTTATAATAGTATAGAAGACTAATTCAAAAGTACAAAAATAAGAGTTTAGTTTTTAGATGGTGAAAATGTGTCAAAAACAGCCTTATATATATATACTTCTTTATGTATATAGTAATATAATAAATATGGCACAAATTGAATATAATAAATCGTAATCACATTAGAATTTCGTACTAGTTATTGATAAAGTTATTGATTAAGTATGATAAACCACAGCCCAAAATGGACATAAAAACTGAATATTCATTTACTAAATTAAACCCTAAATTCGGTCGGATCATATCTTAAACAAATGTTATCTTTCTTCGTGTCAAAAATTCCTAAAACCATTCGCTTGAGAACGAAAAGTGAAGAGAAAGCGAGATATGATTTACTTAGGCCATGGACTTATGTTGGAGATTGTATTGATATAGTTTTTGAGTGATACAAAATACAAGATTAGTTAACTTATATTTTATTTACTTTAAATCTATTCAAACTCTCTGTAATATTTCCTACCTTGATTTTCTATATTACACATAATTTTGACCCACAAACTACTATAAAAGAGTTATTTAATCATAAAATTTCAATTACTTAGAGAAAGAGAGTCATATATACTTTAAATGTATTCAAAGTGTTATTAATATTTTCTATATTTTCTATATTAATACTTCAATATTACACATAATCTTAACCACAAACAACTAAAAAAGAGTTACTTAATCAAAGAATTTCAATTACTTAGAGAAAGAGAGTCACATACTTCAAATGTATTCAAAGTGTTATTAATATTTCCTATATTTCTATATTAATACTTCAATATTACACATAATCTTAACCCACAAACTATTATAAAAGAGTCCTAAACATCTCATTAATCATTCATTCCAAGAATTAAACAAAACCCTCAAACCCTAATTACAAAAACTATGGCTCATACAATTGCCAAAACCTTGTTAGTAGTTTTCATCCTTTATTCTGCCACCTTTCTCAAAGCATCAGCTTGTCATTGGACAAAACAATTTACAGTGGTTATAATTAATAACATTTTCGATGGTAATTTACCACTAAAGTTTCATTGTGCGTCAAAGGATGACGATCTCGGAAACCACACACTTTCAACCATTAATTCCTGGAGTTTCTCCTTTTGTGACAATATTTTCAAGAACACTTTGTTCGCCTGCAGTTTCTCGTGGGGTTCGAAGAAGCAAGGGTTTCAAGTTTTTAATTACAAACTTGGAAAAAGGGAATGTCAAACTGGTTTATGCATTTGGACAGCAAAAGTTGATGGTTTCTATTTTAGCAATCACACAAATGCGCCTGTGAAAAAGTATGATTGGCTAGGTTAATGTATAAATTGATCTTATCTATATAGTATTTGAATACTCATATTACATAATTTATATGCACGGACTTAACTATACATATATGTGTTTGAATAAGATAATTTTACCTACTTATCAAACTAGCGATTGCACTACTCTAGTTGTAGCAGATACCTAAATTTCATATGTTACCCAGTGGAATTATATTTTTTGATCTGAAAATATAACTTATTTCTTTACTTAAAATTCATCAGCTATGTTTTCAAGGGAAATTTACCAAAGCCCCATAACTTAAGAGCTATGTACAAAGACTTATCGATATCTCGAGTTTGGATAATTACAAGCACGCTCTGTCAAAGAAAGAGGTCTGAACGTTTAATTTGTTAACCTAAAATGTTGATTTCAAATGTTTATTTGTTAGAAAATCCGATTTTGCCCAAAGGTTGATTTTTTTGGGTGTTGACTTTATTTCTAGACCAAATTAGGGAGTCAAAAATAATATATTAAAAAGAATGAGCGGTAAATGAGATGAAATAAAAATGATTGGTTTAGTAAAATTTTAATTACAACTACTATTGTTGCATAATTAATATATCAACCAAAAACATCAACACATTTCAAAAAAAATTCAATGGCAAAACAAATTTAAAAGTGATAGCCAGTATGGGGGATATATTTCTAATATTTGTCAACTGATATTGCGTAAATTCTACTATTGTGTAATTGGAATTGTATAAATTGCAATTTTATTTATCAAATTAGAATCAAGATGGATAAGGCTTGGAATTGTATTATGATTATACAACTTTAAACTAAAGTATAAACTACAACTCGCCTTCACAATGAAATCTAACGGTCGAAAAAAAGTAATGAACAAAAACATAATCTAAAATCAAATAGTACAAAACATAAAAAACATTTAAGTGGTAATGTTAAAAAACTGATTTTTCACTAAAACTAAAAGGGATGTCTTCATACAATAAAAAAAAGTCCGAGTTTAGGATGTAAATTTACTAATCCAAGTAATATTTCATCGATATAACATTATCATTTGACAGAATATCTACATACCCAAGATCTAATTGTTTAAATTTATGTGAAAATGAAAACAAGATAGGAGAAAAAATGAACAATGCATTACTAAAATGAAAAGGAAAAGAGAACGTAATTAGAAAGTTGGAAAAAGTGAAAATGAAACAAATAATTATAAGAAATAATATAGTCTACACTGTTGGTTACTTCTTCAAATTAAGAAGGAAAGAGTATATTTTTTATTCAAATTTGGAAACCATCCCTCTTTAGTTATTTATGAATAGAGAATGGCAACCATACATTTGTGATTATGTAATGTTGAAGTGATCAAGATTGTGAGGAAAAACTAACCAATTAAAGTTTTTCTTATTAATAAATCAGTAATTGGTACACGTGATACTCATGCGCATTAATTTCTTTATTGTATTGTAATACCTGAATATCTTTAGTTTGATTTTTTTATAATTCGATTAATTTCTTTAATTATCTATAATTCAATTGTATGTGTACATAGGAATTGAGTTACACACACAAAGAAATAGTTCATCTACAACTATATTCCGATAAGAATTCATTTACAACTATATTTTGTTAAGATGTAGATAAGATTAGTACAATTATATTAAAGTATTTTCTCTAACTAAGAAATCCATTAACTCATAACCACCCAAACAAAATAATTATAAATGGTCAAAGATTAAAAAATCTAGTAATCATTACCAAACTAAAAATAATATTTAATTTTAGAGAATTTTCTTAGGATTTAATATGTTTACCAATAAAAATTTCTATGCCCATGACATTAATTCCTTTGCTAACAAAAAAATAGCTCTATCAGAGATTAAGTTTATGAATGTAAAAATAGACACTATATCCCATTATCTGCATCCCCCAATATTTTACATTTTTACAAATTATGAAAAACTTGTGAACAAAGGAAGTAGAAGCGATAGAATTACTATTGTTGAAGAAGAAGAAAAAAGAGAAGCAAAATATATATAAAATATTAAAATATTTGATAGCATGAGATTGTTAAAGACAATATAACAATGGAATTAGATAAATATATCGATATCCTATTGAATTGAAATATGCAAGCACCACCAACTGACACAGCTTCTAACCTATTGCTAGTCCACCACTACCGAAACCCATCTGATTAATGATTACATGTGTATTCAATATGGTTGTCAAAATTGGCAATTGATTGTCAAAATGGTTTGTTGTCTATTTTATCTTTATAATTGTCAAATATTCCAAAAATTTTATTTTAGCATTCAAATATGTGGAGGTCAAATATATAAATAGATGATAAAAATGTCACCAATAGCTTCTGTTTTAGAAAAAAAAATAATTTTTTTTATAATTGTATAGAAGACTAATTCAAAAGTACAAAAATAAGAGTTTAGTTTAGATGGTGAAGATGTGTCAAAAACAGCCTTCTATATATATACTTCTTTATGTATATAGTAATATAATAAATATGGCACAAATTGAATATGATAAATCGTACTCACATTAGAATTTCGTACTAGTTATTGATAAAGTTATTGATTAAGTATGATAAACCACAGCCCAAAATTGACATGAAAACTGAATATTCATTTACTAAATTAAACCCTAAATTCGGTCGGATCATATTTTAAACAAATGTTATCTTTCTTCGTGTCAAAAATTCCTAAAACCATTCGCTTGAGAACGAAAAGTGAAGAGAAAGCGAGATATGATTTACTTAGGCCATGGACTTATGTTGGAGATTGTATTGATATAGTTTTTGAGTGATACAGAATACAAGATTAGTTGACTTATATTATATTTACTTTAAATCTATTCAAACTCTCTGTAATATTTTCTACCTTGATTTTCTATATTACACATAATTTTGATCCACAAACTACTATAAAAGAGTTATTTAATCATAAAATTTCAATTACTTAGAGAAAGAGAGTCATATATACTTTAAATGTATTTAAAGAGTTATTAATATTTTCTATATTTTCTATACTAATACTTCAATATTATACATAATCTTAACCACAAACAACTAAAAAAGAGTTACTTAATCAAAGAATTTCAATTACTTAGAGAAAGAGAGTCACATACTTTAAATGTATTCAAAGTGTTATTAATATTTCCTATATTTCTATATTAATACTTCAATATTACACATAATCTTAACCCACAAACTATTATAAAAGAGTCCTAAACTTCTCATTAATCTTTCATTCCAAGAATTAAACAAAACCCTCAAACTCTAATTACAAAAACTATGGCTAATACAATTGCCAAAACCTTGTTAGTAGTTTTCATCCTTTATTCTGCCAACTTTCTCAAAGCATCAGCTTGTCATTGGACAAAACAATTTACAGTGGTTATAATTAATAACATTTTCGATGGTAATTTACCACTAAAGTTTCATTGTGCGTCAAAGGATGACGATCTCGGAAACCACACACTTTCAACCATTAATTCCTGGAGTTTCTCCTTTTGTGACAATATTTTCAAGAACACTTTGTTCGCCTGCAGTTTCTCGTGGGGTTCGAAGAAGCAAGGGTTTCAAGTTTTTAATTACAAACTTGGAAAAAGGGAATGTCAAACTGGTTTATGCATTTGGACGGCAAAAGTTGATGGTTTCTATTTTAGCAATCACACAAATGCGCCTGTGAAAAAGTATGATTGGCTAGGTTAATGTATAAATTGATCTTATCTATATAGTATTTGTTATACAAATAAAACCTTCCTTTATAATATTTGAATACTCATATTACATAATTTATATGCACGGACTTAACTATACATATATGTGTTTGAATAAGATAATTTTACCTACTTATCAAACTAGCGATTGCACTACTGTTGTTGTAGCAGATACCTAAATTTCATATGTTACCTAGTGGAATTATATTTTTTGATCTAAAAATATAACTTATTTCTTTACTTAAAATTCATCAGCTATGTTTTCAAGGGAAATTTACCAAAGCCCCATAACTTAAGAGCTATGTACAAAGACTTATCGATATCTCGAGTTTGGATAATTACAAGCACGCTCTGTCAAAGAAAGAGGTCTGAACGTTTAATTTGTTAACCTAAAATGTTGATTTCATATGTTTATTTGTTAGAAAATCCAATTTTGCCCGAAGGTTGATTTTTTGGGTGTTGACTTTATTTCTAGACCAAATTAGGGAGTCAAAAATAATATATTAAAAAGAATGAGCGGTAAATGTGATGAAATAAAAATGATTGGTTTAATAAAATTTTAATTACAACTACTATTGTTGCATAATTAATATATCAACCAAAACCATCAACACATTTCAAAAAAAATTCAATGGCAAAACAAATTTAAAAGTGATAGCTAGTATGGGTGTAATACCCGGTAAATTAATTTAAATCACAATACTAAAATGTAATAATAAGTTTAGTAAAATGAATATATATAAATGTCATATAAGCAAAGGTGTAAGATGCATTAACTATTATATTATGTATAATTATGAGTTATCATGATCTAGCAAATGTATATACATACATATTAGACATAATCATGTGAAAACTAAGGTATTGAAATATAGATTATTGTTTATGCTTGGGAAAGTGGTAGTGGCCTTACCTTGCTTTGAACTTATTAATTGATTGAGATATATAATAAGCTATAAAATCAAGTGGAAGGATTAGGTGCATTACATTATGGTTATTTATATTAGATTATAAATAGCTTAAAGAATAACAATCATGATTCCAACAAATAGCTTAAGGAATAACAATCATGATTTCAACTTATAGCTTAAAGAATAATTTTGTGGGGTATTTTTATTTATACAACATTTATGTAAAGAGTTGGAATACAAAAAAAGGAGACTACTTTATTAATAAATGAAAGAATTTTTATTTTATTAACCCTAATTATATAAATGACCTTGTTGGACTAGAATTAGTTCATAACCTCAAGAAAGAAAAAGAAAAAAAAGAGAGAGAGAAAGAAATTGAGACAGCAGACCAAAGGATCAATTTGCCGTAAGTAATCCATCTTATATTCTTAATTATTCTTAACTATATTCTTAATTATTCTTAACTATATCAACTATATACATACACATAATATAGTTAATTTTGTTTCTGTTAAGTGAGTTTAATTATTTTTAAGTAATTAGAGATAATTAATTGTTAATCGTTAGCCTATTATTAAATATAGTTAATCATTAGCTTATTAGTTTCTGTTAAGTGAGTTTAATTATTCTTACGTAATTAGAGATAATTAATTGTTAATCATTAGCTTGTTATTAAATATAGTTAATCATTAGCGTATTAGTGAAGAAAATTTGGGATTAGATTTGTAGTCCGAAATTCAATTAGCCAAAAATATGTAAGTATATCATCCTAGATTTCTTTACTCTCGTTTTTGCAGCTTTATCTTAAAAAAAAATAGAATTGGAGTATTGGGAATTGTTTTGCTACCTTAGTAATTTAATGATAATGTAATAATAGTAATTTAATGATAATGTAATAACGTTATCCAATTGAATTATATAGATTTAGGTGTGGATACACTAAGGAATTTTTGACGAATTCACAGTTAGCTTAAGAGAAGTTAATCGAGGTAAGTGATTCTTCACTCTTCTAATTCTATTAAAATTATATATATATGTAATCGTTTTGGTGTGGGTGTGTGATTTTGAAAATTCAGTTCGTGCAAGTGTATATATATATATGGTTTTTGATAAAGTTAAACATTTCAATACTTTCTGAAAAATATGTTTTTGAAAAGCGAGTTATGATGATAATGGTGATACGAACATGATTTTGGAAACGTGATTGTTTTGGTGAATTTGAAATTGAGATATGACTTGTTGTTATGTGGAATGAACGTGGTTTTGGAAAACGTAGTTTTAGAAACGTGATTACTTTGGTGGTGGTTTATAAAACCCATTGTTGAGACCATTACATCATTTACTATTCCGGAATAGGAAATGTAGAGCCGAGACCGTGTGAGGTTGGTTAGTGACCCAGTACAGGGGGTTGTGCCTGTACCAGGACCCAGTGTAGGGGGGTTATGCCTACACCAGGACCCAGATCAGGGGGGTTATGCCTGCACCAGGACCTAAGACAAGGGAGTTAAACCTGTCCCTAACCATGGTTGGCTTATATGTTGGTTTTACGTGGTGATTTTTGTATGTGGAGATTTGGCGGTATTTTAAACGTGCTCTTTATGAACTTCCTTTAAAATGGTTTATAAATTCTTTGAAACTCATGTGCTTTTGTATTATTATATATACTTTCGAAAGGTAAAACTATAATTTTCCTATCTTGCTTGATCCGACTGGTTGAGTGATGGAGTTACTTATGGGGCCGTCGAGCTCATCCCATTTTATTAAATTTTTTAAGATATCGAGGCTTAGTAGGAGAAAGGTCGTTGTCTCGGATGGGCGTATCTTTATGGACTTTATTTCATATCTTAATTAGACTCTATTATCAATTTTATCTTAATTTAAATTTCGTTGGAGGACATTAATTGTTTCGTATTGGACATTGGATTTGTATTAGTTTATTTGGGTTTGTACGAGGGATACAACTCGAGTTTCTTTTAATGGAAGTATTTCTTTTTTAAAAGTTGGGATTATTCGTATCGTTTAGGTGTAGATGCTCTATACCAATGTTATCAATAGGTGAGCCTTGCAGGTTATTGAGATGTTCTCATAACTTGCGGCGATTGTCATGGTCTCGGGGCTCGGGGCGTGACAATGGGGGATATATTTCAAAAATTTGCCAACTGATATTGTGTAAATTCTACTATTGTGTAATTGGAATTGTATAAATTGCAATTTTATTTATCAAATTAGAATCAAGATGGATAAGGCTTGGAATTGTATTATGATTACACAACTTTAAACTAAAGTATAAACTACAACTCGCCTTCACAATGAAATCTAACGGTCAATTGAAAAAAAGGAAAAAAAGTAATAAACAAAAAACATAATCTAAAATCAAATAGTACAAAACTTAAAAAAAATTTAAGTGGTAATGTTAAAAACTGATTTTATTTCACTAAAACTAAAAGGGATGTCTTCATACAATAAAAAAAGTCCGAGTTTAGGATGTAACTTTACTAATCCAAGTAATATTTCATCGATATAACATTATCATTTGACAGAATATCTACATACCCTAGATCTAATTATTTAAATTTATGTGAAAATGAAAACAAGATAGGAGAAAAAATGAACAATGCATTATTAAAATGAAAAGGAAAAGAGAACGTAATTAGAAAGTTGGAAAAAGTGAAAATGAAACAAATAATTATAAGAAATAATATAGTGTACACTGTTGGTTACTTCTTCAAATTAAGAAGGAAAGAGTATATTTTTTATTCAAATTTGGAAACCATCCCTTTTAGTTATTTATGAATAGAGAATGGCAACCATACATTTGTGATTATGTAATGTTGAAGTGGTCAAGATTGTGAGGAAAAACTAACCAATTAAAGTTTTTCTTATTAATAACTCAGTAATTGGTACAAGTGATACTCACGCGCATTAATTTCTTTATTGTATTGTAATACCTGAATATCTTTAGTTTGATTTTTTATAATTCGATTAATTTATTTGATTATCTATAATTCAATTGTATGTGTACATAGGAATTGAGTTACACACACAAAGAAATAGTTCATCTACAACTATATTCCGATAAGAATTCATTTACAACTATATTTTGTTAAGATGTAGATAAGATTAGTACAATTATATTAAAGTATTTTCACTAACTAAGAAATCCATTAACACATAACCACCCAAACAAAATAATTATAAATGGTCAAAGATTAAAAAATCTAGTAATCATTACCAAACTAAAAATAATATTTAATTTTAGAGAATTTTCTTAGGATTTAATATGTTTACCAATAAAAATTTCTATGCCCATCGCATTAATTCCTTTGCTAACAAAAAAATAGTTCTATCAGAGATTAAGTTTATGAATGTAAAAATAGGAACTATATCCCATTATCTGCATCCCCCAATATTTTACATTTTTACAAATTATGAAAAACTTGTGAACAAAGGAAGTAGAAGCAATAGGATTACTATTGTTGAAGAAGAAGAAAAAAGAGAAAGCAAAATATATAAAATATTAAAATATTTGATAGCATGAGATTGTTAAAGACAGTATATCAATGGAATTAGATAAATATATCGATATCCTATTGAATTGAAATATGCAAGCACCACCAACTGACACAGCTTCTAACCTGTTGCTAGTCCACCGCTACCCAAACCCATCTGATTAATGATTACAGGTGTATTCAATATGGTTGTCAAAATTGGCTATTGATTGTCAAAATGGTTTGTTGTCTATTTTATCTTTATAATTGTCAAATATTCCAAAAATTTTATTTTAGCATTCAAATTTGTGGAGGTCAAATATGTGGTGGTCAAATATATAAATAGATGATAAAAATGTCACCAATAGCTTCTGTTTTAGACAAAGAATAATTTTCTTTTTATAATAGTATAGAAGATTAATTCAAAAGTACAAAAATAAGAATTTAGTTTTTAGATGGTGAAAATGTGTCAAAAACAGCCTTCTATATATATACTTCTTTATGTGTATAGTAGTATAATAAATATGGCACAAATTGAATATGATAAATCGTAATCACATTAGAATTTTGTACTAGTTATTAATAAAGTTATTGATTAAGTATGATAAACCGCAGCCCAAAATTGACATGAAAACTGAATATTCATTTACTAAATTATACCCTAAATTCGGTCGGATCATATCTTAAACAAAGTGTTAGTTATATTTCCTATATAAATGTATTCAAAGTGTTAGTTATATTTCCTATATTTTCTATATTAATACTTCAATATTATACATAATCTTAACCACAAACAACTAAAAAAGAGTTACTTAATCAAAGAATTTCAATTACTTAGAGAAAGAGAGTCACATACTTTAAATGTATTCAAAGTTTTATTAATATTTCCTATATTTCTATATTAATACCTCAATATTACACATAATCTTAACCTAGAAACGATTATAAAAGAGTCCTAAACATCTCATTAATCATTCATTCCAAGAATTAAACAAAACCCTCAAACCCTAATTACAAAAACTATGGCTCATACAATTGCCAAAACCTTGTTAGCAGTTTTCATCCTTTATTCTGCCACCTTTCTCAAAGCATCAGCTTGTCATTGGACAAAACAATTTACAGTGGTTATAATTAATAACATTTTTTGATGGTACTTTACCACTAAAGTTTCATTGTGCGTCAAAGGATGACGATCTCGGAAACCACACACTTTCAACCATTAATTCCTGGAGTTTCTCCTTTTGTGACAATATTTTCAAGAACACTTTGTTCGCCTGCAGTTTCTCGTGGGGTTCGAAGAAGCAAGGGTTTCAAGTTTTTAATTACAAACTTGGAAAAAGGGAATGTCAAACTGGTTTATGCATTTGGACTGCAAAAGTTGATGGTTTCTATTTTAGCAATCACACAAATGCGCCTGTGAAAAAGTATGATTGGCTAGGTTAATGTATAAATTGATCTTATCTATATAGTATTTGTTATACAAATAAAACCTTCCTTTATAATATTTGAATACTCATATTACATAATTTATATGCACGGACTTAACTATACATATATGTGTTTGAAGAAGATAATTTTACCTACTTATCAAACTAGCGATTGCACTACTCTAGTTGTAGCAGATACCTAAATTTCATATGTTACCCAGTGGAATTATATTTTTTGATCTGAAAATATAACTTATTTCTTTACTTAAAATTCATCAGCTATGTTTTCAAGGGAAATTTACCAAAGCCCCATAACTTAAGAGCTATGTACAAAGACTTATCGATATCTCGAGTTTGGATAATTACAATCACGCTCTGTCAAAGAAAGAGGTCTGAACGTTTAATTTGTTAACCTATAATGTTGATTTCAGATGTTTATTTTTCAGAAAATCCGATTTTGCCGAAAGGTTGATTTTTTGGGTGTTGACTTGATTTCTAGGCCAAATTAGGGAGTCAAATATAATAGATTAAAAAGAATGAGGGTAAATGAGATGAAATAAAACATCAATGGCAAAACAAATTTAAAAGTGATAGCTACTATGGGAGATATATTTCTAATACTTGCCAATAGATATTGTGTAAATTCTACTATTGTGTTACTGGAATTCTATAATTGCAATTTTATTTATCAAATTAGAATCAAGATGGGATAAGGCTTGGAATTGTATTATGATTATACAACTTTAAACTAAAGTATAGACTACAACTCGCCTTCACAATGGAATCTAACGGTCAATTAAGAAAAGGAAAAAAATTAATGGACAAAAATATAATCTGAAATCAAATAGTACAAAAGATAACATCAAAGAAAAAACTAATTTTATTTCACTAAAACTAAAAGGGATGTCTTTGTACAACAAAACAAATCTGAATTTAGGACGTAAATTTACTAATCAAAGTAATATTTCATCGATATAACCTTATCATTTGACAGAACATCTGAATACCCTAAATCTTATTGTTTAAATTTATGTGAAGATGAAAAATAAAAATTAGATAGGAGAAAAAATGAAAAATGCATTACTAAAAGGAAAAGGAAAAGAGAACGTAAATAGAAAGTTGGAAAAAGTGAAAATGCATAAGATAATTATAAGAAATAGTATAATGTACATTGTTGGTTACTTCTTCAAATTAAGAAGGGAAGAGAATAATTTTTATTCAAATTCAGAAACCATCCCTCTTTAGTTATTTATGAATACAGAATGGCAACCACACGTTTGTGATTATGTAATGTTGAAGTGGTCAAGATTGTGAAAACTAACCAATTAAAGTTTTTCTTATTAATAAATCAGTAATTCGTACACGTGATACTCGCGCACATTAATTTCTTTGTTGTATTGTATTACTTGAAAATCTTTAGTGTGAATTTCTATAATTAAATTAATTTCTTTGATTATCTATGATTCAATTGTATGCGTACATAGGAATTGAGTTACACACAAAGAAATAGTTCATCTACAACTATATTCCGATAAGAATTCATTTACAACTCTATTTTGTTAAGGTGTAGATAATTTAGTACAATTATAGTAAAGTATTTTCACTAACTAAGAAATCCATTAACTCATAACCACCAAAATAAAATAATTATAAATGGTCAATGATGAAAACTATAAACATTACCAAACTAAAAATAATATTTAATTTTTGAGAATTTTCTTAGGATTTAATATGTTTACCAATAAAAATTTCTATGCCCATCACATTAATTCCTTTGCTAACAAAAAAATAGCTCTATTAGAGATTAAGTTTATGAATGTAAAAAATAGGCATTATATCCCATTATCTACACCCCAATATATTACATTTTTGCAAATTATGAAAACTTGTGAACAAAGGAAGTAGAAGCGCTAGGATTAATATTGTTCAAGAAGAAGAAAAAAGAGAAAGCAAAATATATAAAATATTAAAATATTTGATAGCGTGGGATTGTTAAAGACAATATATCAATGGAATTAGGTAAATATATCGATATCCTACCGAAACCCATCTGATTAATGATTACAGGTGTATTCAATATGGTTGTCAAAATTCGCTATTGATTGTCAAAATGGTTTGTTGTCTATTTTATCATTATAATTGTCAAATATTCCAAAAATTTTATTTTAGATTTCAAATATGTGGAGGTCAAATATGTGGTGGTCAAATATATAAATAGATGATAAAAATGTCACCAATAGCTTCTGTTTTAGACAAAAAATAATTTTCTTTTTATAATAGTATAGAATATTAATTCAAAAGTACAAAAATAAGAATTTAGTTTTTAGATGGTGAAAATGTGTCAAAAAACTGCCTTATATATATATATATATTTCTTTATGTATATAGTAGTATAATAAATATGACACAAATTGAATATGATAAATCGTAATCACATTAGAATTTCGTACTAGTTATTGATAAAGTTATTGATTAAGTATGATAAACCACAGCCCAAATTGACATGAAAACAGAATATTCATTCACTAAATTAAACCCTAAATTCGGTCGGATCATATCTTAAACAAATGTGATCTTTCTTCGTGTCAAAAATTCCTAAAGTCGTGCGCTTGAGATCGCAAAGTGAAGAGAAAGCGAGATATGATTTACTTAGGCCATGGACTTATGTTGGAGATTGTATTGATATAGTTTTTGAGTGATACAGAATGCAAGATTAGTTCAGTTATATTATATTTACTCTAAATCTATTCAAACACTCTGTAATATTTCCTATCTTGATTTTCTATATTACACATAAGGGTAAATTGCTTTTTTCGTCCCACAACTGACGCCATTATCAATTTTGGTACCGCGCTTATTGGTTTTCTCACTCTCAGTCCCATATGTCGTCAAATCTCTCACTTTTGGCCCGTTGACCAACTTCCGTCCAGAAATAGACGGAACCACGCACGTGAGACGTGCGTGGCTCGTTAATTGACCCAATTAAGCGGGAATTTTACCTCCTTTTTTATTTTGACCTAATTTTCCCCCAATTAAGCGGTCAAAGGACCAAATTTGATAAACATTTCCCCAAATCGTAAAAACCCACAAACCCTAACTCATTTCAGCATAAAATCGAAACAAGAGAACGATCAGGATTTGGCCAAGGTTGAAGGTTCATTACGGTTTTCAGCAAAGAAATTGAAGGTTCAAGTACGAATTTGTGAAATGTCGCGAGGAGACAACCACCCCACAAATTATTGTAAGTTTTCTTAGGGTTTATTGTGATTTTGTACGAATTTTTGTGGGTAGTCCAAAATTGTGATCCAAGTCCCATGTGGGTGTTCCAAAATTGTGATTTGGGTGGTCCGAAATTGTTTATTTTTGTGCAATAAATCCAATATAAACTTGTTGATGTTTTTTTTTGAAAAAATGACCAATGTACTTTTATATTGTTGTTGTTTATTGTATGTAGGACTAGTGGACGTTTCTTATTCATTGTTGTTGTTGCTTCTAGGGTCAAGAAGACCCCACACATATTAATATAGTAGTTTGTTTTATTGGTGTTGGTGGTCCTGTTTATTGCTTTTTGTGTTTGTTTATTGCTTTATTGAAATTTGGTTTATGTATTGTTTTGCAGCTGGAGATGCTCCTGCCATTACAGTTGTAATTCACCATGGGGGCCAGTTTGATCTATGGAAAGCAAAATACAATGGTGGAAAAGTTAATAAGTTTTACTCTGTGGGATTAAAGTCTATAGGTTTTGATTGTTTGGATAGATTGTGTCAGACTTTAGGGTACAAAGGAGAAAAGAGGTACTTCACTTTAGAAAAAGATGGGTTTGTCTTAATTAGAAAGTCTCATCATGTACTTGAATTGTGTCTTCTACATGAGATAGATAATAAGGTGGATATCTATTTAGAGTGTAATACAGTTGGGACTTCTAGTGATTATGTTGAGGAACCAGAATGGGGGATAGGGTCAGATAGTGAGTATGAATCATTTGAAGACAGTGACTATGAAATTGATATTGAAGACATTGAAGAAGATAATGAAGTTGAAGAAGAACAAGATAATGTAGATGATGTTAATGCTATTGAGAATGAGGAGGATGTGGAGGATATAGAGTCAAACTCTAGTGATTTTGATAGTGGGAAGGATTCTGATGAGGATAGAGTTCAAAGGTACCCTATTTTCAGTACACAAGACATTTTTAATCCTGCTTTTAAATTGGGCATGTACTTTAGTTGCAAATCTGAATTTAGACTAGTTGTTCACTCTCATGCAATTGTAACTAGGAGAAACTTGAAAATAACCAAAAATGATAAAAGAAGAATATATGCTAAGTGTGTGCAGAAAGGTTGTGAGTGGAGAGTACATCAGCTGGTGCACCAAAACCCCATATTTTGGACCAAGGCCATCTTCATCAGCTGGTGCACCAAAACCAACTCCATCAGTTGCTGCACCAATGACAAGGCCATCAGCTGCTGCTGCTGCACCAAGACCAAGCCCATCAGCTGCTGCTACACCAAGGCTAAGCCCATCAGCTGCTGCACCAATGACAAGGCCATCAGCTGCTGCTGCACCAAGACCAAGCCCATCAGCTGCTGCTACACCAAGGCCAAGCCCATCAGCTGTTGCTGCACCAAGGCCATCTTCATCAGCTGCTGCATCAAGGCCATCCCTCTATAAGGTGATTGAAAAGGATTTCAAAAAATTTATAACAATGAAGAGCCTAAATGCTGCAGTGGAGGCTAAGAAGAAATTGAAGTTGGACAAGATTCAAGGAAATAAAAAGAATGCTTAGGAACCTAACTACTTTATGCATTTTGAACTAGTTTTTGATGTATTTTGATGTATTTGAACTAACTTGTTGATGTATTTTGAAGTTGAACTTGTTATCTTGGAATTGTTTTGGACATATGGAATTGTATTTAATGTGTTGAACTTGTTACATCTTGGAATTGTTTTTGACATATGGAATTGTTGTTGAACTTGTATTTTGAACTTGTATATTGGAATTGGTGTTGCAAAATCAGTACATGTATTTTGAACTTGTTGCATATGGAATTGGTGTGAAGTGTGAACTAAATTCAGCTTAAACTTGACAAAGTTGAACTTGTTGCATATTGGAATTGGTGTGAAATAAATTCAGCTTAAACTTGGCAAAGTTAGCTGTGCAAATTTAGTGACAGCATGCTTGATTGAGCTGTGCAAATTTAGTGACAACTTGGCAAATTCAACTTGGCAAATTCAGCTATGCAAATTAAACATGAACAAATGCAGATACTTGGCCAATTCAACTTCACATTACTCAGATAAATAGTAACAAAGCATATTACAATCACAATCCTTCATCAATACCATGAACCATCTAAATTACATACAAAGACATAGTACACCTAAAATGATAAACACAAGAACTATCAAACAGACCAATAAACACCTAAAATTGCTTATTCGATGTTGCAACTGGTCCTCCTTGTGTTGCATTACCTTCACCTTCTCACTCAAAAATTCCACCATAAGCATTAATTCGGGTATCTGAGACTCAAGCTTATCACATCGATTACGAAGATCGGGTATCACCATTTTTGATCTGTAGCACATTGGTGGGTCTTCCCACAACCGAAATTGACAACCACCTGTTTTGCAGCCATGATACCTCCTGCCCGGATCGGAATCAGTCCATGAAGTTTTCAAAATAGTCGGCCTTTTACATAAACAAACAATCTGACCATCTGGGAGAAATGAATTCCTTGAAAGTTTCATATTTGAAGCTTCAAAACGTCGACTGCTTGAAAGTGGGGAAGAGATGGGGAAGAGATGGGGAAAAATTGATAATAAAAGGAGGAAAAATTAGGGCAAAACATAAAAGGGGGAAAATTTTGGTTAAATTCCTGCTTAATTGGGTCAATTAACGAGCTACACACGTCTCACGTGCGTGGTTCCGTCTATTTCTGGACGGAAGTTGGTCAACGGGCCAAAAATGAGAGATTTGACGACATATGGGACTGAGAGTGAGAAAACCAACAAGCGCGATACCAAAATTGATAATGGCGTCAGTTGTGGGACGAAAAAAGCAATTTACCCTACCCATAATTTTGACCCACAAACTACTATAAAAGAGTTACTTAATCATAAAATTTCAATTACTTAGAGAAAGAGAGTCATATATACTTTAAATGTATTCAAAGTGTTAGTTATATTTCCTATATTTTCTATATTAATACTTCAATATTATACATAATCTTAACCACAAACAACTAAAAAAGAGTTACTTAATCAAAGAATTTCAATTACTTAGAGAAAGAGAGTCACATACTTTAAATGTATTCAAAGTTTTATTAATATTTCCTATATTTCTATATTAATACCTCAATATTACACATAATCTTAACCCACAAACTATTATAAAAGAGTCCTAAACATCTCATTAATCATTCATTCCAAGAATTAAACAAAACCCTCAAACCCTAATTACAAAAACTATGGCTCATACAATTGCCAAAACCTTGTTAGTAGTTTTCATCCTTTATTCTGCCACCTTTCTCAAAGCATCAGCTTGTCATTGGACAAAACAATTTACAGTGGTTATAATTAATAACATTTTCGATGGTACTTTACCACTAAAGTTTCATTGTGCGTCAAAGGATGACGATCTCGGAAACCACACACTTTCAACCATTAATTCCTGGAGTTTCTCCTTTTGTGACAATATTTTCAAGAACACTTTGTTCGCCTGCAGTTTCTCATGGGGTTCGAAGAAGCAAGGGTTTCAAGTTTTTAATTACAAACTTGGAAAAAGGGAATGTCAAACTGGTTTATGCATTTGGACTGCAAAAGTTGATGGTTTCTATTTTAGCAATCACACAAATGCGCCTGTGAAAAAGTATGATTGGCTAGGTTAATGTATGAATTGATCTTATCTATATAGTATTTGTTATACAAATAAAACCTTCCTTTATAATATTTGAATACTCATATTACATAATTTATATGCACGGACTTAACTATACATATATGTGTTTGAAGAAGATAATTTTACCTACTTATCAAACTAGCGATTGCACTACTCTAGTTGTAGCAGATACCTAAATTTCATATGCTACCCAATGGAATTATATTTTTTGATCTGAAAATATAACTTATTTCTTTACTTAAAATTCATCAGCTATGTTTTCAAGGGAAATTTACCAAAGCCCCATAACTTAAGAGCTATGTACAAAGACTTATCGATATCTCGAGTTTGGATAATTACAAGCACGCTCTGTCAAAGAAAGAGGTCTGAACGTTTAATTTGTTAACCTAAAATGTTGATTTCAGATGTTTACTTTTCAGAAAATCTGATTTTGCCGAAAGGTTGATTTTTTTGGGTGTTGACTTTATTTCTAGGTCAAATTAGGGAGTCAAATATAATAGATTAAAAAGAATGAGGGTAAATGAGATGAAATAAAAATGATTGGTTTAATAAAATTTTACATTCAACTACTATTGTTGCATAATTAATTTATCAACAAAAAACATCAATACATTTCAAAAAAATTTCAATGGCAAAACAAATTTAAAAGTGATAGCTACTATGGGGAATATATTTCTAATACTTGCCAATTGATATTGTGTCAATTCTACTATTGTGTAACTGGAATTCTATAATTGCAATTTTATTTATCAAATTAGAATCAAGATGGGATAAGGCATGGAATTGTATTATGATTATACAACTTTAAACTAAAGTATAGACTACAACTCGCCTTCACAATGGAATCTAATGGTCAATTAAGAAAAGGAAAAAAATTAATGGACAAAAATATAATCTGAAATCAAATAGTACAAAAAATAACATCAAAGTAAAAACTGATTTTATTTCACTAAAACTAAAAGGGATGTCTTTGTACAACAAAACAAATCTGAATTTAGGACGTAAATTTACTAATCAAAGTAATATTTCATCGATATAACATTATCATTTGACAGAACATATGCATATCCTAAATCTTATTGTTTAAATTGTGAAGATGAAAAATAAAAATTAGATAGGAGAAAAAATGAAAAATGCATTACTAAAAGGAAAAGAAAAAGGAAAAGAGAACGTAAATAGAAAGTTGGAAAAAGTGAAAATGCATAAGATAATTATAAGAAATAGTATAATGTACATTGTTGGTTACTTCTTCAAATTAAGAAGGGAAGAGAATAATTTTTATTCAAATTCAGAAACCATCTTTCTTTAGTTATTTATGAAATAGAGAATGGCAACCACACGTTTGTGATTATGTAATGTTGAACTGGTCAAGATTGTGAAAACTAACCAATTAAAGTTTTTCTTATTAATAAATCAGTAATTCGTACACGTGATACTCGCGCACATTAATTTCTTTGTTGTATTGTATTACTTGAACATCTTTAGTTTGATTTTCTATAATTAAATTAATTTCTTTGATTATCTATAATTCGATTGTATGTGTACATAGGAATTGAGTTACACACACAAAGAAATAGTTCATCTACAACTATATTCCGATAAAAATTCATTTACAACTATATTTTGTTAAGATGTAGATAATTTAGTACAATTATAGTAAAGTATTTTCACTAACTAAGAAATCCATTAACTCATAACCACCAAAACAAAATAATTATAAATGGTCAAAGATGAAAAATATAAACATTACCAAACTTATTATGTAGCTAGTAAGTGAGACACCAACATGCATCACCTAGTGTGGATGAGTCACTTGTGAGTCACCTTCATGGATCACTTAATAGAGATGAGTCACTTGGTAGCTAGTAGATGAGACACCTACATGCATCACCTAGTATGGATGAGTCACTTGTGAATCACCTCTATGGATCACCTAGTGAATGAGTCATTGAGTGAATGACTCATCAAAGTGATTCACCTACTTTTGTACTCCTATATATACCCTTTGATGTACTTCAACTTAATACAAGTTCATATCAATAAATATCAAGAATACTTTCATACATCTACTTTGTTTCAACTTTGTTTATGTTCAAGTTATAATAGATAAAGAATAGCTTGTTTATAATATTACAATACGTTATCAGCACGAGTTAGCTGTAGTTGTATCAAGCTTTCAAGAAGAAGGATATGGATTCCAGAAGTAATCTATCAAAAATCAATCTTGACGGTGAAGATATTTGTTTGATAGATAGCGGCACAACAAACACAATATTTCGTAGTAATAAGTACTTTTCTGTTATGAAAGGATATAAGGCAAAAATAAATACGATCTCGGGTTCAACAAATTTAATAGATGGTTCCGGGAGAGCCAATATTATCTTACCAGAAGGTACAGAATTGAATATCGATGATGCCTTATATTCCCCTAAATCGTTGAGAAATTTGTTAAGTTTCAAAGATATTCGCCGAAATGGATATCATCTTGAAACAATTAATGAAGATAATAAAGAATACTTATGTATCACTTCATCAGACATGTGCCACAAGCGTGTTGTTGAAAAGCTTGCAGCTATCTCTTCTGGGTTGTATCTTACTACAATAAAAGCTATTGAATCCTACAGTGTTATAAACCAGAAGTTTAATAACCCAACAATATTCAAACTTTGGCATGATCGACTAGGACACCCAGGATCTACCGTGATGGGTAGAATTGTACAAAATTCTCAAGGACATCATTTACAAAACCAGAAGCTTTTGTTAACGAGGGATATCAATTGTATTGCTTGCTCTATGGGAAAATTGATCCTCAAACCGTCATTGACAAAGGTTGTTCTTGAATCGCCAACTTTTCTTCAAAGGATTCATGGAGACATATGTGGACCTATCCACCCTCAGTGCGGACCATTTCAGTATTTTATGGTCCTAATTGATGCATCTGCTAGATGGTCACATGTTTGTCTTTTATCCACACGAAATGTTGCATTTGCTAGGCTTCTTGCCCAAATTATTAGACTACGTGCACATTTCCCAGACTTTCCAATAAAGTCTATTCGGATAGATGGAGCTGGAGAATTTACATCAAAAATGTTTGATACATATTGCTTATCTACCGGTATTGATATTGAACATCCTGTAGCTCATGTTCATACCCAAAATGGTCTAGCTGAATCATTTATTAAACATTTGCAGTTAATGGCAAGACCCATGTTAATGAGAACAAAATTGCCCGTTTCTACATGGGGACATGCTATTTTACATGCTGCTGCCTTAGTTAGACTTCGGCCTACTGGAAATCATCAATACTCACCCTTACAACTTGTTTTGGGCCATCAACCAGATGTTTCTCATCTACGCATCTTTGGTTGTTGTGTATATGTGCCTGTAGCACCTCCACAACGTACTAAATTTGGCCCACAACGTAGGAAAGGCATATATGTTGGTTTTGACTCACCTTCTATCATTAGATATCTTGAGCCTTTAACAGGTGATATATTCACAGCTCGTTTTGCTGATTGTCACTTTGATGGGACAATTTACCCACCATTAGGGGGAGATCTTAAGCCACTAGAAGAACAAAGTAAACTTTCCTGGTATGTACCTACTCTTTCTCATCTTGATCCATGCACAAAGCAATCTGAAATTGAAGTGCAGAAGATTATCCATCTTCAAAATATTGCTAATCAAATGCCAGATGCATTTGTTGATACAGCAAGAATAACTAAATCATACATACCGGCTAATAATGTCCCAGCACGTACTTTTATCCCAGTTGGGCAGGTGATATCTGTTCCAGCAAATGAGTCGTCTAAGGTACGCTTGAAGCGTGGACGTCCCATTGGTTCAAAAGATTCTGCTCCTAGAAAAAGGAAAGGTCAACAAGAATCGACAAAAGATAGTGCTCCTGATGAGACTATAAATGAACGATCCTCATTTCCAAACTTACTTCCTCTTGTTGAGGAAAATTCCCCTGAAAAGGAGTTGGGCCCAGGAAATGAAGAAATTTCTATTAATTTTGCATGCAAGAATGAAATGTTGGATCGTAACAAAGTTCTTATCGATAACAAATTCTCATTTACAGTAGCTACTGAGGTTGCTATGGATACAGATGGTTGTGAGCCACAATCTATAGAAGAATGTCGTGAAAGACATGATTGGCCAGAATGGAAGAGTGCCATTCAAGCAGAATTAGACTCTCTCACTAAACGTAATGTTTTGGGACCCGTAGTTCAAACACCCAAAAATGTAAAACCAGTTGGTTGCAAATGGGTATTCGTAAGAAAACGTAATGAGAGAAATGAAGTTGTGCGCTATAAAGCGAGACTTGTAGCACAAGGTTTCTCGCAGAGACTTGGGATTGATTACGAAGAAACATATTCCCCTGTTATGGATGCTATTACATTCCGATACTTGATAAGTATGGTAGTATCGGAAGGACTTGATATGCATTTGATGGATGTGATTACAGCATATCTATATGGGAAATTGGATGCAGATATACATATGAAAATTCCTGAAGGGTTTAGATTGTCTGAACATAAAGCACGTCATATGTATTCACTCAAACTTAACAAAGCTTTATATGGGTTAAAGCAATCTGGACGAATGTGGTATAATCGTCTTAGTGAATATTTGATAACTAAGGGATATCTAAATGATCCTATTTGTCCATGTGTCTTTATAAAGAAGACATCAATAGGATTCGCTATTATAGCTGTATACGTTGATGATATCAACTTAGTCGGCACTCCTGAAGAAGTCCTAAAAGCAATGGAATGCTTGAAGGGAGAATTTGAGATTAAGGATCTTGGAAAAATAAAATTTTGTCTCGGCCTGCAGATCGAACACTATCCAAGTGGCATACTAGTTCACCAAAGGATATATACTGAGAAACTTCTTAAACGTTTCTATATGGATAAAGCTTATCCTCTCAGCACTCCTATTGTAATGCCCAATGATCTCACACCCAGCCAACAACAAGCATGTCATATAATCGGCATTTACTGATTTACAACATATGAATGGCATGACTGCATGAATATGACTATTTGGTAATTATATGATAAATGCATGATTTTACGAAAATGCTTATGTGATATGTGCATTTATAATACATTTAATTAGCATTCTCTATTAGTTAAGTAGATTTGACGGTTAAGCGGGCACGGCGTTTAGACAATTAGCGAATTAGATTAAGTGGGTATGACGTCTAGCACTTATCACGAGTTAATTAACGAACGAAAAATTGAGCAGCTTCCCAGGAGGTCACCCATCCTGTTATTGCTCTCGTACGAGCACGCTTAGCTTTAGAGTTTTGATCGAATACGGTACACGAAACCTTCCCGTTAATTATCGGATAAATATATTTTACACACTACGCGTCACTTACGTGTTACCGGTATATCCCGATTAGTTTAAATACATGACACGTAGAATATATAACGTATAAATGTATAACACGTAATAAGCTAGCAGCTGCAAATAATTCATTAAATATAATAATATTATATATATATATATAAAAGGTCACATATACTTAGCTTTCATCTGTCCACTTACTATTAAATTATGTATATAATAATATATATATATTTGCAAAGTAGTCACCAAAACTTGGTGACTAAGATTCATTAGCCGACTTACCTTTTGCCTTTATAGTTAACAAATATATATATATATATATATATAAGTTAATTTCCTTATTGCAAAGTTAGAAGTGAAGAAAGATAGAAGCAGAAGAGAAAAATATAGAGAAAGAGAGAAAATAGAAAAAATAGGAAAAAAAATAAGAAAAGAGGAAAAAAAAGGGAGAAAAATTCGGAAAAATATAGGAATCGACGTACGCGTTACACGTAAGTATTTTATCGATAGTTTCTTCGAATTAATCGGTAAATTTAGAATATTAGTCGAAAATCGTATTTAGATATCGTATATATATATATATATATATATCATTTTACAGGTTAATAAACAACTAGCCCTATAGATAGTTGCGGTAGCGACACCATTATCGATTTCCTAACTATCGACATTAGGTAAGTAGAAGCTTTTCTTGACGCATCATAAGAATCAGTATTATGTATTTTTATGAATACGTGTATTGATTGTTTGAAAATGAATGTATTATGTGCCGATTGTGTTAAATGTTGATGATTTATGATTTATTATATGTGATATTGGAAATGATGTTTTATGATATGAAATGTTGAAGTACATGTGATTATGTTGCATTATATTAATACATATGGAAAGAAAACGATTTCGAAAGAGAAGTTTGGTATTTGATTGGCGGTCGGGTAGGCACGGGACGCGGGAGGGACCGGCGGACCCACAGAGGGTGGTGAATACCTTGAGGTGTAAAAACCAAGATAGATAAAGCCACGATATATGATGGAGCTAGCGGCTAATATCATCGGCCGAAAGGTCGGTATGAGAACCCCCGCGATGCTTCTTTTTATGGCCATTTATGAACAGGTTCCGAAAACAGACGCCTATCATCATCAGTAGAATACCATACTTCGGGGTACCCAAGAGGAAAAGATAATGTTTTAAATGAACTATGCATTAGTGACTGTTTTATGTGCTACGTGATATTTGTTATGATTCAGCTTCTTCTTACTGAGCCATTAGCTCATTAGATTCTTATGATGCAGGTGATGTTTGATGTATATACGTGAAGGTTGCCCAAGTCTCCCGAGCGGTCAGACAGAGTTATGTTCATATGCCGTGTGTCGAGCGTTTTGTAGCTCAAAGAACTCTGATTTTTGTATAAATAGCCGCTCTGTTATGGTTTTGTAAACAAACTTACGTGTATGTATAGAGTTTGATTTGTAAAAGAAAAATGGTTTGTTTTATTTCAAAAGATTCATTTTATTATTTTAGAAAACCATAACATTTACAAAAGAAAAAGAGTCACCGTCCCCGGGCCCGGTCTGGGGGTGTGACACCTATGGTAGTAAGATCGCTAGACACTAAAATTGATCCTTTCCATCCAAAAGAAGAGAAAGAAACACTTCTTGGTCCTGAAGTACCATATTTGAGTGCAATAGGTGCACTATTATATCTTGCTCAGTACACTAGACCTGACATTTCTTTTGCAGTTAACTTGTTAGCAAGATTCAGCTCTGCTCCAACAAAGAGGCATTGGGCAGGTGTAAAACATATCTTTCGATATCTTAAGGGTACTGCAGATATGGGATTGTTTTACTCAAAGGATGTATCAAATCCTTCACAATTGAATGGATATACAGATGCAGGTTATCTCTCTGATCCACACAAAGCCATTTCACAAACTGGATATGTTTTTACGAGTGGCGGAACTGCCATTTCTTGGAGATCATGTACACAAAGCTTTCCAGCTACATCTTCCAACCATGCTGAGATTATCGCCCTCCATGAAGCTAGCAGAGAATGTGTATGGCTAAGATCACTAATCACTCATCTTCGAGGTTCATGTGATCTACCTTCTATTACTGAAGTACCAACCATTATTTATGAAGATAATGCAGCATGTATCTCACAGATAAAGGAAGGATACATTAAGGGTGATCGAACGAAGCATATTTCACCAAAGCTATTTTATTCTCATCATCTTGAAAAGAATAAAGAGATATGTATCCAAAAGATACAATCATGTGAAAATTATGCAGATCTATTCACCAAGTCGCTACCAACAACTGTCTTCAAAAAGCTAGTCTATGGGATCGGAATGCGGCATTTGTACCAGCAGTAAACTTAGTGATGATTGGAACAGGGGGAGCTAGCATTGGTTTTTGACTCGTTGCACTCTTTTTCCCTTTATCAAGTTTTTAGCCCTCGGGGTTTTTCTTGAGAAGGTTTTTAACGAGGCAACATATGCGTAACAACTTGTATACCATCAACGAGGCCTTATTTTTGGAACAGTGAATCATCCAAGGGGGAGTATTATGTAGCTAGTAAGTGAGACACCAACATGCATCACCTAGTGTGGATGAGTCACTTGTGAGTCACCTTCATGGATCACTTAATAGAGATGAGTCACTTGGTAGCTAGTAGGTGAGACACCTACATGCATCACCTAGTATGGATGAGTCACTTGTGAATCACCTCTATGGATCACCTAGTGAATGAGTCATTGAGTGAATGACTCATCAAAGTGATTCACCTACTTTTGTACTCCTATATATACCCTTTAATGTACTTCAACTTAATACAAGTTCATATCAATAAATATCAAGAATACTTTCATACATCTACTTTGTTTCAACTTTGTTTATGTTCAAGTTATAATAGATAAAGAATAGCTTGTTGTTTATAATATTACAATAAAACTAAAAATAATATTTTATTTTAGAGAATTTTCTTAGGATTTAATATGTTTACCAATAAAAATTTATATGCCCATGACATTAATTCCTTTGCTAACAAAAAAATAGCTCTATCAGAGATTAACTTTATGAGTATAAAAATAGGCACTATATCCCATTATCTGCATCCCCCAATATTTTACATTTTTACAAATTATGAAAAACTTGTGAACAAAGGAAGTAGAAGAGATAGGATTACTATTGTTGAAGAAGAAGAAAAAAGAGAAAGCAAAATATATAAAATATTAAAATATTTGATAGCATGAGATTGTTAAAAACAATATATCAATGGAATTAGATAAATATATCGATATCCTATTGAATTGAAATATGCAAGCACCACCAACTGACACAGCTTCTAACCTGTTGCTAGTCCACCACTACCGAAACCCATCTGATTAATGATTACAGGTGTATTCAATATGGTTTTCAAAATTGGCTATTGATTGTCAAAATGGTTTGTTGTCTATTTTATCTTTGTAATTGTCAAATATTCCAAAAATTTTATTTTTGCATTCAAATATGTGGAGGTCAAATATGTGGTGGTCAAATATATAAATAGATGATAAAAATGTCACCAATAGCTTCTGTTTTAGACAAAAAAATAATTTTCTTTTTACAATAGTATAGAAGATTAATTCAAAAGTACAAAAAATAAGAATTTAGTTTTTAGATGGTGAAAATGTGTCAAAAACAGCCTTATATATATACTTCTTTATGTATATAGTAGTATAATAAATATGGCACAAATTGAATATGATAAATCGTAATCACATTAGAATTTCGTACTAGTTATTGATAAAGTTATTGATTAAGGATGATAAACCGCAGCCCAAAATTGACATGAAAACTGAATATGCATTTACTAAATTAAACCCTAAATTCGGTCGGGTCGTATCTTAAACAAATGTTATCTTTCTTCATGTCAAAAATTCCTAAAATCGTGCGCTTGAGAACGAAAAGTGAAGAGAAAGCGAGATATGATTTACTTAGGCCATGGACTTATGTTGGAGATTGTATTGATATAGTTTTTGAGTGATACAGAATACAAGATTAGTTCACTTATATTATATTTACTTTAAATCTATTCAAACTCTCTGTAATATTTCCTATCTTGATTTTCTATATTACATATAATTTTGACCCACAAACTACTATAAAAGAGTTATTTAATCATAAAATTTCAATTACTTAGAGAAAGAGAGTCATATATACTTTAAATGTATTCAAAGAGTTAGTAATATTTCCTACATTTTCTATATTAGTACTTCAATATTACACGTAATCTTAACCACAAACAACTAAAAAAGAGTTACTTAATCAAAGAATTTCAAAGCATCAGCTTTTCATCCTTTATTCTGCCACCTTTCTCAAAGCATCAGCTTTTCATTGGACAAAACAATTTACAGTGGTTATAATTAATAACATTTTCGATGGTACTTTACACTAAAGTTTCATTGTGCGTCAAAGGATGACGATCTCGGAAACCACACACTTCCATCCATTAATTCCTGGAGTTTCTCCTTTTGTGATAATATTTTCAAGAACACTTTGTTCGCCTGCAGTTTCTCGTGGGGTTCGAAGAAGCAAGGGTTTCAATTTTTTAATTACAAACTTGGAAAAAGGGAATGTCAAACTGGTTTATGCATTTGGATTGCAAAAGTTGATGGTTTATATTTTAGCAATCACACAAATGCGCCTATCAAAAAGTATGATTGGCTAGATTAATGTATAAATTGATCTTATCTATATAGTATTTGTTGTACATATAAACCTTCCTTTATAATATTTGAATACTCATATTACATAATTTATATGCACTGACTTAACTATACATGTATGTGTTTGAGGAAGATAATTTTACCTACTTATCAAACTAGCGATTGCACTACTCTAGTTGTAACAGATAGCTAAATTTCATATGTTACCCAGTAGAATTATATTTTTTGATCTGAAAATATAACTTATTTCTTTACTTAAAATTCATCAGCTATGTTTTCAAGGGAAATTTACCAAAGCCCATAACTTAAGAGCTATGTACAAAGACTTATCGATATCTCGAGTTCGAATACTTACAAGCACGCTCTGTCAAAGAAAGAGGTCTGAACGTTTAATTTGTTAACCTAAAATGTTGATTTCATATGTTTATTTGTCAAAAAATCCAATTTTACCCAAAGGTCGATTTTTTCGGGTGTTGACTTTATTTCTAGACCAAATTAGGGAGTCAAAAATAATATATTAAAAAGAATGAGCGGTAAATGAGATGAAATAAAAATGATTGGTTTAATAAAACTTTAATTACAACTATTATTGTTGCATAATTATAATATCAACCAAAAACATCAACACATTTCAAAAAAATTTCAATGGCAATACAAATTTAAAAGTGATAGCTAGTATGGGGGATATATTTCTAATATTTGCCAACTGATATTGTGTAAATTCTACTATTATGTAATTGGAATTGTATAAATTGCATTTTTATTTGTCAAATTAGAATCAAGATGGATAAGGCTTGGAATTGTATTATGATTATACAACTTTAAACTAAAGTATAAACTACAACTCGCCTTCACAATGAAATCTAATGGTCAATTGAAAAAAAGGAAAAAAAGTAATGAACAAAAATATAATCTAAAATCAAATAGTACAAAACATAAAAAAAATTTAAGTGTTAATGTTAAAAACTGATTTTATTTCATTAAAACTAAAAGGGATGTCTTCATACAATAAAAAAAAGTCCGAGTTTAGGATGTAAATTTACTAATCCAAGTAATATTTCATCGATATAACATTATCATTTGACAGAATATCTGCATACCCTAGATCTAATTGTTTAAATTTATGTGAAAATGAAAACAAGATAGGAGAAAAAATGAACAATGCATTACTAAAATGAAAAGGAAAAGAGAACATAATTAGAAAGTTGGAAAAAGTGTAAAAATGAAAAAAATAATTATAAGAAATAATATAGTGTACACTGGTGGTTACTTCTTCAAATTAAGAAGGAAATAGTATATTTTTTATTAAAATTTGGAAATCATCCCTCTTTAGTTATTCATGAATAGAGAATGGAAACCATACATTTGTGATTATGTAATGTTGAAGTGGTCAAGATTGTGAGAAAAAACTAACCAATTAAAGTTTTTCTTATTAATAAATCAGTAGTTGGTACACGTAATACTCACGCGCATTAATTTCTTTATTGTATTGTAATACCTGAATATCTTTAGTTTGATTTTTTATAATTCAATTAATTTCTTTGATTATCTATAATTCAATTGTATGTGTACATAGGAATTGAGTTACACACACAAAGAAATAGTTCATCTACAACTATATTCCGGTAAGAATTCATTTACAACTATATTTTGTTAAGATGTAGATAATATTAGTACAATTATAGTAAAGTATTTTCACTAACTAAGAATTCCATTAACTCATAACCACCCGAACAAAATAATTATAAATGGTCAAAGATTAAAAAATCTAGTAATCATTACCAAACTAAAAATAATATTGAATTTTAGAGAATTTTCTTAGGATTTAATATGTTTACCAATAAAAATTTCTATGCCCATCACATTAATTCCTTTGCTAACAAAAAAATAGCTCTATCAGAGATTAAGTTTATGAATGTAAAAAATAGGCATTATATCCCATTATCTTCACCCCAATATATTACATTTTTGCAAATTATGAAAACTTGTGAACAAAGGAAGTAGAAGCGCTAGGATTAATATTGTTCACGAAGAAGAAAAAAGAGAAAGCAAAATATATAAAAAAAATTAAAATATTTGATAGCATGAGATTGTTAAAGACAATATATCAATATAATTAGAGAAATATATCAATATCCTATTGAACTGAAAGATGCAAGCACCACCAACTGCTGCACCTTCTAACCTATTGCCAGTCTACACTACCGCAACCCATCTGATTAACAATTCCAGGTATGTACAAAATGGTTTGTTGTCTATTTTATCCTTATTATTGTTAAATATTCTTAAAACTTTATTTTAGCAGTCAAATATGTGAAGGTCAAATATATAAATAGATGACAAAATCGTCACCACTCACCAATAACTTCTGTTTTAGACAAAAAAAAATCGTTTTATAATAGTATAGAAGATTAATTTGAAAGTATAAAAATAAGAATTGAGTTTTTAGAAGGTGAAAATGAGTCTAACACAGGCTTCTATATATATATATTATATATATCTCGTAATATAATAGATATGCTACTAATTGAATATGATAAATAGTAATCACATTAGAATTTCAATACTAGTTATTAATTAAATATGATACAGCCCAGCCCAAAATCGATATGAAAATTGAAGATTCATCTAGTAAATTGAACCCTAAATTCGGTCAGATCATATCTGAAGCCTGATCAGTTTAAATTTTATTAAATAAGATAAATTTTATTTTCAATTAAATAGGTAAAACCGAAAACAAAAATAAAATATCAAGGGTAATTTTATCATTTAGTTTTTTGGATTTTCACTATGAAAATTTCCTCGGTATTAAATGTTAAAATATTTAGTATATGTGACTACAAATGGTAATTGTGCGGGGTCTACACATGGAGATTTGGTACAATAGTTTATTTTGTCCCATAAATATTTTAAGGATTATCTAGATATTCAAAGTTAATTTAAAGTTTTTTACACCAATTTTTCCTGGTATGTATTTATTTTTACTAAGTGATTAATATCTTAAAGTCACTAGTAATGACTAGTTGACAATTAATCTTGTGTTAGCAAATAGCAACTGTCAAAGAGTAATAATTCGTTACAAGGCAAATAAATAATTCTATTTCTGTAGGCAATGAATAATGAATAGAATGAATAAGATTATAGATATTGGACATCGGACAAACATGCTCTTTCATTTTAGGTTTCCTGATTTATGAATGAAGAACTCTAACACGTAAACAACACAATTGAAATATTTTAATATTTACTATATACTACTACCTAAGATCACCTAATTTTCACTTCCTACGTAGATGTCCTTGTTATCTTCAAACTAAGCATTCAAGCATTTAGTTATTCTTTTTTTCTTTACTTTTCATCTATTTTCTATTTCTACCTAAAAATTCCCTTATCCCCTTCTGTTATTTATTATCGTTATATATATTATAGTAAACCAGTGTTTGAATTTTATTGACCGAGCCAAATAGAATTTTTTCACAATTTAGAATTTTTTAATTCAACAAGAAAGAATTCCAATGGTTGGTGGTCAATAAATTATTTATAAATTGAATGATAATTTCTATAAATATTTATTTCTAACATATCTCAATCATTTCTTAGATTGTGGCTAAGTTAATATTCTCAAATTTCGAACTTTCAATTACTTTTAAATATAACAATTATTATAATTGTAATTGATTTGTTCTCTTTTCTTGCTCACTTATGTTATCTTGAATGTCCAATTAAGGTAATGTTCTAAAATTTAGCTGAAATACAGTTCATGTCTCTCATTTTTCTTTTGTAATCGCTCCACAACAAGCTCTAATCATTATGCTAATTGTGTTCTTTACATTTGTTTCTCTTATAAAACATTACTAGCAAATACACTGTGCTATGCACGATCTCAATAAAACAAACTATTTTTTCTATTCTGAAAAAGTTGTCTATTATTTCACTTCCGTATATCCTAAAATGTTTGTCCCTTAAAATATATTATTATTATCTTTATTTGACTATATTAGTCTCCATTTTAATTGAAAAATATATAATTAATTCAGTTTTACTATAAAACTGTTGCCTAGTTAAGGAATAATAGTTGTATATGGTTTAATAGACAATTGTTATATATTAAATTAAAATTATATTACATTATAAAATGTAATTTTATTAGTTGCCTTCTATTTTTAGGATAGTATATTTTTGGGAGACTCTTATGTATATTTGATAAAAAGTTTTAAAAACTTTTAAAAAATCCAAGTGGACATAGTTTTAGGACGGAGGGTAATATGAATTTATAGTTATCTTAGTATGCGCCAGAACATATCAATAATCACCAAAACGATATATTTCTATACATTTGATACATGGGGAAAATGGTTGATATATGAATAAGATTTTACAAAGTAGGAAATAAATAGAGGAAAGTTGATTGAGAGTAACAACCGAACCACAAAAATAATAAGGGTCTGTTTGGATGACTATTTTTAAAGTATGTTTTTGTTTTTGCAAAACAAAAATTTGAAAAATGCGTTTGGTTGGACTTGTTCTCACTTTATGTTTTTGAAGAATAAAACTCTAAAATCTGCTATTTTCTAGAACAGGTTTTACCTGTTTTTAAGTTTTTCAGAACACTTTTTCACTCCAAACCAGAAAAACACGGCATTTAACCCTCATTAAAAATAATATATTTTCTCTCTCCTCATTTAACTCCTCCTTTCATCAAAATACATACAGAGAGAAGAGAAGAGATGAGAAACAAATTTTTCCAGAATAGTCACTAAACAGAATTTCAACACTATTTATACTGCAAAATTGTTTTGATAAAACTGTTCTACAAAACTATTTTGTAAAACATCAAAAACAAAAACAATCCAAACAGACCTAAATATTACAATGGTTTACTTTTTCTTTTTCTTTTTTAAGAAAGGATAGATAATCCACAAATAATGTTTTGAATAAGCCTAAATAAAACTGAATAGAGTAGTGTGTACAACAAAAAGATCACTTCACTAAATTAATTTCACTTTCAATAATAAAAGTAAATTTCTTTCAGAAGTGGAAATTAAATTATATGTTAAAAGATAACCATTCATGAGAGAAAAATGTTATTTATAATTTATTAATTAATCTTTTAGGTACAATTAGGAAACTAAAAGAAAAAAAGGATAAAATTAATGTGTGAAAGAAAGAAAACTCAAAACTAAACAAAACATAGAAATTAGAGACAAAATGCCTTGAGAAGCATAATGAGTGCCTGAGTGGTTCCATCCTAAATAAGTAAAAGTAAGTAAAGTGTACAGAAACTAAAAATCACTTTAAGAAAGTAATATTGAATAGAAACATTAATAAAATTGGTACTAAAAATTATAACTTATAATCATTCAACAATGAAAAATTGCTTCAATGGAAATAAAAAAGAAATATCAAAATACCAGAAATATCTTTTAATTAAAAATCGAAGTGCATGTAATATAAAAATGAAATAATAATACTTAATTGAGCTATAAGAGGGAAAATGTTCCAAACATGTAAAATATCCTATGAAACATAATTCTCATGATACCACAACATATATAAGAGAAAGATGCAAACACATGATTTTATTCAAGCAGTGGAACCTCAAAAAGTGATCAAACGATGGTGTATATATATGTTGAAAATAATAGAAAAAAAGAGAAAATTAATACAAATAATAGAAAAAAGTTGAAAATTAATACAAATTAAAGAATATAAACAAAAAAAGAAGACGATTTAGAATAAATTTAAAAATTCTTTTTATAAAATTTCAAACATTATGAAATAAACATTAAAAGGAAAATTACGTATATAGTGAATCATTGGAAAAAAGCATAATACTCTATCTACCTTTCACCATTACTGTAAGTTAAACAAATTATGCGCTTCACATTTCGGACCTTAGCTTTTGGATTCCTAAAGAAGGAGAGACTCCACGATTGGGAAAATAATATTAGAAGTGTGAGGAAGAACAATATATTTACGTTTTTGATTTTGCTAATTATATAGAAAGTGACAGGAATTTATATTTAAATTTTGTTGATATGGTATGAGTCGTTATTTAGGGTTTTAAAAGTTTTGATTGGTTAGCATATTAAGTGCTATTAAATTTATTAGCCATAATGAAATTGATGGCTTCGGAAAAGTGTAGAATATAAATAAGACCAATCAATCTTATAAATGCTAATTTAAGATTCCCATAAGTATGCTAATTAAATAGCATACTTAAATTTCTTATAGCTAATTAAGGGATACATTAAAATGTAGGATTATGTAATTAAACGTTTGAACATTTTATCATTTGGACTAATTTGGGAGTAACTCATGCAAAAATTCAGGGAAGGGATCAAATTGATCTTTCCTTTTTAGGTGAAGAGGCAGTTTAATTGGAAAGTGCTTAGGTTTTTTAATATAATAAGTTAATAATTAATAGTAAAAATTTAAAGCAATCAATGAAATTTTTCCAAAGCAACAAAAAAAGTTAAAAATTATGAGAATTCAGTATTTCTAGTTAAAATTGGCATTTGGGTCAACTTACCACTTTGCGATAATATATATAATGATATATCTAATGCACTCGCCCCTCTGTATAGTGACCATATCATCTAATTTCTATTTCATAGGTTCACAAACCCTTCTTATGGAATTCTTTTCATGGAAATGATGGAAATATTTTGTAATGAAAATTAATCTATTTCTTTTGCGTGATAAAAGTTTTGGATGTTAAAATCATCCTGATGGGAAGTTCTACTATATAACAAGGTGTATATATATACTATGTCCATCATTTGCCCCTCTATTTATTAATGCAATTATTTGTCATAAGTTTTTATGGTATTAGTGGGCATGTAGGCTGCAAATTTGTGTTTATTGAATTTGATTTAATTTGTGTTTATTCACGAAGCAGGTTTCGTTCCACTAAATGCACCAAGAAATCGGAGTTACAATTCTAAATAGAATAACAATTTTATTTGTGAAAATGAAGGTGACTCAAAATTATATGAATTTTTTTAATAATAAATAAAAAATAATTATTTCGTTCTTTATATATTAATAAAGATTTTTCTTTCCTCTCGTGCGCATGTTTAAATATTTTGATTAATTATTAATCATTATTCTATAAATTTCTAACTAAACATTGAATCATTTTTATAATATTATGCTTATGGTTTTTAACTGTCACAAAAATTGTATCGATTAATTCGAATTACTATGAAATTTAAAATTTGAATATAAGTTGCTTAGTTATAATTCACATAATATTTGGATGAAATGAGAAAATAACATATTCTGCATTTATGAATAATAATAATTATGGTATGTTTTTTAATTTCTAAATCTTTCAAACTCAAAAAACCAACGTCCAATCTTCTAATTTGTAATCATTATTTTATTGCATTGACATTGCCAAATTCAAATTCCAACTAATTAAATTCAAAATGACATGACTAATTATCTTTAAAATTTTCATTATCCCACTCAATTTTCTCATGAGAAATGTTATATACCAATGATTATAGTTTATCACTTTATATGATAGGATATTTTTGGACAATAGTAAATTTAAATTATTGAGATCAAATTACTGTATAATACAAGTTTTACCATGGGGGCAACCCCCGGTAGAGTTGGTAAGGGCATTGGATGTTGTGGCCTTGGTCACGGGTTCGAATCCTAATGAGGGAATGTCTATTTGCCTTCTCTACTGTGAGCCTGTCAGCTATGGGCAACCTAGGCTGGTTTACCTCTCTTGTGTGGTTTGCAGGCTATTGCACAAGAGCGGGGTTTACCCAGTGCGCACCTAACGGTAGCGGCTGCGGGTTCCCTTGTCATCAAAAAAATTGTGAACTAATTTAAATTAATTGTGAAAAAATTTGGTATATAGTCACGAATCTTGGGTTTTTTTAATTTAATTGAAATTCTTATTGGTTAACTTAATTTTCAAATTTGAGAAATCTCACCACAACCTTAGAATTATTTAAATATTTTTAGTAGTTTTGCATTTTAGGTCAACCGAAATAGAATCTAGCCTTTTTCAATTTTTTTAAGAATTTTCACTCTCGATTTATTAAATAAAAGATTTGACAAATAAAATAAAGTTATTATTGTAAGTGGCATAAGTGAAAGCTAATGAATAGTACGATTCTGTTCCTTTAAATGTAATGAATTAATCTTATTTATTATTGGTTGAATTGACCTTTTAAATTTAAAAAATAAATAACTTTGAATATATTTAAACATTTTCGTAATTTGTCTAATTTAAGTAAATCAAGCCATATCTAAAATTGTTTCTGTTAGGACAATGTTATCTTCGAATTTCTTAGATCAAGGAAGTAAGAATCAAGATCAATTTATTATACTAATAAATCCCATAATTTAAGCCATTTAAATAGAGTTGTAGATTCTTCTCAAATTTAAGTTGCTGCTCTTTTATAAATTTAATAAATTGGCATTTTTTTAACTTAGGTGTTTATGAAAATGGATTTCAATTTTAATTAGCTTAATTATATTTGTAACTAGTTTGTATCATGATGTTTACGAAAATGCTTTTTAATTTTATTCCCAAATTAAAAAATTATACATTATAATCTTTCAAGATTGACAAAAATAATATTCATTTTTATCAATTATTTAGTTTAATATAAGCCAAGCATAACACGGGTTTCACACTAGTTTCTTATTTATTTACGTCATTGAACCCATCAAAATCATTTCTGCATAAACGAAATTCCTCAATTCTTTTATTTCATCTTTGAAGATGTGGGTGTTTAGTGTTCCTTTCATGGCTATACAACGACATTGATAGATAAGCTACTCCCTATCAAATAATATTTCTCAAACAATTATCAAAATATTTGGTATAATTTTTCATGACTAGGAATTGTGGTGCTCTACCAAAAAATCACACTAAATTAGTTTCGAATAACAACCAGATGATCAGGATGGATTTAACTTTAAATTTAGTTTTTCTAACAAAGAAAAGTGTCAACGTTTGACATCAAATAATTATAAAAAATAATTCACAAAGAAGACAAACAAAAACAAGATAAAATCTTGTTTTATGAATGTCCTTGGTAATTAACCCAAAATGATTTTCATCAAATACGATAAAAATATAAAATCAAACTCCGGAAAATTAAAACAACAATGATTCTAAATTTCTAATTTACATTTCCACTTCTTACATTGTAAATATAGTTGGTAATTAGTTTTGACTATTAGAAATCTTTTGATTAAGAAGAGAACTATTTGAGGGGCTTTGACTTTTGAGATATAAATTGTGAAAAAGAAAGAGGAGAATTTTTAGGAGTAAAATCAGGGATAAAATATAAAAAAAACGAACAAAGGGAATAGTTGAATGATTAGATGGTGAGTTGGCGGGTGTCAACCACATAGAAAGTGAAAAATTTAGTTACGAAATGCAGATGATATATTATATATAATCTAACCCCTATATAAATGTGTGAATAATAAAATTGTTTAGTCCTATGTGAAAAGACATATCCGCCCTTACTACTAATAAAGTAAGAAGCACAATCAATTAGTACTCACCTTAAAAATATATATGATAAAATCTAATCAAATATAAGTAACTATGAAGTTTGTAAACATGTAGGACTCCAAAGACCCAACCGATGATCAGCCCCATCAGATTCCCATTATGAATTTTATATGTATATGAATAATTTTCTTTAAATTTTCAAATATTATTATGCTTATTTTCAAATTTTTGTTCTGCTTAGACTCCCAAGCCTACGCTTTTTAACACCTCTAATTGCAATTAACATATGTTACTCATGGAATAAATTATTTAGTAAATATAATCCTAATATAATATTAATAAGTATAATTAATTAGAATGTAATTAAACTAGGTATTAGATGTATGATACAAAACTAAATAAGTGAATAATAAAAATTATAACATTATTTAATTTATTAAAAAATAGAGCTTAAATACCTAATAAAATCAAAAAACTAATAAATAAAATCTAAATAATATAATATTATAAATGTTAATTAAAAAACCTAAATATAATAATATACAATAATAATAATAATAACAATATTCCTACATGATATTCCTAGACAATAGTAAAAAGAATGAACTCCCGTTCAATTTGAATAAATTTCATATGGGGACGCGTCATTCTAAGGGTATTTGAAAAAGATATTAGTTCAAATTAACGAATATTTAGAAGATCAAAGTTGGCAAAAATATTAATTTCATTCTTTCCATAAGTCCAATTCATACTAAAAAATCTAATAAACACACAAAACCTAAATAATATAATATTGTAAGTATACTATCAAACAAAACTTAATAATATAATAATGATAATAGTATAATAATTAAATTATTATAATTATAATCTCTCTCCTATATAACGTGTAAATAACAAAATTATTTCTTCAAATATGAAAAGACTTTCATACCCACCTAATAATTGAATTTGTTATATAGAAGAATTCTAATAGTAATAGAAAACCATTTATGTAGCAAAAATGATATCTACAAGAAAAGAGACATATTGGTACCATTATTATAATCATTGAATTTATTATATAAAAGAATTCTAATAGTAACGTGAAATCATTTATGTAGCAAAAATAATCTCTAAAAGGAAAGAGACATATTGATAATAAGATACTATTTAATAAATAAATAAAGTATATTCCTAACTCTTCACAATACCATGCTTATAAAAAAACATTTAGTGGTCTAGAGTTTAATTATATTCATGAACATAATATTATTGTGAACATATTTATATATTATACTATATACAAATATAGTAGAAAATTATTTAGTAGTAGGACTTTCATTGTATTAATAAGACTTTGTACAAATAGTCTAATAGATCTTCTAGGACTAACATAATAAAAACATTCGAATTTTTTTGGACTCATATTTACAAGTATCTGTATTCAACTAAATTTTTTTTGGAACCCATATATAGTATAGTAGCAAACTATGTGGACTCTTGATTTGTAGTAGTCAAGGTCATTTAACAATAATTCCACTAGCATTTGGATCAGAACATTATGTGCAATTTAGCGACACTGGATTCAACGCTAGAATGAGAGAAGTGTCTTGCTACTTTTTAGTACACCAAGATAAGAAACTGTCACATAAACATCACGAGCGATAGAGAATTTGAAGACCACCGATTGGTGAAAGTAAAATTGATTCATGCATAGCCATGCATTATATGCCAGACTTGGAAAAGATTCTCATTAGAGTTAAGGATGCGAGATGAGGAACATGGAATTGAACCATTCACCTAGCGAAATGGTTACGAAGTATTAGGTCTAATTGATATTTCCACAACAAATAGTTGTCTAAGTTGAGTTGGTTTTGGTGAATATTAAGGAGAGATTGTGATGAGAGCGGGGCGGAAGAAGAAGTGATTTTATAGATGGAGCGGGAAGGCGGGAAAAATATATAGCATGCAAATTAAAAAAATTCGTGAAAAGTGAGAGAAAAAAGAGATGGGTAAAAGATAGGGTTTGGAGAAGTGGCGCGACAACAAAAGTTGAGATAGGTGAGATAGCGATTAAGAAATGACTTAATAGGGTATTGGGTGTGGTACATCATCAAGATATGGATGAGGAAATCGGTGTTTAGATTTGTAGTATTAAAGGAGTTAGGGTTTCAGTTAGAGGCAACGTCTTGGAAGGGAGGGTAGACAACATAGGGTTAGGATTGGAATCAAGATAACAGATGTGTAATATATGTTGACAACTCTGGGATGGGGGAATTTGGGTTAGGGTTTGCATGAAGTCTAGGTTTGGAGTTTGTGTGAGAGAGACACGACATTAGAAAAAAAATTAGATTTCTATAACGAGGAAGAATTACAACAATGATATATTTTAATAAGATATATAGATCATAATATCTTATATAGAAATATGGATGTTAAAGTAAAATACTAACAATTTTTTGTCAAAAGTTTATTTGACATTCAAATAAACAAAATAAGTTATTTAAAAATAGATAAAACAAACATAATAACGGTCGGTAAAGAAAAGCTCTTAATAATAGGAAATCATTTAGCAAAAGAAATTTAATTATTTGAGTTTCTACGTTACTCAAATTATATAAACAATGTGTTTAGAAAACTTTTTATACATTAAGAAATATAACAAAATATGTGATAGATATCTTAATCTGCTAAAAGTGTTTTATATTTTGAAATTAATTTTTTATGAATTCTTTGAAAAGTGTGCATTATATATTCGCGTAAAATGATTGATTTTGGATTTGTTCTTATTTTTACAGAATAACTGAAATTGGTGAAATGTCTCAAATTAAGTGCGATATATTAATGAATGACGCGTAAGTGATTGCTTTGTTATTTTTGTCATGATCATGTGATTAAAAAAGAATAAAGTAAGAAGATAAAAGAAAAGAAAATTTAAATATGAAACTGTTGATGTGAGATAGTGTGAACTGTGAAATAATGTGAACTATTGTGAAATAATGAACATGTTGGTTAATGAGTAACTATATATGAAAAAGTGACTGAATTATTTTTGTTAAAATAGGAGATCTTGAAATTTTCAAAAGTTGCTATAAATAATTTTGCAAATATAAACATGCATATAAAGTTTTTCATATTAGGTGAAGAGTGATGTAGAATGAAAAAAGTAAATATATATGTGTGGAGTACAAGGAAGAAAAAATGGGGTTAAGATAAATTTTAAAAAGATACGTAGGTTGATGATCGTATGTACAAACATGCTAGAAAAATACTAATATTTTTTATCAGATTTTATTTTACATTCAAATAGATAAAATAAGTTGTTCAAAAATAGATTTTATTTTACATTCAAATAGACAAATATTATAAAGGCCAATTTAGGGGAAAAAATCTTTTAATAGTAGGAAACCATTTAATAAAGTAAAATTAAATATTTTTATTTCTACAGTACTTAGAGTTATAGATGAAAAGTACAATAATATATGTGATAGATTTTAAGTTTATAAACTTATAGTGTTTTATGTTTTGAGATTAGTATCTTAAAAATTTCTTTAAAAATTGTGAGCTATATATTTATAGATTCGAGTGCAATGACTAAGTTTAGATGTTTTTGTTCGTGTTTTTACAAAATAATTAGGATAGATAAAATCTATCAAATCAAGTGTAATTTTATTTATAAATGACGTGTAAGCTATTGCTTTGTTATTTTTATTATGATCATGTGATTATAAAACATCAAAAAATGAAAGAAAAAATAGTTTAAAAATAAATTTTTTGATGAGAGTTAGGGTGAAATTATGAGGAATAATGTGATACAATATATGTTAATTAATAAATAATTATACATGAACATAATGGATATTAAAGAAAGCAAATTTGATTGAAATAGGTTATATTTGAAATTTTGAAAAAGTTATGATAAAAGAAGTAATCTTTCAGATATACATGTCCGTAGTTTTTCAGATATAAGGTGTTACAAAAACTGAGAGAAAATATAAATTAACAATTAGATTTGACTCATTTTAGAATATGACTCATTTTATTCCAATTTTGTAAGTTTATTCATGACAAGTTTTATGTTTTAAATTAGATTCAAAAACTAAAAGCCACTAGAATTTTGCAATGAAAATAAGAATAGGGTTATTTAGTAATAAATTAAATAATTATGAAATCATTTGATAGAATATTATTTTATTTTAATTTAGTTTATTTTTAAAAAAATCATGTGCTAACCACGTGCGACGCACGTGATATTTTCTAGTTTCTCAAAAGCATATATAATAATTAATAAATGTTACACATAACCTTAACCCACAAACTACTATAAAAAAGTCACAAAACGTATCACAAATCATACATTCCGAAATTAAACAAAACCCTCAAACCCTAATTACAAAAACCATATGGCTCATACAATAGCTAAAACCTTATTGATAGTTTTCATCCTTTATTCTGCCAACATTCACAAAGCATCAGTCTTATCTAAATACTTAATAACATTTTTAATGGTTCTTTACCACTAAATTTTCATTGTGCGTCTGGGGACGACAATCTTGGCTATCACATTCTTACAACATTTAACTCTTGGAGTTTCACCTTTTGTAATAATATTTTCAAGAACACATTGTTCGCCTGCAGTTTCTCACGGGGTTCGAAGAATCAAGGTTTGCAAGTTTTTAATTATAAACTTGGGAAAAAGGATTGTAAAAGTGGTCTTTGCATTTGGACTGCTAAAACAGATGGTTTTTGTTTGGGCGATGGCACATATACGCCTGTTAGAAAATATGATTGGCTAGGATGATGTATAATTTGATTTTATGTTTTAATATTTCTGATGAAAATAAATTTTTTACATTCGTTCCCAAGCTTTTTTCCTGTATTTTAACAAAAATGCACTGTGATTATGCGTGTATGTCTAACGACGATATATTTATGAACTTATCTAACTGGGAATATCATTTCTTTGTCACATATAGCTCAATTGTCAAAACATCTCCAATGGAGTTCAATTTTTTATTTATTTTTTCCGTTTACTTAAATCCATTTGCTATTCAAACACCTTAATGAAATTAGACTTTATATTAGAAAATAAATTCCATTTATTACCTTCCTTACATGCATATATTACATTCCTAATTCATCAAATTCATTTTTTCTTATATATTTCCGAAAACGTGAAATATAGAAACTAATGAAATTATACTTTGAGTTGTATTAAAACCCAAATACCAATTGGGCTTCAAACTGACAGCCCAGATGATCAAAGCCCATCTTCAGAGAAAAGTCCAGAAGGCGAAGTCCATTTGCGGAAGGACTTACTTGCAAAGTCAAAAACATGGAGGGATTAGTTGTGTAAATTGTTAACCCCTGTTGAACTATTTTGTGATAACCAAGCAGCTATACATATTTCTTCAAATCCAATATTTCATGAGAGAACTAAACACATCGAAATAGACTGTCACGTTGTACGTGATTATGTAAAGAAGAAAATCGTTAATACGTCTTTTGTTCGTACAGGTGAGCAAATTGCAGACCTGTTCACAAAAGCTCTTGGACGTGTTAAGCATGATGAATTAGTCAAGTCTCTTGGAATGATAGATGTCTTTTCTCCCACTGTCAGTGTGTGGGAGGGTATTAAAACCCAAATACCAATTGGGCTTCAAACTGACAGCCCAGATGATCAAAGCCCATCTTCAGAGAAAAGTCCAGAAGGCGAAGTCCATTTGCGGAAGGACTTACTTGCAAAGTCAAAAACACGGAGGGATTAGTTGTGTAAATTGTTATCTAGGGTTTCAGTATAAGAAGGGAAATTAGGGTTTCTTTATCAAATAATGTGTATGAAATTTTTCTCTCCAACATAAAAACCCTAGCCGTCATATTTCTCTTCCCCTCCGTCTTATATATACTGCTATTTTTTGCTTCAATAAAACACTTGTTTTCTTGTTAATCTTGTGATGTTAGTTCTAGTTTTCAACATGGCATCAAGAGCCAAAACGTTCTGAGCACTCTCAGTTCCGGTTCCGTTTCTGTTTTTTTTCTTTTGTTATACATCAACCTCCTTCTTTTTTCCGACATCTCGCCGGAAGTGTTTACCTGTTGCTGAGTCTGTGTTCTGGTTGACACCAACAAAATTACAGTAAACCAGTTTTAACGAACGCGGTTGAGTGGGTGCTGAGCAGTTCTACAAAGGTGTTTTCAGTGGCTTTTTTGTACCGATCTTGTGTTTTTTGTCCCTTAGAGGACAGATCGGGAGTTTTATTGACCAGATCCAGTATCCTTCTTGTGTTTGAGGGATTTTTTTCTTAGATCTGGCCGCTGCTGTACATGTTCTTACTTGTGTGCTCTGTTCAGATTGCTACCTACCACTGCATGCGTGCTTTGGTGGTTCTTGGATCGATCCACCACCGTATCGTTCTTATTTTACCGGTTTTCTTGTTATTGCTTGTTCTTTTCTTTACGAAGTATAACATGTGTGTCTTTTTTCTTTACAGATTCTGGGAGGATCGCTGCTAATCCTTCTTTTTCCGCTGCTCGTTACATCTCTGTTTTCTGTATTTTTTGGAAAATACAGTGGTATTGTTGTTTTCTGTTTTTTTTTTTTGTGCTCCGTTGATCTGTGGTTATCAACGGCTTTTGGTTGTGTTGGTTGTGTTTTCTGCTTTTTTGTGCTCCGTTGATCTGTGGTTATCAACGGCTTGTGGTTGTGTTGGCTTGTGTTTATGCTGTTCGTTTGTTGCGCTGAGTGCTTATCTGCTTTTTTTTCGTTTATCTGTTCTGTGTTTGGAACTTGAGTATGGCTGATATCACTGTTTCTGCTGCTTCACCTAGCATTACATCTGTAGCCAACCTTGACCCTAATGACCCCTTGCATCTGCATGCATCTGAATACACGAACTTATCCATTATCTCATATGTTCTTACTGGTTGTGATAGTTATGCCATTTGGAGTAGGGCTATGACCATTGCATTAACTGGTAAAAATAAATTGGGTTTTGCCTTGGGCACTGTACCATATCCTACGGATCCTACTCTTAGGAACCAATGGGACAGGTGCAATGCCGTTGTCTTATCTTGGCTATTAAACTCTGTTAGTAAAGAATTATATGCTGGTTTGGTCTTTGCCTCTACTGCTTCAGAAGTTTGGTCTCAACTAAGTTGTACATATAGTAAAATTGATGGATCTAGGATATTCTCTATCCATCAAGAGATTTCCCAGATCTGTCAAGGATCTGATTCTGTTTCTGTGTATTATTGCAAGTTAAAAATGCTTTGGGACGAATATGCTGCTCTTATTAATATTCCTCCTTGTACTTGTGCTGCATCTGATAATATGAAAAAGCATGCTCAAAATATGAAACTTATGCAATTCCTTATGGGATTAAATGAACAATTCTTTGCTGTACGTAGCAATATTATTCTTCGTGATCCTTTGCCTGATGTTATTAGTGCCGTCAATATTGTGTCTCAAGAAGAATCACATAGACATATTTCCACTCATACCAATTCTGTTAAGCATGTGTCTGCTTTTTCATCTCAAGTCACTGAACCTGCTATTAACACCACTTTAAATAAAAATCCTGCTAGATTGTGTGAACATTGTGGTAAAACAGGTCATACCATTGATAAGTGCTTCCAACTTATTGGTTTTCCCAAGAATTTTAAAAAGAAAAAGTCAGGTCAACAGTCCAATAAGGCCTCCAACTCTGTTACTCTTGATAAAGATGATGTTGTTTCTTTTACCTCTGAACAGCGAGATAAGCTTTTAAGTTTGTTAAACAGCCAAAAGGAATCGGATGATATCAAAGCCTCTATGGCAGGTATATCATCCAATTCACTTCTGGTTATTCACATTTAAGTGGCTGGATTATTGACTCTGGCGCCACTGATCACATGGTGTCATCTAAGAATTCTCTATCATCTGTCAAGAGTATTAATAAAAATATGATGATTAATTTACCTAATGGAACCTCTGCTAAAATTACTCACATTGGAAATCTAGAACTACTCCCGGACATTACTCTTCGTGATGTTCTAGTGGTTCCGGATTTCAATTACAACTTACTCTCGGTTTCTAAATTGGTAAAAGATTGTGATTATCATGTTACTTTCTCTGTATATTCCAGGCCCCTCAAAGTGGAAAAACTCTGAGGATTGGTAAACTTGATGGTGGCCTTTATCTCTTTCACACATCTGCAGGTTCTTGTGATAAGTCTTTTTGTGGTTCGTGTCACTTATGGCATAATAGGTTAGGGCATCCGTCTGACAAAGTCTTAAATGTTTTGAAACCTGCCCTTAATTTGAATGACTCTATTAACACTATGCCTTGTGATATATGTCTTCATGCTAAACAGACTCGTGAACCTTTCCCGTTAAGTAAACATGTATGCACTTCTGTGTTTGAATTAATTCACTTAGATCTATGGGGTCCCTATATGGTTTCTAGTCATGATGGTTTTCGTTTTTTTCTAACCATTGTTGATGATTTCTCGAGGGCCACCTGGGTGTACATGCTTAAAAATAAATCTGATACACCTGCTGTTTTGAAACTTTTTGTTGCGATGATTAAAAATCAGTTTTCTAAAACTGTAAAATGTGTTCAATCAGATAATGGCACTGAATTTACAAACAATGAATTACGTGATTTCTTTGCTGATTTGGGGATTAGACATAGGTTTACATGTGTTGAAACGCCACAACAAAATGGGATTGTTGAACGTAAGCATCGGCATCTGTTAAATGTTGCACGATCATTGTTTTTTCAAAGTAATTGTCCCATCGAATTATGGTCTGAATGTATTCTTACGGCTGTTTTTTTAATAAATCGGACGCCTAGTTCTGTTTTAGGAGGTAAAACACCCTTTGAAATTTGGTTTGGTTTTATGCCAAATTTCTCTATCTTGCGTACGTTTGGGTGTCTATGTTATGCCTCTAATTTCTCAACAAAAGATAAATTTGCTCCACGCTCATCTAAATGCATGTTCTTAGGATACTGTGAAAACAGGAAAGCATATAAATTGTATGATATTGAGAATAATTCTGTTATTAGTTCTGGCGATGTTAGGTATGGTTGTCGATGATGAAAAGGCTGAGTCCAGAAGTATAATTGAGAGCCGAGTTGGGACTGTTTCTCCCAACAATGAAGCTGTCAATCCACTTCCGGATATGTTAGGGCTCCCCAACTCCGAGAGCAGAACTGGGGATAGTTTCCCCGGTAATGATGCTTCTTTTGTTTTTCCGGATTCGTTAGGGACTCCTAACATCTGCCCGAGGACTGAGACTATACCATCTCCTAATCATCCTCCTCTGCTGCCTCCCACGGTTAATGATTTAGAAACTGTTTCTGATTCTATCTCGGGTGAAGTTCTTCGTAAATCTCAACGGGTTCATAAGTTACCTGAGCGGTTAAAAGACTATGATGTTTCTTTATCTAATACGTGTTGTCTGTACCCTTTGAATAATTGTATTAGCTATGATAACATTAGTACTGTTCATCGTGCTTTTCTGTCTACTATTGATAAAATTAAAGAACCCTCTTCCTTTTATGAAGCCATTAAAAATAAACACTGGAAACAGGCCATGGACCTTGAAATGGCTGCCCTTAATCATAATGAAACTTGGACTCTTACTAATTTACCCCCTGGCCGTAAACCAATAGGGTGTAAATGGGTATACAAAGTCAAATATCTTTCTAATGGCTCTATAGAACGCTATAAAGCGCGTTTAGTTGCCAAAGGGTATAGCCAACGGGAGGGAATTGACTATTTTGAAACTTTCTCCCCGGTTGTAAAAATGGTCACTGTTAGGTCCCTTTTATCCTTAGCTGTTTATCGCGACTGGCCTGTCTTTCATTTAGACATTAGTAATGCTTTTCTTGATGGTGATTTAAATGAAGAAGTGTATATGACCCCTCCCCAAGGTTACTTTACTCCTGGTGATACTAGAGTATGTAAATTGAATAAATCTTTATATGGGTTAAAACAAGCTCCACGACAGTGAATTAAAAATTCATCAGTTGTTTAGAATCCTTTGGGTTTAGGCAGAGTTTGCATGATTACTCTCTATTTGTTAAAAATCTGAAATCTGATGTTATCATCTTATTGATATATGTTGATGATATTGTTTTAACAGGTAATTCGAATGTTCATATAGAAAATGTTAAAGGTTTTCTTAGCTCCAAATTTCATGTTAAGGATTTGGGTGAATTGAAATATTTTTTAGGGATAGAATTTGCTAGATCTTCTCGTGGCATGTTCTTAAGTCAACGTAAATATACCCTTGATCTTTTAACAGATTTTGGAAAAATAGGTGCTAAACCTTCGTTAGTACCAATGGAGCAAAACTTAAAATTAACCATGGAAAAGAATAGTGATGATTGTTTTCTATCAGATGTTACTTTTTATCAAAAACTCATTGGAAAACTTATATATCTCACTAATTGTAGACCTGATATTTCCTTTTCGGTTCACATTTTAAGTCAGTTCATGCACCAACCCAAAGAGTCACATTTAAGGACTGTTCTTCGAGTACTTCGTTACTTAAAATCAGCCCCTGGTAAAGGGTTATTTTTTCCTAAATGTTCAATTTTTAAATTGAAAGCCTTTTGTGACTCCGACTGGGCTTCATGCCCTATGTCTCGAAAATCTGTTACTGGTTATTGTATTTTTATTGGCAATGCTTTACTATTCTGGAAAAGTAAAAAACAGTCGACTGTTTCAAAATCTTCAGCTGAAGCTGAATATCGAGCTATGGCTCTCACGTGCAATGAAATTGTCTGGATATTAGGGATTTTTAGAGACTTGGGAATTAAAAGTTTAACCCCTGTTTAACTATTTTGTGATAACCAAGCAGCTATACATATTTCTTCAAATCCAATATTTCATGAGAGAACTAAACACATCGAAATAGACTGTCACGTTGTACGTGATTATGTAAAGAAGAAAATCGTTAATACGTCTTTTGTTCGTACAGGTGAGCAAATTGCAGACCTGTTCACAAAAGCTCTTGGACGTGTTAAGCATGATGAATTAGTCAAGTCTCTTGGAATGATAGATGTCTTTTCTCCCACTGTCAGTGTGTGGGAGGGTATTAAAACCCAAATACCAATTGGGCTTCAAACTGACAGCCCAGATGATCAAAGCCCATCTTCAGAGAAAAGTCCAGAAGGCGAAGTCCATTTGCGGAAGGACTTACTTGCAAAGTCAAAAACACGGAGGGATTAGTTGTGTAAATTGTTATCTAGGGTTTCAGTATAAGAAGGGAAATTAGGGTTTCTTTATCAAATAATGTGTATGAAATTTTTCTCTCCAACATAAAAACCCTAGCCGTCATATTTCTCTTCCCCTCCGTCTTGTATATACTGCTATTTTTTGCTTCAATAAAACACTTGTTTTCTTGTTAATCTTGTGATGTTAGTTCTAGTTTTCAACAAGCTGTGAACAGCTAATAGTAATTTATTAATGGAGGACCATCAAAACTTGGATGTCAATTTACTCTTTAACATAGTCGGTTGTTTACACAGACACATATACGGACTACATTTTGTACGTAGTATGTTTTGCTAAAAAATTAATGATATTAATCAATCAATTATTATTATTGATGCTTTGCAAAAAAAAAAAAAAAAGAAATCAGTTCTATGAGATTGTAAGTCGGTCCTTATAAAAGAAAAACAATCCAGATGAATACTAATTGGCAATGTTAAAATTGATAATAATTGTATGTGGTGCTTAAAACAGCCACTCTTCCTCATCCAGTGATGGATAAAAACTCATATTTACTTCATCTCCACATGATATTGTATCAACAACATGACAAAGGGTTCGAGATTTTGTTGTTTTTCATCAACACAATAAGAGGATAGTAAAGGCAAAATTGCAATTTCGGTACCTCAAGTTGGCATGTACACGAATTTCATACCTTAAATTGGACCACTTACAATTTGGGTACCATAGGTTCAAAAAAAAATCCGCAATTTCAATACAAATTTCGCCGGAAAATCATAAATTGGCCGGAAAAAGTCACGTGCGTGTCACGTGACTCTCAATTTGGGGATTTTCCTCCCAATTTGGGGATTTTTCTCCCAATTTGGGGATTTCTGATTTTCTCTCCAAAAACCACCAATTTAGGGGAATTTTTAATTAAACAAAAATAAAATAATCCACAAAAACGTGCCAACGCTTTTCAAAACTTTCCCCCATTCTCTTATTAACACTAAAACAGTAACAAAAAATGATCCCCAAAATGAATATAGAACCTTAATCCACAAATTATCCAAAATTCTCCAAAATTTCACTCGATTTCCTCCCTAATGCCGTCGGAAAAAGTCACGTTACACGCACGTGATTATCAATTTGGGGATTTTTCGGATTTTTTCCTTCAAAACCACAAAATTTGGGGATTTTTTAATTAAAAAAATGTAATAAAAACGCACAGTTTCTGAGTTGTCTGTGAAATTCAGGGACGAAAAGTGTCACGCCCCGAGCCCCGGGACAATGACAATTGCCGCGAGTTTATGAGAACATCTCAATAACCCGCAAGGCTCACCTAACAATAACATCGATATAGAGCATATATACCTAAATAATACGAATCGCCAACTAATAAAAAGAAATACTTCAAATAAAAAAAAACTCGAGTCGTATCCCTCGTACAAACCCAAACAACTAATACAAATCCAATGTCCAAAACGAAACAATTAATGTTCTCCAACGACATTCAAATTAAGATAAAACTGATAATAGAGTCTAATTAAGATATGAAATAAAGTCCATAAACATACGCCCATCCGAGATAACGACCTTTCTCCTACTAAGCTTCGATATATGAAAAAATTTAATAATATGGGATGAGCTCGACGGCCCCGTAAGTAACTCCATCACTCAACTAGCCGGATCAAGCAAGATAGAAAAATTATAGTTTTACCTTTCGAAGGCATATATAATACAATAGCTCATGAGTTTCAAACAATTTATAAATCATTTTTAAATAAGTTCACAAAAGCACGTTTAAATAAAATACCACCAAATCTCCACGTACAAAATCACCACGTAAAACTAACACATAAGCCAAACATGGTTAGGGACAGGTTTAACTCCCCTGTCTTAGGTCACTGGTGCAGGCATAACCCCCCTGCACTGGGTCCTGGTGTAGGCATAACCCCCGTACACTGGGTCATTGGTACAGGCACAACCCCCCTGTACTGGGTCACTAACCAACCTCACACGGTCTCGGCTCTACATTTCCTATTCCGGAATAGTAAACAATGTAATGGTCTCACAATGGGTTTTATAAACCACCACCAAAGTAATCACGTTTCTAAAACCACGTTTTTCCAAAATCACGTTCATTCCACATAACAACAAGTCATATCTCACTTTCAAACACTTTCACCAAAACAATCACGTTTCCAAAATCACGTTCGTATCACCATTAAACATCATAACTCGCTTTTCAAAAACATATTTTTCAGAAAATATTGAAATGTTTAACTTTATCAAAAACCATATATATATACACTTGCACGATCCGAATTTTTAAAATCACGCACACACACTAAAACGATTACATATATATATAATTTTATTATAACTAGAAGAGTGAAGAATCACTTACATTGATTTGATTGACTCACGACAATGTTTAAGCTATCAAGATTTTGATCGACCTCAACCTAGAATCAATAATCACGATCACATAAATACTTATCTAATTATACTTACTAGGATACGAGGACCTCAACAAAATCAACTAAATCTAATAATTATAAACATCTGTATTAATTCCAATAGCAATTAGACTAATTTTTTCTGAAACTTAGTTCGTCACTGTTCCACTAAGCAATTTTCCCATATCAATATTACCATAATTTATTCTCAAGACTAGGTCACAATATTTTATCATCATGATTACAATTGTAATTAATACATGAGACTTTAATTAATGCCCAATAATTTACATGCAAATTTATGGGAAAAGAATTGGAAGACAAATCAATCCACAACCCACTATCTTATGCTACGAAACACTAATTGTAAATTTCCACTTAATTAATGTAAGATGAAATTAAGATTAAAAGATTCATACAATTAGTGCTAATCTCTTAATTAGTCCAATATTGAATTCTAACTAGTTATTAGAGAACTTACTTATGGCTTTGATGTAGATAGTTTTTCCACGGCCAACACCACCCTCAAATTAATTCTAATTAAACACCATTAAGAAAAACTAATACCTATTAACTCTAATTAAACACCATTAAGATTAAAAGATTCATAATTAGTGCTAATCATTTTCTTATTAATATTAAAAGATTCAACAAAACAATGTCTGAAACTATAAATCATAACTTTCCACTTCGAATGATTAATCTTATACTAAATATCTTAATTGTTAATTTACTTAATTAAGTTGTGTAATTAAGCTCAATATGCAATTACCTGATCTCAATTCAATTTGTCGCAGTAGCTGCTCCACTTTGTTCTTCGCGGAAGTGATATGGTTTGGTTAAGGTTATAAGTCTCTATTTATACCTTAATTATACTTACTATAAAACACTTCCTAATAAAAATTTAAAATCAAGCCCCTTTTAAATAAGCTAATGCCATGATGATACATTAATATATCCCCTTTGATTAGCTAATGCCATGATGACACTTTAATATATATATATAATTATCATGTATTATTTAACACACAATAATTATCATGTATTATTTAACACACATAAAAGTTCAATTCCTACCCACCATTTGTCACTCCAATTGGTTGAAATAATTAAAGCCCCTTTAATTAGCTAATGTCATGATGACACTTTAATATATATATATATATATATAATTATCATGTATTATTTAACACACAATAATTATCATGTATTATTTAACACACATAAAAAGTTCAATTCCTACCCACCATTCTTCACTCCAATTGGTTGAAATAAATAAATCCCTTTTAATTAGCTAATGCCATGATGACACTTTAATATATATATATATATATATATATTCATTTTTTACTAAACTTATTATTACATTTTAGTATTGTGATGTAAATTAATTTACCGGGTATTACAAAAAGGCTTCATCTTTTGGAACAAACAGTGTAATTCATTCTTCGTTATTAGCTTGGTTTTGTAAGTTGTCAATGACTTTGGAGGACTGAATTAATTGGAGGAAAGTGTGAAAAGGTCTAGCAACAGATAGGGGAATGTGACTGAGAAATTCATTTTTCTTCTTCTATTCTTCCTCAACGATTAAACAACCAAGCTTTCTTCTGCAGCATTAATGCTAATTAGTTACATAGATCTAAAACACACAAAACATTTAGGTTTTTTCCTTTTTATACCCAGATCCAAATATAAAAATCAAGGTCAAGCTTAACTTAGCTAATATAATTAATTTCATTAAAACAAACATTAATGCTCAACCAACAAAATCTGTCATCTGGGTAATTAGTAAAACCAAATCTTCTAAAATTTGGAAGATTATTGTTGAAAGGACTGAGAGCAGATCCAAGCTAAATTACAATTAGGAGGAGGTGGAGGAGAAACTTGATATTTTAGGATAAACTTCAAATTGGTGTGAGGGAAATGAGGGAGGAAATCCGGGTGAAATGGGGTAATGCAGGTACTATGAAGTTCTTCAATTTTGGGGGTGAAATTAGGTATAGGAGGTTAAATTGGGGAAAAAATATGATTGGAGGGTATTTTCGTAAAAACATCTTACATTTCCCCCAATTTGGTGATTTTGGAGGAAAAATCAGAAAAATCCCCAAATTGATAGTCACGTGCGTGTCACGTGACTTTTTCTGGCCAATTTATGATTTTTCGGCCAAATTTGTATTGAAATTGCGGATTTTTTAAACATATGATACCCAAATTGCAAGTGGTCCAATTTAAGGTATGAAATTCGTGTACAGGCCAACTTGAGGTACCAAAGTTGCAATTTTGCTGGATAGTAAAGATCCATCTGAATCACTTTCAATGGACGACTGTTGAGAGTCTGAGTAGTTAATTACTCAAGTTTTGTTGATCATCATCATCTTCAGGTTCAGATAATTCGAAAATTTGTTGATTTATATTAAAATCTCTTGAACTTAATATTGCATTTGTTTATTTGTTCCGACATTTCTTCACATGGCCGTGCCAAAAATTCTTTATTTTATTGTCCGTTCTTCCAGGTAGTTTTGATGCAATTGCTGACCATCTGATACAAAATTTTATTGTTAAGTGATGCTAATGGGAGCTATCATTTTATGAAATTCTGAGTAATTACTTGTAATGTATAGCATACAACGTTACTCAATTGAAACATGAGTGTACAGTCTATTCCGAAATTGTAGTTTACCTCAGCAACATATTTCATATACACATGATAATTGTATAAAATCCAGTTCACCGTATATCTAAGGGGAAACGTTATGCATGTGTATATGATAATAAATATGAGATAAGACATCAATTTTGAAAATCCAATTGGTATGTAACACTGATATATTACACGACTCCTATTGATTAATGGAAAAGACAAATTTTAGCAATGAGATGTATATAAGTGATCATTAGGAGCTGCCGAGGCTCCAATTCATTATATAATTAGAATTATCATCTCATATTGGGTTATATCATTGAGAATTTGAGATACACAACACACCCTAAACTAGCACGTAGGTTAATCAACTTAATTAATACCGTACTGTTGGGAAAGAGTGGCACTAATTGTAATACCACCGGCACAGCGGAAGTGATAAAATTCTTTTCCCACTAACTGGATAAAATGGGATAAATCAAGTTGATATTTTGTAGAGTGAAACGGGCGAGAAGAGAAAAATGAGAACACGAGTTTTTACGTGGAAAACCCAAATCGGGAAAAAACCACGGGACCGAAGTCGAAAACCTCCACTATATCAATAATGGGCTTACAAATCCTCCCTAACACAATAGGGGATAACAAATTCTTCAAGAGTGTATCTCTTGGATTACAAATACATCAAGTTTATAAAACTTGGAATAGTAATAGAAAAATAGAGTATTTTCTCTCGTATATTTTCTCCTTACTATTTTCTCTCTTCACTCGTAAGAGTGGATTTCTCTCAATCTCTCTCGATTGGATTTCTCACATCTTTTCTCTCTGTTTTTCTTATGAATTTCAGAAATGAAATGACCTCTATTTATAGGGAATGAAACCGTCAAATGAACAGTGATAAATCGTCATATGCACAGTGCCAAACCGTCATATGAACAGTGCCGAACCGTCATATGAACAGTGCCGAACCGTCATATGAACAGTGCCGAACCGTCAAATGAACAGTAATCCATCAAGTGAACAGTAATCCACTGAGGTGGACCCCATCAATTCTCCCCCTCCAACTCATGTGGGGGCACAACCAAGCCCGCTTTGCTTCGACAAAGTTCAAGCTTTTCCCTTGGCAAAGATTTTGTGAGCATATCTGCGCCATTATCATCGGTATGCACTTTATCCAGGTGCATCAACCGTTTGTCGAGAACATCCCGAATCCAATGATATCTCACATCAATGTGTTTTGACCTTGAGTGAAAAGTTGAATTTCTACTCAAGTGAATCGCGCTTTGACTATCACAGTAGAGCGTATAATTTTCTTGCTTCAAGTTCAATTCTTCTAGAAACTTCTTCAACCACAATAGCTCTTTACATGCTTCAGTTACAACAATGTACTCAGCCTCTGTTGTGGACAATGCTACACATTTTTGAAGTTTAGATTGCCAAGAAATAGCTCCCCCTGCAAGTGTCATTAAGTATCCTGATGTAGACTTCCTTGAGTCTATATCACCAGCCATGTCTGCATCGGTATACCCATCTAAAATAAGTTGGTTATCACCGAACCTCAAACATAGTCTCGAGGTGCCTCTCAGATACCTTAAGATCCATTTCACTGCTTCCCAGTGATCCTTGCCAGGATTTGACAGAAAACGGCTAACTAAACCAACGGCATGAGCAATATCGGGTCTAGTACATACCATAGCATACATCAAACTGCCAACTGCAGAAGCATATGGTATCTTTTTCATCTCTTGTTTATCTTCCTCACTTGTGGGACATTGGGTAACGCTGAGTTTGAAATGACCAGCAAGTGGAGTACTAACAGCCTTAGAGTTGCTCATGTTGAATCTTTCAAGAACTTTCTCAATGTATCGTTCTTGAGATAACCAGATCTTTTTGGTAGACCTGTCCCTTGAAATCTTCATTCCAAGAATCTGTTTAGCCGGCCCTAAATCTTTCATTGCAAAAGATTGCCCAAGTTCTTTCTTTAGCTTGTCAATCTTGTTGCCGTCATGACCTACGATCAGCATGTCATCTACGTATAACAACAGAATAATGAATTCTCCATCTGAGAATTTCTTGAAATATACGCAATGATCCGAGCTGGTTCTCTTGTAGTCATGGTCCGTTATGAATGAGTCAAATTTCTTGTACCACTGTCTAGACGCTTGCTTTAGACCGTACAAGCTTTTCTTCAACCTGCAAACTAGGTTTTCTTTTCCTTTGATTCTAAACCCTTCCGGCTGCTCCATGTAAATATTTCTTCATCTAGATCACCATGAAGAAATGTGGTCTTCACATCAAGTTGTTCGATTTCCAGATTGAGACTAGCGGCAATCCCAAGAACAACTCTGATTGATGACATCTTCACCACTGGTGAGAAAATTTCTTCAAAATCAACACCCTTTTTCTGATTGAAACTCTTCACAACCAGCCTTACTTTATATCTGGGTTGTGAGCTATGTTCCTCATTCTTTAACTTGTACACCCATTTGTTTTTTAGTGTTCTCTTGCCTTTAGGCAGCTTTACCAAGTCATAGGTGTGATTTTCTTGTAAGGATTTCATCTCCTCTTTCATAGCCTCCAGCCACATATCTTTCTGATCATGTGATATGGCTTCTGAGTAAGTCTCGGGTTCTCCCCCATCACTGAGCATCACATACTCATGTGGATTATACCTGGTAGAATGAATTCTTTGTCTGGTGGACCTTCTAACCGTTGACTCTAGTGGTGGAACTGGATCATCAGTCTGCACAGATGGCAACTGATTATCGACTGGCTCGACATCAGTTATATCATTTTGCTCATCTTGTACATCTCCCCCGTGATCCTGAGTCGTACGTGGAAGAACTGGGTCTAAGTCATCAGGAACGACTTCTTGAGAAGATTCTATCATCTTGCTTTGTTTTGTCTCGTCATTAGATGTTTGTTCCTCCAGAAACACAACATCTCTACTTCTGATAACTCTTCTGTTCACCGGGTCCCATAGTCTGTAACCAAACTCTTCATGGCCATAGCCCAAGAAGATGCACGGTTTGGTTTTGTCATCAATCTTGGATCTTTCATCTTTTGGAATATGAACAAACGCCTTGCAGCCAAACACTCTCAAGTGTTTGTAGGAAACATCTTTCCCCGACCAAACTCTATCCGGAATGTCACCATCCAAAGGAGCTGATGGAGAAAGGTTGATCAAATCAACTGCAGTCCTCATTGCTTCACCCCAAAAGGATTTAGGCAATTTTGAGTGGGATAACATGCATTTGACCCTCTCACAAATTGTCTTGTTCATCCTCTCCGCCACACCATTGTGTTGAGGCGTTTTAGGAACGCTCTTCTCAAGCCTGATACCATGGTCACGACAGTGCTGTTCAAACGAACCCTGGTATTCACCGCCATTGTCTTAACGAATACACTTCAACTTTCTTCCAGTTTCTCTTTCCACTTTTGCGTGAAAATCTTTAAAGATCGTTATGACCTGATCTTTAGTTTTCAGCGCATAACTCCAGACTTTTCTGGAATAATCATCAATGAAAGTGACAAAGTACACTGCACCACCAAGTGTTTTGTCTTTCATATAACATACGTCAGTATGTACCAGGTCCAGAGGATGTGTCTTTCTAGAGGGATAGAAACTCTTGAAAGCAACTCTGTGTTGTTTTCCAGCTAAACAATCAACACAAGTTTGAAACTCTGTACCCATCACGTCTGGGAGGAGTTTCTTCCTGGCCAAAAGCTGCATTCCTTTTTGGCTCAAATGTCCAAGTCGTTTATGCCATAGCTCAATGGAGGCACTATTGACTGCTGCTGCATTCACCTCTCCATTGGATAACTTTGCTTGCATCAGGTAGAGCGAGTTTGTTTTCTTACCCTTTGCAGCAATAAGAGAACCTTTGGTAAGCTTCCATTTTCCTTCACCAAAGTTACTGACATAGCCATCATCATCTAGCTTGCCAGTGGAAATAATTCTTTTTCCGACAATCTCTCTCGTAGTGATTTGGACCACCACAATAATGGCATTTGAAATCTTTCTTGACTTTGGACTTTCCTCTAGATTTGTCTCTCTGGTGCTGAGGACCTCTGTTATTGTTTCTTACTCGTCTGTCAGAATTTTCAGTCACCAACGCATTTTGCTCGGTACTGAACGTCTGCTCCTTTCTTCTGGACTCTTCGTTTAGAAGGCAATCTTTGACCACTTGCAAAGTCAAATCTCCATTTGGAGCGGAATTGCTGAGCGACACGACGAGTGTGTCCCAACTATCGGGTAGTGAGCTGAGCAACAATAAAGCAATCACTTCATCATCAAGAGGTATTTTCATGGTGATTGATTGATTTATTAAGCCCTGATACGTATTAAGGTGCTCCGTCATATTTGCACCCTCCTTGTACCATAGTCGAACAATTTTTCTAATCACAGAGGCTTTGTTTAAAGCATTTTTCCTTTCAAACATAGCCTCAATATTTTTCCATAGCTCATCCGCTTTTTCTTCGTTAGCGAAATGATGAAAAATATTGTGATCGAGAAAACGTCGAATATAACCGACCGTTTTCCTGTGCAAGATTTTCCATTCGCCTTCACTCATTTCTTTTGGTTTGGATTCATCACCAAGCAACGGCAAGAACAAATCCTTGCAATATAATAAATCTAACATACTCGGTTTCCAGATTGAGTAGTTAGACCCGTTCAACTTGAACATACCGCCGATAGACGACGATTCCTCCATTTTTGATCCGTTAACTCAACGTGGCTCTAATACCACTTGTTGGGAAAGAGTGGCACTAATTGTAATACCACCGGCACAGCGGAAGTGATAAAATTCTTTTCCCACTAACTGGATAAAATGGGATAAATCAAGTTGATATTTTGTAGAGTGAAACGGGCGAGAAGAGAAAAATGAGAACACGAGTTTTTACGTGGAAAACCCAAATCGGGAAAAAACCACGGGACCGAAGTCGAAAACCTCCACTATATCAATAATGGGCTTACAAATCCTCCCTAACACAATAGGGGATAACAAATTCTTCAAGAGTGTATCTCTTGGATTACAAATACATCAAGTTTATAAAACTTGGAATAGTAATAGAAAAATAGAGTATTTTCTCTCGTATATTTTCTCCTTACTATTTTCTCTCTTCACTCGTAAGAGTGGATTTCTCTCAATCTCTCTCGATTGGATTTCTCACATCTTTTCTCTCTGTTTTTCTTATGAATTTCAGAAATGAAATGACCTCTATTTATAGGGAATGAAACCGTCAAATGAACAGTGATAAACCGTCATATGCACAGTGCCAAACCGTCATATGAACAGTGCCGAACCGTCATATGAACAGTGCCGAACCGTCATATGAACAGTGCCGAACCGTCAAATGAACAGTAATCCATCAAGTGAACAGTAATCCACTGAGGTGGACCCCATCACGTACTTGTTTCCGTATTTTTGATGTAACTGAATGATGAGTTCCTCCTCTTCTAGGCTGAAGCTCCCTTGGTTCAAACCAGGCTTTAAATGGTTCACCCACCACAGACTGCAACTCTTCCCACTTCTAAATAACCCTACATGTTATAAACGAATTTGCATAACCCAGGAAATTAAAAATAAAAAATAAAAATCTTAGTAACTATACTGAGAAGTAGTAAAAGTAATCCTCAATTGAGTATAAAAATTTGTCATCATTTAATTTGATATTTCATCTGGTTTCATATTAAATGTGGAACCCGAAACATAATTATTGTTTCTATTCATTTATTAACTTATTTCCTTAAAAATATTAAATTAGCATGTATATATATAATGTTTAAAATGAAATATGAAAACATGAAATGAAACCTTACCAGCATCCTTAGGTAGCTGTCGCCAATTGGGATGGCCATATCTTTGAATATATGCTCTCAATTTACAATCTTCTTCTTTGCTCCATGCACCTTTCCTCAATCCATTTTTGTCAATACAAAGGCTTCTCACCATTTCCAACCAAATCCTTTTTTTTCCCTCTCAATTTTTGTCTGAATATACCTTTTGCAAATTGTATTTTCAACTATGTGTTCTGTTAAGAATCAAAGAGGAAAACATGTATTTTATTATATAAAACGTACAAAGAGAGCCTCTTATATAGAGAGCTTTATACAAGTAAGAGAAAATAACTAACTCCTAACAACTTTTCACTCCAATACTGCATTGCTGGTTTGTACTTCGGTAGCAGCTCTATCGACTTGTACCTCTTCTTCTTGACACTCCCCCTCAAGCTTTGTAGGTTGATAAAGATTAAACATACCAAGCTTGGATATTAACACACTGAATTGTCCTGTCCACAAGGGTTTGGTTAGGACATCAGCTGATCAGTTCTCACAAATTCTGGAAAAAAAATTCTCTAACAAAATGACAATCCAACTCTATATGCTTAGTTCTTTCATGGAACACAGGATTGGAAGAAATGTATAAAGCTGATTTGTTGTCACACTTTAGAATAGCTGGTTTCAAACAAGTAACTCCTAGGTATTGAAATAGCCTTTGAAGAATCCACACAATTTCACAAGCTGCAGAAGCCATAGATTTGTACTCAGCCTCTGCAATACTTCTGGATATACTCTTCAGCTTCTTTGACTTCCAAGAAATCAGAGAGTTCCCAATCTTGATACAAAAACCTGTGATAGACTTCCTGCTCATAGGAAAAGTTGCCCAGTCTAAATCTGAAAAAGCTTCCAATTTTAACTCACTGTTGGCTGACAGTAAGATTCCCTTGCCTGATGTGCCTTTTATATACTTTAACACTCTTCTTGCAGCATCCATATGAGAGGTTTTGGGACAGTGCATAAACTGACTCAAAGCTTGGACTGCAAAACAGATGTCAGGTCTAGTAATACTCAAGTAAATAAGCTTGCCAATCAGCCTCTAATAAGGTGTTTTATTAGATAAGACTAGATCTACAAGCTTATCTTTCTTGCTTTGATCATACTCAACTGAAGTTAGCTTGACATTTGGATCCATTGGAACATTAACTGGTTTGCAACCAATCATTCCAGTTTCTTTCAATAAATCCAAAGCATACTTTCTTTGGTTTAGAATAATTCCTTATTTTGATCTAGCAACTTCTATGCCTAGAAAATAAGTCAAGTTTCCAAGATCTTTCATATGGAATTTGGATTGCAGAAAAGATTCCAGTTCATTAATGAGCTCTATGCTGCTGCCAGTGATGAGAATATCATCCACATATAGCAACAAGATGACAGTTTCAGTGCCAACATGTTTGGTAAAAAGAGAATAATCATTGAGTGATTGAACATAACCAGCTTCCTTCATAGCTTGTCTGAATTTATAATTCCACTGTCTGGGAACTTGCTTGAGGCCATACAGGCTTTTAAGCAATCTGCAGACCTTACCTTGATGACTCTCTCCTGAGTGCAAAAGCCTGGAGGCAGAGACATATACACCTCTTCAACAAGATCTCCCTGGAGGAAAGCATTAGTGACATCCATTTGAAATAATGGTCAATCTCTAATAGCAGCTAAAGCTATCACAACCCTAACAGAAATAATCTTGGCTACAGGAGACAAAGTTTCAGAATAGTCCAAACCTTCATTTTGTTTGAAACTCTTAGCCACTAAGCTGGCTTTGAATTTATCAATGCTACCATCAGAGTGATATTTCACTCTAAACACCCATTTGCAGCTATGGGACTTTTTCCTCTAGGTAAATCAACCACTTCCCAGGTGTTATTTAAGGCTAAAGCCTTCAGTTCATCTTGCATAGCTTGTACCCATCTAGTGTCTTGGAAAGCCTCAGTATATGTCTGAGGCTCCTGAACAGAAGATAAACAAACTAAAAAGGATTTGTAAGGTGGTGAAATATGATAATAACACACATAATTGGTAAGAGAATGAATTGTAGAGTCAGTATGGGAAGAGAGTAGGACATACAAAGTCAGTTGTCCAAGCACGAGGTTTGCTCTCTCTAGTGGACCTTCTAATATTGTCATGAGACTCATTAGGTGAAGGATTAGTGACAGAAATATCAGTAGAATGAACAGTAGCAGAAATATCATTAGAATGATCATCACAAGATACATAAGTAGGTTCAAGAAAGTCACATAGGTGTATTTGATCTTGGTCTGAAAACAGATTAGCTGATGAAGAAAACATACTCATAGAGAAGGGAAAAGAATTTCCATGAAATAACACATCTCTGGAGAAACAAAAAGCTTCATTTTTTAGATCAAGCATTTTATAGGCCTTTTGAGTTAATGAATAGCCCATAAAGACACTGAGCTTAGACATAGGCATAAATTTGTCACCTTGAGGAAGAACCTTGACAAAGCAAAGGCAACCAAAAACTCTAAGATGAGAAAGACTAGGAGGTTTATTAAAGAGAACCTGAAAAGGAGTTTTTCCTTGTAATAAAGGAGTAGGAGTTCTGTTAATGAGATAAGTGGCAATGACAACACAATCTCCCCAAAATTTAATAAGTACACTTGACTGAAAAAGTAAAGCTCTTGCCACATTTAAAAGACGTCTGTGTTTTCTTTCCATAGTACCATTTTGTTGGGGTGTGTAACTAACACTAGTTTAATGCAAAATGCCCAAAGAAGTGAACAAATTTGTTGATTCTGTAGACAAAAACTCTTGTCCTCTGTCAGTTCTGATCATTTTTACCTTTGCTTGAAATTGTGTAGAGACAAAAGTGAAGAAATCTTTTATTAAGGATATAGCATCAGATTTAAACTGAAGAAAAGTCCATGTAAACCTTGAAAAATCATCCACAATAGTAAGAAAAAAATCTTTCATATTATAAGTAGGGGTTTTGTAAGGACCCCATATGTCAAAATGCAATAGTTCAAAAATGTGAGAAGAAACAGTGGAAATTATAACAGGAAATGGAGTTCTTGAATGTTTTACCATTGGACAAACTGAACATATTTGATTATTACAAGAAGTCAAATTGATACTAGGTAACATACTAAGCCTAGAAAAAGACATGTGCCCCATCCAAAGATGCCATAAAGCAGCTAGATCTTTAGATACAGCCTGATTCAAAAAAGAAGTATTAGTACTACAATGGTTGTCATGACAATTCTTTGAAGTGTTTAGGTAGTATAAGCCATTGTCTTCCGTACCAATCCCCTTTATCTCTCCAGTAACAAGGTCCTGAAGAACACATAATTAGAATAGAAATGTGCTACACACTTGTGATCTTTGGCAATCTTGGAGACAGAGATAAGGTTATGTTTAAAACCAGGAACATACAAAACTCCTTTTAGTGTCAAATTTGGACTTAAGCTATGTGTCATGTGGTTTGAACAAAAGCTACAGTGCCATTAAGTAGATAGATAGTGGAAGTGGAGTGCAAGGTAGTGTGTGGAGTAAACAAGAAAGGATGGCATGTCATATGATCATTAGCACTTGTGTCTAGGATCAACGTATGCAAGAAAGAGATAGAAATACATGACTTAGTGGCTGCAACATTTGAGACAGACTGCTTTGTATCCAAGGAAGTTCCTCCTGAAAGGAATTGCATTATCTGCTGCACTTGAAAGACTGTGAAGGATGGTGGGTGGGAGTTAAGTTGATTTGCTGAGGATTTAGTGTTGCCTTGAGGTTGATATTCACCAAGAAATGAACCAGATTGAGTATTGGTATCACTGTGAGCATTATTGGCAGCAGTATTTTTGTATGATCCTCGTGAAGAGTTCTTGCCACCCCGTCTTCCTCTACCTCTTGAGAAGTAATTTGGAGGGTAACCATGAATTTTGTAGCAGTTATCAATGGTGTGACCATTAATTTCGCATTTTTCACAATATAGAGAACTTTTTTTTTTTTGTTTGAGAAATGTCCTTAGGTTGACTTCCCATTGATTGTTTGAGTGGTCCTTGGGGATAAAAGGCCTATGATGAGTCATTGTGACTGAGATTTGCATACAAACCTCGTTGTTTTTCTTCATTTTGTATCATTGCACACGCTTGAGAATGAGATGGTAAGGGCACCATCATCAGAATTTGAGAACACACAGCACTATATCATTCATTCAATCCCATTAGAAACTGCATCATTTTGAGATTTTGAGTATGTTGCACATATTCTTCGGAGAACACTGTTGTGGTAAACGGTATAACAGATTCATACTCATCCCATTGTTTCTTGATTCTTGAATAATAGCTTGAGACTGAATTTGCACCTTGATAAATGGTGCTTATTTGACGAAATAGTGCAAACATTTCAGCACCGCTGGTTTGATCAAAGCATTCTTTGAGATCGATCCAAACAGATGATGCTAAATCTGTATAGATAACTCAACTTAATAGCTTGTTGTCGATAACATTGTGAATCCAAGAAAGCACGAGAGCATTGCATCGTTTCCACTGGGGAAAAAGATCATCGGGTTAGGTTTTAGATATGATCCATCGACCAAAACAAATTTGTTCTTGGCTTCCAATGCAACAATCATCTGCCGACTCCAGACTTTATATTTTTCTGATCCTTTGAGGGGATCAGAAACAAGAATGATATGAGGAGAATCGGAGGGATGAAGATATAGTGGATTCTGGAAACTGATAATAGTTTCAGAGGTAATTGAAGAAGGAGAAGAGGGTTCAGTGGTCTTTGATTCCATGATCAGAAGACAGATGATAAAGATAGACATGAAGGCTTGAAGAAGAATGAGAAAAAATCTGCAAATATGCAGATATGAAGATTTGAACATGAATAGAAGGCTTTGTTTTTCCTTTAGGCTCTTGATACCATGTTGAGAGGAAAATAACTAACTCCTAACAACTTTTCCCTCCAATACTGCATTGCTGGTTTGTACTTCGGTAGCAGCTCTATCGACTTGTACCTCTTCTTCTTGAAATATTTTATTTTTCCCAAGTAGTGAGGCTCCACGATCTCACGCGACGTCTGGGCATGGCAACTGCGAGCGCTCCACATGGCACTGAGCCCCCCCCCCATCTCCACGCAGAGGTCGGAGATCTCTGACCTCCGCGGGAGTAGCGTTGAGACTCTCGAATGTTCGAGGTGTGGAGAAAACTCACGGGCCGCTGGATGGTAGCGTCCTTCTTCTCAGGAACAACCTCCTCGAGGCCAAGACAAAGAACACGACTAACATAAGTCCCCTCGCCGAGATCAAGGAGGCTCAATCTCGACGAGAGTCTCGCAGGTCTCCTCGTCGAGATTGGAGGTCCCCGACCCCCAAGGAGGTTAAGTCCCGACGTGAGTCTCGTAGGTCCCCTCGCCAAAGCTGGAGGTCCTACACCCCCGAGGATGATCAATCTCGACGAGAGTCTCGTAGGTCCCCGACCCCCGAGGAGGCTCAATCCATGCATGAGTCTCGTAGGTCCCCTCGTCAAGGCTGGAGATCACCATATGAAACTCCTTTCGGGGAAAGAAAGCCCTACCGCCAGGTGCATATGGCAAAAGTATAATTTGTGATTGATTATTCCTTTAATTGAATAAAAGATAATTACAACTTCAAATCATGTTATGTATTACATTTGTCTACATGGGTTTCAAAGCTAGGGTAAGTTTAGGGTTTAGGGTAAGCTTAGGGTATTTGATTGATTATTTAGGTTTTTAGATGATTTCTTTACAAAAACACAAAATAACTTTTATATTTAAATCCTATTTACAATACATAATATTCTCTGTATATAATTTATTATTTTTATATTTGTCTATATCAATGAGAATATAATTTTTGAAATCGGTAGTGACCAAATATAAGATGTATTATTTTCTTTCTTATTATTATTTTCATTAAGTTGATATCTTTTTTTTACATCGAGTTAAGCATACTAGAGCTAAAAATAATTCATCGATAGTGCTCATTTGTGGTGCAATGGTTTTCACTACTATAAGCCTCAAAATGGTGGTCAAGAGTTCAATTTTCAATTCCTATAATTTTCTTTATTTCAAAGAATTTTTAGGACAGAGACGGACCTTTACGTCTCTATTTTGGTCGCTCACATTTGAAAAAAAAGTTTAATTTCAAAATCCGTCTCTAATTCCCTCTCTAAATGGTGATGGACAAACGATTTGTAAATCCATCTTTAAATACGTCTCAACTTTGACATTTAGCGACACATTGTTTTTGTCTCTAATTTTGTTTTTTAAATTAACGTTTAGTGATGACTTTAGCGACCCCATTAATTTCCGTCTCTTCATCCGTCTCAACTTTGACATTTAGGGGACCAATTGTTGTTGTCTTTAATTTTGTTTCTTAAATTAACGTTTTGTGACGGCTTTAGCCCATAAATTTCTGTCTCTATATCCGTCTATAAATCCATCTTAATTTTGACATTTAGTGACCGATAATATCCATCTCATATTTTTGTTTATTTAATTAGCATTTAGTGATGGCTTTTGCGATCACATTTTGTCCAGTCGCTAAATTCGTCTCTAATTCTATATTCATTTTTAGAAATGAGATAGGATATTAATATCCATCGCCAAGGAGAGACGGAGTGGATGTCCGATATAAAATTCATCTCAAATACCCTCTAATTAGAGACGGATTTACATTTATCTCTAAATATCCGTCTCTAATACCCTACAATTTTCTTGTAGTGTTCTATTTATTCTAGGAGAAAGATCGATTAATTATTAGAAGAGAGTTGGTATCAAGAACTAATCCACCTTGCATGAATTGAGTCTAATGACATTGATTTTCTAATGTGGTATAGCTAGTAGCCCATAGTTGCTACAAGCAAGCTCCTAACTGATAGTAATTTAACCTTAATAAGCAATAAATCAAAAATACAAAGACAGTGTACATCTAGGTCAAGTATTTCATCAAACTCTAAGCATACAGTCAAGAAAATCGAACATTCAACAATAAATGATATAAATTAAGCACAATTCTCACAAAGCATACAGATGAACACAAAATATAATTATCGGAGTGAGGTTTTTAGCCTCTAAATAACACACTCAAAACTAATATTATCCAAAATGGTGCAAATACAAAAAATATAAAATAAAGATTTCATAGTAAAAGTTTGTGAATTACCAACCGAAAAATGGGCATTGCAAAACAAAGGGGTATTTCGAGTTAAAAATAAACTAGATGGTTGCAAAATGTACAAGGCGATATTCAAAAAGTTACAGTAAAAGGAAGAGATTGGCTACATGTGGATACTTTTACAGGTTACCAAGTTAACTACCACCCGCATGGTTCTAAGTATTGTTGATTTTGATTCCAAGTATTGTTGATTTTGAGAATTCGCATCTTAAGAATTAGATGTGAAGCCGCCATAGGAATTTGGATAAGGATATATATATATAATATATATATGGTTCAACGATAATGTTCTCAAGAGACCAAGAAAGTAAACCTGTAGAAAAGTTTTGGAAAAGTTTGTACAAACTCGATACTTTGAGACAGGGATACAAGAAGTTTGATACTTTTATGAGCGTGAAGTTGGATTATTAAATGTCAAATGAATTACCGTAGCAATTTCTGAAGTTGGATTATTGCTATATTATTTTGTTGTTGTATGTGGATGACATACTTGTTGGATATTCTACATGATGGTCGTCGACATGAGATCATCAACAAGTTTGAAACATCAACTTTCCACAAGGCTATAACTCAAGCCTTTTTTGGGCAATATAACTCTTTTAAATGAATTCCATTAAATGACATGTTACAAAATAACACTAAATTTGTCAATAAAAAAGCAATAAATTACATGAGATTGCAAAATTGGTACCTTTACTTTAGTAAATCTTGACTATAGTAAATATTTCTATAGTAAACTGTAGAAAGAGAATAAAAAATAAAATACTTCAAATCTATGCAGATAATATGCAAGATATCCTATATTTATACTTTTGTATTACACATAACCTTTTAACCTACGAACTAATATAAATTACTCAACGTCTCACCTTATATACCCAAATCCAATGAATTTAAACAAAACCATCAAACCCTAATTACAAAATCTATGGCTCATATGATTACTAAAACCTTGTTACTAATATTCATTCTTTATTCTACCACCTCTGCATCAGCTTCATCTTGTTTTTTCAGAAAAAAATATACAGTCTATATTCTTGATAGACTTTCTGATACTTCTTTACCCTTAAAATTTCATTGTTTTTCGGGCAACAGCGATCTTGGCAATCACACACTTACGACTATCAATTACTTCTGGAGTTTCGATTTTTGTGATAATCATTTCACCACATTGTTCGCCTGCAGTTTCTCGTGGGGTTCAAAGCATCAAGGTTTTAAGGTTTTCACTTCGAAATTGGGTAAAAAATATTGTAACAACGGTAATTGCCGTTGGACTGCGAAAAATGATGGTTTTTATATAGACGATGGCATATATATTGCTACACCAATCAAATTGTATGATTGGTTAGGCTAACACACAATCTTATATTATGTAATTAATTGTTCTGAAATATATAAAACTTCGACATTTCACAATTTTTTCACTTTTATTTTTGCAGAAGTATGTACATACAAATGCTTTTTAATACATGCATGCGTGTGATTATGTATATATGTTTAACTAGGACATTTTTATGATAGAACTCCTTTAATTGTAGAAGATACCTCTAAATTCATGTGCCATGTACCCAAACACCTTCAATGGAATTAACTTTTGGTCTGAAAATATCATTATTTATTCCTTGACTTAAAAGTCATGTGCTATATTACGCATATTTTGATGTAAAAATTACTAAAATCCGATTACTGAAAAGTTGCTACAAATGTCCAGGTTTTGTTTTTATGTTTTTCAACTCATTTTTAACTCATTTTCAACTCATTTTTATACGGAGGTCAAATATATAAATAGATGATAAAACTGTCAGCCAATAACTATTGTTTTAGATAAAAAAACTTTTGGATAATTAATTCAAAAGTACAAAAATAAGAATTGAGATTTTAGATGGTGAAAAATGAAAATGGGTGTAATACAACCTTATATATATAGTAATATAATAAATATATATAGTACTAATTGAATATGATAAATTGTATATCTGTAATCACATTAGAGTTCCAATACTAGTTATTGATTAAATATGATAAACCGCAGCCCTAAATCGATATGAAAATGAATATTCATTTACTAAATTAAACCCTAAATTCGGTCAGATCATATCTGAAACCTATTTAGTTTAAATTTTATTAAATAGGATAAATTATATTTTCAGTTAAATAAGGTAAAAGCCAAAACAAAAATAAGAAAATTAAGGGTACTTTTATCATTTTTTTAATTTGTTTTGAGGCTTTTCACTATAAAAATTTTCTGGGAACTCCCTCATTTTAGGAAGGGGCTTGTAGTTCATATAAAAATGGTAAAATATTTAATATATGCGACGACTACAAATGGTAATGGTGCGGGGTCATGGAGATTTGGTACAGTGGTTTATTCTATCCATAAATATTTTATGGATGATTTAGATATTCAAAGTTAATTTAATGTTTTCTGTCACTAATTTCTCTTGGTATATATTTATTTTTACAAAGTGATTAATAATACTTTTATCTTAATATCACTAGTGATGACTAACAGACAATTAATCTTGTGTTAGCAACTGTCAAAGAGTAATAATGCGTTACAAGGCTAATAAATAATAAGTTTACTGTAAGCAGTGGATAATCAACAGAATGAATAAGATGATCGATATTGGGCATCGGGCAAACATGCATGCTCTTTCATTTTAGGTCTAGTGATTTATGAATGAAGAACTTTAACACGTTCACAAACAACATTGAAATATTTTAATATTTATTTTTATATACAGTTTTTGGTAGAGTTCTTTCTTTTTGTTCTAATCACATCATTGAAGCACAATGGAAAAAAAAATACGAAGTATTAACAACCCGGTAGAGTTAGTAGGTAGCTGAATCTTGTGCCATTGGCCACGAGTTCGATTCTCACTAAAGGAATGTCTATTAGCCTTCTCTACTGTGAGCCTGTCAGTTATGTGCAACCTAGGCTGGTTTAACTCTCTGGTCTGGTTTTCCCGTCATCCAAAAAAAGGCTGCGGATTTTTCCGTTATCCAAAAAAGATAAAAAACCATAATCTGACATAATTACATAAAAGATATAAAGCAATGCTAGAAAGAATTCCATTGGTGGGTGGTCATTAAATATTTATAAATTGAATGATGATTTCTATAAATTTTTATTTCTAAAATATCTCAACCAATTCCTAGATTGCAGCTTATTTAATGTTTTCAAATTTTGAAATTGAAATTATTTTTAGATATAAAAATCATAATAATTGTAATTGATTTCTTTTCTTTTCTAGCTCATTTATGTTAAATTGAATGTCTAATTAAGGTAATGTTCTATAATTTAGGTGAAATATAGTTCATTTCTCTCATTTTCCTTCGGTAATCGCTCCACAACAAGCTCAAATCATTATATGCTTATTTTGTTCTTTATATTTGTTTCTCTTATAACACAATATATGTCTAATGCACTCGCCACTCTGCACAGTGAACATATCCTCTAATTTCTACTTCATAGGTTCAACAAACCCTTCTTATGGAATTCTTTTCTTTGAAATGAAAACTAATCTCCTTTTTTTTTTTTTTTTTCGATTTGTCAGTTGGTGATAAAAATTTTACGTTAATAATTTATATATGAATATAACAATGACATAATATTTTAACCATTACCTGTCAAATATTTGGCCTGAAGGAACCATTGCAACATAATTTGCAGCTACCTGTTAAGATGGATATGGTATGTTCAGAAAAATCAAGTACATATTTGATTATGTTATAACATGAGACAGTCGAAAAAGTGAATAATTAACTATTCAAATTTCAATATTTACGGCATTTTGATGCTCAAATAGACCTATATATTTCGTTTCAAAAATCACGAGGAACAATAAAATACAATTATATATATATTAGTGACAATTAAAACCAATGTATATATATATACCTGAAATCCAACAGGAGGAGTAGGTCCTCCACCGACTTTTATATCCTTGTACTGCAAACCCGACGCAGTTGTTATCATAGGAACCTTCAACAGTACAATTTTTCTATTACATCTTTAATACAAAGCTTATTCAATTCTTTTCTAAAATTCATCATTTATTTAAAAAGCACAAGAAATAAATAGAAATAGAATATTAAAAGTAGAGGGATGTATATAATCTCACCATACATTTTCAAGCTGTTTCTCACATTCATCGTCGCATAACCTCTGGGGGCAATCCAGCTGCTTCAGCAATACATGAGCCATTTACAAGACTCAAAAATCCAACACTAAATTTCTGCGCTTCATTAGGACACACTCATTACTACTCTTTACTGATGGTGATTTATATTCTGAAGCTGATGATTGTATTCTTTGACGATCCCCAGTATTACGTTTGCCAAATATACAACCTAAGCACATTAGTTAGATATATCTAACTTTACTTATTATAATTAAATACTTAAAATATGGAATGTTTCAAAACATAAATTTTAATCATGAAATATGACATAATCAATTTATTCATGAATTTTAATTGCCCTACGAATAGTTGGTATAACCAAAGCTAAATTCTGGCATTAATCTTCATGAAAATGTTTAGATACGTACGTAGAAACTTTGTAACTAAATTGATATTGTAACTGATATAATAATCTCAAACAATAATTGAATTCCTAATATGAAAGTATCAATCTTCAACGTGATTATTATTAAACAATAATTGAATTTGTTTGATTGAATACTTGAATCTCAGGGGTAATATAAACTTAGTCTTTGTTGAAGTTGGGTAACAAGCCTCAATCCAGTCTTGGCCCAGATGTTATTTCTCAAGCATATTAAAATAAAGTCCATGAGACATTTTCAGCCCTTTTGTTATATTCTCGGCAGCTGCAGCTAGGTTAATATTATTAAGTTCTTTAGGGACTTATCTGTAAATATCTCTTAAGTCTCCATATATATAAGGGACTTTAGTGTTTTAGGGTTAATTTATCATCTCTATTGTTGTAAAATACCCACTTCAGAATTCTCTCTACATTTTCTAAGTTTATATACACAAAAATAATTCTCTCAATCTCGAGTGTTCTTTTCTGTTCATACATTTGAGTGATTTTTAACAGTCTTCAGTGGAAACTACCGTGAATTTTCCAAGTCTATGTCAAAGGAAAATGAAGAACAGATAAAAATGAGAAAAGATTTACGTCTATGGATGAAAAACACTAAAACAAAGTTATTTCATAAGAACCATACATTACTAAAGAAATTAAATAATAATGTGATGAAATCTTCTTATAATAGCTAAATGCTTATAACCATACTAATTTGTTTATCTCCTTATAACATTTCAACCCTTTTACCAATTATTCAGAATGCACATCAAATTAAGCAATAAATTGATTTGTCTAATTAAACAACAATCAAGAACAAATCAGATGGAAAAAAATCAAGAGAAATTAAATTACTCGCAAAGACAAAACATGAATAAAGTAAGAAGATAGAATGAAAAATGGTGATTTCTTACAGAGTGGAAGTAGCAAAGATGGTGACGCCATTTCTATTTTCAGAAAAGTCTGTGTTTTTAAGTTTGATGAATGGATCATAACGATATCGACTAACAATTGGCTCTCTCTCATTGCTCGAATGCTCGTTGGGAGATGCTGACTTCATTTACTAAAATAGCCTCGACATTTTATGGGGGATAATAAAGCTCAATTGGTTGGATACTCCCACTCCAAAAAAAAATAATATTTCAGTAAAAAAAATTCAAAAAAATCTTTCAAAATTTTAGATAATTTCGAAGAAATTTTTGAAAAAAATAGAAATATAATTCTAACTATTCATGATTTGACAGATCATTTAATTGACTTAGAAAGTTTTTGTCGACTATTTTTCAACTCAAAAAATTAAATTAATGACATATTCTAATATAAAACAACGCAACGTTTAAAATAAAATCCATTATAACTATTTTTTGAACTCTAAATTGATGAGTTTGAGTAAAAATGTTTACTATAAATTATATTCAAATATCAATTCAAACAAATTTCTCACAATAAAAAATAGGAAAAATAGCATTCACCTCCCCTAAAATATCTGTTATGGACACACCCTTTATGTTTGGTTTTTTTTGGCAATTACCTCACTTCTATATAATTTTATGTCAACTTTCTGTTTTTTTTATGACTAAAATACCATTTATTAATTGTTTTCTAGTGGAAAATTATAGTTGAAATTCTTTTATCCAAATTAATAGAAACGTTATAACCAAAAGTAACACAAATGCCCTTTATTAATTGTTTATCATAAATATAGAAACATATGTTTATCCTAAAAATTCTACTATCGACCAACATTATCTAAAGCAAATTAAGATGATTGAAATTCGATTGAAGATTGATAGTCAATCATCTAAATTTAATTGGTATAATACAACAAACAAGTTCTTGATAATACATTTCTACTCCAAAATCGGATCCCGAGTTTAATTTAATTAGTTAAAAAGTAATGAATAAATATCAAATTTTTAATAATACAATCTTGACCTACGTTAAATTTGATTTAATTGAACTTATTCAATTTTAACTCAATTAACTATTAAATGAATGATAGACACAATTAATTGTAAAATTGGACAAACACTTAAACAAGTTCCAACAATTTATTATTAAGTTTGACTCCATCCACTTAGAACATATCCATGAATTATAGTTTCTCCTTAGCGTTCCGTTACATCATCAGCATATCTCTGAAATTACTTGGAGGAATTTTGAGATATGCTCAAGTTCAAAGTCCAAGACAATAATATTAATTTCCTCAACTTATATAAGATATTAGGCATCGAAAATGAATTTGATATTATTTAATTATACTAATTGATGAAGAATGGAGAATATAGGCCAATATTCTCAAAGTGAGGGCATTGAAGTCATTCCAAATGTTAGACCATAGCTAAAAGTCAACAATGCACTATTGTTGAATCATATAACTTGATTTTCCCTACATGTTTGACATTTTCATGTCAAAGAGTTGATAATTCACACAATTCAGTTTTCATACCGAAGTGAAGCGAAAATTTCAAACTTAAAAATTAAAAATCAGATAACAACAAATAGAAAGATTTATATATTATATATAAGATAATAAACATTATTGTTCCATAATAGAAAAGATTTATATATTATGTATAAGATAATAAATATTATTGTTCCGTTATTATATATGAAAGTCGTACTTTACGTTGAGAACTAATTTACAGTCAAATAAACTATATACATATTCAAAATCTTGTCTTAGACTTGGTCATATTTATAATTTACAATAGTATGATTATAGAAAAATCGGTTTTCCTCGTGTGCACGCGTCAAGAAAACAATAATTAGTTTATTACAATTATAAATCAAATGAAATATTTGATCAAGAATAAACCTATGTGTGTACAAAAGGTCAATATTCCAAGGTCAAAACATCACAATTCTTCTCAATTGTTTCCGATATTACCCTTCCCAACAACTACCACACCAAACATGACCTCAGCATAACATATATAATCCAGCGGGTCATATTTGGAATTCAAGTACGTATCTGCCATTGTCAACACGTAAACATAGAAAATCCTAATACCAATTCCATATTGGCATTAAATTCAATAAAATTTATTCCACAAATTCTCTCCTATAAATAGATGCAATTTCATAGGTTCCCATAAATCATTCTCACTAGCTATCAACATATATTAAGCCTACCAAGTTTCATCATATACATACATATATACATATATATATATATACATATTCACAAGTTTATAAGATGAATTACCAAAGAGCAACAATTGTTTTTATCATTGTTTTCATATCATGTGTAAGCATGATCAATGTCGATGCAACGAGAATATTATCGGAGGATTTTTCAGAATCAAATCACATTCTTACGTTCCCATCAATGTACGAAATCACCTCAAATTGGCTCCAACGATTGGCCTCGGGGCCTAGCCCTAGAGGACCCGGCCATTAAGCTCGATTCATTATATTATTATTAATGAAGGATACAATATTTCTTTATTAACTTATTTTTGTGTATAGTAAATTCTTTCATTCTTTGTATTTAATAGGCCTGAGTAATAGTTATACAATACTTTGTTTACTCTTTATTTTTTGGAGCCCAATCTCATCGTGTGCACCTTTATTGAAACCATTATTTCTTGTTAGATATAACTTCGTTTCTTTCAGAATTATTTGTCTATCATAAATTATATTCACTTGAGAGTTGAGACAGGCCGACTATGTCTAGAAACCTCACTTAATTCAATAAAAATAATGCGATATAAGATATAATAATATAATATAAAACACAATAGCATAAGTAAATGAACATAATATAAGATATTCACGTGTTTTGGTCTAAAGTTGTTTTTCTAAATGTGTGGCTTATAAAACATCGAATGTGTTGGACCGATGTGTTATAAAAATTTTCTAGTGACTAATATCCTTTTAGACCAAATGAATTGACTTAGTGTGTTACTTTGGGAAGGGTCTGGAAAATTGCTTGATAATAATATTTGAAGCTCATATTGGTGATAGGAGGTTGTAAGTTGTAACCTCTCTTTTTAGTCGGATTTTATATTCTGAGTATAACAAATTAAGATGTCTCGTATGTTTAGATTACTAGTAAAGAGCACGTGGAATGCACGTGAGATCGTGTGATTGATGAAATGTTTGGATGTAATTTAACTCTAAAATGTATTTTATTGCGAGTATAAAAAGTAACAAAATCTAAAAAAATGAATACTAATAAGTTATAAGTTAAAGTTTTATGTTTTAACATCTTAATCGATTAAGAACTTAGAATGTTATAACAACAGTTAGATTCTCACTTTTATGAATTTATTTTTTCTAACACATTCATATCAAGAATCTATTGTTTTCATTATAATAAAATTATATTTTGATTAGTATCAATTGAAATATTAAATATTTTTGGATCATAATGTATCTATGATGAACGGATTTTTTTAGTATTCATGTTACTAAATAATATGAAATCATTCATCAAATACTTTTTTTTCCTTTATATTTTGCTCATCATTGTCATGGGTAAAATTATTGGTATTTATTGGATAAAGAGTATATAAAGCCCTTGTATAATTAAAATGGGAAGCATTAACAAAAAATTTTTAACAATTGAGTTGATTGCTTTTTATGATCTGGAAGATAAGACGAATAATATCCAAATGTACTATTATACATATATCAAAAATAAAAACTATACTCTTATAACCAAACTAAACTGAAAACTGATGATTAATTTTTACCATTATTATCATGCATAAATGTTAAACAAAATAATAATAACTTTTAGTTTATATATTTTCTTCTTCAACTTGTATATCCCAGTCTAATTACAATTATTATACCCGAGATGTTATTAGAACAAATAAGATGTTTTAGTTTATTATTGTATACAAATAATTTTTATTTAGAAAGCATATAAAGGATATCAATAAAACGATAATAGATCCTTTGAACAAAGAATTATTGATATTTTTTGGAAGAAATGTTGGCTACTTTAAATTAACATATTTTATGATAAAAATGTGATTCAGTTTAGTGGAATAACCATGCATGAAGTATAAATTTAATGTTGTGACATTCTTTTAAAACTTAAATAATATGACTATCTTAATTTTCACGAAAAATAAATATAATAAGAAAATAAAAGTTTTCCAGAGCTTTAATAAATATTTTAACACATAAAGGAATTAATTGATTACCTGATTTCTTTGTCATATATAACAACATTCTACATCTCTCATTTCTGCTCCAAAATAAAGACAAATCTACATTGCTTGGTTTCAAAACTCAAAAACTGTCAATCTGTGTACTGCCTTCACGGATATATTTGAGGTCTTGCGCTTCCGAAAACTTTAAGACTTGTTTTCATGTTTTTAAATTTTATGAATGAAGTAAATAAAATATATATTCATATTCAACAAGGCCACATTTTGGTGTCTCGTACTTCTCAAAGTTGTTAATTATTTTCGAATTTTGGTCTTTATGAATATGGTACATCAGAACCGTTTCACGTCATAATATCATCACCAACACTTTTATAATATCTCATTTTATCATCTTCCATGGCAACCTATTAAACCGTAAAATTAAGGTTAACATCCTAAATTTCTCATAAATCCATATTATAAATTTATTTATTGATTTTACATAATTTTCTAATTTGTTTTCTTTCTTCATATATTTTAATTTTAAAATGATAAAAGCGTAAAATAATTATTTGACAACTTGAAGTGGATAACTAAGTAACACATGCGTTGAAGTTATAGCTAGATCCATGAACAACATATTATTTTAAGACTTTTAAGACAGTAGTCAGTGGAACTATATTTCTAACCCAAAACTTTATTTAACCTCTATATAAAAAGTAATAATCTTAAATATTATAACATTATTATAAGAATAAATGATATTAATTGTATATAATTAAATAATTAATCTTATTTTTTGGGTTAGTATAATTTCTATAATTTTTTAAATTTCATAGTAATTCAAGAAACGCAAACCGAAATTCACATGCTAAAAATACGTTCAAAATTCTAGACAATAAAGTAAAATTTCTAAGTACAAAAAGTACAATTTCTTTATGAAAATGACTTATTCTTCATGGTCATAGTCCGACATGTGCAATGTGCCAACTTCTTTAATTAACCATCTTAATTGCTTATATCACTTGGTCCAAATTAATTTTGTTTAAAATGAGAAATTAATATTAAATGGCAAGAATATATCTATGTACCACAAGAATTTAACACTCTACATCACTCACACCTTCATATTTGATGCAAAGGAAGTTTTACTATCATTGATGTACATGGATTAATTTATAAAAATATCAAGGACTAAATGACGATGGAAATGATTAAATCTGCCATATTATTTTGCTGAGAATACGAGATAGGAAAATTATAAATGAGTTTGATGTTGGAAATATTCATGAGCATAATGGCAACTCAATCATACAATTCTAATTTAGAAAAAATTGAAAAATTTTGGAATCTCAACTAAGTCATGGTCTTATTCGGCATGTTTTTGGAATCCCAAAAATCGATGACATTTAATTGAATGAATAATCCAAATAGACAATGATTGTAGAGTAAGTTTCCATCTGTGTCATAATCTTATTCTGGAATTTGGTCAACAAATATGAATGTTTGAACACAAAATCTGTGCAGGATAGTACTAAGAAGCAGACTTGATGCCTATAAATATTGCCTAATCACACAAAAAAGAAGAAGAAGATGAGATTCATTTCTGTTTTCCTAACTCTTGTTTGCATCTGCATTATTAATACAAATGTGAAAGCATCTGGCTTAGTAAACGAGATCTGCCCAAAAACACGAAATCCCCCATTATGTTTTCGACTATTTCGAGCAAATGAAAACACAAACCTTGATGGTTTATGCCAGTTATCAATAGAATCATTACAAGATTCTGGAATTCTAGCATTGGATGAAATAAATGTGCTTATAAAGCAAGAAAAGAATCCTACACTAATTCAGAAATATAAGTTGTGTTCGGGGAACTATATTCGTGCAAATACTGATGTTGCTCAATCAAGACAACTATTGAAGGCTCGTAATTATCAAAGTTTAGTTTCTAGGACTAATGCTGTTTCTAAGGAAGCTCAAGTTTGTGATAAGAATTTCATTCAGCCTCCAAAGGAACCATCTATGCTTAAGCAGGCTACTCAATATTTTCAAGATGTTTGTAGTATTCTTTTGGTTATTTCCAAACAATTGGCTGCCAAAAATTTTAATTCTGTTATTGAATAAAATTAAATAAATAGTCACAATCTTTTGTCCACATTTCTTGAATACAAAAAGGGTATCTGATATACCAATCTGTTACAAGATGTACTATAACATTCACCATAAAAGACCAATTAAATTGTATTCTTATATACATTGAAAATCATAAGTCAAAGAAGAACAAAAAAAAAAGGTGCAATACCTTCACGATCCAAAAAATAGATAAAAAATCAGTTAAAACACAAGATCTTATGTTAAAAATTTATGAATATTTGAAAATTATATAAAAAGATCATTTACTATCCATGATCCATGTATTCAAATGATTACATAATATGGCTATATATATAATATATATATATACAGTGGCTGAGCCAGAAACCAAAAAAATTCAAAATTGGCTGGGGCAACAGTTATAAATTATATAATAATTAAATAAAAATTTAATAAAATATATATAAATTTAAAAAAAAAATTGGGTGGGGCGGTGGCCCACCCGCGCCCCACCCTGTCTCCGCCTCTGTATATATATATGAAGAAAGACTATAGTAAAGTACGTAAACTATTCATATTATTGTAATTATTAATATTTTTATTAAAGTTCATCTATATACACATTAAACAATTTTAACTATTAATTCCAAGTTCCAAATAAATATATTCAACAAAGTTATCAAGTTCATGTACATTCATTTAATAATAATTAAAAAGTTAATTTAATTTCTGAAAAAAAATTAATTTATTGCTATAGGGTTGTTTTAGTCCAAAAAAAGTTGATATATAAATCATTCCATATGTAAATCATTAATAAATAGAACGTTCGTTGAACGTGAGTTATATGATCTCGTTAAAATAATTCATCTATGTTGTCGTTCAGCTTGAAAATTTTATTAATTTAAAACTCATATAATAATTTCTATTGCTTAATAATTAAATTAATGTATTCAAAAATAAAATATTGAATGACATGAGAACAAACAACTAATTTAATTAAAAAGTGAAGCATAAATAATGATGTAATTAAACAAACTTTTATTTAAATTCATATTTTATTTATACATATATCTTATTTGATTCTAAGGAATAAAAAACTTCCCTACATTTTTCTTCTCATTTTTTTCTTTATACTTTTACAATAATTTTTATAGTGGATTAAAACCTGGACTTTTGTGTAGTATTTTTATTTAATTTTTTAACATTTTTCAATTTCTCCATTTTCTAAAGCCAGTGTAGCATATTTCTTTTTAGAACCATTAAATGTGTCTCACTTTATAATTTTAATTTCTGCAAGGCATAAAAAGCTGCATAAGTAAGCATATTTTTTTGTTCGATTTTCACTATTATCGATTGTCTTTTTTATTTATTAAATTGAGTTTACTTGATTAAAATAAAGTGCAAGTTGTACATAAAAAGGTTGATGCACAATATCAGAGATAACTAAAACGTATTGAGTTAACGATTAAATACACACATATTAAGTGTCTATACATCTTACTTGCAAATAAATACAATTTAATTATATTATTTATTATTTGAGGCATTTGACATTTAAAAGAAAAATACATATTAGATACACAAAAACTCTTATACTTTATAATAAATAACTTAGTTATGAATTAATCTATGATAATTTAACCAAAATAAATAGTCAAATAGATTTTTGCTTTAAAGACAACTTTGTAGATTTCGTAGAATATTCATTTTAAAATCAACTTGAGAGTGGAATCTAGAGTAAGAGACTACTGATATATGCATAGAGATAACTATAAGTTAAATTTTTTAAGTGACCTACTGTATATAGATATGCTAATGTATTTATAATTCTGTATCCATTATAAAGTTATAATGATATCACTTATTATTAACTATTTTACAATTACAAACTGCATTATACAGGTATACCACTACAAGAAAACAGGGCTTCTGAGACGGATTATTCCGTCTCAGACGCCCTAATTTCCGTGGTTGATGCTCAACTGAGACAGATATACACCGTCTCAAATTCTGATGTTGATAGCCTCGTGGCAAATTTGAGACGGATTCTGAGACTAATATGGTTGTGACAAATTTATTCGTCTCAAATTCTGTCTCAGAATTTTGACATTTTCCGTCTCAAATTCCGTCTCAGAATTTTGATATTTTCCGTCTCAAATTCCGTCTCAGAATTTTGACATTTTCCGTCTCAAATTCCATCTCAGAATTTTGATATTTTCCGTCTCAAATTCTGTCTCAGAATTTTGATATTTTCCATCTCAAATTCCGTCTCAAATTCTGAAGAGTTTTGACATATTCTCATATCATTATACCTGCTCGTTCTATTCTATATATAAGACTATTTATTATAAATAACAAACCAAAAAAATCTTCAAAATAGCCAAAACAATTCATTGACTCTAATCAGAAAGATCTAATAAACAAAATAGTCAATTGTCTGAAATGAACCATTAACATCGTAAAAAACGCCTACTAACATAGTAATAACCCAAGCAAAAAAACACAATACGAAATCCATCTAACTAATATAACTAACGTTTGCCTCCAAAGTCATGAAATCCATCTAACTAATGAAATCCATTTTTCGGGCTTTGCAGTGAGAAAACTGGCTCGCCAAGGTGTTCCACGTCAGCAGGTTCAGCGTTTGGGGAAATCTTGCCATCGATTTTCAAGTTATCTTTTCATCCAGCTTCTGAAATCGCAGTAAACCTTTTGTCAGTATCTTTGTCCATTAAGTTCTTGTATATCCCGAGGGCTTGACCCATCATATTGGCAGGATTTGAAGCACTGGAGGGAAGCAAACCAGTAGTTCCCTACATGAAACAAGAAGAAAAATAACATAAACAAACAATATTTATTGTAAATTCCAGCCTCACAACTATGATAGTGTACATGATATTAAGCTAGATATGTGAATCTTACCTCTTTCGCGATATTACCAAAGGCATATTCATATTGTTCGGCAATTCTTAAACTTGTTGCCTGCAAATCCAACACATACACCAAATGACTTCCTTAAATCTAAATGTCAATGCAATATTTCTAGGGATAATTACCAGCAAACTACTTCACTTAGATCTTAATAGCAAAATCCCTGAGGTTTAGCAACATACCAAGATGCCCTGGTCAAAACCCGACATCTCGAAAAACAATGAAACTCAAATTTTATTTTTGACTATTATCATAGTTGCCACAATCATTACAAGGCTATGGGCAGATAAACAAATAAAAATGTAAGAAATCTATGATTGTCATATACGGTCTCACTATGATAATGTAAAAAAATTGATGGAAAGCTGCACCAAAGAGTATGTAAAGTAGTAGTACATTAACATGTAATGCATAAATGTAAATTTGTCAAATGCAAGAATCAAATTACATCAAACCAAGCATTAAATCTCACCACTATCTTCACGTTAAGTGTGTCCCTTTCTTCAAAAGTCTTGTCAAGGGTGATCTTACCAAGTTCACTTCGCATAGTCGTCTGTGCAAGCTGAATCACAGCATACAATGGATTCTCAACTCCATAGGAAGTCAACTTTGGATCCACTATCTTCAAACCACATGAAAAAAAAGAACCACACTCAAATTCAATTCAAAAGATTATTTATAGCAAAATTCAGAAACTATAAACTCAATAGAATCTCCAGCTGTATAACGTATGATGGATTTTGTTTCATGGTTTAGTAGAGGCTGAATGATTTTTTCCAGAAAATGGGCGAGAGTAAGAGATCACCAAATGGGACGACGTACAGACATTCAATTAAATTGAGATGATAGTTACTACAGAAGAAGTTAAAAAGAAAATTCAGGTGCTAGGAGCACCTGCCGAAAGAAACCACTAAGTTTCTCAACTAATCAATACACTTCAAAGAAAATCCATCTTTCTATTTAATGTACTAATTATTCTGGAAACCCTAATGCATGAGCTTTGGTACTAATTTTTATTTCAAAACTTGTCAAGACAATATATAATGTTTTCTATCATGTTTGGACCCACAATAAAATAAGAGGAGTTTTTTCTGGTAAAAGAAATTTAAAAGGAGTAGTTTTCCACAGAAAAGCAAAACTAGGACAAAAATTTTTAAATAAGCGCAAGAAATATGTAAGATTTAAAATTCAATCATGATCTGCAAAACGTAATCAAATGCAGTTATAACTACCAACTACACTTAATGATAAACAAGAAATGATTACACTGCAATGTAATAATAATATAAGAATTCAAACTTTGCTAACTATGAAAATTTCCTACAGAAGATAAACAGAGTGCCTCAGCTTTTAAAGCTTGGGAGAGCATGTGTGCAATAATGCATGAAGAACACTGATTTGGCTAAGTGCTATAAAACTGTTGCTCAAAAAAACACTGATTTGTGCTATTTCATATAGATGTCTTTTTCTTCTCAATATCGGTGCCAAGCTTTATCTTGCTTAAGTTGCGTTAGGTGTTAGTAAAACTGATATATATATATATATATTCAAAACTGAAATGTGAAATTGTTCGGTTTACATATACCTGAACTTTCTATACAAATTCATAGTTTCACTGATGCATATCTACAGGTTCAAAGGGGTGTAATCGCAAAATGATCGAAACAAGATTTCATACTCAATGATCCGTGTTCTCAACTTGCAAGATACTCAATGAATATCAGATATAAGTAGATTTATGGTGCATTTATGTTGAAGTTGGCTATCTTATGTTGCTTTGTGACAAATATGACATATATAAGTTTTATTGGTAGATGAGTTATTTGCAATACCTGGCATTTATATCTCTGCAATATTTATCAGTTCTACTAAGTGCTAAAGCATCCAAACTCATATATAGAAGCATATGGAAAGCACATCTAACTATATGAAATAGCACAAAAATGCCATAGCACAAAAATGCACATTCTAACATTGTATATGAAATAGCATATAGAAAGCACATCTAACTATAAAGAAAACAAGAAAAAGATGATGCACTAACTTACTTGGATGAAGAGTTGAGGTAAGATGATGAATTAACTGGACTCTAATATACTTAATCCATTGATTTTGTTGAATCACCCGATCTGCACACACAAAAGTATGAGCAATGCTTCAATAGAATTTTCATCACTAATTTTATCTCATAAACAATGATAAGGGGAAAGGAGATTCAAGAGAAGAAAAACTCTACGATTTGAAACTCGCCGCCGATGCTTCAAAACTCTACTCCATTGGTGCTTTGAAACTCTACTCCGCCGCTTGGAAATTCGAAACTCCACTCTGCCTGTTGGTGCTTTGGAACTCTACTCCGCCAGTTGGTGCTTTGAAACTTTACTCCGCCGATGCTTCGAAATGCTACAATAACGTGCCGAAGGCAGAGGTTGAGATCGGAGATGGCAGAGGTTGAGACCGAGGGTTTGTTGGTTGGGGGTTTCTAATTTTTAATTGAGAAATTGGAAAAGCCAATGTAAAACATTTTAAATTTGATTTGTAATATTAGATAAAAAAATATCCCATTTATCATTATAGTTATGCATAGAGCTAGCTAGCTATCTGCCAATGTTATCATTCGTGTATGAACTCGACGACTTGTAATCAGGCATGATATGGTTCACGTCACATAAAGAGTTGAAAGGAAAAAAAATGCATTATAATTATTTCGTCTCTAAATCCGTCTCAGATATTGTCTCAACTAAGACCATTTTTTTCGTCTCAGAATTTTTAGTCCATATTAAAGACGGATTTAGAGACGTAATTATTTCATCTCTATATCCGTCTCTATTTCTGTCTCTATTTCATTGCAATAATAAGATAGAGACCGAAATATGTTCCGTAGTAAATTTGTCTCCAATTTGAGACAAATAAAATATCGGTCTCTGAATACGTCTCAAATTGGAGACGGATATATTTCGGTCTCAAATTTCCGTCTCAAAAGCCTTGTTTTCTTGTTTTCTTGTTTTCTTAATTGCCTTCTCTACCATGAGCCTGTCAGCTATGGGCAACCTAGGCTGGTTTACCTCTCTTGTGTGGTTTGCAGGCTATTGCACAAGAGCGGGGTTTACCCAGTGCGCACCTAACGGTAGCGGCTGCGGGTTCCCTTGTCATCAAAAAAAAAAAAACTATAAACATACACATACTTTTACAATAGAAATATATATTGTGAGGACTGAGGACTATCATGTTTAGATATTAATCACATGTGTGATAATTTGTGATGTTGAGAGAAATAAGATATAAATTAAAAGTATAATACACTAACTCAAATTTCTTATAAATTACGTGATACTTGACTCTATTTCTTTTGGCTAATTACATGTACCCAACAAGTAATTATTTTACTTTCACATAATTTTTAATAATTAGAAAATTAGAGAAATAAGACATCAAAATTGAGAGTACATTAGGGCTACTCTACGGATATGTCATGTGCATAATTAGAATAACTATTAATTTAAATTTTTGTAACCAAATGCATTTAGGCAAGTTAATGTCTTTATATAAATCTTTATTCATTATAAATTCTTAATAAAATGATATCACTTATTATCGACTATTTTAACATTAAAAAGTGAATTCTATAGGGATATTTTAGGTAGAATTTTTTTTAAAGAAACACTAATACGTTTGTAATAGAATAAAATAGATATTTAAAATGGCGATGTTAACAACATGACATCAAATTTAGGTCGAAGTGTTTAACCATGTTAGGAGTATCCCATTTCAGGTGGTTATGATTGTTGAACTTTATCAAACTTATGTGTTGAATCTCAATGAGTGCTTATGAGATTCAATATTATAATAATATCAAATCCTACTTAGTTTTAGAATTCTACAATAAATTTTGATTATATTATTTTGACAAAACTCACTATACACATACACCTCAAATCTACAATTTATTGACGTCGATTGTGTTAATTATAAATATTCAAAGTTTATTTTATTTTTCATTTATTTTATAACTTTCATTATTTCTATGAAATCAACATAGAGATTTTTTATATTCCTAAAATAATTTGAATTTATTACTCCAAAATGTCGATAGTTTGTATTTACTCAAGGTATTTTTTTAGAGATATATTTTTTACCCCAAATTACACAATTTTCTTCCAAAATCAACCAATTGCTAATAGCAGTACTAAACATGGTCGATTTAAACTCAAAAATAACGGCATCCACTTTTTCATCCATGGCCAGTTTACTTCAGGGTTATAATAGATGTTATCACCCCGAAAAATCAAATCAAATACTTCACGGGTATTATGTATTTAACCCTAACTTTAACTTTAATTATAAGTTATTATCTGGGGCAAGTTGTTAAAAGAAAATGCACATGGGAAATATTTCATCCTACATTTACATTATTATTTCATTTTTTTGTATTTAGTCTTGATTGAATTTTCGATCCAAAATTAATTGATCAAATTCGCCAATTAACATTAAACGATTTATTGGTTGGACTTTGTGTGTAAATGACCGGAAATATTGAATATAAATATCATTATATTAAAGATAATCCGTGTATGAATTATTTCGCCCCCGAAATTATGCTAATCATTTTATTTGAATCATAGTTATTAGATTAGCCTTTGAAAGTCAAAATTCATGCAATAAAGTCAAAGTTATATTGATTTTTACGTCTAGAAATGAAATACATAATTGTATTTTGTCCTTATACATATATACTTTGTTTCACCAAAAGTAGAATTAAAAGTTAAAGAAAAAAAATTATGTAAATGAAAACAGAACTAAGAGGAATTGAAAAGCCATGCATGACGATGTAGGAAAAGGGGAGTTTGTTCCAACGCGTGGAACTCTATTTTTTTGCTCAATTATTGAACATGATAGACATGAACATTGCTCAAAAGAGGATTCTATCTTGTATTCATTGCAAAATGAACATAACATATAATCATTTTTAGAGCACTTTATATGTTAAGCTCTTGTCCGATTACGAAGATGATCTTCATATTGTCAAGTGTTTTATGAAATCCTATATTTAAGGGTTGAAAAATACAATTACATCCCAAAAATTCTTTGGTCAAAGAAAATCGAACAAGAAGGACAAAAAGAAAACCTGAAAAAACAAATTGAGTTTAGTTATATTAAATAAGATGGACTATTAATGTAATTAAATCTAAAACATAATAGCTATATACACATTTTCTTATTAATATCTTTTCTTCACGTTCTGGGATATTATGTGTTGAACTCAACAATTAGATGTTTAATTTGCCTATATCACCAGGGATATGGAAGGACAATAGCAATTTAATAGGTCATAAAATTGGGAATTTTATGACTTCTTTTGACAGCAAGAGAGCTAGTTAAAGGCCATACTTCTCTAACTTCAAGTATCACTACCCTTATAACTTAATACTTAATCTTTGATAGAATCGTGATGGACCTTTTCCGACAATTTTAGACCCTTAGCCAAGGGTTTATTGCGAAAATCAAGTCTCTAAATTCCTGTTTCACTTAGATATAGCAAGTGTTGCATCAGGTTCGTATACTGAGCCCCAAGATTTTTTGAGTGAACTAAATTGAGGGTGAAAGAGGTATATATAGAGAAAAATTGTGACTATTACCTAATATATACATTGAACATATTTATTAAGTTTTAATTTCAAATTCATGTACATTCTATTATTACCTATCATTTTCAAGTTCATGCATAACATTAATTTGATAAAATAATAAAAATTATTAATTATCTTATGCAAGGTTATTTTAGTCTTCTAATATTAAAAAGTGTAAATCATTTCATAGGTAAACTATTCATCTTTTTAGAATAAATATAGATTAAATTGAAGGGTGTTTCACATAATACCTTATAACCAACTGGTTAGTGGAATGTTGACTTGATATCCATTAAATTGACATTTGAGAGAACTTAAATAATTATTTGTACCTTTCAACAAAAAAATTAATTATTTACCATAAAATAGATAATTTTGTAATATTTAAATATTTATGTTTTATATGTCAATTCTAGCTTTTTATCAAAAGCGAGAAAATATCAAAATTCATACCATAGGATAGGCCCAATCCAGTTTTGATATCACAGTTTAGACATGTAACACATTGGGCACCAAAAAATCTATTTTTTAACACATTTGGTACTCCCGTTAGTTGACTAACGGTCAAACTCGCGTGCGTGTCACGTGGCCATTAGGAAAGAACATTTTCCCCCAAATCGTTCAACCATTTCCTCCCGCTCAAATCGTTCAGCCCTAAATTCTCTTACTTACATTTTTTCCCCAAATCGCTCAACCATTTTCTCCCAAAATCGTTCAGCCATTTTCAACCTTAATTTCTCTTACAGCCCCAAATCGTTCAGCCATTTTCAGTTACAACCCTAAATCGTTCAATCCAAATTCTCTTCGTTCTCTTCGTTCAACCCAAATCGTTCAGTCATTTGATCGATTTCTGCATACACAACCGGTAAGAGATCGATTTCGTCTTCAAATGCATTTGTTTTCAATGTTGCGCCTGCTTGAGTAGGAGGAAGAAGAAGACATTGATATTTTGGAACAAGAAGATGAAGAATCCTATTCACGTTTGCAGAAGTGAAATGGAAGAAATGAAATGGCACAAAATGAAGAAGATGAAGAAGAAATTCCCTCCATTCACAAAATGTCAGAATTAACGTCCCAGCGAGTTTGACCGTTAGTCAACTAACGGGAGTACCAAATGTGTTAAAAAACAATTTTTTTGGTACCCAAAGTGTTAAAAAACAATTTTTTTGGTACCCAATGTGTTACAGGTCTAAATTGTGGTATCAAAACTGGATTGGGTCTATCCTGTGGTATGAATTTTGACATTTTCTCTATCCTATGGTATGAATTTTGACATTTTCTCTATCAAAAGCTGATCAAACAAGCAAAAACCTTTTACAACAGATAATCAATAAATTAACAAACTCTCTAAATTAATTATTCTCTCCGACCCTATTCAAAATATCATCGATTTCAATCAAACTAACAAAAGAATATATTTTAAAAATATTCTTATATAAACTACGGTCCACATTAGGCGAAAATCAATGCAACCCACAACAATGTACTTACTCTTGAACATCAAACTTCTATAATATTAATTCTCCAAAGTTATACAATTTTCTTTAAAATAGGCATGTAAAAAGAGAACAACAACACTAGAAAGAAGAAAGTGAGGAGTCTGTTTGATTTGCAGTTATAGGTGGTGGCTGAGTCAAAGTGGCATTAATACTATTTTCACCCCAATGCCACAACATACTCTCCCAAAAGCAAAACTCTTCAAAACAAGTATTCAATCTTGGGTCATCTTCCAATGGCCATCACTATAATTACCCCTCTCAGCTTGCCTTCGATCCCACTCGAGGGCCGCCTTTTGTTTCGACCGGAGCAAACAATACTTTTGCAAATTCTCCGGCATAGCATCATGAACCTTCCACCACGTCCGATGAGCAACATTGCTCGCGAATTCTTGCAATATATCCACGTTCCAATTACAATCATAATCCCGAAAACATAGCCATGGCTTGAGCCCCAAGTAATGAAGAACGTACAAAACCGGTGGGTCCGCCCCAAAGAGACGCGTTTTCATTTCCTTTATCCCATCCTCGTCCCCGACCCAAAAATGCTTCAAAAAGTTCATGCGTTTCGGTATCCTATGCCACCACGTGAAGATCTCGTTCAAATAGCCTTGATCGCCCCCGTTATAAGATTCGATCTCGTTTATATGGTCCATCAATAGCCGAAAAGTACAATTCGAAGGCTCTATAACCATCACACCCGAGTTGAAAAGGGTCGCGTTATTTCCCGTCGCGGATATTTCCGGCATCTCGAATAAAAAATCGATATTTTTTAAAATTAATAAATCGGCGTCGATGAATATGATTTTGTCGTAATCCGTCAATTGCCATAGACGGAACTTGCTATAGTTCCACTCATTGTAGGCATCTCGTTCAGCTTTCGGGTTTCGGATTCGTTGAATTACGTGGATTTTCCAACCGGCCGCTTCGAGCCCGCCTTTGTGATACTCGGAGATGGTTTCGTCGACAAGTATGACTAGATCGCGGGTCGAACCCGCCATGCGGATACTTTGTGCTGCTGTTATTGCGCCACAGACGTAGACGTGAGCAGAGTGAAGGATCGTCGCATATGCTTCTCGCCTTTCATTACCCGAGTACCAGTTTTCTGCATCAAGATTCATGAGTTGTTATGATAAAGTAAGATCTTATTAGGCTAAGCTGGTTTATAAGATCATATAAGATGTTTTTGGAACTTATAAGCTTTCAAACAGCTTATAAGCTGTTTTAAGGAGGTTAGAAACTTCAAGATATCTCATCAGTATCATCAATCATGTAATGAAGAGATCCTGCTTATCCCCTTAAACTAAAACATCTTAAGATGAAAAATTGGAAACTTCTGAATTCTGCTTATTAGATTTATATAAGGGTGTGTTTTGGATTGAGTGATTTGGATTTTGGGAGGGGATATGGAGGAAAGATTTGAAATGACAAATAAAATAGAGTCATTTGAAATCCACCGTAGTTATGGAGAAAATAGCTCAAAGTGAATGTCGAGTGATTTGAAATGCATTATAACTTGGATACATCCAAACAAACTTTATGGATTTGTTAGATTTCAAATCCTTCAATCCAAACACACCCTGAAACTTTTGAAAGATTTATGAACACTAGCAACAAATCGACAAGGTCTACAATTTTTAAGAAATTCCAAGATTCCTCGAATACAATCATATATTCCTTTATATCAATCATTTCAAAGATTAATCATACCAACTTCAAACAAGTGGGGGAGTTTTCGATAGTCCTAAAGAGTCGAACATAATGAAACAAACATGATCATTACATACGAAACTACATAAACGCCAAATCAAAACGAAAACGAACCTTTGGCCTTCAACGGAACTGCAAGTTCACATGATCCAACTGGAAGGTGAAGTTTTTCTCTCAACTTACTCAAGTTTGGCTTATACAGCCATGCATTGCCTTCCCTTACAATAAGCTCTTTGCAAGTAAACAAATTCGGGCTCGGAAAACACTCGGTGATCAAAAGAACATGCACGGGATGATACCCTTTTGCAGTTGCAGCAAGCCTTGCTGTTTCGAGCTGCAAATGAAAACGAGCCACATCCCTCGACCAGTTTTTCGACTTATTACAAGGAAGTTTGACCACAATAAGGTCAAGTCTCGGTTTACCCGAGAAAATAATTTTCGGAAAATTGGGACAAGTGGGAAATTCAAAGTCTTCTTCTTCATCTAACCATTCAGGGTATAATGTTTCCCAAGTTATGTTCTGTGGGGCATAATCCATCATTAAGACAACATGCTCTGCATCTGGTAATAACTGTTTCCATTGATTAATTTCTTGCTCGTCGAAATTTAATAATCCAATTCCTTTATACTCGTCACTGTCATTTAATTTCTCGAGTACATTGGAAATTTGGTCCCAGTCAATACCGAAAAGTGATGCATAACTTTGGTCTATGCCAAATTTGTCCTTTATCCATCTATCTGCCAAGCTTGACCTATATTCAAGTTTCTAAAAAAGTTAGGAAATAGAAAACAGAAAAGATCAAGAAATCAAAATAAGATCATGGGGAGAATTGCAATATTAATCCCGTAGGATAGGGCTTGATGCATTTTTAGTCCTATTGTTTACAAAGTTGCAAAATTAGTCCCATAGGATACAATGTTTTTGCATTTTTAGACTGAACCCATAATAAACAAACAGAAAAGGTTAGTATGACCAATTCCCTTGAACGTTAGTAGTAATAAATTAATGGAAGCGTTAATTACACGTGCGAAATTCGATTCATATTTAATGGGTGAGCCAAAGTTGCAACAATATATATAATTATGGGACTGAAAAGTGATGTATAACTTTGGTCTATGCCAAATTTATCCCTTATCCATCTATCACCAATTGACCAGTTGCCTTGAACATGACAAGTACGACTAATTTTGCAAGTTTGTAAACAATGAGATTAAAATTGCAACAAGTCCTATACTCTATTGCAATTTTCTCTAACTGAATGGAATAAAAGAAATAACATAATATACCTCGATCGAGAAGTGGAAATGTTGTCAGCTTCAAGAAGTGATGGAGAACGTAGGAGCGTGAAAAATGCTACTACAATGATAATGACTATCACAAGCTTCAAAGTAGGGAACTTGCAGCTCAATATCCTGTCTAGACCAGAACCGTAAAAAGGCCTTTCCCCATCTTTCGACACTCTACTTCTTAGAAACCTTCTTTTGTTTGTATCCTCACTGAAGGAAAAAAAAAATACTATCAGCAAGTATATCAGATAAGTATCAAAGTGTACATATAATTCAAACATTGCAAACACAATTCAACTAGAATTAATTAATCGCAATTTAAAGAGAGCGGGCCACCTTAGAAGCGCAACAGGGATTGTTATACAGCACCGTATTGATCGAGTTAATATATATATATATATATATATATATATATATATATGCAGTTCCATCCAATACTAGAAAATAATTCTATGTGCTTCGAATACAATTTCATAAAAAAACATAAATATGCACCAACAGAGTTGACAATTTCAAACATCATTTGTTGTATTCTAGATCACAATATTCTAAAATTCTAAACTACAAACCATTTTAACCTGAAACTACTTTTCAACTTCAATTTTTCGTTTTCTTTTATAACTATCTATCAGTAACTACATCCATGATTTCACACTATGTTTCATCAATAAGTTACCTACTCTTGCTATTCATTTTTCTCTCTTTCTTGCTATACTATTTCTTAATCATATAAGCATTACCAAAGTAACTAAATCAATCATTTTGTACATCATACATCGACCACAATCATTTTTATTTGACATGTTTTACAACTTCCAACCATTTTCTGAAGACATATACAAAAGGCACCACGCATGACGCATCACATCATACGCGAATACCATAATGCACATTCTCTTAAAAAAGTTTCAGAATTTTAACTTTGAAACATAGACAAACAATCCTCAACAGTTTACCAGTCTTCCAGCTAACTCACCAATAATATTCTACTCATCAAAGTACTTTACACATCACTTCTCTAAAACTCAATCCGAGTTAAAGCAAAGGACTTGTGCCAAACCCAACTTTCTTGTTTGGTTTTGCAAACACTCCAACCAATTAATAATACAAACAAATAAGATATACCTTCTACCTGAAACTGAAAAAAAAAGATCAACTCCAGAGGCAAAAGCATCTAAAACAGGTTTATCCTTTATTATGTCAAACAAAAAGACCTCATAATATTAATACAGCATCTTTATTTTATTGGCCTTAACTCTCTCAAGTCTCAACCACTTTTATAATTTATACTGAAACCAATGAACTGCCCATATACACTCCAGGCTGTGCCACCTTAACTCCACCAATAAACCCTGTTAACAAAACCACCCACTATACAGAAAATTATTCCATTCAAAATGGTTGCTCCTAAAAACCCAGCCCAAAACACATCATCAGAATGAGAATTGAACCATTTTGCGACAGATACTGATACGAGCAATATCAAGGTGAAAGTGAAAAGAAAGATCTACAAGAAGCTTTCGTGCTAACATATTTATATTATTTTATAATAAAAGAAAGAAAAAAACCCCAGATGCCCAAAACCCAAAAACCCCTCCAAACATTCTTCACATATGAAAATAACCATTGAGAAACGAGCTTAACATAGAAAAACTAACAGTAATGGGGTGAATAAAGGACAATACAATCTGAAAAAAAATAGAAGCCAGCTTTATACACTTACGTGTTGTTATTGAAAGATAGCCTATGTCTGGGCTCTACTGAAAGAGTAGGCGAAGACCCTCTCATATTTGTTGTAGTTTCAGTAATATATGATCTGACAAAACACCACAAACATTTCTTCAATAAAGCAAACTTGAAACACTAAAAAGAAGTTAGAAAAATAAAATGAGGATTATAAATTCATAGGAAATTCTGCATAGGTTGTTTGTACTCTCTCTCACCAAACAAAAACCTTCTTCATATAGTGAAAGTGTGGGATCTGTAGGGGTGAAAATGAGCCGAGTCGAGCCGAACGCATGCATGTTCAAGCTTGTTTGAATTACAATCGAGCTTTGGAAATTGTGTTTGAGCTTGGTTTGATTGTTCATCGAGCCGAGCTCAAACGAGCTTTAATCGAGTTGATCATGAGTCGAGCTCGAGTAGTTTGAATATTTTGTACATGTTTTTGTTATTTTCTGCTTATCGAGCCGAGCTCGAGTCGAGCTTCAAAATTTATCAAACGGAAAATGTTGATCAAGCTTGATTTGATAATTTATCGAACCGAGCTTTTAGCGATCGAGCTCGAGTCGAGTATCGAATATGGAGCTAAATTTTCACCCCTAGGGATCTGTGAAACAATGGAGAAAATGCCAAACAAGAAGAATTTGCTGTCAGAGAGAGAAAAGAGAGAGATAAATATTAATTATTATTATTATTATTATTATAATTAGGCGGTTTAGTTTTTATTATTATTTCTAGTTAAGATTGTAAGACCAAGTCAAAGAAAAGTCATTGTATTTCTAGTTTTTTATTTGCTTTCTTACCTAGTCATTAATTAAATAATACTTTTTTCTTTCACAAGTGGCAAACTAAATAATAATAAGAAATATTGTAATTAATGTTAATAATGACAAAATATTGTTTAAGTTTAAACAAAGTAAAGGTATAATTGTCCATTCTTATAATTAATGACAAGATTCTTGTAACGCTCTCACTTTCGATAATTTTAAATTTTTAATGCCTTTCCAATTATGTTCACTGAATGGAGTTATTTATTTAATTTGATCTATCGGATAAAGTTTATGTCTGAAATTTAAACATTTTTTTATTATAATAATGATTTTATGATCTAAAATCAAATATTCAAACTCTAATTAAAAAGAAAATTTCTCAAAAAAAAAATTAAGATTCTATTATGGGAAGGGGAAGAGGTTTATTATTATGATTATGAGTTGAGAAAGGGAGGATTTTGAAGCCCACAGAGATCTGTCATTTAATTTTTAGTTATCTTCCTCTATATTAAAACAAGGTTTTGGTTACAATTCACCAAATAGAATTATCTCAAAATTTTGAATTTTTTTTAATTAGTAATTCGTAATTATTCTTTCCTAACTAATTCCCCACTATCTCAATTTTCTCATTATCTCAATTTACCTAAAAAAATAATAATATATATTATATAGATACACCATATCAGAACTCTATATACACTTTTTCTCTCAATAAATCAGCAACAAAAGATTATCCATATCTATTGGAATTAATTACATGCCCTATTTTGAATTAATTACATATCTATCTATTATATATTATAGCAAAGCGGTCCGTTGACCGCAGTGCCAATTTTGACTCAAAATTCTAATTTTCTAGAATTTTGAATTATTTTACTTTCATAAAAATTTCTTATTGGTTGGCTTATTTTTTAAATTAATTATTTTTTTGAATCAATCATATACTAATTGATACTTCCCTAATATATTATATAACCGAAATGAAAATATTTAAATTAGGATATTTGCAATTATTTTGTTTTCAAATTTAAATTTTGTCAAAGTTTCTTTATATATCTTTAATATATCAATCATATATATATATGTATTCTTTATATATCTTTAATATATAATCATATATATGTATTATTATATATTTTTAAAAGGTGTGTGGCCCAAAATTATTCCACGTTTACCATTTTATTTACAAAAAAATTTTGTTCCAATTTTTTTGTATTGCACGACAAATAACTCAAATTTCATTATGGTAATTAACTTAAATTTAAATTTTATCAAAGTTTCTTTATATATCTTTAATATATCTTTATATAACCAAAATGGATTAAGAATAATTAATTTAATTAACTCAAATTTTATTATATTAATTTATTTAAATTTAAATTTTGTCAAAGTTTCTTTATATATCTTTAATATATCAATCATATATATGTACTATTATATAACCGAAATGGATAGATTTAAATTAGGATATTTGTAATTATTTTGTTTTTAAATTTAAATTTTGTCAAAGTTTCTTTATATATCTTTAATATATCAATCATATATATGTATTATTATATATTTTGCTCACAATTTCAGAAATTTTCATTGAAGCAAATTAAAGTACCAAACCAAGGTATGGTTTGTTCATTTCTTATGTTATTTGAGTTATTTTTCATGTAGATAATTTAATTTTATTTTTCTTTGTTGGTAGGAGGAACAATATATCGAGATCACACTCAATTCAATATTTTCAGGACAGGTTATAATAATTTCATTTGAATTATCACATATTTTTAAGAGTGTAATTTCATTTTCTTGATTCAATTAGTCATAATTTCATTAATTCACTAATACATGTTACAATGATTTTTAAGTAGCCTATAGCTGCAAGTGCATTTTCATTTTTTGAGGTGAGAAATTTTCTATTGATGAATATCACATATTAGTGCATGTCACTAATTTACAGAATTTTTTTAACTGTATATATTTTATTTTTCTTTAGAGCAACAGATTTATGTATCCTAATTTTATTTTATTTTTCTTTGTTGGTAGAAGGAACAATATATCGGGATCACACGCAATTCAATATTTTCAGGACAGGTTATAATAATTTCATTTAAATTATTAATGTTATTGATAATACCAATATTACTTACTAAAGAGTATATAATATATATGTATAATGCTTCGTTTGGTGCATTACTAACTACTATTGTCAATTTATAGCAATGATTGTGATAATACAATCATTATTACACAATTTTTAGTATTATCAACATATCACTAATAAAATGTTTGTTGCGTATCAGGTTTGCGTAATGACTTGGGAGTGGGGCTTCAAATGCTAAAGTTTTAAAAAATCATTGTTTTGTTATTTTTTGAAGCAAAACGATTAAAATATCTGGTAAGCAAGAATTTGATTAATGCTTTTATGTTGTTTACTGATTAATTTGAGAATTAAAAATATAGTTGTAAAAACAAGATTGTAATAATAAAAAAAGGTTGATTAAATATCCATTATGCTTTGATGACCAAATATTATTACGGCGTTTATGTGCGTAAAATATTATTACCTTTCTTTTATTTTTTATGTTAATATTGCTGAGCATACTATTGTTAATAATTTTTAGTACTCAAAATTTATATATGTGTTCGTTTTGCAAACTTTATGACTTTCGAGACTAGAAGATTTAATAATTTTAATTTAATAAATATAAATTATTTTCCAATAATAAATATAATTGATCATTATAGATTGACAATATATTAATTTTTCAAAATAAGTAACCATTTTTATTTACTCTCTATTTTTTTTTTTTTTCAGACAGTAGTTGAATTCTTCAATAACAATTTCATGAGTTACTTTGAATATTAAAAAAGCATTGAAAAATCATTAAATTCAATTTGCTAAGGATGGTGTTAATGTTCGTCATATCTATGATTTCAAATATGATTTGCTTTGTGTTTTTTTTCTTTTTTATATTTGTCTTGGTTTACTTCGATTATTTTATGATATTTAATTACATTCAGTTTGATTTTCACTGACAACTAATATGATACTATATGAATAATATATCGTGCGTAGCACGGGGCACACGCTAGTTTCTTTTTAATGATTGGATGAAATTTGGAAATCAAAGGTCCACAATAAAATTAAATAGTTATGTATCTATTAAATTTAATTTATTATATTCGTATATTTTGATAAAGATCAAAGGACCATGTTAAATTATTTATACTTATATAAAATATATACTTTTTATTATTTTAAATTTTATGTAAAAGTTATAAATTACGTATAAATATATTTGGGTTTTAGATATTGATTTATACTATAGTTAATATTGAGCATGAAATTCTAAGAGTGCCCCGAAGACCATAAGTTCATATATAATTTACAGTGATGTTTGTCCATTGTCATTATCATTATTTATTATTTCCAATAAATATTTGGCAACCTAAAACTAAGATCTTTGCATCATCATGTATGTGTATACACCAAAAATGTGATTTTTGTGTGAAACCCTTGTTAACTAATATATAACTAGAATAATGTTATTGCTGATGGAATATACAATACTCGACAATTAAAATAAACTTAATTAAAGAAGAAAAAATCTAAATACAAGAAAACAAAATACATGATTTTTTTTTTATACAAAACTATATTCCAATATATCTTAATATACCCTTCACAATTTAGCAAAGCCAATAACTACCACCTAGGCTTCTCAATGATCACATGCAAGTTATTATCCAGCTATCCCTAGTTAACACCAATTTATCACATACAGGATACATATAAGAATTAAAGAAAATCCCATAACGAGAACAAAAATAACTTCTTACGATACTCGATTATACAGAAGGTATAATTTAAACGATGATCCAATATACTGAACAACATAAGTTCAAAGACAGACAAAATGGATTCATATATGGTGAATTCTATATCCCTTCAAGCAAAAAGTTCCATCATCTAAAATCACAAAACTCATTCGATTTTTACTTGTTTAAACCTTCAGTTTTCCTTTCCTTGTCCCCATTGAAATTTAGTTTCAAACATAACACAAAACTTAAATGTTCATAACTTAAAAGAAAAATGTAATCACAAAAATATCATTAAAAAAGAGAAATGAACCAAAGAAATCAAAGATCATTTCTTCAAATCCTGCTTTTTATCAGAATCAGCTGTCTTTCTCTTATCCTTCCTCTCCCTCTTCTTCAAAGCGGTCATTCGAGCTTTCAAAATAGTAGCATAACTTGATTGAAAACGTTGATGATCTTTCTGTCCAACCTGTCATTCCAATAAAACCAAGTATGCTTCAGTAAAAACGGTTCCAATAGAATAAACATAGACCTCTTTGCAGGTCAAATAATATGAATGCAATGAAATATATGGGAACTAAATAAAAGATCACATAAGTGTGCAAAATGGATCAATGATTTATTTTCAAGCATCCTTAGACAACAAAAGGAGAGGAAAAACAATACGACAAAAATCAGTTATCTATACAGCATTCTTCAAGTACTCATATATAGCAATAACCAATGACCATGATCCTTTACCTTCGCCTTTTCAGAAGAAAAGACAGATCCAAACAAAATTGATGAAATGGATGAAATATGCATGAACGGAAATAAAGACTAACTCCACATTGCATTTTCTATAAAAATTAAAATAAAATAGTTGCATATACACTTTCTTCCTGAACTTAAAGAAACATAATAGACAGTATTACTTTTGAGTTGAATCATGTAATATATGCAGTCCACATTGTACTTGAGTCAGAACACTCCAATTTGATGAGATTGTTTAAAATAAATTTTCTATTAAACCATTCTTTTAATAAAACAATACTTAATTGAATGTTATATAATTATTAAGTGTAGAAGAATTATAAATTATAGTTGTTATAAAATACCACTTAACGTATCCACACATTTGGTACCTAAAAACTTTATTGTGCTTAAAAACATTTTGACAAAAATTTCCCCACGCTTCTTTAAAAAGATTAATATTATACTTGTAACATTACACCAATGTTTTCTGTTTTGTATTTGATTAACTATGTCGAGGGGTATTGAAGTTCAATAATACAAGTAAAATTCTCATACACATCTGCAGGAAAGCTTACAACAAAGAATCAAACAAGACCTAAAAAAATAAATATCATATTAACCTTCCATATGTCACATGAGACAAATTTTGAAAACAATCACAAATCTGAAAAGATAGTGATATTATTAGTACCTCCATCCAAGGCAAAGGGGCAGTAACTGAAAGAAAGATGAATAGCTAGCCTTAATATTACCAACGATGCATTTAGGTTATAATTCAAACTTTGATGTTTGACCCATTAGCTTTAACATGAACTACACACAATTCTTCAGCAATTAGGATAAGAAAGAACAAAAAATAACATTTCCAAAGTATTGAAACAACTGATCTTCCAAAGAAGATATGTACATTTAATCTGAACATAAATACTTCCAGCATGATAGTGAAATACCAAAAGGGTATTAAAGATACAAACAAAGATAGTGAAATACCAAAAGGGTATTAAAGATACAAACAAAGACGATTGATAGATCAATTGTTTGGTGTGCTGTTTTCCTTGATAGATCAACATTCACCCTCATTGAATCAATTAGAATCAACAATCATATCATCGTCGTATATCTAAGGTATTCACATTTATAAATGTAGGTGAACTTTCATAATGTAATTGCTCCTAAAACAGATGGGAGAAAATGCCTATGAGAGTGCCCTAGTGTTCATCTTTGTACTTCCATGAGATAAATTATGTTAACCGAATAAAGTCAATATAAGCCTAGTCAAGCAGAAATCTGGATGTCAAGATTAAAATCTTTAACTGAATAAGATAGAGCTCCTAAGTTAGTCTAACAAGAATGCAACCAACAAGAACTCAAACAAACCAAATTGCGGCATCAGACAGAACCAGCACATCGATTATTTTGCGTAATAAGGCATATTGTGTGCAATGGCTGGAAATAAATCTTTCTGCTACAAACTAAAATCCTTAAGAACGAAGAAGGCTGAGAAATGAACCAAAGAAAGCAACTAGGAGGAATTACTTATTAAAAACAAAAGCAGTAATATCGCATCTCTCATGAACATCTTCAAACAACATATGCATGTGGAAGGGAAAATGTGCAACAGCAAAACTTGTTTATTATTCGTGGAAAGTACCTCCAGAAATGAATGCAAAATGAAGTAATCATTGTAAAAGTCATCGCAAACGAGTAAAGACCAGATTCTAGGCACAGGAAAGACAATTTGATCCTTTAAAATGTGAAAAAAGAGGTTAATAGACCCTTAAGTCTCAAACCAATCTCTACGTGGTACTGATAACTGGTAAATCATTTACCTGCATGCTTTAGCTTAAACATTTCTTTTACAGAACTATAATCTCACCACAATAGGAAATAGCTAAACATATACCAAGTAAGCATATTTTAGATCGCCCCCAAAACAAAAAGATAACAAGATCGGTGACTGAATGCAAATGATATAGTCCATAATCCAATAAGGGCTGTCAAATCTGTCTTTCCATTTACATGACATCAGTATTTGGTGTTTCACAAACTGCACCTCTTCTACAATACAACTGTGCAGATGGTATTGGTACCATTAACCAGTAGCTTCATGTTATTTATTTCACAAGCCATAATTCTTATAGAGTCTTCACAAGAATCGGTTGTATATAGGAATAATGATGAACAACAAATGAGATTGATGGCTAGAATATATACCATTGTTGAAATGGTCTTCTTGCCGTCTGTGGCTCGAATGAGGCATCTGTATTCAATCTTCTCGCCAGACGCTTTCATCTTATTCCTTTTCACCTTGGACTTATCAGAAGCTGGAGACAGAGCAAACAAGCAACAAATTTTTGTCAATATCCAATAGAACAGCACCTGTATTAGAAAGATATATAATCAAGAGGCGCAAAACAAACATCAACTCAAGTAGGTATGAAAACTTACAGTGTTTCAGTGTAACCCACACAGAACCTTTTTCTGTGGTCCGCTCAAACATGCTGGTAAGTTCATTGAGGAAGGGATCGGGTTGTAAACGTACCTACCCAAAAAAAATTCTAGATTAGAAGAACTGGAATGCTACACTTGTATTTGCATACTATGTCCAATATTCCTGATTTTTATTCTTCTATTTGCCAATGCAAACAGAATATGCACATGGAACTATTTATATAAAACAGAGGTATCGTCCATGCCCTTAAATCGTAAATCATAGACATGAACACCCTCACCCCACCCCCACCCCCCAAAAAATACCAAAAAGGTGAAGCATTCTGTTACTGTATTTCAACCCTTCCAATTATTCACTTATCAGCAATGTGATTAATGTGCAGCACCCAGTACATAACCTATATTCTTCAGTTATCTATCAAGTATCAGGTCCCAGTTTCGCAGCCTTGTATATGCATGCTAATATAAGGTAAACAAATAAGGTAGAGACGGACGAGAATCCCCAATAAAGTACCGCTAGTATATTAGATTGGAATCACCACAAAGCATTAATCAATCTAGATTTTATGTTTCAAAACTTATAATCAAAAGCGGGGCCAAAAAATAAATCAAATTGCCAATACAAACAAGATCTTAATTCCACTGACAATAAACTCAATTTCGAATTTTGATTAATACTTTCATAGATCAAAAATCCACAAACAATCCGTCATCATATGCAAGTGCACATTGACTCAATCCTTAACATGCATATAAAATCCATAACAGTTAAGATAATGCATAAATTATCAATAGCAAAAAAGATAAAATCACGAACATTCACAAAACAATAAACTCAATCAATCATATGAAACTGGGTATCGAATCAGAACCCATGAGTAGAGAAAGATACCATCGTGTTCCCCTGTTGAAGATGTAAGAGAGAAGGCTCAATGTGGAATTTGAGAAATTTCTTACACAGGGTTCAACTTTAATGGGTTCAAATAGTAAGACTCGGATCCGATTCGAATTAGGATGGGCCGATTATTGCTTGGCTGATGAGTGGCGGGTCGAATCGGGCTTGTGATGTAACATTTGTTCGGGTCTAATTCTAACAGCTCCGCTCATTTAAAAATTATTAAAAATTCCTTAAAATAGTTTTTAAATTAAAAAATACATAAAAAATATGTTTTTTCTCAATCAAAGTTTATTCCGCCAATTTTCAACAATTATTACGTATAAAAATTTATTTATTTTACAAAAAATATTAAAAATTTTCCATGGACCCTCTTAAAATAGAGTTGTAAAAATAACTATTTTTTGAAGTGAACATTGCTTTATTCATTTTGTTTAAAGGAGACAAATTATCCCCATTTTTCACTCTATCATCTCTTCTCACTACTACTATGGCGCTGGCGTCACCAACCCGTCCATTTCTTCAGGACCATCAAGTAGTTAAGTTCTTCGCTTCCACTTTCCATTCTTTTTGCTCAAGAAAAGTTTGTAATTTGCATTTATTATCCGAATTGATGCATTGAGTGAAATTATTATGTATAATTGTACAATGCCTGAGTTTCGAAATAGAATTGGTGCATTGAGGGTCTGAATTTTCACGTTGTTTTATTAATTGTTGGTTATATTGCATAAATGACCATGAAGTTCATACTTCATAGGCGCCTGGGAAAAAGATGAGTAATTAAATAAACTAAAATTGTGGGTTTTATGTATATAATGCTAAAAAAGTAGACCAAATCTGAAACCAGTAGCATTTAATTTTCAAAAGGTCTTCACCTTTTAGATTCTTGTTTTCGAAAATCTCATTCATTTTTATTTATACAGTTCTTTATAATATTTGATTTATTCCTTTAGGTTTAGCATTAGTCCTTTGTGTTGGTTGAGCTCAACTCAATGTGAGGCACACATTTTTCTCAGTGTTTGTTTTTCTTAGTTGCAAACTGTTTAGTGCTTTTGGCTGCTGATTTGATTTTTCTCATGGCCACAGCATGTTGCAGTCGATAGCCTGCCTAAAGATATCAAATCGTGCAGTCGTGTTATCAGTATCAACTATTGTTCTAGGGCCAAATTTACATGCTTAAGGTAGAATACTGTATTTTATTGGCTTATTTTAGCATTGGTGTTATGTTATCTTTTACTTGTTGCATTACCAAATCTATACCTTGTGAATTGCAGGTCATTAATATACTGTAGCTCTTCGAAGGCAGGTAAAAGTCTATTACTGAAGCCAATATCTGCGGTTGGATCAGGTAATATCGAAAAATCGTGTTGGATATATAAGGTCCTTGGGTAATTTTCTTTGTTTGAGTACAAATATCTTGTGTGTGAATACAGGTTTAGAGGCAACAATTACTGATCCAAAGGACAATTTAGTGAGTATGAAAAATGTCGAGATAATCGTGGAATCTAAAGATGATGAGAAGATGCAAGTGAGATTCTCTTGCTCAACCTTCCTCCCACTTTAGATCACCTTTTCCTGCCTGTATTTTACCCAAATAGCGTTTATACTTTTACTAAGTAATTATAGTTTCTCAAGATCATATTCGCATAAACATAGAGAGCTCCAAGTCTTGTGAAGAGAATGACAACTAAAAACCTCTACTGACCAATAAATGAGTGTTGATTCCTTTTCTTTTCTTTTTTGTATGATTCCTTTTCTTTTCCTTTTTGCATATATGCTTTCATGAGTAGTTATTTCTCAAAATTAATGTAACCACAGATATTCTTGGGGATTTACTATTGTTGATCGTTATCTCTATATAGCTATTTGTTTATGTGCTAAGTTGAAAAACCTCCAGTTTATTTTGAATGAAATTCTTGAAGTCTTTGTAGTGAGAAAACGAGTTTATTTACCATACGAATTTTGTTTTTGGCTGAGTTTAGTTTGTTTTCCTTTAATCCACATTCTCTTGATAAAATTGCTCTTTTTCTCATGCATTTGTTCTTGGATAGGTAAGAGTGGATTTGCCAGGGAAAGAGACACAGATAATTTTTAATAAAATTTTGAGAAATTTAGCTCGTACAGCACCACCAGTTCCTGGTTTTCGCAAAGAAAAAGGCGGTAAGAATTTTCATATTTTATTCATTTGTAAGACCTTTCTTATTTTAGTTAACGTCTTTAACTTTCTCCTTGCTTCCTGTAATAAAAAAAGCTCCATTTGAAATTGTCACTGACAATTAAATACTTTGATATTTTACCTTTATCAGTTAGAAACTAGATATTAATAAGCAACCATTTCCTTCACGAATGCACTCTCTGAAACGAAACTATCTGTAGAAATGTTTATGGTTTAGCTTGAGCTATTTGTTGTGGTGATGAGAATAATTTCTTTTGATATATCATTGTCGATCGTAATTATTGCTAGTTTTGCATAAAGAACTTTTCTATCAGCCACATAAAAGACTTTTGCCTTGAGTTAGTCTACATCATTGGAAAGAACAAAGGGAGAGATTTGTTACGCTGCAATGATTTCTCAATATTGAAGTTGTCACTTGTTTTTGCTTAAAGCAGACAATCTCAATTACTTCTTGTCAACTTATGTGCAAATCCAATTTTCTTCTCATTATTTGTTACTTTGAGTATAGGGTTGACGTATCTGCAAAGTATGTTTGCAGAAAAAAGGTAATTTGTATACTCATGAAGTAGTAATTGTGAATATGCAATTACCTTGCAGAAAAAGTTGGATTTTAATTATGTGGTATAAAATGCAATTTATACATAAGTAGCCCATCTTTACATGTTATATCTATTCAACTATGAGTTAAGGTCTCGTTTTAGATATGTAAACTATAATCTAAAATATTAAAAATTATTTTCTCCTTCAGGTGGTATAGAAAGTAAATCAATGACGAGCTAATTTATAACGGAATTTTATAAGCTATTTCAGTACTTTGTTTCTTGCCATACTCCTCCGATTGCTTATCGAATTTTTATTCTTATCGAGGAGCCTGCCAATTATGATTTTCTGATCTGCTGTTGTTTTCTTTTGCATGATGGCTTCTTCAGGAAAGACAACTAAGGTAAATTATCATCTTTTTTTTTAAATAATTTTTTGACATCAATTATGACTGTCTTTTGATGCTTCTTTTTGTATCAAGTTTTGTTCTGTTGTATGGCAGTATCATCTAACACGAATTCTCCTTGTTATGTTAAATAACATTATTCACCGAAACATCATTTTTAACATGACACAAGTTTATGCTGAAACATAGTTTGAGGCTATAATTACTTCTGCAAGTATGCATTATCCATGATTGTCATGAAAGAGATGAATGAATCGAGAAAGTAAACGTTTATATGAGGCATGATTTATGCTTTCCTATACTTGACCCAATGAAAAATCATAGAAAGTCATATTTCAAATTTTACGACATTTTAAATGCAGGTACCAACGGAATTTCTTCTCCAAATTCTTGGTGAAGATCGAGTAACAAATTTCGTTATTCAAGAAATCGTTAGCACAACGATAGCTGATTATGTGAAGGAGGTAAATAAATCTCCTCTTACGATTATTACCACTCACCATTTACAAAACTTTTCTTAAATGAATTAGTTTTGCAGGAAAATTTGAGGGTCAAGGACAACAAAATTAACACCATACAGACAGCTGAAGAATTAAAATCGTCATTTGTTCCTGGTAATGATTTTGGATTCAATGCCACTCTTGAGCTTGAGAAATCCTCGACAGAAGAAGAATCAACTGAAATAACTGCAGAAGAAGAATAGTTAACGTTCGGTTGGGGTTGTTCAGAGAGCTTTGAGTTTGAAGAGTATGTATATCAGCAAAGTTAATTGCATGACAAGTATATACATGTTTTTCTTTTTCGAGGGAAAAAGAACAATGGGAGTTATTTGTTAGCATTATTCCGTCTCATCTTGCTCTGTTTTATAGATGAAAAAAGATATAAATAAATGTGTATTTTAAATACATAAGAAGATTTGGATATAAGATATTTTTTTTAAAAGTGCAATGAATGAGTTTGCTATTTTGCAAAATGTGTTCTGATAAGATTGAGGATTAATATGTTTTGCTTCAAAATAGTTCATTTGAATCATTAAGTTGAATTGTAAAACAATTTCATCCAAACACATTCTCCAAGAACATACTTGCCAAATAGATTTCTAGCAATTTTTCTTCTTCAAAAACTTTTAGAACTTCAAAAACAAAAACTTAGCCCTCGAACAATTCTTTGTGGGGATAAAAAAAAATGTATATTTATTTGTAAAAAAATCTTTCCCAAAATGATTACAAAACAAGGGAAAATTACATTGATATTATTAAAACTCGTCCCTTATTTATTAATTATTAATACACCCCCACAATTGAGTATTTGTAAAGTATAAAGATAAAATTATAAAAAATTAAAGACATAAAAAATATAATTATAAGATATTATTAATATATATTCATAATTTTCAATATATGAGAATAAGTTAGGAGGTTTATGTGTAATTTTCCCAAAAGAAAACCAAGCAGTCTTAGTGCATGTAAATATTTATACACTCATCAAAGTGAAAACTTTCTTGGTTCCCTAGTTTACATTTTTTTGCAGAAATTATTCTGTTACAAACAAACTATCTTTGAGATGAATTACTAAAGCCTTACCTTACAAACAACCTATTTAATTAATAAACAAACTCAAATCACCAATAGTTCAAACTTAATTCTAGGTGAATTACATAAAAATTCCTAACTTTTAGTAAATTACAACGAAATTCCCTCAAAATCCAATTTTAAGTGTTTAACACAGTAAGATTTGCAAACATAGGATCTGAACAAAAGCACCCTCAAACCCAATATATCTGAACCATTGGCTTTCGAGCAAAGCACTCATTTTTCTATCAGTCGAACATGCAAAAGCATCGTCTCTGTGGGCCCTAAAGAATTTATATTCATCGGATATTTCTTCAGCTTAACAGTTACCAACTTTCTTCCACAAATAAAAAGGCCCTTCTAATTATAGAATCAGCAGAAAATCCTTCTGCATAAGCACACTAATGGCAGTCAGCAGGCTTGTGAATTTCTCCCCATTGTCCTGTATTACATCCACCACCCCTTAAGATTTACAATATCATATTTAGGCCTGTCAATGGGCGGGCAATGCCCATACCCGGCCCAGACCCGCATAATACCCATAGGAAAAAATTCCTACCCGACCCGGACCCGACCCGCTCATTTACCCGGCGGGTCTATTGAGCGGGTATACCCGACCAAAAGTGAAGATTCGGGTCGGGTAAGACCCGACCCGGTCAAAAAAAATTATTTTTTTTTTTTATTTTTTTCATTCTTTTTTCATTCTTATCACAGTGATTGAAATTAAGAGGGGAAAAATACAAGATGATTTAATCATTTTTATCACAGTGATTGAAATTAAGTTTCAAGGAAACAGTAATCAGAAGCTGGATTATTAAATTCGACAACTAATAATTACCACTATCTGGTGCAGACTGATTCAACCTACCAAAATGAAAACTGATTGAAATTGCAATCAAAATCAGAATAATTACATAAAGAAATTATAATCGCAACCAAAATACAAGCTAAATTAATTGATTAAATGCAGTGCAATGAAATTAAATTGAACTTCTAAAATTCTTGTAGACGAAGAAACAGTGATAATTACCAGTAATCTCGTTTCTCGGATTGAAAAATTGATTAACAGAAATTTTGAGTAAAAAGATAGAGAAAAGCGGATTCAACCTACACAAAAACCGGAGAGAAAACTGATTAACAAATATCGCAATCAAGAAGGGCTCAGAAGTCCCGTTGATGGCTCAGAAGCGAGTGCCGATGAAGTCCCGTTGATGGCTCATAAGGGCTCGCTCAGAAGGATTGAAGAATTGGGAGAAAAGAATTTGGGGAAAAGTGATAGAAATGTAGGGTTAATTCACATTTAGGGTACATTACCCGCGGGTAATGTCCGGGTACATTACCCGCGGGTAATATCCGGGTACATACCCGACCCGTGCCCGACTTTTAAAAAAAAATCGGGCCTGGGCCTGGGTCTGGACCCGAATTTATATAGATCGGGCCTGGGGCGGGTATTCCAGCATTTTTTTGGGTTTGGGTACGGGCATTGCCCGCCCGTTGACAGGCCTAATCATATTCCTATAGTAATGCTCAAGGCATGCACTGTATAATAATATACAACCACCTCGACAAATTGTGAAACAGTATACCTCGACATTTTTCTGATATAGAATACCATATATAATGAGCGATCATATTAAAATTTTAGAGTTAAATATGCTATATCCCAAACATATTAATTAGTAGAAAGTGATGGGGAAAAATGCAAAAAAGCCCCATGTGTTAATTCGAAAATGCAAAAATGCACCTTGTGTTATTCAAAAGTCTGCAAATAATACCAATTCCGTTAGAAGTTAACATGATTGTTGTTCACGCGCCGGTGTATTAATATGAAGTTTTAAGTTAACATCCTTTATTAATATGAAGGGTATAATGGACATTGTAGATTAAAAATTAACAGCGTATAAATCTTTGACGGAATGAGCAAGCGGGTATTATTTGCAGACTTTTGAATAACACAAGATGCCTTTCAGCCTATTTCATTAACACATGGGGCTTTTTTGCATTTTTCCCGAAAGCGATGCACATGTATTTCACTTTAGGCTAGTTTCCAGTTTTCACAGTGACTATTACTAACCTCTGGTGTGATAAAAGTCAGGTCTTCAGTCGTGAATGGAAGATCTGATCGTAATATAGCCTACATTATGTAAAGCCAGTTGCTTCAGCTTTTATCGTATCAAAGCTTGAAACTTAATCAATTAGCAAATATCTACGGGCCAAATCAAGCCGAGGCTCGAATAAGACCTAGGAGGGTCGTATATTGGTTATAGACTGCACTCAGACGTGCTGAGCTACCTACGTACCTTTCTATTAGGATCAAGTCTAAACGTAGTTCAAGGTTGTATTTAAGGTCAAATACGAGGTTCTTAACTCGGTTTATAGAATAGTGGGAACGTACTGTCAGATCGTACTGTGTACTCTCGAGGTACTATTCAGTAAGTCAAAAGTCCTTTTCTTAATATTAAATGGCACTATTTATAGGCACAGTACCCAATGTACGGACGAATGCGGAATCAGCGGGATGGTCTACACGTGTCCCCAGAATGTAGGTACCAGATTGCCCGGGTTAGGGCTACATCGGGTTTGACCCGTTAAAAACACGCGGGTTAGGTAGTGTAATGCAAATAAGCATAATCAGATTAGGGACTTTTTGGTAAATAAGCCTAAGTAATTATACTAGGGTCGTATGAAGTCATTCGCTTCAATGTAAATGTTTAAGCCCTCTCTCTGCTACATGAAGTCTTCTCGCTTTACCAGTATGGTGTAGTATTGTATTTTCAATTTGAAATGTTCGCAATAAGCGGAAAGAAATGGATCGTACTTCCTTAACTGTAATTTACGTCCTTGTTCCTACACCAAAATTATCTATTTGCTTACTTTAAATCCATTCCAGATAAAATTAGCGGAATAGTTCAATAATTTTCAAGAAGGAATTTCTTTACAGTGTCATACAAAGTCATGGAGTCATACAAGTGTTCTCATTACAACATTATTTTTTTCTCTTAGCAATTTAACAACTGTAAGTTCTATAAATAAACAGCTCTAACTGCCCCTGATACCATTGTAATACATGATGGGTAAATTTTTCTGTTATGCAGCTCAATCAAATCTATCTTTGCAAATTTTACGCAGTATGACAAGTTTATCCTTGTGTAGTTAAGAAAAACTGCTTTATCATTGGCACTTCTACAATCAACTAGTGAAATTAATAGAGAATTGCAAAACGTTGATATAATGAAAATTCTATAAAACTAACATGCATATACACACATAATTACTTTTCACATAATCTGGCGCATGTAATTGACATATATGCTACCCATTTATTCAAAATATTCGCACGAAAGGATTCAAATCATTAGTTTCATGACGCCCATATCTTATCGTGATCCATGCACATAAGTAAGATCATTTAATTTAACTTCTCGATTGAACCTAGGACAATAGTTTAATCGAAATCCTAATAATTCAATAGTTATGTTTTCCATTTCAAATGTCACTAATAAATAAATAGGCTGAAAAAGAAAAAGTTATGAACCAAACCCAAGCCCAAAATCGAAGGCGCAATAAGATATGGGTCACAACATAGAAAAGTTATTTGGATCTTTAGAAAACTAAGGCCCATTAGGTTAGGGTTTTATTCTCTTACATTTGGATTTTGGCGTACATATAAAAGCTACACAAAACTGTTTATACGCTCAAAATTAGGGTTTGGAAATTGGGCGCCTTCTTTAGGACTGTTGATCAGTGTACCCTCCATCTCCACAATGGTACACCCTTCATCTCTTTTGTGTATTTTGTTAGTTCATTAGAAGATATGTATATTTTTTCCTAATTCATTCGGATTTTCTGCAGTGTTTTGGTTAAATTTGTTGTCTTATGTATGGATCTTAGCGGGACTCTGAATTAGTATGTGTTTTAAGGTTTCTTTGTATTTTCCTATATTTCATCGCTAGTTTTTTTATGTCATTTATGTAGGTTGTTTTATTTATCATTCACTTCTGGGATAAAAGGATTTATTTTTCTGGGTTCGGCTTATGCGTCTGTTTTAATCTAAAATTTTGTATTAAGAATATGGTGGAGACTGGAGACTAGTAAAATGATGACTTATGTTGTATGAAACTGTGAGAACTTATTTTGTAATATACTAGCGGTTCTTTATTGGGATTCGTCGTTCATCTCTAGCTTATTTGTTTGCCTTATATTAGCATGCTTATACAAGGCTGCGAAACTGGAGCCTGATACTTGATAGATAACTGAAGAAGATAGTTTATGTACTGGGTGCTTCACATTAATCACATTGCTGATAAGTGAATAATTGGAAGGGCTGAAATGCAGTAACAGAATGCTTCACCTTTTGGGGTTTTTTTCGGTGTGGGGTGTGTGGTGAGGGTGGTCACATCTATGATTTATGTTCGGCGTTATAGGCATGGACGATACCTCTGTTTTATATTAATAGTCCCATGTGCATATTCTGTTTGCATTGGCACATAGAAGAATAAAACTCCGGAATATTGGGCATAGTATGCAAGTATAAGTGTGGTATTCCAGTTCTTTTAATCTAGAATTTTTTTTAAGGTAGGTACGTTTACAACCCGATCCCTAACTCAATGAACTTACCAGCATGTTTGAGCGGACCACATAAAAAGGTTCCGTGTGGGTTACACTGAAACACTAATATAGGTTATGTACCGGAATAACCTATACAATTCATTACTCTAAACACTAATGTACGTGTACTTAACTTTCGATTACATCCAACTTTATCCAACTCCAGTCTTTCCCGTATTTCTATGTAAGAAGAACTAGAGCTAGATAGATAACGATCAAGTAAAGAAGGGTCCAAAGAATATATTTTTATTCTCATATACATTAACAGTCTCGTTGTATATTTGATATTCGTATCTCTAGTTCAGTTAAGCAAACAAACATTTAAAAATAGTTGGACAAGATAATTGAGGCATTGAGAAGAAGATTACGAGATGATGATTCAAACTAAAAATAAAGTTTCATATTTTTTCCAAGTAACTAGAACTCCGGGCAAATGTGATACCATTTCTAATAACTATTTCAATTGTATAACTACTTTTGATAATCTATACTATGGTAAAAACTCAATAAATTAATAATCGATTATTTAATAAACTCTCAAAGATAATATTTTTGGTCGGTCCCGTCTCGGGATAGAGTGTTAAATTAATAATTTGCTAAAATTATAAGATAATATATTTTTGATAATTTCTATAGACCCCACATAAAATATAAATTAATAATTCCTTATGTACTACATATTATATGAATGATTTCTTGAAAAATGACTAAATTGTCTTTTTTTGGTTGAATTCAAATTCACCTTGAATCTCGTCTCTAATTTTCCTTATCATTGTAAGAACTTCTGGTATTGTTTACAATGACGAAAGCAGTTCGCAATTGTATTTGCACGAACTTCTGGTGCACCAAAAGACTTCTATAAAATCGATGACGATAATGCATCTTAAAAGCTCATATAATCCCCGCGTCACAACGTTGAAATTTTGAAGTTGTGTTTGGTGGCAAAAAAAATAATTCAACATTTTGCAATACTTCAATATTTTTTGGATGAGCAGGGCAATCATCCACAATCAAAAGAGTTTTTCTTCCAACCATTTTTGTATCAAGTTGGCGAACATATTCTTCAAATAACACCTCAGTCATTCAAGTTCACTTGTTAGCACTATACTCACAATTCAAACTGTTCAAGTTTACATTCTTGAAGCATCTTGGTTTAGCATATATCCCAATAATCCATAAAGGAATTTCATTATAAATTAATAAAATATTAATTAATATATAAATTAATAATTATTAATTTATCGATTAATTAATAACTCTTTTAGTTAATAATTTTTTGTGGTCCCATGTATATTAATTTATAGAGTTTTTACTCTATAAAAGTATGGATATGTTTCTTCTCATTGTGAAAAGACTATTTATCCATTTATTAAATATGAATACAATTACACCTCTTAACATTTATTCTCAATAATTCTATCATTTAACCCTTCATTGAAAATGAATACAATAATGTACATCTTTAACATTTACTCACTACTCCTAACATTTGGTTCCCATTAATTAGGATACACTATTTTCATAATAATTTGAAAAATATATAATTTAAAAGTATTAAACCTTTATACTTCTATTGAATATTATAAATTAGACAAATTTTAACTCTCATTAATGAATATTAATTTGAAGTAATATGGGGTGTTCTTTTTATGATTCATTAAGGGAAGTAGTGGTTTTTATGCTAACTAAATGAATTATATTGTTTTAATTTTCTTGATAGTTGATAGTAAAATTGTAAAATAACAATTGGACAATTGATAAATTACAGTATAATCTATTAAACTATTTGAATGTTAACTTTTTAAAACATTACTAAATCAATTAATGTTCATAGAGATTAAATATAAATTGATAGATTAGGAGTTGGCGGCTCTTGGATTTTGATTAATAGTTATTTTAATTGGTAGGATATGATGATTTAGTCTAATATAGATTAATTTTAAAAATTATATCTCGGCGATTGCTTCATTATTTTAAATTGATAAATTATTTTCAGTTTATATTATTCATAATTATACTACATATTATTCAAATGAGAAAAGTGTTAACAATCGAAAAGTCATAGATAGTGATCAATTAGAAATATGAAGACTTTTCAGCCTTTTTAACTTCTAAGAAAATTTTAATGGTCTTGGTCGTTCCTGTGAATAAAATTTATTTATACATCATACAGATTACACTAAGAGCATTAGATGAATGTCTTTATTCCAATGTCAGTTTATAGAGTTCTTGATTAATTTTTTTATTTGTTTGTATGTTTGTCAGTCACAGTCACATACTAAGAGCATGGGATGAAGAGCTTATGTCTATTAGGTTTCCTACATAGTTTCGAAATTTATCTGCTCATAGAGCACTGAAGATATGGTTACTAATGGGAGCAAACCTCGAGTCTCGACTGCTGCCCCACACGAACTTAATGTACGAAAATTCGCAGAATCTAGAGCTTCCGAGCTCGAGGGACTTCAGTCCATTGTCGCTAATCGTTTGGATAACAATTTTCGTTCACAAAGGAACAAGAGGAAAAAAACTACTGGACACGACAATCGGGTTGCTAAGAAAAGGTTCAGAAAGAAGACAGTTGGGGTAGAAGATTCGATTAAAGGGGATTCTGTGAGGAAGGATGAGGAGAATATTTCTCGCCGCGGTCGAAGGAGAATTGAACTCAAGAAAAATCTGCCTAGTGGGTTTAGTACCTCAGGGGATGGGACAAAGAGACTAAGAACACATGTATGGCATGCAAAGCGGTTTACAATGACCAAACAATGGGGATTTCACCTTCCTCTTAGTTTTCATGGAAGGTAGTTAATTGTTGCTCTTACTTATATAGCCTAGAAACGAATGGGATATTTCGAAAGAAATTTATATTATGCCAATTTAACAATGACCAAATGCGGGTCTTCCATTGTGGAATTGTTTTTAAATAATGGTGCAGTCTAATATAGTTGATTTTTTTTAAAATTTTTATGCATATGCAATAAGATTGCACTCGTCCAATATCTGATGTAATAATTTATTTGTTATTCATATGATACAGCGGAAAAGGTTCAAGGTCTCTCTTAAAAAAATTAAAACATGGAGTGCTTTTGCATGATGCAAGTTACAGTGGTGTTGTCCAGTTGGAAGGCCCAGAGGTAGGCACCTACATACTTAAATGTTGCACAGTTGTACTTTGAACACTTAGTTAGAATTCAGCTCAACTTTTTTTTTGTATTCGTTGTACATATTTCGTGGACTGAGATAGACTGACCGACTTTTTATTATGTTTCCAGGACATTTTAGTATCAGTTCTGAGATCTGTGTTGGCTCCGTCTACATCACCAAGCTGTGAGGAAATTCCTCATGATATTCTTGTTGGCAACATCTTTGGAACTGCTATGGTGGATGGACAATCTTTTGCGTTCTTATGTTTCGAAATTGCTGAATTGGTTTAGTATTTTGATTATGTGTGTGTGCCATTTTGCAGCTTCGTCATGCTGGGAAACATTGCTCTGCACCTATTGCTCCTGTGACCTACATGTGGCGACCTCCGCAATGTGTTGCTGATAATACAGACGGCCTTAGCATCAACTTTCAAAATGAAGAACATAAAATTCATCATGATAATGTCATCCGTCAGGTCTGGGTGTGGATACATGTTGCTGCTTTTAGAGAAGCATATGATGCTTTGGTTTCTGCCTGCGATGAGCAGGTAGGTACAAAAAGTTTTAAGATTTTAATACTAACTTTCAGAGTTTGCTTTTACTGCTTTTGTCTTCTATTTTTGTGTTGGATTTACAAGGTTTTTGTCTGAGCTTATGAGCTCCTTCAGAAAGCTTATAAGTTGTTTCAGATCTTATAAGCTCTTATGAAATGTTTGATAACTTTTGTGGTGGAACAGCTTTTATGCTTTCAAAATAAACAAGTCCGGTTACCTCAACTCACTTATAAGATAGATGACTTATAAGCTCTAAAAACATCTTATAAGCAGTAAGAGGCATAAGCTCTTTAAAATAAGCTTAGCCAAATACCCTCTTAAATGACTGGTGCGGCTCAATATCTTTAAATGAGTGGAACGGAACAAATTCTTGTTCAGATGGCTTTGTTATATAGCTATATACTGTGAAATTTTTTAGATACTATCTTAAGCTGCGATATAAGCTTCCTTATACTTTATATTAACCGGTGCATTCTGTTTCTTATTTTTTTGTTATTGAAAAAAGAGAAGTTTATCATGATGGGAGAAAGTGCACATCATAATACCTCCCCTTTGTGTTTACGCATTTGATACAAGAAGTCACTTGACATGTAACCGAATATCACCGTTCCATTTTTCTTATGAAAACATATGATGAGAAAAAGCTTTATTCCAGATGGATAAAACTCGCCGTTCAGCTCACTGTGTTTCTTTAGAGGGCCAGCTTGCAAAACTCGAATTGATAGGATCAAAAGTATTTCAATTGCTTCAAAAGATGCTGGTACCCAATAGCTGGTGAGGTACTCAAATCTGTATTTATTTCTTGTCAGTTAAAAGTACGCTTTCTAATAATGGTTTGTGTATATTGTTTGGGATAGTTCTGAGAAATCTTGGCATCTGAAGAAATGTTCGACTAATGAGGATAATAGCCACGAGAAATCAGAAAAGACATCCATCCTTGAAAACGGTAATCAGATTTCACCTTCTGCAGTTGTTTCTTTGGTTGTGAGGGACCCTCGTGGCTTATTGAGTAATGAAGAATGTGAAATCAAACAAGAAGCTGAATGTGTGTTTGATCTGTGGGATGCCAGCAAAGGGGTACTTCCACCCATGGAAGAAAGTTTTCTCTGTATGGAAAAGCATCGTCAACATAGGGACTTTATTGGCATTGGTCATAAAAGTACCGGTTCTCAAAATAATGTTTCAGTTGATGGAAAATACTCTAGAGTTTGCCCTGTCATGCTACTGAAAAATGAGAACCATGAAGACTCAGTTACAAGGTAACTAACTAGTGTTCCTTGTGATTTTTGGTTTTTATTTTTTTTTTCCTTTTTTCCTGAAAAGAGAAGACATTAATTATTGTGATCATAGTTTTAGTGTCACAGCCAATTTTATTTTATTTTTGTGAACTTTTTTATATGCTTCTTGGGTTTCACGCACTTTCCAAAGAGACGTGTTATTTCTGGTTAGTGAGTTTCTTGCAATACCATGGATATCCTGATTACTCTTGCTTACATGAATTTCTAGTTCCAAATTGAATTTCAATTGTTGTGTGTGTATGCTTGTGCGTGTGCATATTCAGTTCACGTGCTTCTTCGAAAAACATATAATGGTAACTGGTGGATAAAATCAGTTATCTAAATTTGTTATAACCCTCAATTCTTGGTTTGGATAAACTCCAACTTTGGAGCTTTTCTTTTCTTTTCTTTATAGATACTGTGAACAACTGTTAAAATATTTATGTAACTGATCAAAATTTTTCTTTCAAAACTCTTCAGCTGTTCCATTATTCTTCCTCTGAGTTGGGTCAAAGCATTTTGGATTAAGTTTATTTCAAATGGTGCTCAAGCCATAGGTTTAAGAGAGAAACACTGGATTGCTAGCGAGGTAAGTTCACAAACTTCTAGATGTTGCACTATACCATTAAAAATAAAGATTCTCATTAGGGGTGGCAAATGGGCGGGTTGGGTTGGGTTTGGGTTGGTTCCAACGGTTTGGTTCTTAAATGAGTTGGGTTCTTAAATCGTTTCAACTCAACCCAAAATAGAACCAAAGTCAACCCGAAAGGGAACCAAGCCTAACCCGACTCAGTACCTTACATTTTGTTCCTTATAATTTAGATTATTGGCAAGCGATTTGGGCCTAAGTTGAAATTAGTTGGACCCGACTCACTACCTTACATTTTGTTCTTTATAATTTAGATTATTGGCAAGCGATTTGGGCCTAAGTTGAAATTAGTTGGACCCAACTTAGAACCAAGATTGAACCAATTAGAAACCAAATAAAATTATTAGGAACCAACCCAACCCAAACTAGTTTAAGTGGGTTGGAACCGTGGTTCTGGATCCATTTTGCCACCCCTAATTCTCATGTACGTTTCTGCAGACTGGATTCCCGTACTTCCCCTATGATTTTCCTGATTGCAATGCATACTCTCATCTTATGGCAATGGAGGCGGTTGAATTTAACAATATAGCAAGCCTTCGACCTCCCTCTATGAGGCCGATAGAAGTTCCATTACCACCTCCATGGAATAGTCTGCTTCTTACATCTGAATATATGTCAAGTAAAGTGGAAAAACTTGGTACTGGAGATGAAATAATTGACAACAAAACGGAGACATTTGAGGGTATTATAGCAAGAACATCATTTGTTTTGAGTGAATTCTTGAAAAATATTTGTGACAGCCACTTGCTATTATTCCCAAGAATATCTGGACGAGAAAATGAACTGTACAAGGTTATGAAGGACAGAGAATTTCTCAAACAAGACAATGGTGTATCAGTAGTGCAAATTAGCAAAGCACAGTGTTATGTTAGAGTTCTTTTGCGTGCTTTTAAGGAAGGTGTTTTTGAACAAGGAGCGGTTGTTTGTGCACCCCATGCTGCTGACATATCGTCGTGGAAAGCCAGGTCATCAAATCATAGAACTGAAGTTTTTTGTTATTATTAAATTATGGGAAATTTGCATTTTTCATTACTTATCTTTCCACTTTTTCGATTTGGTCTCATTCGTTATGGGGTTTCCCACATTTAGTCCCATAACTTTCAAAATGTGTCACATTTAATCTCAACCAGAACTTGTGTCCAAATTATAACTGTCAAATTCATATGCTCCGTTGGTCAATATTTTTTGCCGTTTGTTAATTTGGAAAACTTACGCGTGACAGGCACTCATACTAACTCTATTCAATGTAACTTGATCGATTTAATATTAGGTATCACGCACAACTCATCTTCAAAAAAAGTGGTAAAAAATATGATTAACGGAGCATATGAGTTTGACTATGAAATGCTTGACTGAATATTGGTTTGAGATGAGACCAATTGTTAAGACTTTTTAGAAGTTATGTTGTAATATGTCAATCCCCTAATGAATGAGACTAAATCAGAAAATGCAGGAAATATATGAGACGAGAAATGATATTTACCTGTTTGATAATTTTCATATTATATTGAAGTTCTATATAATGCAGATCAGAAAGTGACGACGAAAAACTTCAAATACCTCAGTCTTCATTAGGGTCATACTTCAAAAAATTACCGTGTGGTAAATGGAAATTTCAAATACTGGAGGATCCAGCTTTGCGTGAGTCCTTTAGGTGGCCCATTGGCTTTATTACAACTGCTTTTGTTCGGGGAAGGTAAGCGTTGAAAACATTTTATTTTATTTTATTTTATTTCAGTTATTTGTTTGTGTGTCTTATTTCTAATCGACGATTATATCCTGTTGGATTATAGCAAGAAGCCAACGGCAGGGGGGTTTTGTGAAGCAAGCTTACTTTGTAGGCTTCGAGAGGAACAATGGAAGGCATTACCTGTTAGGCAGAGGAAGGAGATATATGTTCTGGTTAGAAATATGAGATGCACAGCGTATAGACTTGCGCTTTGTACCATTGTTCTAGAACACGAGGAACTCGATTTCAAATTCATGTGATGTATACATTTACACTGGATCATTGTTTGAAACCCAACCCGGTCATCGAACCGGAAAATTAACCGGGTCATGGGTCACTGGTTCAACCATTAGGTCAACACCATGGTTTTGGGCAAAATTGACCGGTTTTGAGCCAGAAACAGTTTCATGGATCTGAGTCGAATGGTTTTGTGCAAAATTGACCGGTTTTGAGCCAGAAACAGTTTCATGGATCTGACCGGCTTGTTTTAAGGATCGGTTCATGTTCAAAGCTGTTGAACTGGCAGGTGTGGGCTAATACAAATTTTGAGAGATTTTTCTACATTACCATTATTCTCATTCTTTTATGTCTTTGTGCTACTTTTGGTCTCTTTTCTCTGGCTCTTTATTTTGCTTGAGGATGTTTCTTCCAATGGCATTTTGTTGTTTCTATTTATTTTAACTCTGTATTTATTCTTTATAAACTAATTTGGCTCTTTGTTTTTGTTCATATGATATATATATTGTCGTGTTGCATTTATTTTATGGCTTACATAGGAGGAAAGGACCTTTTGTAAATCTTGGGAGGTCAAAATTGTCAGATTAAGTTGAAAATCACACATTGTATTTAATATAAGATACTACTTAACAATTACTTTTATATATAAAATAATCTTAAAATATACAATTATTAATTGAACATGGACCAACAAATCCAATTTTATTTTCTAGAAACAATAGTACATTACATCAGTACATGTATCAATTTGCATGTATACTAATTCTTTAGCAACAAATATTGGTTTGTACACGTTGAGTTTTAGTATGTCCAATATATATTGCATTCCTAATTTAAAAATCCCTTGTAAATTGTCTACTGTATCAACTAATATGATCAATCCCCTATGTTATATAACTTATTAGCTTGAATTGCACAAGAGCTAATTCAAAATCGAACCATTTACCCAAAACAAAAAAATATCAAATTCAAACTTACACAAATATCCAAATTCTCGGGTTTAGTCACTTGGAGACCATCAAAGTTGGTTTGACACCATTGGATGCACAAAATGATATCAAGTGAAATAATCACATTTGTTTCAACCCCAACGACACCATTGGATGCACAAAATGATATCAAATCGCAAGTAAAGCTGAAGCCTGCTGAATTGTCATACACCATATCCGCAGGTAGACTTGGAAGCAAACACCCTACATTCATATCGAAATTTACAAGGTCACAGGTTGGGCGTAATTACAATTTACAACACAAGCAAACAAAAATTATTTCCAAATATTGATGCATCGGATTGCTTTGAAGTTATTGTAACTTAATGGTATAAGATAAAAAATTCAGAAAATTCAGCAATATTAAAAACTAAAGAATCGGATTGACAACCACTAGAATGATTTTATTATCATTACAAGCATTGCTATAAAATAGCTCTATTTGCAAAGACTGGAAAATAGAGCTATTGAGCAATTTGCTGAACTACAGCTGTTTTTGCATGTTTGGTTTCACTTATTTTTCTTCTGCTTGTGTAGAAAAATGCTGAAAATAAACTAAAAGTAAAATCATGTTAATGCTACTTATTACCAACTTCTTTTATTTCTTCTGCTTTTTAGCAAGCTTTGCAAACAAACCCAACTTTTTAACTTTTTTGGAACTTTGAGAACTGCACTTCTTCAAAATAGATTAGTCTGTAGCTTTGCAATTTAATCATCATTTCTGCAATATGAGAGACATTGCTAATAGCCAACCACTACAAGAAAACAGGGTATCAGAGACGGACAAATCCGTCTCTGATACCCGCTTTTTCCGTCTCTAAATGGTTTTAGCGACGGAAAAGTCCGTCGCTAAGATCGGTCTCTAAACAGCTCGACGCAAATTAGAGACGGGCAAATATCGGTCGCTAATTTTAGTGACGGACAAAAACCGTCGCTATTTCCGTCACTAATGTAATAATATTTTTCACACAAATTCCGTCTCTAAATCCGTATCTAATCCGACACCAATTCCGTCACTAAATATCAACTTATTTCCGTTTCTAACCCGACACCAATTCCGTCACAAATTTTTTGTGGCTATTCCGACTCAATTTCCGTCTCAAATTCGGTGTCTAAGCTTAGTCTCTAATCCGTTTCTAAATCCGTCTCTAATTTTTTTTTATAATTCAGTCTCTAAATCCGTCTCTAAATTCGTCACTGAATTTTTTTTTATAAACCCGTCTCTAAATCCGTCTCTATAATTTATATGTCACTCCGTCTCAAAATGCGTCACAAATCCGTCTCTAAAGCAACACATATCGATTATAAATAATACGTTTAATCTTCTAATCCTAGGTAAAACCTATAAATCACATTAATCCAATTAAATCAACCAAAAATAATTAACACAACATCATAGTCACTTCAACATAATAAAACAAGTCATCACATCACCGAAAACAAGTCATTCACATCACCGAAAATAAGTCATTCACATCACCAAAAACAAGTCATCCACATAACCGAAAATAATATCTCATTCCAAATCTAACATTTAACCAAAAGTAACTAAAAGTAACAGATAACAAATCAATATTCAACCAAATTTACATCCCATGCCCAGATGGATACTTGTGGTTTGGAAGCCCCGCTTCTTGAATCATTTTCTGAATAATTTCTTGCATATTTCTTTAAATTTCTTTGAATTCACACCCCACAACAAACCCCGTGACCTGGATATCAACAAATTACCCCAAAATTAGATTTCCCGCATATTGGGAAACAATGGTAATACTAACTTAAAATAAAAACCAACTTACATTTGAATAAACGTCACGCCTCTTAGCCCATAACTTTAGACATCTCAGTGCCATTCGGAAGTTCTGATACATAATAAGATCTAATCAAATAAGAGTAATATGAAATTCATATAGAACAGGAACACGATAAGTACCTCTAACATTTGGAACAAGCTTGAGAATTTGATCTGCTTGGTCCATTCCCGCTAATATGTTATGGAGTACGTAAAAAAGTCTTCCTGCAAAAACAAAATCCCAATTAGTGCATATTTTAACAACCAAAATGTAAAATTTGAAGCCAAAAGTTTACCTCTCGAGTAACATATGATGGCCCAATACACAAAGTATTTCACCCAACCTTTCACAACCTACAACAGCAGAAATTAGCAAGTAAAAGTAATGAAAAAATGTATAAGGGAGGTCTATGCCAATTTTTTAAAGTTGAGGGGTGTGGATGCAATTATCCCGAATTTTTAATATACCTTTTTAAGTTTACAAAGAACCTCTTCCCGCCTTGCAGTTTCTTCTGCACTCTCGTACAGTCCCGACTCGATCAAGAACTAAAACCCAACAAGAAAAGATTTAAATTCCATAAAAAAACGAAAATTTAAATGCTACAATATTAAAAACAAACCTTCTCCAGTTCCCTGTTTTTCTGAATATCCGAATTGTTTGGCCCCGCCAGCGATAAAGGCTTGGTCACTCCCCACTCCTTCGGCTGCTGCTTTTGCTCCGGTACTGGAGGCAATACATTCGAACCAACCATATTTGTTCATATAGCAACCATATCATTAAGTCGAATCCAATCAGCGCAAATATAACTAAAAAATGTCATACAAAATTAGGAAATATTAAATATAACTTTCAAGTGTGTATCATATGTTAGTTAACTTTTTTTTTATTAGCTTTTCAGTAAATCAATAAACCAAGAATCTTTTCTAGTATTTGGTCAACCTTTGTCATCTATCTCAAATCAAAATCCAATCCTTTTTAACAGTCCAAAGAGCAATGCGTAGTAGATACAATATGATCCAAAGATGAAAATCTCAAAGCTATGTGAATATAGAATATCCTGATGCAACATTATTGTTAGGTAATTACATCAAAATTAACATGTCAAAATTCACAGTAGCAGTGGCGATCAAATTTTACTTCTCATTATTGCCTTCTGTTTTAACACTTAAATTTCTCAGGCAAAAGAGGGTTAAAAAAAACAGGGAAATTGCACATGCTAGAAAAGTCAAATTACAAAAAAGATGACAAAAGGAACAAAAGAAGGAAAAAAAAAAAACAATTCTTGTTCAATATTGCAGCCAAATTCAAGTCTTTTATGGTCTCCGTCTCAATCACAAAGCAATTGATGTAAATACAACCCCAAAATCATTTCATAACTCTATAATCAGAGGCGGAGACAGGGTGGGGCGGGGGTGGGCGGCCGCCCCACCCAATTTTTTCAAAAAAAAATTTATATATATTATATAAATTATAAATTATAGTCTCCTGTCTCGTAGGGAATGTTTCACCGTGTGCGTACCACAAATTATAACCAACGTAAAATTCAAGCTAAGGAAGAAAGAACAACAGGGTAATCTTGGAAATAGTTATTGTGAAAACCCACCACAAAACACAAGCATAAAACAAGATAAACCTTTAAGTTATCCTAATTCTATAAGTACTAAGCATTTTATAATGCATCTTTGTCATCATAATCGCTATTTGCATCACCTCTTACAGTAGCTCTATAACCAATGAGGTTAGATTAATGAATTAATTTCGGGCACCAAAAAATTAATGCTTTATAATTAGACAGCTAATACATCCAAAAACTTAAGAATTTTTGTTCCAACAATAGATCTCAAAAGATATATAAAGAGCACAAATCTCTAAGATCTATTCATTTCAATTCTAAGAATCTTATAGCCCACAATGTATGAAAAAAGCTAGAAGTATATACAGTATGTTTATCTTACTCTAGAAAACAAAAAATAAAGAGAAAAAAGTAAAAGGGAAAGTAAGCAATGAAGAAAGATGGGTTATGTTCAAAATTGTAACTTTCTTCAGGGAGTGGAGAACATAGTAAAGCATGAACAAAAATTATACTTATTTCAAACCCCAGAAGTAAGGCAACAGCAGATCAAGCAATTATAACTATAAACAAAAAAAAAACCCAAGGTTACCTATACGAGAAAAGAAAAACAAATTCCAAAATCCTTTTAATCCCACTAACCAAAGATCATTACAGCATTTGACTAGAAGCTTAAAGGGAAAAAAAAATGGGGGTCTCAACCTGTTTCGCCGCCGATAATGAGATAGGCCTCCCCGTCGCCGATAAACTCCGAACGGTGAACGACGCCGGTAAACTTGGGAATATTTGGAAGAAAGGGTTCGAAGTTAGGGTTTCTTCTAAAGAAAGGGGATTCGAATATTTGGTTGGTGGTGTTCTAAAAGAGGGGTTTTTCTTTTACATATAACATGGCTCATTTAAAGATTAGAAAATATATTATATATGGAAATTTTTGTTAAAGATGTATTTGGTGCAGTGATAAGGACTTTGAGTTTTAATTTAGAGGTCAATGGTTCAAGTCAAGAAATACTTTCATAAGTTTTATTTTATTTTGCCTTATGAAATTAATTATTATTTCATTTAATTATATTTTTGTTTGAATTCCACATGAGATTTATTTTGCCTTATGAAATTAATTATTATTTTATTTAATTATATTTTTGTTTGAATTTCACATGAGACTAAGTGCAATATGAAGTTAATTATGCTATTAAATTATTAAAAGATAATTACAACTTAAAATCATTTTATGTAAATCAAATTGGTCTACATGTGATTAGGTTTCAAGGTTTACATGTGATTAGGTTTCAAGGTTTAGGGTAAGCTTAGGGTTTAGGGCAATGTTTTGAAACTCAATCCGGTCATCTAATCGGAAAATTAACCGGGTCATGGGTCACTGGTTCAACCCTCGGGTCCACACTGGTTGAACCAATGATGTCATAATTATGTAATAAATATTAAATAAGATAATAAATTTATTAAAAAATTTGAAAACATAAAAATATATAGATATGTTCCTATATTCAAAATCATTTTTAGTATAATTTGAAAATTCTTTTAGTAAAAAAGTAAAATTATGTTGAAGTGATATAATTTCCAAATTCATGGAATAAAAAATCAAATATACATCACATATGGCATAATTACTATATCATTATATAATAAAACCAATAATTTTGAAAAAAAAAAATAACTTAAAAGAGCTCTAATAATTTGCAATTTAAGTTTTAAGTTTTAATTTAAGTTTAAATCCGTAACAAAGTTAAAATTTAGTGACCGATTTTTTCCGTCTCTAATTTTGTATCTTAAATTAATTTTTAGTGACGGATTTAGAGACCGAATTTACTTCCGTCTCTACATCCGTCTCTAAATCCGTCACAAATATAAATTTTAGTGACCGATTATTTCCGTCTCTAATTTTGTATCTTAAATTAATTTTTAGTGACGGATTTAGAGACCGAATTTACTTCCGTCTCTACATCCGTCTCTAAATCCGTCACAAATATAAATTTTAGTGACCGATTATTTCCGTCTCTAATTTTGTATCTTAAATTAATTTTTAGTGACGGATTTAGAGACCGAATTTACTTCCGTCTCTACATCCGTCTCTAATTCCGTCACAAATTTAAAATTTAGTGACCGATTTATTCCGTCTCTAATTTTTGTCTCTAAAATTAGCATTTAGTGACGGTTATTAGCGACCGAATTCATGTCCGTCGCTATATCCGTCGCTAATTCCGTCTCTAATGTGGTGTTTATATTAAAATATGCGACTGGATATTATAGCCGTCGCTAATCCGTCGCAAAAGAGAGACGGATTGGATATCCGTCACAAAATCCGTCTCAGATACCCTGTTATTAGAGACGGATTTGCGTCCGTCTCTAAAATTCCGTCTCTGATACCCTGTTTTCTTGTAGGGAACTTACTAGACCATTATGTCATAACATTAAAAGCATCTAATCATAGTCCCATAAAAACTTCATTATTTAGCTGGGAAATTTAGCTATCATTTCTGCATTATGTGACATTGGTAAAATGGAAATTTATCATGCTCTATATAATTGGATTTTTGCTTTCTTTCAGTAATCACTATAAGAGAAAATTACATGCACTTAATTAAGATTGTTTCACAACTTCATGCAATATAATATAGATAGCCACATAGCATCAACAAGACGAAAAACATATTTTATAAACAGTCAACTTCCTTAAAGAAACACCGGGTATTAGAGGAAAGCTGGAGATAATACAGATCTGACACAACATTTTTACATTATAATGAAGATCCATTATTTTAATCCAATAGGATGGGACAAACTATGGACATAAAAGAAAAAAATAACTTCGGAAAGCTTTGTTTGCAGAGTCATGAGTAAGTTTCCTTGATAACCATGAATAGACCACTCCCTTGCAATCATTAAGCGTGACAACATGATTGGATGGTCCAACTACATTCATATTATCGTTCATAGATGACTGCCCTCCAGATATCTTAAGTGCAGCCTCCAATACTACTGCATGCCTCCAATAATTTAGTGTTATTCACTTTTTTCTCAAAAGTGGTTAAATCCTTCACGGGACAAGATCCACCAGTGAGATTTTGAAGATTTTGTAGAGCAAATAGTTGGTAGAGAGCTATTTGCTCCTTTGCTGGATAATATACTGACAATATCTTTAAAGCAGTCACCGGCAACTGCATTTTGTAAAACCAACTTATCAGAATTTGTACCATAGAATCCTTGGAAAATGTGGAGCAAGCTACTGAACTGAGGACAACATATTACATTTCCTACTATTGTTGCTAATGGCTGGTCACAATCAGATGCTGTTATTTCCAGGATGTTTGAAATGACAGAAAAGTTTACAGGGCATCTCCCGGTCAAGACCGGCTCATAGGTAGTTGGATGAGTAGGATACATTGGGGGCAATGATCCAACTGGGAATGAATAATGGTGATATTTGAATGGGGTCAAAGATTCCACTTTTCGGTGGGCACAAAAACTTGATGTGCCTAGACCGCAAGCGCACGGCTTCGGTGTAGTACAAAAGATATCGTTCCCACGAGAACCGAACAATCAAGCACTAGCCTATCAATTATCAGTAATCTAAGCCTAATGAAAATACGAGATAGTTGTAAAGAAAACTAAACAGAAAGCAAGTAAATTGATTTGATTTGTATATGATTGGAAATTCCAGAATTAGGGTTTACCACAATATATATATTATCGACTCAATTATATTACCGATTGAATTACGATCGCTACTTATGAAGGACACTATCCAATTGTAATCACTATCTTCTGTCGAAGCATAATAACATATCTAAGCTAATTAACCAACTACTTTCGTGATGATTAGACTAGACTCAGACTCATTAATCTCTATGATAATGTATCGATTCCTCAAAAGACCTAAAACTACTTTCGTGATTTAGGATCCTAGGTTTGAATTCTAGGGTTCTGATATAGACGTCACCTTTCAGAATTTTCACCTAATATCTATGATCATGCAAATATGTGGCCAGCAAATTCACAAGCATTAAAAAACAAGAATGCAAATCATAAGCATACGCGATGTAAAATCAACGATTCTATAATCTATATCGATAACATATTATCGGGCTATTCCCGATTCCAGAATAAGGTGGATTACTCCATAGATGCGAAAAGGCAATCAACAATTAATAATGTAAACATGATTAAAACGACAAGAATTAAAAGAGATTAAAGAAATAATTTCGATTAAACCCGATGTCGAATCAAATTGTCTACAAAAATCTTGAATCTCGTCTCTCGATCTCCAATCCTTACAACTCAATTCAAGAAAATAAAAGTCCGAACCTTAAAACAATGTTGGGAAGGGGTATTTATACCTAATCTAAAACATAAACCCGAATATGGGCCGAATATGGGCTTTGTACGAAACAGCGCCTGTACGTGATATTGAACGGCGTACGTACGCCGTATAAAATGGCGTACGTACGCCGTATAAAATGGCGTACGTACGCCGTATAAAATGGCGTTCGTACGCGTGATGATTCAAACTTTCTGCCTTCGTTGTTTGTACGCGATTTAACACGGCGTACGTACGCCATGTATTTGTCCCGAATTTGGCTTTGGTGTCTTCTACAAAGTTGTAGGTCTATGTCTTAGCTTCAAAACCCCACTGATTTGGATCCAATCCAAGTTGTAGAACTCGAGTTATGATCATTTTACCAGGACTGCGCCATTTGGTTCGGAACAAGGCGTATTTATAACTTTCGAGACTTTAAACGTTTGAACCGGATCTTGTCATCTTCACAAAACTTTTAGGTAATTGTCTTAGCTTTCCAAACATATAAGGCTCATTAACATTGGAGGTTTGTAGCCCAAGATACGGTTATATTTCTAAGCAGCGCCCATGTATCTCCTTTCATACGTTTTTCGTTACTTTCTCGAAATTAATGATTTTTCCATACAAACATGTAACAAAACTATTAAACGCATATGAGGTATAAATCATGACATAAAATGATATAGAAAGACTAATCTTAGGCTAGAAAATACGTATAATCGAGGTTTATCAACCCCCCCAAACTTGCTTTTGTTCGTCCTCGAACAAACGGTAAAACAAAGAAAACAAAAACAAAAACTAAAGATAAACTCATTTTCGTAGAGTATACGATTGCACTTAGCATGTGCAACAAGCCTTTAAACCTTTTTGTTACCCAAAAAGGACGAGTTATAGTCTCGTGAGGGTTTGCAGATGATATACCCACAAAATCACAAAATCAATGAATCTTCGCTAAATCGAAATGTGATGCAATCGTACAAAAATCGACGTGAACTAATGACTCGACATATTTAGAAAAAGATCATGCATTTGCTTAATCATTGGTTACATCACACCACATAGTTAAACAAGCTTCTAGAAAGCACTGAATAAAGCCATCTTTAAGCATTATAGTCGAGTGGCGTTTCTAACAAAATTTGAGCGGCGCCCATCCATACCAACTAATCTAACAGATGTTAGGGTCTAACTGGTTCACAATATTGAGCTTTTAGCGTAGGTCACTTATGCAAACGAGCTCATACTTGATAGGATTGTGCAATGTTCGTTCTCTTAGACTTTCTATGGCACCCGTTATCGAGCTTTGGGTCAACGACTCCCAAGCTAGATAGCCATAGGGCGTTAAGTTTTAAGATACTCCTTCGGACTTAATCACTCAAGTGTCAAAGGTCACAGAACGAACTAATCCATGCAGTAGCGATTTTTTTTTTTTTTTTTTTTTTTTTTTTTTTTAATATTGTGCCAGAAGACATTGTTCTAAGTTGGTAGACTTGGAGGCCACTACCTATGTGTTTCGAAAACGGGTGATCCACTCAACTCCTATGCCTTGGACTACTACGTATTAGTGACTAGCCAGAAAATTGTAACTAAGCAGATGATATCGCCGACAAAAAAGATTATGCGTTATATGTATTAGAAAGTCAGGTTTTCATATCACCTAGTCAATCGTTGTACGACGATCACAAAGATAAAGCTAGAATCCATAGTAAAAGTGTTATGTCTCCGTAAACAACCCCCAAACTTGAATCGCACATTGTCCCTAATGTGATAAACGTGTGTATGTATTCATGCATAAACGTAAAAAGGGACATAACCTTGGCGAGAGTCGAGACAATCGTCCTGATTTTGCTAGGTATTGTATCCAGAAGACTGTAGAGAAACAAAACACTGGAGCCCAATGATGATGTAGTACTCGAATCGTTGAAGTCGAATGTAGTTCCTTTGATATCCGTAGCTGTTATGAATGAAAAACAAGAGATATGGTGAGAGAGAGGGATCGATGGTTGTGTGAGGATTGTGCTTGAGTGTGTATAAGGATGAGAACAGAAATCTGTTTTTTTTTTTTTAAAAAATTCGACTCTGCGTACGTACGCCTTTTTGAACTACGTACGTACGCAGCATATATTGGCGTACGTACGCCGTGTATGTTTGCGTACGTACGCGGTTTGCTTAAAAATCACTGCCTCCGTTGATTGTACGCCGATTTACTCGGCGTACGTACGCCTTGTAAATCGGCGTACAGGCGCAGTTATATTCGGCGTACGTACGCGAGATATGCAAAACTCCCTGTCCTCGTTGTTTGTACGCCAATTTAGACCGCGCACGTACGCCATGTAAAACTCGATTTTTTTTTTTTTTTTTTTTTTTTTTTTTTTTTAGAAACAAAAAGTAAAAACTTGAAACGAAACGAAACAGAAGGAAAGAAAAACAAAAAGAAAACAAAAACAAAAATAAAGGATACATTTGGGTTGCCTCCCAAAAAGCGCTTGTTTTACGTCTTTAGCTCGACGTTACCATGCTTAGTGTAAATCCCGGATCGGACCCGATGACTTGGCAATTCTCCAATCGACTTTAGGGTCTCGATTTTTAGGTAAAGAAAACTCAGGCACCGGTTGAATGTGAGACCTAAATCGCCATTTTTTGAATTTTTGGCGAGAGATCTTTTTGTCATGTAATACTTTGATGCCTTCATCGTTAGTTCTTCCACTCTCATGCACATTTGTCAATGGCGGATTCCCCTCAAATAGTCGAGCAATATCAGCGATAATTTCATCTTCCTCCTCGATCAAGCCATCAATCACCAGTCGTGCCTCTAACGGATCTTTATAGTGGTTCTTAGCAAGCTTGTCCTTGGTTATAGCTTCGTCAATCCTGTAACAAGAGTTCTCGATAGAGCTGTTAGCAACAGATTTATATAGACTAAATTCAACTCTCTCATCCCCAATATTCAAGGAAAGCCTTCCGTTTTTAACATCAATAATAGCTCCTGCTGTAGCTAGGAATGGCCTACCAAGAAAAATGGGAATTTGAGAGTCTTCATCCATATCGAGAACGACGAAGTCTGTAGGAATAAAAAATTTTCCTACTCTAATCGGTACATCTTCTAGCATACCTACCGGATACTTCACGGATCTATCAGCTAATTGCAGAGTAATCGTGGTAGGTTTTAACTGACCCAATTCTAACTTACGTGAAACAGAAAGTGGCATAAGACTAACGCTAGCACCAAGGTCACACAATGCATGATCAAAACTAACGTTACCTATTACGCATGGAATCGAAAAACTACCGGGGTCTTTAAGCTTAGGAGTTAATTTATTTTGAATTAATGCGCTACACTCCTCAGTTAAAGCCACGGTTTCATAGTCCTCTAGTTTCCGTTTATTAGAAAGAATTTCCTTCAAAAACTTAGCATAAGAAGGCATTTGTGTAAGTGCATCAGTGAATGGAATATTAATGTAAAGTTTTTTCAAAACTTCTAAAAATTTTCCAAACTGTTTATCTAATTTCGCCTTAGCTAATCTTTGAGGGAAAGGCACGGGTGGTTCATATGGCGGTGGAGGTACATATATTGGTTCTTTTTCGCTTTTATCAGTTGTTTTGTCAATAGAGTTGTCGGGATGAGACGATTTTTTCTTTTCGACCTTCTCAGTTGACTCTATTTCACTAATCCTAGTAGACATTTTTGGATCCTCATAATTAGTTTCATTCCTTAAAGCAATTGCATTACAATGTTCCTTTGGATTTGTCTCAGGTTGTCCGGGAAAGGAACCAGAATTCCTACTTGAGTTACTAGCTTGTTGTGCAATTTGAGTTTCTAGCATCTTATTGTGAGTTGCTAAAGAGTCGACCTTAGTTGCTAGTTGCTTAATTGCATCATTCACTATCTCGTTTTGTTTAGTTTGGGATACTACGAAACTCTCAAGAAGGGATTCTAAGTTCGATTTCTGTGGTGGAACAGGATTGTAAGGCTTCTGTTGGAATCCAGGTGGCTGCCTAATGTTAGGATGTGGAGATGCGTTTTGGTTTGTATTGTACGAAAAATTAGGGTGATTCCTCCAACCAGGATTAAAAGTGTTTGAAAACGGGTCGTTCTTTTGGTTGAAGTTATTCACAAAGTTGGCTTGTTCCATAAAGGGATCTTTAGGTAAACTTGCTAATTGACACTCTAACGCAACATGACCAACCATACCACATATTTCGCACATAGGGGGTGGGGTAGTGACAGAATTAACATGCATATTCATGGAATCTAACTTCTTAGACATAGCCTCTACTTGTGCAGAAAGTAGAGTAATAGCATCAATATCATACTTACCTGGGGTATTTTGTGGAGTTGATCTTTCGCTTGACCACTGATAGTGGTTCAGTGCCATATCTTCGATTAAGTTGTAGGCTTCTTCGATACCCTTATTCATCAGAGCTCCTCCAGCTGCTGCATCGACTGACATCCTCGTGGTGTAAATCAGTCCGTTATAGAAAGTATGAACGATGAGCCATTTTTCCAGCCCGTGATGTGGGCACAGTCGTAAAAGGTCTTTGAATCGTTCCCAGGCTTCATAAAGTGATTCACCTTCTCTCTGAGCAAAAGTCGTAATTTGATTCCTCAGTTGTGCAGTCTTGCTCGGGGGAAAGTATCTCGCTAGAAAGCATTGCATGAGTTGATCCCATGTTCTGATTGAGCCCGATGGTAAAGAGTGTAGCCAAGCTCTCGCCTTGTCTCTCAGTGAAAACGGAAATAATCTCAGCCTGATAGCATCCTGAGAAACCCCGTTCATTTTCAGAGTGTCGCAGTACTCTAAAAACATGGACAAGTGGAGGTTTGGCTCTTCAGTAGGTGCACCCCCAAACTGATTCTGCTGAACCATTTGCAGAAGGGATGGCTTGAGCTCGAAATTGTTGGCCTCTACAGTAGGCCTGGCGATGCTGGAGTGAAGTGTCTGTGCATTCGGCGCTGCAAAATCCTTAAGACATCTCGCGTTCGCATTCGCATTTGCAGCCGGGTTTGCGTTCGCGTTAGCGTTTGCATTAATATTTACATTCACGTTCTCTTCAGCCATTGTAACTTGTCTAAGCTGAGCTCGTTTCAGTCTCTGTAGTTTTCTCCTTGTACGAAAAGTTTTCTCGATTTCTGGATCTAGTTCAAAATTGATCTTGTTTCGCATACAAGGGAAAAATTGAATCCTGAAATAAAACAGAAAAATAAAAATTAAAAACTAAAAATAAAATAAAAATGGCTTAGTCTCACTAATATATGATAAAAACTAATTTTGACTATTCAAGTCCCCGGCAACGGCGCCAAAAACTTGATGTGCCTAGACCGCAAGCGCACGGCTTCGGTGTAGTACAAAAGATATCGTTCCCACGAGGACCGAACAATCAAGCACTAGCCTATCAATTATCAGTAATCTAAGCCTAATGAAAATACGAGATAGTTGTAAAGAAAACTAAACAGAAAGCAAGTAAATTGATTTGATTTGTATATGATTGGAAATTCCAGAATTAGGGTTTACCACAATATATATATTATCGACTCAATTATATTACCGATTGAATTACGATCGCTACTTATGAAGGACACTATCCAATTGTAATCACTATCTTCTGTCGAAGCATAATAACATATCTAAGCTAATTAACCAACTACTTTCGTGATGATTAGACTAGACTCAGACTCATTAATCTCTATGATAATGTATCGATTCCTCAAAAGACCTAAAACTACTTTCGTGATTTAGGATCCTAGGTTTGAATTCTAAGGTTCTGATATAGACGTCACCTTTCAGAATTTTCACCTAATATCTATGATCATGCAAATATGTGGCCAGCAAATTCACAAGCATTAAAAAACAAGAATGCAAATCATAAGCATACGCGATGTAAAATCAACGATTCTATAATCTATATCGATAACATATTATCGGGCTATTCCCGATTCCAGAATAAGGTGGATTACTCCATAGATGCGAAAAGGCAATCAACAATTAATAATGTAAACATGATTAAAACGACAAGAATTAAAAGAGATTAAAGAAATAATTTCGATTAAACCCGATGTCGAATCAAATTGTCTACAAAAATCTTGAATCTCGTCTCTCGATCTCCAATCCTTACAACTCAATTCAAGAAAATAAAAGTCCGAACCTTAAAACAATGTTGGGAAGGAGTATTTATACCTAATCTAAAACATAAACCCGAATATGGGCCGAATATGGGCTTTGTACGAAACAGCGCCTGTACGTGATATTGAACGGCGTACGTACGCCGTATAAAATGGCGTACGTACGCCGTATAAAATGGCGTACGTACGCCGTATAAAATGGCGTTCGTACGCGTGATGATTCAAACTTTCTGCCTTCGTTGTTTGTACGCGATTTAACACGGCGTACGTACGCCATGTATTTGTCCCGAATTTGGCTTTGGTGTCTTCTACAAAGTTGTAGGTCTATGTCTTAGCTTCAAAACCCCACTGATTTGGATCCAATCCAAGTTGTAGAACTCGAGTTATGATCATTTTACCAGGACTGCGCCATTTGGTTCGGAACAAGGCGTATTTATAACTTTCGAGACTTTAAACGTTTGAACCGGATCTTGTCATCTTCACAAAACTTTTAGGTAATTGTCTTAGCTTTCCAAACATATAAGGCTCATTAACATTGGAGGTTTGTAGCCCAAGATACGGTTATATTTCTAAGCAGCGCCCATGTATCTCCTTTCATACGTTTTTCGTTACTTTCTCGAAATTAATGATTTTTCCATACAAACATGTAACAAAACTATTAAACGCATATGAGGTATAAATCATGACATAAAATGATATAGAAAGACTAATCTTAGGCTAGAAAATACGTATAATCGAGGTTTATCACTTGCTAATAAAGATGATGAAGAAATGTGAGCGGGCTCTGTTCGTGTCTGCAGAGCAAGGAGATTTACAAAGCTGGACAGCCAGATAGCAGAATGTAATAACAAATGGAGCCAGGAGCCTGCAAAGTCACATAACATGCATTAAGAAGATAGAATAATAAGTCATTCCGCCTGCAATATAACAAAGTTGTTTTCAGTATATAAATGTTGAATCTTTTGTAATGCTCCGGAAGATCCTTCCAGATGTGAACAAAGTTATACTATAAGCTAATTCATATGATGAAACTCTTCACCTTTTAAATTAGAAGTCAAAATATCTTACAAAAAAATGGCTTCCAACTATAGACTGAAGAAGAAAACACAGATGTAAAATCATTCACTCTGTGATAAATATCCAAAACATTGTTGCATAATGAAAACCTGAATATAAAATCAAGTAACTAACCTTTGAGTCGAATAGTTTCTACACAATCCATAACACCCACTAACCCACAGGCAGCATGGAGATTTGCGATTATATTCAAACGGCAACTAACATTTAACTTGAGAGGTGATCACCTATAAATCAAGTTAACCACAACAACAAATTCAAATGAGAATAGAAGAGGATGTACAGAATATGGAATTATCAGACCACAACTTTAAAAACATGTAAATATCAACTTTGTCATGTCAGGCGAACAACAGAGTAAATTTCGCTGTGGTCATGACCCATCAAATTGTTCTTGCATTTAGTTATAGTTCAATCCTTTTTATAGCAAAATCTGTCTAAAATCATTTAATGCAGGCCTTACCAACTGAAACCAGAATCAGTGTGACCCGATTACACATACTAACCCATTTTCTTAATTTTTTTTTATCTGTAAATAAATAAAGAATGTGCTTGGTTCCTTTTCCTTTACCCTAGATCCCAAGTCACATACAGCCCCATTGACAAGAGCAAGTCAAGCTAAAAACCCTAAACATTTATGTTATCAACCCTGTTAGAGTTCTTAGATTATAATTAGAAGAACTCTCTGTATTAGATGATAAACTCAATGTACAAGTGAGGTATAAATACACATATAATGAAAAGATAATGGAGCACTATCTATACATGTATGGGACCAAAGTAATACAAAACTAATACTTTAACACCCCCCGCAATCCGAGCAGTGGGACTAACGCGAAGATTGGCACGAAGCAGTAGAAATCTAGGTGCTGGAAGCGGTTTTGTAAAAATATCTGCAATCTGATCTTTGGTGGAAACATAATGCACAACAACATCACCAATAGCTACTTTTTCTCGAACAAAATGATAGTCAATCTCAATATGTTTGGTACGAGCATGAAATACCGGATTGAGAACAAGGTAGATAGCACTGATATTGTCACAATAGACCGTGACTGGACGAGGAAGTACAACACCAAGATCACGAAGAATGTACCGAAGCCAGCAAGTCTCAGCCACGGCAAAAGCCACAGAGCGATATTTAGATTCGGTGCTAGAACGAGATACCGTGGCTTGTTTCTTTGCAGACCATGAGATTAAATTATCACCCAGGTAAATTGCCAACCCGGTCGTTGAGCGACGACTATCTGGACAACCGGCCCAATCTGAATCAGTGTAGACAGTAAGAGAATCCACGGTGGATGGCGTAATAAGTAGACCATGATCAAGTGTACCCCGAAGATAATGAAGAATACGCTTGACCATCTGAAAATGAGACTCTCTCGGAGAGTGCATAAACTGGCTGACAAGTGCAACCGCATAGGCAATATCAGGTCTCGTGTGAGTAAGATACTGAAGGCCACCCACAATACTCCGAAAAAGTATGGAATATGAGAAGAGAGGACCGTCCATAGCAGAGGGACATGACTTGGCAGAGAGTGGCGATGAGACAGGCTTCAAATGCATAAAACCGAAACGATCCAGTAGGCCAGTGGCATATTTTTGCTGAGTGAGAAAAAGACCATGAGAATCACGCGAGGCTTGAATACCCAAAAAATAGTGAAGATCATCCAAATCTTTCATAGCAAACTCCTGGGAGAGACGAGTAATGAGAGAGGAGACAGCCTTTTGATCATTTTCAGAAAGAATAATGTCATCAACATAGAGTAGAAGAACCAAAGTAACAGAACCACTGCGGTAGACAAACATGGACATATCAGCATTGCTATAAGAGAAGCCAAGGCGAAGAAGATACGTACCAAAGCGTTGAAACCAAGCACGAGGTGCTTGTTTCAAACCGTAAAGGGCCTTCTGCAACTGACAAACATGCGTAGGATACTGTGGATCAACAAAACCTCTGGGCTGAGCCATATAAACTGTCTCAGTAAGATCTCCATGAAGAAAAGCATTCTTCACATCCAACTGACGAATACACCAATGACAAGATACAACAATAGAAAGAACTGTACGAATGGTGACAGGTTTGACCACTGGACTGAAGGTCTCACCAAAATCAATGCCAGCCTGTTTCTTGAAACCTTGAGCTACTAGACGAGCCTTATAGCGCTCAACAGAACCATCAGAACGGAGCTTAATTTTGTAGACCCATTTGGAACCAACAATATTTTGAGAGGAAGCTGGTGGTACAAGAATCCATGTGTGGTTAGATTGAAGAGCATTAAACTCATCGGCCATAGCTGCACGCCACAAAGGATCTTTGACTGCCTGAGAAAAGCATGTCGGTTCAAGTGGAGTAGAGAGAGCAGTAAGGGAAGGAAGAATGCGAGGTTTGATGATACCAACACGAGAACGAGTAATCATCGAGTGTCGAGGAGGAATTGGATGAGAGGAAAGAGAGGCTGAGACGGAAGTGGAAATAGGCGAGTTCGTATTGATAGAGGCGGGAGTGGTTAACCTAGGAGAGGAGATCGGAGATGAGAGTATGGGACTAGGAGAGGGAGTATCATTTGGAGGAGAAGAATTTAGAGAAATGGAGACAGATGGTGGGATAATAGAAGGAGGAGGAATGCCAGAAGTCTGAGGAGGAGTTGGTTAATTGATAGAAGAATCAAGATATGGAGAGGAAGGTAAGTATAGTGGAGGTGAGATGAAATGAGAATCAGAGGACTCTAGTTGTGGAGAAAGATCGGGGTAAGGAAATGTGGATTCGTCAAAGATAACATGACGACTGATGTAGACAGAACCCGACATAGGATCGAGACACCGAAAACCTTTGTAATTAGCAGCATAACCAAAAAAGACGCAGGTAACAGATCTAGTTTCTAGCTTGTGTTTAGCACGATGACCAAGGTAAGGATAGCAAGCACAACCAAAAATGCGAAAAAGACGATAGTCAGGAGAACGACCTAGTAATAACTCATACGGTGAAACAGACGAAAGAGTAGGAGTGGGTAAGCGATTTATTAGAAACACTGAAGTATAGAGAGCCTCAACCCAAAATTTGGTGGGAAGAGATGCAGTGACGAGTAGAGTACGAATGAGTTCAGAGATGTGACGATGTTTTCGTTCGGAGACACCATTTTGTTGAGGAGTATAGGGACAGGATAGGCGTAGTTGAATGCCCCGGTCAGCAAAGAAGGAGCGAAATTGGGCATTGTCAAATTCTCGACCCCCATCACTTTGAAAACATTTTAGAGTAGCAGAGAAAACATTTGAGACAAGAGAATAAAAATGTAGAAAATGTTGAAAAACTTCAGATTTAGCTTTCATAGGATAACACCAGGTAAAACGAGTAAAATCATCAATAAAAATAACATAATACTTAAAACCAGAGTTTGATATAACCGGAGAGGTCCAAACATCAGAGTGAACTAACAAAAAAGGAGTTGGACTACGACATGCAACAGACTGAAAAGATAATCTATGCGAATGACCTAACTGACATGCAAAACAAAAATCATAAGTGCATTGTTTGGGTGAAATAACACCTTTATTTCATAAAGTTTTTAAAACAGCGGAACTAGGGTGACCAAGACGACGATGCCATATAGTACTGGAGATGGGCTGAGCGACGAGAGCGGAGGCGGAAGCGGATGGTAAAGTGTGGTGAACTGGATAGAGACCACTAGATGAACGGGACGTCAGGAGAGGGCAACCGCTGACCTTGTCCTTAATGCAGAAACCAGAGTCAGAAAAAGTAACAAGACAATTATTATCACGACATAATTGGCGAACATACAAAAGATTATGAGACAGGGAGGGAACATGCAAGACATTGGATAAGTGTAAAGGGCCAGATGGAGTGGTAATCTCCGTAGAACCAACATGCTTAATAGGCAATAAAGCACCATTTCCAACCAAAATTTTATTAGTACCAGAATATGGAGACAAATTTGAAATCATACCATCATGAGGGGTCATATGAGCTGAGGCACCACTGTCCGGAAACCAAGTGAGATCAGGAGAGTCACCAACAGTCAATGCAGAGAATGATTTTGGTAAGTCTTCAGAGATATATGAGTGATCAAAACGATGCGGACAAGAGGACGATGCATGTCCAGGAGTGCTGCATAACTGACAAGTTTGACCGGTACGAGACGGAGGTAGTAAGCCCTGCGAAGAGTCCTATGAAGAGAAGGCAGAACGAGAAGGCCTGGAACTGATCCGGGAAGCTAAAGAAGAGCTATGCTGAGTAGTTGCTGAGTGAGGATGACCACGACCAGACCGGTCACGCCCACGACCAGAACTATGACCACGGCCACGAAGAGGACCACGATTCCGACCACGGGAAGGATGGGGTTGAGCAATAAAGGCAGGGGAGGTTGGTGAGGAGTGTTGGTTAAGTAGTCGATGCTCGAACTGGAGAAGGCGAGCACGAAGGTCATCAAAAGGAAGAATGGAAGAGTGCATAGTAATAGCTGTGACAAATGAATCATATTCAGATGGAAGCCCATTTAGTGTTTGGAGAACTAAATCAGTAGGGGAGACATGTGATTTTACGGCTTGTAGGTTGTTTGCTAATTGCTGTATTTTGCTGAGATAAGCATCACAAGATAGTGAACCTTTCTGAATAGTGGAAAATTCACGTTTGTATTGAAGTTGTTTGGCAAGTGATTGTTGTATAAATCTCGTCTCGAGAGCTTGCCAAATATCTCGTGAAGTAGGAAGAGAATAAACAGATAAAAGTATGTCTTGAGACATAGTATTGTGCATCCAGGTTTTGATGCTGCTATCGGTACGAACCCATGATGAATAAGAGGGATTTTGTACCAATTCCCCAAGAGAATTAAGAGCATGTGCGGAAGTGCATGGTAACGTCCCATCAATATAACCAAGGACGGAATGGCTCCCTAATAGATTCTCAAATTGAGCTTTCCATAATAGATAATTATCAGAATTAAGTTTAGTGGACATATGATTGGGGTTTGGAAGTGAGGATATAAAAAGAGATATAGGTAGGAGAGATTGCGAATGGGCATTAGGTGAAAAATTATTAATTGAGGAAGGCCCAAATTGGTAAGTGGGGCCATTAGGTTGAGGCACTAATGAATTTGGGGACGTGAATGATGGGTAATGGGATAATATTAAATTGGAGGAATTAAATTGGGGTTTGTGGGCCATATGTGTTTCGTGGGTGGGATTTGGTGGTTGAAGGTTTAAAATATTGTGTGGAATTTGATTTTGGGCTTGGCTTGTCATTTGAAATGACCCAAAAGAGGAGTGGGCCGTGTGTTCTTGGTTTAAGGATGGTAAAGAATTATTGGGGACTTGAGTATTTAAGAAATGGGTCTTTAGGGTTGGAAGAGAAAAACTTGAAGACATTAGGGAGGTAGCGGCTGTTGGTGCTAGAGCTGCAGCGGCGGCAGCGGCGGCGGCCGGTGCAAGTGCGGCGGCAGCAGGAAAAAGCTCGGCGGCGGAGTCACGATCGAGAGTTGGCGGTACGACGATGGTGGTGGCTAAGCGGGTTTGAACGCCGGCGGGTTGAGGTAGGTGAGGTGGGTTGAAATTCACCATGGTGTGTGATGGTGGGATGTCAGCAGCCATAGGTAAGTGTTGGGTCGAGAGGATTTGTGCTATATCCTTAGGTGTGAGGTTTAGAGATAATAGGTTTTGAATGGTGGTGATTAATGGGACATCGGCGACGGCCATGGGATAGGTGTTGGTGGCCGGAGGAACGTCGGCAGTGGCCGTGATATGAGAGTTGGGGTGGGACAGATTAGGGTGTTGCGAAAAAGTGGAAGAGGACAGGTTGGTGGTCGGAGATTGCACGACAGTGGTGATCGGAGCGCCGGAGGCGACGGACTGGACGGTGGTGGTTGGTGGTGCCGTAAGGGCGGTAGGAGAGGTCACAGACGTGATTTGCCCGGTGACTGATACCATGTTAGAGTTCTTAGATTATAATTAGAAGAACTCTCTGTATTAGATGATAAACTCAATGTACAAGTGAGGTATAAATACACATATAATGAAAAGATAATGGAGCACTATCTATACATGTATGGGACCAAAGTAATACAAAACTAATACTTTAACAAACCCTATTCCATTGAAGGGGGCAACTCAAAACTAGCATTGAAAAAACAAAATTCATAGTTTTCTCTAGTCCAAATCCAAAAGCAACAAAAACTCAGTGAATGATTCCCATAAAAATAAAATAAACAACTAAAATGCAGCTCAAAAGATTTATTCCCAAAGATCCAAGTGCGAACACCACCTACCATCATATCATACATATATATCACAAAAGCAAACGCTATTCTTAACTAAGAATCTACACAAACTCACACGCACACATATACCTGAACCGAAGCAAACCACAGAAATTTCAAGCATCACTTCTGACAAACGAAGCTCGATTAAAAATGGGGGGAAACCCTAGGGAAGTTGGGGAAAGTAGAGGTGAATGATACGATGATTTGGGGGGGATAAAGGGGATTACTAATTAATAATTATACTTGGAACTTTATTTATCTTGTTGTATGTAAATATATATATATATATATGTATATATGTAAACCTTTTCCATTTTGCATTATTTTGATTCTTTTTTAAAATGAGTTTAAAAGTTGTTTTATTGCCAACAATAACGGCCAAGGCTCACAAGTGTCACTGTCAACAACTCTGTTTGTTAATATTTATTAAATGAAATTTTAGGGTGTGTTTGGATCGAGTGATTTAAAATTCATGAATTTTAAATCACTCGATAAATTCATTTAAATTCGTTTGGATGATGATAGATTTCAAATTCATCGTCATTCATTTTGAGACAACTACGGTGGATTTCAAATGACAAATCTACATCCATCGATCCAAACGCACCGTTAAATTTTTCTAGTAAATCGCATATTATGAAAATTTATGTGAGAATTGTAGGTTTTTTGTTTATATTTTTAAAAGTAGGTTGAAAGTTGTAAGACATGTCAAATTAATAGTGATAGGTTGATGGATGATGTATATAATAATTATGTTAGTAATGTATATAATGATTATGTGAATTAAAAAATAAAAAGTAATAGATAAAAAAATATAAAGTATAAAAAAGAAAGTGCAAAAATGATAATAATAAATGATTTGATCGGTAAATATGTGAAGTGATGTATGTATATATATGAATGATAGTTAGTTATATAGTAGATTGAGAAAGTAAAGTTGAAAAAAGGGGAAATTGAAATAAAAATTTAGTATGTTAAGTTTATTTTGAAGTTTGTGAATTAAAAAGTTGAAATTCGAACTTGAACACATAAACAAACATGGCCAACATTCTATATGAAGCGCACTTTAGAAAATAATGTGTGCAAATAAGAGAAAGTTACTAATGTTTGTTTATGTTTTTAAGTTAGAATTTTGAAAATTTCTCGGGAATGGCGCACCATTGAAATTCGTGTAAAAATGATAGATGTTTGTTTATGTTTTTAGAATTAGGTTGAAAATTATAATGTGTCAAATCAATGATGATTGGTTGATGTTTAATGATTGAATCAGTTGTTTTTGTAATGATAATTTAAATAAATATATATATATAAATGTGTAAAATAATGTATATATTAATTGTAATTAATGGATGTGTAAAATGATTGATGTGTCGATTGATAGGTAGTTAGTATCGGAGATTGAATAAGTAGAGTTGAAAAAAGGAAATTGAGATGAAAATTTGGTGTGTTAAGTAGATAAGATTTTGTGATTTGAAATTTTGAAATTTAATTTCAAAATCATTAACAAACATAGCTCTCATGAGATTACATTTTAATATTTATATAAATATTTTCTAGTTTAAAAAATTATTTGAAAATTTTCATAAAAAGAAACATCCAAAGTTAAGAATTAAGATTAACAGCTTTTTCGTTTAATTATTTTTCATTTTTTAAGTTAATAATTTGATTAACTGAAATTTTATTCATCCAAATATTTAGTTTTAGTTTTTTAAGTGGTACATCAAACAATAAAATTTAGTATATACGTATTTTATTTTATTTATTATCAATATTCAGATTCTGTTCACAATACAATTGATTTACTCTTGATTTAGATTTCTTTTTGTTGAACAATAGTAGGATTGATTTTTGAATTGAAAATTATTAGCACAATCTTTTTTGACATAAAACCTTTTTTGAGAGGTTTTTAGGAACTACCCCTAAAAATAAAGGGTTAAATGTTAATTATATTTTTTAAAAGAGGCTATATCTTAAATATACACACAAAATATCCACGAGAAGAGAAAAGGAGAGAAAGCAGGAGAAGCCCTAGCGAAGCTCCCGCCTCCGCCTTAAACCTCCGCCGCCTTGAACCTCCACCTCCGCCGCCTCAGTTCGTCAATCATCCCTTGAATTGGACATAAATGAAGGTGAAAGTGATTTCTCGCTCTACGGATGAATTCACTCGAGAAAGAAGCCAGGACCTTCAGGTATATTCATTCTTCCTCCCTATCCATGTATATATATTTGTTATCCTTTGAGGGAAAAATAATGATTTCTTTTTGATTTTTCCAGAGAGTTTTTCGTAATTTCGATCCTAACCTTCGATCACAAGAGAAAGCTGTTGAGTATGTTCGCGCCCTTAATGCAGCTAAATTAGATAAGGTACCGCCAGTTCATGTTAGGATCGGAAAATTCTTCTATTCATAACAAGAACAAGAATTACAGGAGGAGTCAAGCTCACTCGACTACAAAAAACCGAACCTATTAATCTCAAACTCTCACTTAATGTTTTTCTCTATTTTCTTTTCTACATCTTCATATATAACAACATCATATATATATATATATATGTAGATATAGATACTACCTCCCCAAGCACATGCCCCTTATCCTTAGTCACCATTTTGTTTCATCAACAATTACGGCATCAACAATTACGGCCATGACTTTGTTTTTCAATCTTTACGGCTCTTCAACCCACATGGGGTTGGACTCCAACAATTCTCCCCCTCCAACTCATGTGGGGGCACAACCAAGCCCACTTTGCTTTGACAAAGTTCAAGCTTTTCCCTTGGCAATGAATGAGCCACATATGTAGTTGAGTAGTTGGGAAGATGGTTGGAAAAATTACAAATCTCCCCATCAATCCTTTTTCGTAGATCCTGCATTCCAACAATGCTTGAACACAGTTTGTGTTTCTCTGGTGTTAACACCTTTGTTAACATGTCCGCGGCATTCTTGTCTGTGTGAATCTTCGAAAGCTTCAACTCATGCTCCTCGATTGCTTCTCTAAGCCAGTGATATCGAACATCGATATGTTTCGTGCGAGAATGATACATAGAATTCTTGCTAAGATCCATAGCACTCTGACTATCACAATGAATAATGTACTCCTGTTGCGGAAAGCCCAATTCTTGGAGAAAACGCTTTAGCCACATAAGCTCTTTTCCGGCTTCAACAGCGGCGATGTATTCAGCTTCTGTCGTAGACAACGCTACACACTTTTGCAACTTGGACTGCCACGAGACAGCTCCCCCTGCTAGTTTGAATATGTAACTTGAAGTGGATTTTCTACCATCAAGATCTCCTGCCATATCAGCGTCTGTGTATCCTTCCAAGATTGGTTTTGCTCCACTATAGCACAAACATAGTTTAGTTGTACCTTTCAGATATCGTAATATCCATTTGACAGCTTCCCAATGTTTTCCTCCTGGATTTGACAAGTATCTGCTCACATCACCCACAGCGTGAGCAATATCAGACCTCGTACACACCATTGCATACATCAGACTTCCTACTGCAGAAGAGTAGGGCACTGCTTTCATCTTCTTCTTTTCTTTCTCAGAGGAAGGGCAACTCTTCTTACTCAACTTGAAGTGGTTTGCTAGCGGAGTGCTGACAGGTTTTGCTTTTTCCATGTTGAACCTTTTGAGCACGCGTTCAACATACTCCTCTTGTGACAAGAACAACTTCTTTGCTTTCCTATCACGAACGATTTTCATGCCCAAAATTTGTTGTGCTGGACCTAAGTCTTTCATATCGAAAAACTTGGACAATTCCTGTTTTAAGTTGTTGATCATGGTTGCATCTTGGCCTACTATCAGCATATCATCCACATAGAGTAGGAGGATGATAAATTTATCATCTGGGAACTTTTTAAGGTACACGCAGTGGTCTGCAACTGTTCTCTTGTATTGATGGTGGGTGTCGAATCCAACAAAAATAAAAACCTACTTTAAAAAGATTTGTAATCAGCGATAAGTAGGGTCGATCCACAGGGAATGGTGTAAAATTCAAATCTTAAATTACTAATATCGATAAAAAGGGGGGTTTTGAGAATTTTAACTAATTAAAATAAAAATACGCAAATTAAAAAGCACGAGATTTAAAAACGCAGATTCAAAAGAATGCAAATAAAGTAAAATTCGGATTTTAATATGATGAAAAATTCTAGTCTTCGGATTTTCTCGGTGTTGATTCAATTAATTCGATCACTGATGCAATGATAATTCAATGTTTTATAGATAAATTGGCTATAGTTATTAACAAGCTCTAATAACCTAGTCTTTCCTTAAGTTGTCGATAACCAAAATAAGCTCTTTGATTACTCCTCTTACCAATTCGACAACCCTAAACAAGCTCTTAGGATTTAGCCTATCGATAGCATTCCCGTATTAGAAAGACACCAATTCTAGCCAACAAACACATAAGCTCGGTTTATTTAGACCAGATCACTAATTCCCATAACGACTAATCGAAAACGATTAAATAATCAACGTCGCTAACTGCTACAAAATTAGGGTTCACCAGTCACGGATTTAGTCCTAAATAGCTAAATACGAATTCAAAGATTAAATAATTGATCAGGTTATCTAACCTATTGAAATATATTATCAACAAAGCTCAGGGAAAAAGTAAATACCTAATAACAGAGAAATTACGGCACAATTCGATCTCACGAATTTAAAGAATCAAACCTTGAAGAATCCTTGACTAGAAGTATGAGCTTAGCCGCTCATAATCAAACGTATGCAGAAAAAAATAAAAATCGAGCACTCCAGAATTAAAGGGAAAACGATGCTTTGAATTAAAAACGGAATTAAAAGTGTCTTGTGGAATAAAATTCCACATACTTATAATAAAAGAGTCCTAATCTAAAAAGGAAACTAATTAGGGCTCTAACAAACTTAACAAACTCAAATCTTGAAATATCTAGAAATAAGGAAATAAAATCCTAACAAATAAAAGAGAATAAAATCTCATGTATCCGAAAATCAGTTGGCTTTTATAGCAAAATTCCGAATCTTAACAGAAAATCTTCAAAAATCTTCATGAAACGCGTTTTCTGGGCAGAGCGTTCAGAGACTTAAGCGTGGGCACGCTTAATTCAGGAAAGTCTTCTGCTGCTGCTCTTTTTATGCTAACTCAATTTCTGCTCATTTTTCTCCTATTTTCGTATCTTTTGATTCTTTCTCCTTCTAATCTTCATAAATCCAATTATCAACCTAAAGTCACAAAATAAGGAGAGTAATCGTAACAATCAACCCAAATATGGACATGTAAAATATGCACAAAATACGACTTAACAATTGATGTTCCACCATGAAAGAGTCGAACTTCTTGTACCATTGCCGTTGAGCTTGCTTAAGACCGTAGAGGCTCTTCTTTAACTTGCAAACAAGATGCTCTTTCTTTCGAACTTGAAAACCTTCGGGCTGCTCCATGTATATTTCTTCCTCCAAATCACCGTGGAGAAATGCTGTTTTTACATCCATCTGTTCAAGTTCAAGATTTAGACTGGCAACCAATCCGAGAACAACTCGAATCGACATCATCTTCACAACCGGCGAAAAAATCTCATCAAAGTCAATTCCTTGCTCTTGTTGGAAACCTTTGACCACGAGTCTCGCCTTGTACTTCATAATTTTGCCTTTGTCATCTTTCTTCAATTTGAAAACCCATTTGTTTTTCAAAACTTTCTTTCCGTCGGGAAGTTTCACCAACTCGTACGTTTGATTCTTGTGCAATGAGTTCATCTCATCTTTCATGGCCTTCCACCAAAGGGATTTGTCTTTATGAGATTGAGCTTCTCGAAAGCTCTCTGGCTCCCCCTCGCTGGTAAGAAGGATCCATTCACTTGGCGAGTATTGCCTTTGCGGAACCAAACCTCGTTCAGAACGTCGAACTTGAGCATTGTGAGCAATGCTTTGGGGTGACCGCTCCCCCCACTCAGTAATCTCCTCATCTTGATCATCACCAACATTTGCTGGAACATCTTGTTCAACATGAACATTATCTGGCAATTCCTCATTGTCGGGAGGAATGTGGGATGATTCGGGAACATCTTCTGGAGCACGAGAACTTTGTAGTTTGCCTACTTCTTGAGCAAACTCATGGAACTCGTTTTCATGGAACACCACATCTCTGCTCCGAATAACTTTCTTACTCTCAGGATCCCATAACCTGTACCCAAACTCTTGATCTCCATAACCGATGAAGATGCACGGAGTTGACCTGTGATCAAGCTTCTTCCTTAGCTCTTTGGGTATGTGTGCAAAAGCCTTGCAACCGAATACTTTCAAGTGAGAGTAAGAAACATCCTTTCCAGACCAAATTTTTTCTGGAACTTCAAAGTTTAGTGGGACTGATGGTGACTGTTGATAAGATAACAAGCTGCCGCAACAGCTTCTCCCCAGAATGACTTAGGCAGTTTAGCCATACTGAGCATGCATCGAGTTTTTTCCACAATGGTGCGATTCATTCTTTCAGCTATACCATTATGTTGTGGAGTACGTGGCACCGACTTCTCATGTCTGATCCCATGTTCAGCACAATATGCTGAAAACTCGCGGGAAGTGTACTCGCCTCCATTGTCGGATCTGAGACATTTCGGCTTCTTTCCTGTCTCTCTTTCTACCATGGCATGGAACACTTTGAAGCGATCGAACACTTGATCCTTCCTGCTGAGACAATAAGCCCATACTTTCCGTGACACATCATCAATAAATGTCACAAAGTATCTATTTCCGCCTAGAGATTCTTCATCAATGGGACCACAAACATCTGAGTGGACAAGACTCAGCAACTCAGAACGATTCTTTCTTGTCGAACTGAAGGAAACTCGGTGTTGTTTCCCAAATAGACAATGCTGGCAATGATCTAATGGAACTTCCTTGTCAAATGAGATAGCCTCCTTCTTTGCAAGTGTCGCCAATCCCTTCTCGCTCATATGGCCTAATCGCTTGTGCCATAAGTTTGGTGATATCTCTTTTTCGACAGCATTGATACTTGGACGATACAACTTTACATGGGTTTTGTAAAGAGTACCACAAATATGTCCTCTAGCAATAACCATAGAACCTTTCGATAACTTCCACGTACCTTCTTTGAATTGATTTTCATAGCCCTGCCGATCCAGAGCTACTCTTGAGATTAAATTCAATCTCAGATCGGGAACATGTCGAACATCTTTCAACACAAGTGTACACCCAACACTGGTTCTAATGTGGACATCACCAATGCCAACAATACTTGAGAAACTCGTATTTCCAATCTTTACAGCACCATGGTCTCCCGATCTATAAGTCGTGAATAGATCCCTGTGCGGAGTGGCGTGAAATGAGGCAGCGGTGTCAATCACCCACTCGATATCATGAGTACCCACATGTAGGCATGCTTCTTCTCCGCATGTAACAAGTGCAATGTCTGGTGACATAGTAACCATGGTTTCACCGTCTTCTTTATCCGAACTCTGGCTTGTCTGCGGCTGTTCCCGTAGAAACTTTCGACAGTCCCTCTTTCTGTGACCATAACGATTACAATAGTTGCAATACCCCTCGAACCAAGTATTGGTAGCGACGGACTTACCCCGTTCTTGCGATCTACCTCGAACTTGAGATCTACCTCTACTTTGGCCTCGACCTCTGCCTCTGCCTCGACCTCGTCCTCTACCACCGCTTCTGCCTCCTCCTCGCCCATTGTTTTCTGAAACAAGGGCATGTGACTGATCGGAACCAGCTTCTTTTCTTCGGGCTTCCTCGTTCATCAGGGCGTCTGAGACCATTTGCATGGTCACGATGCCGCTGGGGGCGGAATTGCTGAGAGTGACAACAAGGGTCTCCCAGCTGTCGGGTAGAGAGCTCAGGAGCAATATGGCTTGTTCCTCATCTTTAAGATCCCATCCGGATGCACTCAACTGGTTCACGAGATCTTGGAATTGGCTCGTGTGTTCTGATACAGAGGTACCACCACGTAGCTTGTGGTTTACTAATCGTCTCATCAACAATGTCTTGTTTCGGGCCGTTTTTGCCTGAAACATGGACTCAAGCTTGTTCCATAGTGTGTACGCACTCTTCTCTTGTGCAACATGATGAAACACACTATGATCGATCCACTGTCGAATTTGTGCAATCGTTTTCCTATTCATTCTTGCCCATTCATCGTCCGTCTTCTTATCGGGTTTAACACCTTTATTTTCGGGCGGCTCGGTCAAATCTTTCAGATTTAGTAAGTCCTCCATGCGAGGTTTCCACATGTTGTAATTAGTGGACGTGAGCGGAATCATGGTATCCGATGATGATTTTTCCATAATAAATGTTCAACAATATCTCGTACCTTATTTTCGAAACCGAATTTGGACAAACGGAGCTCACCGTTGAATCCGCAATGGTCGAAAATGGTAGGGTAGCTACGTTCGGGGTCAAAATTGAGGGACCAAACTGCAATTTTTCAAAACTTGAGGGACCAAAGTGCAATTTTTCAAAACCTAAGGGACCAAATTGCAATTTTTCAAAACTTGAGGGACCAAACTGCAATTTCTCAAAACTTGAGGGACCAAATTGCAATTTCTCAAAACTTGAGGGACCAAATTGAAATTTCTCAAAACCTGAGGGACCAAATTGCAATTTCTTAAAACTTGAGGGACCAAACTGCAATTTTTTAAAGTTCTAAGCTGACTGCTGACGTGGCAGGCTGACGTGGCTGGCTGACGTGGCAGGGTGACGTGGCGCTGATGTGGCGCTGACGTGGTCGTCTTCTTCCTTGGAATTTTCCGACGGCGCGTACATAGCTTCCGGTGGCCAAAAAATTCTCAAAAAATACCAGTTTTCTCCTCTCGACGAGACGAATCCAACGGTATATTCAGATTGCAATTCCGAGCAAAACTGAAAAAGTCGATTTTTTTTTTCAGTTATGAAAATTTTTTGAAAAAATATCAAAAACTCAATCAGGCTCTTGATACCACTTGTTAGGATCGGAAAATTCTTCTATTCATAACAAGAACAGAATTACAGGAGGAGTCAAGCTCACTCGACTACAAAAAACCGAACCTATTAATCTCAAACTCTCACTTAATGTTATTCTCTATTTTATTTTCTACATCTTCATATATATATAGATATAGATACTACCTCCCCAAGCACATGCCCCTTATCCTTAGTCACCATTTTGTTTCATCAACAATTACGGCATCAACAATTACGGCCATGACTTTGTTTTTCAATCTTTACGGCTCTTCAACCCACATGGGGTTGGACTCCAACAGTTCAGACATATATCGAATGATGTCCTAGTTTCAGCTTCTGTTTGATGGTTTGTAGGAAGTTTCAGCTAATTGAAGTGAGGATTAACTTACTAACATAAAGAAACTGTTTTTCTTCTTCTTTTTTTTTTTGCCTTTGGAAAGATATTTGCGCGTCCATTTGTTGGGGCAATGGATGGGCATATCGATGCAGTCTCGTGTATGGCTAAGAACCCCAATCATCTAAAGGGAGTATTTTCTGGTTCCATGGATGGAGGTATACTCCTTTCCTTCTTTCTCCGCATTAGCTATCCATACTTTGTGAGTTCTTTTAGATTCATATAGTAGTCTGCCATGAAGTCTTGATTTAGAGGTAATAACTTGACTACTGGGATTTTGGTAACGATATTTGAGCTTGAGGTGTTTAAATTTGTTTACTAGATTTGTGAATTTTGATCATATAAAGTCAGATGTTAGGAGATTAGTTTCTTGCATTCTATGGTTCCTATCACTTTGCCCTGCTATATACTGAAGCTTCTAAAATGATTAAACTGGTTCTTCTTTGTTTCATTTGCAGATATACGTCTTTGGGATTTGGCCACCAGGTTAGTAACAGTAAACTGTTTTGTGTTTGTTATACATGTGGTGTTTGACTAATATTATTAAAATGTACTCAACCCTCTAGCAATATATGTACTGTACGGAAATAATTTGTGCTTGTACTATTGCACACACACGTATATTTATATTTGCAAATGAAAAGAAGTGGCCAGGGCCACATTTTATAGGTGCTGAAGGAGAAAAAATAATTGGTTTTCTCATTTGCGGATGCAGAATTTCCGTTAATTTGTATGCTCTGAGAAAATCATATTTGTTTTGATATCAGGCGGACAGTTTGCCAGTTTCCTGGTCATCAAGGTGGGTCTAACAGTATCTACAGATGGTCGTGTTCTTGTGTCATGTGGGACCGATTCCAGGTGAGGCCTATTCTCTATGACTTTGGATTTGATTTCAGTTGTATGTAGATTAAGTGACAGTTAATTCTGATGATGTTAACTCGACTTTGGTGTTTCAGTGTCAGGCTTTGGAATGTTCCCATTCCTTCACTTATGGAGTCACGTCGAATGGCGAAGTCAAGGTGATTATTGTGTTGTGATCTGTATAATTTTTACATTCTGGCTGCACGGTTCTTCTATTAGTCTGAACAACTCTAATTTTGGTTTCTTGGTTTGGAAAAATGCTTTCTGGTGAGACTCCTTTGCAACCTCTGATATGTATCCTGAGTTGAATTATGCCCTTATATAATACTATTTCATTAAATCATTGTGTGGTGTTCCACCTATTACTACTTTTTCCCTGTCAGGGCTGTTGATCACCAATGGGATGGTGATCTTTTTGCTACTGCTGGAGCTCAAGTTGATATATGGAACCACAACAGGTTTCATTTGGACATCTTTCTATGTGTTTCTCATTTACGATGCATACAAGTTTCCAATATTTAATGTTTGAATGGGGCAAGGATACAGCTATATCTGTACGGTTTAATCCAGGAGAGCCCAATATATTGGCAGCATCAGCCAGGTTCGCAATTCATGAAGCCATTTAATTATTATTGATAACGAAAAAATAATGTAATTGCAAATATTTAATCCAGACTCGCAGTCTATATGGCTTATGATAACTACTTGTGCATACCCTTCTGCCTTTGAGTTGAAATCATTCTATCATTTATTATTGAGTTTATGAGCTCAAATTTTCACAAATATTTGTAATATAAGTTTAGGTTGCTATATTACACCTTTTTCCATTTTTGCAATTGCAGTGATCGAAGCATTACAATATATGATTTACGATTGTCGTCTCCTGCGAGAAAGATTATCATGAGGGTGAGCTAAGCAATTTTTTTTTTCTTGTTCTGAAGCATAATGTTATTTTATGAACAATATATTCTAGTCTAATGCTTACTGGAGTTTATATTTATTAAGAACTATAATCTTATTGCCATTCCAAACTCTAATACATTAAGAGTCTGCTCAGTGATAACAATGCGTCTGCCTACTGCCTAGTGTTCTGGGTATCAGTCTCAAGGAACAGAGAGTTTATATGATTGTTCAACTCAAATCTTTTTGCTTTTTTTTTTTTTTTTGTGGTAAGAAGATTTAAATTGCTTTATCGTAGGTGTGAGGATCTTGTTTATTTTATAGTATATAAATTGTTCGTATAGATGCCTCATTGTCTGGGAAACAAATTTCATAATTGAAATATTAACACGAAATATGTACCCAGTTCTTATACGAATTATTGTCAGACCTGTATTCTAATAATTGGATTTTTTGTTTGCTCCTGCAGTCGAAGATCTGAACTTTGTAAAATGGTGTATTTTGATTTGAAACTGCAAATAGTTTTAATTTTTATATGTTGCCAAACTTGTCATGTTAGTTATACACATTTGTTCTTGTTAGTGTAGAGATTATTGGAGCTTATTTTTATGGTTTTAACCCACTTTATTCTATGAAAATTACTTGTCCTAACTTGTTTTCTTCTCATAGACAAAAACTAATTCTATAGCGTGGAATCCAATGGAGCCGATGACTGTAAGCCCCACACTAGAACTAATAACTTTTTTTCCTTATGTTTTAAACATGCCCAAAATTCAGAAGACACGTTAAATCAATAGGTTTGTCGATTAACATCATATTAATGCAGGCAAATGAAGACTCGAAAATTGGATGAGGCTCGATGTGTGCACAAAGACCATGTTTCCGCTGTGTAAGATCACCATCTGTGATTCTTTTTTATTGTGAGCTATACATTTTTAAGTTCAGTTCTGTTAATAATTGGTTCTAATATTTCGTGTACCCTTTGCAGTATGGATATTGATTACTCACCAACTGGTCGTGAATTTGTTACTGGATCTATGTCCCATTCGTTTGTTCTTTTAGGTTATGTTTGTATATGAGAAGGTTTGGAACTAAGGCTTTTAATTGACGTTATACTACGCCAATTTCACTTCCCTTGAAATCCTTCAAAAATCATATTTATATAAAACGTTAAAAAATCCAGAGCACTCCGAAATGATACGAAATCATGATTATACATTCTAGTATATCGAACGTAGGCGAAATACTAGTTCAATTTTGAAATGATTCGAGAAATAACTGAAAGTTGGTGCTGAAGGATTTAAAAGCCATAGAAAGTGGATTTGAGATTTGTAAACAATCTTTATGGATTTGACTAAGTCCTCTATCCCTGGCAACCATAATGTGCTAACCAGGTACATGTTCTCTCTCTCTCTCTCTTGTACTCATGCGGTGACATATCTATATATTGCATTTTGCAGATTAGAATCTTCCAATATAAAGGTCTAGATTACAAATTTAACTGTTAAAATATTTAATTATGTGCATTTGATATTACCTACAATGTGGTTTAAAATTTGATCAAATGGCCTAACATAATTTATGTTATTAATGTAGGGTATTCTGTGTCAAGTTCAGCTGTGACGCGAGTTATGTTATATCTGGTAGTGATGATACCAACCTTCGACTTTGGAAGGCTAAAGCATCTGAGCAAATGGGAGTTTATTTGTGTAATGAAATTAGGTTGCGAAGGAAATTTCAGTTTTGGTCACTTTGGAGTTCGATCAAATCATTTGAAATTTTCAGTTACACTTTTGGCGCCACTGGAATCAAAATGTGACTCTTTTAGTCCCGTCCGGACAAAAATTACCCGCATAAGACACACACTTCTAGGTGCCTCGGGATTTTACGTGATATTATTAGGCCGAATAGAATGTCTATCCCGGCTCAAAAAATAGACGGATGAAACTAAAAGTGTCACATTTTGATTCCAGTGGACTAAAAGTGTCACTAAAATTACAACAGGGACTAAAAGTTGTTTGACCAAATTATGAGGCCAAAAGTGAAATTTTCCGTTAGGTTGCATTTGGATTTAATAGTCGAAACATAAGATCTCAACTCCATAAATAAGAACCCCCTTCAACTTGTTTGTAATAATTTCAATTACCGAGGACTTTAGTAATCATTTTAGGGTGTGTTTGGATTGAGTGATTTGGATTTGGAGAGAGGATTTGATGACACCTAAAATTGAGTCATTTCATATCCACCGTAGTTACGGAGAAAATAGCTCAAATGTCGAGTGATTTGAAATCTATTATAATTTGGATACGTCCAAACTAACTTTATGGAAATCAAATCCTTCAATCCAAACACACCCTTAAATTGTTGCACAAATTCATGAGATCAGTCTAAATGTTATGATCGTATGTGGCTTACAGGCACAGACACTTGCCAAGAGCAATATATAAAGCAGCATCAATGAGGCGTCTTATGACTGAATCTGAAAGAAAGAAAAGTGAGAGGAGAAGAGCTCACAGTGCACCTGGATCTATACTTAACCAGCCTTTGCGTAAAAGAAGAATCATCCAAGAAGTTGAATGATCATAAACATACTCATACTATATCTATAATATTTTTGTTGACTCTAAAATTTTGTTTTTCTTTTTGGTACTATTTAAAATCATTCACTTCAAATATTAGGAATTTAATTTAGTCTTTTGATTATGACATATTGATAGCTTGTTAATCAGCACAAGGAGTCATATATTTATTAATTTAGTGTCATATCCATTGGTTAACTTCATTATGTGAGAATTAATGAAGAGATTAATTAATTCAAGGAATATTTGTTAATTAAGTGATGTTAGTTAATTAAAGTCTCTAATAATGTTATTATATGGAAAATTAGGTGGAAGACTAATTAAATATTGGGTTAATGGATTTAATAAAGAGAAGTTAATCGATTATGTATACTATTAGGTCAAGTCAAATTATTTACCTAATAGTATTATATGAACTTAGTACATATAAAGACTACTTATAATTCTTAAATTTTAAAATCAAAAAAATAATTATTTTTCCCACCAAAATAAAGTATTATTCATCAAATATAATATATGATACATAAAATCCCTGTACTAGATAATTTTAACTTAAAAATTATGAAAGATATACTTTACGTTTATAATAATACATATAAAAAATAAAAGTATTTTTGAATTATACTCACATATGCGTAATTCAAGTTTTTATCTAAGAAATTCTTATTTTGTTTACATATTAAATGCAAGATATATAAAGATACAGATACGATTTTATAGATCCATAAAATCAACACTATCAGAATTCAGAAGTAGCCAAAGTAGTTTCATTTTTTCCCATCTATTTTATTCTTTATCCAATAGTTATTCTTTTTTCCATCAATTATACTATGAGAATCCTTTTGTTTTTTTATTGTAAATTAGATAAATAGTTCAAATGCACTAAACTAATAAACAATTTTAATTTTTTACAAAAAGTTTTATACTTAAAATTGAAGTGCAGGCATCTAATTAAAACTAATTATAATTATTGTTTGACATTTTAAAAAGATTTTGAACATGTAAAGATTTAATACTCGAAACTGTTGAAACCCATCAAAATCCAGGTGGAAAAAAGAGGCAACATCAAATATTAATATTTAAGTTTTTAGTTGATTGAAAAGGAAACAAAAATAAACCATAAAAAGAAAAAAAGAAAACAAATATTATTTCCAAAATAATAAATAAATTAAAACAAGAAATGATCTTAATGGGTTCTCTCAGGTCATACGCACGCACTTCTTCTTCTTATTCGATCTCTGTTCGTCAGAGATAATTTCATATTTCCCATTTTGGCCCTTCAGGTACATTTCAATCTGTATGGTGACCTACCTTCAATGATCTTGTCAAATTACTTGTGTTTTAGATGATTATAGTTATTCATAGGAGTAGTTTTTCGATTATTTTTCTCTCCTAATAATGATGCATATTTCAATTTTGTGAAATAAGATCTGATTTATCTGATAGCAGGCAGTTAGTTGAGGCTGATCGGAACTTTATTTTATTGTTTTTGAAATTGATTAATATTGGATGTTTAATTATTTATATCTTGTTTTTCTGTAATGAATAGCTGTTTTGAAGGTTTCTGCAGTTTTTATTGTTGTTTAATTTCTCTGCATAAATGTGTTGTTTTCATTTAGTTTCTCAATTTGTTCATGGGTTGTTGGATGATGATTTGTTTGTAGAGAGTGATAAGCTGAGAATTTGAGGCAGCTGTACATATAGATAGACAAGGAGGAGAGGGGTTTAGGTAATGTCTTTTGACGGGGACGACAAGCAATGGAAGTGCGGAAAAGGGGGTGCTGTGAATTTGCAGAAAGTGAGTTCGATTGTTCGCGATATTGGGGAACCTTGTCTTCATCAATCACCTATAAAGGTTGTGGCAGCTGTAAGAGTCTCTAAACTTTTTCGTTCCATCACATGTGCCCTAACTCAATGTGTTTGACATGTTATTAGGACTGCACTTATTTTTTGTTGTTTCTTTGAGATCGAAGTGTTCGTAAATTTTTCGATTGATGATCTTTGAGTACAAATGTGAAATATATAGTCTTAGGGATAATGCTATGTCTTTTAACTCCATGCTTTGTACCGGTTGTATTGTTTGCGAAGTAGGGATGCTGGTTGATAAAGTTCATTATGCCTGTTACTGTGTGCTTTGTGAATAGTATTTTTCAGGATAACATGAAGCTAATTCACTAAAATCTAAGGCTGGAATATTGCATTGCCATTTACATGTTCAAGGAATGTGCTTCCGCCTCACATAAATCAAACTTCTCTTTCTTTACATACAATTATGCTCCCTCAATACTGGAACACATACCTCAATATCTCAACTGGTCCTCAAAGGGATCCTAACAATCATGCTACCATCCAAATGTACCACCAAAAGGGAAAAAAGAAGAAATTATAAAAAAAATTCACAACTCATTCTCAGTTTTACAAAGTACTGGATTGCATATTAGGTCATAGGATTTGAGTAGAGCCAAGAAAGTTTGTTTCGCTGGAGGTGTACTTATCGAATTACAGATAAATCCGTGGTATCTGCAATCTTATTGAGTCCTTGTGTTGAGTGCACAAGAGAGGTATCCACTGTCTAATAATTTTTAATTTACGGAACAAATAACCTAGATTATAACAGCAAAATAAGCCAGTGTATGAGTTTTATGGAAAATGAACCATCTTCACCTAGGTATGAGGAATATATATTTGGCTTGGCGTTCTGACATTGCACAGAGTTTTCATTTTCTCAATTTAGGATATTCAGTTGATCTCCAATCACCTTTAAATAGTCTGAGTCTTCAGTGTATAGTTTGTGTGATTATTTGTGTGGCATATTGATCCCGGCTATAGTTATTGGACCATTTTGAAAACAGTGACCAATTTAAGTGCTAATAGGTAATACAAACGCCAAATAACAAAAGATGGAAGAAATTACATTTTGGAATTTGATTTTTTGGTATTCTAAATCCAGTGTGCATTTGAATGATTGTTATCATATTTAAGAAACACTTTTTGCCCTTTCTTTTTCTTGGATCATACAGATGAGCAGAATGCTTAAGCCTGAGAAGTGGCAGGCGACTTTTGACAGTGACGGAAAGATTTTTGGTTTTCAAAAAGTGCTGAAACTGATTATTCTAGGGGTAAGTTGCTTTGGCTGTACATTTTCTGTTTTGTGCTTCTATTATCACGCCATGTCACTACTGGTAAATATGAATTAGGGTTTGTTTATAATATTTTTCAACACAGAATATAAATGAATACCAATAAATTTCGAACTTCAGGTCACTGTGGCTTAGTCTGGTACTCGGGTTCAGTTTGTTATCCGTTTTTTGTAGCCTTTAGCATTTACTCTCGTAAATGATCGATTATGAGTTTTAGCAATTTGGTAATTTCTTGTTCAGTAATTCGAGCTTAACTGGGATTCTTTTCTTGATGCATTGTTTCTTGGGAATCATGTGAATAACTTGTTTATGAATCTTGTTTATTCACCCAACTGAACTGCTCACCTCGATGCCAATACTCGTACTTTTTGAATTCTTTTAGCTGAGACTCTACCTCATCCAACATTATTCAATTGCTACATAAGCTCTTTTAACCTGAAAAGCAGTCATTGTAAGAGAATCACTAAGTTAATTTTATTCCTTAACCTACAACTCTTGTGTGCATGCTGCACCATTTGTTATGAAAGTGTCCAAGGCGGAAGCCATGAGAAACTGCTTGAACTGTCTAACTCTCTGAGGCAGCTTTCTGCGATCTAAGACCCAATAACCAAGAGTGGAGGCTAAATCACACGTCATCTTCAAGGGGTTTGCTTGGGATTTTTTGATACTCCCTTGCACATGTTATCCTTTAGAGCCCATGAACAAGTCTAAATATTGTATTGAACCACTTAAAATCAAAATTGAATGCTGGAACTTGTTTACGACTTGGAAACCCAGACTTATGAGTTATGCCTATACTATTTATCCATATATCAATTTCATTCCCAAACATTTTTCTGGACGAATGTTTCTGTAAGACATATTTTGGACTTGGTGCATTACGGATAATTGTTATGTAGGTGATCATACTTTTAGTTGTTCATATTGCTGCTTATGGTGTGTTTTGAAATTTAAGAATGCTAATTCTTCCTAACTTTTTGATGAATTTCCACGAGTGTAGTATTTGTTAGTAATAGGAGTTAGATAAATTTTCTTTCCTAGTCAGTCTTTTTCTGAAGAGATGATACGTTCACTGCTAAAAACTTCTTTTGTGCATGACAGGGTGTGGACTCATCCATAATGGCAGAAGTCTGGGAATTCCTTTTGGGTTGTTATGCTTTGAGCAGCACAGCTGAGTATCGGAAGCAGTTGAGGACTGCGAGGAGGTAATGGCCATTGTAGGCACTGCTTCACTTATCTAAATAACTAACTAAATCTAAAATACAAAACGAGTAAAAAAAAAAATATAATATAAAAGAATTACAAAAATAATTATACTGCATGTTTGTAGCCGCATGTTGCATCCCTGCCGTGGTTACTGTTAGTTTTGTGGTTCTATAATGGTGGGAGTATGTGGTTGCTACAGAATGTAGAGAATGCATTCTGGACACTGGTGTGTGTGTTATGGTTGGATAAGGAGGTTTATCTTTTCTCCTCTAATTGGTTGCCTTTTCTTTTCTGTTCTGGTAGTCGTCACCAAGTTTTATTAATCTTGCAGATGTCTTTATATCATTAGTTTCAAATCCCTGATGTCCTTGACTGTAAATTGAATAACTTCAAACCTTTTACAGGGAACGATACAATGACCTTGTAAAGCAATGTCAACTGATGCATTCAAGCATCGGAACTGGTTCCCTAGCCTATGTTGTAGGGTCAAAAGTCATGGACATGAGGACAAGTTCCAAAGACGAAGGGAGAAAGGATACTGAAGTCCAAAGTGGACGGATTTCTTAAGACAGTACTAACAAAATAGAGGATAGCTGTGTGTTGAGTCGCGAATGTACAGATAAATCATATACGTCCCCAAGGGAATATTCTCGTTATTCTGGTGACCTTGTTAGTGTACGAGCAAGCACTGCGGGAGGAGCATATGATTCATGTGACTGCAGTTCCCCAACTGAACATGGTACACAAGAGTCAATATCTGTAGCCGAAAGTTATTTGGATTTCCCTGCTTTACCTGTTACAGATTTGTTTGATAAGAATACCGAAGATAGAAAAGGACTCAGGTTAGAAGAAGAAAAATGTTCGACAAACCGCAAGTCAACATATGGAGATGTGCGTATGCACAGTTTTCAAATTAACAATAATGCTGATCTTGTTGTTGAATCGAATAGCTCCCCATCTAGTGATGTATCACTGTATGCCGACTCTAAAACTGAAATTATGTGTACGGATCTGCACAAATTACATTCTCGGTCAAACAATCTGGAATTGGAAACAGAAATGCTGGACAGGCTTCGAATATCAGATGCACCTGGAACAGAAGCCACACGTGCAACAACCTCTCAAGGAGGAGCTGCCAGTGAAGCCAGAGTGTCTGAATGGCTCTGGACACTACACAGAATAGGTAATCAAGTCGTTCGTTTTGCATAACGACCTGAACTAGTTTACATAACCTAAAAACGAGTTTTTACCATTTGCTGGGTAAAAATACATTTTTTGTGGTTTTGCAGTTGTTGATGTAGTCAGAACAGATAGTCATCTTGAGTTTTATGAGGACACAAAAAATTTGGCTAGAATGTCTGATATTCTTGCCGTGTATGCCTGGGTTGATCCTGCAACAGGATATTGTCAAGGTTTTTTGCCTCTACCTCCAGATGAAACTTTCTCCTGATCATTGTAATACTTAAATATTGGTGATGAGAATTGGGATTGACATCAGATTCTGGCTGATTTACAGGCATGAGTGATTTATTGTCACCCTTTGTTGTTCTTTTTGAGGATGATGCTGATGCTTTCTGGTGCTTTGAGATGCTTTTAAGGAGAATGGTATACTAGCAACAGTATTTTTTTGACTGAATTTTTTTTCTTTGGTCATTTTCGGTTTTTCTTTAAACTGCTAAAATACATTATGCACGACGTTCAGCGCGAAAACTTTAAGATGGAAGGGTTGACTGGTATCATGAAGCAATTGCAAGCACTGTGGCACATCTTAGAACTTACGGATAAGGAGATGTTTTCTCACTTTTCCCACATAGGTGCTGAAAGCCTTCACTTTGCCTTCCGCATGCTGCTGGTACTCTTCCGCAGGGAATTATCTTTCAATGAAGCTCTTTGTATGTGGGAGGTTTGTACTAATAATTTTCTTCTTCTTAACTTTTAGTTATTTTATGATGCAAATTCATCTCAATGTGCTTCAATTTGACATCTGGCGTGGTACGCAACACTACTGCTCACAGAGTTGCACCTACAATATTTTGGGGATAAGGCGATTGTTTTTTCAGGGTTTATGAGCTTTGCTCTATTATGATATATCGTGCTTGACTTGACTGATGAAAATTGATAGATAGCATGTTTGAGATGCAAAAATGTCTATCCAAACATCCCCACTTTAGCTAATTATGCATATCTCTTGAAGAAACAGTGGATTTCTGATTAAAGTGTCAAATGTCATAATCTTTTGCGATCACTTTTCATGCCACGTTTCTTCGGCATGTTCTTTGACTATTGTAGCAAGGCTGCATGATAATTATATTGTATAATGATGGCTGCCAATATTTTATTTAAAACATTCAGTTGGAAACCAAAAGAACTTTATTTGTTTGACCCAGTCACCTAAATATAGCTAGTTTGCTCTGTGCATTAGTTGTGGGTTTAATCAAGGTGGGCAGCTTGAGCCATCAAGCCTGTAGACAATGAGGTGGATGGGGGAGTTATTAAGTGATTCTTCAGCTTACGTGCAATTTCATCAAATGGTTGGGATAATTTTTCTGAAAAATGGAAATACAATAGACTAAGTTTGAAGATGCCCTCTTACTTAATTCTCTTTCACTAGTAATCCGGAAATGGGAATTTATTTTCTCCTGTTATTGTGGGTACTATCTGGTTGGTAGTTGTAGCTACAGTATATTTCCGATTTGTTTGATGTATTGGTTGAAATGTTCAATATCTGGCAGCATAGATTGGGATGGGATGTTGATTAGCTACTCAAGAAAGCACAGTACTTTCTTTTCGTGGTGATTCCTTGAATATATGATACTTCAATATTGGAACTGAAATAAAGTTTTTCCCATTTGCAAGTACTATATCTTGGCATCTTTACTGGAGAAAAGGACAGATGACCATCTAATAGAGTTATTCAACCTTTTTTAGAGGCTATACTTCCTGAAGATTCATGATTGTCTCTGCTTATAACTGATGGCATCGCAATATGATGCTGGCAATGTGCTAAACAATTGAAATCAATTGGTCTCAGTAAGAACTAGAGCAAAGCAATGTTTAACATTCCTGCATCATATAAGGGAATATTTTCTAAGCTAGCATGTTGAGTATTATTAACATGTGATATTTGTTTCCATATCTCACAATCTAGGAACTAATATTCTTGTAGAACTTACTCATTTCCTTCGTCTATTTTTTCTATACAGATGATATGGGCTGCTGATTTTGATATATCTTTGACCTGTCTTCGGGATGAGAACTGTCCAGAAGTATTAGCTATTCAGCTACCGAAGGAAACAGAGGCCGAATCCGGAGAAGAAAACATTGATGGTAACACTGGTGGTCCCAAGGGCGTGCCATCAAAGCATGGAAGTGTAGAACTCTCCGTCACGGACAACACTGAAATGGGATCCATATCAGCTAGACCTTTTTGTGGCTTGACAAAAACTTTTTGGTCAAGGAATGACCGTTTTCAGAATCGTACGGCTGTATCATTGACAAGAAATGGCGATGATGAATTGCCTGTTTTTTGTGTAGCGGCCATTCTTGTTATGAACCGCCACAAAATGATCAGAGAAACACATTCAATTGATGACCTAATAAAGGCAGGTGGATTACATTTTGTTATCCATGTGATACTGTGATTTTGTGTCATTGCAGTTATTGATTATGTTATTGTATGAAGTTCATATATTGTTCTTAACTTTTTCTTGATTCCATTACTTTTTAGTTTTCCCTTTTTTGGTTCTTGAAAATACATATTTTGAGATAGTGCCATTTTCTAAAACTGCTGCATTATTTTAGCCATTTTAAAAAATGTGACTCCTTGTGGTCAATGCTCAGTTTTGGTTTTCTGTTTTCCGCTTAACTTCTGAATTTGTAACTTGTACACTGCATATTCAAGTTAAAGTACATACATTTAAAAGCATAAGCAATTGGAACTATATAATTTCTAATATTTGCAATGTTTCTTTCAGAAACAAAATGTTATTAACCTTTCTACTGAAATCATTACTTAAACCCTTTGTTGTTAGTTGCATGTTCTGCTCAGGAATGGCGCATATGAGATTTATGATAATATGTTGATTTAATTTGTCTGGCAATTAGTTTGAGCAAATCTTTATTAGTTTCATACTGGATTTGGCTAGTATTCGTGATGATCTGTTCTTCTGAGGCTTCTGATAAGATATTAGCAGCAATACATTTATGCTGTCATCCGCATTTAAGTCAGCCTTTATCGAGGTTTTTATGTTCTCATGATGTTAAAAGTTTACCGGCAGTTAGCATTTCCTTGTTTGTCTTCATATAAGTTTTTCATTGCATTCCAGTATATGGTCTAGCACTGTGTGCCATACTTGTCCAGTTTTCCGTGTATCTTCATATTCTTTACGCCACACTTCCCTGAAGATGACACAACTAGAACATTAGATGCATTCCTCTAACAATTATAGTGCTACAGTTCATCGTTTTGCTTATTTGGAAAACGAGTAGATGTTGGGGTATGTTGTCTGTAAAATTCACTCTTCTTTCCTTCTTCTCACATCTTCTGAATTTTGCAGATATTTAACGATAATATATTAAAGATCAGAGTCAAGAGATGTATACGTACATCAATCAAATTGCGAAAGAAGTACTTTTACAAGGTAAATTCAGTCAATCCTGCATTAGTTCATAACTAATTTCGATGGCTTCAATATTTTTTTCTTTGTGAGTCCAGTAATTGGACATTTATAGGGTCTTTTGATACTTATTTTGTGTGCACGTCTAGCATTTTCCGGTATAAAGTTAGATGTTAAAGTGATTTCAATGTCTGATGTTTATACCTTATCGTTAACATTACTCAGGTTTTGGTTTATATATAAATGTTAATTATAACATATAATGATTTAGCTTCAATTTTAAGGCATGGACTGGATTTTTCATTTCTTAATTCTTCCATCTATTCATAATTTGTTTAAAACTTTACATCCTGCTTGACACAGCTAATCAAGAGTAGGAGTCCAGCAGCTGAGAATGGCAGTTGAATTCTGACCTTTGATATATAATTAGATGAGAATTGCTTTTCCACGGCACTCCAAGATCCTGCTGATTATTTGAGATTCAATTTTTTTGAATGGAAACTATTTTTGCACATAAACTCTATTTTGGAGGAACTCGTAACGAAGTATTCATGTCATTGATCATGGCATGCCTCGATTTGTGCCTCCACATCGCATTAACATCTTTTTGGAGGTATTGATTCTTTTGTCTTCTTTCATCTGATGTTCGTTTCAACTTTTAGACATTTTTTATGTGTAAATTTATAACTACTAAATGTCTAAATAAACTTATGATTCTTGAACTCTCATGTTCTAGATTATAACCCCACTGACATTTATGTTCCTGGTCCAATTTTAGCTTTTGAGAGTGTTAGTATTTTCAATTTGAGGTTGAATGTTAAAGTACTAATTTTGTTGATCTTTGGATATTAAGATGATTTCACATATTCTTTACTTTATAGTTTATATGATTGTGTCCTAGTTTTTTTGGGTTTGAGGAATGTTTCTAATAAGATCTATACATCAATTTATACGAAACTGTCAGCTGATAAAGGCAAAGGCACAAGCTGTAGTAGTAGATGGCTGGAAAAATATGTAATCCCCTTTGTAGTTTGATTAGTTTGTCTAATTTCTGCATTATGCAGGGCATTCTTTAGCAGGTAATCATTTTACAGGTATTGAAAGGAAACAAAGAAAAAATTGTTGATCATAAACTACTATAGTAGATGTCACTACAGCAGATGTTACTATAGGAATATGATCTTCCAGAAACCACTATACCTTTTTAAGATAACTCTTCTGTCAGTGTGTCGAAATGGAAGTTGAAATGAATTTGGAAATAAAATTATATATAAATATGCGTAGTTCATTGTTTTTGTTTCAAATTTCTTGCAGTTTTTAACTTCTTCAAGTAACAATTTAAAAAGAATCTCATGGCTCTTCCTACTTTATGAGATGTATCAGACCATGTTACTCTATAGGAATTCTACTACCAGGCATAAACTTTGTACAGGATGTCATTTGTCTACTACCCTTGCATAGATTGCATATAGTTTATGCACGAATGGTTCTCTCGTACTTCACTACTATGAATATAAAGACCTCAGGGATGTGAGAACAATTTTAAAAGCCATGGCAGATTTAGATGTGAACTTCATAAAACTAGCGGTTTCAAAGATTTGAATACCATTTAGCCTTTGAATGTCGGTCGAATTATAAATTGTTTCAACTCTTATGCATACTATATGCACACAGAATTGTGTTTTAGTTCTTCCAGGCATTGTTTATATTCTCTTTCCCGAAAGTGAAGCTCCCATTTCCTTGATGTGAATTAGCAATATATCTAAAAAGTATTCTTGAACTATTGCATGACTCATGTAACCAACACTTTTCTTAACCATTACTTTCTTTTGGGGAGTCACTAAAGATACCGAAAAGTTTTCATTCATTTGCAGATGGAGGCAGTTTTAATTAATATATAATCTACACATATAGAGTCTATTCCAATACATGAACATGTATTTAAGAGCAGGACGTGAAATAGAATCTGCTGCTATTCTTATAATGGTTGTGTAACAAAATGATCTCATAGCCTCTTTGGATGTAGAAAATTGTTTCTATTGCAATGGTGGTGAGAATTAAATTTTTAGATGCTAATCTCTTCGGCTGCTTCATATTTAGAATAGTGTTGCCCTGTGATCTCATACATTTGAATCAGTTGATCATTCCTTGATACGAAATAGTCATCTACTCGAGCATATCGTGTTATATCTTGTTATTTTACATGCAAATATTGAATACTATTTCAGTGATAGTTTCCTCTTCACCTTTCACCTCAGGACTATTGAAGTGGAAAGTTTGCTTTGCTTCGTCTTTTTGGAATGCAACATGCGGGTTAGGTTGGTAGACACATTTTTTCCAATGTTTCATACATATGAAGAGTCATTAATGTATGGACAATTTTGATCATTCCAGAACTGATTTCTCAGTGAAAAAGGAAAGAAACTAAAAAAAATATTACAAATTTATAGAATTTTAAATTGTTCATTTTAAGAATTCAATTATGTAAAAAAAGCATCAGTCTTATTGATGATCGATAATACTCCCTTGCGCAAATCCCACGAAATGAATCTCTTTTCTACTTGATATTGGGATTATTCCTGTTTGTGAGGCGACAATTTTGGCGAATCTCCCCTTGGGTTCCAGTCAGAACTTTGTGCCCGCCCATTCTGTTTATAGAAAAAGCGAACCCTCTCCTTAATTTCTCGAAATTCCCAGCATACTCGAGCACAAACTGTGTGGTGTTGTAATTGTTGAGTAGTTGCTGATCAACCCGAAGAACTGAGTTATGTGACAGTACATTAGAATAGTAGGTGTTTGTGAAGTTATATTGATCCCCGTTTTTATCTGTCAAAAAGACGGTTGTGTCGTTCTGGCCCTTCTTCAGTGTTTGTGGGCATTGCTTTCTCAGTTTGTCTAATGTGGCTTTGCTCATCGAAGGATCGGGTTTACCGGTGTTGCCGAAGTTGTAAAGACGATCACGGATGTATGCGCAATGCGCTTTCCCCAAGGTATGTGCTCCTGATTGTGCAAAACAAAACAAAATTTATTCATGCATAAGGGGTGGCAATTGGGTTGAATGGTTTGGGTCGGGTCCATTTGGGTCGGGCTTAAAGTGGATTGGATCCAATGTCAAAAGATATGCAATATAGTTGGACCAACAAGGACCCAAAATGGACCCAATAAGGACCCATTATGAACCAAAGTGGTGTAAGGGATTGTTGTAGAGTGTAATGGTGGGTGTCGAATCCAACAAAAATAAAAACCTACTTTAAAAAGATTTGTAATCAGCGATAAGTAGGGTCGATCCACAGGGAATGGTGTAAAATTCAAATCCTAAATTACTAATATCGATAAAAAAGGGGTTTTGAGATTTTTAACTAATTAAAATAAAAATACGCAAATTAAAAAACACAAGATTTAAAAACGCAGATTCAAAAGAATGTAAATAAAGTGAAATTCGGATTTTAATATGATAAGAAATTCTAGTCTTCGGATTTTCTCGGTATTGATTCAATTAATTCGATCACTGATGCAATGATAATTCAATGTTTTATAGATAAACTGGCTATAGTTATTAACAAGCTCTAATAACCTAGTCTTTCCTTAAGTCGTCGATAACCAAAACAAGCTCTTTGATTACTTCTCTTACCAAGTAGACAACCCTAAACAAGCTCTTAGGATTTAGCCTATCGATAGCATTCACGTATTAGAAAGACACCAATTCTAGCCAACAAACACATAAGCTCGGTTCATTTAGACCAGATTACTAATTCCCATAACGACTAATCGAAAACGATTAAATAATCAACGTCGCTAACTGCTACAAAATTAGGGTTCACCAGTCACGGATTTAGTCCTAAATAGCTAAATACGATTCCAAAGATTAAATAATTGATCAGGTTATCTAACCTATTGAAACATATTATCAACAGAGATCAGGGAAAAAGTAAATACCTAATAACAGAGAAATTATGGCACAATTCGATCTCACGAATTTAAAGAATCAAACCTTGAAGAATCCTTGACTAGAAATATGAGCTTAGCTGCTCATAATCGATCGTATGCAGAAAATTAATAAAATCGAGAGCTCCCGAATAAAGGGAAAAACGATGTACTAGAATTAAAAATAAAAGTAAAGGTTGTCTTGTGGAATAAAATTCCACATACTTATAATAGTAGAATCCTAATCTAAAAGGTAACTAACCAAGATTAGGATCCTAACAAACTTAACAAAATCAAATCTTGCAAAATCTAGAAATAAGGAAATAAAATCCTAACAAATAAAAGGGAATAAATCCCAACAAATTATTTTAACCAAAATAAAACGGATATAGAATCCGCGTATGACTGCTGGGTAACCGAATCTTGAACCCGAATCTTGAAATTGAGATTTTCCCGATTTTCCCGATTTTTGGGTTTTCCAGGCAGAAGCAATTAGAGATTTAAGCGTGGGCACGCAGTCTTCTGCTGGGATTTTTAGCACTAACTCTTTTCTTCATTTTTTTCCTCTTTTGTGTCTCTTTTAGTTCTTTTCCTTTTTAATCTTCTAAAATCCAATTGTCAACCTAAAATCACAAAATAAGAGGATTAAATGTAACAATCAACCCAAAAATGGACATGTAAAATATGCACAAAATACGACTTAACAAATACCCCCACACTTATGCCATTGTACGTCCTCGGGCAATGCTCAAAAGTTGACTATGTAAAAACTAATCAAAACAGTACCAGCCGGCAAATTAAACCATTCAGTAGTGTGATCAAAAGAACAAAATCAAACTAAAAAGGCGAGACATGTAATCAACCGAAATTCTCGATACCACATTGGTTTTATGCTAGAACAACGACATCAATTAAACAAGGAAAACAAAAATTTCAGCCAACTTTCGCTCAAAGACTCTCCAACTCTCGTGTATGGGTATATGTGTTTCGCTCAAATCTCAACGTGTTAGTGTCATTCCATAGGCTTGGTTATACACCAATGTCGCCACTACGGTTGAGAGTGTGCACAATCGAATCAAAAGGTCTTTATTAAGGGTTGTAATGGGGCTAAGGTTTGGGGTAGGAGTAAAAAGAAAGGTCTAAAAAGGCTAAGTCCGAAAATCTTATCGAGCATCGAGATCTCATTGGGTATATTTGACGTTAAGGACCCAAATACCACACATTTTTTTTCTATCTTTCTCGGGGGCTCGGTACCTCATCAATTGTTCATTCCTTTTTCGAACTTCTCTTTTATTCTCCTTCTTTTTTTTTTTTTTTTTTCGTACTCTTTGTATTTTTCACGAGTTTCCCCCACACTTATTCAAAAAACATCATCTTCTTGACTTTCGTCCCCAAACAACAACAATCTCCATGCTCGACTTGTTTTCTAGACGGGTAAAACGAGGAGGCATAAAAAAACGGTAAGGGCTCAAATTCGGGGCAATTCAAGAAAATAGGATAAAAAGGCTCAAAGTGGGCTAACTAGGGGATAATGCAAAGGTACGGTTTATTTGGCAAAGTGGCTAAATCCTAAATGCCTTTATCATATTCGACCATGCACATACTCGTGTAATTTTGACAAGGTTCAAAACAAGTTCTAGAATTTCAAAAACACGTGAGTCACACAAGAAGAAAGGGATCATATATCGTGAATTATTGATCAAATGGCACAAGTCCTCACAAGGTAGGGTAATCGACTAAAACATGCGTTCCTATGCTCGCTTTTAATCGTTGAACATAACACAAACTTCATATGACACAAAAATTCAATCAAAGCATGCTCATTTATCAAAGTCTAACCGTTCAAAAGAAACACACACTAAAGTAGTCTAAGAATGCCGAAAACTTGAAAAACAAAATTTTGTTTCACATAGTCACAACTAAGCAAAAACACTAAGAAGTACAATAGCACGAGAAACCATCCCCCCACACTTAAAACATGCATTGTCCTCAATGTAAAAACAATAAAATAACAAGTAATGCATCATAATAAAACATCATAATAAAAGAACAAGGAGGGGGACTTCCCTACGGCATCACTCGGTCATGATACCGAAGTGATCAATGAGCAGCTTGTGATGGGTAATAATTGTGTCGAGTTCAGCGTCAGTTGTATCGAGTTGGCAGCGATTGAAAGGGCAATACAGTCACGGGCAGCAGTAGCAGGGGTGGAACGAGTCGTGGCCGTAAAATTTTTTTTTTTTTTTTTTTTAAACTGAAAAATTGAAGGTGCAAAACAGAAGGGTTTGAAGTTTTAAGCGTGGGCACGCCTAACTTTCTGAACGCTTCTGTAAAAATAAAAAAACTGAAGACAATTAAATAAGGGAAAGAAAACTCATGGGTTGTCTCCCATGCAGCGCCATTCTTTAACGTCGTTGGCTAGACGATGTTATGCCGCAAGTGGCTTAAGTCGGAGGTTCAAAGCCATCACTATGCCAATCTACCTTTAGTGGATCATCATCATTAAATTCAAAAATTCGCTGCATTGCAAAGTTAGTAGCATCTAAACCAAACATAGAGCAATCATTAGTAGAACACTTCATGGAATCATATAAATTAAACATTACAAGTTCATCTTCGAATTCCATAATAAGAGTTCCATCATGCACATTAATTTTAGCCCTAGATGTTTTCAAAAATGGTTTTCCAAGAATGACAGGGGCTAACTCACTAGATTGATCTTCATCCATATCAACAACATAAAAATCAGTAGGAAAAACCAAGTCATTAATATGAACCAATACGTTCTCAAGAATTCCTTTGGAAGATGCATTAAACCCACCAGTTAATTGTATAATCATGTCCGTTTTTCTCAATTTTTTCACATTCAAAGACTCATAAATATTACGAGACATGATATTGATAGAAGATCCAAAGTCTAACATAGTATTCTCAATTTGCACATCACCTATCTTACAAGAGATAATAAACTTACCAGGGTCTTTGCATTTTGAAGTTACCTCCTTTTCGAGTGTTGGAGATTCATCTTCCATATCATCCTCTTCATCGTCACTAATCTCATCCTCCCCAAAAATCTCATATTCTTTGACTTCATTCTCATATTTTGGAAGAGTGATCTCAATATCCTTAGATTGCTCGATAAGTGTTTCCGTTGATTTTGTTAGTTGATGGTCCACATTTTTCTCTCTAGACTCACCTTCCACCTCTTCATCATCACTGAACTCATCTTCCTCAAACATCTCATATTCTCTAAGAAACTCATCTTCCCCAAAAATCTCATATGTTGGAAAGTCATCTTCTATATCCACCACGTGTTTACAGTTGGCAAAACGACCAGGAAATGGAGGAGGTATCATCGGTTTCTTCTTGGTAACAGGCTCCTCTTCTTTTTCCAGCTCTTTCTCATCCTCGTGTTTTGAAGTATTTTCAGCAGAAGGGTTTCGAGTTTTAGGCGTGGGCACGCTTAATTCTTGAAAAGGTTCTGCTTCTTTCAATTCAATCCCACTTCTTAAGATGACTGCATTGGCGTTTTCTTTTGGATTTATAATGACTTGGGACGGAAGTTTATTCAAATTTTGTGGCACCAACTCGTTCAATGTAGTAGCCCCTTGACCGATTTGCTTCTCCAAACTTTTAATGGCGTTTTGACTCTCGTTTTGAAACTGTTGCATGCCTTGTTGAAATTGCTCGGTATTCTGTTGAAGACGTTGCATGCCTTGTTGGAATTGCTCGGTATTCTGTTGAACGCTCTGCTGGAATTGTTGAGTATGAGCGACCAATGCTTTAATCATATCTTCCAAAGACATATTTGACGGTTGGTTTTGTTGAGGAAACAATGGGCTTTGTTGCTCATAATAGCTAGGAGGTCGTGAGGTGTAGCTCAGATTGGAGTGATAATTCCATCCTAGATTGCTAGTGTTGGAATATGGATTGTAATTACTCTGTGGAACACCCCATAATCCATTATAAGCTTGTCCATACGACTCCTCTTGAAAACGGAAGGCAGAGGAGAATTTCTCTAGGAAATTTGCTTCCATTTGAGTCCATGTCTTGATTGAACCAGAAGACAAATCGTAGTACCAATCCCTAGCATTGTCTGCTAAAGATAAAGGAAAAGCTCGAAACTTGACTTGATCTTCAGTGACATCCCTTGGTATCATTACTGAACAGACCGCATGGAACTCATTTAGATGCTTATGAGGATCGTCTCCTACAAAACCATGAAAAATAGGAAGTGAGCGAATAAATTCATATGTTAATTCAAAATCAACTTCAAAAGTAGGACATCGAAAGTAAGAAGATTGCTCGTTAATATTTGGCATAGCCCACAACTCCTTTAAAGTCTTCTCGACTGTAGCCATGGCATCTAAGAACGTTGCAAGATCTCTTTTTGTAGACGTTGAGCTCCTTTCTCAATTTGAGATTCACCTATATGAAGAGATCTAATAATACAAAAAAAACTAAACAAAAATATTAGTAACAAAAGAAAGAAATCTATTAGCACCACTCCCCGGCAACGGCGCCAAATTTTGGTGGGTGTCGAATCCAACAAAAATAAAAACCTACTTTAAAAAGATTTGTAATCAGCGATAAGTAGGGTCGATCCACAGGGAATGGTGTAAAATTCAAATCCTAAATTACTAATATCGATAAAAAAGGGATTTTGAGATTTTTAACTAATTAAAATAAAAATACGCAAAATTAAAAAACACAAGATTTTAAAACGCAGATTCAAAAGAATGTAAATAAAGTGAAATTCGGATTTTAATATGATAAGAAATTCTAGTCTTCGGATTTTCTCGGTATTGATTCAATTAATTCGATCACTGATGCAATGATAATTCAATGTTTTATAGATAAACTGGCTATAGTTATTAACAAGCTCTAATAACCTAGTCTTTCCTTAAGTTGTCGATAACCAAAACAAGCTCTTTGATTACTTCTCTTACCAAGTAGACAACCCTAAACAAGCTCTTAGGATTTAGCCTATCGATAGCATTCACGTATTAGAAAGACACCAATTCTAGCCAACAAACACATAAGCTCGGTTCATTTAGACCAGATTACTAATTCCCATAACGACTAATCGAAAACGATTAAATAATCAACGTCGCTAACTGCTACAAAATTAGGGTTCACCAGTCACGGATTTAGTCCTAAATAGCTAAATACGATTCCAAAGATTAAATAATTGATCAGATTATCTAACCTATTGAAACATATTATCAACAGAGATCAGGGAAAAAGTAAATACCTAATAACAGAGAAATTATGGCACAATTCGATCTCACGAATTTAAAGAATCAAACCTTGAAGAATCCTTGACTAGAAATATGAGCTTAGCTGCTCATAATCGATCGTATGCAGAAAATTAATAAAATCGAGAGCTCCCGAATAAAGGGAAAAACGATGTACTAGAATTAAAAATAAAAGTAAAGGTTGTCTTGTGGAATAAAATTCCACATACTTATAATAGTAGAATCCTAATCTAAAAGGTAACTAACCAAGATTAGGATCCTAACAAACTTAACAAAATCAAATCTTGCAAAATCTAGAAATAAGGAAATAAAATCCTAACAAATAAAAGGGAATAAATCCCAACAAATTATTTTAACCAAAATAAAACGGATATAGAATCCGCGTATGACAGCTGGGTAACCGAATCTTGAACCCGAATCTTGAAATTGAGATTTTCCCGATTTTCCCGATTTTTGGGTTTTCCAGGCAGAAGCAATTAGAGATTTAAGCGTGGGCACGCAGTCTTCTGCTGGGATTTTTAGCACTAACTCTTTTCTTCATTTTTTTCCTCTTTTGTGTCTCTTTTAGTTCTTTTCCTTTTTAATCTTCTAAAATCCAATTGTCAACCTAAAATCACAAAATAAGAGGATTAAATGTAACAATCAACCCAAAAATGGACATGTAAAATATGCACAAAATACGACTTAACATGTAAAATGTAGATTATTGATTCAAAATGGAAAATATGTTGGACCCAATTTAAATCCAAATTGGATCCAAATTGGGCCCAATTTAAAACCTAATTGGACCCAAATATTATTAAAAGTCAACCCAGTTGGACCCAAACATTATTAAAAGTCAGCCCAGTTGGAACTAAAATGCTAAAATGTTAGGACCAGTTCATTAAAAACTTAGTTTGGTTTGGGTCCAAGTATATGTATGGACCTAAATTGTCACCCATAATTATACATAATATGGTTTAAATGAGTAGGTGGTAATTTCTCTAGTCCTTTTGAAGTTATTTTGTTGTTTAGGAAAGTTACCTAGGAGTGTAGAATAATCCTGTTGATCTAAACCCTTGGATTGAAAGTATGCTATGCCTTGTTGGGCAGAGATATCAGGTGATGGTAGATCAACCCAAGCTTCATTTGAGTCTAATCCATCTCTTCTGCCTAAGAACACTGGATATGATGGTGCACCGGCCTGTTTATTTGTAATCACATGTTTAGTCTATAATCACTCACACACATTGAATAGAATAGAATCGAATCGAGTTATTTTATTACCAAATGGACGGCATCTCGAGCAGCAAGGTTAAGAATGTCTGCACAAGAGACTGATCGAGGCTTACACCGGGCTTCAACCACCTTCTTGATCTTGTCTATAAGTATGAATCCATCCAATCCCTTGTTTTGCGGAGCGTTTTTCTCCGTGTGGGGCCCGTCTAGTAGAATCGATGCATCGCAACCCTGAAATTACCCATCAATGTCAATTATTAAACCCATGTGGTTCTTTTTCTATGAATCATGGGGCTTGTTGCATGTAGGGGTGACAATTGGGTTGAATGGGTCTGGTCCATTTGGGTTGGGCTTAAAGTGGGTTGGATCCAATTTGGTCAAATGTCAAAAAATATGTATTATAGTTAGATTCAGTAAGGACACAAAGTGGATCCAGTAAGGACCCTAAATGAATCAAAGTGGTGTAAGTGATTGCCGTAGAGTATAAAATGTAGATTATTGACAAAATAAGTCGGACCCAATTTGGGCTCAATAGGCTGCTAAAATGTTATGAGCCCAACTCATTGAAAACTTAGTTGAGTTTTAAATTGGAAAAAAAGGTATGGACCTAAATTGACACCCGTTGCTAGTTGCATGGTTATGAGTTATGACTTCAATTTTGTATGCTTAACAGAAAAAATAATAATTATAAAGTACTACTATTTGACTTGATCATTAAATTTCAAGGACTGGACATAATTGTTTACTATATGTAAATGTTGATCTCTGTGTAGATCGACTTTCGTGCATAAAATTAGGATCGACTTTTGTGAGGGCTCAAATTCTGGTGCCAACTAATCATCGACAAATTGACCATTTTAATAGGCTTAGATTTAGGATCATAGGAATTTTTCTGATTATTTCTACGAAACAAGTCCTTGATTGTTGAAGAGTGTAAAAAAAAAACTCAAATCTTGATAAGTCTGTATTATCTTCCGACTCTGAGCAACTTTAGGATCTAATAACTAATAATATAAATAAGTTGGGTATTATTTTTTTGTAAACTGCATTTATGAAGAGACTACTGCAAAATAATTTATATTAATGAATGGGTCGGGTCCATTTGGGTGGGGCTTAAAGTGAGTTGGATCCAATTGGGTCAAATATTAAAAAATATGCATTACGTTGGATCCGGTAAGGAACCAAAGTGGATCTAATTGGGTCAAATGTCAAAAAATATGCATTATAGTTGGATTCAGTAAGGGCCCAAATTGAATGAACCCAAAACTGCATTTAGGATCTGTATTGTTAGCCATGTGAAACAATATGTCACTAAAATGAGAGCTGCAAAATCACAATAAAAAATCTCTGCAAGACATGATTCTTTAAGTGTATATGTACAATAATATATAATTCACAATTTGTATGTATATATTAATTGAAGTGAAAATAAATAGAATTTGATGAAACTTACATTAACCATGCAATCAGCATAGAGCAACTTAAGTAGCTTTCCAGTGATACTTTCACATATTCTTCTAAATAATCACAAGTATTGTGCTTCTTGTAAAAATGTCTCATCAACGGCTTCGACTCCGGTGGCAATGTATAGGCGGCATGCATACGCCCCACGTATAAGCTCAACACTAATGCCGCTAATAGAGATATTACGACCAAATTAACCCCTTCTTTTTTCATTTTCGAATTTAATTTCTATTCTTTTTTTTTTTTAATATAACAAAGAAACTAGCTTTAATATAAACTTTGTGTTATGTATATGTATACTCAAAATTGAGTAGTTATTTATGCCTTATGCAAAGAAAGAACCCTCAATATATAGAGTTTCACGTACCATGGGAACATCATTAATTATGCCAACCTGGAATAGTTATTAAAAAATTTCAGATGTATACTTCATTAATTAGTTTATTTATCTCGATGAATTTATTTATTTGTTTTTGGGTATTAATGGCATGCTTAATGCCACTTGTTTAGGAATTTGGTGAAGATCTTCACGTGGAACAAGGTTTGTAATTTCATCAGATGCGTATGTAATAAGGCTGTTAGTAGATTTGAGGTCATTTCTATTATAGAAATTAAAACCCTCAAAATTAATTAATTAAGTAGATTGCAAGACAATTCATATGTTGTCAACTCGTGAAATCTTTGACCATGGAAAATAAATCTATTTTTTTTTTTGGCTACAAAATACAAGAGAAAATAAATCAATGGTGTTATGATTTATGTCTTTAGGGTGTCAATGGTAGACCTACTATTCAAGAAAATATAAATTGTAAAATTTCAATTTATATATCGTACTTCTATAGAAGACACAATTCTCACTTCGTTAGCCATTTAAATAATTTAATATTTTAGACATATAGTATTTAAGGTTTTTCTTAGCTACGTAACGGATTTATCCCACATATGTTTTTAAAATTGTGGCATTTTAATTAATTTAGATAAAAATAGTATACGCGTATATACATGTTTACTCTACCATATTATGTAAATGTTTGACTTTGGAATTTCCTAAAACGAAGCCAAAAGCTTATGACCAAGTTGAGCAAGTGGCTGTCACAATAGTGTTATAATGTATATTATACTTTTATCATATAATATATAAACATATAGATATATATATAATATATATATATAAACATATATATATATATATATATATTGAGGTTGGCTTATAGAAGATGATAAATTTATCGTCAACTATAATGTACAGAAGAGTTGATAAAGTAAGAACAACTGTAATAGCCGACCACGGAATTAGCACAAATGTTAGATCATTCAAAACATAATATAGTTTCTCCAGGTATTATCCATGCATGTGACCACATATTAAAAACTATTTATTTTATTCCTAGAAATTAAACTAATAATATATTTTATTATCTATCTCTTGCCCAGAAAATTTTAATCCAGGCCTACTTTGACAACATTTGATACATTGACAAAGAAAAAAAATCAAGAACATTTTAATAACAAAAAGAAGAGTTCAGTCCTATACTCAAAATCGAAACAAAAAAAAAATTACATTTTAATATTCAATGGCACATACATTTTCTACTAAATGCTTAATAAAATAGAAAAATAATAATATAATATATGAAAATTTTAAAAGTTATAGGATATAATAAGAGAATTCGAAAATAGTTGGACCCAAACTAAAATTCGGCCTAATTTTTAGTAAAAAAAAAGTTGAATTTGACCAAATATAGTTGGACACTTCCTTTCCTTTTAAAAAATTACACTATAAAGATTGCCAACTTTATGTACTAATATTAATATATATTGAAACATGTCATGTGAGTTCTTTACGCTGTATGAAGTTAAAGTTTCATCTCTTTGTCCTCTTTCTATATTAATTGACAAGATATCTTGATTACAATTAGGAGTAAATATATATAGGCCAATTTCGACTTCATCATTATGTATAAGAAACAAATTAAAAACAAGTGATGTTATATGCCACTGATTATAGTTTATCGATTTTTATATATTTTAAAAATACTAAAATCAGAAGTTCATAACTTGTAAACGCTTTGTACCATAATCCTATTAAAGTTAACTTTGCACAACACTTGGGGTTTAACATCAATCATATTTTTTCATTATTAAAAACTTCTAACATCAAGTTTATTAACATACTTATTGTAATTATTTATATTTAGAGAATATATATATATATATATTGACATAAGTAAGCAATAACATTCTTAGCACACAATTAATCAAGAGAATATTTTTCTTAGGAGTTTGGAGTTATATTTTCAAAGTTTTTTTTATTGTGGCTGCCTCATTATTATTATTATTATTATTATTATTATTATTATTATTATTATTATTATTATTATTATTATTATTATTATTATTATTATTGTAGATATTTTGATAATTTTTATTTTCCAGCATATTGTAGGTGAAATTATCTTTTTAAATTCAAAAGTAAAGAGAATTTTAGTCTTTTCTAATTTAATATAATGGTGAAAGTGAAGGAGTTGAGGTTTATACCAATATGCCCAAAAATTTAAATATAGCACTTTGCTCATTCAATCAAGGAAACATTTACTTCTGTAAGAAGTGAGTAATAAATATATTACATACATAGAAACAAACTGGGAGTATAATTCTAATCCTCTGAGTGATTGGAAAAGTTTTAAAATTGGGGATTGTGCATCTAAGGATTTTTCAAATTTTTATATAAAATGTGAGTTTTTGTTAAGTTGAGGGGAAATAATTATTGTGTATAAATTTGACATGCACAATATAAAATTAAACTTCAAAAAAAATAAATATGTTAATTATATATATATATATACATACATGAAAAATAAAAATAATTAAATAATGTCTAAGACTAGTTTATATTTATTTTGATAGTTTAACTTGTTGTGTTGATTTTTTCTTTATTTATTGATACTCGCGTTTTTTAAGAATGATGAACTTACATTCTATATACAAGATTTATACATATATATATAATTTATAAATAGTAAAAATAAAAAATGTACATCTGAATATCATAGTAGCTAGGAATATATTTAAATAATTTGTAGCTTCATAATCACATGTTTTATATATTTATTTATGATTTTTCATACTTTAAGTGAGTTAGAATAAAAAAATTATTTTGAAGTACTAGAAAAATAAAAATATTTTATAAAAAATTCAGATAAAATTTTCAAAAAATAACTTTACGTGGGTATCACATACTCGTTGGACAGATGAATACCAGGAACAATGACTTTCTAAAGTTTGAAGATGTGTGTATTTTTGTTTGTCTGTACATATATATTATATGCAACTACTGGTAATAATGAGAAATTTATATTTCTTTAAGATACGTTAAAGTATGAATGTTCATTAATTAACAAAAAATAGGTAAGTAAGTACAAATAAATAATTTTTCTCCAAAATTCAAAAAATCTTCAAAATAGATGCAAAAACTCCTAATTTCTAGCAATTTCAGTTGAAAGAAAAATACTTAATTACAAGTTAGAAAAGATAGTGTATTATGTTTTCATATTAATATAGTAAGCTAGAATTTGTGAAAAATTATAAGGTTTAAAATCATGTTTAGTTAATTAGGAGAAGTTGCCTAGTACTTGTCTTTTCTGTATCGTTTTTATCATCATCTATTTGTTGTCATTAGCATAGCAAGCCCAAAAATCTTATATATGCTTTGTTATTATACTAAGTAGCAAGACTAAGATAAATTAATTAATGCAGATTATGCTTAATTAATCTCCAATAATTGGTGTTCTGTTGAGAGGCAAACATCACAAAATTATTAAATAATATTTATTTTATCAATATAAATATGATCATTGAAGGTTCTAACTATAATTTTGTCTGCCCGTTTGTTCCTAGAATATGGATATTCTTGCAGTTCCATGCAACTCCAAAAGGAATCAAAGGAATTTCCACAAGCTTTCAATAAATCCAAGTATACAAAATGCTAACAGCATCAAATTTTAACATTTTTCCAAAAAATAAATAAATATATATATATGTATATGATTACTCGATCCGATATATTTTATATATTGCTAAATTATATATGTGGTTAAGTAAATAAAACATTCCCAAAATTATATTCACTTACGATAGATATATCTTATATATTTATCCACATATATGGTATATATGAAAACATAAATTAAATAAGTGTTCAATTCTGCTAGGAAAAAGATTTTCCTACAGGTCTGTAAGATTTGAAAATCTTACAGACCATTTCCAGCCACAAATTGTGGCTGGAAGAAACCTGCAACCTGCTATGCAGGTTGCATGCTTTTTTTATTAATTAAATAATTTATATTATTTGTATTTCATATTCAACCCTTATATTTTGATTTATTTATACTTTTGCCTCTACTTATAATTTTTAAAATATATGATAATAACAATTTATGACATAAATTATTGTAGCTATTGAAAATTATACATTGAGTAAAAACTAGCCGATAATAAATATAGTAATATATTTGTGTTATTAAATATATAAATTGTCGGTAAAAAATCAATTGACAAATAATGAATATTAATCTATTTTTGCAATTAGTCTATTGTCAATAAACACGATTGTGATGTATATAATCATACAATTAGTAGGTGTATAAATTATAATTATATATTTTATATTTGAAAAATATTAAACGAAAATAAAATTCATATTTGATAAATTTATGTAACTAGTACTATAAAATAGAATACATTGAAAAATAATGTAATTTAAGATTAACGAACTACAAAAATCTATCAATTTAAAAAATTTATATTATTGATTCAATAAAGTTAATAAATTCAATATCTAAATTGGATTGAATCTCTCTTGTATTATTTGTTTATTTAGGCAAAAATAATTTTTGGAATTAGTGATCTTCAAATGCAATAAAATTAAGAGTTTAATTATAATACAATTTTAACCAATAGAATTTAAGGTGAATAAATAAAATAATAAAAATTGAAGTGGGCCTTTTGTACAAAACTTTTTTCCTTAGAGAATCCACCGGCTGTCCAAAGCTAATCTCACAGAATCTGTGAGATTAGCATGGTTGATTCTGCTAATAACCAGTAGTTAAGTCAACCTAATCATTTTTGTGAACTCATGAATGATGTATGTGCTTGCAAATTTTAATAAGTGTTGAACATGATTTGAAAGATGTTGACAATAGTAATAATGGATGAATATATTAAAAATGTTAATTTCATAATAACCTCTACAGATTGAAAGAATTGAAATATATTGTCACCAAAATGAACACAAACAGTTTGACTTTGAGTACAATATTAGTGAACTGAATAATCAAATATGGGCTTATTAAATCATAACCCACTAACCCTAATTTCAAATAGTAGTGAGAATTTACTATTTATTACATTCTCATTCTTCTGACATATATTTTTGTTCTCTCTTTCTTATCTTATGTGAGAATCATCATAACACATGAGCCTTAAAGTCTAAAGAAGCTTACACATGGATAAAACTTCCATTATCACTTCAAAAGAACCCATCTTTCTACATGGTATTATCAACCCTAAAAACATCAATGAAAATCAGCTAGAAATATCTACAAGCGGCGGTTCGCCGGAATCTGTGGAGGCTGGTGGTGGAAAGTGGGCGGCAAAGCTGCTGAAAGACTGCGCCACCGCCCTGTCGGAAAAGGATTCCGGCAAGATTCACCACCTTCTATGGATGCTAAACGAGCTTTCATCACCCTATGGAGATTCTGATCAAAAGTTAGCATCTTATTTCTTACAAGCACTCTTCTGTAAGGCTATGAATTCTGGCCCTCGTTCTTACAAAACCCTAATCTCCATAGCTGAAAAAACCCACACCTTTGACTCTGTAAGAAAATTGATTCTAAAGTTTCAAGAGGTGAGCCCTTGGACAACTTTTGGCCATGTTTCATCAAATGGTGCCATTTTGGAGGCCTTAGAAGGTGAAACCAATCTTCATATTATCGATATGAGCAACACTTTGTGTACTCAATGGCCAACTTTTCTAGAGGCATTAGCAACGAGATTCGATGATACCCCGCGATTAAAGCTTACTATTGTTGTAACCACAAGCATCGTAAAATCCGTTATGAATGAGATAGCCCCAAGGATAGAAAAATTTGCTAGGTTAATGGGGGTGCCCTTTGAGTTTAAGGTGATTAGTGGGCTAAACCGATTAACAAAGGAAGGTTTAGGGGTTCAAACGAATGAAACCGTTGTAGTGAATTGTATAGGATCTTTGAGAAGAATAAACGTTGAACAACGAAGAGACGTTATCGAAATGATCAAATCTCTAAAGCCTAAAGTTGTGACAATTGTAGAAGAAGAGGCCGATTTTTCGAGCTATAAAAATGATTTTGTCAAGTGTTTTGATGAATGCCTTAGGTTCTATACAACCTATTTCGACATGTTAGAAGAAAGTTTTGCACTTACAAGCAATGAAAAGTTGATGTTAGAAAGAGAGTGTTCAAAGAGTATAATTAGGGTTTTGGCTTGTGATGATGATCATGAAGAGGAATCTGAGAGAAGAGAAAAGGGAATCCAATGGTCCAAAAGATTCCTCGAGACGGGATTTTCGAGTATCGGTTATAGCGACGATGTTTTAGATGATGTAAAGGCATTGCTCAAGAGATACATAAGTGGATGGTCATTTGTACAACAAGGAGAAGATTCTGCAGGAATCTATTTGACATGGAAAGATGAACCTGTAGTATGGGCTTCAGTAAGGAAACCCTACAAATTTTAATATATGCATCAAAAAATATTCATGATTTAAATTTGAATCTAAATTTAAGTTGCAAAATTTTAAGAGTTATTTGAATTTTTTTTAGTGTTTTTCTTGATTCAAGTCTCAATAGTAGGTGAAACTTTTGTGCTTGGGAGTTTTTGTTTCATGCTTTTTTGCCATTCTGCTTGTTTGAAAGCCCTTGCTCTTGTATTACAAGTATTTTGCCAATGTCAGATATGCTTTCCCTTGATAATTCAATTATTCATAACTGAGTTTAAATTTTTTTTATTGGATTTGGTACATACTTCAATTACATATAGAGCATTATATATATATATATATATATATATATATCTTTATTTGAGTCAAGCATGAAAGTGGATAATTAATCACTATCTTATGACTTCATCAATACAACTAATTTTGATTAAATTATGATTAAATGCAATTTGTTGGCTGCTTAGTGATCATGAGCCTTAAAGGCTTATAAAAGGTGAAGTCTCATGACATTTACAAACATTAGTTTGGTGGACTTTATGTGACGTTTATTGTATGCATAAGAATGTTTGAACATAGAATCCTGAACTTTTTCCTAATTTTTTTTTTTGTTAAAGGACTTCTTTCTAATTAAAAATCACCCGTTTTTAGTAGACTTTGTGGCTATTTATAAATAGGTAGGTTCTAATTAATTAGCACCAAAACAATCTTTCAATGATTCGGAAAATATTTGGAATATATGAACTAAATTTAGTTGTAAAACTAACATAAGTAGTTGCATGAGAAATATATGGAGGAAATACCTTGTATGAGATTTAATCCATGTACGAAAATTCAAATCCACAAAAAAGGAGAAAATGGTTCAAAGCAAAAATTAGATTAGAAAACTTACAAGAATATAGTTGAGAAGTAATTGAAATATATATATAATAAGATTGCAAAAGGCCAATTAATTTCCTAGAGTTTGGATGCTTAAGAATGAATTTCCTAGAAGTACCACCAAAGAAAATATTCTTGTATTGTGATAGATTTATTTCAAGTTCTAATTTTCTTTAATTAAAAAAACTATTGCATTGCAGCTAGAATATTTTAGGCAAGAAATGAAAAAGGAGAAAAAAAAACATTTTTTTTTATATTTTCTTACTAATTAGATGCAAGTCATTTATATTTTATAGTATTACAAACTAGTCAACTCGAATTGAACCCGTTGTTCAATTTTTTCCAGTTATTATCGAGTTTCGAATTATATATTTGAGCTTGATGGATTGTTAATTATGCCAAACTCAAACGAGTTTTAATGGAGTTGCACCTGAATCGAGATTGAATAATTTGACTTTTTTACACATATTTTATTATTTTTACTGATCGAATTTTTTTTTTTTTTTTTATTGATCGAGTCAAACTCGAGACGTGAGTTGACAGAAACTTATTCTATCCTAATTGAAATTACTTACATTCTAGCTAGCCTAGCATATGGAAAATTGGAAGTACAATCTAATCAATATAGATAAACAACAATCATTTTGAAACTAAAAATAGTTGTTAAAAAAAGTACTATAATATTAATCAACTTTAATTAGGCAAAAATTAAGAGGGTCCCCTCTGAATAAATTAGTAGACAATCCGGTGGCTCAGTGGCAAACAAGCGTACACCAAATCAATCCCATTTTTGCCTTTTTGTCCATTCAAATATATACTATAATTTCTTTCGAAGTACAAATAATCATTAATTGCTTTGATTTTCCCTTCTAAATCTAATAGAAATAAATAATATTTTACTATAACTAGATAATTTATTAAGATATAAAATTTGGTATTTTAATAATATATAAAATAATTTGATTTGATAGAGTGATGTATGATACGAATTGAAGAGCATATTTCCATATATACATTAACATTCACAAACATTATATAGTGGGGGCTGAGAGGATACTTTTCCAAAGTTTAGATTAGACTAGTGCTTATTTTTATTTTTGTTACACTTTTCTTTATTGTCCAAATATTATTATATGTCCATCGTATCATATATATATATATATATATATTATTTTGCATTTTGGTAAATCACTTCTTAATGTTTAAATCTTCAATATCATAACGTGCCATTTACCTATTATATTATTAATTTGATATTATGAAAATGGGTAAAAAATAAATAAATTTAGTATCCAAATTTTATCATTAATACAATTTGATATTTTGAGTGTTTAAAAATGATCTATCCATATTTATTAATAATTATCACATCGGTATCTCACTTATGCTTGTCAATTTTTTTAAGAACTATTATACGGCTAACCGTTATTAAGAAAAATATCAAAATATATATTTTGTAAAATTAGAACTTGTATTATGTTTTTTAATTTGTATTTTTAAATCTATTGCTGTCACTTGATGTTTATCTGAAATATATATTTTATGTTCTTATCTAACTAATAAGTTTTTTGAAGTTAACAATGATTTATCATTTAGATTTAATGTAGAAAAATATATTACAAACTAACTTGTTGTTTTGAATTTGTACAACAATAATAAAATGATATAGTTTTAATTGATTATCAATCAATTGAATTGTTTCCTTTTCTATATTAGACTAGAGTTACCCCCGTGCCATGCCATCGGATATTGAACATGTGAAGAAAATATTCACTTAATATCAAGAAAGTGGATAAAAATTATTTTAATCTCGATTTATATTATTAATGCAAATTTGATATTTTGGTTCATAATTGATTTAATTGGCACCCAAAATTATAATAATTGTTACATTTCTACCTCGCTTATATTTGTCAATATATTTTTCTTTATTATAAAACCCTAGCCATTATTATAAAAAAATATCAAATTATATTATGTAAATTTAAAACTTGTATTATGTTTTTTAATTTACATTTTTAGATCCATTGAGCATGATCACTTGATGTTTCTCCAAGTTATATATTTTATGATTTTATATGATGATTTTTTCTAAGTAATAAGTTTATTCTAAGTTAGCAATAAATTATCATTTGGATTTAATGTAGAAAAAGTATTTTATAAACGAACTTGTTATTTTGAATTTTTACGATAATAATAAATTGATATACTTTAATTGATTAAGAATTTAGTTGAATTGTTTTCTTTTCTATGTTAGAATATAGATGTACCTGGCCGACACATATATTAAATATGTGAAAACATATTTAAAATATATATGTATAATTAGATAATTTATTTGTTTACAAGGACAGCATTTTTTCACATTGAAAATTAAGATTTTTATTCTATAACAAAAATTTAAATTAGATGCATTAGTAACTTTGTTGAAAGATAGTTGTATTTAATGTTAATAACTAGTGTGCAATTTGTATTATATACTTAACTTATGAACAGTATAATACATAACAATATGGGACTCTATATTTAAAAATGAACCTTCAAGAAATTGCTTTTAAATTGGTTCAAGTATTTATGGATAATTTGATATCATGTCAATCAATATTTTGAAACTCAGCTCGGACCGACCGGTTCAACCGCTTTGAACTGGAGCCGGTCCTAAAAATGAGCCGGTCAGACTCACAGAACCGTTTTTAGCTCAAACCCGGTCAATTTTACACAAAACCGTTCGATCCACCGGTCGAACCGGTGACCCGGTAAAACTGGTCCCGGGTCAATCGAACCGTCCGGGTTTTTAGAAATACCAAAATTCAAACTTAAAATTTAATTTTCCCCCTCCAAAATCACAAAACCTACCAAACCTCGTTCTATTGTTTGCTACTCTAGTATGAAGTTCTCAAAAAACCTTTCAAACAAATCAAATCAAAACATACTATTAATAAAAGTCTATTTTTTTTGTTTTAGTTTTTTGTTAGTTTGTAAATTGTTGGAATTCTTATAAGTTTTTTTTTCCAAAGTTGTTGGTTTTGTTATACAATATGTAGTAGTTATGTCATTTGTAATATAAAATATTTTGTTCATGAATTTGAAAATTATATCATTTAATCATAATTTTGCTTGTTTACTAAAAAAAATTCTCAATTTTTTTCCAATAATTTTACTTGCTTACTAAAAAAATTCACAATTTTTCCATTATTTTGGTATAACTATATGGACTGAAAATTATTTTGAATATAGGAAATCACATATTTTTTATATATTTAAATTTTATAATAAATATTAAAAAAATTATTAATATTTATTGCTTAATTATGACATCATTGGTTCGACCGGTGTTGACTCAACGGTTGAACTAGTAACCCGTGACCCAATAAATTTTCCAGTTCGATAAATGAGTTGGATTTCAAAACATTGATGTCAATAACAATAATTGACAGTATATATATCTTCCATGTGAAACGATAGATAAAAATTTGAAAGAATAATGAATTCGAATTGTATGGACAATAAAAGATAACAGTAATAACAGCGTAGCTCATTCTTCCTATAACCAAGAAACTAAAGTGTGTACAAAACTTGAAATTAAAAGTAGTAATTAACTTATATGGTAATAATTGATCATGCAACTATATCAATAATAAGGTATAATTACATTCCACTCCTTAAATTATGGACAACATTCACATCTCACATATTTTCCTATACCTATTTTTCTGTTAAAATTTTCAATTAAAGACTAGAATGCCCTTATGTTAAACTAAAAATTGTTGAATATTACTAAATAATGCATTGAGAATTAAAAAAAAAAAAACAATATAACTGTGCAACTCCTAAACAAAAATTAAATAAAAAACATTTGCTCTCGATTTATCACAAATTCTCTTAGGTGATTCAACAAATTGTTGTGTCCAAAAAATATTTAAGGAACTTCTATTGTTAATTCAAATATTTAGTATAAACATAAATAATTCTAATCTACATTTCTTGTATTTTTTTTAAATGTTAATGTGTGAAGTGAATGTGTATATGAGTGATAGTTATATAGGAGATTGAAAAAGTAGAGTTAAAAAAAAGGGAATTGAGATGAAAATTTGGTGAGTTAAATTTATTTTAAATTTTATATTTTAAAATCATGAAAATGGATTTTGAAAACATAAACAAACAATGCCTTAGGCTATGTTTGTTTATGTTTTTGGAATGAAATTTTAAATTTTTCTCGGAAATTGCGTACTATAGAAATTCGTGTGAAAATGGTAGGTGTTTGTTTATGTTTTTAAAATTAAGTTGAAAGTTGTAAGAGATGTCAAATCAGTAGTGATAGGTAGATGGATGATGTGTAGAATAATTATATTAGTGGTGTATATAATGATTATGTAAATTAAAAATAAAAAAACATGGATAAAAAATTGTAAAATATGAAAGAGAAAGTGAAAAAATGATTTATAATAAATGATTTGATAGATAAAAATTGACGTAGAAACCTCGTTATCTTTTTGTAATCTTATTTATACGAGTATTAATATTATTTTAATAAAATGTAATAATTTCTTCAACGAAATTGCTATGTTAACTAATATGTTGTTACTGAGAAAAATAATATTTAAAAGCATATGTTGATGTGCAGAATTGCAAATGCACGAATTATCGTGTGAAGTTTTCACCACCAACTCATCACCCCACATCCCCAAATGTGTTGTGTAAAATTGCATATTCCTAATTCAGTTTATTTAGAATTGCAACCTTATTACGTATAACATAATCTATTACATAATAACTTTTACATAATCATCGCGCGTGTAATTAACATATATGTTACCCTTTTACCAATAATATTCGCACGAAAAACATTTAAATCATTAATTTCATGACGCTCACCATGTGACATAAATTTGAATACAAATCCTAATAATTCAATAGTTATGTTTTCCATTTCAAAATGTCACTAATAAATAAATAGGCTGAAAAAAAAAAGGTTATGAACCAAACCCAAGCCCAAAATTGAAGGCCCAATAAGATATGGGCTACAACCTAGAAAAGCTATTTGGATCATTTAGAAAACTAAGGCCTATTAGGTTAGGGTTTTATTCTATTTGCATTTGAATTTTGGCGTACATATAAAAACTACACTAAACTGTTTAGTCCCTCAAAATTAGGGTTTGGAAATTGAGCGCCTTCTTTAGGACTGTTGATCAGTGCACCCTCCATCTCCACAATGGTACCCCCTTCATCTCTTTTGTGTATCTTGTTCATTAGAAGATATGTATATCTTGTCATAATTCATTCGGATTTTCTGTAGTTTTTTGGGTTTAGGGTTTAGGGTGAAGATAAAGAGGAGCAAAGATGCTGTGAAATTCAAGGTTAGGTGCTCAAAGTACCTCTACACCCTCTGTGTCTTAGACACTGAAAAGGCCGACAAATTGAAGCAATCCCTTCCACCAGGTTTGAGTGTGCAGGACCTGTAAGCTCGAGTTTGTCATCACAAGATTGTAGAATCTTGAAAGATATTTGTTTGCAAATTTTGTTTTTTAAAATTTGGTTTAAATACTCTTGTTAATTGAAATTTTGGTGATCAAATGTTTGATTGGTTTTCATTTTACATTCTTCAATTATTTATCCATTCATAACTATAGCTTAGCATATTTGCAAACGAGAAATTGGTATGATTTGTTTTGTTTAAGAATTTTGGGCAGGATAGAGGAAATATAAAAGCTAGTTTGTTTATGTTTTCTCAAAAATTGTGTGCTATTGAAATTTATTGAAATTTGTGTGAAGATGGTAGGTGTTTGTTTGTGTGTTTAGGGAAAAATCTATATTGGTGACAAGATAAACCATCTTGTGTTAAACCACCCACCCCCAAAGTGTATTTTGTGGTTGGAACTGGACTGTGATCAATAGTCCCTGTCCAGCATAGAATCTCCCATGTTTTTGGAATAGATTAAAAGTTATAAGACATGTCAAATTAATATTGATAAGTTGATGGTTGTTGTGTATAATAATTGTGTTAATGGTGTATATAATGATTATGAAAATAAAAAATAAATAAATATAGATAAAAAAAAGTGTAAAGTATGAAGGAGAAAGTGAAATAATGATTGATTTGATTGGTAAATGTATAAAAAGTTGTATATATGATTAATAGTTACACTGCATGGACACTTCAAAAAATCACAACTAAAGATGTCAAATGGGCTGGGTTGGCCCGTGGGCTGAGTTGGGTCGGCCCACAAAATTTCATGATTTGGGTTGGCCCAGCCCAGCCCACGTAATGTCAAATATCTTTTTTTGGGAGTTTAACTATCAAAAGATTCATGGCATCATGTGATACCTCCGCATAATATTTTTGTAAGCTTTTCATTTTGTTTAGACTGTTTTATATAATTATCAACTATCAAGTTTTGTTGGGTATTTTATTTTTTAATATTGAAATTGATGTTGTGAAAGTTATATAAATTATTTCATATTCATGAATTTTTCACAATAGGAAAAAGAGCATGAGAGTTAAAAAAAATCTTATTATATATTTATAGTATTTGTATACATTTTGTGTCTATTTGACGTTACTCACCAATTTTATAATCTATTTTTATATTGATTTGTTTGGTTTATTTATCAAATGCTCATAATATATTTTGTTGTTTAATATTTTAATGATATTTTTTTATTTAAATATTTCTTTATCTACTACATTGAAGAGGTTCAAGGTTCTAATTATATACATCATATATATTTATAGTGCAATATTCTAATTATCTATTGACTTGAGTAAATGGTAAAAATATTATTTTCCTAAAAAACATTATTTAACATATTTCAGCTATATGATATAATTCAAATACCCAGCAATCATTGGAGTAAACACTGGAATTTATTTGTATAATATTAATTAACTTTTATTAAAATTCAAGTTTTGATCAACCATATTGTTGTATATATTTTCTATTTTATATATTTGTTCCACATATTTCTGTTAATTATAAATATAAATTCAAATTAATGACAATTTTTTCATGTAAATTCAAAATCCTTAAAATGAAAATGCCTTGAATTTTTTCATGTATATTCAAATATTTATCTCAATACTATAACAAATTCCCGAGCAAACTATAAGCAAGCACTAACAAATTATTTTTATTACTAATTTAATTTATATATTTGTTCGTGACATATTTTGTCATTTTGCCCTCATATGTTCTTTATACAAATATGAGAATGTTGGTTTTTATTATAATGTTTAACCAATGACTATCGTTTATTAGCTTTATTACAATTAGCATTTGTTTGTATCACAATGTGTTTGAGAAATGTCTTAAATTTTATTCTCAAATAAAAATAATTATACATTAAAATATTTATAACTTGATCAAAATAGTATTAAATTTCTGTAATTTTCATCATTTATATTATTAATTATCATAATTTAAATTTCTATAAATTAACTTCTATAATTTAAATTTATGTAATTTCCGTAATTTCTATTATTAAATCCTATATTTTAAATTCCGTAATTTAAGTTTGGGTAATTTTCATAATTTGAATATATTAAAAGATTTTTGTAACTTGCCTATTTGAGTGATTTTCGTAATTGAACTTTCATAATTTAAATTTTTTATTTTAAAAAGTACAACCTTAATTCTTGGGCCACAATGCTTAAAAAGTACAAAACCTAAATAGCTTTGAATATATTAAAAGATTTTCGTAACTTGCCTATTTGAGTAATTTCCATTTAGATTTTCGTAATTTAACTTTCATAATTTAAATTTTTGTGATTTCCATAATTTATAGTATTAACTTCCATAATTTAAATTTATGAAATTTAATTTTATAATTTCATTATGAAATTTAATTCTATAATTTAAATTTCTATAATTTAACCTTCATAATTTAAGTTTCTGAAATTTTTGTAATTTTATTATTAGATTCCATATTTTAAATTTTCGTAATATAATATTCGTAATTTAAGTTTGTGTAATTTCAATAATTTGAATATATTAAACGATTTTTGTAACTTGCCTATTTGAGTAATTTCTGTAATTAACTTCTATAATTTAGATTTTCGTAATTTAACTCATAATTATGTAATTTAACTTCCATAATTCAATTTTTTGTTATTTCCATAATATATATTATTAACTTTCATAATTTAAGTTTGCGTAATTTTCATGATTTTAATATATTAAAAGATTTTTGTAACTTGCCTATTTGAGTACTTTCCATAATCAACTTCTATAATTTAGATTTCCGTAATTTAAATTTCTGTAGTTTCCATAAATTTATATTATTAACTTCCATAATTTAAATTTATGAAATTTAATTTGTATAATTTAATTTGAAATTTAACGTTCACTCTATTGTTGTTGACTTTCTTATTATATTGTTTAACCATTATCTATTGTTTATTAATTTATTAAAATTATAATTAGTTTGTACACGACATTTGCGAAAAAGGTCTTTAATATAAAATTACTACATTAAAATAATTCAAATTGGAATACTATAATATTCTTTTTATAAATTATATTTAAATTAATATAGCCCTTGCATTAGCACGAGTTACACTCTAGTGCATTATATATTCAAAAGTCACATGCATCTACTTTTTTGTTATTTGGTTAGTTCATTGTATTTACTTTATTTGACCAAATAAATTTATCATACAAGTAGATAATTTATTTTTTAAATATTAATATTAATTCATTGCATGCATATTTGTAATTAATATTTAATTGTTAATGCATTCAATATTCAAAAGTCCCATGCATCTACTTTTTTGTTATTGGGTTAGTTCGTTGTATTCACTTTAATAATAAATAAGTTAGTTTACTTATTATATATATTATTGTGCATATTTTGACAACCTTATTAATAAGTTATCTTATATTTTTATTGTGCATATTTTGACATCTTCGAAAACAAGACATTTTTGCTTACCCGAATAATCTCACAGTCTCACTTACTTACTTCAGGTATAGTGGCCTCGTTAGGCTTTTTAGAAACATGCTTTCTTGTGAGCAAAGCTTTATGTGCTTAGCTTATCATGGTTGTGAAAATGGGAATTTGGGTGTTTTTCAAGTTAAATTGAGTGCATATTTTTGTTTTCATCCAGGATTATTGGCTTTGAGAGATATTTTGTGGGGATTTCAATGGATTTTTCATGACAAAGCCCGGTTAGGAGATTCAGGGAGATTAATAAGACTATTAATTGAAAATTAAAATCTTGAGATCCAGAAAAATGGAGGAATTTCACACCATTGAAGGGATAAGGGAGATTAGAATCAAGAACATTTTTTTCCACAATATATCACAAAAAGATCAAAACCTGGAACAAGAATTGAATGAAGATTAAGTTTTACAGTTTGATTAGCAGAACTCAGAAAAGCAATACTACATAATTTGCTAAAATTCCAAAAGAAATCCAATGAGAGGGAAAAGGGGAAACCCAGATAAAAAAACAGAATTGAAAAAAATAAACATATTAGATAAAAGGCAAAAAGGGAATTAACCGTCCTGCCGTGATCGATGCTGGTCAATTTTTGAGAAATTATATAGAGAAATAACTTATTTAAGCTAATGAGAATGGGTAGAAATAGAAGAGAAAAAAATCTCGGACAAGGAAAAAATAAGGAGAAAGTAAAAATTGAGGAAAAGTATAAAAGAAAACATTCAACATTCTTTCTAATTCTTCAAGTGCTTTTTCAATCTTTTATAATTTTCATTTGTTTTTCCTCTTTTATTACTTCGATATTTGTTTCTTTTTATATATTTGATTTTTGTTTATGAGAAATTAGGAGTGTTAATAAATATCCGAACTGCTCGAATAAAAAATGCCGGTTTTCTTTTTTTTCTTTCAAAAAATTGGATATGGTTCGGTTTTCAAATTGGGTAACTAAACTTAATCAAAAATCCAAACATATAACATTTATTAATTATAAATAAAAACATAAAAAATACAAAAGAACAAGAAAAATCAAAAAATTGACTCCAAATCAATAGTTCATAATTTGCAAACAAAAAACTAGCAGAAAAATATCATATATTCATTTTTTTAAAATTTTGGTTGGTTCAAAATAGAACCTAACTGAATTGAATTTTTTCAATTCGATTTACTTTCAGAGAATGCTATATTTCTAAATACATTTATAAATAAAAAACATCTCATTCCACCACAAGATTCCTAAATAGTTCGTAAATGTTTAATTGATTAAAATTATATTACGATTATGTCTAAGAATACTGCTCATGTTAGTATTATATAAGGTTTTGGGTAGCATCAAAGTTTAATATTTCACTAACAACATAAAGTTTATTAATCACAAGTTATATCATATAATTATTCAATTATTTAACTGATATGTCATAATGTATTCATACTAAGAGAAATTGCACTTTTGATCCCGGGCAGTGTACTTTTAGACACAATTATTGTGAGACATATATTTAGTATCATATGATAAAGTTCTTTGTAGAAATGATAAAAATCATTATCCAACTTTTAGAATTTGCATAAATTCTATGTAAAACTTAGATAAAACCTTTCATTTAAAAAAATATATATATATAATAATTAGAGGGGTTCTTTGCTACTCAAATTTAGAGATTGAATTAGTTGGAAGAGGAGGTATTCGAGATGGTAGTGACGAACAACTGGGGCATAAGAAAGGAACTGTAGCTGAGAATATTCCATTAGATGGTGGTGGAGGTGCAAATGGGGAGTGGAGAAAAGGAAGGTACAACTTAGTGGGTAGGGACGCGGGGTGGAGTGTGTTGTGATATTTTATTTAGTTGGAGGAGAAAATGTGAAAACTTCTGTAAATTGGTATACTACAATCAGTTAGCAACTTGGGTTAAAGCGAGTATGTGTGCTAAATAGTTGCTAGCGTCCATTATGTCAACTCTCCCAAGCTATGGGCCAAGTTGTAAAAAATGGTGTTAATACCGCTTTTCATCCATAATATCGAGAGTTGAGTGCTACAAGACAAAGTGCTATACGTCCAGAAGTCACTTCTTGAGTTAACAACACAACTGTTATGTATGTTGGGGCGATCTTTTAAACTTGTGGGAGTTACCGCTAGAGTTATAATCTCTGACAACGAATGTTAAATAGTATCAAACCGCCACAAGGACTTCAAATTCTAAAGAATGGATGACTGTAAATATCCCGTGTCCCATATGAAAATAAAATTAAAAAATTACACTTATAATAAGCTTTGGTCACATTGAGTCAACCTGCATCCTATGGGCTCGCTGGTCTAAAGTGCGACAAATGGTAGTACATGAAACCCGAGGGTACTTTTTCCTTGGAAAACCTACCAGATATGTATTAGGAGCGATCTTGCAGTTTATAGAAGAAATGCAACAAAGATGTTTCATGTCCAACCAATTGTGATATCCTACAGTAGTTATAAGAGAAAATGTGAAAAGTATAAGTTGGTATAATAGACTTCTGTGCAACTTAGATTAACCATTTTAGAGAGTGAATAATTGCTAACGAGCTCATTATGTTGTGTCTCATTCGCTAAACCCCACCATATAGCATGGCGTGACAAGGGTAGAGCTTGTGACAAGGTGTGATTGCGATGAGCTTTTCTCAAGTTTCATACAACTCATAAGGAATTATACAATTTTAAAAAGTTATACAATTACATATATATAAAATATAAATCTTCTGGCTCCAAGTCTCATTTTATCACAATTTCATAAATCAAAGGATGATAAATTTTTACTTTTTAAAATACTTTTTCGCATTTTAATTTGATCTAAATGAAGAAAGAAGCTCAAATTAAGAATCAAATATTGCACAGATATTGATTAATCAAATTTGATGTTTTACTAATTTATTTTTAATTAACTTTTTCAAAGGAAAAAGGCCTACAATTAAGCCTTCAACTAATACACCATTTTAAATTTGATAAATTTGATTAAAAGAGCAGCATGACTAAAACCATTTCATATAAAATAAAATGCTTATGTAGTAAAAAAAATTAATTTTTGATCATTTTTGTTACTAAGTAATTGTCATTTATTAGCAAATTCCATAAAACTTATACTCATTGTTTTTAAGATACTTACTTAATAAGAATATGTATTCCACCATAATTATGTTAACTTATGAACAAAATCTTTGTTAATGGAATTCGTTTAAAGAATTACGTTAAAATCAAATAAACTTCAATTAACATCAAAATAACCATCTTAAATATGGGACCCCAAATGCATTTTGTTTGACTATGAACGTTTAACATTATCAAAAGATTCATAAGGAATCAACAACTAATTATAGTTGTTCAAGATCAAATTGATTGTCTGCACAATTTCATTTCAAACTTTTATCAAATAAGTTAAGCATAAATATATCATTATTAATCATATATGGAATCTGGTAATGATAAACCTCGATTATACGTATTTTTTAGCCTAAGATTAGTCATTTCTATATCATTTTATGTTATGATTTATACCTCATATGCGTTTAATAGTTTTGTTACATGTTTGTATGGAAAAATCATTAATTTCGAGAAAGTAACGAAAAACGTATGAAAGGAGATACATGGGTGCTATTTGAAAATACAATCATATATTGGTCTACAGACCTCCAATGTTAATGATCTTTATATATTTGGAAAGCTAAGACAATTACCTAAACGTTTTGTGAAGACGACAAGATCCGATTCAAACGTTTGAAGGCTCGAAAGTTACAAAATATGTTCTGTCCGAACCAAATATGGCAATTTTAGTAGAACAATCATACCTTGAGTTCTACAACTTGGATTGGATCCTAATTAGTTGTATTTTAAAGCTACGAAATAGATCTACAACTTTGTAGAAGACACTAAAGTCAAATTCGTAAGGTAAGGTAGTCAAATAAGCGATGCAAATAGCGTTCAGACGCTGTGTAATCCAGCGTTCGGACGCGGAAGACAGAAAAGTTTTTGCCTCCCGCGTTCGAACACCGAATTACACGGCGTCTGAACGCCCAATTACACGGAGTCCAGACGCCGTGTTTCTTGGCGTCTGAAAGCCAATCGCAACTGGGTGCCCATGATCGGATTTTTATATTTAGTTCTAGGTATAAATACCCCTTCCAAACATTGTATTAGGGTTCGAACTTTATTTCTTTGATATTGATTGTAAAGATTAGAGATTGAAGAACAAGATTCGAGAATTTATTGTAAACGAGATCTTTCGACAACGGGTTTTATCGAGTTTATCTTTTTAATCTCTTTTAATTCTTGTCTATCTATCATGTTTACTTTTATTATCGTTGATTGTGCTTTTGCATCTATGGAGTAATCCATCTTATTCTGGAATTGGGAATAGCCCGATAATATGTTATCAGCCTGAATTATATTATTGTTTACGTTACACCGCATATGCTTATGATTTGAATTCTCTGTTTTTAATGCTCGTGAATTTGCTGGCACATATTTACATGTTCATAGATTTTAAGTGAAGATTCTGAAAGGTGACATCTAAATCGGAACCCGAGAATTCAAACCTAGTATCCTAAATCACGAAAGTAGTTTTAGGTCTTTTGAGGAATCGATACATTACCATAGAGATTAATGAACTCGAGCTTAGTCTAATCATCACGAAAGTAATTGATTAATTAACTTGGGTAAATTGTTATGCTTCGATAGAAGGTAATAAGTATCATTGGATAATGTCCTTTATAAATGGTGATTGTAACTGAATTGATTGTATGATTTAATTGATAACGTATGTCGTGGTGAAACCTGATTCTGGAATTACTAATCCAATATAATCAAAACCAATTTTTTTGCTTCTGTTTAGTTTTTTTTACAATTTATCTCGTGTTTTCATTAGGCTTAGATTACTGATAATTTATATAATTAGTACTTGATTATTCAGTCCTCGTGGAAATGATATCTTTTGTACTACACCGAAATCATGCGCTTGCGGTAGGCACATCAGGTAAGTAAATTATTGCATAATCAACAAAGAAAGCTTATGGAACAAGGTTTAGAGAAATTATTGATTCATTAAGATCATACAAGGTTATTATGGGCAAAGTTGTAATAAGTGATATCAATACCGTTTTTCATCCAGAATATCAAGAGTTTAGTGCTACATAACAAAGTGCTATACATGCAGAAGTCAATTCTTGGGTTAACAACAAAAATTATTATGCATGTTGGGGCGATCTTTTTCAACCTGTGGGGATTATCAGTAGCGTTTTGATCTCTGATAACGGATGTTAGTATCAAGTCGCCACGAGGATGTCACATTCTGAAAAATGCATGACTGTGAATATCTCATGTCCCGTATGAGAATAAAACTAAAAAATAAATTCATTATAAGCTTTGGTCACATCGAGTCAATCTGCATCCTATGGGCTCGCAGGTCTAAAGTGCGACAAATGGTATTACATTCAACCCCGAGGGTACTTTTGGCTTGGGAAGCCTACTCGATATGTATTAGGGGTGATCTTGCAGTTTAAAGAAGGAATGCAACATAGATGTAGCATGTCCAACATTGGTGATTGTGTATCCAACCTTTGTTAAAAGAGGAAATGTGAAAAGTATAAGGTGGTATAATAGACTTCTCTAGCAACTTAGAATAACCATTTCAGATAATGAATAGAGATATGAAGTAATTGCTAACGTGCCTATTATGTTGTGTCTCATTCGTTGGAAGGGCAGAGCTTGTGACAAGGTGTGATTGCAATGAGCTTTTCTCAAATTTTACACAACTCATAATAAATTATACAATTTTAAGAAGTTATATAATTACAAATATAAAAAATTCCAGGCTCTAAGTTCTCATTTCTATTTGTAATTACTAAAATTGTAGACTTGATGGTAAATATACAGTGTCAAATACAATTACAAAGGATGGTAAATTTCTATTTTCTAAAATACTTTTTTACATTTTAATTAGATCTAAATGAAAAAAAAAACTCAATTTAAGAATCAAATACTACAGATACATTGATTAATCTAATTTGATGTTTTATAAATTTATTTTTAATTAATTTTTTCAAAGGAAAAAGACCTACAATTAAGCCTTCAACTAATACACCATTTTAAATTTGATTAAGATGGCAAAATGACTAAAACAAAATGCTTGCATAGTAAAATATAATTATTTTTTTATTATTGTTCCTAACTAAATAATTGTCAATTATTAAGCATATTTTATAAAACTTATACTCATTAATACATAAAAGAATATGTATTTCACCATAATTATGTTAAATTATTAACAAAACTTTTGATAATGGGATTCATATTAAAGAATTACGTTATTCATATGAACTTAAATTTATATCAGAATAACCATCTTAAATTTAGGACCGCAAATGCACTTCGTTTGACTATAAAATTTAAACATAATCAAAAGGTTGGTAAGGAATCAACAACTAATTATAGTTGTCCAAGATATCGATTTTCTTCACAATTTCATTTCATTTCATTGCAAACTTTTATCGAATCAGTGAAGCATAAACATATCATTATTAATCATATATGGAATGTGGTGAATAAATACCTTGGTTAAATTATGGTGATGGTTTTTTCAATGTTGAAAAAATTTAATTTATTGAGATATCTTATTCAATATATATATATATATATATATATATTATGTTAATGTATTCTCATTTTATTACCTCCTATTATATAAATATCATTCAACCAAGTATAATTTTGCTACAGTGTTAGATACATCATATGTTTTAACAATTTTAGTCTTAAAAATTAAATCATCTTTATGAGCAGAATAATATTTTTCTGGCTCATGGCCTTCAAAATAGCTTTAGGAAAAATGATTTGAATGGAATCAGAATACGACGGCCTGGTGAGAAACAATATTTTTCTATGATATTATTATTTTATTTTTGGTACATAAACTTTTAAGCTCATCATACACACGTTTTACTTCTTCAACATTTTGTATAAATGAAAATAATTCATTCAATAGTAGTCTATTAAACAAGATGAAGAACATCATTACTCAACCTATTGTAATTATGGGAAAATGTAATCTATGTTTAACTTGAAACACATCGAGTGATCGTCAGAAAAATAATGTTATGCTTGCTTTGAAAAATAAAAGAAGTTATGATAATAACATCTAAAAAACTGAGACTACATACATCCAACTTTAGATGAAAAAAATTCAACTATATAAAGAACTCTAATGGAGCATAAAATAATTATTATCATTAAGTAATATTGTATTTAGTTAAAATAATTATTAAAATTTTAAATACATGAAAATTTTAAATTGAACACGTGCAACACACGTGATCTTTACTAGTCTCAATAAAAGAATGGTCACAATTCGTCTCAATTTTAATTGGCGTAATTGGTATGTTTTAATCAAAGATACTAAAATTATGCCAATGAAATATATTAATTTGGATTCCTTCATTTACTTTTCTAATTAACGGGTTTATAAATATCAAAATTGCTTAATAAATGCGTATAATCTATTTCTTGTGATTCCTAAATCGAATAAATGTTTTGACTAGAGCTTAGATATCTACATCAAATATCAAACTTTTGTATGCAAAAAATATAATACCTTCTTAGTTTCAAAATGTGAAAAGCTACCTTGTTTCAGAATGAAGTTAAAGGAAATAAGCCCAATTTTTAATATAGTGATGCTATATACCACCGTTTATAGCTCAGAGTTTTTTCACTTCTTTTGAATATGGTAAAAGTTATGGGCATTAAATATATTTGACATGATCTCCGTAATTTATGTTTACTATAATAAACAGATTCCTTACCATACTTATTGATGGTGATAAATCGGTGAAAAATAAAAAGTGGTGTATAGCATTTCTTTTCTTATAGTGAGTACATGCAAATCTACAATTACAATATTCTAACGTGAGATTTTGTCTGAATCAAGTAGCCTACTTGAATCCAATATTGAGTTAATTATTTTACTATATATATGAGCTACCCTTGAACACAGACTTGATAATTCTTGAGGGTGACAAAATCTAATTTTAAATTTTTACAAACCCAAAAGTAGAGACAATAAAAGGTTGAGCCATTGCCCTCGATCCGTCCCTAACTAAAACAGCCACTCTTCCTCAGCCAATGATGGATAAAAACTCCTATTTACTTCACCTCCACATGATATTGTATCAAGAACAAAGGGTTCAGTCCAGAAAGTACTCACAACATCTGGAAAAAATTCCACTTTATCTTCGACATTTTGTTGTTTTTCATCAACACAATAAGAAGATAGAAAAGATCCATCTGAATCACTTTCGATTGTCGACTGTTGAAGGTTCGAGTAGTTACTCAGGTTGGTTGGTTCATCAGAGGCTAGCTTTTGTTGATCATCATGATATTGAGGTTCAGATAATTCGAAAACTTGATGATTTACATTAAAATCTCTTGAACTTAATATTGCCTTTGTTTCTTTATTAAGACGTTTCTTCACATGCCCGTGCCAAAAATTCTTAATTCTATTGTCCGTTCTTCCAGGTAGTTTTGATGCAATCGCTGACCATCTGAGACAAGATACCACAAATTTATTTTATTATTTTATGGAATTCTATCATTTTTTGAGTAATTATTTTAATCTATAACTTACAATGTTACTCGATTGAAACATGTTTCATAAATTAAAATGAGAGTATGGTCTATTCTAAAATCATATTTTACCTCATATCATATTTCATCTATACATGGTATATGTATAAAATCCAGTTCACCATATATCTAGGGTGTAAAATTATACATGTGATGTGCGTATGATAATAAAGTACTAGATGCAACACCATTTTCGAATAAGAATCCAATTGTTACATAAAAATGATAAAATACATGATACAATTATAATTATAATGTCATATTTGGTTGTATTATCAACACATCCGAATCTATCAAGTATATTAATACCGTACTTGTTTCCGTATTTTTCATGTAACTGAATGATGAGATCCTCCTCTTCTAGGTTAAAGCTCCCTTTGTTCAAACCAGGCTTTAGATAGTTCACCCACCGCAGTCTGCAACTCTTCCCACTTCTAAACAAACCTAAGAGTCATAAACGAACTTGCTTTAATGTAATAATTACAAAAATAAAACATGGTAACTAGCTATAATGAAAAATTGTAGAAGTAACCCTAATTTAGTTCCATGTTATAAATATAATCAACATTGTTTGATATGATATTTCATCTTGTTTCATATTAACTGTGGAACCCGAAAACATAAGTATTGTTTCTATTCGTTTATTAACTTATTTCCTTAAAAATATGAAATTAGCATGTATATATATAATGTTTAAAATGAAATATGAAAACATGAAATGAAACCATACCCGCATCCTTAGGTAGCTGTCGCCAATTGGGATGGCCATATCTTTGAATATATGCTCTCAATTTACAATCTTCTTCTTTGCTCCATGCACCTTTTCTCAATCCATTTTTGTCAATACAAAGGCTTCTCACCATTTCCACCCTAATCTTTTTTTTTAATCTCAATTTTTATCTGAAGATACCTTTTGCAAATTGTTTCTTCAACTATGTATATATATTTAGATATATATACACACATATGTGTAACATGTATTATATATATTGGCGAAAAGCCACATGACCAACTTAATTATTCCCCCAATAAATTAGGGGAGCAGCCCTATGCCCCACAAATCCCTCTTTTAAAAATTATATTTCATTTTTTGGATATTAAATTTTGAAGAAATTCTACAATTTTAGTTTAATGAATTCGGTATGATGTACCTCTGTTAATAAAAGTGTTTTACCAAATATATACAATAGAAAGATTACATCGAACTTGATAGTTATACAAAATTTTAAAGTTAATCTTCTAAAATTGGGTCAACAACTTTATAAACTTCTAAAATCAACCTCAATAACTTTAAATGTTTTGCAATAAAGACCCTGGCTGGAATAATATCATATTGGTCCTTTTGGGATTTAAGGTATTCAATTTTGACCCCTGAAAGTTCCACTATTTACTAGAAGTCACTCACAATCTCAATGAAGGTTCTCTTGAAATAATTTAAAAAGGAATAATATCTCGTGAAGAATTTGAACATAGTTCATAAAAGTATATAGCTCGCTGTAAACAATGAAGACGACAAACTTATGATAATTAGCATTTGAAATATTATTGAAAAAGTTATACTTAACTGAAAAAATAAGTATAATAAAATCCAATAGGTCAACTCAACCTAATATATTCAAACATGTTAGCATTATAAGGTGCATTTCATCTTGTATAATGTATGTTATTAATATAATAAAATTTTCAAAAATATACAATTAAATAAAGATGTCCGAGTTATACAAATATTAACCAAAGTATATATCTTACATTCATGAACTAACATAACATACTTTTGTCGTTTCAAATATATATTAATGTCAAATAACCCTGAAAATCACAAAGTGTTATATGATTTTTTGCTAATTTCTTGTCATGTATATGCATGACAAAAGACAGCTCACATCACCATCAACATCTCTTCCCAATTAATCTTAATATATCATAACAAATTTTTATTTGTCTTGTTATAATTATGAGTAATATTAAATTATATGATATAGTGACTGAAACATGAATATAATTTGGAGGGAGAAGATCTACTCTAAATATATATCACATATCATTTAATATCTAATTATTTTGGATTATATATACTTAAATTGCTTACCTTTCACGTCCATCTATGACATGAAATAGAAAATAAACTAAAGATTGGGATTGAGAATCCAAAGTGGGTTATACAAATCAGAACTTGGTAGATTTTTTCACCATATTCTGACTCTATAAAAAATTGATCACGGAAAGTGGATACATAGAACAAGAAAATAAAATATTAATAATAAGATGTTAATTGAAAATATTAACATTTGCACTAATTACATATACTCAGTTATTAAAAAAAATTGTTTTGTGTCACAATAAATATGACAAATTTTAGTAATAAGAATTATATATAAGTACGTACACACTCTTGGAAATAGTTTTTAAGAAAATTTTGTTATTATTTACAATTAGTAATAATAAATAACTAATTATCAAAAGTGATAATTTTAAAAGTTATTGAAACTTATAATTATTGCAAAGTAAATGATTATTATCATGCATTTTGTGTATTTAATTATTTATAAATAATTTTAACAATGTTACTTTCTTTTTTTTTCGATAACAAGGGAAATCCACAGCCGCTATCATTAAGGTACACGCTAAATAAACTTCACTCTTGTGTAATAAACTACAAATCATTCAAAAAAAAATTAACAAGCCTAAGTTGCCCAGCTAACAGTCGATATCTAAGTAACTCCCGCATACGTATGACACTTTGATGTTGAAGCTTAACTCCAAAAAATTTCGCTTGAGCAGCTTTAATACCAATTATTACGCTCGGGCTCGTGAACCCTTTTGACCAGAGATTTACGATTGAAGCAATTTGACATATTTTATGTCATGATTAAAATGAACATTTATTATTACACTTGAATTCATAATCAACTCTACATATTACAATTTTATTTTCCATCATTTCTCCTCATGAGATAAGGATGTGACACTAATTACTAATAATGATGACTTAGAAAGTATTACTAAAAATTATTATTGATAAAAAACAAAATAAAAAAAATATTATTACTCAATAAATATGTTCAATAACAAGTTCAATATATATTATCATTTTAAATTCTGTGACGCATTGTTTTGGTTATAGTAAACTTGGTAAGTATAGCTTGGCACACTTCAATAATGTGCAAGCACGGTCTACTTTTACACTAATTAAACTAATTAGTGAAACTTGAATTAAATAGAAAATAAATGGCACTCAATGACAATATAGTCTACGTATGATCATATGTTGTCTTTGATAAGTGATAACCATTTATCTTCTACTTGTGTAATTCAAGTCTCACAAATTATTTTATTTGCTTGTATAATTTCTATGACCCACAAAGAAAATTTTAAGGTATTCATTTCCTCGATCATCCCATTATTCAAATAATCTATGCACAACTTAAAAATCTTATATGTCCATCACTAGATGCATAAGTTATTTATAAATCCCAATTAATTAAGCTACATAATGTAGTTTGTATTTGTTTATTCATCATAAATACAATTAGTTTAATCCCAACTTGGTATTTTCAATTAATATCAGTATCCATTATCTCAATTTGTCTTCTCATGGACTTTTTTCTGATGACATCTGTCATTATTATTTTAAAACGTTTATTATTGTGCATCACTAGAAATGCATTTGGGTACTTTGAACTCCATTCCAGCTACAAGTTGTAAGTTCATTTGTTTATATTTTCAAATTCAATAAGATTACATAATGACAACTTGGAATATTCAACTTGTATACACAGTGCAAATGTGCAATATTGTCATAATAGGTCTTCTTTTGGACTTATTTGTTCTCTATGTCTATATAACTAGTATTTTATCAATAGATGTTTATCTTGTACTTTTCTGATCATTCAAGTCATATATACTAGGTAATTAAAGGAATTGTGTGAGTTGGTTATTTGTATCAATACATTATATACATCAGTCAACATTTAATATTTAACCATGATTTACAACTTACAATAAACTAGGATTACAAAGAAACAAGAAAACGACCGACCATATTGATGGAGTAGTATTTATCAATAGAACGGACCCTCATGAGTCCTAACTAATTTAATTAACTTCTATAAAATTTATAATTATTTCCCATTCCCATAATTCAAATCACATATCCACACTATAGATGTGTATTTTTAACTTGCATGTTTAACATGTATATACATTGCAATAAGGTGGATTGCATATATTTATCGCCTTAAAGAGGGATAGAGAGTATCTTTGATCTCTAAATTTATGAATATGCATTTGTAGTCTTTCAGTTTCAAAATTATTAGACATTTGGCTAGTGCTGTTAATTTTGGACGTAATTATACCATATGAGTTTCATGCAATTGTTATTTCTTCTAATATATAAGAAACCTTTATGTGAAAGACATATGAAAACTTTGAAAAATAATGATTTTTTCCCATGCAACTTGAATCCCTTGTGTACTTTTTACATAAACGTTTGGTACCGAATCAGTATAAATTATCATATGACATTATTTAATTTTCGAATCAGTATAATTCATATGTCGATGCTTATTTTATCACTGATAGTCGTATAATTGTATTGAAATTAAAGTCTCACATACTGATTTAGTTAATGGTAACTTGATATGTCTACTTTTGTCCACACACTACAAGAATTCTCAGCTGTCTTCATTGCACCAAATTTTCAGTTAATGGTAACTTGATTTAGTTTTTCATGAATATAATTAAACTAATGACAACTTGTCTGGATAAACTTGTATACACACTACAAGAATGTCTCAATTGGTCTTATTTACTGACAACAATCTTTTTTTGGGTCTTATTTTATAAGAATACCTTATCATTATTGTCTTATTCATACGTAGATTATTCTTGATTAAGAAAATTAAATAGGTACAGCATAGCATTACTCATCCGATGTATCTCAATTTTTTTATTTGGAATATATACAAGTCTATAGACAAAGTAGCCTATGTTTTATGTACAGATAATATAACACATACCCTAAGCAGCCCACGTGCGGAACACTGTGAATAGGAGATCTTAGCCAAATTAAATTTTTGTTTAAACCTATTTTGCACTCGAAGGTTTAGTCATACTTAGTCAATTCTTTGTATTTTATGTTGCCAGTAAATTGGAAACTGATGGACTTGAATTCAATATCTTGCAATTCTTACTTTGATCGTTATTTATCTTGTATTATATACTATAGTATATATATTTATACATCAAGTATGTAAATATATATATAGATAGATAGATTCAACATTCAGAAATTGATTATTTTTCAACCACCATATTTATGTCTTTCTAGTTCTATTTTATATATTTCTAATTCCATTTTATTTATATGAATATATTATTATGTAAATTAATATCTTCTATTTTAGCACAATTTTGTAAAGAGGGGTAACCTTGAAATAGTTATGAGGAAATAACCAATAAGATAGTAAATGTATACTTGTATGTTCACTTTAAGACAACCGATTAAACCCTAAAATTAAAAGTACTAAAAGTTATTATTGAACCCTTCAAATTAAGATTATTGAAAGGTATTATTGGATCTTTCAAATTAAAAATGCATAAAAAATATAATATCCTTAATTGAAAAGTGGGTTTGGAATTTTACGTGGAAAAGAGTTTTTAACAAAGAAAAATTTAAAGAATTTCTAGAATTGTGGATTTTATGATGCAGGTACAAAATGGAGATAACGGGACCGGATGCTCTAAAGTGGAAAGAGTCTAAGGATATATGGAAATTTCTCAACAAAATCATTGTATTCGGCATTGTTCGAGACCGAAATTACGAAGGAAGAAACAGATACAATGTTGACTAAATTGTGGGGTAAAGGCATTCCAAGTAAGGTTTCATCATTCATATGCAAGTCGGCTCAAAATAGAATTACTACTCAAGATAACCTGGTAAAAAGAGGCATTATTAATGATGATTGCGAAAAAAAGTGCATCTTTAGTTCACATCCGCTAGAGCCTAGAAGACATCGACCATTTGATGTGCTCATGCAAGTTCACTGATGATGTTTGGCGAAAATGTTTTGAATGGTTAGGGTTTCAAATGGTGGGATGTATCACTTTTAGGAGTTATTTCATTCAGTTTCTCGATCTCCATAATGGGAAGGAAGATAAAAAGATATTCAATATAATTTGGCAATGCGCGTGTTGGAGCATATGGAAATCTAGAAACAATATTATTTTCCAAGGGATCAAGCCGAAAGTGGATAAAATCATTGGCGGAATCAAATTTAGTACATGGAAATTGATTAGACTTTTCAAAAAAAATTATATATACAATCAAAATTTTCTTTTATATATTTAGACCTAACATTAAATGGTGTAGCGTAATTCACCTTTCAGTATATAAAATTTTGATGATTATAAATTAAATAAACAAAATATAAAGCCCCTTCATCCAGATAATAGAACCATTCGTATTAAGAATATTAAATGCATGATCGAACCCTTCAAATTAAGAATAATAAATAGTATTGTATTTTAATTGAACGTTGATTAATATAAATAAAGCATGAATTAATTCCACCGCCTAAGTCACCCTTCAAATTAAGAATAATAAAAGGTATTATATTTAATTGAACGTTGATTAAGATAATTACAGCGTGATTCCATCGCCTAAGTCTTTATTGGCATTTGGCCTCGTATTTTTTTATTGCAAGTGATGTTTCAATATGTTACAATATTTATAAATATTAAATATCCTTTAATAAATATATTTATGAATTACGCATGTTAAAAAATTAAATATGTGAAATATGAGATGAAATAAAAATTTGGAATAGAAAATTATATTTGTTTAAATAGTATATATTAAAGTCTAAAGATATCAATTTCTCCTCCCATTATGTATTTATGTATGGATCCTATCTAGGGATGGCAATCGGGCTGGGTAATTTAAATACCCGTATTGGACCCGTCCCGATGGGGTTGGGTCCGGGTCCAAAAAAATGGGACCGGGACCGGGTATCAAAAATCAAGACCCGGCCGGGTCCAGGGCGGGTACCGGGTCCAACATGTACCCGTCCCGGACCCGGACCCGGACTCGCCCCGTTAACATAAAATTTATATTTTTTATATTTTTTTATTATTATAATATAATAAAATTATAAAATTAAATAAAATTAATATAATAATATATAATTTTAGATTAAACAATAATAAAAATATTTAATTGATGTTTATTTGGTATTTAATTTGTTTTCAAATTTGAACTTTGGAGAAAACTTGAATTATTTTACCTATTTTGATTTGCCTTATTGTGATTTATGAATGACTTAAGTGTGTTGAATGTTTTTATTTTTGATGTATTTTAGTTTATATTGGTTTTGTATTATTTATATTAGTTTTAAGTATATTTCTAATAAAAAAATTGAAAAAAAATCAAATTTTAACCGGGTCCATCGGGTAGGACCCGGACTCACCGGGTACCCGCCGGGTCCGGGGCGGGACCGGGTATTACCGGGTCCGGGGCGGGTCCGGGTCCTAAAAATTCTGATCGGGGCGGGTCTCGGGTCCAGCTAGGGATGGCAATGGGACTGGGAAATATTGAAACCCGTCCCGATGAGTCCGGGTCCGGGTCCAAAAAAACGGGACCGGGTCCGAGAATGGAATATCAATATTAAGACCCGGCCGGGTCCGGGACGGGACATGAGTCTAGCAATATACCCGTCCCGTTCCCGACCCGGACTCGTCCCGTATTAATATTCTTATAATTTTTAATTAATATATATATAATATTATTAATTTTATATATATTAGGGTTTCTATAATTCTATTTTCTACCAACAAATCCCAAATTTCCAATCCCCAATTCCCAAACAGCTTCACGTTTATTGAATATTTCCTTTATTACGAAAACCTCCTAGTTTTTCTATTTCCTTTATGTTTATTGGATATTTCTTTTTGTTTTTGAATTTGGAGATGATTAAATGAGTTTTCATATGTTCGTATGAATGATTTAATTTTTTTGATTGTATTTTGATGTGTGTTTAGAGTTTAAATTCGTTTGGTTTTATTTATATTATTTTGAATGTTTTTGTTTAGATAAAAAGGAAAAAAATTGAATTTGTACCAGGTTCGGGACGGGCAGGACCCGGACTCGCGGGAAATGGCCGTGTCCGGGACGGATCCGGGTCTTAAATTTTTTGAACGGGACGGGTCTCGAGTCTTGCATTACCCGTCCCTAACCCGTCCCATTGCCATCCCTAGGTCCAGCATTACCCGCCCCATTGCCATCCCTAATCCTATCATACTTTGTTAACAGTTATTAATTGATTGCAAATTAATATTGTTATAGTAATTGTAAGTCGATTACATTAACTGTTAGTTGATTATAAATTATTATATGATGCTAAAATTTTAATAATTATAGTTGTTCAATATTAGACTTTTATTGATAATTGTAATTCGTTACATATATTCTCCAATTAACTCAATAAATATTTTATTGAGACCCATAATGGTATTCAAGATATTTCTATGAAATCTTTTATATGACTTCAAGATAATTATTGATGAAAGGGCCCAAATCTGTATCAACCTCACACTAAAAGCGTATAACTTTTTATTGGGCTGGCAAATGGATGATTCAGATTGGATTTGGGTTTGGGTTAGTCCAATTGAGTTTGAAAGCAAGATTAATTGGGTTTAAACGAATCCAAAAGTATTGTTTGAATATTGATTGTGTGCATATTGGGTTGGATTAGTTCCATTTTATATTTATACAAAGAACTAATATGAGACCATAAGGACTCTTTCTATGTAGCATGTGAAAAATAGAAACTTTTTAATATGAGAACTAAACTTTGTTACTAGTTTATAAATATTGAGCATGCACATTTAATTAAAAATAGGGTCTATGATATGTAGTTTTTAATTAGTATTAATACCTTATATTTTTATGTTTAAGGATACTTTGAATTATAAGTACCTATTTTTATTTTTTATATTGACTTTTCCATGTATATTTTTTATAATCTGAATTCGAAATATATGCCATTTCTCACACCTCATACTTCACTTCGAATAATATTCCAACCATTTTTCAATGAAAGCTCATACAATCACATTTTTATAAATTTTCATTCGTTCAATCATTTGAAATACAAATCAGATAAAAGCGATATAAGTTGAGTCGGTCCAAATTCCAAATCAACATAAAATTATCAAAATAATTTTAATAAATTTAACAAAAATACTTTCCAAACAATATTATTCACAAATTACAATAAACAAAAACGCATACACTGACAATGACATCAACATCAACATCAACATCAACATTTGGAAATTATCTCATGTCAAGTGTGGGCTCACTTAGGTACAACTCTAAATGTGATTGGTTAATTTCTAGCATCTACATTTTGACTTAAATATGTCTCAACCTCTGTATCGGGAAAATGTAATGCATAAAGTTAGTTATCTACGTAAAATTAAAAGAATAAAGAACATAAGTTTAAGGGAAGACTACTCACAACCATTGCAAATTCTATATCATCATGCTCAATAATAGAACTAACAATCCGAGATCATTCATGCATTAAAGGCGATGCATGCAAGTACTCAGCAAACAATAACAACATTTGTTCACTTATGAGACAACTTTTTTCAGTAGTTGTGGAAAGATTAAGCTTCCGATAACAAAACTCGACAAACGAAAGCTTAGACCGAGGGTCAAGAATGACACCATTATTTATCAAATTTTGCCTTCATGTCTCTAGCCATTATACTTACACGGAGATCAGTACTTGTCATTTCCTCTTGTATAAGCTTATGTATACGTCAAACATTACGAAAATAAAGATTCGCATGCAGTTGGGTACTGATTCCAGAAAAACATTAGATCATATCATGAAAAGGTATGATCATTGCCACTCGACCCCATTCTTTAAGTGATGGACACCATTCATAATTAGAATCAACGAGCATCAATTGATAAAATGCACGTGAATACAAAATTGCACTGTCGAGCATCAAATACGTCGAGTTCCATCTAATGAACATGTCTTTCAACTTCTTGCTTGTACTAACACTCAATCGCTTCACACACTCGACAAATTTTATCATTCTTGCTACTGACCCTCTCACATACTTCAAGCTATCTCGAATTTTCTCATTGCATTTGTCAATGGTTTTTAAACCAGCATGTACGAACAATTTCAAGACATGAGCACCGCACCTCACATGTTAAAATTCACCATCACACAACAAGAAGTTTGTCAATGAAAGATGATTTCTTAAGAAATCAACCACAACATCATTATACTTTGTATTATCCAAAATAACTGTAAAAACTTTCCTCTCAATATCCCATTCTTGTAAAAAGTTAAGTAATCTCTTGACCACACTTCGGCCATCATGTGAAGGAGAAGATGTCTGAAAACGAATACTCTTTTTTGCAACACCCAATTATTGTCAATAAAGTGCGTCGTAATTCCTTTAAGTTGGATGTTCCGTTAAACCACTAGCATAAACTTGCAAGTTTTTATTAAATAAAATAATTTGAAGTACTTGTGTCTTGGTAACATGTAAGTTACACCGCATGGCGCATATAATGTTGGGTCCATTTATTTTCTTTTCTCTTAGATTTTGAGATAGTCCATGACTTTATTCAATACATCTTTTCTAGTAGTTATCTCCAAGACTCCAACGAGTACTTCAAGGCAACATAAAGTTATTATTTGAAACTTTTGTTTGAAACTCGTCAAAAATATTTTGATTTTTATACTTCAATACAATTTTATTTTTTTGAAATTTAATGAAGTATGACTAATCGATAAATAAATAAGAATATGTGATTATAAAGGTATAAATTAACTAAATATATTCCTATTTTAAAATTCAGGCATAACAGTTCTATTTTTATTTTGTATATATTCCTAAGAATGTGAGTATTTGTGAATAAAGAAAAATAATAATATAACAAGTTAAAAGTATGCAAAATAAATAAGTTTTACAGATTGTTTATCATTTGTTTTTACTATTTACCTTTAGCAAAAGCTCCAATTTTCTTTTAGCAAAAAGTTCCATTGTTCCTCCAGATCCAAATTAAAAATCCAAAGTTGGATGTAAAACTTTCCAACTTTTAGATTTTGCAACTAGATGGACCAAAATTACAACTTCTAGTATTAAAACTGTCATAAAATTAAAAATAAATGAATTAATCTCAAATTCAAAAAGATAATATACCACTATTGTCATAAAATGACTTTATTTCCAGCAATAATAATCAATATAATTAGGACTCATGAAATTTGCAAATTAATAACCTTAATTCACAAACTTATGAGGTAAATATTGTTCTAATCTCTATAAACAAGTCAACACCTCAAGTACTTTTCATTTATTCCTAAAATGATGCATCATAATTGAGACAAAATGCAGGCCACATGGAATCTTCAACTGCATCAAGGGTATAGTATCTTTCTGTCTGAAAGTGTTTTACGAAGAATTTCAATGTTAATTAGTTTTTAAATTCCAAATCATGTTTGCGGACTATAATTTTCAAAATATTAATTAAACAAAAAAATTATTAATAATCAGCCCCGTTACATCACTACTTAAGCACGCTCTACACTTGAAATTAATATTGAGGTCAATTAACACAAATAGGTGTCCGGCCTAATGCTGACAGGAAATGTTCTAAAAACAATAGATAATATCCCATCAAGATTCTTTGAAGTTCATTACAAAACACCTCATGTGTTAGTTTAAAATTATTAAATATTTTAATCTATTAAAGAATTGGCATAATAAAGCCCATACTTTTATTAAACCGACCTGAAATTATCCTCTATTTTATTAAATAAATTCAGTAATTATTGATGTATGGGGTTTCGTGCAAGGTTTACTCAAACTTATTTTGTAATAAATCCTTAATTTATTAGGTCGCTTAAAAAGTGGAATTTAGTGTTCATCGATCCAGTATAAGCAGGTAATATTAACTTAAAGATGTAATAGTAAATCCATAACATTTGTAATATAATTGGATCAACTCTACCTATTAAATTCATCTATGATCTATATATCCTGCAAAGATATGCATCACTTTCTTGCGTGAGATAAATTCCATTTTGTATATTTGCAAATGGGATTATCATTATATTAATTTCTTGGTAATTACAAGAATGAATGAATCGGTGTCAACAACCATAATTTGTAGAACTGTGACATAATGGAAATGTATGTTTATCCTACAAAATAATAAAATTAGAAGTGACGGTGTTAAATATATATAAGGAGGGGAAATCATATTTAATTTGTCAAAATAATTTGTTTGGCAGTTATCGACAAGTGACAACATAGAGAATACAAGTAAAGTGATAATTGTATATTATCACTAAATTATGACTAACTAATTGTCAATAGTGACATAATAATTTTTCTTATCACATATTATAAGAACAACAATTTTCAATTCTTGTCATTATTAAACATGTAAAACCTAATGTTTTTTACAAAATAAAAATTCTTACCACTAGAATGTTATAACTAAAGACAATTTAAATATTGTCACTTTATATTTTGTTACTAATATTATTTTTAGTGTTAACAGGAAATGCAGTCATTAGTAATTAATGTGGTTGCATAAAATTATCATATTGATATGGGTCGTACCAGAAATGGTTCTTAAACCTCCTACGACCCATCAGCGACAAGGACCATAAGACTCTACGAGCCATAACTCTCTAGATGAAGTAGGGCTGGCGTGGACCCAAATTGCAGTTGGACTTCTTTATTTACAAAACACTACAAGATCCGCGTGTTTTTACTATACTGGTCAAGTACAACAAAGGAACCAACAAATCCAGACTATACATCAAGGACACGTGTACGATGTACGGTCGTACATCTGTACCGACCGTACAACGTAGGTTTTCTATAAATAGTTGCACTGTTCATTGGAAAAAGAGACCGATTACGTGAGATTAGCTAGTACTTACCCGCTCTACTACCGAGCTATCATTGAGAACCTTGTTAATACATTTGAACTACGTAAGACTTGATCCTAAAGAAAGGTACGTAGGCAGCTTGGGTCGAACCCGAGTGCAGTCTATAATCTATCTTCAGGTTGGGTTACGCTTCGCGGCTCGGCTTGACCTAGCTCGTTTGTAACGACCAAGATCACATACAAACATATAAATTGTTGAAAGATCTCCCCATAGATCACTTCTCCCTTTTAAACATCACTCCAATTTTTATTGCATCATCATTGCATACTATTCTCTCTCTCTCCTACTCTCTCTCATACTAAATGCATATATACATGCATATAGATAGACTGATAAATAGCCTTGAACATAGATATACATACATACAGACATAAATTCATGAAATATTATTGCATCGTCATTCCATACTATAATGCTACACTCTCTCTCTCTCCTACTCTATCTCATACTAAATGTACATACATTTCTCGGCAGAAAGTCTCATTTTGTAGTAAAGAGAAAGGGCCTCTCTCTATATATATATTGAGTTCAATCTTCAAAGCTCACTCACTCAAAGCTCACTAAACTCGACTCAAAACACAGTCTGATCACTTCACAAAATTGTTCAAAAAATATCTCAAATTGTTCAAAAAATGTGGGCATTACAGCAGCTCACGCCTCCTCCTCCTGGTAAAACTTTTTGTTTTCGGGTACGCAATGTAGTATTTTGTAGCTTGAGTCTCAATTTCTTTGCAAACAAAACCCTAAACCTCAATCCCTTTTTTTACAAACTTCAGTTGGACCAAATTCATGGGTGTTGCTATGGTGCAGTTTTATAGTGTATATATTATATTGCTTAAATTTTGCAGTAATAATTGTGTTATGGTATAGGTGTTCCTGAAAATGCTTGGTTTAAGAACCAGCTACAAGAATACGCCCAAAAGGCTTGTATTCCACTTTCCGTATACGAATTCATTAATGAAGGGTATGTGCATGCACCCCAATTTAGATCCCGTGTAAAGGTTGATGGTACCTTGTTTTCTTTGGGGGATCCTTTTTCCACCAAGAAGATGGCGGAGCAAGATGCCGCAAAAAAAGCATTAATGACTCTGCACATTTCACATGTATGTTGGATGTCAGTTTCTTTCATTTACCATATACAATCTCAAGATTGTTTCAAAGGATTGTGAGTTATTATTTCTGGAATACTGTTTGGTGAAGCTCCTTTTTGACTCGCTATTTTTTTTCCACAGGATACATCTATTTGCAAAATGATCATCCACGAGTATGTCGTGAAGATGAAGTGGAACCTCCGATTTATACCACACAGGCGTTGGATCACCTATTTATGTCCAGATTGGTTTTAAATGGGGAGATATTTATTGGAAATTCTTAAGAAAAAAAAAAGAAAGAGAGCGAACATTGTGCAGCACGCTCGGCCATTATTTCAATTTTAGGCAACTGAAAATATATCCTTTTTAAGCATAATTATTGATCATATTTGGTGGTATTGACATAGCAATTTAATTTTTTTTTTAAGGATCAGAATCTCGAACTGGAGCTACTACAATGGCTGAGATAGTTAAGTCCAAGGTTAAGCCCTAGAAAGGGAAGAATTCATCTGGGAAGGGTGGCCCTTGGTGATATTTGGAGATGGAAAAGCTAAACATGATGATAATTAGTATTATGGATTTTATAATTAGTATTATGGATTTTCAGATCTGTTATTTGTTAGAATGAGCTTAATGAAACTAGTTTTATTAATGTGGTAAATTTCTACTCTTTGTTTATTCATTTAGTCTGTTGGACCCTGTATTTTTAATCCATGATTCAGAAAAAAACAATGTTGTTGGACCCTGGTATTCCTCTAGCGAAAAGGATGGAACAGGATATCTTTATTAGTCGTCAAAAAATACGCTCTGAGTACGAAGATACTGGAAGTTCAAGAACAATGTAAAGTGAAAATAGACTTCACAAGTTATATTTATACTAAATGAAACCCAAGAATGTGTGGTGGAAAATATATGACACGTTTCAGATCTCGTGGTCAAAAAATGTCGACGTTTGAATATCCTAAGGATAATGATGACAGCGCGATATTCGAGATCGCAATAAATGCGCCGAAAGGTACTGTACTCAAAACCAGCTGAACGATCCGTGCCAACTTAATTAATCATTTAGAGCTTACGAAGCACACATGATTAACTCGAGAGAGTAGATGATATGGGTCGTACCAGAAATGGTTCTTAAACCCCCTACGACCCATCAGCGACAAGGACCATAAGACTCTACGAGCCATAACTCTCTAGATGAAGTAGGGCTGACGTGGACCCAAATTGCAGTTCAAATCCCCTTGACTTCTTTATTTACAAAACACTACAAGATCCGCGTGTTTTTACTGTACGGGTCAAGTACAACAAAGGACCCGACAAATCCAGACTGTACATCAAGGACACGTGTACGATGTACGGTCGTACATCTGTACCGACCGTACAACGTAGGTTTTCTATAAATAGCTGCACTGTTCATTGGGAAAAGGGACTGATTACGTGTGATTAGCTAGTACTTACCCGCTCTACTACCGAGCTATCATTGAGAACCTCGTTAATACATTTGAACTACGTAAGACTTGATCATAAAGAAAGGTACGTAGGCAGCTTGGGTCGAACCCAAGTGCAGCTATAATCTATCTTCAGGTTGGGTTTCGCTTCGTGGCTCGGCTTGTCCTAGCTCGTTTGTAACGACTTAGATCACATACAGACATAAATTGTTGAAAGATCCCCCATATATCTCTTCTCCCTTTTAAACACCACTCCAATTTTTATTGCATCATCATTGCATACTATTCTCTCTCTCTCCTACTCTCTCTCATACTAAATGCATATATACATGCATATAGATAGACTGATAAATAGCCTTGAACACAGATATACATACATACAGACATAAATTCGTGAAAGATTATTGCATCGTCATTCCATACTATAATGCTACACACTCTCTCTCCTACTCTATCTCATACTAAATGTATACACATTTCTCTGCAGAAAGTCTCATTTTGTTGTAAAGAGAAAGGGCCTCTCTATATATATTGAGTTCAATCTTCAAAGCTCACTCACTCAAAGCTAACTAAACTCGACTCAAAACACAGTCTGATCACTTCACAAAATTGTTCAAAAAATGTCTCAAATTGTTCAAAAAATGTGGCCATTACAGCAGCTCATGCCTCCTCCTCCTCCTCCTGGTAAAACTTCTTGTTTTCGGGTCCGCAATGTAGTAATTTGTAGCTTGAGTATCAATTTCTTTGCAAACAAAACCCTAAACCTCAAACCCTTTTTTTACAAACTTCAGTTGGACCAAATTCATTGGTGTTGCTATGGTGCAGTTTTATAGTGTATATATTATATTGCTTAAATTTTGCAATAATAATTGTGTTATGGTATAGGTGTTCCTGAAAATGCTTGGTTCAAGAACCAGCTACAAGAATACGCCCAAAAGGCTTGTATTCCACTTCCCGTATACGAATCCATTAATGAAGGGAATGTGCATGCACCCCAATTTAAATCCCGGGTAACTGTTGATGGTACCTTGTTTTCTTGGGGGATCCTTTTTCCACCAAGAAGATGGCGGAGCAAGATGCCGCAAAAAAAGCATTAATGACTCTGCACATTTCACAGGTATGTTGGATGTCAGTTTCTTTCATTTACCAGCTACAATCTCAAGATTGTTTCAAAGGATTGTGAGTTATTATTTATGGAATACTGTTTGGTGAAGCTCCTTTTTGACTCGCTATTTTTTTTCAACAGGATACATCTATTTGCAAAATGATCATCCACGAGTATGCCATGAAGATGAAGTGGAACCGTCCGATTTATACCACACAGGCGATGGATCACCTATTTATGTCCAGATTGGTTTTAAATTGGGAGATATTTGTTGGAAATTTTGAAGAAAAAAAGAAAGAGAGCGAACATTGTGCAGCACGCTCGGCCAATATTTCAATTTTAGGCAACTAAAAATATATCCTTTTTAAGCATAATTTATTGATCATATTTGGTGGTATTGACATAGCAATTTAATTTTTTTCAGGATCAGAATCTCGAACTAAGCGACTACAATGGCTGAGATAGTTAAGTTCAAGGTTAAGCCCTAGAAAGGGAAGAATTCATCTGGGAAGGGTAGCCCTTGGTGATATTTGGAGATGGAAAGGCTAAACATGATGATAATTAGTATTATGGATTTTATAATTAGTATTATGGATTTTCAGTTCTGTTATTTGTTAGAATGCGCCTAATGAAACTAGTTTTATTAATGTGGTAAATTTCTCCTCTTTGTTTATTCATTTAGTCTGTTGGACCCTGGTATTTTTACTCCATGATTTAGAAAAAAACAATGTTGTTGGACCCTGGTATTTCTCTAGCGAACAGGATGAAACAGGATATCTTTATAAGTCGTTGGAAAATACGCTCGGAGTACGAAGATACTGGAAGTTCAAGAATAATGTAAAGTGAAAATAGACTTCACAAGTCATATTTATACTAAATGAAATTCTAGAATGTGTGGTGGAAAATATATGACACGTTTCAGATCTCGTGGTCAGAAAATGGCGACGTTTGAATATCCTAATGATAATGATGACAGCGCGATACTCGAGATCGCAATAAATGCGCCGAAAAGTACTGTACTCAAAACCAACCGAACGATCCGTGCCAACTTAATTAATCATTTAGAGCTTACAAAGCACACATGATTAACTCGGGCGAGTAGATGATATAGATCGTACCAAAAATGGTTCTTAAACCCCCTACGACCCATCAGCGACAAGGACCATAAGACTCTACGAGCCATAACTCTCCAGATGAAGTATGACTGACGTGGACCCAAATTGCAGTTCAAGTCCCCTTGACTTCTTTATTTACAAAACACTACAAGATCCGCGTGTTTTTACTGTATGGGTCAAGTACAACAAAGGACTCGACAAATCCAGATTGTACATCAAGGACAAGTGTACGATGTATGGTCGTACATCTGTACCGATCGCACAACGTAGGTTTTCTATAAATAATTGCACTGTTCATTGGGAAAAGAGACCGATTACGTGAGATTAGCTAGTTCTTACCCGCTCTACTACCGAGCTATCATTGAGAACCTCGTTAATACATTTGAACTACGTAAGACTTGATCCTAAAGAAAGGTACGTAGGCAGCTTGGGTCGAACCTGAGTGCAGTCTATAATCTATCTTCAGCTTGGGTTACGCTTCGTGGCTTGGCTTGACCTAGCTCGTTTGTAATGACCTAAATCACATACAGACATATAAATTGTTGAAAGATCTCCCCCTAGATCTCTTCTCCCTTTTAAACACCACTCCAATTTTTATTGCATCATCAAGGCATACTATTCTCTATCTCTCCTACTCTCTCTCATACTAAATGCATATATATACATGCATATAGATAGACTGATAAATAGCCTTGAACACAGATATACATACATACATAAAGACATAAATTCATGAAAGATTATTGCATCGTCATTACATACTATAATGCTACACTCTCTTTCTCCTACTCTATCTCATACTAAATGTATATACATTTCTCTGCAGAAAGTCTCATTTTGTAGTAAAGAGAAAGGGCTTCTCTATATATATATATTGAGTTCAATCTTCAAAGCTCACTCACGCAAAGCTCACTAAACTCGACTTAAAACACAGTCTGATCACTTCACAAAATTGTTCAAAAAATGTCTCAAATTGTTCAAAAAATGTGAGCATTACAGCAGCTCAGACCTCCTCCTCTTGGTAAAACTTCTTGTTTTCGGGTCCGCAATGTAGTATTTTATAGCTTGAGTCTCAATTTCTTTGCAAACAAAACCCTAAACCGCAAACCCTTTTTTTACAAACTTCAGTTGAACCAAATTCATGAGTGTTGCGATGGTGCAGTTTTATAGTGTATATATTATATTGCTTAAATTTTGCAGTAATAATTGTGTTATGGTATAGGTGTTCCTAAAAATGCTTGGTTCAAGAACCAGCTACAAGAATACGCCCAAAAGGCTTGTATTCCACTTCCCGTATACGAATCCATTAATGAAGGGAATGTGCATGCACCCCAATTTAGATCCCGGGTAACTGTTGATGGTACCTTGTTTTCTTGGGGGGATCCTTTTTCCACCAAGAAGATGGCGGAGCAAGATGCCGCAAAAAAAGCATTAATGACTCTGCACATTTCACAGGTATGTTGGATGTCAGTTTCTTTCATTTACCAGCTACAATCTCAAGATTGTTTCAAAGGATTGTGAGTTATTATTTCTGAAATACTGTTTGGTGAAGCTCCTTTTTGACTCGCTATTTTTTTTCCACAGGATATATCTATTTGCAAAATGATCATCCACGAGTATGCTGTGAAGATGAAGTGGAACCCTCCGAGTTATACCACACAGGCGTTGGATCACCTATTTATGTCCAGATTGGTTTTAAATGGGGAGATATTTGTTGAAAATTCTGGAAAAAAAAAAAAGAGCGAACATTGTGCAGCACGCTCGACCATTATTTCAATTTTAGGCAACTAATCCTTTTTAAGCGTAATTTATTGATCATATTTGGTGGTATTGACATAGCAATTTAATTTTTTTCACGATCAGAATCTCAAACTGGAGCTACTACAATGGCTGAGATAGTTAAGTCCAAGGTTAAGCCCTAGAAAGGGAAGAATTCATCTGGGAAGGGTGGCCCTTGGTGATGTTTGGAGATGGAAAAGCTAAACATGATGATAATTAGTATTATGGATTTTATAATTAGTATTATGAATTTTCAGTTATGTTATTTGTTAGAATGCGCCTAATGAAACTAGTTTTATTAATGTGGTAAATTTCTACTCTTTGTTTATTCATTCAGTCTGTTGGACCCTGGTATTTTTACTCCATGATTCAGAAAAAAACAATGTTGTTGGACCCTGGTATTTCTCTAGCGAACAGGATGGAACAGGATATCTTTATAAGTCGTCGGAAAATACGCTTTGAGTTCGAAGCTAGTTGAAGTTCAAGAACAATGTAAAGTGAACAGAGACTTCACAAGTTATATTTATACTAAATGAAACCCTAGAATGTGTGGTGAAAAATATATGACACGTTTCAGATCTCGTGGTCAGAAAATGGCGACGTTTGAATATCCTAATGATAATGATGACAGCGCGATATTCGAGATCGCAATAAATGCGCCGAAAGGTACTGTACTCAAAACCAGCCGAACGATCCGTGCCAACTTAATTAATCATTTAGAGCTTACGAAGCACACATGATTAACTCGGGAGAGTAGATGATATGGGTCGTACCAGAAATGGTTCTTAAACCCCCTACGACCCATCAGCGACAAGGACAATAAGAATCTACGAGCCATAACTCTCCAGATGAAGTAGGGCTGACGTGGACCCAAATTGCAGTTCAAGTCCCCTTGACTTCTTTATTTACAAAACACTACAAGATCCGCGTATTTTTACTGTACGGGTCAAGTACAACAAAGGACCCGACAAATCCAGACTGTACATCAATGACACGTGTACGATGTACGGTCGTACATTTGTACCGACCGTACAACGTGGGTTTTCTATAAATAGTTGCACTGTTCATTGAGAAAAGGGACCGATTACGTGAGATTAGCTAGTACTTACCCGCTCTACTACCGAGCTATCATTGAGAACCTCGTTAATACATTTGAACTACGTAAGACTTGATCTTAAAGAAAGGTACGTATGCAGCTTGGGTCGAAACCGAGTGCAATCTATAGTCTATCTCACTAATTTCCACCAATAACATAAAACAATGCTTGGAATTTTAGAAATCAAGTCAGAAATTTTATTTTACTTCGTGAAATGTACAAAATAAAAACGTGATTAAGACATTCTCAACACTTAATCACAAAACACATTCAAAAGATTCGAGCGGTCATTCCATCCCTTAATTACAAACTTTTTGGACTGCGTAAGGAAAAGACGCCCGATTTTTGGATAGAAGAAATTTCCTCAGACCATGGGATATTGACAATCTCGAACTTCCTTATGAGATTTTAAAATTCAAGATATATTTAAGAGATACTGTATTAATGTATATCATAAGGTTCGTATAAGAATACCTCACTAACTAATTAAAGTTGAAGAATATGAAATTAATAGAAATCACAAAGACTTGAAAAACAATTCCATGATCATAATTTGAATAACAATCAAAACAAGAGATTTCATCATTGTATGTTACGTCACAATACTTCTTACATCTGTACAAATTCCAAAAACACAAGTATCATATGAAAATCTTCGTTCAACCTTCAACAATTTTCTCCCCTTCAGGTTGATCTTGCTTTTCAGCTGGAACCGCAGCATTGTCAGTCGTTGCATCAACAGCAATTGGTGGAGACATTGGACAATCAGGCAATTTTGGCATCACTCGTGGAGCAGACCGAGCTCCTTTCTCTACTGATTCCAAAGTAATCTACGAAACAATCATAATCTATTAGGGTCGAACATATAACAGGGGCATTAACCATAGCGTAAGGAAGGAGTGAGATGTCTAGAAATACCTCATCATTTGCCTCTCCGGGCGTTTGCTTGGTAGCATCAGCTTCCAAGGCATCTATGAGTGGTTGAAACTCTGGAAAATCAATCGGATGAACGGGGTCCTCAACAGTGAAAGAGGGTCGAAGAAAAACCTCATCTTTAAACTTATCTGCGAACTCGTCAACATCTAACGAGGCATCTAGTTTTTCTGTTTTCTGCAAATAATCCAAAGCTTTATAAAACCCGTCATGTTGGTTGTTCAGAGCCTTCGAGAGCATCAGATAATCCAACTACTCTGAACGAAGGAAATCTTTAACACCGTTAAGACGAGCCTCTGTAGCAATGGTTTGCTTATCGCTCATTAATTCATCTGAGTTCTTATATTAAGCCACCCCATCCTTTGATCCCCGGTCGTATACCCTGTTTTTCTCAAAGATGAGTGTTTTTTCTGATGCATCGACCTGTTTTTTCAGCTCTACCTTCTCTAAGCTTAATTGATCCACGAGTTTTGATAATTCCTCCTCCCTTCTCTTCCTCTTCTCCATATCCCGAACAATTTCATCAAATTGGCCTTGTTGGGCTGCGCACTTCTTCTTTTCCTCCTGGACAATTAAGCGCTCCGCAAGAGTATTACCCTTAAAGTCTTTGAATTGACAAACCGGTCAACTTGGATAGCATTAATCTGATTGCTAAAAACACTACTAGAAGATTTACACATTGTCTTGTTGATTGAGTTTTTAAATTTAGATCTCTTTATCATGGGATATGTGATAGTATCTAATGAAGATTGTGAATTGGGTGAATGGAATAACTTTTGTAGATATACTTGTCTTGTTTCATTGAGTTTTTAAATTTAAATCTCTTATTTCAATACTTTTAATCTATATTTAATTATAAATTGATTTCTTTTCATGAAAATAAATTTTAAAATATGAAAAGATAATTCTCTATATATTCAATATATTTTTGACTTATGCAACTGCTATAAGTGAAACTCAATGTTTTATTATTTATATATATAATATTTAAGCTTCTAAATGTTGACTGTAAAATGTAGTTTTTCTTATTAATTATTGGCCTAATAGAAAAAGTGACTAAATTTGTATATTATATATTTATATTTAATTAAAATTGCTATTAACTAATACACACTTTAATAATACTCATTCTTTTAATATTGATTACTAGATATGTAAATGTATTAGTATAACTTTTTTTAAATTACAAAATCAATAATCAAATTGAATATAAATGTGACTACAATTTATAACATGTCAATTTTGTAAAATCAAATTTTCAATTAATTTATTGCAAATGATCTTCAAATCAATTATAAATATTACAAAATCAAAAAAAAAAGTATGAAATAGTTAATATATCTCTAAATAAGAAAATATCGCTATTAGGTTAATTTTGAAAAATATAAATGATCAAGTGATCCAAGTACAAAAAATTGTTTATATTATTAATCAGATGTTGAAAAATAATCCTAGACAGATTTCTAGAGGTGTATCATAGCATATATGTAGTTGGGGTACATTGTCATTGATCAAATTAGTTATTTTACATATGAAGTATTAGCAAATTATCTTTTGTATGTTACTTTTAATGATACTTCATTTTCTCAATAAATTAGATACTCCTATAATGTTGAAAACTGAATACATAAATGATGCTTATTGATATGCTTAAATCAAGACCATATGAAGATACTGATCAAATTTTTCTTTATTAATTAATACATATATGTAGTACTTAATACTTAATAGTGTCGGATAGATGATAGATTTATGTTCACTTTTTGGAACTGTTCTTAAGGACAATTATTGTTTTACTTTTTTATGACAATATCATCTGTTATTTTTCTCTAAATGAAGTAATTCAAACATTACTTTTTTTATGTTTAACTTTGTAGTGATATTTATCTAGAAAAGAGAGCGTTTTACTTGGATCTAATATTCCGATAAATAAAGGGAAGACATAAAATACATGGAAAAATTATATTTTCCTTATAATAACAATATTTCATTATTTTAGATATATACGAACTTATTTTATTATTTGATTCTTTTACTTTTGAAAAGATGAATTACACATCACAAAGTTCTAATTTCACTATAAATCTTATTTGTAGATAAATACAATTTATCTTTATTATTTATTATGACTCTTTTGCCATTTAAAAGAGAAATTCATAAGGACCTTTTTGGCAGATCAAAATTTCAAAAAAAGACTCATACTTTTCTACTAAAATAGATTATTGTGTTTTATACTATATTTAATTTATTATTTGGAATTCTGTTACTGATGTATATAAAATTATATAAACACACAATATACACTCACAACAACAATATTCATATAATGGTATAGACATACTAATGATTCATACCAATTTTTCATTTATCATACTTATTTCTATATTTTAAAGACTCATAATTTGAAGTAAAACTAAATAATATAAATTAACAATATTTTTTTTTTTTTTTTTTTTTTTTAACAATATTTAATATCAATGGAATGGAGGTATAAAATGTATACAGATAAATTATAAAATCTCTTTTAATTAACTAATTTTGACCCTTATATGTATTATAACATGAATTAATTTATTATAAAATATTTTATAAAATAACTTCCTCCTCTCATATTCAAAAAATAACTTTTTATTAATAGTAAAATTTTAGCTTTTCATTTATTTTTATTTAGTAATTTAACAGATGCTTTTATTAAATAATATGAAGTACTTGTGTGTTGGTAACATGTACATTACACCGCAAGGCGCATATAATGTTGCGTCCAGTTATTTTCTTTTTTCTTTAGATTTTGAGATAGTTCATGACTATACATCTTTCCTAGTACTTATTTCAGAGGAGTAATTCGGGGCTGCATAAAATTATTCTTTGAAAATTTTATATGAAAAACTCTTCAAAAATATTTTGATTCTTATAGTTCAAAATAATTTTATTATTTAAAATTTAATGAAGTATGAATAATCCATAAATAAATAAGAATATTTGATCATAAATGTATAAATTAACTAAATATATTCCTATTGTGAGTGTGTGACATTCAGGCATATAGTTTTCTATTTTTGTTTTGTATATATTCCTAAGAGTGTGAGTATTTGTGAATAAAGAACAAAATAATATAACAAGTTAAAACTTAAAAGTATGCAAAATAAATAAGTTTTAGTACTGATTGTTTATCATTATTTTTACTATTTTCTTTTAGCAAAAGCTCCAATGTTCTTTTAGCAAAAACTTCCATTTTTCCTCCAAATCCAAATTAAAAATCCAAAGTTGGAAGTAAAACTTCACAACTTTTGGATTTTCCAACTAGATGGATCAAAATTACAACTTCGAGTACTTAAACTGTCATATAATTAAAAAATAAAGGAATTTATTGCGAGTTGGAAAAGATAGTGTATCATTATTGTCATAAAATGACTTTCATTTCCCGCAATAATAATTAATATATATGAGGTGAATATAGTTGTAGTCTCTATAAACAAGTCAACACCTCAACTTTTCATATACAGTAGAAACTCTATAAATTAATACTCTTGGGACCACCAAAATTTATTAATTAAAAGAGTTATTAATTAATCGATAAATTAATAATTATTAATTTATATATTAATTAATATTTTATTAATTTATAATGAAATATTCAATTTACAAACACCATTCAAACTTTCACTTAATTATAGTACAATGCATGTACAATAATTAAAAAATATTTTTTATATAAATACAAGATAATAATGCTAACACAAATAAATCATACACACACGACATGCCTTCTAATCTTAAAGGTGTGAAAAAAACAATAATGACCGACGAGATTCGAAGAGCATTATGCATGCACAACAAGGATAATCCAAGTCTCACTCAAAAGCAATTGTAAGAATGGATGTTAGCAATTATGCAAGCACAACAAGAATAATTCAAGGACAATTGCAAATTGATTTGCAAGGTGAAATTGATTTCAACAAAAAACAAAAGACAATTGAATCATTTTTCAAAAAAAATTCATAAATCATTCATGTAATATGTAGTATATAAAGAATTATTAATTTATATTTTATATGGGACCTATAGAAATTATCAAAAATGTATTATCTTATAATTTTAGCGAATTATTAATTTAGCACCCTATCCCGAGTCGGGACCGGCCAAAAATATTATCTTAGAGAGTTTATTAATTAATCGAGTATTAATTTATCGAGTTTCTACTGTAGTTGTAATTGAGACAAAATGCAGGCCACATGGAAATTGGAATCTTCAACTGCATCAAGGGGTATAGTATCTTTCTATCTGAAGCTATCTTACGAAGAATCTCAACGTTTTCAAATCATATTTGTGGACTATAATTTTCAAAATATTAATTAAACAAAAAAACAATTATTAATAATCAGCCCCGTTACATCACTACTTAAGCACGCTCTACACTTGAAATTAATATTGAGGTCAATTAACAAAAATAGGTGTCCGCCCTAATGCTGACAGGAAATGTTCTGAAAATAATAGATAATATCCCATCAAGATTCTTTGAAGTTTATTACAAAACACCTCATATATTAGCTTAAAATCATTAAATATTTTTATCTATTAAAAAATTGGCAAAATAAAGCCCATATTTTTATTAAACCGTACGTGAAATTATCCTCCATTTTATTAAATAAATTCAGTAATTATTGATGTATGGGGGTTTAGTTCAAGGTTTACTTAAACTTAAAAGTATTTTGTAATAAATCCTAATTTATTAGGTCGCTTAAAAAGTGGAATTTAGTGTCCATCGATCTAGTATAAGCAGGTAATATTAACTTGAAGATGAAATAGTAAATCCATAACATTTGTAATATAATTGGATCAACTTTACCTATTAAATTCATCTATGATCTATATATCCTGGAAAGATATGCAGCACTTTCTTGCCTAAGATAAATTCCATTTTGTATATTTGCAAATGGGATTATCATTATATTAATTTCTTGGTAATTACAAGAATTCATGATTAATCGGTGTCAACAATTGTTCCATAATTTGTAAAACTGTGACACAAGGGAAATGTATATCTATCCTACAAAATAATAAAATTAGAAGTGACGGTGTTAAATATATAGGAGTGGCAATCATATTTGATTTGTCAAAATAATTTGTTTGGCAGTTAGTGACAAGTGACAACATAGAGAATACAAATAGAGTGATAGTTATATATTATCCTAAATTATGACTAACTAATTGTCAACAGTGACTGATAATAATTTTTCTTATCACATATTATAAGAACAACAATTTTCGATTCTTGTCATTATTAAACATGTAAAACTTAAAGTTGTTACAAAATAAAAATTCTTACCAATAAAAAGTTATAGTTAATGACAATTTAAACATTAATGTTTTGTTACTAATATTATTTTTAGTGTTAACTATCAGGAAATGCAGGCATTAGTACTTAATGTGGTTGCATAAAATTATCATTTACTCAATAAAAAGAATAACATATTCTTGATCTAGCCAGAAAGCACCATTTACCTATTAAATCTACATAAGTTTTGTAGAAGTAAAAATGAATGGTATCTAATGAATTCGAAACCATTTCACAATCAAACAACGCAGTACCCAACATTGATTCTGGTAAGAAGTCGCAGCTGATCACATATATATATATATATGTAAGAAACAAAAAAGAGCATCCTTTTTTTCTATATATAAAATTGCATCCCAGTTGACTGTGATTATTTTCGAACATAGAGATATATGCTATAAGATTCCTCGTTTTCATTAGTTGTCATTTTGTGTTTTAAGACAATTGTGATCTCTATATAAGCATTTCGAAACTTGTTACATTACTCACACTTCTCAAGCTACGTACCAAATTACACCAAAACTTTATTGCACAAACAAGCTCTGCGCATCAAAATGGTAAATAAAGCCATAGCTAAAATTCTCCATCACATTTTTCTATTTTCCAATATTCTTTTGTTATTTCTTCTTGCAAAAAGTAATTTGGTGTCCAATAATTTTTAGGGTATTCTCCGTAATGTCGATATTCAACATAAGCAGCAATTGAGGCTCGGAGGAAATAGAGCTACTGTATTTGTGTTTGGTAAATAAGAAAACATTAAGTATTTTAAATTATATAGTACACTTACTAATAATATCATAATCTTTCTTGTCTAATTCTTGTATTGGTTTCTAAGTTTCGATTATGATCATGATGATGCAGCCATGGCAGCATTGGAGACGATGGCATTTGTATCGAATGGTGTGAGTTTAGTGACATATTTTTATGGATACATGAACTTCAGCTTAACTAAATCAGCAACTGCACTTACAAACTTCATGGGGACTGCATTTCTTCTACCTTTATTCGGAGGGTTTATATCGGACACATATTTATCAAGGTTTAAGACTTGTCTTATCTTTGGGTGCTTGGAAATCATGGTGAGTCCATATTCTTCGAGTATACATTATATTCACAACTTGATGATCGATAACATGATAAGATAGCTTAAACATTACGAAATAAAATTCTTTAGAACGAACAAATTGGAAAGTGAAAACTAATTGAAAGATTTAAGTGGTTAGGTAAAATGATAATCTTGTCCATGTGCTTACACCAAAATATTTACGAGATAAAATAATTCTTAAAATATAAGGACACGACAACATTTTGGACACAACTCTATAATAATATTACACATATATACAACATTTTGAATATTTTTCATGCTTTCAGATTTTTCCAATTTTCTATAAACTACATTTAAGCCCTATATTTTGTAAAGTATGATACGAAGAAAAGAAGAAAAGATTCATGTCCTATCCGAATTCTTTTCTTTTTTGCCACCGAATGTCGTTTCAAGGTGTTCGTACATTATAGTCTATTTATAAATAATAGTTGATAACTGCAACAACAAACAAGTCCAAAGCTGCACATCTGTAAAATGAACATATATAATACACTTACATACCTGATTATGCAACTAGTTTCATGGTGATTTCATTCTTTCATCCCAAAAATGTTAGTCTTCTAATGAGTTTTTTTCTTTAATTTGATCAATAAATGTTATACTTTCAGCTCAATCAAAATAGCAAACAATTAGCAAGTGAAAAATGAAATTCTTACTACCTTAATTCATGTGAAAAATCCTGCATTTTCAGGGTTTTGTTGTTCTAGCAATACAAGCACACTTCAAGCAGCTAAGGCCATTCCCCTGCAAAGACATGCCCCCGACCAAAATCAACCAATGTGAGGCCGCAAACCCGACTCAAGAGGCCATATTATTCACGGGCCTATACTTAGTCGCACTCGGAACAGGAGGCGTCAAAGCCGCTTTGCCTGCTCTCGGGGCTGATCAGTTTGACGAAAACGACCCTAAAGAGGCTACTGCTCTTTCAAGCTTCTTCAACTGGTACATGTTTTCATTCACATTCGGAGCCATGTTTGGTGTGACTTTTATAGTGTGGATAAGTATGAATGTGGGATGGGATTGGTCGTTTGGTGTGTGCGCTCTAGCTGTTACGATGTCGATTGTGTTCTTGAGTATGGGGAAATCGGTTTATAGGACTAATGTGCCCAAGGGAAGAAGCCCTTTAGCTCGGATTTTGCAGGTATGACTTAGATATATATATATATATATATATATATATATATATATATATATATATATATATATGTAATATTTTGGTTTTTTAGGTGGCAAAAATGGATTATAGCATAAGTTATCTAATTTTATAGATTAAAGACAAATTTTATACAATAAAGGGATTTCTGATTTGCTGCTTGAATAGGTATTCATAGCAGCTACTAGGAACAGGAATCTTGCAGTGCCTGATAATGCACATGAATTGCATGAGATCCATGATAAAGAATCTGGACAGAATGAGATTCTTCAAAGGACTAATCAGTTCAAGTAAGTTTTAAAATGCATCATTAGCTTGGAATCTTTGAGTTTGTCTGAATTTCTCATCGAAATCCTTAAACCGAATACAGTGTAACAACATTTATCATACCATTTTCAGATTCTTGGATCAAGCGGCAATTATTCGAAGCTCGCAAGATGCAGTACCAATATCCAATACTTCAGGATCATCCTGGAGTTTGTGTACTGTGACACAAGTCGAAGAAACAAAAATCCTAATCCGAATGCTCCCAATAATACTAAGTACTGTTTTCATGAACACCTGTTTGGCCCAGCTCCAAACATTCACCATCCAACAAAGCATGACAATGAACAGAAAAATCGGAGCCTTCGAAATGCCAGGGCCTTCAATTCCAGTAATACCCCTAATATTCATGTCCATATTAATCCCCATTTACGACCGTTTTTTCGTTCCACTAGCACGAAAATTCACAGGCATCCCAACCGGAATCACACACCTCCAAAGGGTCGCTATAGGTCTTGTTCTTTCAGCCATATCCATGGCCGTTAGTGGAATCATCGAAACACATAGGAAAAATGTAGCTATAAAGCACAATATGGTGGACTCATTGGAACCCTTACCAATAAGCATATTTTGGCTTGGTATACAATATGCTATATTTGGGATGGCTGATATGTTTACACTTGTGGGGCTTTTGGAATTCTTTTATGCTGAGAGTTCGAGTGGGATGAAGTCATTGAGCACGGCTATATCATGGTGCTCGTTGGCGTTTGGGTATTATACGAGCACGGTGGTGGTGAATGTGGTGAATAAGGTGAGCGGAGGGTGGTTGAGTAGTAACAATTTGAATAGGGATAAGTTGGAGTATTTCTATTGGTTACTCTCGGGTTTGAGCGTGTTGAATTTTGGCGTTTATTTGGTGTGTTCGTCTTGGTATAAGTACAAGAAGGTGGAAGTGAAGCAAGGTGAGGATGGTGGTTGTGTGGATTATGTTGAGGAAAGGATTGATGTGAGCATTGTTGAGGGTTTTACTCCTTAAATAGTTCGTTTTTGGTTGATTTTTTAGAAGTTTTGAATAATCACTACTGAAAGAATGGTTGTAAATTGTGATTGTTTTAGGGATTGAATCCCTGAAACTTCTAAAAATTAATGCCTTGATGCAAATTATAGATTGTGGGATTTAGTGTGAAACATTCAGAAAATATGTTTTTCATGTTCAATCATGTAAATAATGTTATCTCTCAGAGTTAAAGAGATACTGATAGAAGCAAATACTAAAACAATTAACAATCAAATATTCGATTTTGCTTGCAAACAAAACAGACCATAGATCCATATAAACATAAACGATTACCAAATCCTTTAATTGTTTCAAAGATTGTGTTACCATAACTAGTATTAAGTACTAGTGTTGCACGTGAATACCAATTGATTTAATAATGTGTGGAAAATTAGTATTGGATTATTTAGAAAATTATACAATAGTTTTTCTAGGGTTACACCACACATTAAGCTTAAGTATTAGCTACCCATTCGAAAGGAACAAACACTTGCATGTAAATTGTAATCGTAAATGATTGCAACTAAATATAATATAATTACATAAATATACTGTAGCACGTAACTTGGGAGGAAGAAATTGAAAAAGTTTCTGCAAGAATTTGATTTATTTTATTTTTTACACTTTTGATTGTGTTCCTTCTATGCTAAACGCATAACACAATAGAAGAAAAATTAAAGCACTAAATCATTTCTAAAATACCAATTTACTGACAAATACGTGCATGTGCACTGACTCCATTTAAGTATAACACATCTTCTTTCGATTTTAATTAAGATAAGTATTTTATTGTAAAAAATAATAATTCAATTATTCAATAAACTTCCCATCAAACTATTAACGCCTAGAAATATGTGTCAACATTCAATCTTTTATATTCTTGTACACTTTTCATTAAGTTACATAAGAAATAAATATCCATTTTCCAGATGTTCTTTTCGATTTCTTAATCGTAATTTTTTGTATTATTCTTCACAATCAACTCTAATATTGCTAAATAAACAAAAACAGATCAACATTTTTCTTTCACCCACTAGTTTAAAGTCAATGGTTCTATTAGCTTTGCAAATACTATTATCTTTAATTCCAGTAAAGAAAATAATAAAAAGAATCACATATTAAGAAGGTAGAATGCATGCTTTATAATATTAGAAATCATAAAAGGTTTAAAGAGCATTGAATGTTTCTTTATTTTAATTTTCTTTTATAGTATACTTGCTAGTTGCTTAATGGTGTATTTATTTTGTCTTTTCTCTTTGCAAATCTTTTCAGTTTTTCATCATTTTTGATATCCTGACAGTCATAGATGATTTACACTTCATCATTGTTGATGATGAAATTGTCTTTAACTCAATTTGGTTTTTAATATTTAATTATTAATTTATCTTTCTTCTATTTTCATCCAAAGTTTGAGGAGTTTTGTTTTGTTGTTCATCAATCAAAACATGCCCTCGTTTATATTGGTGTTTTCTTTTTATTAATTACTTGTCTTTAAAAATTAATTTAAATTAATCCACCTAATCAAATATTGTTCGTTTGTAACATTAAAATTGGATAATAAGATTCAATTCAGATGAAAAATATTTAAATATTTAAATATTTTTATCATATGACATTGCCTATTTTATATGTCAACTTTACGATACGAAAGAAAATTGTGTGCAACTTTATCACTTTTTGATTATTTGAAATTAAGCACTTCTTTTTATTGATTATCAGTTTCTCTTCTACACATGATATTTATTATATTACTTATTTATTAATATTAAATAAATTAATTATTTATGTACAAAATTCCTTTAGTGGTAAATATCCCCTATAAAAAATATATTTGTCAACATGTTGAGAATTTGCATGCACCTTAAAAATTAGTAAACAGTGCAAACGGGTTCTTGATTGTGGAGACTTAAGTGCGCTTAGTAATCCCCATAATTGGATGGTAGCACATATATATTCCTTGAAAATGTACACAATTGAAAGGCTGCAATGAATACTTACTTAATACTAATTCAATTAGATGACTTTTGGACTTCATAAACACCAACAACAAGATCCACACTTATATAATACTAGCAAAATGCACGTGCATTCGCACGTGAAAATTGGTTTTTATAATATTCAATAATTAAAAATATTCAAAAATAATTTTAAAATAATATAAAACCTATAAATTGTTTATTTATTTAAATATTACAAATTTTTTGAAGTACAAATTTTATTTTTTAATTTTATCAATAAAGTCTATGTCAATATATACATCTTTTAGATTTATATCATATTAAATAAATAATGAATATGTACACTTCTCATTTTAATTTTAAATAAAAATAAATCTCCATATAAATATTAGTTTGTTTACAATTTTTAACACCACAAAAATCATATTTGTTATTTTCTTATAATCAATTCAAAATAGTGACATAAATGTACATTAGTTGATATTTTGTATTGAATTGAATTTTTTGCCTAGGTAAATCATATAATCCTATAATTTTAGAGAAGAACATTATAACCTAAATAAAATAGGAAGACAAATTATTTTTTATAAGATAAATATTAAGAACTGAAATAAAAAGATTACTCATTGTCTTTCTATAATGATCATCTTTGTATTACTTCAAGTCCATCTTGATCCATCCGTAGTTAGAGGTGTTCGACTATTTTTTTAAGCAATTGCAATTGACCATTGAAAATCCAATGCAATTTTCATATTCAAAATTGGATTTAAATAACTTTCGAAATTGGGTTCTCCATTTCACCAACTTAATTATGTTATATGAATACAAAGTTTTGAATAGATTGAAATTAATACAAAAGAAAATAATCATAATAAAATATATAGTACAATAATAAATTTAAATATTAGTAGAGATAGTTAAGTGCCATCTTTGTTTTGTCAATTGAAATAGTGAAATTTTAGAATATGGATAAGCAGAAAGCTCTTCATATCCCCACTAAATATTATGGTTATAATTTATAATTTATTTCTATCATGTCAAAGAATCTATTTGTAAAGCTCTGAATGTCCTTCATTCATTTTGGTTAGTTGTAGATCAAGTATTCCTAATCATTATTATTAAGCAAGAAACCATTTTGAATTTTGAAATAAAGTGCTAACATTTTAAAATTATATCATTGTAAGTACGTATAGTTATATTTTTAAGTGTAATAATATATACTTAGCAACAAGTTGATGATTTTCCAACTTCACTTTCATAAAAGGATGGAAACTATTAATGATAATGATTAAATCAAAATGAATGATATTAATGGTAGTATAAATTGATAGTAAGATATATATTAGTAAAGTAAATGATAGTATAGATTAATGGTAATATTTGTGAAGTTAATAAGCAGGGGTAATATTGTCTTACAATTTGTTGTTATAAAGCTCTTGACATTCTCCATTCATTTTAATTTATTGAAAAATTTTAGGAGATTGAACTCTAGATGCTCTTCATATCCTCCATTAACTGTAATTGATTATATTCTTGATTTATTAATACCCTGTAAAAGAATTTGTTGTTACAAAATACTTGTTATATATCTATTCAATGTCATTAGTTTTCATTCAAGTTTTATTATAATTTATGAGCAAAATAATTAATTATAAATGAATCAAATTAATCATGGTATTAGTAGTAATATTTTATAATATATTAATGAAGTTTTAAAGTAGGGGTAATTGTTGTATTTCATTGTTTAAAATAATAATATCATTTATCATAGATAAGTAAATTACCATGGTTGTTACTAATAATTATTATTATAATATTAAAGATTAATTAAGTAATTAAGGACAACAATGTCATTTCACAATGGAAAAAATAACAAAAGTTATCTGTATTTTAAATTAAAAAGAGTTATACAATTTGATGAATAACAAGTGCAGAGACACTTTATATAGCTATATAATAATATCAGTTATCATAGAATAAGTTAATGTTAATGATTGTTATTAATAATATATACATATATATATAATATAATTTATCATAGAATAAGTGAATGGTAATGATTGTTTGTAACAATTATTATTATTACAATTAAAATTATCATTAATGATTATAATTGTGTCATTAAAGAGAACACTTGAAATGTTATTTTTTTAGTGGATGATTTATGATGAAAATAATTTTTACAAAAGTTTCCTATAAATGATATTATTATTATATATATAGTAATGTGTAAATTATTGAGAAGAAGTACAATAATAAATGAAGTATAAAAATCACAAAATATTCATGTGAATATTAATATTAACGTACAATTTTAATAAAGTACAAATTGCAATATTACTTGACAAATAAAAAAGTAAAATTTTATAATATTTTAATGAAGTTTTTAAGTAGGGATAATTGCGGTATTTGATTGTTTAAAATAATAGCATTATCATGTAATAAGTAAATGACCATCATTATTTTTTATAGTAATTATTACTATAATTAAAGATTAATTAAGTAAAGACAACAATGTCATTTACAATGGAAAGAAATAACAAAAAAATTTGTACTTTAAATTAAAAAGAGTTATACAATTAGATTAGATGAATAGCAAGTGAAAAAATATTATATATATATATATATATATATTTATATAATATCATTATTCATCATAGAATAAGTTAATTTTCATGATTGTTATTAATAATAATAATATATACATATATATAATATCATTTATCATAGAATAAGTAAATGGTAATGATTGTTTGTAATACTTATTATTATAATTAAAATTATCATTAAAGATTATAATTGTGTCATTAAAGAGAACATTTGAGATGTATTTTTTTAGTAGATTATTTATTAGGAAAATAATTTTTACTAAATTTTCCTATAAATGACATTATTATTATATATTTAGTAATGTATAAATTATTGAGAAGTACAGTAATAGATGAAGTATAAAAATAACAAAATACTCATGTGAATATTAATATTAAAGTACAATTTAATCAAGTATAAAATTACAATATAACTTGACAAATAACAAAGTAAAATTTGATAATATATTAATGAGATTTTTAAGTAGGGTAATTGCGGTATTTCATTGTTTAAAATAATAATATTATTATCATAGAATAAGTAAATATCCATGATTGTTTTTAATTATAATTATTATTATAATTAAAGATTAATTAAGTAAAGACAACAATGTCATTTCACAATGGGAAGAAATAACAAAAAATATCCGTACTTTTAAATTAAAATGAGATCTAGAATTTGATGAATAGCAAATGAAGAGACACTTTATATATATCTATGTAATAATATCATATATCATAGAATAAGTGAATGTCCATGATTGTTATTAATTATAATATATATATATATATAACACTCATTTATCATAGAATAAGCGAATGGTGATGATTGTTTGTAACAATTATTATTATTATAATTAAAAATAATCATTGAATATTATAATAGTTCAGAGAACATTTGAGATGTTATATTTTTTAGTGGATGATTTATTAGGAAAATGATTGTTACAAAATTAAAGAGTCATATAATTGATGAATAGCAAGTGAAGAGACTTCATATGTATATACATGTATATATATGTATATATGTATAATAATATCATTTATCATAGAATAAGTGAATAATCATGATTGTTTTTAATAATTATTATATAAATAAAGATTAATTAAGTAAGGACAATAATGTCATTTCACAATGGGAATAAACATTTTTATTAAGTTAGAATTGATTTAGGCCTTGAAACAAAGTGTTAATAGATAAATATATTATTTCACAACCAATTATTGATGATTTTCCAACTCACTTTTAGAAAATTGATGAACGTAAAATAGAATTTAAGCTATTAACCATTATGATTAAATGTAAATGAATGATACAAATGATAGTATAAATTAATAATAACATATATATTAGTGAAATGAATGGTAGTAATTGTAGTATAATTAAATAAATAGTAACATATATTAGTGAATTTAATAAGCAAGGGTAATGGTGTCTTTTCACAATGGGAAGAAACATCTCCCAAGATCCATACTTTTATAGTAGAGATATAGATATAGATATAAATTAGATATAGATATAGATATAATCAAAATAATATTTGATATACTAAATAACATGTCCACATTCATAAACAACAAATTGTACTCCATTTGAGATGATATTTAACATGTTTATACGAAACCAATATTGATTAAATATTTGAAAATTAATTGAAAATAAAATTATGATTTTAACTATGTTATTTGATCAAATAAATTGAAAATATTGACATCATTTAAAAAAGACGAAATATTTATAGGGAATATTTCAAAATTACTTTTAAGTATTTCTAATTAGTTTACTGTGTAAAATAAGTTTTCACGTGCGAACAGACGTATATTTTACTCGCGTCCATTTTACTGGTTAATAGATAAGTACTCTTACTAACTTATTGTTTTTCTTTTTCTTTTTGTTCTTTCACCTTATTGATATCATCAATTATTATTGATATTACATATAAGAGTTGACATTATCATAATCAGAACATCTATAATTTGCACATCATCATGATACAAAATCTAAATGAGCCACAGTGTGACAAAAGGATGAGATACAATCATTATTTTTTCAGTTTGGAGATTTCAACATATATATAGTACATAACACAATACTAAAAAACCTCCGCTGCCACAAATTTGGCCATTTACAGCTTTCTGCAACAGTAAGATCACAACTTGATCAGCTTCTTGTTTGGAATTAATTATTTGTTTAAACTTTATAAAGAGGAAGATGTAATGACCAAAACATTGCCTGATTGCAAGCAACTGCATGCTGCACATCGCTTTCTAAGATCTGATGGTGAATCACTATCCTAATTCTGCCACACATGAATGGCTGAATAAATATCACATAAAGTTCAAAAGGCAATTGAAAGGAAAGAAAACATACTTGAATGGACCTTCTGGCATCACAAGTATACCAAGTGCTTCTAGGTTTTCAGATAGTTCGATTTCTGTGGTATTAGCGGACTCTAGAATATCAAAATACACCTGATAGTATGGAAAGGAAAACGTAAAATATGTATATTTTAGTCTAAGAATTTGTTATTGAAGTTCACAATCAAATCAAGTTACATTAGTAAAATCAATAAATAGTGTAGTACCAATGAAGAATTTAACGACGTTGAAACTTACTATGTTGGTCTCAACAGAAGCCATATCAACTTTCAGTCCTTTGATTTGGTTAAGCCCCTCTAATGACGAGAATGTGTTAAAAAATAGATACAATATTTTGGAACAATATTGAAAACATGAAGAAGAAAGTTACCAGCCAAAATCTTTGCCTTGATGTGATCACTTTCAAGCTTCCCAACATTTTCTTCCAATGTAACTAAAGCTGCCGCACATATCACACCAACCTGTCTCATAGCACATATTTATTAAAATTGGTTACATTTTAGTGGACATTAATTTGGTGGAATGTGAGGGTGCCCTTTAAATATATTTATTAAAATTGGTTACATTTTAGTGGGTATTAATTTGGTGGAATTGAGGGTGCCCTTTAAATGATCCAATCAATGTTGTAGGAAAGTGGTGGAGTTATTATGTAACTTATTTTCAACATATAATATAAGTAAGGATAAAAGTGTCAATTCACAATGGGGAGAAACACTCAAATTATCCATACTTTTATAGGAGTATAGATATATATATATATAAAAGAATTGAATGGCCATATTGAAGGTTACAAAATGGATTTTACAATAGAAGAATTGAATGGCCATATTGATTTATAATGGATGTTACAATTGATTATAATATATTAATATAATAATTATATTATTAATTGAATTAGATAGTAATTAAGTGAGGGCAACAATGTAAATTCACAATGAGGAGAAACACCTAGATTTATCCACACTTTTATAGTAGTATAGATATAGAGAATATAGATTACAAACAAGATTGAAGCCTATTATCTCAAACCCTAACAAAAGAAACACATTTCCATTATTACACAACCAAATCATCTATAGTTCTTCAAAACAACAAGTTCAAGTTTCTAAATTCTAACTAAGATTCCAGAACAACCAAAGGCAGATTACATTCATCTTAACATTTAACAACACTAACACAGGCTCTGTATGTTCTATGCTTTTATGTTCTACGCCCAGTCTATGAGGTACTTCGTTTATGAATTCTTAAGAATGTTTGATTTCTTTAAACTTCCTAACTCTCTCTTGATGACCTAGGTGCGATCCATCTTCCAAATCGTCATTGCTGCTAGCTTGAAAGTTGAAACAATAGATTTTTGCTTCTGAAAACACATGTAAGGTCTAAACTATCTGTATCTCTCTCGTTTAATCGCTCATTTTTCTTAAAGTAGTTCAAATGACATAGTTTAGAGGATTTTGATTTATCATAATCTATTTTTTTGTTACACTATCAGCGAAAGTTCATTAATTTCTTGATATTGATGTCGATTTTTGGAGAATATATCGTTCATTGTGTTCGATTTAAGATAAGTATTTCATCTTAGTTAAATTAAAAAAATATTTGTGATAATTATTTGCTGCAACCTCCACCATGAAGTGATATGTTTGTTTGTGTAAATAATAAAAGTGTTTCGTCCTATGTGAAAAGACTTACATACCCTTATTTAAATTCGAAAATATCATATTTTCATGATATAAGAGTCAAATCATAAATAATAATAAAAAGTTATATTAATCTACAAAAATAAGATATTTGATTACATTTAAACTCTTTAATAATACTATATCTATAATGAATATATAAAAAAAACATTTTATGAACTATCACATGCGTATATTAATGCCAAGAGGAAACCACAACCTGCTTTTAAGTTGCTAAACTTAGGGATGGCAATGGTTCTGGGTTAGCCCTGGAACCGTCCAGTCGGTTCCGGTTCTTTAAGATTCCGGTTCTCCAAACGCTAAATGGTTCCGGAACCAATTAAACAGTTCTTAGGCGGTTCCGGGTCCAGCTTTAATTTTTTTTATTTCCTTTTATTAAAATTAGTGTTGGATATTTTACTTAACACTAGGATCATTCAACCAACCAAAATCAATTGAAAATGTTTGTTAGGTTATTTCATTGCAAAGAAAAATATCAAGTCCACAAATTGTATAAATATTAAAATCAATTATTTTAGTGTAATTGTCCCTTGATCTTTTATTAAATTAAAATACGTACTAATATATTGAAGATTTCGACCATTTTAATGAAATTGATTTACATAATACATAGGTCAAATCAACACATATACTTATGCCATAAACATAAAATACTTTCATTTGATTTTATTGTAAAATCGTCCTATGTTTTATGCTATTATGTAAAACTATTACAATGTTGAGTAAAACTAATGTATTGTAAAAGAAATACAAAACCATCCTAATTTTTATTTTATTTTATTTTGATACGAAAAATATAATGAAATTACGTGCTATGTTTGTATTTAGAGATTTTTTGTTCTTATTTGCATTTTAAGCTACAAGTTAACATAATTTAGTATAAATTTATGAAGAAACTATATAAGTTCTTAATTTAAATATTATTTTTTTGGTGGTATATCATTGTAGTTTAATTTGATTGCATGTTGCTATTACACTTTGAGCTCAAATAATGTTTATAATGACGTTTATGTAAAATTATTTTCTTATATAAATTCAAGTAAGATGAGTGATAGGTAGATACAATAAAAATTTCAAATCTCTCAAAAAAGGAATGCTCAAGTACAACAATGTTAGAGACCTTTGCCTCTCTTATTTACTTTAGATTTGGCTTTGATTTGTAAACGTCCCTTGTGCAATTCCTAATAACCATAAATAGAGGAAAGGAGGATTCAGTCCATTGTAGGATCAATCAAAGATGAAGCAACATTTTCCAGAACAACAAACCAAAATCAACACTGAGAATATAAGTCTAAACTTAATTAAGCTGCATCTACAAGCCAAGTGGTGGGCAATTCAAGTGTAAACTGTTTTGTTTGCTTTGTTTATGTCTGTTGATCAATAATAATAACAGTTATTGGTGAATTTTTATTTTAGAAGGTTTTTTATGCCTAAGCTTATTCATAACATATGTGTTTGTGTTAATGACACCGGAAAACGTAGGAGAAGTAGGAGGAACCACAAGGCCACTCAACACTCACCACTCTAGGAAGTCCACCAAGAGTTTAGAGAAAGATAAAAAAAGATATGATCTTCTTCACAAGTTTAGAAGCTTAATATATGATAATATATTTTGAAAAGTTGTTGTGCCAAATGAATACAAGGATGGCCTTTTATAGGCAATGCTTGGAACAACCTTCCAAGATGAGTTAAAGATATTAAATAATCTTAATAATTATCTAACCTTAATCATAATGAATCTAATACAAATATGAATACTTAACATGAATCCTTTGACTAGTATATATATAGTGACAATTTTGAATGAAGAAATTCATGAAAGTACCAAGAATCTCTTCAACCTTCCAAATTCCCATATGATAATACTATTCTGCCAGGTTTTACTAAAATGGACATATCTCCATGTAGGAATGGAATTTTTGGGATCCGTTTGTTTGGTTGGAAACTAGACTCATTAAATTTTCCAATGATGTATGGCTTGACATGTGATTAATTTTCAGTCAAAACTGATTAATTTGTGAAGTTGACAGACGAACCTGAATTTTTTGTGTCATTTATTCATATTCTTTGAAGGAAAACAATGAGGCCAGGAGCATCGATTAAGGGTTTTACAGCATGGAACGTAGATAGAAGAGTTTCTAGGAAGCTCCGAGAAACTTGTTTTGAGAACTTTTCAGACTTTCCTGTTCACAGACAAACAGGAAATTTACTCCAAGCTATAGTGGCAACATATAATGAACAAGAAAGTTATTTCCAGCTTGGGGAACAAAACAATGGTGTTCATCTATACTTGGGTTTAGAGGACATCTATTATTTAACTGGCTTACCTGTTGACGGGAAGCCGGTTGTCTGTGAAGACCCTTTAGATTTGGCTACATTTTGTAACCAACTTCTAAGAGGTTCATATCCAGCAGGGAAAAAAGACGGCACTCTAAAAGTGAGGTGGTTGCTGGATAATTATCAAGTAGTTCCTGAAGAAATAGGAGAGGATGACCCTGCATTGGAGGAGTATGTTAGGGCGTATCTTCTCTATTTACTTGGGACTATATTATTTCCCGATAGTGAAAAGGGGCTTGTTCAAATTTATTGGCTCATGTTTTTGAGGGACACCTCTATTGGGGCATTGAATAGCATTGCATGGGGGGCGGCTGTTCTTGCATCCTTACACGATTGTCTCCAAAAGAAGCCGAAAAATATGAGGGGAGCTACTTGGATCTTAGAGGAGTTTTTTATGGAGCGTTTACGCCCATTGAGACTTCCTTATTTCAGGGCCAATGTTAAACCCGACAATGTGTTTCCAACGTTTAGATGTTGGGGGAGGTTGATGGCACAACCATCCATGAAATCCGATCAAGGAGTTGGTGGCCTTTTTGATAACATACTTGCCGCGGTGACCGAAGAGGTATGTTTGATATACTTATATAATGTTTTTGTTTTGTTTTTTAAAGTTTTTTATCTTTTGTAACAAATATATTTGTAGGATGTATTATGGACTCCGTATGCGAGGTTTGGACGTCAACATCAAAGAATTTTCTACTCTCAAGCGATTATATTTAGTTATAATATAATCACATATCATAAACCCACCTCGACTCCCCGTCAACTCGGAATCCAAAATGTGGATATATCAGGACTAAGGGAAATGCCAAAGCTTAAGATGAAGTCGCTGAAAGGCCACTTGAAACGAGAGTTGATGCATCACTATGCTTCTTACATCAATGAATGGAATGAAAGAAGATATGATTTGTGCATCAATAATTATGGTAAGTTGAATATGTGATTTTTCATTTGAATTCAACCATGGTCTAAGGATTAAAGACAAATTTTATAGAATAAAGGGATTTCTAATTTGCTGCTTGAATAGGTGAATGCATAGGAGCTACAAGGAACAGGAATCTTGCAGTGCCTGATAATGCATAGGAGTTGCATGAAATCTATGATAAAGAATCTGGACTGAATGAGATTATCCAAAGGACAAATCAGTTTTATATTGCATTATTAGTATTCATGAAAATTGAAACTCTTAACCGGTAAAAATTGTAATGAATCTTCAAGCCTGGAATTTTTGAGTTTTTCATAATTTCTTTCACTTTGCCAGTTTTCATTTTCTCATCGGTATCCAGTATGCTATAACAATTTGAATGCTATAACAATTTGAATAGGGATAAGTTGGAGTATTTCTATTGGTTGCTCTCGGGTTTGAGTGTGGTGAATTTTGGCATTTATTTCGTGTGTGCGTCTTGTTATAAGTACAAGAAGATGGGAATGATGAGCATTGTTAAGGGTTCTACTTCTTAAAGAGTTCGTTTTTAAGCAACCTTCCATATTCCAGAGCATGTACAATATAATCTTGTTCACCCTTTATGAACCAATTTATGCATAAAATATAGTCATTGCAACATCAACACATATATATGTCATATATACATGTTCCATCTTGCACTGCACCTCATATCTGTCTGTCAGCTTCACACAATATTTCTTTAATATACCTCCAATATTTGATACAAAATACAATATCATTTTAAAATAGAGAATCGAAATGTCAATCAACCCATATTCACATTTTGAAACAGAGAATCGAATAGATAGATAGATAGGGGAGAAGATCAACCCACACATAAAAACTACTATACAAAGAATTCAAAACCAGCACCCATTGCCACTTACACAATGATGGATAAAATGATCAATCGTCAAGGTTAAGTAAATATTCACAGGTAAGAAATCGAGTTTTTATCTGAAACCATCCTTTGCAACTGTGAGTTGAACTGTCATGAAACTGCAACAGCGCCCTGTTGGGATGAGTCGAACAAAGTGCTGGATACTTTAGAAGGAGGCCAATACCGGAAGACTGATCTACCAACAATGTTTTTGATAGGAAGTGGACCCCTGAAAAAGCCAAGAAAATTCTGACTCAGAATGTATGCAATTCTTTAGGGTAATATACAAGTCCACATTATAGGTATTCGATTATGTATTATTGTCTTTGAGTGTGTTTTTAGAAAACTCATCATGATACTATGATATTCGCATAAAAATAATGTGAAAAGTGTCGTGTGATTTGCTAATTATATGTGTGACTAAAACACAGAAAAGTAAGAAACAAGAAAAAAAAAGGATGGTTCAGAGTAGCTAATTAGTGATGAGAGATATGAAGTGATGGATGTGTTAGATTGAGAAGTGGTTAGTTATACAAGAAAAGGTAAAACGTAAATTCAGAAGGAAAAAAAATGTTTAAATTTGATAAGGATTATGGTTGAAATTTCTAGAAACATAAAATGGCTTTCAAAAACATAGACATGTATAGCCAAAGTCAGGCCAGGGATTTCAGAACCGAGACCACCATAAGTAAGGCTATTAAGAGAAACAAAGAAAGAAAATGGAGATAAGAGATGATATCTTTCAGAATTTAACACAAGCAAGAAATGCAATTTCAGAAATATCTATGATACTGCAATATTTTGATTACCAGTTATGAGAGTCGAAACTGTTATTCCGGTTGTCTCCTAATACAAAAACATAGCCTTCGGGTACAATCTAGAATATAACAGAAGAAAAACGTTATCACCATGTAACATATGATGACAAGGAAAAAACCAAAATGACAAGCACAAAAAGTTACCAATGGATCCATGTCATAATCAAGTGGCTCCAAGATGAAATCCTCATCCTGAGCAATACCATTGACCAACAATTTCCCATCACGAACCTGCAAAAGGCATAAAATTAGGCAAGTTGAGGACAGATATACAAAAGCAAATAGATCAAAAAATCACTTGACATTACATACTTCTACATAATCACCAGCTTTAGCTACAACTCTTTTGATAAACACATCAGATGAACTGAAACCAATTTTCTGTAGAGCAGGTCCAACCAAACAACATGTTAGCTCCATGATGAGACGTGATATCATATAACTATTCTGCCAATAATAACAGCGCCAAATCAAATAGATACCTGAAGAATCAAAGGAGCCTTGAAAATCACAATGTCTAACACTTCAGGCTTCTTAAATATATAGGAAACCTGGAAAACCCATCAAAAAACCAAGCAACATAAGAGTTAGCTAGTAAACTTCCTACTGGTGCAATTTTCTCATCGGAAAAGAATGAAAAAGAACCTAAAAATATATGATTGTACCTAGACCATTCACAAGTATCCGTTCTACTAAAAGAGTGAAGTCTAATGTCATGAAAGAATGTGTTACAGTTCAGATTTTGAAATTAGTTACAAAAATCTAATACCATTTCATGTAAAATATGAGGCAAATAGTTTTGCGTGAGTTATTAATAAGCATAAGTGCAGCCTTCATAATATGTGATAGTTTTGGTCTCTAGACTCAACTCAAAAGCTTTCTCAGAAGCAAAATGTTAAATGCATTGCCATAAGCCTTTAAAGAAAAGAGGTTTGATAAATGGTGACATGGAAAACTGTAACGTAGAAAATTTCACACCAATGCACCTGAAAACTAATTTTCTTTTGTGGGTACAAGCATCTTGATCCAACCTCCTATTTACTCAGATCCACATCTAATAATCTGGCAATACAAAGAAATTGTATTTCAATATTTTGTTTAATCAGGTCCATGTTCCGTTTCCTCAAATAGCAACGACTAGCACGCTAAGTATTCAAATACACACATTAATTCAGTAATGACCCTGTCAAACAACACAAATTTATAAATTATTTCTAACAAGGTCAAGTCATCATGATAGAACTTAACAGTCAATTCAGGCATTTAAAAAGTAAGAATTATACATCAATTTCACAAAAAAATTAAAGTATACCTTCTCCGCTAGAATCCGATCGCCCACATCAAGGGTCGGGTACATAGAAGTGGAGGGAATCGACCTCGGCTCAGCCAACGTTGACTTGAACAGAACGCTCACACTGAAAGCAGTGAAAGCAGCCTTAGCATCCTCGGACGTGAAGCAAAAATTCATCAATTTCAATAGCCAACTATTACTACTATTACAACCATTACCACCGTTCTGCGGCAAAACATTCACGCTACTAGTACAACCACCCTTGGCCATCGCCAATGCCTCCGAACACTTACGGCTACCACCACCACCTTCACCTCTCCCACTCTTAACTATTTCTTTACTGCTGCTACTAACAGAGATCCCTCCCCTATCCACATCGGCACTTGCAGGCTCATTACACGGCAACCACTTCGAACCCTGTAAGAACGGCATAATCGACGACGTCTTAAGCCGCGAAATCCCCAAAACACTCGAGCTAGATGACGAAGCACTCATTAAATCCATCAACGAGACTAATCCAATTACCGCCGTCGATTGCACATTTCCACCAAGAATTTCTCCGGCAAGCGTCGAATACATCGATGAAGTCGGATTAACGCGATTATTAGGGTTCGATTTGGAGCGTCGAACGTCGGAGTAATTGGAATCAGGATTCTGCGACGGCTGGTGTAAAAAATGTTGAGATCCATATACGCACTCGTGTAGGAATCTCGAGGCGGCACATTTTCCGGGGGCGGCGGCGAGGTTTGAGGCAACGGAGGCTGAGTAGGTGACGGCGTATCGGATAGCCATGGAAGAAGGTGATGAAGAAGAAGAGGAAAATCACTAGGTAGACGACGCCGTTAGGACGGAGCTATTTTCCGGTGAAACGGGAGAGAAGAATACAAAATCATAGACTGGTTTTTCGGGTTTTAGACTGAATTTGGGTTTATTGTCAAAATTCATATATACCCTTCATTGTTTTGTCTAATTACTAAAACAAAAAAAATGTGTCAATTTTTTAATGAAATTTTTGTGGAAAATTTTTTAAATGAGATTTAAAATTTGGATTTACTTTAAACACCTCTAGTAAATTTGTATTATTGAAAATTATAAGAATTAATCCTTTTTATTGTAGGTGAATTTGTGGGGCTTCAATGATTTCGTATACCTCAAGCAAGAGTATTCAATGTGTGAAAAGATAAATGCGTAAATCGCACTCCAACAATGTTAAATTTTTCTTTAATTGTCAAATAAAAATTAACCTAAAGAATCACATTTTAAAAAAATCAAATAAAAAATAGGACTATTTTTCTTGCATTATTTTATCATGCACTTGGTGCTTAAATTATTTATTGTAAGAAATAGAATTTGTTTAATTATTGAAATTAATTCATAAGTGACATTAATTAATGAGTAATTTCTTAGAATAAAATTGGTGTACCAATGGAGTGACATAGTGTGTCCATAAGGGTCGCCCATGATGGACCTTTTGAAGCCCTTGGCTTAAACATAAGTGAAATAAATTCGAGAATAATCGAAGTTGAAAGTTAAGAAGATGATTGCTAATCAAGCTCTTATATTAGTTATGGGCAAACATGAAATGAAAACATATAAATTAAGCGACGCAATGATTTTCATGATTCGACAATTTTACATGCACGAGAGAGGGAAGAGAATTTCATTATTAATAAAAGATGTACAGAGTACAAACTATATCAAAAATTCTCATTAAAACCTAGTTACATAAGATAAATAATAGTGTAATTCCAAAATTTTCATCAACCACCATTATGTCACATCAATATAAAACAATCTAATATTAATTGGAACGAATGATGGTTGTGTAATTTGTTAATGAAAGTTATGAAACTAAAGAAAAAAAATAAAAATTGGCAATATGTGATTGTTTTTAGCATATAATACAATTAGAGTGTGTTCTGAAATAGATTTTCTATCTTATCTTGGTGTACCACAATGGTGTTACGAGTTCGGCAATATTCATTTAATAATAAATTATAAATAAAAATTTAAATAAATGGGCATTTGTCAATTTCACATTATCACCATTATGATATATCATTATGAGATAAAAAAATTCATTTTGAAATGTATTTTAATCAGAAATTATTGATTTAACTGATGATCAGTGCATTTATTTTAGTTATTTAGTAGTTCATCATTTCTAATTTACAATAGAATTTTTTATTTTATAATAATACCAATTTTCCAACTTTCAACTTTGTTTAACAACCCAAAATAATATTACTATTATCATGATCCACAAACGTGATTGACAATACTAAATGTAGCCAATTTTAATTTATCTAAATGCAAATATACTTATTTTCCAAAAATTAGAATTTTAAGTTTTTATCAACTTCAAAGATACAATAAACTCTACACGTTCAAATTAAGAATCACTAGAATGGATTTTTTTTAATCCATTTTTCAAAAATTAATCCAAATTAACTTAAATTGGCCTAAAATAGCCCAAATTCGTCAACAAATTTGAAGCTGTCTAATTTTCTTGTCCTCTCTTACCTTTACATTTTTTGGGCCTCTCTATTTCTTTCAAAGTAAACAAAGAAGCCCATTTTGTATCTTAAATGATGAATTGGGCCTCTAGTCATGTATTGTACAACAATTAGGTATCTTATGAGAACCCAATTCCAAGTTACAAAGGGTGTGAATTACAATTATTTTATATAATAAATTAATTACATTTAAATTCAAACAAATCAAATTTAAATTAGTATTTTTCATACATTTGATATGTAATGTAATATACTTGTAATGCGACTAGCTAGACATTATCAAACCTTTTTTTATTTTTTATGATTTGTTGTAAGAAAAGATAATATAGGATAACAATTTGACCGTATCTGAGATATCTTTTTATTTGTAATAATTAGACTTTAATATGGAAGATTTAATGATGGAACTACTATTAGAAAATATTATATGTGGGGGACAAGAGCGTTGAGTGTTATGCGCATGGTCCTTTAATTGATAAATGTGTCCCCATGGCGTGAAGAGAAGCTGCTGATTTTGTTTTGCTTTTGTTCTGCTCTGCTTGTAATAATGTAATTTGTTTGATTGATTAACTATTAGAATTTATTACAAATTAATATTAGTTCGAAATTATTAAGTAATTTATTTACTAAAAATATAAACAAAATTATATTTCATATTTCATTAAACTATATTTCATTAAACCACGTGCGAATCCTCATAAAATTTTTATAACAAGATATAAGGCCTTGTATATTTTCAAATTTCATTTTCAAATTTTTAAATCAAAAAATTCAACACACCAAATTCTCATCTCAATTCCCATTTTTTCAACTCTACTTTTTCAATCTCATATATAACTAATTAACAATTTATATATATAATATATATATATATCACTTCACACATTTACCAATTAAATAATTTATTATAATCATTTTTCACTTTATCTTTCATTATTTACAATTTTATATCCATTACTTTTTTATTTTTTAATTCACATAATTATTATATACACCACTAACATAATTATTCTATATATTATCTATCGACCTATCACTATTGATTTGACATGTCTCACAACTTTAACCCATTTTAAAAAACATAAAGAAACAAATATCATTCTCACATAAATTTTCATAGTACACAATTTTCGATAAAATTTTAAAATTTTATCTCAAAAATATAAACAAAAGAGCATCTCCAATGGAGATCTCTAAAATGGCGTAAATTTTTCACCATTTTAGTGTCTGCTACAGTAATGCTCTCCAATGTATAACACTATATATCACTCTAAAAGTATATTCCACAGAATATTCCTTTTTTATCCCATTTACTATTATTTCTTATATTTTACAAATAACACCCTACATTTAATACTTTATTACATATTCATCAAAGTTATTATTTTTTTATATTTTATAAACTTATAAAATTATACAATGATTATTTAATAATAATAATACGTAGTATATATATTTTTAATATTTTATCGACGAAATTAAATATCAATAAAATTAAAATTGTACGTAATATTAGTTATTTCATATTTCATGTATTTTAATTTATATTTTATTGTATAATTAAATATAAAACAATAACATATATAATGGACCTAATCGTAACATTTTCAAAATTAACATATATAAAATTTTCAAAAGATAACATATATTTAATCGTAACATTTTTAAAATTTAGGGACTTAATTGTAATGGACCTAATTGTAAACTTTGATGAATATACATACTAAATTGAATAACAAAAAAAAAGGAAAAATTAAAAAAAAAAAAAAAGATATACCCACGGCATTTTTGCCGTGGGTGGGGGCCTCTTTTGCCGTTCAATTGGAGCGGCAATTTGGCCCTCCAACGCCAAATTGCCGCTCCATTGGAGATGGCCTAAGCCTAAATTTTTTTGTGAAAAGTTTAATATATATCAATTTAATTTTATATTTACTTTAATAAAATAAAATATTATTGTATCCCATCAATCAATTATATGTCCTCATTTTGGCTTTTTGTATCCCAACGCTATTTGGTGGATGCAACATTCCTGGCTTTTCTGTGCTCCCCACTTTAACACTTGAGTAGCAATAATGTGTGGGAATATTTCTCCTTTTGGTATAATGAAATTTGATTCAACTCAATTTAGTTATTTGCATAAAAATGTTCTCTCTATTGATTATTCATTTTAAATTGTACACTAACTATATAACAGATATAATTTATTTTATCAATGATTAATATTATTAATTAAGTCAACCGAGTCAACCTTTTTTAAGCTCACGCCTTGCTTGATAGTTAGTCCCTTTACATTCTAGATTTGGACTTAACTTGACGAACTTCAAGCTAAGGCCGAGTTTATAAGCTTCGGTTTATAATTATTAACAATTTTGTAAATTTCATAAGCTCGATCAAATTAAATTTAATCTAAAATTTAGTAGATTTCTTATCCACTACTTTAAGAAGTAATTGTAGACAATGAAATTTTAATCCAATCAAATGATGACAAGTGGAAAAAATGATATTAAATATTGATTTAAATCTATTAAAATATATATTTTGGGATTTATCAAATTTAATTCCAAAATAAAATAATTGATTTAATTGATATTTTAATATTCATTTTATCGACAAATCAAATGGCGACACGTGTTAAATTGAGGTGTTCCATCCAATCAAATCATGTCTTGCAGTTAATAAATCCACGACCAATCAAATCGCGCTATGTGGAAATATTGACCAATCAAAAGTCGTCTACGACAAAAGATATTTATCTTTTCAAGTTAAGTTCTGGATAATTATCAATTCAAGTTAAGTTTTGGATAATATCTAGAAGATCTATCTAGATCTTCTATCAGCCAATCGAATGGCTCCAAAATTATGATAATTATTTATGGATAATTATCAATGGATTCCAAATTATCCATAACTCTTCCATCCTACACCTATAAATAGGGTCCTTTGGAAATCATAATAGACACACAGAAGCTCAATCAAAAAGCTAAAGAAGACGAATGAAGCTTTTCAAATTTTCTCAACGAAGGTTCTTCAAATATTCAAGGCGTTCTAGGAGAGACTCAAGGCGTTCTAGGCGATATTCAAGGCGTTCTTGAAGAAATTCATCAAATTATAGCGTTTGATTCGTAATTGCGGTGCTAAACCTACGAATTAACGTTATAGAAATTCAAATCAAATTCAAGGAAGATCAAAGTCACAAAGTCAACCTTGAAGATTTCAAATTCCATATCAAATTCAACGTTTGATCCGAAATTAAGCTGTCAAGCCCTCGAATTAACGTTATAAACATTCAAGTCAACGTTGGAGAAGATCAAAGAAGCAAATTCAACTCCAATATTCAAGTCAACATATTTTGAAGGAAGAATCAGAGGATTAGAATAGAGATTTGTACCCCATATTTCATTTTGATTTATATAAATTTCATTTGTCACAAATTTTTGTGTTTCTTGATTTTCAGAATTACAAATTTGTTGTGTACAGTAATTACACAAATTTTATAACAATTTTCTAATTTTATTCTGGGGAGATAGTATATCTTATTATGTTTTATTGTTTTCATGATACCAACTGAATTGAAGAAAGACGATCAAGAATATTGAGAAAATGGGTATTATTGCAAAAATAATTAAATATAATTTGTTTATGATTTGGGTTCCAAATTAGAAAATACCATAATTTGAATATAAACCAAATATTCTGAAAATAAACCAATATAGAACAAATTATGTATTTCCTATATGAAAATTATGTAATATGAGACAATATTATTCTAATATAAACTATTCAAATGGAATGTAGTATTGCTTAGTAAGTCTCAACCAATTAAAATGTCACTTTCTATATTAAGTCTGAGTCAAACTACATCTGGACATGCATAGAGTCCACATTTAGATATGGTATATCTATGGTTCTAATTTTCTTTCTTTTAGTTCGAAAAGTTCGAAAATTTTCTATTTTTCAACTAAGTGAAAAAAAATTATGACGTAGTTTCGAAATTACAGCGTTTTCAAGGAAACTCGTAATGTTTCCATTGTTTCCATCAAAACTTTCAGTGTTTCCATAGTTTCCACGAAACACTGAAAGTTTCTTAATTCTTTTTTGGATAGAGTATAATGGTGAATAAAATTTTAAAAAAAAAGAACATAAAAGAGTTATAAATCTACCAATTTACTAAACTGAGTCCGAATTAATCAAATAAGCTCTAAATAATTAATCAACGAAATCGTAGACAATTTTGTTATTATTCAAATACGCACGTAAGAACACAAAAAGCTAAAATATTACAATTTTTTGTATAACGATATATGGGTTATTAGATAATTATTTTAACAAATAACATAATACATACCACTGATTATAATATTATATGAGCATTATTTTCTTTTAATAATTTAAAAATATATACCGTAACACGTTTACAATTTTTAATTTTACAGGTGAAGTTGCTTGAACTTTGTCGATTATATGTTATAAGAGCGCTAAATTTTAATCCATATCATTTAGTTCCTTATTAAAAAAAATTATCAACTATTGGTGTACATATGTATAAATTTTGAAACAAAATATTGATTTTTTTTTTGATGACGGGGGAAACCCGCCGCCGCTACCTTAGGGTGCGCACTGAGTAAACCTCGCTCTTGTGCAATAGTCTGCAAACCACATTGTTTACTTTTTATCACATTGTTTCTGTCTTTTTTCTCGTTTTTGCAAGTTTTTTCCTACTTTTTCAAAACGTTTTCGAAATGTTTCTAATATTTAACGACCCGAAACTTATGTCAGTTTCAAAACTTTAAACCTTGGGTATATCTAAGTTCTAACCATGAGCTTGTGACTGAAAATAAATTATTAGAAGTAGTTGAGCTTGTGACTGAAAATAAATTGTTAGAAGTAGTTGATTTCATCGTCAACAAACAAAGAGCGTGATAACAACTTAAATCATTGATTGAGTTTATATATTATATAAGACATACTGCAAATTTATTTTGATTGTAAAAACTTATATGTGAAGTTAGTTTCATATCAAAACTGAAATTGACAGATTTTAAGCAATGTATGTAACGTAACGCCATCAAGTGTCACAATTCAGTCAACGTCAAAGTCCTAGGAAGGAACATTGATTAATTAATATGAGTATGAGTGGTCCTTAAAGTACACGCTCTCTAGGTTGCGTGCGTATCTGTCACCCCACACTTTCCAACCAGAATCTTTGATGTCCTCATTTTGGTTTGCACTTTTATCTTGAAAATTTATATTTTGAATAAAAAATTATGAAAACTTAATGATGTCATAAAAGATATTTAAAAACTCAAAATTTTAGACATATTGAAAATATTCTCACAATAATTAATAAAATTAGTACTATTCATTATTTAAGAATGAATACCATCGATAGAATGGCGTTTTTTTAATGTCAAAATCAAAATTAATCATATATTTTAATACAAATGATACAATGTTTAAAATGAGATTCTTTTTGAGTATTTAATGCAATATGATAATATTGCATAGCTACTAGGGATGAATCCATGACTTTGAAATCCTTCCATCCAAACACACCATAAAAGAACTAGAGTAATAGACTTGGACGATTTTTGGCGGCCTGTTACTAGGTCACACGAACCACAAGTCAAACCACAGTTCTTCTGATTTTGGCCGGTTTTGGGGACTAATGGGTTTTAACACTCTTCTCCATGGGCTTCCAATTAATTATGTTAATTCCGATCATAGAGATGTCGGACGGGGAGGTGTGTGGCTATAGTGGAAGCTATAGGTGTCATGAGAAGTTAGACGGAATTATAGGTGCATTTTATATACGATGTTAAATTAAGTAAAACCCTATAGTGAATTTTTGGAAGGCAATATATAAAAAATAATTAAATGTGAGATAATACAAGACAACTATAGTCTTATAATTAAAAAAAAAGACATATAAGCAGAAGATATGACAAAATATACCGAAAGATCCAATTAATTGTAATGATGTTTTTTTCTTTGGTAATATAAGGTTGAATTTATTAAAAAAAAAAAGGGAGTAAGAAATTATGTTTACTATGCGTGTGAAATTTTCCAAAGTTAGTGTTTTTCTTCTTCATTGAAGTTGAAATAAAACCTGACATAGGCATACGGTACCAATGAATTTGAACAACATTACAAAATAACGACTGTCCCATTAACACCACCATTATTTCTTCTCATCATTTCCCAAACGTACATCATTACAATAGATGCCACCCCATCCCCACCCAAAAATATCAAACAACCAAAAAGATTAAAAAAAAAAAAAAAAACCCACCAAACTTAATCCCTATCACCAAAAAATCAAAACACCTCGTAATGTAAATTTTGTGCTAAATTGGATTCTGACTGATTCAGTAAAGTTTTTATTATTGAATTAAAGGGCGTTTTGATAAAAATTTTATGTTAGGTCATTTAATGATGAAAATTAGATTGAGTCCATTAAAATCATTTGTTAAAATTATCCTAACACTTAGGTATCGTTTGGTTGGTTTCATGTGATTGAACATGATAATATTATGCTTGATAGTTATGAGAGAAATTGAGAGATTTATTGTCAAAAACTTATTTGGTTAGGATTATAAATGAGAGTGATATCCTAGATGATACATATTCAAGTTGTTTGGTTGACATTATATATAAGGAGTGATACAATGAAAAAGTCTAAAATACCCATATTGTTGATGTTGAATTATCAAAATCATATATATATATATATAAAATTATACTTAAAAATATGAAATATATTTTACACATCAAATAAAAATATTTTGAGTATCTTAAAAAATAATATGATTATATAAAATATATTTATTTTACTTATGTTGAATTATAAAAATCATTTGTATAAAATTATACTTAAACATATGGAATATATTTTATAATCAAATAAAAATATTTTTAATATCTTGATAAAATAACATAATTATATAAAATATATTTACTTTTCTTATCCTAATCAAATAAAAATATTTTGAGTATCGTGATAAAATAACATGATTATATAAAATATATTTAATTTTCTTATCCTATTATTGAAGTTGAATTATCAAAATCATATATATAAAAAATTATACTTAAAAATATGGAATATATTTTATACATCAAATAAAAATATTTTGAGTATCTTAATAAAATAATATGATTATATAAAACATATTTACTTTGCTTATTTGATGATTTTAATACCAAAGTTTGAAGTTTAATTCCATATTTTTAAGATTGATTCAATGATAGGTTTTTAAGGAATATAACAAAATAGAAATTAGGTTAAATGTGAGGGGTAAATTCGTAATTTTACTTTTCAAAATAGGTTGGATATAATCTTGTGATAGTGGATACCACCTACCTGATGGTATCTACTATCCTAGATATGGGGTGATTAAATATCGGGCTTGTTACGTATCATGGGCCGACCTTGTTGACCCAAACTTAAAATTAGAATTGATAATTAATATATCACCCCTATAAACCCCAACCAAACGCTACCTTAAAGTATATTAGGCATTATTGAATGTCATCTCATTTCACATTTATTTTCACCAAAATTTTAATTATTAAAAGAAAAATTCGATGAGATGGTATACTAACTACTTTCCAAAAATCTCATATTTTCTTAAAAACTAATTTAATTGGTATTTCTCTAAATCAAATTTTATTATTAATGGTTAGATCCAACAAACGAAAATGAATTAATCTACCCATATAATACAATATAAGCATAAAATCACTTACACATCTAAATTCATGATAACAAAACGTTTGAAACTATATTAATTTAGGTTTGAGTTTGACCTAAATTTATTTAAATTTTCTTACAAAATAAAACTTATTTATATTAATTTCTTAAAAAAATAGTTTTTCCCTAAAGAAAGAACATATAAAATCAAACTTAATCATTATGCTTTTTTAATAAGAAATTCATTCAACCACATTAGTATCATATTTTTATTAACCTAATATTAAAGGCTCAATTTTACGTCTCAAAAGAAAAATCATGATAACAGTTAAAAAATAATTTTCTATAAAAAAATATAGTTTGAGAAGTGAGTTTGGATGATTTTTTTAAAAAGAAATACATATATTTGTTATAGTTTATATTTTTTATTGATAAGAAATAATTATCAAATCACAAATAGTAAAAAATATTTTTATTTTTATTTTTAGAATATCTTCATTTGTTGATAGATTGTTTTCAATTTTTTTTAAATACTAATCAAGTAAATTTTATGATTTTTTTAAATCTTAATCATAATTTTTAAAAGTAGAGTGGGTCTTGAAATAAATTTCTTCCCTCCAAACGGACACCTATTATCATTACAATGCTTTACATTTCCAAAACAAAAACTACAAAACAGAGGTGAACCCCCCACGCATAGATATTCGTGCAAGAAAAATATCACATCTTTCCCACACTCCCACACACATTTTCTTAGCTCAATCTCTCAGTCAAAACCCTCAAAGATTATTCTTTCACTTCACATCACTTCATCACTCACTGTCTCATGGAAGAAAGGCCAGAAACAGAGCTGATTTCCATACCCGCAACCCCACGCGCCTCCACGCCGGAAATACTCACCCCCTCCGGTCAGAGGTCCCCCCGCCGTGACTCCGCCATCGGCACCGCCAAGTCATGGACACCCACCTCGTTCATATCACCTCGATTCTTGAGCCCCATTGGAACCCCCATGAAAAGGGTGCTCGTGAACATGAAGGGCTATTTGGAAGAAGTTGGGCACTTAACTAAACTCAACCCGCAAGATGCTTGGCTCCCCATTACTGAATCTCGCAATGGGAATGCACATTATGCTGCTTTTCATAATCTCAACGCTGGTATTGGCTTCCAGGCCTTGATTTTGCCTGTTGCATTCTCGTTTCTTGGATGGTATGATAATTAATCCTTTGTTTTTATTACAGTGGTTTGTTTTTTGTTGTCGGAAAGTTCGAGCATGTCTAGTTTCTGTTGTTCGTTGGTGTCTACACTTGTCACATGTTTGTGCTCGTCGCAAAAGTGTTCAAATTGTTTTTTGTTATCGTTTTACCCTGTTTTAGGGAGTGTATATATGTATATATATATATATATATGTATGTAAGTAGAGGTGGAATTCGAGCCAGATTTCTTCTGCTCAAACCTAGCTCGGCTTGAAAAACTCACCAGGTTTTTATCTTTTTTGTGTTTATTCACTTCAGTTGAATAGGATAATTTTTTTGTAGTTGAATAGGATTTGAATGGAACTGAGCAATTGAAATTTCATTCGAGCAGATATCCCTATGATATTCTTGCACCTTTTGCTTTTTGCATAAGATGCCACTTTATTTAACTGGGTCCTCTTAATTCATTAATATACGTTTGATAAATATAACAATTCACAATTATTACCTTTTCTTTTCAGTATCTGAGTTGCTTTTTACGTTCAATATGTCTCTTTCTCTTTTTTACATTCCACTCAGCTTTATGCATTTTTTCTTCTAATTAATAGTGCCAGATTGTTTGGTAATAACTAAACAGCAGTTTTTCATTTGGTTATGGAAACTTATATGTACTTTATTTATTATGTTACTATTTTGGATGAACTTACAATTTCCTTAAGACATCTTATAAAACATCTTACATTTTGTCTTGTAGTAACTATTTGTTAAAAGCATTAAAATAAGATCTTATTCTGGAAATCTTTTAAAAAAACCCTATTATTTGACCACTTTGATTAGACTATTGTCATCACAAAAAAAATTATAAGCTTAATTTCATTCACTCAAGTGGTTCTTGGCAAGATCCAACATTTTTAAATGCATAAAACAAGCTTACGCAAAAATAATAAATTTCCAAAATTGTCATCTCAAAGGAATAGGGATGATGTTGTTACTCCACTTTCTCCCACCATTACTTTTGAGAACAATGTTGTGATGATACTTTAAAGGTGTGTTTGGATTAAGTGATTTGGATTTGGTAGGGGATTGGAGGAAGGATTTGAAATGACAACAAAATAGAGTCATTTGAAATCCACCATAGCTATGAAGAAAATAGCTCAAACTGAACGGCAAGGGATTTGAAATCCATTATAACTTAGATACATCCAAACAAACGTAATTGACAGATTTAAAATCCATAGATTTCAAATCCTCCAATCCAAACACACCCTAAAATTTTCCACATTTCAACTCTAGATTCTAGACCCAATAACACCAGAGTGGAGAGAGTTTTAAATACCATATTTGAAATTTTATGTGATTCTTTCACTTAAATAACTTACGCAATACATGCTATTGACTAGATTGAAGATGATTCCATAAGTCTATAAAAATTGAATGGTATACTATATATTATCTAATTCAATGTCAATAATACTTCTTGGATCTCCATACCTCCCCTCTCAAAACAATCCTTGAATATATGAAAAACGTAACTCATATTGTTATTTATGCAGGAGTTGGGGTATAATCTCCTTGATCATAGCATATATCTGGCAATTATACACGTTATGGATTCTCGTTCAGCTACATGAGGCAGTTCCGGGAAAGAGGTATAACAGATACGTCGAACTTGCTCAGGCTGCTTTTGGTGAGTGCTTTTACAATGTTAGAAAAGACTTCAAACATAATCTACACTAGATTATGTTCTGTTAGAATAATCCAGTTTTTGTCCATTTTTAAGAAGCCTCATCTTAACAACCATAATAGATTTTAATCAAAAACACAAATGCTGCATATGAAATATATCATGGTTTTTCTTTATTTATAACTCCAAATTAAATCAATGTATATTCTAACGAAAAACTCACTTCGTTTTTTTTAGGCGAGCGATTAGGTGTGTGGCTGGCTCTGTTTCCAACCGTGTACCTATCAGCTGGGACAGCAACAGCCTTAATCCTGGTCGGAGGGGAGACAATGAAACTGTTCTTTCAGATCGTATGTGGTCCACTTTGTACATCAAATCCTCTTACAACTGTGGAGTGGTATTTGGTCTTCACATCACTGTGCATTGTGTTATCCCAACTCCCAAATCTCAACTCCATAGCCGGGCTCTCGCTTGTAGGTGCCGTTACAGCTATAACCTACTCCACTCTGGTGTGGGTTCTATCCGTGAGCCAAACACGACCCCCCACCCTTTCATATGAACCACTTTCAATGCCTACTGCAACGGCTTCACTCTTTTCTGTATTGAACGCACTTGGAATCATAGCATTTGCATTTAGAGGCCACAATTTAGCCATGGAAATTCAGGTACGTTTTTTCGTGTACATTTGGAGACCATAATTATGAAAAACACACTGAAGTTTGAGAAATTAGAAATTGGCGTAAATCCCGTCAGCAGATTTACAATTTCATGCTCTATTTTTCGAGGATCCGAAATGGGGTTTCTTATTAATTTGCAGAACCTTAGTGGGTTTGCGGTAATTACCCAATAAGTGAGGGGGTGTGCATGTAATTGTCTCTTATTATAGATGAGAATTTATTGAGAGGAGTTTCTATAGTATACAAAATTTCAAAGTTTGAAATGAGTTTGCGCATGATTCTTTTAGGCAACAATGCCGTCAACTTTCAAGAAACCCGCTCATGTGCCGATGTGGAGAGGAGCCAAGGTTGCGTATGTCTTTATTGCTATGTGCTTGTTCCCAGTTGCCATCGGAGGTTATTGGTCCTATGGGAACCTCGTAAGTATATCCATTTCCTTCCAAGTCATTTGGTGTTGGAAACTTATACGTCTTTCTATTTCTCAATTTTATAAACTAAACATCTTAAATTAAGGGTGTGTTTGGATTAAAGGATTTGAAATCTATGGATTTCAAATTCATCGACAAATCCATTTAAGTTCGTTTGGATAAATTCATATTACGATGGATTTCAAATCCCTTGTCATTCACTTTGACCTATTTTCTCCATAACTACGGTGGATTTCAAATGACACCATTGTAGGTGTCATTTCAAATCCTTCCTCCAAATCCCCTCCCCAAATCCAAATCACTCAATCCAAACACACCCTAATGGTAATTAACGACTGTTGAATAATATGAAACCCCATTGATATTATTATTGATAATGAGATATATGTATATATATATATAGCGTTACAAGACTCGATAATTAAGGTAACTATTGCAGATGCCTTCGGGAGGAATGCTGAGTGCATTATTTGGATTCCACATACACGACATACCAAGGGGACTTCTAGCTATCACATTTCTTCTAGTCGTTTTCAACTGCTTGAGCAGCTTCCAAATATACTCTATGCCCGTTTTCGACAGCTTCGAAGCTGGCTACACCAGCCGCACCAACCGGCCTTGCTCCATTTGGGTCCGCTCGGGTTTCAGAGTGTTCTTTGGGTTTGTGTCATTACTCATTGGTGTAGCATTCCCATTTTTGTCGAGCCTCGCTGGTCTATTAGGTGGGCTCACACTACCAGTCACCTTTGCGTACCCGTGTTTTATGTGGGCCCTCATTAAGAAGCCGATTAAGTATAGCTTCAACTGGTACTTTAACTGGATTCTTGGTTGGTTGGGTGTTGCTTTTAGCTTGGCGTTTTCTATTGGAGGTATTTGGAGCATGGTGAATAGTGGATTGAAGCTCAAGTTCTTTAAACCGAGCTAAGAATGAGATAACACGGTTAGGTGAATGTTTTTACTATTGTGGCGAGTTTATTTATGGGGTGTTATTTGCATGGTTTTTGTGATCTTAGTGAATGTTAGTTTTCGGGTTTGGATTGAGAAAGAATTTGGCGTAAGTTGTTTGTATAAATTTTTGTAACTTTATATTAGTCGAAATTAAGGTTGTTTTTGTGAAGTCTGAATTTTCATAATTGGTCAATGGTGTTTTTATGATTTATTTTTCATTTGATTGATTTTGGTGTGTACCAGTTGAGAGACAATTTTGCTTGCTAGATTGTATGCTTTGAGATTTGATGTGGAAGTGGGTAGGGGATGGAGAAGTGTAATTATGGAAATGTGAGGGCTGTTTTTGTATATAATACATATTTCGGAGGACGATAATGCAATTAACCTTGTTTTCCAAAATTATTGCAACAGTCGGCGTCAGTAACCTTGCTTTCCATAATTATTACAACATACGAACTCTGAAAATTGGTTATTGATAAACAAAATTGATGTTCATAATACATGTCACAGTCATATAAACAGAGGATACTATGAGAAACGGAGTATGATATATCAGATTTAATAGATTCCTTATGTCATATAATTTCATAAATAGTGGTGATAATGTGTGTATGGTGAAACATTTACCCCTGTCCCACCCCATTTGTGTAGTTCATGTCACATTCGTCTGAATTCAATATAACTTAGAATTTTTTATAAGAAAAAAAATTACAAATCACAACTATAATCTGAATGAATTGATATTTGACAACTCCATAGAAATGACATTTCATTTCAATGACGTTTTCTTTCACTAAATCATTTATTTAGTTTCTTGAACAATAGTTTATTTATTATATAAAAACTTGACCAAACTAAAGCAATTCACATAACGTTAAATTATGATGACAATATCGGAAATTCACATCACGTTAAATTTAACTATGGACAACTTAGGCGCACCTAATAGTAGTGGATACGGGTTTCCTCCGTTATAAAAAGAAAAAGGTATTCTTATAAACATATTAAAATGAATATAAAGTACCTTTATCAAAATATGAAGCTTTACTAACAACTCCAAATTAGCCATTTCATTTGAGTCATTAAACTAGCCAAAACGTGAACAAAAGGTTTTTTTTTTATGAAAACATGCCGCAAAGAGTGTTTATTAGGTAAATACCGCTCTTATGGAATAGTTTATAAAGTACACTAAATAATTAAAGCACTTTAGATACTCATACCTGACAGCCTATGATGCACGGACACGGGACACGGGGTACAACGGACGACAAGACACTGACACGAGATACGATATTCTAAAAATATTAGGATACGACACGACTTTGAAACTGCTATAAAATGTGTATATATATCATACATATATATGTTCATTTAAAATATACTAGTAAAATGCATGTGCAGTCGCACGTTAAAATAACTTTTATATAACTTAAAATATAATTATGGCGCTAAAATAATTTTTATATAAAGTAAAATATAATTATTAAATAACACAATACATTTAGTTATTTTAAATATTGTCAAATTTGTTTAATTTATTTGCTTAAAAAAGAAAAATTATATTAAGAATATCTTTTTTATGTTGAATTACTTTTTTTTATATATTTAATCAATAATTACTCTAAAACTACGTTAGATAACATTTACATTTTAAATGAAAATTATATATAGTTTACAAACATAGACATTGTTTATAGTCAGGTCATTGATCCTAGCTTATTTTTTTGAAAATATATTAGTTTCTAAGATTATATAAAAGTTTTATTAGTATATTCAAATATATGCAAATTATTATTTTTATAAATTATACATAGGAGACTTCGACGGTTAAACTATTTCATAGCTAATTTTATATCAATTAAAAAAAAGTAAAAATGAAATCATTAGAAAGGAAGAAACATTGGAATTTTTTTTACACTAAAAAATCAAATTAGCAAGGTTGGATAGTTGAAAAGGATTATTACAATATAAAAACAATTTGGAGCGAGAATGCAACCTTTCACTATGTCTATATTTAAAGGAGTATAAAATAATAATATTTTAACTTTTAAAATATTGTGTCTCTTGTATGATGATCATTAACCTTCTAGTGGAATCAAATGATTTCCCATAAATTGGTAAGTATGAAATTTTTCTTTTTAACTATTCAACAATTTCTAGCAAAATGTGTAACACCCCATTTTTGGAAAATCTTGCATATCATATTTTTGGCATATAAATACAATTTTATTTATTAGTTTATTATTTCTAATTCATTTAATGTTTAACCGAGCTTTACGTTTAAATGATTATAACGAGCTAATATTTTCTTAAGTTTGTTTAGTCTTGTAGGATAGCTACCCAAAGAGACCGAGTTCGATCGTGATGCACTCGACACGAAATGTTTTTATGAACGAATGAACAAAAAAAAAAAGATAAGTTGAATATGAAATAATTTCAATAATTAGTATATATATATATTGACTAATGTGTTCAATAATCAAATAGGTTTATCTTATTATATAGTTTATGTGCAATAATTATGTGGCCTTAGATTAAATTGAAGGAAAATGCATGCATAATTACCATAATTATATTTGAGTAAGCATGACACATTAGATGAAAATCACACTCAACCTCTCATACCCCATCAACTCCATAATCATTACACATCTTTATATATATATATATATACATATATTGTAAGAATAAAATATTATACATGTATAATATATATAAATATATATAATGCAAGATATATATATATATATATATATATATATATATATATATATATATATTGCAAGAATAAACCATTACATATATATATATAATGCAAGAGAGATACATGTATTATACAATTTTGTGTACTACAAAAGGCTTCGATCCACCAGTATGGGTTGAGATTGAACCATCATTTGAACTCAATCTATTTTTTTCTCCAGCATTTGATTGTCTTTGAAATCTATCTGTGTTCCAATGATCTTCACATAGCTTATTCCATACACTTTGCCCGAGCCAGTTAGGGCCATGACCCCTCCAATCCAGTGGATTTTTAGACTTTACCTTTGCTGCAACTTTACTCCTTTCCTTACAAAGCATATATCTCAGACGACTATCTGCAGTTTCCCACCATAGACCGAAAATTTCAATTGTCGCTCCATCTTCCCACGTGTATTTATCCTATTAAAGAAGAGTTTTAGTAAAAAAGATAGATATTATAGATTGTTAAAATAAATAATGATATATATTATTTTTAGTATTATATAACTTTATCAAACAATTTAAAATTTACAATACAAATATATAAGATAGATTGAATTTTCTAACCGTAAAGAGTCCCCACAGATAGTTTCTCAATTTTTTGGGAAAGTGTGACCATGTTGGCCAGGGACCTTGTATGTGATATCTTACTGATGCTGAAATTTCTTGAGTCACACCCCGAGGTTGGAAACTTTCATATTATATAATTGTATACCACAAGAAACAAATACTTGTTAACATAGATATATATTAAAGTCACTAACAATTGTTTTTAAAAATACGAGACACCATTAATAAAAGTACCTGCGACCAACCATGTGGATAAAAACTCGATATTGAGGATTAATTGGATGCGGAGTTCCTTGGTTGGGCCCACGTCTCCTAATATGTGATGGATGACCAACACTGCTTCTAGATGGAGGATCAACATTATTAGTTTATTCAATAGGCTCGTCTTCACATTCTAATGATTGATCACCATCTCTTCCAAGTGGCTCAATATGATCTTCCAGTCGGCTAGGAATTTGTCTTCGACCACGACCTCTCGATCTACTCCTGCGACCACTTAAATTCATATACAACATAAATTCTTGTTTAGATTAAAACAAATAATACAACTTTTTTTTAATAAAATATTGGTTCCAAAAATTCAAATATTATTGTATTAATGATTAAATAGCAAATTTAGGGCATACCTAATGATCCCTAAAGGTGCTAGGTTAGCTAAATTATCCAGTGGAGAATTGACACCAGCACCGACAAATGACTCTTCCGCCATCACCGCTTCATTTTCCATTGATATGTTATTACTACCTCTACCATGTGCAACTTCAGTGTTTGCATGTCTACTTAGATGTTTTCTTCCACCACCTCTTGTTCTAACCATCCTGCATAACAATAGAGCATTATATCCAAGTTAATATGTTTTCATTAAACAATAAAAATAATGTATATTTTTTACAATAAGACCATACAAAACACAAATGCAATGAATATAAAAGAAATTACATAAATGATATTATAACCCAAACTCATCAATTCATAGATTAAAATAATTTAGTACATTATTCATTGTATAAAAGAGAAAAAACACATCATCTACTTAATCAACACAATCCATTTCATCATTGCAATCAGATCCCTCGTCTTCTTCAGAATTTTCTTCATCATTTGAAAATAAATCTTCGAATTCTCCCTCCACATCATTCACTTCATCATCTTCTTCTACATCTTCTTCAGTATTACCAATGATGTGAGCTCGAGGTATTGCCATATCTTTTGGGTCGACTTCTTGGAGATCAAGATTTGGATTTAATGGATCATAAACCACATCAACATCATGCACATTACTTCTTGGTTCACAAGCTATGCTTTCATTTTCTTGAAAAGGACCCTCACGCATGCATTGGTCATTGTCATCATGTTCCTCAAGATTATGGATGTCAATCATGCTTCTAGCTTTGATTTTGCACACTACAAACCATTGGCCTTTTATTTTACTTCTAGAACGCCTTGTCGGGTTCTTTGGATAGTCCATGTAATATACTTGTTGAGCTTGTTGAGCCAATATAAATTTGTCGTTAGTATTATGCTTCAGTTGTTGATTAACCTCCACTAATTTGAAACGCAGATGGACTCTGATTCCCTTATTAGATGAAGTGTCATACCAATCACAATTAAATAACACAACCTTATTCTCACTTCCAAAATACTCCAATTCAATAATCTCCTCCAACATGCCATAATAATCTATCACATCATCCCCATTTGGATAGTTTCCCCTGTGACAGTTAATGCTTTATTCCATTTAGCACTTGCAGAAAATGCACGCAATGTCTTTACTTTGATATCGTCAAGATGCATCCAATACAATATCCACAGATCAAAATTCCAATTCAATAACTAGATTATACAAACAGATTACTTACTTGTTGGAGGATGAATGTTTAGAAAGCAAACACACGAACTCGGATCAACTCTTGTGTATAAATATGGATTTTGCTAATAATTATACACAAAAAATCTAATAAAAACCTTGTCAACCAAAAACAGTTGCTAACATAATAAACAACTTAATATATATATATATATATATATTCATTCTTCAATGAATTTATCAAACGAAGAATTGTGGAACAAATAGTTGTTCATATCTTGAGTAATAAGAATGCAAAAACTCCGAATTATCTGAACAATTATCCGAATTCACCAAGAATGTTATAAAATAATCATAGGATGTCAATTAGCAAATAGAAATCATGAAATATATATATAAGAAATTAAAAATCAAACCTGTGAATCTTGAGCTTTTGATTATGAGATGTCAATTTGTGTATCTTCAAAATTAAAGGAGTAATTATAAAAAATTCTCACAAGAATTATTTTGAGAGGTTTGGAACGTGTAATTACTTTTCAGAAGTTGGTATTAATATGAAAGTGAATGATTTGAACAGCAGCCGTGGGTATTGCAATTCAAAAAGGTAAGATTTTAGATAATTGGAAAGAGTGAAGTAATTTTGGGCAAAAACATTCTATATTGCCATGAATTTTTTTTTGCCGTCTTTGGTATTTGTGATGCTATATATAAAGATTTATATTTAACAATAAGAAAACACTTTTACCAAATAATTACTAAAAGTATTTTAGATGCTATAGTATAAATATTTATAATACCAATAATCAAACACTTTTACCAAATAATTACTAAAAGTATTTTAGATGCTATATTATAAATATTTATAATTACCAATAATCAAATAATTTTACCAAATAATTACTAAAAGTATATGAAAAGTTAATATTATATCTTGTAGTTGATTTAGAAGCATATAATATTATTTTTATAAACGATACGCCCAAATCGATTTAAAGCTTGTAAGCTCGATTTAAATTTTTTGATTGAATTGTGAGTTAGGGCTTGAGTTCTGATTTAAGTCGAACATGAATTATTCCAAAATGTATAATACTAACTTCTGAATTAATTATAACTGAAAAGATAAAATACTAAAATGTCAAGTTTAAGTTGGCTCGGGCTCAACTTGAAGCTCGTCAAGTATTACTAAGCATTGGATGCAAAAAAACGTTTAATATCAATTGCTAAACTTGATCCCATATAAACTCGATTTGTTCAACTTGACTTAAATCCTATTCACAATGACTTTTCACTTATTATAGTTATAAAATTATAATATTACAGAAATACTATTACTAAATTGGTTCGACATTATAAATAGATTAAAACGATCAATTTTAAGTAATTATTTATATATATATATTGAATATAACTATCTAACTCAATGATTAAACATGATGACTATAAAATCATATTGCTAACACCATGTAACTTTTAAAGTACTATAAAATCATATTGCTATCTATACTATATAATTTAGATTTTATAAAATTAGAATAAATGACTAAATATTAATTTATACATTAATATAATATATTATATTAATATAATATATTGACATGATGATGGATTAATATAAAATTTGCATAGCACTAAACCCTAAACCCTAAATTGTAAACCCTAAACCCTAAATTATAAACCCTACACCCTAAACCATAAATTATAAACCCTAAACCCTAAATTGTAAACATTAAACCCTAAATATAATTCTGAAATCGATTGTAGAAGTTTTAGCTCCAACATTTTTCTATACCACATCTAATTTGCAAATTCATTATACAAAAGCTGAAAATTTTGAATTTTTATTTAATAATAATACATAAAAACTTTATAATTAGAAATTAATTATATATTTACTAATAGTAATAGTAAGAATGATGGATTAAGTGGTCCGATAATAATTATAGCTTTTCAAGTTTTGTTTTAATTACATTCACACAACAAATAGACTTAGAATGTTATTTCACATTAATTTTATTATAATTTAAACAATTTATTCTCCGGTGTTGAATAATTGTTACTTTTTTCAAATGTTTCTTTCGACGCTCAATTTATAGCTCTTCGTCGTTGCACTAATGTATATATCGTTGCAATACCTAGCAACAAAGTAACTATGAATTTTAAATACATTACAAGAACTACAAATATTATGTAGTAAAGTGAATCTGATGCTATTTTCTAGCTATTTTTATCGTTGCGCTAGCGACGAAAATTGTAACAAATGTATATATCGTTGCAATACCTAGCAGCAAGGTAACTATGAATTTTAAATACATAGTAAGAACTACAAATATTATGTAGTAAAGTGAATTGATGCTATTTTATAGCTATTTTTGTCGTTGCGCTAGCGACGAAAATTGCAACAAACATATATATCGTTACAATACCTATCAACAAGGTAACTATGAATATTAAATACATAGCAAGAACTACAAATATTATGTAGTAAAGTGAATTGATGCTATTTTGTAGCTATTTTTGTCGTTGCGCTAGCGACGAAAATTGCAACAAACGTATATATCGTTGCAATACCTAGCAACAAGGTAACTATGAATTTTAAATACATAGCAAGAACTACAACTATTATGTAGTAAAGTGAATTGATGCTATTTTCTAGCTATTTTTGTCGTTGCACCAGCAACGAAAATTGCAATGAATGTGTTTTTTGTTGCAACAACTACGAACAAATTAACTACGGATTTGAAGTTCATAACAAGTGTCACAATTATTATGTATCTAGCATATTTTATTTATTTTTAAATTCTTAAAATAATTTGTACAATGAATAATTAGTAGCTACTCTGTCGCGCTAGAAATGAAACTTGCAACGAAAATACGATTTGTTGCTGATTCAATGCAATTTTGTCACTGACTTATTCGTATATGTTTATTTATTCTAAAAAATTTATAGCTAAGTTATGTCCTTAGATACGAAATCAAGTTCGTAGCAATTTAATTTGTAGCTGATGCCCTGTTTTCTTGTAGTGTTTATACACTATATATATGTATATATGGTCTTTACACCTTCATTTTACACTTTAACACTCTCTCTCTCTCTCCTCTCTACAATTCTCTCCATTCTCTCTAACACTTGTACTCTCTCAACAAAATCCTTCACTTTTCTCTCAAAATCAAATAAGCAAGAGCATAACAAGTAGTAAGGGAAAGTAAGCTCAAGGTATAGTAGTCTTCATTTAAGCATAAAAAACTTTGTTAAGCTTTTAAAAGGTAGTTTTCTCTTTCTTGATGCTTATTTTCTTCATTTTCTTCTTTAAGATCATGTTTAAGTTGCTAAAAATTGATTGCATGTGTTGTTTTTATATGGTTGATTGTCAAAGCATGTCTTTATTTGGAGTTAAGGGTGCGAATGCATGTTGAAATGGGTATTGCATGTATGATTTCTTTCCATAAACTCATTGCATGTGTGATCTAAAAAAATAAAATAAAATAAATCCCCACAATATGTAAAGTTTTTGTTGAATAGCTTGTTTGTTGTGCTTGATCTTCAAATAAGTGTCATTTTAAGTGTTGATGGTGTAAATAGATGTGAAAATAGGCTTTGCATGTTTAATTTTCTTACCTAAAATTATTGCATGTATGATTTGAGAGTGATCTCTTAGAAGTATGATGAATTTGTTGAAAATTTTGTTAAATGCGATAGATCTAAAAAAATGTGCCATTTTGAGTGTGATTGTGAAATTTCATGTTGAAAATTGACTTTGCATGTTTGATTATCATGTCTAAACTTGTTGCGTGTGTAATAATATGATGTTGATGTGGTTTTTATTGAGGATGTTTGGTTAAAAAGCTTGGAAGAGTATTTTATTTTAGGATATATGTAAGTTTGAGCAGTTGTGAAAACATTCTGAAATTTCAGCTCACTTTGTCGATTTTTATAAATTTTTATACTTGGAATTTTAATAAAACTGTTTTAGTATGTTATTATATATGATGTTGGGAGTCCATGGTTAAAATTTGGTGATTTTTGGAGTTGTGTATGAATTATGATGAATTTTCAAAAGTAGTCCCGCTTGAATTACAGTTTTCTTTTCGGTGTCGTTAGGTAATCAAATGGAGATTTTCTTCATGTTGATTTTTCTGGAACCTAAACATCATATCTCAATGATATGTAGAAAAATTTGAAAAGTTTTGAGTTGTGTGGGATTTTTTTAAAATTCGTTTAGTATAGACTGCCAGGTGAGCTGCCAAAATTTTAAGGTTGCACGGTTTTGTATTTATTTGAAATCGTTTGAGATATTTTCTTATTTTGAAAATTTTACTACATTCTCATGTATGTGTTGTTAAGTGTTTCACAAAATTTGAGAATTTTCTGAGTAATAGAATAATTTATAAAATTATTTTAATTCAGGTTGTCCGTCCTAAAATTATTCAAGATACATCATATGTTTTGTAAGCAAAGCCCAAATTCATAACTTTAATTGGTTTTAGAAATTTTGTGGAAAGTTTTACAAAGCTTATATCTATGTTTCTATAGGGTTTGAATTAAAAAAATATGATAGTTATGAGTGTTTATATTAAATGTTAATTTGTTATTGTTTAACCACTTGAGTTTAATGGATAATAATAAACTACCTATATTTAAATATAGGTATATACATGTTTTTGAAATACATATGTTTTAAAATCTAAATGTTGATAAACGGTCGAGTGCAGTACGAGACGACCGGATACTTCAAGAGCTATCCAAGCATCTTAGCGAAACGTCAAGTGGGTAACGTTTATTTTCAGTTACATTGATTAGAATAACTCTTATATTGGATGAGATGAAACGACATGATAAAGTACCAGGTTGATGAACCTTGGAGTAAAGTACCAGGGTTGACAAACCTTGGTGTAGACCAGGTCTGCGGACCTTGGAGTTAGGCCAGGTTGACGAACCTTGGAGTAGACCAGGTCTTCGGACCTTGGAGTTAGGCCAGGTTGACGAACCTTGGAGTAGACCAGGTCTTCGAACTTTGGAGTTAGGCCAGGTCTTCGGACCTTGGAGATGATGCTTTTGACGTATTGGTTAATCTTTTTAACGTAACAGTTAATAACCGTTATCCACTAAGATTTCTAAATCTTACGTTGCTCAGTTTAAATCTTTTTCAGGTCCAACATATGACGAAGCGGATGAGTAGCTGGCTGTATGGACTTCCCCCTAGAAGCATATATGTATATATATATATATAAATATTACACTTTTAATATATGTTAATCCGTAGAAATCTGACACTTGATATTTTGGGAACTACTTTATCGGATTAAGTAAGAAAATTTTCACTTGTTCATAACCAGGTTTTGATTTACAAATGTGGGTATAACACGAGTTTGTTGTGCATGATTAGCTCTTAAAGTTAAAAAAAAAATTACTCGTGTTTTTATAATAAAGTCCTCCGCTGTAATTATTATGAAATGTATTATATTTCATGTGGAAAATATCTTTCTCATGCTTAAAGTCACGGTGGCAACTCGACTCCTATTAAACTGGGGTTGGGGTGCTACAAAATGCATATGCATTCGCATGTGAAAATTGGTTATATACAATGAAATTATAAAAAATATTTAAAATAATTTTTAAATAATAGAAAACCTATAAATAGTTCAATTATTCAAATATTATCAGTCTTTTTAATTTATTTGATAAAGTAACATAGTCAAGATCATATAAAAGTTAATTTTATGTTCAATTAATTTTCACGAATTTAGTAAATATTGCTCTTAAACATGTTAAATATCAATTCAAATTTTATATTGCCAATTTTCTCATTACTAATTTAAAAAAAATTACTGAAACTTCTTATAATATTTTATACCCAAATAATAAATGAAAGTATTTTTTGATCTTAAATGTCTTTTTAATAATTGTTTGGGGAAATTTTTCAAAGAAAAAGGTATTGTGCATCAATCTACATGTCGTGATACTCCTAAACAGAATGGTGTCATTGAAAGAAAAAATAAGCATTTACTTGAGGTAGCATGATGTATAATAATTTCCATACTGTCAATAAGCAGCGAAAAAAAATTGATGAAAATTAATTGGATGAAAAGTGGAAGTGTTTTAATAAGGATGAAGAGCAGAAAAGTAGAAAAAGTTAATTTGAAAATTATGTGAGTAGTATACATAATTTTTTCTATAAAATAGATAAATAGTAGTGTGTAGTTGAATGTTAATATAACTTTTAAAGTTTTGAATGACTTTTTAAATATTCGACATAAAAAATTGCTACTTGATTAAAAAAATACTAATATTCTTCAAAGTAGTATTATTAACCAATAGAATATTTTCCATATTAAAAGCTCAATTTTTTTTTTCAATTTAGATACTCTAATAATGCTTCTATTGAGTTGCAATATACAATCATTAAGCAGCCGGAAGGATTGATGGAAATTAGATGGAAATTAAAAGGATGAAAAATTTGAGTGTTTACATAAGGATGAATAACATAAAAGTAGGAAAATTTAATTTGAGAATTTAGTGAATAGTAATACATAATATTTTTCTATAAATTAAATAAATAATAGTGAGGAGTTGAAAGTTAGTATTATATTTAAAGGTTTGAACGACTTTTGAAATATTGGATATAAAAAATTAATTATTATTGGACATGAAATATACTAAACTTTTATTTACTTTAAAGGAGTTACATATTAATAGTCCATATTCAACCTCTTCTTTTTTTAGTGTAAAAGCGGTAGGTGAATTTAAAAAGTTAGCATTACATCGATGTGTTTTAATAAGGATGAAGAGTTGAAAATTTGGGTAATCTAACTTGAGAATTTGGGGATTAGTAATACATGTTTTTTACTATAAAATGGATTAATATTTGTGAGGAGTTGAATAGTTAGTACCATATTAAATGTTATAAAAAGTGTTGAAAAATATTGAACATGAAAAATTATTACTTAATTAATAAAATATTGATATTTAATTTTTATTTATTGTAAAGGAGTTACATCTTATTACTAATTACTTAAATTAATAGGGGTAGAATGCTAATTAAATCAGTTATAAGGGTAATATAGTCTATTCACAATGGGAAGAAACACCTTCCAGGATCCATACTTTTTATATTAGTATAGATAAATTAGTCTTTTCATTCTAATTTAAATATAACTGATTATAGAAATAAAGTACAAGAATGATTGTACATCATAAATTTGTATTTGATTTGGAAAGTTATATATGTCAAAAATAGAAAAAATGCTTCAATTTTCAAAACCACAAAAAATAAGTGAAATAACATCAAATGTCACAAATAATGCATACATAGTAAACATACCCTCTAACCGCGTCCATTACGGTGTTCATATTTTGTTTTTTTCATTTTATTTAAGTAGATGAATTTATTTCCTTGTTGGATACGGTGTCGGGGAGTGTTGGTGGAGTGTCGTGTGCAATGAGGTGTCAGGACATACACGACACATTATGATGTTTTGAAGTGTTCGTGCATGACAGTCAAAGTAAATAATGTCAATATACATCATTTCAAGTAAAATCTTATCTATAATCAAAATTACAAAATTCAATTGTCCGACCTCTCTATTTCATCCTAAACAGAAGTTATCATAGAAAATTTTATAAATCTTACAAATCAGGTACTTTCAGTAAACATTACATAATCTCTTCAGTTTGCAATATATATATATATATATATGTATATATATATATATATATATGTATATATATATTTATAATAAAATTTTAATAAAAGATTTACTATAAATTATGGTAGGTGGAAATTCAAAAAACAACACCATCAGGATGATTAATTGTCTATTGCACCTTTCTATTCATTACTTATTAAATAGTATATATAAAAATCAAATAAATACAAAATCAGAAGAAGTTTGAGGGTGAAGTTGGTAACCTCAACAAAAGTGTCCAGAAACATGTACAAAATGCAGAAATCAGACCCAACTCACCACATATTAGTACTTTTCTTAAACTGCATTAAATAAAATAGAAAAATAACACTAATTAATCAATATTAATAGTGTTCATAATGGACTATGAACTAAAGTCCTTTTACTAGGCCATAATTCCATAATATTTTCAAATTTATTTAACCATTAATCAATTTATCCTTAACTATTATTGTTAGGACATTTGATAAGCATATACAATCAATATCAAATTCAAACATACACTTAAAAATACTATATGATGCCAAACACATGAAACACCAAATTAAATAAGACGATCATAATTGTCAAAATCAGATCAAATGAATATAATTTCTTTTTCCGAATTTAATTGTAATTATTCAAACATCAGACAAGATTTTCTATTTCAAATCGTGTTCCATCTTTAATATATTATTCAACATTAGATGTTTGAAAGTGCATTTATAAATTACATTGTCAAACATCTAGAATAGAAGATGGACATATATTTGGTACAAAAAATTTTATTCCATCAATTTGTAACGGGATTTTGAAATCCTACATAAACAAAGTTCACAAGAATAGGCACTGGTTTTGATATGGGGAATAGCCTCGTAGAGACCTCCCTCGTACTTATACGACCCTAGAGATAATTACTGTGAAGTATTAGCAAATGGGTCCCTAATCAAAAGATCATTATTTGCAGAACACTACATAACCCGCGTGTTTATCTTGGAGCGGACCCGGTATCACCCTGACCCGAGCAATCTGATACGTTCATCCCTGGACACATGTAAGACATCCCGTATACCTCGCGATCGTCCGTACAATAAGTACAGTATCTATAAATAGCCCCATTTAATATTATAAAAAAAACTTTTGACCAATTGAACAATACATCTACTGTACCTAGTACGATCTGACAGTACGTTCCCATATCTCTATAAATCGAGTTACAAACCTCGTATATGACCATAATAAACATATTGAACTACGTTTAGACTTGATCCTAACATAAAGGTACGTAGGTAGCTCAGTACATTTGAGTGCAATCTATATCCGTTATACGATCCTTCTTGGTCTTATACGAGCCTCGGCTTGATTTGGCCCTTAAGCATTTTACGAGCTAGATCAGGTTTCAATAGAATCAATTCCTAGTAAAATTAGGGGGAAGAAAGTCAAGCAAAAAACAGTGGTGATAGTGATGCGCAAGAGCAACAAGGCAAGAAATGAAAGGGGGGCCCTGATACACATTCACCAAACATAGAAACAATAAACACAAGTGGAAACAGAAGAAGCACCGCCCACTCATTCTCTTTCACTAAAACTGTTTTGATTTTTTCCGAATGGGCCAAATTGGTCGGTCATTAGTCATTTATGTTCTTCTATTCATGGCAACAATATCAACTTGCATATCAGCCCCCACTATGAAAAATATGACCATATCTCTTCTCAAAACACCAACAAATTTCATGGTTTTAGTCTTTTTGTATTGTAAGGATACAAACCTTAGACTTTTAGGTCATCATGTTGTAGAAACGGGTTATGTGAAGTGCACGATTACACGTTATGGCAATCTTGTCCATCTCGTTTAAACGGATTATGCTATTGCAAATTTGTGTTCCATCTTCTATTATACAGTATATATGATGAGTGATGAGTGACATGTACAATTTCTGATTCACGTATTAGAAAATTCTCTCCATTTCGACATGTGTCACTCAACTGCACCGTTCAATATGAGATGTAATAAGTAATTGGAATAGTCCAAATGCATCTGACTAGGGCTTTCTCGATGACCACATGGGATGTCGAGTCCTAGAGACGACCACCTCGACATAACCAAGCCCAGACATAAGACACGGACGTTAAGATATGATATCTCTTGGAATTGACAAGCTTAGATACCCTTAAATGTAATTGATCCAATTCAACAACACTATTGATAGTGGCGAATTTAGATTAGAGTCAGATCAGAAGAATAAATATCACAACACTGTTGAAGATATACGAGGTGTAGTAGTTGCCTTGTAAGTGTATAGTCTATACTTACTACATGGTGGTTAGTATCGGTACGGATTGGATTCCCCCGTTATAACTGACTAGAAAACCCGCACAACGTGAATCATCAAACACATATAGGACATAGGACATATAGCAGAAAAGTAGTGACCAAATGTCCAATAAAAAATAGTGGTAAAACTTATCTATAAATGCCTCATGGAAAGTTCAAACTAGGGATACAACCATAGTTCAATAATACGAGCCTAACCTGAAAGGAACTACTCATATTGAACTGTGATTCACTTGATCTCATATAATGGTACGTAAGTAGCTTGTATTATGAGTCCAATCTATTATAATATTCACTCCAAAGTTTGATGAAATCACAAGACCATTTTGTTATGTAAGGTTACTGAGTCTTGAGGGGATCGTCAACACTTACCAAACTACACATCAATGTATAAGAGGTCAAAAACTATTTAGAAGTAAATATGCCACCGGAAATTTTATGTTATTGGAATCAACTTAGTTTTTACCATTGTATTGAGACATGTTTTGGTAAAATTCCTCGTGTCTGGTCATCTAATGGTGAAAACTAAATTGATTCATTTGAAACCAACTTAGAATTTGAAACCAACTTAGAATAGAATGACTCATACACCACCACCCAATCATCACATAGCCACACTTAGAATATAATGACTCATACATGACATATATACATTTGAGAGATTGTAGCTAGAGTTTGATCTTGTAATCTTGTTGTTCAATAGGTGAATAAAACACAATTTATGTTTACAACTTTACATGACATATATCAATTGCACGTTACAATCAATTGAATTAACCAGTAAATCAATTTATATTGCACATGCATGATTGTTAACGTTTGTAAACATATCCCAACTCTCAACTTGAAAAAGAATGTGTAGTAAGGTACCAATTATAATCCATTGTAATTACAGTACAGATATATACTATAGTCTTTTGAGTTTTTTCCGTAGATGACAATATTGTATACTTACTATAGTCAAATAAAACCAAACAAACAATAATGATGAATCCAACTTCAATAAATAAGACACCATCACAGTCAATGTATACATACATATATAGCAAAAGAAAAGAAACAGTCCAACTGCTAAGACCACAGTGGTTAGTTCATCTTCTCCCTCATAATAATCAAACCTCAGACAAGAATAAGACAATCGAAAAGATTATGATTTCGGATTGTTCAACATTTACATGTAGATCCATAAGCCATGGAAATGGCTTATCAAAACGCCACTGGCTAATGATTCTGTTATCCCTATGCAGTCTAATATTCTTACACCTATATATATAATACATATATATATCATGTAGCAAAATTAACTTGGTAACTGTTAAATTTTTAACATCTAAGAAAATGATTTGCCATTTTTTTTTTCTCATTTCAATTCTTCACTTGAGCCCTCTGGCTGGAGTGGAAATAGCAAGTTCCGGCCAGGACAAATAATCGCCGTCGCTAATGCCGCCTTCAACACCACCTCCACCCATCTGCCACGTGTCTCCGGGCGCCACCACAGCGCCACCGTCTCCTTCTTCACGCAGTTGTTCCATAGGCCAGTCCAAAACGCCGTGCTCATAACCCAGAGCCGATCCAAGCCCGAGCCCATACCCATTCAAGGGCAAAAGCCCACTACCCAAACCCATTTGCCCACTCCACCAGCAACCCAAATTCTGAGATTTTGCTAAGTCGGTGTCGCTCAAATCAACCCCAGCACCCTCCACAGACTCGGAAGCCTGAACCGGAACCAGGGCTTGAGTTTGACCCGCGATATCTTTATCAGTGCTGCTGCAAGAGACTAAATTACTGTTCCCGCTACTGGTCGTGGCGGCGGTAGTAGGAGTGGTGGTGGTGGTGGCTGTACGATGGCGTTTGTTGGAGGAAGATGCGGCGGCGGCTTTGCGGGAACCGCCGCCGACGGGGACGTTGCGCAAGGTGCCGCCGCGAGTCCAGTAGCGGCGGCAGGACTTGCAGAAGTGGCGGGGCTGGGAGAGGTTGTAGTTGTTGTAGTAGCAGAACTTGGTGTTGGTAGACTCGCACCGCGGGCACGGCAGCTGCTCCATCTCCGGCGTCCGTGAACCCAGCCTGGATAGGCGGCGATCGGAGAATTGTGAGTGTGAGGACATTTCCGGTCGGTGGTTAGCTCTGGGTGGTTCTGGTTCTGGTGTGAAGGATGTGTTGATGAGAGAGTCCATTAGAAAAGAGACAACAAGATATGAAAGCAGTGTAGAGGAGGGGCCTGTGTTTGTAAACTGAGTTTTTATACATGAGACTGCACAATTGTACTCTAGGGTACAATAGACTATTTATCCAACGTTAATATTTCTAATAATTGTAAATTTGTAATTATGTTATATTATTAAAAAAAAATAAGAGATTTATTGTGCAATTGATTTATCCAGGAAGGGTCTTATTATATCTAAGAATTTTCATCTTAGGTCTTATTATATAATGTAATTATCTATTGCTCAATCAAATACAAAAGGCAAAATGGGATGGGTGATTTTGTTGGAGAATGGGCAAATGGGGTTAAAATAATATATTGTTTTGTAGTAGGTATTATGTAATGTGTATGTAACGCACATGCAAAACCTAGGATAATTTTTGTGTCTCTAATATTTAATTACTATTCTCATGTATATTAGTGATGTAATGTGAGTGTTGGTTAATGTAAGTATAGTATTGATGTTGTCAATTATTGCACTGCATTTTTAACTCTATTCGAACAAATTTTATTTGTTTATATATTTTGCTGTTTCTATGAAAAAGAAAAAAAAAGACAAGTCGCAATTTTTAAAGTGTGCATTATATAATTTTTATTTTTTATAAAATAGTCTGTAATCACCACACTATAAATTAGAATAGGTTGCTCAGACAAATACATATTAATAGTATAACATATATATTCTTTTTTTTTGGGGGGCAACCCCTGGTAGAGTTGGTAAGGACATTTGAACTTGTGACCTAGGTCACGGGTTCGAATTCCACTGTGGGAATGCCTATTTGCCTTCTCTACTATGAGCCTGTCAGCTATGGGTAACCTAGGCTGGTTTACCTCTCTTGTGTGGTTTGCAGGCTATTGCATAAGAGCGAGGTTTACCCAGTGCGCACTCGAAAGGGGCTGCGGGTTTCCCCCGTCATCTCCAAAAAAAAACATATATATTCTTTTAAAGAGAATTGAACCCATGTCCAAAATAAAAAATCAAAACATCTAACCAAGCTTATTGGAGACTGTCTCCTATGATGATGCTTAATTCTCTTGTAATTCATTTAAAGTACATTTGTAAAAATGAATAAAATATTTTACTTAATAGAAACTTAACCTAATTTGAATGCATTTAATTTTATCAACTGAACACAAGATTAAAACAATTTTGAGATAAAAAGTTTGAATGATTTTTTTTATGGGATAATTGCATCGACCTCCCCTGAACTATATGAGTATTTGGCATCCACACCCCTTCATATTTAGATATTAGCATCAACCTCCCCTTTCTCAATTTTTTCACCATATTTACTAATGAAATGAAAATGTCCCTCACATGCATGGTAATAAAACAAAATAAAATAGTTTCTAGAAATATAGCTATAATGTTCTTTAATTTTATAATTAATAATAATATTTTTAATTATGAATAATTTTATTATACCAAATAATATAACTTTAAAATATTAATTTTAGCTCTCTTAATACAACAAGTGTTAAATCTCGTGAAAAAATATGTTATTATTATAATTGTGTTAATTATACTATTTTTTATTTTTATGGTAACCTTCAATAATTTTTTAAATTATTATTACTTATCTAGATATAATTAGTATATATTCACATTACTGATTAAGAATTTAGAATGATAATATGGTTGTTGTTTATTTCTCAGTCTGTTTCAAGAAAGAAAGAAAAAATATTATGTTGCGCATCTTAGCTTGCTTTCATTAAACTACACAATTGTTTTTATATAATCATAAATTATTGTCATTTTTAAGAATATTACTATATCTTTTTAATACAAAAACATGGTGGTATATTAGCTAGATGTCACTTACTTTTCTCATAATATTATTGTTTCAAATTGATATGCTACTAAATAGAATTATTTTTGTAAAAAGAAGTTGAATTTCACTTATGAAGAAATATATTTGAGTAAATCGAATTTTAGATATATAAAGGTTTGTTAGACTCTTACTTGTATACTTCTAGCTTTTTTTAATATAGTACAATTAGAATTATTTAAGTTTATGAAAAATGTCTGGACTATATTGACATACTTAAACAATAACATTTTTAGATCATAATTTATTATTAATTGATAGATTACCTTTTGAGGATATTAGAGTTACAATTATAAAGTTTAAATTATGAATGTCTCATTTTTTTTGTCATTTACTGATATTTTTTTATTTTCCAACATAATGAAAATGAAAGTTAACTTTTTAAATAATAAGTGAAGGGTAATTTGGTCTTTATAAAATTGATATAATGAAAAAAGTGAAAGAGAGGATTCATTATAAGTTAACTTTTTAAATAATAAGTGAAGGGTAATTTGGTCTTTATAAAATTGATATAATGAAAAAAGTGAACGAGGGGAGGTCTATGTCATTTTTTTTAAGATGAGGGGTGTGAATGCCAAATGCCCATAGTTCAGGGAGGTCGATACAATTTTTCTTTTTCTTTTTTATTTACAGAATAAGGTTGGAAAAAAAAATTACACGGACCAATTATAGTGAAAATAAATGGAAACACAATGAATTAGTCAAATAATGGAGGAGACTCGAGAATTATTAAGTATATTGGGATTTGGAAGAGTATAGTATTATTATTACTATTACTATTACTATTATTCTTATGAGAGAAGAAGAAACAGTATGATTGTGTCGGACACTGCCACTGCATGCGCCCCCTAATATTTTGTGGCATTTAAGTGTCCAATATCCCACAAATTACCAACACATATTATGTTATTTAGTTTGAAATTGATAAATTTATTTTTATTGAAAAATAAATGTAATATTTTATTTGTTATTTAACTCGGGGTGAAGTCCATTTTTTTATCAAAAAATAAATGAATTTTGATATTTTATTTTTATTAACATAGTATTTTCATATTTTATATCTTTTCTTACAATTTGAAAACCACTAAATAGTGTTAATAAATCTAAAAATTGAAAAATACACTAATTTTTCAATGGGTAAATGGAGTTTACAGAGTTAAAATAACACATGAAATATTATGATAGTTATTTTAATAATTTCATACTTTTGTTTTATTATGTGGTATTGGTTTGTAGGACCAGTGGCATGCGGCTCATAATTATAGGGAGCTGTGCTGTGCTTAGTTTGGGTGGCAGCTTCTTGCCGCCGGATTTACCGCCTTTGACCACTCATTCTATTAAATTTCTCTACTCTCCTAAATTAATATTTATTTACTTATTAAAATTATTTGAGGTGTTATACAACACTATACCATATTATAAAATCATATAAAACAATTTTCTCCATAAATGTGTCGCATGAGCCCATATGTTATCTCGGAACTTCAGTGACTATATAAAGAGTGAATTAATCAACATGACCTTCACGGATATTATACTTCTTCATGGTCAAGTTCAATAAAATTAGTGGGCTTTTTACATATAATATAACCCCGAAGTATTTAGCATTAGCAACTAACCCTCAAGATATGAAATTTTGGAAAATAACTTTTTTTGTCAAGTTGATTGTTAGTTAACAGTTAAGTTACTGTGTAAAATTGTAATTAACATAAATTTAAATTATAAAAAGGAAAAAAAATTACTTACACTACATAATATGGGACTATGGGTTGCTATTAAATATTAATATTCTCTTTTATTAGATATATAGTTAATTTTTCTATCGTTCGTCTTGTAATGTTCGTCTTGTAATGTTCTTTCTAGCTTGACTTATTATATGTCAAAGCAAGTTTGAACAATTTTTTATGTGTTTCGAGTTTGAAACTAGATTAGCTTGATTATGTGAAGAATGATAGAATAATGCAAATAAATCAAACAACTTGGGATCAATTAATATTCAACTCTATTCAAGCTCATTGGAGCTTAATTTGATTAATAATCAAACGAAACTCAAACATATTTTTTTTATTTAATTTTACCTTCAAATTATTAGATATAATAATATAATATATATATCTAAATTTTTAGATAAATAAATAAACATTTGAAATTGAGAAAAATTATTGTTGTATAAAGTGAATTAAAATTTATTTATTTATTTTTGTTGTTCCTTGTTTTTATATATGAATTACAGTTTTGCCCATAAACTTAATTGTTTACTAACGGTCAACTTAACAAAAAGGGTTCCTTACCAAAATTTTATACCTCGGGAGTTGTTTACTAATGCTAAATACTTCGGAGGTTATATAAAAAAACCCTAAAATTGGTTGATATTTAAATTATGTGGTTTTGGTTAATTTTTTTTAATTTTTATGTGTGATTTACAAAATTATTACCCAAGAATGAATTTTATTCAAATAAAATTAGTACCTAGTTTCTCATCATCCTAATTATACTCCTTTCACCAGTATAACTATTTGAATTAATATATTGTTAAAGAAGTGCCTTGAATCGACTATAGTGCGCTTCGCAGAGTTAGTCGGGGGTCTCGCGGTATACATGGATTACTAATGGAACTCGGATTTGGGCCTGCAGATATGTGATGGGCTGAGCCCAAAGTTAGATTAGTCTGTTAGTATTATAAATAGACCTGTTCGCAGGTTATTCTGAACTTTTTTCTGTAATCTGAAAACCTAGCCTCTAATAAAATCGTTCTTCCTCTGCCCGTGGACGTAGCCAACACAACGTTGGTGAACCACGTAAATTCTGTGTCTCTTATTTACGTTCAGTTCCTTCTTTGATTGCTCTGATTAATCCATCACAACAAACTGGTATCTAGAGCCAGATCAATCGATCAGGCAAGAATTGAAGATGTCTGCGTTTAACGTAAAGGTTGACAAATTCACCGGGAGAAACAGTTTTGGTTTGTGGCAGATCAAGATGCGATCTCTTCTGAAACAGCAGAGCTTATGGGCTCCGCTATCTGGAAAGGCGAAGAAGGAAGATGTAGACGATGAAGAATGGAGTACTCTGGAGGAGAAGGCTCATTCTACGATCATGCTATGTTTGTCCGACGACGTGATCATTGAGGTCGCTGATGAAGATACTGCCGCAGGTCTCTGGTTAAAATTAGAAAGTCTCTACATGACGAAATCTTTAACCAACAAGTTGCTTTTGAAGCAACGTCTGTTCCGATTACGCATGCAGGAAGGTACATCCCTTCGGGACCATCTAGATAAATTGAATAAAATTTTGCTAGATCTGCGTAATATCGATGTTAAAGTAGAAGATGAGGATGCTGCTTTAATTCTGTTGGTATCTTTGCCTGAATCATATGCGAATTTCGTGGATTCGTTTATTGTTGGGAAAGATAGTTTATCTCTGGAAGATGTGAGATCCGCTCTTCACACCAGAGAAGATCGTTATAAGGCGTCTGGTTCCAATACAGAGAATCAAGCATCTGGTCTGGCTGCAACAGTTAAGGGAAGTGGAAAATCGAAACAGAAAAAGAATAAAAAGGGTCCAAAACCTGATGATATTTGCAACTATTGCAAAGAAAAAGGGCATTGGAAATCTGATTGTCCTAAGAAGAAAAAGCAGTCGGACAGAAAAGAAGGTCCTAGTGGGTCTGCTGCTGTAGCAGAAACTGATACAAAGTCTGAAGAGGATTTGGCCTTAGTTGCAGATGAACAGTCACATCGCAGGGATGTGTGGGTTCTTGATTCTGGGGCATCGTATCATATATGTCCGTACAGAGAGTATTTCTCGACTTATGAAAAGACAGATGGAGGCAGCGTTAACATGGCCAACAGTGCTGTCTGTAAAGTAATCGGAATTGGCTCAATAAAGATCAGGACACATGATGGTTCGTTCTGCACCTTGAATGACGTCAGGCATGTCCCACAGATGACTAAGAATCTGATTTCGTTGAGTTTACTCGACAGCAAAGGTTTCAGTTTCAAAGGTGAGGATGGTGTTATGCATATCTGTCGATATTCAAAGGTGGTTCTGACAGGCTTGAAGCGTGGTACCTTGTATTTTCTGCGAGGTTCTATGGTGACTGATTCCGCTGCGGTTGCATCGTCTGAAATTCAAGACCAGGACATGACTAAATTATGGCATATGAGGCTTGGTCATATGAGTGAAAAAGGGATGCAGATTCTATCTAAGAGAGATCTTCTGTCTGGGCACAAGATGCAGATCCTTAATTTCTGCGAACATTGTGTGTTTGGGAAGCTTCATCGAAATAAGTTTCCAAAGAAGGGTGTCCATCAGACTAAGGGAACACTTGATTATATCCACTCTGATTGTTGGGGTCCTTCACGTGTTGAGTCTCTTGGAGGTAACAGGTACTTTATGTCTATTATTGATGATTACTCGAGAATGACTTGGGTAATTATGATGAAGCATAAGAGTGAAGTCTTCAAGAATTTCAAGCAGTGGAAGACTATGATAGAAAATCAAACTGGGAAGAAAATTAAGAGACTTCGAACTGATAACGGTTTGGAATTCTGTTCGTCTGAGTTTAATGAGTTCTGTAAAAATGAAGGAATAGTTCGTCATCATACTATTAGAGATACACCCCAGCAGAATGGTGTGGCAGAGCGCATGAATCAGACATTGCTGGAGAGAGCAAGGTGCATGCTCTCTAATGCTGGATTATCTAGAAGATTTTGGGCTGAGGCTGTTAGCTTGGCGTGTTACCTGATCAACCGTGGGCCTCACACTGGCATCGATTGCAAAACACCGTATGAGGTATGGTCAGGTAAACCTGCAGATTATTCTTTGCTAAAAGTTTTTGGTTGCACAGTTTATTATCATGTTAGTGAGGGTAAATTAGAACCAAGAGCGAGAAAGGGTATATTTGTTGGCTTTGGGGACGGGGTGAAGGGGTATAGAATCTGGTCTCCTTCAGAAAATAGAGTTATATTAAGTAGAAATGTTATATTTGATGAGAACTCTATGCTTAACCCTCATGTGAAGCTCACTGTTGCAGAAGAAAATAGTAGTGTTGATAAACAGGTGGAGCTGCAAGATACTCTAGATGAGAGTAAATTACAGCACCAAGGTGGAGAAGATCAACACACTCAGCCAGAGTCATATAGTTCAGATGTTCATCCAGTAGCTCGTCAACCAAGTATAGCTTTAGATAGAGCTAGAAGGACTGGCATCAAACCTCCTGTGAGGTATGGTTTTGAAGATATGGTGGCTTATGCACTTCAAGTTGCCGAAGAGGTGGACATTCATGAACCATCCACTTATAAAGAAGCTGTATCTGGCAATGAGTCTATTAAATGGCTTACTGCAATGGGAGAGGAGATGGAGTCACTTGAGAAAAAATCAGACTTGGGATTTGGTCAAACGGCCTAAAGAGAGGAAGATTGTTACTTGTAAGTGGGTTTTCAAGAAAAAGGAAGGAATAACACCAGCTGAAGGTGTTAAATATAAAGCTCGACTTGTTGCAAGAGGGTTCACACAGATAGAGGGAGTAGACTATGGTGAGATTTTTTCACCAGTGGTCAGACATACTTCCATCAGAGTGTTACTAGCAATAGTTGCACATCAGGATCTAGAACTTGAGCAACTTGATGTGAAGACAGCGTTTTTACATGGTGAGCTGGACAAAGAAATTTACATGACCTAGCCAGATGGTTTTCGAGTTCCAGGAAAAGAAGAGTACGTTTGCAAGTTAAAGAGGTCGTTATATGGGCTGAAGCAATCTCCTAGACAGTGGTATAAGAGGTTCGACAGTTATATGGTTCATCTGGGATACAACAAGAGTCCATATGATTATTGTGTTTATCACAATAAAACAGATGATGGTTCCATGATATATCTTGTTCTGTACGTTGATGATATGCTCATTGCTGCTAAATCTAAGTCTGATATTCAGAAGTTGAAAGATCTTCTCAGTGCAGAATTTGAAATGAAGGATTTGGGTGCTGCTCAGAAAATATTGGGGATGGAGATCTATCGAGATAGAAATCAGAAAAAACTTTTCTTGTCACAGAAAGGTTATATTCAGAAGGTGCTGTCAAGATTTGGCATGTCTATAGCAAAGCCTATTGATACTCCGAGTGCTGCAAATATTCATTTATCTTCTGCTTATGCGCCGCAATCTGAAACTGAGAAGGAGTACATGTCTCGAGTCCCATATTCTAGTGCAGTTGGAAGCTTGATGTATGCTATGGTCTGCACTAGGCCTGATATTGCACATGCTGTCAGTGTTGTTAGTAGGTTCATGGGGCAACCGGGAAAGGAACATTGGCAAGCGGTGAAGAGAATTTTTCGATACCTTAGAGGCACGTCTGATGTTGGCCTCATTTATGGTGGAGATTCACAGTGTTCTGTGGCTGGCTATTCTGATTATGATTATGCTGGAGATGTTGACAGCAGGAGGTCGATGACTGGTTATGTGTTCACTCTTGGTGGTTCTGTTGTTAGTTGGAAAGCAACATTGCAAGCTGCAGTTACTTTGTCTACAACTGAGGCAGAGTATGTAGCGTTGACAGAAGCTGCAAAAGAAGGAATATGGCTGAAAGGGCTAGTTAGTGACCTTGGTCTACATCATGATCAAACTGTCGTTTATTGTGACAGTTTGAGTGCAATCTGTTTAGCCAAGGATCAAGTTCATCATGAGAGGACAAAGCATATTGATGTGAGGTATCATTTTCTGAGAAGTGAGAAGAGGATCAAGGTGGTGAAAGTTGGTACTGCTGATAATCCCGCTGATATGTTTACCAAGTCGGTTCCTCATAGCAAGTTTCAACATTGTTTGAACTTGCTAAATATCACAAGTTGTTAAGTTACCCTTTGGGGTAATTCTGAGGTGGAGGAAGAAGTCTGGCAATCGAAATGATGCGTCTGTTTGGAGGATTCAAGTCAAGGTGGAGATTTGTTAAAGAAGTGCCTTGAATCGACTATAGTGCGCTTCGCAGAGTTAGTCGGGGGTCTCGCGGTATACATGGATTACTAATGGAACTCGGATTTGGGCCTGCAGATACGTGATGGGCTGAGCCCAAAGTTAGATTAGTCTGTTAGTATTATAAATAGACTTGTTCGCAGGTTATTCTGAACTTTTTTCTGTAATCTGAAAACCTAGCCTCTAATAAAATCGTTCTTCCTCTGCCCGTGGACGTAGCCAACACAACGTTGGTGAACCACGTAAATTTTGTGTCTCTTATTTACGTTCAGTTCCTTCTTTGATTGCTCTGATTAATCCATCACAACATATATGAATATCGAGATTGTTGGTGAACTTCTTAAAGGGCCCAAACAATTGATTACTTATTTCCTCCATATCATTATTGGGACATTAAATTCATAAAAATTTCGTATTTAATTTCACTTCAAATCAATGAATGACAATACCTATCTTTTTCATCCTAATAAAGATGTCAGCGATTAGATCATTGTCGACGAATAAAGACAAGCGATATAAGACTTTATTATGTTAGTAGTGCTTCACTATGCATATATAATATACATAAGGATTTCTTATAAAATAATTATATCAATAGTGAGAGCTATTAATTTTTTCAAGCTATCGATTCTAGATATTCAATTTATTTTTCTCGTAAAATATTATAGCACACCAGTTCCAATAAAAACATATCATTAACCATATATTTAGTGTAGATGGTACAGAATGAGTGGTGAAAATCACTTATCTCACCTTAAATACATGAGATATATCATGTTAAATCTCTTGAAATTGATGTACCATCAAATTTTCATTCTTTCTCCTAAGAATAAAATTGAGACAATTTCTCAATTTAGTGACATTTCCAATGATCCAATAATTGAGGATTTAACTATAAGAAAGTAGAATAAACTATAAATTAGTACATTGTATGGAATAATGTGATACAACAATTACACATGCCAGCAATGCATATATACCGAATAAAAGATCAGAGAGTGATCAAGTGATGGGACCATCACAAGATCAAATTAAATCAATGAAACTCAAGAGAAAGCTGGTGCATCTGCTTGCGTGGCAGTATACATGGGACACGTGTCAATATCTTTAAATTTCTATTCGAGCACACCCAAAACCTATGATGCATACATGTACAGCACAGGACACAATATGAAGGTGAAATATGACATTATAAAGAACATTAAGAAATGTCACGACCTCGAAACTGTTTTTTATATATATATTTATTAATTTACATTAAAATATATAAATTAATTTTTTCATTTTAATTTAAATATAACTGGTTGAGAAAATAAACTACAAGAATGCACATTATAAATTTGTATTTGATTTGCAAAGTTATATACGTTTGAAAAGAAAATAAATACTTCAGTTTTCGAAACTATAAAAAATAAATGAAATAACATTAAGTGTCACAAATAATGCCTATATAGTAGCCACATCCTGATTACATTTTCAAATTTTATTTATTTTATTTTATTTAAGCAGACGAATTTTTTTCATATTCGACACAATATTGGATAGTGTCGTGTCAAATCGAATGTCAGACAAGACACATTGTGAATTTTTGAAGCGTTCGGCATATTTTAGAAAAACAAATTGGAATTAAACAAGTATATAATAATTTGTGTCTATATGTACCACGTGTGATTTACATACATAATTATACGATAAAATTAATTTAGGTACAAAATTAACTCTCAGTCAATTGAGTTAACACATTGATATTGGCGTACGTCAGGGCAGTCTGGGTTTTTAACTTATTATTACACAAATGAATTGAATTGAATCAATATATCGTCTGCCTGAGAATCTCTGTGGCTTTGTTTGTTGTGTCTCTTTCACTTCATCTTCTAATCTCATTATTAATTTAGTTTACATTTTAGATTTTTTTTTTACTTTAATATACTATATTATCTCATAAGATTCACATGTTATAAGATTTACATGTTATAATATTCGCAAATCATATATCATCTTTTATTCGAACTATAGCCCTAATTGGATGACATATTCCTTTTTGAGGAAAAAATATTTTAGGATAAAATATGTGCTGTATAAATTTAAAATTGTAGTTGGATGAGTTATTTTACGAGAGTATATTTGATGAATCAAGTTGGATATGTTCTTATAATTTAGATTATAGATAAATAATTTGGACCTCACTTACAACAAAGTTAGACTCAACTTGAAATTAGTTGGGCATAACTAGAAATTAAGTTGGAACCAAAATTAATTTTTAAGAAGTGAACCCAACCCAAATTAATTAATTGGATTGGAAGTTGAAACCATGATTTGTTCACATTTTGTCACCCCTAATCAAAATTGATCTAATTCAAATGTATTAATTTGGACATTTTATTTTAATGAATTTAACTAACCAATTAGGCAGTACACTTGGTAAAATCATACCAAATGTGGACCAATTAACATACTATATACATGGTAATATTTCAATTGATCCAGATTATTTTGTAAAGTTTATTTCGATTATTGTTCCATTAACTATTCTGCCTTGCTTGACGTTATTAGACATTACCATTAGTCATCTCAGTGCACATTTGTTATAACTTATACAATTGTTCTCATCTATCTATATATTATAGCAAAGCGGTGTGTGACCCACTTTGTTAATACTAATTTTCTAAAATTTTGAATTTTTTTTAATATTTAAATTTTGGTTTGTAAATAAAATCTAATGATTATATATTTAAGTCATTCTATTAACCCTAATTGTTATTTCCTTTTTTTATGGCTTGCATCTAATTATATCGGAAGTTTTTTTACCATAATTTTATTCATAAATTAATGGCCCGAATTTTACCATACTTTTATTCATAATGTTAATAGGGCCGAATTTTACCATAATTTTATTCATAATTTTAATAGGGCCGAATTTTACCATAATTATGATATTTAAATTTTAAATTTTGGTCAAAGTATCATTATTTAGTTACTATATAAAGAGTTTTTCTATTAGGAAAGAATATTAATCACACCAAGAAATTAGGAACTTATAAACCATTTAAGCAATCAAAATCTACTCCCAATCAAATTATATTGATAAAGCCTTCGGGTATAAATGAGTAGTGAAACAGAATGTCACATATGTATTTATCCATCTCTAATATTTTATTCATGTTTCTCACTCACTGCTCAACACAATTTTATGTTTTGATATGATTTCTTCTAGCAATTATTAATTGTTTTTTTTTTTTTTGTAATTTTGATTGTATCCTAAGCATTTAGTCGTTTTATCTTCCTGTATATTAAAACAAGGTTTTGGTTACTATTCACCAAATAGAATTTTCTCAGAATTTTGAATTTTTTTTAATTAGTAATTCGTAATTATTCTTTCCTAACTAATTCCCCACTATCTCAATTTTCCCTTTATCTCAACTTACCTAAAAAAATAATAATATATATTATATAGATACACCATATCAGAACTCTATATACACTTTTTCTCTCACCTTCGATAAATCAGCAACAAAAGATTATCCATATATATTGGGATTAATTACATGCCCTATTTTGAATTAATTACATATCTATCTATTATATATTATAGCAAAGCGGTCCGTTGACCGCAGTGCCAATTTTGACTCAAAATTCTAATTTTCTAGAATTTTGAATTATTTTACTTTCATAAAAATTTCTTATTGGTTGGCTTATTTTTTAAATATTAATTATTTTTTTGAATCAATCATATACTAATTGATACTTCCCTAATATATTATATAACCGAAATGAAAATATTTAAATTAGGATATTTGCAATTATTTTGTTTTCAAATTTAAATTTTGTCAAAGTTTCTTTATATATCTTTAATATATCAATCATATATATATGTATTCTTTATATATCTTTAATATATAATCATATATATGTATTATTATATATTTTTAAAAGGTGTGTGGCCCAAAATTATTCCACGTTTACCATTTTATTTACAAAAAATTTTTGTTCCAATTTTTTTGTATTGCACGACAAATAACTCAAATTTCATTATGGTAATTAACTTAAATTTAAATTTTATCAAAGTTTCTTTATATATCTTTAATATATCTTTATATAACCAAAATGGATTAAGAATAATTAATTTAATTAACTCAAATTTTATTATATTAATTTATTTAAATTTAAATTTTGTCAAAGTTTCTTTATATATCTTTAATATATCAATCATATATATGTACTATTATATAACCGAAATGGATAGATTTAAATTAGGATATTTGTAATTATTTTGTTTTTAAATTTAAATTTTGTCAAAGTTTCTTTATATATCTTTAATATATCAATCATATATATGTATTATTATATATTTTGCTCACAATTTCAGAAATTTTCATTGAAGCAAATTAAAGTACCAAACCAAGGTATGGTTTGTTCATTTCTTATGTTATTTGAGTTATTTTTCCTGTAGATAATTTAATTTTATTTTTCTTTGTTGGTAGGAGGAACGAGATCACACTCAATTCAATATTTTCAGGACAGGTTATAATAATTTCATTTGAATTATCACATATTTTTAAGAGTGTAATTTCATTTTCTTGATTCAATTAGTCATAATTTCATTAATTCACTAATACATGTTACAATGATTTTTAAGTAGCCTGTAGCTGCAAGTGCATTTTCATTTTTTGAGGTGAGAAATTTTCTATTGATGAATATCACATATTAGTGCATGTTACTAATTTACAGAATTTTTTTAACTGTATATATTTTATTTTTCTTTAGAGCAACAGATTTATGTATCCTAATTTTATTTTATTTTTCTTTGTTGGTAGAAGGAACAATATATCGGGATCACACGCAATTCAATATTTTCAGGACATGTTATAATAATTTCATTTAAATTATTAATGTTATTGATAATACCAATATTACTTACTAAAGAGTATATAATATATATGTATAATGCTTCGTTTGGTGCATTACTAACTACTATTGTCAATTTATAGCAATGATTGTGATAATACAATCATTATTACACAATTTTTAGTATTATCAACATATCACTAATAAAATGTTTGTTGCGTATCAGGTTTGCGTAATGACTTGGGAGTGGGGCTTCAAATGCTAAAGTTTTAAAAAATCATTGTTTTGTTATTTTTTGAAGCAAAACGATTAAAATATCTGGTAAGCAAGAATTTGATTAATGCTTTTATGTTGTTTACTGATTAATTTGAGAATTAAAAATATAGTTGTAAAAACAAGATTGTAATAATAAAAAAAAGGTTGATTAAATATCCATTATGCTTTGATGACCAAATATTATTACGGCGTTTATGTGCGTAAAATATTATTACCTTTCTTTTATTTTTTATGTTAATATTGCTGAGCATACTATTGTTAATAATTTTTAGTACTCAAAATTTATATATGTGTTCGTTTTGCAAACTTTATGACTTTCGAGACTAGAAGATTTAATAATTTTAATTTAATAAATATAAATTATTTTCCAATAATAAATATAATTGATCATTATAGATTGACAATATATTAATTTTTCAAAATAAGTAACCATTTTATTTACTCTCTATTTTTTTTTTATTTCAGACAGTAGTTGAATTCTTCAATAACAATTTCATGAGTTACTTTGAATATTAAAAAAGCATTGAAAAATCATTAAATTCAATTTGCTAAGGATGGTGTTAATGTTCGTCATATCTATGATTTCAAATATGATTTGCTTTGTGTTTTTTTTCCTTTTTATATTTGTCTTGGTTTACTTCGATTATTTTATGATATTTAATTACATTCAGTTTGATTTTCACTGACAACTAATATGATACTATATGAATAATATATCGTGCGTAGCACGGGGCACACGCTAGTAGTATATATACAAATATGTTTTTGTCCAGTTCTAAACCCTGGTTATAGTTTGTTTTTATCTTTAAGTTTAACCTTCATATGTTTGTATTTTGCATGTCAATTTCATCTTAGCAGATTTTATGAATTCTAACCAATACCTCACGGGTACGTATGTTTTAATTAAAAAGTTTAATTTCTTTGATTTAACTAACATCTAATTCTACCGATAACTTTAATCAATTGGATCCTGGTAGTTGGAAATCCGAAGATCAAAAGAGGAACAAGTTTTTCTCTTTCATAGTATTTAGAAGGTTAGTTTTTTTAATTTTCATACCACGAATTCTGAGAATCTTTTATTTGTAGTTAAATTTTAATTTGATTTATTTCTAGATATTTAGTGTTATTTTGTATTATACGGAATATAAGAATGTTACTCATTTTCTCTATTTTTTTCTTCTTTAAATTTATATAACCTTTGCATATGCCAGGTAATATTCATTTTTTTTTTCTTATTTTGTTTCTCAAAGTTGTGAAGTTTTGATATCATATTTCAAGGAACAACACATTACATTCAGGTATAGACATAGTAACATTTACAATTTTTCACTTATATTATATCTCTCATTTTGTTAGAAATGCTCAAATAATTTGTCAATTCTTATATTTATGCTTTTGGTATTCACTTCATCCATTGTACTCTAAAACGGGAATGGAATCTAAAATGATACATGCATTATACTTTCTACTTTTATGGATTTTTTCATAAGATGTTTCAATTACAAGAAATTTTTGCAATTATTTTTGAGTTTTTAAATTCTAAATTTTTAGAAGGCAAAGAATAATACCATATTTTCCAAGCCAAATATTAATAATCTAACATTAGAGACTTTGAGCCCAATATATAGGAATGTTGTAATGGGTCAACCCCCATATTTGCCATGGTGTCATTTCAAATGATTATAAATCGATGACTCATTCTTTATATTTATTATTTGTTATAGAACTCTTGATAACCTTTTATAGCTTAGTAATCAACTTACTTAAACTAAATATGAATCTTTTATTTACAAATCAACTCACATTTTTTTAGGCGCTAATAAGACTTAAAACTTATTGTATTGAAGATCTTTTGTTATGTTTATTTTTATTGATATTTTCTATTTTATATGTTTACACCTTATAATGCTATATAATGGCCATGAATAATATTCTTAGAACAATTTTTCATGGAAACCTCTTGATCATGTCATTTTTGGATTTATTTTATTTAATATAATATTTTAGTTGTAAATAGTTTTCCTCTTCATATTCAAATGAGAATAATTTTACTTTACATGGTATTATGTTTTTGTCTTTCTATGTGAATAATTTTACTTTACATGGTATTATGTTTTTGTTTTTCTATTGGTTTATCAAATATTTAAAACTTATTTGATAAATATTTTTGTGTGGATTTGACATCACTTTTATTTGTCATTTCCCACCATTTATTTACCTTTTCTTATTTATAATTTTTTAAGTATTTGTTTAGTTTTAATATTTACACATGATTACTCATATTGGAGATGTAATGCTCCTCTCATAAGTGTTCAACGGGTATTTTACTCTAAATAGAGATTACATAGTGTAAAATTTGTATATTTAGATTTAATATTTTTAGCTCAAATGGTATAATATAATCACTTTTTCTTTTTCCTGTTTCATAGCTAATTGCTCAGAATAGCTTTTATAAAAATTAATTAAAATATATATCTACTACAAAAAAGTTAATCAAAAACAATTAATAGCTAACTTCTTTCATGATCTATAACATTGTGTTGTTAGAAGAGATATTTTAGGACAAAAATTATTCATATAAAAGACTTATATTTTAAATTATTTAATTAAATAATCTCTGTGCATAGCACGGGGCACATGCTAGTTAATCTATAAAGCATGGACACTTCCAAAATTATAACATTTAGTGTCGGGCACTCTTTGGACACAGACACGACTCTGACACAGCTGACCGTGTCATTAAACAAAAAAATAAAAGAAAAATTTCTGACACGTTTCGGACACGTCTACATGTGTTAGGACATGAGTATTTATCTTTTTCAATAAAATTAAATCTTTTGAGGTCAAAATATAAAACACAAAAGTATATAACTTTTACTAATAAAATTTTTTCGTAGTTTACCAATAAATCTATATCTATTCTAAAAAGTATCAATAATTTACACTACCAATGATTTACACTTTTTAGTTATGACCAAAATACCCTCATATTGTATTATTAATTATTTAATAATATTATCAAAATGATTAATAGGTGCATAAATAATTAATGGGTGCATGAACTTCAAACTAATAATAAATAAGGTTATATTATTATCATAACCTTAGATATACTAAACAATGAATATTATATATGTGAATTTTGTCTCTTTCGAATTTAAAATCTATAAATTAGATGCTTTTCGTTAAAGAATTGTATTTCAGGTTTTCGGGTTGGAGTTATGATCTTCGAAGTACACTCATATATTTTTCATCAATGTTTGTAGAAATACTCATGTAATAGTTCTGCCATGAATCTTGAATGTAAGTTTGAATCTAAAAGTATGCATTGCATATTTGAATAGTACATTCCACACGTAGTTCCTCCTGCATTTGCAATCCTTATAATAGTTCTGGTGTGGATATTAAATTTTTTTATTTAATTAGTACATTTTCTTTTACTTGCCATAACATCAGTTTTGTAATTTGAAATCATGCAGCTAGCTCTTTGTCACAGACCATTAATTATATACATATTACTTATTTATTAATAATTTGCATATTTACAACTTATCTCTACAAAATACATCTGAAAAATTGTAATATAGCATATTATTTTTTATTGTATTATATTACACTTCATTGAAATAAAAGTGCACATGCATATTTTCTGTACAAATGAAAAGGATAAATGTAATGATTATTTTCTATGAGAGATATAAATAAAGATTTGACAGAAAAAAATATCATTTATGCAATTTCTAGGAATGTAACATATTATATAATATTGCATCCTCACTTTCTTAATTGATGGTGAAAGTAAGTGGTTATTAAATTTTTTGAAATAACTAGCTTAGTGAAGTGGTTATTCAAACACTAGGGAAGGGTTGATGCAATATAACCCAATCAAGGAGGTTGATGCAATATAACCCAATCAATAGTTGACATACCTTTTTCTTAGTCTTAAACTCTCTCTTAGCTCATCAAAATAATAAAAAAAAAATATTCCGAGTGATCAGTTCGCTAAGCTTACGATAGGAAAGGGTGGTGATAGCGAGAAGAATAGGAAGATGCACGACCTTATAAAGTTTACCTAGTGCGAATGAGTAGTTGATCTTGAAAAAGGAGCATCTGAACATTTTTATTGATTGATAAAGATATGCACTAGGTTTTGCCATTTTGTTGAGATTTAAAAAGGCATAGAAGCAAAAATAATAAGATGTGAATTTAATAGGTTACAAAATTTGTATTATCTATCTCACGCCATGGCACATTGAAAACCTTTAATTTCAGAGTACATTATTTTTTAACGTATGCCAAAAAATTGAGAAAAATATTAAATTTTTTAAATTTAGCTCGAATTAGAAGAACTCGCACAAAAAAAGCAAGAACCTAATTAAAAACAATATAGCAATGAAAGTCATTAGAACTAACTTAAGAAAAAGTCACGAATTAAATCTAATGAGTTCAAAATTACAAAAAGTTATAATAACATGATTTTTAAAAGATAGATGACGGTACTTGCCTATCTACCAAGCATGACACAATGATAAAATTTCCCATAACTTAGTAAAAGTTTTAATTATTAAAAACTTGAATACAAATTTTTCAAGGTGATCAAGCCAGTAATTTCAAATATGGAAGTTAGCATCATGGTTGAGGATAATAGATGGATAGCAAAAGGAATAAATATATCCACTACTCTCATTTTGACAAAATTGAGTGTCAAGTTTAAGTATCATTCTCATAAAAGCAATAAGTCAATTTAGAGCATTGGTTATGGACTTGTGGCGAGTAAATTAATGGATAAAACTAAGATTTTTGACAATACGAGGAGACATTAATGGCTCAATTGGATGAAATATCTATTTTTTTGCGATTGACATGAGTCAAAGTGTTTGCAAGAATAAGAATATGTTTTAGGATATGTGTTTGGTTGGGTTTTTTTAGAAAAAAAATACATAATGATTATTATGATCGATTGATATGTTTTATATTGTGAGGTATTAGTTTGTGTTGATATTTATACATAGTTTCTATTAAATATTTTTAATCAAACTCACCGATTTAGACGTCAAAAAATTGTCATAATGGATCTTCTTCTAAATGTTGATTTAATTGTAATAGAATATGTGATTGATTTAATTTTGATGTTGAAAAATAGCCGGAAAAACTCTTATTAATAGATAGTGCAACTGTCAAATTATAAATAGTAAGAACGATTTCGTCTTTTTTTGCAAAATTATTTTCAAAGTTATCTAGATTTTTTCTAAACAATACTTTTATAAGATACCATAGAATTGACATTTTCTAAAAAAAAATATTTTGAAATGTTTTTTTGTGAAATGAACCTTCCGACCAATTGAGGCCTAAATGTTTTAAAATGAAGAGGTATTGCATGGATAAAAAAAAAATATTAAGTGACATGAATAAGAGAGAGCATATAAGAAACTATGCAAAAACACTACATAAGAAGTATGCAAAGAGGAATAATTAGTTGACAATGGAAAATAAGGAATAAGACATACAATGTAATCTCAAATGATAATCAAGAAACATTAAGAAATTTGAAAGATAAATATAAATGTTAATTCATGAAATAAAGTAAAAATAGGGTTACAATGTTCATCAAAATCTAAAAGAAAGAACTAATCAAACATTGATATAATTAAAACTTACTATTCATATTTTGTTTGTTATTTATCATTTTAGTTATTTATCGTATGTCATTACTTTATTTGTGATCTACAACCAAGATTTTGAATTGTTATGTTTACAATATTTATATTATGTTGTTACCATAGCTTGAATTAGAATGACGAAACTTATTTATGAAAACAACAAATGGTGTGAGTGCATATTCTTTCAATACAAGCTTGAACAAGCCCGCATGGGCAGCTTAGTTGGTCACATGGGTGAAGTTTGGAACAAGTGACCAAGTATCGAGTCCCACCAGCGGCAGTGTGGGAGCAACCTCTCAAAGTGAGAGGGGGCTCCTTGTGCGCAGTGGGCAGTGGTCTAGCCTCTTTGATTAGCTGAGTTACCATGATTTATATCCTCCCATATGCTCTGTCGTATCAGGGCATGGGGGGCCCTTGGGGTTGGAGATTCAACCTTTTGGAACAAATACAAGCTTGAACAATTGGGTTGCCTTTGAAAATATTTAAATTTATTTATTTAAATGTGTACGTTATAAAATGCAAGTCTTTTATTCATATTCATTGTACATAGTATTATTCAAATTTATTTCATTTTTATATTTATTTTAATAAATTCATACAATCACGTGCAAAGCACGTGCTTTTTACTAGTACTCCAAAATATATGAAAAATGAGACTAAAATATGTCATGTCGGTGGAAATGTTTTAGAGTCGAGTGATGACGTTGAATCAAATCGCACTCTTGGCGTGAAAAACCTATCCAGGATCCTAATATATGACCAAATATAAAATACTAATTGTTATTATTTTTCATTATTTGTATGGAGATTAATGTTTGATTGTTATTTTACTTATTTCAAATTAATTTTAGTATTATTGTTATATTATATTTTGTGTTGAAGACATGATTATTTTATTTTTTATTTATTATTGATTTATTGAGTATTGATGATAAATAGTTGAATTTTTCATAAGTACTAAGCTTTTTTACAGTTTATAATGCTACGGGAGCGGGTATAGCAAGTAAAATCGTACGAAAAGAAAAAGGGGGATATGAAATAACATAACAGATCTGTCGGATGGACGCCAAGTGGTTGATATTATCCCTCCAGAACCAGAACTTCTTGTTTCAGCAAAAGAACATTTTCCCGTGCTTCCAGACATGCTAAGCTCCACATATTCATGTACGGATCGGCTTTACTAAAAGACAATTATTTTATTTAAATATTATATATATATAGATATAGATATATTCGTATTATCTCTTAGGGTGTGTTTGGATTGAAGAATTTGAAATCTATGGATTTCAAATTCGTCAACAAATCCATGAAGTTCGTTTGGATGTATCCAAGTTATAATGAATTTCAAATCACTCGAAATTCATTTTGAGCTATTTTCTTCATAACTACGGTGGATTTCAAATAACTCCATTTTAGGTGTCATTTGAAATCTTTCCTCCAAATCCCCTCCCCAAATCCAAATCACTCGATCCAAACACACCCTTAAGTTTTTTTCAAAAATGAAAAAATGGCGTGTTGCCCCGTATCTGTGACACATAGTCTATAAGAAGTAGTTGGATATGAGCCCATCTAATAATGGGCCTAATCCATTAATTGTCAAGCCTTTGCTGGGCTGAGATGGCCATAGAGGCCATTAGGCCCAATCAATCACCAGTATCATCCTTTCAGATCCCATAACATAAATTCAACAGGAATTTGTAGTGATGATACAAATTGGTAAAATAACAATACTCAAGATCCAAGAAAGAACACATCAAACAGTTGTGAACATAGTTGTCTGAAGAGGGTCTAGACTCTAGCCTAAGTTCTGATAAACGAGACGCATAAACGAACATTCGAAATCGATAATCTTCAGCTCATTAGCCTCTTGGCTTTATAATGGCTAGCAATGGATGAAGCTTATGAGTAGTTAGCCCCAAAGTATCCACATTACCTTCTTCTCCATCCTTCAGTTTCCATTCAAACTCTTGAACTAATCTACCAATGGCTACACATGAAATTAACATTGCTTGCAAAGCACCAGCACATACCCTCTTTCCCCCACCAAAAGCCATTGTCTTGTGTAGCTCTGTTGTTTCATCTTTACGGTTCAAAAATCTCTCGGGTTTCCATTCTTCTGGGTTGTCCCATACGTTGGGGTCCATGTTACATCCATATATATTTATGGCTATCTGCAAAATATATAATATATATATATAGTTAGAAGTGTTATCTTAAATACCAAAGTTGGTAGAAATTATGGTAAATAACTAACCTCACTGCCTTCTGGGATATTGTATCCTCCTAATTGTGCATCTTCATGCACATATCGTAATGGGACTATCGGGACGGGGCTGTGTTTTCGTAATGTTTCATGGAAAATAGCAGCCAAGTATGGAAGTTGGCACAATTTCGCTTCTGTAAGTTCGTCAGATCCACAGACATTTTGAATTTCCAACAGCAACCGGTTCTGTTTCAACCGCAGGAAATAATATTACTAGTGGTACAATTGACACAGAAATAATAATAAGTGATAATTCCTCATTGCCGAAATGGCGTATTACGATTTCACCACCTAACAGTAAAAACATATTACAATTTCAAACTATGTTTTTCAAACTTTCGATTTGAGGGTTTTTTGTTAATTTGCAAAATCTTGGGGATCCATGGTAATTACTCAATATACTTTATCTAGGGTTTTAATAGGCGGGGAATGCCCAAACCCAAATTGGTGCAATGAAATACCCACCAATTTTTTTTTACCCCCAGACCCGATCACATACCCGACGGGTCAAAAAAGTTAGACCCGACGGCCGGGTACGTTTCGGGTCGGGTCGGGTCCGTGTCAGGCACATGCCCACGGGTAAACATTGGGTATTTTTCGAGTATAGACCCATGTATTTTCAATGGGTAAATTTTGGGTAATGTTCGGATAAAATACCCATGGACCTGGACCCAACCCGGACCCGAACTACCTAATGTTATTGGGTCGGGGTCGGGTCTGAGTCATGGGTCCGGCCTTGGCAATCCCCAGCTATTGACAAGCTAACTTTATCCCTTTCTCTTAGAATATCCAATAAGTACTACTCGGATTCCCCAAAAGAATGTCACTTGAAAATAATGATGCGACACAAGCAACTGTCAAAAACTCTCAACCACCGTTTTTCAAGCATAATAATGAATATTAACGAAAAAAACAAAAACAAACAATTCACATTTCAACTATAATATGAAGCTCCATGCCAAATCAAACTATACATAAATATCGGGAAATGGAGTATTAGAGGAAAGAAGCGAGTAAAATGACCTGTCTTTCGGGATCTTTAGAAAGTTCATACATGGCCCATTCTGAGGTGACTAACGTAGTATCTGATGCTTCAATGATGGCTTCCCAACAAAGCATCAATATTTGTTGTTCCGATAATGTGTTTGCTTCGGTTAACAAATAGTCGAGATAACAATTCACTTCCTGTCATAAAACATAATCATCATAAATACGAAACCACAAAATGAATATGTAATTAGGTGATATTTGAGCAAGTGAAAATACCACGCCACAATCTATACGTTTTTTTTGCTCCTCAATAAGAGCTTTCATCACAGCTTGTCTCTGGAAATGCATTTTCTGGATTTTATTCTCAAAGCTTTTGTTAGGTACCCATTTTAGATATGGGAAAAAATCCCTCCAATCCACCTCAATGGCACCTTCCATTGGATCAATCACTAAAATCTTGAATATCTCGTCTCTTGATAAAGTAGAGCCTAGTTCCTTCACATAAACGGAATCCACATCCACTCCAATAGCCTTTGTATCGAATAATAGTATAGAAAATAAAAATGTTAAACTTAAAACCCAAAAAAAGAGATTAAAAAAAAAACAAATTGTTGAAGAAATTAGACAAAACCCACTTGTTTAAGGGATAATCCGAAAAGTTCAGACTGAAATATTTTCCTGAAGTTAACAGCTTCAGAAGGAAATGTTTCCACATGAGCATGAAATTGCTCACAAATGTTTTTTATCATGGCATCCCTGTGAACACGGTGCCGTTTCTGCCACAACATCATCGATATGAGATAATTAGTAATAATAACATCTATTGGAAAACATATTTATAGCAACACAAACCTGAGCGTTCGTTCCAAGAGTGCTTGTAAGCAGATGCTTTTTCGCGGTCTTGTAAAATTCGTTATAGTCACTCATAGCAACAATACTTTTATCAGAAGTGAGGATCTTTAGAGCATTTGATAGCTTTCGTGTTGAGATGGATGAGTATTTCGTTACCATAGCCTAAACCAAAACAAATGCATGTCAAATATTCGTTTTCCATCCCTAAATGAAATAAGGGTGTGTTTGGATTGAAGGATCTGATGGATTTCAAATCCGTCAACAAATCCATCCATGAAGTTCGTTTGGATGTATCCAAGTTGCAATGGATTTCAAATCACTCGACATTCACTTTGAGCTATTTTCTACATAACTATGGTGGATTTCAAATGAATCCATTATAGGTGTCATATCAAATCCTTCCTCCAAATCCCCTCCCCAAATCCAAATCATTCAATCCAAACACCACATAAAACAATAATGTATTACTAATTGAGAATTTCCCGGTGGATAAAATTTAAGAACTTTGGTATATATTACCTCTTTGGCGACTTCAGTAGAGTTGAGCACAACCATATTGTTCGAGCCAGTCTTGATAGAATATATGGGACCATATGTCTCAGCCCATTTGGTGAAAGTCTTGTGGGGTTTCTTCTCTTTCAACTGCAGTAGATTTCCAATCACTGGTAGCCCTGGTACTTCTGCAACCAAACCAACGCGCTTTAATTTCTTAAGTAATCAAATAATGGCAAAACGAAGAATGAGAAGAAATGCATATACCATCACCTTCACACATAGTACATAAGACTAACAAAATTTTAATGAGGTTTCAATACAAGTGATTTTCATACCAGAATTTGTTAACAAGCATGCATAGTCTTGATGATCAACTACATGATATAAAACTATTCAAGGAACTGATAAAATCTAGTCTAATTCAATTACTCTTAATCTCTTCACATATCAAGATAATTTTTTCAATAAAAAACAAATCTACATTGAATATGAAATTGAAGATTCGGACTTTAGATCACACACACTAAAGCTACAACTTAACTACACAAGCATGATACACAGAACATTTCACACAAACAATCAAATGAAATTCAGATGGAATTGCATTATTTCCACATTGATTAAGTTTAACTTAAAAATAGAATGATAACATAGATTAAGGTCTAGATTTAACTTTCAAATAAACACACAGCATCTAAGATCACACGAAATCTAGAACATTTAAGCTAAAAAAAAACTCACTTTACAAAGTAATCCCATAAGTCATATCAATTCCCATGAATCATTAACTGTTGAAGATCAACAAAAAACAGAAAACAAAAGGAAAAGAAATCTTGTACCTGGTGGAGGAGGGAAGGCTGAAGATTTCTTCTTTTGATCCTTCACATATTGTCTGATGAAAAACAGAGTGATCCCACCAACAGCAACAGCTGGCCCTCCTATTGCAGCTCCCATAGGCAGAGCTTGAAGATTCAAAAGTGTATCCATGGAAATCCCAGATTCTATTTCACCCAAAAATTGAAAATTTTCAAATAAAATAGACTAACTTTACTCTTTTCGATTAATGCGGAGTGTTCGTTCGGTTATTTATATATACATGAGAATGATGCCATGTGTATATTTTTGGAAAATGCTAAAGGGAAAAACGCCAAACAATGATGAGACTAGAGTCTCTATTTTTCAAATTCCATAATTATTGAAACTTGAGAAAGGAAGACGACAGGGTCTGCCGTTTGCTTTGGACAGAGGGATTTGTGTGTTAATCATAAATAAGTGTGTGGGGATTGTGGTCTTAATCATGTTTTTCACCTGATTTATATAGTGCTCTGAGTGACATTAAAAAATAATTTATTCAATAATCTAATGGAGAGATAATTATTAATTACGTAGTGAATAAAATAGGATTTTATAGCATATTAATCAATTTGATTCAAATGAGCAGCCTACTCTTTTTAATTAGTTAATTAGTTCTAAGGCACCTGTTGATAGTACAAAAAATAAAATTTGATAATAGAAAATTTTGGATGAAAATTAATTAAGTTGAGCAAAAGGCTAGATAAGTAAAATAAAAGAAGAAAGACAAAAGAGGTTTCAAATAAAATTTTAGGAGATCAGAAAGTGAAGAAAATTGTAGGTGAAATCGAGTTTAAAGACCAAGTAATTGTTATTAAGTCAATTTATCAAAATATATAAGGTGGCAATGTGATATTTGCATGGTGTATGTACAAGCAAGTTCATTCCGCTAAGGGGTTATTAAATATAATTTTACAAATAACAAAGGATCAAGATATAGTTTTAAGAATATAAAAGGAAAAGGAGATTGTAATATTAATTAATAACATGCAAGTGGTGATTGTGTTAGTTATTTTATATTTTTATAATTGTAAAACGAATGTTATTTGTAGGTTAGGAGTTAATGTTTTCAAAAAATGAATTTACATATACTTGTCCTCTTGAAATATTGATTATATATAAACCATTATAAAATACTATCTTTATAAAAAAAAGAAAAAGCATTACAAGTATTATTCATTGTAAGGAGAATCAAAAGGAGAGAGTGTTGGCTACTTGTAAGGATGTTAAGTCGTGTTTTGTGCATATTTTATATGACCATAGTCGGATTGATTGTTACATTTAATCCTCTTATTTTGTGATTTTAGGTTGACAATTGGATTTTAGAAAATAAAAGAGAAAAGAACTAAAAGAGACACAAAAGAGGAAAAATGAAGAAGAAAAGAGTTAGTGCTAAAAAAATTCCAGCAGAAGACTGCGTGCCCACGCTTAAATCTCCAATTGCTTCTGCCTGGAAAACAAAAAAAACGGGAAATTCGGGAAAAACTCAGTTTCAAGATTCGGGTTCAAGATTCGGTTGCCCAGCTGTCATACGCGGATTTTATATCCGTTTTATCTTGATTAAAACACTTTGTTGGGATTTATTCCCTTTTATTTTGTTTAAATTTTATTTCCTTATTTCTAGATTTGGTAAGATTTTATTTTGTTTAGTTTGTTAAGATCCTAATCTTGGTTAGTTACCTTTTAGATTAGGATTCTACTATTATAAGTATGTGGAATTTTATTCCACAAGACACCTTTAATTCTGTTTTTAATTCAAAGCATCGTTTTTCCCTTTTATTCTGGAGCTTTCTTTTCTTTTCTTTTTTTTATATTTTTGCATACGATCGATTATGAGCAGCTAAGCTCATATTTCTAGTCAAGGATTCTTCAAGGTTTGATTCTTTAAATTCGTGAGATCGAATTGTGCCGTAATTTCTCTGTTATTAGGTATTTACTTTTTCCCTGATCTCTGTTGATAATATATTTCAATAGGTTAGATAACCTGATCAATTATTTAATCTTTGAAATCGTATTTAGCTATTTAGGACTAAATCCGTGACTGGTGAACCCTAATTTTGTAGCAGTTAGCGACGTTGATTATTTAATCGTTTTCGATTAGTCGTTATGGGAATTAGTAATTTGGTCTAAATGAACCGAGCTTATGTGTTTGTTGGCTAGAATTGGTGTCTTTCTAATACGTGAATGCTATCGATAGGCTAAATCCTAAGAGCTTGTTTAGGGTTGTCTACTTGGTAAGAGAAGTAATCAAAGAGCTTGTTTTGGTTATCGACGACTTAAGGAAAGACTAGGTTATTAGAGCTTGTTAATAACTATAGCCAGTTTATCTATAAAACATTGAATTATCATTGCATCAGTGATCGAATTAATTGAATCAATACCGAGAAAATCCGAAGACTAGAATTTCTTATCATATTAAAATCCGAATTTTACTTATTTACATTCTTTTGAATCTGCGTTTTTAAATCTCGTGTTTTTTAATTTGCGTATTTTTATTTTAATTAGTTAAAAATCTCAAAACCCCCTTTTTTATCGATATTAGTAATTTAGGATTTGAATTTTACACCATTCCCTGTGGATCGACCCTACTTATCGCTGATTACAAATCTTTTTAAAGTAGGTTTTTATTTTTGTTGGATTCGAAACCCACCAAATTTTGGCGCCGTTGCCGGGGAACGGTGTTATATATTTATTTTCGTTGTTGCTAATATTTTCGTTTTAGTTTTGTTTTGTTAGTTTTTGTATGCCTAGGACCTTTCGTGGAAGTGAATTCGAATACGATCCTGAGATCGAAAAACGAGCCCGCCGACTACAAAAAGAGACAAGGCAACGCTACTTTACTACCCCGTCGGTTTCATCGTCCAGGACCGAATCTGCATTTTCTTCTAGTGATTCAGAAGAGGGAAACGAAGCAATGGACAACGCCGCTAATGCCGCACCTCCTAACAATGCTAATGGCAATGCCGATCCTAACATCGTTGAAAGAACGCTGAAAGACATGGCCATGCCGAACCCGAATCAACAACCTCTCTGCATTCCTTACCCTAATCTTGAGGTAGATTTTGAATTAAAATCTGGAACTATTCACTTACTACCTGTTTTTCATGGTTCTGCAGGAGAGGATCCACATAATCATTTGAAGGGATTCGATTTAATTTGCTCAACAATGAAGCCTAAAGACATAACCGAGGATCAAATGAAATTGAGGACTTTCCCTTTTTCCCTAGCCGATAAAGCCAGAGATTGGCTATATTTCCTACCTCCCGGCTCGATTGAGACATGGAACGAGATGGAAAGACAATTCTTAGAGAGATTTTTCCCAGCATCTCGAGTCGCAAACGTAAAGAAAGAGATTTGTGGAATTCGTCAATTTACGGGTGAGACATTATACGAGTATTGGGAACGTTTTAAACAGTTGGTTGCTAGTTGCCCACAACATCAAATTCCAGACCAACTCCTCATACAGTACTTCTACGAGGGATTAATGGTCATGGATAGGAATCTGATAGACGCTGCGAGTGGGGGAGCATTGATTTACAAAACTTACACCGAAGCGAGGAATTTAATTTCAAAAATGGCATCTAACTCCCAACAGTTTAGTACCCGACAAGAACACCCAATGAAGGAAACGAATGAAGCAACTATAGCATTACTTAATCAGTGCATGAATGACATGACTGCCCTCGTGCAAAAGATGGCTATGGGAAACGTGCAACAAGCCAATATGTGTAGTGTTTGTTCTGGAATCGGGCATTCGGCCGAGATATGCCCCAACGCCCAAAATCAGGCTTTCGAGCAAGCTAACGCAGTTGGTTTTCCGGGGTCCGTTCAAAGAAAATACGATCCATTTTCAAACACATATAACCCTGGATGGAGGGACCATCCCAACCTAAGCTATGCTCCAAGACCTCCATACCAAGGACCTCAAGGACCTCCGTTACCTCAACAGACTCAATCGTCGGGTACATCTTTGGAAGAAATGATTAAAGCTTTGGCCGCTAACACTCAGCAATTCCAACAGGGTATACAACAGGGCATACAACAGTTTCAACAAGAAAACCAAAGTGCTATCAAGAATTTGGAGAAGCAAATTGGTCAGATGGCTACCACTATAAACGAACTAATGTCCCAAAATTCGAATAAACTACCATCCCAGGTCGTTGTGAATCCGAGGGAGAATGTAAGTGTTGTTACGTTACGAAGTGGCAAAGAATTGAAAGAAGCAGAACCGTTCAAAGAGTTAAGCGTGCCCACGCCTAATTCCCCAAACGCTTCTGCCGAGAACACTTCAAAACGTGAAGTTGAAAAAGAATTGGAAAAAGAAGATGAACATATTGTCAAGCAGAAACCAACGAAATTTGTGATTCAACCTCCCTTCCCAGGCCGATTTGCCAAGTCAAAGAAAGAAGATCAAGAAAAAGAGCTACTCGAAACATTCCGAAAGGTTGAGGTAAACATTCCACTTCTTGATGCCATTAAGCAAGTACCTCGTTATGCTAAGTTCCTTAAGAAATTGTGCACGACAAAGAGAAAGCTTAAAGGCAACGAGAAGATACACGTAGGAGAAAACGTATCTACTGTGCTTCAAAAGAAACTAGCGTGTACCCCGTGCTATGCACGGATTATAATTTAAAATATCTCTTTTGAAAACCCATAATTATCATATTTATATCCATTAACTCAATACAAAAAATCATTCAATAGAACAATGAAGAAATAGATCAAATTTTAGTAATGTTAAAAAATCATAATATTATGACACCTTATTGTTCATGAGAAATATAAAATAGTGTCACTTAATAGTAAAAAAATCCTTGTGCCAAATAAACAACAAATTATTTATTTAACCCAACAATATTTTTCAACAAATTTGTTTGGTGGAAGAAGTTGAGAACATTCTTTAAGAAAATAAATAAATAAACAATTTGTTGTCAAAAAGAGTACCACAAAACAATAGAGCCATTTTTTTTTTCAATTTATTTTTCTTTAAAGACTATTATAATCCTACTATTATTATGAAGAATATTAAAGTGGTTTACTAAACTAAAATTGAAATGTAATTTGTTTTTGAACATATTCTTTTCTAAATAAATTCTCCAAATATATATTTTTAAATTTTTTAATATAAAAATTTAATTCTAAGCGATTTTTAGGTGATATATTTGAATTTTAATCGAACAATTTTTTTCTTTAACTTTAATGTAGAAGATGAAACAAACTTATAAAAAAGATTTGGTGAAATCCATAACTTCATAGATAAAAAAAACATTAAATATGACCAACCACATCAATATATTTAACGACTAATTATGTAAAGTCATGGATATCTATCTATCAAAGTAAATATATTAAGGGACTAAATTATATAATAATAATAATAATAATAATAATAATAAACAAATGTCACTTGTAAATAGAATATGATTATACTCAATTGTAATATGTTTCATTTATCATACAAAAGTTAGGCTTGTAAATCAAATATTATGAGCTAAGAATGAAGTGACTCAAACTCATTGAGTTGGAATACAATAAGTTTAAGGCCAACTTACAAATTCTCTTATTCTAACTCTACTCAAGCTTATTGTAACTTACAAATTCTCTTATTCTCAGACTTTTACAAACTTCAAGCTTATTTCGGTTGACTCATTAGTCTTTATCAAATAAAAAAGTCCTCAATATAATCATAATAGTTATTATTCATATTTCCATTGAAGAAAACTGAATGTCATAATAAATTATAAACATAAGAAAATATGTAGAGATATATAAAAATATTTTTTTACATAAATATTGACTATTTCAATTCCACACAACTAATTAAACCAATATATTATAAAAACAATATTAATTATGGAAGCTTATTGTTTGCCCTAATTGTCTGTAAAATCTTTTCTTTACTATTTTTAGAAGTCAAGATGTAAGGAACAAATAAATAAGATTATCCCAAATATTGTTCAAATACTATTAACTATAACTTTTTATTGTGGAATTTCATTTCTTAATTAATACAATAAGTCTATTTACATCTAACAAATCTTAAAAAATTAAACTTTAGTCAACATATTATAATCTCATTTAATTGTAGGCTTACTAACAGGAACTTATCATAAAACTTGTTATAACCACTATCAATCATGAATGCAAAATACATTATCCAAATATTGTGTTATTTACCAAATAAGTGTTTTTATATTCCTAATTAATATGTTTAAATCAATTAATAAAAATTTTCTCAACACTAAAAAAAATTAAAATTACCGAAAAAAAGATAGCGAGCAAAGTGGGTCCCACACCGCTTTGTTATAATATATATAATGATAATGATATTAGTTCTCAATTATTTTAATCAATAAAAAATAACATTAATAAGTAATGTAGTGAAATTTAGTACGTGAAGCCTATCTATACAGGTTCACATATAGACTTGAGGCGCTAAATTTTCATAATTTTGGAATATTAAAATATAAATTCAACCAGAAGATAATTTCTATAATATTAAAACGATAAATCAATTAAGTTGTTTTTTTATTTATAACTTGTAAAAAATGAAAAATTATTTCCAATAACAAAAATTATAATTATATTATTAAATTAATTTTTTTTTCTAGTTCTCATAAAGAAACTAAATTTAAATTCAAAATTTAATCTAATAAGAAAAGGAAGAAGGGAATAGAAAATAGAAATCAGAAATTTGTCTTCAACCTTCAAAATTCAATATTGAACGCTTTTATTTGCTACATTCATAATCTAAAGTTTTCCCCAATTTTATTAAATATATATATATATATATATATATATATATTAAAAAAAAGATTATTAGTACACTCCTTTGCACATATATATTAAAAACAATTGTTAATATACAATAAATTTAACAACAAAAATAATACTATAAACAGAAAAATAGTACACAATGGTATTAACTACACAAAATAAAAATTAATGGAGTGAAATGATTACCTCAAGCATATATGTATAAGTATTCCATTGCTCCATTCATAACCACTCATCGCCAAATAAAATATAGACTAAAAATTTCAACCGACTAAGAAATTCTCATAATGTCATTAATGTTTAAGACTAAATTAAATGAAGAAAATCGAACAAAATTGAAAGAATAAAATTCAAAACTATTGAAAGATGAAAAATAAAGAACTAATAAAATAAATTACCTCACATCAAATCAAATTCACTTTTGTAGATGAAAAAATTAGTGAACATGGAGAAACGTAAAATTGATTTGTGAAGCAGAAAAAGTATGGCATAATTTATAAGTTTGTAGATTAAATGAAAATAATTTATAGATGTATCAGTTTCTTTATTAACTGCATAATTCCATCAATTGTGGAATGAATTAATACGTAAATTTAGCTAATGTAAATTAAATATTCCTCCTAATTAAGAATTTCGATTTGGTAGTCAATTTTAAAAATAAAGTTTAAAATTTAAATTTAAGCCTAATGTGAACGTACTTAATTTAGACCATTCTTTATTTAGATATGCTAAGAATTATACATGGTAATAAATTTTGGTCTTTCCATTTGCATTAATGATCACAAATCACAATCAAAACATTGTAACTCTTCCCATTTTGGTTGCAAGTGAATGTAATAGGAAGTAATTTAATTTGATTATCTAATTTAAGAATAGTAATCAATCTAAAAAATTTAACCAACCAATAAGAATTTTTCATTTTATTAAAAAAATTCTAAATTCTAGAAAATTAGGATTAAAGAAAAACTGTGCTATAATATAGTAGAAGATTACCTCCTAAGTGTAAAGATCTAGGTATGTTTACAATTCCATGTAAAATTGGGAATATTCGAATTGAGAAAGCTATGCTAGACTTAGGTGCCGCTATTAATGTTATGCCACGATCGATATATGAGTCACTTAATATAGGGAAATTGAAAGAAACTGGTGTAGTTATTCAACTAACCGATAGGTCTAATGCTTACCCCGATGGTGTTTTAGAAGATATTTTGGTACAAGTTAATGATCTAGTATTCCCCGCCGATTTCTATATTGTCGACATGGATCATAATGAGTCTAGTAATCCCGCCCCTATTTTACTTGGTAGACCATTTATGAAAACGTCTAAGACCATAATTAATGTACATGATGGGACTCTCTCCATGGAATTTGATGGAAAAATCATAAAATTTAACATATACGATTCCATGAAGTACCCTTCTAACGATCATTCTGTTTTTGGTATAGATGTTATTGACCCTTTAACGCAGACTAGGTACGGAGATCCATTACAAGTAGCTTTGCTCACTAACGACTTGGACGGGAAGGAAAAGCAACTTAAGCTGAACCGAGAACTCGAAGAGAAGAATTCGGACATTGATTCCCTTCAATCACTTTCTCTTGATGTTTCTCGTATTTCTTTATCTTCATCAACTTCTAAAATACTTCCATCTATTGTGCAGGCATCGAAGTTGAAAGTTCAAGAGTTGGAGGGAGTTCATAACGAAACAAACGAGAATTTGAAAATCTACAAGAATAAAACGGAACCTTTTCGTGATAAGAAAATTTCAAGAAAGAACTTAGTCATAGGACAAAAAGTTATTCTTTCCCATTCTCGCTTCAAGCTATTTCCGGGTAAGCCACGTTCCCATTGGATTGGACCATTTGTTGTCATTGATATTTTTTCCTATGGTGCAATTTATATTCAAAATCCAACTACACGAAAGATTCTCAAGGTGAATAGACATCGTTTGAAACCTTTTTATGAAGGATTTCAATCTCACAATGTCAAAAACATGAAGTTGGAACCATCAAACCATGCTACATAACTTTGTAGCATCGTCTAGCCAACGACGTTAAAGAATGGCGCTGCATGGGAGGCAACCCATGAGTTTTTCTTTCCCTTATTTAATTGTCTTTTATCTTCAGTTTTTTTTTTACAAAAGCGTTCCGAGAGTTAAGCGTGCCCACGCTTAACTTACGAAACCCTTCTGTTTCGCATTTTCAATTTTAACAGAAGACTTTGAAGAATTAAGCGTGCCCACGCCTAAAACTTCAAACCCTTCTGTTTTGCACCTTCAGTTTTTTTCCAGTCTTATATATCTTTAAAAAAAAAAAAAAAAAACTGAAATTAAGGATTTCTAACCCTAATTTCTTACCTCCAAAATCGCGAACCCTAGCTCATACCTATTGTCACTCACCTTTCAATCGATTTGCAGGTTTTCGATCATCATCGTCGCCGCCAGTACACCCATGGGAGAAGTTATGTCTTCTTTCCATTTCTCCATCTCCAACTGCTCCACCGCCATCGCCGTCGCTCTGCCATCCGATAACGAGCGATGATCGGAAATCGCCACCACTACCGATCTTCCGCCGCCACTACCCTTTACGCTTGTCGTACTTCTGATAAACCTCATTTTCACGCAACTTTAATCACTCATTCGGCACGTTTATTTATGTACTTGCATCATATTTTTATCCCGCAAATGCGTTTAATGTCACTTTTGAGTGCAGTAGGGAATTTCTATGTTGCAAACGGAAAATACCAATTATTGGCCAAAATCGAGAACTATTTGATCGGAAGTTGCAAATAGAACCGCGTACGAGCGCCGTGTTAAACCGCGTACGAGCGACCAAATGAACGGCGTACAAGCGCCGTTATAATTCGCGTACAATCAACGGGGGCAGAGATTTTGGCCATCTCGCGTACAAGCGCCGTTTAAGGCGGCGTACAAGCGCAGCATTAGTCGGCGTACAGGCGCCGTTCAAACTCGCGTACAAGCGCCGTTTAAGGCGGCGTACAAGCGCAGCATTAGTCGGCGTACAGGCGCCGTTCAAACTCGCGTACAGGCGCGCGCTAATTACAGTCTAAACGCGGAAAAGCCCATACTCAGCCCAATTTCGGGTTTATGTTTTAGATTAGGTATAAATACCCCCTCCGAACATTGTATTAGGGTTTGAACTTTATTTTTTTGAGTTGAGTTGTAAAGATCGGAGATCGAGAGACGAAATTCAAGATTATTGTAAACGGATTATTCGACAACGGGTTTAATCGAAATTATTTTCTTTAATCTCTTTTAATTCTTGTCGTTTTATCATGTTTACTTTATTGATTGTTGATTGTTTCTTCGCATCTATGGAGTAATTCATATTATTCTGGAACCGGGAATAGCCCGATAATATGTTATCGATATAGATTATAGAATCGTTGATTTTACATCGCGTATGCTTATGATTTGCATTCTTGTTTTTTAATGCTTGTGAATTTGCTGGCCACATATTTGCATGATCATAGATATTAGGTGAAAATTCTGAAAGGTGACATCCAGAACCCTAGAATTCAAACCTAGGATCCTAAATCACGAAAGTAGTTTTAGGTCTTTTGAGGAATCGATACATTATCATAGAGATTAATGAGTCTGAGTCTAGTCTAATCATCACGAAAGTAGTTGATTAATTAGCTTAGATATGTTATTATGCTTCGACAGAAGATAGTGATTACATTTGGATAGTGTCCTTCATAAGTAGCGATCGTAATTCAATCGGTAATATAATTGAGTCGATAATATATATCGTGGTAAATCCTAATTCCGGAATTTCCAATCATATACAAATCAAATCAATTTACTTGCTTTCTGTCTAGTTTTCTTTACAACTATCTCGTATTTTTATTAGGCTTAGATTACTGATAATTGATAGGCTAGTGCTTGATTGTTCGGTCCTCGTGGGAACGATATCTTTTGTACTGCACCGAAGCCGTGCGCTTGCGGTTTAGGCACAACAAGTTTTTGGCGCCGTTGCCGGGGACTTGAATAGTCAATATTAGTTTTTATCTTATTTCAGTGAGACTAAGCCATTTTTATTTTATTTTCAGTTTTTAATTTTTATTTTCTGTTTTATTTCAGGTTTTCGATTTTTCCTTGTATGCGAAGTAAGCTCGATTTCGAACTTGATCCAGAAATCGAGAAAACTTTTCGTGCTAGGAGAAAGCTACAAAAACTGAAACAAGCTCAACTGATACAAGTTACAATGGCTGAAGAGAACGTGAATGCAAATATTAATGCAAACGCTAACGCGAATGCAAACCCGGCTGCAAATGTGAATGCGAACGCAAGATGTCTTAAGGATTTTGCAGCGCCGAATGCACAGACACTTCACTCCAGCATCGCCAGGCCTACTGTAGAGGCCAACAATTTCGAGCTAAAGCCATCCCTTCTGCAAATGGTTCAGCAGAATCAGTTTGGGGGTGCACCTACTGAAGAGCCAAACCTCCACTTGTCCATGTTTTTAGAGTACTGCGACACTCTGAAGATGAACGGGGTTTCTCAGGATGTTATCAGGCTGAGATTATTCCCGTTCTCATTAAGAGATAAGGCGAGGGCTTGGCTACATTCCCTACCGACTGGCTCGATTAGAACATGGGATCAGCTCATGCAATGCTTTTTAGCGAGATATTTCCCTCCGAGCAAGACTGCACAACTGAGGAATCAAATTACGACGTTTGCTCAGAGAGATGGTGAATCATTGTATGAAGCTTGGGAACGATTCAAAGATCTTCTACGACTGTGCCCACATCACGGGCTGGAGAAATGGCTCATAGTGCATACCTTTTACAACGGGTTGATCTATACCACGAGGATGTCAGTCGATGCAGCAGCTGGAGGAGCTCTGATGAATAAGGGTATCGATGAAGCATATGATCTAATCGAGGATATGGCATTGAACCACTACCAGTGGTCAAGCGAAAGATCGACTCCACAGAAAACGCCAGGTAAGTACGATATTGATGCCATTACTTTACTTTCTGCTCAAGTAGAGGCTATGTCTAAGAAGCTTGATTCGATGAATATGCATGTTAACTCTGTTACTACCCCTCCCCCTATGTGTGAAATATGTGGTACAGTTGGTCATATTGCCTTAGAGTGTCAATTTGCTAGTATACCAACCGATCCCTCTATAGAGCAAGCCAATTACGTGAATAACTTCAACCAAAAGAGCGACCCGTTTTCAAATACTTTTAACCCTGGTTGGAGGAATCACCCAAATTTCTCATACAAGCCGACTCAAAACGCAGCCCCACCATCTAATTTTAGACCACCACCGGGATTTCAACAAAAGCCTTATAATCCTGTTCCACCACAGAAATCGAACCTAGAGTCACTTCTTGAGGGTTTTGTAGTAGCCCAGACTAAACAAAACGAAGTAGTAAATGATGCAATTAAGCAACTAGCAACGAAAGTAGATTCATTAGCAACTCATAACAAAATGCTAGAAACTCAAATTGCACAACAGGCTAATAACCCGATTAGGACTTCTGGTTCGTTTCCCGGTCAACCCGAGACAAATTCAAAGGAACATTGTAAGGCTATTACTTTAAGGAGTGGTACTAATTATGAAGGTCCTAGGATGCCTACAGATATGAGTCAAACTGAGTTAACTGATAAGTTAGAAAAAGAGAAAACGCCTAGCCCTGACAGCTCAACAGATAAAACGAACGAAGTAACTGAAAAAGAGCCTGTCTATGTACCTCCACCACCATATGAACCACCCGTACCTTTTCCTCAACGATTAGCTAAGGCAAAATTAGATAAGCAGTTTGGAAAGTTTTTAGATGTTTTGAAAAAGCTATACATTAACATTCCATTTACTGATGCACTTGCACAGATGCCATCATATGCTAAATTTTTGAAAGAAATTCTCTCTAACAAACGAAAACTTGAGGATTATGAAACCGTGGCTTTAACTGAAGAGTGTAGTGCATTAATTCAAAATAAATTGCCTCCTAAGCTTAAAGACCCTGGTAGTTTTTCGATTCCATGTGTGATAGGTAACGTGAGTTTTGATCATGCTTTGTGTGACCTCGGTGCTAGCGTTAGCCTTATGCCTCTTTCGGTTTCACGTAAGTTAGAGATGGGTGAGTTAAAACCTACTACGATTACTCTGCAATTAGCTGATAGATCTGTGAAGTATCCAGTAGGTATGCTAGAAGATGTACCGATTAGAGTAGGAAAATTTTTTATTCCTGCTGATTTTGTTGTTCTAGAGATGGAGGAGGACTCTCAAATCCCCATCATACTTGGTAGACCGTTCTTAGCCACAGCTGGTGCTATTATAGATGTTAAGAACGGTAGACTATCATTGAAAGTCGGGGACGAGAAGGTTGAATTTAATTTGGCTAAAACTGTTACTTACCCTTCTCTTGAGAATTCTTGTTGTAGAGTTGATCAGGTGGACCGGCTAGTTCAAGACAAGCTCGCGAAATATCTATGCAGTGATCCATTGGAAGCTTGCCTAGTGAACAACGGTTCAACAGGAGATGAAGACGAAGCCATTGCTGATATCGCTCGTCTTCTCGAGGGAAATCCACCGGTTCCAGTCAATGCTATTGGAGTAAAAGAGTTGAGCAAAGATCCTAAGGAAAGCAAAGAATCCAACTCAATACCCCAGGTAGAACTAAAACCACTTCCCTCGACACTCAGGTATGAATTTCTCGGCCCTAATTCTATGTATCCTGTGATCGTGAATGCTGATTTGAGTAAGGAAGAAATCGATAAATTGCTTAGAGTTCTTAGATCACATCAAAAAGTCATAGGTTATACAATAGATGATTTGAAAGGGATTAATCCATCGTTTTGCATGCATAAAATTTTGATGGAAGATGATTTTAAACCTTCTAGGGAACATCAACGTAGACTGAATCCTACTATGCAAGATGTAGTTAGAAAAGAGGTTTTAAAATTGTTAGATACTGGAATTATCTATCCTATTTCTGATAGTAAGTGGGTAAGTCCGGTACAAGTAGTCCCTAAGAAAGGAGGAGTGACTGTAGTGAGAAACGAGAAAAACGAGTTAATTCCTACTAGGACAGTCACCGGGTGGAGAATGTGTATAGATTATAGAAAATTGAACACTGCAACTCGAAAAGATCACTTTCCCCTTCCCTTTATTGATCAAGTACTTGAAAGGTTAGCTAATCATTCGCACTTTTGTTATCTAGATGGGTATTCGGGGTTTTATCAAATTCCTATACACCCTAATGATCAAGAAAAAACCACGTTCACATGTCCCTATGGCACTTATGCTTTTAGGAGAATGCCTTTTGGTTTGTGTAATGCGCCTGCTACTTTTCAACGTTGCATGATGGCTATATTTTCTGATTTAATTGAGAACATTATGGAAGTATTTATGGATGACTTTTCTGTATATGGCACCACTTTCGATATTTGTCTGTCTAATCTTTCTCGAGTGTTGCAGAGATGTGGAGAAGTTAATTTAGTTCTAAATTGGGAAAAATGCCATTTTATGGTTAAGGAAGGCATTGTGTTAGGCCACCTCGTATCTGAACGAGGAATTGAAGTTGATCGAGCAAAGTTGGAAGTGATCGAGAAGTTGCCACCACCTACCTGTGTGAAAGACGTCAGGAGTTTCTTGGGCCATGCCGGTTTTTACCGGAGATTCATTAAGGATTTTTCTAAGATTACTAAGCCCTTAACTCATTTACTTGCTAAAGATATTTCTTTCGATTTCGATAATGATTGTCTTGATGCTTTTCGCAGGTTGAAGGAAGCACTTGTTACCGCCCCTATTGTTCAACCGCCTGACTGGAATCTACCCTTTGAGATTATGTGCGATGCGAGTGATTTCGCTATTGGGGCAGTATTAGGCCAAAGAAAGGATAAAAAGATGCATGTGATCTACTATGCTAGTAGGACACTAGACGAGGCTCAGATGAATTATGCCACTACTGAGAAAGAATTATTAGCTGTAGTGTTTGCTTTCGATAAATTCCGTTCGTATTTGGTTGGCTACAAGGTCATTGTCTACACAGACCATTCCGCGATTAGATATCTACTGAGTAAAAAAGACGCAAAGCCGAGACTTATCAGATGGATACTACTATTGCAAGAGTTCGATCTTGAGATCCGAGACAAAAAGGGGATAGAGAATACAGTGGTCGATCATCTATCTCGACTTAGAGAGGATGAGAATAAAGAGGCCCTACCGATAGACGATTCATTCCCCGATGATCATCTTTATGCAGTGGCTAAGATCGATGCACCGTGGTACGCTGACTATGTCAACTACTTAGCATGTAAGATCTTACCACCCGACTTCAGTTATCAGCAAAAGAAGAAATTCTTCGTTGATCTTAAGCATTATTATTGGGATGAGCCTCTTCTTTTCAAGCACTGTACCGACGGAGTATATAGGAGATGTATACCGGAAGATGAGATGGTAAGTGTCATGACTCACTGTCATAGTTCACCATATGGAGGTCATGCTAGTAAATCCAAGACCGTAGCGAAGATTCTTCAATCTGGATTTTATTGGCCCACTTTGTTCAAAGACGTTCAAGACTTTGTTAGTGCATGCGATAGTTGTCAAAGAACGGGGAATATATCGAGGCGTAACGAGATGCCTATGAATACAATTCTGGAAGTTGAGATTTTTGATGTTTGGGGAATTGATTTCATGGGGCCATTCCCGTCGTCGTGTGGTAACAAGTTCATACTTGTAGCAGTAGACTATGTTTCGAAGTGGGTTGAAGCGATTGCCTCGCCAACAAATGATTCGAGAGTGGTTACCCGATTGTTCAAAAAGACTATTTTTCCGAGATTCGGTGTTCCAAGGGTAGTGATAAGTGACGGAGGTACGCATTTTACGGAACGCCAATTCGAAGCTTTACTTACCAAGTACGGGGTTACTCACAAGGTTGCTACACCATACCATCCCCAAACTAGTGGTCAAGTAGAAGTTTCGAATAGAGAGATCAAGGTTATTTTAGAAAAGACGGTCTCAAAATCAAGAAAAGATTGGTCTCTCAAGCTAGACGATGCATTATGGGCTTATCGTACCGCTTTCAAAACCCCGATAGGTACGACACCTTTTCGCCTTATTTATGGCAAATCTTGCCATTTACCGGTGGAACTCGAGCATAAGGCATATTGGGCCATTAAAGCTCTAAACTTCGATCTTAAAGATGCTGGTGAGCGAAGAGTGTTACAGTTACACGAGCTTGACGAGTTGAGACTAGATGCATATGAGAATTCGCGAATCTACAAAGAACGAACGAAGAAGTGGCACGACAAACAAATTCATAGACGAGAATTTAAGAAGGGCGATCTCGTTTTATTATTTAATTCACGTCTGAGACTGTTTCCGGGCAAATTACGATCGAGGTGGTCGGGGCCATTTGTAGTCGAAACAGCGTATCCATTCGGAGCTGTTGATATTTGGAGCGAAGGAACGGGAGTTTTCAAGGTTAATGGGCAAAGGCTCAAGCATTACATCGCAGGCGAACCGATCGAAAAAGCTATCACGTCGAGCCTTCGCGACGCTCGATCAGACACAACGAATTAAGCATGGTAACGTCGAGCTAAAGACGTAAAACAAGCGCTTTTTGGGAGGCAACCCAAACTGTATCCTTTATTTTATTTATGTTTTTCTTTCCCTTTTGTTTTTACGTTGAAATTATTTTCTTTAAAAAAAAAAAAAAAAAAAAAAAAAAAAAAAAAATCGAATTTTGTATCGCGTACGTACGCCTTGTAAAACGGCGTACAAACAACGGAGGCAGAACTTTTTGTAAGATCCGCGTACGTACGCGAAAAATGAATGGCGCCTGTACGCCGAGTAACACGGCGTACGTACGCCGTGTAAATCGGCGTACAAACAACGGGCACAGAGATTTTTTAAGGCTTCGCGCCTGTACGCCAAAATGAACGGCGTACGTACGCCAAAATACGCTGCGTACGTACGCAGTGTAAAATGGCGTATGTACGCAAGGACGGGTTTTAAGTTTTTTTTAAAAACAGATTCTATTCTATTCCAAACATAAGCTCCCTCTCAAAACCCTCGTACTCACCTCGCCATCTTCGATTTTTCTTCTAAAACAGGTCGAAAGCCATCAACAAGTCAATCAACTACAAGGATTCAAGTACTAAATCACCATTGGGGTAAGGGATAGCTAACTCTTTCGAATTCGAACTCGGTTTTGCAAATTAGGGTTCTTGAAATTTCGAAAATTTAGGGCATTAAATTGGACGAACTTTGGTTTGATTACTTTGATTTCGAATTGAATTAGTAGCCTTTAAACATAGTTTTCGAGGGATTAATAATTACATTGTTGATTTGGGACCTATCGGATTAGGGTTTATGCTAAATTGGGCGAAAATTTGGGACTTTTCAGTTGGATTACTCCAGTTGAACATAATTAGTGTCATTGCCCTTCGATTTAACATGGATTGCTCGTTACATTGTTGAATTTGATTGATATTGCATTTGGTTCGGATTGATTGATTAGAATTAGAAGTTGGGGGTTGTGGATTGTTGAAACTTCGGGTTCCGGTCGAACTAGTTCTTTATTTGGATTGAATTGCTTGGTATTGCATTGTGGTTTGCTTTGATTCATTGGAATTAGACGTTGACGGTTGTGGTTGCATTGGATTGTCTTTGATTGGTGTTGAATCGAGTTGGATTGAATTTGATTTGAATTTGTCGAGGACTTGGGCATTGAAAAAGTACCGTTACTCCGCCAAAATTTCCAAAAATGGTACGAACGAAGAATCCATCTAAGGGTAAGGGTAAAGCTCCGGTGAGCTCTTCTCGAAGTCAACCCGAGGAAAGGGTAAATGATAGAATTACAAGATTCGAAACACCGGAGACCGAGAAGACTTGGCGACTTCTAATATCACACAAAATATTCAAAGAACGAGCCTTCATATTTACCAAACCCAAATCAGTACGAACCGTAGCCACCGCCTACGATTGGAAAGGCTTCTCGAACATACTACCCAAGATCAATGTCACTTGGGTTCAGGAATTTTATGCCAATTGTATCGAACACGAGAAATTATACGGACCGCGTAGGCACCGTCCCACAGTCGAGGTTCGGGGTGTCGAGGTCCACTTTGATTCACATACCATACAACATGTACTCCAATTGCCAAATGTCGAAGGCCCGAGCGAATATTCAGAATTATTAAGAAACACAACCCCACAACTAAAATTCGAGATTACAAAAACAGTGGCGACCGAAACGACTAAATGGATTAGAAATGAATCCACACTTAACCGAAACGACCTAAACCCAGTAGCGTCATTCTGGTACGAGTTCATACGCTATCGGTTAATGCCCACGACGAACCGTTCTGAAGTCACACGCGCACGGGCTACTCTCATATATGCTATACTTAATAGGAAAGTCATCGACGAGACTAGAATCATACGAGAGAGCCTTTTTGAAGCTATAGAACGTTTAACCGCCGACATGAGACAGGACTCGGGGCGACGAAAGAATCTCTTGCTTTTCCCGGCACTTATACATTTACTCTGCGAACACTATGATGTTCCCGAGCTCCCCGACGATATTTTTGAGAATGCCGGCGATGACCTCGGCTATGATGATGTCCCACGAGCTACTCCACAGAAACGAGCACGACAGTCGACTGAGCCTACTGATTTACCACAGACTGATGTCGGGACTAGCTCGAGCGCCCCCGCGCCTCCTCCGTCGGACCCATACTACCAGCTCCTCACTCAAATTCAAACCGGCATCGCTGGGATAAACACTCGGATGGGCACCATAGAATCTGACATCGCCGGATTTAGGACTGATATTGCCGGGTTTAGGACCGATATGGGTAATATGCAGACAGACATTGAGGCCATTCGAGCATGGCAGCGCCAAGAAGATGATCGGCGTAACCCCATCCCCGCACACCCCACTGCCACCGACCCAGTAGACGCTTTTATAGACGGCATGGATTATGCTAATGAACAGACAGACGCCTAGAGACCATAGACCACCCTTCGCCCCGCTTGATTTTTCTTTCTTTTCCTTTTTCTTTTTCTTTTCCTTTTTATGTTTGTCGTCTCTAGTTTACCTTTTGTTTTTATGTTTTTTTTGTTTTTCTGATTTTAGACTTTAGAACGGAATGTAACGAAAACACATGATTAATCTAAAAGTCTATTTTCTTTCTAGTTCCGGTGTTCTATTTTTCTACAGTACAATAGACACACTATATGGCGGAATCAGAACGATCAACGACCCTCTCGTCTTTCGGCAAGGTTACGTCTCTTTTTACTTTTATGCATGCATACATACACACGTTGATCACATTAGGGACAATGTGCGATTTAAGTTTGGGGGTTGTTTACGGAAACATAACACTTTTACTATGAATTATAGCTTTATCTTTGTGATCGTCGTACAACGATTGACTATGTGATATGTAAGCCTGACTTTTTGATATATATATATAACGCATAAACTTTTCTGTTGGCGATATCATCTGCTTAGTTACTTTTTTCTGGCTAGTCACTAATACGTAGTAGTCCAAGGCATAGGAGTTGAGTGGATCACCCGTTTTCGAAACACATAGGTAGTGGCTTCCAAGTCTACCAACTTAGAATCACGTCCTCTGGCACATATCGAAAAAAAAAAAAATAAATAAATAAATGGATTAGTTCGTTCTGTGACCTTTGACACTTGAGTGATTAAGTCCGAAGGAGTCTCTTAAAACTTAACGCCCTATGGCTATCTAGCTTGGGAGTCGTTGACCCAAAGCTCGATAACGGGTGTCATAGAAAGTCTAAGAGAACGAACATTGCACAATCCCGTCAAGTATGAGCTCGTTTGCATAAGTGACCTACGCTAAAAGCTCAATAATGTGAACCAGTTAGACCCTAATATCTGTTAGACTAGTTGGTATAGATGGACGCCGCTCAAATTGTGTTAGAAACGCCATTCGACTATAATGCTTAAAGATGGCTTTATTCAGTGCTTTCTAGAAGCTTGTCTAACTCTGTGGTGTGAGGTAACCAACGATTAAGCGAATGCACGATTTTCTTCTAATAATGTCGGGCCATTAGTTCACGTCGATTTTTGTACGATTGTATCACATTTCGATTTAGCGAAGATTCATTGATTTTGCGATTTTGTGGGTATATCTTCTGCAAACCCTCACGAGACTATAACTCGTCCCTTTTGGGTAACAAAAAGGTTTAAAGGCTTGTTGCACATGCTAAGTGCAATCGTGTACTCTACGAAAATGAGTTTACCTTTAGTTTTTTTTGTTTTTGCTTCTTTATTTTACCGTTTGTTCGAGGACGAACAAAAGCAAGTTTGGGGGGGTTGATAAACCTCATTTTCACGCAACTTTAATCACTCATTCGGCACGTTTATTTATGTACTTGCATCATATTTTTATCCCGCAAATGCGTTTAATGTCACTTTTGAGTGCAGTAGGGAATTTCTATGTTGCAAACGGAAAATACCAATTATTGGCCAAAATCGAGAACTATTTGATCGAAAGTTGCAAATAGAACCGCGTACGAGCGCCGTGTTAAACCGCGTACGAGCGACCAAATGAACGGCGTACAAGCGCCGTTATAATTCGCGTACAATCAACGGGGGCAGAGATTTTGGCCATCTCGCGTACAAGCGCCGTTTAAGGCGGCGTACAAGCGCAGCATTAGTCGGCGTACAGGCGCCGTTCAAACTCGCGTACAAGCGCCGTTTAAGGCGGCGTACAAGCGCAGCATTAGTCGGCGTACAAGCGCCGTTCAAACTCGCGTACAGGCGCGCGCTAATTACAGTCTAAACGCGGAAAAGCCCATACTCAGCCCAATTTCGGGTTTATGTTTTAGATTAGGTATAAATACCCCCTCCGAACATTGTATTAGGGTTCGAACTTTATTTTCTTGAGTTGAGTTGTAAAGATCGGAGATCGAGAGACGAAATTCAAGATTATTGTAAACGGATTATTCGACAACGGGTTTAATCGAAATTATTTTCTTTAATCTCTTTTAATTCTTGTCGTTTTATCATGTTTACTTTATTGATTGTTGATTGTTTCTTCGCATCTATGGAGTAATTCATATTATTCTGGAACCGGGAATAGCCCGATAATATGTTATCGATATAGATTATAGAATCGTTGATTTTACATCGCGTATGCTTATGATTTGCATTCTTGTTTTTTAATGCTTGTGAATTTGCTGGCCACATATTTGCATGATCATAGATATTAGGTGAAAATTCTGAAAGGTGACATCTATATCAGAACCCTAGAATTCAAACCTAGGATCCTAAATCACGAAAGTAGTTTTAGGTCTTTTGAGGAATCGATACATTATCATAGAGATTAATGAGTCTGAGTCTAGTCTAATCATCACGAAAGTAGTTGATTAATTAGCTTAGATATGTTATTATGCTTCGACAGAAGATAGTGATTACATTTGGATAGTGTCCTTCATAAGTAGCGATCGTAATTCAATCGGTAATATAATTGAGTCGATAATATATATCGTGGTAAATCCTAATTCTGGAATTTCCAATCATATACAAATCAAATCAATTTACTTGCTTTCTGTCTAGTTTTCTTTACAACTATCTCGTATTTTTATTAGGCTTAGATTACTGATAATTGATAGGCTAGTGCTTGATTGTTCGGTCCTCGTGGGAACGATATCTTTTGTACTGCACCGAAGCCGTGCGCTTGCGGTTTAGGCACAACAACTTCCGGCAACCCCTTCTACTCAAGAAACCGCAACTGCTACTGCTACCCGTTACCTCCTTTCAATCGCTGCCCGACTTGATACAATTGAAGCATAAATCAACACAATCACCACCACCTTGAAACTAATCACTGATCGCTTAGACATCACGACCGAGTGATGTCGTAGGGAAGTTCCCCTCCTTGATCCTTTATTTTTTTAAAATTGCGTTGCATGTTTATTTATAGCTTATCCATTGAGGGCAATGCATGATTTAAGTGTGTGGGGGGGGGGAGTTTTCCTATGCGATTGTGTGTGCGTTGGTGTTTTTGCTTAGTTGTGACTATGTGAAACAAATTTTTTAAGTTTTCGGTATTTTTAGACTACTTTACTTTGTGTTTCTCTTGAACGGTTAGACTTTGATAAACGAGCATGCTTTGATTGAATTTTTGTGCCATATGAAGTTTGTGTTATGTTCAATGATTAAAAGCGAGCATAGGAAAGCATGTTTCAGTCGATTACCCTACCTTGTGAGGACTTGTGCCATTTAATCGATATGATCTCTTTCTCCTAGTGTGACTCACGTGTTTTTGAAATTCTAAAACTTGTTTTGAACCTTGTCAAAATTACACGAGTATGTGCATGATTGAAGATGATAAAGGCATTTAGGATTTAGCCACTTTGCCAAATAAACCGTACCTTTGCATTATCCCCTAGTTAACCCACTTTGAGCCTTTTTATCCTATTTTCTTGGTTTACCCCGAATTTGAGCCCTTACCGTTTTTTTATGCCTCTTCGTTTTACCCGTCTAGAAAATAAGTCGAGCATGGAGGTTGTATAGTGTTTGGGGACGAAAAATCAAGAAAATGATGTTATTGAATAAGTGTGGGGGAAACTCGTGGAAAATACAAAGAGTACCGAAAAAAAAAATTCCAAAAAAAAAAAAAAAAAGGGAAACAGAAAAAAAAAATAATAATAAAAGAAGTTCGAAAAAAAAAAAATCGATGAGGTACCGAGCCCCCGAGAAAGATAGGCAATGTGTAGTATTTGGGTCCTTAACGTCAAATATACCCAATGAGATCTCGATGCTCGATAAAATTTTCAGACTTAGCCACTTTTTCGACCTCTCTTTTCATTCCTACCCCAAACCTTAGCCCCATTACAACCCTTAATAAAGACCTTTTGATTCGATTGTGCACACTCTCAACCGTAGTGGCGACATTGGTGTATAACCAAGCCTATGGAATAACACTAACACGTTGAGATTCGAGCGATACACTTATAACCATACACGAGAGTTAGAGAGTTTTTGAGCGAAAGTTGGCTGAAATTTTTGTTTTTCTTGTTCAATTGAGGTCGTTGTTCTAGCATGAGATTATTGTGGTATCGAGAATTTCGATTGATTACGTGTTTCGTGCTTCGAGTTTGATTTTGTTCTTTTGATCACACTGCTGAATGGTTTAATTTGCCGCCTGGTACTGTTTTGAGTAGTTTTTACATAGTCAACTTTTGAGCATTGCCCGAGGACGTACAATGGCATAAGTGTGGGGGTATTTGTTAAGTCATGTTTTGTGCATATTTTACATGACCATAGTCGGGTTGATTGTTACATTTAATACTCTTATTTTGTGATTTTAGGTTGACAATTGGATTTTAGAAGATAAAAGAGAAAAGAACTAAAAGAGACACAAAAGAGGAAAAATGAAGAAGAAAAGAGTTAGTGCTAAAAAAATTCCAGCAGAAGACTGCGTGCCCACGCTTAAATCTCCAATTGCTTCTGCCTGGAAAACCAAAAAAATGGGAAATTCGGGAAAAACTCAATTTCAAGATTCGGGTTCAAGATTCGGTTGCCCAGCTGTCATACGCGGATTTTATATCCGTTTTATCTTGATTAAAACACTTTGTTGGGATTTATTCCATTTTATTTTGTTTAGATTTTATTTCCTTATTTCTAGATTTGGTAAGATTTTATTTTGTTTAGTTTGTTAAGATCCTAATCTTGGTTAGTTACCTTTTAGATTAGGATTCTACTATTATAAGTATGTGGAATTTTATTCCACAAGACACCTTTAATTCTGTTTTTAATTCAAAGCATCGTTTTTCCCTTTTATTCTGGAGCTTTCGTTTTTTTTTATTTATATTTTTGCATACGATCGATTATGAGCAGCTAAGCTCATATTTCTAGTCAAGGATTCTTCAAGGTTTGATTCTTTAAATTCGTGAGATCGAATTGTGCCGTAATTTCTCTGTTATTAGGTATTTACTTTTTCCCTGATCTCTGTTGATAATATATTTCAATAGGTTAGATAACCTGATCAATTATTTAATCTTTGAAATCGTATTTAGCTATTTAGGACTAAATCCGTGACTGGTGAACCCTAATTTTGTAGCAGTTAGCGACGTTGATTATTTAATCGTTTTCGATTAGTCGTTATGGGAATTAGTAATCTGGTCTAAATGAACCGAGCTTATGTGTTTGTGGCTAGAATTGGTGTCTTTCTAATACGTGAATGCTATCGATAGGCTAAATCCTAAGAGCTTGTTTAGGGTTGTCTACTGGTAAGAGAAGTAATCAAAGAGCTTGTTTTGGTTATCGACGACTTAAGGAAAGACTAGGTTATTAGAGCTTGTTAATAACTATAGCCAGTTTATCTATAAAACATTGAATTATCATTGCATCAGTGATCGAATTAATTGAATCAATACCGAGAAAATCCGAAGACTAGAATTTCTTATCATATTAAAATCCGAATTTTACTTTATTTACATTCTTTTGAATCTGCGTTTTTAAATCTCGTGTTTTTTAATTTGCGTATTTTTATTTTAATTAGTTAAAAATCTCAAAACCCCATTTTTTATCGATATTAGTAATTTAGGATTTGAATTTTACACCATTCCCTGTGGATCGACCCTACTTATCGCTGATTACAAATCTTTTTAAAGTAAGTTTTTATTTTTGTTGGATTCAACACCCACCAAAGGATGAAGTGTTTACAGTGACGGTCTAATCCACCAATTTTATGTATCAAAATGTTTGCAAAATCTATATTATTAGTTATTTTACAAATTGTGAATTGGAGACTATGATAATTTAATGTCACATCAAAGTCTCTAAATACAATAAGTTTATGTCACTATCTTTAAAGGTTAAGTGTTAAAGTTTGGTTATTTTGTCAAAATAATACAAAATAAGTTCTAGTCACGGTGTAGTCTTATGAATTTTTATATTTTTTTATATATAAATAGAAGATGACATAAGATGTCTTCTTCAATTTAATTTTTTTAATTTTATTAAAGACAACATCAGAGTTGTTATCTTTACTAAAATTTAATTTTTATTTTCTTTCTACTTCTATTGCTGCAACCCTTTCTTTTTTATTTTTTTTACTCAAATCTCTATTATTTTTTTCTTTATACCACATTCTATTCATTCAATTAAAAATCATAGAATTTTAGATATAAATAATAATTTGAAATAGATATATAGATATTATTATTCGTAACTAATTATTATTTGAAAGTGAAAAAAGTTAATTAAAAATTTCTTGTAAAGTCATAATTTTACGGTTGAAAAATCCACATAAAGTTTGAGATTTCATTTATTAAATTTGTACAAGAATCTGCATAAAACACAAACATTGCATAACTTCTTACAAAATATAATTTTATAACATTCAAGAACTTTGTAAAAATATAAAAGCAAAATATTTACTAAAAAAAATTGAAAATAAAAATTAATAATTAAACGAGAATAATATTTTGTAAGGTAAGAAATAGAAGAAGCATATAAAAATAAATAAATTAGAATGCTTAGGATTTGAAGATGACGTTAACAATTTTGCCTTCATTGATAAATAATATTAAAATTGAAAAAATATTAAATTTAAAAAAGAATGAGTAAAAGAAACTTGCAAAAGATTATATAATAAAAAAAACCATCCTCTTATATTAGTTAAGCAATTCCCCAAAAAGGCATCATTTTGAGATTTTAATAATATTATTATGTGATTCTAATACAAATCCATCAAATCCCCTTCCTCTTATGTTCTCATTTTCACACTCTTTTTTATCTTCTTACCCTCTCTCAAATTTTTCTTTTTAACAGCTTTAGCCTTTTTGCCCTCCAACTCATTTTTAATTATTTATAATTTTCTATATCTCATATAAAATTATTTGCGAAGACATGTGCTTACAGTAATAAATTGCAAACTTTAATTTATATATTTTAATTTAAAAGCATACATATTGAGTATGCCAATATAACTAGTCATAATAATTAAATAGTACTTCTAGAGAAATTATTTTTGACCGGGTGAAGGCATATTAATTTTATTTATGAATGAAATGTTTTGCACCGTGTACAAATTTATCTCAATAGTTTTAGTGAGTTAACCTAACCCCGATCATTGGTCCATAAAATCAAAAACACGATTTTTTTTATATTTTATATTTTTAATATTTTTTCAAATTTACTTAACCTTTTTTCTCATTGATATTTTTTTCTTCTGTTTTATTGCCTTTTTATTATTATATTTAAAATATTTTATCAAATTTTTTATTTGTGCACGTATTGGATGTGCTCTAGTGACTAGTTACATTTAACCTCCTTGCTATTTTAATCAACAAACATATAAGGTGCACCCAATTCAATCACACTACTTGGTAGGTATCTAGTTAGTTAAATATGTGACTGGAAAAATTCGTCATTTAAAACATATGAATATACTATGAAATTTTGTCAAAAGTTATGGTGAAAAAGTCTGTTGAAAAATACAAGAATGAGAAATCAATTATCCATAAATATAAGAATATAATACGAATATAAATAAATTATTCATGAGTAACATTACAACTTACTTTTTATATCACTTTGTAGAATATATTACTTCTACTTTCTTTTAATTTATAAAAATGGATTATTACATTTTGTAGTTTTTAGTTGTATAATATTCAATTGATACTTTAAAACTCAAATTATAATTTTTTTAATTCTAAACTTAAAGGTATTTTCCATAAAGTATTATTTTATACTAGCTTAAAAGTATGAATTAAAATAAAAATAATACTTTAATTATACATTAATACATCAGAGAATGGTGATTTCATTGTAAGAAGAGTATGTTAGTCGAGGGCCTGATGTGTAAATTCAGTTATCCCTTTATTTTCCTTCTTCAAAAATATAATAATAATAATAAAAATAATAAAAAGATACTCTAATTCATAAAAATTCAATAGTGACATGGGTGCTTAATGATCTGAGGGAGGTCTCTCTACCGCGCCAGTGTACCTACGTTCTGGTGCACCCCACGCAAACTGTATAGAGAGAGAGAGAGAGAGAGAGAGAGAGAGAGAGAGAGAGAGAGAGAGAGATGTGGAGTATGAGGAAGCCTCACTTTCTTCTGCGTTTTGATCCTTCTTTGTGCTCCGAGAGACTGGTAATTAATTTTCTCTTCTCTAATTTATCGAATTTATAATCTGGATTGGTGTTTATTTTATGGCACCGATGGGATTTTGCATGATATATGTGGTTTAATTTTATGTGTTAGGGTTAAGATGTAATGTGGTTTAAGATTGTGGTCACAGGTTTCGGAAATTGCATTTGCTGAGTTACTATAAAATCAGGGAGAGTTGGATTTCAAACTGTAAACTTTTTAATTTAGATCAACATCTTGATATTTTTAATTATGATTAAAGAGAAATTAGAGCTAAATGACATCCAATTCTGAATATTACTTTTGTTTACTCCAGTCGCTTGGTACAAGTTTTAATTGTTTATAGTCTTAGGAAACTGGGCTGAAGTACACTAGGGATATATTGAGAGATGATTGTAGAATGTGCTACAAAAAGAGATAAAACGAGGTTCCTTTCTCTGACTTCGTTATAGGTTTTGAAGAAGATGGTGCTTGTGGGGGTGTTAGGATTGTTTTGAACCAAAAATAAACGACAAAAAGTATGATGCCTTTGTACAATATGAAAGCCCTTCACACTAGTAAATCATGTAAATGCTTATTCAGTTTCTGCTGTATAGTGTAAACGGTTTATTCTACCTTGATTGAAGCATTTTTCCCCCATAAAGCAGACAACCTGCTATAGCAAGGCATTCAATGTGAAGTGTTTTCTATATGGAGTAGATTGTTTGTTAATTATTTATTTGTCACTTTAAAAAGATAAATATACTTTAAAATCTGAAGGTTCCTTTCTACCTTGAGATTATTACTATGATTATTCTATGTGTGATTATCGTCTATTAGCATTCGAACTTCTTGAACTGCATTTTTGGTTAATTTCTTAGGTCCTACATCATGCTGACATACATAGTATCATGTTTTGTTTTGTTTTTCAATCAGACTATTCCGTATAACTTTGTAAAACACATAGAAGGAAGATCATCAGGTACAGCACTTTTAGTTGGTCCTAGTCGGAATCATTGGTATGCAAACTTAACTCTGGCGGGGGATAGCTTATTCTTTCATGATGGATGGGCAGCTTTTGTTAGAGATCACTTTCTTGAACAAGGGGATTCTATAGTGTTTAGATATGATGGTGATTTGCAATTCACAGTGCTAATTTTCGACCAGAGTATGTGTGAGAAGGAAGCTGTATTTACTGCTGAAAGCAGTCAAGACGTAAGCAAATATGATAATCATGTCGTGAGGAAAAGAGACATGGAAAGATTAGCTTTATTAGATAGCACTGTCGGAGGTGTTCCAAAAAAAATGAGATGCTCTCAAATGCATGAAAATAGTACAAATGCGGTGAATGAAGAAGAATGGATGAGAGAACCTAACAACAATACTGTCACTGTTGCTGTTCCTCTTTCAGCAGTACGACATGATAGCTCAGGTGATGTTTCCAACTTCATGTTATCAGTTCTTGAGTAGTAAGTGTTTTCTTGAATTTGATCATTTATTAAAATTAAACTACTTTGATGCAACGTAATGAAGTACTATTACAATAACTTGGTTACTACTAGAAGGAAAGTGCACGTATTATAGAACACTGATTAATTGGCAGTGTTAGTAATTTGTTTATTTAGAAGTCCAAAATAGTATTAGAATTTTTGAAGATTTGAAACTAATGTCTCCTTTTTCTGTGGGAATTCTTGAAGCAGATCCATCTCTCAGGAACAGACCCTCCAGACTAGATATGTTATTGTCAGCATCGGAAGCTGAAAGAATAGCCCAATCATTTACGTCATCTTATCCAAATTTTTTAAAAGTTATGAAAAGATTCAACATAAGTGGTTCTTACACCCTGGTTAGTATTTCAATTACATTGATCCTTTTCTTTTCTTATTTTTAAAATATGTTATTGCTTCATTACCTTCTAGTACTATTCATATTGAAGGAATTAGGCTTTGAAATGAATGCATTGGGTGTCAAATATTCTGTTATAAAAAATTTTCATCTGATTTCTGATTATTTTCTTATGCAGAACATCCCGTATCAGTTTGCAACAGAATACCTTCCCAAATGCAAAGTCAAGATTGTGCTTCGAAACTTAAGAGGAGAAAGCTGGACAGTAAATTCAATTCCCACCACAAAAGTGCAAACAGCACATACTCTCTGTGGAGGGTGGTTGAGTTTTGTTCGTGATAATAATATCGATATTGGAGATATCTGCATCTTCGAGCTTCTGCGCCAGTATGAGCTGCAAGTAAGAATTCTCAGAGTTGGAAGTGAAGGGATAGATGGTCATGATGTTGAAACAGCTAATGGTGGGAGAAACAATAGTGGTACAAAAACATCAAAAAAGATGTCCAGACGTAAATCGAAGAAATTAAATGAAAGCGCCCATAATATTAATGGATCTGATCTCTTTTCTCAATCAAACAATTGGATTGCAGAATCAGGTAAGAGATATGCCCTTTCTGTGCTAAACAATTCATGAATTTGTCATTTCTAGTTCGCTGATTTTTTTTTTTTCCGTCCATGATATTTGACAGAGATTCATAAAAGCTTTGGCTCCATTGACAAGCAAGGCTCTCAAACTAAAGGTTGTATGTCAATGAAGTCGGCACCTGAAGAAAAAATAGCTGCTCAATATTTTGTTTCCAGTTATCCGCATTTTGTCAGAGTTATGAAAAAGTTCAACATCAGTGGTTCATACACTTTGGTGAGCTGTTCCATTGGTTTCTATGTTTTTTTGTATGCCTTAATGGTATATATAATTTCAACTTCAACTCTTCAAGTAACGAGATTGTCTTTGTTCACATGTCTCACCACACAAAAGAACCTGGTTTTGATACTTGTTTCAATTATTTATTCTTATGTCAAAATACAAATGACATCAGAATTTTTGTTTAATAGCCAAGAGATTAAAGTTCATATTAAAACGTTGAATGATGTTTGATTTTATTCTGATCTGTTGACCATGATTATACTAAAGATGAAAAGCATGGGTATATGATTACTAATAATGTGGACTATTTAGCATGACTGGTTGCTTCAGATGATAACTTATACTTTATTATGTTCAAACATTAGAAAGACTGAGAGCGTGTGACATATCTGTTGACAGATAGGATTCCATTCAACTTAGGGATGGAGGAATGTAATCTTAAAGCATGTTTACCTTTCTGCCTTTATAATTTGGACAAAAGAATTAATTTAGGATTGCATTGGAAAGGAAGAGGAGTGTATAGTTTATTTGTGTATCTTATAGTTCACCAGCTGTTTGTACTCTCATCCTAGGCTTAAGGAACAGATTGACATGCGTGAGAGGATCTTGTCTACTGGTGGATTTTGTGAATCTATAACAAATGAGACCATTTTGAGAGCATTATTAGATCAGTTGATTTAAATTGAGTGATAAAAATTATTTGGCACGACTTTGTGATCTATCTGTTTGTGTACCTGCTGTGTCTAGCTGAAGGTCTTAGTGGGGTCTTTCTAACTTTGCACTATTATGAACTTTACTTATCATGACACATACTTCTGCAAACTGTTCTTAAAAATAGTGATAACTCTCTGAAAATATTTCTGAATTTTGTTATGCAGAAAATTCCCTATCAGTTTTCTATGGAACACCTACCAAACTGCAGAACAGAGATAGTTCTCCATAATTTAAATGGACAATGCTGGACTGTAAATTCTATTCCCACTACAAAAGTACAGTCATTGCATACTTTCTGTGGAGGATGGATGGCTTTTGTCCGTGATAACAACATCCAAATGGGAGATATTTGTATATTTGAACTTGTTGGGAAATGTGAAATGCGTGTTCACATATGTGGAATTGGGAAGAAAGGGTTAAACTATCAAAATGAAGCAAAGGATCTTCCCATGCCATGATACTTGGAGGAAGATCGTTCTGTCGCCTAACTACTGCAGTAAGATTTTTCTCTGATCTATTAATTTTGATTGATTTCTTCAAAATATTAATCATTTTTGACTTATTTGGTATTTGCAAAATAAATTTTCTTGGTTTACTTCTGCCAAAATCTTGGGAACCATTTCTGGTTGGATTGACTATATTTGATTGAGTAGTTCACTTATAATTGCTAGATCGTTTTTTACTGTTAAATTTCTTAGTTGTTCATTTGTGCACTATATGACTATTTGTTTACTGTGGTTCTAATTATTTTTGTCTATTCTAGGATTAGTGTTTTTGAGCCTTTAACAAGTCAATGTGAGACCACCTTTTGAACATGATCAGACATGATGTTAAATGCACTAGATATGGTGGTCGAAATTGATAAAGCACGTGCCTTCTTTCGGAAGATAGTATGTAATTTACAACAACAAAAAAAACTCTCGTTTATTGTTAACTTTATGTAGCAGTGAAGCCACTGGATTTTATCCCTGAATTTTTTTACCAAATATTTAATTGAGTTCTTAAATTATATATGCCATGTTACATATAAGTTTAATGGTTTTTATTATATTGTATTTATTTTATGGAAAAAGTGTTTAGATTGGTAGTCATTTGTGACTTGTAAATTTTATAAACTACATTTGAATTTATTCAGTGAAGTGCTTATGACGTGTAGTCATTTGTTACCAATATATAAGCTGATAGGCTTTTCATCCTGTTAACAATTTAGATAAGATTGAACTGTTTCCTTTGTGATACATAATCAAAATAGGCTAAATGGTTCAATTGTTAGATACAGAGAACATCCAAGATATTAATCCCTCAATTTTCTCGACTCTCTCTGATCTCACCTAGATATCTTTGTGCATCTGTGCTGGAGTACTTGAAATGTGTGATGTGATGTATAAACTGATTGGCCTTTCGCTCTGTCAACAATATACTTAAGATTGAACTATTTCCTTTGTGGTAAATAATCAAAATAGGTAAAATGATTCAATAGCTAGATAAAGAGTACATCCAATCTGTCAACTACCCCCTCTGCCCCACAAAGGATGTCTTGTTGCGTTTTCTTCCAAAATGATTATCCCGTTGTTTAAGAAGAAAGGATTTATTGTTAATTTGCCTATTATGCCCTTGTTTTTAAACTTAATGAGTTAAGACTGTATTCTTCTTTTGGTAATAATCAATAATCATTCTTTGGTGAGATAGGAAGCAAACCGAGCTTATATAATATCCTATAAGGCAAGTAATTAAAATAGATAATTTTTTGATAGACCCTCTTTTCCAGTTTCTTAAATGAAAATGTTAGTTGTAAACTTTAAACTATTTATACAAATTTTTTATTTCCATAAGAGAACAGAAATTTGGCGATAGGTGGTTATTTTGACTTTTTTTTATTTCGTACATGAGGTGAAGTGGGAGATCTTTTTAAGACTGAGGGAGTATTATATTTTATGGGCAGAGTCCTATATGTCATCCTTTGTCAAATTCCCTATGTAAGAATTTGGTGAAGTGCAGCTCTGGCTCTGCATCCTATCTGTTATATTGACGTTCAATTTGAGACATTGCCTATTTATTAATGTTTTTTATATTTAAATGGTGCCACAGAATTGTTTTTTTATGCTGCCTATTTATACTGTATCCTAGGGAGGGTGATTGAATACAGCTTTGATTTTTTGAGTCAACTTGTATAATCATCATTTGATATTGGATGTTTATGTAAATGTGCACATGACACATCTCGAAACAAGAAATGGTTGTTACTTATTTTAGTTCTATCTAATTTTTTTTTTGTTTTCATGCTTTTCTCGTCAGCCCTTCGGTCACACTCTTTTTGGGTCCTAATATAACTTGTGTTTATATACAGGATGAACTTCTTTGAGGGTTGTGAAAAGAACACCTGGTCCAACGGCACATTGTTGTACTTGTAAGTGTTAATAACTTAGTAGAAAGAAAATCGATGAGAAAACTAGTTTGTGTTATGTTTAATAGATGTCGTTTTAGCAGTTGTAAAACTTTGCTGGATGTAGTTGACTGCTTCTGTAAATGAAATTTTAATTGCCTTGAAACTCAGTCTAGGCGTGTTGTATTGCGTTTAACAATAAATTCAGCACGTTTTTGCGCAAGGAGAAAGGATGGCAATATGTATAGTTTGTACTTGACAGCTTTGACTGATTTTTGGTTTATCTCCTTATACTGAGATGGATCAACGGATTCAACTGTGAATGTGAAACAAATTCTTAGTAAGTTAAGACATCCTATTTGAATATGGGAATCTCTTTTTGGAGTAGAGAAATTGGTCTCCTGGATAATAACAATTTTTGGTAGAGCAATTAAATGAATTCCATTTTGCTTACATGTCTTATTTTCCTATAGACTTCTCAATAGAATTAAAGGATGCGAATGGGCTGGCCTGGCTCATGAAAGTTTCCAGGGCCAGGTTGGGCCGTCCACAAAAGCTGGGGGCAGCCGAGTTTGAATTCTGCTGGTTTGGCCCAGTTACGGATGGGAACGTTTCAGGTTGGACCTACCGCTAAGCGTTTCTAGACCGGTTTCTGGGTCCAACTGTAACGGTTCTTACAGTTTTGGTTTTGGGTTTGGGTCCAAACAGGAATTAGCCAATTTTTTTTTTTTCATTTTTACTAAAATTATGTTGGATATTTACAAAACATTAAGGCTCCATTTGTTTTTTATAAATGAAATCTAAAATGAGAATCAGATATATGGCAATCTAATTATAAGAAATCTGATTTTATTAATAGTGTTTAACTGGCTGTAGAAAATTGGTAAGAAAACAAGATTTAATTCCTTTTTATATTTAGTCCAAATTCATATTACAACCCAAAAATTGGCCTTGTTTGTTTATGTTTTCAAACTCCATTTTCAAAATTTTAAATCACCAAATTCTGAATAAACATAACACACCAAATTCTTATCCAAATGCTCATTTTTTCAACTCTACTTTTTCAATCTTCTATATAAGGGTGATTCTTTCATGGACCGGGATCAAGGGTCCCGGTCCATATACACCACAAGTTTATGGGGTGGTGGGTGGTTTTTCACACCTCACCCCATGTGTGAAAACCACCCACCACCCTATAAACATGTGGTGGGGAATGGACCGGGACCAAACAAAGAATTTTCTTCTATATAATTACCTATCAATCATATATACGTCATTTCACACACTTACGAATCAAATCATTTATTATAATCACTTTTTTCTCTTTCTCTTTCATACTTTACAATTCTTTATCCATATTTTTTTTTTATTTTTTTATATACATAACCATTATATACACCATTAAGTCACTAACATAATTATTCTACACATCATCCATCAAACCTATCACATTAATTCGACATGTCATACAACTTTTAACCTATTTTTAAAAACATAAACAAACACCTACCATTTTCATACAAATTTTCACAGTGCACGATCTCGAGAAAATTTTAAAATTTTATCTAAAAAACATAAACAAACATACCTAAGGATTTTGACATAAATACCATTTTTTTAATCATATTTGTATATTCTAAATTATGAATTTTTAATCATAGTAAAATATTTGATATTATAAATTTAGATACTAGCGTGTAACTTGTGCTATGCACGAAAATAACAATAATAAAATATTATAAGAGTCATTTCTTTCTATAACTAAGAAAGTAAGCAAAATTTAGTACATATTTTCAAATTAATTATAGCATCTAACTTATATTATAATTATATATTATTGATCAGATGATAATACTAAAAATAATAATTTTGTTAACTGCTTAAAAAAATTACATATAGAGTAAACAAATACATTCTAAACTTTTTTCACTTATTCGTGAATGAAAACAACTTAAATTGAAGGTAATACATATTAGCTCGTGTTAAATAACGCAAATCTTTAGCCAAGTTTATTATGTCTTTTGAGGATTCATAGTGATTAATACTAAATCTATTTATAAAAGTAAGGAAATAACTTTGCAACACAAATTGATTCATGTATAACAAATTATTTGTATGTATATTGAAAATTTTATCCTTTAACATTGTGTTTAGATATTGCACAAGTAACATTGTGCGATATAAGTATTACAGTTTAGTATGATCAAGTGTTCGGACCCTAACTCATAATTAATTCACACTGATATATTAAAATGTGCTTAAATGATCTAAATCACCCGAATTCAACTCCAAAACCTCGATTTCATTGGTCAATCCCGCAGTCAACAGAATACAAGCAGAAATTAAGCATGTTCATGCCTAATTTTGATTTGTATTCAGCCCGTTGATTTTTTTGCTATTTTATTTTCTCACTATAACTACGCATTTTTGCCTCATTTTGCCTTTTTTTTTTTTTTCTCATTATCAATTTTTTTTTCTCATTATCACCTATCAATTAAAAAATGACACTAAATATATAATGAAAAAACTTAAAATATGATAAAAGACATAGAAAATACATAAAAAAATATGCATAAAATGTACACTGAAAATTTCTCTAAGAAAATAAAAAATATTGTATATTCATGCACATATTCTTAGCTAATTAATGAAAAATAAGATACTTTCTAACGAGTGTATGTAAAGTATCTTGTGCACTTATATGTATGAAATTTCAAAAAATTTGAATTATGAAAACAACTTATTGAAATCGAAAAGTATGGAAACACATCTTGTCAAATATGAAATAGAAACAAAGATTAAATAAGTTATTTTCAAAAAATATGCAGATGAAATCAATTTTGTCTTTTTCAATATTATTCAATTTGACAAGAAACAAAATTGAAGTCCTTATCTACCATTGTTAAGAAATAAAAATACTTCTTTTGTTTTAAAAATGTACATTTACAATATGGGCTTACAATAACTTATTCGATATTAAGATACTTGGAACTTTGACGTATCTTTCATTACCTAATTTAAAGCAATTATACATGGAGTTTTAACTTTTCCATGTACCCTTTATATGTTATAATTGAGTACTAGCGTATACCTCGTGCTATGCACGGAGTTTGATTTAAAATATGTCTTTTGATAAATCATGATTATCCTATTTATATCCATTAACTCAGTAGAAAAATTCATGCAATAGAACAATGAAGAATTTCAAAATATAGGTACTTACTAATAATTGATAATGTAATATGATCCAAATTTGTTAGATAAGGTATAAAATGGTCCTTTATTGAAAAAAAAACTTATAACCAATTGCAAATCATATGTGTGAAGAATTAAAATGCTTATCCATTTATACAATTGTTTATGATATTTTTTCAATACGGGAGTAAATATGCATAATTCAGAATTATTGAACTTGTTTCAGACATTATCTTGAATCTTCTCAAATATATGATGATTAATATGGAAAAAAAAATTAAACATTGATCTTAATCTGCATGGCATCCCATAGGCCATATATATTTAGTTACTAATTATGTAAAATCAATGGATATCTATCTATCAAAATAACTATATAAAGAGACTAAATTATATAATGATAATAAACAAATATCACTTACAAATAGAATACGATTATACTCAATTATAATATGTTTCATCTATATATCATACAAAAGTAAGGTTTGTAAATCATATTTTATGAGCTAAGCTTAAAGTGACTCAAACTCAAGCTCAAACTCATTGAGTCTAAGTTTAAGGCCAACTTACAAATTCTCTTATTCTAACTCTACTCAAACTTAAGTTCAAATTTTTTACTGTGAAATAAACTAATAATCCATAGTAATAGTTCATAAATACAGTAGAAACTCGATAAATTAATACTCGATTAATTAATAAACTCTCTAAGATAATATTTTTGGCCGGTCCCGACTCGGGGATAGGGTGCTAAATTAATAATTCGCTAAAATTATAAGATAATACATTTTCAATAATTTCTATAGGTCCCATATAAAATATAAATTAATAATTCCTTATATACTACATATTACATGAATGATTTATGAATTTTTTTTAAAAATGATTCAATTGTCTTTTTTTTTTGTTGAAATCAGTTTCACCTTGCAAATCAATTTGCAATTGTCCTTGAATTATCCTTGTTGTGCTTGCATAATTGCTAACATCCATTCTTACAATTGCTTTTGATTGAGACTTGGATTATCCTTGTTGTGCATGCATAATGCTCTTCGAATCTCGTCGGTCATTATTGTTTTTCACACCTTTAAGATTAGAAGGCATGTCGTGTGTATAATTTATTTGTGTTAGCATTATTATCTTGTATTTATATAAAAAATATTTTTTAATTATTGTACATGCATTGTACTATAATGAAGTGAAAGTTTGAATGGTGTTTGTAAGTTGAATATTTCATTATAAATTAATAAAATATTAATTAATGTATAAATTAATAATTATTAATTTATCGATTAATTAATAACTCTTTTAATTAATAAATTTTGGTGGTCCCAAGAGTATTAATTTATAGAGTTTCTACTGTATTATTGTGAAACTACAAAAAGGTAAAAAAAATCTTAATAATTTTTATAAGAGATTAGCATATTAGTCGCACTCATATCACAAACGTGTTCTTAGATTGAAAAACAATTATATCTCTATATAAAGATATTAAAAAAGCAATACATTTTCAAAAGAAAATTGAAATAAAATATCTAGATTTCATTAGAAAAAAATAATTACGTAGAAAAGTAACAATAACTACTTTGACTATGCAAATTAAATAAAAACTTCTAGACTGAAAGTAAAGAAATCCACTTCATATATACTTCTTGAATATAAAAAGCTTATGATCAATATTAAAAATATAGGCCCAAGTTTCGTCTGTGTTTAGATAAGATTAAAAGATAAATTTATAGCGTAAAAAAATATACTCTAGATAACGATTAGTGATAAGAAAATGCAAATTAGATTAGTACTAAAAAATTATAGATCACATAAACGTGAAAATATTAACATATTCTTGCCATTTAAAAATAAAAATGCTAAAATAAAATTAAACAATAAACTATTCTTACAAGAGCGAAATAAAGACATCTCACATATAATAAAAAAATTGCTAAATATTAGAAATCTATAAAACTCATAGTGGAAAAATTAAAAGTGAGATCAATGAACTGCATATAAAAATTTGACATATACAAAAAAAAAAAAATTATTAACTACACTGATAACAAACTATAAAGAATATCTACCATTAAATCTTAATATAAGTTACGGAAATATCAAATACATGAGAGAACATTCAAACATAGAATAGTGAATAAACTTCATATTGCATAAGCTAATTTAAGAAAAAGATATTACTAATTTTATGGATAGTTTAGAAAGGAACTTATATACATATATCTCAAATACTCACACATATTAAATAAACAAACAAATAAATAAATTATCGGGTAGAATAAATCTAATAGAATAAAGATAACAATTATATATAGATTACTAACTTGCATTACTTATTAAGTAAATAGAAAAATATATTAATGTAAATTAGTCAAAGGTCCAAAAATAAATGAGAGAAAAAAGAAATGAGATGAAACACTTGAAAGATTAGCAATTATAAAAAAGTTGATTAATCTAATAAATTATGGACAAAACGAAATCAGTAGTTATAGATTGGACAATATTTAGTTATATATATATTAAGAAAATAAAAAACAAATGAAAACATATGATAACGGAAAAGATTAAAAAACAAAAACAACATAAACTTACTAATATATATCATATACACACATACATCTCGAATCAAGTCCCCAAACTATATTTAATTGTTGTAAAAAATTTAAACAATATGAAATAACTTTAATGGATAGAGATAGAAAATAAAGTTTCAAATGCCATTCTTGAACAATAAAACTTAAAAGAACAATGAGAAAAAAACATAAAAACATAATTATCTCTAATATTTGTATATAAATGAACCTTCATTGATCTCCCATTTTCCTGTCCTAGCACCACCATTTCTACTTGCATTGCTTTGTCTAACAAACTTCAAGAATTTTGAAGATTACTATCAACAAAAGATTCGACCACTATTATAGTATAGATTTAGGATGGAAAAAAAATAGGAAAACATTGTTACACTAATAAATTAATTAGGAAAAAATATTATATTAAGAAGTTACAAAATACTAAAGAAACTTCTAGATATTATTATTTGCCTTGATTGAAGATAAACGAAGCAATTATGTAGAGATTGAAATTTGAAAACTTCATTTCACATAATATTGTAGGATAATTGAATGGTTTAAAAAATGAAAAAGTTGACCACAAATATAAATCAACCAATGAGATATTGAGTATATTGGATTTTCTATTTTACCATGCATATTTTAAGTTAATTCAAATTAAGTGTATTTATATTTTATAGTTACCAATTAAGATGGATTTCCTATTTTATCATGCATATTTTAAGTTAATTCAAATTAAATGTATTTATACTTACTTACCAATTAATTTAAATTTAAACATTTACCTAATGTAGCCTATTTAATTATCCAATAGATTTTTTGACAATTAAAATAATTCAAAATTACCAGAAAATAGGATTGAGTTTAGATAGTCAAAATTGGTCACACACCGCTTTGCTATAATTTATATAATAGATAATAGATCATATACAAGCTTAACATGTAAGAGCTTCACAAAACAAATATAATATAGTATTTTGAAAAAAACATATGCTCGAATGATCTATAGTTTTCCTAAATTTCAGTTTTTAATTTTTCTAGTTCTATTACTTTGAATCAATCATTTCCTTAAAAAAAGATTTATTTTCTTGGTGAGATCTTATTGAAACTTTGAGATGAAAGAAAAGAATATTGAAACCCGCCAATACATATATATATATATATATATATTACAATAGATCGGTCCAATGAACTTTTATGTTTATAGTTATTCATGAATGTGACAAAGTAAATACTGTATCAAAAATTTTCTAATTCAATTGTCTATAATATATGCAATAAAAAAAATGTCTATAACATATTGAAATTCTCTAATCCAATTGTTTATAACATATTGATTTAATTCCATTAAACTTGATTTGTTATAATTTTTTTTTGTATATAATATATATATGAAAAATTCTACTCTTACAGTAAATTGTGTTCAATAAAGTTGTAGCTAATTGTGACAATAAAAATGTTTTACAGAATACTCTATTATCAAAATGATATATAACATACCAAAACCAGGCAACGCCCACGAGGAGAATTGTCAACTCAAACTATAATGCCACCCCCACTCCCCAACTAACAACAAAAAATTTGTATTAATTAGGACACCTTCACTTTCAGTTTCCAAGGTTTTGAAGCCTCTACTTACTTGGCATCATTATAGAACTTCTGATTTATTTATTTTTCTAGAAAATTATTCCCATTTGAGGTGCTTTTTTTCTTTTTTTTACAAATACTTTCTTTTTCAGGTTCTTTGTTTGAAAATGGAAAATGATCAGTGTATGGATTGCAAGAAGTGGGAAGAAGAGATATACTGGTCGCGCTTCCAGACTGTTCAATTCTTTCAGATTCTCACTGGGAAGTTTGATCAGCAGCTTGTGAGTTTATTTTTTAAATCTATTTCTCTATTTTTACTGTGATTGTTTGTGTTTTTGAAGAAATTGTGTAGATACTAAGTTTAATCGCCATGCATGTCGTTATTACTGACTTTTAGGAGTTTTAATTTCATGAAAAAATTATGTGCTTGCTGTCAACCTTGTTATTTCTTGAAGAATTGAGATGAAAGTTTTTTGGTTGGATTTTATTTTTCACTTTTTTTTTTTGGGTGTTCTTAGGAGTTATTTATTTTTATTTGGGGTAGGTGCTTTTAATTCATTTGTTTTGATGGTTGGTGGTTGGGGGAGGTGGTGTTTTTTATGGGGAAGTAGCTATCTGGCTCAAAGGGGAAAACATTACGCACACTGGTTTTCAACATCAAATGTATCAATGTAGGGGTGTTCCTGAGTCGAGTCGAGCTGGGCTAAAAATTTTAGGTCGAGCTTGAGCTACAATTTTCGAGCTCGAGTTTGTGTCAGATGAATATGTTTGTTGGGGTATGAGCTAGTTTTGAGTAGGCGTGGCAATTGGGCGGGTTGAATTGGTTTTGGGTCGGTTCTAATGGGTTGGTTGTTAAATGAGTTTGGTTCTTAAATGGTTTTAAGGTGAAACCAAATTCAACCCAAAATGGAACCAAAATCAATCCAAAAGGAACCAAGCCCAACCCAACTCAATACCTTACATTTTGTTCATTATAATTTAGATTATGGGCAAACGATTTGTGCCTAACTTGAAATTTAGTTAGACCCAACTTGGAACCAAGTTGGAACCAATTAGGAACCAAATAAAATTTTCTTAGGAACCAGTTCAACCCAAATCGAATTGGAATCGTTGGAACCGTGGTTCCGGATCCATTTTGCCACCCCTAGTTTTGAGTGAATATTTGTATCTATATTTCCTTACTAATATTATTATTTAATAGTGGCCTTTACCAATATTTAAAGCCATTCTAGAACAAAAAAAGATTGTTTAGCCTTACACATAGAAACAACCATGGTCCATGAGGAGAAGGATAAAAAGATACTTATAGTCTTATACTAATGATCTAATGCTAGCAAACATAAATTTGACCAGGTGACCAATTTGGTGCATTGTGTAGTTCGCGGGTGTTTGTATTAAGCCATAAAGTAAATCATTTTGGAAGTACCACATGAGACAACATTAATGCAGAGAATTAGTGAGCAAGTTTTTACTTTTTCAATAATTGACGATATTCATTCCATGACCGCCTATGTAGTTGTTTTTTCTCCTCATGTTTTCTAGAAAATGTTGAATTTAACTTATCTGTTTGAGAAAATTACAAGGACCATTTAGGTTGATTAATTTGGGATTAGTTTTTAACAAACAAAAGGTAAATAAATAAATATATGTGAAATCATCCATTAATACTGCAGAGATGTTAAGTTCATAAATGAATGGATAGACAATTTTGCTTTTAGAGTATTAGTAACATCAATGACGACATATAAGTTGCGTAGTATACTAAGATCTACCATATACTGTGTGTCGATGGTGTGATGAGGAGTGAGCTCTAACCGCTCTATTGAAAATAAGACATTCATAAGCTCGACATACATATACTTACCTATTATAAAAGTATGAGTGTTTTTTTAACTTTTGATCTACCTAACACGTCAATCTAACACGTCCTATGTATTTTTTTGAATAGAAAAGAGTCAAATAAAAAATAATAAAAATCAGTGTACATCAACAAATGAAGTTACATAGAATTCTGATCTATGATTGTAATTCACCCTTTAAAGGTAAAAGAGTCAAATAATAAACCATAAAAATAAATTAAATAAATTGTAGATTTATAATTACATTAGAACTCTCTCCATTTGGTATTTATTTAGGATATAGCAACAGACGCGCATATCCGTCGGGAATAATTAGCGATGGATGTGAAGAAAGTTTTTTATATGATTCACACATGACTCAAAAACATGCAAAAGTACGCTAAACCTTGAACATGGTTAAAGTTAGACAATTACTGAATAAAATCAAAATATTTAAAACTTTCTAGCTACTAAATAATGGAGATCTTGTTTTCATCTTAATATCGATGTCATATCAACAATAATTTTAGGGGTAAGTCCCAAAAGTAGTGGTTGTTAATGCTTGAAATGATTGTTGATAAATCGATCTTCCTTCTTTTGTCTATCAAATGGTCATGTTCGGATATAAATTTAAATGTTATATTTTGGTAAATATATATGCAGGCTATCCCTAAGAAATTCACCAATAATCTAAGAGAGAAGATGATCGGAACAATAGCTTTGAGGGGTCCAAGTGGGAACGTATGGAATGTCGGGTTAGTGACAAATGGAGATATGTTGCTTCTCAAAAATGGTTGGAAAGAATTCGTCAAAGATCATTCCCTAGAGCAAAATGATATTTTGATTTTCAAATACAATGGGGATTCAATATTTGATGTGTTAATGTTTGACAATGAAACCGGATGTGAGAAAGAAGCTTCATATTTTGTCAAAAAATGCGAGCACACAGAAAGTGGACTTGGCAGTAAGAAAAGGAAAAGCTTGAAAGAAAGTTCAAGTGACAGTGCCAGTGCCAGTGCCAGTGACTCTTCAACTGATATTGCTACATATCAACTGAAAAAACCCCGTAGGGATGCTGCAAAAAGACCATCTTCAAGAAAATGGACAACACGATCTACTACAAAGGGGCGAAGGGGAATCAAGAGTATGTGTCATTGAGATCTCATTTTTTTTTTTTGATTTTTATATAATTATGGATATTAAGTTAGGTTTCATGTTTTTTATTTGTTAACTCTTATTTGATCTTGTGAACTCATTTCGATGTAGAAGGTAAACGAGGTTCAAGTGGTGCATACCCTGTGGAGCTGACATCTCGAAGAAGGGCGGTTAGCGAAGAGGAAAAAAAGAGAGCACAAGAAATGGCAGTTCAGTCTGTGTCAGAAAATGGTTTCATTGTGGTCATGCGGGCATCACATGTCTACAAGGGCTTCTTTATGGTATGATAATTGATATATTCATAATTCTTATATATGGTTTTATTTAGATATATACATTATCCCGTGTCATTCCCACAACCCTTACCTAGCCCTTCAGGTTGTTTTGGCCGTCATCTGGCAGTTACAGAGGAATCGGAATCACTACAAAGATAAAGATAAAACATTAGTTAGCAAAATGTCAAATATCAATCTATAACTTTTTTATGTTTTTGTCAGAAAAAATAGCTTTTACAAGTTCGAAGTGATAAAAATCATATATAAGTTATCACTCTTGATATTTGGTGACGAGGAAGTCATCACAATAGACAAATTTAGTGACAATTTAGTGACAACAAATGTAGGTGTCACTCTATTTGTTTTCTCACTCAATGGTTACTAAAAATGTGTGACTATATTAGTAATGACAACTAAAGATTATTCTTTATGACTAAAATCATTATTGTGACTATTAGTAATGACAACTAAAGATTACTCTTTGACATTGTCACTTTTAATTTTATCACGAAGATTGTTTTTGTTTTATTAAATATAGATCATTAACCAATTCTAACATCGTTTGTGGAACTTCTTAATGCAGTCAATTCCATATGAGTGGGCTCGAGTCCATCTTCCTAACAAAGCTCAAGACATAGAGCTTCGTGTGACCGATAGGACATGGCACGCCAAATATTACTTCAGAGGTTACGGTGGTGGGCTTACTGGTGGCTGGAAGGATTTCGTTCTAGAAAACTTCTTAGAAGAATTTGATGTGTGTGTATTTAATCTTGTGAGTGGAACACAAGATGAATTCATTTTAGATGTCAAAATCTTCCGAGTTGTCGAGGAGGTGATTCCACCATCTCCAGTGATGCGAGTCTCCTCAAGGGGTAGACGCAAGAGATTGATGAAGCGTTTGAGGTGTGAATCGGAAGAAGATAAAGATGAAGATGAAGAAGTTTGAACTAAACTTGTAATAGACTTGAATTTCCTATGGCATATTGTTCTTGTGTGTTCCATACTAAAATTTCATGTAGTTATTTTTATGTCGTTTTGAACTTGTTTACTTGAGCCCTTCAAGTAACTATGTTGGAACTTAGTTCTCAGTGAAGCTACAAATTTTTACAAGTTATTAATATTGTACTAATGTTTAACTCAGAGGATTGCCTGGGCATCGATCTTTTTTGAAGCTATAAATGATCTTGTTTGGTATTGAATTATTTGAAAATAAATTATGTGAATGTTTATATGACACCAGAAAATGTAGGAGAAGTAGGAGGAACTACAAGGCCATTCAAAATTCACTATTCTAGAAAGTCCACCAAGAGTTCAGATAAAGATAAAAGAAAAAAGAAGACATGATCTTCACAAGCTTAGAAGCTTATTATAGGATAATATATTCTGAAAATTTGTTGTTCCAAAATGAATACAAGGATGGTCTTTTATAGGCAATGCTTGGAACAACCCTCCAAGATGAGTCAAAGATATTAAATAATCTTAATAATAATCTAGCCTTAATCATAATGAACCTAATACAAATCTAACCATTTGACTAGTAATTTCGAATGAAGAAATCCATTAAAGTACCAAGAATCACTTCAACCTTTAAAATTCCCGTATGATAACACTATTCTATCAGGTTTTACTAAAATGATCATATCTCCCTGTAGGAATGAAATTTTTGGGATCTGTTTATTTGGTTGGAAAATAACTCATTAAGCTTTCCAATGATGTATGGTTTGACTTGTTATTAATTTTCAGTCAAAACAGATTAATTTTAAATGTTATAATGTTCCTTAAATATATATGCAAACTATCTCGAAGAAATTCACCGATAATCTAAGAGAGAAAGAAGATGATAGGCACAGTAGGTTTGAGGGGTCCAAGTGGGAACGTATGGAATGTCGGGTTAGTAACAAGTGGAGATATGTTGCTTCCCAATAATGGTTGGAAAGAATTCGTCTAAAGATCATTCCCTAGTGGAAAATGATATTTTGATTTTCAAATACAATGGCAATTCAATATTTGATGTGTCTATGTTTGACAATGAAAGCGAATGTAAGAACGAATAGGTTTCTAGATTGCGCTGAAATTGCACTAATTCAGGTGTTGTTTCGGTATCAAAATAGGTGTCATTTTAGTCCTTGTTTAGGTGCATTGCAGCGCCTAAACTATGCAATTACAAAGCACACTTAAACTGATGGAACTTCAGCAACTAAACATGTGTTCAATAACTAAACAGGTGCAGTTTCCACCCCATTTAGGTGTTGAAATTGCATCTTTTTTTAGCACATGAATTCAAATATTAGGAATTGCCAAAGCATAGAAAAAGGAATAAATGCAGAATAAAAGAAATGCATATGATTAACAAAACTCCAAATTTGTTTGTTACATTCTTCCTTTCTACTTATATGGGTCACGACACCTCATCTACTCAAACTAACTCTTGCACAATTAGAAAAACTATTAAAACATTTTTTAAGCCTTAAAAGGCCCGTTCAATAATTGGCCTAGATATTTAAGCCCACTTCTCTTCCATTTTGATTTATTGGGTTGGCCTATTTAATTCTTTTTCTTTGGCCATAACTAAGTAAGTTTCCTAGCCTTGGACCCCTAGCTCTCTCTCACTTTCTACTAAAAGTCCTATTGTCATAAACACTCTCATCCCTTAGAATATTCGTTTTTCCTTTCCCCTTACTTCGATTTTTTTTATTTTTCTAGAAAAAAATTACCATTCGAGGATTTTTTTCATAAATACTTTCTTTTTTCAGGTCATTGTTTGAAAATGGGAAGTGATCAGTGTGTGGATTGCAAGAAGTGGAACAAGGAAATATACTGGTCGCACTTCAAAATTGTTCAATTCTTTCAGATTCTCAATGGGAAGTTTGATGAGCAGCTTGTGAGTTCATTTTTAACTCTTTTCCCTATTTTTACATTGTTTATTTGTATATATTTAAAGTTTTTTTTTAAGATACCAAGTTTAATCGCCATGCATGTCATTATTCCGAAGTGTTTTAATTTCACTAAAAATTAGTGTTTGCTGTTAACTTTGTTAGTTCTAGAAGAACATATGAAGTTTTCTGAGTTGCTTTTATTTTTCAATTTTCTTTGGTGTCCTTTGGAGTTATCTATTTTTATTTGCGGAGGTGCTTTTCTTTTATTTGTTTTGGTGGGTGGTGGTTTGGGGATGTGGTGTTTACGCGCATGCGTTTTTGATAACAAATGCAGAAATCACGTCGCGTCGACGTGCATACTCTCTCATGGTATTGTTCTCACTTCTTACTACTTGGTATGCAAAAAATGGGTCTATATACCACTGTGGGCGGAATTGAAAGCATAATACTTGATACCACTGTTTTAGAAGTGATTTTAAGTTACATTTAGCTCTTGCATGTTAAAAGACACGACTAATTTAAAGTGTCGCGTATATTATACTAATTGTGGCGAACTATATAACGTACCAACTTATTGAATTATTTTCCTAAACTGTCCTCCTACCTTGAATATCAATGGCTTGGAATAAGGCCAAATTTCAACAACTTCTCACTGTAACTAATAAAGTTCATAGTATCCTTTTTCATTTTTTCCACAAGCTTTGTGAGACCATTTTTTATTCATTTCTTTCACGGTGCATTTTCTCTGGTTTTTAAACTCAGTTATTTCAATCGGAGTTCTATTATTAATCTCCAATTAATTTCTTGTTTTTTTATCTAGATACAATTTTTTAAACTTATTTGTTCACTCAATTTTTTTATTCATTATTCATACAAAAATATTACACATATAGTAAAAAGACATGATATATTTTCTAACTAATGTAATTTATCGAGATTAAATATTTACCATATAATAAAAGAGCAGATATATAGCATATGCATCAACGATATACTTATTTTATTAATTGATTTTGGGCTAAGGTTGCATGTGAGGCTAGCCAAATATAAAAATGCTTTACTTTAGATATTTCTGCACACAGAATGATTGATAGAAGGTAATTGTTTTGCCCTAATATCGTGCTTGTGTCAGATGATTATGTTTGTTGAGGCATGAGGTAGTTTTGAGTCAATATGTGTGTCTATTGTATTATAAAAGTTTGAGCGTTTGCTTGAACTTTTGATATACCTAACACAGTCCTATGTATTTTTTTCAATAACAAATGAGTCAAATAAATGTTTACTTACATTAGAATTTGTTTTTCACCTTTTGAATGGTTAGAGTTAGACAATTACTGAATAAAATGAAAATATGTAAAACTTGTCTAATTACTAAATAATGGAGATCTTGTTTTCATCTTATTATCAATTGCTGGTAAGTAAATCTTCCTTGTTTTGCCTATCAAATGGTCATGTTCTGTGCATTATGTGTTCCTTAAATTTAATGTTCGGATATAAATTTAAATGTTATAATGTTCCTTAAATATATATGCAAGCTATCCCGAAGAAATACACCAATAATCTAAGAGAGAAGATGATAGGCACAGTAGGTTTGAGGGGTCCAGTGGGAACGTATGGAATGTCGGGTTAGTAACAAGTGGAGATATGTTGCTTCCCAATAATGGTTGGAAAGAATTCGTCTAAAGATCATTCCCTAGTGGAAAATGATATTTTGATTTTCAAATACAATGGAAATTCAATAATTGATGTGTCTATGTTTGACAAAGAAAACGGATGTGAAAACGAAGCTTCATATTTTGCTAATAAATTTGAGCATGCAGAAACTAGACTTAACAGTAAGAAAAGGAAAAGTTTGAAAGAAAGTTCAATTGACAGTAATAGTGAGTCTTCAACTAATGTTTCAACACATCTACTAGTCGAAAAACTATGTTCCGACTGTGTTCCGCTAGAGTTAGATTTCATATCCTTTTCTTTTTTTCGTATGTGTATCATGTTCTTTTTAGCACTTTTTTTTAAAAGTTTCATATAGTATCCATATAAGAATTTGATTTTTGGTTAGGGTTTTGGGTTTAGGGCCATAACCAACTTCTACAATATCTGATTATTGTTTTCCAAAAACATTATCAGTAGTTTTATCAAATCCACTATCTTTTTTCAACAGCAACTTGCGGTTTTCCATTTCTACCTAAAATGTTACAATGAAAAAATAATAAAAAATAATAGGTTAGAAATTTACAAAAGGAAAAATTTAAAAAATTAATTAAACTGTTGTAGATTGCGTTGAAATTGCACTAATTCAAGTGTTTTTTGGGTACCATAATAGGAGTCATTTTAGCCCTTGTCTAGGTGCATTGCAGCGCCTCAGCTGTGCAATTTCAGCACACACTTAAACTGATGGAGCTTCAACAACTAAACAGGTGTTGTTTCCACCCCATTTAGGTGTTGAAATTGTACCATTTCTCAGCACGTGAATGCAAAGAATAGAAATTGCAAAAGAAGAGAAAAAAGCAAAGAAAAATGAATAAATGTAGAATAAAACAAATGCATATGATTAACAAAACTCCAAATGTGTTTGTTACATTCTTCTTTTCTACTTATATATGGGTCACAACTCCTCACCTACTCAAACTAACTCTTGCACAATTAGAAAAACTATTAAAATATTTCTTAAGCCTTAAAAAGCCCGTTCAATAATTGGCATAGATATTTAAGCCCACTTCTCTTCCATTTTGATTTATTGGGTTGGCCCATAACTAAGTAAGTTTCCTAGCCTTGGACACCTAACTCTCTCTCACTTCCTACTCACTTCCTACTGTCATAAACGCTCTTATCCCTTAAAATTCATTTTTCCTCTCCCCTACTTCTGATTTTCTTTTTTATTTTTCTAGAAAAAAAGTTTCCATTCGAGGAGCTTTTTTCGTAAATAATTTCTTTTTTCAGTTCATTGTTAAAATATGGAAAGCGATCAGTGTGTGGATTGCAAGAAGTGGAAAGAGGTGATATACTGGTCGCACTTCAAGACTGTTCAATTCTTTTAGATTCTCACTGGGAAGTTTGATGAGCAACTTTTGAGTTCATTTTTAACTCTTTTCCCTATTTTTACAGTGTGTATTTGTATATTTTTAATTTTTTTTATTAAGATACCAAGTTTAATCGCCATGCATGTCATTATTGTGACTTTTGAAGTGTTTTAATTTCATTAAAAACTAGTGTTTGCTGTCAACTTTGTTTGTTCTTGAAGAACAAATGAAGTTTTCTGGGTGGATTTTATTTTTTAATTTTCTTTGGTGTCCTTTGGAGTTATGTATTTTTATTTGGGGTAGGTGCTTTTCTTTTATTTGTTTTGGTGGGTGGTGGGTGGTGGTTGGGGACGTGGTGTTTACGCGCATGCTTTTTTAATAACAAATGCAAAGATCACGTCGCCTGGACGCGCATAATCTCTCATGGTATTGTTCTCACTTCTTACTACTTGGTATGCAAAACAGTTGGCTTATTTACCACTGCGGGCGGAATTGAAAGCATAATACTTGATACCACTATTTTTGAAGTGATTTTAAGCTATACTTAGATCCTGGATGTTAAAAGAAACGACTAAATTTAAAGTGTCGCGTATATTATACTAATCGTCGCGAACTATGTAACCTAATAAATTATTGAATTATTTTCCTAAACTGCCCTCCTACCTTGAATATCAATGGCTTGAATTGAGGCCAAATTTCAACTAACTTCTAACCAATAAAGTTCATAGTATCTTTTCCATTTTTTCCATAAGCTTTGTCAGACCATTTTTTATTGATTTCTTTCACGGTGCGTTTTCTCAGGTTTTTAAACAAAATTATTTCAATCGAAGTTCTACTTTTAATCTCCAATTTATTTTTTGTTTTTTCTCTAGATACATTTTTTTAACTAATTTGTTCACTCCATTTTTTTATTCATTAATCATACAAAAATATTACACATATAGTAAACATACATGATATATTTCCTTACTAATGTTATTTATCGGGATTAAATATTTAATTACCATATAATAAAAGATTAGATATGTAGCATATGCACCAATGATATACTTATTTTATTCATTGATTTTCGGCGAAGGTTGCATGTGAGGCTAGCCAAATATAAAAATGCTTTACTCTAGATATTCGTGCACACAGAATGGTTAGCAAGTAATTGTTTTGCCCTAATATCGTGCTTGTGTCAGATGAATATGTTTGTTGGGGCATGAGGTAGTTTTGAGTCAATATGTTTGTCTATTGTACTATAAAAGTTTGAGCGTTTGCTTGAATTTTTGATATACCTAACACAGTCCTATGTATTTTTTTCAATAACAAATGAGTCAATAAATGTATACTTACATTAGAATTTGTCTTTCACCTTTTGAATGGTTAAAGTTAGACAATTACTGAATAAAATGAAAATATGTGAAACTTGTCTAATTACTAAATAATGGAGATCTTGTTTTCATCTTATTATCAATTGCTGGTAAGTAAATCTTCCTTGTTTTGCTTATCAAATGGTCATGTTCTGTGCATTATGTGTTCCTTAAATATAATGTTCAGATATAATTTTTAATGTTATAATGTTCCTTAAATATATATGCAAACTATCTCGAAGAAATTCACCAATAATCTAAGAGAGAAAGAAGATGATAAGCACAGTAGGTTTGAGGGGTCCAAGTGGGAACGTATGGAATGTCGGGTTAGTAACAAGTGGAGATATGTTGCTTCCCAATAATGGTTGGAAAGAATTCGTCTAAAGATCATTCCCTAGTGGAAAATGATATTTTGATTTTCAAATACAATGGCAATTCAATATTTGATGTGTCTATGTTTGACAATGAAAGCGAATGTAAGAACGAATAGGTTTCTAGATTGCGCTGAAATTGCACTAATTCAGGTGTTGTTTCGGTATCAAAATAGGTGTCATTTTAGTCCTTGTTTAGGTGCATTGCAGCGCCTAAACTATGCAATTACAAAGCACACTTAAACTGATGGAACTTCAGCAACTAAACATGTGTTCAATAACTAAACAGGTGCAGTTTCCACCCCATTTAGGTGTTGAAATTGCATCTTTTTTTAGCACATGAATTCAAATATTAGGAATTGCCAAAGCATAGAAAAAGGAATAAATGCAGAATAAAAGAAATGCATATGATTAACAAAACTCCAAATTTGTTTGTTACATTCTTCCTTTCTACTTATATGGGTCACGACACCTCATCTACTCAAACTAACTCTTGCACAATTAGAAAAACTATTAAAACATTTTTTAAGCCTTAAAAGGCCCGTTCAATAATTGGCCTAGATATTTAAGCCCACTTCTCTTCCATTTTGATTTATTGGGTTGGCCTATTTAATTCTTTTTCTTTGGCCATAACTAAGTAAGTTTCCTAGCCTTGGACCCCTAGCTCTCTCTCACTTTCTACTAAAAGTCCTATTGTCATAAACACTCTCATCCCTTAGAATATTCGTTTTTCCTTTCCCCTTACTTCGATTTTTTTTATTTTTCTAGAAAAAAATTACCATTCGAGGATTTTTTTCATAAATACTTTCTTTTTTCAGGTCATTGTTTGAAAATGGGAAGTGATCAGTGTGTGGATTGCAAGAAGTGGAACAAGGAAATATACTGGTCGCACTTCAAAATTGTTCAATTCTTTCAGATTCTCAATGGGAAGTTTGATGAGCAGCTTGTGAGTTCATTTTTAACTCTTTTCCCTATTTTTACATTGTTTATTTGTATATATTTAAAGTTTTTTTTTAAGATACCAAGTTTAATCGCCATGCATGTCATTATTCCGAAGTGTTTTAATTTCACTAAAAATTAGTGTTTGCTGTTAACTTTGTTAGTTCTAGAAGAACATATGAAGTTTTCTGAGTTGCTTTTATTTTTCAATTTTCTTTGGTGTCCTTTGGAGTTATCTATTTTTATTTGCGGAGGTGCTTTTCTTTTATTTGTTTTGGTGGGTGGTGGTTTGGGGATGTGGTGTTTACGCGCATGCGTTTTTGATAACAAATGCAGAAATCACGTCGCGTCGACGTGCATACTCTCTCATGGTATTGTTCTCACTTCTTACTACTTGGTATGCAAAAAATGGGTCTATATACCACTGTGGGCGGAATTGAAAGCATAATACTTGATACCACTGTTTTAGAAGTGATTTTAAGTTACATTTAGCTCTTGCATGTTAAAAGACACGACTAATTTAAAGTGTCGCGTATATTATACTAATTGTGGCGAACTATATAACGTACCAACTTATTGAATTATTTTCCTAAACTGTCCTCCTACCTTGAATATCAATGGCTTGGAATAAGGCCAAATTTCAACAACTTCTCACTGTAACTAATAAAGTTCATAGTATCCTTTTTCATTTTTTCCACAAGCTTTGTGAGACCATTTTTTATTCATTTCTTTCACGGTGCATTTTCTCTGGTTTTTAAACTCAGTTATTTCAATCGGAGTTCTATTATTAATCTCCAATTAATTTCTTGTTTTTTTATCTAGATACAATTTTTTAAACTTATTTGTTCACTCAATTTTTTTATTCATTATTCATACAAAAATATTACACATATAGTAAAAAGACATGATATATTTTCTAACTAATGTAATTTATCGAGATTAAATATTTACCATATAATAAAAGAGCAGATATATAGCATATGCATCAACGATATACTTATTTTATTAATTGATTTTGGGCTAAGGTTGCATGTGAGGCTAGCCAAATATAAAAATGCTTTACTTTAGATATTTCTGCACACAGAATGATTGATAGAAGGTAATTGTTTTGCCCTAATATCGTGCTTGTGTCAGATGATTATGTTTGTTGAGGCATGAGGTAGTTTTGAGTCAATATGTGTGTCTATTGTATTATAAAAGTTTGAGCGTTTGCTTGAACTTTTGATATACCTAACACAGTCCTATGTATTTTTTTCAATAACAAATGAGTCAAATAAATGTTTACTTACATTAGAATTTGTTTTTCACCTTTTGAATGGTTAGAGTTAGACAATTACTGAATAAAATGAAAATATGTAAAACTTGTCTAATTACTAAATAATGGAGATCTTGTTTTCATCTTATTATCAATTGCTGGTAAGTAAATCTTCCTTGTTTTGCCTATCAAATGGTCATGTTCTGTGCATTATGTGTTCCTTAAATTTAATGTTCGGATATAAATTTAAATGTTATAATGTTCCTTAAATATATATGCAAGCTATCCCGAAGAAATACACCAATAATCTAAGAGAGAAGATGATAGGCACAGTAGGTTTGAGGGGTCCAGTGGGAACGTATGGAATGTCGGGTTAGTAACAAGTGGAGATATGTTGCTTCCCAATAATGGTTGGAAAGAATTCGTCTAAAGATCATTCCCTAGTGGAAAATGATATTTTGATTTTCAAATACAATGGAAATTCAATAATTGATGTGTCTATGTTTGACAAAGAAAACGGATGTGAAAACGAAGCTTCATATTTTGCTAATAAATTTGAGCATGCAGAAACTAGACTTAACAGTAAGAAAAGGAAAAGTTTGAAAGAAAGTTCAATTGACAGTAATAGTGAGTCTTCAACTAATGTTTCAACACATCTACTAGTCGAAAAACTATGTTCCGACTGTGTTCCGCTAGAGTTAGATTTCATATCCTTTTCTTTTTTTCGTATGTGTATCATGTTCTTTTTAGCACTTTTTTTTAAAAGTTTCATATAGTATCCATATAAGAATTTGATTTTTGGTTAGGGTTTTGGGTTTAGGGCCATAACCAACTTCTACAATATCTGATTATTGTTTTCCAAAAACATTATCAGTAGTTTTATCAAATCCACTATCTTTTTTCAACAGCAACTTGCGGTTTTCCATTTCTACCTAAAATGTTACAATGAAAAAATAATAAAAAATAATAGGTTAGAAATTTACAAAAGGAAAAATTTAAAAAATTAATTAAACTGTTGTAGATTGCGTTGAAATTGCACTAATTCAAGTGTTTTTTGGGTACCATAATAGGAGTCATTTTAGCCCTTGTCTAGGTGCATTGCAGCGCCTCAGCTGTGCAATTTCAGCACACACTTAAACTGATGGAGCTTCAACAACTAAACAGGTGTTGTTTCCACCCCATTTAGGTGTTGAAATTGTACCATTTCTCAGCACGTGAATGCAAAGAATAGAAATTGCAAAAGAAGAGAAAAAAGCAAAGAAAAATGAATAAATGTAGAATAAAACAAATGCATATGATTAACAAAACTCCAAATGTGTTTGTTACATTCTTCTTTTCTACTTATATATGGGTCACAACTCCTCACCTACTCAAACTAACTCTTGCACAATTAGAAAAACTATTAAAATATTTCTTAAGCCTTAAAAAGCCCGTTCAATAATTGGCATAGATATTTAAGCCCACTTCTCTTCCATTTTGATTTATTGGGTTGGCCCATAACTAAGTAAGTTTCCTAGCCTTGGACACCTAACTCTCTCTCACTTCCTACTCACTTCCTACTGTCATAAACGCTCTTATCCCTTAAAATTCATTTTTCCTCTCCCCTACTTCTGATTTTCTTTTTTATTTTTCTAGAAAAAAAGTTTCCATTCGAGGAGCTTTTTTCGTAAATAATTTCTTTTTTCAGTTCATTGTTAAAATATGGAAAGCGATCAGTGTGTGGATTGCAAGAAGTGGAAAGAGGTGATATACTGGTCGCACTTCAAGACTGTTCAATTCTTTTAGATTCTCACTGGGAAGTTTGATGAGCAACTTTTGAGTTCATTTTTAACTCTTTTCCCTATTTTTACAGTGTGTATTTGTATATTTTTAATTTTTTTTATTAAGATACCAAGTTTAATCGCCATGCATGTCATTATTGTGACTTTTGAAGTGTTTTAATTTCATTAAAAACTAGTGTTTGCTGTCAACTTTGTTTGTTCTTGAAGAACAAATGAAGTTTTCTGGGTGGATTTTATTTTTTAATTTTCTTTGGTGTCCTTTGGAGTTATGTATTTTTATTTGGGGTAGGTGCTTTTCTTTTATTTGTTTTGGTGGGTGGTGGGTGGTGGTTGGGGACGTGGTGTTTACGCGCATGCTTTTTTAATAACAAATGCAAAGATCACGTCGCCTGGACGCGCATAATCTCTCATGGTATTGTTCTCACTTCTTACTACTTGGTATGCAAAACAGTTGGCTTATTTACCACTGCGGGCGGAATTGAAAGCATAATACTTGATACCACTATTTTTGAAGTGATTTTAAGCTATACTTAGATCCTGGATGTTAAAAGAAACGACTAAATTTAAAGTGTCGCGTATATTATACTAATCGTCGCGAACTATGTAACCTAATAAATTATTGAATTATTTTCCTAAACTGCCCTCCTACCTTGAATATCAATGGCTTGAATTGAGGCCAAATTTCAACTAACTTCTAACCAATAAAGTTCATAGTATCTTTTCCATTTTTTCCATAAGCTTTGTCAGACCATTTTTTATTGATTTCTTTCACGGTGCGTTTTCTCAGGTTTTTAAACAAAATTATTTCAATCGAAGTTCTACTTTTAATCTCCAATTTATTTTTTGTTTTTTCTCTAGATACATTTTTTTAACTAATTTGTTCACTCCATTTTTTTATTCATTAATCATACAAAAATATTACACATATAGTAAACATACATGATATATTTCCTTACTAATGTTATTTATCGGGATTAAATATTTAATTACCATATAATAAAAGATTAGATATGTAGCATATGCACCAATGATATACTTATTTTATTCATTGATTTTCGGCGAAGGTTGCATGTGAGGCTAGCCAAATATAAAAATGCTTTACTCTAGATATTCGTGCACACAGAATGGTTAGCAAGTAATTGTTTTGCCCTAATATCGTGCTTGTGTCAGATGAATATGTTTGTTGGGGCATGAGGTAGTTTTGAGTCAATATGTTTGTCTATTGTACTATAAAAGTTTGAGCGTTTGCTTGAATTTTTGATATACCTAACACAGTCCTATGTATTTTTTTCAATAACAAATGAGTCAATAAATGTATACTTACATTAGAATTTGTCTTTCACCTTTTGAATGGTTAAAGTTAGACAATTACTGAATAAAATGAAAATATGTGAAACTTGTCTAATTACTAAATAATGGAGATCTTGTTTTCATCTTATTATCAATTGCTGGTAAGTAAATCTTCCTTGTTTTGCTTATCAAATGGTCATGTTCTGTGCATTATGTGTTCCTTAAATATAATGTTCAGATATAATTTTTAATGTTATAATGTTCCTTAAATATATATGCAAACTATCTCGAAGAAATTCACCAATAATCTAAGAGAGAAAGAAGATGATAAGCACAGTAGGTTTGAGGGGTCCAAGTGGGAACGTATGGAATGTCGGGTTAGTAACAAGTGGAGATATGTTGCTTCCCAATAATGGTTGGAAAGAATTCGTCTAAAGATCATTCCCTAGTGGAAAATGATATTTTGATTTTCAAATACAATGGCAATTCAATATTTGATGTGTCTATGTTTGACAATGAAAGCGAATGTGAGAACGAAGCTTCATATTTTGTCAAAAAATGTGAGCATGCAGAAACTGGACTTAACAGTAAGAAAATGAAAAGCTTGAAAGAAATTTCAAGTGATAGTAGTAGTGACTCTTCCACTATTGTTTCAGCACATCAACTAGTCGAAAAATTGTGTTCCGACTGTGTTCCGCTAGAGTTAGATTTCATATCTTTTTTTTTTCGTATGTGTATCAAGTCTATTGAGCACATTTTTTTAGAAGTTTCATATAGTATCCATGTATAAGAATTTGATTTTTTGGTTAGTGCTTTTGGTTTAGGCCATAGCCAGGTCCTACAATATTTGATTATCGTTTTCCAAAAATATTATCAACAGTTTTATCACATCCACTATCTTTTTTCAGCATCAACTTGCGGTTTTCCATTTCTACCTAGAATGTTCAATGAAAAAATATTAAAAAATAATATGTTATAAATTTATAAAAGAAAAAATTTAAAAAATCAATTACACTGTTGTTGATTGCGCTGAAATTGCACTAATTCAGGTGTTGTTTCGGTATCAAAATAGGTGTCATTCTAGCCCTTGTTTAGGAGCATTGCAGCGCCTAAACTATGCAATTACAGAGCACACTTAAACTGATGGAACTTCGGCAACTAAACATGTGTTCAACAACTAAACAGGTGCAGTTTCCACCCCATTTAGGTGTTTAAATTGCATCTTTTTTTAGCACATGAATGCAAATATTAGGAATTGCAAAAGCATAGAAAAAGGAATAAATGCAGAATAAAAGAAATGCATATGATTAACAAAACTCCGAATCTGTTTGTTACATTCTTCCTTTCTACTTATATGGGTCACGACACTTCATCTACTCAAACTAACTCTTGCACAATTAGAAAAACTATTAAAACATTTCTTAAGCCTTAAAAGACCCAATCAACAATTGGCCTAGATATTTAAGCCCACTTCTCTTCCATTTTGATGAATAGATAGTTAAAATGGATTGGTCGCACCTATCCAATAATCTAGAATGGAATATGAAGAACTCGCTATTCACTCGGTTTTTGGTTATTGGGTTGGCCTATTTGATTCTTTTTCTTTGGACCATAACTAAGTAAGTTTCCTTGCCTTGGACCCCTAGCTCTCTCTCACTTTCTACTAAAATTCCTACTGTCATAAACACTCTCATCCCTTAGAATATTCGTTTTTCCTTTCCCCTACTTTGATTTTTTTTATTTTTCTAGAAAACAAAATTTCCATTCGAGGAGATTTTTTCATAAATACTTTCTTTTTTCAGGTCATTGTTTGAAAATGGGTAGTGATCAGTGTGTGGATTGCAAGAAGTGGAACAAGGAAATATACTGGTCGCGCTTCAAAATTGTTCAATTCTTTCAGATTCTCAATGGGAAGTTTGATGAGCAGCTAGTGAGTTCATTTTTAACTCTTTTCCCTATTTTTACATTGTTTATATGTATATATTTAAAGATTTTTTTTAAGATACCAAGTTTAATCGCCATGCATGTCATTATTCCGAAGTGTTTTAATTTCACTAAAAATTAGTGTTTGCTGTTAACTTTGTCAGTTCTAGAAGAACATATGAAGTTTTCTGAGTTGCTTTTATTCTTTAATTTTCTTTGGTGTCCTTTGGAGTTATTTTTATATGGGGAGGTGCTTTTCTTTTATTTGTTTTGGTGGGTGGTGGTTTGGGGACGTGGTGTTTACGCGCATGCGTTTTTGATAACAAATGCAAAGATCACGTCGCGTCGACGTGCAAACTCTCTCATGGTATTGTTCTCACTTCTTACTACTTGGTATGCGAAAAAAATGGGTCTATATACCACTGTGGGCGGAATTGAAAGCATAATACTTGATACCACTGTTTTAGAAGTGATTTTAAGTTACATTTAGCTCTTGCATGTTAAAAGACACGGCTAATTTAAAGTGTCGCGTATATTATACTAATTGTCGCGAACTATATAACGTACCAAATTATTGAATTATTTTCATAAACTGCCCTCCTACCTTGAATATCAATGGCTTGGAATAAGGCCAAATTTCAACAACTTCTCACTGTCTAACTAATAAAGTTCATAGTATCCTTTTCCATTTTTTACATAAGCTTTGTGAGACCATTTTTTATTCATTTCTTTCACGGTGCATTTTCTCTGGTTTTTAAACTCAGTTATTTCAATCGGAGTTCTATTTTTAATCTCCAATTAATTTCTTTTTTTTATCTAGATACAATTTTTTAAACTTATTTGTTCACTCGATCTTTTTATTCATTATTCATACAAAAATATTACACATTTAGTAAAAAGACATGATATATTTCCTTACTAATGTTATTTATCGAGATTAAATATTTACCATATAATAAAAGAGCAGATATATAGCATATGCATCAACGATATACTTATTTCATTAATTGATTTTGGGCTAAGGTTGCATGTGAGGCTAGCCAAATATAAAAATGCTTTACTCTAGATATTTCTGCACACAGAATGATTGATAGAAGGTAATTGTTTTGCCCTAATATCGTGCTTGTGTCAGATGATTATGTTTGTTGAGGCATGAGGTAGTTTTGAGTCAATATTTGTGTCTATTGTATTATAAAAGTTTGAGCGTTTGCTTGAACTTTTGATATACCTAACACAGTCCTATGTATTTTTTTCAATAACAAATGAGTCAAATAAATGTTTACTTACATTAGAATTTGTTTTTCACCTTTTGAATGGTTAGAGTTAGACAATTACTGAATAAAATGAAAATATGTAAAACTTGTCTAATTACTAAATAATGGAGATCTTGTTTTCATCTTATTATCAATTGCTGGTAAGTAAATCTTCCTTGTTCTGCCTATCAAATGGTCATGTTCTATGCATTATGTGTTCCTTAAATATAATGTTCGGATATAAATTTAAATGTTATAATGTTCCTTAAATATATATATGCAAGCTATCCCGAAGAAATACACCAATAATCTAAGAGAGAAGATGATAGGCACAGTAGGTTTGAGGGGTCCAAGTGGGAACGTGTGGAATGTCGGGTTAGTAACAAGTGGAGATATGTTGCTTCCCAATAATGGTTGGAAAGAATTCGTCTAAAGATCATTCCCTAGTGGAAAATGATATTTTGATTTTCAAATACAATGGCAATTCAATAATTGATGTGTCTATGTTTGACAAAGAAAACGGATGTGAGAACGAAGCTTCATATTTTGCTAATAAATGTGAGCATGCAGAAACTAGACTTAACAATAAGAAAAGGAAAAGTTTGAAAAAAAGTTCAATTGACAGTAATAGTGAGTCTTCAACTAATGTTTCAACACATCTACTAGTCGAAAAACTATGTTCCGACTGTGTTCCGCTAGAGTTAGATTTCATATCCTTTTCTTTTTTTCGTATGTGTATCATGTTCTTTTTAGCACATTTTTTTAAAAAGTTTCATATAATATCCATATAAGAATTTTATTTTTGGTTAGGGTTTTGGGTTTAGGGCCATAACCAACTTCTACAATATCTGATTATTGTTTTCCAAAAACATTATCAGTAGTTTTATCTAATCCACTATCTTTTTTCAGCATCAACTTTCGGTTTTCCATTTCTACCTAAAATGTTACAATGAAAAATTAATAAAAAATAATAGGTTAGAAATTTACAAAATGAAATATTTAAAAAATCAATTACACTGTTGTAGATTGCGCTGAAATTGCACTAATTCAAGTGTTTTTTCGGTATCATAATATTAGTCATTTTAGCCCTTGTCTAGGTGCATTGCAACGCCTCAGCTGTGCAATTTCAGCACACACTTAAACTGATGGAGCTTCAGCAACTAAACAGGTGTTGTTTCCACCCCATTTAGGTGTTGAAATTGTACCATTTCTCAGCACGTGAATGCAAAGAATAGAAATTGCAAAAGAAGAGAAAAAAGCAAAGAAAAAGGAATAAATGTAGAATAAAACAAATGCATATGATTAACAAAACTCCAAATGTGTTTGTTACATTCTTCCTTTCTACTTATATGGGTCGCAACACCTCACCTACTCAAACTAAATCTTTCACAATTAGAAAAACTATTAAAATATTTCTTAAGCCTTAAAAAGCTCGTTCAATAATTGGCATAGATATTTAAGCCCACTTCTCTTCCATTTTGATTTATTGGGTTTGCCCATTTGATTCTATTTCTTTGGCCCATAACTAAGTAAGTTTCCTAGCCTTGGACCCCGAGCTCTCTCTCACTTCCTACTCACTTCCTACTGTCATAAACAATCTCATCCCTTAAAATATTCGTTTTTCCTTTCCACCTACTTCTGATTATTTTATTTTTCTAGAAAAAAGGTTTCCATTCGAGGAGCTTTTTTCATAAATACTTTATTTTTTCAGGTCATTGTTTGAAAATGAGAAGTAGATTAGTGTGGATTGCAAGAAGTGGAAAAAGAAGATATACTAGTCGCGCTTCAAGACTGTTCAATTCTTTCAGATTTTCACTAGGAAGTTTGATGAGCAGCTTGTGAGTTCATTTTTAACTCTTTTTCCGATTTTTACAGTGTTAATTTCTATATTTGCAAAGAAATTTTTGAAGATACCAAGTTTAATCGCCATGCATGTCATTATTCTGACTTTTGAAGTGTTTCTAATTTCACTAAAAACTAGTGTTTGCTGTCAACTCTGTTAGTTCTTGAAGAACATATGAAGTTTTCTGGGTGGATTTTATTTTTAAATTTTCTTTGTTGTCCTTTGGAGTTATGTATTTTTATTTGGGGTAGGTGCTTTTCTTTTATTTGTTTTGGTGGGTGGTGGTTGGGGGACGTGGTGTTTACGCGCATGCGTTTCTGATAACAAATGCAGAGATCACGTCGCATGGACGTGCGGACTCTCTCATGGTATTGTTCTCACTTCTTACTACTTGGTATGCAGAACAATGAGTTTATATACAACTGTGGCGGAATTGAAAGCATAATACTTGATACCACTATTTTAGAAGTGATTTTAAGTTACATTTAGCTCCTGGATGTTAAAAGAAACGGCTAAATTTACAGTGTCGCGTATATTATACTAATTGTCGGGAACTATATAACGTACCAAATATATTGAATTATTTTCCTAAACTGCCCTCCTACCATGAATATCAATGGCTTGAATTGAGGCCAAATATCAACAACTTGTCACTGTCTAACTAATAAAGTTTATAGTATCTTTTTCCATTTTTTCCATAAGCTTTGCCAGACCAATTTTTATTCATTTCTTTCACGGTGCGTTTTCTCTGATTTTTAAACTCAATTATTTAAATCGAAGTTCTGTTTTTAATCTCCAATTAATTTCTTGTTTTTTCTCTAGATAAAATTTTTTAAACTTAATTGTTCACTCGATTTTTTTATTCATTATTCATACAAAAATATTATACATATAGTAAAAATACATGATATATTTCCTAACTAATTATTTTTCGCGATTAAATATTTACCATATAATAAAAGATTCGATATGTAGCATATGCACCAATGATATACATATTTTATTCGTTGATTTTGGGCCAAGGTTGCATGTGAGGCTAGCCAAATATAAAAATGCTTTGCTCAAGATGTGTACAATTTGTGTACACAGAATGATTGTTAAGGCTATGTACATTAGGTAGGGAAATTGGGGGGGGGGGGAAATGGAGGGGAAATGAAAATGATGGATTTAGTAGGAAGGCAAATTGGTAGGGAATATTTGAGGAAGTGAATTTTTCACTTCAAGGAAATGGTAGGGAAAATATAAGTCGGCCAATGGGATGCTGCCATGTGCCTCAGCCTTATTTTTTTTTCCTCCTTTTTTTTAAATAATTTTTTTAGTATTAATTATTCAAAATTAATTTTTTATTTTTTCACCATTATTTTTCTTTTTTCAAGCTCTATAAATAGAGCCTAAGTTTGTATCATTTGGACACCAATTTTTTTTCGAAGTTTTTACTCCATATTTTTATTTTAATTTTCAATTTGTTCAATAGTGTACTTTATTTATCTTTTTATTAATATTTTCTTGTACGTTTTCAATAATTTTAAAATTAATATTTTATAAAAAATACTAAATATTTAATTAATAAATATAACCATAAAATTAATTTTTATTAAAATTAATTGTAGTTATAAATTTAATTATTAAAATTAGTGATGTGGATGAAAGAGAAAGTAAAAAAATTTTAATTGACTAGCTGCTGTGGAGTTGAAAGGAATGTGATAGGGAATGTGGTAGGGAATCTGATGTGGCAGGGAAAAGAAGGTGAAAATTTGACTAGCTGCTGTACATAGCCTAACAAGTAATTGTTTTGCCCTAATATTGTGCTTGTGTCAGATGATTATGTTTGTTGAGGCACAAGGTATTTTTGAGTCAATATGTGTGTCTATAATTGTATTATAAAAGTTTGTGCATTTGCTTGAACTTTTAATATACCTAACACAGTCCTATGTATTTTTTTCAATAACAAATGAGTCAAATTAATGTATACTTAAATTAGAATTTGTATTTCACATTTTGAATGGTTAAAGTTAGACAATTACTAAATAAAATGAGAATATGTAAAACTTGTCTAATTACTATATGATGGAGATCTTATTTTCATCTTATTATCAATTGCTTTAAGTAAATCTTCCTTGTTTTGCCTATCAAATGGTCATGTTCTGTGCATTATGTGTTCCTTAAATATAATGTTCATATATAAATTTAAATGTTATACTGTTCCTTAAATATATGTGCAAGCTATCTCGAAGAAATTCACCAATAATCTAAGAGAGAAGATGATAGGCGCAGTAGGTTTAAGGGGTCCAAGTGGGAACATATGGAATGTCGGGTTAGTAACAAGTGAAGATATGTTGCTTGTCGAAATTGGTTGTAAAGAATTCGTCAAAGATCATTCCCTAGTGGAAAATGATATTTTGATTTTTTAAATACAATGACAATTCAATAATTGATGTGTCTATGTTTGACAATGAAAGCGGATGTGAGAACGAAGCTTCATATTTTGTTAAAAAATGTGAGCATGCAGAAACTAGACTTAATAGTAAGAAAAGAAAAAGCTTGAAAGAAAGTTCTAGTGACAGTAGTAGTGACTCTTCAACTGATGTTGCAGCACATCAACTAGTCGAAAACTTGTGTTCCGACTATGTTCCGCTAGAGTTAGATTTCATATCCTTTTCTTTTTTTTCGTATGTGTATCATGTTCTTTTTAGCACATTTGTTTTAAAAGTTTCATATAGTATCCATGTATACGAATTTGATTTTTTGGTTAGGGCTTTTGGTTTAGGGCCATAACTAAGTCCTACAATATCTGATTATCGGTTTCCAAAACTATTATCAACAGTTTTAGCACACCGACTATCTATTTTCAGCATCAACTTGCGGTTTTCCATTTCTTCATAGAATGTTACAATGAAAAATAATAAAAAATAATACGTTAGAAATATATATAAGAAAAAATTTAAAAAATCAATTACATTGTTGTAGATTGCGCTGAAATTGCACTAATTAAGGTGTTGTTTCAGTATCATAATAGGTGTCATTTTAGTGCTTGTTTAGGTGCGTTGCAGCGCCTCAACTATGCAATTTCAGCACACACTTAAACTGATGGAACTTCAGCAACTAAAAGAAATGCAATTTCCACCCCATTCAGGTGTTGAAATTACACCTTTTCTCAGCACATGAATGCAAAGAATAGGAACTGCGAAAGAAGAGAAAAATGCAGAGAAAAAGGAATAAATGCCGAATAAAAGAAATGCATATGATTAACAAAACTCCAAATCTGTTTGTTACATTCTTCCTTTCTACTTATATGGGTCACGACACCTCACCTACTCAAACTAACTCTTGCACAATTAGAAAAACTATTAAAACATTTCTTAAGCGTTAAAAAGCCAGTTCAATAATTGGCATAGGTATTTAAGCCCACTTCTCTTCCATTTTGATTTATTGGGTTGGCCCATTTGATTCTTTTTCTTTGGCCCATAACTAAATAAGTTTCCTAGCCTTGGAAGCCTAGGTTTCTCTCAGTTCCTACTCAATTCCTACTGTCACAAGCACTCTCATCCCTTAATTTGTTTTTCCTTTCCCCCTAATTCTGATTTTTTAATTTTTTTAGAAAAAAAGTTTCCATTCGAGGAGCTTTTTTCATAAATACTTTCTTTTTTTAGGTCATTGTTTGAAAATGGGAAGTGATCAGTATGTGGATTGCAAGAAGTGGAAAGAGAAGATATACTGGTTGTGCTTCAAGACTGTTCAATTCTTTCATATTCTCACTGGAAGTTTGATGAGCAGCTTGTGAGTTCATTTTTAACTCTTTGCTCTATTTTTACAGTGTTTATTTGTAAACAAATTTTTTTAAGATACCAAGTTTAAATGCCATACATGTCATTATTCTGACTTTTGAGGTGTTTTAATTTCACTAAAAACTAGTCTTACTACTTTGTATGCAAAACAATGGATTTATATACTACTATGGGTGGAATTGAAAGCGTAATACTTGATACCACTGTTTTAACATAGAATGATTTTAAGTTACATTTAGCTCAAGGATGTTAAAAGAAACGGCTAAATTTAAAGTGTCGCGTATATTATACTAATTGTCACGAACTATATATAACGGACCAAATTATTGAATTATTTTCCTAAACTGCCCTCCTACTATGAATGTCAATGGCTTGAATTGAGACCAAATTTCAACAACTTCTCACTGTCTAACCAATAAAGTGCATAGTATCTTTTTCAATTTTTTCCATAAGCTTTGTCAGACCATTTTTTATTCATTTCTTTCACGGTGCGTTTTCTCTGGTTTTTAAACTAATTTATGTCAATCGAAGGTCTATTTTTAATCTCCCATTAATTTCTTGTTTTTTCTCTAGATACAATTTTTTTAACTTATTTGTTCACTAGATTTTTTTATTCATTTATCATACAAAAATATTACACATATAGTAAAAATGATATATTTCCTTACCAATGTTATTTATCGGGATTAAATATTTACCATATAATAAAAGATTAGATATGTAGCATATGCACCAATGATATACTTATTTTATTCATTGATTTTGGGCTAAGGTTGCGTGTGAGGGTAGCCGAATATGAAAATGCTTTACTCTAGATATTTGTGCACACATAATGATTGTTAAAAAGTAATTGTTTTGCCCTATTACTGTGCTTGTGCCAGATGATTATGTTTGTTGAGGCATGAGGTACATTTCAGTCAATATGTGTGTCTATTGTATTATAAAAGTTTGAGCGTTTGCTTGAACTTTTGATATACCTAAAAAAGTCCCATGTATTTTTTTCAATAACAAATGAGTCAAATAAATGTATACTTATATTAGAATTTGTATTTCACCTTTTGAGTGGTAAAAGTTAGACAATTACTGAATAAAATGAAAATATGTATAACTTGGCTAATTACTATATAATGGAGATCTTATTTTCAACTTATTATCAATTGCTGGAAAGTAAATCTTCCTTGTTTTACCTAACAAATGGTCATGTTCTGTGCATTATGTGTTCCTGAAATATAATGTTCATGTTCAGATATAAATTTAAATGTTATACTGTTCTTTAAATATATGTGCAAGCTATATCGAAGAAATTCACCAATAATCTAATAGAGAAGATGATAGGCACATAGGTTTGAAGGGTCCAACTGGGAACGTATGGAATGTCGGGTTAGTAACAAGTGGAGATATGTCAAAAATGGTTGGAAAGAATTCTTCAAAGATCATTCCCTAGTGGAAAATGATATTTTGATTTTCAAATACAATGGCAATTCAGTAATTGATGTGTCTATCTTTGACAATGAAAGCGGATGTGAGAACGAACGTTCATATTTTGTCCAAAAATGTGAGCATGCAGAAACTAGACTTAACATTAAGAAAAGGAAAAGCTTGAAAGAAAGTTCAAGTGACAGTTGTAGTGATTCTTCAACTGATGTTTCAGCACCTCAACTAGTCGAAAAACTATGTTCCGACTGTGTTCCGCTAGAGTTAGATTTCATATCCTTTTCTTTTTTTTGTATGTGTATCATGTTCGTTTTAGCACATTTTATTTAAAAGTTTCATATAGTATCCATGTATAAGAATTTGACTTTTTGGTTAGGGCTTTTGGTTTAGGGCCATAACCAAGTCCTATAATATCTGATTATCGTTTTCCACAAATATTATCAACAATTTTATCACATCCACTATCTTTTTTCAGCATCAACTTGGAATTTTCCATTTTTACCTCGAATGTTACAATGAAAAATAATAAAAATAATACGTTAGAAATTTATAAAAGAAAAAATTTAAAATGTCAATTACACTGTTGTAGATTGCGCTGAAATTGCACTAGTTGAGGTGTTGTTTCGGTATCACAATAGGTGTCATTTTAGCCCTTTCGGTGCATTGCAGCGCCTCAACTATGCAATTTCAGCACACACTTAAACTGATGGAACTTCTGCAACTAAACAGGTGCAGTTTCCACCCCATTCAGTGTTGAAATTGCACCTTTTCTCAGCACATGAATGCGAAGAATAGGAATTGCCAAAGAAGAGAAAAGTGCATAGAGAAAGGAATAAATGCATAATGAAAGAAATGCATATGATTAACGAAACTCGAAATCTTTTTGTTACATTCTTCATTTCTAATTATATGGGTCACAACACCTCACCTACTCAAAATAACTCTTGCACAATTAGAAAACTATTAAAACATTTCTGAAGCTTTAATAGGACCGTTCAATAATTGACCTGTATATTTAAGCCCACTTCTCTTCCATTTTGATTTATTGGGTTGGCCCATTTGATTCTTTTTCTTTGGCCCATAAAAAAGTTTCCTAGCCTTGGACCCCTAGCTCTCTCTCATTTCCTGCTCAGTTCCTACTGTCATAAACACTCTCATCCCTTAAAATATTCATTTTTCCTTTCCCCCTACTTCTGATTTTTTTATTTTTATAGAAAATTAGTTTTCATTCGAGGAGCTTTTTTCATAAATACTTTATTTTTTCAGGTCATTGTTTGAAAATGGGAAGTGATCAGTGTGTGGATTGCAAGAATCGCGCTTCAAGACTGTTCAATTCTTTTAAATATACTGGCCCCTATTTTTACAGTGTATATTTGAATATTTTTAAAGAATTTTTTTTAAGAGACCAAGTTTAATCGCCATGCATGTCATTATTCTAACTTTTGAAGTGTTTTAATTTCATTATAAAGTAGTGTTTGCTGTCAACTTTGTTAGTTCTTGAAGAAGAGATAAAGTTTTCCGGGTGGAATTTATTTTTCAATTTTCTTTGGTGTCCTTTGCAGTTATGTATTTTTGTTTGGGGTAGGTGCTTTTCTTTTATTTGTTTTGGTGGATGGTGGGTGGTGGTTGGGGGACGTGGTGTTTATGCGCATGCGTTTTTGATAAACAATGCAGAGATCACGTTGCGTGGACATGCAGACTTTCTCCTGGTATTGTTCTTACTACTTACTACTTGGTATGCAAAACAATGGGTTTATATATGTTAAGTCAAGTTTTGTGCATGTTTTATATGTTCAAGATCGAGTTGTTTTATACGATTATGCTCTTTATTTCGTAATATTATGTTGATATTTGACTTCTAGGTGATTACGTAAAGAAATGAGCCAAATGAGATGAAAATAAGAGAAAAAGGAGCAGAAATCGAATTAGCACAAAGAGAGCAGCAGAAGACTTTCCTGAATTAAGCGTGCCCACGCTTAAATCCCAGAACGCTTCGAGAAACGCGTTTTCAAACGCGTTTTCTGAAGATTCCTAAAGATCTTTCCATTAAAATTCGGATTTTATGCGATTTCTGTTACCCGAATTTATGGGATTTATTCCTTTTTATTTGTTTAGATTTTATTTCCTTATTTCTAGATATTTCAAGATTTGAGTTTGTTAAGTTTGTTAGAGCCCTAATAAGTTTCCTTTTTGGATTAGGACTCTTTTATTATAAGTATGTGGAATTTTATTCCACAAGACAACTTTCACTTTCTTTTTAATTCAAGTAGACGTTTTTTTTTCCTTTGTGAAAGTTCTCGAATTTTATATTATGATGAGGTTTTCAATTATGTGTTGCTAAACACATAATTCTAGTCGAGGATTCATCAAGGTTTGATTCTTAATATTTGTGAGATCGAATTGTACTTTAATTTCTTCGTTCATCAGGTATTTACTTTTTCTCCGAGCTTTGTTGACAATATATTTCGTTTGATTATTTAGTCTGGCCAATTATTTAATCATTGGAATTATATTTAGCTATTTAGGGGTAACTCCGTGACTGGCTAACCCTAATTTTGTAGCAGTTAGCGACGTTGGTTATGGAAACGTTTTCGATTAGTCGTTATGGGAATTAGTAATCTGATCTAAATAAACCGAGCTTATGTGTTTGTTGGCTAGAATTGGTGTTTTTCTAATACGTGAATGCTATCGATAGTCTAAATCCTAAGAGCTTGTTTAGGGTTGTCTTTTTGGTAAGAGGAGTAATCAAAGAGCTTGTTTTGGTTATCGACGACTTAAGGAAAAACTAGGTTGCTAGAGCTTGTTAGTAACTATAGCCAATATATCTGATAACGTTGAATTATTATTGCATCAGTGATCAAATTGTAGAATCAATACCGAGATAATCCGAAGACTAGAACTTCTCAATATATTAAATTCGAAATCTATTTTAATCTTGCGTTTTTAATTTACGTCTTTTTATTTTATTTTGGTTAATCAAATCCAAAACCCCCCTTTTTTTTAATCGATATTAGTAACTTAGGAATTATTTCTACACCATTCTCGGTGGATCGACCCTACTTGTCACTATTTACAAATCTTTTCGAGTAGGTAATTTATTTTTGTTGTATTCGACACTCACCAAATTTTGGCGCCGTTGCCGGGGATTAGTGCTAATAGATTTATTTCTTGTGTTACTAATATTTTTATTTAGTTTTTTTATATTATTAGATCTCTTCATATAGGTGAATCTCAAATTGAGAAAGGAACTCAACGTCTACAAAAAGAGATCTACAACGTTCTTAGATCCCATGGCTACAGTCGAGAGGACTTTAAAGGAGTTGTGGGCTATGCCAAACATTAACGAGCAATCTTCTTACATTCAATTTCCTACTTTTGAAAGTGATTTTGAATTAACATATGAATTTATTCACTCACTTCCTATTTTTCATGGTTTTGTAGGAGATGATCCTCATAAGCATCTAAATGAGTTCCATGCAGTCTGTTCAGTAATGAAACCAAGAGATGTCAGTGAAGATCAAATCAAGTTTCGAGCCTTTCCTTTATCTTTAGTAGACAATGCTAGGGATTGGTACTATGATTTGTCTTTTGGTTCAATCAAGACATGGACTCAACTGGAAGCAAAATTCATTGAGAAATTCTCCTCTGCCTTCCGTGTTCAAGAGGAGTTATATGGACAAGCTTATGATGGATTATGGGGTGTTCCACAGAGTAATTACAATCCATACTTCAACACTTACAATCCATGATGGAATTATCACCCCAATTTGAGTTATGCTTCAAAACCACCTTACCAAAGACCTCCAGAACCTCCTTTGCCTCAACAGACTCAATCAACAGGTACATCTATGGAAGATATGTTAAAGGCTTTGATGTCTAACGCCCAACAATTTCAGCAAAATACAATCCAATTTCAACAAGGCGTACAACAAATTCAACAAGAAAACCAAAACACTATCAAGAATTTGGAGAAGCAAATCGGTCAGATGGCTACCACTATGAACAAGTTAATGTCTCAAAATTTGAGTAAACTGTCATCCCAGGTCGTCATAAATCCGAAGGAGAATGCCAACGCAGTTATTTTAAGAAGTGAGATTGAATTGAAAGAAGCAGAACCGTTGCAAGAGTTAAGCGTGCCCACGCCTAAAACTCAAAACCCTTCTGCTGAAAATACTTCGAAACACGAGGATGAGAAAAAGCTGGAAAAAGAAAAGGAGCCTGTTACCAAGAAGAAACCGATGACATTTGTGATACCTCCTCCAATTCCTGGTCGTTTTGTCAACTGTAAACAAGTGGATATAGAAGATGACTTTCCAACATATGAGATGTTCGAGGAAGATGAGTTCAGTGATGATGAAGAGGTGGAAGGTGAGTGTAGAGAGAAAAATGTGGACCATCAACTCACAAAACCAACGGAAACACTTACCGAGCAATCGAAGATTATTGAGATCACTCCTCCAAAATATGAGAATGAAGTCACAGAATATGAAATTTTTGGGGAAGATGATAGCAGTGATGATGAAGAGGTAGATATAGAAGATGAATCTCCAACACTTGAAAAGGAGGTAACTTCAAAATGCAAAGACCTTGGTAAGTTTATTATCTCTTGTACGATAGGTGATATGCAATTTGAGAACACTGTGTTAGACCTTGAATCTTCGGTAAATATCATGTCCCCTTCTATTTATGAGTCTTTGAATGTGAAAAAGTTGAGAAAAACGGACATGATTATACAATTAACTGATGGGTCTAATGCATCATCTAATGGCTTTCTTGAGAACGCATTGGTTCATGTTAATGACTTAGTTTTTCCCACTGATTTTTATGTTGTTGATATGGATGAAAATCAATCTAGTAAGTTAGCCCCTCTCATTCTTGGAAGACCTTTTCTGAAAACATCTAGGGTTGAAATTAATGTGCATGATGGAACTCTTACTATGGAATTTGAAGATGAATTTGTGATGTTTAGTTTATATGATTTCATGAAGTGTTCTACTAATGATTGCTCTATGTTTGGTTTAGATGCTACTAACTTTGTGATGCAGCGAATTTTTGAATTTAATGATGATGATCCACTAAAGGTAGCTTGGCATAGTGATGGCTTTGATCCTCTGACTTAAGCCACTTGAGGCATAACTACGTCTAGCCGACGACGTTAAAGAATGGCGCTACATGGGAGGCAACCCATGAGTTTTTCTTTCCCTTATTTAATTGTCTTTTATTTTCAGTTTTTATTTTTTCACAGAAGCGTTTCAAAAGTTAAGCGTGCCCACGCCTAATAATTCAAACCCTTCTGTTTTGCACACTTCAGTTTTTTTTATTCAGATTTATATTTATTTTCAAAAAAAAAAAAAAAAAATTAGAAAATCAAAAAAGGACAAAAACAAAATTGAAATTAGGGATTTCTAACCCTAATTTTTTCCTTCTTCCCCCCCCTCCCCCAAATCGCAAACCCTAATTTCTTACATGCCGTCACTCATCTTCTCACCTTTCACTCGATTTGCAGGATTCCGATCATCCCCGTCGCTCATCCTTACACAACCATGGTAATTGATCCTCCACCTCCACCCATCAACCCTTCACAATTACCATCGACCGAAGCTTCCGTCGATATCAACAACTCCGTCGTAGCCAAATCGACCACCGAGCTGAATCCTGCCAACACCGAGGCTGCTGCCCATTCCATTATTGCCCGACTCGACACAATTAAAGCACAACTCAACACAATCACCGTCCACCCCCAACTGCTCGTCGATCACTTCGGCATCATGACCGAGTGATGTCGTAGGGAAGTCCCCCTCCTTGTTCTTTTATTTTGTTGCATTGCTTGTTATTTTATCGTTTTTACATTGAGGACAATGCATGTTTTAAGTGTGGGGGGGTGGTTTCTCGTGCTATTGTGCTTCTTGGTGCTTTTGCTTGATTATGGCTATGTGAAACAAATTTTTTTCGTTTTCGGCTTTCTTAGACTTTAGTTTGTGTTTCTTTTGAACGATTAGACTTGGATAAATGAGCATGCTTTGATTGAGTTTTCGTGCCACATGAAGTTTGTGTTACGTTCAATGATTAAAAGCGAGCATATGAACGAATGTTTTAGTCGATTACCCTACCCTGTGAGGACTTGTGACATTTAATCGATAATTTACGATATGATCTCTTTCTTCTTGTGTGACTCGCATGTTTTTTGAAATTCTAGAACTTGTTTTGAACCTTGTCAAAATTACACGAGTATGTGCATGATTGAAAATGATAAAGGCATTTAGAATTTAGCCACTTTACCAAATAAACCTACCTTTGCATTATCCCCTAGTTAGCCCACTTTGAGCCTTTTTATCCTATTTTCTTGGTTTACCCCGAATTTGAGCCCTTACCGTTTTTTTTATGCTTCTTCGTTTTACCCGTCTAGAAAATAAGTCGAGCATAGAGGTTGTATATTATTTGGGGATGAAAAGTCAAGAAGATGATGTTTTTGAATAAGTGTGGGGGAAACTCGTGGAAAATACAAAGAGTACCAAAAAGAAAAAGAAAAAAAAAAGCAGAAAAAAAAAATCAGAAAAAAATCCGAAAGAAAAAATAAAATAAATAATAATAAAAGAAGTTCGAAAAAAATTGATGAGGTACCGAGCCCCCGAGAAAGATAGGAAATGTGTGGTATTTGGGTCCTTAACGTCAAATATACCCAATGAGATCTCGATGCTCGATAAAATTTTCAGACTTAGCCACTTTTTCGATCTCTCTTTTCATTCCTACCCCGAACCTTAGCCCCATTACAACCCTTAATAAAGACCTTTTGATTCGATTGTGCACACTCTCAACCGTAGTGGCGACATTGGTGTATAACCAAGCCTATGGAATAACACTAACATGTTGAGATTCGAGCGATACACTTATAACCATACATGAGAGTTGGAGAGTATTTGAGTGAAAATCGACTGAATTTTTGTTTTCCTTGTTCAATTGAGGTAGTTGTTCTAGCATGAAATTATTGTGGTATCGAGAATTTCGATTGATTACGTGTTTCATGCTTTCGAGTTTGATTTTGTTCTTTTGATCACACTGCTGAATTGTTTAACTTGCCGCCTGATACTGTTTTGAGTAGTTTTGCATAGCTAACTTTTGAGCATTGCCCAAGGACGTACAATGGCATAAGTGTGGGGGTATTTGTTAGTCGAGTTTTGTGCATGTTTTATATGTTCAAGATCGAGTTGTTTTCTACGATTATGCTCTTTATTTCGTTATATTATGTTGATATTTGACTTCTAGGTGATTACGTAAAGAAATGAGCTAAATGAGATGAAAATAGAAGAAAAAGGAGCAGAAATCGAATTAGCACAAAAAGAGCAGCAGCAGAAGACTTTCCTGAATTAAGCGTGCCCACGCTTAAATCCCAAAACGCTTCTGCCGAGAAACGCGTTTTCAAACGAGTTTTCTGAAGATTCCTGAAGATCTTTCCATTAAAATTCGGATTTTATGGGATTTCTGTTGCCCGAATTTATGGGATTTATTCCCTTTTATTTGTTTAGATTTTATTTCCTTATTTCTAGATATTTCAAGATTTGAATTTGTTAAGTTTGTTAGAGCCCTAATTAGTTTTCTTTTTGGATTAGGACTCTTTTATTATAAGTATGTGGAATTTTATTCCACAAGACAACTTTCACTTTCTTTTTAATTCAAGTAGACGTTTTTTTTTTCCTTTATGAAAGTTCTCATATTTTTATATTATGATGAGGTTTTCAATTATGTGTTGCTAAACACATAATTCTAGTCGATGATTCATCAAGGTTTGATTCTTAATATTTGTGAGATCGAATTGTACTTTAATTTCTTCGTTCATCAGGTATTTACTTTTTCTCCGAGCTTTGTTGACAATATATTTCATTTGATTATTTAGTCTGGCCAATTATTTAATTGTTGGAATTATATTTAGCTATTTAGGGGTAACTCCGTGACTGGCTAACCCTAATTTTGTAGCAGTTAGCGACGTTGATTATGGAAACGTTTTCGATTAGTCGTTATGGGAATTAGTAATCTGGTCTAAATAAACCGAGCTTATGTGTTTGTTGGCTAGAATTGGTGTTTTTCTAATACGTGAATGCTATCGATAGGCTAAATCCTAAGAGCTTGTTTAGGGTTGTCTTTTTGGTAAGAGGAGTAATCAAAGAGCTTGTTTTGGTTATCGACGACTTAAGGAAAAACTAGGTTGCTAGAACTTGTTAGTAACTATAGCCAATTTATCTGATAACGTTGAATTATTATTGCATCAGTGATCAAATCGTAGAATCAATACCGAGATAATCCGAAGAATAGAACTACTCAATATATTGAATTCGAAATATTTTTTAATATTGCGTTTTTAATTTACGTCTTTTTATTTTATTTTAGTTAATCAAATCCAAAACCCCCCTTTTTTTAATCGATATTAGTAACTTAGGAATTATTTCTACACCATTCTCTGTGGATCGACCCTACTTGTCACTATTTACAAATCTATTCGAGTAAGTAATTTATTTTTGTTGGATTCGACACCCACCAATATACCACTGTGGTCGGAATTGAAAGCATAATACTTGATACCACTGTTTTAGAAGTGATTTTAAGTTACATGTAGCTCCTGGATCTGGATGTTAAAAGAAACGGCTAAATTTAAAGTGTCGCGTATATTATACTAATTTCTGCGAACAATATAACGTACCAAATATTGAATTATTTTCCTAAACTGCCCTCCTACCTTGAATAATGGCTTGAATTGGGGACAAATTACAACAACTTCTCACTGTCTAACCAATAAAGTTGATAGTATCATTTTCCATTTTTTCCATAAGCTTTGTCAGAGCATTTTTTATTCATTTCTTTCACGGTGCGTTTTCTCTGGTTTTTAATGGAGATCTTGTTTTCATCTTATTATCAATTTCTGGTAAGTCAATCTTCATTGTTTTGCCTATCAAATGGTCATGTTCTGTGCATTATTTGTTCCTTAAATATAATTTTCAGATATGAATTCTAAATGTTATAATGTTCCTTAAATATATATGCAAACTATCCCTGAGAAATTCACCAATAAGCTAAGAGAGAAGATGATAGGCACTGTAGGTTTGAGGGGTCCAAGTGGGAACGTATGGAATCTCGGGTTAGTAACAAGTGGAGATATGTTGCTTCTTCAAAATGGTTGGAAAGAATTCGTCAAAGATCATTCCCTAGTGGAAAATGATATTTTGATTTTCAAATATAATGGCAATTCAGTATTTGATGTGTCCATGTTTGACAATGAGAGCGGATGATAGAACAAAGCTTCATATTTTGTCAAAAAATGTGAGCATGTAGAAATTAGACTTAACCGTAAGAAAAGGAAAAGCTTGAAAGAAAGTTCAAGTCACAACAGTAGTGACTCTTCAACTGATGTTTTAGCACATCAACTAGTCGAAAAACTGTTCCGCTAGAGTTAGATTTCATATCCTTTTCTTTTTTTCGTATGTGTATCATGTTCTATTTAGCACATTTTTTTAAAGTTTCACATAGTATCCATGTAAAAGAATTTGATTTTTTGGTTAGGACTTTTGGTTTATGGTTATAACCAAGTCCTACCATATCTGATTATCGTTTTCCAAAAACATTATCAACAGTTTTATCATATCCACTATCTTTTTTCAGCATCAACTTGCGATTTTCCTTTTGTACCTAGAATGTTACAATGAAAAATAATAAAAAATAATACTTTAGAAATTATAAAAGAAAATTTTTTAAAAATCAATTACACAATTGTAGACTGCATTAGAATGGCACTAATTCCGGTGTTGAATTTCAGTATCATAATAGGTGCCATTTTAGCCTTTGTATAGGTGCATTGCAGCGCCTCAACCTATGCAATTTCAACACACATTTAAACTGATAGAACTTCAGCAACTAAACAGGTGCATTTCCACCTCATTTAGGTGTTGAAATTGCACCTTTTCTCAGCACATGAATGCAAAGAATAGGAATTGCTAAAGAAGAGAAAAATGCAGAGAAAAAGAAATAAATGTAGAATAAAAGAAATGCATATGATTAACAAAATTCCAAATCTGTTTGTTACATTCTTCCTTAATACTTATATGGTTCACAACACCTCACCTACTCAAACTAACTCTTGCACAATTAGAAAAACTATTTAAATATTTTGTAAGCCTTAAAAAGCTCGTCCAATAATTGGCATAGATATTTAAGCCCACTTCTCTTCCATTTTGATTTATTGGGTTGGCCCATTTGATTCTTTTTATTTGGCCCATAACTAAGTAAGTTTCCTAGCCTTGGACCCCTAGCTATCTCTCACTTCCTCCTACTGTCATAAACACTCTCATCCCTTAAAATATTCATTTTTCCTTTCTCCCTACTTCTGTTTTTTTTATTTTTCTAGAAAAAAATTTCTATTTGAGGAGATTTTTGGGTAAATACTTTCTTTTTTTAGGTCATTGTTTGAAATTGGGAAGGGATATACTGGTCGCGCTTCAAGGCTGTTCAATTCTTTCAGATTCTCACTGGGAAGTTTGATGACCTTCTTGTGAGTTAATTTTTAACTCTTTTCCCTATTTTTATTGTGTTTCTTTGTATATTTAAAAAAAAAATGTTTAAGATACCAACTTTAATCGCAATGCATGTCATCATTCTGACTTTAGAAGTGTTTTAATTTCATTAAAAACTAGTGTTTGATGTCAACTTTGTTTGTTCTCGAAGAAGGAATGAAGAAAGATGGATTTTATTTTTAGATTTTCTTTGGTGTCCTTTGGAGTTATGTATTTTTATTTGGGGTAGGTGCTTTTCTTTTATTTGTTTTGGTGGATGGTGGTTGGGGGACGTGGTGTTTACGCGAATGCATTTTTTATAACAAATGCAGAGATCACGTCGCGTGGACTGCACGACTCTCTCATGGTATTGTTCTTACTTCTTACTACTTGTATGCAAAACAATGAGTTTATATACCACTATGGGCGGAATAGAACGCATAATACTTGATACCTCTGTTTAGAAGTGATTTTAAGTTACATTTAGCTCTTGGATGTTAAAAGAAACGACTAAATTTAAAGTGTCGCGTATACCATACTAATTGCTGCGAACTATATAACGTACTAAATTATTGAATTATTTTCCTAAACTGCCCTCCTACCATGAATATCAATGGCTTCAATTGAGTCCAAATTTCAACAACTTCTCAATGTCTAACGAATAAAGTTCATAATATTTTTTTCATTTTTTTCCATAAGCTTTGTAAGACTATTTTTTTTTTTTTTTGAACTATGTAAGCTTTTCATTAATTTCCAATTTTGTACAGAACTTTTCCGGGCATACCCGGTCTAAATCAACCTATCAAATTTACATTTCAAAATTGCCCAAATTACTTCAACTAGCTCTTTCGGTGTTCTTCTACTCTTTCTAAATAATCTATTGTTCCTTTCACACCAAATATTATATACCATACTTGCAAAAAGATTTCGTTTCACTCCACTCTTCCCCGTTCTCCCTCTACTGATTTTTCCAACCCATTCCACTACTTCATTCCATGAGGTGTGTTTGCATTTTAGCTTCAGTTTCCCCCAGCTGCTAGCCATTACTTCGGAGGAATAGCTACACCGGAAAAAGATGTGATCCCTTGTTTCCACCTCCTTATCACAAAATAAGCATGTTTCTTCAATATTATCCATCCAAGCGCTTATCCGATCTCTTGTCTTAAGCCGGTTCTGCATTGCCATCCAAACTACAAACCGATGCCGTGCTATTGGTCCCTTCCCCCACACCAACTTTTTCCATGTTACTTCATCCCTGTGTTCAATGATGTGGTTGTATGCTTTGTTTATCGAGAACTTCCCAAACTTCCATGTGTTGTGAACCGCATCAATTGCATCCATAAATATGTTTTTGATTGTAAGACTATTTTTATTCATTTCTTTCACGGTGCGTTTTCTCTGGTTTTTAAACTCAATTATTTCAATCAAAGTTCTATTTTTAACCTCCAATTTATTTCTTGTTTTTCCCTAGATACTATTTTTTTAACTTATTTGTTCACTCAATTTGTATCATTATTCATACAAAAATAGTATACATATTATAAAAATACATTATATATTTCCTTACTAATGTTATTTTTCGCGGTTAAATATTTACCATATAATGAAAGATTAGATATGTAGCATATGTACCAATAATATACTGATTTTATTCATTGATTTTAGGCTAAGGTTGCATGTGAGGCTAGCCAATTATAAAAATGCTTTACTCTAGATATTTGTGCACAAAGATAAATTGTTAGCAAGTATATATATTTTTTTTACACTAATAGCGTGCTTGTGTAAGATGAATATGTTTGTTGAGGCATGAGGTAGCTTTGAGTCAACATGTGTGTCTATTGTATTATAAAAATTTGAGCATTTGCTTGAAATTTTAATATACCTAACACAGTCATATGTATTTTTATCAATATCAAATGAGTCAAATAAATGTAGACTTACATTAGAATTTTTATTTCACCTTTTGAATGGTTAAAGTTAGACAATTACTGAATAAAAAGAAAATATGTAAAACTTGTCTAATTACTAAATAATGGAGATCTTGTTTTCATCTTATTATCAATTGTTGGTAAGTTAATCTTCCTTGTTTTGCCTATTAAATGGTCATGTTCCATGCATTATGTGGTGTTCCTTAAATATAATGTTCAGATGTAAATTTAAATGTTATAATGTTGCTTAAATATATATGCAGGCTATCCCGAAAAAATTCACCAATAATCTAAGAGAGAAGATGATAGGCACGGTAGGTTTAAGGGTCCAAGTGGGAACGTATGGAATGTCGGGTTAGTAACAAGTGGAGATATATTACTTCTCAAAAATGGTGTGAAAGAATTTGTCAAAGATCATTCCCTAGTGGAAAATGAAATTTTGATTTTCAAATACAATGGAAATTCAATATTTGATGTGTCTATGTTTGAAAATGAAAGCGGATGTGAGAACAAAGCTTCATATTTTGTCAAAAAATGTGAGCATGCAGAAACTGAACTTAACACTAAGAAAAGAAAAAGCTTGAAAGAAAGTTCAAGTGACAGTAGTAGTGACTTTTCAACTGATGTTTCAGCACATCGACTAGTGAAAAAAACCTCGTAGGGTTTCTGCAAAAACACCATCTTCAAGAACATGGATAACTCAATCTACTACAAATGGGCAAAGGGCAACCAAGAGTATGTGTCATTGAAATCTCTTTTTTGAATTTTTATTTAACTATGGATATTAAGTTAAGTTTCACTCTTTTTATCTGTTGACTCATATTTCATCTTTTGAACTCCTTTTGATGTAGAAGGTAAAGGAGGTTCAAGTCGTTCATATCATGTGGAACTGGCATCTCGTAGAAGGGCGGTTACCGAAGAGGAATAAAGGAGAGCACAAGAAGTCGCAGCTCAGGCTGTGTTACAAAACGGTTTCACTATGATCATGCGGGCATCACATGTCTACAAAGGATTCTATATGGTATGGTAATTGATACATTCAGAATTCTTTTAAATGGATTTATATATATATAGATATATATGTCTATGATTATCCTTACCTAGCCCAAAATGTTGTTTTGGCAGTTATTAGACAGAGCCATCATAATTACTATAAAGAAAAAAATATAATATATATGTGCCAAAAAGTCAAATATTAATGACTCAATATCAATTTGTTGATTCTTTATATCAACTCAGTAAATTCTTTTGTTCTTGTATTTTTTGACGAGGAAATTATCTCAGTTGACACATTTGATGACAGTTTAGTAGCGACATATGTATGTCCACTCTATTTGTTTTCTTAGTGAGATGATACTAAACATATGTGACAAACTATTAGCATTAACAACTTCAGAAGAATTATTCTTATCAGTAAAATCATTATTGTGGCAAAATAAAATATATATTCTCACTCTTTGTCACATTGAATTTTATAACAAAGATTGTTTTTGGTTTTATTGAATAGAGAATCATTAATCATTTCTAACATCGTTTGTGGAACATCTTGATGCAGTCAATTCCATCTTCATAACAAACCTCAAGACATAGAACTTCGTGTGACCGATAGGACATGGCTCGCCAAATATTACTTTAGATGTTACGGTGGTGGGCTTACTGGTGGCTGGAAGGAATTTGTCTTGGAAAACTTCTTAGAAGAACACAAAATCTTCCGAGTTGTTGAGGAGGTAATTTCACCATCTCCAGTGATGATGATGAAGATGATGATGATGAACATCAAGAAATCTGAACTAAATTTGTTTAATTAGACTTGAATTTCCTTAGTCATATTTTCTTTTGTATTTAATACAAAACTTTCTGTAGTTTATTATGTCATTTCGAACGTGCTTGCTTGAGTCCTTAAAGTAACTATGTTAGAACTTAGTTTTCAGTGAAGCTACAAGTTTTACAAATATATTTTGCCTAGTAATTTTGTGATGGTTAATTATTAGTATTGTACTAGTTTTAACTAGTGGGTTGCATGGGCAATGATCTTTAAAGTTAGAAAACGATCTTGTTTGATATTGAATATTTGAAAATAAATTATGTGAATATTTATAAGAACTAGTAAGAGATACGGGCAAAGCACGTGTTCTATTATGATATATTTAAAAAATAGCATATTTTAAATAAAAATAAAAGTTTGAATATCATTGAATATACAAACACTCTTGAATTGTTTTGAATTCTTGATATCTATTATTTTTTTCTAGTCCAATTATTTGTTCAAATAATTTAAATTTTCATTTCTAGAACCACAAAACATTATTAAGTTGACATTTACTTTCATATCAAGTGTTTCTCAGTAAATTTTGGTAATAGGAAATGCTTGGGTTAGTAATTAAGCTTTATTTTATCATTGTTGGAACAACTTTTCTCGATATATTGAGACTACATATTTTTGGAAATTGATTGTTGTCGCATAAAAAGCAATATGATTTTTCAAGATGCATTTGTTTATGCTTGATGTAGTCAAGAATTTTTATGATATTAATTCTTAATATTGGGGTTTAAAGAAATTCAACATTGAAACAAAATTTAAACTCTCAATGATAGTTCATTAAAAGTCTAAAATATTCCACGTTGGAAAAGGTTTAAAATGTAAATAATATGAAAATAAATTTATAAGGTATAATACTATTTGAAGGGGTAATTAACCATTTCTTCTTTGATCTTGATCGACCTTGTAACTTTCTTTACGTTTTTATTTTTATATTTATTATGCAATTGTTCAGTATTTTTTTCATCACTTGATAGTTGTTGATATCTCCTTCAATATAATTGTTTTGTAACAACTTCTTTGTATACTATGCATCATTATTTTTCCATAATATTCTTTGAGTTCAATTTGAACTAGATCGAATTTATTTTTCTCCTTACTATTGTTAGTCTTCTTTCTTTGTTTCTCCTTAGTAATTTGTGGTTGTAGCATCCACAATAACCAAAAAACTATCTCATTCATCTATATATTTATATTAAGTGTGATAATAAAGCAATACTGATTAGAGTTATGTCTCTAAAAAAGGAAAAATAAAAAGTAAAGATAGAATATACAATACTTTGAAGTTACCACTTGGACTAATGATATGCTTTAATTATGGAGAATTTAACATAAAAATTTGATGCATGTTCAAAACTTTTAATACATGCAATGCCGTCATCATGTACGATATTTAGAAACAACTGATACCTTGAAACAATGAAAATTTTAATAATCATATCACTAATTAACTGTATATTATTTGAATATGACACTAATAGTATGATTATGTTGTATGATTTCTACGCCTTCCTCCTCATTACATATGTACAATTTGAAGTTACAACTTGGACTAATGATATGCTTTAATTATGGAAAATTTAACATATAAGTTTGATGCATGTTCAAAACTTTTAATACATGCAATGCCGCCATCATGTACGATATTTAGAAACAACTGGTACCTTGAAACAATGAAAATTTTAATAATTATATCACTAATTAACTGTATATTATTTGAATATGACACTAATAGTATGATTATCTTGTATGATTTCTACACCTTCCTCCTCATTATATTTGTACAATTTGCACATTCTGTAAATTTTGAAATTGAAAAATACTATCAACTATTCTCTTGAAACAATAATATGTTACATATAAAAAATATATGTACCATATAAAAAATATATCTTCAATGAGCATAGTTCTGTTAGTAAATAAATGAGGATTAATATTAGTATTTCTTTATTAATAATTACACTCCGTCTTTCTTTTAGAAATAAGTGATTGACCAAAATGTCCATTTGATTTTAAGACAAATTTCATGCTTTCTTTATGTATGTATATATATAATTTACAACGTAATAACTCTATGTTTTCACTATCACATTTTTTTTAAAATAAATATTTTATTTTGTTTAGTAAGCTACATAATTAAATTTTTAATGAACTCTAAATAAATCTCATCATGTGAGATGTGACAAATTTCAGCTCATATTCATGATAAAATTTACATAATAATATTCTTTTAAATGAAATTTGAAGAAAACATAACTATGATCTTGATGGTATTTTGTATATGCGGACTTTACTCCTCCTAGAAAAATTGTATCATCACTTCATGAATATTAAAACTGAATTTAAAAACTTTGTTAGACACATAAGAACTGAAACCACAAACTTAAAAAATGAATATGCCTAGTTTCTTGAAAGTTCACAAACCTAAAAAGAGATGAAAATATATGAGGAGAAGAAATTTTATACAAATATTATTTTTTCATAAATATAATGTAATATAACATATGTATAACTATTTAAAAGTATGGATGATAAGAAATAATTTGTATCTATTTACTCTATTTGAAGATTAAAACCTTATATAAAAATTTAAGGTTTAGGGTGTGATAATCAAAAAAGAAGGTGCAAATATCAATTCCTTAAATATTTTGACAAAGAACTTTTCTTCCTAATATACCCCAAATATTTCGTGTCAAATATTCTTTAAGGGTTGTTTTCTTTAAACTTTGAATTCTGATCTTTATTTCCAACTCACCTATTTTGATTGGGTCGTTATTTTTACTTAACTTATATAAATGTGATAATTAAAAAAGTAATTATGAACTTTTAGAGGAATGCTGTGTTATGTAGTCCTCAAACACATTTATTTCACTTACATTTCTAAATCAAGTTTGTTATTCAACCATTCCTAAATTTATATTTTGTATTAGTCTCACTTTAATCTTTTTTGATAATTTTTAATTAAAATTAAGTTTTTAGTTGCACTTTGTTCCCCAAAATACCATTGTATCACTTTATCATTAAACGCCAAAAAAATGTGAAAACTTTTATATTTGCAATTTCACAATCTACCTTATGCTGAGTATTATTATTATTATTATTATTATTATTATTATTATTATTATTATTATTATTATTATTATTATTTCACTAATATAATTTAACATATACTTATAGATAATTTATCATAAAAATAAAAAAATAGTTGATGCAAAAATAATTATTGTTTAATACTCATTAAGTAATTAGTGAATAATTAAAAATTTAATTAATTTGTAGAACCAGTTTTACGTGTTACAAATAACTAAAATTGACTTTTTTTAATTTAAAATAATAAAATAAGTATCCTGACAAATCAGTAAATAATTTATTAACTAATAATAAAATAATATTACCTTTACTTGAGTAGTAAATAATATAAAATAAATGATATTAAAATAAATATATTAATAAATATAATTAAGATGAATATTAAAAAGTGTTTCTTCCAATTGTAATAATACATTAATATTACCTTTTACTTAAGTAACTTACTAAAAAATATAAAAATAAATATATTAATATCCAAACTATATATAGTTCGGTTGAATTTTGTGAGATGAACCTTCTTACATAATAATAAAATTTGAAAGGTCCACTTTTGTCTTAAGGAACTGATAACTAATGAATGCTGAAAGAGTTCTTTCTCATTGAAAGTTAAGCGAAGAGTTCACCAAATATTTTAAAATTGTGAGGTTTAACAAATGTTTTAAAATTGGGAAATAAAATGTTTTTCAACACATGAAAAAGTTGAAAAGTGTAAATCATGTTGTTTTTAATGGTATTGATTCTCAATAATTGGAGGTGCGCTAAACAAATTAAGAAAGATGATGATTTTATTTGTAGCAAGGAATATTTATTCCCAATTATGATAATAAGGGTAAGAAATAAACTCAAAATTGGAAGAAGCTCCTTTTAAAATTTATATAAAAATATGCATATGAGAATGTGTTTCTTTCAATTGTAATATTACATTATTACCCATACTTGAATAACTTGTTATTATATAATATAAAAAAAAAAAAAAATTTATACTACTATAAAAGTATAACTATTAGAATGTGTTTCTTTCAATTATGATATTATAGTATTACCTCATTTGAGTACCTTATAAAATAATATAAAAATAAGTTATAATATTTATATTTGTACTTATACTTCTCTAGAAGTGTGATATTAAAGGATATTTTTTCCAATACTGATATTATATAATACTCTTACTTGAGTAATTTACAAAATAATATAAAAATAAATACATTAATCATATATATTTAAGGATGGATATTAAATGGTATTTCTCCAAATCTGTTTGTTACATTCTTCCTTTCTACTTATATGGGTCACGACACCTCACCTACTCAAACTAACTCTCGCACAATTAGAAAAACTATTAAAACATTTCTTAAGCCTTAAAAGGCCCGTTTAATAATTGGCCTAGATATTTAAGCCACTTCTCTTCCATTTTGATTTATTGGTTTGGCCCATAACTAAGTAAGTTTCCTAACCTTGGACACCTAACTCTCTCACTTCCTACTCACTTCCTACTTTCATAAACGCTCTTATCCCTTAAAATTCATTTTTCCTTTCCCCCTACTTTTGATTTTTTTTTTATTTTTCTAGAAAAAAGGTTTCCATTCGAGGAGCTTTTTTCATAAATACTTTCTTTTTTCAGTTCATTGTTAAAAAATGGGAAGTGATCAGTGTGTGGATTGCAAGAAGTGGAAAGAGGAGATATACTGGTCGCGCTTCAAGACTGTTCAATTCTTTCAGATTCTCACTGGGAAGTTTGATGAGCAACTTTTCAGTTCATTTTTTAACTCTTTTCCCTATTTTTACAGTGTGTAATTGTATATTTTTAGAAAAAAATTATTAAGATACCAAGTTTAATCGCCATGCATGTCATTATTGTGACTTTTGAAGTGTTTTAATTTCATTAAAAACTAGTGTTTGCTGTCAACTTTGTTAGTTCTTGAAGAACAGATGAAGTTTTCTGGGTGAATTTTATTTTTTAATTTTCTTTGGTGTCCTTTGGAGTTATGTATTTTTATTTGGGGTAGGTGCTTTTCTTTTATTTGTTTTGGTGGGTGGTGGTTGGGGACGTGGTGTATATGCGCATGCATTTTTAATAACAAATGCAAAGATCACGTCGTCTGGACGTGCACTCTCTCATGGTATTGTTCTCACTTCTTACTACTTGGTATGCAGAACAATTGGCTTATATACCACTGCGGGCGGAATTGAAAGCATAATACTTGATACCACTATTTTTGAAGTGATTTTAAGCTATATTTAGCTCATGGATGTTAAAAGAAACGACTAAATTTAAAGTGCCGCGTATATTATACTAATCGTCGCGAACTATATAACCTAATAAATTATTGAATTATTTTCCTAAACTGCCCTCCTACCTTGAATATCAATGGCTTGAATTGAGGCCAAATTTCGACTAACTTCTAACCAATAAAGTTCATAGTATCTTTCCCATTTTTTCCATAAGCTATGTCAGACCATTTTTTATTCATTTCTTTCACGGTGCGTTTTCTCAGGTTTTTAAACAAAATTATTTCAATCGAAGTTCTACTTTTAATGTCCAATTAATTTTTTGTTTTTTCTCTAGATACAATTTTTTAACTAATTTGTTCACTCCATTTTTTTATTCATTAATCACACAAAAATATTACACATATAGTAAACATACATGATATATTTCCTTACTAATGTTATTTATCGCGATTAAATATTTAATTACCATATAATAAAAGATTAGATATGTAGCATATGCACCAATGATATACTTATTTTATTCATTGATTTTCGGCTAAGGTTGCATGTGAGGCTAGCCAAATATAAAAATGCTTTACTCTGGATATTTGTGCACACAGAATGTTTAGGAAGAAATTGTTTTGCCCTAATATCGTGCTTGTGTCAGATGAATATGTTTGTTGGGGTATGAGGTAGTTTTGAGTCAATATGTTTGTCTATTGTACTATAAAAGTTTGAGCGTTTGCTTGAATTTTTGATATACCTAACACAATCCTATGTATTTTTTTTCAATAACAAATGAGTCAAATAAATGTATACTTACATTAGAATTTGTCTTTCACCTTTTGAATGGTTAAAGTTAGACAATTACTGAATAAAATGAAAATATGTGAAACTTGTCTAATTACTAAATAATGGAGATCTTGTTTTCATCTTATTATCAATTGCTGGTAAGTAAATCTTTCTTGTTTTGCTTATCAAATGGTCATGTTCTGTGCATTATGTGTTTTTAAATATAATGTTCAGATATAATTTTTAATGTTATAATGTTCCTTAAATATATATGCAAACTATCTCGAAGAAATTCACCAATAATCTAAGAGAGAAAGAAGATGATAGGCACAGTAGGGTTGAGGGGTCCAAGTGGGAACGTATGGAATGTCGGGTTAGTAACAAGTGGAGATATGTTGCTTCCCAATAATGGTTGGAAAGAATTCGTCTAAAGATCATTCCCTAGTGGAAAATGATATTTTGATTTTCAAATACAATGGCAATTCAATATTTGATGTGTCTATGTTTGACAATGAAAGCGAATGTGAGAACGAATAGGTGTCTAGATTGCGCTGAAATTGCACTAATTAGGTGTTGTTTCGGTATCAAAATAGGTGTCATTTTAGCCTTGTTTAGGTGCATTGCAGCGCCTAAACTATGCAATTACAGAGCACACTTAAACTGATGGAACTTCAGCAACTAAACATGTGTTCAACAACTAAACAGGTGCAGTTTCCACCCCATTTAGGTGTTGAAATTGCATCTTTTTTTAGCACATGAATTCAAATATTAGGAATTGCAAAAGCATAAAAAAAGGAATAAATGCAGAATAAAAGAAATGCATATGATTAACAAAACTCCAAATCTGTTTGTTGCATTCTTCCTTTCTACTTATATGGGTCACGAAACCTCATCTACTCAAACTAACTCTTGCACAATTAGAAAAACTATTAAAACATTTCTTAAGCCTTTAAAGGCCCGTTCAATAATTGGCCTAGATATTTAAGCCCACTTCTCTTCCATTTTGATTTATTGGGTTGGCCTATTTGATTCTTTTTCTTTGGCCCATAACTAAGTAAGTTTCCTAGCCTTGGACCCCTAGATCTCTTCCACTTTCTACTAAAATTCCTACTGTCATAAACACTCTCATCCCTTAGAATATTCGTTTTTCCTTTCCCCCTACTTCGATTTTTTTTATTTTTCTAGAAAAAAAATTTCCATTCGAGGAGCTTTTTTCATAAATACTTTCTTTTTTCAGGTCATTGTTTGAAAATGGGAAGTGATCAGTGTGTGGATTGCAAGAAGTGGAACAAGGAAATATACTGGTGGCGCTTCAAAATTGTTCAATTCTTTCAGATTCTCAATGGGAAGTTTGATGAGCAGCTTGTGAGTTCATTTTTAACTCTTTTCCCTATTTTTACATTTTTTATTTGTATATATTTAAAGGTTTGTTTTAAGATACCAAGTTTAATCGCCATGCATGTCATTATTCCGAAGTGTTTTAATTTCACTAAAAATTAGTGTTTGCTGTTAACTTTGTTAGTTCTAGAAGAACATATGAAGTTTTCTGAGTTGCTTTTATTTTTCAATTTTCTTTGGTGTCCTTTGGAGTTATCTATTTTTATTTGGGGAGGTGCTTTTCTTTTATTTGTTTTGGTGGGTGGTGGTTTGGGATGTGGAGTTTACGCGCATGCGGTTTTGATAACAAATGCAGAGATCACGTCGCGTCGACGTGCAAACTCTCCCATGGTATTGTTCTCACTTCTTACTACTTGGTATGCGAAAAATGGGTCTATATACCACTGTGGGCGGAATTGAAAGCATAATACTTGATACCACTGTTTTAGAAGTGATTTTAAGTTACATTTAGCTCTTGCATGTTAAAAGACACAGCTAATTTAAAGTGTCGCGTATATTATACTAATTGTGGCGAACTATATAACGTACCAAATTATTGAATTATTTTCCTAAACTGTCCTCCTACCTTGAATATCAATGGCTTGGAATAAGGCCAAATTTCAACAACTTCTCACTGTCTAACTAATAAAGTTCATAGTATCCTTTTCCATTTTTCCACAAGCTTTGTGAGACCATTTTTTATTCATTTATTTCACGGTGCATTTTCTCTGGTTTTTAAACTCAGTTATTTCATTCGGAGTTCTATTTTTAATCTCCAATTAATTTCTTGTTTTTTTATCGAGATACATTTTTTAAACTTATTTGTTCACTCGATTTTTTTATTCATTATTCATACAAAAATATTACACATATAGTAAAAAGACATGATATATTTCCTTACTAATGTTATTTATCGAGATTAAATATTTACCATATAATAATAGAGCATATATATAGCATATGCATCAACGATATACTTATTTTATTAATTGATATTGGGCTAAGGTTGCATGTGAGGCTAGCCAAATATAAAAATGCCTTACTCTAGATATTTCTGCACACAGAATGATTGATAGAAGGTAATTGTTTTGCCCTAATATCGTGCTTGTGTCAGATGATTATGTTTGTTGAGGCATGAGGTAGTTTTGAGTCAATATGTGTGTCTATTGTATTATAAAAGTTCGAGCGTTCGCTTGAACTTTTGATATACCTAACACAGTCCTATGTATTTTTTTCAATAACAAATGAGTCAAATAAATGTTTACTTACATTAGAAAATCTTTTTCACCTTTTGAATGGTTAGAGTTAGACAATTACTTAATAAAATGAAAATATGTAAAACTTGTCTAATTACTAAATAATGGAGATCTTGTTTTCATCTTATTATCAATTGCTGGTAAGTAAATCTTCCTTGTTCTGCCTACCAAATGGTCTTGTTCTGTGCATTATGTGTTCCTTAAATATAATGTTCGGATATAAATTTAAATGTTATAATGTTCCTTAAATATATATATGCAAGCTATCCCGAAGAAATACACCAATAATCTAAGAGAGAAGATGATAGGCACAATAGGTTTGAGAGGTCCAAGTGGGAACATGTGGAATGTCGGGTTAGTTACAAGTGGAGATATGTTGCTTCCCAATAATGGTTGGAAATAATTCGTCTAAAGATCCTTCCCTAGTTGAAAATGATATTTTGATTTTCAAATACAATGGCAATTCAATAATTGATGTGTCTATGTTTGACAAAGAAAATGGATTTGAGAACGAAGCTTCATATTTTGCTAATAAATGTGAGCATGCAGAAACTGGACTTAACAGTAAGAGAAGGAAAAGTTTGAAAGAAAGTTCAATTGACAGTAGTAGTGAGTCTTCAACTAATGTTTCAACACATCAACTAGTCGAAAAACTATGTTCCGACTGTGTTCCGCTAGAGTTAGATTTCATATCCTTTTCTTTTTTTTGTATGTGTATCATGTTCTTTTTAACACATTTTTTTAAAACGTTTCATATAGTATCCATGTATAAGAATTTGATTTTTGGTTAGGGTTTTGGGTTTAGGGCCATAACCAACTTCTACAATATTTGATTATTGTTTTCCAAAAACATTATCAGTAGTTTTATCAAATCCACTATCTTTTTTCAGCATCAACTTGCGGTTTTCCATTTCTACCTAAAATGTTACAATGAAAAAATAATAAAAAATAAGAGGTTAGAAATTTAATAAAGAAAAAATTTAAAAAATCAATTACACTGTTGTAAATTGCGCTGAAATTGCACAAATTCAAGTGTTTTTTCGGTATCATAATAGGAGTCATTTTAGCCCTTGTCTACGTGCATTGCAGCGCCTCAGCTGTGCAATTTCAGCACAAACTTAAACTGATGGAACTTCAGCAACTAAATAGGTGTTGTTTCCAGCATTTATAGGTGTTGTAATTGTACCATTTCTCAGCACGTGAATGCAAAGAATAGAAATTGCAAAAGAAGAGAAAAAAGCAAAGAAAAAGGAATAAATGTAGAATAAAACAAATGCATATGATTAACAAAACTCCAAATGTGTTTGTTACATTCTACCTTTCTACTTATACGGGTCGCAACACCTCACCTACTCAAACTAAATCTTTCACAATTAGAAAAACTATTAAAATATTTCTTATGCCTTAAAAAACCCTTTCAATAATTGGCATAGATATTAAAGCCCAATTCTCTTCCATTTTGATTTATTAGGTTGGCCCATTTGATTCTTTTTCTTTGGCCCATAACTAAGTAAGTTACCTACCCTTGGATCCCGAGCTCTCTCTCACTTCCTACTCACTTCCTACTGTCATAAACAATTTATCCCTTAAAATATTCATTTTTCCTTTCCCCCTACTTCTGATTATTTTATTTTTCTAGAAAAAAGGTTTCCATTCGAGGAGCTTTTTTCATAAATACTTTCTTTTTTCAGGTCATTGTTTGAAAATGAGAAGTAGATCAGTGTGAATTGCAAGAAGTGGAAAAAGAAGATATACTGGTCGCGCTTCAAGACTGTTCAATTCTTTCAGATTCTCACTAGGAAGTTTGATGAGCAGCTTGTGACTTCATTTTTAACTCTTTTCCCGATTTTTACATTATTAATTTCTATATTTGTAAAGAAATTTTTTAAGATACCAAGTTTAATCGCCATGCATGTCATTATTCTAACTTTTGAAGTGTTTTAATTTCACGAAAAACTAGTGTTTACTGTCAACTCTGTTAGTTCTTGAAGAACATATGAAGTTTTCTGGGTGGATTTTATTTTTAAATTTTCTTTGTTGTCCTTTGGAGTTATGTATTTTTATTTGGGGTAGGTGCTTTTCTTTTATTTGTTTTGGTGGGTGGTAGTTGGGGGACATGGTGTTTACGCGCATGCGTTTCTGATAACAAATGCAGAGATCACGTCGCATGGACGTGCGGACTCTCTCATGGTATTGTTCTCACTTCTTACTACTTGGTATGCAAAACAATGAGTTTATATACAGCTGTGGCGGAATTGAAAGCATAATACTTGATACCACTATTTTAGAAGTGATTTTAAGTTACATTTAGCTCCTGGATGTTAAAAGAAACGGCTAAATTTACAGTTTCGCGTATATTATACTAATTGTCGGGAACTATATAACGTACCAAATATATTGAATTATTTTCCTAAACTGCCCTCCTACCTTGAATATCAATGGCTCTCCAATTAATTTCTTGTTTTTTCTCCAGATAAATTTTTTTAAACTTAATTGTTCACTCGATTTTTTTATTCATTATTCATACAAAAATATTATACATATAGTAAAAATACATGATATATTTCCTAACTAATGTTATTTTTCGCGATTAAATATTTACCATATAATAAAAGATTCGATATGTAGCATATGCACAATTGATATACATATTTTATTCGTTGATTTTGGGCTAAGGTTGCATGTGAGGCTAGCCAAATATAAAAATATTTTACTCAAGATGTGTACAATTTTTGTACACAAAATGATTGTTAACAAGTAATTGTTTTGCCCTAATATCGTGCTTGTGTCAGATGATTATGTTTGTTGAGGCATGAGGTAGTTTTGAGTCAATATGTGTGTCTATAATTGTATTATAAAAGTTTGTGCATTTGCTTGAACTTTTAATATACCTAACACAGTCCTATGTATTTTTTTCAATAACAAATGAGTCAAATAAATGTATACTTACATTAGAATTTTTATTTCACCTTTTGAATGGTTAAAGTTAGACAATTACTAAATAAAATGAGAATATGTAAAACTTGTCTAATTACTATATGATGGAGATGTTATTTTCATCTTATTATCAATTGCTTTAAGTAAATCTTCCTTGTTTTGCCTATCAAATGGTCATGTTCTGTGCATTATGTGTTCCTTAAATATAATGTTCATATATAAATTTAAATGTTATACTGTTCCTGAAATATATGTGCAAGCTATCTCGAAGAAATTCACCAATAATCTAAGAGAGAAGATGATAGGCACAATAGGTTTGAGGGGTCCAAGTGGGAACGTATGGAATGTCGGGTTAGTAACAAGTGAAGATATGTTGCTTGTCGAAATTGGTTGTAAAGAATTCGTCAAAGATCATTCCCTAGTGGAAAATGATATTTTGATTTTTTAAATACAATGGCAATTCAATAATTGATGTGTCTATGTTTGACAATGAAAGCGGATGTGAGAACGAAGCTTCATATTTTGTTAAAAAATGTGAGCATGCAGAAACTAGACTTAATAGTAAGAAAAGAAAAAGTTTGAAAGAAAGTTCTAGTGACAGTAGTAGTGACTCTTCAACTGATGTTGCATCACATCAACTAGTCGAAAAACTGTGTTCCGTATGTGTATCATGTTCTTTTTAGCACATTTTTTTTAAAAGTTTCATATAGTATCCATGTATACGAATTTGATTTTTTGGTTAGGGCTTTTGGTTTAGGGCCATAACTAAGTCCTACAATATCTTATTATCGGTTTCCAAAACTATTATCAACAGTTTTAGCACACCGACTATCTATTTTCAGCATCAACTTGCGGTTTTCCATTTCTACATAGAATGTTACGATGAAAAATAATAAAAAGTAATACGTTAGGAATTTATATAAGAAAAAATTTAAAAAATCAATTACACTGTTGTAGATTGCACTGAAATTGCACTAATTAAGGTGTTGTTTCAGTATCATAATAGGTGTCATTTTAGCGCTTGTTTAGGTGCGTTGCAGCGCCTCAACTATGCAATTTCATCACACATTTAAACTGATGGAACTTCAGCAACTAAACAGGTGCAGTTTCCACCCCATTTAGGTGTTGAAATTACACCTTTTCTCAGCACATGAATGCAAAGAATAGGAACTGCAAAAGAAGAGAAAAATGCAGAGAAAAAGGAATAAATGCAGAATAAAAGAAATGCATATGATTAACAAAACTCCAAATCTGTTTGTTACATTCTTCCTTTCTACTTATATGGGTCACGACACCTCACCTACTCAAACTAACTCTTGCACAATTAGAAAAACTATTAAAACATTTCTTATGCCTTAAAAAGCCCGTTCAATAATTGGCATAGATATTTAAGCCCACTTCTCTTCCATTTTGATTTATTGGGTTGGCCCATTTGATTCTTTTTCTTTGGCCCATAACTAAATAAGTTTCCTAGCCTTGGACCCCTAGGTTTCTCTCAGTTCCTACTCACTTCCTACTGTCACAAACACTCTCATCCCTTAATTCGTTTTTCCTTTCCCCCTAATTCTGATTTTTTATTTTTTTTAGAAAAAAAGTTTCCATTCGAGGAGCTTTTTTCATAAATACTTTCTTTTTTCAGGTCATTGTTTGAAAATGGGAAGTGATCAGTATGTGGATTGCAAGAAGTGGAAAGAGAAGATATACTGTTTGTGCTTCAAGACTGTTCAATTCTTTCATATTCTCACTGGAAGTTTGATGAGCAGCTTTTGAGTTCATTTTTAACTCTTTGCCCTATTTTTACAGTGTTTATTTGTAAACAAATTTTTTTAAGATGCCAAGTTTAAATGCCATACATGTCATTATTCTGACTTTTGAGGTGTTTTAATTTCACTAAAAACTAGTGTTTGCTGTCAACGCTGTTAGTTCTTGAAGAACCAATGAAGTTTTCTGGGTTGATTTTATTTTTAAATTTTTTTTGGTGTCCTTTGGAGTTATGTTTTTTTATTTGGGGTAGGTGCTTTTCGTTTATTTTTTTTGATGGGTGGTGGTTTGGGGACGTGGTGTTTATGTGCATGAGTTTTTGATAACAAATGCAGAGATCACGTCGTGTGTACTTTCAAACTCTTTCATGGTATTGTTCTCACTTTTTACTACTTGGTATGCAAAACAATGGATTTATATACTACTATGGGCGGAATTGAAAGCGTAATACTTGATACCACTATTTTAACTTAGAATGATTTTAAGTTACATTTAGCTCAAGAATGTTAAAAGAAACGGCTAAATTTAAAGTGTCGCGTATATTATACTAATTGTCACGAACTATATCTAACGGACCAAATTATTGAATTATTTTCCTAATCTGCCCTCCTACTATGAATATCAATTGCTTGTATTGAGACCAAATTTCAACAACTTCTCACTGTCTAACCAATAAAGTTCATAGTATCTTTTTCCATTTTTTCCATAAGCTTTGTCAGACCATTTTTTATTCATTTCTTTCACGGTGCGTTTTTTCTGGTTTTTAAACTAATTTATGTCAATCGAAGTTCTTTTTTTAATCTCCCATTAATTTCTTGTTTTTTCTCTAGATACAATTTTTTTAACTTATTTGCTCACTAGATTTTTTTATTCATTTATCATACAAAAATATTAAAGATATAGTAAAAATGATATATTTCCTTACCAATGTTATTTATCGGGATTAAATATTTACCATATAATAAAAGATTAGATATATAGCATATGCACCAATGATATACTTATTTTATTCATTGATTTTGGGCTAAGGTTGCGTGTGAGGGTAGCCGAATATAAAAATGCTTTACTTTAGATATTTGTGCACACAGAATGATTGTTAACAAGTAATTGTTTTGCCCTATTATTGTGCTTGTGCCAGATGATTATGTTTGTTGAGGCATGAGGTACTTTTCAGTCAATATGTGTGTCTATTGTATTATAAAAGTTTGAGCGTTTGCTTGAACTTTTGATATACCTAAAAAAGTCCTATGTATTTTTTTTCAATAACAAATGAGTCGAATAAATGTATACTTATATTAGAATTTGTATTTCACCTTTTGAGTGGTAAAAGTTAGACAATTACTGAATAAAATGAAAATATGTATAACTTGGCTAATTACTATATAATGGAGATCTTATTTTCAACTTATTATCAATTGCTGGAAAGTAAATCTTCCTTGTTTTACCTATCAAATGGTCATGTTCTGTGCATTATGTGTTCCTGAAATATAATGTTCATGTTCAGATATAAATTTAAATGTTATACTGTTCTTTAAATATATGTGCAAGCTATATCGAAGAAATTCACCAATAATCTAATAGAGAAGATGATAGGCACATAGGTTTGAGGGGTCCAAGTGGGAACGTATGGAATGTCGGGTTAGTAACAAGTGGAGATATGTCAAAAATGGTTGGAAAGAATTCTTCAAAGATCATTCCCTAGTGGAAAATGATATTTTGATTTTCAAATACAATGGCAATTCAATAATTGATGTGTCTATCTTTGACAATGAAAGCGGATGTTAGAACGAACGTTCATATTTTGTCCAAAAATGTGAGCATGCAGAAACTAGACTTAACATTAAGAAAAGGAAAAGCTTGAAAGAAAGTTCAAGTGACAGTAGTAGTGACTTTTCAACTGATGTTTCAGCACCTCAACTAGTCGAAAAACTATGTTCCGACTGTGTTCCGCTAGAGTTAGATTTCATATCCTTTTCTTTTTTTCGTATGTGTATCATGTTCGTTTTAGCACATTTATTTAAAAGTTTCATATAGTATCTATGTATAAGAATTTGACTTTTTGGTTAGGGCTTTTGGTTTAGGGCCATAACCAAGTCCTACAATATCTGATTATCGTTTTCCACAAATATTATCAACAATTTTATCACATCCACTATCTTTTTTCAGCATCAACTTGGAATTTTCCATTTCTACCTAGAATGTTACAATGAAAAATAATAAAAAATAATACGTTAGAAATTTATAAAAGAAAAAATTTAAAATGTCAATTACACTGTTGTAGATTGCGCTGAAATTGCACTAGTTCGGTATCACAATAGGTGTCATTTTAGCCCTTTCGGTGCATTGCAGCGCCTCAACTATGCATTTTCAGCACACACTTAAACTGATGGAACTTCTGCAACTAAACAGGTGCAGTTTCCACCCCATTCAGTATTGAAATTGCACCTTTTCTCAGCACATGAATGCGAAGAATAGGAATTGCCAAAGAAGAGAAAAATGCATAGAGAAAGGAATAAATGCATAATGAAGGAAATGCATATGATTAACGAAACTCGAAATCTTTTTGTTACATTCTTCATTTCTAATTATATGGGTCACGACAACTCACCTACTCAAACTAACTCTTGCACAATTAGAAAAACTATTAAAACATTTCTTAAGCCTTAAGAGGACCGTTCAATAATTGACCTGAATATTTAAGCCCACTTCTCTTCCATTTTGATTTATTGGGTTGGCCCATTTGATTCTTTTTCTTTGGCCCATAAAAAAGTGTCCTAGCCTTGGACCCCTAGCTCTCTCTCACTTTCTGCTCAGTTCCTACTGTCATAAACACTCTCATCCCTTAAAATATTCATTTTTCCTTCCCCCCTACTTCTGATTTTTTTATTTTTCTAGAAAAATAGTTTTCATTCGAGGAGCTTTTTTCATAAATACTTTATTTTTTCTGGTCATTGTTTGAAAATGGGAAGTGATCAGTGTGTGGATTGCAAGAAGTGGAAAGATGAGATATACTGTTCGCGCTTCAAGACTGTTCAATTCTTTTAAATATACTGGTCCCTATTTTTACAGTGTATATTTGAATATTTTTAAAGAAATTTTTTTAAGAGACCAAGTTTAATCGCCATGCATGTCATTATTCTAACTTTTGAAGTGTTTTAATTTCATTATAAAGTAGTGTTTGCTGTCAACTTTGTTAGTTCTTGAAGAAGAGATAAAGTTTTCCGGGTGGAATTTATTTTTCAATTTTCTTTGGTGTCCTTTGGAGTTATGTATTTTTATTTGGGGTAGGTGCTTTTGTTTTATTTGTTTTGGTGGGTGGTGGGTGGTGGGTGGGGGACGTGGTGTTTATGCGCATGCGTTTTTGATAAACAATGCAGAGATCACGTTGCGTGGACATGCATACTCTCTCATGGTATTGTTCTTACTACTTACTACTTGGTATGCAAAACAATGGGTTTATATACCACTGTGGTCGGAATTGAAAGCATAATACTTGATACCACTGTTTTAGAAGTGATTTTAAGTAACATGTAGCTCCTGGATCTGGATGTTAAAAGAAACGGCTAAATTTAAAGTGTCGCGTATATTATACTAATTTCTGCGAAGAATATAACGTACCAAAATATTGAATTATTTTCTAAACTGCCCTCCTACCTTGAATAATGGCTTGAATTGGGGACAAATTACAACAACTTCTCACTGTCTAACCAATAAAGTTGATAGTATCATTTTCCATTTTTTCCATAAGCTTTGTCAGAGCATTTTTTATTCATTTTTTTCACGGTGCGTTTTCTCTGGTTTTTAATGGAGATCTTGTTTTCATCTTATTATCAATTTCTAATAAGTCAATCTTCATTGTTTTGCCTATTAAATGGTCATGTTCTGTGCATTATTTGTTCCTTAAATATAATTTTCAGATATGAATTCTAAATGTTATAATGTTCCTTAAATATATATGCAAGCTATCCCTAAGAAATTCACCAATAAGCTAAGAGAGAAGATGATAGGCACCGTAGGTTTGAGGGGTCCAAGTGGGAACGTATGGAATCTCGGGTTAGTAACAAGTGGAGATATGTTCCGCACTGTAGTGACTCTTCAATTGATGTTTTAGCACATCAACTAGTCGAAAAACTGTTCCGCTAGACTTAACAGTAAGAAAAGGAAAAGTTTGAAAGAAAGTTCAATTGACAGTAATAGTGAGTCTTCAACTAATGTTTCAACACATCTACTAGTCGAAAAACTATGTTCCGACTGTGTTCCGCTAGAGTTAGATTTCATATCCTTTTCTTTTTTTCGTATGTGTATCATGTTCTTTTTGGCACATTTTTTTAAAGTTTCACATAGTATCCATGTAAAAGAATTTGATTTTTTGGTTAGGACTTTTGGTTTATGTCATAACCAAGTCCTACCATATCCGATTATCGTTTTCCAAAAATATTATGAAAAATAATATTAAAATAATACTTTAGAAATTATAAAAGAAAAATTTTTAAAAATCAATTACACTATTGTAGACTGCATTAGAATTGCACTAATTCAGGTGGTGAATTTCAGTATCATAATAGGTGCCATTTTAGCCTTTGTTTAGGTGCATTGCAGCGCCTCAACCTATGCAATTTCAACACACATTTAAACTGATAGAACTTCAACAACTAAACAGGTGCATTTCCACCTCATTTAGGTGTTGAAATTGCACCTTTTCTCAGCACATGAATGCAAAGAATAGGAATTGCTAAAGAAGAGAAAAATGCAGAGAAAAAGAAATAAATGAAGAATAAAAGAAATGCATATGATTAACAAAATTCCAAATCTGTTTGTTACATTCTTCCTTAATACTTATATGGTTCACGACACCTCACCTACTCAAACTAACTCTTGCACAATTAGAAAAACTATTAAAATATTTCGTAAGCCTTAAAAAGCTCGTCCAATAATTGGCATAGATATTTAAGCCCACTTCTCTTCCATTTTGATTTATTGGGTTCGCCCATTTGATTCTTTTTCTTTGGCCCATAACTAAGTAAGTTTCCTAGCCTTGGACCCCTAGCTATCTCTCACTTCCTCCTATTGTCATAAACACTCTCATCCCTTAAAATATTCTAGAAAAAAATTTCTATTTGAGGAGATTTTTGGGTAAATACTTTCTTTTTTTAGGTCATTGTTTGAAATTGGGAAGGGATATACTGGTCGCGCTTCAAGGCTGTTCAATTCTTTCAATTCTCACTGGGAAGTTTGATGACCTTCTTGTGAGTTAATTTTTAACTCTATTCCCTAATTTTACTGTGTTTCTTTGTATATTTTAGAAAAAACGTTTAAGAGACCAACTTTAATCGCAATGCATGTCATCATTCTGACTTTAGAAGTGTTTTAATTTCATTAAAAACTAGTGTTTGATGTCAACTTTGTTTGTTCTCGAAGAAGAAATGAAGAAAGATGGATTTTATTTTTAGATTTTCTTTGGTGTCCTTTGGAGTTATGTATTTTTATTTGGGGTAGGTGCTTTTCTTTTATTTGTTTTGGTGGATGGTGGTTGGGGGACGTGGTGTTTACGCGAATGCGTTTTTTATAACAAATGCAGAGATCACGTCGCGTGGACTGCATGACTCTCTCATGGTATTGTTCTTACTTCTTACTACTTGTATGCAAAACAATGGGTTTATATACCACTATGGGCGGAATAGAACGCATAATACTTGATACCTCTGTTTAGAAGTGATTTTAAGTTACATTTAGCTCTTGGATGTTAAAAGAAACGACTAAATTTAAAATGTCGCGTATACCATACTAATTGCCGCGAACTATATAACGTACTAAATTATTGAATTATTTTCCTAAACTGCCCTCCTACCATGAATATCAATGGCTTGAATTGAGGCCAAATTTCAACAACTTCTCAATGTCTAACTAATAAAGTTCATAATATTTTTTTCCATTTTTTCCATAAGCTTTGTAAGACCATTTTTTATTCATTTCTTTCACGGTGCGTTTTCTCTGGTTTTTAAACTCAATTATTTCAATCAAAGTTCTATTTTTAAGCTCCAATTAATTTCTTGTTTTTCCCTAGATACTATTTTTTAAACTTATTTGTTCACTCAATTTGTATCATTATTCATACAAATATAATATACATATTATAAAAATACATTATATATTTCCTTACTAATGTTATTTTTCGCGGTTAAATATTTACCATATAATGAAAGATTAGATATGTAGCATATGTACCAATAATATACTTATTTTATTCATTGATTTTAGGCTAAGGTTGCATGTGAGGCTAGCCAATTATAAAAATGCTTTACTCTAGATATTTGTGCACAAAGATAGATTGTTAGCAAGTATTTTTTTTTTACACTAATATCGTGCTTGTGTAAGATGAATATGTTTGTTGAGGCATGAGGTAGCTTTGAGTCAATATGTGTGTCTATTGTATTATAAAAATTTGAGCGTTTGCTTGAAATTTTAATATACCTAACACAGTCCTATGTATTTTTATCAATATCAAATGAGTCAAATAAATGTAGACTTACATTAGAATTTGTATTTCAACTTTTGAATGGTTAAAGTTAGTCAATTACTGAATAAAAAGAAAATATGTAAAACTTGTCTAATTACTAAATAATGGAGATCTTGTTTTCATCTTATTATCAATTGCTGGTAAGTCAATCTTCCTTGTTTTGCCTATCAAATGGTCATGTTGCATGCATTATGTGGTGTTCCTTAAATATAATGTTCAGATGTACATTTAAATGTTATAATGTTCCTTAAATATATATGCAGGCTATCCCGAAAAAATTCACCAATAATCTAAGAGAGAAGATGATAGGCACGGTAGGTTTAAGGGTCCAAGTGGGAACGTATGGAATGTCGGGTTAGTAACAAGTGGAGATATATTACTTCTCAAAAATGGTTGGAAAGAATTTGTCAAAGATCATTCCCTAGTGGAAAATGAAATTTTGATTTTCAAATACAATGGCAATTCAATATTTGATGTGTCTATGTTTGAAAATGAAAGCGGATGTGAGAACAAAGCTTCATATTTTGTCAAAAAAATGTGAGCATGCAGAAACTGGACTTAACAGTAAGAAAAGAAAAAGCTTGAAAGAAAGTTCAAGTGACAGTAGTAGTATCAACTGATGTTTCAGCACATCGACTAGTGGAAAAAACCTCGTAGGGTTTCTGCAAAAACACCATCTTCAAGAACATGGATAACGCAGTCTACTACAAATGGGCAAAGGGCAACCAAGAGTATGTGTCATTGAAATCACTCTTTTGAATTTTTATTTAACTATGGATATTAAGTTAAGTTTCACTCGTTTTATCTGTTGACTCATATTTCATCTTTTGACCTCATTTTGATGTAGAAGGTAAAGTAGGTTCAAGTCGTGCATATCATGTGGAACTGACATCTCGTAGAAGGGCGGTTACCGAAGAGGAATAAAGGAGAGCACAAGAAGTAGCAGCTCAGGCTGTGTTAGAAAACGGTTTCGCTATGATCATGCGGCATCACATGTCTACAAAGGATTCTATATGGTATGATAATTGATACATTCAGAATTCTTTTAAATGGTTTTATATATATATAGATATATATGTCTATGATTATCCTTACCTAGCCCAAAATGTTGCTTTGGCAGTTATTAGACAGAGCTATCATAATTACTATAAAGAAAAAAATATAATATATATGTGCCAAAAAGTCAAATATTAATGACTCAATATCAATTTGTCGATTCTTTATATCAACTCAGTAAATTCTTTTGTTCTTGTATTTTTTGACGAGGAAATTATCTCAGTTGACACATTTGATGACAGTTTAGTAGCGACATATGTATGTCCACTCTATTTGTTTTCTTAGTGAGATGATACTAAACATATGTGACAAACTATTAGCATTAACAACTTTAGAATTATTCTTATCAGTAAAATCATTATTGTGGCAAAATAAAATATATATTCTCACTCTTTGTCACATTGAATTTTATAACAAAGATTGTTTTTGGTTTTATTGAATAGAGAATCATTAATCATTTCTAACTTCGTTTGTGGAACATCTTGATGCAGTCAATTCCATCTTCATAACGAACCTCAAGACATAGAACTTCGTGTGACCGATAGGACATGGCTCGCCAAATATTACTTTAGAGGTTACGGTGGTGGGCTTACTGGTGGCTGGAAAGATTTCATCCTAGAAAACTTCTTAGAAGAATTTGATGTGTGTGTATTTAATCTTGTGAGTGGAACACAAGGTGAATTCATTTCAGGTACGAGTCATCAGAAGAAGAAGATGATGATGAACAACAAGAAATCTGAACTAAATTTGTTTAATTAGACTTGAATTTCCTTAGTCATATTTTCTTTTGTATTTAATACAAAACTTCATGTAATTTATTATGTCATTTTGAACGTGTTTGCTTGAGTCCTTAAAGTAACTATGTTAGAACTTAGTTTTCAGTGAAGCTACAAGTTTTACAAATATATTTTGCCTAGCAATTTTGTGATTACTAATTATTAGTATCGTACTAGTTTTAACTAGTGGGTTGCATGGGCAATGATCTTTAAAGTTAGAAAACGATCTTGTTTGATATAAAATATTTGAAAATAAATTATGTGAATATTTATAAGAATGAAAATAATATTTGTATATACATTTATAAATTTTCTTTATTTATATAAATATTGAGACAATAATATTTAGAACATATTCTTATTGTTAGATATAGATATGATAGATTATATACGATTGATTACGATAGACATTCTTGTTTAAATATCTGGTTATTTACATGGTTTGTAATCATCTTTCACATAATAATAGAGTTCTTATACATTACATCCATGAACTCTAACACTCATTGTGTAAATGCAAATAACAATATATTATTTTCCAAACTTTAACTTTGATTTGCATATTTTGTACAATAAGACATATCTGTATTTAACTCAAATATGTACACAATCTACAAACAAATAATACGATTGATTTTAATCAAGCTCAGGGTAAAAGTCGGGTACTTGATACCACTGTTTAACTTGTATTTTATGTACATTTAACTTGGATGTTAAAAGAAAAGGCTATATATAAAGTGTCGCCTAAATTATTGATACTCTAGCACATACCTTTTTGAACTAAATAACATACCAAATTAGTCATTTCCGTCTAATTTTATAGCAATTTTTTTATGATTGTTTAAATTATTTTCCTAAATATGCACACAGATATGGCCTTGAATTCAGGGTATTTGAATATTTGTACAATAAGACATCTCCGTATTTAACTAAAATATGTACATATATAAATACCTTATAATTTGTGTATTTGATTAATTGACAAGATATTTCACGATGACAAGATCCACTAAACAACCAAATTTCAGATTGCTCCTTTATTAATTGGATAAATTAAGATATTATACATTAAACGTTGTTTGATTTCATATGCATATACCACTTTTGTATTTTTCAATCAATATACACTAGCGTGTACCCCGTGCTATGCACAAAAAATATTAAAATATTTTCTTATAATAATTACTATTCATATTGTTAATTATTTTTATAAAAACATACATTACAACAAATGCTATACAAAACAAATTAAATTTTAAAACATAATCATAGAAAGGTGAAACATAAAATTATAGAAAGGTGAACGAATTAGAAAACTTGAACCACTCCTGTATTATCCTTGAAATTTTATTTTAATCTCACTTTAATCCGTCAAATTTCAAATACAACTAATTGAATTTTGAGGGAATATTACAATTCCAAGTGTCAATATGGCAGTTATTTAGATGAAAAATACTACAAATGACTATGCATAAGTTGTTATGATTATGATGAGACTCATGTAGAGGCTTAAACCTTACAAATAGCGATAGAAAAATTTAAAACTAATTTAGATTAGTATAGAAAAGTAAATAATAGAGTAAAAATATAGATAGATAATACAATGAATCCGCACCTTCGTGCGAAAGTTAGTCATTAGACTAAAAATAGGAATATATGGATCTAATAAAAATAATTATAAAAAGAAACAATTTAGAAGGATGTGTATTGAACGTGAAAAAAATGATATTAGATATCAAAAAAAAATTAAAAAGATAAGGTTGTAAATATGAATATAATGACTTGAATCACTTTAGGATGATAGTGCTATTAGTGCTTGCGAAATATAATGTTGTTTCAAATAACTTGAAGACTTTAATTTCTTTAAGTAGACACATATACATATGATCATAAATCGAATTAAAAAAATCTTGGGGGAAAATGACAAAACATCTACCTTATTGCAATTTTTATATTATAATCGGGTGAAAAGAATGTGATTTATGTATTTTTGAATGATTTTATATTTTGTTTGTGGACTATACTTATTTGCATTAACATGTCTTTCAGTTTATAGTAGAATTTTGATTGAGTTACCAAATAATATGAAATGAAAATGTATTGAAGATGCTAAAAGTAACACCATTTGATACCAACTATGAAATAGAACTTTCAGAGTCGATCATACAATAATGCCCACTCCTTAAGAATCAACTGCATATCTTAAGAATCAACGGCATATTCAAACTTTTTATACTTGAAAATTTATAAGAAAAAGATATATTTCAATATATATTTTTTTAAATTTTTATAGAACTATAATTTTAGTCATTAATTAGGCATGTTCCTCTGACATTGCTACCACTTACATGGTAAAAAATTAGAATAATCTGTTGTTGTTTTTTGGTTAACTTTCAAGCTTCAAATTAAATCAATTCGATATTTCATCTGTTATACGAAATATGAATGAAAAGATATATTCATGAAATAAAAAAGGCATTGTACGATGTGAAACAATGAAAGCACTCAAATGATGCAAGATCCTTAAAAATTGAATGCACCAATGAATTTAGTTTCAAAGTTCCAATGAAATGTTTAACATATTGATATGATTGATTATATTATACAATTATTTACCAAATTAAAGAACATATCATGCAATTAATTTTACATTTTTTTTCAACCGCCACAAAGTAAAATTAATTGAAATTAGTCATTAGTGAGCTTAACTGCACACCAACATAGCTAGGGAAGAAAAAAATCGTACAATAAAACTAACTTAATTTTCTAATTATCATTTCAATATATATCAATTAAATTATTTGAATAAAGTGTATACGATGATATAATTATAAAATTGAAGGACATCAAAGAAAAGGGTTGGATTTGGAAAAAAGAAAAATAACTTAAAGTTAAAAGATTAAATGAAATGGTTAAGTTGTGAGAGCTGAAAACTAACAAAATGACAAAGATATATTAAATTGATATGAATTTGATCAAGTGAAATATTAATTAATTTTAATACAATTAAATGGCAAACTTCTAAATTTTTACTGGTTACATCATATATGATATATCGATATATATTCATGAAAAGGAGAAATGATGAACAAAACTATAAGATCCTACGTATAATATGATGAAAAGAGACACCAAATAAATAATAAAAAATACATATATGATGAATCCAAAATTATTAAACAAAGATAAATGAATCTAAAGTGAAAAGGATTAAAACGAAACAATGAAAACCAATGGTACAATTGTATGAGAAAATGAAAGGAGAAATGTAATTAACTATAAATGGTATGGTATTTGTTTTGATCAAATTCTTAAAAAAAAAAATAATGGTTGATTTTCATAATCTTAATTTTTTGCTAATGGTATGGAATTCTTAATTACTTTCATTTTTGCAAACTTTATTGATATAAATTAGTCTTTGATCATTCCATAATGACATGTTAAAAATTATTGTATAGAGTAATTTATGCAAATCATAATCAAAATATTGAAGAGTTAAAATTGATTTTTCCTTTTCGGTTGACTTTTTATTACTACCATTAGAAAGTTTCAAAGGATATTGATCATGTGATTAATATAATAAAGCAATATTTAAAAATTCAAAGCAACCAATATTATTTTTGATTATATTTTTAAGAATTTAAGATTCAAGTTAAAATTGGCATTGGTCAACAGACCACTTTGATAAAATATATATAATATTAAAATATGCTTTGTAATCCGAGTTATGTACGATCTACATTAATTTAAATAAAACTTAAATATGTTGCCTTTCACGTAAAAATATTATATATAACTACAAGAAAACATATTTCTACCGACAAAAACAATTGTAACGAGCGTATAATTTATCACAAAAACTAGCTTTTCGGAATAAACCATTGTTTTCATTACAAAAAGTAAAATCTTGTCACAAAAGATATAAAGTTTAGTAACAAAGGTAATATTTCGTCACGTAAAGTAACTTGTCCTTACGCAAAGTGAAATATTCAATATACTAAAAAACTTTTGTGACAAATTATTCATATTTAGGTAACAATTTTTATATTTGTTACAATATGTTAATTTGTAACAAATCTTGTTCCTTACGGAAATAATTTGGTATTTCCTAATATTGGCGGTAAGTTGAGGGCCAAAATTTTCTAATTTTCTAATATTTTTCTTTAAAATTAAAGAAATTGTTTAAAATCTGAAATTAAATTACAGATTCATTTTTGGTTCCTCATTCTTCTTTCTTTCATTGTGGAGCAAAAGGTCTCACTCTCTATCACCCACCCTCTTCCTCCTCCATAATTTATCCTCCATAGTTTAATAATCTAGCTTTATTTCAGTTTCATTATGTTTCTCTACTCAAGAATTAGTCTCTCTTTTTCTCTTTTTGTGTTATGTTCTTTACCTAATGTTTTCCCTAATTTTTTTCCCTTAATTTTGATTCTTGGTTACAGGAGGAAATTGAAGGAGGTTCTACAAAATTGCTGGTGTTTTTTGCACTTGGTATAAGGTAAATTCGATTTCTATAATTGTTTAGGATATAAATCTGAAAATCATCCTTTGCCCTAGCTTCATCCCATGTATTTTGTTTTCATTTTTTTCGGAAATTTTGAGCTAAAAAATCTGATTTTGAAGTTGAGAATTCAAGCCAAATCTTTTATTGAGGAAATGTCATTTGGGTTATTGTGAAAATTTCAGAAACATGGTGATACTTGGAGGTGCAAGGAAGGTTTTTGTATGTGTTTGTATTTTAGTCCTAAAGATGGGTTTAGGGTTGCAAAATTTTGACTCATGTGGAATTAAGGGTTTTTGGAGTTAACCCTTCAATTAATCCTTCAATTTTGACTCATGTGGATGAAGAAATCCATGAAAATACCAAAAATCACTTCAACATTCCAAATTCCCGTATGATAATACTATTCTGCCATGTTTTACTAAAATTCACATATCTCCATGTAGGAATGGAATTTTTGGGATCCGTTTGTTTGGTTGGAAACTAGATTCATTAAGCTTTCTAATGATGTATGGCTTGATCTGTAAATAATTTTCAGTAAAAACAGATAAATTCGTTTAGTTCAATCATAGGAACGAAATAATTAATGACATCTATAAGAAGGTAATGGAATGTTATACGAATATTGTATGATTTTTATTCTTGCATGCAACTTGATATGGGGAAATAACTATATAATGTAGCATAAAATTGAGTGTTTTCTATTACTTCTATTTCAGAGTAGAAGTTAACAAAATGGAATCAAGACTGTCAGAATGGTGACAAATGTTTTTGATGTAAATAGGTACTTTCTAACATCTTTTTTATCAAGGTTCATTTTCATCTTCTCTTTATTGCTTAAGTTCATCATCGGCTTTTACACATATGAGTTACGACAAGTTGGAAAAATATTTCTGTTCTTTGTACATTTTTAGATTTTACTTAGTTAAATTTTGAACATTTGTCTTATATGCAGGTTTTTGAAGTAAATGACCCAATCTCTACGAATGTCTATCAAATTTTGGAAACTTTTATGTGTATCTTGATCACCCGATTAAGCTACTTGGTATTTTGTCATCTATCTTTGTTGTAGTGGGAGCTACTGGGAATAACATATTATTTTGTATGAATCGGGATGATGTCTTTTGTTTGGGTTGTGCTTATAAAGAGACTCAAATCATTATTGTTGTTTGAAACTGGCAGTAACAAATATTTTGACATTTAGATATATATCGTGGTAATATTTATTATGAATTGAATGTTTACATAAATTTTGATCGTCATATGTGATCGTCAAATTTTGCATAGGTGACAAATCATTATTATATTTGATATTAATATTAAAATAATTAAATATTTCATTATTGGTAAGAAAACAATGTTGTCGCGATAGCTATTTGTGACGAACTTGTCTCTATCACTAGTCAGGACAATACGTTGTTACCATAACTATTTGTAACAAAGTTCTTTCAATTATTCGTAAGGACATCAAGTTGTTACTCTAACTATTTGTAACAAAATAATTACTATAATAAATATTTTAAAGAAAATCATAAAATTCACCTTTAGTAACCAAAGTTATCTTTTGTAACGTCAGAGACTAGTTTTTGTGATGATAGATTCGTTACTATACCATCAAATATTGTAAGGAAACAACCTTTGTCACGAATACATTTGTAACGACCTTTAAAATTCGTCGTAAAAACTTCTAGCGTCGGGGTTTACACGACAAAAACGGTAACGAACGTTTTCGTTACCAAAAGTTCTAATGACGAAAATTGCATGTAAAGTGACGAATAATTCTTACGTTAAAATAATTTAAATTTGAATAAAAATTGGTTAAAAAGAATTATAGTTGTTTGAACTTAAGATCATAAACCATTCACATTAATTTAGATTTCCCTAGATATGCTAACAAAATTTAGCATTAACTTTATGGATAAATTATCAACCATTGATTTTTTTCCTGAAAGATTAAAGAATTCAGAATTTCGAAAAAATAATTTTTGACCACAACATAACAGTTTCCAATGAAGGTCTATCTTATTAAACAAAAATATAATTAAAGAAATAATATTGTAGTGTAGATTGTAATTCAAATACGATCGTCACAATTATAATATTATTCTTAACATAGTTCGTATTTATTGATTATCACAATTGAGATAAACCATCATTCAATCTAGGTATTAAAAAGATTTAAAATTCTGAAAAAGTAAAACTGAACTCATTTGAAGTAAAAAATTGGGTCAAACGCCCACTTCAAATAAAAAATATCATTTTGTTAGCTCATAACTCACTTAACAAAATATAATCTTAACACCTTGTACTCGATATGCGTAGTCAATAAATCCACCTCTCAACCACCTATGAAAATAAAAGAAGATTATATTTGTGGGTTGCTAAAACTAAAAGAAGAATGAGTGGCGGTAAAAATAAGCCTTGATATGATGTTCAAAACATAAATGGCTAACTACCAACTAAAATTACAAAATGTGAGAACAATCTATAGGCAAAAGCTGTTGGGATTGGGAAATTCTTCTATTCAACATCAAGACCAGAATTACAATAGGAGGAGCAAACTCTCACACTCAACTATTACAAAAAACCAATCCTCACTAATACACTTCTATTCTAAGTGCATTTCACTCTTCACACACTTTTCTCACTTTAGAAACTGATGCAATTGAACAACATGGAGCACTCTATTTATAGACTAGTTTGGAGACAAGAGGAAGTTGCATCCAAGCTTCCATTCACATGGCAAGAGAGTTTCCTAGCTATCTCCAAATAATCTTTTCCCATGTTTATATGTTGGAGACCTCCTTCCAAGAAGGTGATAGATGCCTCTTGGCAACTTCCAAGAAAGAGGGTGGAAGATCCCTACAAATCTCCCCCTCCACCTTTTTCTTTATTTCTATCGTTCCTGTGATGTTTGATGGCTCCCTCTCGCTAGCAACAAGTATCCATTCGGATGTGGAGTATTTTCTCTGTTGAACTATACCTCGAATAGAACGTCGAACATGAGTACATGCAGCTTCGTCTTCAGATGAAAGCTCCCCCTGCTGAGGAATATCATTACTATGAGCATCATCATCACCTACTGAACCATCACTCTCTTGTTCAGTAGTATCATGCATCTCCTCGTCGTTGAGAGGAATGTTTGATGATACAGGGACTTCGTCTTCTGGAGTATGTTGTTTGTGGATTACTAGAGCACACTCTTGAAACTCGTTTTCATGAAATAGAACATCTCTGCTTCGTATAACTTTTTTCACTTCGGGATCCCACAACCGGTATCCGAATTCTTCATCTCCATATCCGATGAAAATGCATGGGTTTGACTTGAGATCAAGCTTCTGTCTCAACTCCTTGGACACATGTGCAAATGCCTTGCACCCAAACACTTTCAAGTGAGAGTAAGAAACATCTCTTCCTGACCATTTCTTCTCTGGCACTTCAAAGTTTAAAGGAACAGAAGGTGATCTGTTTATAAGATAACAAGCTGTCAGCACAGCTTCACCCCAGAATGGCTTAGGTAGTTTAGCCATAGTTAACATGCAACGAACTTTCTCCACAATGGTTCTGTTCATTCTTTCAGCGACACCATTGTGTTGTGGGGTTCGTGGAACCGTCTTCTCATGTCTGATTCCATATGCGGCGCAATATGATGAGAATTCTCGGGAAGTGTACTCTCCTCCATTGTCTGAACGTAGACACTTCAACTTCTTCCATGTTTCTCTTTCTACCATGGCATGAAATAGTTTGAAACGATCAAACACTTGATCCTTACTCTTTAGACAGTAAGCCCATACCTTTTGTGACGCATCATCAATGAATGTCACAAAATATCTGCTTCCTCCAAGTGACTCCTCTTCAATGGGTCCACATACATTTGAGTGGACAAGACTGAGTAACTCTGAATGGTTCTTCCTGGTAGAACTGAAGGAAACTCTGTGTTGTTTCCCGAATAAACAGTGCTCGCATGGATCTAGGGCAACACCTTTGCCCATGGAAATGACTTCCTTCTTTGCAAGAGTTGTCAGTCCCTTCACACTCAAGTGGCCTAACCTATGGTGCCACAAGTTTGGTGATGTCTCTTTTTCAACAGAATTGAGACTTGGATGACACAACTTTACATGGGTTTTATAAAGAGTACCACAAATATGGCCTCTTGCAACAGTCAAGGAACCTTTAGATAACTTCAACGTACCTTCTTTGAATTGATTATGATAACCTTGATGATCTAGAGCTGCACCTGAGATAAGATTCAATCTAAGATCCGGAACGTGTCGAACATCTTTCAACACAAGTGTGCATCCGACATTGGTTGTTATGTGCACATCACCAATGCCAACAATCTTCGAGAAACTGGTGTTTCCCATCTTCACAGCTCCAAAGTCTCCGGACTTATAAGATGTGAATAAGTTCTGGTGTGGAGTGGCGTGAAATGATGCGGCTATATCAACCACCCACTCAACATCATGAGTACCAACATGTAAACATTCTTTTTCACCATGTGTAACAAGCAATACATCTGATGACAAACTAACCATAGTCGCACCATCTTCTTGGCTAGTATTTTGACTCATCTGTGGCTGCTCTCGTAGAAACTTTCTACAATCTCTTTTCCTATGTCCATAATTACCACAGTGATTGCAATATCCTTCAAACCAAGTATTGTTTTCAAAGGACATACCTCTCTCTTGTGAACTGCCGCGAACTTGAGAGTTTCCTCTATTTTGACCTTGGCCTCTACCTCGACCTTGACTTCTTCCTCCATTTCTGCCTCTCCCTCGTCTGTTAGTTTCTGATATGAGGGCATATGATTGTTCCGTCCCGGCTTCCTTCCTTCAGGCTTCTTCATTCATCAGGGCATCTGTGACCATCTGCATAGTCACCTTTCCATTAGGAGCAGAATTACTGAGAGTGACAACAAGAGTCTCCCAGCTGTCAGGTAGAGAGCTCAAGAGTAGTATCGCCTGTTCTTCATCTTTGCGAACCCATCCGGTGGTGCTCAACTGATTCACGAGATTTTGGAGTTGACTGGTGTGTTCTGACACCGAAATATCACCTCTTAACTTCTGGTTTACTAATCGCCTCATTAGTAACGTCTTATTTCAGGGGGTTTTTGCTTGATACATGCTACCAAGCTTCTCCCATAGTGTGTAAGCACTCTGTTCTTGAGCAATATGGTGGAACACACTATGATCGATCCACTGTCGAATTTGTGCGACAGTTTTTCGGTTCATCTTAGTCCATTCTTCATCCGTCTTTTTATCCGGTTTGGCGCCATTATTCTCAAGAGGATCGGCTAAATCCCTCAAATTTAGCAAATCCTCCATCCGAGGCTTCCACATATTGTAGTTTGTGGAAGTGAGCGCAATCATGGTGTTCGATGATGATTTTTCCATAATAAAACGCTAAAAAATATCTCGTACCTTATTTTCAAAACCGAATTTGGACAAACGGAGCTCACTGTTGAATCCGCAATGGCCGAAAATGGTAGGAACCGATCTGACCTTGTCCAAAACCGGTCTGAAAAAGGGTTGAACTGGGATTCACAAATACGATCCGGTTCGGTCCGGTTCAAGCAGCAGCCCAGTGTGCAGACACGCAGGCGGATGATGTGGCAGATGACGTGGTAGATGATGTGGTGTTGACATGTCACCAACACAGGCAGATGGCATGGCAGTGACGTGGTGCTGACGTGGCGCTGACGCAGGCAGTGACGTGGCATTGACGTGTCGCTGACACAGGTAGTGACGTGGTGCTGACGTGTTGCTGACGTAGGCAGTGACATGGCACTGCCGTGGCTGATGACGTCAGTTTCCTCCCTGGACTGCGCGTGCAGAGCGTGATGACGCAGACAGATTTCCTCCGGCGATTGGGAGGCGCGTACGGCAGCTTCCGGTGGCCAAAATTTTCCCCAAAATACCAGTTTTCTCCTCTCGACGAGACGAATCAAACGGTATAGTCAGATTGCAATTCCGAGCAAAACTGAAAAACTCGATTTTTCAAACAGTAGAAGTTTATCTGAAAAATTCTGGGAAAAATATCAAAACCTCAACCAGGCTCTTGATACCACTTGTTGGGATTGGGTAATTCTTCTATTCAACATCAAGAACAGAATTACAATAGGAGGAGCAAACTCTCACACTCAACTATTATAAAAAACCAATCCTCACTAATACACTTCTATTCTAAGTATATTTCACTCTTCACACACTTTTCTCACTTTAGAAACTGATGCAATTGAACAACATGGAGCACTCTATTTATAGACTAGTTTGGAGACAAGAGGAAGTTGCATCCATGCTTCCATTCACATGGCAAGGGAGTTTCCTAGCTATCTCCAAATAATCTTCTCCCATGTTTATATGTTGGAGACCTCCTTCCAAGAAGGTGATAGATGTCTCTTGGCAACTTCCAAGAAAGAGGGTGGAAGATCCCTACAAAAGCATGTATAAAAGTAAAAGATAGTTATGTAGGTACTTTTAACAGGCGTAGGCATATGCTTTACATGTATCTAGTTTATCAAAAACATAAAAAGGAAAAATGACATGTTTCATACGACACAAAATAAGAGGAAAAACTAAAACAAAAAAATGTGGAAATAAAAATTAAATAAGCTCTTCACCAATAATCTAAGCAATAATATGATATACAAAAAATATAAAATAATAGTTGATTAATAATGAATGGGAAAATAAAACCTATTGTTTAAATATAATTAAGAAAAAAGTTCACCATACCTTCAACGATTCTGGCTTTTTCTCTCTACATGTAGGCTGTAGCTTATGTTGTATAATCCCAAAAGTATGGATAAGAATTTTTTATAGAGTTTTTGGTTTTTGCCATTTACTCAAAAGTTTGTTTTCTTTTTTAAAACAATAGAAAATCAATGCATAGTAAGTATTACAAATTGATAGCCGAGATTTGCACATTCCATTCAAGCCTAATGTGAACGTAAGTCAATTTAAGTGTGTGTACAGTACAAATTTGTAATTCTGAAAATCGAGAAACACAAAAATTGTGACAAATGAAATTTATATAGATCAAAAATACAATATGGGGTACAAATCTCGATTCTAATCCTCTGATTCTTCCTTCAGAATTTGTTGACTTGAATATTGGAGTTGACTTTGCTTCTTTGATCTTCTCCAATGTTGTGATATGGGCTGTGTTACCCAATGGGCTTGTTATTATGGGCTGAGATCAAGTATTGTTTAAACAGCAGTATCTTTGTTATGTTTGTTAGATGGAGCCTCTAAGGGCTTATTAGTCTTTTCATATATATATGTTATATAGAGGCTATTAGTGTTAGAGTTTCGTAGTTAGTTTTCTTCTTTTTCACTTTGGATAATTGTTGGACAGAGAGGGTTTTTCTCTCATCTTCCTTTTCATAATAAATATATATTTCATATTCTAACATGGCACCAGAGCCATTCGATTCTATTTCTGGGTGTGTCTTCCGCATTGCCATCTCGATTTAATTGGGCATCTGCTCTCATCTACTGCTGTTGATTGGTTCTTGATTCACAACCTGTCAAGATTGTGTGTGAATTCTTTTCTTGAAGATTCTTGCGATCAACCATGGCCAGTTCAGAATCAGGGAGTCTCACTGTATCAAATCAGGTAAAAATCAACTTCAATGATCCCCTATACATACACCCCTCCTACTCTCCAAATATAGATTTGGTCTCTGAACCATTAAAAGGGAGTGAGAACTATAAAATCTGGAGTAGGGAAATGTTAGTGGCTTTAGAAGAAAAAAATAAATTAGGGTTCATTAATGGTACTTGTACAAAACCTGATGAAGATTCCCCTAAATTGTTCCACTGGAGAAGATGTAATGCCCTAGTTAAAGCCTGTATTACGAGGTTGATTTCTAGGGAGTTAGTGCATGGTGTGGTTTAATGTGAGTATGCAGAAATCATTTGGAAAGATTTAAAATAGAGATATGATAAGGTTAATGGGGCTAGGATGTATGCCTTATACAGACAGATCAACACTATATCTTAAGGTTCAAAATCTGTGACAGAATACTATTCTACCTTGAGACAACTATGGGATGAATATGAATCCCTTATTCCATCTCCCCTCTACAGTGGTTACTAAGGAATATTCAGACTTTTGTAATCAACTAAAGATGATGACATTCTTGATGGGACTCAATGAATGCTATGGGCATATAAGATCTCAAATTTTGATGATGTGCCCTCAACCCTCACATAGTCAGGTTTTCTCCCTTGCAAGTAATGAGGAAACTCAAAGGGGTATAGGTGTTAGAGAACCTGGACAAGACTCCACTTCTCTTTTAGCTAATACCTCAGTCAAGTCCAATCCTACATCAGGAAATGACACTTTTATCTGTGAAGTGTGTAATTATAAAGGGCACACTAAAGAAACTTGCTATAGGGTATTTGGATATCCTCCTGGTAGAGGGAAAGGGGGCAGAAATGGTTCAGGAAGAGGTGGTGGTAGAAACTCCTTCAATAATCAAGGAAGATGAAACAATGGTAACAGAAACAGTAGCACTTATGGTGTAAACTTCAATATCAACAATGTCTCTGGAGATTCTAATGCCTTAGGTCAGCAACAAGGCCAAGATAACAGGAACTCAGATGATACTTCCTATCAATCTGCTCCAAGTCTTACACACGCTTAGTATCAGCAATTGATACAGCTTATTAATGCCAATGGTGATAGACAGAATACCAATTATCAGGCATCTGCCAATCTAGCAGGTATGTGTGTTCAAACAAATAACTAAACCAATAATCAGTATATCACTTCTAATGTTCATAAGACATGGATCTTGGATTCTGGAGCTAACCAACATATTACATATGATTCTAGTCTTTTTGAACATGCTACTAAGTGCACTGAACACACTACTGTGAAACTTCCTAATGGTAATATCAGTCTTGTTACACACATTGGTACTATCACTCTTGCTAATACTCTTACACTATCTGATGTGTTTTTTGTTCCTGATTTCAATTACAATCTTATATCTGTGTCTAAGTTAGCTAAGGACAATCAATGTGGAGTAAGTTTCTATCCTAGTATTTGTGTGATACAGGAAACTTGGAGTGGATTGGTGAAAGGGATTGGTAAACAGTACAATGGGCTATACTTCTTGGATACTATCTGGAAAGAAAAGTTGTCTGATACAAATAGAATAGAATCTTCTTGTAATAATGTGACTTCTGATGGGACACATACTGTTAAGCCTTTTGATAAGAACACTTTATGGCATTATAGACTTGGAGATTTGTCATATTCTAGACTTAGTTCCTTAAATCAGTTAAGTCTTGATGCTAATAACAATAAAATGTTTTGTCCCATTTGTCCTCTTGCTAAACTTACAAGGAATGCTTTTCCTATCAGTACTTCAAAATCTGATTTTCCTTTCCAACTTATTCATGTGGATGTTTGGGGCCCATATAAGGAGCCTACTTATAATCAAGAGATGTATTTTTTAACTATTGTAGATGATTACTCTAGGTTTGTGTGGATTTTTCTAATGAAATACAAATCTGAGGTAGCCCTAATCTTAAGAAGTTCATTGTTCTGGCTCAAAATCAATTCAACAGAACTGTTAAAGTAGTAAGAACTGATAATGCTCTTGATTTTTTTTAACTTTGGGTGCACCACTATGTTTGAATCTTTTGGTATTGTGCATCAAAGTTCGTGTAGTTATACTCCACAACAAAATGGGTTGGTGGAGAGGAAACATAGGCATATTCTCAATGTTGCAAGAGCTTTGAAATTTCATTCTCATATTCCATTAAAGTATTGGGGTGACTGTGTTGTGACTGCTGTTTACTTGATAAACAGGACTCCTTCTGTCATTCTTGATAATAAAACTCCTTATTTTATGTTAAACAAACAGGAACCTAATCTGAATCATTTAAGGATTTTTGGATGTTTGTGTTATGCATCCAGGTTACCTATTCAAGATAAGTTTCACACTAGAAGTAAGCCTTGTGTGTTGCTAGGTTACTCTTTGACTAAAAAGGGGTATAAGTTGTTAGATCTGACATCTAAATCATTCTTTGTTTCTAGAAATGTTGTGTTTTATGAAGCTATTATACCTTTTGCTATGAATAATTCTGATCAGAATTCTGCTGCTTCTGCTTCTCAATTCTTATCTCATGAACCTCGGTTATACTATGATGATATTATATATCCTTATAGTTCTAACATTGATCATATTGTTGAGTCTGAATCTGCTCCTGTCAATATCACTGCTGAATCTGCTCCTGTCAATACCATTGGTTCTCAAAGTAACCATCCTACAGAAGAACACCAAATTAGAAGGTCTGCTAGAACTCCTAAGTTACCTAATTGGTCTAAGGATTACATAGCTCCTTCTCTTATAGAAGATACTGCTTCCAATTCTTCCAGCTATCCTATATCAAATTCTGTTCAATATGGTACTGTTTCCAGTAAACATAAAGCCTTCTTAACCTCTATAGCTTCTGAACAAATACCTAAGAATTACTCTGCTGCCTCTAAATTGCCTGAATGGAGAGAGGCTATGAAAAAAGAAATTAGTGCTCTAGAGGTTAATCAGACTTGGAAAATAGTAGATTTACCTGCAGGGAAGCAACCTATTGGATGTAGGTGGATATACAATACCCCCACACTTAAGCTATTGCACGTCTCGGGCAATGTTTGACATTTGGGCAACGCAAAATCAACAAACTTCAAACACTTGATCAAGTAGAGGTATATGAACCAAAGGACAAAATCGAGAATGTTAAGTTGACACATGCAAATATCAAGGAAATCAATGCCACAATGAACCAAAAACCAACATAACAATCTCACTTCGAAAAATAAAAATGCACGAATTTAGATGACCATTCTCTCAATCCTCTCAAATCACTCGTGTATAGGGTATTTCGTGTATCGCTCAATTCTTAACATGTCAATGCGATCCCATAAGCTTGCTTATACACCAAAATCGCCACTACTATCGAAAGTATGCACAAACGAATCAAAAGGTCTTTTATTCAAGGTTGTAATGGGGCTTAGAGCTCGGGGTAGGAGAAAAAAGGTAATGAAAAGCTAAGTCCATAAATTCGAAGAACATCAAGACGCTATGGGGTAATTCTAGCAATAAGGACCCAAATACCTTTATTTTCATCTTCTCTCGCGACTCGCTTCATCATTTTCCTTTTCCTCAAATTTTTTTTTTCTTCGAACTTTTTCGAACTTGTTCGATTTTTTTTTTTTTTCAATAAACACTCTTTTTATTTTCTTTTCTTCCGAGGTCCCCCACACTTAATCAAAACACAATGTCGTCCTTAATTCCCAAACAAATGTAATGTTCTTGATGTTCGACTCATTTTGTGGATGGGTAAAACAAAGAGGTATACAAAAAATGGTGAATGCTCAAAGTTCGGGTTTTCAAAACAACAAATAGGCTAATAGGCTCAAGTGGGCTTACTAGGGGAAAATAAAAAGGGTAGGTTCATATGGCTAAGTGGCTAAATCCTAATGCCTTTATCATTTTCGAATATGCACACAATCATGTAACCTTGAAATGGTTTAAAGCAAGTTCTAAAACACGCACTAATCATGCAAGATTCACACAAGAAAGAAAAATTCACATGCATATGCAATCAAATCAAGGCTTCAAAAAGCTCACATGGTGGGGTTGGTCGAACTAAACGTGCAATTCTATCGTTCTCATTCAATGTCGTGCTAGCAATTGAAATTCATACGACACGATAATCCATCAACACGCACACGGTCAAGTCAAACAAACTAGACTCGGTCAACCAATTAACGAAAATTATACTCTACAATCACAAAGCGAAAGAAATTTTGAAAAATTTTATTGCCCCAAAAGTAAACAAAAACCAAAGAACATATGCCCAAATTTAAACAAAACCAGAGAACATGCAAAGCAAATGGAAATCATCCCCCCACACTTAATATAAACATTGTCCTCAATGTATAGCATAGAAAAACCGACAAAGCATAAGCGTGAAAAACAAAAAGTGGAAGGATGACTTCCCTGGGCATCACTCGGTCGTGATGCCGAGGTGTTTTCGGTGGCGTCTGAGGCAGAGTGTGATTTTGATGGCGTCAAATAAGCTTCAACATTGTGGATGGAGGTCAAGGGGCAGTGCCCTTTTACGACGAGATACCGAAGGTTTTGATGAATCAATAGCAAGTGGTGGCGAAGCACTAGATAACAAAGTAGTGGTTGTGGTTTTACGCCGCTGCGTGTAGTCGCCGGTTCAGAGGCTTCAGTAGGTAAGTTTAAGGCGGGCGGCGATGGTGGAGGTCTTGTTTTCGTTTTTGTTGTGCGCCCCCTGATGTCAGAGATAGAAGTGATGACTACGGTGGTGTACGACGGCGTGAGGTGGTGCTGCAAAAGAAAAACGATCGAAGAAGAAGGATGATTAGAGGTGGCAACGTGATTAGGGTTAGGAAAAAAAAATTGGGGGTTTTGTATTTTGAAAGATTTGGAATAAAAAGGGGTTAAGGAAAAAATATTTTTGTTATAAGGAAATACATATATAAATATATTTATTTCCTATTTTTGTTTTTTCAATTTTTTTTTTTTGGATTTTATGATTTTTCGATTTTTTTGGAATTTTTGAAAGAAAAACAAAAGAGAAAACAGGGGACGAAGCAGAAAGCTCACCAATTTTAGGCGTGACCAGAGTGGTCACGCTTAATTTTGGTGATCTTTCTGCTTTTAAGCAGAAAAAAAAAACTTAAAATCAAAATGCGAAAAATTAAAAACGAGCATTGGTTGCCTCCCAAGAAGCGCCATTCTTTAACGTCGTCGGCTAGACGTAGTTATGCCTCAAGTAGCTTAAGTCGGAGGTTCAAAACCATCACTATGCCAAGCTACCTTTAGTGGGTCATCATCATTAAATTTAAAAATTCGCTGCATCACAAAGTTAGTAGCATCTAAACCAAACATAGAGCAATCATTAGTAGAACATTTAATGGAATCATATAAATTAAACATCACAAATTCATCTACAAATTCCATAGTAAGAGTTCCATCATGCACATTAATTTTAGCTCTAGATGTTTTCAAAAATGGTTTTCCAAGAATGAGAGGGGCTAACTTACTAGATTGATCTTCATCCATATCAACAACATAAAAATCAGCATGAAAAACTAAGTCATTAACATGAACCGATACGTTCTCAAGAAAGTCATTAGTAGATGCAGTAGACTCATCAGTTAATTGAATAATAATGTCCGTTTTTCTCAACTTTTTCACATTCAAATATTCATAAATAGAACGAGACATGACATTTACAGAAGATTCAAGGTCTAGCATAGTATTCTCAAGTTGCACATCACCTATCGTACAAGAGATAATAAACTTACCAGGGTCTTTGCATTTTGAAGTTACCTCCTTTTCAAGTGTTGGAGATTCATCTTCCATATCCACCTCTTCATCGTCACTGATCTCATCTTCCCCAAAAATCTCATATTTTGTGACTTCATTCTCATATTTTGGAGGAGTGATCTCAATAACTTTAGAATGCTCGGTAAGTGTTTCCGTTGGTTTTGTGAGTTGATGGTCCACATTTTTTTCTCTCGACTCACCTTCCACCTCTTCATCGTCACTGATCTCATCTTCCTCAAACATCTCATATTCTCTAAGAAGCTCATATTCCCCAAAAATCTCATATTCTGTAAGAATCTTATATTTTCCAACTTCCTTCTCATATGTTGGAGATTCATCTTCTATATCCACCACTTGTTTACAGTTGGCAAAACGACCAGGAAATGGAGGAGGTATCACAAATGTCATCGGTTTCTTCTTGGTAACAAGATCTTTTTCTTTTTTCAGCTCTTTCTCGTCTTTATGTTTCGATGTGTTTTCAGCAGAAGGGTTTTGCGTTTCAAACATGGGCATGCTTAATTCGTGAAAAGGTTCTGCTTCTTTCAGTGCTTTCCCACTTCGTAAGGTTACTGCATTGGCGTTCTCCTTCGGGTTTACAATGACCTTGGACGAAAGTTTGTCCGAATTTTGTGACACCAATTCGAATTGTTGAGTTTGTTGTATGCTCTATTGAAATTTTTGGGTACTTTGCTGCAATAGTTGAGTGTTAGCAACCAGTGTTTTAATCATATCTTCCAAATATGTGCCTAATGGTTGCGTCTGTTGAGGAAACGGTGGGCCTTGTTGTTCGCAATAGCTAGGAGATCGTGGGGCGTAGCTCAGATTGGAGTGATAACTCCATCCTGGATTGTAAGTGTTGATATATGGATTGTAATTGCTACGTGGAACACCCCAGAATACATCATAAGCTTGTCCATACAAGTCCTCTTGAACACGGAAGGCGGAGAAAAATTTTCTCTATGAATTTTGCTTCCAGTTGAGTCCATGTCTTGATTGAACCAAAAGACAAATCATAGTACCGCATGAAATTTGATTTGATCGTCAGTGACATCCCTTGGTTTCATTACTGAACATACCGCATGGAACTCATTTAGATGCTTATGAGGGTCATCTCCTACAAAACTATGAAAAATAGGAAGTGAGCGAATAAATTCATCTGTTAAATCAAAATCAACTTCAAAAGTAGGGTATTGAAAGTAAGAAGATTGCTCATTAATGTTTGGCATAGCCCACAACTCCTTTAAAGTCCTCTCGACTGTAGTCATGGCATCTAAGAACGCTGCAAGATCTCTTTTTGTAGACGTTGAGCTCCTTTCTCAATTTGAGATTCACCTATATGAAGAGATCTAATAATACAAAAAAACTAAACAAAAATATTAGTAGCACAGGAAATAAATCTATAACACCGTTCCCCGGCAACGGCGCCAAAATTTGGTGGGTGTCGAATCCAACAAAAATAAATAACCTACTCGAAAAGATTTGTAAATAGTGACAAGTAGGGTCGATCCACAGAGAATGGTGTAGAAATAATTCCTAAGTTACTAATATCAATTAAAAAGGGGTTTTGGATTTTGATTAACTAAAAATAATTTGAAAACAATTTAAACGTAAATTAAAACGCAAGCAAAAAGGTAAATTTCGAATTCAATGAGAGATGAGATTCTAGTCTTCGGATATTTCGGTATTGATTCTATAATTCGATCATCGATTGCAAATAAAATAGTTCAATGTTCTTAAATAAATTAGCTATAGTCGTCAACAAGCTCTGACGACCTCGTTTTTCCTTACGTCTTCGATAATCAAAACAAGCTCTTTGATTACTGCTCTTATCAATAAGACAACCCTAAACAAGCTCTTAGGATTTAATCTACCGATAGCATTCAAGCACTAGAAAAACACTAATTCCGATCAATAAACACACAAGCTCGGATTATTTAAACCGGATCACTAATTTCCATAACGACTAATCGAAAACTTGTCCATAATCAACGTCGCTAACTGCTACGAATATTACGGTTTACCAAACAATTACGGATTTGAGTCCTAATTAGCTAAATACAATTTCAAAGATTAAATAATTGATCAGGTTATCTAACCTATTGAAACATATTATCAACAAGGCTCGGAGAAAAAGTAAATACTCAAAGAACAATGAAGATAAAAGCACAAGCAATCTCACGAAATTAAAAGAAATCAAACCTTAAAATCCTTTGACTAGAATTATGTGTTTAGCAACACATATTCGAGAATCGTCTACAAAGTTGAATAATCCGAAATTCCCCAGAGAAAGAAAAACGTGAATAGTAGAATAAAAGATGGAATGTCTTTGTGGAATAATATTCCACTTATTTAAACCTAGAGAATCCTATCTAAACAAGGAAACAAATAAAAGATAGGATTTTAGGAATCCTATTCCAACTAGGATTGTTCAAAACAAGGAAATAAAATTCTAAACATAAAGGAAAATAAATCCCAACATATTAGGGAACTAAAAACGTGCATCCAAAGTCAAATCCAGCTGAAAAGTCGAAATCTTGAATTTTTCTTCGTCCCAGGACAGAAAGCTCGCATGTTTTGGGCGTGACCAGATGGTCACGCTTAATTCTGGTAACCTTTCTGCTTCCATCCATTTGCAAAGTCAATCTTATTCGTTTTTCACCCCTTTTTGTCATCTTTTCATTCCATTCTCATATAAATACCTAGACATGACAATAGAAGCACAAACCTATGAAATATGGACTAAAAACATAACAAACGATGCAATATAAAACATACGAAACGTGTATAAAATACACGTTAACAGATATACACTATCAAATATAAGAGTGATGGCTCTCTTGAAAGGCACAAAGCTAGATTGATGGCCAAGGGACTCACTCAACAAGAAGGGGTAGATTACTCTGAGACATTTGCACTTGTGGCCAAACATGTAACTGTAAGAATTGTTATTGCTTTAGATGCTATTTACAATTGGCAAATTTTTCAAATGGATGTCACTAATGCCTTTTTGCAAGGTGACTCGAATGAAGAAATATACATGCAGATTCCTCCAGGATTTGGCACACATGGTTCAGGTAAAGTATGCCAACTTCTGAAATCACTCTATGGGCTTAAACAAGCACCTAGGTAGTGGAATCAGAAGTTTAGTCTTGCTTTATTTGATTTTGGATTTATACAATCAAAGCATGATTATTCTTTGTTTATAAAATCCATGGGGAGTGATATGGTTGTTCTGTTAGTTTATGTTGATGATATTTTAATCACAGGGAACTCCTTAAGTATGATTCAAGAATGCAAAGAACATTTGAGTAAGGCTTTTCATATGAAGGACTTAGGAGATTTGAAATATTTTCTTGGCATTGAAGTGGCTAGGTCTAGTTCAGGGATATGTTTAAATCAAAGAAAATATACCTTGGAGTTGTTAGCTGAAGCTGGCATGTTAGGTGCTAAACCTGTTAATACTCCCATGGAACAGAACATGAAATTTACTTCTTATGAGTATGATAAGAGTCTTGGGTTGAACACTGAAGATAAACTTCTAGAAAATGTTTCTGAATATCAAAGGCTTGTGGGTAAGTTGATTTATTTGTGTTTAACTAGGCCTGACATTTGTTATTCAGTTCATGTTTTTACACAATTCATGCATCAACCTAAAAAGTCACATCTTGATGGGGTATACAGAGTGTTAAGGTATCTGAAATCATCTCCTGGACTAGGGATATTGCTTTCTTCTAATAGTTCATTGCAGGTTAGAGCCTTTTGTGATGCAGATTGGGCCTCTTGCCCTATGACAAGAAGGTCTATCACAGGTTATGCAGTGCAAATTGGAGAGTCTCTAGTCTCTTGGAAGACAAAGAAACAGAATGTTGTATCTAGATCCTCAGCTGAAGCTGAGTACAGAGGTATGGCATCTACCACTTGTGAGATAGTTTGGATTTTGGGAGTATTAAAGGATCTTGGAGTTCATATGACAGAAGCTACCTTGCAATAGCTTCAAATCCTGTCTATCATGAAAGGACCAAACACATAGAGATTGACTGCCATTTCATTAGAGAGAAGTTGCAACAAAAGATTATTTCTACTCATCACATTTCTACTGTTCAGCAGCCAGCTGATCTGCTTACAAAGGCCTTAAGTAAAAATGAATCTATGATGCTTCTTAACAAGTTTGGTGTTTTAAACCTCTTTAAAAACCAAACTTGAGGGGGAGTGTTGTGATATGGGCTGTGATATGGGCTGTGTTACCCAATGGGCTTGTTATTATGGGCTGAGATCAAGTATTGTTTAAACAGCAGTAGCTTTGTTATGTTTGTTAGATGGAGCCTCTAAGGGCTTATTAGTCTTTTCATATATATCTGTTATATAGAGGCTATTAGTGTTAGAGTTTCGTAGTTAGTTTTCTTCTTCTTCACTTTGGATAATTGTTGGACAGAGAGGGTTTTTCTCTCATCTTCCTTTTCATAATAAAGATATATTTTATATTCTAAGTTGACTTGAATTCTTATAACGTTAATTCGAGGGCTTGGCAGCTTAATCTCGGATCAAACGTTGAATTTGATATGGAATTTGAAATCTTCAAGGTTGACTTTGTGACTTTGATCTTCCTTGAATTTGATTTGAATTTCTATAACGTTAAATCGTAGGTTTAGCACTGTAATTACGAATCAAACGCTATAATTTGATGAATATCTTCAAGAACGCATTGAATATCGCATAGAACGCCTTGAGTCTCGCCTAGAACGCCTTGAATATTGCCAAGAACGCCTTGAATTTATTTGTATTTGAAGAACTTTCGCAGAGACAATTTGGAGAGCTTCATTCGTCTTCTCTAACTTTTTGATTGAACTTGTGTGTGTTTTTTTTGAGCTCCAAAGGACCCTATTTATAGGTGTAGGATGGAAGAGTCATGGATAATTTGGAATCCATTGATTATCTATTTGATTTAATAAATAATTATCATAATTTCGGAGTCATTTGATTGGCTGATAGAAGATCTAGATAGATCTTCTAGATATTATCCATAAATTAACTTAAGTTGATAATTATCCATAAATCAAATTAAATTGATAATTATCCATAAATCAACTTGAATTGATAATTATCCATAAATTAACTTAAATAGATAAATATCATTTGTCGTACACGACTTTTGATTGGTCAATATTTCCACGTGGCATGATTTGATTGGTTGCAAAATTTCAATATCTACAAATTCCCCCTTGAGACTCGTTCACGGAAGTTTGGTTATTTCAAAGCGTACTTCGTAGTGGATGAGTCGCAACGTCTCAACATAAAAATCGTGCCTTAAGAATAGCTTCGTCTTGTGCTTCTATACCACGAAGGTCTTTCCTACAATCGGTGTCCACTTAAAAATACTTTGTTGACTTCCACTGGCAAGTCGTCCATATCGGGCGGGATTTGCATGCCCCCATGTCATGAACATCACTTTTGAGATTACCTAATAGAACTTTATTTCTATCTTGTAATCCTTGAGTGTATTGGTGATTATGAATTTTTCTTAAAATTCTTTTGAATTAGTGACGTCACTCCATCAAGAGAATGTGATTTGATTTGAATTTATGACTAAACTTATAGAAATTTAAGTTGCCTACATACCCTTATGAAAAAGGATCAAGTCATAACGTAGTTCAAATTTTTTTTTTCTTCATAGAGGTGCCATATTTAGTTTATACTCTTCAAGGCTTGGAGTACATGGTTTGATTTGACCTGTAGACCTTTTATACTCGTGTCAAGGATAACTTCATTTGATTTGGTTTTGCTTGTAGACCTTTTATGCTCGTGTCAAGGAGAACTTCATTTGATTTGATTTGACTTGTAGACCTTTTATACTCGTGTCAAGGAGAACTTCATTTGATTTGATTTGGCTTGTAGACCTTTTATGCTTGTGTCAAGGAGAACTTCATTTGATTTGATTTGACTTGTAGACCTTTTATGCTCGTGTCAAGGAGAACTTCATTTGATTTGATTTGACTTGTAGACCTTTTAAACTCGTGTCAAGGAGGATTTCATTTAATTTTCAATTTATTGAAAGTTTAAACTCTTATCAAGGAGCCTTATTGACAGTTTATGCTTTTATCAAGGAGCGTTGTTGACAGTTTATGCTCTTATCGAGGAGCGTTTGCTTAACATATTTAGTCGAAGTAGTGATGGCAAACTTGAACGCCATCTTCTTCCATATGGTCATCATTATATTCAGGTATGGGCCCATCATTGTAAGCATTTGTGAATGGCTTGCCCCCTTTGTTGATTTCTTTTCTCCAAGGATCTTGGATATATGACTCATCAATTCCACTTGTAGCTATACTCAACTCCATATCATATGCTCGGGTGGCCAGCTCTTCAAACGTTGTCGGTTGAATTCCTTGAAGGATGTATCGAAGACCCCAATGCATCCCTTGAATGCACATTTCAATAGCAGAGGACTCAGAAAATCTATCTTTGCAGTTGAGACTCAGATTTCTCCAATGATTAATGTAATCGATGACTGGTTCATCCTTCCATTGACGGGAATTGGTGAGTTCAAGCATGCTGACTGTGCGACAGGTGCTATAGAAGCAATTGAGGAACTTTTGCTCCAGTTGCTCCCAGTTGTTGATTGAGTTAGCACCAAGATCAATGTACCAGTCGAATGCATTGCCTTTCAGTGATCTAACAAATTGCTTGACTAGTTGATCGCCATAAGTTCCAGCATCATTGCATGTTTCAACAAAGTGTGCCACATATTGCTTTGGATTTCCTTTGCCATCAAATTGCTGGAATTTTGGAGGTTGGTAGCCAATTGACATCTTCAAATTATCAATCCTTTGAGTATATAGCTTGACATAAGCTAAAGGTATCTTGGCTCTCCCATTGTGGTTGTCTTGAATAGTACCCATGATAAAATCCTTAAGTCGATCCGGTGGAATCATCCCATCACTTGAAACTTGAAGCTCCTCAACAATGGATCTTTCCTTCTCAACTAGGTGTTGATTCTTTGACGTCTCAGCTTCATCGTGCGCCTCAACTTATTTTTCAATTTCGTGGCTTTCTTCATCAACTTTGTAATTAGAGTGGCTTGCCTTGCACATGCTTCATTAGCCCTTCAACAGCTTTCGTTAAGTTTGCAATTTGCTCCTCAGGAGTTGTAACATTCGTCATCATGACACATGCGATGTTCAAGTCACTTGATGTAGAATATTGTGGAGATGGCAAATACTTCTCTTCATCATGATTGATTTCGTCACCAAGGTGGAATGGATCATCCTCAACAAGCTCAAGTTGGAGAACCACTTTTGAAGATGTTTGTAGCTTCATGGACATACTTCTTGTAGTAACGTCAATAGTTTCGCTTTTGGAGTTTGAAGAATTTTGGATGGCCATCTTGGATTCCACTATCTTCATAGCTTTGACTTGAGCATCCATTTGAACTTGATAAAGTGAAGAGATGAGAGGTAGAGATGGTCCCACTGGGCGTGCCAAAAATTTGTACACAATAAATTTGTAATTCTGAAAATCGAGAAACACAAAAATTGTGACAAATGAAATTTATATAGATCAAAAATAAAATATGGGGTACAAATCTCTATTCTAATCCTCTGATTCTTCCTTCAAAATTTGTTGACTTGAATATTGGAGTTGACTTTGCTTCTTTGATCTTCTCCAACGTTGACTTGAATGTTTATAATGTTAATTCGAGGGCTTGGCAGCTTAATCTCGGATCAAACGTTGAATTTGATATGGAATTTGAAATCTTCAAGGTTGACTTTGTGACTTTGATCATCCTTGAATTTGATTTGAATTTCTATAACGTTAAATCGTAGGTTTAGCACTGTAATTACGAATCAAACTCTATAATTTGATGAATATGTTCAAGAATGCCTTGAATATCGCCTTGAGTCTCGCCTAGAACGCCTTGAATATTGCCTAGAACGCCTTGAATCTTCTTTGTATTTGAAGAACTTTCGCAGAGACAATTTGGAGAGATTCCTTTGTCTTCTCTAACTTTTTGATTGAACTTGTGTGTGCTTTTTTATGAGCTCCAAAGGACCCTATTTATAGGTATAGGATGGAAGAGTTATGGATAATTTAGAATCCATTGATAATTATCTATTTGACTTAATAAATAATTATCATAATTTCAGAGTCATTTGATTGGCTGATAGAAGATCTAGATAGATCTTCTACATATTATCCATAAATTGACTTACGTTGATAATTATCCATAAATCAACTTGAATTGATAATTATCCATAAATCAACTTGAATTGATAATTATCCATAAATCAACTTGAATTGATAATTATCCATAAATCAACTTGAATTGATAATTATCCATAAATTAACTTAAATAGATAAATATCATTTGTCGTAGACGACTTTTGATTGGTCAATATTTCCACATGGCATGATTTGATTGGTTGCAAAATTTCAATATCTATAGTGTGAATAAATTTAGACCATTGTTTATTTAGATATGCTAAGAATTATATATGGTAGTAAATTTTGGTCTTTCCATTTGCATTAAAATGATCACAATCAAAAAATTGTAACTCTTTCCATTTCGATTGCAAGTGAATGTAATAGGAAAGTAATTTAATTTGATTATCTAATTTAGAAATAATAATCAACCTTAAAAAAATTCAAACCAACCAATAAGAATTATTTATTTCATTAAAAAAACTCAAAATTCTAGAAAATTAGGATTTAAAGTCAAAATTGGCATTGGGTCAACGGACCGCTTTGCTATAATATACATAATAATAGATGTGTCGTGAATTATATACTTATATTTACTAGTCAAATGCACGTGTATCCGCACGTGAAAATTCATTTTATAATGTTAAATAATTAAAAGTATTCAAAAATTATTTTAAACTAATATAAAATCTATAAACAGTTTATTTATTCAAATATTGCCAATTTTTTGATGTAAAAAGTTTAATTTTTTATTTTATCACTAACATATCACTTAAGTTTTAAATAAAATAATTCTCCTTATTTTAGTGTTTTCAATTTTTAACCCACAAGAGTCGTATTTGTTATTTTCTTGCAATCAATTCAAAATAGTGACATAAATGTACATTAGTTGATATATTTTCGTATCCAATTGAATTTTTTCCTAGCTAAATCATATAATCCTATAGTTTTGGATAAGAACATAATAACCAAAATAAAATAAGAAGGTAAATTACTTTTTTAATAAGATACATATTAAGAACTTAAATAAAAAGGTTACTCAATCTCTTTCTATATTGATCATCTTTTATATTACTTCAAATCCATCTTGATCCATACGTAGTTAGAGGTGGTCGAATATTTTTTTAAGCCATTGCAATTGATTGACCACTGAAAATCAAATGCAATTCTCATATTAAAATTGGATTTAAATGACTTTCGCAATTAGGTTCTCCATTCGACCAACTCAATTATGTTATATGGAACAAGGTTTTGAATACAATGAAAATAATGCAAAAGAAAATAATCCTAATAAAATATATATAGTACAATAATAAATTTAAACATTAGTTGCAATAGTTAAGTGTCATCTTTGTTCAATCAATTCAAATGATGAAGTCTTAAAAGATGGGTAGACAAAAAGCTTCTCATATCCCCACTAAATATTATGGTTATATAATTTTTAATGGTCAAATAATTTATTTACAAAGCTCTTGATATCCTTCATTCATTTTAATTAATTGTAGGTCATGTATTCTAAGTCATTTTTATTAACTTAGAATCCATTTTGAATTTTGAACAAAGTGGTAACATTTAAAAATTATATTATTGTAAGTACATATGGTTATTATTTTAGTGTAATAATATATACTTAGCAACAAGTTGATGATTTTCCAACTTCACTTAAAAAAAGGATGGATGTACCATAAGATTCAAACTATTAACCATTAAATCTAAATGGATGAAAATAAGGATTGTATAAATTGATAGTAACATATATATTAGTAAAGTGAATGATAGTATAAATTAATGGTAACATTTATCTGTGAAGTTAATAATCAAAGATAATATTGTCTTAGTAAACAATACAATTCATTTAGTAATCATAAAAATCACTACTTCCTTCCAACATTAATGCATCCTAAAAAGGACATCTCATATTATTTCAAATTAATATTCACTAATGAGAGTTACAATTGGTAATTTGTAATTTTCAATAAAAGTATAAATGTCTAATACTGTCAAATTGTATATTTTTTAAAATTATTATTATTATTAGGGAAAATTACAAATACCTCCCCTCTAGAATGTCGAAATTCCAAAAAACACCAAAAAACGACCATAATTACAAACACCTCCCCTGACGAGCGATGCCCGTATTTTTGCCTACCCGAAAGGGTGAAAAGTCCAATTTGCCCCTATAATTTCTGAAGAAAAGAAATAAAAAACATGGATAATTATAATTTTTGTGTGGACATAAATACCCTTACTTTCATTATATAAATATATTCTTATTTTCAAATTTTAAAAACCCCAAGTTACCTTCTTCTTCTTCCGTCACAACCCTATTTCACTTTCCATTGAATTGTATAAAGCATCAAAATCAGTACTAAGTCCAGCCGAATCAGATATGGAGAAACAAAGCTTGAGGTTAAAGCATTTACTCGAGCACGAGCTTTGTAGTAGTTTAATGCATTCAAGTCAACTTGGCAGAAATATTTGCAAAGAGGTACATATTATCTATGAAATTCTTGTTAAACCCATAAACTGTTGTCTTTTATTCATTATAGAAGCAATAATTTCCTTACATTTGGGTTATTTACAGGTAGACCATGTTATCCATTATCCCTTTTATGCAACTATGGAACGGATTGAGAACCGGAGAAATATAGAGCATTACAATTTTGACAATACAAGAATTCTCAAAACTTCTTATTGGTAATCTCTTGAAGAATAATTTCTGTTAAAATTGTTCTCTATCCCTCTATGAACTCACTGTTCTTTTAAATCCTTTTTCTAAAACAGTTCGCCTAATTTTGGCAACAAGGATTTCCTTCTCCTGTCAGTAGAAGATTTCAACAAATGCCAAATAATGCATCGTGAAGAACTAAAAGAGCTTGAAAGAACTGAAGATTTTTGAGGCTGCTTTTTGTGATCTGGTTTGTAATATGGTTTTTCCGGCCCCGCCAAATGCCTCATGCTCATTGTTGGTGAGTTGCCGGGTTAATGTTTGTTTAAATTGCATCACACGTTAGGTGTTCGATAAAATGACGTAACGAGTTGGTATTGTGATTGCAGCGGATGGTTGGACCTTGTTCTTCATGTTCATGACATGCCTACACCATCCGAGTGGGGTCTTGAACGCATAGAGAGACATGATGTGAATCAAGCTGATATTGCACCTCTCATGGTTGTACTATTTGTGTAATTTGGTGTCTGGTGATGATGATCTGAAGTTGCTTGTTGCTACATTTATGTTACCTTTTTGCAACTAAAATAATTTTCAAACTCTTTCCGCGCATTTCAGGTTACTGTAGTCCTCTGAAAAAAGAAATTGTGTTCAATTGATTTGACATGGAAATTGGATCATATGCAATATCAAGTTTAATGTTTATTTTACGGAATATCAGTTTAATACATAAATACCCTTTTTACAATTTTGCACTTAAAATTGTTTTTATATTTATATTTTTATGAATTATCAAATTTACTATTTAGTTTTAAGAAAAAAATTATTGTAATAAAAAAATTGTATTTGTTGGGGGCATTTGAAAATGGAAATCAGCCGGAATAGTTGTAATAAAGAAATGATATTTGTTGGGGGAATTTTTCATGAATTATCAAATTTACTATTTTGTTTTATTTTGTTTAGTTCAAGAAAATTTTAAAAAAATGTGGAATTTTTTATTCTTTTGTTTGGTTATTAGAGAAAATAAAATGGGGAAATTGAATAATCAAATAATTGAATTATAAAAGGATTAATATTAAGAGGATAATTGAACTATAAAACAATTGAAGCAATTTTAGGAAAAAAAATTACATTTACACCCCCTAAGGGTATTTTCGTCAAAAAAATATATAACATCATTGGAAAGTGGATGACGTCATCAGGGGTAAAACAGGAAAAGTACAAAAAAATTTGCTGACATCAGCAAAAAGCTGACCGGAAAAAAGGACAGGGGGTGCCCGTGGTATGCCAAATTTTTTATAGGGCATGTACGTGTAATTATGATCGTTTTTGGGTGTTTTTTGGAATTTCGACATTCTAGAGGGGAGGTATTTGTAATTTTTCCTTATTATTATGAAATATCGTATCCTAATTAATGGAAACTAAATGTTAAGATTAGTAGGAGTAAATATTAGATGTTTACATTATTGTATTCATTTTTAGTTAAATGATATTATTAATGAGAATAAATGTTAAAGGTATAACTTATAGTATTCATTCTTAATAAAGGGTTAAATGGTCTTTCCACGATAGGAAGAACACACGTCTTGATGAAACCAAGCCTCCGCAATTTCAGAATCTCCCTATCGAATGGCATGTTCTCCTCGATCGGAATAGGTGGATTAATTCCTCCCCTCCATTCATTTTAATTAATTGTAGGTCAAGTATTCTAACTCATTTTTATTAACTTAGAATCCATTTTGAATTTTGAACAAAGTGGTAACATTTAAAAATTATATTATTGTAAGTACATATGGTTATTATTTCAGTGTAATAATATATACTTAGCAACAAGTTGATGATTTTTCAACTTCACTTAAAAAACGGATGAAAGTACCATAAGATTCAAACTATTAACCATTAAATCTAAATGGATGATAATAAGGATTGTATAAATTGATAGTAACATATATTTTAGTAAAGTGAATGATAATATAAATTGATGGTAACATGTATCTATGAAGTTAATAATCAAGGATAATATTGTCTTAGTAAACAATACAATTCATTTAGTAATCATAAAAATCACTACTTCCTTCCAAGATTAATGCATCCTAAAAAGGACACCTCATATTATTTCAAATTAATATTCACTAATGAGAGTTACAATTTGTAATTTATAATTTTCAATAAAAGTATAAATGTCTAATACTTTTATATTATATATTTTTTAAATTATTACTATTATTATTATGAAATAGCGTATCCTAATTAATGGAAACTAAATGTTAAGATTAGTAGAAGTAAATATTAGATGTTTACATTATTGTATTTATTTTTAGTTACATGATATGATTAATGAGAAAATGTAAAAGGTATAAGTTATAGTATTCATTCTTAATAAAGGGTTAAATGGTCTTTCCACAATAGGAAGAACACACGTCCATACTTTTTAGTTAAATAAATGAATGATGTATTAATAAATTTTATTCACAAGAATGATGAAGACCATTCAAATTTCTAATTGATCACTATCTATAACTTTTAGACTGTTAACACTTTTCTCATTACAGTTATATGTAGTGTAATAATGAACAATATATATTGAAGATAATTTAATAATTTTAAAATAATATAGCAATCACCGAGAAATAATTTTCTAATTTAATCTAATTAAGATAACTATTAATCAAAACCCAAAAGTCACCAACTCCTTGTCTATCAATTTATATCTAATCTCTATCTACAATAATTGATTTAGTAATGTTTAAAATTTTACATTTTTAATTTATCCATTGTCCAATTGTTATTTTACAATTTTACCATCAACTATATATTAAAAATAAAAATAATACAATTCATTTCGTAAACATAAAAATCACTACTTCCCTCCAAGTTTAATTAATTATAAAAAGACATCCCATATTACTTCAAATTAATATTCACTAATGAGAGTTAAAATTTATCTAAACATAAATGTCTAATACTTTTCAAATACACATTTTTTAAATTATTATTATTATTATGAAAATAGTGTATCCTAATTAATGGGAAGTAAATGTTAGGATTAGTGGGAGTAAATGTTAGATGTGTAGTATTCATTTTTAGTTAAATAATATATAGTGGGAATAAATGATAGAGATGTAAGCTATAATATTCATTTTTAATAATGGGTTAAATTGTCTTTTCACATTGGGAAGAAACACATTCATACTTTTATAGTAGTATAGATATGCAAATTCAGCAAATGACAAACAATCTTCCCAATTTTTCAAGTTCTTTTGAATTAAAACTCTAAGCAATTGAGACAAAGTTCTATTCACAACTTCAGTTTGTCCATCTGTTTGGGGGTGATAGGTTGTAGAAAATAGAAGTTTAATTCTCAATTTACCACACAAAACACGCCAAAAGTGACTCAAAATTTTTGCATCTCTATCACTTACTATAGTTCTTGATACTCCATGCAAACGAACAATTTCCTTAAAGAATAAATCAGCAATATGAGTTGCATCATTGGTCTTATGACATGGAATGAAGTGTGCAATTTTGAAAAATATATCAACAGCCACAAACACAGAGTCTTAACCTTTTTTTGTTCTTGGTAAACCCAACAAAGTCCATTGATTTATCTACTCAAAGTTCATTTCGTATAGGTAGTACAATCCATGTGGATGCACTCTTGATTTAGCTTGCATGCAAGTTATGCACCTTTCACAAACTCTTTCAACATCAACATGCATTTTAGGCCAAAAGAAATGATCACTCAACAAACTCAATGTTTTATGTATTCCAAAATGCCCCATAAGTCCTCCCATATGTGCTTTTCTAACTAGCAATTCACGCATAGAACATTTAGGAATGCATAGTTTACTTTCACGAAATAAATATCCTTCATGCCTATAGAACTTTTCGAATGCAACATTTTCACAAGACAAATAAACTGAAGCAAAATCAGAATCGTTAGCATAAAGTTCCTTAATTGACTCAAACCCTAAAAGTTTAGAACTCAATGTAGTGATCAATGCATGCCTCCTAGTTAATACATCACAACAATGTTTTCTTTTCCCTTTTTATACTTAATCACATATGAAAATGACTCAATGAATTCCACCCACTTAGCATGCCTCTTACTAAGCTTACCTTGCCCTTTGAGATATTTGAGAGATTCATGATTAGTGTGGATAACAAACTCTCTAGACCACAAGTAATGCTGCCACGTCTCCAATACTCTCACCAAAGCATACAATTCCTTATCATAAGTTGGATAGTTCAATTGAGCTCCATTCAACTTCTCACTATAGTAAGCAATCGGTTTTCCATCCTGCATTAAAACAACCCTTATACCTACTCCAGATGTGTCACATTCAAGTTCAAAACTTTTGTTAAAATTAGGCAATGCAAGAATTGGATGAGTAGTGAGTTTTTCTTTCAAAAGATTAAATGCATGCTCTTTATTTTCTCCCCAATGAAATCCAACATCTTTTTTCACAATTTCATTTAGTGGTGCAGCAATGGTGCTACAATTTCTAACAAATCTTTGGTAGAAACTAGCAAGACCATGAAAACTTCTTACTTCAGCAATGTTTTTAGGAGTTGGCCAATCTAGAATAGCATTAACCTTGTCTTTTTCCATTTCAATTCCATTAGCACTTACAACAAAACTATGAAAGACGACTTTTTCCATGCAAAAAGAACACTTCTTAAGATTGGCATACAAAGATTCTTTTCATAAGGTGTCTAACACAATACACTCATGATCAAGATGTTCTTTTATACTTTTGCTATAGATAAGGATATCGTCAAAGTACACAATAACAAACTTTCCAATGAAGTTACGCAAAACTTGGTTCATTAATCTCATGAAAGTGCTTGGTGCATTAGTTAAGCCAAACGGCTTTACCAACCACTCATATAAACCATATTTTGTTTTGAAAGTTATTTTCCATTCATCACCTTCTTTGATTCGTATTTGATGATATCCACATTTCAAATCAATTTTAGAGAAAAATGAAGCACCATACAATTTATCAAGCATATCATCTAACCTAGGAATAGTATAGCGATACTTCACCGTGATTTAATTGATGGCGCAACAATCTGTGCACATCCTCCATGTTCTATCCTTCTTTGGGACCACAATTACCGGTACAACACATGGACTCATGCTTTCTCGAACTTTGCCTTTAGTCATCAAATCCTCCACTTGTTTTTGGATTTCTTTTGTTTTCTCGGGATTAGCTCTATAAGCTGATCGGTTTGGAAGTGTTGCCCCGGGAATGGAATTGATTTGATGTTTAATGCCTCTCAATGGTGGTAAACCATTTGGTTCTTCCTCTGGAAAGACATCTTCATATTCCTGCAAAAGAGACACAAAAAAACTAGGCAAAGAAGAGGTTAGTTCGTTAGTGCTCAAATATGATTGTTTATGTACCAACACCAACACACTCTTTTTTTCAACAAAAGCTCTTTTTAGTTCACTCCCTCTAGCAAAAAAATTCACTCTTTTTGTGTTCTCACCTACTTCCAATTTCTTTTCTCCCTCAGGAACACTCAACTCTGCCCTCTTATTTTTCTCTCCACTCTTCTTTTTGCTCACATTTTGTTGCTCACTTTCTATTTTTTTTCCCTCAATCTCTTTTGCTCTTCTTGTTTGAGACATTTTGATTTGATCTTGATGAACCTGTTGTGGAGTTAAAGATATAAGCATGATGGTTTTATTTCGATGCTTCAACGTGAAATGATTAAGATACCCATCATGTACCACTCGCCGATCGAACTGCCATGGCCTTCCCAAAAGAATATGACTTGCATGCATTGGTACCACATCGCATAGAACTTCATCCTCGTATCTCCCAATAGAAAATGACACCAAAACCTGCTTAGTAACTCGAGTTTCTCCACATTCATTAAGCCATTGAAACTTATATGGATTAGGATGTTTTGATGTAGTCAAACATAATTTCTCCACCATATCCATACTAGCCACATTGGTATAGCTCCCACTATCAATAATCAACATACATACCTTTTTTTGCACCAAATATCTTGTATGGAAGATGTTTTCTCTTTGTTGTTCTGCTTCTCCAAACTTTGCTTGCATGTTTAGAGCTCTTCTTACCACCAAAAGTTCTCTCTATTCAGCATTAACTTTCTCCACTTGCTCGTCACTCTCTTCTTCACTTTCAACTTCAAATTCAATCTCTCCATTATCTCCAAGGATGATCACTCTTTTTGTTTTTGGGCACTGGGAAGCAATATGCCCATGTCACGACTTCGAGAAGATGAAGTGATATTACCTTTTCCTTTTTCAGACTCACTAGACTTGACCCTTGATATCTCATTTTGTGACTTTGGTGTACTTCCAAAGTTAGCGTTGGGTACTCCTTCCTTCACCTTGCTTGAAGACTGAAAACGTTACGAATAACCCCTTTGCAGAGAGCCCTCCCTCTTCAGTTGTCTTTCCACTTTCATGGCTGTATGTACCATGTCTTCAAGTTCCACATAGTTTTGAAGCTCTACAATGTTAGCAATCTCTCTTTTCAAGCCATTCAAGAAATGGGCAATTGTTGCCTCTCGATCTTCTTCAATGTTTGCTCTAATCATGGCAATCTCCATCTCCTTGTAATATTCATCCACGCTTTTTGTGCCCTGAGTCATATATTGTAATTTTTGATATAATTCTCGAAAGTAATGAGATGGCACAAACCTCTTACGCATGATTGAATACATTTCAGCCTATGTAGCAACTGGCCTTTCTCCATAGCGCCTTCGATTTGTAACAAACTGATCCCACCATACTATAGCATAGTCGGTGGACTTGATAGCCGCAAGCCTTACTTTCTTCTCCTTGGAGTAATTATGGCAATCAAAAATCAAATCCACGTTCTTTTCCCACTCCAAGTAGGCTTCTGGATCGCTTCTTCCATGAAAAGTAGAGATGTTTATTTTGATATTTCCCAAATTTCGATCCACTTCGTCATTTCTCCTTGTTCTACCTCCTCGACTTTGGACTTCATGAACAGCCCCCATATCATCATCTTCTTCCTCCACTTCTCACTCCTCATATCTTCGTTGGGCTGCATTAGAATTTCTACGTTCCCTTAGTGCAGGTTGTCCTAATCTCTCTAACTGATCAGTGATGCCTTCAAAGAACCATAATCACTCTTGCAAATTGTTGTTGCATACCTTGAAGTGTGAAATCTTCTTGTTGGTTATTGTGTGTTTCCTCCATGTATACAATTTTCTCACAAATCACTCGTTTATGACTAAAAAAGACACCTTACGATTCACTCGTGTCTCTTTGACTTTTATCTCCCCTCTAATGAACTCACCACTCAAGCCTTTTACCACTCAAAGTTTGAGAAAAAAATCAAGTTTGAACAATTTCTATAACCTCCAACAATCCCTTAGTCCTATAGATGTAGGGAACAAGGAATTCTTGAAGCTGATTCTTTATAGTAGTACTAACTCAACAAATTCTTTTCTTTTTCTTTTTTCAAATTTGTTTCCTATTTTTTCGACTTTTTTCTTTTATCTGAATTTTTTTTGAACTCTAGAAATAACAAAAAGATATTCAGATCAATACCAGGTTGCTCTGATACCAAACTGATGTGGATAGGACGAAGGACCCATTAGATATAATGATCTTAAAACCCAACGTATAGAATAGGAATCTCCCGAAAATCGATAATCTGGTTTGATCTTAATAGAGCTTAAAAACCTCAACCCGTCGGCTATAGAATTAGTCAAGAACCTCGGTATTTGAATGCCATAAGATCTTGCTCAAGAATCTTGATAAGTTCTCAAAAGAAAAAGACTCACAAAGAGATAATAAACTCAAAGGAATTTCCGTACTCAAATTGATTGATCATTTTCAAAGGTGTACATGGCCTATTTATAAGCTACAAATGACTCCTAAAAGGCTTCCATGCATAAATACATCTTGAAGACACTTTTGATCACATTTACTTACTCAAAGACTATTCAAGACTTCTAAGTTGTAGGACTCTTCTTATATACTTAATTTAATATATTTGACTATCTTGAAGAGTCACTCTTCTAAGCCTTTGGAATATGGACAAAAATGATCCTTCAACTTGGGCTTTTAATTTGAATAAGATATTTTCCATCCCATCAACTTGAATAATATTCATCATTTGGCCCATTATAGAGGCTTTTTGGACTTGATCTTTTATTTCAGCTACATGAACCACCATGGCTTCCTTGAACTTCTTAGCACGTACCCTAGTAATTGGCCCATCTTTCATTATCAAAGGATCCATCTTGTTTGTATTGTTTTGCATAGGCTGATATCCATCACTAACAAATTGTCCTAACAGATCTAATGTATGATCTTAACGGATCTATTCAAAGACATGCGTATAAATAGAACTTCGAAGAACTCTTTTTGAGAGAGAAAAAATTTCACGAGCTTAATCAGAACATATACTAAACAGAAATAGAAACTCATTTCGAACAATATTTAAGAAAGCCTCTTATTCACTCCTATCCTTCAGAGAAGCTTTCATTTTTCATAGATTGGAGTTCACCCCTCAGAAAATCGAATCCAAGGCATGAACTCCAAAGATATTTCTCTATCTCTTTTCAGAAGAATCAAATAGAAGACAATATCAATTAAGTTGTTTGACTTATTCAAAACTAACAAATCTATTTTTGTGTGAAATTCTCCATCCTCTCTTTCAAAATAATGTGAGGAAAATTGTAGAATATCTGCACTATTTCTAAGTGAAAGAAGTAGATCACTAAAAGTGTTCGTAGAATAGACTCTTGTGTAGCTGGGGAGCTCAATACGTTTTAGTCTTGTATATTGTATTTCAGAAGACTCTGTGTGAATCTTCAGATTCAATATAGTGAATTCCTTTGTGATATCGAAGAAGAAGGATGTAGTTGGGATTACATCACCCAACGAACCTCACAAATTGTCTGTTTTACTTATTGCTTTATTTTGTTCTTTATTGCACATCTTTTTAAATCTAGCAATTAAGTAGAGATCATCTCTTGCATAAAAGAGTTAGTAGAAATTTTGATAAATATTTCTTAATTGTGTCTCTGCCCAACAAATACCAAAGCCAAAGACTTTAAATATATTTTCGATGTGCACTTAACTGTGATATTTAAGCCCACTTCTCTTCCTTTTTGATTTATTGGGTCGGCCCATTTGATTCTCTTTCCTTGGCCCATAACTATGTAGGTTCCCTAGGCATATGTTTGAGTTTGAACCCTAGCTCTCTCTCACTTCCTACTGAAAATATTCGTTTTTCCTTTCCCCCTACTTCTGATTTATTTAATTTTCTGGAAAATACTTTCCATTCGAGCTTTTTTCTTAAATACTTTCTTTTTGCAGTTCATTGTTTGAAAATGGGAAGTGATAAATGTGTGGATTGCAAGAAGTGGAAAGAAGAGATGTACTGGTCGCACTTTAAAACTGTTCAATTCTTTAAGATTCTCACTTGGAAATTTGATGAGCAGCTTGTGAGTTCATTTTTTACTCTTTCTCTATTTTTAGTGTGTATATTTAAAAAATATTGTGAAGATTCCAAGATTAATAGCCATGCAAGTCATTATTTCTGATTTTTTGAAGTATTATAATTTCATGAAAAACTATGTGCTTGCTGTCAACTTTGTTAGTTCTTGAAGAACAAATGAGGTTTTCTGGTGAATTTTTTTTTTCTTTTTTTTTTCCTTTGGAGTTATGTATTTTTATTTGGGGTAGGTGATTTTTTTTATTTGTTTTGGTGGGTGGGTGGGTGGTGGGTGGAGGACGTGGTGTTTACGCGCATGCGTTTTTCATAACAAATGCAGAGATCACCTACCCCAGTGGTATTGTTTTTACTTCTTACTACTTGGTATGCAAAACAGTGGGTTTATATACCACAGTGGGCGGAACTTGATACCACTGTTTTAGAAATGATTTTAAGTTACATTTAGCTACTGGATGTTAAAAGAAACAGCTAAATTTAAAGTGCATATACTATACTCATTGTTGCAAACTATATAACATACCAAATTATTGAATTATTTTCCTAAAGTGCCCTCCTACCTAGAATATATATGGCTTGAATGAGCCCAAATTTCAACAACTTCTCACTATTTAACCAATAAAGTTCACGATACGTTTTTGCATTTTTTTCCATGACTCAGACCATTTTTTATTCATTTCTTTTAGGGCGCGTTTTCTCTGATTTTAAACTCAATTATTTCAATCAAGTTTCTAGTTTTAATTTCCTATTAATTTCTTCTTTTCTCTCTCGATACAATTTTTTAACTTATTTGTTCACTCAATTTTTTATTCATTATTTATGCAAAAACATTATACGTATAGTAGTAAAACATACATGATATATTTCCTTACTAATGTTATTTTTCCTGATTAAATATTTATCATATAATAATAAATTAGATATGTAGCATATGCCCCAATGATATACTTATTTTATTCATTGATTTTGTGCTAAGATTGCATGCGAGGCCCAAATATAAGAATGCTTTACTCTAGATAATTGTTCACACAAAATGATGATTAGCAAGTAATTTTCTTGCATTAATATCGTGTTTTTGTCAGCTGAATATGATTGTCGGGCATAAAGTAGTTTTGAGTCAATATGTGTATCTATTCTATTATAAAAGTTTGAGTGTTTATTTGAACTTTTGATATACCTAACACATTTCTATGTATTTTGTTTTCCAATAACAAAAAAGTCAAATAAACTATAACAAAAATAAGTTTATATATCTACAAATAGATGTATACTGACATTAGAATTTTATGTTCTCTAATTAACCGTTTTGAAAGGTAAAAGAGTCAAATAAAAAAGTAAGAAAAAGTTGTATATATCTACGAACAATATGTATAATTACTTTAGTGTTATTCAACATTTTGAAGGTAAAAGACTTCAATAGCAAAATAAGTTGTATATATTTCTAATAATAATAATAAGATGTATGTATTACATTCGAACTCTACTATAAAATTACAGTAAAATAATAATTCTTAATTAAAAATTATTAGTTTAAACATGCAAATTTAACAATTGTTATTGTTGAAATAATAATAATAATAATAAAATAATAATCTTGATTCATTGTAGGTTAGTCCAGATAATTATGCATATATGGTAGATAATTATTCATGTACGGAGGAATGTGACTTTTAGTATTATGCATGAACTTAGTAAATTAGGATGAATGTAATTAATTCATTATACATGTACCAAGTGTAGGTACATGACTAGAAAATAGTATAAATACCCTATGTAGTCTCACATTTGAGACAAGTTGAGTTGAATTAGAAATATTATACAAGTTTCCTCCACTCTCTTCTATAAAGTTTTTCAATTATCCTCTCTCCATATTCTAACAAAGTGGTATCAGAGCCAATTTTGTTTGGATATATTCTCAATTTTGAAGATGTCAAATGGAGCACCTTTGCAAGTTCCAACTCTCACCAAAGATAATTTTGAAAATTGGTGTATAAGAATGAAGGCTTTGTGTGGAGCCTATGAAGTTTGGGACTCCATTGAAAATGGAGTTGATGGAAATGAAGCAGCCGCCAAGAAGAAGGATCAAAAGGCGCTTGCACTCATCCATCAAGGTTTGGATGAGAAGATGTTCGAGAAAGTTGCTAGTGCAACCACGTCCAAACAAGCTTGGGATATTCTCCAAGCTTCATTCCAAGGAGTTGATAAAGTCAAGAAGGTGTGTCTTCAAACCTTGAGAAGTGAGTTCGAATCTCTATGCATGAAAGATTCGGAATTGGTATCGGATTACATTTCAAGAGTTTTGGTTATTACTAACCAAATGAAAAGATATGGAGATGAGATGAAGGATAACCGGATCGTTGAAAAAATCCTACGATCATTGGATGCGAAATTTAATTATGTTGTTGACGCCATTGAAGAGTCAAAAGATTTAGACACCATGACCATGGATGAGCTTGCCGGATCCCTGCAAGCACATAAAGAAAGATTGACAAAGCCGGTTCAAGAAACACTGGAGCAAGCTTTGAAAGCAAAGCTAACCTTAAAAGAGAAGGAGACTTACTATAGCACGTCTCAAAGAAATCGAGGATGTGGTAGAAGTCGAGGACATGGTAGAAGTCGAGGGCGTGGCCAAGGAAGAGGTTGTGGTCGTGGAAATGATGGGACAAACGAAAATAATTTTTGTAATAATGAAGGACGACAAAACTTCAACCATGGAAGAGACGTGGACGAGGTAGAGGACCGAGAGGATCGAGAGGAGGAGGAAGACAAACTCAACAAAGGTATGACAAGTCAAACATTGAATGCTACAATTGTCATCGTTCTGGCCATTATGCTTCGGAATGTGCCTATGTGGAAGAGACAAGTAATCTTGTGGAGAATAACAATGAAGAAGTCAACCCCCACCATGCTTCTTGCTTGCAAAAGCAATCAAGATGAAGAAAATAATCAATGGTACCTTGACTCCGGTGCAAGTAGTCACATTTGTGGAAAAAAAATTTTATTCGTGGAACTTGATGAGTCCATAAGCGGCAGTATCACTTTCGGAGACTCTTTACAAATTCAAGTGAAAGGAAGAGGTAACATTTTAATACACTTGAAAGATGGTAGTCATCAATTTATCTCTAACGTGTACTCTGTGCCGGAAATAAAGAGTAACATCTTAAGTTTGGGACAATTGTTGGAGAAACATTATGATATTCACTTGAAATATAAAAGCTTGACAATGAAAGATGAAAATGGAAGGGTACTAGCCAAGGTACAAATGACAAGAAATAGAATGTTTTTGTTAAACATTCAAAGTGATGTCCCGATGTGTTTGAAATCCTATTTTAAAAATTCATCCTGGCTGTCACATGAGATTTGGGCATTTAAATTTTGATGGTCTCAAATTGATGAGTAAAGAAAGAATGGTGAAAGACTTACCCACCATAGATCATCCAAATCAACTTTGAAGGGTGTCTACTTGGCAAACAAGCAAGAAAGGGTTTTCCGAAGGAGTCGATGACGAGAGCTCGATATCCATTGGAGTTGATACATTCAGATGTGTGTGGGCCTATCAAGCCATCATCGTTTGGTAAGAATAATTATTTTGTACTTTTTATTGATGATTATTCTCGGAAAACTTGGGTATATTTCCTGAAGAAAAAATTGGAGGTGTTTGAAACCTTCAAAAAGTTCAAAATTATGGTGGAGAAGCAAGGTGGTTATCAAATCAAAGCTTTTCGGTCTGATAGAGGTGGCGAATTCACATCAAATAAATTCAAGGAATTTTGTGAAAAAAATGGTATCTATCGCCCCATGACGGCTCCATATTCACCACAGCAAAATGGTATAACCGAGAGAAAGAACCGAAGTATTCTCAACATGGGAAGGAGTATGTTGAAAAGTAAAAATATACCAAGGGAGTACTGGGCCGAAGCTGTTTCTTGTGTTGTCTACTTGATGAACCGCTGCCACACAAAAAGTGTTCATGGAAAAACGCCACAAGAAGCTTGGAGTGGTTATAAACCAAGTGTTTCACACTTGCGGGTGTTTGGAAGCATTGCATATGCACACGTACCAGATGAGAGAAGAAGTAAGCTTGATGATAAAAGTCAAAGGTATGTATTTGTTGGATATGATGAGAACTCAAAAGCATATAAATTATTTAATCCAAGCAATGGAAAGATCATGATTAGTAGGGATGTTGAGTTCGATGAAAAAAAGGCATGGGATTGGAATACCTCACATGAGAAAAATAATCACAACTCAATCATTGTTGAAGAAGATATGGCACAACCCACCACTCCACCACCGTCACCTCCAACACAAAATACACAATTTGATTAAGGAAGTTCAAGTGAAAGGCCTCGAAGGTTCAGAAGTCTACATGAGTTGTATGGCAATACAGAGGAGGTACGGAATTTAAGTGAATTTACACAATTTTGCTTATTTTCTGAAAGTGAGCCAGTAGATTTTGACGATGCCATTGAAAATAAAAAATGGAGAGATGCAATGGATGAAGAAATTAAAGCTATAAAGAAAAATGATACGTGGGAGCTTGCATCACTTCCTAAAGACAAAAGCACAATTGGAGTCAAGTGGGTGTACAAAATAAAAAGAAATTCCAAAGGTGAGCAAGAGAAGTTTAAGGCAAGATTGGTTGCCAAAGGGTATAAGCAAAAGAACCCTGTGTTTCATGAGAGAAGCAAACATATTGATACGAAGTATCATTTTGTTCGAGACTACATCACTAAAAAGGAAGTTGAACTTGAGTATGTGAAATCTCAAGACCAAGTTGCGGATATTTTCACCAATCCGTTGAAGTTTGATACTTTTCGAAAGTTGCGGATGTCTCTTGGAGTAATGAATCTAGCTTAAGGGAGGATGTTGAAATAATAAAAATAAAATAATAATCTAGATTCATTGTAGGTTAGTCTAGATAATTATGCATGTATGGTAGATAATTATTCATGTATGGAGGAATGTGACTTTTAGTATTATGCATGAACTTAGTAAATTAGGATGAATGTAATTAATTCATCATACATGTACCAAGTGTAGGTACATGACTAGAAAATAGGATAAATACCCTATGTAGTCTCACATTTGAGACAAGTTTAGTTGAATTAGAAATATTATACAAGTTTCCTCCACTCTCTTCTATAAAGTTTTTCAATTATCCTTTCTCCATATTCTAACAGTTACTACAATATTATGTTATACTTTCTTTGTTGTAAATATTAATAAATCCGTACATGTAAAAAACTTGTCTTTGTTAAGTTACTCGTGAATCTAAAAAGATTTTTAAATTGAGAAAAAAAAATATTGAAATAAAAAACAAAACACTACAAAAGTGTCCAACTTTTGAGAAACTATAAAAGCATTGAAAGTGAACAAAATGAAATTACTTAGAAGAAAGAAAACGTGAAGCGATTGATTCTCAAAATTAAACAGGATATATCTATAAATGAAACATGAATATACATAAAAGTTTATTTATTCACATTACTATTTCTGTTTCACTTTTTAGTTAACTATTTTTCTTAAGAATTGATTAATTCTTACATGTCAATCAATATTTAATTTTTCACGTAATAGTTCATTTAGTTATATTAGTATTTAATTTTTTAATTAATAACATCTTTAAGTTCAACACTAACTACGTATATGAATTATTTAACGGAATAATAAGATTCACGTTCAAGGATGCGTTATTTACTACTATCTGAAAAAACACATAAAAGAAGTAGGTCATAAAGTGTTATTTGTGTTGTATGGACTTGGATTTCAAGAATCCAACATGCACGGATTATATTGTCAACATACAAGTTGCTATATTTGAGAACAAACAATGTTCAGTAAGAAAATATATCTTCATTTTGGAGTTTGCTTATGAACAATCCGTGCTGGTGTAGAAGTGAGTGAGGACCATGTTTCATGGCGTGAGTGAATAATATGTTTAGTACCAAGTTAAGAAAGATTTATATGATTCATACATTACTAAAAAACATGCAAATGTACACCAAACATTAAACATGGTTAAAATTAGACAATTACTGAATGAAATGAAAATATGTAAAACTTGTCTAACTATATAATGGAGATCTTGTTTTCATCTTATTATCGATGCCATATATAAATACTAGTACCAAACTTTTGCACAGTACTGACGTCAAAACTAGCTAGTCCCACAACTTTTCCATTATGCATGATCATATTAACAGAGCAGCTAATGCTTGAAATGATTGCGGGTAAGTCAATCTTCCTTATTTTGCCTATCAAATGGTCATGTTCTGTGCATTATATGTTCCTTAAATATAATGTTTGGATGTGAATTTAAATGTTTTAATGTTGCTTAAATATATATGCAGTCTATCCCGAAGAAATTCACCAATAATCTGAGAGAGAAGATAATAGGAACAGTAGGTTTGAGGGGTCCAAGTGGGAACGTATGGAGTGTCGAGTTAGTAACAAGTGGAGATATGTTGCTTCTCAGAAACGGTTGGAAAAAATTCGTCAAAGATCATTTCCTAGAGGAAAATGATATTTTGATTTTCAAATACAATGGAGATTCAAGATTCGATGTGTCTATGTTTGACAATGCAAGCGGATGTGAGAATGAAGCTTCATATTTTGTCAAAACATGTGAGCATAAAGAAAGTGGACTTGGCAGTGAAAATAGGAGAAGATTGAAAGAAAGTTCCAGTGATAGTAGGGGTTCTGCAAATACACCACCCTCAAGAACATTGATAACTCGATCTACTACAAAGAGGCGAAGGGAAACCAAGAGTATGTGTCATTGACATCTCATTTTTGAATTTCAATTTAATTATGGATATTAAGTTAGGTTTCATGTATTCTGTTTGTTGACTCATAATTCATCTTGTGAACTCATTTTGATGTGGAAGGTAAAGGAAGTTCAAGTCGTGCATATCCTGTGGAACTGAAATCTCGTAGAAGGCCAGTTACCGAAGAGGAGAAAAGGAGAGCACAAGAAATCGCAGCTCAGGCTGTGTTAGAAAATGGTTTCACTGTGATCATGCGGGCATCACATGTCTACAAGGGGTTCTATATGGTATGATAATTGATATATTTGGAATTCTTTTAAATAGTTTTATTTAGATATATATGATTATCCCTTACCTAGACCTATAGGTTGTAGAAGTTATAACAATTAATACATTTAGTAACAACATATGTATGTGTCACTCTATTTGTTTTCTTACTAAGTTGTTACTAAACATGTGTGACTATCCATTGTTAATAACAAATTTATAATTATTCTTGTCATTAGAGGCAAAATAAAATATATTCTCACTCGTTGTCACATTTACTTTTGTCACAAATATTGTTTTTTGTTTTATTGAATATAGAATTATTAACCAATTCTAACATCGTTTGTGGAACATCTTGATGCAGTCAATTCCATCTGAGTGGGCTCGGATCCATCTTCATAACAAACCTCAAGACATAGAGCTTCGTGTGACCGATAGGACATGGCTCGCCAAATATTACTTTAGAGGTTACGGTGGTGGTGCGCTTACTGGCGGCTGGAAGGACTTTGTTTTGGAAAACTTCTTAGAAGAATTTGATGTGTGTGTATTTAATCTTGTGAGTGAAACACAAAATGAATTCATTTTAGATGTCAAAATATTCCGAGTGGTCGAGGAGGTGATGCCACCATCTCAAGTGATGCGAGTCTCTTCAAGTGGTAGACGCAAGAGATTGATGAAAAGTGTTAGGTATGAGTCATTATCAGAAGAAGAAGAAGATGATGATGATGATGATGATGATGATGACGACGACGACAATGATGATGATGAATATGAAATTGCAAAAATTTGAACTAAACTAAATTTCAATTAGTTTTTTATGTCATTTTGAACTTTTTTGCTGGAGTTCTGAATGTAACTATATTTGAACTTAGTTTACAGACAAGCTACAAGTTTTACAAATATATTTTGCCTAGTAATTTTGTGATGGTTGATTATAGGTTTATACTAGTTTTTAGTTTTTAACTCAGTTGGTTGCATGTGCAATGATCTTTAAAATTAGAAAATAATGTCGTTTGATATTGAATATCTGAAAATAAATTATGTGAATATTTATAATAATGAAAATAATAAGTTTATAAATTATGTTAATTTCTATCAATAATAAGTTGAGATATTGAGGACAATACTTTTTAGAATATATTGTAGCTTAGCTTATCGTGTAAATGCCACATAACAGTAGATTATCTTACAAAATTTAACGTTTATTTGTATATTTTTACAATAAGACATCTCCGTATTTAACTCAAATATGTATATATATTAATACCTAAAATTTGTTAATATATTGGTGCATAACCTACGAACAATTGATGCGATTGCTTTAATCAAGCTCTCTTGATTGACAACATCGTGAACAAATTTTTGTCTATCTAACCAAACAATATTTTAAATGAATAATGTTCAAAAGAAAGACAGAATATCCAAAAATGAAGCCAAGTCCAGCAATCATGTCCTCATCACATAACATGTTAAACATGATATATAAATAAAGCAAGGGAAAATGTATGTCGGCAAAATCTTAATTGTAGTCCAACCAGATAGGGTGATTTCAGTGTTAGTCCTTTATCTTATATGTTTTTAGAAAACGAACCAATATTTCTCATTTAGTTGCAAACTTGATCCCATAACTTTGTAAATGTTCAAAATTAGTCCCGTAACTTGTAATCTAGACACTTTTAGTCCCATCAAAATTCTTTTTCGTCATCTTTTACGTTAAAATTAATGAAAATCTCGAAAATTGTTAAAATATACAGGAAGATTACATCTTCATCTTTTACTTAATACATTTTTGTCCAATAATCATGAATCAGGCCCAACATGCTTCCGAAATATAAGTAAACATTCATAAATTTATACCTCTGTTTGACCTCCTTATTGCCGGGTATTCCAAGCCTCGATTTTACGGACTCGCTCCAACTACTCGACCGCAAACGATGATTCGTAGGTTTTAGCCTTCAGCAATATAAAGCATAGTCCTATTTAGTTTCCTACCTTAGGGAGTATGAGATATTACAGGATGAATGTCTATTTAAATTTTTGAAAAGCAAGTTGAAGAAAAGCCTCTAACTTTTATTGATGAAATAAAATTAAAATTACATTATTATATTCTACTCGCTATTGGAGGAGATAACTTTTAGCCACTCATATGAGGACATACAATTTTGAAGAAATCCCCATATACTTGAAAGAAAAGAAAAGAAAAGAAAAGATTACAATAAAGAAAATGATTTTATTCTTAGAAGATTATAGACTTGGAATGAAAATATGTTGAGAAGAGTTAGAGAAATTTTCTGATGATCCATATCTGCTTCCTTCCTTCCTTTTTATGGCTTTCAGCCGTGGATTCCAAAGGCAGATTCCAAACTTGTTTTAATTTCGAATACGTTATTGCATATGTATTAGTTTCTGATTTTGTCTCCCACTTTCCTTTAAAGGTCGTGGCTCATCAACAGCTTGAAGGGGGCATGGCATGTATTCTTGGTTTTGATCTTATTACCAGTGCCTTGTCCTTGTCTTGATGTTGTCATTGCATTCGTTATCTTTCTTGTATTTTACAACTAATTTTTTTTAGTTGTTTAAACCTTTCTTAAAATTACATTTTTACAATTGTAATTTTTCTATTGAGCCTAATTTAATTAGACTCTCCTCTGCCTCTTATTACATAAAAGTTTTTACTGAGTTTTGTGAAAACTCCTAGGCTGACTTGTCCTTTTTCCCTTATCCTGTTTAGGTTCGGGCTTTTTCTTTGTAATCATGATCCTAGTACAAATAAGGATTTATTTTGGAATTCGCAACTTGGGCATATGCGATTAGGCCATTGATCAAAATGCATCATGTTGCATGTTTTCTTCCGTGTATTTTCCGTCGCGTGTAACTTGTTTTTCCAAATTAGTGTTATCTTCTGTTCGAAAAGATTTTCCACGATTCGGTGCTTTTTCCTGTCATGGAATTTAACAGGAATTGTCCATTTATTTTATTAGAAAAGATCTTAAATGGATACTTGACTTTGTCCATCTCAGTTAGACAGACCCATAATCCCCAGGCTCTTCGAGTAGATGTATCATCTTCACTTATTGAGACTACCAGAGGTGCTTCTCTTGTTTTGACTTTAACTTTGTTGAAGGCCACAATATCGGGTCTTTGTAATTTCATAAAATGGAATGCCGGATGAGACCGTTCTCCTGCAATTTCTGGATCTATTGATAAGATTTTATATCCAGAACGTCTCCTTATTTGAATTGTGGAATGTTTTGCCATGAGTCATACATATCCCCGCTTATCCATTCCGATAATCTAGAGATTTCCGGAAATCCTGGTGATATAGTATGTATTAAGGCAAGTGCCCCAATCATACCGTTCGCGGACCTCGTCGTGTATTGATCTTTCGAGCATCCAAACCCTAGGATATTTTCTCAATGTATCAATCAAAGTTTTTCTAGGATATATCCCCTTTCTTGAGACAGGTTTCTCCCATGATCTTTGGTAAAATTGTCAATGTAAATTAATTTCATTAGTATTAACCTTAGATGTGCTTGTCTGTGGCGTAAGGTTAATCTCTCCCTCTTTTACCAGAGGTGTTGGGTTGACTTGAAACAGTTGGAGATTTCTCTTCCTATTGTTCAATTGTTTTTCCTTTATCAGAGTCTGATATGGAACTTATGCAAGCTGTATTTGAATCCGCCGCTCTAGGTATAGAGCTTTGTACTCTAAATGTAGGGTTAGAGCCCTCCTCTCTTACTTCTCGGGTCATCACCGAAGTAGATGCCTTTCGAATTGGTTCTTGCAATGCATCCCTCAAGGATCCTGAGGCACACATTAGACTTCTAATTGTATTCTGGATAGTGTCCAGATTAACTCATATTTGTCTTGCTGCCTCAGCATTAACCGATAGTTGTCCAAAGTGCTTGTCTAACTCCTCAAGGTTTTTCATAAGATGCATATACCTAGTAATGATGGAGTTTGCTTCAGATGTTTCCATTGCTTGTCAGGAAATCTACAAGTATATTTTCATGAGATTTCACAATGATAATATCAAAACAGTAATATTGACATTCTGCTTGCCACCTCATAATACGAGCCTTTTCTATTTTTTATTCTAATTTATTTTTTAGAAAGGCTTTAACATTCGTATTATCCACTTTAAAAGTAAACTTCTTCGCTAAGAGAAATAATGGCCATTTTTTAAAAGTCTTCCAGACAACAAAGAATTTCTTTCCATTAATGTGCCAAAGTGCAGCTTGTTATTCCGCGAACAACAGCCTTGTATATCTACAATGTTCTTCCCGTATAGTAGTCTTTTTCATTAACACGGATGTCCAATGAAAATCATTAGCATCTGTATAAACTATTAAATCATCATCGTCTTAAGAAAAACAACAATCTATGACTATTTCATAAAATTAAGTCTGTGATTAAATATAAAGCCAAACCTAAATTAAAAAAATAACACAACATAATATTTGTTATTTCTTTCAAGAATATGGTCTTAGTCAAAATACAAGGAACACTGGTATTATTACCACAACAAAATTTTAATTCTGAATTTGAATTTGCACTAGACACAATATGCAAAAACAGAAAGAAAAAAAGTATTATTTTTTTTATTGAAGATTTTTCTTAAAAACAAGAATGATGTCACAAATTAAATTTGTATAATTGAAATAAAAATATTTTTTATGATTTTTTGTGAATTTGAAGAGAATTAAATTTACTTCTTTTAACTAATATCTCTTTGATGTATAAACTATTAAAACAATTAATAAATTTGATGTTTAGGAATAATAGATTATCTCTTTTTAAAGAACTTAATTATTTATTTATTATGTTATATAATGATACTATTTCATCTTTTGATTAATTATATAATTCAAATTTTGATTTAACCAAAGGCTTTTTAGTTTTTAATTATTTATAAAATCTAGTGAAATAGTAGAAAGGGGAAAAAAAGTAGAAAGCAGGGTGCTTATGCCAATATTTAAAGTTGATGGAGTATGATGCCAAATACTTAAAATTCATGGAAGGTAGATGGAATTTTTCCCCATATAACTATATATAATTATTTATTCATATATATTTTAAAATTAAGAACAAGAATGTTGATTTCTTTCAACCTTATTCTACCATCGGAGCCATTTGAGAACGTACACTTAAGGATGGGCATGGTTCGGTTAGGTCGGATAGGTTTTTAACCAAACAAACTGGAACTTTAAAAAAATTACTTGGATTGGTTTGATTTTTTCAATATTTTTTATAATTTCAATTCTTAACCTACTTTTTTTATACTTTTATATGTTTTTAATATATAATACTTATTAGTTATATATAAATTAAAAATAACAATTATTATATATTATATTTTTGGGTTTTCGATTCGATTCAGACCGTTCAGTTAATTTTGAATACAGGAATCCAGATTTCACATATGTTCATTGGTCGGGATTCCAGACATGTTCATAAGCGTCATATACAACAATAATCTTGGGCGACATGGGTATAACTTAGACGGAAGCACAACTATGATGCACGGACACGGAACACGGCGCACGACATGACACAGACACAAAATACAGCATTTTAGAAATACTAGGATACGACATGGCCTCGATACTGCAAATAAAATTTGTATGTATATATATATCATATACATATATATGTTCATTAATTTACGTTAAAATATATAAATTAGTCTTTTCCTTCCAATTTAAATATGATGGGTTAGAGAAATAAATTATAAAAATGATTATTTTATGCTATAAATTTGTATTTGATTTGTAAAATTATATATATTAAAAAAAATACTTCAATTTTCAAAATCACAACAAAATAAGTGAAATAACATGCATAGTAGACATAGTTTTCAAAATCACAAATAACGCATGCATAGTAGACATACCCTCTAACTGCGTCCATTACGATGTTCATATTTTATTTTTTTAGTTTTTAAATAGACATTTATTTTCATATTAGACACGGTATCGGTGAGTGTCGGTCGAGTGTCATGTCCGATCAGGTGTCCGACACGTTGTTGATTTTTAAGTGTCCGGACATCACAAAAGCACAACAATCCATATTTCAAATGGTAGCCCCTATCAGGCCCTATTAGGGATGGCAAACAGGCAAGTTTAGTTGAATTTGGATTGGTTTCAATAGGTTGGTTCTTAAATAAGTTGGGTTTTTCATGGTTTTGAGGTGGAATCAAGCTCAATCTAAAAGGGAACCAAACTCAACCCAAAAGGAACCAAGTCCAACCCATTTAAAAACCTTGTATTTTTTTCTTGTATTTTAGAATATTGGAAACAATGTGGGCCTAACTTGAAATTTAGTTAGACCCAACTTGGAACTAAGTTTGAGCCAATTAAAAACCAAATAAAAATTTCTTGACCAACCCAATCCAATCTAGTTTAATTGGGTTGGAGCCATGGTTTTGGATCCATTTTATCACCCTAAGCCTAGGGCTGTTCACGAGTCGAGCTCGAGCCTTACGATTTTGACCGGCTCGAGCTCGAGCTCGAAAGCTCGACTCGTGAGCTCGAAAGTTCGACTCGTGAGCTCGAAAATTCGACTCGTGAGCTCGAAAGCTCGACTCATGAGCTCGAAAGCTCGACTCGTGAGCTCGACTTTTCTCCTCAGTTATCAAATTTCAGCCTTTCCTCCATACAAATTAAATTCTCCAACGAAAGCAAACCGACACTAATTTTGAATGAATTTCATGAACTTCTATCTAATTGTTAAGTATCCTGAATATCAAGGAACAGAAATATAAACAAAATGCCACACCTGTATTTCTCTCAAGCTGTTCTCCAAACGAAATCACTGGAATAGAGGACGCGAAGAATATGTTGGTGCCAAAATCATTACCTTTCTTGCAACGGTGAAACGCCGGTGACCGCCGGTGGTGGTGGGCGGCAGCTTTGGTAGAAAGGAATTTAGGGATGGGGAACGGGAGAATTACGTTCTAACTCTAGGGTTGGGACTTGGGAATTTGGGAGGGGTTTATTTATGTATTTAATTATTTAATATTATATATATATATTTTTTATATATATATTAAAAAATAATGGGAGCTCGCGAGCTCCCGAACAACACTAAACGAGCTCGAGCTCGGCTCGATGGCTGGCTCGAGCTCGTTAGACTCGGCCCGAGCTCGAATTTTTCGAACTCGAGTCGAGCTTTTTTCGACCTGGCTTGCCGAGCTCGCGAGCCGACTCGACTCGTGAACGGCCCTATCTAAGCCTATATATATGCAATCCAGATTTCAAATGGTAGTCATGGTATATATAAATTGCAAATCTTTTAAGACTTGAGCTCTTCTAACAATTCAAAATTTCTTAAACAACACCGTGTTCAAATAGAAAAAACAAGTCTTACGAAAAATTCTACAACAGCGGAATAGAAAAACATAAACCCTGAAATTGCTTCCTCTGGAGTTGCCATCTTTCTGATGCGTCAAAACTCACGATTATTCGAATCAATTAGATGGTCTTTGGCATGCAGAAAATAGCTGGCAGCTGATAAAAGCCATAACCAAAGATGTGAAAAGCTCAAACCCTACTACCTTCGGAAAATGCCATCCTAAACCCTGTCTCAGATAGCTGCAAGAATCACAAGGATTGAATAAGTCTGTCGATTATAACATTAGTTTCTTAAAATATAGATAAAACTATCCTATATAAACAATACCTGGTGATTTAAGGCATTGTTGCCACAGTCCCTGCACAAACGTATATAACTGGAATCAATGTCTTGGGTTTGTTTTTCCTAAGCCACATCAAAGAGGCCAAGGCAGCCAGTGATATACTCAATACCTGAAATATAATCAGAATAAATTCATAAAACCAGAAGAAAGAAGATATCCCTCTGAATTAAATGTTCAAAAATGAAATTACTAGTATAACCAACATGAAAGAAATAATTTCATACCAAACTAGCATTTGCTTCGAGACCCTGCAAAACGTAGTCCCAAGTAAATTCTAAACCTCTAGCACCCACCCAAAGGGGTGCCAATCTATGGAGGACAGAATCCGCAAAGGCCCAACCTGTCAAGAGTGAAAATTCGAACTTAATGCCAAACGGGAAAAAATCAGAACATATACTAAACAGAAATAGAAACTCAATTCGAACAATCTTTAAGAAAGCCTCTTATTCACTCCTATCCTTCAGAGAAGCTTTCATTTTTCATAGATTGGAGTTCACCCCTCAGAAAATCGAATCCAAGGCATGAACTCCAAAGATATTTCTCTATCTCTTTTCAGAAGAACCAAATACAAGACAATATCAACACTTATTCAAAACTAACAAATCTATTTCTCTGTGAAATTCTCAATCCTCTCTTTCAAACTAATGTGAGGAAAGTTGTAGAATATCTGCACTATTTCTAAGTGAAAGAAGCAGATCACTAAAGTGTTCTTAGAACAGACTCTTGTGTTGCTGGAGAGCTCAAGACGTTTTAGTCTTGTACATTGTATTTCAGAAGACTCTGTGTGAATCTTCAGATTCAATATAGTGAATTCCTTTGTGATATCGAAGAAGAAGGACGTAGTTGGGATTACATCACCCAGCGAACCTCGCAAATTGTCTCTTTTACTTATTGCTTTATTTTGTTCTTTATTTCACATCTTTTTAAATCTAGGCTCTAGCAAATAAGTAGAGATCATCTCTTGCATAAAAGAGTTAGTAGAAATTTTGATAAATATTTATTAATTGTGTCTCTGCCCAACAAATACCAAAGCCAAAGACTTTAAATATATTTTCGATGTGCACTTAACTGTGAAACTAAGTTTAGGGGTACTACATCTCTTTGTAATCTTCTTAACTTCTTAAGTCTAGCTTACTCAATCTTTGCGCACAAGTTCTTTTCTGCTCATTACTGATAAAAGAGAAAGAAAAAAAGAACTTGAAATAATCAAAAAAAGATTAAAAATGATCAGAGTCTATTCAACCCTCCTTTCTAGACCCTTGTTCAAACCACTTGGTACCAACATTTAAAGTAGATGTTCAGGGATTCGTTTATGTGAGTATAAATATTGAAAGCTTCTTTAAAAGATTTGAATAAATAAGAGGCTTTCTAGGATTTTACTTCTACTCTTATAAATATCGTAAATGATTTAGGGATTTGATGTTAATAGGCAGAGACTGAAATAGATTCGTTGGGACCATACAATAAGCATGTATAAATCACTATTTAGATAACTTGTTAGACAATGTTTGGTGAATTCGTGAAATTATGCTACATGTTAGACTCTTACAGTGTGTTGATCCCAACATCCAATAAGATGGCGTTGTCCGAACTTCTGCGTCATTATCCACATTAATGGTTTCATAAGCATTAAATGCATTTGAAATAAATGCCCGCCTAGAACACTAAATGCATCAAAGTGACATTTAATTTCCAGTCGCTTAGTTTGACTTGAGTACTTGAATGATTTGATTGAGTCTTTGACTTTGAATAATGTTGCACTTGTCTTTGGTGTCGCTTACCAAATCATTCTTTGAACATACTTCTTCTCGTCGTTTGAAGTCGATATTCAACCTTGTAACTTTAATAGACTCACTTAGAATTCTATTAACACTATATGCTGTCCAAATACAAACAAACATAGAAGAGAAAGATCAGCTCACTATCTACGTTTGTTCCTCCCAATATGTATGTTTGAGCAGTAGATTTAGCGAAACTTCATTATATAAATATATTCTTATTTTCAAATTTTAAAAACCCCAATTTACCTTCTTCTTCTTCTGTCACAACCCTATTTCACTTTCCATTGAATTGTATAAAGCATCAGAATCAGTACTAAGTCCAGCCGAATCAGATATGGAGAAACAAAGCTTGAGGTTAAAGCATTTACTCGAGCACGAGCTTTGTAGTAGTTTAATGCATTCAAGTCAACTTGGCAGAAATATTTGCAAAGAGGTACAGATTATCTATGAAATTCTTGTTAAACCCATAAACTGTTGTCTTTTATTCATTATAGAATAATTTCCTTACATATGGGTTATTTACAGGTAGACCATGTTATCCATTATCCCTTTTATGCAACTATGGAACGGATTGAGAACCGGAGAAATATAGAGCATTACAATTTTGACAATACAAGAATTCTCAAAACTTCTTATTGGTAATCTCTTGAAGAATAATTTCTGTTAAAATTGTTCTCTGTCCCTCTATGAACTCACTGTTCTTTTAAATCCTTTTTCTAAAACAGTTCGCCTAATTTTTGCAACAAGGATTTCCTTCTCCTGTCAGTAGAAGATTTCAACAAATGCCAAATAATGCATCGTGAAGAACTAAAAGAGCTTGAAAGAACTGAAGATTTTTGAGGCTGCTTTTTGTGATCTGGTTTGTAATATGGTTTTTCCGGCCCCGCCAAATGCCTCATGCTCATTGTTGGTGAGTTGCCGGGTTAATGTTTGTTTAAATTGCATCACACGTTAGGTGTTCGATAAAATGACGTAACGAGTTGGTATTGTGATTGCAGCGGATGGTTGGACCTTGTTCTTCATGTTCATGACATGCCTACACCATCCGAGTGGGGTCTTGAACGCATAGAGAGACATGATGTGAATCAAGCTGATATTGCACCTCTCATGGTTGTACTATTTGTGTAATTTGGTGTCTGGTGATGATGATCTGAAGTTGCTTGTTGCTACATTTATGTTACCTTTTTGCAACTAAAATAATTTTCAAACTCTTTCCGCGCATTTCAGGTTACTGTAGTCCTCTGAAAAAAGAAATTGTGTTCAATTGATTTGACATGGAAATTGGATCATATGCAATATCAAGTTTAATGTTTATTTTACGGAATATCAGTTTAATACATAAATACCCTTTTTACAATTTTGCACTTAAAATTGTTTTTATATTTATATTTTTATGAATTATCAAATTTACTATTTAGTTTTAAGAAAAAAATTATTGTAATAAAAAAATTGTATTTGTTGGGGGCATTTGAAAATGGAAATCAGCCGGAATAGTTGTAATAAAGAAATGATATTTGTTGGGGGAATTTTTCATGAATTATCAAATTTACTATTTTGTTTTATTTTGTTTAGTTCAAGAAAATTTTAAAAAAATGTGGAATTTTTTATTCTTTTGTTTGGTTATTAGAGAAAATAAAATGGGGAAATTGAATAATCAAATAATTGAATTATAAAAGGATTAATATTAAGAGGATAATTGAACTATAAAACAATTGAAGCAATTTTAGGAAAAAAATTACATTTACACCCCCTAAGGGTATTTTCGTCAAAAAAATATATAACATCATTGGAAAGTGGATGACGTCATCAGGGGTAAAACAGGAAAAGTACACAAAAATTTGCTGACATCAGCAAAAAGCTGACCGGAAAAAAGGACAGGGGGTGCCCGTGGTATGCCAAATTTTTTATAGGGCATGTACGTGTAATTATGATCGTTTTTGGGTGTTTTTTGGAATTTCGACATTCTAGAGGGGAGGTATTTGTAATTTTTCCTTATTATTATGAAATATCGTATCCTAATTAATGGAAACTAAATGTTAAGATTAGTAGGAGTAAATATTAGATGTTTACATTATTGTATTCATTTTTAGTTAAATGATATTATTAATGAGAATAAATGTTAAAGGTATAACTTATAGTATTCATTCTTAATAAAGGGTTAAATGGTCTTTCCACGATAGGAAGAACACACGTCTTGATGAAACCAAGCCTCCGCAATTTCAGAATCTCCCTATCGAATGGCATGTTCTCCTCGATCGGAATAGGTGGATTAATTCCTTCCCTCCATTCATTTTAATTAATTGTAGGTCAAGTATTCTAACTCATTTTTATTAACTTAGAATCCATTTTGAATTTTGAACAAAGTGGTAACATTTAAAAATTATATTATTGTAAGTACATATGGTTATTATTTCAGTGTAATAATATATACTTAGCAACAAGTTGATGATTTTTCAACTTCACTTAAAAAACGGATGAAAGTACCATAAGATTCAAACTATTAACCATTAAATCTAAATGGATGATAATAAGGATTGTATAAATTGATAGTAACATATATTTTAGTAAAGTGAATGATAATATAAATTGATGGTAACATGTATCTATGAAGTTAATAATCAAGGATAATATTGTCTTAGTAAACAATACAATTCATTTAGTAATCATAAAAATCACTACTTCCTTCCAAGATTAATGCATCCTAAAAAGGACACCTCATATTATTTCAAATTAATATTCACTAATGAGAGTTACAATTTGTAATTTATAATTTTCAATAAAAGTATAAATGTCTAATACTTTTATATTATATATTTTTTAAATTATTACTATTATTATTATGAAATAGCGTATCCTAATTAATGGAAACTAAATGTTAAGATTAGTAGAAGTAAATATTAGATGTTTACATTATTGTATTCATTTTTAGTTACATGATATGATTAATGAGAAAATGTAAAAGGTATAAGTTATAGTATTCATTCTTAATAAAGGGTTAAATGGTCTTTCCACAATAGGAAGAACACACGTCCATACTTTTTAGTTAAATAAATGAATGATGTATTAATAAATTTTATTCACAAGAATGATGAAGACCATTCAAATTTCTAATTGATCACTATCTATAACTTTTAGACTGTTAACACTTTTCTCATTACAGTTATATGTAGTGTAATAATGAACAATATATATTGAAGATAATTTAATAATTTTAAAATAATATAGCAATCACTGAGAAATAATTTTCTAATTTAATCTAATTAAGATAACTATTAATCAAAACCCAAAAGTCACCAACTCCTTGTCTATCAATTTATATCAATCTCTATCTACAATAATTGATTTAGTAATGTTTAAAATTTTACATTTTTAATTTATCCATTGTCCAATTGTTATTTTACAATTTTACCATCAACTATATATTGAAAATAAAAATAATACAATTCATTTCGTAAACATAAAAATCACTACTTCCCTCCAAGTTTAATTAATTATAAAAAGACATCCCATATTACTTCAAATTAATATTCACTAATGAGAGTTAAAATTTATCTAATGTATATTTTTCAATAAGAACATAAATGTCTAATACTTTTCAAATACACATTTTTTAAATTATTATTATTATTATGAAAATAGTGTATCCTAATTAATGGGAAGTAAATGTTAGGATTAGTGGGAGTAAATGTTAGATGTGTAGTATTCATTTTTAGTTAAATAATATATAGTGGGAATAAATGATAGAGATGTAAGCTATAATATTCATTTTTAATAATGGGTTAAATGGTCTTTTCACATTGGGAAGAAACACATTCATACTTTTATAGTAGTATAGATATGCAAATTCAGCAAATGACAAACAATCTTCCCAATTTTTCAAGTTCTTTTGAATTAAAACTCTAAGCAATTGAGACAAAGTTCTATTCACAACTTCAGTTTGTCCATCTGTTTGGGGGTGATAGGTTGTAGAAAATAGAAGTTTAATTCTCAATTTACCACACAAAACACGCCAAAAGTGACTCAAAATTTTTGCATCTCTATCACTTACTATAGTTCTTGATACTCCATGCAAACGAACAATTTCCTTAAAGAATAAATCAGCAATATGAGTTGCATCATTGGTCTTATGACATGGAATGAAGTGTGCAATTTTGAAAAATATATCAACAGCCACAAACACAGAGTCTTAACCTTTTTTTGTTCTTGGTAAACCCAACAAAGTCCATTGATTTATCTACTCAAAGTTCATTTCGTATAGGTAGTACAATCCATGTGGATGCACTCTTGATTTAGCTTGCATGCAAGTTATGCACCTTTCACAAACTCTTTCAACATCAACATGCATTTTAGGCCAAAAGAAATGATCACTCAACAAACTCAATGTTTTATGTATTCCAAAATGCCCCATAAGTCCTCCCATATGTGCTTTTCTAACTAGCAATTCACGCATAGAACATTTAGGAATGTATAGTTTACTTTCACGAAATAAATATCCTTCATGCCTATAGAACTTTTCGAATGCAACATTTTCACAAGACAAATAAACTGAAGCAAAATCAGAATCGTTAGCATAAAGTTCCTTAATTGACTCAAACCCTAAAAGTTTAGAACTCAATGTAGTGATCAATGCATGCCTCCTAGTTAATACATCACAACAATGTTTTCTTTTCCCTTTTTATACTTAATCACATATGAAAATGACTCAATGAATTCCACCCACTTAGCATGCCTCTTACTAAGCTTACCTTGCCCTTTGAGATATTTGAGAGATTCATGATTAGTGTGGATAACAAACTCTCTAGACCACAAGTAATGCTGCCACGTCTCCAATGCTCTCACCAAAGCATACAATTCCTTATCATAAGTTGGATAGTTCAATTGAGCTCCATTCAACTTCTCACTATAGTAAGCAATCGATTTTCCATCCTGCATTAAAACAATCCTTATACCTACTCCAGATGTGTCACATTCAAGTTCAAAACTTTTGTTAAAATTAGGCAATGCAAGAATTGGATCAGTAGTGAGTTTTTCTTTCAAAAGATTAAATGCATGCTCTTTATTTTCTCCCCAATGAAATCCAACATCTTTTTTCACAATTTCATTTAGTGGTGCAGCAATGGTGCTACAATTTCTAACAAATCTTTGGTAGAAACTAGCAAGACCATGAAAACTTCTTACTTCAGCAATGTTTTTAGGAGTTGGCCAATCTAGAATAGCATTAACCTTGTCTTTTTCCATTTCAATTCCATTAGCACTTACAACAAAACTATGAAAGACGACTTTTTCCATGCAAAAAGAACACTTCTTAAGATTGGCATACAAAGATTCTTTTCATAAGGTGTCTAACACAATACACTCATGATCAAGATGTTCTTTTATACTTTTGCTATAGATAAGGATATCGTCTAAGTACACAATAACAAACTTTCCAATGAAGTTACGCAAAACTTGGTTCATTAATCTCATGAAAGTGCTTGGTGCATTAGTTAAGCCAAACGGCTTTACCAACCACTCATATAAACCATATTTTGTTTTGAAAGTTATTTTCCATTCATCACCTTCTTTGATTCGTATTTGATGATATCCACATTTCAAATCAATTTTAGAGAAAAATGAAGCACCATACAATTTATCAAGCATATCATCTAACCTAGGAATAGTATAGCGATACTTCACCGTGATTTAATTGATGGCGCAACAATTTGTGCACATCCTCCATGTTCTATCCTTCTTTGGGACCACAATTACCGGTACAACACATGGACTCATGCTTTCTCGAACTTTGCCTTTAGTCATCAAATCCTCCACTTGTTTTTGGATTTCTTTTGTTTTCTCGGGATTAGCTCTATAAGCTGATCGGTTTGGAAGTATTGCCCCGGGAATGGAATTGATTTGATGTTTAATGCCTCTCAATGGTGGTAAACCATTTGGTTCTTCCTCTGGAAAGACATCTTCATATTCCTGCAAAAGAGACACAAAAAAACTAGGCAAAGAAGAGGTTAGTTCGTTAGTGCTCAAATATGATTGTTTATGTACCAACACCAACACACTCTTTTTTTCAACAAAAGCTCTTTTTAGTTCACTCCCTCTAGCAAAAAAATTCACTCTTTTTGTGTTCTCACCTACTTCCAATTTCTTTTCTCCCTCAGGAACACTCAACTCTGCCCTCTTATTTTTCTCTCCACTCTTCTTTTTGCTCACATTTTGTTGCTCACTTTCTATTTTTTTTCCCTCAATCTCTTTTGCTCTTCTTGTTTGAGACATTTTGATTTGATCTTGATGAACCTGTTGTGGAGTTAAAGATATAAGCATGATGGTTTTATTTCGATGCTTTAACGTGAAATGATTAAGATACCCATCATGTACTACTCGCCAATCGAACTGCCATGGCCTTCCCAAAAGAATATGACTTGCATGCATTGGTACCACATCGCATAGAACTTCATCCTCGTATCTCCCAATAGAAAATGACACCAAAACCTGCTTAGTAACTCGAGTTTCTCCACATTCATTGAGCCATTGAAACTTATATGGATTAGGATGTTTTGATGTAGTCAAACATAATTTCTCCACCATATCCATACTAGCCACATTGGTATAGCTCCCACTATCAATAATCAACATACATACCTTTTTTTGCACCAAATATCTTGTATGGAAGATGTTTTCTCTTTGTTGTTCTGCTTCTCCAAACTTTGCTTGCATGTTTAGAGCTCTTCTTACCACCAAAAGTTCTCTCTATTCAGCATTAACTTTCTCCACTTGCTCGTCACTCTCTTCTTCACTTTCAACTTCAAATTCAATCTCTCCATTATCTCCAAGGATGATCACTCTTTTTGTTTTTGGGCACTGGGAAGCAATATGCCCATGTCACGACTTCGAGAAGATGAAGTGATATTACCTTTTCCTTTTTCAGACTCACTAGACTTGACCCTTGATATCTCATTTTGTGACTTTGGTGTACTTCTAAAGTTAGCCTTGGGTACTCCTTCCTTCACCTTGCTTGAAGACTGAAAACGTTACGAATAACCCCTTTGCAGAGAGCCCTCCCTCTTCAGTTGTCTTTCCACTTTCATGGCTGTATGTACCATGTCTTCAAGTTCCACATAGTTTTGAAGCTCCACAATGTTAGCAATCTCTCTTGAATGGCTGGGCAATTGTTGCCTCTCGATCTTCTTCAATGTTTGCTCTAATCATGGCAATCTCGATCTCCTTGTAATATTCATCCACGCTTTTTGTGACCTGAGTCATAGATTGTAATTTTTGATATAATTCTCGAAAGTAATGAGATGGCACAAACCTCTTACGCATGATTGAATACATTTCAGCCTATGTAGCAACTGGCCTTTCTCCATAGCGCCTTCGATTTGTAACAAACTGATCCCACCATACTATAGCATAGTCGGTGGACTTGATAGCCGCAAGCCTTACTTTCTTCTCCTTGGAGTAATTATGGCAATCAAAAATCAAATCCACGTTCTTTTCCCACTCCAAGTAGGCTTCTGGATCGCTTCTTCCATGAAAAGTAGATATGTTTATTTTGATATTTCCCAAATTTCGATCCACTTCGTCATTTCTCCTTGTTCTACCTCCTCGACTTTGGACTTCATGAACAGCGCCCATATCATCATCTTCTTCCTCCACTTCTCACTCCTCATATCTTCGTTGGGCTGCATTAGAATTTCTACGTTCCCTTAGTGCAGGTTGTCCTAATCTCTCTAACTGATCAGTGTTGCCTTCAAAGAACCATAATCACTCTTGCAAATTGTTGTTGCATACCTTGAAGTGTGAAATCTTCTTGTTGGTTATTGTGTGTTTCCTCCATGTATACAATTTTCTCACAAATCACTCGTGTATGACTAAAAAAGACACCTTACGATTCACTCGTGTCTCTTTGACTTTTATCTCCCCTCTAATGAACTCACCACTCAAGCCTTTTACCACTCAAAGTTTGAGAAAAAAATCAAGTTTGAACAATTTCTATAACCTCCAACAATCCCTTAGTCCTATAGATGTAGGGAACAAGGAATTCTTGAAACTGATTCTTTATAGTAGTACTAACTCAACAAATTCTTTTCTTTTTCTTTTTTCAAATTTGTTTCCTATTTTTTCGACTTTTTTCTTTCATCTGAATTTTTTTTGAACTCTAGAAATAACAAAAAGATATTCAGATCAATACCAGGTTGCTCTGATACCAAACTGATGTGGATAGGACGAAGGACCCATTAGATATAATGATCTTAAAACCCAACGTATAGAATATGAATCTCCCGAAAATCGATAATCTGGTTTGATCTTAATAGAGCTTAAAAACCTCAACCCGTCGGCTATAGAATTAGTCAAGAACCTCGGTATTTGAATGCCATAAGATCTTGCTCAAGAATCTTGATAAGTTCTCAAAAGAAAAAGACTCACAAAGAGATAATAAACTCAAAGGAATTTCCGTACTCAAATTGATTGATCATTTTCAAAGGTGTACATGGCCTATTTATAAGCTACAAATGACTCCTAAAAGGCTTCCATGCATAAATACATCTTGAAGACACTTTTGATCACATTTACTTACTCAAAGACTATTCAAGACTTCTAAGTTGTAGGACTCTTCTTATATACTTAATTTAATATATTTGACTATCTTGAAGAGTCACTCTTCTAAGCCTTTGGAATATGGACAAAAATGATCCTTCAACTTGGGCTTTTAATTTGAATAAGATATTTTCCATCCCATCAACTTGAATAATATTCATCATTTGGCCCATTATAGAGGCTTTTTGGACTTGATCTTTTATTTCAGCTACATGAACCACCATGGCTTCCTTGAACTTCTTAGCACGTACCCTAGTAATTGGCCCATCTTTCATTATCAAAGGATCCATCTTGTTTGTATTGTTTTGCATAGGCTGATATCCATCACTAACAAATTGTCCTAACAGATCTAATGTATGATCTTAACGGATCTATTCAAAGACATGCGTATAAATAGAACTTCGAAGAACTATTTTTGAGAGAGAAAAAATTTCACGAGCTTAATCAGAACATATACTAAACAGAAATAGAAACTCAATTCGAACAATATTTAAGAAAGCCTCTTATTCACTCCTATCCTTCAGAGAAGCTTTCATTTTTCATAGATTGGAGTTCACCCCTCAGAAAATCGAATCCAAGGCATGAACTCCAAAGATATTTCTCTATCTCTTTTCAGAAGAACCAAATAGAAGACAATATCAATTAAGTTGTTTGACTTATTCAAAACTAACAAATCTATTTTTGTGTGAAATTCTCCATTCTCTCTTTCAAAATAATGTGAGGAAAATTGTAGAATATCTGCACTATTTCTAAGTGAAAGAAGCAGATCACTAAAAGTGTTCGTAGAACAGACTCTTGTGTAGCTGGGGAGCTCAATACATTTTAGTCTTGTATATTGTATTTCAGAAGACTCTGTGTGAATCTTCAGATTCAATATAGTGAATTCCTTTGTGATATCGAAGAAGAAGGATGTAGTTGGGATTACATCACCCAACGAACCTCACAAATTGTCTGTTTTACTTATTGCTTTATTTTGTTCTTTATTGCACATCTTTTTAAATCTAGCAATTAAGTAGAGATCATCTCTTGCATAAAAGAGTTAGTAGAAATTTTGATAAATATTTCTTAATTGTGTCTCTGCCCAATAAATACCAAAGCCAAAGACTCTAAATATATTTTCGTTGTGCACTTAACTGTGAAACTAAGTTTAGTGGTACTACATCTCTTTGTAATCTTCTTAACTTCTTAAGTCTAGCTTACTCAGTCTTTGCGCCCAAGTTCTTTTCTGCTCATTACTGATAAAAGAGAAAGAAAAAAAGAACTTGAAATAATCAAAAAAAGATTAAAAATGATCAGGGTCTATTCAACCCCCCTTTCTAGACCCTTGTTCAAACCACTTGGGACCAACATTTAGAGTAGATGTTCAGGGATTAAATGCATTTGAAATAATGCCTGTCTAGAACACTAAATGCATCAAAGTGACTTTTAATTTCCAGTCGCTAAGTTTGATTTGAGTACTTGAATGATTTGATTGAGTCTTTGACTCTGAATAATGTTGCGCTTGTCTTTAGTGTCGCTTACCAAATCATTCTTTGAACATACTTCTTCTCGTCGTTTGAAGTCGATATTCAACCTTGTAACTTTAATAGACTCACTTAGAATTCTATTAACATTATATGTTTTCCAAATACAAACAAACATAGAAGAGAAAGATCAGCTCATTATCTACGTTTGTTCCTCCCAATATGTATGTTTGAGCAGTAGATTTAGCGAAACTTCAAATAGGTTAGTTACAATCTTCCTTTCTCCCTATATGCGTCATGACATCTCGCCTACTCTAACTTCTTGCAGAATAAGAAAAATTATTAAAACATTTCTTAAGCCTTAGAAGGCCCGTTCAATAATTGGTCTAGATATTTAAGCCCACTTCTCTTCCTTTTTGATTTATTGGGTCGGCCCATTTGATTCTCTTTCCTTGGCCCATAACTATGTAGGTTCCCTAGGCATATGTTTGAGTTTGAACCCTAGCTCTCTCTCACTTCCTACTGAAAATATTCGTTTTTCCTTTCCCCCTACTTCTGATTTATTTAATTTTCTGGAAAATACTTTCCATTCGAGCTTTTTTCTTAAATACTTTCTTTTTGCAGTTCATTGTTTGAAAATGGGAAGTGATAAATGTGTGGATTGCAAGAAGTGGAAAGAAGAGATGTACTGGTCGCACTTTAAAACTGTTCAATTCTTTAAGATTCTCACTGGGAAATTTGATGAGCAGCTTGTGAGTTCATTTTTTACTCTTTCTCTATTTTTAGTGTGTATATTTAAAAAATATTGTGAAGATTCCAAGATTAATAGCCATGCAAGTCATTATTTCTGATTTTTTGAAGTATTATAATTTCATGAAAAACTATGTGCTTGCTGTCAACTTTGTTAGTTCTTGAAGAACAAATGAGGTTTTCTGGTGAATTTTTTTTTTCTTTTTTTTTTTTCCTTTGGAGTTATGTATTTTTATTTGGGGTAGCTGATTTTTTTTATTTGTTTTGGTGGGTGGGTGGGTGGTGGGTGGAGGACGTGGTGTTTACGCGCATGCGTTTTTCATAACAAATGCAGAGATCACCTACCCCAGTGGTATTGTTTTTACTTCTTACTACTTGGTATGCAAAACAGTGGGTTTATATACCACAGTGGGCGGAACTTGATACCACTGTTTTAGAAATGATTTTAAGTTACATTTAGCTACTGGATGTTAAAAGAAACAGCTAAATTTAAAGTGCATATACTATACTCATTGTTGCAAACTATATAACATACCAAATTATTGAATTATTTTCCTAAAGTGCCCTCCTACCTAGAATATATATGGCTTGAATGAGCCCAAATTTCAACAACTTCTCACTATTTAACCAATAAAGTTCACGATACGTTTTTGCATTTTTTTCCATGACTCAGACCATTTTTTATTCATTTCTTTTAGGGCGCGTTTTCTCTGATTTTAAACTCAATTATTTCAATCAAGTTTCTAGTTTTAATTTCCTATTAATTTCTTCTTTTCTCTCTCGATACAATTTTTTAACTTATTTGTTCACTCAATTTTTTATTCATTATTCATGCAAAAACATTATACGTATAGTAGTAAAACATACATGATATATTTCCTTACTAATGTTATTTTTCCTGATTAAACATTTATCATATAATAATAAATTAGATATGTAGCATATGCCCCAATGATATACTTATTTTATTCATTGATTTTGTGCTAAGATTGCATGCGAGGCCCAAATATAAGAATGCTTTACTCTAGATAATTGTTCACACAAAATGATGATTAGCAAGTAATTTTCTTGCATTAATATCGTGTTTTTGTCAGCTGAATATGATTGTCGGGCATAAAGTAGTTTTGAGTCAATATGTGTATCTATTCTATTATAAAAGTTTGAGTGTTTATTTGAACTTTTGATATACCTAACACATTTCTATGTATTTTGTTTTCCAATAACAAAAAAGTCAAATAAACTATAACAAAAATAAGTTTATATATCTACAAATAGATGTATACTGACATTAGAATTTTATGTTCTCTAATTAACCGTTTTGAAAGGTAAAAGAGTCAAATAAAAAAGTAAGAAAAAGTTGTATATATCTACGAACAATATGTATAATTACTTTAGTGTTATTCAACATTTTGAAGGTAAAAGACTTCAATAGCAAAATAAGTTGTATATATTTCTAATAATAATAATAAGATGTATGTATTACATTCGAACTCTACTATAAAATTACAGTAAAATAATAATTCTTAATTAAAAATTATTAGTTTAAACATGCAAATTTAACAATTGTTATTGTTGAAATAATAATAATAATAATAAAATAATAATCTTGATTCATTGTAGGTTAGTCCAGATAATTATGCATATATGGTAGATAATTATTCATGTACGGAGGAATGTGACTTTTAGTATTATGCATGAACTTAGTAAATTAGGATGAATGTAATTAATTCATTATACATGTACCAAGTGTAGGTACATGACTAGAAAATAGTATAAATACCCTATGTAGTCTCACATTTGAGACAAGTTGAGTTGAATTAGAAATATTATACAAGTTTCCTCCACTCTCTTCTATAAAGTTTTTCAATTATCCTCTCTCCATATTCTAACAAAGTGGTATCAGAGCCAATTTTGTTTGGATATATTCTCAATTTTGAAGATGTCAAATGGAGCACCTTTGCAAGTTGAGGGCGTGGCCAAGGAAGAGGTCGTGGTCGTGGAAATGATGGGACAAACGAAAATAATTTTCGTAATAATGAAGGACGACAAAACTTCAACCATGGAAGAGATCGTGGACGAGGTAGAGGACCGAGAGGATCGAGAGGAGGAGGAAGACAAACTCAACAAAGGTATGACAAGTCAAACATTGAATGCTACAATTGTCATCGTTTTGGCCATTATGCTTCGGAATGTGCCTATGTGGAAGAGACAAGTAATCTTGTGGAGAATAACAATGAAGAAGTCAACCCCCACCATGCTTCTTGCTTGCAAAAGCAATCAAGATGAAGAAAATAATCAATGGTACCTTGACTCCGGTGCAAGTAGTCACATTTGTGGAAAAAAAAATTTATTCGTGGAACTTGATGAGTCCATAAGCGACAGTATCACTTTCGGAGACTCTTTACAAATTCAAGTGAAAGGAAGAGGTAACATTTTAATACACTTGAAAGATGGTAGTCATCAATTTATCTCTAACGTGTACTCTGTGCCGGAAATAAAGAGTAAAATCTTAAGTTTGGGACAATTGTTGGAGAAACATTATGATATTCACTTGAAATATAAAAGCTTGACAATGAAAGATGAAAATGGAAGGGTACTAGCCAAGGTACAAATGACAAGAAATAGAATGTTTTTATTAAACATTCAAAGTGATGTCCCGATGTGTTTGAAATCCTGTTTTAAAAATTCATCCTGGCTGTCACATGAGATTTGGGCATTTAAATTTTGATGGTCTCAAATTGATGAGTAAAGAAAGAATGGTGAAAGACTTACCCACCATAGATCATCCAAATCAACTTTGAAGGGTGTCTACTTGGAAAACAAGCAAGAAAGGGTTTTCCAAAGGAGTCGATGACGAGAGCTCGATATCCATTGGAGTTGATACATTCAGATGTGTGTGGGCCTATCAAGCCATCATCGTTTGGTAAGAATAATTATTTTGTACTTTTTATTGATGATTATTCTCGGAAAACTTGGGTGTATTTCCTGAAGAAAAAATTGGAGGTGTTTGAAACCTTCAAAAAGTTCAAAATTATGGTGGAGAAGCAAGGTGGTTATCAAATCAAAGCTTTTCGGTCTGATAGAGGTGGCGAATTCACATCAAATAAATTCAAGGAATTTTGTGAAAAAAATGGTATCTATCGCCCCATGACGGCTCCATATTCACAACAGCAAAATGGTATAACCGAGAGAAAGAACCGAAGTATTCTCAACATGGCAAGGAGTATGTTGAAAAGTAAAAATGTACCAAGGGAGTACTGGGCCGAAGCTGTTTCTTGTGTTGTCTACTTGATGAACCGCTGCCACACTAAAAGTGTTCATGGAAAAACGCCACAAGAAGCTTGGAGTGGTTATAAACCAAGTGTTTCACACTTGCGGGTGTTTGGAAGCATTGCATATGCACACGTATCAGATGAGAGAAGAAGTAAGCTTGATGATAAAAGTCAAAAGTTGTATTTGTTGGATATGATGAGAACTCAAAAGCATATAAATTATTTAATCCAAGCAATGGAAAGATCATGATTAGTAGGGATGTTGAGTTCGATGAAAAAAAGGCATGGGATTGGAATACCTCACATGAGAAAAATAATCACAACTCAATCATTGTTGAAGAAGATATGGCACAACCCACCACTCCACCACCGTCACCTCCAACACAAAATACACAATTTGATTAAGGAAGTTCAAGTGAAAGGCCTCGAAGGTTCAGAAGTCTACATGAGTTGTATGACAATACAGAGGAGGTACGGAATTTAAGTGAATTTACACAATTTTGCTTATTTTCTGAAAGTGAGCCAGTAGATTTTGACGATGCCATTGAAAATAAAAAATGGAGAGATGCAATGGATGAAGAAATTAAAGCTATAAAGAAAAATGATACGTGGGAGCTTGCATCACTTCCTAAAGACAAAAGCACAATTGGAGTCAAGTGGGTGTACAAAATAAAAAGAAATTCCAAAGGTGAGCAAGAGAAGTTTAAGGCAAGATTGGTTGCCAAATGGTATAAGCAAAAGAACCCTGTGTTTCATGAGAGAAGCAAACATATTGATACGAAGTATCATTTTGTTCGAGACTACATCACTAAAAAGGAAGTTGAACTTGAGTATGTGAAATCTCAAGACCAAGTTGCGGATATTTTCACCAATCCGTTGAAGTTTGATACTTTTCGAAAGTTGCGGATGTCTCTTGGAGTAATGAATCTAGCTTAAGGGAGGATGTTGAAATAATAAAAATAAAATAATAATCTAGATTCATTGTAGGTTAGTCTAGATAATTATGTATGTATGGTAGATAATTATTCATGTATGGAGGAATGTGACTTTTAGTATTATGCATGAACTTAGTAAATTAGGATGAATGTAATTAATTCATCATACATGTACCAAGTGTAGGTACATGACTAGAAAATAGGATAAATACCCTATGTAGTCTCACATTTGAGACAAGTTTAGTTGAATTAGAAATATTATACAAGTTTCCTCCACTCTCTTCTATAAAGTTTTTCAATTATCCTCTCTCCATATTCTAACAGTTACTACAATATTATGTTATACTTTCTTTGTTGTAAATATTAATAAATCCGTACATGTAAAAAACTTGTCTTTGTTAAGTTACTCGTGAATCTAAAAAGATTTTTAAATTGAGAAAAAAAAATATTGAAATAAAAAACAAAACACTACAAAAGTGTCCAACTTTTGAAAAACTATAAAAGCATTGAAAGTGAACAAAATGAAATTACTTAGAAGAAAGAAAACGTGAAGCGATTGATTCTCAAAATTAAACAGGATATATCTATAAATGAAACATGAATATACATAAAAGTTTATTTATTCACATTACTATTTCTGTTTCACTTTTTAGTTAACTATTTTTCTTAAGAATTGATTAATTCTTACATGTCAATCAATATTTAATTTTTCACGTAATAGTTCATTTAGTTATATTAGTATTTAATTTTTTAATTAATAACATCTTTAAGTTCAACACTAACTACGTATATGAATTATTTAACGGAATAATAAGATTCACGTTCAAGGATGCGTTATTTACTACTATCTGAAAAAACACATAAAAGAAGTAGGTCATAAAGTGTTATTTGTGTTGTATGGACTTGGATTTCAAGAATCCAACATGCACGGATTATATTGTCAACATACAAGTTGCTATATTTGAGAACAAACAATGTTTAGTAAGAAAATATATCTTCATTTTGGAGTTTGCTTATGAACAATCCGTGCTGGTGTAGAAGTGAGTGAGGACCATGTTTCATGGCGTGAGTGAATAATATGTTTAGTACCAAGTTAAGAAAGATTTATATGATTCATACATTACTAAAAAACATGCAAATGTACACCAAACATTAAACATGGTTAAAATTAGACAATTACTGAATGAAATGAAAATATGTAAAAACTTGTCTAACTACTTTATAATGGAGATCTTGTTTTCATCTTATTATCGATGCCATATATAAATACTAGTACCAAACTTTTGCACAGTACTGACGTCAAAACTAGCTAGTCCCACAACTTTTCCATTATGCATGATCATATTAACAGAGCAGCTAATGCTTGAAATGATTGCGGGTAAGTCAATCTTCCTTATTTTGCCTATCAAATGGTCATGTTCTGTGCATTATATGTTCCTTAAATATAATGTTTGGATGTGAATTTAAATGTTTTAATGTTGCTTAAATATATATGCAGTCTATCCCGAAGAAATTCACCAATAATCTGAGAGAGAAGATAATAGGAACAGTAGGTTTGAGGGGTCCAAGTGGGAACGTATGGAGTGTCGAGTTAGTAACAAGTGGAGATATGTTGCTTCTCAGAAACGGTTGGAAAAAATTCGTCAAAGATCATTTCCTAGAGGAAAATGATATTTTGATTTTCAAATACAATGGAGATTCAAGATTCGATGTGTCTATGTTTGACAATGCAAGCGGATGTGAGAATGAAGCTTCATATTTTGTCAAAACATGTGAGCATAAAGAAAGTGGACTTGGCAGTGAAAATAGGAGAAGATTGAAAGAAAGTTCCAGTGATAGTAGGGGTTCTGCAAATACACCACCCTCAAGAACATTGTAACTCGATCTACTACAAAGAGGCGAAGGGAAACCAAGAGTATGTGTCATTGACATCTCATTTTTGAATTTCAATTTAATTATGGATATTAAGTTAGGTTTCATGTATTCTGTTTGTTGACTCATAATTCATCTTGTGAACTCATTTTGATGTGGAAGGTAAAGGAAGTTCAAGTCGTGCATATCCTGTGGAACTGAAATCTCGTAGAAGGCCAGTTACCGAAGAGGAGAAAAGGAGAGCACAAGAAATCGCAGCTCAGGCTGTGTTAGAAAATGGTTTCACTGTGATCATGCGGGCATCACATGTCTACAAGGGGTTCTATATGGTATGATAATTGATATATTTGGAATTCTTTTAAATAGTTTTATTTAGATATATATGATTATCCCTTACCTAGACCTATAGGTTGTAGAAGTTATAACAATTAATACATTTAGTAACAACATATGTATGTGTCACTCTATTTGTTTTCTTACTAAGTTGTTACTAAACATGTGTGACTATCCATTGTTAATAACAAATTTATAATTATTCTTGTCAATAGAGGCAAAATAAAATATATTCTCACTCGTTGTCACATTTACTTTTGTCACAAATATTGTTTTTTGTTTTATTGAATATAGAATTATAAACCAATTCTAACATCGTTTGTGGAACATCTTGATGCAGTCAATTCCATCTGAGTGGGCTCGGATCCATCTTCATAACAAACCTCAAGACATAGAGCTTCGTGTGACCGATAGGACATGGCTCGCCAAATATTACTTTAGAGGTTACGGTGGTGGTGCGCTTACTGGCGGCTGGAAGGACTTTGTTTTGGAAAACTTCTTAGAAGAATTTGATGTGTGTGTATTTAATCTTGTGAGTGAAACACAAAATGAATTCATTTTAGATGTCAAAATATTCCGAGTGGTCGAGGAGGTGATGCCACCATCTCAAGTGATGCGAGTCTCTTCAAGTGGTAGACGCAAGAGATTGATGAAAAGTGTTAGGTATGAGTCATTATCAGAAGAAGAAGAAGAAGATGATGATGATGATGATGATGATGATGATGATGATGACGACAATGATGATGATGAATATGAAATTGCAAAAATTTGAACTAAACTAAATTTCAATTAGTTTTTTATGTCATTTTGAACTTTTTTGCTGGAGTTCTGAATGTAACTATATTTGAACTTAGTTTACAGACAAGCTACAAGTTTTACAAATATATTTTGCCTAGTAATTTTGTGATGGTTGATTATAGGTTTATACTAGTTTTTAGTTTTTAACTCAGTTGGTTGCATGTGCAATGATCTTTAAAATTAGAAAATGATGTCGTTTGATATTGAATATCTGAAAATAAATTATGTGAATATTGATAATAATGAAAATAATAAGTTTATAAATTATGTTAATTTCTATCAATAATAAGTTGAGATATTGAGGACAATACTTTTTAGAATATATTGTAGCTTAGCTTATCGTGTAAATGCCACATAACAGTAGATTATCTTACAAAATTTAACGTTTATTTGTATATTTTTACAATAAGACATCTCCGTATTTAACTCAAATATGTATATATATTAATACCTAAAATTTGTTAATATATTGGTGCATAACCTACGAACAATTGATGCGATTGCTTTAATCAAGCTCTCTTGATTGACAACATCGTGAACAAATTTTTGTCTATCTAACCAAACAATATTTTAAATGAATAATATTCAAAAGAAAGACAGAATATCCAAAAATGAAGCCAAGTCCAGCAATCATGTCCTCATCACATAACATGTTAAACATGATATATAAATAAAGCAAGGGAAAATGTATGTCGGCAAAATCTTAATTGTAGTCCAACCAGATAGGGTGATTTCAGTGTTAGTCCTTTATCTTATATGTTTTTAGAAAACGAACCAATATTTCTCATTTAGTTGCAAACTTGATCCCATAACTTTGTAAATGTTCAAAATTAGTCCCGTAACTTGTAATCTAGACACTTTTAGTCCCATCAAAATTCTTTTTCGTCATCTTTTACGTTAAAATTAATGAAAATCTCGAAAATTGTTAAAATATACAGGAAGATTACATCTTCATCTTTTACTTAATACATTTTTGTCCAAAAATCATGAATCAGGCCCAACATGCTTCCGAAATATAAGTAAACATTCATAAATTTATACCTCTGACCTCCTTATTGCCGGGTATTCCAAGCCTCGATTTTACGGACTCGCTCCAACTACTCGACCGCAAACGATGATTCGTAGGTTTTAGCCTTCAGCAATATAAAGCATAGCCCTATTCAGTTTCCTACCTTAGGGAGTATGAGATATTACAGGATGAATGTCTATTTAAATTTTTGAAAAGCAAGTTGAAGAAAAGCCTCTAACTTTTATTGATGAAATAAAATTAAAATTACATTATTATATTCTACTCGCTATTGGAGGAGATAACTTTTAGCCACTCATATGAGGACTTACAATTTTGAAGAAATCCCCATATACTTGAAAGAAAAGAAAAGAAAAGAAAAGATTACAATAAAGAAAATGATTTTATTCTTAGAAGATTATAGACTTGGAATGAAAATATGTTGAGAAGAGTTAGAGAAATTTTCTGATGATCCATATCTGCTTCCTTCCTTCCTTTTTATAGCCTTCAGCCGTGGATTCCAAAGGCAGATTCCAAACTTGTTTTAATTTCGAATACGTTATTGCATATGTATTAGTTTCTGATTTTGTCTCCCACTTTCCTTTAAAGGTCGTGGCTCATCAACAGCTTGAAGGGGCATGGCATGTATTCTTGGTTTTGATCTTATTACCAGTGCCTTGTCCTTGTCTTGATGTTGTCATTGCATTCGTTATCTTTCTTGTATTTTACAACTAATTTTTTTTAGTTGTTTAAACCTTTCTTAAAATTACATTTTTACAATTGTAATTTTTCTATTGAGCCTAATTTAATTAGACTCTCCTCTGCCTCTTATTACATAAAAGTTTTTACTGAGTTTTGTGAAAACTCCTAGGCTGACTTGTCCTTTTTCCCTTATCCTGTTTAGGTTCGGGCTTTTTCTTTGTAATCATGATCCTAGTACAAATAAGGATTTATTTTGGAATTCGCAACTTGGGCATATGCGATTAGGCCATTGATCAAAATGCATCATGTTGCATGTTTTCTTCCGTGTATTTTCCGTCGCGTGTAACTTGTTTTTCCAAATTAGTGTTATCTTCTGTTCGAAAAGATTTTCCACGATTCGGTGCTTTTTCCTGTCATGGAATTTAACAGGAATTGTCCATTTATTTTATTAGAAAAGATCTTAAATGGATACTTGACTTTGTCCATCTCAGTTAGACAGACCCATAATCCCCAAGCTCTTCGAGTAGATGTATCATCTTCACTTATTGAGACTACCAGAGGTGCTTCTCTTGTTTTGACTTTAACTTTGTTGAAGGCCACAATATCGGGTCTTTGTAATTTCATAAAATGGAATGCCGGATGAGACCGTTCTCCTGCAATTTCTGGATCTATTGATAAGATTTTATATCCAGAACGTCTCCTTATTTGAATTGTGGATTGTTTTGCCATGAGTCATACATATCCCCACTTATCCATTCCGATAATCTAGAGATTTCTGGAAATCCTGGTGATATAGTATGTATTGAGGCAAGTGCCCCAATCATACCGTTCGCGGACCTCATCGTGTATTGATCTTTCGAGCATCCAAACCCTAGGATATTTTCTCAATGTATCAATCAAAGTTTTTCTAGGATATATCCCCTTTCTTGAGACAGGTTTCTCCCATGATCTTTGGTAAAATTGTCAATGTAAATTAATTTCATTAGTATTAACCTTAGATGTGCTTGTCTGTGGCGTAAGGTTAATCTCTCCCTCTTTTACCAGAGGTGTTGGGTTGACTTGAAACAGTTGGAGATTTCTCTTCCTATTGTTCAATTGTTTTTCCTTTATCAGAGTCTGATATGGAACTTATGCAAGCTGTATTTGAATCCGCCGCTCTAGGTATAGAGCTTTGTACTCTAAATGTAGGGTTAGAGCCCTCCTCTCTTACTTCTCGGGTCATCACCGAAGTAGATGTCTTTCGAATTGGTTCTTGCAATGCATCCCTCAAGGATCCTGAGGCACACATTAGACTTCTAATTGTATTCTGGATAGTGTCCAGATTAACTCATATTTGTCTTGCTGCCTCAGCATTAACCGATAGTTGTCCAAAGTGCTTGTCTAACTCCTCAAGGTTTTTCATAAGATGCATATACCTAGTAATGATGGAGTTTGCTTCAGATGTTTCCATTGCTTGTCAGGAAATCTACAAGTATATTTTCATGAGATTTCACAATGATAATATCAAAACAGTAATATTGACATTCTGCTTGCCACCTCATAATACGAGCCTTTTCTATTTTTTATTCTAATTTATTTTTTAGAAAGGCTTTAACATTCGTATTATCCACTTTAAAAGTAAACTTCTTCGCTAAGAGAAATAATGGCCATTTTTTAAAAGTCTTCCAGACAACAAAGAATTTCTTTCCATTAATGTGCCAAAGTGCAGCTTGTTATTCCGCGAACAACAGCCTTGTATATCTACAATGTTCTTCCCGTATAGTAGTCTTTTTCATTAACACGGATGTCCAATGAAAATCATTAGCATCTGTATAAACTATTAAATCATCATCGTCTTAAGAAAAACAACAATCTATGACTATTTCATAAAATTAAGTCTGTGATTAAATATAAAGCCAAACCTAAATTAAAAAAATAACACAACATAATATTTGTTATTTCTTTCAAGAATATGGTCTTAGTCAAAATACAAGGAACACTGGTATTATTACCACAACAAAATTTTAATTCTGAATTTGAATTAGCACTAGACACAATATGCAAAAACAGAAAGAAAAAAAGTATTATTTTTTTTATTGAAGATTTTTCTTAAAAACAAGAATGATGTCACAAATTAAATTTGTATAATTGAAATAAAAATATTTTTTATGATTTTTTGTGAATTTGAAGAGAATTAAATTTACTTCTTTTAACTAATATCTCTTTGATATATAAACTATTAAAACAATTAATAAATTTGATGTTTAGGAATAATAGATTATCTCTTTTTAAAGAACTTAATTATTTATTTATTATGTTATATAATGATACTATTTCATCTTTTGATTAATTATATAATTCAAATTTTTATTTAACCAAAGGCTTTTTAGTTTTTAATTATTTATAAAATCTAGTGAAAAAGTAGAAAGGGGAAAAAAAGTAGAAAGCAGGGTGCTTATGCCAATATTTAAAGTTGATGGAGTATGATGCCAAATACTTAAAATTCATGGAAGGTAGATGGAATTTTTCCCCATATAACTATATATAATTATTTATTCATATATATTTTAAAATTAAGAACAAGAATGTTGATTTCTTTCAACCTTATTCTACCATCGGAGCCATTTGAGAACGTACACTTAAGGATGGGCATGGTTCGGTTAGGTCGGATAGGTTTTTAACCAAACAAAGTGGAACTTTAAAAAAATTACTTGGATTGGTTTGATTTTTTCAATATTTTTTATAATTTCAATTCTTAACCTACTTTTTTTATACTTTTAGATGTTTTTAATATATAATACTTATTAGTTATATATAAATTAAAAATAACAATTATTATATATTATATGTTTGGGTTTTCGATTCGATTCAGACCGTTCAGTTAATTTTGAATACAGGAATCCAGATTTCACATATGTTCATTGGTCGGGATTCCAGACATGTTCATAAGCGTCATATACAACAATAATCTTGGGCGACATGGGTATAACTTAGACGGAAGCACAACTATGATGCACGGACACGGGACACGGCGCACGACATGACACAGACATAAAATACAGCATTTTAGAAATACTAGGATACGACATGGCCTCGATACAGCAAATAAAATTTGTATGTATATATATCATATACATATATATGTTCATTAATTTACGTTAAAATATATAAATTAGTCTTTTTCTTCCAATTTAAATATGATGGGTTAGAGAAATAAATTATAAAAATGATTATTTTATGCTATAAATTTGTATTTGATTTGTAAAATTATATATATTAAAAAAAATACTTCAATTTTCAAAATCACAACAAAATAAGTGAAATAACATGCATAGTAGACATAGTTTTCAAAATCACAAATAACGCATGCATAGTAGACATACCCTCTAACTGCGTCCATTACGATGTTCATATTTTATTTTTTTAGTTTTTAAATAGACATTTATTTTCATATTAGACACGGTATCGGTGAGTGTCGGTCGAGTGTCATGTCCGATCAGGTGTCCGACACGTTGTTGATTTTTAAGTGTCCGGACATCACAAAAGCACAACAATCCATATTTCAAATGGTAGCAACAATCCATATTTCAAATGGTAGCCCCTATCAGGCCCTATTAGGGATGGCAAACAGGCAAGTTTAGTTGAATTTGGATTGGTTTCAATAGGTTGGTTCTTAAATAAGTTGGGTTTTTCATGGTTTTGAGGTGGAATCAAGCTCAATCCAAAAGGGAACCAAACTCAACCCAAAAGGAACCAAGTCCAACCCATTTAAAAACCTTGTATTTTTTTCTTGTATTTTAGAATATTGGAAACAATGTGGGCCTAACTTGAAATTTAGTTAGACCCAACTTGGAACTAAGTTTGAGCCAATTAAAAACCAAATAAAAATTTCTTGACCAACCCAATCCAATCTAGTTTAATTGGGTTGGAGCCATGGTTTTGGATCCATTTTATCACCCTAAGCCTAGGGCTGTTCACGAGTCGAGCTCGAGCCTTACGATTTTGACCGGCTCGAGCTCGAGCTCGAAAGCTCGACTCGTGAGCTCGAAAGTTCGACTCGTGAGCTCGAAAATTCGACTCGTGAGCTCGAAAGCTCGACTCGTGAGCTCGACTTTTCTCCTCAGTTATCAAATTTCAGCCTTTCCTCCATACAAATTAAATTCTCCAACGAAAGCAAACCGACACTAATTTTGAATGAATTTCATGAACTTCTATCTAATTGTTAAGTATCCTGAATATCAAGGAACAGAAATATAAACAAAATGCCACACCTGTATTTCTCTCAAGCTGTTCTCCAAACGAAATCACTGGAATAGAGGACGCGAAGAATATGTTGGTGCCAAAATCATTACCTTTCTTGCAACGGTGAAACGCCGGTGACCGCCGGTGGTGGTGGGCGGCAGCTTTGGTAGAACGGAATTTAGGGATGGGGAACGGGAGAATTACGTTCTAACTCTAGGGTTGGGACTTGGGAATTTGGGAGGGGTTTATTTATGTATTTAATTATTTAATATTATATATATATATTTTTTATATATATATTAAAAAATAATGGGAGCTCGCGAGCTCCCGAACAACACTAAACGAGCTCGAGCTCGGCTCGATGGCTGGCTCGAGCTCGTTAGACTTGGCCCGAGCTCGAATTTTTCGAGCTCGAGTCGAGCTTTTTTCGACCTGGCTTGCCGAGCTCGCGAGCCGACTCGACTCTTGAACGGCCCTATCTAAGCCTATATATATGCAATCCAGATTTCAAATGGTAGTCATGGTATATATAAATTGCAAATCTTTTAAGACTTGAGCTCTTCTAACAATTCAAAATTTCTTAAACAACACCGTGTTCAAATAGAAAAAACAAGTCTTACGAAAAATTCTACAACAGCGGAATAGAAAAACATAAACCCTGAAATTGCTTCCTCTGGAGTTGCCATCTTTCTGATGCGTCAAAACTCACGATTATTCGAATCAATTAGATGGTCTTTGGCATGCAGAAAATAGCTGGCAGCTGATAAAAGCCATAACCAAAGAAGTGAAAAGCTCAAACCCTACTACCTTCGGAAAATGCCATCCTAAACCCTGTCTCAGATAGCTGCAAGAATCACAAGGATTGAATAAGTCTGTCGATTATAACATTAGTTTCTTAAAATATAGATAAAACTATCCTATATAAACAATACCTGGTGATTTAAGGCATTGTTGCCACAGTCCCTGCACAAACGTATATAACTGGAATCAATGTCTTGGGTTTGTTTTTCCTAAGCCACATCAAAGAGCCCAAGGCAGCCAGTGATATACTCAATACCTGAAATATAATCAGAATAAATTCATAAAACCAGAAGAAAGAAGATATCCCTCTGAATTAAATGTTCAAAAATGAAATTACTAGTATAACCAACATGAAAGAAATAATTTCATACCAAACTAGCATTTGCTTCGAGACCCTGCAAAACGTAGTCCCAAGTAAATTCTAAACCTCTAGCACCCACCCAAAGGGGTGCCAATCTATGGAGGACAGAATCCGCAAAGGCCCAACCTGTCAAGAGTGAAAATTCGAACTTAATGCCAAACGGGAAAAAATCAGAACATATACTAAACAGAAATAGAAACTCAATTCGAACAATCTTTAAGAAAGCCTCTTATTCACTCCTATCCTTCAGAGAAGCTTTCATTTTTCATAGATTGGAGTTCACCCCTCAGAAAATCGAATCCAAGGCATGAACTCCAAAGATATTTCTCTATCTCTTTTCAGAAGAACCAAATACAAGACAATATCAACACTTATTCAAAACTAACAAATCTATTTCTCTGTGAAATTCTCATTCCTCTCTTTCAAACTAATGTGAGGAAAGTTGTAGAATATCTGCACTATTTCTAAGTGAAAGAAGCAGATCACTAAAGTGTTCTTAGAACAGACTCTTGTGTTGCTGGAGAGCTCAAGACGTTTTAGTCTTGTACATTGTATTTCAGAAGACTCTGTGTGAATCTTCAGATTCAATATAGTGAATTCCTTTGTGATATCGAAGAAGAAGGACGTAGTTGGGATTACATCACCCAGCGAACCTCGCAAATTGTCTCTTTTACTTATTGCTTTATTTTGTTCTTTATTTCACATCTTTTTAAATCTAGGCTCTAGCAAATAAGTAGAGATCATCTCTTGCATAAAAGAGTTAGTAGAAATTTTGATAAATATTTATTAATTGTGTCTCTGCCCAACAAATACCAAAGCCAAAGACTTTAAATATATTTTCGATGTGCACTTAACTGTGAAACTAAGTTTAGGGGTACTACATCTCTTTGTAATCTTCTTAACTTCTTAAGTCTAGCTTACTCAATCTTTGCGCACAAGTTCTTTTCTGCTCATTACTGATAAAAGAGAAAGAAAAAAAGAACTTGAAATAATCAAAAAAAGATTAAAAATGATCAGGGTCTATTCAACCCTCCTTTCTAGACCCTTGTTCAAACCACTTGGTACCAACATTTAAAGTAGATGTTCAGGGATTCGTTTATGTGAGTATAAATATTGAAAGCTTCTTTAAAAGATTTGAATAAATAAGAGGCTTTCTAGGATTTTACTTCTACTCTTATATATATCGTAAATGATTTAGGGATTTGATGTTAATAGGCAGAGACTGAAATAGATTCGTTGGGACCATACAATAAGCATGTATAAATCACTATTTAGATAACTTGTTAGACAATGTTTGGTGAATTCGTGAAATTATGCTACATGTTAGACTCTTACAGTGTGTTGATCCCAACATCCAATAAGATGGCGTTGTCCGAACTTCTGCGTCATTATCCACATTAATGGTTTCATAAGCATTAAATGCATTTGAAATAAATGCCCGCCTAGAACACTAAATGCATCAAAGTGACATTTAATTTCCAGTCGCTTAGTTTGACTTGAGTACTTGAATGATTTGATTGAGTCTTTGACTTTGAATAATGTTGCACTTGTCTTTGGTGTCGCTTACCAAATCATTCTTTGAACATACTTCTTCTCGTCGTTTGAAGTCGATATTCAACCTTGTAACTTTAATAGACTCACTTAGAATTCTATTAACACTATATGCTGTCCAAATACAAACAAACATAGAAGAGAAAGATCAGCTCATTATCTACGTTTGTTCCTCCCAATATGTATGTTTGAGCAGTAGATTTAGCGAAACTTCAAATAGGTTAGTTACAATCTTCCTTTCTCCCTATATGCGTCATGACACCTCGCCTACTCTAACTTCTTGCAAAATAAGAAAAATTAGTAAAACATTTCTTAAGCCTTAGAAGGCCCGTTCAATAATTGGTCTAGATATTTAAGCCCACTTCTTTTCCTTTTTGATTTATTGGGTCGGCCCATTTCATTCTTTTTCCTTGGCCCATAACTATGTAGGTTCCCTAGGCATATGTTTGAGTTTGAACCCTAGCTCTCTCTCACTTCCTACTGAAAATATTCGTTTTTCCTTTCCCCCTACTTCTGATTTATTTAATATTCTGGAAAATACTTTCCATTCGAGCTTTTTTCTTAAATACTTTCTTTTTTCAGTTCATTGTTTGAAAATGGGAAGTGATAAGTGTGTGGATTGCAAGAAGTGGAAAGAAGAGATGTACTGGTCGCGCTTTAAAACTGTTCAATTTTTTAAGATTCTCACTGGGAAATTTGATGAGCAGCTTGTGAGTTCATTTTTTACTCTTTCTCTATTTTTAGTGTGTATATTTAAAAAATATTGTGAAGATTCCAAGATTAATAGCCATGCAAGTCATTATTTCTGATTTTTTGAAGTATTACAATTTCATGAAAAACTATGTGTTTGCTGTCAACTTTGTTAGTTCTTGAAGAACAAATGAGGTTTTCTGGTGAATTTTTTTTTTCTTTTTTTTTTCCTTTGGAGTTATGTATTTTTATTTGGGGTCGGTGATTTTTTTTTATTTGTTTTGGTGGGTGGGTGGGTGGTGGGTGGAGGACGTGGTGTTTACGCGCATGCGTTTTTCATAACAAATGCAGAGATCACCTACCCCAGTGGTATTGTTTTTACTTCTTACTACTTGGTATGCAAAACAGTGGGTTTATATACCACAGTGGGCGAAACTTGATACCACTGTTTTAGAAATGATTTTAAGTTACATTTAGCTACTGGATGTTAAAAGAAACAGCTGAATTTAAAGTGCGTATATTATACTCATTGTTGCGAACTATATAACATACCAAATTATTGAATTATTTTCCTAAAGTGCCCTCCTACCTAGAATATATATGGCTTGAATTGAGCCCAAATTTCAACTTCTCACTATTTAACCAATAAAGTTCACGATATGTTTTTGCATTTTTTTCCATGACTCATACCATTTTTTTTTCATTGCTTTCACGGCGCGTTTTCTCTGATTTTAAACTCAATTATTTCAATCAAGTTTCTAGTTTTAATTTCCTATTAATTTCTTCTTTTCTCTCTCGATACAATTTTTTAACTTATTTGTTCACTCAATTTTTTATTCATTATTTATGCAAAAACATTATACATATAGTAGTAAAACATACATGATATATTTCCTTACTAATGTTATTTTTCCTGATTAAATATTTATCATATAATTATAAATTAGATATGTAGCATATGCCCCAATGATATACTTATTTTATTCATTGATTTTGTTCTAAGATTGCATGTGAGGCCCAAATATAAGAATGCTTTACTCTAGATATTTGTTCACACAGGATGATTATTAGCAAGTAATTTTCGTGCATTAATATCGTGTTTTTGTCAGCTGAATATGATTATCGGGCATAAAGTAGTTTTGAGTCAATATGTGTATCTATTCTATTATAAAAGTTTGAGTGTTTATTTGAACTTTTGATATACCTAACACATTCCTATGTATTTTGTTTTCCAATAACAAAAAAGTCAAATAAACTATAATAAAAATAAGTTTATATATCTACAAATAGATGTATACTGACATTAGAATTTTATGATCTCTAATTCACCTTTTTGAAAGGTAAAAGAGTCAAATAAAAAAGTAAGAAAAAGTTGTATATATCTACGAATAATATGTATAATTACTTTAGTGTTATTCACCATTTTGAAGGTAAAAGACTTAAATAGCAAAATAAGTTGTATATATTTCTAATAATAATAATAAGATGTATGTATTACATTCGAACTCTACTATAAAATTACAGTAAAATAATAATTCTTAATTAAAAATTATTAGTTTAAACATGCAAAGTAAACAATTGTTACTGTTGAAATAATAATAATAATAATATAATAATCTAGATTCATTGTAGGTTAGTCTAGATAATTATGCATGTATGGTAGATAATTATTCATGTACGGAGGAATGTGACTTTTAGTATTATGCATGAACTTAGTAAATTAGGATGAATGTAATTAATTCATCATACATGTACCAAGTGTAGGTACATGACTAGAAAATAGTATAAATACCCTATGTAGTCTCACATTTGAGACAAGTTGAGTTGAATTAGAAATATTATACAAGTTTCCTCCACTCTCTTCTATAAAGTTTTTCAATTATCCTCTCTCCATATTCTAACAAAGTGGTATCAGAGCTAATTTTGTTTGGAAATATTCTCAATTTCGAAGATGTCAAATGGAGCACCTTTGCAAGTTTCAACTCTCACCAAAGATAATTTTGAAAATTGGTGTATAAGAATGAAGGCTTTGTGTGGAGCCTATGAAGTTTGGGACTCCATTGAAAATGGAGTTGATGGAAATGAAGCAGCCGCCAAGAAGAAGGATCAAAAGGCACTTGCACTCATCCATCAAGGTTTGGATGAGAAGGTGTTCGAGAAAGTTGCTAGTGCAACCACGTCCAAACAAGCTTGGGATATTCTCCAAGCTTCATTCCAAGGAGTTGATAAAGTCAAGAAGGTGCGTCTCCAAACATTGAGAAGTGAGTTCGAATCTCTACGCATGAAAGATTCAGAATTGGTATCGAATTACATTTCAAGAGTTTTGATTTTTACCAACCAAATGAAAAGATATTGAGATGAGATGAAGGATAACCGGATCGTTGAAAAAATCCTACAATCATTGGATGCGAAATTTAATTATGTTGTTGTTGCCATTGAAGAGTCCAAAGATGTAGACACCATGACCGTGGATGAGCTTGTCGGATCCCTGCAAGCACACAAAGAAAGATTGACAAAGCCGGTTCAACAAACACAAGAGCAAGATTTGAAAGCAAAGCTAACCTTAAAAGAGAAGGAGACTTACTATTGCACGTCTCAAAGAAATCGAGGACATGGTGGAAGTCGAGGGCGTGGCCAAGGAAGAGGTCGTGGTCGTGGAAATGATGGGACAAACGAAAATAATTTTCGTAATAATGAAGGACGACAAAACTTCAACCATGGAAGAGATCGTGGACGAGGTAGAGGACCGAGAGGATCGAGAGGAGGAGGAAGACAAACTCAACAAAGGTATGACAAGTCAAATATTGAATGCTACAATTGTCATCGTTTTGGCAATTATGCTTCGGATTGTGCCTATGTGGAAGAGACAAGTAATCTTGTGGAGAATAACAATAAAGAAGTCAACCCCACCATGCTTCTTGCTTGCAAAAGCAATCAAGATGAAAAAAATAATCAATGGTACCTTGACTCCGGTGCAAGTAGTCACATTTGTGGAAAGAAAAATTTATTCGTGGAACTTGATGAGTCCATAAGCGGCGGTATCACTTTCGGAGACTCTTCACAAATTCAAGTGAAAGGAAGAGGTAACAATTTAATATACTTGAAAGATGGTAGTCATCAATTTATCTCCAACGTGTACTATGTGCCGGAAATGAAGAGTAACATCTTAAGTTTGGGACAATTGTTGGAGAAACATTATGATATTCACTTGAAAGATAAAAGCTTGACAATGAAAGATGAAAATGGAAGGGTACTACTAGCCAAGGTACCAATGATAAGAAATAGAATGTTTTTGTTAAACATTCAAAGTGATGTTCCGATGTGTTTGAAATCATGTTTTAAAAATTCATCGGGGCTGTGGCACATGAGATTTGGGCATTTAAATTTTGATGGTCTCAAATTTATGAGTAAAGAAAGAATGGTGAAAGACTTTCCCACCATAGACCATCCAAATCAACTTTGCGAAGGGTGTCTACTTGGCAAACAAGCAAGAAAGAGTTTTCCAAAGGAGTCGATGATGAGAGCTCGATATCCATTGGAGTTGATACATTCAGATGTGTGTGGGTCTATCAAGCCATTATCGCTTGGTAAGAATAATTATTTTGTACTTTTTATTGATGATTATTCTCGGAAAACTTGGGTGTATTTCCTGAAGGACAAATCGGAGGTGTTTGAAACCTTCAAAAAGTTCAAAATTATGGTTGAGAAGCAAAGTGGTTATCAAATCAAAGCTTTTCGGTCTGATAGAGGTGGCGAATTCACATCAAATAAATTCAAGGAATTTTGTGAAAAAAATGGTATCTATCGCCCCATGACGGCTCCATATTCACCACAGCAAAATGGTGTAGCCGAGAGAAAGAACCGAAGTATTCTCAACATGGCAAGAAGTATATTGAAAAGTAAAAATATACCAAGGGAGTACTGGGCCGAAGCTATTTCTTGTGCTGTCTACTTGATGAACCGCTGTCACACTAAAAGTGTTCATGGAAAAACACCACAAGAAGCTTGGAGTGGTTATAAACCAAGTGTTTCACACTTGCGGGTGTTTGGAAGCATTGCATATGCACACATACTAGATGAGAGAAGAAGTAAGCTTGATGATAAAAGTCAAAGGTATGTATTTGTTGGATATGATGAGAACTCAAAAGCATATTAATTATTTAATCCAAGCAATGGAAATATCATGATTAGTAGGGATGTTGAGTTTGATGAAAAAAAGGCATGGGATTGGAATACCTCACATGAGAAAAATAATCATAACCCAATCATTGTTGAAGAAGAAGATATGGCACAACCCACCACTCCACCACCGTCACCTCCAACACAAAATACACAATTTGATGAAGGAAGTTCAAGTGAAAGGCCTCGAAGGTTCAGAAGTCTACATGAGTTGTATGACAATACAGAGGAGGTACGGAATTTAAGTGAATTTACACAATATTGCTTATTTTTTGAAAGTGAGCCAGTAGATTATGACGATGTCATTGAAAATAAAAAATGGAGAGATGCAATGGACGAAGAAATTAAAGCTATAAAGAAAAATGATACATGGGAGCTTGCATCACTTCCTAAAGACAAAAGCACAATTGGAGTCATGTGGGTGTACAAAATAAAAAGAAATTCCAAAGGTGAGCTAGAGAAGTTTAAGGCAAGATTGGTTGCCAAAGGGTACAAGCAAAAGAACACTGTGTTTCATGAGAGAAGCAAACATATTGATACGAAGTATCATTTTGTTCGAGACTACATCACTAAAAAGGAAGTTGAACTTGAGTATGTGAAATCTCAAGACCAAGTTGCGGATATTTTCACCAAACCGTTGAAGTTTGATAATTTTCGAAAGTTGCGGATGTCTCTTGGATTAATGAATCTAGCTTAAGGGAGGATGTTGAAATAATAATAATAATAATAATAATAATCTAGATTCATTGTAGGTTAGTCTAGATAATTATGCATGTATGGTAGATAATTATTCATGTATGGAGGAATGTGACTTTTAGTATTATGCATGAACTTAGTAAATTAAGATGAATGTAATTAATTCATCATACATGTACCAAGTGTAGGTACATGACTAGAAAATAGTATAAATACCCTATGTAGTCTCACATTTGAGACAAATTGAGTTGAATTAGAAATATTATGCAAGTTTCCTCCACTCTCTTCTATAAAGTTTTTCAATTATCCTCTCTCCATATTCTAACAGTTACTACAATATTATGTTATACTTTCTTTGTTGTAAATATTAATAAATCCGTACATATAAAAAACTTGTCTTTGTTAAGTTACTCGTGAATCTAAAAAGATTTTTAAATTGAGAAAAAAAAATATTGAAATAAAAAACAAAACACTACTAAAAAGTGTCGAACTTTTGAGAAACTATAAAAGCATTGAAAGGGAACAAAATGAAATTACTTAAAAGAAAGAAAACATGAAGCGATTGATTCTCAAAATTAAACAGGATATATCTATAAATGAAACATGAATATACATAAAAGTTTATTTATTCGCATTACTATTTTTGTTTCACTTTTTAATTAACTATTTTTTTAAGAATTGATTAATTCTTACATGTCAATCAATATTTAATTTTTCAAATAATTAACTTTTTACGTAATAGTTCATTTAGTTATATTAGTATTTAATTTTTTTAATACATTACTAAAAAACATGCAAATGTACACCAAACCTTAAACATGGTTAAAATTAGACAATTACTGAATGAAATGAAAATATGTAAAACTTGTCTAACTACTTTATAATGGAGATCTTGTTTTCATCTTATTATCGATGCCATATATAAATACTAGTACCAAATGCGGGTAAGTCAATCTTCCTTATTTTGCCTATCAAATGGTCATGTTCTGTGCATTATATGTTCCTTAAATATAATGTTTGGATGTGAATTTAAATGTTTTAATGTTGCTTAAATATATATGCAGTCTATCCCGAAGAAATTCACCAGTAATCTGAGAGAGAAGATGATAGGAACAGTAGGTTTGAGGGGTCCAAGTGGAAACATATGGAGTGTCGAGTTAGTAACAAGTGGAGATATGTTGCTTCTCAGAAACGGTTGGAAAAAATTCGTCAAAGATCATTTCCTAGAGGAAAATGATATTTTGATTTTCAAATACAATGGAGATTCAAGATTAGATGTGTCTATGTTTGACAATGCAAGCGGATGTGAGAATGAAACTTCATATTTTGTCAAAACATGTGAGCATAAAGAAAGTGGACTTGGCAGTGAAAATAGGAGAAGATTGAAAGAAAGTTCCAGTGATAGTAGGGGTTCTGCAAATACACCACCCTCAAGAACATTGATAACTCGATCTACTACAAAGAGGCGAAGGGAAACCAAGAGTATGTGTCATTGACATCTCATTTTTGAATTTCAATTTAATTATGGATATTAAGTTAGGTTTCATGTATTCTGTTTGTTGACTCATAATTCATCTTGTGAACTCATTTCGATGTGGAAGGTAAAGGAAGTTCAAGTCGTGCATATCCTGTGGAACTGAAATCTCGTAGAAGGCCAGTTACCGAAGAGGAGAAAAGGAGAGCACAAGAAATCGCAGCTCAGGCTGTGTTAGAAAATGGTTTCACTGTGATCATGCGGGCATCACATGTCTACAAGGGGTTCTATATGGTATGATAATTGATATATTTGGAATTCTTTTAAATAGTTTTATTTAGATATATATGATTATCCCTTACCTAGACCTATAGGTTGTAGAAGTTATAACAATTAATACATTTAGTAACAACATATGTATATGTCACTCTATTTGTTTTCTTACTAAGTTGTTACTAAACATGTGTGACTATCCATTGTTAATAACAAATTTATAATTATTCTTGTCATTAGAGGCAAAATAATATATATTCTCACTCTTTGTCACATTTACTTTTGTCACAAATATTGTTTTTTGTTTTATTGAATATAGAATTATTAACCAATTCTAACATCGTTTGTGGAACATCTTGATGCAGTCAATTCCATCTGAGTGGGCTCGGATCCATCTTCATAACAAACCTCAAGACATAGAGCTTCGTGTGACCGATAGGACATGGCTCGCCAAATATTACTTTAGAGGTTACGGTGGTGGTGCGCTTACTGGCGGCTGGAAGGACTTTGTTTTGGAAAACTTCTTAGAAGAATTTGATGTGTGTGTATTTAATCTTGTGAGTGAAACACAAAATGAATTCATTTTAGATGTCAAAATATTCCGAGTGGTCGAGGAGGTGATGCCACCATCTCAAGTGATGCGAGTCTCTTCAAGTGGTAGAGGCAAGAGATTGATGAAAAGTGTTAGGTATGAGTCATTATCAGAAGAAGAAGAAGATGATGATGATGATGACGACAATGATGATGATGAATATGAAATTGCAAAATTTTGAACTAAACTAAATTTCAATTAGTTTTTTATGTCATTTTGAACTTTTTTGCTGGAGTTCTTAAAGTAACTATATTTGAACTTAGTTTACAGACAAGCTACAAGTTTTACAAATATATTTTGCCTTGTAATTTTGTGATGGTTGATTATAGGTTTATACTAGTTTTTAGTTTTTAACTCAGTTGGTTGCATGTGCAATGATCTTTAAAATTAGAAAATGATGTCGTTTGATATTGAATATCTGACAATAAATTATGTGAATATTTATAATAATGAAAATAATACATTTATAAATTATGTTAATCTCTATCAATTATAAGTCGAGATATTGAGGACATTAATTTTTAGAACATATTGTAGCTTAGCTTATGGTATAAATGCAAAATAACAGTAGATTATCTTACAAAATTTACGTTTATTTGTATATTTTTACAATAAGACATCTCCGGATAACTCAAATATGTATAATTAATACCTAAAATTTGTTAATATATTGGTGCATAACCCTACGAACAATTGATACGATTGCTTTAAAACACTATTTAGTTGACATAATTTGTGTTTTTATGGAAATTGATTATTTATTAAAAATAAATTTTTTCATTGAATACAATATATTTTTTAGAAATTTATATATTAATAACTACATACATGTAATTCAAAATGAAAGTTCATTGACATTCAACATAAATTATTAGCTTTTGAGTTACATATCTCATATAGTCTATGACTTGGTATATGTATTTCATTGATATATGTATTTCACGATGCATGTATACAACAATTAACAAAACATCAACTTTTAAGTTCAAATTTTTTAAAATTTATAATATGTAAATAATATAAATGATAAGTTATAAATATATACATGTATATACACATAAGTATTATTAAATTAAAATTCCAAAAGAGTCAGCGATGTCTAATTAACAAAATATAGACATCAAGTTAATTTTTAATAAAAACAAATAATTTAAATCTTTAAATAAAATAATTTGTGAATTATAAAAGTAGTTTTTATACAATCCTAACTAAGGGTGTAAACGAACCGAGCTCGAGCCGAGCTTGGCATTTTTTTTAAGCTCGAGCTCGAGCTCAAGCCTTACTATAAATTTTCGAGCTTTGGTTAAATTTTTTAAGCAAAATTTATACTTTAATTTATATGTCGAACTATATTTTTTTGTTGAACTCGATGCCTATAACGACATAGAAAAAGAAGAAAAATTAGTTAGAAATAAGGAGGAGAAAAATATTTTTCTACTATACTGTTTTATTTTGATCGTATTTTCTTATCCGAATATCGAAATAAATCAATTCTTATGGCGTCGGATACCTTATTTGTTAAGCTATATTTTTCATATTGAATTCGAGGGTCAAAAGAGCATAGAAAAGGGAGAACGGTATTGAAATAAGGAAAAACTCTATTTTCTTTATGTAGTGTTTTATTTTGATCGTATTTCTTAATCTAGGTATCGGAAGAAATCAAATTTTGTGGCGTTGGAAAGTTTGTTTATCAAACTACATTTTTTATGTTCAACTCGAGACCCAAAATAATATAAATAATGGTGAAAAATAAGTTTGAAATAACGAAAAAGTTGTTTTAGTTTAGAAAAATGATTTACCGGAGTGTTTTATTTTGGTCTTATTGTTTTACACTAACATCAAAATAAACTAAGTTTTGTTTGGTTGAAAACTTTATATTTCAAACTAAATTTTTCATGTTGAACTCCACATCTAAAATATTATTGATAAATAAGAAAAATGAAATCAAATATCGTCAATTTATCGAAATAAAACGCAAAATTGTGAAATCAAAAAATTCTTAGGAGTGGAGCCTTAGTACAAGGCGCATCCACCGGATGCACCTTACGAGAAGGCGTTCAGGGCTAAATATACAAGTTCTCTAATTTCTATTCTATTTTTCAAATTTTTTTTAAAATTAGTGTTATTTATTTAATTTTCTCACATATAGGAAACAAAATTGAGAAAATTAAATAAATAATACATTTTTTAAAAAAAATCAAGAAATAGCACACTTTTTGGAACCCTTCAAAAAATGGCACTATGTGCCTTGAGTAAAGGCGCATATACAATCCTGGAATAAAAATAATAAAAAATTCCATATGCTCCTTCTACAAAGGAGCATCCAGTCCAAAATAAAAAACCAAATTATAAATAGACGACTTTAAAATTTTTATTAAATTGCTCTAATGACTAAATAATTGATACTAAAGCTCCATTGTCTCTCCTTTTAGTAATTCATAAAGTTGCATGTAGTTTGAACGTGCACAAATGTTTGTTTTATTTTTACCAAAGAGAAAAATAAGATACATAAAGATAAGTGGGTTGATTAATGTGTTTCATATTGGAATCTATATAAAGAACAAGTGTCCATAAAAATAATCGGGTAATCATGTACATACTTAATTTAATCATTTACATTATATGTTATATGTAATTTATATATATATAATATACAAAATATTTAATATAAAAAATTTAACATTCATTACGACATATTAATTTTTCATACATTTTAACATTAAAATAATTTAATATAGAAAGTTACAAAAAATTATTTTTGCCTTCGCGTCGCATCTCCGTAAGGCAAATATATTTAAAATTTAAGAATAGGTTAAATGAAAACTATTATAATATTATATTGTAATTATAGTTTTTTAATATTTCTGATTTTCAATTAACTTATTTTATCAATGTTATAATATTATATTATAATTATATAGACAACATACTTGCTTATATATTTTACACTTGTACATACCATATATATATTGCACTTTAACCCTTTTGTTTATTGCATATTATTTTTTATATATATGTACGTGTTTACCATCATTTAGTGCAACAAATATACTTGTTTACATATGATCATAATTTAAATTCAATCATAATTATTTTATATACATTGATCATTGATTTCTGGAATTGGATTCCTGTAATATAGACCCTTTGCAAGTCTATTTGTAATTTGTTTTTTTATTTTGGACTAGATGCTCCTTTGTAGAAGGAGCATGTGGAATTTAATTTTTTTTTATTCCAGGATTGTCATATGTGCCTTTACACAAGGCACATAGTGCCATTTTTTATTCCAAGTTATACTTCACTATGCACCTACACTAAAAGAAATAACAAAAAAAAATGAATCAATCCGATTTGACTTGCCACAATTTCTAGATTTGCTTCTTCTTGAAAAACTAACTAGGTGTTGATTTGAATCAACTAATTTTTACATAGTCTATTTTCATATATTGTTAAAATGTCTAATCATTTTACTGTGAAATAAAAACCTCTATTTTTTTTGTTGACTATGTGTGATATATAAAATATATAATAACGTTTATTCTTCTTCTTGAAATGATATAAGCATTAGTTATAATAGTTATCAGTACAATCATGATATTCTCGAGGGCCAGAGAAACATGTACGAGATTTTCAGTTCTAAATTAATAATATATAAAAAAAATTAATGATCTCAAGCTTAATTTTAATTAGATTTATATGAATATTGATGATATAACTGTAAAAGAATTATACTTCTAAATATAAAAGTAGAGAAATGATGATTGGGGGCAACCCCCGGTAGAGTTGGTACGACATCTGAATGTTGTGGACTTGGTCACGGGTTCGAATCCTGATGAAGGAATGTCTATTTGTCTTCTCTACTGTGAGTCTGTCAGCTATGGCATCTGAGATTGGGGGGCAACCTCCGGTAGAGTTGGTAGGGCATCTGAATGTAGTGGCCTCACGGGTTCGAATACTGATGAAGGAATGTTTATTTGCCTTCTCTACTGTGAGCCTGTCAGCTATGGGCAACCTACGCTGGTTTATCTCTCTCGTATGGTTTGCAGGATATTACACAAGAGCGGGGTGCGCACCTAATGGTTGCGACTGCGCGGTTTCCCTTGTCATCCAAAAAAAGAGAAATGATGATTGTTTAGAGCTTAGTCATTGGATGATATATTTAAAACATCTATTTCATGTAATTATTTTTTGATATCATACACTTATAATGCAAATAATTAAAAAAACCAAATAGTTCTATAGATGGAAAATATTATTTTGGCAGGTACAGAGTATATTAAGAAAGCCAATCGTAGGGGTTAAATATGAAGCTTTGAAGCATATGTGGAGCAAATCTATATCCATACTACTATAAAAATGTGGATCTTATAAGTTGTTTGTTCCCATTGTGAAATGACGTTATCACCCTTAATTAAACCACTTTATTACAAGTTCATTGTTATATAATTATGATTAATATCATAACTATTTAAGGAAAACAAACATTTATCACTTTTCATTTGAAGAGTCACATCTCCAATCATGAAATTAAATCATTTTTTTATAATCTTTTTTAACATATATAATAGAATGAATAATACTCTAAATAGTCCTCATGTTTTTATATATATTTTTAATACCTTCTGGATCTGCATCTAATTATTTTTTAGCTAAACTTAATTTATTTCTAAAGTTAATTTCATTGGTCTAATATTTTATAAGCATCTAATTATGTTTTTATATATATTTTTAATACTATAAAAGTGTGGATCTTATAAGTTGTTTGTTCCCATTGTGAAATGACGTTATCACCCTTAATTAAACCACTTTATTACAAGTTCATTGTTATATAATTATGATTAATATTATAACTATTTAAGGAAAACAAACATTTATCACTTTTCATTTGAAGAGTCACATCTCCAATCATGAAATTAAATCATTTTTTTATAATCTTTTTTAACATATATAATAGAATGAATAATACTCTAAATAGTCCTCATGTTTTTATATATATTTTTAATACCTTCTGGATCTGCATCTAATTATTTTTTAGCTAAACTTAATTTATTTCTAAAGTTAATTTCATTGGTCTAATATTTTATAAGCATCTAATTATGTTTTTATATATATTTTTAATACCTACTGGATTTGCATCTAATTATTTTTTAGCTAAACTTAATTTATTTCTAAAGTTAATTTCATTGGTCTAATATTTTATAAGCATTGCAGCTAAAGATATATATATATTTAAGGTACTATTATTACAATTAATTATTTAATACAAATAAAATGCAGTAACAACATGATAAAGAAGTTAAAAGGTCACATGACAATTCATCTAGATCTCCGCTTGATCTACCAATTTTAATTGTATGTTATTAGTGGGTATTAATTTTTAGAAAGTGGGGTGTTTTTATATCTCATAAATCTTGAAGGAAAATAGTGGACATAAATTTGATAGAAGGTGTGGTGGGTTTAAATGATTTACTAATTTAGTAGTAAAATATTGAACTTTATCTTTACCAACTTCTGATCAAGAAAGAAACATAATAATTGGTAGAGATTAGAATTTTAATTTCGGATTATTTTTGACATCATTAAATTGCACCTAATTCTAATTATAAAGTCTCAATTTCTTCCCAACTTTATCTTTATCAATATTATTAACCTTCAATTTAATTCTGAATGCACTTAAATATGATTCCACTTTTTTAAAATGACTAAACACAAGTAAATAATTAGAAAAAAGACTATATACTTCTATTATTATAATGAGAAAATCATTGATGATGCTACATTACTTTCAAAGTTATAAAAGTTATTATTGAAATAGAGAATAAAATATCGAGTGATTTCAATATATTCATATTATTCTATTTCTAATGAAAAATAGTTAAGAGTACCAAAGTGAAAGAAAGTCTAATGATCTATTAGACGATGTTTTCATTTTTCATTTTTCTAATTTTTAAGAATTCAAGTGAAGATTTTCTTTTAGAATTTATCTATTTATTTTTTATTTTTCTTTAACATTAAAGAGTCACAAAATTAAGATTTTTATTTAACATCCTTATTAAATCTCCTTTATTACTCCTAAAATTGTTATAATAAGAGAGAAAACTAAAAAATGCATAGCGTGAACTTTAAATATGGTAGAAACACGATACCTATCACATATAATACTATTAATAATCATATCAGACTTAGTATCTTCATATTTATTAAAGATATTAGATAATTTAGTACACATGAACTCGTTCTGGTTTTTGCTATATATACCAATATAGAGAATATTCTTAATCAAACTAGAAGTACCAAATCCCATAGTTCATTATGTAACAAAAATATATACAAGATACAAGAAAAAAGAATATCCAGAACACCTAAAAAATGATATAGTTTTATATACAATATAATAGTTCTCCTTATGTCGCGTGCGGGAGTTAGGTCTCTTTATTTATTATTATTTTTAGATGATAAAGAGGGATAGCTTTGAAAGCACCCCTGATAGGATGATTCTCTTAAAAAACACAGTAAAATAGTTCGGGTGTTTCGCCATACATAATATTTTCTCTTGAAATTTAAATTTTATATTCCGAATGATTTTGTAAAATTTAAATAATATTAATTAAAGTACATTGCATGTACCATTTTTACATTGCCATTATCAGTTTATATAAAAATAACCAATAAGGTTTTCATAATAAATATTCTAAAATATTTAATTATTAAGACTAATAACTCAACGAGTTCAAAATAAAGAAAATGAGCAACTTATAACTTCGATGTTTACTTTACTTGAATCTTATATAAGTTTCTCTCTAAACTTTTTAGAAAATTGCTAAAACTTTCTAAAATAACTTTTGTGTCTAAAAAGTTAATGAAACCTTTTTCAATCTAAATATCCCATGCTATAAATTTTTCATTCCGAAAATCTAAAAATTAGAATTAACAATTTTATGGAATAAATTTACTTCATTTAGTAAGTTAAAATAATCAATTAATTTATGCATTTCATTCTATTTTTATAAATTGATAAGTTGTAATATACATGTTTTAATTTTAAATATTGATATTTAATATATTATATAATTTATGTATTTAATATGGCAATAATATAAAATAAATATTTTTTAAAGTTTAGTAAATAAAATTTGATATTGAAATCATAATTGTATCGATTATCAATATAAATTTTATAAATAAACAAGTGCTAAACGAAGGTACAATTGATTAATTCAAACATAAAAGAATGAGAACGATTTGGTCTATAAATTTTGTTAACCTTAATTTTTGGGAGTTTTTGAAATAGAAAGGTGGTGAAATAGGCTTTCGAAAGACAATCTTTTTTAGGATGTTTATATTTTTTCCTGAATTTAAAAGATAAGTTATTTCATATATGGATGAATGTGAACCATTAGATCTTCATATAGTGAATTAAATTGTAGATGCCCCATGTATTGTATAAAATTTGACTTTTGACACTAGAAGAAAAGGTAATATATATACACTTTTTTAATTATAGAGTTCAAAGATATTCATTTTCAAATCAGAAGCACCGAATAACTTACATATATCTAAATAACATATACATATAAGAGAAAAATAAAAAAAAATCCTAAATTCATGGATATTATAGGATCGTAGTGTAACCCAAATGATAAAACTCGACTAGAAATTAGATCCAATTAGAGATGATAAAAAGAGTTAAAAGCGAAAAAAAATAAAAATTTACAAGTGAATTCATTGCATCAATTTTTTAACTATATAATGCATACGATGATTAACAAAATAGTTAATCCAAGATAAATTAATCATATTTTTCACTTAAGTATTTTTATCACATTTTGGTATAGTTGAGCTAAGGCCTAAGCACCTATGTTAATAAATAGACTAAATAAAACATAAGAATATTAACTGACCAAATAAAAATATGAATTTATGTTAAAAAAATGAAGAATTTATTATTTGGTCATAGATAACCATCAAATGAAATATTTTATAAACATACACAATTTTATGTTATTATTATTATCAAGTTTGCTAGATTATTTATATATACGTTTCTAATATATTATTATGTCATATAAAAATTTGAGCTAAAAATTAGTAAAAATATATCAGACTACTTGCAATGCACGTGCCTTTCGCTAGTTATAATAAATATACAAATATATGGCTAATCTATTAGACATCTAATTACTTAAAATATGGGGTAACAAACGAAAGAAATATTCTATGCATGCAAGTTGCCGGTTTATCTCAGCCACAAATTGTGGCTGAAAAGTGTTTGTAAAACCTTACTGTTAGGAAAGCTTTCTCCTTAAAATTTTGTTAGATTCTCTTATAACCTTATTTATACTCTTCAACTATGATGCACAAACATTTCAAAAAATCACAACGTGTCGTGTCGTGTCGGACACCAGATCTGACACGACACTCGTCCGACACTCTCCGACACCGTGTCCAATATGAAAATAAATGTCTGCTTAAATAAAATGAAAAAAAATAAAATATGAACATCGTAATGGACGCAGTTAGAGGGTATGTCTACTATGTATGCATTATTTGTGACACTTGATGTTTTTTTTTTGGTAGAAGGTAAATTCATTATCAAAATCAAATCATATCTGTACAGACACAAAAACAGAAACTCAAACAGCAAATCAAAAGCTCAAAATAGAACTATACACCACCTATACCAACCTCACTATCTAGTTTGAATAAGTTCTAAGTACCTTCTATCTGAATCTTTCCAGCTCTTCCGCGGTATGTTAATAAACCGTAACAGCAGCTCATTCTTTAGATGATCAAAAACATGTCCAGCCTCGCTTTTTCTCCTTGTAAAAAACCTATTGTTTCGCTCCTCCCAAGTCCTATAAATCACCCCAATAAGCCCTGCAGTTACCACTATTTGTTTAAAATCCCATTTTTTGTGCACAAACTGAATCCATCTCCTCCATCTGTTAAAACCATGAGGACAATTCCCTCCATCCAGCCACATCAGAAGTCTCTCCAAGAGCTGGCAGCTCCACCTGCATTGAAAAAATAAATGTTGTATCATTTCTTCTTCTTCCCCACACAACAAACAATATATATCTGGGACAGTAATAAATCTGCTAAGTCTATCTCTGGTAAGGAGCTTTTGCTTCACTGCTAGCCATCCAACAAACGAGTGTTTCGGGATGTTATATCTATTTCAAACCACCTTATCCTCCCTGAATTTATCCCGCTCACCCCGAAGCCAATCATAACAACTCTTCACCGAATAAATTCCATTAAAAGTAAGAAGCCATCTATTATCTCGAACTTTCTCAGAAATCTTCCCTTTTATTTTGTTAATTTTTCTCCACACCCAACTACAATCTTTAGGTGTGGCATACCCCCAAAAATCAGCCCCTTTGAGATATACTTCACTGATCCATTTGACCCATAATGTATCTTTCTTCATCGCTATAGCCCAAACTTGCTTTCCTATCGCAGCAGTGTTCCAATCTTTACAATGTTTAATATTCAGACCACCTTTTTGCTTCTTCTGGCAAAATGACACTTGATGTTATTTCACTTATTTTTTGTGATTTTGAAAACTAAATTATTTATTTTTCTTTCAAACATATATAACAGCCATATTTAAATTAGAAAGATAAAACTAATTTATATATTTTAACGTAAATTAATAAACATATATATGTATATGATATATATATACATATTTTATTAATAGTATCGAGGCCGTGTCGTGTCCTAATATTTTTAAAAATATCATATTTCGTGTTTGTGTCGTGTCATGCGCCGTGTCCCGTGCCATGCATCATAGCTCTTCAATCATCAATAATATGTTAACGGGATTTTATATATACAACATGTCATCTGATCCATGGTTTCAAGCCTTGATCTCTTGATCATTTGCTTTCGTTGTCACCTTCAAGTCGCCAACCCTGTCCAGCACACCATAGCTTTTCTTTTTCTTATTTTATCATTTGCTTTCGTTGTCACCTTCAAGTCACCAACCCTGTCCAGCACACCATAGCTTTTCTTTTTCTTATTTTATCTCTTTTTTTTCCTATTAAATTAAAGCCATGAACTTCTTGTTGGTTCCATTTGCATTTGCTATTCCTCAATAATTACCTTTTTAAAAAAAAAAATCAATAGACAATTGTTTGAATCCAAATAAAACAAAAATAAAATGCGTTCTATAGCTGCCGATCACCAAGAATTGTTCTTGCCATCAAATTTTTTCGAAAACAACCCCTTATCGAATTTTTATATTCTTTATGAGTTTAGCTTAGATTTTTTCTTTGTTTTTGTTTATGTTACAACAGTTTAGAGTTTGAGTCGTTTTTTTATGTTACAACTGCTCACCCTTGGAAATAAGGAGTTAAGCTATTGCCGCCGCCTTTTAGGATCGTAGCTATCTTTTATTTTCAGGTTCTGGATCCAGTTTCAACATTCAAGATCTACACGTTTTAACTGCGGGGAGTGTTAGATAATATATTACATATCTTAGATTATTATCTTTCCATATTTTGTTGGATAGTAATCTATTATTTATTTATAGGCTAAACATATTTTATTTCCTTATTTGTAGGATAGATCCTATTTATACTCATCCATCATCAATAATATGTTAACGGGCTTTTATGTTCAACACTAGAAATTATATTCTCTAAGATATTTATTTGTTAGAGAAGACACCACTTTGCAACGGAGAAACCAAACGGCGCGGCGTGCCCTAGATATTATGTTTAAAGATAGGAATTGGTTCACTCAACATCTTTTTGAGCTCACATTGGAACTTCTCCAATGCTAAAGATGGCAAGCATATGGTCACCGCAACTCCCTCCTCCCCCTTAGCATTCTTGAACCTTGAATAGGAACTAATAACCAGGGTTGCCAATGAAATGCCGCCATACAAGGGTTTGCCCCATCCCAAATCGAGCTCATCAAATCCGAACTTTGTTATGTCCGAAACAATGTAGTTCCATTTTGTCACATACATTGGTCGTCCTCTAATCACCATCAAGTCAGCAAATGACTTAACATATTCGTCACTGAATTGAGATTTCGCTCGTCGAACCAGATCCACAGCATATGTTAATGGACTTCCACACAAAATCCCAGCCGTTGATACTGATGCAGGATAGACAAATGCATTTCCATAGTATCCACTAATTGGTAAATCTATTTGTTTCTTGTCACGTGCATTCATAATGACTGAAATACGAATCGTTTCATTAGGGTTTGGTTTAAGTGCAATAGTGCGGCATTTTAATAGACACGCGGTTATCAGCTCGAATCTTGAAGGTGGTGTGATTTGATGAACACGATCACGAAGTGATTGTATTTCGTTTGGCCCGAAGAACACGGGTGTGACAATGAGGTTGTCATTAGAGAGGTCTATCGATGACTCGTTATTGGATAACACGTCGAATTCGTTATGGATGCATGTGATTCTTGGAGGAGATCTTGCGGACAAAAGCTTCCTTTGCCAGGTGGAATGGATGGTTCAGATGCACCATTGGCAAGCTCTCTGATTGCATTTAGGAATAGCATTAGGCCATAGGCATCTAGCATGGTGTGGTTTAATTGAATTCCCAAGGAAAAACCTCCACAGATGAATCGTGTTACCTGCCATTTCATGCATGCAAGAACAACCTCAATTTATGGGATGTTTAAATAGGGTTTCAGTCAAAGTGAACACCATTAAAAAAGTAAGATGGGGAAATAGCATTTTTTTTCGGTTCAACTAAGATCCGATTCGTTACGAAATTCATATATTGTGCCTCGTAATTTTTAAACATTTTCACATTTGGTCTCAATCGTCTAGCCTGTACCTCAGCCACTCCAACTGTTTCCATAGTTGTTTTCATCAGAATTTTACTATACGGACAAACATATAATCTATATATATGTGTATATATTGCATGTACCTATATAGATATTCATTATAGATTCAACTTTTTTAGAATTTGTTATTATAAAATATAATCATTAAATGTCCACCTTTGATCACTATTAAATCTCCGAAACAGACACATTTACCTGAAAACACAAAAGAGGGTACCTAATTATACTTCCAGAATCAGAATCAGAATCGGAAACTCTCCACAAAAGCTTCTCCATATAGAGGCATGGTGTCAAAATCCCATCACCAAGCTGTTCAAGCTTCACATCTGCATCAGCTTCAACGAACAAAACCCCTTCATCATTACAATCAACCATAAGTTTTCTTTTTGGCCCTTCAAATATTCTTCCAGCCAGTGGATAGTAAAACACAAGTGCTTTAGCTAGCCCTTCTCTAAACGTTTCGACAGGATCCGACTTTCCAGGAACTGGAGGGTAGAAAAAGATCACAGGAACAAAAAACTTGAGACCCTCTTGATCATCTATATCAGAGAGATGTTTGACTTCACGGGGTGTCGGTTTTCGTGGAACAACTAGTTCTACTTCACTGCGTTTAACAGTGAAGATCAGAGTGTTCGATAGTGCCATAGTTATCTAGAAAATTTTAGGGTTTTATAGCAAGAAATGGCTGTGGAATCTCACTAAGATAATGAGTTGATGAGTAATAGATAGAGCAGCTTTGCTTTATATATTTTGTTTGTTGTTTGTTTTCCTATTATAAAATCGCAATTCATATTTATATTGCAAGCCACTATATGAATAACGTGTGTTTGATAAAAATTTAATAGATACACGTAGGGATGGCAATGGGATGGGTTCGGGACTGGTAATGCAAGACTCGAGACCCGTCCCGTTCAAAAATTTTAAGACCCGGACCCGTCCCGGACCCGGCCTAGTCCGGGTCCTACCCGTCTCGGACCCGGTACAAATTCAATTTTTTATTTTTTTATCTAAACAAAAACATTCAAAATAATATAAGTACCACCAAATGAATTTAAACTCTAAACACACATCAAAATACAATCATGAATGACTCAAATCATTCATATGAACATATATAAGCTCATTTAATTATCTCCAAATTCAAAAACAAAAAGAAATATCAAATAAACATAAAGGAAATAGAAAAACTAGGAGGTTTTCGTAATAATTTTTTCATCTTCCTCCTCATCTAGCATGTGTCAATCTTATTCGCCGGTGACTTGACGGAGCGAGCATACGACGATGAGGGAGGGCCGCCGTCGAGTTTCTGATTTTGAGTGGGTGAGCAGATTGTCGTGGTCTTGCCGAGCAGAACTGTTATGTGTGTTGTTTGAGGAGAATAATTTAATGTTACGGTTGTTTGGGACTTTGGAGAATTGTTGGTGCAAACCCTAATATAATTAAAATTAATAATATATTATATATATTAATAAAAATAATCATAATAATAATTACGAGACGAGTCCGGGTCGGGAATGAGACGGGTATACTGCTAGACTCATGACCCATCCCGCACCCGGCCGGGTCTTGATATTTAATACCCATTCCCGGACCCGGACTCATCGGGACGGGTTCGGGACGGGTTTCAATATTTCTCGGTCCCATTGCCATTCCTAGTTACACGTGTCATTCATCCAATGATTTGCAATACATTTGCAACAAAATAAATATGGTTATTTTACCGTGGATTTACAAGATATGATTCTGAAGAGTATATAGGATTCTGATTTATAAGATATTTTGTAGTTTATAAATTTTCTATTTTAGACACTCTTAAGAAATAATATAGAGTTTTCTGATTTATCTTATTAGATTTTTAGAAGTGTAGGAAATTAGGTCGAGTTTGGCGGGTATTTGAATTGGATTTAATGTCATATTTGCCGGCATTAAAATCCTGAATGGATGAGACACTTCCTTGTGAAGGAAATCGGAAATATGTATTAAATCCCCTCTTCAAATATTACCCCAAATAGTACACTCTCCCTCTTCTCTCTTACATGTTCTCTCTCTTATGTTCCTTAAAATTTGTTCTCGCTATTGAGTGATTGGTTCAATAAGAGCATGTGTTTTTTTATGCTTAAGAAGATTCAAAATATCTGTTTTCTAGAGATCATGTTAAAATTAAAATTTAATAATCCCCAGCAATAACCCCAAAAACTTGACACGAGAAAAATCAAAATGTTTTGCAAGTAATAATAAAGGGAAATAAAAGTCTAGGTTGTTGAATCCAAATTTTAGCAATAATGATTTTAAAGCAAGTATATTTCCGACAAGACTGCCCTCATGGTTATTTCTTGAAAATTGCAATTTTATAAATTGTGTGGCCTTGAAACATGATGGACACAGAATAGAATGAATTACACATGACTATTTATGATTTAATATATATATACATATAAAACTCTCAAAACTCATTTGATATCTTGGAATTCTTAAATCTTGATTGATGGATTGAATTCCAAAGCCAAATAAAAAAGGGGGCCTAGCAGACGTAGACAGAACGAAGAAGATAATTCCATTAATAATTCATTCCAGTTGTTGGGTCCACCCATGTGGGGGGACTGTTCATTCGTGGAAAATAAAGAAAAGGAAAACCATTTTCTTTTCCTTTGTCCAAAAAAAAAGCAACAATTGTTGAAAAATGATGAAGAAAATTTTTCAAACGTGTAGAAAAAAAAAGTTTTGGTAGGAAGAAAAGAAGGAAAAGGAGTTGGAAAAATCAGATTTTTCATCCTCCGTTTCTCTATAAATAGAGCTCATTTCTTCTTTGAAATTCATAAGAAAAAAAAAGAGAAGAAAGTAAGAAAGCCAATCTAGAGAGATTGAGAGAAATCCACTCTTACGAGTGACGAGAGAAAATAGTAAGGAGAAAATATATGAGAGAAAAATACTCTAATTTTCTATTACTATTCCAAGTTTTTAAACTAGATGTATTTTGTAATCCAAGAGATACACTCTTGAAGAATTTGTTATCCCCTATTAATTCTAGGGAGAAATTGTGTAAGTCCATTATTGATATAGTGGAGGTTTTCGACTTCGGTCCCGTGGTTTTTCCGGATTTGGGTTTTCCACGTAAAACTCGTGTCTCACTTTTCTTTTCTCGCCTGTTTCACTCTACAATTATATTTTTTGATTAATCCCATTTTTATCCAGTTAGTGGGAAAAGAATTTTATCACTTCCGCTGTGCCGGTGGCATTATAATATGTGCCACTCATTCCCAACAAGTGGTATCAGAGCGACTATATTAAGTTAACGGATCAAAAATGGAGGAATCGTCGTCTATCGGCGGGATGTTCAAGTTGAACGGGTCTAACTACTCAATCTGGAAACCGAGTATGTTAGATTTATTATATTGCAAGGACTTGTTCTTGCCGTTGCTTGGTGATGCATCTAAACCAAAAGATATGAGTGAAGACGGATGGAAAATCTTACACAGGAAAACGGTCGGGTACATTCGATGTTTTCTCGATCACAATATTTTCATCATTTCGCTAATGAAAAAAAAGCGGATGAGCTGTGAAAAAATATTGAGGCTATGTTTGAAAGAAAAAATGCTTTAAACAAAGCTTCTGTGATTAGAAAAATTGTCCGACTACGGTACAAGGAGGGTGCAAATATGACGGAGCATCTCAATACCTATCAGGGCTTAATAAATCAATCCATCACCATGAATATACCTCTTGATGATGAAGTGATTGCTTTATTGTTGCTCAGTTCACTACCGGATAGTTGGGACACACTCGTCGTGTTAGTCAGCAATTCCGCTCTGAATGGAGATTTGACTTTACAAGTGGTCAAAGATTGTCTTCTAAATGAAGATCCAGGAGAAAGGAGCAGGCGTACAGTACCGAGCAAAATGCGTTGGTGACTGAAAATTCTGACAGACGAAGAAGAAACAAAAACAGATGTCCTCAGCACCAGAGAGACAAATCTAGAGGAAAGTCCAAGGTCAAGAAAGATTTCAAATGCCATTATTGTGGTGGTCCAAACCACTACGAGAGAGATTGTCGAAAGAAGAAAAGAGATCAAAATAATGGAAATAATGAAAACAGAAAAAAAGACACTACAGTTGTTGCAGCCGATGGTGATGTTGTCATTATCTGTGATGACGCATGTGTCAGTTCGTCTTGCCAAGAAACTGATTAGATCATTGATTCCATATCACTCCAAACAGAGATATGTTCACATCATACACTAGTGGCAACTTTGGCAGAGTCAGAATGGCCAATCATGGTGTGACTGAGGTTGTCGGCATGGGAAACATTATCTTGGAAACTGACACAGGATGTCGACTCACTCTTAGAGATGTCAGACATATTCCTGATATCCGGATCAACATTATTTCCACTGGCAAGCTAGATGATGATGGCTATGTAGTAACGTTGGTGAAGGAAAATGGAAGCTTACCAAAGGTTCTCTCATTGCTGCAAAAGGTAAGAAACAGAACTCTCTCTACTTGATGCAAGCAAAGTTATCCAATAGAGAGGTGAATGCAGCCGCAGTTAATAGTTCCTCCATTGAGTTATGGCATAAACGACTAGGCAATTTGAGCCAAAAAAGCATGCAACTTTTGGCTAGGAAGAAACTCCTCCCAGACGTGATGGGTACAGAGTTTCAAACTTGTGTTGATTGTTTAGTTGGAAACAACACAGAGTTGCTTTCAAGAGCTTTTATCCCTCCAGAAAGACACATCCTTTGGACTTTGTGCATACTGATGTATGTTACATGAAAGACAAAACACTTGGTGGTGCAGTGTACTTTGTCACATTTATTGATGATTTTTCCAGAAAAGTCTGGAGTTATGCGTTGAAAATTAAAGATCAAGTTATAACGGTCTTTAAGGATTTTCAGGCAAAAGTGGAAAGAGAAACTGGAAGAAAGCTGAAATGTATTCGTTCAGACAATGGTGGCAAATATCAAGGTTCATTTGAACAGCACTGTCGTGACCATGGTATCAGGCTTGAAAAGAGCGCTCCGAAAACGCCTCAACACAATGGTGTGACGGAAAGGATGAACAAGACAATTTGTGAGAGGGTCAAATGCATGTTATCCCACTCAAAATTGCCTAAATCCTTTTGGGGTGAAGCAATGAAGACTGTAGTTGATTTGATCAACTTTTCTCCATCAGCTCCTTTGGATGGTGACATTCCGGATAGAGTTTGGTCGGGAAAAAATGTTTCCTACAAGTACTTGAGAGTGTTTGGCTGCAAGGCGTTTGTTCACATTCCAAAAGATGAAAGATCCAAGCTTGATGACAAAACCAAACTGTGTATCTTCTTGGGCTATGGCCATGAAGAGTTTGGTTACAGACTATGGGACCCGGTGAACAGAAAAGTTATCAGAAGTAGAGATGTTATATTTCTCGAGGAACAAACGTCTGATGATACAAAACAGAGCAAGATGATAGAATCTTCTCAAGAGGTCGTTCCTGATGACTTAGACCCTATTCTTCCACGTACAATTCAGGATCACGGGGGAGATGTACAAGAGGAGCAAAATGATATAACTGATGTTGAGCGTGCTGATAATCAGTTGCCACCTGTACAGACTGATGATCCAGTTCCACCACTAGAGTCAACGGTTAGAAGGTCCACCAGACCAAGAATTCCTTCTACCAGGTATAATCCACATGAGTGTGTGATGCTCAATGATGGGGGAGAACCCGAGACTTACTCAGAAGCCATATCACATGATCAGAAAGATATGTGGATGGAGGCTATGAAAGAGGAGATGAAATCCTTACAAGAAAATCACACCTATGACTTGGTAAAGCTGCCTTAAAGGCAAAAGAACACTTAGAAATAAGTGGGTTTACAAGTTGAAGAATGAGGAACATAGCTCACAACCCAGATATAAAGCAAGGCTGGTTGTGAAGGGTTTCAATCAGAAAAAGGGTGTTGATTTCGAAGAAATTTTCTCACCAGTGGTGAAGATGTCTTTAATCAGAGTTGTTCTAGGGATTGCCGCTAGTCTCAATCTGGAAATAGAACAACTTGATGTGAATACCGCATTTCTTCATGGTGATTTAGATGAAGAAATCTATATGGAGCAGCCGGAAGGGTACAGAGTCAAAGGAAAAGAAAACCTAGTTTGCAGGTTGAAGAAAAGCTTGTACGGTCTAAAAGAGGCGCCTAGACAATGGTACAAGAAATTTGACTCATTCATGACGGACCATGACTACAAGAGAATCAGCTCAGATCATTACGTATATTTCAAGAAATTCTCAGATGGAGAATTTATTATTCTGCTGTTATACGTAGATGATATGCTGATTGTAGGTCATGATGGCAACAAGATTGACAAGCTAAAGAAAGAACTTGGGCAGTCTTTTGCAATGAAAGATTTGGGGCCGGCTAAACAGATTCTTGGAATGAAGATTTCAAGGGACAGATCTGCCAAAAAGATCTGGTTATCTCAAGAACGATACATTGAGAAAGTTCTTGAAAGATTCAACATGAGCAAATCTAAAGCGGTTAGTACTCCACTTGCTGTTCATTTCAAACTCAGCGTTACCCAATGTCCCACACGTGAGGAAGATAAACAAGAGATGAAGAAGATACCATATGCCTCTGCAGTTGACAGTTTGATGTATGTTATGGTACGTACTAGACCCGATATTGCTCATGATGTTGGTTTAGTTAGTCGTTTTCTGTCTAATCCTGGCAAGGATCACTGGGAAGCAGTGAAATGGATCTTAAGGTATTTGAGAGGCACTTCGAGACTATGTTTGAGGTTCGGTGATAGCCAACTTATTTTAGATGGGTACACGGATGCAGATATGGCTGGTGATATAGACTCGAGGAAGTCTACATCCGGATACTTAATGACACTTGCAGGGGGAGCTATTTCTTGGTAGTCGAAACTTCAAAAATGTGTAGCATTGTCCACAACAGAAGCTGAGTACATTGCTGTGACTGAAGCATGTAAAGAGTTATTGTGCTTGAAGAAGTTTCTGGAAGAGTTGAACTTGAAGCAAGAAAATTACACGCTCTACTGTGATAGTCAAAGCGCGATCCACTTGAGTAAAAATTCAACTTTTCACTCAAGGTCAAAACACATCGATGTGAGATATCATTGGATTCGGGATGTTCTTGACAAAAGGTTGATGCACCTGGATAAAGTGCATACTGATGATAACGGCGCAGATATGCTCACGAAATCTTTGCCAAGGGAAAAGCTTGAACTTTGTCGAAGCAAAGCGGGCTTGGTTGTGCCCCCCACATGAGTTGGAGGGGGAGAATTGTTGGGTCCATCCATGTTGGGGGACTGTTCATCCGTGGAAAATAAAGAAAAGGAAAACCATTTTTTTTTCCTTTGTCAAAAAAAAAAGCAACAATTGTTGAAAAATGATGATGAAAATTTTTCAAACGTGTAGAAAAAAAAAAGGTTTTGGTAGGAAGAAAAGAAGGAAAAGGAGGTAGAAAAATTAGATTTTTCATCCTCCGTTTCTCTATAAATAGAGGTCATTTCCTCTTTGAAATTCATAAGAAAAAAAAAAAGAGAAGAAAGTAAGAAAGCCAATCTAGAGAGATTGAGAGAAATCCACTCTTACGAGTGACGAGAGAAAATAGTAAGGAGAAAATATACGAGAGAAAAATACTCTAATTTTCTATTACTATTCCAAGTTTTTAAACTTGATGTATTTTGTAATCCAAGAGATACATTCTTGAAGAATTGGTTATCCCCTATTAATTCTAGGGAGAAATTGTGTAAGCCCATTATTGATATAGTGGAGGTTTTCGACTTCGGTCCCATGGTTTTTCCCGATTTGGGTTTTCCAAGTAAAACTCGTGTCTCACTTTTCTTTTCTCGCCCGTTTCACTCTACAATTATATTTTTGATTAATCCCATTTTTATCCAGTTAGTGGGAAAAGAATTTTATCACTTCCGCTATGTCGGTGGCATTATAATAAGTGCTACTCTTTCCCAACAAGTTGCACTTGTTCTCTTTATGAAACGTTTTTTGCATGAATTGAATTGTCCATGAGCTTTGGACCATGCACTGACTTGTCCATATGTTATGTCAGATTGATTAACGTTGTCACTTTAGAACTCAGTTTAGGTCCCCACCCTTTATTGAGGTCGAAATTATACGCAATTTTTTACTATATTTGTGATTGCCACACAATTTTCGACTATTTTTTAGTCCATGTCATTTGAGGATAAATAAAAAATATAATACATTATAATGAAATCATATATGCTGTAAAAAAGTATTATATTTTTTATTTATCCTCAAATGATAAAATAATTAGTAAAATAATCTAAATGGAATAAATGTTATATTAATAATTGTGCATCGATCTAATAATTACTATGATTTTTTTAAATGATCTCTAAACTTACCAATAATTATCTCATTTATTTTATTCTTGTGACAAAGTGATTATATTGTATTATACACCAATTTATGATTAATATTTCGCCAAATATGTGTAAAATTAATACACCAATTTATTAGAAAAATATTTATTTAAAATTTGGCTAGCACTTTATATTGAGAAATAGAACTAGCAATTTAAATTAAATTTGGCAATAACAACGATTAAGTTAAGAAAAAAAAGGTATTTATGCATTAGTTTGATGTGCAATATGTGCATTTTGTACTTCTTTTATATTTTTATTAATGAAACTTGATCTTATAAATGAAAATGAAAAACATTCAATACTATATGAAAACAAACTAAAAAAAGTGTCACCTAAGCTGGTTAGAATGAAATTGATGCCATAATGAAGACATATCAAAGAGAAAAAGTATATGGTACGGTGACTTTAGAAAAGGAGAAACAAGCAAAATATGAATAGAAAAGCCAAACATAAATAAATTCAAATATCCAGTTTTTGAGTCATAATAAAGAGATTATTAGAAGTACTAGGTGAGAGTAAAGAAGAACTGACACACCTGCTTAATCAAATTAAACAAGACTAGCAAAAAGCATGTGCTTTGCACGTGATTGTATGAATGTATTAAGATAAGTGTAAAAAATAATTAAATTTGAATAATAATATGTACAATGAATGTGAATAAAAGAATTAGCATCTTATGAACTACAAATAAAATGTTTTAAATAAATAAACTTCAAATATATCAAAGCCAATTCGTTGTTCACGCTTATTTTGGAAGATTATGCACTCACATCATTTGTTGCTTGCATAGATAAGTTTCTCCATTCTCATTCAAGCTATATAAAGAAATAAAATATAAGTATTGTAATCATGAAAATTCAAAATCTTGGTGGTAGATCACAAATAAAGTAATGACATGCGATAAAAAAAAACTTAAATCATAAATAACATGCAAAATATAAATATAAGGTTTAATTATAACAATGTTTGATTAGTGTTTTTCTTGTTTGATTTTGACGGACGTTGTATACTTATTTTTACTTTATTTCATGAATTAACTTTTACGTTTATCTCTCAATTGCTTAATCTCTCTTCATTGTCACTTGAATTATATTTTACATGTCTCATTCCTTATTCTTCTTTGCATATTTTCTTATGTGTTGTCTTTGCATAGTTTCTAATGTGCTCTCTGTGACTCTTGTTAGCCAATATTTTTTTTATTATCCCTCTTTATTTTCATAATACTTAAGGTCTCAATTGGTTGGAAGGTTTATCCCACAAAAAAATATTTCAGAATAAAAAAATTCAAAAAATATCAATTGTTTGGTATTTTACAAAACAATTATTAAAAAAATAATCAATGAGTTTAAGTAAAATGTTTAATAAAATTATCAACACAAACTAATTTCTCACAATAAATAAAAATATCACACAACCATAATCATTATATATTTTTCTCTAAAAAAACTCAACCAAACACATATCTCACACCATATTTCTTATTCTTACAAACACATCTTTCCTCATTTTTGTGATTAAAAAAATTCTCTCAAATGGATATTTCATCCAATTGAGCCTTTAATATCTCATATTGTCAAAAATTTTAGTTTTATCCACCAATTTACTCGCCACAACCAATGCTCTGTTCAAATAGACTTATTTCGCTTTTATGTGAATGATTCTTAAACTTGGCATCCAACTTTTGTCATAGTGACTACATTTATTTCGTTTGCTATCAATCTATCATCTTCAAACAGGAGGACAACTTCCATATTTGTAATTATTGGATTGATCACCTTGAAAATTTCGTATTCAAATTTTTAGCAATTAAGATTTTTATTAAATTAAGGAGATTTTTCATTGTGTCATTCTTGGTAGCTAGGGAAGCACTGTCATCTACCTTTTAAAAAACATGTTACTACAACTTTTTGTAATTTCGAACTCATTAGTTCTAATTCGTGATTTTTCCTTAATTTAGTTATGGCTTTCGTTACTATATTCTTTTATTAAATTGGTTCTTGTTTTTTTTTTAAGTTCTAGTTCGGGCTAAATCTTAAATGTTTAATGTTGTTGGTCCCAAGTGGTAAACGAAGGGTCTACAAAGTGTGTGGGACGGTCCGAGAACGTTGCCTAGTTTTCTTGCGTAAACGACGAGCTCTTTTCTCGATCTCGTGATCGTATTCAAGTTCACCTACACGAAGCCTAGGCGTACAATAAACTAAATAAAAATATTAATAACAAAATAAATCTGAAATATGTATTAATCCCCTCTTCTAACATTACCCCAAATAGTACACTCTCCCTCATTCTCTCTTACATGTTCTCTCTCTTATGTTCCTTAAAGCTAGTTCTCGCTATTGAGTGATTGGTTCAATAAGAGCATGTGTTTTGTTATGCTTAAGAAGATTCAAAATATATGTTTTCTAGAGATCATATTAAAATTAAAATTTAATAATCCTCCAGCAATGACACCAAAAACTTGACACGAGGAGAATCAAAATGTTTTGCAAGTAATAATAAAGGGAAATAAAAGTCTAGGTTGTTGAATCCAAAGTTTAGCAATAATGGTTTTAAAGCAAGTATATTTACGGCAAGACTACCGTCATGGTTATTTCTTGAAAATAGCAATTTTATAAATTTTGTGGCCTTGGAACATGATGGACACAGAAGAGAATGAATTACACATGACTATTTATGATTTAATATATATATACATATAAAACTCTCAAAACTCATTTGATAATATCTTGGAATTCTCGAATCTTGATTGATGGACTTGAATTCCAAAGCCAAATTAAAAGAGGGCCTAGCAGACGTAGACAGAACGAAGAAGATAACTCCATTAATAATTCATTCCAGTTGCACTTGTTCTTTATGAAACGTTTTTTGCATGAATTGAATTCTTCATAAGCTTTGGACCATCCACTGACTTGTCCATATGTTATGTCAGATTGATTAACGTTGTCACTTTAGAACTCAGTTTAGGTCCCCACCCTTTATTGAGGTCGAAATTATACGCAATTTTTTACTATTTTTGTGCTTGCCACACAATTTTCGACTATTTTTAGTCCATGTCATTTAGTTTTTTCTTTGAATTAATGAAATCTCGTAAAAAAATCAAAATTACGGTTTTCTTGATTTTGAATTTGCGAACTTTAATTTTAAATCCATTATTTGTGACACATGACTAGTCAACTTGAAAAGAAAAAAAGAAGATAAATGTTATGAAACTAAATATCAATTAAAAGTTATGAGACTAAAATGTAAGATATTAAAAAATTATGATGAGACTAAATATAAAAATCCTATAGGGACCCATAACAATGAACTAAAATTGAAATTGGGCTAAGTTATGCAGTGTAAATGTAAATCCTTAATTAGTTGCATGTTTATCCCTCCAAATTCATCTCTAAAAATGCATTTGGATGGCATCTTATCAAGGGTTTTCATTAAAAAAATGTCAAAGTTTAGCTAATTTCCAAAAAATAATATTGTAAAAATTGAGAAAAAATCTTTTTATTGTTATTCATGATTTGATAATTTAGTTGTTGTAAAAAGAGTGTCATTTAACTATTTCTCAAAATGTCTCATATAGTATTACCGCTCAAAATCTAACAATCAACTCCTCAATATTTGACTAGATTTTTTAGGTAGATTCTATACCTCAAAAGGAATCCACTATATTGAATCTGAACATTCACACAGAGTCTTCTCCAATACAATGTACAAGCTGAAACGTCTTGAGCTCCTTTCCCACACAAGTGTTTGCTCCCAGCGGCAGCGGCTTGTCTCCGGCTTGTTTTCAGGCGGTGTGTCCGTCTCTCCCATTGATTTCGCCTTTTTCCTTGGCTTCGATTCCGCCACCTCCACCTTCCCCGTTTTCCTTTTCTTCATATCCTCCACCCCATAAGAAATGGCACATCCAAGAGGTCTCCACCTCCTACCTCCCTTTCCGATACCGTCTCGATGCGAAGCCAGTCAAGAAGTTTTCACCCATCCCCGAGAAGTTTCTGCAAAGTTCGTCCTGCTCCAAGGCTTACCCAGGTGTACCCATTTCAAAACAAGCTTTACGAGCACCAAACAGCCCAGATCTGCTAGCTCGCGTTCCTGTCAACCCGGAGTTGCCTTCAAATTGCCTGAGCTCCGCCTGTTTCACCCCACCCTGTTTGCCCCATAATGGAGTCCTTGTTGTTTTTGTTGAAGGGGGCGTGCGACCTATGGTTTCATCAAAAGATCCACCCGGGTCCTTCATTTTTTTTCTTCATCCGTTGGATGTTTGTGTTCTGTTTTTTTCTTCTTCAGTTTTTATGTGTGTTTGTTGTTTTTGTAGGTGTTTTCTGCGTTATGTTTACATGTTTTGGTGTGCTTGTTAGATGGAAGTTGGAAAATCTCGTGTGGAAGTTGCAGAGATTTACTACTACGGAGCTTCCTCGAAGCCATATTCGTTTCTTGAATGAGGCTTTCTTGACTCGTTTTATTCCCATAACTGTTTGGGAACCCCGGGAAATTCGCTTTGAACTATTCTTTAAGTTCAGATTGGGCGATGCTCCCACCCCTGGTTGCTTTTGTGATGTATTTTTACTCCGGAACGTAAATCTCTCTCTTTGTAGTGCCCTATGTTATTTTCGCGTTTTGTGTTTTTGTTTTGCGTCTTTTGTTGGGCATCATCGATTCCCCATATCCCTTTCCCCGGCTGTTTCGAGATGCCCTGCGCCATTTGTAATGTTTGTTTATTTGGTAATATAAGGATGATTTGATCAAAAAAAAAGTGTTTGCTCCAGGAACACTTCTAGTGGTCTGCTTCTTTCACTCAAAAATAGTGCAGATATCCTATAGCTTTCCTCACACTTAGTTTGAAAGAGAGAATGGAGAATTTCACACATAAATAGGTTTGTTTGTTTTGGTTAAGTCAAACAATTTGGTTGATATTCTCTTCGATTTGGTTCTTCTGGAAAGAGATAGAGAAATATATTTGTAGTGGATGTTCAAGATTTGACTTTTGAGGGTGAACTTCAATTTAAGATTGAAAGCTTCTTCGAAGAATAGGAATGAATAAGAGGCTTTCTCAAAGATGTTCGAATCGAGTTTCTATTTCTGTTTAGTATATCTTCTGTTTAAACTTGAATACTCTTTTGTGAAATTTCTTATATTTGAAGTTCTATTTATACGGTTCTTGAATAGATCTGTTAGGACAATTTGTTAGATCCGTTAGGACCATTTGTTAGATCCGTTAGAACCATTTGGTGGCACATGTAAATTTCTCACTCAGAAAGGTTAGAGGGTGGTTGGTGAATCTCAGATATTTTGTTGCAATAGTCAGACTGCGGCAGTTGTCTTATGTTGACATCTAATAGGTTTGGTGCAATCCGTAATCCATCAGTTGTATATATATTAAATGCCTTTGACAAGCATTAAATGCATTTAAATAAATATTCGTTGAGCATTAGATGCATTTGAGAAGACATTTAAAACCCATTTGCTTATGATGGAGGCCATCGAGTAGATCAGCATGTCTTGAACATAGATAGATGTCTCTTAAAGAGTAGTGTCGCTGAGGTACTTGATATTTCGGATGATCTTCTAATTGTCGCTTGCGCTTGCTGATTCTTCAACCTCTTCACACTAATAGACCCACTCAGAATTCTACTAACGCTTCAAGTGTTAAGACTAGCAAAATTAAAAGGACAAACAAAAAGCACCTATACTAAAATTTTCAACTCGAAATACTTTCTATCGCTTGATACATGATTTTAATAAAAACAAATTTACATTTTTCAGGGGTCTAACATTTAAACCTATCTTGTCATCATCAAACCTCTAACAAAGAAATTCCTAACATGTAAAATTACAAACACATATACTTAACATAAAATAAATATGGGAACGCTTTCTTTATTTTGATTACATAAAATATTTAATTATGTATTATAGTGAATATATATCATTTTATTGGTTAAATATTTTTTTTACATGTCACTATAGCCCAATTGTATCTTATGGCTCATTTGTTTTCTTTTTCTAGTGAGTAAATGATAGTGTTTTTTTATATAAATCAACCTCATTTATTATTTATTCACTAAAGAGTCATAATGTAATAACACTTTTCATTGTTGTGATATTATCGATACTTCAAATAATTTTTCTTATTTATTTTTAATTTTTAAGTTTAATTAAATACAAATATTTTAATTAGATCAACAATGGGAAAAAAACTCATGTTTTCTTAATAGTACATAGTATAGATAAATATAAATATAGATAGATTTGATTGTATATATATTATCATAAATCACAACCATAGATAGTTTGAATGATAATCATGTTTATTATATATTAATAAGAATAATAATAAATCACTTATTAGGTAGTTTGAAAGACATTCATATTATATAAGAATATGAATAATAACTCACTTATTAAAATTAATAATTAAGTATTGGGGGTAAATGTGTTTTTCCATGATTAGAAGAAACGTTAGAGTTGCATACTTTTATATTGAAATAGATATAGATAGCATAATTGGTACCTCAAATTGGCATGTACACGAATGTAATACTTTAAATTGGATCACTTGCAATTTGGGTACCATATGTTCAAAAAATTGGCAATTTCAATACAAATTTCGCCGAAAAATCATAAATTGGCCGGAAAAAGTCACGTGCATGGCACATGACTCTCAATTCGGAGATTTTCTCCCAATTTGGGAATTTTTGCTCTCAATTTGGGGGTTTCTGATTTTCTCTCCAAATTCCACCCAATTTTTTATTAAACAAAAATGAAAAATCCTAATTGAGCTTCAATGTTTAATTTGATATCAGAATTTTTTTTCATTAATTCACCTCTAATCTTGCAAATGCTAATCGAGCCTATTAATTCAGACACATTTATAAGATAAAATCATGAAGAACACGAGCAAAATCGATAGTTTTTTTTCTTTTCATACAGACATTTTTAGTATGATTCAAATAAAAGGCGAGCTTAAGATCTAATCAGTTGATGAGGCCAATACGAGATATAAAAAGAGACAATAGCATACAATATGTTAGGATTACTGGTGTTTTACAAACTCTGTTTTACACTTTCTCCTGATATTATTTAAAAAAAATAATTTTTTCTCTCAAACACAAACCAGAAAAAAACAGAGCATAGCAGGTAAGACAAGAATAAATTAACATTTGCAGCATCTAAACGCAACAAAAGAAAAAAACAGAGCATAGCAGGTAAGACAAGAATAAATTAACATTTGCAGCATCTAAACGCAACAAATGATGGGGTATCCAAGGCCCACTGCCACCAAACCGGTCCACCGCCAGTTTCACCGACTCTGTGAAGAAAAGGAAGATTTTGGTACAAGTACAAGCAGTAAAGCACAAGCAAGTGTACAAGCTGTCTATGCAAAGGAATCAAGAATTGGTTGCTGTTCCAGTTAGTTAGGCCGTATCTGTTAGGCGGTGCTCTAACTATATATTTGTTTCTCTTAGCTTTAGATTTCATTCATTCATTGTAAACATTCTTTACAAGCTTATCAATAATATGTTCTACTTCTTTTTCATCTATTCAATTCTTAACATGGTATCACGAGCTTGAGGAACTTCATATCTTCATCATCGATCTTCATCATCTCTGGAGAGATTCTTCAAACACTTCATCTGCATCTCTGTTACAAACTGCAGATTTCTTTTCTCTCTTCTCCTATTCTCCAAATTACAATTCATATATCTCTCTTCAAATCTTTATCATCTTTTCAGAATGACAACAAAAACCAGTGATCCAGATTCGACTGAAATACCTATAAGCTTTCAGAATCCCCTATATCTTCATCCATCTGATTCCCCTCATATCATTCTCGTCGCTGATCCTCTCAAAGGCACAGAAAATTACAAGGTTTGGAGTCGGCAAATGATGGTGGCTCTGGAAGCCAAAAACAAATTGGTTCTTGTCGATGGATCCTTTGAACAACCCAAGAAATCAGATGCGATGTATTCACAGTGGAAAAGGTGCAATGCTCTTGTTCTTTCCTGGATTCACAATGTCTTAAGTAGTGAGCTACTAAGTGGAGTAGTATATACAGACTTGGCCTCATCGGTTTGGAGCGATTTGAAAGAAAGGTTCGATTCAACCAGTGGAACTGAAATGTTTGCCTTATTTAAACAAATCAGTACCATCAATCAAGGCTCAAATTCTGTGTCTAGCTATTACTCTAAAATCAAGAAACTCTGGGATGAGTATGAATCTGTAATTCCCTTTACCACAACAGTGTTCTCAAAAGAATACATTCAACACACTCAGAATTTGAAGGTAATGCAGTTTTTAATGGGCCTTAATGAATCCTACAGTGCTGTAAGATCTCAAGTACTCATGATGATCCCTTTGCCAACACATGCTCAAGCTTGCTCTATGATTCAAAATGAAGAAAAACAAAGAGGGCTATATGCTAATTCCACCAACAATGACTCATCTCAAGCTTTCCTGTCTCAAGGAAACTTTGGAGCAAATCGAAATTCATCAGGAAATACCTCCAGAGGTGGTCAGAACAATCAAGGCAACAAGAAAAGTGACCTGTTTTGTGAAAAGTGTGAAATCAATGGGCACACAAAGGACACTTGCTACAAGATACATGGCTATCCTGCAAATTATTTCTCAAGAGGCAGGGGGAGAAGAGGTAGAGGAAATTCCTCTAGAGGAAATTATAATAACACTTTCTCAAATAACAGCAATGTTGAGGCACCAGCCAATACCTCTATTCTTGGAGCTTATCAGCATCAAAGTGGTGTAGAACAACAAACTAATAATCAAGGATCAATGTTCACCCCATCACAATATCAACAAATTCTGAAAATGATAGCTGGAGGTCATCAAATAGATTTCAATATGACAGCACCTGCTGCCAACACTTCCAGTACTGTCACAACCATGACAGGAAATTCAGGTAACTCAGGTATGATCATGTCTTCTTCATCTCAAAATATATGGATCTTGGACACTGGTGCAAATGATCACATGACATGTTTTGAGTCTTTGTTTACACCACACACATTGGCTAAATCTAATGCATGTGTCACTTTACCAAATGGCTCAAACTCCTCTGCTTTACATATAGGCAATATCCCATTGAGTCCTGATTTAACTCTCAAATCTGTATTGCATGTGCCTGAGTTCAAATATAACTTGTTATCTATATCTAAGCTTGCCAAGGATAATAATTGTATTGCAACCTTTTATCCTAATCTCTGTATCATACAGGACATCTCAACTGGCAAGATAAAGAGGATTGGTAAAGAGATCAATGGTCTGTACTATTTGAACTCTGCCACCAACTGTCATGAACCCTCTCCTCACTCTCAAGGTGTTCACTTAAGCCATAATGCCAGCAACAATAAAGCTAATCTTTGGCATATGGGGGCCTTATAAAGCCCTCACTTACAATAATGAAAGATTTTTTCTTACTGCTGTGGATGACTATTCTAGGTTCACTTGGACCTTTCTTTTGAAACATAAGTCTGAAGCCTTATCCTTGATTAAAGATTTCTTTACTTTTATTTCAACACAATTCCATGACTCTGTTAAAACTATTAGAACTGATAGAGGTCAGGAATTTCTCTCATCTGAAGCTACAAACCTGTTTAAATCTCTAGGAATCATACATCAAACCTCTGTTAGTTATTCACCCCAACAAAATGGCACTGTGGAAAGAAAACATAGACATCTCCTTAATGTAGCTAGAGCTTTACTTTTTCAGTCTAAAGCACCTATTAAATTTTGGGGAGACTGCATTGTTACAGCAACCTATCTTATAAACAGAACTCCCACCTTTCTGTTACAAGGGCAGACACCATATCATATATTATATAACAAGCCTCCTGATTTGTCTCATTTAAGGATATTTGGGTGTTTATGTCATGTTAAAATCATTCCTCAACCAGATAAATTTCTTCCTAGATCAAGGCCTTGCATATTCATGGGCTATTCTGCTACACAGAAGGCATACAAAATGCTTGACATTGAAACTAACAATTTTGTTTTCTCTAGAGATGTGGTGTTTCTGGAACATATATTTCCTTTCTCTGTTAGCAATGAATAAGTTTGTAGAACAAGATAGTTCTGGAGCATATGAAGTATCAGATTTTTCTCACACTAATATTAATGAATCCACTGAATCTGCTGCTTCTCCTACATTATCTAATGATCCTGTGGACACATCTACTCTTATTACTTCTTTTCAGCAAGATCTTAGAAGGTCTACTAGAGAATCTAGACCTCCTGTCTGGACATCTGATTATGTTTGTCCCACTGTCACTCATTCTGATAAATCTTCCACTGCACACACCTTATCTTCCTGTGTCAGTTACTCCAAAATTAAACCATCCTACAAGTCTTTTTTGGTGTCCTTAGCTAGTGTTAGGGAACCTCAGTCCTACAATGAGGCTTTACAAGATCATAGATGGCATAAAGCTATGCAAGAAGAATTAGCAGCTTTAGCTCAAAATCACACTTGGACCATTGTAGACCTTCCCAAAGGTAAGACTCCTATAGGATGCAGATGGGTTTTTAGAGTTAAATATCACTCTGATGGAAGTATAGAAAGGTTTAAAGCAAGGCTGGTTGCTAAAGGCTATACACAGCAGGAAGGGTTGGACTATACAGAAACTTTTTCTCCTGTGGCAAAAATGGTTACAGTCAGATCTGTAATAGCCTTGGCAGCTATAAAAAATTGGCCACTCTTTCAAATGGATGTTACCAATGCTTTTTTACAGGGAGATCTAATGGAGGAAGTCTACATGACACTTCCACAAGGCTGCTGCATTCAGGGGGAGAATAAGAACAAGGTATGCAGACTGCAGAAAAGCCTTTATGGTCTTAAGCAAGCACCAAGACAATGGAATCAAAAATTCACTCATGCTATGAAGGAGGCAGGTTATGTTCAATCTCTTAATGATTACTCTCTTTTTACAAAGCACAGTGGTCAGAATACTGTCATATTACTTGTCTATGTTGATGATATTCTGATCACTGGAAGTTGTATGAACATGATTAAAGAACTAAAGACTTTTTTGAGTAACAAGTTCTTCATGAAAGATCTTGGAAAGCTAGTTTATTTCCTTGGTATAGAAGTTGCCAGGTCATCCAAAGGCATTGTTTTAAATCAAAGAAAGTATGCCTTGGATCTTCTTAAAGAAAGTGGTCTCACAGGCTGCAGGCCTGTAAGTGTTCCTATTGATCCTAATGTGAAATTAACTACTGTTGAATATGATCAAGGCCTAGGTAATGAACAAGCTGATTCAGTGTTATCTGATAAGTCATCCTATCAGAGGCTGATTGGCAAGTTGATTTACCTTAGCATTACTAGACCTGATATATGTTTTGCAGTTCAAAACCTTAGCCAATTTATGCATTGTCCAAAGACATCTCATTTGGAAGCTGCCAGAAGAGTTCTAAAATACATAAAGGGCACATCTGGATTGGGAATTCTGCTGTCATCAGGAAGTGAACTCAAACTTGAAGCTTTTTCAGACTCAGATTGGGCAACTTGTCCAATGAGCAGGAAGTCCATTACAGGTTTTTGTGTGAAACTTGGTGATTCTCTAATCTCCTGGAAATCAAAAAAACAGAACACAGTCTCCAGAAGCAGTGCAGAAGCTGAGTATAGGTCTATGGCATCTGCAGCATGTGAAATTGTATGGATCCAAAGGCTATTTCAGGATTTGGGAGTACATGATTTGAAACCTGCTGTTTTAAAGTGTGACAATAAATCTGCCTTATATATTTCATCTAATCCTGTGTTTCATGAGAGAACAAAACACATTGAATTAGATTGCCATTTTGTTCGAAGCAAGATTTTGGATGGTTCTATTAAAACAGAATTTGTGAGAACAGACTGCCAAGTAGCAGATATTTTGACTAAAGCCCTATGGAAAGGTCAATTCCTTGAGTTTATATCCAAGCTTCGTTTGTTTGATTTATATCAACCAAATAAGCTTGAGGGGGAGTGTGAAGAAAAGGAAGATTTTGGTACAAGTACAAGCAGTAAAGCACAAGCGAGTGTACAAGCTGTCTATGCAAAGGAATCAAGAATTGGTTGCTGTTCCAGTTAGTTAGGCCGTATCTGTTAGGCGGTGCTCTAACTATATATTTGTTTCTCTTAGCTTTAGATTTCATTCATTCATTGTAAACATTCTTTACAAGCTTATCAATAATATGTTCTACTTCTTTTTCATCTATTCAATTCTTAACAGACTCGAACGGCGGCGATCTATCGATTTCAGCTTTCGGGTTCATAATAATCTTTCTCGTTTCTGCCATAACTTTTGTCAAACCAAAAAAGTGGGCTCTGAAAATTGTAATGCCGTAACTTGTGCAGATATAGATATGGATATATATATATATATAAAGACTTGGGTGTTGAGGATGAATGATGGTGTTCGGGCTGTTCAATTCTTGGGACCAGGTTAAACAAAAGAGCAAATAATCGACTTGTGCATAATCGACTTGTGAATAATTGAACATGTGCATTGAGATTCAATGTTTAATTTGATATCAGAAAAAAATTTCATTTTTGTATAATAAAAAATTTGGTGGAATTTGGAGGGAAAATCAGAAATCCCCAAATTAAGAGCAAAAATCCCAAAATTGGGAGAAAATCCCCAAATTGAGGAGTCACGTGCCACGCACGTGACTTTTTGCGGCCAATTTATGATTTTTCGGCGAAATTTGTTTTGAAATTGCCAATTTTTTGAACATATGGTACCCAAATTGCAAGTGGTCCAATTTAAGGTATTACATTCTTGTACAGGCCAACTTAAGGTATCAATTATGCAATTTTCCCGATATAGATAGATATAAGAGTCATATTGATATAAATAAGGAAAATTCTATCAACATCTCTTGAACTTTAGGCATTTGGCATCAATACCTCTAATCTTTAAAATATTGGTATGACTTCTCCTAATGTACTTTTGTTATTATATTTATTTGTTAAAAACTAAAATATCCTTGAGTTTTTAATAATAATAAAAAGTTTAGTTTCACTTATAATCTATTGCACTATTAAAATTATCAAAATATCTTCAAATGTCATAAAGATAGTAAAATAAATAATAAGGGGCACAGAATGAAAAATTCTAGAAAATATAATTGAAAAAATTATCTTGACTAGCAGTTAGTTTTTTTTTTTTTTCATAAAAATCTTTTTACTTGTGTATCTTAATAATCAAACATTTCTTATTAACCTGTACAAGTTCAATTTTCTCATATGTAAAACAACATAAGTATATTATTAAGTACTTAACAATTCTTTATAAATCAAATTTTTTATATATTTAAATTTGCTTTTTCCATAATAAAAATTCAAAAATTTATTCGGAGGTGCTAATTTAGTAAGTGTATAATGATCTACTGAAAAAATAGATAAAAAAAAAAGTGAATTCACCTCTTATACAATAGTGTACCACCATATTTTTTTTCTCAAATAGATATATGAATATTTATTAAGAAAATCAACAATCTATGACTATTTCATAAAACTAATTATGTAATTAAATAAAAGGCCAAAGCTAAATTAAAAAATAACACAACATAATATTTGTTATTTCTTTCAAGAAGATAGTCTTAATCGAAAAACAAGAAACAGTCACATTACCACAACAAAATTTTAATTTTGAATTTGAATTTGTAACAGACACAATATGCAAAAACAGAAAAACAAAACAAAAAAAGTATTATTTTTTCTATTGAAGATTTTTCGTAAAAATAAGAATGATGTCACAAATTAAATTTGTACAATTAAAATACTAATATTTTTTAGGATTTTTTGCGAATTTGAAGAGAATTAAATTTACTACTTTTAACTAATATCTCTTTGATATATAAACTATTAGAACAATTAATAAATTTGAAGTTTAGGATTAATAGATATATCTCTATTTAATATTTTTTTAATTATTTCATATAATGATACTATTTCATCTTCTGATTAATTATATAATTTATTTTTTGTTAATGTTGCATATTTCCTGAAAATTTTAATTAATAAGTATTATAAAACAAATACAAATACTCAAACACTAGGTTTATCAATAAAAATTGATCATGATACTTGGAATCACTGATAAGTGTTGTGCATAACATTTTCCAATTTTCTTGGATTAAGCCTCATAAGATGGCTTGTTTTGGATAGCTTTCTCCACTAAGAAAATTTATAAAAATATTTGTTCGGTCTATGGCGTTGGGCTGTGGATAGATTCTTTAAAATGTTCTGCACATTTCTTATATTCTCTTCAGTTGGATTATCAAATGTCAAATTTGTTTATACAAAACTAAGAACCCGAAAATAATATTATATATAAATCAAATAAAACATTAAGTTGATAGAGATAAATAAGTATTGACTTCAAAAATATAATGTGAAAACTAAGCTTCATATTTTGTCAAAAAATGTGAGTTGACAGAAAGTGGACTGGGCAGTAAGAAAAGGAAAAGCTTGAAAGAAAGTTCTAGTGACAGTACTAGTGACTCTTCGATGTTGAGGCACATCAACTAGTGAAAAACTCATTGTAGGGATTTTGCAAAAACACCATCTTCAATAACATGGACAACTAGATCTACTACAAGGGTCGACGGACAACCAAGAGTATGTGTCATTGAGATCTCTTTTTTGAATTTTTCGGTTTTATGTTTTTTGTTTGTTGACTCATATTTGATCTTGTGAAATCATGTTGATGTGGAAGGTAAACGTGGTTCAAGTGGTACATATCATGTGGAACTGACATCTCGTAGAAGGGCGGTTAGTGAAGAGACAAAATAGAGAGCACAGGAAATGGCTGTGTTAGAAAAAGGTTTCATTGTGGTCTTGCGAGCATCACATGTCTACAAGGGGTCGGGGTTCTTTATGGTATGATAATTAATATATTGAATTCTTTTAAATGGTTTTATTTGGATATATATGATTATCCTTACCTGACCCTACGGTTTGTTTTGGCAATCATCCGACAATTAAGGAGGGATCAAAATCACTACAAAGATAAATATAAAATGTTAGTGGCAAAAAGCGAAATGTTAATTATGATGTGGAATAACACAATTGTGTAAAATAAAACTGAATTATTTCAGATATTTTTAAAGCTTATTTAATTTATTTGTTTCAATAAGAAAAATTATACTAAGAAGATTGTTTTAGGTTGGATTACTATTTTTTCTATCTATTTAGTTAATAATTACTCTAAAATTACGTTAAATACCATTCACATTTTAATTTAAAATTATGTATAATTTACAAATATAGACATTTTCTTTAGTTTATCTCATTGATTATAGCTTATTTTAGGAAAAAACTAAATTAGTTTCTACGGAAATGTAGAAGTTTTATTTCTATATTCAAATATATGCAAATTATTTTTATATTTTTCTATAAATAATGAATAGGAGCTTTCTATAAAATTATTTTTAGATTAAAACTTTTCGTAAATAATTTTATATCAATGTAAAAAAATTAAAGAATAAATTATTAGAAAGGAAGAAATATTTGAAATTTTTTGCAACACTAAAATAAAATTAGTAAGGTTTGATAGCTGAAAAATAGTATTACAACACAAAAGCAAGTTGGATCGAGAATGCAATTTTTTACTATATTTTCTATTTGAAAGAATATGTAATATTGATATTGTAACTTTTAAAATGTATTGTATCTCTTCTATGGTGACCCTCATTCTAATTGAATCAGATGATTTCATCTGATTGTAGTAAATGGAAGAGGACAAGAAGTTGAATGTCCCTCTCATAAAACAACAATCAATCCTATGAATTATTAAGGTGATAATTGGAGCATCCCAGTTCCAAGAAGATGCTGTTTGGCCGACTTTACTTTATCATCCACATCTAGTTTCTATTTCTCAATAAACCCTAAATCCTAAATTCTAAATTCTGAAATAATATAAAACTTATAAATATTTCATCTATTCAAAATATTGTCAGCCTTTTTAATTTATTTGATAAAATAACATAGTTAAGATTATATAAATTATTAATTTTATATTCAATTAATTTTCATATATTTAGTCAATATTTCTCTTAAGAATATGTTAAATATCATCTTATCAAATAGAATACAATCTATAGTCAATGAACGTGAACATGTTATTCAATATATTAAATATTTTTTTATTATAGATAGTTTAAAGAATTAAAAAAAATGCTTAGTAGCTTGTAAATGTCCATTCCCTATTTAAAACTGAACTTTTTACTCATAATATGAAATATTTTTTCATTGACCGAATGTAGGAGCTTTTCACTAATTAAAATTTTAGATTAGCAATTTTTTAATAAATAATTTTAAAAATATTATTAAAGCTTTTCTATAATATATTTATATATCCAAATAATTAATTGAAAGTATTTTTTATCTTAAATGTCCATCCTCTAATCTTTTTATTGAAAAATATTAAAATTAATACTTTGTGGACTAAATTATCATTGATTTAGATTGAATAGAAGCCATAATTTTTGAACTTTTCAATTTGGTGAACATTATAATAAAAAATTTATTTGTCGAGCTTAAGTATTTCAAATGTTGATATAAAGCAAAATGATGTGGGCCTTCAAGAATATTTCTAGAATACGATAGGTGACAATTATTGATGACATTTTCAAAAGAGCTGGGCACAGAAAAAAATTCAATTTTTACAAAATTTATAAATAGTGAATTATTTAAAGAATTATCAATATTTATTAAATAAATCTTTTAGAGCATTTTATATAGAAGTGCTTTTTACAACTGAAAAAAATATTTCAAAATAAATATTTGTCAAGCTGAGGTATGTAATTTATTTAAAGCTTAGTCAAAAGAAATATAATCAAAAACTCAAAAAACTAAGATATTACAAAATAACAAAAAAATTCAACTAACTTTTAAATGTTCTACTAACATGCATGTTTTATACTTTTGACTTCCCTATAGAAATACAAAGTAAAGCAAAAGTTTGAAATTATTATGATTGCAATTATTAAGAATAACCATAAGTTTATATAGAATTACTTAATTATATATTGTTCATATTATTATGAAAATAGTATATTTTGAATTATATTTTACTCATCCGGAGGAATAATTGGCATTTTAGTTAAATAAATGAATGATGTATTAAAAAAATTTGTTCACAAGAATGATGAAGGCCATTCAAATTTCTAATTGATCAGTATCTATAATTTTAGATTGTTACACTTTTCTCATTTGAATAATATGTAGTATAATTATGAATAATATATATTGAAAATAATTTAATAATTTTAAAATAATATAGCAATCACAGAGAAATAATTTTCTAAATTAATCTAATTAAGATATCTATTTATCAAAACCTAAGCGTAACTCCTAATCTATCAATTCATATATAATCTCTATCTACAATAATTAATTTAGTAATGTTTAAAAATTAATATTTGCATAATTTAATAAATTATATTGTAGTATACCAGTTATCCAATTGTATTTTACATTTTTACCACTAATTATCTATTGAAAATAAAAATAATACAATTCATTTAATAAACATAAGAATCACTACTTCCCTCAAAGATTAATGAATCATAAAAAGGACAACTCATATTACTTCAATTTAATATTCACTAATGAGAATTAAAATTGTCTAATTTATAATTTCAATAAAAGTATAAATGTCCAATACTTTTAAATTATACATTTTTAAAATTATTATTATTATTATGAAAATAGTGTATCCTAATTTATGGGAACTAAATGTTAGGACTAGTGGGAGTAAATATAAGAGATGTGTACTTTACTGTATTCATTTTTTAGTTAAATGATAGTATTAGTGGAAATAAATGTTAGAGGTGTGAGTTATAGCATTCATTTTTTATAAAGGGTTAAATAGTCTTTTCATAATGGGAAGAAATACATCCATACTTTTATATACTAATAATTGATTAGTATCTATAACTTTTAGATTATTACACTTTTTTCATTTGAATAATATGTAGTATAATTATGAATAATATATATTGAAAACAATTTCATAATTTTAAAATAATATAGCAATCACAAAGAAATAATTTTCTAATTAAGATATCTATTTATCAAAACCCAAGAGTAACTCCTAATCTATCAATTTATATATAATCTATATCTACAACAATTAATTTAGTAATGTTTAAAAATTAATATTTACATAATTTAATAAATTATATTTTAGTATACCAGTTGTCCAATTGTTATTTTACATTTTCACCACTAACTATCTATTGAAAATAAAAATAATACAATTCATTTAGTAAACATAAGAATCACTACTTCCCTCAAAGATTAATGAATCATAAAAAGAACACCTCATATTTCTTCAATTTAATATTAACTAATGAGAATTAAAATTGTCTAATTTATAATTTCAATAAAAGTATAAATTAATGTACAATACTTTTAAATTATACATTTTTTAAAATTATTATTATTATTTTGAAAATAGTATATCCTAATTAATGAGAACTAAATGTTAGGACTAGTGGGAGTAAATATAAAAGATGTGTACTTTACTGTATTCATTTTTTAGTTAAATGATAGTATTAGTCGGAATAAATGTTAGAAGTGTAAGTTATAGCATTCATTTTTTTATAAAGGGTTAAATAATCTTTTCACAATGAGAAGAAACATATCCATACTTTTATATTAGTATATATTAGTATATATTAGTATAGATTTAGTAACGATAAATGTAGGTGTCACTTTGTTTTCTTATGTTTGAAGTTGTTATTGAACATGACTAACTATTAGTAATGACAACTTAAAAATTATTCTTATCACTAAAATCATTATTGAGGCAAAATAAAATATATTCTCACTGGTTATGTACATTCCATGACATATTTGACAATGCCCTTTTTAATTTTATCACGGATTATTTTTTGTTTCATTAAATATAGAATCATTACCCATATTCTAACATGGTTTTAGGAACTTGATGCAATCAATCCCATCGGAGTGGGCTCGGATCTATCTTCCTAACAAACCTCAAGAGACAGAGCTTTGTGTGATCAAATATTACTTGAATCGTTTAACAGTAATGATTTGAAAAGAACTTGAGCTCAAAGACTTAGAAAAAGATTTTTAACTTAGAACCAGTTATGAAGACTACAAAGTGATGTAGTAATCTAAACTTAGATTCACAGTTAAGTGCACAGTGGAAATGTATTTAGTCATTGGCTATGGAGTATGTTGGGCAGAGACAATTAATAAAATGTTTAGCAAAATTTCTACTAACTCTTTTATGCAATATATAATCTCTACTTGATTGCTAGATTTAAAAGATGTGAGATAAAGAACAAAATCAAACAATAAGTAAAAGAGACACAGTTTGTAAGGTTCGTTGGGTGGTGTAATCCCAACTATCTCCTTTTCCTACGTCCTTTTTCTACGATATCACGGAGGAATCCACTATATTGAATCTGAAGATTCACACAGAGTCTTCTCCAATATACTGTACAAACTAAAACGAGCTCACTAGCTACACAAGCGTCTACTCCAAGAACACTTTTAGTGATCTGCTTCTTCCACTAAGAAATAATGCAGATATCCTACAACATTCCTCACACTCAGTTTGAAAGAGATGATGGAGAATACACTCAGTCAAACAACTTAGTTGATATTCTCTTTGATTGGGTTCTTCTCAAAAGAGATAGAGAAATATCTTTGGAGTGGATGCTCCAGATTCGTTTTTATGAGTTTGAACTTCAGAATCGATAGTCTATTTCCGCTTAGGATGTATTCTTTTAAGCTCATGAAATTTCTTCTCATCAGAAAAGCTCTTTGAAGTTTTATTTATACGTAGATCCCTGAATAGATTTGTTAAGACCATACACTAGATCAGCTAGGACCATTTGTAAGATTCTTTAGTGCCACTCGGAGGCGCGTGTAAATCTCTCACTCAAAAAAGTTAGATGGGTTGGTGAATCCCGGATATGTTGCTGCAATTTGTCAGATTGCGGCAGTTGCCTTATGTTGACAACCAATGGGTTTGGTGCTCTCCATACTCCATCAGCAATATATGCATTAAATGCCTTTGATAAGCATTAAATGCATTTAAATAAATGTCTGTTGAACATTAAATGCTTTTAGATAAAATCTAATATCCAATTGTTTATGATGGAAGCTATCGAGTAACTCAACGCTGTCTTGAACATAGATGGTTGTGGCTTGAAGAACAATGTCCCTTGAGATACTTGATATTAAATATGATCTTCGTATGGTCGCTCGCGCTTGCCAATTCTTCAACCTTTATCACATTAATAAACCCACTCAAAATTCTACTAACGCTACAAGCCTTAAGATTCGCAAAACAAAAAGGACAAAAAAAAAACACATATTCTAAAAGTTACAACTCGATAAACATCATATCGCTTGATACATGATATTCTATGAAAAACAAACTTATATTTTCAGGGGTCTAACATTAAGTCATATCTTGTCAACAAACTTATATTTTCAGGGGTCTAACATTAAGTCCTATCTTGTCATCATCATAACTTATAACAAAGAAATTCCTAACATGAGTATTATATACCACATGATTCGTTCGATGTGAAAACATATACTATAGGTTGGGCATAACGGTTGCAATATAATTTCCACAAGAGTCACTAAAATTTTTAGAATATCAAAACCAAATTGGAGATTAGGTACTTTACCATGGACTATTTAGGTTTTGAGATTGGACAAATTTCACAAAAGAACAACTATGTTCTGCTAGAGTTAGATTTAATATCATTTACTCTTTTTTGTATGCGTATCATGTTCTTTTTTAAATTCAGCACATTATTTTTTTTTTTGTATTTGTTAAAAGTTTTGATGATGACAAGATAGGCTTTAATTTTACACCCCTAATAATGTAAGTTTGTTTTTCATAAAATATCATGTATCAAGCGATGAGATGTTTATCGAGTTGTAACTTTTAAGGCAAAATCCTAATTATAGTCCCACAGGATAAGTCGGTTTTCATGTTAGTCCCAGCTTTACAAGATTCTAAAAATAGTACCAATAATCGTTTATTTTACTAATATTGGTCTTTCCGTTAATCAACGTTAGTCCCACAAGATTTTAACGTTAGTCCCGTAGGATTTTAACGTTAGTCCAGTAGGATTGGTTCTGTTAAAAAAAATTAAATGAGCTTTTTTGGGGATAATTACATTTAAATCTTGAAATTTATAATTTAAATAACAATTGTGTGATATCTCCGCAAAATGAAATTTGTAACTTAAATAACAATTGTGTGATATCTCCGCAAAATGGAATTTGTAACTTAAATAACAATTGATATTTCCGCAAAATGGCATCAAAGCCTTAGGTTTTATTGATGAAATAATTAATTTTATTGCATATTATCATTTTACTCCCTAAAGGGGGAAATTTAACTAAGAATGGAACATTCGAACAAATGTTCAACGAGTTACGAAAAAAGAGAATTCTGTCCGAAATGGACAAAAATCGAAATGGATAACTCTAAGAATACCCAACATCTTAGAGAAATTCAGAAGACAGTTCAAGATTATGGTCATAGGTTGATCCATCTACCTATGAAAATAGAAAAATTGAATCAGAAAATGGACGAGATATTACAGATCCTCTCGAATTTGAAGAACTCGATTATAGATCTGAAGAAAGAGATTTCAGATCTCGGTGAAAAATGGAAGGGTCAATTTGGGACATCCAATAGTGAACGAATCAGTGATGCTTTTGGGAAAGGCAACGGAGATTTCGCGGCCCAAAACACAAGAAGATAAAATTAATGAAATCGTCACTAGGATTAATTAATGGAAGTATCACGAGTAGATCTATCTGATTTACAAGAATTAGCTGAATCTTTCTCTCAACTTGGGATTGTAGACTTAGCTAATTTCAAACCTAACGAGGTAAGCACAATTGTGCCACCAGCGTTACCACCTCTGGAAGGAAGTATTGCATCAAATGATACTCCGGCGGATAGCACGATGCATGAAGGTGTGGATTTTCACACTAATGCTACTCCAACTTTTGTCGGAACGCGATTCAAGGAAAATCCAGGGAGAAATCATAAAAGGGTACCAGAAAATATACCATGGACAAGGACGATGTCTCAACCCTTGCACCATTATGGTATTATTCTTAATTTGGATATCATTGATTTTTGAAATATCGAAAAAATAATCGATGAATGGGTAGCTGCCATGAAAATAGCAGCTACTACTCTAGAACTTGATAAAGCAAACTTCGTCAGATTGATGGAGCTAAGTCTAGAGGGATCAGTAAAGGTGGGATGGGACCAAACACCTGACATGACCAAGCAAGGAGTTTTAGCCTGAGAATCTAAAAGCACCATAGCAGAAAGATTCTGATGGCTTATAAAGCTTCATTTCATCGGAGATGGATACTTCGATGAAAGTAATTCCGAAAAAACTAGAGAGAATATGCAAGCTCTCTTTGGTATGGAATTAAGAAATATTTGTGCAATAGATAAATATATCTACTGGTTTCGCAAATACTTCTTTCAAAGTGGATTCACAACGCAGATAGCAGCACCCTTATTCTTCGCTAAGATTTGTAGCCCATGGAGAGAAATGCTGATACAAAGCTATAAGGTTCCCGAAGGACAACTAGATTCGGTAGCCCAGAGAATGTCTTTCCTCAAAGACAAATTAAAAAACTGGTGTGCTCAAACGAGCAAAAGAAGAAGAGAAAAAAAGAAAGTAACACCGACAATAGGGGTTACAGAAACAAACCTTCGTTTAGACGAAGATCATGGTGGTCTAAGACCCAGGGTCGATCTTACAAATCAGGCCAACGCAATGACCTATAAGGGCTTCATCATATGGATTTAGAACAATTGATAGAAGATCAAGTGACTGAACCCAAACTCGGAGAACTTTCAAAAGAGCTCAAACTCGAGCTTATGAGAGTTTCAAAGACTGTAACTGCTGGACGTGCGGAGCAAAGGGACATATCTCCCCAGATTGTCCACAAAAGCGAGAAGCGCACCAATTTGAAGCTACGGCTATTGGATACAGTCTTTTATGGAGATTTGGTACCTATTTAGCAATTTTAAAATTTTTCCTCAGACGAAAGTGTATATGAGGAAGAAGTTGAAGGAGATTCAGATGGATCTTAAACCGAATCAGACTGAATATAGTGAAGGAGACAGACTTCAGACTTCTGAAAGCCTTTCTAGATTATTTTCAAGAATGACGGTTTCAAATGGAACCTTGGAAAGAATTATGAGGCAAAACTTCAATATTGGACCTTATGATGGTTTTAGAATTGGAGGTTTTGGTCGAGTCCTAAATCAAATAGGACTAAACCAAAGAAAGCATCACATCATATACAAGGTAAGTTCGGGAGAATTTACAATTCCTTTGGAACTTACGAGAAATGTGATGGACATGCATCTAATTCCGAATGAAGAAATTCTGGAAAAATTAAGTAAGCTACGAGAAGAGGTAGCAATAACTATGAAATGGATCCATATAGGAACTATTGAAGTAGTTATAAAAGTCACCTTCAAGGAAGGAATTGATTCAGAAATTCATTTGTCAATAATGGATATGAGAATCAATAACCTAAGAGATAGTTGTCTTGGTACAATGGTTATATGCAGGAAAGCATATGTTTGATATTCATCCAAGAATTGCATATAACCTAGCAGATCAAAATTTCAGTCGGGTCTTAACCCTTCATCAAGACTTTAAAAGAAAGGATCTTATGAAGGAATGGAATAGACCGTATGTATTCTATAACATATAGAAAAGCATATGCACTTTCCAACACACATCAATCGGATCTTTTCCTACGGAAGGAGTATATTGAAATTCCTCAAATTTTCACGAAATTTGCTAAAGTAATGACGCTAGACCCAATTCAAATACCGAGAATTGGAGGGGTCGACATTATTATCAAAATACCATCATGTCTTAAACAGAACGCTCAGTACAAGAATGGAATTTAATAGCTGAATGTCCTTCTCAGACGAATGGATACAAGACTTAAGAGGAAAAGAGTTGATCAACGACTCAACCCCGCAAGCCATTAGGGTGGATAATGTAAAAATTAGATGCCCTGAGGGATGGAAAGAAGTGCAAGTTTTATTCAACATCACGGAAAGGGAAAATTTATTTCCTTGTGATGAGTTATATCATTTGCAGCAACCTACTATTGGCAAATATGAAGGTATGCTAGAAATGGCTGGCCAAGAAGTATTTGTATCAAGTTTTGTAGATCGTAAGCAAGGAATCGTTACCTTAGGTTTAAGCTTCCTTGAGGAACATAAACCTTAGGAAAGAAAAGGGAAAGGTATGGAATTCAGTGTGGAAGGTCATCTCATCAGAGTGGAATGACTAGCCCATTTTCTATATACAATTCCATTGGTGTTATTTATGATCAATATAAGACAGAATATTTCTCTGTGTATATTGATTCAGGTTCAGGGATTTGTACAGCAAAACCCGGAGTCTTTCCGAGCAATCCTATGGAAACCTTACCTATTATTGCATGTAGAGATTTTTCTCGAAAAATCCTTATACTCAATAAAGGTAAAAGGAAAATAAAAATCATGATGGGAGCAGCATTTGGAACACCTTGGTTTAAGGTAAAAATGCCTCCAATTTACTTTCATGATACCAGAGCAGATATCTTGTTGGGTAATAACTTGGGAATATTGCATTTTTGGTACATTAATGTGGCCTGCACGTTTATTTGATAGACTAATATGGGGGGTGGAAATTTGAGTACACTAATGTAGGGCATGTGTGGCAATTTGAATACAAATTTTGCCGGAAAGTTCGATTTTCGCCGAAAAATATCATTTGCGTTGCACATGACTTGTAAAATTGGGGATTTTGACTTGATTGGGGATTTTTTTTTTACAATTTTGACCAAAATTAAGTAGATTAATTGATTATTTGGAGGGATTGACCAATTTTGACTACTATAAATATCATAGAATTTGATTTTACCGAATTGACCCCAAGCCCTTTTGTTAATTTCATCTTCTTCAACCTACCACCATAACAATTGCCAACACCATAGCCATCAGAAATTATAGTGTGTAGTTTAAATTTGTTGAAATTGGTTGAAATTGTTCTTCTTTTATAAGTTATTCGATTATAGATAATTCCATCTTCTTCAACAACCCCACACCCCCCACAACCATAGCCATCGAAATTACCTACAGAAAAATTTGATTTCTGAAATTACCTACAGGATGTCAGCGAGTTGGTTTAAATCTGTTCGTTCTTTTATAAGTTTTTTGAATTCAAGTAACGGTGGTGGTGGTGACGGCGACAACAACGGTGGTGGTGGATTGGTGGTTCGAATTCAATATCTTTATAATTTATTTTTCCTAAACCCTAAGTTTACACTTTGATTTATTGTTCTGGATCGGTGGTGGTGGTGCGACAGCAACGGTGGTGGTTGTGGTGGTTGTGGTGGTGATGGCGACGGTGGTGGTGGTGGAAGCGCGGTAACATGGTGGTGATGGCAGCGGCGGTAGCATGGTGACGCAATGAGGGTGAAAAATTAAAAATAAAATAAAGTATATATATTTTTTAAACAAATAATTAAATTGAAAAAAAAGGGGAAAAAAACTCAAAGAACAAATTCAGTCAAAATCCATAAAATTCAGTCAAAATCCACAAACTTCAGTCAAAATCCCCAAATTTGGTCAAAATTAATTAATTTTCCGGTGAAAATTGTATTCAAATTGCCACACATGCCCCACATTAGTATACTCAAATTTCCACCTCCCATATTAGTGTATCAAATAAACGTGCATGCCACATTAGTGTACTAAAATTACAATATTCTCGTAATAACTTTATCCAAACATTCGCACGATATGTGCAAGATAATAAGAGAAATTTATTAATCTTCACCACTAATTGTGGAAGTGAGATACAGGTTCTGCGGCGAGAAAAGGCATTTAATCGCATCATGCCAATAAATTTTCGCAGCAAATGTGGTGATGATGAAGCCAAATTAACTAATCCAAAAATGCAGGATAAAAGAAAATTTGGTGAAGCTCGTTTGTCTTTCAGGCAACAAAGTTTCTGTAGTGAAGGCTATAGTGAGGCCACTGAAGGAGAAATATATCTCTTCACGAACGCCCTAAAAGACAATAAACTTGATTGGTGTATGGACGAAGAGAGTAAGCTCTCTCCGAACATGTTAAAAAGCTAATCCAAAGGAATTACAACGAGGATCCTTTGGCCTGGTGGAACAAAAACAAGATCGAAGCTACTCTAAAGTTTAAGGACCAATGTAAGTACGAGTACGTTCGATACAAGCCTGTCCAAATGAATATGGTGGATAAGAAAGATATGCAAATGATTATCAAAGAACATATCGATCTTAAACTCATTGAACCCAGAGTCTCGGCTTATAGTAGCCCTGGTTTCCTTGTAAGAAATCATGGAGAAATAAAAAGAGGAAAAGCGAGATTAGTGATCAACTATCAAAGTATCAACAAAATACTAGAGTTAGTATAATGCAAGCAGAAAACACTTGATTGATTGCATCAAAGGGGCCAAAGTGTTTTCAAAATTCGATTGTAAATCTGGTTTCAATCAGATTAAGTTAGAAAATGAATCTAGGAAATATACCGGATTTTCTACACCACAAGGTCAGTATATCTGGAACGTGCTACCTATGGGTCTTGCCAACGCACCTCAGATATACCAAAGAAAAATGGATAATATGTTTAAAGATTACTTTGAATTTATGTTTGTTTATATTGATGATATTTTGATTGCATCTAAAAACATGAATGAACATATTAAACATTTAGAGATTTTTTCCAATGCAGTCATAAGGAAGGATTAGTGCTCTCTGAAAAGATAGCTATTATTGGGGTCAATAAGGTTGAATTTCTTGGTATCCTTATTGATGAAGCAGGTATTGAGATCCAAGAACATATCGTGGAGAAAATCCGTAATTTTCTCGATGTTCTTAAAGATAAGAAACAGCTTCAAAGTTCTCTAGGAGTTGTTAATTTTGCAAGAATCTTTATCAAGAACCTTGCGAAGTACAGAAAGGATTTTCAACCTCTTTTGGAAGAAACGGAAAGTTCAAAAAAGAAGTGGGAAGAAATTCACACTCAAAGAATTTAAGAGTTGAAACAAGTTTGTAGTAACTTGCCAAAACTCGCAATTCCTCAAAATGATGATGATTTAGTTGTTTATACAGACGCTAATGATTTTCATTGGCCAGCCGTACTAATGAAAAAGACTACTATAGGGGAAGAACCTTATAGATATGCAGGAGGGTTGTTCACAGAACAACAAGCCGCACTTTGGCATATTAATGAAAAAGAATTTTTTGCTGTCTGGAAGGCATTTAAAAAATGGTCATTATTTCTCTTAGCAAAGAAGTTTATTTTAAAAGTGGATAATACGAATGTTAGACTTTCTTAAAAATAAATTAGAATCAAAAATTGAAAAGGCTCGTATTATGAGATGGCAAGAAGAATGTCAATATTATTGTTTTGATATTATCATTGTGAAATCTCATGAAAATATACTTGCAGATTTCCTGACAAGAGATGGAAACATTTGAAGCGAATTACATCATTACAAGATATAGGCATCTCAGGGAAAACCTTGAGGAGCTACACAAGCACTTTAGCCAGCTATCGGTTAACGCTGAGGCAGCTGGACAAATACAACGAGTTAATTTGGACACTGTCCAGAATGCAATCAGGAGTTTAATAAATGCCTCAGGTTCTCTATGGAAAAACTATGATTGATACATCAGGGAAATATCCAAGGGTTTGGATGCTCGATGGATCAAAACCTGACGAGGTCCGGGAATGGTATGATTTTCGGGCACTTGCCTCAATACATACTATGGCACCAAGTTTTCCAGAAATTTCTAAATTACTGGAGTGGATAAGTGGAGTTGTGTATGACTCATGGCAGAAAAATCCACATCTGAAACGAGGAGATGTTCTGAAGATTAAAATTTTATCAATAGATCCAGAAATTGCATGAAAAGGGTCTCATCCGGCATTTCATTTTATGAAACTACAAAGACCCGATATGACGGCTTTCCACAAAGTTAAGGTCGAAACAAGAGAGGCGCCCCTGGTTGTTTCAATAAGTGAAGATGAAATTTCCACTCGAAGAGCCTGAGGATTCTGGGTCTGTTTGAAAGAGATGGACAAAGTAAAGTATCTATTTAAGATCTTTTCTAATAAGATAAATGGATCATTCCTGTAAAATTCCATGACAGAAAAAAGTACTGAGTTCGTGAAAAAAAATTTTGAACAAAAGAGGACGCTAATTTTAAAAAAACAAGTTGCCCACTACGGATAACACAAGGAAGAAGACATGCAATATGATGCATGTTGAGCAATGGCATAATTGCATATGCCCAAGTTACGAGTTTCAAGACAAACCCTTATTCGGAACAAGGATCAGGGTTACAAAGGAAAAGCCTGAACCCAAGCTGGACAAAGGTAAAAAGACAAGCTATCCGAGGGGTTTTCACAAATCTCGGTAAAAACTCTTAAATGTAATAAGAGGCAGAGAAGAGTCTAATTAAATTAGGCTCAATAAGAAAATTACAATTGTAAAAATATAATTTTAAGAAAAAGCAACAGCTGAAAAAAAAAATAGTTGTAAAATACAAGAAAGATGACGAATGCAATGACGACATCAAGACAAGGACAGGTCACGGGCAATAAATAAAGGTCATGACCCATCAAGTTATGGAAGAGCCACTCAAGCAAGTGAGAGAATTATGGATCACCCACTCAAACAAGTGGGAAACAAAAACAAAAAAGAATACGTAAGAAATGACGTATTCAAAACTAAAACAAGTTGGAATCCGCCTTTGGAGTCCACAGCTGAAGGCTGTAAAAAGAGGGAATGAAGCAGATGGAAGATCATCAGAAACTTTCTCCAACTCTTCTCAACATATTTCTTTTCCAAGGCTATAGTCTTCTAAAAATAAATTCATTTTCTTTATTGTTATCTTTTCTTTTCTGTATTTCGAGTGTATGGGGATTTCCCTCAATTTGTATGTCCTTATATGAGAGGCTAAAAAATTATCTCCACCAATAGCGGAGTAGAATATAATTATGTAATTTTAATTTTATTTCATCAATAAAAGTTTGAGGCTTTTATTCAACTTGTTTTCCAGAACTTCAAATAAACATTTATCATGTAATACCTCCTACGCCCTAAGGTAGGAAACGAAATAAGGCTGTGCTTTATAATGCTGAAGGAGCTAAGACTTATGAACCATCGTCTGCGGTCGAGTGGTTGGAGCGAGTCCGTAAAACCGGAGGCTTGGAATACCCGACAATAAGGAGGTCAGACAGAGGTATGAATTTATGAATGTTTACTTATATTTCGGAAGCATGTTGGGCCCGATTCATGGTTATTAGACAAAATTGTATTAAGTTTCAAGTTAAAAGAAGAAAAGATATAATTTTTCCCCTATTTTGAAAGTTATGGGACTATTTTGAGACTACCGTTAACTTTAACGGAAAACATAACGGAGATGGGACTAGTTCTGAACTTTTACAAAGTTATGGGACTAATTTTGAACATTGACAAAGCTATGGGACAAATTTTGCAACAAAATCAGAAATATTGGGGTGCTTTCTAAAAACTCACAAAGCACAGGACTAACACAAAAATGGCCCTATTTGGTGGGACTACAATTAGGATTTTGCCTAACTTTTAAAATATGTGCTTTTTGTTTGTCCTTTTAGTTTTGTGAGTTTTAATGCTTGTAGCGTTAGTAGAATTCTGAGTGAGTCTATTAATGTGAAGAGGCTGAAGAATCGGCGAACGCAACTAACAATCAGAAGATCATCCGTAATATCACATACCTCAACCGACATTGTTCTTCAAGCGAGAACCACATATGTTCAAGACAACGCTGGGCTACTCGATAGCTTCCATCATAAGCAATTGGATATTAGATGTCATCTCAAAGCATTTAATGTTCAACGGACATTTATTTAAATGCATTTAATGCTTGTCAAAGGCATTTAATACATATACTGCTGATAGAGTACTGAGTGGACAAAACTCATTGGATGCCAACATAAGACAACTGCCGCAGTCTGACAAATTGCAGCAACATATCCGGGATTCACCAACCCATCTAACCTTTCTAAGTGAGAAGTTCACACACGTCTTCGAATGACTCTAACGGATCTAACAAATAGTCCTAACAAATCTAATGTATGGTATTAACGGATCTATACAAGGACATGCATATAAATAGAACTTCGAAGAACTATTTCTGAGAGAGAAAAAAATTTCACGAGCTTAATCAGAACATATACTAAATAGAAAGCCTCGTATTCACTCCTATCCTTTAGAGAAGCTTTAATTTTTCATAAATTGGAGTTCACCCCTTAGAAAATTGAATCCCAGGCATGCACTCCAAAGATATTTCTCTATCTCTTTTCAGAAGAACCAAATCGAAGACAATATTAACTAAGTTATTTGACTTATTCAAAACTAAAAAACCTATTTCTATGTGAAATTCTCCATCCTCTTTTTTCAAACTGAATGTGAGGAAAGTTGTAGAATATCTGCATTATTTCTAAGTGAAAGAAGCAGATTACTAAAAGTGCTCTTAGAACAGACGCTTCTGTAGCTAGGGAGCTCAAGACATTTTAGTCGTTTACATTGTATTTTAGAAGACTCTGTGTGAATCTTCAAATTCAATATAGTGAATTCCTTCGTGATATCGAAGAAGAAGGATGTAGTTGGGATTATGTCACCTAGCGAACCTTGCAAATTGTCTCTTTTACTTATTGCTTTATTTTGTTCTTTATTGCACATCTTTTTAAATCTAGCAATTAAGTAGAGATCATCTCTTGCACAAAAGAGTTAGTAGAAATTTTGATAAACATTTATTAATTGTGTCTCTGTCCAACAAATATCAAAGCCAAAGACTCTAAATATATTTCCGCTGTGCACTTAACTGTGAAACTAAGTTTAGGGGTACTACATCTCTTTGTAGTCTTCATAACTTCCTAAGTTTAGCTTACTCAGTCTTTGCGCCCAAGTTCTTTTCTGCTCATTACTGATAAAAGAGAAAGAAAAAAAGAACTTGAAATAATCATAAAAAGATTAAAAAGGATCAGGGTCTATTCAATCCCCCCTCCCTTCTGGACCCTTGTTCAAACCACTTGAGACCAACATTTAGAGTAGATGTTCAGGGATTTGTTTATGTGAGGATGAACTTCAATAAGAATATTGAAAACTTCTTTAAAAGATTTGAATGAATAAGAGGCTTTCTAGGATTTTACTTCTACTCATATAAATTTCGTAAATGATTTAGGGATTTGAAGTCAATAGGTAGACACTGAAATAGATTTGTTGGGACCATACAACAAGCACGTATAAATCACTATTTAGATAACTTGTTAGACAATGTTTGGTGAATCCCTGAAATTATGCTACAATTGTTAGACTCTTACAGTGTGTTGATTCCAGCATCCAATAAGATGGCGTTGTCCGAACTTCTGCGTCATTATCCACATTAATGCTTTCATAAGCATTAAATGCATTTGAAATAAATGCCCGTCTAGAACACTAAATGCATAAAAGTGACATTTAATTTCCAGTCGCTTAGTTTGACTTGAGTACTTGAATGATTTGATTGAGTCTTTGACTTTGAATAATGTTGCGCTTCTATTTGGTGTCGCTTACCAAATCATTCTTTTGAACATACTTCTTCTCATCGCTTGATGTCGATATTGAACCTTGTAACTTTAATAGACTCACTTAGAATTCTATTAAAACTATATGTTGTCCAGATACAAACAAACATAGAAGAGAAAGATGAGCTAACTACCTACGTTTGTTCCTCCCAATATGTATGTTTGATCAGTAGATTTAGCGAAACTCCAAATAGTTTAGTTACAATCTTCCTTTCTCCCTATATGGGTCAAGACACCTCGCCTACTCTAACTAACTCTTGCAGAATAAGAAAAATTATTAAAACATTTCTTAAGCCTTAGAAGGCCCGTTCAATAATTGGTCTAGATATTTAAGCCCACTTCTGTTATATTTTGATTTATTGGGTCGGCCCATTTGATTCTCTTTCCTTGGCCCATAACTATGTAAGTTCCCTATCCATATGTTTGAGTTTCAACCCTAGCTCTCTCTCACTTCCTACTGAAAATATTCGTTTTTCCTTTCCCCCTACTTCTGATTTATTTAATTTTCTAGAAAATACTTTCCATTCGAGCTTTTTTCTTAAATACTTTCTTTTTTCAGTTCATTGTTTGAAAATGGGAAGTGATCAGTGTGTGGATTGCAAGAAGTGGAAAGAAGAGATATACTGGTCGCGCTTTAAGCCTGTTCAATTCTTTAAGATTCTCACTGGGGAATTTGATGAGCAGCTTGTGAGTACATTTTTTACTCTTTCTCTATTTTTTAGTGTGTTTATTTAAAAAATATTGTGAAGATACCAAGATTAATAGCCATGCAAGTCATTATTTCTGATTTTTGAAGTGTTTTATTTTCATGAAAAACTATGTGCTTGTTGTCAACTTTGTTAGTTCTTGAAGAACAAATGAAGTTTTCTGGGTGGATTTTTTTTTTCTATTTTTTTTTTTGGTTTCCTTTGGAGTTATGTATTTTTATTTGGGTAGGTGATTTTTTTATTTGTTTTGGTGGGTGGTGGGTGGGGGACATGGTGTTTACGCGCATGCGTTTTTCATAACAAATACAGATATCATGTCGCGTGAATTGCACGACTCTCTCATGGTATTGTTCTTACATCTTACTACTTGGTATGCAAACAGTGGATTTATATACCACAGTGGGCGAAACTTGATACCACTGTTTAGAAGTGATTTTAAATTACATTTAGCTACTGGATGTTAAAAGAACCAACTAAATTGAAAGTGTCGCGTATACTATACTCATTGTTGCGAACTATATAATGTACCAAATTATTGAATTATTTTCCTAAAGTGCCCTCCTACCTAGAATATATATGGCTTGATATGAGCCCAAATTTCAACAACTTCTCACTATTTAACCAATAAAGTTCACAATATGTTTTTGCATTTTTTCCATGACTCACACCATTTTTTATTCATTTCTTTCACGGGGCGTTTTCTCTGGTTTTTAAACTCAATTATTTCAATCAAGTTTCTAGTTTAATCTCCTATTAATTTCTTCTTTTTCTCTCGAAACAATTTTTTAACTTATTTGTTCACTCAATTTTTTATTCATTATTTATGCAAAAATATTATACGTATAGACATACATGATATATTTCCTTACTAATGTTATTTTTCCTCATTAAATATTTACCATATAATAAAAAATTAGATATGTAGCATATGCCCCAATGAAATACTTATTTTATTCATTGATTTTGTGCTAAGATTGCATGCGAGGCTAGCCAAATATAAGAATGCTTTACTCTAAATATTTGTTCGCACAAAATGATTATTAGCAAGTAATTTTCTTGCATTAATTTCATGTTTGTGTCAGCTGAATATGATTGTCGGGCATAAGGTAGTTTTGAGTCAATATGTCTATCTATTCTATTATAAAAGTTTGAGTGTTTGTTTGAACTTTTGATATACCTAACACGTTCCTATATATTTTGTTTTCCAATAACAAAAGAGTCAAATAAAATATAATAAAAATAAGTTTTATATATCTACAAATAGATGTATACTTACATTAGAATTTTATGGTCTCTAATTCAACTTTTTGAAAGGTAAAAGAGGGGGGAATTATAGATTTCGTCCCTCAACAAAACTCCAATCGCAAAATCGGTCCTCCATGTTCTGTCCGCGTCAATTTAGTCCCTTATCTTGTCAAAACAGAACGCTTTTAGTCCTGCCGTTAACTTTTCCATCCAAATTGACGGAAATCTTCAAAAAAGGTCAAATTATGGGGAAATTTACATCTTTTCATCCTTTGTCTTGCTGCTAACTACATATTTGTTTAATTACCATGAATCAGGCCCAACATGCTTCCGAAAAATAAACAAACATTCATAAATTCATACCTCTGTTTGACCTCCTTACTGCCGGGTATTCCAAGCCTCCGGTTTTATGGACTCGTTCCAACCACTCGACCGCAGAAGGTGGTTCGCAAGCCTTGGCTCCTTCAGCAATACAAAGCACAGCCCTATTTCGTTTCCTACCTTAGGGCGTAGGGGCTATTTCAGAATGAATGTCTAATAACTTTTGAAAGCAAGTTGAAACAAAAGCCTCAAATTTTTATTGATGAAATAAAATTAAAATTACATAATACACTCTACTCCGCTATTGGAGGAGATAACTGTTTAGCCTCTCATATGAGGACTTACAAATTGGGGTAAATCCCCATACACTTGAAATTTAAAATACAGAAAAGAAAAGTTTACAAATACTAAAATGATTTTATTTTTAAAGACTATAGACTTGGATATGTTTTGAAGAGTTGGAGAAAATTTTCGATGATCTTCCATCTGCTTCAGCCCCTCCTTTTATAGCCTTCAGCTGCGGACTCCAAAGGCGGACTCCAAACTTGTTTAATTTTAATACGTCATTGCTCACGTATTCCCTTTTGTTTTTGTCCCCCACTTGTTTGAGTGGGTGGGGGACTCAATAATTCTTCCACTTGCTTGAGTGGCTGCCGACACTCTTATCTTCACGTGGTGGGCCCCGCGTCTTTTCTTTGTCTGCCACTCTTTGGAAAAGTTGTGGCTGATTGATTATCTCTTTTGAAAAGCATGGCCTAATGATTTTTGGCCCGTCCTTTTCCTGAAAGCGACATTGCGTTCGCCATCTTACCTGTACATTTCACAGCTGTATTTTCTTTTTTTTTTTTTTTTTTTTTTTTTTTTTTTTCAGCTGTCCAACTCTAGAATTACATTTTTGTAATTTTACATTGGACCTATGTTAATTAGGTGCTTCTTTGTTTTTTACATTTAACCGTTTTTACCGCGGTTTGTAAAAACCCCGCGGATTTCTTGTTCTTTTTCCCTTATCCTGTTCACGTTCGGGTTTTTCTTTTGTGACCCTGATTCGTGTGTCGAACAAGGGTTTCTCCTGGAGCTCACAACTTGAACAGATATGATTGAGCCATTGACCCACATGCATCATATTGCATGTCTTCTTCCTCGTGTTTTCCGTTGCTGGTAACTTGTTTAACCAAATTAGCGTCCTTTTTTGTTCGAAAAGATTTTCAGCGAATTCGGTACTTTTTCCTGTCATGGAGTTTAACAGGAATGACCCATTAATCTTGTTAGAAAAGATTTTGAATGGATACTTCACTTTGTCCATCTCGGTTAGACAGACCCAGAATCCCCACGCTCTTCGGGTGGAAATGTCATCTTCGTTGATTGAAGCCACCAAAGGAGCTTCTCTTGTCTCGACCTTAACTCTGTTGTAGGCCGTTATATCGGGTCTCTGTAATTTCATAAAATGAAACGCCGGATGAGATCCCTTTCCTGCAATTTCTGGAGCAATTGATAAGAATTTTATTTCCAGAACATCTCCTCTTTTTAGGTGTGGATTATTTTGCCATGAGTCAAACACAGCTTCACTAATCCATTCCGGTAATTTAGAAATTTCCGGAAATCCTGGTGACATAGTATGGATCGAGGCGAGTGCCCCAAAATCATACCATTCGCGAACTTCGTCAGGTTTTGACCCTTCTCGCATCCAAACCCTGGGATATTTTCCGGATGTATCGACTATTGTTTTTCCCGGATTTATCCCTTTTCTTGAGATTAATTTTTCCCATGATCTTTGGTAAACCTGCCAATGTAAATTAATCTCGTTAGTATTAACCTTAGAGGTGCCTGTCTGTGGCCTGAGGTTAATCTCCCCCTCTTTAACTCCAGAGGTGCTGGGTTGACTTGAAACAACCGGAGATTTCTCTTCCTGTTGTTCAATTGTTTCCCCTTTATCAGAGTCTGATATGGGACTTGGGCAAGCAGTACTTGAATCTGCCGCTACAGGTATAGAGCCCTGTACTCTACGCGCAGGGTTAGAGGCCCGCTCTCTTAATTCTCGGGTCATCACCGAAGTAGATGCCTTTCGAATTGGTTCTTGTAATGCCTCAAATAGGGATCCTGAGGCATATATTAAACTCCTGATTGAGTTCTGGACAGTGTCCAGATCAGCTCGTTGTATTTGTCCAGCTGCCTCAGCGTTAACTGATAGCTGACCAAACTGCTTGTCTAGCTCCTCAAGGTTTTTCCTGAGATGCCTATACCTTGTAAGGACGGAATTTGCTTCAGCTGTTTCCATCTCTTGTTAGGAAATCTGCAAGTACATTTTCATGAGATTTCACAATGATAATATCAAAACAATAGTATTGACATTCAGCTTGCCATCTCATAATACGAGCCTTTTCTATTTTTGATTCTAATTTATTTTTTAGAAAAGCTTTTACATTCGTATTATCAACTTTTAAAATAAACTTTTTTGCTAAGAGAAATAATGGCCATTTTTTGAAAGCCTTCCAGACAGCAAAGAATTCCTTTTCATTAATATGCCAAAGTGCGGCTTGTTGTTCTGTGAACAACCCCCCTGCATATCTACAAGGTTCTTCCCCTGTAGTAGTCTTTTTCATTAGTACCGCTGCCCAATGAAAATCATTAGCGTCTGTATAAACCACTAAATCGTCATTATCTTGAGGAATTGCGAGTTTTGGTAAATTATTACAAACTTGTTTTAGCTCGCGAATTCTTTGAGTGTGAATTTCTTCCCACTTCCACTTTGAACTTTCGGTTTCTTTTAAAAGAGGTCGAAAATCCTTTCTATATTTTGCAAGATTTTTGATAAAGATTCCTGCAAAGTTAACAACTCCTAAAAAACTTTGAAGCTGTTTTTTATCTTTAAGAATATCGAGAAAATTGCGGATTTTCTCCACAATGTGTTCCTGAAGTTCAATACCTGATTCGTCAATAAGAATACCAAGAAACTCAATCCTATTGACCGCAATAATTGCTTTCTTTTCAGATAGCACTAATCCTTCCTTATGACATGCATTGGAAAAGATTTCTAAATGTTTAATATGTTCGTTCATGTTTTTAGATGCAATTAAAATATCATCAATATAAACAAACATAAATTCAAAATAATCTTTAAACAGATTATCCATTTTTCTTTGGTATATCTGCGGTGCATTGGCAAGACCCATAGGTAGCACGTTCCAGATATACTGTCCTTGTGGTGTAGAAAATGCTGTATATTTCCTAGATTCATTTTCTAACTTAATCTGATAGAAACCAGATTTACAATCAAATTTTGAAAACACTTTGGCACCTTTGATGCAATCAATTAAGTGTTCTCTACTTGGGATATAATAACCATCAAATTCTAATATCTTATTGATACCTTGATAGTTGATTACTAGTCTAGCTTTTCCCCTTTTTATTTCACCATGATTTCTTACAAGGAAACCAGGGCTACTATAAGCCGAGACTCCAGGTTCAATGAGTTTAAGATTGATATGCTCTTTGATAATCATTTGCATATCTTTCTTATCCATCATATTCATCTGGATAGGCTTGTATCGAACATACTCATACTTACATTGGTCCTTAACCTTTAGAGTAGCTTCGATCTTGTTCTTGTTCCACCAAGCCAAAGGATCCTCATTGTAATTCCTTTGGATTAGTCTTTTAACATGTTCGAGAGAGAGCTTACTCTCTTCGTCCATATACCAATCATGTTTCTTATCTTGTAAGGCGTTTTTGAAGACATAAATATCTTCTTCAGTAGCCTCACTGTATCCTTCACCACAGAAACCTTGTTGTCTGAAAGACAACAGTGCTTCACCAAATTTTCTTTTATCCTGCATTTTAGGATTAGTCAATTTGGCCTCATTACCACCACGTTTGCTGCGAAAATTTATTGGCATAATACGATTAAATGCCTTTTCTCGCTGCAGAACCTGAATCTCACTTCCACAGTTAGTGGTAAAGATTAATAAATTTCTCTTATTATCTTGCACATATCTTGCAAATGTTTGGATAAAGTTATTACCCAACAAGATATCTGCTCCGGTATCATGAAAGTAAATTGGAGGCATTTTTACCTTAAACAAAGGCGTACCAAATGCTCCTCCCATCATGATTTTGGTTTCACGTTTACCTTTATTGAGTATAAGGATTTTTCTTGAAAAATCTCTTCCTGCAATAATAGGTAAGGTTTCCATAGCATTGCTAGGAAAGACTCCGGGTTTTGCCGTGCAAATACCTGAACCAGAATCAATATACGCAGAGAAATATTCTATTTTATATTGATCATAAATAACACCAATGGAAATGTATATAGAGAATGGGCTAGTCATTCCACTCTGATGAGATGACCATCCAAACTAAATTCCATACCTTTCCCCTTTCGTCCCCAAGGTTTATGATCCTCGAGAAAGCTTAGACCCAGGGTTACCACTCCTGGTTCTCGTCCCGCTAGACCAACTACAAATACTTCTTGGCCTGCCATTTCTAGCATACCCTCATATTTGCCAACCGTTGTCTGCTGCAAGTGATATAAGTCATCACAAGGGAAATAATTTTCCATTTTTGTGATGTCGAATAGTACCTGCACTTCTTTCCATCCTTCAGGGCATCTAAATTTTACATTATCAACCCTAATGACTTGTGGGGTTGCATCCATGAGCAACTCCTTTCCTTTTAAACCTTGTATCCTTTCTTCTGAGAAGGACATCCGATTATTAAATTCCATCCTAGAACTAAGTGTTCTATTTAGGACAGGATGGTCTTTAATGATAATGTCGACTCCTCCAATTCTAGGTATTTGAATTGGATCAGGTGTCATTACTTTGGCAAATTCCTTGAAGATTCGAGGAATTTCAATATACTCTTTCCGTAGGAAAAGATCCGAATGATGTGTGTTGGAAAGTGCATACGCTATTCTATAAGTTATAGAATACGGCCTATTCCCTTCCTTCATAAGATCCTTTCTTTTGAAATCTTGATGAAGGGTTAAGACCCGACTGAAATCTTGGTCTGCTAGGTTATATGCAATTCTTGGATGAATATCAAACATAAGTTTTCCTGCATATAAATTTCCTACCATTGTACCAAGGCAGCCATCTCTTAGGTTATTGATTCTCCTATCCATTATCGATAAATGGATTTCTGAATCAATTCCTTCCTTGAAAGTGGCTTTTATGACCACCTCAATGGTTCCTATATGGATCCATTTCATGGTTACAGCTACTTCCTCGCGTAGCCTACCTAATTCCTCAAGAATCTCTTCTCTAGGAATTAATTGCATATCCATCACATTTCCCGTAAGTTCCATTGGAATAGCAAATTCTCCCGAACTTACTTTGTATATGATGTGATGTTTTCTTTGGTTTAGTCCTATTTGATTTAGGACTCGGCTAAAACCTCCAATTCTGAAACCATCATATGGCCCAATATTGGAATTTTGCCTCATAATTCTTTCCAGTGTTCGGTTTGAAACCGACATTCTTGAAAAGAATCCAGAAAGGCTTTCAGAAGTCTGAAGCCTATCTCCCTCATTATACTCAGTCTGATTCGGTTGAAGATCCATTCGAATCGCCTTCAATTTCTTCCTCGTAAACACTTTCGTCTGAGGGAAAATTTTCGAATTGGTAGATAGGTACCAAATCGCCATAAAAGACTGCCTCCAATATATCGGCCGTAGCCTCAAATTGGCGGACTTCTCGCTTTTGCGGACAATCCGGTGAGATATGTCCCTTTGCTCCGCACGTCCAGCAGTTACAGTCTTTGAAACTTTCATTAGCTCGTGTGTGAGCTCTTTTGAAAGTTCGACGAGTTGGGGTTCGATCACTGGATCTTCTATCAGTTTGTCTAGATCCTTGTGATGAAGCCCTCATAGGTCCTTGCCGTTGGCCCGATTTATAGGATCGGCCTTTGGTTTTAGACCACCATGATCTTCGTCTAAACGAAGGTTTGCTTCTGTAACTCCTGCTGTCGGTGTTACCTTCTTTTTTCCTCTTCTTCTTTTGCTCGCTTGTTTCCCCAATGATTGTTGGAAAATCGTTGTTTTCACAACAAAGCGGAGTTCTCTTCATCTTACCTCTTAGTTTCTTCATATTTTTCTGAAGTGAGGCTTGAGCACACCAATCTTTTAACTTGTCTTTGAGGAAAGACATTCTTCTGGCTACCGAATCCAGCTGGCCTTCGGGAACTTTATAACTTTGTATCAGCATTTCTCGCCATGGACTACAAATCTTGGCGAAGAACAAAGGTGCTGCTACATCTGTTGGGACTCCACTTTGAAAGAAGTATTTGCGAAACCAATAGATATATTCATCTATTGCACAAATATTTCTTAACTCCATACCAAAGAGAGCTTGCATGTTTTCTCTAGTTTTTTCGGAATTACTTTCATCGAAGTATCCATCTCCGATGAAATGAAGCTTTATAAGACTTCCGAATCGTTCTGCGATGGTGCTTTTGGATTCACCATCCAGAACTCCTTGTTTAGTTGAGGCAGGTGTTTGGTCCCAACCAATCTTAACTGACCCTCTAGACTCAACTCTATCAATCTGACAAAGTTTTCTTTATCGAGTTCTAGAGTGGTGGCCGCTATTTTCATGGCAGCTACCCATTCATCGATTATTTTTTCAATATTTCGAAAATCGATGATATCCAGATTCAGAATAGTTCCATAAGGGTGCAAGGGCTGAGACATTGTCCTAGCCCATGGTGTATTTTCTGGTACCCTTTTTGGATTTCTCCCTGGATTATCTTTGAGACGTGTTCCAACAAAAGTTGGCGTCGCATTAGTGTGGAAATCCACACCTTCACGCATCGTGCTATCCTCTGGAGGATTATTAGATGCTATGCTTCCTTCCGAGGGTGGTAGTGCTGGTGGCACCACAGTTGTTACCTCGTTAGGTTTAACATTGACTAAGTCTACCATCCCTAACTGGGAGAAAGACTCAGCCAATTCTTGGAGATCGGATAGATCTACTCGTGAGATTTCCATCAATTAATCCTTTTGAGGATTTCATTGATTTTGTCTTCTTGGGTTTGGGCCGCGGAATTTCCGTTGCCTTACCTTTCTGATGCAAAAGGGGTACTGGCCCAAAAGCATCACGGATGCGGTCCGTATTGGATGATCCAAAACGATCCTTCCGTTTTTCACATAGATCTGAAATTTCTTTTTTCAGATCAACTATTGAGGTTTTCAGATCGGGGATGATCTGTAATATCTCATCCATCTTTTGGTTCAAATTTTCTATTTTCATAGGTAGACAGATCAACCTATGACCATAATCTTGAACCGTTTTTTGAACTTCTCTAAGATCGTGGGTAATCTTAGAGGTATCAGTCTTAGTATCGATTTCTATCCATGTAGGACAAAAATCTCTCTTTTCGTAACTTGTTGAACATATGTTCTTATGTTCCATTCTTGTTTTAATCTCCTCCGTTAGAGAATAGAGTAAATATGCAATAATAATTAATTATTTCATCAATAAAACCTAAGGCTCTGATACCATTTTGCGGAAATATAACAAAACATGTTCATAAGCAGTAAATTTCAGGATTAAAAGTGTAATTTTCCCTTAAAAAAGCGCATTCCGTTAGTGATTTAACGGCAGTTTAACGGTAGAGACCAAATTTGTCCAAAACTCGTATGTTGAGGGACTAAATTGACGCATCTGTAACAACAGGGACCAATTTTGCGATTGCGTTTAAGTTCGGGGACGAAATCTATAATTCCCCCGTAAAAGAGTGAAATAAAAAAGTAAGAAAAAGTTGTATATATCTACGAATAATATGTATAATTACTTTAGTGTTATTAACCATTTTGAAGGTAAAAAACTTAAATAGCAAAATAAGTTGTATATAATAATAATAATAATAATAATAATAATAATAATAATAATAATAATAATAATAATAATAATAATAATAATAATAATAATAATAATAATAATAATAATAATAATAATAATAATAATAATAATAATAATAATAATAATAATAATAATAATAATAATAATAATAATAATAATAATAATAATAATAATAATAATAATAATAATAATAATAATAATAATAATAAGATGTATGTATTACATTCGAACTCTACTATAAAATTACAGTAAAATAATAATTCTTAATTAAAATTTATTAGTTTAAACATGCAAATTAAACAATTGTTACTACAATAATTATGTTATACTTTCTTTGTTGTAAATATTAATAAATCCGTTCATGTAAAAAACTTGTCTTTGTTAAGTTACTCGTGAATCTAAAAAGATTTTAAAAAATTGAGAAAAAAATAATAATATTGAAATAAAAACAAAACACTACAGTGTCGAACTTTTGAGCAACTATAAAAGCATTGAAAGTTAACAAAAAAATTACTTAGAAGAAAGAAAACGTGAAGCGATTGATTCTCAAAATTAAACAGGATATATCTATGAATGAAACATCAATATACATAAAAGTTTATTTATTCACATTACTGTTTATTTTCACTTTTTAATTAACTATTTTTTTTTAAGAATTGATTAAGTCTTACATGTCAATCAATATTTAATTTTTCAAATAATTAACTTTTTAAGTAATAGTTCATTTAGTTATATTATTATATAATTTTTTAATAAATAACATCTTCAAGTTCAACAATAACTACGTATATGAATTATTTAACGAAATCATAAGATTCACATTCAAAGACGCGTTATTTACTACTATATGAAAAAACTCATAAAAGTAGTAGGTCATACAGTGTTATTTGTGTTGTATGGACTTCGATTTTAAGAATCCAACATGCACGGATTATATTGTCAACATATAAGTTTACTTGAGAACAAACAATGTTCAGTAAGAAAATATATCTTCATTTTGGACTTTGCTTATGAACAATCCGTGCTGGTGTAGAAGTGAGTGAGGAACATGTTTCATGGCGTGAAGAGTGAATAATATGTTTAGTACGAGGTTAAGAAAGATTTTATATCATACATTACTAAAAAACATGCAAAAGTACACCAAACCTTAAACATGGTTAAAATTAGACAATTACTGAATGAAATGAAAATATGTAAAACTTGTCTAACTACTTTATAGTGGAGATTTTGTTTTCATCTTATTATCGATGCCATATAAATACTAGTACCAAACTTTTGCACAGTACTGACGTCAAAACTAGCTAGTCCCACAACTTCTCCATTATGAATGATCATATTAATTAACAGAGCAGCTAATGCTTGAAATGTCCTTAATTTGCCTATCAAATGGTCATGTTCTATGCATTATGTGTTCCTTAAATATAATGTTCGGATGTAAATTTAAATGTTTTAATGTTCCTTAATATATATGCAGGCTATCCCGAAGAAATTCACCAATAATCTGAGAGAGAAGATGATAGGAACAGTAGGTTTGAGGGGTCCAAGTGGGAACGTATGGAGTGTCGGGTTAGTAACAAGTGAAAATATGTTGCTTCTCCAAAATGGTTGGAAAAAATTCGTCAAAGATCATTCCGTAAAGGAAAATGATATTTTGATTTTCAAATACAATGGGGATTCAAGATTTGATGTGTCTATGTTTGACAATGAAAGCGGATGTGAGAATGAAGCTTCATATTTTGTCAAAACATGTGAGCATACAGAAAGTGGAGTTTGCAGTAAGAATAGGAGAAGATTGAAAGAAAGTTCTAGTGACAGTAGCCGTGACAAGTGATGTTTTTGCACATCAAATAGTGAAAAAACCTCGTAGGGGTTCTGCAAATACACCATCTTCAAGAACATTGATAACTCGATCTACTACAAAGAGGCGAAGGGGAACCAACAGTATGTGTCATTGACATCTCTTTTTTGAATTTTTATTTAATTATGGATATTAAGTTAGGTTTCATGTATTTTATTTGTTGACTCATAATTCATCTTGTGAACTCATTTTGATGTGGAAGGTAAAGGAGGTTCAAGTCGTGCATATCCTGTGGAACTGACATCTCGTAGAAGGGCTGTTACCGAAGAGGATAAAAGGAGAGCACAAGAAATCGCAGCTCAGGCTGTGTTAGAAAACGGTTTCACTGTGATCATGCGGGCATCACATGTCTACAAGGGGTTATATATGGTATGATAATTGATATATTTGGAATTCTTTTAAATAGTTTTATTTAGATATATATGATTATCCCTTACCTAGACCTATAGGTTGTTTTGGCAGTTATTAGCAGAGGGATCAGCATCACTACAAAGATAAAGATAAAACATTAGTGCCAAAAAAGTCAAATATTAATGACTCTAAACAAAGGAACAATCGATTGATAGAGAAAAGGGGCAAAGAACCCTAAATCATCTGATATTACAAAGGAAAAATATATCTGTTATATGAACAGTAAAACAAAGCCAAGACTATATATATATGAGTACAAGGGCATAAGGGTAAAAACCCATATAATAAACAAAATATCCCTTTCTTATATTCTACACTCCCCTCAAGCTGAGAATCCTTTTGATATATATCTTTAAGATTAAACTGCTGCAAAAGATGATCAGCTTGAACCTTTGAAACAGACTTGGTAAGAAGATCAGCAGCCTGATCCTTTGTGGAAATATATTGAGTAGATATAATCCCTTGAACAATTTTCTCTCTGATAAAGTGGCAGTCAATATCTATGTGTTTAGTCCTTTCATGGAACACAGGATTTGAGGCAATTTGTATAGCTGAACTGCTATCAGTATACACTGTAACAGCTTTAGACTTCTCAATCTTCAAGTCCTTAAGAATACTGAGGACCCAGATTACTTCACAAGTGACTGATGCTAAAGCCCTGTATTCTGCCTCTGCAGAAGATCTTGAGACAACTGTTTGTTTCTTGGTCTTCCAGGAAATCAGAGATCCACCAAATAGAACAGCATAACCAGTAACAGACTTCCTAGTCATTGGGCAGGTGGCCCAATCAGCATCACAGAATGCTTCAACCTGCAACTCAGTGTTAGCAGATAACAATAACCCCAAACCAGGCTTACCCTTAAGATACCTGAGTACCCTATAAGCTGCATCCATATGAGATCTTTTAGGACAATGCATAAACTGAGTTAGCACATGAACAGCATATGAAATATCCGGCCTAGTGAGGCATAAGTATAACAGTTTACCAACTATCCTTTGATACTGATGGATATTATCTAATAAAGGATCATCATATTGAGCAGAATTCAACTGATCATAATCTTTAGTTGTAAGCCTAGTATTTGTTTCCATGGGAGTAATAGCAGGTTTACAGCCTAACAAACCAGTGTCAAAAAGTAATTCAAGCACAAATTTCCTTTGATTTAGGCAAATACCCTTATCTGATCTAGCAACTTCAATCCCTAAAAAATATTTTAGGTCACCCAAATCTTTCATATAGAAAGATTTATTCAGATAAGACTTGCAATCATTAATCATAACAAGATTATTACCAGTCAAGAGAATATCATCTACATAGACTAATAAAATCAAGATATCAGTACCTGTATGCTTCACAAACAGAGAATAGTCACCTTTGGACTGGATAAAACCATAGGAGTTTAGAGCAGCAGTAAACTTGATGTTCCACTGCCTTGGGGCCTGCTTAAGCCCATATAGAGACTTATGGAGCTTGCAAGCTTTGCCTCCAGAATCATTTTGAATCCCTGGTGGAACCTGCATATAGATAACTTCTTCCAAATCACCTTGCAAAAAGGCATTAGACACATCCATATGATATATAGGCCAATTAGATTTAACAGCTAAAGATAAAACAATTCTTATTGTAACATGTTTTGCCACTGGGGCAAAAGTTTCTGAGTAATCAACTCCAGCAAGTTGACTGAAACCTTTTGCTACCAGTCTGGCCTTATACCTGTCAATGGATCCATCACTTTTGTACTTGATAGTGTAGATCCATCTACACCCAATGGGTGTTTTACCTTTGGGAAGATCAACAATGCTCCAGGTTTTGTTTAACTCTAGAGCTTGAATCTCAGATTTCATAGCAGCAGCCCACTTTGGATGTTTTGATGCCTCATAAAAGTTCTGAGGAATCCTTTCCTGACTAATAGAGGCTAGGAAAGTCTTATATGTAGTAGAAATGTGATCATAACACACAAAAGAGGATATAGGATACAAAACAGTGCCAGCAGTATTATTGTCTATATAAGGAGAAGGATAGTCCTTAGCCCAAAAAGGCTTCTGACTTACCCTGGTTGATCTCCTCACAATATCAACATGCTGATTGGTTTCATTGTTAACAGCCTCCTCAGAAGCAGGAGTAAGATTATGAACATTATCATTACCAGACATGTCAATATTCTCAATATTACCATTATATGTGTTCTGGTCATCAGAATGTATGAACAGATTGTCATTCTTCCTGCTACAATGTTCTTTTAAATCATTATCAAAACTGACCCTGCAATCAATATCTTTGAAAGGAAATATGTTCTCATAGAATATAACATCTCTAGACACTAAAATAGCCCTGTTATTAAGATCAAGGAGTTTATATCCTTTCTGTGTAGCAGAATACCCAATTAAGATACATGGTTTGCTCTTTTCATGAAATTTATCTTGATTGGGCAGGATTTTGGCATAACTTAAACAACCAAAAATCTTGAGGTGTTCATACTGGGGTTGCTTATTGTGTAATTTAAAATAAGGAGTTAAGCCTTTTAACACAGGTGTAGGGGTCCTGTTAATGAGATACACAGCAGTTTGAACACACTCACCCCACAGATTAATAGGAACATTGGAATGAAATTTCAGAGCTCTGGCTACTTCTAGGATATGCCTATGTTTTCTTTCTACCACCCCATTTTGTTGGGGAGTATAAGTACATGAAGTCTGATGAGGAATCCCAAGAGATTTGAACAGGTTAGTACATTCAGCACTTAAGAAGTCTAGTGCATTATCTGATCTGATAGTTTTAGCTTGTGTACCATGTTGATTTTTAACAGAATTAAGGAAAACTTTTTGTAAAGGAACCACATCAGTTTTGAATTTCATCAAAAAAATCCAACTATATCTGGAATAGTCATCAACAATGGTCAAGAAATACTTTTCCTGATTATATGTGGACTCCTTATAGGGTCCCCAAATATCAATATGCAACAGATCAAAAACAGCATCAGAAACAGAGTTACTAACAGGGAATTTATTTCTTGAATGTTTTGCTAGAGGACAAATAGGACAAAACATACTACCCTTAACAGTATTCTCATTTATTCCCAAAGAAGGTAACAAACTCAGTCTAGGAAAAGACAAATGTCCTAGTCTATAATGCCACAGAGAAGTTTTCTCATGTAAAAAATTATTGTCCCTACTTTTGATAGTATTACAGGACTTTTCTATAGATGTAACAGTCTGAGTATTATTTTGAAGGTAGTATAGGCCATTGCTCAGCTCACCCTTTCCTCTAGTCAAACCAGTCTTGTTGTCATGTATCACACAAAATCTTGGATAGAATCTTATATCACACCCATTATCATTAAGAAGCTTAGATACAGACAACAAATTATACTTGAACTCAGGAATATATAAGACACTCATCAGAGTTAATTGTGGATTTAAGGTAATCTGTCCTATATGAGTGACAGTGCTATAATTACCATTAGGAAGTTTGACACTCATATGGTTTATAGGAGTTATGGACTTGGAATCAAACAAATCTTTTTGATGAGTAATATGTTGGTTAGCCCCACTATCAATAATCCAAGCATGTCTAGAGTAGGAATTAGTTGGTGCTAAACATATACCTGTAGTAGCCTGATTGGTGTAGTGTCCAGACTCTTCTCCAGCTTCTCCAATGAGTTTTAGTATCTGCTTGTATTGTGAATCTGTAAAATAAGGAGAAGTATTAGTAACAGGGATTTCTTTAGAGTTATCAGATTGTAACTCCGTTTGGGCTTGATTTGCCCTATTTTCTCCTCTCCCCCTGCCTGCATATGCTCTACCTCCTTGCCTACCACCTCTCCGGCCCCTACCTCTACCAGGAGGGTAGCCAATAACTCGGTAGCAGGTCTCTTTGGTATGCCCTGTATAGTTGCATACATCACATTTGAGTTTGCTCTTGTCTGTTAATCCAACTGCATTGGAAGCAAGAACAGAATTTTCTTGTGTGTTTGAAGAGGATCCAATACTCCTTTGTCCCTCCTCATTACAAACTATAGAGAAAACCTGGCTATGCGTCGGCATGGGAGTCATCATGAGAATCTGAGACCGAATATGATTGTAGCATTCATTTAGACCCATCAGAAAGGTCATGGTCTTCAATTGTTGAGTGAATTCTTGGTATTCACTGGTCACCACTTGAGATGGAGACGGAATCAGGGACTCATATTAGTCCCATAGCTGGCGAAGGCTGGAGTAGTACTCAGTCACTGATTTTGTGCCTTGATTTAAAGAATTTATCTGCTTGTAGAGGGAAAACATGCGAGCACCATTGATTTTGTCAAACCGCTCTTTTAAGTCCTTCCAAATAAGAGAGGCAGTGTCGCAATAGACCACTCCGTGAACCAATTCCCTGGATAAAGATCGTGTAATCCACGATTTGACGAGTGCATTACATCGTTTCCAGTAGAGGTATTTTGGTGAATCTTCCCCTGGATTAACACATTCACCGGTGATGAATCCGAGTTTGTTTTTTGCCTCCAGTGCAACACACATCTCACGACTCCAGATCTTGTAGTTCTCACTTCCTCTCAAGGTGTCCGACACTAATTCAAGATTTGGTGTGTCGGACGGAGCAATATATAAAGGATCGTGAAATTCAATCTTGCATGCGATTGCTGCTGGTGTAGCAGTAACGATTCCGGTGGATTCTGTGGTTTCTGCCATGGGAATCTTGAAGAACAATCACGAAGGAGATGAGCGCAGATGATGCTTCGCACACTGTCGAGAGGGAACAGCGGATTACTGAAAATTAAGAATCAATAGAACCTTGCTCTGGTGCCATGTAGAAACAGATAAGATCATAGATGAAAAACAAAGGAACAATCGATTGATAGAGAAAAGGGGCAAAGAACCCTAAATCGTCTGATATTACAAAGGAAAAATATATCTGTTATATGAACAGTAAAACAAAGCCAAGACTATATATATATGAGTACAAGGGCATAAGGGTAAAAACCCATATAATAAACAAAATATCCCTTTCTTATATTCTACAAATACAATTGATCAATTATTTATATCAACTCTTTAATTTTTTTTTTTGCTTTTGTCAAAAAAAATAGATTTTACAAGTTAGAAGTGACAAAAATCGCATATAAATTATCACTCTTGATAATTGGTGACGAGGAAGTTATAACAATTGACACATTTAGTGACAGTTTGTAACGATAAATGTATGTGTCACTCTATTTATTTTCTTACTAAGTTGTTACTAAACATGTGTGACTATCCATTATTAATAACAACTTTAGAATTATTCTTGTCTGTAAAACCATTATTGAGGCAAAAATAAAATATATTCTCACTCGTTGTCACATTTACTTTTGTCACAAAGATTGTTTTTTGTTTTATTGAATATAGAATCATTAACCAATTCTAACATCGTTTGTGGAACTTCTCGATGCAGTCAATTCCATCTTCCTAACAAAGCTCAAGACATAGAGCTTCGTGTGACCGATAGGACATGGCTCGCCAAATATAACTTAAGAGGTTACAGTGGTGGGCTTACTGGTGGATGGAAGGACTTCGTCTTGGAAAACTTCTTAGAAGAATTCGACGTGTGTGTATTTAATCTTGTGAGTGAAACACAAAATCAATTCATTTTAGACGTCAAAATCTTCCGAGTTGTCGAGGAGGTAATTCCACCATCTAAAGTGATGCGAGTCTCCTCAAGGGGTAGATCCAGGAGGTCGATGAAGCGTGTCAGGTATGAGTCATCAGAGGAAGATGATGATGAAGAAGAAGATGATGAAGATGAATATGAAATTGAATAAATTTGAACTAAACTTTTTCTATTGGACTGTAATTTCCTTAGTCATATTTTCCTGTGTGTTTAGTACTAAATTTCATGTAGTTTTTTATGTCATTTTGAACTTGTTTGCTGGAGTTCTTTAAAGTAATTAAACTACAACTTAGTTTACAGAGAAGCTACAAGTTTTACAAATATATTTTGCCTTGTAATTTTGTGATAGTTGATTATTAGTATTGTACGAGTTTTTAACTCAGTGGGTTGCATGGGCAAATGATCTTTAAAGTTAGAAAATGATCTTGTTTATGTTGAATATCTGAAAATAAATTATGTGAATATTTATAATAATGAAAATAATATCTGTATATACATTTATAAATTTTGTTAATTTGTATCAATAATAAGTCGATATATTAAGGACAATAATTTTTAGAACATATTTTAGCCTAGCTTATCATGTAAATACCAAATAACAGTAGATTATATTACAAAAAGTTTAGAGCATATTTTAGCTTAGCTTATCGTGTAAATGCCAAATAACAGTAGATTATTTTACAAAATTTAACATTTATTTGTATATTTTGTACAATAAGACATCTCCATATTTCACTCAAATTTGTACATATATTGATACCTTAAATTTGTCAATATATTGGTGCATAATCTGTGAACAATTACTACGATTGATTTTCATCAAGCTCTCTTAATTGACAAAATTGTGACCAAATTTTTGTCTATCTATCCAAACAATATTTTAAATGAATAATGTTGAAATAATAATATGATTCTAAGCTACAATCAAACTTTCTTGCTCTTGAAAGAAAGATAGAATATCCAAAAACGAAGCCAAGTCCATGAATCATGTCCTCATCACATAACATGTTAAACATGATAGATAAATAAAGCAAGGGAATATGTATGTTGATTGACTGAATTAAAATCCAACTTCAACTCAGAGTATATATTTTGAGGCTTTAAATTTATTTTACCAGTTAAGATTTAATTATAATGAAGCAGTTAATTTACAGATTAAAAGCAATGCTAATAAAAGGTAAAGTCAATAGCAAATTAAAATCTATATAACTCTTAATTATAAATTCAAATACAAGTTTTAAAAAAATAAAGTCAACAGTGAATTTAGAAATTCAAATTTTCAGTAATGTAGATAAAACCCAGTTTTTAACCACAATAAATTAAAACACTATTTAATTGACACAATTTGTTTTTCTATTGAAATTGATTATTTATTACAAATAAAAATTATACATTGATACAATATATTTTTTTAGAAATTTATATATTTAACTACATATATGTAATTCAAAATGAAAGTTCATTGATATTCAACATAAATTATGAACTTTTGAGTTACATATCTTCGTATAGTCTATGACATGATATAAGTAGTTCACGATACAGCCATACAACAATTAACAAAATATCAACTTTGAAGTTCAAATTTTTTAAATTTATAATATGTAAATAATATAAATGATAAGTTATAAATATATACATGTATATACACATAAGTATTATTAAATTAAAACTTTAAAAGAGTCAGCGATGTCTAACTTGTTGGAAATCAAGAATGATCTTGAAAATTATATTTGATATGATTTAGATTAGGATCTAGATAATTAATGTAATTAGGAATTGACTGAGATTTGATTTGATTGTGATACGATTTGGAGTGATTTAAAACCTCCATATTTATGACTTGTTATTTCACCTATAAATAGCGGTGACCATTGTAATTCATTTCTAAGAGAGTATGAATGTTTTATAGCCCTTTGGGCTTTATTTTAGGGATGTAGGCCAAATGGCTGAACCACATAATTCGTATCTTCTTCTCTCTTCATTTTTAGCCATGTATGAAATTCAACATGGTATCAGAGCAGGTTTCAATCCTGTCTCATTTTGCTTCCACATAGCACGATAGTTATTCCATGTATTTCAATCGTTGGTAACAAACTGATCATGTGTTATGGATTATTCCATATTATAGTGCACGATGTGTTAATTCGAGCATATTTTATCTCATCATGGATCTCTAACAACATCATGAAGTTAAAAGAATTCAAGTTTTTCTTGAAGGCAGATCTTGTATTTCAAGTTCAACACTTCAATTCTAATTTTCCTATTCAAATTGAGGGAAAGTGTTGGAAATCAAGAATGATCTTGAAAATCATATTTGATATTATTTAGATTAGGATCTAGATAACTGATGTAATTAGGGATTGATTGAGATTTGATTTGATTATGATATGATTTGGAGTGATTTCCTCCATATTTATCACTTGTTATTTCACCTATAAATAGCGGTGACCATTGTAATTCATTTCTAAGAGAGTATGAAAGTTTTATAGCCCTTTGGGCATTATTTTGTGGATGTAGACCTAATGACTGAACCACATAATTCGTGTCTTTTTCTCTCTTTATTTTTAGCCATGTATGAAATTCAACATAACTAACAAATTATAGACATCAAATTAATTTTTAATAAAAACAAATAATTTAAATCTTTAAATAATACAATTTGTGAATTATAAAAGTAGTTTTTATACAATCTTAATTATATATCATCATATATAATTATGTATGTGCTGACATTATATTATATATTGGTTAAACATAGTAAATTCCACAATAATTAAGTTATTTACTACATTCTTCTTGTAATGATAGTTAATTGAGAAAATAAAATATTTATTTAATCTTGAAAATTAGATACTAAACAATAACATAAATCGTTTATACTACATTTTCATTTCATTAATTTTATATTTTTATTTTAAAATTGCTTTTGTTTTTCTTTAATTTTTATAGTAGAGCCATAATTATTTTTGTATGAAATTTATAATACATATCCTGTTAAGACCACAACTAAAAGGGAGAAAGATAAATAAATATTAATAGAATCGATGTGTAGTACTGAGCAATAATAATCTTTAATAATTAAAATTTAGTGTAAAAGACACAATGTCCCTTGAACTATTAGTCATGTAACAAATGACCCCGGCCTAAATAATCAATAGTAACACTTACGCACTTAAATCATTTTAATATAACAGAAATTTTCATTTTTTTCTTTTGTTGACTAAAGTATATTTACTTTGTGTATGTTCTTTTTCTTACTTTTTCCCTCATTCTTCCTTGGTATTTTTTTTCTTCTTCTTTTTCTTCAGACTGCATCTAGACATTTTTTTTTTTTTTTGTTAAATAGCATTTAGACAAATTGAAAAATAACTAAATGTGCTAAATTCAAGAGTTATTACGAGGAAAAATAGATAAATAAGATTAATTAGTAATGTTTTAAATCATCTTTCATCTTTGACTGATTTAAGAATGTGAATGTTCTAGGGAGTATGTTGTACTGGGAAAATCTTTGTTGGTCCCGACTTAGTATTTGTCACACATTCCCATATTGGGGGTGGTTTTTCTACATGGGTGGGTGGGAAAAACCATCCCCAACCCACAAAATTTGTGGTGTATACTAGGTCGGCACTGTTTATGCCGGCACCTACATAGAATTACCCTATTGTAATATACTCATAAATCAATTTCCAAACTTTTTTACCTAAAATTTGCTTATGTGCAATTATAAACATGTATACTTAATGTAAAAGAAATATGGGAAGGCTTTCTTTATTTTGATTATATAAAATTTTTAATTATGTATTATAGTGAATATATATCATTTTATTGGTTAAATATTTTTTTACATGTCACTGTAGCCAACCTTTTCCATTTGTATCTTATGGCTTTTCTTTGTTTTTTAGGAGTAAATAATAGTATTTTTATATAAATCAACCTCTATTATTATTTATTCACTAAAGAGTCATAATGTAATAACACTTCTCATTGTTGTTATATTATAGATACTTCAAATAATTTTTTTTTTTACTTTTTAAGTTCAATTAAATACGAATATTGTGGTTAGATCAATGATGGGAAAAAAACTCATGTTTTCTTAATAGTATATAGATTATAGAAAAATATAAATATAGATAGATTTGATTGTATATATTTTATCATTAATCACAATCATAGATAGTTTAAATGACAACCACGTTTAATATATATTAATAAGAATAATAATAAATCGTTTATTAAGCAGTTTGAAAGACATTCATATTATTATATAAGAATATGAATAATAACTCACTTATTAAAATTAATAGTTAAATATTCAGGGTAACTCACTTATTAAAATTAATAATTAAGTATTGAGGGTAAATGTGTTTTTCCAGGATTGGAAGAAACTTTAATGTTCCATACTTTTATATTGATATAGATAGATAGATATAAGAGTCATATTGATGATATAAATAAGGAAAATTATATCAACACTTGAAGTTTAGGCATTTGGCATCCATGCCTCTAATCTTTAAGATATTGGTATGACTCCTCCTTATGTACTTTTGTTATTATATTTATTTGTTAAATACTCAAATATCCCTTAGTTTTTAATAATAAAAAAAGTTTATTTTCACTTATAATTTATTGATCTATTAAAATTATCAAAATATCTTCAAATGCTATAAAGATAATAAAATAAATAATGAGGGGCACATGATAAAAAATTCTGGAAAATATAATTCAAAATATTATCTTGATTAACAGTTAGTTCCTATTTTTCATAAAAATCTTTTTACTTGTGTATCTTAATAATCAAACATTTCTTATTAACCTGTACAAGTTCAATTTTCTCATATATAAAACAACATAAGTATATTATTAAGTACTTAACAATTCTTTATAAATCAAAATTTTTATATACTTAAATGTGCTTTTTCCATAATAAAAATTATAAAATTTATACGAAGGTGCTAATTTAAAAAGTTTATAATCTACTGGAAAAATAGATTAAAAAAAGTGAATGCACCTCTTATACAATAGTGTACCACTATATTTTTCTTCTCAAATAGATATATGAATATTTATTAAGAAAAACAACAATCTATGACTATTTCATAACAATATTGTGTAATTAAATAAAAAGCTAAAGCTAAATGAAAAAAATAACACAACATTATATTTGTTATTTCTTTCAAGATGATGGTCTTAATCGAAAAACAAGGAACACTCATATTACCACAACAAAATTTTAATTCTAAATTTGAATTTGCACTAGACACAATATGCAAAAACAAGAAAAGAAAAAGTATTATTTTTTCTATTGAAGATTTTTCGTAAAAATAAGAATGATGTCACAAATTAAATTTGTATAATTAAAATACTAATATTTTGTATGATATTTTGTGAATTTGAAGAGAATTAAATTTACTATTTTTAACTCATATCTCTTTGATATATAAACTATTAAAACAATTAATAAATTTGATGTTTAGAATAATCGATATATCTCTTTTTAAAAGAATTTAATTTTTTTTATTATGTTATATAATGATACTATTTCATTTTCTGAGGTTTTTTAGTTTTTAACTATAAAATCTAGTGAAAAAGTAGAAAGGGGGAAAAGTAAAAAGCAGGGTGCTTATGCCAATATTTAAAGTTGATGGTGTATGACACCAAATACTTCAAATTCATGGAAGGTAGCTGGAATTTTCCTCATATAAATATATATATAATTATTTATTCACATATATTTTTAAAATTAAGAACAAGAATGTTGATTTCCTTCGACCTTATTCTAACATCGGAGCCATTTGAGACACATACACTTGAGCATGGGCATAGGTTCGGTTAGGTCGAATCAAAATTAAAAACCTACAATTTTTAACAGTTGGATAGGTTTTTAACCAAACAAACCGGAACTTAAAAAACAAACATTATTTGGATTGGTTTGATTTTTTCAATATTTTTTATAATTTCAATTCTTAACCTACTTTTTGATGTTTTTAATATATAATACTTACTAATTATATATAAATAAAAAATAACAATTAATATGTATTATATATTTCAGTTTTCGATTTAATTCATACGGTTCAATTTAATTAATTTTGAACACAGGAATCTAGATTTCACATATGTTCCCACACGTTCTTAAGCGTCATATACAACAATAATCTTGGGCTACTTGGGTATAAATTAGAAGGAAGCACGGCAATCCATATTTCAAATGGTAGCCCCTGTCGGCCCAATTAGGGAGTGGCAAATGGGCAAGTTTAATTGAATTTGAATTGGTTCCAATAAGTTGGTTATTAAATGCGTTGGGTTTTTTTTTTTTTTTTATGGTTTTAAGGTAGAATCAAGCTCAACCCAAAAGAGAACTAAGCCCAACCTAGTTAAAAACCTTGTATTTTGTTTCTTGTATTTTAGATTATTGAAAACAATTTCGGCCTAACTTGAAATATAGTTAGACCCAACTTAGAACCAAGTTGGAGGCTTGGAGCCAATTAGGAACCAAATAAAATTTCTTAGGAACCAATCCAATCAAAACCAGATTAATTGGGTTGGAATCATGGTTTATGATCCATTTTGTCACCCCTAGGCCCTATATATATATATATATGTATATATATATGCAATCCAGATTTCAAATGGTAGTCATGGTATATATAAATTGCAAATCTTTTAAGACTTGAGCTCTTCTAACAATTCAAAATTTCTTAAACAACACCGTGTTCAAATAGAAGAAACAAGTCTTACGAAAAATTCTACAACAGCGGAATAGAAAAACGTAAACCCAGGAATTGCTTCCTCTGGAGTTGCCATCTTTCTGATGCGTCAAAACTCACGATTATTCGAATCAATTAGATGGTCTTTGGCATGCAGAAAATAGCTGGCAGCTGATAAAAGCCATAACCAAAGATGTGAAAAGCTCAAACCCTACTACCTTCGGAAAATGCCATCCTAAACCCTGTCTCAGATAGCTGCAAGAATCACGAGGATTGAATAAATTTGTCGACTATTACATTACTTTCTAAAATATAGATAAAAGTATCCTATATAAACAATACCTGGTGATTGAAGGCATTGTTGCCACAATCCCTGCACAAACGTATATAACTGGAATCAATGTCTTGGGTTTGTTTTTCCTAAGCCACATCAAAGAGCCCAAGGCAGCCAGTGATATACTCAACACCTGATATATAATCAGAATAAATTCATGAAACTAGAAGAAAAAAGATATCCTTCTGTATTAAATGTTCAAAAATGAAATTACTAGAATAAATCAACATGAAAGAAATAATGTCATACCAAATTAGCATTTGCTTCGAGACCCTGCAAAACGTAGTCCCAGGTAAATTCTAAGCCTCTAGCACCCACCCAAAGGGGTGCCAATCTATGGAGGACAGAATCAGCAAAAGCCCAACCTGCCAAGTGTGAAAATGCAAACTTAATGCCAAATGGTAAAAAATGTAGTTCAATAACAGAAACTTTATGGCCAATAGAAGAAAGATGAAGCAGCATTTTGACTTAAACATCAATGACTACCATTGTGCAAGCTTTGCACAAACTAGAAAATCATGTTTACACATTCTCTGCCAGGTAATATAGAGTATACCAAATTAACAGTTCATATTATGAAATAAGGATGATACATAACTTGTAAGACACAAGCGAAAGATTTTATAAATGGTGAAATTTCTAATCCTTTTATTTAAAACCATTTTACAGATGGTGAAATGCATTAACTCATACAATGAAACCCATTACCCATACAGCGTATTTGGTAACAAATTTGTACCACGGTGTTGTATCATATACCACAGCTATAAAAATAGATTAAAGGCGGCATGAGGAATGATTGAAAGCATGTTATCTATTGATATCTATATAACTTTGTATTCGGAAGTGAGCACTGATCTTTGTTATAGCTAGATATGTATGTGAAGATAGTGGACGTCACTTCTTAACATTAATGTGCCAAAAGTACAACATATAACACATCAGCTCATAGCTAATAAAGCGCACGAACAACAAAAGATGGAACGACATTGCACTCCACTTAAATCAAGTCTCCTCAAAATAACTCAGAAATTATAACAATACTTACGTGTGAAAAATTGAAGCACTGCTCAGATTAAAAAAGAATATTACTTGTAGCCCTACATCTTGAGGATGAATCACAAAGGAAGTTAAGAGGAGAGGGAGTAACACTCACCAAGTCCAACGGCCTGGAATTTGTGATTTTGCGAGATGTTCCTGTGCGCTAACTGTGTCAAAGCAAAATAAAGTCCGGCAACATCTATGAACCCAATCAAAGCTTTCAGTGCTTCCTGGGAAAATGGACCAAAAGCGTTTTAGAAGCGCTTGAATACTTATAATTTTTCTGAAATGAAGTGTATAACCAAATCATCCTTATTCATGATCTATAAGTGTACCCAATGAATACATATGTCAAACTAATAAAGCCAACATAAGGCCAGCAATCGAACATCTTAAACTTCCATAAAAAATAATAACACCAACCAGAAGGAGAAAATAGCACTGAAAGTTGCAAAAAAGAAAAGAATTCCAGATAGAGCATGCGCCCAATTATTTCAATTCTTGACACAAATTGACACCATCCCATGATATCTGAGTCCAACAAAAATTGTAGTCATCGTATGATGAATCAACATATAAGAGGTGTAGATAAATTTGCAGATATATTCTTTAGAACATATGTGTTTCCAACATTAATGTTCTACTAAACATTTGCATCCTTTGCACGGACTACATTCAATACTATAAAGTAATTAAATCAATTATTACCATAAGGGACTTAAATCCTATTACAACACTTCATGGCCCACGATAAGAAAGTCATTATTCATGTACATGTATGAAGGTGTTGCCAATAAAATGGAATGTAAGGAATACCTGATACGGATCAAAACTGTCACTGTCAGACACCTTAAGAAAAGTTGCAAGACAAACAAGCTGCAAGGAAAACTCATGTATAAGGATTCATGGCAATGATAAAAAATCATTTTTGAAAAATTCAATATATTTGACAGCAATGACCAACCTTAACTAGAGCCGTTATGAGATAAACAACAGCTGTTCTAATGGAAGTGCCAAGGGTATCATATTCGGATCTGGCAAAGAAAACAAGTCAAAACAACAACCATCTCTCAGTTTCTCAATGAACCTCAAAATTCAAGTAATCACCTCAGCAACAAAATTTATATAACTTGTCATAGAAAACAATATATCATAAATCAGAATTTTTTCTACGGGTTGACAACACATGGTATTTCTAGTCACTGCATAATAGAAACTGAATTATATGTGAGCTACATTTTTGGCCCTGATTATGTAACCTAATAGTGACAGAACTAAAGAACTCAGAATTCCAACAATTAAAATCAAACAGTTAAAAGTTTTTGCGATTACATTCATATGATGCACAATATCAAGAATCATTCATATTTTTACAAACCCATCTAGTTGAAACGATTTACTTCAACCACTTTGACAATCCAGTCACAACCTTTATATTCGATTAAATTAATCTCCAAGTTCATTATAAGAATCTTTGAGCAACAGCATGTCACTTCAATATAAACACACTTAGCCTGTACAATTAGAAAACATAATCGCAGACAAATAGAATCTACGATAAACTAAGAAATCATAAACACAAGAACCCAAAAATTCAACTTTCAGCGGTAATTAGAGTAAATATTTTGTTAAATACTAAGAGATCCAACGCAAATACCACAGAATTAAGATACAAAAACAAAAATCATCCAAAAAAAAGAAGGGCAAAATTGAAGAAGCTTACAAAGGGGTGGCAGAGTAATAAATGGCGTGAGGGCCAAAGGTAAGAATTGCACAGTTGAAGAAATGAAATATAGTCATTGTTTGTTCGTTTGTTCCAGAGAGAGAGAGAGAGATCTAAACAAAATTTTGGCAATGGAATTTCTGCAGAATGCAGGATAGTAATTGGATTTGGACTATAATTGAGAATTAATTAATTGATTTAATCTCTGGGCTTTTGAATTAATTACAAATACTAATGGCCCAAATAATTCAGTTTTATGTTTTCTTCTTCTGGCCCAATCTTTTGAGACTAATGGCCCAACTCTAATATTTTTCTAGTATTCGTAAAAAATCAATTGCTTGCCTAATTATCATGCTAACCCTTTAGGAACAAATTAATTCTGATCGTTCTCCTAAATTTTTTTTAAAATTAATTAGTGTGAATTGAAGATGAGTTATAAAAGGATGCAAAATTCTTTTTAACTCAAAATTATCTGATTTGAATGATGAATTTAACATTCGAAACCATAATATATCTCAACGGTGCCAACAGCTTATATTCTTTTTATTAATTTGATTCGTTTTTAGATGGTATAGAAGTATTGAAAATTGGTACAAAATATTCACTAGCTCCATTAACTATTGAAAATAGTTATAGTTAATGGACCCGAGCTACCGACAATATGCATGAATTACTGTGAATGAATATAGTGCCACTAAAATAAGAATTTGTTTGCTCTGTTTGGACTTTGGAGTGCATTTTGCATGGAAAAAGAATGAGGAAATTCTGAATTTGCCTCTTAAATTGCATCACATTTCCCTAAATTATGATTATTTAACATTTAGATCTCTTTATGTCGAATAATTGGTATGGCTTCTTTTTTCAACCTTTTCAATATATTTATCAGTAAAAAGATTAAAATACCCCTCAAAATTGAGTTAAAAATTCAAATTATATAGAATTTGAAAAATATTTAATGTTTGGGAGCAAATAAAGTTGGTCGGACAGCTGAATTTTGTAGTCTTGGTTACGGTTCGCTTTTCATTGAAAGAATGCCTATTAGCCTTCTATATCTCTCTTACTTGATTTGCAGGCTATTATATAAGAGATAATGGCTGCGGCTTTTTCTCGTAAAAAAATAAATCATGTTTATGAATAATTCAAATAGATTCACTAGAATATTCATGTTTATGAAAAATATTTGAATTATATTTAGTATTTTAATATTTTTACCATTTAAATATATAAAATGTTAATATTTTTAAGTGTAAGGTGTATGGATGTCAAATGCTAATTTCGATGCAATTTTTCTTATTATAAGTATAGTAATATGTGGTGGCTCATCTCATGGCTTGGGGTGAGTCGATACGGCGTTCATTCCGCTGATTCCTTCCTTAATTTCTTTTTTGTCTTCTCTTCTGTACTATGTACTCAACACCAATTAAATAGGATCCTATTCTATTTCCTAAGCAACACACACACATGTCTGTAGCTTCTTCAAGCGAATAACTATGTACAAATTATTTATTCGTCTCATTAAAGACCAGGACACAAGGTTCTAAAATTATTCTACCCAAAGAATTATCATCATACACTAGAAAATTGTTTCATTTAAGTTCCATACAAAAAATTTGTTGGGAGAGTCCCAAGAATTGGTGTTAATGATTTACAAATTGTCAGAAATAAATAAGAATTTTAAAGAAATTTCTAAGATGATATAAGAAATTTAAGGTGACGTTCATGAACCCACATTAGTTCGAACCTCTTTTATTCTGGAGTTAATCAACATAATACAATCTAGAGGTTCATATTTGTAGAGTAAAAGACATAATCTATTAAGAAAGTCAAACTAATTTCAATCAAGAAACACGATCATATTTTCTCAATTGTAGCTATGGAAAATACACATTTTACCTTTCCATTTTTTCTTGGATATACATTATTTTACAAAATTCAGGATTTTGTATCCATGTTGTACCTCGACTTAGACAATGAAAAGTAGTGAAGATTATCTATCCAATTAACTACTACATATTCTATTCTAACCATTGGATTATTGACACGTGTACAATTAAAGATCCACTAACAGAATAGATGAGAAACACGTTAAGTCTCACGTAAAGGAAAGAAGTGAAAAAATAGGAAAAGCCCCATTCTCACTCCAGCAACCTTCATCCAAGAAAGGAAACAAGATGATGAAGAAAAAATCGACTCCGATTCACACAATAATTCCACAAAATCAACAAAGAATCGAAAAACCATTCCCAATCGACAATTTCAGAGGAGATTTGTAAATTTTTCAGCAAACAAAGAGGTATTTTAACCCTATTCCAAATTCTAATCGCCGACGGTGAACTCCGGTAAATTTTGAAATAATTGGTAAATTAGTTTCATATTTCAATACAACTCTGCAATTTCAGCCCCAAAAAATCTTTTATGAATGGTTTGATGGATTTGTTGTTCATCTTCTAAATATTTATGTATCTAATGGCAAAATAGTCTTGTATACGTTTGTAAGGTTTTGAAATAATTAATAAATTTTCATTTTTCAACTACATATTCTGCAATTTCGTCCTCCAAAAAACTTGTTATCAAATGGTTTGTTGAATTTGATGTTAATTATGTTAGTAGTTTCTATAAGAACTTGCCGCTTGTTTTGTTTATATATGCTAGCTACTGTAAAAAGATATATTCAAGGTAGCAATTGAATAACTTTTAGAATAGTTGGAGCACCAGTTACGCACACATGATGGATAGCTATGCAAGAGCTTTTTAGATCTGAATGATATATTCAGCTGCCATGCGTTTAGTTGGGTATTACCAAACCGGATTTAGAGTAGGATTTCCCCTGCCCGATTGTAGCATATGGATAACTAGATGGCTATATAATATCTTCTCACAATTTTTTCTTTTTTCCAATTCATCCTTTTCCTTCTTTTAATCACTTGATTATTATTGAGTAGGTACGGAAGTCAATGTGCCGAATCAAGCATGTGCTAACTGAGAGAGCTATTGAAGAACCAGATGCAAGAAAGATCAGCTGAGATGAAAAGGATGATCAATGCTTTATAATTTCCTACTTTTTCTCTTCAGTGTTATTAGGTCAGATGGCTGTTTTGGCAATGCTTTTCTTCAATCTTTCACTGTCTCGTTTTGTCGAAGCATCGCTTGTCCCATATGACGTGTCGCCTTTGTCTTGGGTGCCGAAGAGTAAAAGTAATTTCTTGTTTATGATCTACCTAGTAGACAACTTTTTGTTGGAATTCAACTAAAGACTCTGATTAAAATTTGAAATTGAGAATCATTGTTTGCAAATTGCTAATGATTTAGGTCATATTTGGGAATTATTCATTACTATTATTACATTCATTTTGGTTTTAGATCTTAGCAACATAAATATCATTGACATTTGTTTTATTTCATTTCTTTTCTTAAATGTGGTGGTGAAGAGACCATATAACTGAGCATTAGATAATGCACAGAAAAATTTCACTTCTACAAATCCAAGATTGTATTAAAATAGAATTCCCTTAACACTAAGATTGAGCAGAAGCCAACTGAAATCTGCATAATAAATGATATTGACACACTTTTATTTCTTTATATATTTGTGTAAATTAACCGTACATAGCCAATGTAGCACAATGGAGATAATTGGATCCAAGACAAATTAAATTGTAATTTATCACCCCTACATAATTTGCTAGTAACAAATTATCAAGTAATTAAAAAAAAACTACTAAATTCTTTTGAAAATAACAAACTCAAACATGTTTTCATATTATCACATCTTTTCTACATGAAAATGCATAAAGCCATGCACATTTCCAGTTTACACCTTATAACTTCACTAAGTAAACCTCAATAGTCCAAACTTCCGAACACATTTTCATCTTCACACATACCGTGCGAAAAAATTCCAAACACCTTAAAATAGAAATAGTAGGGACAGATGGCTCAATCTAAAATTGAATAAGTACTAAAAATGGTTATCGCCAAACAAGAACACCAATCTAGAAATACCTCAAATCATATTCACGAGCACAAACAAAAAAATCCAATTAATTCATTTCATAATCATGTCAACAAACCACAATTAATTGAAAAACTATGAACTATGTAAAAATGTCAATATGTTTTAAATACATTAATGTGTATCTTTATTACTTTTCTTGTGTTCGTCTTGATGTGTTGACTTGTTTAGCTGAATCCGCTCTAATCCTCATGGTTTGGCTATTTGTTGCTATTTATGTGTAGAAAATATAATAAATAAATTAGACATGTACCAAAAAGAAAATTTAACTAATTGTTAACTTGCTCAACTATATGTCACCACTTGAAGTAATTATGTCAAGCTCATTTTACTTTGTCCATCTTCTCTTGAGTAGTGAGATAAATTAACTTGTTGTTGGACTACCGGATTGAAGACCTACAAAATGAAATACATCATTATAACGAAAAAAAATCTAAACATATTTTTTCATTTAAAACAATTGGAGTATTTTGAAAAATGTACCTGTGCAAATTGGAATGGTTCCATATGTAACAACAAAGGTCTTTCAACAGGATAAACAGTGCTTGAACTAGACTTATCAACCTGATATTCAGTTTTCTTTGATAAGCGTATCAGAAATATTTTAGATAAAAGTAGAAGAAATATATATACATATATATTGGAGAACCTGTGATAATTGCGATAAGGTGGGTGAAGAACTTGACTCAACAACATCAGGAAAGCTTATACCTTTTTCTCCATTGTTGAAATTCTGTACATGTTTAAAATTTACAATGTAAAAGATAAAATCACCTAAAATAATGAAAAATAGAGTATAAATGGAGAAATTAAATTAGTTTTATGAAAAAATAATTTACCCGATCATAGGTTTTAATGTGCGCGACTGCATCATTCGATGAAGAAACATTGCTTTGACTTAGTTTTGTCCTTATGCTCTTCTCCAATCCACTTATTGATCTTTTTCCAGATTTTCCAAATTTTTTCTCTTTAATTTTCCTTCCTCTTATCAACATTTCTTTAGACGTATTTCCAGCTTCATTCGAGGATTTCTTTTCCACAATATTTTTTGTTCCACGAGTGCTTGTAGTAACAGTTACATTCTCCAAACTTTCATCAATTTCTTCAAGCAATTTTACAATTCGATTCTTCGCAATTTGAAAGGTCTCCGTCGTCAATGCACCTCTTGTCGTAAACTAATTAAAAACCGACAAAAATTCCTTGTAATGAACTCCAATCATCTTCTTTTCGTCGTTCTCGTCCAAAGATTCGACACAACCTCCTAGAGTTTGTGAGTCAACAATAATTTTTTTTGCTTTTCTACTCCATCTCTTCATAATATACATTTCTGAAATTTTTATAATGTTTCTCGAAGAAAACACTTTGAGTGCATGTGAACATAAAATTCCCGTGAACTCAAATTTTTTGCAGCTGCATGAAATATTTCCTTTAGATGAGTCATATGTTACTGTGTGTTGACGATCATTACCTAAAAGAGTGATCTTATGCTCGAAAATCTCTCCAATTTCACCAAATAATTCGATTTTAGCATCATATGACTTTCACAACTCATCTTGAAATAAACTAAAGACCTCGTGTGTATAAACACTAGCAGCATGCTTTAGAATCGCTACGGGAAAAGAAGTCGCTGGTGTAGTATGACTTGCTCTTAGATCTACTTTCAACTCATCATAGCGACGATCATCGATCAATCTATCAAAGTGGTGAAAAAACTGGAGCAAATTATGTTTATTGCTCACATATTTTTTCAAAACACTGTGCATGCTTTCACTTTGTTGAGTCGTTATCAAATTCGCACGAAAAGATTGTCGACCATAAACTAGAGCACATTTTTCTCGTATGCTAAACATCCTTTGAAGCCACTGGTTATTTTGAAGGTCAAATATCTCCAACATTTTTTTCCATGCAGTAAGAAATTCTTCTTCTTCCTCATAATCGTAAATACAAGAACTAAAGTGTTTAGCAAAGTCTGTAAAGAGTGCAAACACATTGCTCAAATGCATCGCTGCATTTGGTAAATGTGCTAAATGCACAAACGAAGATATGTAGTAGGCCATGTTTCTGCCAAAGATTTTGCCATTGCTGCGTCCTGATCTATGAGAATGGTTGTACATTTTTTCCCAGACATTGAGCGAAGGTGTCGAACAACCATTTAAATGTTGATGTTGTTTCATCGTGTAACAACGATGCACCAAAAACGACGGTTTGCTTGTGGTGATTTACCCCAACAAAAAGTGCAAATGGTCGACCATCTTTATTTTTTCGATAAGTTGTATCAAAACAAACAACATCACCGAAATAAGCATAATCTATCATCATCTGTGCATCGGCCCAAAATATGTTAGATATTAAATCATCTTTATCCACTTAAATTGCATATTAGAAATTAGGATCCTTCAATTGTCATTTTTGTAAGTATTCAAGTACTCCAGTATCATCTCTCTGCATTTCTCTAGTTCTTTTTGTATACAAATAATTCTTGTAGTCATCAAAAATAAATCCAACATTTTCTTGCGCACCTGCTTGTTTAGCCATTAATGTAAATCCTACTCTTAGGGTTATTCTTGAACTTTTCATAGCATCTGCTTGTGACGCTAGCATAGAATTAATACTTCTATAAGACCTCAACAAATGGTTTTCATTGGAATAACTAGATCATGTCCATTATGGTAGGCGATAAAACTTACAACTTTATACTTCCCCGTAAAACGACCATCAACTTTCATCATTGCATAACAACCATTTCTAGTCTCTGGACGATGAGATTTGACGCTTACAGCTCTTTTATCTTTTAGTCTATAACCTCGACATGAACAACAAAATGTCCTATCTAAAATCCTCCCATTGCTATCCTTGTGAACATGTGTCTACGAATACTGAATCCAGCTACTCTTGCATATTCATTATAAAAATTATAAGCCGCTTTTTCACTATCAAACTCCATGCCGAATTTAGAAATTTTCTCTTCGATAATGGTTGAGTGACGGTCAGATAAGAGTGGTAATCGATTTTCGAGCTTTTTAGGAGATTCATTTTCCGCACCAACAATAAAATCCAACTTACCACATGGAGTGACATTGTGAATATAAATGTCTCTATCCATTATCAAACTTTAACCCTTTCAAATATAAGAAACATAATATTTAATACAAATAACGGGAAACACTAAAGAGTTTTTTCATTATTCTAGTCCAAACTTAGAAAATAAATCTCCTTAGCAGTAGTTCATTTGACATATTTTTATTCAAAACAGAAAAAATGCAGATTAGAAATGAATCTCATTATGTTTATTCGGCGATTCCAATTGATTTCAACAAACCATTTCAGTGTCGGCGAGTAGAAATTGAATAACTTTGATAACTTTAATCACCCAACTCTTGCTCATTAGAACAATTCTCGACTTAATTGAAAATTCGGTAAAGATGCAAATAGAAAAGGGAAAAACGTACGCATACAAACATAAGACTATTTTGCCATTATATACATAAAATATAGACAAGATGAACAACAAATCCATCAAACCATTCATAACAGATTTTTTTGGGCTGAAATTGCAGAATACATATCAAAATATGAAACTAATTTAAGACTATTTTGCCATTATGTACATAAATATTTAGACAAGATGAGCAACAAATCTATCAAACCATTCATAACGGATTTTTTGGGGCTGAAATTCCAGAGTTGTATTGAAATATGAAATTAATTTACCAATTATTTAAAAATTTATCGGATTTCACCGTCGGCGATTTGAATTTGAGATAGGATTAGAATACCTTTTTGTTTGCTGCAAAATTTTACAAATCTCCTCTGAAATTGTCGATTGAGAATGAGTTTTTCGATTATTCGTTGATTTTGTGGAATTATTGCGTGAATCGGAGTCGATTTTTTCTTCATCATCTTGTTTCCTTTCTTGGATGAAGGTTGCTGCAGTGAGAATGGGGCTTTTCCTATTTTTTCACTTATTTCCTTTACGTGAGACTTAACGGTGTTTCTCATCTATTATGTTAGTGGATCTTTGATTGTACACGTGGCAATAATCCAATGGTTAGAATTAGGGGTGTTCAAACGGTTATAACCGAACCGAACCGAACCGAAAGTTCAGTTAACCGAAAATTCAGTTAGGCAAAAATTGTAATCGTAACCGTACCGATTTGAGTTCGGTTCGGTTACGGTTATAACCGAATCGGTTCGGTTAATTTCGGTTAACCAATCGGTTAACCGAAATCCGGGTAAATTTTTTTTTTTTGCAAGAATTAATTTGAATTTTGGGCTATTTGACCTATTTGAAATTAAGTTTTCACTTGAAATTGGTAAATTAATAAAGTTTTAACTTTCAATTTACCGAAATACATTATCAAAAGCTCATCATGATGCATTTTCACATCTATTTTAAATTTTATTTCCATATAATATGATCATAATTATTTATTTATGTGAGATTAATTAAGTTCTACTTAGGGGAGATTAATTAAGTTGTTATATATTTCAAATTGACCCCCTATATTATGAAATATGTTATATTAGGCCCAAATAAATCGGTTACGGTTCGGTTAGACTAACCGACCCCAAATAACCGAACCGTAACCGAAATTTTTGAAAAAGGTTAACCATAACCGAACCGAAATTATTTAGGTTCGGTTACGGTTAGAACCGATTTAGTCGGTTTTGGTTCGGTTCGGTCTGTTAGTCGATCCGTGCACACCCCTAGTTAGAATAGAATATGTAGTAGTTAATTGGAATAGATAATCTTCACTACTTTTCATTGTCCAAGTCGAGGTACAACATGGATACAAAATCCTGAATTTTGTTAAAATAATGTATATCCAAGAAAAGATGGAAAGATAAAATGTGTATTTTCCATAGCTACAATTGAGAAAATAGAAGAAAATATAATGAATTATGCCATAATGTCCAATCGGTATATATTAAAATTCATTACATTCGTTTTCTTGATAAGTATCAATTTTTTTCTCTTAAAAATATACACATAGCAAATATAATTTAACATTTTTTTTGCTTGACGAGTTAACCATTCAAATAAAAATAAATCCACACTTAACTACAAATCTATAATACCCAGATGAAAAATTCAAGTAATGCTATGGAACACTATAGCAAACATACTGTTTTAATATTCTTTTGTGATTGTGAAAATCTTATTCCAAGTTTACCAATTGTCATTTGTATCATACATATCGTAATTTACGTCTGAGATTAAGTCGACAAAAAAATGAACATATGACTTTGCACCTGTCCCATGTTACTTCCAATTACTTCCTATTTTTGTTGGGATCGAATAGCCCCACAAGTGAAACCTCGCAGCGGTAGTAACAGTTTAAAATTTTTCGAGTTCCACTCAATAGCTAGTATATGCTAAATTGAATTAAAGCGTGAAAACAAAAAGATAAATACAAATTGTACCTTTTTGCTTTCCTTAGGTATCGATTTCTATCTACGGTCTTTCTCGTATTCCCACGATCATCGAAATCGCCGGTTCAAATCCTACAACACTTTTCAGCCTGTGTGATCAACTAAGGTCTTGAGCACCCCAAATGTTGTGCCTCTAAGCGTTATATACACACCTTGAACGTTTCCCTCACTAATAACAATCGTGCTAGCGATTCGTAATTACGACTATGTATAGGATCATATGTAATTGATGAAATATGATATCTTTGAACTTGAAGAATATGAGAGTTACAAATACTAAGGATAAACCCTAAGAATTTTGGGGGATCTGTATTTCTCATTCGAATCATATATCGAATAGAATGAATTGTGTAGTTTTATGCATCACGTATATCGCATGAACGATTTCTACACATTCATAATCACTCTCATATGTTTAAGATCATTCTCTCATGAAGACATATATATATAACATATATATATAACATATATATATAATATATATATATATATCCATATATATATATGGAGGCACGAAACAATTAAGGTTAGGAAAACCCTAATTTTCGTCCATGAGACAAATCCTAGTAGAAAAGGGATTCTAGGAATTCTAATCCTATTATACTAGTGTCTAATGTCTTTCATATGTATCTTAGAATGAATTGTGTAGTTTTATGCATCACGTATATCGCATGAACGATTTCTACACATTCATAATCACTCTCATATGTTTAAGATCATTCTCTCATGAAGACATATATATATCCATATATATATATGGAGGCACGAAACAATTAAGGTTAGGAAAACCCTAATTTTCGTCCATGAGACAAATCCTAGTAGAAAAGGGATTCTAGGAATTCTAATCCTATTATACTAGTGTCTAATGTCTTTCATATGTATCTACATATCAAATCCCCTTATTTTAGGAACTAATTCCTTAAATCTGAGATTCTATAATGCAATAAATTTCCACCAAAATCCAAAGGTTACTTTCCTAATTAAATTGTCTTCTAACAATTTTATTTCAACCCATTAATTAATTATATTAATCTCCAAAACTAATTAAATTAATTAACTCTCAATATTTATTAATTGAGCTTTCATTAATAAATCCCTTGGGCCTAGCCCATTAATTACTCAATCACCAATCAATTAAAAAGTCTAATTTAATTAATTCAAACCCAAGACTTAATTAATTAATTTATTCCATCATCAATCAATATCCAATATTAATTCATATAAGGCCCAATTCGAAATTGGCCATCATCGTACATATAACCGGGAAACTTATTCAAGTTTGTGTGTGACCCCTTAGATTCATTCGAAAGCTAGTAGTGAGACCATTTCCCAAACGACTCGGTAACAATTAACCAATCATTACCTCAATTAATCATTAATCATTACGCTAAATAATTAATCTTGGTCATGAATTAACCATCAATTAATTCACGACTCTCAGAGATTGAGTTTGATGTCTAGAAACGTCGACTCAACCCCTAGATTCAAATGATTATAACAGACCTCTTCTGATCACGATCGTAGCATGTGTCTCATCCTTCTGTCAAATCTCTCGATTAAATCTAGGATTTGATTACCAGTCAAAATCCCACTAATTCAATCATATGTCTATGTCAATTGGCGAATGACGAATTATGTCAACTGAACAAGGATCACACACCTTCTTATTGACTTGCTCTGGCCGAAGACTTTCAGTCAAGTCATTCCTAAGACAACATAGGAGATTCACTAATCAAATTATTAGAGACAGATCCCATCTTGGAACCGCCTACCAAATCACATGACCAGACTACACCCAAAATATCTCATTGTGTGATTATCCATGTAATCATGAACTAGATCAAAGTGTCGTGGGTCATGCATTTGAACAGCCATGATCCTTCAAGTCATGAGGATCATCACAAGCCTACATGACTGTGGAATTTCTTATTCGACACGTCCACCAATATGAATTTTCACTGGGGTTGCTCAATTCACCACCTGCGATGTGAACCTTTATACGTTGCATAGGTTTCCAACCAATACCCAAGGAATAAGCTACAATCCTCTGAGGAAATGCAACATACAAGCAAGTCTTAACGAGTCATTGATATCCCTATCTCAATGACTCTATGACTTGGAACGCTTTTAGGATTACAGCCGTTCGAGTATATCCCATGATCACCATCCAATGTGTGACCGTACCCAAAGCTCTATATAACCCAAGGGATTTTATTACATATATGTAAAGACATACGATATATAATAAAGAGGATGTCATATAATAAATAACGATTTAAACAAAACTGTTCTCGTAGTGTTGCTAAGTATTTGGCAACCAATTGGCTTGTCGGGCACCCAGCACTAATATTTTTCCCATTGTCCTTTTGGATACTTTTGCAGTCCATATAAATATTTAGCAATTAATTGAAAGAAAGCAATACAAAAAGCATCTCTATTCCCTGCCTTTTGGCTAACCCAATCTTGTATGAAAAATTTGTTAAGTTTCAATTGAAAGATTTGATCCCTTAAGAGCTCTTTGAGATAATTGTCTCATGAAAGTGTATGGATTGAGTTGAATCAAATTGATGAGGTTATGTTTAAGGTTATTTTGATTTTCATTAAGAATGAAATATAATGTTTTTGCTTGGTTAAGATAACTGAACTTAAATGAGCTTAATCAATTAGAATTTAACTCCAACTTGAACAGTCCTACTCTCTTTACTCATATTTGACGTTTTTTTAACTAATCAATTTGAACTCTATCTAATACTTTTTTTTGGAAATTTAGTTTGTTGGTCAATGGGCAAGATTTAAATGACCTTTTCCTATGATCAATCTTGAATTATGTAGTTAATTATTTTCTTCTGATCAGTCCTAATGATTTTTACTTCAACTATGTTAATTACGTTATTGGAGACACTATTTCGCACATATATAGTTACTATTAACTGAAATGAAATGTAAAAAAAAAGGTTTTTTCTAAATAATGCTACCCAAAAAATAAGAAATATTAAAACACTTCATCCTCGCATCAAAACACTTCCCTTTACAAAGTTTCCCGATTTTTATTTTTTTTCAGAATAGTCAACCAAACAGGATTTCAACATTATTTATACTGCAAAATTGTTTTGATAAAACTGTTCTTCAAAACTATTTTGCAAAACTTCAAAAACAAAAACAATCCAAACAGACCCTAAGATTCCCATTTAATCAAATTATAACTTTAGGACGAAATGAGAATATTAAAAAGGTTATAATAAACAAGTGGGAAGAGGTTGAAATTTTCTCATTTCCCGGAGAATCTAGAGCGCATCAGGCGCTGACCAGTGCCTTTGGAAAACTATTTATTAATTTAATTTAATTTAACCATTTGCTTCTTCTCATCTTGTTCCTTTCTCTGATCCGATCCTTTATGAAAACAAACAAGTTCAATGCCATGGGGAACTGTAACTTACTTTATATTTTAGTTTAATAATTGAGTTGGGATCTGCTAAGGCTAGATGCACCATATTTGATCACAATCTTGGATGGGCCTACACAAATTATACGTTGGATGATATTTTAATTGAATGTTTTAGATAAGCACAATTATTGTTTGGAAAATTGATTTTTTTTCCTCTAATAACTTCACTCAAAGTTTAATTTTTATATCATTCAATATAAACTTTCATATTTAGTCTCATAAGTTTAAATTATTTTATATATAATCACATTCTTAAATACTTGATGATCAACTACGTCAGTCAATATTTTGATCAGACTTTTTTAGGAAATTTTGTCTAAAAACATGTGTCATTGAGAAGAAATATTATAATATTGAATATAATTTGTGTGAGTGTATTCATGTATGAGCTCTTAAAAAAATAAATTAAAATATTGGCTATAATTTACTTTTTAGTTCGACTACACCAAATTTAGATTAGAACTATTGAAACAATAATGACATGTATGATAAATTATGTTAGTTATATGCTTTGTTGTTTAAACATATATTGTAGAATTGGGTTTTATTTATATTATTTGGGTGAAACAATCAATGACAAAATAAGTGCCATGACGATTAAATTGATAAAATGCACCTCAAAGTCTCAAACGTGACTTGCTTCATTTTCAAACTAAAATTGTAGCAAATGTATATATAATGGATAGGGGTCAACTTGTGGTTATAGAAATATAATGGTTACTAAAAATAATATAATAAAAAAATTCAGATACAAGGTGGTGTATAAAGACCGGGTGCAGGCAAAATTATAGGAGGAATGATGAGAAGTAAGAAGAAAGAGAAGAATATGATGAAAATAAGTCACGTGAGTTCACCATGTTGACGCCGAGGAATGTGGTTGATTTTACAAATATCGACGAGGTTTTGGGAGGGGCTCAACAGGGCCAAGATTAAAGAATATTTGGACACGGGGTGAAGGAATATTGGTATTGCATACACAAATACAATAAGTCTCCTCATTTTACGACTATTCCTCAACTACTCCCACACACTCTTTCACCACGTTACCCCCCTTTAAAATTTATTTATTTCCTTGTCATTTTGCTAAGATTTGCAAATTCAATATCCCAAATTGGTCAAATGTTTTAAGAATATATATTTATAAATTATAAATATATAACAAAAATGGACCATATATATAATGCGAGATTATGGAATTTAGAGGAAATTATTTACACAAGGGTTGAGTAATTCACTATATATACAATGTGAGATTACGGAATTTAGAGAATGTTATTTACTGAAGGCTGATTAATTCAGTAACCCTAGTCGTATCGTGATGAGAAATTTAAAATCCTTGCCTTGTTGCTATGAAAACTACAAATAACCCCTATGATTGACTGATTATCAATCAAATTTAATGGAGTTTTCTAAGTTACTCTTTTATTCTCGACTTAAAGCTATATAAAAGAGTAAGTTATTGTTTTGGTTATCGAATTAAAGCTATATAAAATAGTTAACAATAAAAATTTCTTAAATTATTACAATGAGAAAAGGTTATATGAGATCTAACATTGTATTTCTCTTTTTAAGTATGGGAACCAAGTCATCCATTTTTAATATGGAAATGACAAATTAGCCCCTATTATCATTTATCAATGGACGTTAACCATAATAACCCCCTATTAGTATGCTTAGATTTGAAAAGGGAAAAAAAACCACACTATTTGGAATCATCTCTAAGATATAGGGAAAATTTCAAAATTCATACCATAGGATAGGCCGAATTCAGTTTTCATACCACGGTTTAGACCTGTAACACATTTGGTACCAAATAAAAATTTTTTAAACAATTTTGGTACTCCCATTAGTTACTAACGGTCAAACTCACGGGTACGTTAGTTTCTGCCATTTAATGTCTCTAAAAATGACATTTCGGTCCTTGTAACCTGAATTATTACAATATAACCCCAAATCTTTAACAATTAGTATCTTTTTCCCCCAACTTTTTATTCTCAATGGCCTATAAACTTCTCTGAAGGTCTCTGAAGGTGCTGTCGTCGGTATATTCGCCGGAGATGTTGGAACAACTGGAACGTTGATCCATTCCAATTGAGACGTCGGGATAAGATCTCCGATCAGCGGAATATTCCAACTGAAGACCGAAGATTCCGCCAGCTGAATAAAACGTAATCTGAAACTCGAACGCCATACACCATTACTCCAAATACACTCGCGTTGTTGAATAAAATGACGTTGTTTTGTGTCTTTCCGATTAGGACCGAGTAGTGAGGTAGGAGAGTGTCGAGGAAAGGCGAGATTAGATTTTGCAGATCTGAGAACGTGTGGCGGCAGTTGACAATAACGTGGTACTGGAGAGTCGCACGACATGTCGAGCGCGAAGAGCAGAGAATCCTTCGACGCGAAGAGCAGAGAATCCTTCGGCGCGAAGAGAGTGAAGTATGACGTGGATGCATCGGCGGTGGTGTTGAGGAGGTGGTATTGGAGATCGGAGTTGGCGATGGCGTTGGTGAAGAGTGAAGATGTTCTTTTCCTAACGGGCACGTGACTCGCACGTGAGTTTGACCGTTAGTCAACTAACAGGAGTACCAAAATTGGTAAAAAAAATCTTATTTGGTACCAAATGTGTATAGGTCTAAACTGTGGTATCAAAACTGGATTCGGCTTACCCTATGGTATGAATTTTGAAATTTTCCCCAAGATATATGGTTGAGATGGTGACTAATTGCGTGGTTTCATCACCACAAACATTTGAATTTGACAGTTTTGTTTCATTTTGTCATATTTCAAGTGTTCGATCAATCATTATTTGATGAGTTACAAATAAGAAATATACATAAATTTATCAACCAAACTTTTTCTTATGTGTTTGACTCAACAAGAAATTGCTCATATTAAAAATTAAAAAACTATTTCCATATATAATACATAAAGATTAAGAGCAAATTTAACAATATCTTGTCGTTCACCTATTCTACAACCAAATAAATCACATCACTTATATAATACAATCTAAATATAATAATAATTTAATTTGTTGATCCATCAAAAAAATATAAAAAAAAATCCACATATATCAAAAATCCCTCTAACACAGTTTATTCTCCAGTCCACGCGTACATTTCTCAATACTATACTACTACAAACTACGTAACCTTTTGGCCATAGCCATTACCACGTGTACAGCTAGATGTTCATATATCAACGTGCACACTGAAAGCCTATTTCAGAGTTTAACACAATTGTGCTTCTCTCTTTTTTATCATCCACTTTTTTTTAATAAACAATTTAATTCAAATTTGCACTTCATTTTTAGATATTTAATAGATTTATTAACTTCTAAGATACGATGTAAAGGGAATATTAACCAATTGTTTTAATCGTTGCTAGTTGACTAGAAATGCACATATAATTAGTAACTACACTTTCACTATATAAGTTTGGGACAAATATTTGATGAATTATTGGATATTCAACTATAAAATGTCAAAATATGAGCTATTTCTAAAAGGAAGTCCATAATTTCTTTTGTTTATTTCAAAAAACATTTCTTTTCAATCTTATCAACTCTACAAAATATTAAATATGATGTGTTACAAAAATTAGATCTCCAAATAAAAACACATAAATATATAATTAATATCTAATAAAAATAAAATTAGAATTAAATTATGGAAAGTATAATGGTTGATGAACATACATGAATTAGAAATAGGATTTAATCCAAATTCCAATATTCCACGTAAATAACTACTCCTTTTGTGCTTCCTCGAAAACCAAAACCATTCTTCCTCTGCAAAAAAAACCTCCATTAATATCTGCAACCTCTATTCAGAAAGCCAGCTAAACAATCATATATAGAAACCCATTTTCTTTCTGAAAAAAAGTCTGATGCTTCTACATCAATAAATACACATTACTTTCTAAATAACATTTCACTTTCCAATGAACTCTTTTTACAAATATTCCTCTTTTTCAAGCATTTTTTACAGCTAGTTTCTGAAGCTCCTTTAATTTAATGTCATATTTTAACTTCTAAAAGCCTATAATCCCTCATGCAAATCATAAGGCACTCATGATATAATCACAACTTTTCAGTCTACTTATTTCATTTCTCTCTTCCCAAAGCTCACAACCCTTTTTCCCCTATCTCTCAATACTTGTATATTTATTGGGCTCTTTTACTCAACTCTTCACAAAAAACATGTATTTTAACTCATCATCAAACCAAATGATCATGGAAAATGATCTTTCTTTACAGATTAGTCCACCTTCATTAACAAAAATGTATCACAATGATCTTAGCTCGACTAATTCCACAAGCAGTGGGAGTGATTTAAGCCATGAAAATGGGGTTTTGAATGCAGAAAAGAGTTTTCTTAGTACTTATAATTATTCACTTGTTGAGCCCAGTTTGAGTCTAGGGTTTGATATAAACAGTAGATTAAATAACCCTATGCCTGTTCATATGCCAAGACATAATTATCATCCTCAGATGTATGTGGGGAGGGATTTTAAGAGAAGTTCAAGAATGATGAATGGTAATAATAATGTTAGAAGAAGTGTCCGAGCTCCAAGAATGAGATGGACTTCAACTCTTCATGCCCATTTTGTTCACGCTGTTCAGCTTCTTGGTGGCCATGAAAGTATGTATAAATATATAATTTTACTTTTTCACTTTTCAATTTGGAAAATGATTTAATTTCTATATATGTTTCTGGGGTAAAATGGGTGACAAAATACTGTCTGTATGTTATTTTCTTGATCAATGTTGTAGCTAGGATTGAAAAATGATATTGTCTTCTCATTTTTCAATTTGGAAGGGTGTTTATTTAATATATTTATATTTTTTTTTTTGGGGTAAATTTTGTTTTGTTGATAAATTAAATATTTACAGGAGCAACACCAAAATCAGTACTGGAGTTGATGAATGTGAAAGATCTAACCCTAGCTCACGTGAAGAGTCACTTGCAGGTGGGCTTAATTCTGATGATTTAATTTAGAATCAATTGTATCATTGAAATAGAAGTACATCATTTCATGGCATTTTCCTATATCCTTTTCGTACTTTCTTGTTGTTTATAATGATAAGTGCTTACAAAGAGGGTTAGGACAAAAGGGCATCTTCATTACAAAAGTGTAATAATCTAAGCATTGCGGATTTATTTGTAATAATTTTTTTTTTTTTTTTCCTTGTGGGTATTCATCAGATGTATAGAACAGTACAGAGCACTGATCACAAAGGAACAGGTAATTTTTGAATTTTTTTTCTTCTAAAGGTCCCATTTTTTTATCCCACTTCCACTGTTCTCTTTGTTTGTATATATATGTACTTGGTTTTTCATCAATTAGAAAAGGTAAAAAAGTGTATAATAAAATATAGTTTTCGTATACATTATTTAAAACTTGTGAATACGTTTATTTGTTGTAATGGGAGTAAATACTTTTAATTTTATGATTTAAAAAAAAATCCCAACTTATTCTTCGTTTTTGGTTAAAACAATAATTCACTAGATTGGAATAGAATAAACAAAATCATTATTTTTCTGAATATCATGAATTGATGACTTATTTGTGTGTGTGATAAAGAAAACATGATTTTTCTCCATATGAATCATGAATAATCATATATATGATATATATTTTGCAGGTTGTCAAGGGCAAATAGATATTGGGTTGAAATTATATAGGACAGGATCAGATGAATATGATGATAATAAGTTTACCCCATTAGAAGCTCCACCACCATCTACATCATCATTACAACCAAACAGCAGATTACAAGATGGTCACAGGTTAGTGCACTATATATTCTCTCATCATTTTAAGAAGAATTTATCGACTTACTATATAATATTATTTTAGATGTCTCTGGTATTGTACAAAATCCATAGTACAATAAAATATATTGTACATTTTTATAAACTTAAAATAGAAAACAGACATTCAAAAATAAAATTTGGTGGAATTTGAACTAATTATATGTCAAATAGAACCATGTAATTTATATGCAATTTTGAAACATCTCACATTCATTAGATGTTTCGTGGGACAGATCTCAAGGTACTTTAAAAAGTCAAAGAGGTGGTTCAAATCTTAATAATGTTGTAATAAAACATGTTTAGGGTGCGATTTGGTTCAAATTCAAATATGTTAACAAAATACATTTGTCTCAATGCAAGTATTTGCTGGACTTGTTGACTTCATTGCATGGACAACTAAAGAAAAGGCCATCAAAGACATCAGTATTACTACAAGTATAAACAAAACAAAACAAATAGACTGTCTAAACTTTTTATATTATTTCAAATTATATATGGTTCTCTAGCTATATCTTTTTTATTTTATAATATGAAATAGATTGGATCCTGTTTGAGAACGATCTAAAAGTGACTTGCATTCGGAGATTCTATATATAGCGAATAGTTTTTACATTTATTTACATTATCCTAATTTAATTTTCTTCAATTTATAATTTTCTTGATTCCGCTAATAATACAACTTTTTCCACAATACTTTAGAATTATTGTTTGTACGTTACATATGTTCTCTAACCCCTCTTAATTTTTTTTATTTTAATTTTCACAAAAAGCAGATGTTCATGGCCATCTTCTCCAGACAACCTTGTATCTAGCCCCTCAAGTCAACTAGATTTATCGAATAATATTCAATCGGGAGTTCATGTAACCAAGGTATAATTACTCAATATTAATTATTTTCATGATATATATGCATATATATATATATATATTACATACTAATGATCATGTGATGTATAAATTTAATGAATGGACTTTTTTATGTTTTTCTTTTTTGGCTTTTATTTAATATAGGAAGATGGAGTTCAGGCAGCTAAAAAAATGTCTTTGGAAAGGGAAGACTATTTACAAGGTTTTAATAGCTTGTCTTGTCCAGAAATGCTGGTTGATCTAGAATTTAGCCTAGGAAGGCCAAGCTGGCAAATAGACCACTCTAAATCCTCTCTCCTTAGGAGTTAGAACAGACTTAAATTATTTATTGAGTATAGGGAGAAAATTTGTATTTTTTTGGATTTAATTTTCCCACTTTTGTATTTTTAAGAAGCAGAATTCAATTTTTTTTGCAATAATCTATATAGTGGCATGGGTCTATTTAATGGTTTATTTGCAGAATTTATTCAAAAAAATTAAAATAATATTATTATGTTTCACTAGAAAGTAACAGTATCTAATTGAACACTCCAGTGAAAGTGTGTTAAATCACTAAATGACATGTATAAAAATTACAGATAAGAACTATATGTATTATGTATCGTGAATTAACTTTTCACTATAATTCATTATTGAGATACCTACGAAAGAAGATTCTGATATATAGCCTATAGGAGGAACTAAATATATTATATGAATCAAAGAATGGGCCTTCAGCTTGCATATTCGGTATTCCAATCCTTATTGGGCCAAATTGCTCCCTTTAGCCAATTTTTTTAATGAATACAGCCCAAATATGAGTTAAATACTAAAAAGCGTAAATTCATTTATGCAGAGTGTAAAACATTTCTCATTTACTATTAAATATTAATTTATTGTCTTATCTTACTATATTACCCATTTTAATTGTTTTTTTTTTTTTTTTGGTTTAACCACTGGTATCCGCGCAACATGCGACTAATCCAGTCGAGCCGGGTAGGACCACAAAGGGCGGCAAAGCTCTCCCTCCCAAATATTCAACACATCTGCATTCCCAAGACTATTCTTTCGCCTTTTACCCATTTTAATTAAATAACTTATAAATGATTTATTTTCACTCTATAACTGTTGCTATTTAAGAAAAAATATTGTATACATTGGTAATAAACAATAGCCATAAACTAAATCAAAATCATGTTTCATTTTAAAAGGTAATATTGTTAGTTGTCTTTTATTTTATGAAAAGAGTATTTTTGGGAGACTATATGTTTTCAATAAATCATTCGAAAAGTTAAACTAAACATACTTTTTGAGACGGAGGGAGTATTATAAATTGGTTTTGACCAACAAATTAATAACAAAAATAATAATGCAATCATTAATGCATAATGTATTCATTATCATAGAATTCTATCTCCTTTAGGAGTTATTTAATTTAATTAGTACATCTTTATATAGCTCTTATTCAGAAATAGGCAGACAATCCTTGAGCACAGTCCATACTTATTTATTACAACTAGTTAAAACTGATTTGATATTTAGGTTGTCCATTTGATAAAAAGATCCCAAAGTTCCTCTCAATTTCAGGATCCTTTCGATCTTCATCAAGCATAGAGAAAAGATACGTCTCTATAGCACGTCCAGGTCTTTTCGGGGTCCCATCTCTCACACGTTGAAGCAAATTAGTGTTATAAACCCTCGAATTCTCAACAGACGCCGCAGATGATCCAGCTGATGGCCACCCACTCTCCGACACCACAATCTCCACATTCGACCCACCACTCTTCTCCAATGCAGCATACACGGAATCCAATATAGCATAGAAAAGATTCTGATACCTAATTCCACCTTCAACCACGATTCCTTCAGATGTAAAAAGCGAGTACTCAAGGCCAATTGCTGGATTGTCAACATAAGCAAAATATGGGTATATATTGACGAGTAAAGGGGCGCCTGTTCTTGATAAAAAGGCGATGATTGGATTGATGTAGTCGATAACTTGGGGACTAAAAACCCCATTTGCTGGCGGATAGGGATTTTCTACAACACGTGTGTCAATAGCAGTTGAAACCCTGATTTGGTCTCCAAGACCAGCTGCAGAAATGGCAGTATATATATTTTGAAGGGCTGGTAGGACAAAATTGACATACTGAGATGTCTCTGGTCTTAAAGAGCTGACTTCATTTCCGACAGCAATGTACCTGAATCTGACATTGGGATAGTTTCTTACATTGTTTTGGACCCATGCGTTTGCATTGTCTTGGTTAGAAGCAAGGCTTTGGAGGTCGGAGTTTGGAACGCCAAGGAGTAGCTCAATGTTGGAGCCACTTAGGGCTTGGAGAGTGGTTTGATCGGGATCGTAGATTCTCATTCTTCGGATGTTGTTTTGATTGTATAGAGATACAACTTGTGATGGATTAGATGGCAATCCGTTGCCATTTCTACCGTAGCAAACGCCTGATTGAGCCACTGCATGCATTTTGATCAACATAATTAAGAATTAAAAGAAAAAACTCGAAACGTTTTCTCTATGAATGGATTATATTGTAGCTAATCATTGGATTATAAATACATGCATCGATTGGCATAAATGATTATGAATTTGTGATTGTGATTGCTTAATTCATTTCATAAAATAAATGAAAGACCTGTGGAATCCAGAATAGCCATTATGAGCAGCCCCAGAAGGGGCATTGAAGAAATGAAGTGATTTCCTGTACCAGCCATGGAGAAAGAAAAATAAGCTGTGATGAATCATTTCAGACCCAAAAAGCTTCCTTTTTATAGAGGCTTTGATGTTTAATCGAGAGTACAAAACGGGGTTGAAATTAGAATTTTGAGCTTATAATTTTGTATGTAGTGTGGAAAAAAGGGGCAAATAAACAAATTGGAAGAAGACCAAGAAATTATAGCTATAAGGTATTCTTTTGGACATGTGCAAATAATGTTTAAAAAGTCATCCTAAAAGCAATAACTAACTTCAAATACAGATACAAATGAAAAAAAAATTCTTTATGTTTTTTAATAAAATTTCCTAACATAATTGTGTTCTTTGTAAGCATATATATATTTTCACAGATGTGAAGTTTTATTTTTGCTTTTATCTAACTTTTCGGGAATTGATTATACAAAAACTGGCTTTGTTAATTATGTTTATAAAAGATTATTTACTAGTACTTATAATCTGGAATTACTGGATATTGAATATTTGCTAAAAGTGGATAATAATAGATAGTAATCTAATGCTATAGATATAGTTTTTGTCTAACACATTGAGTAGTACACATTGATAGTCATAATTTTTTCAAAATATTTGTCTAGAACAAATCTGTAGTAAATTTTAATAAATCTGAAGTTTAGGGTTAGATCTCCCCATTATTGTGTAATTACAAAAAATTCCTGATTTTTTGAAACTTACATAAAGTTCATCTTATGTTAAGAGCATTTCTTACTACTACAACCCATGCGAATAAAAAAAGTAATCACAATATTTAAATCTTTTAGATATGATCAGATTTTGGTACATAATTGTATAATAAATGAGGGTGTGTGTCTAATATTTTCTGTTACGAATGTTGTTGAGACAAATTTTATACTTTAAAGACATTAGTGAGACAAATTTGATTATTCAAGATTATTAATGATTCTATTAAAAAAAATGAATCAAGACATATAGTCGTGTAATTTAAATAAAACAATTTCACAAGTTGTAATCCGTTCTAAATGCAAATTTGGTTCAGGCGTACAATTTGGTGTGATTGATTTTGGTATTTACGTCTTCATGAGTATAATTTGGTTGTCAAATTAGTAGTACTTCTGGAAATAAATGAACGCACATGTTAGAGACAAAGACTTACAAAATTTAAATTGACTTAGACAAAAAATAAATGTGATGCAATTAATCATGGAAATAAATGTGGAATAAAGATTAGATTGGAAGAATACTTGATTGACTCTAGACTTTCTATTCTTGACTTCATCACTACAACATGAATGCTTACGAGCACGATCCCAAGCAAAAATTGTTATATTAATTTGATAAGTTTCAGACATGATGTAAAAGAAATTTCGAGTCTTCTTTTGAAAATTAGTCATTTAAATTGTGGCTTTCTGTTGATGTATAACACTAACATAGTTATTCATCCATTCTTAATTACAAAATACTTTTAAGTTTTTAATTTTATGACATATTACACCTTATAAAGCACATACATTTTTTAAGATAAAAACTATAACTTAAACATCGTGTTGGATGCGTCTTGCGGGCGTGCCTAATACGTATGACAACACGGTGCAACTTTTGTTAGGGACCAAGAAGTATGGTTCAAATTGTAAAATTAAAAAAAATAATATTCTTGAATAATTCTTAGCAAAATACAATAAACTTATGCATTATGTATAACACTTGATAATTATTTCACCTTTTTGTTGGTTTAGTTTTTATTTGTATCTTTTTTTGATTACAAACTTGCGTTATATTTAATTTCTGATTATGTTTTTGTTTTGCAATTTATGATGGACTTATGGTTGATCAAATATTTAATTCTAGAACTTTGAAAGTAAGATATATATTTTATTATGTAAAATCATTTTCACAGTCTATGTCTTTGGTAAATTACATATCAAAGAAGAAAAAACATCCAATTTACATGTTTTAGATTAAATAAATAAAAACACATATTTAAGTTAGAGAGTATTTGTAGCATATATTATACAATTGGTGGATTAAGGTTTAGATGGATAACAATAGTCTCTGACTATATAAACAAATATCTCTTTTGCTAATAATTTTTAGTCCACCCAAACAAGTTTTTTGTTCGGTTGTCTCGGTTTAGGGGTGTTATTTGGGCTAAACCTCAATTAATTTTAAAAACCCAAAAATACCCTCATATTCACTTTCATATTATAAATATAATTCTACTCATTTCTTTGGTAGTTATATATGAACGTGGGTTACTGTTAATTTTTGTATTTTGAAATATTTGTTCAATTGCTATGGTAATTATTTTATATTTTTGCTTTAATTTTGAGTATAACATGAAATTTTTTAATTTTAATTATGTAAACTCAATTTAATAAGTAAAAAGATACAATTCATAGTATTGAAAATTAAATAAAAGAAATGCATTACTATGTCAAGCTACTATGACTTACAGATAAGATTGCAATTATAAGGTGAAACAAATTAATGTTCTCACAAGAAGTATTCTACCCCACTTTAGAAAATAGAAAAATAACAAATAATAATTTTAAATAATAAACAAAAACACTAAATGTCCAACTTTTGAACGATTCTATTGAAAGTTGTGATGCACAGACACTTCAAAACATCACAACGTGTCGTGTCTAACACCCTATTGGACACGATACTCCACCGACACTCTCCAACACCGTGTCTAATATGGAAAGAAATTTGAATGCTTAAATAAAATAAAAAAAATGAAATATGAACACCGTAATGAGCGTGGTGGAGTGTGTTTTTACTATGTTTGCATTATTTGTAACACTTGATATTATTTCATTTATTTTTGTGGTTTTGAAAATTGAAGTATTTATTTTTCTTTCAATCATATATAACTTTGCAAATCAAATATAAATTCTTGTATATAATTTTTTGGTATTTAGTTGAGTTAAATTCTTGGACCAAGAACATAAATATTATAAAATTTAATGGGCCAAGTCAAAGCCCAAGCTTAAGATGTATATAATCATGATTGATAGGAGAAATGGTCAATGGCCTATTTCCATGTTGATGGGTAACTTATCTCCATTTTTCTAGCAACCACTCATTATGATAAAGATCTTTCCCATAATTTGGGGATTATGATAATTGATATCTCGAGTCTATAAGTGGGCGATCTATCAAACATAAAAGAGGAGCTCACCCGAGGAAAAAACTACAAACATGACTCTAAAGAGTTTATTTGAACTACGGAAGACATGATCCTACTATAATTGGTACATAGTCAGCTTGATTCAATCAAGTGCAGTCTATAATTTAATCGATATTCTTGCTACACTATCGTGGATTTGATTAAAATCAAGGAGAAGATCTTAAACATTGATGATGCAAATTCGGACCGCATCATTTTGGCGCCATCTGTGGAAAATCGAGACTAAGACGTCAGTTTTCTACATATTATGGACTTTCAGGATTATATTTGATGAACGCTTTGAAGAACTCAGTTTAGTTCATCTAACTCAAGACAACGAAGCCATTTTTGTGAATTGGATGAACATTTGTTAATATGGACAATTGAACAGATTCTTACGGAGATAAAAACTTAGCAATTATTTTACTTATTTCCCGGGAGTATATGAGAAGGCTACAAGTGATGAACTTAAAATGATGAAAATTCATTAAAGGGTTAAAGTGTGCCCTACAGATGTCGGCTAGGAAAAATTTCTGCTCATATTGTGCATCACCCATAGGTATATCTACATTTGATAATTCTACATGCAATCTCATTACTTTGATATAGTACCTTTCACAAGGAAGCTTTTGATACTAACTTGTATTTGGCTCATGCTTGGTAGTTCTTGTTATTATTATTACCCATTTAGAGCTTTATGTTGATGAATTGATGCTCTTGCTAATCATTATCAGATATCTAATCACTAGTTTAACAATACTAGTTAAGCTTTCTACACATAAATGTACAAACCTCATCGACTTGTCTATTAACATGGTATTTCAACTCATTTAATCTCTCACTGATTAGCTGTTAGCGCTAAATATGAAAATAGGTTCAATAAGCTTTGGCCAAAACTTATTACAAGCACGAGCAATACTAGTCAGATAAAAAGTGATCATTTTATAAATTGAAATTTATTTGTTTATGATAAAGTTTAGTTACAACCACCACTATCTAAAGGTTGAACTTCACATTTCAAAATTTGAGAGTTCTCATTTAGGCTTACTCAAGCCCTCGTATATCGAAAGTCTTGGCTGAGGCTAAATAATGCTCCTCGAAACTCTGACTTCTCAATCGAGGTATTAATATCAAAAAAATACTCTTCGAAGACCTTGAGTTGTCAGTCGAAGTATTTATATTAAGATAAGGCTCTCCGAAAACTTGAGTTTTTGGCTGAAGTATTAATATCAAATAATGCTCCCCAAAACCTTGAATTCGGCAGAAGTATTAACATCAAATAATGCTCCCTGACACCTTGAGTTTGGCAAAAATATTAATATCAAATAATGCTCCCCAAAACCTTGAGTTCGACAAAAGTATTAACAAACTTATGAGGTTATCAATTGTAAGAAACTTATGAAGTTATCAACTCAAGTATATTTCTTTGACTAATATACTCTCTTAGTTCGATCTAAGCCTATAAGTGTCGAACTTCGAGAGTTAGGGGCCTAATGATATAAGTAGATTATGTTTATTGGGTTGAGATAAATTCTTGGGCAAAGGACATAAATATTATAAAACTTAATGGGTCAAGCCCAAGCTCAAAAATATATAATCATGATTAATAGGAGAAAAGGTCAAGGGCCTATTTCTATGTTGACGGGTAACTAATCTCCATTTTTCTAGCAACAGCTCATTATGATAAAGATCTTTTTCATAATTTGGGAGATTATGATAACTGATATCGTGAGTCTATAAAGTGGGCAATTTGTCAAACGTAAAATGGGAGCCCACCCAAAGGAAAAAACTACAAACATGACTCTACAGAGTTTACTTGAAATACGAAAGATTTGATCCTATTACAGTAGTTATGTATTCAGCTTGATTCAATCAAGTGCATTCTCTAATCTAATCGACATTCTTTCTACACTGTCGTCAGATATGATTACAACAAATGAGGCGATCTCAAATGTTGATGATACAAATTTGGACCGCATTACATGGAGTGTCTATTCTTCAACGCCACCACTAGCCAGCAGTCCTGCGACTCCAAACCACCACCGCAGTTTATATTCTTTAGTGACTCACACACCACATCCATTGGAAATCCACACTATCACTCATTGCAAATGCCATCTGGTCGTAAGTTAGACACACCGCTTCTATTGTGATGAATGTCCCTAGTCACACACCCACACGTTGTTCGTGGTCGAATCCCTTATCTCCGAGGCGTACATCCCCACGGTTGCCATCGCACGCCTCTATACATGATCACTTCCTTGGTGAGACTCTCCTCACATTCGGCGGAGTCGTGGCTGTTCTCTGATAAAACTCGGTGAATAAGCATTTCTTATGAGTTGTTCTCGTCGAAAAGTAGCATTTTATTGAATGAGCAATGGGAATAGGAATGATTTATGAAGAGAAACTGCTGAATAATTGTTAAAAATTTCGACTCGAGCTCGAACTGGTTCAAACTCGAGCCTAAACGAGCTCGATCTCAAAAATATTTTTTTTTTATAAAATAATAATTTTTTTATAAATAATATCTTTTTTTTTTAGAATATATTATTAATTTTATATTTATTCGTATATTATTAAATATAGTCATAATTAATGTCAGAAATATTATTATTTGTACATATATTATTATAATATATCATATTATTTGTAAATATATGAATAAATATTTATTGTTATATATATTACTTAAAAATTATTTTTTTATTCCAGCTTGCGAGCTGGCGAACAGGCATTTTTGGGTTCGACCTCGGCTTGATTGAAAAGCTCAACTCGTTAGGCTGAGCTCGAGCTCGAATTTTCTCAAACTCGAATCAAGCTATTTTCGAGCCGGCTCGACTCGTGAACAGCCCTAGTGATACATATAGCTATAGTAATTAAATGTAATACTTTAGACACCATAAGATTTAAATGAACCAACGTCATGCCTTTTATTAATAAAGAAATTCAATACAAATTTTACAGTTTATGCCCTATTTTACACATATGTTAACCACTTTATTAGATGCTTTGAAAATTATATCTTTCATCCATATGAATGTTTGAACTGAACGACTTATAAGAATTGGGCCAGCCTATTGGGCCACTTTCATGATTTATGCTACAAAGTTGACCCAATTACCCTCCAAAGTGGGCTGGGAAGGAAATGGGCCAAAATTATAACCAATCCAATGTGATAATAGGATCCAATTGACATTATTTATATAGAGCATAATGTCACGGGCTGAAACTTCGATGCCTTGAGGTTTCCTTAGCTCGTGCGGCACTAGTCGAGATCGCCCCGATCCTCGCTAGTCAGCCTGGTACTTGTGTTGCTAAGTTGTGTTAGAAAAGTGGAAAGCTAGAACTTTGGAGATAAGTATTATAAAACTAGAACTTATATTTCTCAAATGATTTCTGAATTTCTGAATGATTACAAATGAAGATTACAACCCCTATTTATACTAGTTGCAAAGCCCACAAGCCCAGACCAACGGTCTAGATCGATTTGATCTAACGGTTAATATCTGATGACTTTTGGACTTCATGACTCTTGACTTTTCAACTACTTGTCCTTTGGCCTTTCAGGTGCCCCGGGACGAACCTAGACACTTCTAGAACATACATCAAATTTAGACACAATGACCCTTCAAGTGACCCTGCTTATTAAGGCAAGCCCCTTGAAATTACAGACAATAATAGTAACTGCTAAATAAAGTAACAATTTAAAATACTTAGAATAATTTTAGAACGATTAAGTATCAAAATAGTTGAATCCCCCGGAACCTCACACGTCCCGGCATCTTGAAATGTGGGTCGTGACATTCTCCCCCACCTAAGTCGTGGCCGTCCTCGGCTCGACCTTCGTGTTGTATTTCTCGATGTCCTCTTTGATTTGCCACAAATGCTCCTCATTCTCTCAACTGCTCTCGGCATCTAGTCAATCTGCTTGTCAAAGGAGGTCACTACGGCCGTCGGAGCTCTGGATGATTGTCCACGGCTTGGGTCTTCCATGTCCATATGATAGGGCTTCAGCTGGCTCACATGGAAGACGGGATGTATTTTCAGCTTGGGCGGCAGGTCCACACGGTATGATACATTTCCAACACGCCGACCGATGTTGAATGGACCCTCGTATCTCCGAACAAGTCCCTTGTGCACAGCTCGAAGGGATTTGAACTATTGTGGGAGCAGCTTCATCATTACTTGGTCACTTTCTTTGAACTCGACCGCTCGTCTTTTGATGTCTGCCCACTTCTTCATTCTCTTTGCCGCCTTTCCAAGCGAGGCCCTTGCTAGATCCGCTTCTTCCTACAAAGATTTAGCAAATGTGTACGTGGCATGGCACTGCCCCGAGTACCCAGTGGCTACATTGTGCGGGGTGAGTGGCTGTCGTCCGATCGCCAACTCAAACGGACTTCGCCCCGTTGATTCACTTTTCTGCAAGTTGTACGAAAATTGAGCCGTGTCCAAAAGTCTTGCCCAATCCTTTTGGTTAGTGCCCACATAATGTCTTAAGTACAACTCCACCAAAGCATTGATCCGTTCCGTCTGACCATCAGTTTGCGAGTGAAAACTGGTGGAAAACGCTAAGTCGGACCCCAACAATTTGAACAACTCCGACCAAAACTTCCCGGTGAAGCGGGGATCTCGATCACTTACGATTGTCTTTGGTACTCCCCAATTTTTTACGATATGTTTCATGAAAAGCTTGGCCGTATCTAATGCCGTTACATCTGATGCTGCTGGAATGAACGTTCCATATTTTGAAAATCGATCCACCACCACAATGATCGATCCAAATCCGTCTGACTTCGGTAATGCCGATATGAAGTCCATAGATACACTCTCGAACGGGTGTTTTGGAATAGGCAATGATTGGAGTAGTCCACCCGACTTTTGTTGCTTGATTTTGTCTTTTTGGCACACAAGACACGTCCGCACATATGCCTCCACATCCTCCCGCATCCTTGGCCAATAGTACCCAGCTTCGACTAACGCCAATGTGCGATGCACTCCCGGATGTCTAGCCCACTTCGAGTCATGGCACTCTTTCAAAATATTCCGCCGCAAGTTATCCCATTTCAATACGTACACTCGGTCTCCTTTTGTGAGAAGTTACCCCTCCTGGATCTAAAATCTACGAGTCCTGCCTTCCTTAGCAAACTCCATGATATTTTTGGCCGCGGTGTCCCTCTCAAGTCCTGTCCGAATTCACCCCAATATGCTAGGCTCCGGTTGACTGATGGCGGCTATAGAATTCTCCTTTGGAAGTTCCTCGGATGTCCCATCCTTTAACTTCTTCATTGGCACTTTCTCTTTTTCTTCATCTTTTGAGTCTTCAATAAATTGTAATGGGGAGAGCTTCCCAGATCCACTAATCTCTCTCCTTGTTGGGATAGTAATCATCTGTTCCTCGTTCATGATAAGCACGGTGTCAGAATATGGCCGGCAGTACCTTGACTAACGTTGGAACTGGATGCCATTTCCTTAACACCAACTTTAGCACTTTGTTGAACCGCGAAAACACTAACAGAACCACTTGCGTGGCTCTGATACCACTTGTCAGGGGCTGAAACTTCGATGCCTTGAGGTTTCCTTAGCTCGTGCGGCACTAGTCGAGATCGCCCCGATCCTCGCTAGTCAGCCTGGTACCTGTGTTGCTAAGTTGTGTTAGAAAAGTGGAAAGCTAGAACTTTGGAGATAAGTATTATAAAACTAGAACTTATATTTCTCAAATGATTTCTGAATTTCTGAATGATTACAAATGAGGATTACAACCCCTATTTATACTAGTTGCAAAGCCCACAAGGCCCAAACCAACGGTCTAGATCGATTTGATCTAACGGTTAAGATCTGATGACTTTTGGACTTCATGACTCTTGACCTTCCAACTACTTGTCCTTTAGCCTTTCAGGTGCCCCAAGACGAACCTAGACACTTATAGAACATACATCGAATTTAGACACAATGACCCTTCAAGTGACCCTGCTTATTAAGGCAAGCCCCTTAAAATTACAGACAATAATAGTAACTGCTAAATAAAGTAACAATTGGAAATACTTAGAATAATTTTAGAACGATTAAGTCCGAAAGCCCTTGGTACTTGTCTGATCAATCACACTGTTCAATAGTTCACTGAAATTTCTTTTCTTTTGGTATCAAAATGGTTGAATCCCCCGGAACCTCACACGTCCCGGCATCTTGAAATGTGGGCCGTGACAATAAGCCCATTTGAGGATAATTTTATGTTTTAAAATTTCATTCGAGTTATTGATAAAAAAAAAAATATTACAAATACGTGGAAGAAAATCAAATTAATCAAATTTGATCGCTCGATTTAAAACTCAGCCCTAATATATCCAAAACGTCGCCTATTCTCAACTCACTAAAGTCTCTGAAGTAAAAGATCCTCTGCAAACCCTAATATATCCAAAACCCTATTCTCCCTCCCACAATCTTCAACAATGGAGAACATGAATATAAACTTCGACTGGAATACGGAGAGATTAGAAGAATATATCCATTTTCTAAACGTAGTAATCAACAAGCTGACAGAAAAATACAAGTTACCACATATAAGTGTTTGTAAATAGTTTGCAAATTCTTGTTAATTTCTTGTGATAATAGGTTATAGCGTGGGTCGTAACTAGACTTTGAGGAGGGGGAGAGGGGAGATGAGGCGGCAGTGGAGGCGGAGGCGGCAGTAGTGGAGGCGAAGGCGGAGGCAGCAGCGGAGGTAGCGGCGGAGGTAGTGGCGGAGGTAGTGGCGGAGGCGGAGGCGGCGACAGTAGTGGTGGTGGATGCAACACGTCTAAGACCAAGGCGACAAGTAAGCTATACAAACTTTACAGAGAATAGGTCGGAGCCGGAGATTGAGGATACAAACTTTACAGAGAATAGGTCGGAGCCGGAGAGTGATGATAGCTGGCATTTGAGCCGGCATTCAGACCGACAACGACGTTCGGGCCAAGGGCCGAGCCGAGGTCGAGTCTCAGTTCTTGATGAAGAAGTGGGTCTTCCAAGACCCTAAAGTCGAGCTAGAGGCAGGCCCCGAGCTCGGGGCTCCGTGCCTCAAAATTCAGTTGTAGGAGAAGCTGAAGAAGTGGGTCTTCCAAGACCCCAAAGTCGAGCTCGAGGTAGGCCCCAAGCTCGGGGGCTCCGTGTCTCAAAATTCAGTTGTAGGAGAAGCTGAAGAAGTGGGTCTTCCAAGACCCCAAAGTCGAGCTTGGGGCTCTGTGCCTCAAAATTCAGTTGTAGGAGAAGCTGAAGAAGTAGTTGTAGGAGAAGCTGAAGAAGTGGGTCTTCCAAGACCCCAAAGTCGAGCTCGAGGCCGGCCCCGATCTCGGGACTCCGTGCCTCAAAATTCGATTGTAGGAGAAGCTGAGGTTCCAAGATCCCAAAGTCGAGCTCGAGGCCGGCCCCGAGGCGTACCGAGCAGAGGTCGAGAAGATCCAAATTCTCCAAATTCTCTTACTAGAGAGATTAATCGACTAAAAAGTCGATTGTTTAGTGAAGGTGGATGTTTACATTCATCGGCTCCCTGACACCTTGAGTTTGGCAAAAATATTAACATCAAATAATGCTTCCCAAAACCTTGAGTTCGACAAAAGTATTAACAAACTTATGAGGTTATCAATTGTAAGAAACTTATGAAGTTATCAACTCAAGTATATTTCTTTGACTAATATACTCTCTTAGTTCGATCTTAGCCTATAAGTGTCGAACTTCGAGAGTTGGGGGCCTAATGATATAAGTAGATTATGTTTATTGGGTTGAGATAAATTCTTGGGCAAAGGACATAAATATTATAAAATTCAATGGGTCAAACCCAAGCTCAAGAAATATATAATCATGATTAATAGGAGAAAAGGTCAAGGGCCTATTTCCATGTTTATGGGTAACTAATCTCCATTTTTCTAGCAACTGCTCATTATGATAAAGATCTTTTCCATAATTTGGGAGATTATGATAACTGATATCTTGAGTCTATAAAGTGGGCAATTTGTTAAACGTAAAATGGGAGCCCACCCAGAGGAAAAAACTACAAACATGACTCTAAAGAGTTTACTTGAACTACGAAAGACTTGATCCTACTACAATAGTTATGTAGTCAGCTTGATTCAATCAAGTGCAGTCTCTAATCTAATCGACATTCTTTCTACACTGTCGTCAGATATGATTACAACAAATGAGGAGATCTCAAACGTTGATGATACAAATATGGACCGCATCACATGGAGTGTCTATTCTTCAACGCCACCACTAGCCAACAGTTCTGTGACTCCAAACCACCACCGCAGTTTATATTCTTTAGTGACTCACACACCACATCCATTGGAAATCCACACTATCACTCATTGCAAATGCCATCTGGGCGTAAGCTAGACACACCGCTTCTATTGTGATGAATGTCCCTAGTCACACACCCACACGTTGTTCGTGGACGAATCCCTTATCTCCGAGGCGTACATCCCCACGGTTGCCATCGCACGCCTCTATACATGATCACTTCCTTGGTGAGACTCTCCTCACATTCGCTGTTCTCTGATAAAACTCGGTGAAGGAGCATTTCTTATGAGTTGTTCTTGTCGAAAAGTAGCATTTTATTGAATGAGCAATGGGAATAGGAATGATTTATGAAGAGAAACTGCTGAATAATTGTTCAAAGTTATGCATTTATATACAGAGAAAGAATGATCAAGTTGGTAATGGATTGGGTTTAAATTCTTGTACGTATTTAGTTTTGATCAGTTGTGCTTAGTTTATGAATGTTTCTTTATGGTCTTTGGTCATATACTACAAAGACCGTTGCAAGTTTTAAGATGTTAGTTACATTTATATAGAGCGAGAACAAGATACTATAAGATAATTAGGTTATATATAGCTTTTTGAATACTAAATAATATGAATTTTTTAACATTAAAGTTTAGGTGTTAGTGTTGAATACAAATGGTTCATGTTGAGCTATGGAGCTTGAAAGACTGTACAACCAGGCCACAGCCCGGTTTTATAGTATAAATAGGTTTTGGAATCCTTTTCTAATTAGGTTTCGCATATAGTATAAATAGCCCTATTCTCATTGTAATCTCATTATTCGAGACATAGTGAAAATTCTGGCTTGGCAGTGCCCCCAGACGTAGTCAAAATTCTTTTGACGAACTGAGTAAACAATTCGTGTGTTTTTATTGTTCTTTTCTTTCATGCAATTATCATTGGCATCATATTCCTAACAGGTCAAAAACTGGAAAATAGAATGTGATATGGCGGCGTGAGTTCTTTGAGACACTCAACTTTTTTTTTGGGTGATGTTAACTCGTGATATCATTATTACGGTCATTTGACAGTGTTAATTTTGATGTTAAAAAAAGAATTAAAAATTAACAAGTTGGGTCAACCCAATTTGACCCGATTCACATTTTTTGTTCGGCAAGTCATTCGGTCTAGCCCATTCGACATTGCTACTTGTCCCTAAATAAGTGAAGGAGTATCTAAAAGGGATTTTGGCATAGTTCATGTTGAAATAGTAATATTACATATTATTAAAGATAATGTTGATTAAGTTTTGGAAGAATTACATTTACCTCCCCTCGGTTATGTGAAAATTATAGAAAGTGACCTCCTTTGGTACCAGATTTGTATGAAAAGGGCACCCTTTATCCTTATTTTTTATCAGAATTTTGATGATATCATCAAAAAAAAAAAATTCAATAACCCCATTTTACCCTGATGTGGAATATTACTGAAGTCAGCATTCACCTAGAAATCATAATTTTGACTGGTAAAAACCCTCAGGGGTGTAAATGTAATATATTTTTGTCAACCAAAATATTATTGTTACAAGGGTTGTTTATATGAGGGTGTGTGAATGTAATAAATAAGGGTGTTCTTGAGTCGAGCTCGAGTCGAGTTGAGCTAAAAATTTCGAGTCGAGTTGGGCTAAAAATTTCGACTCGAGCTCGAACTGGTTCAAACTCGAGCGTAAACGAGCTCAATCTCAAAAATATTTTTTTTTTTATAAAATAATAATTTTTTTATAAATAATATCTTTTTTGTTAAGAATATATTATTAATTTTATATTTATTCGTATATTATTAAATATAGTCATAATTAATGTCAGAAATATTATTATTTGTACATATATTATTATAATATATCATATTATTTGTAAATATATGAATAAATATTTATTGTTATATATATTACTTAAAAAATATTTTTTTTATTCCAGCTTGCGAGCTGGCGAACAGGCATTTTTGGGTTCGACCTCGGCTTGATTGAAAAGCTCGACTCGTTAGGCTCAGCTCGAGCTCGAATTTTCTCAAGCTCGAATCAAGCTATTTTCGAGCCGGCTCGACTCGTGAACACCCCTAGTGATACATATAGCTATAGTAATTAAATGTAATACTTTAGACGCCATAAGATTTAAATGTACCAACGTCATGCCTTTTAATAATAAAGAAATTCAATACAAATTTTACAGTTTATGCCCTATTCCCTAGTTTAACATCAAGGACATACACCCAACAATAACAATTTCACAGGCTTATAATTGTTCACGTCACTTATATAAATATTTATATATATATATATAAACAACAGTTTAACTAAAATACCATAAAATCTAACTAATCTCAATGAACAATAATATTTTTATTTATGATTTCATTTAAATTCAACATTTTATTAAACAGAATTGCAAAAGACAATATTGCCATTCACACTGAGTTAGAAAAGAAAATAACTGAATATTAAGAATAAAATCAAAAGAAAAAAAAAACAAGTAATGAAACAACTTTATGAGTCATCAAGGTCAAACATGAGAGATTATATAATGAAAAATCTATTATAATTGTTTAGATTTGAAATGTTTAATAATTTAGTTCAATGATTATCGAAGGATGGTACAATGTACCTTTACATATTTTAAGTGTATATTCAATCAATGATAACTTTATAATGACATTAAAATGCTTATAGCGTTATATTTGTTTATGATTTCTTGTTAATTTTTAAAATATTCTCCAAAAAAATGTTTATTATAGCGTCCAAAAACTGATTGAACTTACTAAAAATCTCTCAAGCCAATGTGATTTGTTGATAACACATGTAAACAAATTGAGTTATTCATTTTGATGATGATTATAGATTTATTAAATTGTTAGCTTTGAAATAGATAAAGTGAATAATCGAAGTATGTATTTATTGATAAGAGATGTAGTGAAGTGATAAATTAAATGAGTTGATTTATTAAATATTATACAAGAAAACTATACTAAATTAAAAAATATGTTTTTGACTTGTTAATGTGCACTCAGATGATAATGTTTTTAGAATTATGATTAGAAACATAAAACATAAACAAATGACTTACGATATTTAAACTAAATCATCATATTATAGAACATTTTTATATCAAATATATAAGCAATTTGTTTTGAGAAATCGAAATAGCTATGTAAAATATAATGTGATTTGTTAATAAAAGTTATTACATATTATGTTCTATCTTATTATTTTCTCTATTATTTATGCATTAGTTTTTATAAGCAATGTACCTAAATTTTCCTCTTCTATATTTTATCAACAAAACTTAATATTATAACACAAAGGTCACATTCAATAGCACCAAAGAAAAAAGCAATCATCTGTCCAATCTATTGCAACTTGCAGAAAACGAAGTTGAGATTCAAAACAAGCGCACACCGATAACATTGATAAAATGACATGATAACTATAAAAAAAAGGGTAAAAATAAATAAATGAATCAAATATAGAAAAGAAAGCTTTAAAAGACTATCAATTACAAAAATTTTGAGTCATAAAGAAAGAATGAACACATAATTAAAATTTAATAGTTATGTATAAATGAATCATGAATTTCTATATAATTTCTTTAGCTGCAACTTGCAATGTTATCTAAGTATAAAATTTTAATTAGCTTAGTTGCTCAAAATATTCATTAAGTCTTTCATATCAATCAATAATAAATTATATTTCATAAATTCTTAGTTCGGTTTTGTTTTAGAATTATCAAATTAGAGATATCTATGTATTTAATTTTTTTACGAGGTTGTGTGATTCACGGGGTATGATTTAAAGAATAAAAGTGAAACATATTGTAAGGACAATATAATAACATTTATACTTTAAGATCCGAAATGATATCAACGTGAAATATCAAGAACTTTTAGCAGCTTTGACTTATTTTATTATTATTTTAGAATTATGACATTCTAGTTGCTTTATGCAAACCAAAAATAGAAAACCATACTGAAGAAAATCATTACGAAAAAGAGAGAAATTATTAAAAAAATACAACCTTTATCAAAAAGATTACAAAAATACTCCAGTAATAATAAAAAATGAAAAAAAGTAGATAAAAGCGGAATGGTCTCTAATAATAATTTGAGAGAGCGGGGCTTGTTCCTGGCTGCAAAACCAAAGCCATGACAAACACAATAATTTGATTTCATTGATAAAATAATGGATAAATTCTTCAAATAGTAGCAAGAATAATCCACTATCTTTGCTTTATTATAATTTATGGCAGTATAAAATTCTTCACAATTAAAACATTTATTTTGTTTAACTCTTTATCATCCTACTTATTTATAATCAAGTATAAAGAAATTATTAGTTGTCTATTAAAGTTATAATCAATGTTTACTACTAAACTACAATTTTCCACGACTTTGAGATGTTCAATGGAAAACACATGTACTTATGTATCTATATAATGACATGAGATGAAACTAAACATATCATCGTATTCTTCACATTAATAAAATCAACTAGCTTCCATGGCCTTATTTCTCCTGTCACCATGGCTACCCTTTTTCGCAATAACAATCTCTTTTTACTTCTTCTTTACATCAAAAAACCAAAATCCTGTGAAAAATATCCCACCAGAAGCTGCCGGAGGATGGCCTATAATCGGCCACTTATTTCTCCTATCAGGCCCAAAGCCACTTCACTTGACCCTATCAAAAATGGCCGACAAATACGGCCCCATTTTCAGTATCCGTTTAGGCACCCGTCGAGGCCTGATAGTAAACACTTGGGAAACCGCCAAAGAAGTTTATAAAACAAACGACGTATCTTTAACCTATCGACCACAAAACGCAGCACTTAGCCTTATGGGATACAATTTCGCCACATTGGGTTTCAGCAATGATGCACCATATTGGCGCGAAATGCGAAAACTTTCGGTTCTAAAGTATCTGTCGAAGACGAAAGTGGCCATGATTGGGCCCGTGCGTGAGTGTGAGATAAAGGCAGCTATAAGATCAGTATATGAATCATGTAATGTGAAAAAGGTTAATAATTGTGTGGATATGAGGAAAGTGTTTTGGGACTTGACTGTGAATTTGATGGCGAAAACCGTGGCTGGTGATGCTGCTAAAACGATGGGTTCGCAAGAGAGGGAAAAATGGCAGCATATTGTGAGGGAATTTTTCAAGACGATGATTGTTTTTACTATATCGGATATGTTGCCATTTCTCAAGTGGGTAGATTATCTTGGGGGGAAGCACAAGGGTTTTGTAGAGACGGGAAAAAGTTTCGACGTATTGTTAGAGGCGTGGTTGAAGGAGCATAAGGAACATAAGAAAATGGAGGGTTTCATGGGAGAGATTTTGGGTGTGGCGGATTGTGTTGCGGACAAGTTTCCCGGTTACGATGCTGATACCATAACCAAGGCTACATGTCAGGTACTTAAAAAAAGTGATGTTATATACCATTTTTTGTATACTGTTGATTTTTTATCTATTCTAATTTCGGTGAGAAGATACTTGCAATTAACTGATTTTAAATGATTTGTTGCCTTCATGTTAGTGTAGTACATACGTTAGCTTTGGCCCATATCTTTGTATAGTCTAGGGCTCCATTATACTTGTATATATATCTCATCATGTACATTGTTTTACATACCTTTGATATAATACATGAGTTTTTATACATTACACCCTAAGAACTCTAACACTTCATATTTTCTAAATTAAGAGACTGAAAAATTAGCGATAAAACAATAGTATATAGCATTTTCATGAAGAAACTATAGTAAAATGGATTTGACTTTAACTATAATGTTGTTTCTCTTTAAGGATTCAATCGCTAGTGCTTTTGTCGGACTGAACTAAAATTTACCCAACTTATTGTTTTCCGGTTCGACCACACCCCACTGTTATCAATAACATGACAAACATAACTCAGTTACCACTAAATGTAAAGCGTTATTTATGTCTGTTTTTTCTCAGACAATGATGATAGGAGGAGTTGATACAATGACAATAGCCCTCACATGGACACTATGCCTTCTACTCAACAATAGAGCCACCCTCAAAAGGGCACAACAAGAACTAGACACCCATATCGGACGAGAAAGACAAGTAAAAGAATCCGACCTTGAAAAACTAGTCTACATACAAGCGGTAATCAAAGAAGCATTGCGTTTACAGCCACCAGGGCCCGTAAATGCACGAGAGGCGGCACAAGACTGTATTGTCGCCGGCCACCACATAAAGGCGGGCACATATGTGTTCATCAACACATGGAAAATCCAACGAGACCCTCGTGTTTGGCCCGAGCCTCTTGAGTTTAGGCCCGAGAGGTTTCTCACGAGTCACAAGGAGGTTGAAGTAATGGGGAACGACTTTCAGTTGCTTCCATTTGGTAGCGGTAGAAGGGCTTGTCCCGCGAATAGATTTGCACTAAGTGCGATCGAATTGGCTATTGCTAGCTTTTTGCATGGTTTTGATATGGAGACACCATGCAATGAGCCTGTTGATATGACTGGGAGTTTTGGATCTACAAATATGAAAGAAACCCCATTACAAGTCTGCATGAGGCCAAGACTGTCTCATGAACTTTATGCGTGAATCTTTTTGATATAGGGTGTTTAAGGAACTGAGTTAAGGACATTTATATGGGTCAGCATCAATAAATTTTTGCATGAACAATTGGGTACTGTCAAAGTAGTTATTGGGTAATTTAAGCCGTTTATATTTCTATATAAATCAAAACTTTATAATTATGAGTTCATCTTTATAGTTTCAGTCAGGAGTGTAAGCTGAGACGAGGCGACCCGAACTCGAGTTTTTTCGAGTTCATCACGAGCTTTTTTAGTTTTCAATATATTATTATTATTTTTATAATTATATTAATAAATATATATTAAATAATTAATAAGAATTTAAAAAATTCAAATTTCATAATTTCCGAGTATAATTTTAGGTTTACACGCCAGGATCCGCTCGAGCTCGAGCCTGAATTCGAAAAATTGACTTCTTTTCACCCTAGTTTCAGTCAACACTTATATCACTATAATTGTAAACCTAATGCAATTTATCTAAGGTCAAGGTTTTTTTTAGTATTTAGCACTAAAATAAGGGGTGTGGATGTTATAAAAATTGGCATCGACTTTGATTTGGAAGAAGTACATTAATGAAAATTTTGGAAATCATAGCCATAAGGCCTCGCTGGATACTCTTTACTGTGGCAAGTTAGATAAGAAGGTTTAAGTACCACGGATATCTGCTTACGAACTAGGGCAATGACTACTTGTCGACTTTGTAAAACCCCTGTGGATCATATAAGAAAATACACAAAAAAATTAAGATAAAAACGGTGTAAAAACCAGTATAATTCGGGTAAAGAAGTGAAAAAAAAAGAAAGATTAATTACAAAATGAAAACACTCAAAACTTTTGTGTATAATGTATATCAAACGAGTTTCAATAATTAATACGAACAAAATTCAAGTTGAAAATATAAATAACTAGAATTTGATGGTAAATGATTAAACCTTTTGAAAACTTCACTAATTAAAGTAAAATACATAGAATTTTGATGATATATAATTTCCAAATCAAATGGATTATTAATATAATCTCTCTCATACCTCAATATGGTCTTAGATTCGGGTTGAAAGACAAAATTTCATCAACAGCTATTTCTTGTGCTTGTGAATTGAAATTCAATCCCATTTTACAAAATATCTATCGATAATATATCCGAAACTTAAAATTCCCCATAGCAATTTTGATCAAAAATTGGTATTCTAGAGCTACACTAAATTATTTTAAATAATATCCACCAAAATTTCCTAAAATTTACATAGAAATTAAACAATTTTAAGAACAATATTTAGAGTTTATATTAATTACAATATTTCTATCTTTTTTCCTTTTTCAGGCCCGCATAAGGTAAATTTCACTTTTGGTACTATTGAAATTTAGTTAAATTATTTTTAATCTTATTAAAATTTTATTGATACTTTCCTTCTCATTGGAATCAAAATGTGACATTTTTTGGTCCCCTTAGAATTAAAAGATAACACTTTTAGTCCCATCTATCTATTTTTTTTAATGAAATTACTCACTGGAGTCACACACTAGTTTAGCCTACTACCCTTCACATGTTTTATTGAAATATTGAGATAACTAATAGATAATGTGTCTCCAATCAGTAATATCCTTCCAAACAAAATGATAGGATTAAAGTATTACATTTTATCTTAAATAAAAGCGTCACTTGAATTCTTGTCGAATTCTTGTGTTATATAATTGGGTAATTTAAGTTATATGTCTTCTAAAACTTCTTGAGTTATATAATTGGGTAATTTATATTACACGTCTTTTGGATCAGTGAAGTTTGACTTAGTCACTAGTTATGCCGTGGCATTAATGGATACTAATTATGTATGCAATATTAAGGGAAAATTACATTTTTGATCTCATATGTAAGGGCTTTTTTATATTTAGCCTACATTAAATTTTCTTTCAAAATTTTATTATCAATGTTATTAGTCAAAATTTTGAGAAGATTTTTTGTGTCAATGACAAGTGATAATAAATATGAATATCATCATACTGATTATAATATGTGCATAATGCATCATTCTCTCGTAAACATGGTGTAAATGGCAAGTAACATATTAGAATGTTAAATTTTGAACGAAAAAAAATCAGATGTGACCAAGTGTGAGAACTTTTAGAAATTACTTCAGGGTGTGTTTGGATCAAGTGATTTGAAATCCATTGATTTCAAATTCATCGACAAATCCATTTAAGTTTATTTGGATGATGATGGATTTCAAATCCCTCGCCATTCATTTTAAGCTCTTTTCTCCACAACTATGGTGGATTTCAAATAACACTTGAAATTCTTCCTCCAAATCCACTCCTCAAATCCAAATCCATCGATCCAAACGCACCGTCACATAATGTGTAAACTGCACAATAAGTGTGGGGTTTATGTGTAATTTTCCCTAATAGTATTTATAAATGATTATAATTATTATTAATAATAATAATAATAAAACATCTGTACAGTTTTGAATTTAATGGCGACCACTAAGATTTTTATAATCTGAATTATGGGTGAGATTGAACTCATCCATGGAAAGATCAGACGTTTGTAGAAAATCGTGGAGGTAAGTAATCCTTTTAAATATAATAAAAACATTTACGTTGAAATTTAGATGTGCCAAGGACTCTTACTCTTTTTCTCACTGCTCTATCTCTTCAAAATATTATTTTAATTGCCATGTAAATAATATTTCTAAATATTGAATAATATTTCAAAATATTATTTTATTTTAAAAAATTTATATACAACTATTGTTAAGTATAGCTCTTACCAATAGGCATAGTTTTCCAATTATATTTGAAACCAATAGTCCATTTATTTGGGGAAAGAAAAAAGTTGTTATTGAAGGCACCAAACAATTTGTACAGAAACAAATAACCTCCAAAACCAATAAACTCAAGTACAATATTCAATAGTAATTTCACAGAAATGCGAAAGACAAACCAAAATAAGTCCATTATTTCATCAAAATAGGAAAAAAAGAAAAGCAGAAATGTTAAATTCAATACTACAATTTCTCAGCAATAAATATAGCAGTCATAAGTGATCATCTAATACACCAATAATCCATACACTTAATTTACAAAAGTTTCATCCATTTTATCAAAAGCTTACCATTACCATACAGATTAATTAGTTAATCAATAATCATATATAGGACTTCATCAATACTTAGCTGAGGGTATATTTTCCCAGTTAAAATCCCCATTGTTCTGCGTCATCTCCGGCGCCATCTCTGACACGCTCCACACCTTTACGGACTTATCGAGGCTGCCACTGTAAACGGTCCACTTCTTCTCGCCGCCCTCCGCCGCCGCCTCGTCCATCTCCACCGCCAGGCACTTCACCGGCCCGGTGTGCCCCGTCAGCACCGACAGACACGTGTGCTCACTCCCCTCTCTCCTCCACACACATATCGTCTTGTCAGCCGAGCCACTGAAAACCAAATTCCCCGCCGCCGCGAGGCACAAAACCGCCAGCTTGTGTCCCTTCAACGCGCCGCCGTGTGACAGCTCCTTCTCACGCTCCCAAAAATTCACCACCCCGTCTGATGACCCAGAATACACCACCGCACCATCGCCGCCCACGGCCAACGCCGTCACGGCGGATTCCTGATTCAGCAACGTCTGAATTAAATTATGTTTGATCACTTTACCATTCTGCTCCCTTTTCCAGACCTTAACGGTGCCGTCGGCGGAGCCGGTGTAGACTATGCCGTCGACACTGGAAACGACGGAGTTAACGGCGTCGTCGTGGGCTTTGACAGATTCAACGCATTTCGAATTCGAAACCTTCCAAACCTTAAAAGTTCTGTCCCAAGACGAAGAGTACAAAAGCCCCTTCTCCTGGTTCATGCTCAGGCAAGAAATGGCGTCGGCGTGTTTGATCCACAGCGCTTTGGTGTGTCGTTTGACCTCCACGTAATTGCTACGCTTCATAGACGCCTTGAATATGTCGAAAAATCTGGGCAAAGTGCTTGAACGCTTGTAAACGCTTGGATTCTTCTGGCTAATCTTCCAGACCCGAATCTTCCCGTCTTGGTGGCCGGTGAAAATCTTATCGCCGGAGATAATAATGGCCTTCACGAGGCCACTGTTGGATTTAAAAGCCGAAAATTCCTGCATGCTTTTCCAGACACGTATGTTCTTGCTGTCAGAGCCTGTGTACAGAAGGTCATCTTTTGCCGCAAGGGAATAAATATGGCCTTCTTCACGTACAAGGGAGCCGATGAGGCTGTTCTGTGGGCGGCTCTGAGAGGATGTATTGTCGGCATTGGAACCTGGATTGGCAACAAAGGGTTGGTTCCATGGGGACATCATTAAAGGGGAGCCTTCACAGCTAAGGCGGTTGATGTCATCATAGGCGGAGAAACTGCTGTTACGGGCGGCGTAATCTTCTGTAGAGGCGGCGCTGGTGGAGGAGAAATTGGCCATGTTGGGTGGGATCATGTTGAAGTTTGTGCCATCGAACATTGGTGACCTTCTTTCTTCTTCTTCTATCATCATGTAGATTATGAAAATGAATTTTCCGCAGAAATGTAGAGGAGAAAGAAGGTGTTCGATGGAATGTTGTAGAGTGAGAAAGAGAAGAGAATAGGAGAGGAGAGGAGGGAGATGGTGAAGGAGAGATTTTGTAGGGAATGTTGTGAGATTGAAAGGTGAGAGATGGGTATTTATTGAAGGCCAATAAAATTATTATTTTTTTACAAAATATATAAATAAATAACAAATGGTTATTAGCAAGTCTTAATTCCTAATTTTGTTCAAGATTCTAAATTTCTAACTAATTAAATTGAAATATTGGTCAGTCACATAATTATCATAACCACAATATGAATAACATATAATAGATATTATTGTATTTGTGAAGTGTGATTGAACTAATCTAAAATAAAATTAGTTATTTGAATGGTATGATTAAGTTACACAAATTTCCATATTTTAATGGGAATTTATTTTTAAGTCCAAGGGTTCCTATAAAAAAACAAACAAATTAAGACATGACAGAAAATTTAGTTTTCTTAATTTATTAAAAAATTTAAACACAATCATGGTTTGGTATGACCAAATAATTTCAAAGGATGAGTTATTTGACGTGTAAGAAGTGGGGTATGTTTGTTGTGCTCAGGTGGTAGTTTTTATATGTATGGTGTTGCACTTTCACATGCATGTCTTGCCACTATTTTGTGAAGAATAAAATATAAGTTAAAAAAGACACAAATCTGATACAATCAGGAATTTCTAGAAGATTGTTCTGAATATTTATTGCAAATTTTTATTATTATTTGCTTCTTCTAAAACAGTTCGGATTATCAGTTACAACTTTTTTTGTCTCCAGTATATCATTTCATAGACACGTGACAAAATTTATTATTGGAACTCAAGTGAATTTTTAATCACATATTTTACACACTCAATGTGAATAATTAATGCTCAAAATCGACTTACCACAATAAAATTCGAGTTTTAATCTTATGAAATTGTTCTTATTTATTGTAATTAATTTGCAATTCATCTATAATTGTCATCCCTAACTCAAGGGTTATGTTTTTTTCCTAATGCATATCATTATGTTCATTGTATACAAATTTAAAGTGCAAACAATAGGGTCTGCATCAGTTTCTTGTTGAGTATTTATTTTAATGTTTTCCAATAGCTTACTTGTTGATTCAATCATCTATATATCTGGCAATATATGAAACGCGCTTTTGCTCTTTGTCAATCTGATATAAATGATCGAGGAATAAAGAATTACCAAAAACAGAAAATATATGTTGTCAATTGTCATTAATCATTTTCATATATAAAAAGTGGTAACTTTTAGTGGACTTTACAAAAATTATATCATGTCACAAATTAACAAAATAATGAGTGTGAAAATCAACTCCCTTAATCAATTACGTTATAATGTATACTTTTATTTTACTCTTCTTCTCGTATAATTTATTGATCTACTTATTATCATAAGAATTCTAGAATAAACTTTCCGAAAAGGATATGATCATATGGGCAATTCTTTCATGTATATAATTAAAGCTTAATTCTTCCTTTCATTCTATAAATTGCAAAAAGCATACCCTCCACAATTGGAATAACCTATCTTACGCGATATATGTTTGGATTCATTTTATTTTTGTGAAAATATCTTCTTTGAATAAAGAAAAGATATGTACAGTTTGAAGTTGTGGTTTAAATTCAGGCTTTAGGCACTGAAGTAGACTTGTTTTTTCTCTAAAGTTCTTGCAAAAATATATATATTTCTTAGCAATACAGAGATTAAATTTCCAAATTGATTTTGGAAATTGGTTCTGAAAATGTGTGGGCTTTGCCTACTTTCGATAAATATGTTTTATATAATTCAAGCAGAGATGAATATAATATAATGTATTTATTAACTTGAAGTTTAGAACCAGGTGTGTATTAGAATTTAGAACCCAATAACATAAGTTTTCCAACACCTTAAATATGATCTTAGAGCTGGACTTAGAGGGTGTTTGGCTACGGTTATTTAAAACATCTTATAAGTTTTACAACTTATAAGATGTTTAAGAGCTTATAAGATGTTTGGTCTTATTTAAATAATAAGCTCTCAAGTGTTTGGTAAAATAAGTCTATTGGATTTATAAGATGTTTCCAAATGTTATAAGAGAGAATTTGTGCAATAATAATAAATAAATAAAAGGGAGAAGGATATTGTTAGAAAGGAGAAAATTAACTAAGGTTGTTACGTCTTTTAAGAATATAAACAACATCCCTGTAAAAGTTTGATATCATAAAATCATCTTGATATTCCAATAAGTGTTTACAAGTATATATAAGGTCCATGAAACAAATCGTATCAAATCCTGCCTAACTTAGAATGGATACACTAAATCTTTCCGAATCTGCTAGAATCTCCAATACTCCTCCTCAAGTTGGAGCGTGAAGGTTACAAACGCCCAACTTGTCAAGTAACGAGGCAAACCGAGCACTACCAAGCCCCTTGGTGAAAATGTTTGCTGGCTGATTAGTAGTAGATAAGTATGTAGTCTGGATTTGTCCACGTTGTATCTCGTCACGAACAAAGTGACAATCCACCTCGATATGTTTGGTGCGTTCGTGAAACACCGGATTTGCAGCAATGTGCATAGCTGCCTGACTATCACAGTATACCCACATAGCACCATCATGAGTCACGCCTAGCGAATGCAACAGAACTTTCAGCCATTTGAGTTCACTCGTGATCGCAGCAAGAGAGCGATATTCGGCCTCAGCAGACGAGCGAGAAACCATGTGTTGTTTCTTCGTCTTCCACGAAATCGGGGATGATCCCAAAAATACAATATAGCCTGTTAGGGAACGTCTCGAAATCGGACAGCTAGCCCAGTCCGAATCACAATAGCCAGACAGGCGCAGATCACAGTTGGAGCCGAGGAACACCTCTTGCCCCGGGTTTCCCTTCAGATAACGTACAACTCGCAATGCAGCCTCCCAATGCTCGCGTCTGGGATTTTGCATGAATTGAGCCAAAATATGCACCGAATAACTGAGCTCAGGCCGGGTGATAGTCAAATAAATTAGACGTCCAACCAACCGACGATATTTCTCGGGATCGTCGAGGGTCGGCCCGTCCGCCAAACTGAGGCAATGATTTTCCTCGATAGGACATTTCGCAGGCTTAGTTCCGAGCGATTCTCGAACACTATGTCCAGTGCATATTTTCGCTAACACATAAAGATACCCGTGGGACCTCGTGCAACCTCCAAACCTAGGAAATACTTCAATGGTCCTAAATCCTTCATGTGAAAGCAATTTCCAAGATAGGATTTAAACTCGTCCAATGCTTTCGAGTCATTTCCTGCAATAATCAAATCATCCACGTACACAAGTACGTGCAATTGAATAATTTCTTGACAGTAGATAAATAAGGAATAATCAGAGTGAGATTGCCGGAAACCAATTATGCATTGTCGTGGCTAGCTTGGAAAACCAACATCGTGGTGCCTGATGCAACCCGTAAAGCAATTTCGTTAACTTGCACACCCGATTTTTCGAGCCCTCGAAACCAGGTGTCACGTGCATATACACGTCCTCCTCTAAATCACCATGAAGAAAGGCGTTGTGCACGTCCATCTGATGCACTGGCCATCCTCGAGTAGAAGCTACGGACAAGAAGGATCATCTTGGCAACCGGAGCGAATGTATCGTGATAATTCAGTCCTTCAACCTGTCTGTTTCCAAGTATCACCAGTCGTGCTTTGTATCTCTCTACTGACCCATCTGAGTGATACTTGATCTTGTACACCCATTTGCATCCAATCGCTCGCTTTCCCGGTGGTAATGGCACAAGTGTCCACGTACCATTCTGTTCGAGTGCAGATATCTCCTTCCTCACAGCTTCACGCCATCGTTCATCTTTAACTGTATCTGAGTACCTAGTAGGCTTCAACACCTGCAGTAATTGCAGCCAGAAAGGCGCGATGGCTCGACGAAAATGCATTACATGAAACAAACTCATAAATATGATATCGTGTACCTGAGGACTTGGTGGGTGCAACAACAGGTAGAGAGGGATGTGTTCGAACCGTATGCATCACATAGTCACGGAACCTTGTAGGTGGAATCCGAGCTCGATGCCCCCTACCCAAATCAGTTGGTGCCCCCGAGTCCGATGTGTCCGCGTGCGCGGGTGAAGTCGGTGAGCTCACATCGTGGACACCATCAGCCGAGCAGCCCGTGTTCATCTCGTTCGGGCATTCTGAAATACTCCCCCTCACCTCAGGCTAGGGGTGTAAACAAGCGAGCTCGAGCCGAGCCCGATTTTCCCGGGCTCGAGCTCGAGCTCGAATCTCAATATATGAGCTCGAGCTCGTCGAGCTCGATTTGGAGGGCTCGAGCTTGAGCTCGATATTAACTAATTCGGTTCGGCTCGGTTCGCGAGCTCGGTTCGAACCCAGGCTCGCGAGCCCGAGCTCGAATCGAGCTCGCAAATTAAAATGCAGAAATGCAGAAGCTTCATCAAACCAATTTAATGGCTGAGGTACATTGAATTAATTTTCTCAGAAATTAAAAAGAAAATCGTCAAATAAAACTAACTACACAATACCCGAATTTATGGAACCCAAAATCCTACCTTTAAAGCCAGATGAAGCTAACAAATGTTATCGATGGTGATTCTGGACGATGAAGAGAGGCGGACGGAGTTGAGACGACGACGAGAGTGGATCGGAGATGGAAATTTGAAAACTAGGGTTTTTAATTTGGGAAGGAGAAGTCGTGCGCTAGTTGTGTTCTGTTTCTTCCAAGTTCCTGTTGTAATTCTCAAATCCCATTCTTTTAGTTTATTTATTAATTATTAATATTTAATATTAATATTAAAAAAAAAAAAATTACAAAAAGCTCGCGAGCCGGGCGGCTCGCGAGCTTTTTTCGGAGAGTGTTAAGCTCAAGCTCTCGAGCCAAGCTCGTTCGAGCTGAGCTGGCCTGGCTCGCGAGCCGGCTCGGCTCGGTTTACACCCCTACCTCAGGCAACCCCTTCGACCCTGCCACATCGACAGGCGTCCCATCTCCAATTCCTGTGTCATCCACGACTGAGAGAGGGGCTGTCTCGGATGAGTGCTCAGCACCACGAGCAAACGGATACACGGCTTCATGAAACACTACGTCACGAGACACAAAGAATTCACCTGTCTCCAAATCAAGACTCGCCATCCCTTTTGGCCATACGGATACCCAACAAATATGCAACGTCTGCTTTGGTCTCCAAATTTGTCCTTATCCCTCGACTGTCTATGCGCATAACAGAGGCAGCCAAATACTCGAAGCGATTTGTACGCTGGCAATTTTCCAAACAAAACCTCATACAGAGGCAGCCCGTAAAGTGATTTCGTTAACTTGCACACCCGATTTTTCGAGCCCTCGAAACTAGGTGGCACGTGCATATACAGGTCCTCCTCTAAATCACCATGAAGAAAGGCGTTGTGCACGTCCATCTGATGCACTGGCCATCCTCGAGCAGAAGCTACGTACAAAAAGGCTCGAACCGTGACCATCTTGGCAACCGGAGCGAATGTCTCGTGATAATCCAGTCCCTCAACCTGTCTATTTCCAAGTATCACCAGTCGTGCTCTGTATCTCTCCACTGACCCATCTGAGTGATACTTGATCTTATACACCCATTTGCATCCAATCGCTCGCTTTCTCGGTGGTAATGGCACAAGTGTCCACGTACCATTCTGTTCGAGTGCAGATATCTCCTTCCTCATAGCTTCACGCCATCGTTCATCTTTAACTGCATCTGAGTACCTAGTAGGCTCAACACTTGCAGTAATTGCAGCCAGAAAGGCGCGATAGCTCGACGAAAATACATTACATGAAACAAACTCAAAAATAGGATATCGTGTACCTCAGGACTTGGTGGGTGCAACAACAGGTAGAGAGGGATGTGTTCGAACCGTATGCATCACATAGTCGCGGAACCTTGTAGGTGGAACCCGAGCTCGATGCCCCCTACCATAGTTGTGAAAGGCGTGCCATGGCGTGCGCCATGGCGTGTGGCGCTCGTGGCGCCGGCTCGGCGCCATGGGTTGAAGCATGGTGCCTATCTTCGTTATGGCGTACGCCACGGCGCCATACTCGCAATAGCAAGCGCCGCGAAGGCGAGAAATAGCGCGCCATATGTAAGATTTGGGCAAGTCAAAATTGATTTAGAAAAAGTAAAAAATTGACTAATAAAAGGTCAAAATTGGACCAAAATTGACTGATTAGGGTTATTTTTGGAAATACCAAAGCCTTTTAAACTCAATTTGGGTTAAATTGAGCAAACCCTAATAACAAAATCAAAACTTCAAACCATTCGCTGTCCGCCGTTCCTCTTCCAAGTTCTTCATCCACCTTCCACCATTCGCCGTCCGCCGTCCGCCGTCCGCCACCGTCTGCCATCTCGTTTCGCGTCTGCTGTCCGTCGTCCACTCTCAATCCACTGCCGCAACGCCGCTTTGCTGTTGCTGTTGCTGCTCAAGTATCTCAAAGGTAATATATAGTTTATGTTTATGAGGTTTTGAAAATTGAAATAGATTTATAATTTCAGCTACATAAGAAATATTATATAGTTTATGTTTATGAGGTTTTGACTTTTGAAATAGATTTATAATTTCAGCTACATAAGAAATATTTTAAGTTAGTTATGGGGAGAGAATCACGAGGGAGAAATTATAAATATTAAATCATAAGTTAATGGGGAGATTTATGTAGCATAAGAGTGCAGAAAATATTTCTTATGTAGTTACATAAGAGTGCAGAATATACTACACTCTTATAAGTTATAACTTATAACTACATAAGAAATTTCAAACCACATAAATTATAAGTTTATAACTACATAAGTGATAAGACTATACTTGATTATAATATTGAAAGTTTAAATTCCATTCAGAATATACTTCAGTTTTCAAACTATAAGACATAAATTAATTTTCTGTTTGTAATTTCAGGTTTATTAATTAGGTTGTGTTTATTGAAATTTGTAGAATCAAGAATGTCCTCCTCTTCCGACCGAAAGGATCCCGCATGGCAATATGGAGAGTTGCTTGATTCGAAAAATACAAACAACATAAAGTGTAAATTTTGTCCAATGATTGTAAAGGGAGGAATCACGAGGATCAAGCAACACTTTGTCGGAGGATTTAAGAATATAAATCGGTGTGATAAATGCCTGGAGCATGTGCAGGAAGAGATTAAAGCTCTTATGGAGAAAAAAAAGGCGGCAAAAGAGCAAATGAGTGCAATGCCTCATTTCGACGATGTAGCTGAAGAAGAGAGTGGTAAACAAGTCTCAGGATCTCACTCGTCCATTAAATCCGTATTCCAAGTGCCTAAACCTCCAAGGCAAATTGGTCCTCTCGATATATATTACGGACGAAATGCCGAGGAAATTTGTACGGAGAGAAAGAGGAATAGCAAAGGCGCTCCTTCATATAGTACTAGCAGGAAGGAAATGAGAGACTATGCTTTGCAATTGTTTGCTAGGTGGGTTTATGATACCGCCATGCCATTTAACATTGTGAATTACGATAGCTTTGCTCCTTGGGTTCAAGCTTTTGGTCAATTTGGACCTGATATGAAGCCTCCGACATATCATGAGATGAGAGTGGTATGTTTGAAGAAGGAAAAAGAGCACACACAAAGTCTCTTGAAATGTCACGAGGAAGAGCAAGCCAACTATGGTTGCATAATTATGGCTTACGGTTGGTCAGATAAAAAAGGGAGGTCATTGATCAACTTTCTCGTGAATACAGCGAAAGGAAGCAGATTCATTGAATCAATTGATGGATCAAGTGTATCTCACTCAGGTGAATATATATACAGCTTGCTAGATAAAATTGTGCAAAAAGTTGGGGAGAAAGATGTGGTTCAAATAGTCACCGATAGCGCGAGTTCAAATGTTTTAGCAGGTGAGAATTTTTTTATATATTTTTATAAAGTAAAAATAAATAAGTTATTATATATTAATATTCTTTGATTATGTTTCATAATGTGTATTAGGAAAATTATTGGAGGCTAAGTATCCACATTTGTATTGGACGTCGTGTGCTGCTCATTGCTTAGACTTGATGCTCGAAGACATCTTCAAAATTCCTCTATTGAAGAAGACCATTGAACGAGCAATTCAAGTTAGTGGTTATATCTACGGTAGATTACAATTGTTGAGTATGATGAGGGAATTCACAAAGGACAAAGAAATGGTTAGGGTGGCGAAGACCCGATTTGCGACGGCTTTTCTTACTTTGAAGCACTTTCACGAAGAAAAAGCAAACTTGAAAAAGCTTTTTACTTCTGAAAAATGGACCGAGAGCAAGTATGCAAAAGAAGAAAAGGGTAAGACAACGGCTAAAGTGATTTTGATGCCTTCTTTCTGGAACAATATTCTTTATGCAATTAAAATTGCTGGTCCATTAGTGAAAGTCCTTCGATTAGTTGATGGGGAGAGAAAGCCTCCAATGGGATATATTTATGAGGCCATGGATAGGGCTAAGGCAGCAATCAAGGACTCTTTTGGAGCAAATGAAGAAAAGTATATTGATATTTTTAAGATCATCGATAGAAGATGGGAAATCCAGCTCCACCGACCTTTACATGCAGCCGGTTATGTCCTTAATCCAGAGTTCTTTTATACGAACACGAATGTGGAGAAAACTGAAAAGCTTATGAAGGGGTTTTATAAATGCGTCGAAAGATTAGTTCCAAATATTGAGGATCAAGATAAGATCGATGGGGAGCTATCGATCTACATGAAAGCGAAATTACTGTTTGGAGTACCTATGGCTATTAGACAAAGAGCATTGAAATCACCCGGTAAGAAGTAATTTTTATATTTATTTTACAAGTTAAAATATTTCATTAATAAAAAAAATTACTATATATGTTTAATCGCTTAACATTTGGATTTTCAATTCCTTATTAAATGTAGCTGATTGGTGGTACTCTTTTGGATCATTGTCCCTAAATTTGCAAAAGTTTGTCATCAAAATACTTAGTCTCACTTGTAGCTCGTCTGGATGTGAGCGAAATAAGTTGCTTCATAAAAACATGAACGACTTAGTTTTTATTAAATTTAACAGAAGTCTCTTGCGTTGTTATAATATGCGTGATCAAATAGATCATATTACCCTTGATGTTATCGATGATTCAAACGAGTGGTTAGTGGGAGAAATGGAAGATGATGGGGATAATTTTGTCCACAATGCAAGTGATGGTTTAACTTGGAACAAGACTGCCGATGCAGCTGGAGTGAATGAAAATGCATATGGTTTTAGACCACGAGTTTCAGCACGAATAAAAAAGGACGCTTCGGCTTCGTCATCAAAGGCATCTTCGTCAAAGAATAAAAAGAAGGCAAAAAAAACATCAACTTCATCGATTCGCTCTAGATTGCAATTAGTTGATGAAGATGAAGAAGATAGTGATGGTTATGAAGGAGAGGATGATGATATCATTGGTGAGTTGCATGCCGATGCCGATGATGACGACGGTGACGGTGATGATAATGCTCATGAGAATGAGTGGGAGGAAGATGGGGAGGATGAAGATGATGAAGGGAATGTGGCCGAGTTAGGCGAGTTAGATTTAGATGATTAGTATGTTATTCCTAAAGTTAGATTGTTTTGTTTTCTTGTTGCGTTGAAGTTGAAATACTATAATCTAGCTTTATTTTTGTTTGTTTTCTTGAAAACTTGTGATTCATGATTTATCTAATGGAGTAGTGGTTGTCATTATTATCAAAATTCTTGCATATTATAGAGCATATTAGTATATATAATTTTTTGTATATATAATATTTTTTCTTCGAAAAGGCTAGCGCATCGCCGCGCCGCGTCATGGGACCCTTGTCGCCACGCCGCGCCATTCGCCATTAACAACTATGCCCCCTATCCAAATCAGTCGGTGCCCCCGAGTCCGATGTGTGCGCGTGCGCGGGTGAAGTCGGTGAGCTCACATCGCGGACACCATCAGCCGAGCAGCCCGTGTTCGTCTCGTTTGGACATTCTGAAATACTCCCCCTCACCTCAGGCAACCCCTCCGACCCTGCCACATCGGCAGGCGTCCCATCTCCAATTCATGTGTCATCCACGACTGGGAGAGGGGCTATCTCGGATGAGTGCTCAGCACCACGAGCAAACGGATACACGGCTTCATGAAGCACTACGTCACGAGACACAAAGAATTCACCTGTCTCCAAATCAAAGACTCGCCATCCCTTTTGGCCATACGGATACCTAACAAATATGCAACGTCTGCTTCGGTCTCCAAATTTGTCCTTATCCCTCGACTGTCTATGGGCATAACAGAGGCAGCCAAATACTCGAAGCTATTTGTACTCTGGCAATTTTCCAAACAAAACCTCATATGGAGTTTTTTCCGAAAGTAACGGTGTCGGGGTGCGATTTATGAGTACCCCCGCAGTCAGTATACATTCGCCCCAAAACCGAAGAGGCAAGTGTGACTGAAACCTCAGCGCTCGTGCCACATTCAAAATGTGACGATGTTTGCGTTCGACCCTCCCGTTTTGTTGAGGTGTATCCACGCAAGATGTTTGATACCATAAAATCATCTTGATATTCCAGTAAGTGTTTACAAGTATATATAAGGTCCATGAAACAAATCGTATCAAATCCTGCCTAACTTAGAATGGATACACTAAATCTTTCCGAATCTGCTAGAATCTCCAATAATCCCAAATCTAAGATTTTGAAATAAGTTGGGTTTGGCTAACTTATTTCTTATTTGCTTATAAGACCCAACCATCTTATTTTTGGGTCTTATAAGATCTTATTAAAAAAAATTATTCAAACACTTTTATAGAGCTTATAAGCTATCAAACATCTTATAAGATGTTTAAAAGAGCTTATAAGCTTAGCCAAACACTCTCTTATTTACTCATTCACGTCTTCGTTTTAGTGTATTGTTCTCATTTCCTATTTTGAGAATGTTGACGTTCTACTTAGAGACTCGAGTGTAAAGGTGTTCATAAGTCGAGTTTAGCCAAAAATCTTGGTTCGAGCTCGACTAGACGAGTTAGAGAAAAATTAGTTCGTACTCGAGTTCGGTCACTCAAACTTAAGTCAAGTTGAGCTAAAAAATAATTATTTTGTTAATATATATTATGAATTTATATTTATTCATATATTATTAAATTTAATCTTAATTAAATATCTCATTGTTTATACATAAATATATTAATTTAACATATTATATTATATAAAAATAAATGAATAAATATTATATCTTATACGTATTAATAAAAAAAATTGCTGGCGAAATAGACTTTTTTGGCCTCGACTTGACTCATGTTTGTTTATTGTTTTATATTAAAGTATAATTAGACTAATAATTGTAATTCCTCTCCAGGGGTTTATAGATAATTATCACTTATCTATTTAATTGTGTTTCTTGGTAAATTCTAATTCATCTTTAAGACAAAGATTTATAATATGATACACACGTCGATTCAGAAAACAAGTTCAATATAAAATTGGATTTAAGGATGATTTCAAATGGCGAATTGCATGAAATCAAATAGATATACTTTTATTGCTTAGATTCTAGTATTTACAACAATCAATTATAGCTTGGGATATATGTTCCTCTGCCTGTGGAAACTCAAAGTAATTAAAAGTTAATAATTTTCTCTTGAAAGACAAAAACCATCTTCTATCAATGTGCAGTAACACTTAACATAACGAGTGTCATTAAGAAAAATGACAAATAATTAACAAAAAATGATTTTTATCACACAATGTTGGTAAATCCAATTGATGATTTTACGGCAAGACGTTGATAAGTCCAATTAATGATTTCAATCTCTTAAAGTTTGATTTGCATTTTTGCCTCTGGACCGTAGTTACGTAAAATCGAACTTTGAGATAATTGCAAATTCATAAGAAGTTATGAGACAAAAAAAAAAATTGTTGATTTATGAAAAAGATTAGTGAAAATAGTTTCTGATTTATAGGCAAAATTGTAATCGAGAAAATCAAAAAATAATTAGTTGATGCGACTATCTTATATACACATGTTTCCACAATACTTATATCGAAGCAAAACTGAAGCAAAATTGTATTAGTAAGTTATCTGCAAATGAAGCTCAATGATATTAATATATCACTCACTATATAACGCCATTGAATAACTCAATTTTTAGTTGTATCATACAAATTATTGTATTACTTTATATTCTTTGGGAGTTCATATTGTTATCTCACATTTGTTAAAGACACTCAACATCCTTTTAAAATTAATAAAATTAATTATAATGCTCCTTAATAAATTATTTAGAATATTCATCATATTAAAAGTTGAACTTTATAATTCATTCTGAATAAATTTTGAACAAAACATTTGTTTGGTGATTTTTTTATGGAAGAAAGTGCCAATAAATTTGCGTCAGTCTTTTCTCATGTATCTTTCTTTTTTACATATCATTACTCAATTTTCCTTAAAAACTGTAATTTTTAATCACCACAATAAGACTAATTATCTACAATGGATATTTAAACCCCCAATATAATTTCATCAAAATCATTGAATAATATACTAAATGCTGCTCATTTGCTTCAAATAAATACTGAGTTTTTTCTTTTGTTTTTACTAAGTAATAAATATTGCAAATTAATATTAAAATCAATGCCTAAAAACTAGAAAAGAGTGTAAAAGTAATTGTGGGATCATATTAAACCAAGTTAGCATCAGTGGAACGAATATGTCCATCTAGGATAACAACTAGTTTTATTTTTGTGAAAAATTTAAAAATTTTAGTAATATGTACGTATCTTTGTTTCGGTACTTATTTATCTATGATAGTTGCCCGTCATTGTGAACTGTCGGTTTTTGAAATACTTATTTTATATACACTTAAATATGAAAAATATATATTTAATGTACTTTATAAAATAAATTACAAAATAAAACACATAATAGAATAAAGTATCTGGAGTGGGTATGTCCAAGTAACCAACTTTTTCTTGGTTTTACTAGTTCCCAATCCTTGAAGACATCACTTTTTTTGTGTGGAATCAAACCTATCGTATCACATATTACGATTTAACTGCCACTTCGATTTGATATTGATAAAATTGTAGATTATGTTTGTATTGGTTAAGTTACTACCATTATAATTTTTTTTATAGAGAGAAATTCGCAGCTGTTATTATATTTGTACTGGGTAACTCGTTCTTGCGTAATAATTTGCATATTATGCAATCCACACAAGATTATGCTAGTTTTGAGAGTGAATGTACAAGAAACTTTGAATATAAATCCTGTCAAATAAACTTCTATCATCATAAAAGAACAAAAATTCTAGTGAATTCGTATACAATTTTCGCTAAAACACTTAAATATACGTGTTTATGATCGTAGTATTATCGAGTATCATTTTTTTAAGGTAAGTTTATTGGTGTGAACTATAAATTTCTAACAAACGAATCTCAAACTCATAAAAAAATTACATTTTTTTTGTTATGTAACTTATTTCAAGTTTAATTTTCATGTCATTCATTATAAAGTTTCGCATTTAATCTCGCAAATATTAGAATGTCATAAACGTAATCTCACCGTTACTTTAATGGTTAATTCCGTTAGTCGGCCTTTTTGAGAGATTTTATGGATAAGAAAATGCGGTATTAAGTAAAAACATTGCAATATATTCAATAATACGTAAAAATATTATAATTTTAAATATAATCTACATATGAGTATATATCTACACATATTCTTCCAAAAAATCGATTAAAATATTAATTAACGGAGTTAATCATTATATTTGTAAAACAAATATGAGATATATTTTGAAAATTATGATACTAATATGAAAAAACTCCGACTAAAATAAAATAAAATTGAAATTACAAGACGAAAAATTCAACTCCCCCAAGAGTGCTTCTGTTATGGGCAACAAGTTAGTTGAGTCCCCTTTTTGGAACGAACTTCTGCAATTCAACCACCTGGACAATACGTACATTTTGAATAGGTCCACCATTGTTGTATAAGCCATGTGACACATTTGCAGGTTAAATTAAATATTTGATTCATTATATGAGCCGTTGGTATAATCTACGCGCTTATAAAGGGTTCTCAAAGTGTAGCTATTTAAAGAAAAAGAAGAATTGATAAACCTATGATCCTATTGGGGCTATAACAAGAAACTCTTTCTAGTTCGTAGTAAAGATTTTTTTTTTTTTTTTCACATTATAAACAGTATATATTATGCTTCGTATCATTTTTTATAAGTTAAATGTATAAATTTCATGTTATTTTTATATTTTAAAATATTTTATTTGGGTAAAATTTACTATAAAATGAAATAGAGGGTCCAAAATGAGATCTTAATCCCTTGTTACACTTCTCTTTTAAGGTAATTAGGGTACGAGGAATTCAGGCATTTGGACTTTTGTACACACTTTTTATCTCAATTTCAGATTTTGAGGAGTGAATTTTGGAGGTCACAATCATAGGTTCACATGGATATATTTAATAGATTTTTAACCAATGTGGGAAATTTATTGTATTAAAGAAATTGTGCATTGTGGGGTGAAAATTGAGAATGCAATGGGTTCTTGACACCTATTTTGCTTTGCGTATAAAGTATTATACTACCTTTTTGAAATAGAGCAATATTTAAAGAGTTGCAATATGTCTAGGTCTTAATCTAGTTGCTATTATTGGGAAAATTCTTATATAAATCCAATACGAAATCTAATTAAATTCCATATTGAGAATATTGTATGTTCAACTTTGCATGAATCAATCATATAAAATATAATTAGTTATATTAGGACTCTGAATTCTCGAATTCTTGGTAAAGAAACACTAACATGATTAATATTAAATTATCATTTGATTTAATCTTATTTTGCTAGACTATACTACTCATGGAGTTGAAGGTATATGATAGCAATGGCTCAATAATTCCTATGTTGAGTTAGGAATCACAACTCCAGAAATAAAGGAAGAAGATGAAAATTAAGGAAAAGTCTGCGTTCATATATTTTATTCATTACACCTTCTCCTAGGTTAAATACATCTCAATCAAATGCTAAAATATCAAATAAAGACAACTGTCCATTATAACTTTATTCAAGCCCTAATCTAAGGAGAAATGTAATCTTTTAGCCAAGTGGGCCTCTGCTTGATTCTAGTGGGTCGAGTGTCATGGTCCACTAATGGCCCAGCATCCAATAACTGCAAACTCGTATCATTTCCCGGCCCTTGAAGAATGACCTTGTCCTCAAGGTCAAAAGTAGGATAAGTGGTCTTAAACTGTTGAAGTGCAACCCAAGTACTCTCGAGGTCAGAAAGTGTCTCCCAACCCACAAGAATTTGTTGTTCTTCTCCTTGTCGCGTCTTCACTGTCCTTACTCCCAAAATAGATCTAGGTTTTGGTGGTGCATTAATCGCCTCGATCGTGGCCGGAAAAGTGGTAGGCATCGAAGGGGGAGTGCCATGACATGGTTTCAGGAGGGAAACATGGAAAACTCTATGGATCTGAGCATCTGCCGGTAAGTCGAGTTCGTATGCTACCTGCCCGATACGGCGGAGAATGCGAAAAGGCCCGTAATAGCGTCGACTCAGTTTGTGTGTGTGGCGTTTGGCTACCGATAATTGGCGATATGGCTGGAGACGTAAGTAAACCCATTCACCTTCCTGAAATTGTTTGTCACTTCGATGTTTGTCAGCCTGAGCCTTCATTCGTTGTTGAGCTCGAAATAAGTTAGATTTTAAGGTGGCTAATATTTGTTGTCTTTGTTGTAGGGAGTCTTCTAATGTAGCCACTGTCGCGGTGCCGGCAACATAAGCGGGAATGGTTGGAGGCGGCCTACCATATAACGCTTGGAACGGAGTCATGCCGATGGCCGAGTGTAAGGACGTGTTGTACCAGTACTCCGCGAGATGAAGGAATCGAACCCATCGTTTTGGATTTTCGCCGGCGAAACAACGGAGATACGTTTCTAAACATCGATTCAACACTTCGGTTTGCCCGTCAGTCTGTGGGTGGTAAGCACTACTCATGGCTAGAGTGGTACCCTGTAGCTGAAATAATTGCTTCCAAAAAGTACTTAAAAAAATGCGATCTCTATCACTAACAATAGACTTGGGAATGCCGTGTAGCTTAACAATTTCGACGGAAAATATAGAAGCTAATGTAACTGCAGTGTAGTGTTGGGGCAGGGGAATAAAATGGCCGAACTTCGTCAAGCGATCTACGATGACCCAAATCGAGGACTTACCATAAGATAACGGTAAGTGTGTTATGAAATCCATACTAATGTCCTCCCAAGCTTGTTGTGGAATAGGAAGTGGTTGAAGCTGTCCATAAGGCTTGTGGGTAGTGCTTTTCACTTGTTGACAAGTGTGGCATTTTCGTATATAATCCTTGATATCTTTTTTCATGGCAGGCCAATAAAAAGCAGCTGATAGGCGGGCAAATGTGGCGTTCAGGCCCGAGTGACCCGCAACCGGGGAATCATGAAATTCCAAGAGTAAGGACTGTTGCAAGCCCGAGTCCTTAGGAATAAAAATCCGTCTTTTGAAGTACACAATACCGTCTAGAATAGTAAATACCGAGTGCATTGATGTATCTGTTCGAATTTTCTCTATAAATTGTTGACCTGATAGTGTTTTGTAGAAGTTGCGGAGTTGATCCATAATACCGAAAGAGGGACTAGATATAGCCATCAAGGAGGGTTCCGAGTCACCTGAAATGCGAGATAGAGCATCGGCCACACAATTTTGTTTACCCGGTTGGTATAGAATCACATAATCGTAGCCGAGTAACTTCGTGAGCCATTTCTGTTGATCCGGAGTCTGAATATGTTGAGATAGTAGGCTGCGTAGACTTTGTTGGTCTGTAAATATACGGAATTTGCGTCCTAATAGGTACTGACGCCATTTCTTAACAGATTCGGTGATGGCGTACATCTCTCGGACATAGGTGGATGAAGCACGAAGACGGGGACATAGCTGCTTACTAAAGAAGGCTATCGGCCGAGAATCCTGGGAGATGGCAAAGCCCGAAGCATCAGTGTGTAAATCGAAAGTTGTAGTAAAATCGGGTAATCGTAGAACCGGTAGGGAAGTCATTGCTGTTTTGAGTTGTGTAAAAGCTGTATAGGCATGTGAATTCCATGTAAATGCGTCTCGTTTCAATAGATCGGTTAGTGGGCTGGCTATCGCTGCATAATTACGAACAAAACGGCGATAGTATCCCATTAAACCGAGAAACCCTCGTAGGGCAGATACCGTTGTCGGTGTAGGCCAATCCACAATAGCCTTAATCTTTTCGGGGTCTGCTGCTACCCCTGCCGAAGAAATGACATGGCCCAAATAATCCACGCTAGGAGTAGCAAAGACACACTTAGATAATTTCAGAAAAAATTGATTAGCAGCTAGCAATTGCAAAATCTGGGACAAATGGAATACATGCTCATGTACTGATTTGCTATAAATTAAAATGTCATCAAAGAAAACTAAAACAAACCGGCGTAAAAATTCACGAAATAAATCATTCATTGCCGCTTGAAAAGTAGACGGAGCATTTGTGAGCCCAAACGGCATCACCAAGAATTCGAAATGCCCATCAATTGTACGAAAGGCTGTCTTATGGGTATCTTCGGCTGCCACTCTAATCTGATGATATCCCGAACGCAAATCCAATTTAGTGAAAATAGTCGCTCCATGTAATTCATCCAAAAGCTCGTCCACTGTAGGAATAGGAAATCGATCCCGAACAGTGATTGCGTTTAGTGCGCGATAATCGACACAAAAACGCCAAGTTCCGTCTTTCTTTTTAACTAATAAAACAGGGGATGAAAAAGGACTTGTGCTGGGTTTAATGATTCCATCACGTAACATGTCAGAAATTAATTGAGCCATTACTGTCTTTTGGTAGTAAGGATAGCGATATGGTTTCACGTTTACCGGGTTGGAGTTGGGTATCAGGTGTATATGGTGATCATGAGCTCTGTTCGGGGGTAAGTTGTGTGGTTTGTCAAAAAGATGTGAGTAAGACTGAATGAGGGTTTGCAAGTCTTTGGGCAGGGACGAAAGGGGGGTTTGGGAATTATTATCATAATCCGTGTCTGGTTTCAGCATAACAATGGAGTGAAATGTTGCTACTGAATCTGTTTGAACCATACGACACATTTGAGTATAGGTGGATTGTTGTGGAAGAATATGTGGGCAGCCCGTGAGTGTCACCCAAGTGCCGTTATGATCAAAAGTCATTGATGGTATGTTAAAATCCGAAATGATAGAGCCTAATGATCGTAACCATTGCACTCCCAAAACTATATCCGCACCATGTATGGGAATCACGTAAAACGGAATGGTGCCTGAATATTTCTGAATATCTAACTGAACTTGAGAACCAAGCCTTGGAGGCAGTCCCCATTGCCTACCATAACCTGAAAATTGGGGGTGGATTCGATCGGTATTTTAAGAAATGCGGCGAGTCTTGGTTGAATAATATTGTGCGAACTGCCCGAGTCCACCAATATAATAACCTCGTGGCCATGAATGCAGCCGCGAAGACGCAATGTGCGAGGAGAGGGCTCTCCCGTTAGGGCATTTTCGGAGATGTGGAATAAGAGAGGAGTTTCGGGCACACTAATTTGGTTGGAATTGGAGATTAAGTGAGCTGAAGGAGTAGGAGGGAAGGTTTCGGTAATGGGCAGAGAAGTATAGTTATCTGGTTCGGCGTGTGGAGGGGACGAAAAATTATCATTTGATTCCAATAGAAGTAAAAATGGTTTAGATTTGCAACGATGGCTGGGTTGAAATTTTTCGTCGCAGTTATAACAAAGACCCTTGGAGCGGCGTTCTTGCATTTCAAATTGGGTTAATCGTTTAATAGGGTACGGGGGTTTAGGAGGGGGAGCGGGTAAGAGAGGAGGCAATGTGGGATTGAGGTTTGTCGGTTTAGGATGAGGGACCGGCATCGGAAAACGAGTTTGCTGAAATTTTGATTCTAAAAGCTTGGCCAAGCCGATAGCTTGGGAGATTGAGTGCGGTTGAAGGACGGCTAATTCGCGTTGAATGTCCGGCTTCAGCCCCGAAATGAAACAGTTGAGAATGGCTTCTGGTGTTAAGCCAACAACACGGTTACAGAGACGCTCGAACTGAACTTGGTAGTCGGCGACTGATGCCGTTTGACGGAGCTTAAACAAGGCTGCCTGGTGGTTCGCATATGAGGACGGTCCAAATCTGGTTTCTAATGCCCGAATAAAAGAGTCCCATGATGATAGTTGAAAGTTTGCATGCATCCATTTGAACCAACTAAGGGCATCACCCACCATATAGAATGCTACCAGATCCAAGCGTTCCTCGGGGGGAATCTGATAAAAGCGGAAATAATGTTCGGCTTGAAAAATCCAATCCAATGGTGCACTCCCGTCAAAAGTATTCAGCTGTATTTTAGGGGGTTTTGGAAGGTTTACGGTTGGACGAGGAAGACCGAGAATCGGGGGTGTTTGAGTGTTGTTTGGGAATGGCGGCGCAGGTGGTGGTACGGGGCTGGGAACAAGTGGTGGCGGATGTGAGGTGCGTGAAGGAAACGCATCCAACTTAGCCTGTAAATCAGAGACCACCGCCGCGAGGGCATCATGAGGGTTGTCGATGGATGTTTGAAGGCTGGCTATTTGAGCAGTGATTTGTGCGAGAAAGGCCGAGAGGGCTTCGTCCAAGGGTTGAGTGGATGAGGAAGATTGGGAAGATTGGGATGGTTTTGGAGGCATTGAGGCAGGATGAAAGCACCAATGATAGCAATGGCTCAATAATTCCTATGTTGAGTTAGGAATCACAACTCCAGAAATAAAAGAAGAAGATGAAAATTAAGGAAAAGTCTGCGTTCATATATTTTATTCATTACACCTTCTCCTAGGTTAAATACATCTCAATCAAATGCTAAAATATCAAATAAAGACAACTGTCCATTATAACTTTATTCAAGCCCTAATCTAAGGAGAAATGTAATCTTTTAGCCAAGTGGGCCTCTGCTTGATTCTAGTGGGTCGAGTGTCATGGTCCACTAATGGCCCAGCATCCAATAACGGCAAACTCGTATCATTTCCCGGCCCTTGAAGAATGACCTTGTCCTCAAGGTCAAAAGTAGGATAAGTGGTCTTAAACTGTTGAAGTGCAACCCAAGTACTCTCGAGGTCAGAAAGTGTCTCCCAACCCACAAGAATTTGTTGTTCTTCTCCTTGTCGCGTCTTCACTGTCCTTACTCTCAATGAAAGCACCAATGATAGCAATGGCTCAATAATTCCTATGTTGAGTTAGGAATCACAACTCCAGAAATAAAGGAAGAAGATGAAAATTAAGGAAAAGTCTGCGTTCATATATTTTATTCATTACACCTTCTCCTAGGTTAAATACATCTCAATCAAATGCTAAAATATCAAATAAAGACAACTGTCCATTATAACTTTATTCAAGCCCTAATCTAAGGAGAAATGTAATCTTTTAGCCAAGTGGGCCTCTGCTTGATTCTAGTGGGTCGAGTGTCATGGTCCACTAATGGCCCAGCATCCAATAACGGCAAACTCGTATCAGTATAATTTTCAATGCATAAATTCTGGATTTGACACGATTAGTAGATTGAAGATTTTATCTATTGCGCCAACTAAGCACTCCATGTGTATCATTTCTTACACATATTTTTATATTTTAGAAATATTCTCATATATTTCATTTATTTTTAGTTCCCTGATATAATAATACAAGGATTTTGGTAAACAAAAAATATGGAATTTTGATTGTTTGGTTGTTACATAAAATATCATGAGAAATAAATTGAGGCACGATTCATATTTTCAATCGGGCTAGCTATTAGAAAAAATATATCTTAAGATCCAAACGACCATAACTCCTTATGCTCATTGCTTTTCTTCTGCTTTTTCCTAAATAAGTAAACAAGCTTCAAATTTATATTTCTTTAGTTTTGCTTTTGCTTTTTTGTTCAATCACTATCCTTTCCTCATTAGATTTTTTGAACCAAATGAAACAAAACATTAGTTAAGTTTGCTGTAATAATATTTGAGCTATTTATATTATACTAGTAAAGAACACGTGCTTTGCACGTGAAATATATAACCACGTTAAGTAAATTTATATACATAAATATTTTTTAACTTTATGATGATTTATATCAAGATTTTTAATAATAATTTAACTAAATGAATTATAAGTTAATAAAATATAATTATTTAAAAATTAAACATTTATTGACAAGAAAGATGGAATCAAATGAGAATAAGTTAAGAAAACTGTATTTCTGGGCTCATATATTTGACTTTTTTTTTATATTATTCGTAACTTTTGAAATTTCTCATATTGTATCTTACTTTTTTAAACTTTAATTGAACAAACACTTTTATTTCTTTAATTAAATATTTTGTTAATGTAAAATAGTCTATGATTGAAAAATTAGAGATTTATATAGACTTTTGCGTCTTCTTTTAAATATTTTTTTGTTTTTTTTCAGATATATAGTCATAATTTATTTTTGATAATCTATATATGTTGGACAATATTGTCATTAGAACTGCTAATTGAACTCATAGCTATGAAATACATCAAAAAATTATATTTCATTATTTTCTTAAAAAGTTATTTTGAAAAATAATTTAGTTTAAATAAATATTTTTAAACTTTAAAATAATGATAAATAGTTGTATGTAGAGGCAAAATGAAATTCATTTAAGCATTGATGCATGCTCTTGTGAATATTCATAGAGTTAATTTTACCAAAGTAAAATACACCTTTAGCAAATACTATACGTTTTAATAATTCATGACAATTTATAGGATGCACTACATATGAGATTATTTTGCTTGTAATTTTATCTGACTCTTTGTGACTCAATTTATGCCGCCGGCGTTCTTATGCATCTCAAGTGTGTTGTAAGTCGTTGAGCGATATATAATTATATAACATTTACATTTATGATGTTATCATGTGTGTTTTTCGTGATTCATACTCTCATTTAAGTATCACCAAGATGAATGACATGAAAATGCATAACGTATGTTTGTTAATAATATGTTATTAATAACAATATTTACATGACTTTTACATTTACGATTTTTTAGTTAGTAAACTATACTAACTTTATGAAACCTTACATCTAATTCTTGTCAACATATATTGTGAAATAGTTAGTATTTCCGTATAGTTTTTAATGATAAATTTAATTATTAAACTAAGATTCAAACATATATGATGAATATTATGTTTAAATCTACTTACACCATAACGCAAATAGGTCTGACTTCATATTTTTTTATGAATAAATTAGCTATTTCTGATCCATTATAGTCATGAAGAAACTATATATTTTATTATGGTAGGAATCTAAAATTTATTTTATTTTTTATTCTTTTGCTATTTAGATAAATACATAAGGACTCTTGAATTATGTCAAGAATTTGAAGAAATGGATTTATTAATGTAGTTATTATAATTTAATTAATTAAGGTTTTATGTGACAATTTGATTCTTCTTTTTATCTTTCTTTTGCGTTTTTATTAAAGAAGTGATTTCAATACTATATTTTATCCAATATCTAAGCAAGTATACACATGAATTTTTCTATAAACTATCACAAACTACCACAATCTATTGCAAACTACTATATAAGTAGATAAAGCAACTCATATACAGTGAGATTCGAACCGTAACAAGATGTTATGGAGCATTAACATTGACCAAGCTAGGCCTCTTCAACCGTATAATATTATATTTATATATATTACGATTGTTATTATTTATTTTCATCTATGTCACTCCATTAAATCTATCCTAAACTTTTTGTCTGCAAAATACACCAATTTTCTAGAACTTCAAACGCATTACATAATCTTGATTCTTGACATTTTCTGATATATTGGATAGTGCAGGTTATCCAGTGAGATGCAATGCAAATCCAAGTTTTGTCATGTTATTTATTTTTTTATTATTTTGGATGAATAAATTTTATATAATGAATTGTTTATATGTTATTCTATTTGTATAATTCTACTATAACTACATGTCTTAACTATAGATTTTTTTTTTGTGTAAATATTCAAATTTAAGTTTTTGACTCTTTTACCATTAAATAGTTAAAATATATTAACATATTTAATCTACATAAAAAAATTTAAAAAATCCATAGTTTTTTAATAAAATATAATCTAAAAGTATATCATATAAATTACTTTAATAAATTATTTTTTGTTATATTACATATAATTATACTTTTGTATTAAAAATATCATTTAATATTTAAGATTTTATAAATTAATAGAAATTTACATGGTACTAATTAGCTCATTATATTTTAAAAAAAATCAAACATAAAAAGTATTGTATTATAATAGTACTAAGTTTATATAATTTGAGATATACGGTATGTGATATAAATAATAATTTGTGAGTGGCAAAATTCATAAGCAATTTATAGTAGCATACATTTATGTTGTTTGAAAAATTAATTAATTATTCTTGAAACTTTGTAACTTAATGATGCAATGTTATGCTTTACGGAACCTAAGACTTAAGCCAAGCCTTTTCTATTTCTTTTGAAATCTATAACCATCTTTTGCTATACAATAAATATTGCTTATGTTGGAGGGTTCAATTGAGGGGAAAATGAATATATATATATATATATATGTGTGTGTGTGTAAGATATGACTATTAATTATATTATTGTTTAAATTTTACATGATATATATATTTATATATATTGAGCATATTTGTTAAGCATAAAATAACATACTCATTGAATATACTTATTAGTATTAATTTTAAGTTCATCTCATTTGATAACAATAATACAATTCAACCACATTTATTTTATTATAATAATAATAATAATAATGATGATTTGTTGTTTAATTTAATTTGAGAATAATAATAATTTTTTTTATAAGGCTATTATTTCGATCAGAACAATAATGTTAAAAAAGTGCATGTCATCATAATTGAATATACTTATTAGTATTAATTTTAAGTTCATTTCATTTGATGACAATAATACAATTCAACCACATTCATTTTATTATAATAATAATGATGATGATTTGTTGTTTAATTTAATTTGAGAAAAATAATAATTTTTTTGTTATAAGGCTATTAGTTTGATCAGAACAAAAATGTTAAAAAAGCGCATGTCATCGTAAATTATTCATACTTTTAGAATATATATAATACATATATATATAAATATATAGATTATAGATAAGATAATAATAATAATAAATGATAAATGCTTTCAACCACACATTCAACAACCTTATTTATTAAATTGAAGTTCAATAGGTTATTCATTAATTATTTTTAAAAATTATTAAATGGTTACTAATAGGTTATGGGGGTTTTGGTCCTAATGAGAAAGTGTAAATCATTTACTTGGTAAATCATTCACACTTTTAGAATAGATATAGATTATATTCTAGCTTCATATTATCATATTGATCCATCAAATGTTGCACTTGATGGTAAAAATCGAATTGCCTCATAGGACATAGGACAAGTGCTCTATACATTTTGATTTCTACAATACTTAGATCAGACAAATCAAATCGAACTTTGTTAGTATATGAGCTTACTTTCGATACAAGAATACTTTTGGGCAATACATATTGTAAATACATCACTTTGAATATCAATAAAATATTCTCAAATACAAAACTATTAATTTATCTATCTGATTTAACTATAGAATTATCAACCAAGAATGAAAGGCAAGTTTGAGTGAAATATGTAGAGGCTTTAAGCTATAGACACATGGCCAACGACTAAGGTTTTATGGGTATAACATGATAAAGGAAGTACCCACGCCTTATTACCACAAATTCAACAATATTTATTATTGATGTTCCATTTTTTTTGCTATATATTGGAGCATAATGAAAGGAACATCCAATTTTAACTAATTTAGCTAAACAAAATAATATCATGAAAATTGTCTTGTATACCAAACTAATAAAACTGAAAATAATGTGGGACTATTTTCTTTCAATTTAGGACATTTGTCCCAATATTATAATTAGGTATGAGTTTTTTCTACTCCTACTTTGCAGCTTATTATGTTATGTCAACATCGTTATTACATAAAAGGAATTGTGCAAACGTACGATTGTTATTTAACTCAAATCGGCTTGACTTTCACAATTTGAGAATTGTAGTACATTATTATAATTATTGATTTTTTTTTACTAATTATGAAAGTATTTGTCGAATACATTATTTCTTTTGAATCACAAATATGAATTAAATAGTATTGTAGCATACCAAATAAACTCATAGATTAAAAATGAATACTATTACATAAGATATTGAACCTATTTGTTAACCCCGACTAAATCATGATTTCATATTCTATTGGTATGCCAATATAATTGTACTTTGAGCCTATTATTTTAGTTTATTCTATTCTATAATTGAGCCTATTATTTTTGTTTATTCTATTCCACAAAAAATATAATATAGCCATATTTGAAAATGTAAAGTTTGTACAAACAATTATAATATGATTGCAGTTGATTTAAGACTTGTTGATGGCTCAAACTTTGTTAGACTATAAACAACATCAAAGAAGTTGACATGAACGTCAATGTTGTTAAAAAATTTATGAACGGATCTCATGTATAATACACTATAAATTTGGTGAATAGGAGGTGGTAAAACCCACCTAGTGATGGTAGGTGAAACAATAAATTTATTAGATTTCGTGTGACATAGAATTCTCTGTCTTTGTTATATAATTCTATTTTTTAATTAGAAAATTATTAAATAAATGTGAACCTAATTTTGGAAAACCTAATTTTGTGGCACATTTGTTTTGGCAGTAAACCCCATAGACTGATAACTGCCCATATTCTTCTCCCAACATCTTATAATCACCCATATCTTCATGTTAAAACTGCGCTATGATGGCTAGAGTAGTATAAGTTAAACATGATTCTTTTTTTTGTGAGATGATGCAGCTCCAGTAGAGGAGGCAGTAGAGGGGGGAGATGATGCTACAGAGGAGGAGGTAGAGGCGGATAATGTGGATGAGCATCATACAGCACCAACACGACCAAGACAACAATCAGCACTTCGATAAGTAAATTATAGATATTATAGATCGGTCAGGAGCAGACACCGGCATTTGGGCCGAGACTGAACTGAGACCGTGGCCACAGCCAAGGTCGGGACTCCACGCTTGATGGCAAAGAAGTGGCTCCAACTGTGCTTCTAGCTAAAATCCGGCCCCAAAGTCGGGGCCGAAGTCTGGCTCCAACTTCGCTTCTTGTAGGAGAAGCTCAAATTCGGCACCAAAGTCGGGGCCGAGGTTGGGATTGAGGTCAAGTTGGTCTAACTTTGCTTTTTGTAAAAGCTCAAACATTCCCTACAATCGAACCAATCGAACAGTACTTAAAAACAGGACCAACAATTGAACCAATCGAACAAGTGTTAGATGAGATTAATAACCTAAAATCTCAATTGTTTAGTGAAGATGAGGTTCTACACTTGTCAGCTGCGGGTATATCTTATTTTGTTGCAATTCTCCATAAGTTACCTTTGAAGGAATTTTATATGAAATAAAATTATCCAGCAACTCGGGTATTGACCAAGATGGCAAAAGAAATAATGTGAAAGGTTTTTAACGTAACATATAGTGAAAATTAAATAAGTGAACCCAACAAAGCCTTAGTCAAACACTAAGTTGATTACTTATTGTCGGAGATGATGCTTCATTTGAGCCTCAAAAAGGAGGGGAGAGATGATGATCCAGTGGAGAAGGCGGTGGCAGATAATGTGGAGAGTAGAGATGATGCTCTAATGGAGCAGGAAGAGGTAGATAACGTGGAGTGGCGAGATGATGGTTCAGAATATTACAAATAATTTTAACTTTAAATTGATGATCCAGTGGAGGGGATAGATGATGCTCTAGTGGATGAGGCAAATGCAGATAACGTGGATGAGCATCATACAACACCAATACGACCAATGCAACAATCAGCATTTCAACAAGTAAACTATTGAGATTATAGATCAATCAGTGAAGGGGCTAACACTGGCATTCGGGCCAAGGCCAGTGCCAAGAAAAAATTGTGTAAATTCTTACTTCGTTTTTCTCATTTTCCATCAACTTATCGACTAAGTGAGAGCCGATGAATCCAGCTCCACCAGTAACCAATATTCTCATGTTTGCCTGTCACAAAATTAATTAGTATAACATATATAATATATCTATATTCCGAGGTAAGAAAAAACAAATAACAATTACAAAAAAAAAAAAAAAATCTTTCGCCAAATGGGGTCGATATTTTTTGAAAATTATGTTGATAAGTGCATCTGTATAATGTTTAATCAACATAAAAAATTCTCTTTTTCATACATTTTGTGTAGATTTGTTCGAAATAATTGTTGCCAAGGTTTAAATTTTATAAGAATTTCTTCAAAATGACTATATCATACCTTAAAAAACTTTGCTCTCCTCAAAGGTGAAGGCCCGGGAGGTGACTTGGTAGTCACATTGCTTCCTCCATTTGATACTTCGTTAGCCATATCTGAGACCAATTTTGATTCAATTTAGATCAAATAAATCGTTAATTTCAAACGAATTAACATACAAACAACAATCACATAAAAGGATAGTGTCCATTAAATTTATACTCGGTTTATCACTCCAAATCAACAAGAATTAATGCTTAATTATTCAAATGGATATAAATAACAAGATCCACAAAATGAAAAACAAGAGCCTATTTTGATACCCAAATCAGATAATTCAACATAATCATCGAATCCGAATCTTCAGAGATAATCAGCACATTGTTAAAATTTTGAACATCAAGATGAAAACATCACCTTTTTTTCCTTATTTTTTTTCTTTTAAGTAACAAATAATAAATTTTTTATGTTTCTGATATAACATAAACGTCGCATTTATCGGTTCTCAAAACCTAAAAGTGAAACTAAAACGTACGAGTAACTGTAAATGCAGATTTTCAACACTCAAAAGAAGAAACCAAATCTCTTTGGTAGTCAAATAGCTGAAAAATCAAATTTTTTTTTTGGCTGCAAATAGATAACAAAATCAAACTTCAATCACTCCAAAAAGCAAACAAAGCAATTAAGTAAACAGAACAGACACAATTTAAAGAACCCATAAGAGTAAATAAATTATAAAATTATCTAAAATCAATCCTATTTCAAAACTTGCATAATTTGGCTGCAAATTCATATCATACCAGAAACAGATTTACACTCCCAAGAGGAAAATCAAATCTCTCTTATTAGTAAAACACCCTAAAAATCAAATCTTTGGTGCAAATTTAACACAAATCTAACTCTAATCACATAATATAGTAAACAAGAAACCAACACAAATCTTCTTTATTCTATTCTAACACATAGATCATACTTTCAACAACAGCCAAAAATAAACTTTGTTCACAAAATCACAGATCACACAAAATCCTAATACATCTAGATAAATTGGCAAAAACCCGTTTCCGAAATCTTTACCAAATAAATAAACGAACGAAAAAAACAGATCTTTTGAGTAAAATCAAGAGATAATAACCTATTAATTATACGTAATTACTTATCACTGAAACTAGAAACACTTGTGGAACTATAGCCAAGGCTTGACCTTTATATACTACCACAAAATCCCATATTTCAAAACCCCCACAAAATTAACAACAAAAACAAAAAAGTCAAATATTCAACTAATTTAAGCAAAAATTAATTGGAAAAAAAAGGCATGCTGGTGATTGTCATTATTATGTTATACCAAACGTTACCAACTGGAGAGAGGAATTGAAGACAAATCTTTGAATATTACGCAAGATAAGTGACAACCCACTGATTAATTATATATATATATATATAGTGAGTTATATGATTTCAGCGTACCTTTAAGGTTACTCCATTGCAAAACCTGGTAGAGGTATACACGGAAAAGGAGACTTATAATAATATAATATTGAGTTTGTATTCAAGTATAATACTTACTGTATTTTTCAGTTAAATATTTGGGTAATTTGCACTTTGCACCCTGAAAAGAGGGCTAATAGGCACTTTGCACACTAAAAAAGAAAAAATAGCACAATGCACCCTAGAATTAATGAAGTTTTGGCAAGTTGCACCCTATTTAATTTTTCAACCAAAAATTTCATTTTGAAAGGCAAAATCATCCATTAAATATTAATAAATTTTGTAAAGGCAAAATAATAATGATATTAAAAATTATTATATGCTACATTTATGGAGGTTTTAGCAAAATAAATAAAAAGTTCTCAAAATAATACGATTATGAAGTAAAATAAAAGTTTCCCATATCGTCTTCAAGTTTTATATTTTTTAAATTTAGAAAAGCAGAAAATTGCAGCTTCAATGTAGTTTCAAATTTCTTATTTTGAAAGGTAGAACGGAGGTGATTCGCTTTTCTCTAAATATTTTTACCCTTATTGAGATGAAATTTTGAGTAAAAAAATTAAATAGGGTGCAATTTGCCAAAACTTAATCAATTTCAGGGTGTATTGTGCTATTTTTTGGGTGCAAAGTACCTATTAGCCCTCTTTTTAGGGTGCAAAGTGCAAATTACCCTAAATATTTTGATAATTGATAATTAATTGTTAGGAAAAGAGTTCAGATTTAATTGGGTTGTTTGAGTTACGTGAGATCCGGACTCTTGGATCTTGATATGGTTGACTTAGATTTTTGTTAAAAAATTAAAAAATCAATTTTCTCGAGAAAAACTAGTTTTATAGTTAAAAACAAGATCTAGATAAATTATTTGTTTAAGATTTGTAAATTTTTGTAATATTATGCTTAATTAAGTGATAAATTAAGGTCGGGTATTGTTATAATCACCTGAATTAGCTTACAAAGAGTGTTTGATTTGAGTTCTCAAGAATGTAAGCTCAAGTTTAAATTTAATTAAAAAAATTTTGTTCGAGCTCAACTCATTTAAAATCGATCTTATTGGAGTTTCAGTTTAATTACACTAATAAAAAGTTGTGAAATTTGAATTAATATTAATGATATCATTTAACTATTTCAAACAGAGTTTTTTTTATTACCATTTAGACATTACATTTCTATTATAATAATATCTATTAAAATTTTAAACTAGTATTGTTTGATAATGTACACATACATAATTATTGTGGTGTTTTTATTAATGTATTATATTTATAGTGTAGTTTGATAAAAATAATAATTAATAGTATAAATTTATGAGTTGGGTCTCGAACTTTTAAACATTTATATTATATGAGATTAAGAATAAATTGGGGGCAACCCCCGGTAGAGTTGGTAGAGTTGGTAAGGGCATTTGAACTTGTGGCCTAGGTCATGGGTTCGAATCCTGATGAGGGATTGCCTATTTGCCTTCTCTACTGTGAGCCTGTCAGCTATGGGCAACCTAGGCTGGTTTACCTCTCTTGTGTGGTTTGCAGGCTATTACACAAGAGCGGGGTTTACCCAGTGCGCACCTCACGGTAGCGGCTGCGGGTTTCCCTCGTCATCCAAAAAAAAAGAATAAATTCAAATTAAAAGTTCAAATTTAAACCAAATACGAATCGAGTTTTATAGATTGTTATGCTGAGGTGGCTCACTAACAAGTTTAATGTTCGTTCTAAAAATTTATGAAAATGTTTGGAGGAATAATAAGGTAGCCAAATTGAATATGCCATGCATAAATAAGTCCTTGTCTAGTCTACTTCATAATTTAGTTCATTAAATCAAAATGTGGAATTGTATAAGCTAAATGACATTATTTAGATAATTCATTCAATTTATTCTTTGGAATTATGGTCAAAATGTATTTTTTTGAACAAAAATTACTAGTTAGAAGGTAGGACTTTGGTTTGAATAACTTAGGACAGGGACAATTAGCCAAAAATAATAAAAACTTAGGAGAGGGACATTTTATCTATCTCCATGTTTGAAAATTTGAAAAAAAAAATTCATAATAATTTAAAAAAATTATATACCACATTAGATAATGATTTGTTTTCCTTTTAATTATCTTTTTCAATACATAGTAAAAGTTGTTGGTTTAGTTATGAACAAACTAATTTTTTAAAATAATTTTATTAATGTGTAGGACTTGATCTTGGTTATTCTGTATAGAGATTATTAATTTCGATATAGCATATAATTTTTTAATTTGATCCCACCTAAATTCTGGGGTTTGTGTTTATCTCGTTTTTTCACAAAAAAAAAATAAAAAAAATGCTTCTAATATTATTTTAGCACTAATTGTTATCTAGTTGTGTTCATATATATGATCAATCAGTTATCTAGGGCAACTTAATTTGGATAAGCTTGAAGTTATTTGGTTTCATATTTATAATACATTAAAAAATTCATAAGTGATTAATATAATACACACGTCATAAGGTTGAAATTTGGGGCATGTTTAAGTCAAGATCATTATGAATATTGTATAATTTTATATGCTTAAGGGGAAAGTTTAGCATACATTTGGATTACTTTATTTGAATTTGGACCACCTTTGAAATTGTAAATTCCCATATCCTCCTCTCACATGGAACAAGAATATAATAAGAAGAAAAATATATTAGATTACCATTATGAGTAAGTGTTATGGGTCTAATTTTAGGACTAACATAATAGTTTCTAATATGTCACGTAAATATAATATAAGTGAAAGCCGAACATAAATTCTGATATTCAATCAATTTTAAATTGAACTGAAATTTTATTAAACAATAGTATTTAAAATTCTTAATTTATAAAAAGAATAACTTTCATTTGCAAATGTAGGGAAAATGTTAGCTTTATAAATATATAATATGTGACTCTTATTTTCAATCATTATTGAGATAGTTTGTTATGACGTATGAGATGATTTTTGAGCCTCAAAGATTAAGGGTACTTAAATTAACCAAATTAAACACTAGGCTATGGAAACCTAACATTAAAACCTATGATGCACGGATACTCCGAAAAATGGTCCCGTGCAGTATCCGATACGTATCGGATACGGATACGGGTAGGATACGGGGTGGATACGTGTCGGATACGTTTTTGAAGTATCCGAAAATAAAAAAAATAAAAAAATTTAGATACGGTATCGGATACGAAAAATAGGAGCATTCGGTACGTTTTGGATACGGCTGTGTTTTTTTAATTATTATTTAATATTTTTTGGTCAAAAATTAAAGTTTTTTTTTTTTTTGGCTTTGTAATGGATTTTCTTAAAAACTATAAATTAAAAACATAATTTAATAAAAAAATCATGATTAATTGGAAAGATATTTAAATTAGAAACGAGAAACTCTTATTTCACCTTTTGCTATTTATTCATTGCAATTTTTTCAGTGGAACTATGATCAAAATCCTTTTTTTTTTTTTTTCTGCAACTATTATCGAATTATCTCCTTGCACCTTAATCTCTTCAAGTAAATTATTTAATATTTAGGGATGTTTTATAATTTTTTATATATTTTGTTGTTATATTGAATATGAACATTGAATAATAAATACATCGTGTAAAATAAAATTGAAAAGTTAGTACTTTTATTTTGAGTAATTGATCGAACTACTTGATCATTTTGTTGCAAATATTTATGATTATTATTTTTAAAAGTTTATATATTTAGTAATTATTACAGTCAATTGATTATCAAATTCATTAATAAGAATTGTAAAAATAATTCAATTTTTTTAATATATAATCGTATCCTCAGCGTATCGTATCCTACAATTTTAGAAATTTTCGTATTTCGTATCCGTATCGTATCGTATCCGTATCCCCGTATCCGTATCCGTGCATCATAGATTAAAACATACCATGACTAAAAAGGTTGCCATCTAAAAGCAAAATTCCTAACTTTTTTTTTATTTCTAAAACTAAGGGTTTTCTCTTAATTACTTTATCTTCTTTGTAATAATTCATAAATATATTATAAAAAGAAGTGATCCTACTTTGATACTATTGGTCTCTTTAGGATAAGATCAACCTAATATTAGGTGTGTAAAGGGACTAGATCAATACTAAATAAAAAAATATATATTGAATATAAAAGAATGTTTTTGAATATGTTTCAAATATTAACTAAAATTGGTCACATTAATTCTAATCGAGCCGAATACAAATAAACTAAAGTAATTTAGTATTTTTACATAATTTTATGGTTTTCGACTATAGAAATATCAAGCTCGATGGAATTAAAAAGGAATATATATTCAAGACTGGTTATTTATGCAATGAATATAATATTAATGAACTTTTAAAGATGGATCTCAAATCAAATATTGAATAATATAATTTTCATACAAATATATGGTGATATTAATTAACTATTAAAAAGTATTTTGTGTAAGGATTTACAATGCAATAACTTTTAACACCTAAGACATCATAGTTTTGGGGCATAAGCAAAATGCTATTGGTCTTATTATCTAGTTTTGACACATTGGTTACTTTCATTTGGTGTTATTGGTAAAATTCGAAACTTCTTTGGGGTCATTTCTATATTTTCCTAAAGTTGGATGTGAGTTTCATATTTCAATTATGTCTAAGGGTTTCCCAATTAAATCATTAATGTCATGCACGTATAAATCGTGAGCACCCCACTTTCATGTGTATTTTGTACACTCTATGTCCCTACAAGGAAAAACGCTATCTCCACTCCAATTTTGCTTACTCCATTCCGCATTCACCACTCACCGACTCTCATCTACTAAAATGCGAAAAAAATACACTACAATCTGACCTGGAAGAGACAATAAATGACTGGAAATAGCAAGCTTAATGTCACGACCGAACTTTCGGGGGTCCGAGCTCCGCGAGGTTAGAAGGGTCGTGGGACTTTTATCTATCTATACTTAGAATATTTCATCATATTCTTCAGTGCAAGTTCAAGAGACGGGATTCGGGACGAATAGGTCGCTTGGAAAGGCACGGTGTCAAGACAATAAAGGATCGCTGTAAAGTCTCGGGTGATATGAAGAGTTATGCTCGGGATGATCTCGGAGCGTCCGAAGAGTCTGTATTACTTTATTTAGCAGCTTTCCATATATGTCTGTAATCTCAAGGGCCATGCCTAATTAAGCAGGTCACTTGAGGAGTCTTTGTGTCTAGATTCGTCGAATGCTAGGGTTGTGTCTAGATTCGTCAGTCGAGTGAAGAGACACGTCCAGGTTCGTCAGAAGATGAAGAGTTGGCTGTTGAAGGGCCAAGAGTCATGCGCACAAAGAGTCATCAGATCTCAGCCTTTGATCTCAGACGATCTCGACCGTCGGTGCGGGCTTTTTGGGTCTGTTAGGCCTGTTTAACTAGTATATATAGGGGAGTCATTCTCATTTGTAAATCATTCCTAATTTTCTAGTTTACAATATAAAAGAGTTTATAGTTGTAAATACTCTCTATAGCTTTCCTAGCCTTTCTAACACAACATTAGCCAAATACAGGTACAGGCTGACTAGCGAGGATGGACACATCTCGACTAGTGCCGCACGGTGGCGTGGAATTTCTAGGCAACGAAGTTTCAGCCCGTGACATTAAGCTCAATTAATATTTTCATGGCTCCATACTGAGCACTGAAGACTCAACTTCTCTCCCTCAGGTAGATCTGATCGCAGCTAAGCAAAAAGGTAACTGAAAGTAAAAATTTTGAATCTAGATCTATCTGATTGTGCTATTTGAGTTTTTGATTAAGTTGCCTTTTTGGTTGCTGATTTTGATATAGTTGGTATTAGTTGTACGGTGATTTTAGTTAGCTATATGTATTTATGTTTGCTTATGATTTAGTTTTTGTTGATTTGATGTTCTTGAGCTTATTTTTTCATTCTCGAAATTTGATGGTAAAGTTGGTGTCCGTGCATTGCATTGTGTTGAATTATAAATTTTCCAATTTCGCCTAATTCTTGATGTTGAATTTTGAAATGAGCTATTTTTCGGCATTTCCTATTGATTCAGTCATTTTTCTACTGTAGTTTGAGTTTTTAAGAACAAATGAAGAAGTTTGATTTATGATTTTAAGTTTTGTTGCTGACATGCTGTTAATTATTGCAGCAAATTGATGTCATTTCAAAAATTAATTCAGAAAATTAGAAAAGTGAAGCCCAATTAGGACTTATGAGACATGATTTTGCTTAAAAGTTGTCTTAGAGCTTAAAAGATTTTGCACAGTTGGTGTTTTCTTGAGTCTTTTATGAATAACCAGTCTGTATTACTATTTTTTTTGCAAAACCTCAATGGTTTGAGGAAATGTGCATGTAATTATCCTGAAAAACAAAACATTTAGACTTGAACTCTTTATTATGTTTGCTTCTTTGTTCCATTGGCTTTGTTTGATTGATTTCTATATCCCAATTTTCGAAGAATAGATTGAAATGGGTCGTGGAGTAAGCAGTGTTGGAGGACAGAGTTCACTTGGATACTTGTTTGGGAGTGGTGAGGCACCAAAACCAGCAGCCGAAAAATCCCAAGCTGCACCAAATGAAAGCAGGAGCGCAACTAAAGAACCTTCACCAAAGCCTAATGTCACTGCTCCTCAGCCACTAGACAATGCCAAACAGATTCCTTGCAGGCATTCAAAGTAGCACATCGAACAACTACTTCAGAGATGGTCAAAGTGCTTGTAATTTTATCACGGTAACTATCCATATTAATCATCTTCTTAATAAAGTTTTTAGTGAGTATAAGAAAGAAAGTTATAATGAAGAACATATGTTAATCCCCATAAGAAATTTGGGGTGTTTTTTCCTCATTCACTACGCTAACTTCGGGTCCTCTCTAGCCAAACCAACAACGGCTTTTAAGCCAAGCCCATGGAGCAGCCTCACGCTTAGTGTAGATGTTTTTTTCCGAGTCTTAGTAGCTAAGCGTAAGGCTATAGAACGGAATGCTCATCGATATCGTCGTTCCTTCGGAAGACCCGTCCCTTCAAAGACCGAAAGGCTGAGGATCTGACTCCGCCCTGATTGAGATCGTCCAAAAGGCGATAGAGACTCTCTAGCGATTCTTACCCTGTGGACGTACGAGGATTATCGAAAGCCCGCGCCCCTCGTCCAAGCCAATCACCCTCTGGATGAAGGGGTGTCATCCGCCTGATGATATCAACCTTGACCTCGAATAGGTCTTCGGCTTCGATTCGGGTTCCGAAAAATACTCATTTATTTTTATGATGGGTTCTGTATTTCGTATATATATATAATAAGTCTTTTCCTTTTCTTATTATTATATGTTAAATATATGTTAAATGAGACCAAAAAGACGAAATGGGCAGCAGGCAAGTTTAACTATAACTTTGATTTCAATTTCATTTTCGCCGTTTCCCCATATTTTGTTGGTTTATCTTGATTGGGGTTTACTTAGAGATTGGTTCCATTTGAAAATTTGAGATTGTATATATGTCTATATTGTGAGGCAATCTAATGAAATGTGAGAGAGATTGTCATCATATTTAAGGGTGTTAGTGAATTTTTTGTTAAGCAGGTTATAAGCTCAATAAGTCAAGAAATATGAGCTCATAAGATAAAAAACTCATAAGCTCAAAAAACAGGAGCTTATAATCCTTTATATTGTACTTGTTCATTTGCCATTAACATGAAATGTTACACCTGGATTTATGAGTACAAAATCCAAAACTAAGTACAACTAGACAATCTATTTGATTGAAGGATATTTGATTTGTCTCAGGATCGACCATCAACAAAGGTTCATGCTGCCCCAGGAGGTACCTCTTTGGTGGTAATGGCAGCAATTAGCGCGCCTTCAGCTGCAAGGCTAAGCTTCAAGACTCATGAAGTCTATTTTTGTTGATTTCTGTAAAATTTGTTGGCAATTTAGATCGTGTTTTACCCCTTTATGTTTATGGTCCTAAAAAACTTAAAGTTATTGTATGTCATGTATACAAAGTGGTAATCTTCAATGTGTTTTCCTAAGATATGACAGTTGGGATGCATAAGGCTTCCTTTGTAAAATAACCAAGTTATATATATTGCTTTATTTCATCAGTTCATTATATTTGAACAATGCACTACGATTTGTATGTCGCTTTGTATAATAACCAAGTTATATTTTGTGTTAATGTTGAAATATTGATGTATAGTAGAAATTCTTTTTTCTTTTTTTTTTGGAAAAGTGCTAATTAAATCCATTTCTCAAGGAAATATGAGATTTTCTTAAGGAATTTAATTGCAGTAAATTTTTGTTTTTTTAAGATTCTTTAAAGAGATGTTAAACAAATGTAATTTTAATGAAAAAATCTTTGAATTTTTTTAAAAATGAGAAATAATAGCTATCCAATCGGTTTCAATTTCCATAAAAAAAGATTGACGAAGATCATTAGCCTAGTTATATGCGTGTCATGTTATTGGTACGTATTTAACGTTTGCAATACACGTATAAAATTCGACCAACACTATTGCAAAAAGAAAAAAGAAGGAATTCCATGGACAATATCCACATCTTAGGAACCAATGAGACTAAAACTGAAACCCCTGGAATTAATTTCACAATTTTGTCTAAAAATAACACCATTTATTTAAATTTAACCTAAGATGAACAACAAATCCCACAAGATCACAACATATTATGAATTTCCTGCTGAATTTGCTAGTGGAGTAGAACGAGGCGCAGTTATAATTCCCCATTTTCGACGAACATCTTCCAAATTCTCATCAAAATGACGCTCATAATACACACACATCAAATCCGTGCATCTCATACCTGCCCGAACTGCCCAGGGGAAGTAGTGCTGATAGAACACTTTCCTTTGCTTTCCAGTGAATCTAGCGGTACCCCCAACAACAGAAAGGGCACACATTGGGAGCAACATTTGCTCAAACTCTATAACTTTCAATGCTGATTCACCAATCAAATTCGTGGGTAGCCCGAATAGGGTGTGCCAAAAGTCGTGCACCTCACGAGCACGTGTTGCAACGTATGCTAGCTCTTCTGTTTCCATGAACCGGACGGGTGGCCTGTCGTCTGGTGAGAAGTTTCTCGATCCCATAAACTTTGCGTATGCAGCACCAAATGTGTTGGGAGGTAGGTCCCACGCGTGGCCCACGTTGTTAGAAATTACACGAGGACGGTCCAGTAGTACAACCTAAGAGGGGAAAAAAATCATGAAAATCCCGAATATGAAAGAAGATAAACGCATGTGAATCCAAATATGCATAAGTAAATCTCCAAAAACTCCCATAGATTTTGAGAAATAAGTATTTGTTTTTATAGTAACGCGTCTGCACATGAATTTCTATAAGGGTGTGTCTGGATCAAGTGATGATTTGGATTTGAGAAAAAGAGATTTGGAGGAAGGATTTCAAATGACTATCTAAAAATGGAGTAATTTGAAATCCACCATAGTTGTGGAGAAAATAGCTCAAAATAAATTCTAAGGGATTTGAAATCAATCGCAACATGAATTCATTCAAACAAACTTAAAATGGATTTGTCGATGAATTTGAAATCCATAGTTTTCAAATCCTTCAATCCGAACACACCATAAGTAAACTTATTAGACTAGATACTCTTATGAGACAAAAGAGCGACCTTGACCATGATTGCAAGAGGATGTCATATATGACGAAACAAATGAAGATCTTAAGAGTGCTTTACTTGACAAATCGAACTTTCTAGACTTAAATTGAAATATGAGATTGCCTAGTATTGTCTGCCAAAAGCAAACAAACCTGCCAACAAGAAAGTATTGAAACGGTGTTGTGAAGGTTTTGATAATTTGCCAATCGCAAGATATATACATATTCCAGGTGTAGAGAACTATGATCGAAAATTCTACTGTTTTGTATGATCTTTCAATTAAGATAATGCAAAGATTTGAAACAGACATTGTGAAAGGATCAGGGACTCCATGTTTATATCCACGTTCTCCCCAGCCTCCAAGTAATATCAAAAGAATAATGTCCATGATTATAGATGTATCTTGGTGCATTACACTAATTTCTACTTAGACAATTCATTACTAAATACTTTGGCAAAATAACAGCCAACACATTGATAATCACCAAATGACGCGCAACTTTTATATTGTCGACGAAAGTGAAGCTTAATCCACATTCCACAAATCGTGCAACTTTCATATCATGACCAGATTCAAAAATAAAACTGCACATCCAATGAAGTAATTCAAAAAACAAATTCGTTGCTCAGAGATGATGATAAAAATCCAAGTATTGCCATTAACATGCTGAAAAATGCCATTTTGGAATAATTTAGTAACAAAATCTCACCCTGCCTTCTGGACTTCTCTTCATCCTCTCAAGCACCCTTTCAAATGCAGGCTTTCCAGTTGTTTCCCCAAGAGCGCCTATCAAATCTGCTCTTCGTGGATCCATCAGTGCTCCCAGAGCTGACCCAACTGCAACAGCAGCCTGCTGCCATCCCTTTAGTCGAACATGAGGACGCTCTATCATTTCCACAAACTATTTGCTGTAATTTCATAAATAAGTTTATCTAACTTAAAGATAAATTAATCTGTAAGATGGACCAAAGATTGAACGTATGTACAGTATACAACATGGTCATACTTACGTATTAGTTAATACATGAGATCATACCGTGGAAAACATTAAGCAAAAGCCAAAAAGAAAAAAAGCTCCGATTTTGAGCAAACAGTCACATTCCAACAAATCAATTGCAAAACTTACCATCAAGCAATCGATGATTAAATAAACAACTGTACACAATTAAAAATTTAAAATAATAAATAATTATAGATTCAATGAGCTGATAACATCTGCAAGCACCGTTTCTGTTAAATAATTATAATTGAGTATTGCTGACAGTCACAGGAAACAGATGAATTTGCATCCGTTTACCAAAAAAAGAAAAACAATTAAACATAGAGACAACGATAGAACATCCAAATTAATTGCGCAATTAACCGAATATATGCACACTATTATTGCTAAAAACAAATTAACTTATGTCAGTAGAAAAGGGAAACAAAAAGAATCTGATTGACTCACTGAAAGGTGATCCGCGGCGGAGATTGTTGTGACAATGGCGGTGGCGGTGGCGGTGGCGGTGGCGGTGGCGGTGGCGGTGGGAAAGATAGCTCCGGTGTTGATCTGCACAGAAATTAATGTGTTTTACATTTTTGGTATATATATACACACACATGCTTTTAATTTTTAAATTTTGATCAGCTTTGGATCGATTTTGGGGGCCCAATTGAAGAAAACCCAAATTCGGTCAATTTTTGGGGCTCAATTGAAGTAAAACCTAAATTCGGTCAATTTTGGGGGCCCAATTGAAGTAAAACCCAAATTTACTCAATTTTAGGGGGCCATTAGAAATGTCACAAATTTAAAGTTTGGAATGGATCCATCTCAAACTCAACTTGGACCCATAAAACCCACTTTAATGATAATCCATTTGATGTGTGTCAAATTGCAATATTATTAAAGTAGTTCAAATATTATCTTTAGATTATAAATTGGTCATGATGATGTGTCATACGAGGTGCTTTGCATACGAGATGCTTTGCATACGAGGTAGTATGCATACGAGGCAGTATGCATACGATGTATTTTGCATACGAGGCAGTATGCATACGAGGTGCTTTGCATACGAGGTACTTTTCATACAAGGTACTTTGCATATGAGGCAGTATGCATACGAGGCAGTATGCATACGATGTACTTTGCATACGAGGCAGTATGCATACGAGGTGCTTTGTATACGAGGCAATGTACATACGAGGCAGTATGCATACGATGTATTTTGCATACGAGACAATATGCATACGAGGTGCTTTGCATACGAGGTACTTTTCATACAAGGTACTTTGCATATGAGGCAGTATGCATGCGATGTACTTTGCATACGAGGCATTCGAATTAGATCAAATAAATCGTTAATTTCGAACGAATTTACATACAAACAACAATCACATAAAAGGATAGTGTGCGTTAAATTTATACTGGGTTTATCACTCCAAATCAGCAATAACTAATGCTTAATTATTCTAATGGATATAAATAACAAGATCCACAAAATGAAAAACAAGAGCCTATTTTGATACCCAAATCAGATAATTCAACATAATCATCGAATCCGAATCTTCAGAGATAATCAGCACATTGTTAAAATTTTGAACATCAAGATGAAAACATCACCTTTTTTTCCTTATTTTTTCTTTTAAGTAACAAATAATAAATTTTTTATGTTTCTGATATAACATAAACGTCGCATTTATCGGTTCTCAAAACCTAAAAGTGAAACTAAAACGTACGAGTAACTGTAAATGCAGATTTTCAACACTCAAAAGAAGAAACCAAATCTCTTTGGTAGTCAAATAGCTGAAAAATCAATTTTTTTTTTTGGCTGCAAATAGAGAACAAAATCAAACTTCAATCACTCCAAAAAGCAAACAAAGCAATTAAGTAAACAGAATAGACACAATTTAAAGAACCCATAAGAGTAAATAAATTACAAAATTATCTAAAATCAATCCTATTTCAAAACTTGCATAATTTGGCTGCAAATTCATATCATACCAGAAACAGATTTACACTCCCAAGAGGAAAATCAAATCTCTCTTATTAGTAAAACACCCTAAAAATCAAATCTTTGGTGCAAATTTAACACAAATCTAACTCTAATCACATAATATAGTAAACAAGAAACCAACACAAATCTTCTTTATTCTATTCTAACACATTGATCATACTTTCAACAACAGTCAAAAATAAACTTTGTTCACAAAATCACACAGATCACACAAAATCCTAATACATCTAGATAAATTGGCAAAAACCCGTTTCCGAAATCTTTACCAAATAAATAAACGAACGAAAAAAACAGATCTTTTGAGTAAAATCAAGAGATAATAACCTATTAATTATATGTAATTACTTATCACTGAAACTAGAAACACTTGTGGGAACAATAGCCAAGGCTTGACCTTTATATACTACCACAAAATCCCATATTTCAAAACCCCCACAAAATTAACAACAAAAACAAAAAAGTCAAATATTCAACTAATTTAAGCAAAAATTAATTGGAAAAAAAAAGGCATGCTGGTGATTGTCATTATTATGTTATACCAAACGTTACCAACTGGAGAGAGGAATTGAAGACAAATCTTTGAATATTACGCAAGATAAGTGACAACCCACTGATTATTTATATATATATATAGTGAGTTATATGATTTCAGCGTACCTTTAAGGTTACTCCATTGCAAAACCTGGTAGAGGTATACACGGAAAAGGAGACTTATAATAATACTAGTCCAATGGTACCGCGCAATGCGCGGTGACTTTGCCCGTAAACTAATTTTTCTAGTTTAGCCTTTTTTTAATATTAATTCTATTACAAATTTATTAATATGCAATAAATAAACTAATATTTGACCAATGAAAATTAATGCACCTTATGAAACGTTTTTATATACATACATCTGTTGAAGTGTATAAACAACGCCCAAAATTGTAGCATTCAATAACTATATGTACTGGTGCAAATTGTAACAAGCCTAAAGTTGGAGGTAATAGGGTAGGCAGTTGCTACTATTAGTTCAAAAATAGTTGCTGTCAGATCAAAAATAGTTGCAGATCTTTAGTAATAACCTGAAAAAGATATGAATTGATTAAAATTAGTTGTGTTAAAAGAATTACAATAAAAATGTAGTAATCAACAATACAAAAACATCAACTATTTCATAAATAGCTGACGTTAGTAAATGATGGTTTCTCCAAACTCCCAACCACCTAAGACATACAAAAACCACAAAGTTGGGCATCATAAAACTTTCAACATAAGATAAAAGTGCATCAAATGTAACAACGCCTCCGGTTTCGCAGTAAAATTACATGAAACAATCTGCTAGCACTCTTATTCAGTGGGAGAAAGAGAATATGGAACTAACTAAAATATGTGCTTTGGAAAGAATAAAACGCATAGGACATAAATATTTAGAGGCATAAAATATTAGTTGACAATGCATTTGATAACTTCTGCTGCAAATATAGAGTAGAAGAGGTGGACAAATTCACCACAGAAAAGAACATAGCCTGCGGGACATCAAAAATATTGAAAAGCAATCGTCAAGTTCACGAAATTTTGAACAATTTTAAGTAGAAATATGAAATTCATGGCTTGCCTCAAACCTCTATAGTTGTAGGCTTGTAGCCAATATTGTTTCAAAAACAATGTTCATGTCAAAATATGGAGAAAACCCAAATTACTAAAAGTGTTTCAAATACATACCAAACATAATGTCTGAAGAATCAGTCCTACCCACGGCTTGCCTCAAATCTCTGAAGTTACACCCATTATTGTTTCAAATACAATGGTTATGTCAAAATATGGAGATAAACCTAAATTACTGAAAGAGATTACTTCAACATAAACAATGTCGATTTCCGTTAAGAACTTCAAATATATGGGCTAAAACCCACAAATGAAGTATTAATGTGAGACTCTTCCTGAACATTTCCAATAAGAGGATTACGTTATGGAGGTTTTAAGAAAAACTCCAAGGTTTCGCTAGAATCCGCCTAAATAAAAGATCGGAGAAAATGATCAATTGCAACAAACAAGGTCCAAAGATATGCTTAGGAATTACAATCTGAAAAGTAAAAAGAGGAGAGCAGACTTATGCAGATCACCAAATAGATCATACAAGGAAATGCGTTTGAAAAATAAAATTCATACAAATGAATTGGGGAAATTGAGAGTTCCCTATTGTTTCTTTGGGTATTCAGCGACACACGAATTACACAAAACAGAACGCATTAATGCATTATATGCATATAAACTTTTCGCCTCAATCTCGGCGCAAACTATTCATCATAAATATATGAAGATCAAACCTACCAAATAGAATTAGCACCAAAGTCAGACAATCTTATCTTGAAATCGCATCATCCAATAAATTATGTCAATGGCATAAATATGAGACAAAAGTTTCAGAATTGCACATAAATTTCAGATTCCAACAGTTATATCGGTCATATGCATTTCAATTATGCTTTTACTTTGTTAACTTTGACTGGTTCAGCCAGATAATTTTTATTCTGATATTCCATTTCACGCATATGATTCAACTTTTGGTTTTCCAAATATATGCAAGATGCAATATTAAAGGGGTCAACTGTGGAAAACACGATATTCATCGTAATTGGTTTCTATTCGTTTATGCAAGTACGGGAATGAATACATAATCTGCACTAATAAAACTGAACACACATATATATATATATATACATGTGGAAATTCTAGAATAAAATAAAAGGAACAGATATATAAATTAGAGAACAAAGAAAATACTTCTTTTTCATTGAATCAAATTCATACCAGTTGTGATCGCGGAGAACGACTCTTGCCCAACGGAATTCGAAGTTTAGGGATTGGAGATCTGAATCGGGGGTCTTTCAATCGAAGTACAAAATCGAAAACTACACAGCTGCGTTTTGAATTTTGAAGGTGGTATAAAGATGAAGGACATGTGGGGACTTCAAGTGCGGCGTGGCAGCTTGAAGAGACCACACGTCATGTCCGCGAGGTCAGGCGACGACAAGTGGTCATATAGAGAAGCACGGAGGTAGTAGAGAAGAAGCTAAGGAACAAAGACGCAGGAGAGAAATAAGGAACGACGTCGTTTTGGGGAGAAACTTAAAAAAAAAATGAAAATAGGGGCAGCGATCTGGTGAGCGTGCACCCGATAGATGAGGAGCTGCCTACTCTCGCTCTTATATATATGTAGAATAATATTGAGTTTGTATTCAAGTATAATACTTACTGTACTTTTCAGTTAAATATTTGGGTAATTTGCACTTTGCACCCTGAAAAGAGGGCTAATAGGTACTTTGCACACTAAAAAAGAAAAAATAACACAACGCACCTCAGAATTAATGAAGTTTTGGCAAGTTGCACCTTATTTAATTTTTCAACCAAAAATTTCATTTTGAAATGCAAAATCATCCATTAAATACAAATAAATTTTGTAAAGGCAAAATAATAATGATATTAAAAATTATTATATGCTACATTTATGGAGGTTTTAGCAAAATAAATAAAAAGTTCTCAAAATAATACGATTATGAAGCAAAATAAAAGTTTCCCATATCGTCTTCAAGTTTTATATTTTTTAAATTTAGAAAAGCAGAAAATTGCAGCTTCAATGTAGTTTCAAATTTCTTATTTTGAAAGGTAGAACGGAGGTGATTCGCTTTTCTCTAAATATTTTTACCCTTATTGAGATGAAATTTTGAGTAAAAAAATTAAATAGGGTGCAATTTGCCAAAACTTAATCAATTTCAGGGTGTATTGTGCTATTTTTTTCTTTTTTAGGGTGCAAAGTGCCTATTAGCCCTCTTTTTAGGGTGCAAAGTGCAAATTACCCTAAATATTTTGATAATTGATAATTAATTGTTAGGAAAAGAGTTCAGATTTAATTGGGCTGTTTGAGTTACGTGAGATCCGGACTCTTGGATCTTGATATGGTTGACTTAGATTTTTGTTAAAAAATTAAAAAATCAATTTTCTCGAGAAAAACTAGTTTTATAGTTAAAAACAAGATCTAGATAAATTATTTGTTTAAGATTTGTAAATATTTGTAATATTATGCTTAATTAAGTGATAAATTAAGGTCGGGTATTGTTATAATCACCTGAATTAGCTTACAAAGAGTGTTTGATTTGAGTTCTCGAAAGAATTTAAGCTCAAGTTTAAATTTAATTAAAAAAATTTTGTTCGAGCTCAACTCATTTAAAATCGATCTTATTGGAGTTTCAGTTTAGTTACACTAATAAAAAGTTGTGAAATTTGAATTAATATTAATGATATCATTTAACTATTTCAAACAGAGTTTTTTTATTACCATTTAGACATTACATTTCTATTATAATAATATCTATTAAAATTTTAAACTAGTATTGTTTGATAATGTACACATACATAATTATTGTGGTGTTTTTATTAATGTATTATATTTATAGTGTAGTTTGATAAAAATAATAATTAATAGTATAAATTTATGAGTTGGGTTTCGAACTTTTAAACATTTATATTATATGAGATTAAGAATAAATTCAAATTAAAAGTTCAAATTTAAACCAAATACGAATCGAGTTTTTATAGATTGTTATGCTGAGGTGACTCACTAACAAGTTTAATGTTCGTTCTAAAAATTTATGAAAATGTTTGGAGGAATAATAAGGTAGCCAAATTGAATATGCCATGCATAAATAAGTCCTTGTCTAGTCTACTTCATAATTTAGTTCATTAAATCAAAATGTGGAATTGTATAAGCTAAATGACATTATTTAGATAATTCATTCAATTTATTCTTTGGAATTATGGTCAAGATGTCTTTTTTTGAACAAAAATCACTAGTTAGAAGGTAGGACTTTGGTTTGAATAACTTAGGACAGGGACAATTAGCCAAAAATAATAAAAACTTAGGAGAGGGACATTTTATCTATCTCCATGTTTGAAAATTTGAAAAAAAAAATTAATAATAATTTAAAAAAATTATAAACCACATTAGATAATGATTTGTTTTCCTTTTAATTATCTTTTTCAATACATAGTAAAAGTTGTTGGTTTAGTTATGAACAAACTAATTTTTTAAAATAATTTTATTAATGTGTAGGACTTGATCTTGGTTATTCTGTATAGAGATTATTAATTTCGATATAGCATATAATTTTTTAATTTGATCCCACCTAAATTCTGGGGTTTGTGTTTATCTCGTTTTTCACAAAAAAAAATTAAAAAAAATGCTTCTAATATTATTTTAGCACTAATTGTTATCTAGTTGTGTTCATATATATGATCAATCAGTTATCTAGGGCAACTTAATTTGGATAAGCTTGAAGTTATTTGGTTTCATATTTATAATACATTAAAAAATTCATAAGTGATTAATATAATACATACGTCATAAGGTTGAAATTTGGGGCATGTTTAAGTCAAGATCATTATGAATATTGTATAATTTTATATGCTTAAGGGGAAAGTTTAGCATACATTTGGATTACTTTATTTGAATTTGGACCACCTTTGAAATTGTAAATTCCCATATCCTCCTCTCACATGGAACAATAATATAATAAGAAGAAAAATATATTAGATTACCATTATGAGTAAGTGTTATGGGTCTAATTTTAGGACTAACATAATAGTTTCTAATATGTCACGTAAATATAATATAAGTGAAAGCCGAACATAAATTCTGATACTCAATCAATTTTAAATTGAACTGAAATTTTATTAAACAATAGTATTTAAAATTCTTAATTTATAAAAAGAATAACTTTCATTTGCAAATGTAGGGAAAATGTTAGCTTTATAAATATATAATATGTGACTCTTATTTTCAATCATTATTGAGATAGTTTGTTATGACGTATGAGATGATTTTTGAGCCTCAAAGATTAAGGGTACTTAAATTAACCAAATTAAACACTAGGCTATGGAAACCTAACATTAAAACACTTTTTTTTTATTTCTAAAACTAAGGGTTTTCTCTTAATTACTTTATCTTCTTTGTAATAATTCATAAATATATTATAAAAAGAAGTGATCCTACTTTGATACTATTGGTCTCTTTAGGATAAGATCAACCTAATATTAGGTGTGTAAAGGGACTAGATCAATACTAAATAAAAAAAAATATATTGAATATAAAAGAATGTTTTTGAATATGTTTCAAATATTAACTAAAATTGGTCACATTAATTCTAATCGAGCCGAATACAAATAAAACTAAAGTAATTTAGTATTTTACATAATTTTATGGTTTTTGACTATAGAAATATCAAGCTCGATGGAATTAAAAAGGAATATATATCCAAGACTGGTTATTTATGCAATGAATATAATATTAATGAACTTTTAAAGATGGATCTCAAATCAAATATTGAATAATATAATTTTCATACAAATATATTGTGATATTAATTAACTATTAAAAAGTATTTTGTGTAAGGATTTACAATGCAATAACTTTTAACACCTAAGACATCATAGTTTTGGGGCATAAGCAAAATACTATTGGTCTTATTATCTAGTTTTGACACATTGGTTACTTTCATTTGGTGTTATTGGTAAAATTCGAAACTTCTTTGGGGTCATTTCTATATTTTCCTAAAGCTGGATGTGAGTTTGATATTTCAATTATGTCTAAGGGTTTCCCAATTAAATCATTAATGTCATGCACGTACAAATCGTGAGCACCATACTTTCATGGGTATTTTGTACACTCTATGTCCCTACAAGGAAAAATGCTATCTCCACTCCAATTTTGCTTACTCCATTCCGCATTCACCACTCACCGACTCTCATCTACTAAAATGCGAAAAAAATACACTACAATCTGACCTGGAAGAGACAATAAATGACTGGAAATAGCAAGCTTAAGCTCAATTAATATTTTCATGGCTCCATACTGAGCACTGAAGACTCAACTTCTCTCCCTTAGGTAGATCTGATCGAGCTAAGCAAAAAGGTAACTGAAAGTAAAAATTTTGAATCTAGATATATCTTATTGTGCTATTTGAGTTTTTGATTAAGTTGTCTTTTTGGTTGCTGATTTTGATATGGTTGGTAATAGTTGTACGGTGATTTTAGTTAGCTATGTGTATTTATGTTTGCTTATGATTTAGTTTTTGTTGATTTGATGTTCTTGAGCTTATTTTTTCATTCTCGAAATTTGATGGTAAAGTTGGTGTCCGTGCATTGCATTGTGTTGAATTATAAATTTTCCAATTTCGCCTAATTCTTGATGTTGAATTTTGAAATGAGCTATTTTTCGGCATTTCCTATTGATTCAGTCATTTTTCTAATGTAGTTTGAGTTTTTAAGAACAAATGAAGAAGTTTGATTTATGATTTTAAGTTTTGTTGCTGAAATGCTGTTAATTATTGCAGCAAATTGATGTCATTTCAAAAATTAATTCAGAAAATTAGAAAAGTGAAGCCCAATTAGGACTTATGAGACATGATTTTGCTTAAAAGTTGTCTTAGAGCTTAAAAGATTTTGCACAGTTGGTGTTTTCTTGAGTCTTTTATGAATAACCAGTCTGTATTACTATTTTTTTTGCAAAACCTCAGTGGTTTGAGGAAATGTGCATGAAATTATCCTGAAAAACAAAACATTTAGACTTGAACTCTTTATTATGTTTGCTTCTTTGTTCCATTGGCTTTGCTTGATCGATTTCTATATCCCAATTTTCGAAGAATAGATTGAAATGGGTCGTGGAGTAAGCAGTGTTGGAGGACAGAGTTCACTTGGATACTTGTTTGGGAGTGGTGAGGCACCAAAACCAGCAGCCGAAAAATCCCAAGCTGCACCAAATGAAAGCAGGAGCGCAACTAAAGAACCTTCACCAAAGCCTAATGTCACTGCTCCTCAGCCACTAGACAATGCCAAACAGATTCCTTGCAGGCATTCAAAGTAGCACATCGAACAACTACTTCAGAGATGGTCAAAGTGCTTGTAATTTTATCACGGTAACTATCCATATTAATCATCTTCTTAATAAAGTTTTTAGTGAGTATAAGAAAGAAAGTTATAATGAAGAACATATGTTAATCCCCATAAGAAATTTGGGGTGTTGGCAAGTTTAACTATAACTTTGATTTCAATTTCATTTTCGCCGTTTCCCCATATTTTGTTGGTTTATCTTCATTGGGGTTTACTTAGAGATTGGTTCCATTTGAAAATTTGAGATTGTATATATGTCTATATTGTGAGGCAATCTAATGAAATGTGAGAGAGATTGTCATCATATTTAAGGGTGTTAGTGAATTTTTTGTTAAGCAGGTTATAAGCTCAATAAGTCAAGAAATATGAGCTCATAAGATAAAAAACTCATAAGCTCAAAAAACAGGAGCTTATAATCCTTTATATTGTACTTGTTCATTTGCCATTAACATGAAATGTTACACCTGGATTTATGAGTACAAAATCCAAAACTAAGTACAACTAGACAATCTATTTGATTGAAGGATATTTGATTTGTTTCAGGATCGACCATCAACAAAGGTTCATGCTGCCCCAGGAGGAGGTTCTTCTTTGGGTTACCTCTTTGGTGGTAATGGCAGCAATTAGCGCGCCTTCAGCTGCAAGGCTAGGCTTCAAGACTCATGAAGTCTATTTTTGTTGATTTCTGTAAAATTTGTTGGCAATTTAGATCGTGTTTTACCCCTTTATGTTTATGGTCCTAAAAAACTTAAAGTTATTGTATGTCATGTATACAAAGTGTTAATCTTCAATGTGTTTTCCTAAGATATGACAGTTGGGATGCATAAGGCTTCCTTTGTAAAATAACCAAGTTATATATATTGCTTTATTTCATCAGTTCATTATATTTGAACAATGCACTAGGATTTGTATGTCGCTTTGTATAATAACCAAGTTATATTTTGTGTTAATGTTGAAATATTGATGTATAGTAGAAATTCTTTTTTCTTTTTTTTTTTTGGAAAAGTGCTAATTAAATCCATTTCTCAAGGAAATATGAGATTTTCTTAAGGAATTTAATTGCAGTAATTTTTTGTTTTTTTAAGATTCTTTAAAGAGATGTTAAACAAATGTAATTTTAATGAAAAAATCTTTGAATTTTTTTAAAAATGGGAAATAATAGCTATCCAATCGGTTTCAATTTCCATAAAAAAAGATTGACGAAGATCATTAGCCTAGTTATATGCGTGTCATGTTATTGGTACGTATTTAATGTTTGCAATACACATATAAAATTCGACCCACACTATTGCAAAAAGAAAAAAGAAGGAATTCCATGGACAATATCCACATCTTAGGAACCAATGAGACTAAAATTGAAACCCCTAGAATTAATTTCACAATTTTGTCTAAAAATAACACCATTTATTTAAATTTAACCTAAGATGAACAACAAATCCCACAAGATCACAACATATTATGAATTTCCTGCTGAATTTGCTAGTGGAGTAGAACGAGGCGCAGTTATAATTCCCCATTTTCGACGAACATCTTCCAAATCCTCATCAAAATGACGCTCATAATACACACACATCAAATCCGTGCATCTCATACCTGCCCGAACTGCCCAAGGGAAGTAGTGTTGATAGAACACTTTCCTTTGCTTTCCAGTGAATCTAGCGGTACCCCCAACAACAGAAAGGGCACACATTGGGAGCAACATTTGCTCAAACTCTATAACTTTCAATGCTGATTCACCAATCAAATTCGTGGGTAGCCCGAATAGGGTGTGCCAAAAGTCGTGCACCTCACGAGCACGTGTTGCAACGTATGCTAGCTCTTCTGTTTCCATGAACCGGACGGGTGGCCTGTCGTCTGGTGAGAATTTTCTCGATCCCATAAACTTTGCGTATGCAGCACCAAATGTGTTGGGAGGTAGGTCCCACGTGTGGCCCACGTTGCTAGAAATTACACGAGGACGGTCCAGTAGTACAGCCTAAGAGGGGAAAAAAATCATGAAAATCCCGAATATGAAAGAAGATAAACGCATGTGAATCCAAATATGCATAAGTAAATCTCCAAAAACTCCCATAGATTTTGAGAAATAAGTATTTGTTTTTATAGTAACGCGTCTGCACATGAATTTCTATAAGGGTGTGTCTGGATCAAGTGATGATTTGGATTTGAGAAAGAGAGATTTGGAGGAAGGATTTCAAATGACTCTAAAAATGGAGTAATTTGAAATCCACCATAGTTGTGGAGAAAATAGCTCAAAATAAATTCCAAGGGATTTGAAATCAATCGCAACATGAATTCATTCAAACAAACTTAAAATGGATTTGTCGATGAATTTGAAATCCATAGTTTTCAAATCCTTCAATCCGAACACACCATAAGTAAACTTATTAGACTAGATACTCTTATGAGACAAAAGAGCGACCTTGACCATGATTGCAAGCGGGATGTCATATATGACGAAACAAATGAAGATCTTAAGAGTGCTTTGCTTGACAAATCGAACTTTCTAGACTTAAATTGAAATATGAGATTGCCTAGTATTGTCTGCCAAAAGCAAACAAACCTGCCAACAAGAAAGTATTGAAACGGTGTTGTGAAGGTTTTGATAATTTGCCAATCGCAAGATATATACATATTCCAGGTGTAGAGAACTATGATCGAAAATTCTACTGTTTTATATGATCTTTCAATTAAGATAATGCAAAGATTTGAAACAGACAATGTGAAAGGATCAGAGACTCCATGTTTATATCCACGTTCTCCCCAGCCTCCAAGTAATATCAAAAGAATAATGTCCATGATTATAGATGTATCTTGGTGCATTACACTAATTTCTACCTAGACAATTCATTACTAAATACTTTGGCAAAATAACAGCCAACACATTGATAATCACCAAATGACGCGCAACTTTTATATTGTCGACGAAAGTGAAGCTTAATCCACATTCCACAAATCGTGCAACTTTCATATCATGACCAGATTCAAAAATAAAACTGCACATCCAATGAAGTAATTCAAAAAACAAATTCGTTGCTCAGAGATGATGATAAAAATCCAAGTATTGCCATTAACATGCTGAAAAATGCCATTTTGGAATAATTTAGTAACAAAATCTCACCCTGCCTTCTGGACTTCTCTTCATCCTTTCAAGCACCCTTTCAAATGCAGGCTTTCCAGTTGTTTCCCCAAGAGCGCCTATCAAATCTGCTCTTCGTGGATCCATCAGTCCTCCCAGAGCTGACCCAACTGCAACAGCTGCTGCCATCCCTTTAGTCGAACATGAGAACGCTCTATCATTTCCACAAACTATTTGCTGTAATATCAGAAATAAGTTTATCTAACTTAAAGATAAATTAATCTGTAAGATGGACCAAAGATTGAACGTATGTACAGTATACAACATGGTCATACTTACGTATTAATTAATACATGAGATCATACCGTGGAAAACATTAAGCAAAAGCCAAAAAGAAAAAAAGCTCCGATTTTGAGCAAACAGTCACATTCCAACAAATCAATTGCAAAACTTACCATCAAGCAATTGATGATTAAATAAACAATTGTACACAATTAAAAATTTAAAATAATAAATAATTATAGATTCAATGAGCAGATAACATCTGCAAGCACCGTTTCTGTTAAATAATTATAATTGAGTATTGCTGACAGTCACAGGAAACAGATGAATTTGCATCCGTTTACCAAAAAAAGAAAAACAATTAAACATAGAGACAACGATAGAACATCCAAATTAATTGCGCAATTAACCGAATATATGCACACTATTATTGCTAAAAACAAATTAACTTATGTCAGTAGAAAAGGGAAACAAAAAGAATCTGATTGACTCACAGAAAGGTGATCCGCGGCGGAGATTGTTGTGGCAATGGAGGTGGCGGTGGCGGTGGCGGTGGGGAAGATAGCTCTGGTGTTGATCTGCACAGAAATTAATGTGTTTTACATTTTTGGTATATATATACACACACATGCTTTTAATTTTTAAATTTTGATCAGCTTTGGATCGATTTTGGGGGCCCAATTGAAGAAAAACCCAAATTCGGTCAATTTTTGGGGCTCAATTGAAGTAAAACCCAAATTCGGTCAATTTTAGGGGGCCCAATTGAAGTAAAACCCAAATTTACTCAATTTTAGGGGGCCATTAGAAATGTCACAAATTTAAAGTTTGGAATGGATCCATCTCAAACTCAACTTGGACCCATAAAACCCACTTTAATGATAATCCATTTGATGTGTGTCAAATTGCAATATTATTAAAGTAGTTCAAATATTATCTCTAGATTATAAAATGGTCATGATGATGTGTCATACGAGGTGCTTTGCATACGAGATGCTTTGCATACGAGGTGCTTTGCATACGAGGTAGTATGCATATGAGGCAGTATGCATACGATGTATTTTGTATACGAGGCAGTATGCATACGAGGTGCTTTGCATACGAGGTACTTTTCATACAAGGTACTTTGCATATGAGGCAGTATGCATACGATGTACTTTGCATACGAGACAGTATGCATACGAGGTGCTTTGCATACGAGGTACTTTTCATACAAGGTACTTTGCATATGAGGCAGTATACATACGATGTACTTTGCATACTCGATCCCATAAGCTTTGCGTATGCAGCACCAAATGTGTTGGGAGGTAGGTCCCACGCGTGGCCCACGTTGCTAGAAATTACATAGTAAAAGTTGTTGGTTTAGTTATGAACAAACTAATTTTTTAAAATAATTTTATTAATGTGTAAGACTTGATCTTGGTTATTCTGTATAGAGATTATTAATTTCGATATAGCATATAATTTTTTAATTTGATCCCACCTAAATTCTGGGGTTTGTGTTTATCTCGTTTTTCACAAAAAAAATAAAAAAAAATGCTTCTAATATTATTTTAGCACTAATTGTTATCTAGTTGTGTTCATATATATGATCAATCAGTTATCTAGGGCAACTTAATTTGGATAAGCTTGAAGTTATTTGGTTTCATATTTATAATACATTAAAAAATTCATAAGTGATTAATATAATACATACGTCATAAGGTTGAAATTTGGGGCATGTTTAAGTCAAGATCATTATGAATATTGTATAATTTTATATGCTTAAGGGGAAAGTTTAGCATACATTTGGATTACTTTATTTGAATTTGGACCACCTTTGAAATTGTAAATTCCCATATCCTCCTCTCACATGGAACAATAATATAATAAGAAGAAAAATATATTAGATTACCATTATGAGTAAGTGTTATGGGTCTAATTTTAGGACTAACATAATAGTTTCTAATATGTCACGTAAATATAATATAAGTGAAAGCCGAACATAAATTCTGATACTCAATCAATTTTAAATTGAACTGAAATTTTATTAAACAATAGTATTTAAAATTCTTAATTTATAAAAAGAATAACTTTCATTTGCAAATGTAGGGAAAATGTTAGCTTTATAAATATATAATATGTGACTCTTATTTTCAATCATTATTGAGATAGTTTGTTATGACGTATGAGATGATTTTTGAGCCTCAAAGATTAAGGGTACTTAAATTAACCAAATTAAACACTAGGCTATGGAAACCTAACATTAAAACACTTTTTTTTTATTTCTAAAACTAAGGGTTTTCTCTTAATTACTTTATCTTCTTTGTAATAATTCATAAATATATTATAAAAAGAAGTGATCCTACTTTGATACTATTGGTCTCTTTAGGATAAGATCAACCTAATATTAGGTGTGTAAAGGGACTAGATCAATACTAAATAAAAAAAAATATATTGAATATAAAAGAATGTTTTTGAATATGTTTCAAATATTAACTAAAATTGGTCACATTAATTCTAATCGAGCCGAATACAAATAAAACTAAAGTAATTTAGTATTTTACATAATTTTATGGTTTTTGACTATAGAAATATCAAGCTCGATGGAATTAAAAAGGAATATATATCCAAGACTGGTTATTTATGCAATGAATATAATATTAATGAACTTTTAAAGATGGATCTCAAATCAAATATTGAATAATATAATTTTCATACAAATATATTGTGATATTAATTAACTATTAAAAAGTATTTTGTGTAAGGATTTACAATGCAATAACTTTTAACACCTAAGACATCATAGTTTTGGGGCATAAGCAAAATACTATTGGTCTTATTATCTAGTTTTGACACATTGGTTACTTTCATTTGGTGTTATTGGTAAAATTCGAAACTTCTTTGGGGTCATTTCTATATTTTCCTAAAGCTGGATGTGAGTTTGATATTTCAATTATGTCTAAGGGTTTCCCAATTAAATCATTAATGTCATGCACGTACAAATCGTGAGCACCATACTTTCATGGGTATTTTGTACACTCTATGTCCCTACAAGGAAAAATGCTATCTCCACTCCAATTTTGCTTACTCCATTCCGCATTCACCACTCACCGACTCTCATCTACTAAAATGCGAAAAAAATACACTACAATCTGACCTGGAAGAGACAATAAATGACTGGAAATAGCAAGCTTAAGCTCAATTAATATTTCCATGGCTCCATACTGAGCACTGAAGACTCAACTTCTCTCCCTTAGGTAGATCTGATCGAGCTAAGCAAAAAGGTAACTGAAAGTAAAAATTTTGAATCTAGATCTATCTTATTGTGCTATTTGAGTTTTTGATTAAGTTGTCTTTTTGGTTGCTGATTTTGATATGGTTGGTAATAGTTGTACGGTGATTTTAGTTAGCTATGTGTATTTATGTTTGCTTATGATTTAGTTTTTGTTGATTTGATGTTCTTGAGCTTATTTTTTCATTCTCGAAATTTGATGGTAAAGTTGGTGTCCGTGCATTGCATTGTGTTGAATTATAAATTTTCCAATTTCGCCTAATTCTTGATGTTGAATTTTGAAATGAGCTATTTTTCGGCATTTCCTATTGATTCAGTCATTTTTCTACTGTAGTTTGAGTTTTTAAGAACAAATGAAGAAGTTTGATTTATGATTTTAAGTTTTGTTGCTGAAATGCTGTTAATTATTGCAGCAAATTGATGTCATTTCAAAAATTAATTCAGAAAATTAGAAAAGTGAAGCCCAATTAGGACTTATGAGACATGATTTTGCTTAAAAGTTGTCTTAGAGCTTAAAAGATTTTGCACAGTTGGTGTTTTCTTGAGTCTTTTATGAATAACCAGTCTGTATTACTATTTTTTTTGCAAAACCTCAGTGGTTTGAGGAAATGTGCATGTAATTATCCTGAAAAACAAAACATTTAGACTTGAACTCTTTATTATGTTTGCTTCTTTGTTCCATTGGCTTTGCTTGATCGATTTCTATATCCCAATTTTCGAAGAATAGATTGAAATGGGTCGTGGAGTAAGCAGTGTTGGAGGACAGAGTTCACTTGGATACTTGTTTGGGAGTGGTGAGGCACCAAAACCAGCAGCCGAAAAATCCCAAGCTGCACCAAATGAAAGCAGGAGCGCAACTAAAGAACCTTCACCAAAGCCTAATGTCACTGCTCCTCAGCCACTAGACAATGCCAAACAGATTCCTTGCAGGCATTCAAAGTAGCACATCGAACAACTACTTCAGAGATGGTCAAAGTGCTTGTAATTTTATCACGGTAACTATCCATATTAATCATCTTCTTAATAAAGTTTTTAGTGAGTATAAGAAAGAAAGTTATAATGAAGAACATATGTTAATCCCCATAAGAAATTTGGGGTGTTGGCAAGTTTAACTATAACTTTGATTTCAATTTCATTTTCGCCGTTTCCCCATATTTTGTTGGTTTATCTTCATTGGGGTTTACTTAGAGATTGGTTCCATTTGAAAATTTGAGATTGTATATATGTCTATATTGTGAGGCAATCTAATGAAATGTGAGAGAGATTGTCATCATATTTAAGGGTGTTAGTGAATTTTTTGTTAAGCAGGTTATAAGCTCAATAAGTCAAGAAATATGAGCTCATAAGATAAAAAACTCATAAGCTCAAAAAACAGGAGCTTATAATCCTTTATATTGTACTTGTTCATTTGCCATTAACATGAAATGTTACACCTGGATTTATGAGTACAAAATCCAAAACTAAGTACAACTAGACAATCTATTTGATTGAAGGATATTTGATTTGTCTCAGGATCGACCATCAACAAAGGTTCATGCTGCCCCAGGAGGAGGTTCTTCTTTGGGTTACCTCTTTGGTGGTAATGGCAGCAATTAGCGCGCCTTCAGCTGCAAGGCTAGGCTTCAAGACTCATGAAGTCTATTTTTGTTGATTTCTGTAAAATTTGTTGGCAATTTAGATCGTGTTTTACCCCTTTATGTTTATGGTCCTAAAAAACTTAAAGTTATTGTATGTCATGTATACAAAGTGTTAATCTTCAATGTGTTTTCCTAAGATATGACAGTTGGGATGCATAAGGCTTCCTTTGTAAAATAACCAAGTTATATATATTGCTTTATTTCATCAGTTCATTATATTTGAACAATGCACTAGGATTTGTATGTCGCTTTGTATAATAACCAAGTTATATTTTGTGTTAATGTTGAAATATTGATGTATAGTAGAAATTCTTTTTTTTTTTTTTTTTTTTGGAAAAGTGCTAATTAAATCCATTTCTCAAGGAAATATGAGATTTTCTTAAGGAATTTAATTGCAGTAATTTTTTGTTTTTTTAAGATTCTTTAAAGAGATGTTAAACAAATGTAATTTTAATGAAAAAATCTTTGAATTTTTTTAAAAATGGGAAATAATAGCTATCCAATCGGTTTCAATTTCCATAAAAAAAGATTGACGAAGATCATTAGCCTAGTTATATGCGTGTCTTGTTATTGGTACGTATTTAATGTTTGCAATACACATATAAAATTCGACCCACACTATTGCAAAAAGAAAAAAGAAGGAATTCCATGGACAATATCCACATCTTAGGAACCAATGAGACTAAAATTGAAACCCCTAGAATTAATTTCACAATTTTGTCTAAAAATAACACCATTTATTTAAATTTAACCTAAGATGAACAACAAATCCCACAAGATCACAACATATTATGAATTTCCTGCTGAATTTGCTAGTGGAGTAGAACGAGGCGCAGTTATAATTCCCCATTTTCGACGAACATCTTCCAAATCCTCATCAAAATGACGCTCATAATACACACACATCAAATCCGTGCATCTCATACCTGCCCGAACTGCCCAAGGGAAGTAGTGCTGATAGAACACTTTCCTTTGCTTTCCAGTGAATCTAGCGGTACCCCCAACAACAGAAAGGGCACACATTGGGAGCAACATTTGCTCAAACTCTATAACTTTCAATGCTGATTCACCAATCAAATTCGTGGGTAGCCCGAATAGGGTGTGCCAAAAGTCGTGCACCTCACGAGCACGTGTTGCAACGTATGCTAGCTCTTCTGTTTCCATGAACCGGACGGGTGGCCTGTCGTCTGGTGAGAATTTTCTCGATCCCATAAACTTTGCGTATGCAGCACCAAATGTGTTGGGAGGTAGGTCCCACGTGTGGCCCACGTTGCTAGAAATTACACGAGGACGGTCCAGTAGTACAGCCTAAAAGGGGAAAAAAATCATGAAAATCCCGAATATGAAAGAAGATAAACGCATGTGAATCCAAATATGCATAAGTAAATCTCCAAAAACTCCCATAGATTTTGAGAAATAAGTATTTGTTTTTATAGTAACGCGTCTGCACATGAATTTCTATAAGGGTGTGTCTGGATCAAGTGATGATTTGGATTTGAGAAAGAGAGATTTGGAGGAAGGATTTCAAATGACTCTAAAAATGGAGTAATTTGAAATCCACCATAGTTGTGGAGAAAATAGCTCAAAATAAATTCCAAGGGATTTGAAATCAATCGCAACATGAATTCATTCAAACAAACTTAAAATGGATTTGTCGATGAATTTGAAATCCATAGTTTTCAAATCCTTCAATCCGAACACACCATAAGTAAACTTATTAGACTAGATACTCTTATGAGACAAAAGAGCGACCTTGACCATGATTGCAAGCGGGATGTCATATATGACGAAACAAATGAAGATCTTAAGAGTGCTTTGCTTGACAAATCGAACTTTCTAGACTTAAATTGAAATATGAGATTGCCTAGTATTGTCTGCCAAAAGCAAACAAACCTGCCAACAAGAAAGTATTGAAACGGTGTTGTGAAGGTTTTGATAATTTGCCAATCGCAAGATATATACATATTCCAGGTGTAGAGAACTATGATCGAAAATTCTACTGTTTTATATGATCTTTCAATTAAGATAATGCAAAGATTTGAAACAGACAATGTGAAAGGATCAGGGACTCCATGTTTATATCCACGTTCTCCCCAGCCTCCAAGTAATATCAAAAGAATAATGTCCATGATTATAGATGTATCTTGGTGCATTACACTAATTTCTACTTAGACAATTCATTACTAAATACTTTGGCAAAATAACAGCCAACACATTGATAATCACCAAATGACGCGCAACTTTTATATTGTCGACGAAAGTGAAGCTTAATCCACATTCCACAAATCGTGCAACTTTCATACATGACCAGATTCAAAAATAAAACTGCACATCCAATGAAGTAATTCAAAAAACAAATTCGTTGCTCAGAGATGATGATAAAAATCCAAGTATTGCCATTAACATGCTGAAAAATGCCATTTTGGAATAATTTAGTAACAAAATCTCACCCTGCCTTCTGGACTTCTCTTCATCCTCTCAAGCACCCTTTCAAATGCAGGCTTTCCAGTTGTTTCCCCAAGAGCGCCTATCAAATCTGCTCTTCGTGGATCCATCAGTCCTCCTAGAGCTGACCAAACTGCAACAGCAGCCTGCTGCCATCCCTTTAGTCGAACATGAGGACGCTCTATCATTTCCACAAACTATTTGCTGTAATTTCAGAAATAAGTTTATCTAACTTAAAGATAAATTAATCTGTAAGATGGACCAAAGATTGAACGTATATACAGTATACAACATGGTCATACTTACGTATTAGTTAATACATGAGATCATACCGTGGAAAACATTAAAAAAAAGCCAAAAAGAAAAAAAGCTCCGATTTTGAGCAAACAGTCACATTCCAACAAATCAATTGCAAAACTTACCATCAAGCAATCGATGATAAAATAAACAACTGCACACAATTAAAAATTTAAAATAATAAATAATTATAGATTCAATGAGCTGATAACATCTGCAAGCACCGTTTCTGTTAAATAATTATAATTGAGTATTGCTGACAGTCACAGGAAACAGATGAATTTGCATCCGTATTACCAAAAAAAAAAAAACAATTAAACATAGAGACAACGATAGAACATCCAAATTAATTGCGCAATTAACCGAATATATGCACACTATTATTGCTAAAAACAAATTAACTTATGTCAGTAGAAAAGGGAAACAAAAAGAATCTGATTGACTCACTGAAAGGTGATCCGCGGCGGAGATTGTTGTGACAATGGAGGTGGCGGTGGCGGTGGGGAAGATAGCTCCGGTGTTGATCTGCACATAAATTAATGTGTATTACATTTTTGGTATATATATACACACACATGCTTTTAATTTTTAAATTTTGATCAGCTTTGGATCGATTTTGGGGGCCCAATTGAAGAAAACCCAAATTCGGTCAATGTTTGGGGCTCAATTGAAGTAAAACCCAAATTCGGTCAATTTTAGGGGCCCAATTGAAGTAAAACCCAAATTTACTCAATTTTAGGGGGCCATTAGAAATGTCACAAATTTAAAGTTTGGAATGGATCCATCTTAAACTCAACTTGGACCCATAAAACCCACTTTAATGATAATCCATTTGATGTGTGTCAAATTGCAATATTATTAAAGTAGTTCAAATATTATCTCTAGATTATAAATTGGTCATGATGATGTGTCATACGAGGTGCTTTGCATACGAGATGCTTTGCATACGAGGTGCTTTGCATACGAGGTAGTATGCATACGAGGCAGTATGCATACGATGTATTTTGCATACGAGGCAGTATGCATACGAGGTGCTTTGCATACGATGTACTTTTCATACAAGGTACTCTGCATATGAGGCAGTATGCATACGAGGCAGTATGCATACGATGTACTTTGCATACGAGACAGTATGCATACGAGGTGCTTTGCATACGAGGTACTTTTCATACAAGGTACTTTGCATACGAGGCAGTATGCATACGATGTACTTTGCATACGAGACAGTATGCATACGAGGTGCTTTGCATACGAGGTACTTTTCATACAAGGTACTTTGCATATGAGGCAGTATGCATACGATGTACTTTGCATACGAGGCAATGTACATACGAGGTGCTTTGTATACGAGGCAATGTACATACGAGGCAAATGTATGTTGTTACGTCAATAATCCATTTAGAAAAAGGATGGATCGGGCCATCATACGACCCGACCCAATGACCCAAGGACAGATGGTCCATAGATATAATGACACATGGCAGTCATTTTTAGGTTCAACCATCACATCATAAATAGTAACCAATTGAGCTTATAAATACCCCTCTACTAGTTCATTTGAAGGGGGAGTTCTCTCGAAAAATAACACCTCATACTCTATACGAGGCAAACTTATATAGAAGCTCTCTTTAATTTGTTAGAACTACGATAGACTTGATCCTAAGTAATTAGGTACGTAGGCAACTTAATATACTTGAGCGCAATCTATAATTTTCTCAAGAGATCGATTTGGTTCAAATTGACCCAACGGGATTTGAGCTAGATCATTTGGCGCCGTCTGTGGGAAACCACAAAAATTGTCGAACGAATTGACATGGAGAAAGAACACCATCGACCAGGTAAAGAGCCAATGGATTCTACAAGAGATGAGCATAGAGAGGTCACTCCGCAGCGTACAACTTCAGAGGTGCCAGAGGGTAATTACAACGACCGAAAATCAAGTTTGATCAAAGAATGTAGCAACCGTTTCAAGAGTGGGTTTCGAAGCTAACTACGGCTCCGAACATTGGAATTACCCATCCTCCCCCGAGTACCCCGAGAAGGCAATTCCCAAACTTGACCCTAATGGGGAACAAGGGGAATATCGCCACAAGAGTGGTACTCGGAGACGTTAATTCCCAAACTTGACCCTAATGGGGAACAAGGGGAAGATCGTTGCGAGAGAGGAACGGGGTGAAAAGTCTATGTACGAGGTAAAAGCTAGTATGAGAAGAAAGCTACCTATGAGGAGAAAGCTACGTACGAGGTAGAAGCTACATATGAGAAGGAAATCGCGGCGAAAAGGTATTATGAGAAGAAAACAGGAACCTCCATGTGAAGTCACAAAAATCTACCTCTTATACGAGGTAATATTTATCCTAAGTTGCCTCTAATACGAGGCACAACACTCTGCCTCTTATACAAGGTAAGATTTATCATAAGTTGCCTCTAATACGAGGCAAGATTTATCTTAAAAGTTGCCTCTAATATGAGGCACCACTTATCAAAAATTTGCCTTTAATATGAGGTGAAATTTATCTTAAAATTTGCCTCTAACACGAGGCACAATACTTGCCTCTTATACGAGGCAAGGTTTTTAAAAAAGTTGCCTCTAATACGAGGCACAATTTATCAAAAAGTTGCCTCTAATATGAGGCAAGATTTTCAAAAATTTGCCTCTAATACGAGGTGAAATTTATCTTAAAAGTTGCCTCTAATATGAGGCACCACTTATCAAAAATTTGCCTCTAATACGAGGTGAAATTTATCTTAAAATTTGCCTCTAATACGAGGCACAATACTTGCCTCTTATACGAGGCAAGATTTTTAAAAAAGTTGCCTCTAATACGAGGCACAATTTATCAAAAAGTTGCCTCTAATATGAGGCAAGATTTTCAAAAATTTGCCTCTAATACGAGGTGAAATTTATCTTAAAAATTGCCTCTAATATGAGGCACCACTTATCAAAAATTTGCCTCTAATACGAGGCAAGATTTATCTTAAAAGTTGCCTCTAATATGAGGCACCACTTACCAAAAATTTGCCTCTAATACGAGGTGAAATTTATCTTAAAATTTGCCTCTAATACGAGGCACAACATTTGCCTCTAATACGAGACAAAATTTTCAAAAAGTTGCCTCTAATACGAGGTGAAATTTATTTTAAAAAGTTGCCTCTAATATGAGGCACCATTTATAAAAAATTCGCCTCTAATACGAGGTGAAATTTATCTTAAAAGTTGCCTCTAATATGAGGCACCACTTATCAAAAATTTGCCTCTAATACGAGGCAAGATTTATCTTAAAAGTTGCCTCTAATATAAGGCACTACTTATCAAAAATTTGCTTCTAATACGAGGCACAACATTTGTCTCTAATACGAGTCAAGATTTTCAAAAATTTGCCTCTAATATGAGGCACAATTTATCAAAAATTTGCCTCTAATACGAGGCAAGATTTATCTTAAAAGTTGCCTCTAATATGAGGCACCATTTATCTAAAATTTGCCTCTAATACGAGGTAAATTTTATCTTAAAATTTGCCTTTAATACCAGGCACAACATCTGCCTCTAATACGAGGCAACATATATAAAAAATGTGTGCCTCTAATACGAAGCAAGGTTAAAAAGTTTCTTTTATAGGTCGAAGTGTCTACGTCGTACCTTGTATACTCTATGACCTGGGGGACTTAATGATGTGTGTCAAATTGCAATATTATTAAAGTAGTTCAAATATTATCTCTAGATTATAAATTGGTCATGATGATGTGTCATACGAGGTGCTTTGCATATGAGGCAGTATGCATACGAGGCAGTATGCATACGATGTATTTTGCATACGAGGCAGTATGCATACGAAGTGCTTTGTATACGAGGCAATGTACATACGAGGCAAATGTATTTTGTTACGTCAATAATCCATTTAGAAAAAGGATGGATCGGGCCATCATACGACCCGACCCAATGACCCAAGGACAGATGGTCTATAGATATAATGACACATGGCAGTCATTTTTAGGTTCAACCATCACATCATAAATAGTAACCAATTGAGCCTATAAATACCGCTCTACTAGTTCATTTGAAGGGGGGAGTTCTCTCTAAAAATAACACCTCATACTCTATACGAGGCAAACTTATATAGAAGCTCTCTTTAATTTGTTAGAACTACGATAGACTTGATCTTGAGTAATTAGGTACGTAGGCAACTCAATATACTTGAGCACAGTCTATAATTTTCTTAAGAGATCGATTTGGTTCAAATTGACCCAACGAGATTTGAGCTAGATCACCATTATAGCATAATTTGGTTTTCATAATAATGATAATGATATCTCAAGTTAAATACTTGATCGTCGCAGACAATAATATTAATCAGTATGATCGAATTTGTAATAAGAATTTTTCTTAAAATATGTCAAAATTGTAAAACAAAATGTTAATCCATTCTCGTTCACGAAACAAAAAATAAAATAACAATATTAACATTTAATTGGTTAAATCCAACCAAATCAAAATAGGTTCATAGTCCCTTTGTTTAGAAATTTAAACCTCACAAAAGAAGGCGCTTTATACTACAAAAGCGTGTACTGTAACACGGTTAAGCAAAAGCGTTATACTACAATAATTACAGTCAAACTTGCTCACTTTCCAGCTCGCAATACACACTGATCTGATCATTCTACAGTCTACACTAGGCAATAACAATGGACTTCTCGCCGAGGTCACGGCGACCGCGAAAAACGCCGTCACCGAAGAACTCCGACCTCTATTCCACCTTCGTGATTCACGACGACGCATCGCGAGATCTCGATTCCGATCAGCCGGACATATACGCCACGACGGTGTTCAAAGACGACGTCTCAATCGAAGACGAAGATTCACTTCCGCCGTTGCTGAAACGCCTTCCTAAGGATTTTGGTAGAGGCGGAGAGGATTTAGGAGATTCCGATGATGATGGCGGCGGCGGTTCTTCGGCGTCGATTTCAGGTACGATGATCGTGAAATCGGATCGGAAGGTTAGTCGATCGAGTTATTCGGAGAGGAATGTGGTTGTGTCTTCGTCGTCGTATTCGAAGGCGAGGAGTAGAGATGTGACGCCGTTTTCGGATAGGAGAAGCCCTAGGGGTGAAATTGGGGGTGAGGAGAAATGAGGATAAGAATGTGGGATATTTTTCGACGTTTGTGGTGAGGGGGAGAGAGGATGAAGATGAAGATGAGGAGGATGACGAGGAAGGGATGGGGACGATGGTGAGGAGAGGAGGTAGTGGCGTTGGTGGTGGAGGGGGGACAATGAGGAGAGCGGTGGAGAGTATGCAGAAGGTGAGGGAGGTCGGTGGAATGGGGTATGGTAGGGGGAGAAGTGGTGCTGGTGATGGTGGAATGAGGCAGTTGAGGCAGCAAGGGAGTGGGAAAGTGTCGACGAGTTCGATACCGGAGTGTATGACGAGGGAGGATCCTTCCACCAAGTACGAGTTGCTTCATGAGCTTGGTAAAGATTCGAGCTTTAAACTTTACGTGTTTGCAGTTCTGAATCTTGTTTATGGTTGTTAATAAATGGTTATAGAAGCGGTTTCATGTGTAAGTTGATGTGGAAATGTGGATCATTTGCCTAATTATGTGTTATTTGTGGTAGTTTCTACTGTTACTAAAGGTTTTTTTGTGGCTGAATGTTGTTTAATGGTTTTCAGTAAGTAGATCAGGTTTTAGAAGTGCAGACGTGTAGTTAGTGAGTACATAAATTGAGAAAAAAGGTTATACTTTCCTGTATCGAATCAGCAGTGTTATGTTATATGTCAATCAAGGTAATTTTTACGATGCATGAAGCATTCTGGAGCATAATGTAACTATACACTTGCCTAACCTTGCTTAAAGGGAGTACCATGGTCCCAAACATTACCTCATGGTACTTGGAGTGGTGGGCACATGTTTAAATTATCAAAAGCAAATTTTATGCGTCTCACATTGCAAATATACTGCTAACTCCATTGCGTTCGGAGAAGGAAAATGAAATGTTAGATCAACTTGACGTACATTCTTCATTGCATGTTTCAACAGTTTCTGATACTTTATTGCCAAAATATTTGTGCATGTACTTTATTATTACTCCCACAATAAAAGATATCGAGTGATTAATCACATTAGGAATATCTTGGCAATGAATTAATTGCAAACAGAGGGAAGAAGGTTACCAAGAAATAAATTTCCGAAACTTTTCTTGAAAAATGTGCAAGAAAGTTTAAATAATTTTTTCCTTGAAAATAAAAATGTGAACTTTCTATGCATTTTTAGTTGTTCTTTTATTTGTAATGCAATAAATGGGCAAGCGAAATTGAGGTATCCAAAAACGGACCTTTTTCTCAAATAGGGAAAGGGTCATATGGGTCAGTCTACAAAGCTCGCGATTTAAGGACTTCAGAATTAGTTGCTGTCAAAGTAATATCGTTATCTGAAGGGGTATGATCTCCACAGGTTATTGATATCATTACATATATTAATTATTTTTATGTAGTGAACATTATTGGAATCATGAAATGCGATATGTATTGTAGGAGGAGGGTTACGAAGAAATTCGTGGTGAAATTGAGATGTTGCAGCAATGCAGTCATCCTAATGTTGTTCGCTATCTTGGAAGCTATCAAGGAGAAGAATTTCTTTGGGTAAGACTCGGCAACTTCTATATTTGTTTGTCATGCTGTTTGTGGTTGTGACTGTACTGATATCCTTCCAATAATCAGTTGAATAAAGTCTGTAAAAATTTTGTATTTGTTGGCAGATAGTAATGGAGTACTGTGGGGGTGGAAGTGTTGCGGACTTGATGAATGTTACTGACGAGGCTCTTGAGGAGAATCAAATTGCATTTATTTGCAGAGAAGCGTTGAAGGTACCTGTAATCTGGACTTTGTTTGCCAATAAAATGATTGACAGGCGTATTTTTATATTATAAAAATCTAACTAACCTACATTAATATTTGCATTTATCTGGAAAAGGTGAGTATTTAATTTTTCATGAGAGAATCCTCCACCCAAATCTCTATATTATATCTTTACAGGTATTAGAATATTATCTGCTGAGTTTAATTACCGTAATTACTGTATGCTCTTCATTTTGTTGCCCCTATTTTTAATGAAAAAATATGATGTGTATCGTCTTTTCGCAATATAGGAGGATTACAATTGTACTATGTGGAAAAGTTCACTATGTTGATGCATGCCTAAAGTTTCACTTTGGCTGCTACTTTTAAAATATTTCTTACCGTATAATCTGTTCATGCAGGGTTTGTCTTATCTGCATTCAATTTTCAAGGTCCACAGAGACATGAAAGGTGGTAATATATTGTTGACCGAGCAAGGAGAGGTCAAATTGGGTAGGTCTTAAGATTATCACTTCAACGATAAATATCCAACCTTTCTCTTTTCTAAGTTAATTGACCATATTGTCGATAGTTGGCTTGATCATTACCTTCCGTTTGGATATGTTGGGGTGATACCTTTTTAACTTGACGCATTGGATCATTGTTCACGAAATGGAAACTAAGAATTGTAACATCTCCAGGTGATTTTGGAGTTGCTGCACAGTTGACCAGAACCATGTCCAAGCGTAATACGGTATCGCTCAACTGTTTCTTTAATTCGTCTAATCATGATTGATTAAACTATCTTGTGCTTATAATTAGTCCTTCACTTCTCTATAAAAACATATATGGCTGAATCCATAAGCCTAAATGTGCCAAGGTAGTTTTTTGTGATGCCTGACCTATTTTACTCCATTCGTGATTCTTGCAACGGTCTGAAGTGGGTTAATTTTTTTTTAATATGTTTTTATTATCTGGAGACCACTAAGAAGTGGACTATTATACATAAATGGTGTCTATGCAAGTCAAGAAAGTCATTTTTAGTTGGGTTGGTTGATAGACAATACTTAATGTTGACTCCATTTCTTGATTTATTTGTCATAATTTTTAGAAGCAATTATGTATGCAACAAACGTTATTTGAAATTATTTCATATCTTTGATTTAAGATTTTATGTATCTAAAAGACCAGTGTGTGCTGCTTATTCATCAGAAGCTTTTATCATTGATGTTGTTTTCAGTTCATAGGTACGCCACATTGGATGGCTCCAGAAGTTATTCAAGAAAGCCGTTATGATGGGAAGGTATTTGTGTGTTTTGATGCATGTGCTTGAGAGAGCAGTATTTGAGTATTTTACTTCTTCTAAATATCATGTAAATTATCTATCTCCCCAGGTAGATGTGTGGGCTCTTGGAGTGTCTGCAATTGAAATGGCGGAGGTATATCTCATCAATTTGGTCCAGTTTTAATGAAGCCTGACAATTATCAATCCCATTAAATATGGTACTAAATCATGATAATTGATTATGGTGTTGAAACCTGATTTTTGCAGGGACTTCCACCGAGAGCAACAGTTCATCCCATGAGGGTAAGCCCACGGACTTACATATACTAAAATTTCGCATCACTTTGGATTTTTCTTGTTGTATTGGTGAAACAAGATGCATATTGAAGCAATCTCAGATGAATAGCATTTCATGATTGTATAAATGCTTCTGAGATTGCTTGTTTTTACATTTGGATGCTTAACCAGTTTATAACTTGTCGTAGGTATTGTTTATGATTTCCATTGAACCTGCTCCAATGCTTGAAGATAAAGAGAAATGGTTTGTCCTTTACTCTTTCTTTTAGTTTGTACTAATACTAATTATCTCGAAAATTTACTTGCACCAATAAGGTGGTGGCTTTTATTTTAAACCAATTTCATTATAGTAACTATTTTCTTGTTAAATAGTTGCTTACCATGTGTCCTATTCGAGTAATAGTTTACTTTTCCGGAAAATAAACCCTGGAGACATTAATAAATGGTTTTTCAGTCATTTATACAACCCATATGCTCAACTTCTCAAATGAACTTGTCATTTGCAGTTGTTAATATTTGGTATGCACTATATTGTGTTATTTACAGACTCGATAACTTATTGTTATAGGTCACTTGTTTTCCATGACTTTATTGCAAAATGCCTGACAAAGGACACACGACTTCGGCCCACAGCAGCTGAAATGCTAAAGGTATTCATAATTTATTTGTCATCGAATTCTTTTATATTTATTAAGAATGAATATTGAATATCTTGAAGACTGTGAGACAGATGAACAAGCAGATCAAATGCAATAGAATTGAAAATTTAAATTGGTTAAGCCTTGAGAGATGAATTTGTGTCCATGAGCTTTTCTTTTATTCATATTCACATTCAATTTATCGCTTGTACTTCAACTCTTACTTCTATTACTTGATCTTTGCTCATGTGTAGCACAAATTCATTGAAAAATGTAGAAGTGGAGCGTCTGCGATGTTGCCGAAGATTGAAAAGGCAAAAGAAATCAGGGAAACAATGGCACAAGATATTGTACAAGAAGCGACACTTCCACGAGAAGGGGTAGAACAATTTTTTTTGGTTTAAGGATAATTAAATGCACACTTTCATTTATTGAGTAATTCCACGAGTCCCCTGAGGTTTTGCAAATTACAAAGACACCCTCTAGCAGATCTAACAACTTGAAAAACAGTGGACAAAATTGTTATTTGACTTGTAATATGTTTTCGTTACATGGGAATTTATGGTAATTTTCCCAACCTCAAGGTGCATTTTTCAGTTATGGTCTCATACGGGGTTGCCTTTGTAATCTAAACTTGTGTAAAATTCCATAGTTTATTTGTCATTGCCTATTTCTATTTCTCGTATAAATGTAGAAGGGAAAACATCCTTCTTGGTCTCTTTACTTATTTTTTCATTGTTTTGTGTCTTGCAGGCAGTGGGAGGTGCAGCATACAATGAAGACATTGTAAATACTGTTCCATCTAGGCCTCAGGATGGTCAGCGTAGCACATTACGTGCTGTTAGCATAAACGATAAACAGGAGCAATCCGTAGAAGGTATTAATATCTATCTTATAGAGACGTGTTTGGTTATATACTTATATTTCTACAATATAACTATACCGCATCAAAAGATAAAGTAGGGTTAACAGTTTCAGGGATGACCACAAAAATCTACAAAAGATATTGTTTCTTTTGTTTACGATTGTCATTTTCTGTTTTTCTTTCTTTTTCTGCTCTGGAATTATTAATATTAATATCTTTATATTTAATTTTTCTAGTGCACTGATCGGAGATTTATTTGACCAGGTGAGTTTGGAACAATGATAGTTCATGACAGAGTTGAGATTAACAAAACAGCTACTCCGACAGCAGTGGGAAGAGTAGAAGAATCCTCCCCTGCTTCAAGACATGCTGCAAGTCCTTCAGTGAGTGGACTTGAAGATAAAGCAATCTACCCTTGGTATCCTCCTCAATAACCCCATATTTTTCGACATTAAATTTATTATAAATTTCTCTTTATGATTTGACCCTTTCTCCTTTATGCTTAAAATTCGACAACTTCATTTTACTTGTATGCTAACTCATGCATACTGAACCTGTCAGGATGGATAGCACTTCCAATGCAGGAACCCCAACTGCTGGATTACATTCACCTCTTCCTATGTCAATCTCACCCGAGCAAAACCTCAAATCAAATCTTTTAACCGATGCTTCGGTTAATAGTGAAACCGTTAGTAGAAAAGCATTAGACAAGGCAGTTCCAATATATACATATAGGATAATTACATGCAGCCCCCTTATTTTTTGGGTAATTACCACGAGCACCTAGAGGCTTTGCATATTATCATGATACCTGTCAGATAATTCAGATTCTAATAATTTGAGATACATTGGTGAAATTGTCATATGTGTACTCTCTTCAGGCTATTTAAGGTTATTAACATATGCTTATTTTTGTAACATCTCTGGAACAGCTTTGGTCCATATACTCCGCTGGTAATACAGTGCCAATTCCATTTTTAAGGGCAACAGATATATCCCCCATTGCACTTTTGTCCGATAACGTGCTTGGTGGATGGCAGCAGGATAAAGGCGGAAACATTGCTGTAGAAGCAATGCAGGAGCTTTTTTCTGGTGATTCTCAGCCTAAGAAGGGTAGAAGCCGACAAAATGAGGTCCTTTTTATCTTCCTACTTCATCTTTCTAGTTTTGTCTTAGAATATGGATAATTACATGCACCCCCCTCACACGTTAGGTAATTACCACGAGCCCCCTGAGAACTTGCAAATTGTTGATAAACCCCACACCAAATCATTACATCCACCTGACAACTAGAAAATCAGGTGGTGATTAAGCTTTTACTGATAAGAGAAATTATGGCAATTTCTCAAACAACGGGGTGTCTTTTGCAAATAGGTCTCAGTCAGAGGGTGTAGATGTAAATTGACCCTTTTTTTTCCCCTTGGATTAATTTAATTTCTTGCAGTTAGGTAATAGCTTATATTTATTACAGGTACCCCTTCCTCCAGGTGTATATCAGAGGCTTACATCGAGTCCAACTTTGATGAACCTTGCTCAGGCATTAGCATATCACAAAATGTATGTATTTCTATTCAACTTTTTGCGCTTTGTATATATATATATATATATATATATATATATATATGTATGGATATGGATATTATTGGGTAAGTTTCTTACATTGGGTTGATGTTCGTTGCAGGTGTTATGAAGAGATGCCGCTTCAGGAAATGCAAGCTGCCCAAGAGCAAAAAACGATTCAAAGCCTTTCTGATACCCTTCGAACTATTCTGCATTTGTAGATTGATTGGTCTTAACATTTTTGTTTTGTTTTGGACAATCTTGATTTTATCCAAATTTCAGCTCTTCCCTAATTTTTCTGTAATTTATTGTGTGGCTTTTTCAACGTATGTAACAGTTTGTAGTTTTAACGGTGTGAAAGATAAACTACATTTGATGTATATGACTTGTCTGTTGGTCTCTTTGTTTTTTGCATAGAAACTGATGGAGATTGGAGAATATTTATTCAAATTCAAATAAGCAAAAAAAAAAAAAGCATTTACTTTATGATATCGTTTTAGTAAAATAATTTTGGATTGGAGAATATTTTGAATGAAAATGTAAAAAGTGAGAAAATTACAAGTTTATGTGATATAATATAAGAATCTCATAATAGATGAGACCAAATTGTAAAAAACAAAAATTATGGCACCAAAAATGCAATGTTTACTATAATACTTAATAATATATAATAGTTTCATGATCAAAAAGTGATAATGAATATAATGGAACTATAGAAGTTTTTAAATTGCATGAATTTGCGTACGAACACGAACCATGAGAAATCTAATTCATGGATGCTTGAAGTACAGAGGTTTAAGGAAAATTTGCTATGCTTCTACATCAACTCTTTTCTCTGATATTCATAATCTTCTAATTCCAACTTCACAAAATCTATGCGTTTCTCACATCCCTGACAGCTTCAAAACTAGATGTATTTCTATGAAACCCGCATCCAATTTTGCTTCTTTTACATTTCTTCTCCATTTACATGCTACTTCTTCCCTTACAGAAAACAGCCGCCAAGAGTCAGCCAGTGGTAAGCTTTTCATTTTGTGTATTGTTCATTTGTTTTGCAATTGTCCGCCATCTGTTTGATTTTTTGTCGCACTTGAAGATTGCGAGAATGGGATCTTCGTGTTGATTTATGATTGTTATGTGAACTTTGCTTATGACTAGAAAACACATTATTGTTTCCTTTTTGTTCTGTAATTTTGAGTGCAAAAGATAAATGGCTGTTTACTTAAATGTTTTCCAAGTTGTAGGTAATGCGAAGTTGCTAATCTGGTTGTTCTTATGTTATTAAAGTGAGCTTGTGAATAGTTTTGGATGCCTTTTCAGTTTCAGAAATTTCCTGTAATCTTAGACTTTCATCCAATCCTTTGTTTATAGAAACGGCATTACCATGCTTCTCTTTTTTGTATATGTGCAGATTCAGATGATTCTAATGAAGAAGTGGAACCGATTGATTCATGGGAGGAAGAGGATGTAGCTGAGCCTGAGGTATGCTTTAATATTTCAAATGTCGTCTCAAAAATTGCAGATTTAAAGCGTTACATCAAAACATTTAGTTGATCATATTCTCACAAATCTTAGGTTGGTGATGGAGGTGATGGTGGTGGGGTTGTTCTGCAAAGTTGCTCTTGGGGTGAAAAAGCACTATCTATAGCCAAAGAAGTACTCTTGCAGTTTGGTGATGGCATGGAGCTCTACGCGTTCAAAACTTCTCCTCGAGGGTACATTTATGTGAGGCTAGACAAACTTTCCAATGAGTAAGTCTTTTGTCCAGTCGAAGACATATTTTTTTTTTTTTTGACTTCAAATTTTCAAAATTTTCCATTTTCGTGCTGAGAAATATGATTCTTAGAATGTTTTAATTTTTTACCAACATTCTAGGGTTCATGGCATGTATTGATAACTAATGAAAATCCAGTTAAACTTTTCATTTTAATAATGTTTTTGTTTGTTAAATTTCATTTGGCTCAAGATACTCTATGTTCTTAAAAATATTTATGCATTTAGGATGATATATAGTACAGAGAAAACATTGATTACGCACAATGTTGTGATAAAAAAAAGGAAAATATTACGTACAAACTCCCTCACTTTGGTGCTAATTACCGAAACCCCACCTTTTCGCAATTACATAAAGTCCTCAATTTAAGGCATTCTTACCATTATACCCTTCTATTTAAAATTCTTACAGTTTCACCCCACGTAAACCTTACAAATAGACCCCTTGAGGGGTCTTATTGTATTTTATCAAAAGCCAGGGGAGATTTTATATAATTAGGACTAGAGGTGTGCATGTAATTCACCCTAGACAAATTGTCTAAGGATAGACCTTTCAATGAGCTTTCTTTTCCAAACATCACTTTCTGGATGTATGAATCATCATTCGCTTTTCTTCGTCAATAATTGGAAACTCCATATTACATAGAGTTTATTGACTTCTACCCGCTTGACTTAATGTATCTAAAAGTATTTTATGATGAGATCGAATCTTTTCTTTCCAAAGCTAACTTTCTAATGTCTTATCCATCTTAAATTCAGATATGGCTGTCCCGGCATGGAGGAAATCGAATCTTTCAGTCGCCAATATAAGCAAAAATTGGATGAAGTTGGTGCAAGAGGAGAAATACCTGATGACTTAGCTCTTGAAGTAATACTTTGATCATCTCTCTTCTTTTCAGAGTTGCAAAATACATATATTTATGCTGTTTCAGTTAAAGTTAGGATAATTACATTACATGCCTACTCCACATTATTGGGTTTCTAGCACGACCTCATGAGATTTTGCAAATTACCAAGCCACGATCAAATCTTGACAATTCAAAAATAAGGGGTGAAATTTTAATTTGCTTGTATTCACAAGGGTGGAATTGTAATTTCCCACACCTTGAGATGTTTTTCGTAATTAGAGTCTTATGTATGGGCTATCTCTGTAATTTACTTTTATTTTCTTGTGAAGGTATCAAGTCCTGGTGCAGACAGGCTACTGAGAGTACCTGATGACCTGGAAAGATTCAGAGACATGCCAATGGTCGTAAGCTACGTGGAAGATTCAGACCGTAAATGTCCAGACAAGAACGGAGTGTACTTTCTCGACTCAATCGAAACAGAATCGAGCTGTTGTGTTTGGAAGTTGGCTGATGTGAAGGAAAACAGAGACCCTTCAGCCAAAGGAAGGCCATTAAGCCGTAAACAGAAAGATTGCAGGTTAAAATTACCGTATAACGTGATTAAGCAGGTAACTCTATATATTAGTTACTAGTTTAGGTAGTAATGACTAATGAGTTAGTTTTTAATACATCTTTTTTTTTGGAATTTTGAGGCCTATGGTTGGATGAATTATTGAATGGCCTTAGTATCTTGTGATTGTTGAAATTGTTCATGGGATTTGATTGTTTTTGATAGACTACGTTTTTAACGCTGTTTGTTTTGTATAGTATAATGCTCGTTCTCCAAAAAGACTACTCAAAATTGTACTGTTTTTGTGTTGTACTCGTTGGTCTTAAGAACACTGGTTTTGTAACGAGTAACCGATAGTCCGATACCAACTTTGAGTAGATATGGACCTCATCTAATACCAACTTTGTGTTTATCTTAGTTGAAACTTTGATCCTCAATAATTCAACATAACTTAGGTATGGGGTTTTAGGTCCAAATTCATAGAAATTACTCAAAGTACCTCTAAGGGAAAGCAAAAACAACAAGGATTTGAAAACATAAAGAAAATAGGATTTGAAAACACAAACAAGACCTTAATATTTCTACATAATTTGGATCCAAATCCTTACCTCAATGTTGATAAGAAATTCAATACCAGCAAATATCACACACACACATACACGCACACACACATATATATATATATATGACAATATCTCGATTGTCGATCCACAAGCCATATTTACAATTAACCACTTACTATAAGTAACACTTACACTTACCATCATGAAAACCAAATTTCTCATCTCAAACTCAGCCCACGAGTGAACTGGCGTTCCAACGAAGATATTCCCCGAGCCCGTCTCAGTTTATCCTTCTTAATCTTGATCAACTTATCATAAACACACCAAGGGAAACTAATATAGTGATCCCTTTTCAATCCCTCATTATAACAACCCCAGAAATCAGGATGATAAGCCACATAATACCAAGCCGAAGCCTTTGCATATACATCATCATCTTCCCCTCTTTTGAACCATGATCTTGCTTCGTTCCTCAATGCCCTCACAGCTGCACCAATAGATTCTGCATCTTTTCTTCTATCGAACGTTTTTGACATTTTCATAATCCCACCACTAAGGATTTCAGCCTCTGTTTTTATCCCATAGTAATCCATCAGATTACCCAGTTTGTAATCATACTCTGTTTTGTAATCAAACGCTTCGTCTATATAATCTTTGAATCCATCAACTTCCATATCAGGGTCGTATGATCTCCTAGCCACCTCTTTTGTGAAGGATATGAAAGATATCTTATGTGGGGCGATATCTTTTACTTCCCTGAAGAGCTTACCTGTAAAAACCCCAGTTTACACTAATATGAAAAACTACAAAATTATATTATTTTATTTTGTAATATTTAGGGGAGCTATATTACCAATGACACGTTGAGATTCATAGGTTGTCTTGTCGGGTTTATCCATGAAATCCGGGTATTCTTTTACACGTAGATGAGGTGGGATTTCTGCAGGGACGCCGGTTTTGGGAAAATCGACAGCTATTGAGAACAATCTAGCTAGCTCCAAACAGGGCTCACTTAATGCCATGGATGGTTCCTTGTCAGCAAAGGCGGTGTGGGCGTTTGCGATGATTCCTAAACTGTCGTTCACAATGTAATTGGTGAAGTATTCCTCGATTTCCTGTAGATCAAAGAACAATGTAAATATGTGCTTAAGCATTGGAAACATTATTATATATAACAATTGTATATATAAAGAAAAACTTCCAATAACAAATACTTTCATCTTCGGCTGCACAAAGAATATGAATGGCATAATGATCGAACATGTAGGTACGGTTTAGTAGAATTTAAGAATGATGATCAAGAAACTGAAATCAAAGGTCCATAGTGAGGAAGAGAGAATCTTAAATAAGCTAAAAGAGGTACAAGAGAAGATACTACAAAGTTAAGGCTGTCAAAAACTCTCATAACCTTAGCTCTGAAATAGTCTGTCAACAAGAACATATACCTTCAGTTGGCTAATAAAGACAACATTACAAGTACTAAAATGCATTAAAAATATCAATACCCCGATTGTTACATCATGGTCGAGTTGGGTGTTTGGGGCAGAATCGTAATCCATAGGCTCAACTTGCCTTGGTGGGATCAAGTCTGTGTCCCAACAAACAAAGTATATGTCTCCATCCAAATCACTTCCAGAACATTCATTTGGATGTGGTCTGTCGTTTTTAATAAAAGACAACGAGCATCAGATAGTACTAGGCTGAATAAATTCCAAAAAACGAAATTTATATGAACTAAAGATAAATTTAGAGTTAACCTCATTCCTTTTCTGGGGAAAACAACACAGTCCACCATGTGATGCAAAGCTGGCACATCAACGCCTTTTAGAACACGAACATCGCCTGGATGCAAGCACGGGTTTTTGGCCACGACGACTTTTCCGTTGATAATGTAATTATAGTCATCATTTGACATGTCCCCTTCATCATAATCCTCATAGAACATTCTCTTTCTAGCGCCAGAAAATTGAACGAAAACCTGACCATATTCTAAAATCCCGGTTTCATCTAAACATCCCATCATTTGTCGAGCTTGTGGAGCAAAAATTCTAGCTTTCACCCTCAAATCCAGTAATTTCGATGATCGAAAAGTTTGCAGCATCATCGATAAAAACGGCTCCCCGTTAGGCTTGTACCCACATTTTAACATTTCTTTAAGGATGTTAGAATTTTCCCCTGGTGACATCAAATCTAATGCTTCTTCAGCTCGTAATGGATCGATTAATATCTCATCGAGTTGAGCCACAGCTTCTCTTTGCTTCTTCTCGAAAACGTGATCTTTAACTCCGAGAGTCGATAAAAGTGTAATAATTTGGCGGTTCAAGAAACAAGGTTGATATTTGCTCCATGACAAAACGTGTAACTTAATGTTGTCTGATTGGTATTTCAACATGCTTGGTCTTAACGATAGTTTCACCGACGAAAACGGGTCAATTGCCACAACCCCTTTATAGCCACCGTATCGAATTTGAAAAGCGGAAGGAATATAATTTTTAACTCCACATTTTACGGCGACCCTTCGAGCGAAATCAGCAGATATCTTCCCAATTCCATCGGAAAATGTATATTTTTTTCCACCTCTTACAACCTCGATATCGGGAATTTTTTCAATCTCGCGCTCGTTAACACTTAAGGTTTCTGTGGAAGAACCAAACGATTGACCAAGTCTAGCAGCGTATTTTGCCACGTTTCTTATGGACGAAAATCGCCCATCCACCGTCGGATATCATCAGCATTACAATCACGGGTTGGAGCAAACATCCATAGAGAATTTTCACGCAATTGGCTTGATGAAAATGCGAGAAAATAAAAAGTTTTGTCGCCAATTTTTATCCCTTCCCTAAGTGTCGAAATTATTCTCTCGTAGAGTTTTGTTCTATTACCCTCGACCCCAATAGCCACCCTGGGCGATAAATCAGTTGAATACATTTTATCAAACTCCTCATCCACAAAAGAAACACGAAGGAAATTATCGATGTAATCACGATAATGGCGTAAAACACGGTTCGACACATTTACTTCCGGCCCAGAAAAGTACACTTTGGTTGGAGTTACTTGAACCCGGTGCACATACACCAAACCATCATCTAAACTAATAGAAGGTGATTTTGGGTGCTCTTTTAACAACCGGTATTTTTCATACTGCTCGAGAAGCCAGTTCACAGGATCATAGCAGCACTCTTTTATATAGTAAAGCTTCTCTAAACTGTGCTCTATATATCTAATATCGACCCTATTTGGATTGACCAATCGAAAAAGGAGGCATTTAGTTTGGGCCCGGGAAGACATCCCGTCTGTACTAAAGAACAAATCTTGAATAGTATCTTGTAAGACAATTCAATCCCTTGGGGAGGGTGCAAAATGGGGACTAAAGTGAAATTATGAGAAAACGGGAAACCTGTTTCTAAATAGAATGGATTTTCACTTTCCTTATAATAAACAAAATTGTCCTTGAAATTCGGAAGCCTCATGCCGTAAGGAAGCTGGAGACATAAGCCAGAAGATTGGCCGATACACGATGAAGTAAAGTCTGTTGTTCTTATCCAATGTTCATCCGGAGTTTCCTTATGAAAGCTATAAACGGAGTCATTGAGCTTCTTGTAGATCCGAGGCATACCGAATAACTAAGAGGTTGAAGGACAGAAAATTATCAGTATTTATTTCTAATTTTTCGTTTACAAGTAGAAAACACAATGAGATTGTTAAGCCATGAAATAGTAGTGGAGAGATAATTAAGGATGTGTTTGGATTGAAGGATTTGAAATCCATGGATTTCAAATTCATCGACAAATCTATTTAAGTTCGTTTGGATAAATTCATGTTACCATGGATTTCAAATATCTTGTCATTCATTTTGACCTATTTTCTCCGTAACTACGGTGGATTTCAAATGACTCCATTTTAGGTGTCATTTCAAATCCTTCCTCTAAATCCCTTCTCCAAATCCAAATCACTCAATCCAAACACACCCTAAGAGTGTTTGTAAACTACTTAAATTCTCCATTTTCTAGTGATATGGATTACAACATTAACAAGAAAATTTAGTCAAAGAATCATTTAATGAACACTTAGAATTGTATAGTAGATGATTTTTGATGCCTATATATAACAAAACAAAGCTCAATTCGATGACCGAAGAATGTTTTAAACCAATGTAAGCATATATACCTGTATAAGAAGAAGCTTTGCAGTTTGACCATGTGGAGAATATAGCACAATCTGCCATATATTTTCATAGGAAAGCTGAAGTCTGTATTGAACCGAATTACAGCATAAATGAAAGTGCATTTTCTTCATCCCAGTTCCAAATTTAACCGAAACATTTCCACCTTTCCACAGCACCGAAAATTTCTCTTTCGATGTTTGACATCCAAAGTTCAAAGTTATTTGCTCCATTTCATGCACATACGATCTCGGGTTTTGCACAATGTTAATATCTGATTCCCAAGCACGTAAATAGGAAGTACCATAATAGAGACGTTTACTTGCCAAATCGATAATAATCTGAGCATATACGCTACTCGTGAATTGGACTTTGGCGTATGGCCTTGGGCCCCGTTTGGATGGTCTTACTTCTAGAGCGACTATTGTTCCTTTGCCTGTATACTTCTCCACGAATTCTTTAACTACTTCAGCAGCAACAAGACCAGGGAACCCGAAGACTTGAATTGTCTTTCCCATTACATCAAATGTCAACTGCAGTTTGATCATAAAGTAATAATCCCATATAATGTACGAGCTATTTAATGAAAATACGCGTTGGATGTGAAGTTTCCATTTAAAACAACAATATTTAAGCTACATGTTTAAGCCAACGAGTGATAGAAAAACGATAAAGATAATCATGAAATCAACAAGAACTCAAACGTGTTCTTGCCAAGCCGATTCCCATTCCTCCAATAATGTTCGATAAAACCCTGTAATAATACTTATACTACCTCAGTATGAATTACCAAAATAAGACTCCTAAGCAATTAAGAAACATAATTATTAAATAACTAGGAATGATATAAGTAAAGAAATGCAGCAAGATTAGCATCATATTCCCATCAAATGGCTCACAACCCCACTGTGATAGCATGGATTTTCACTAACTGCTGTGTTTGTAATTTGATCATGAAATTCCAAATTAGCTAAATTATTAGTTCCCACAAAGAACTCCAATGATTGAAGCACCAAATATTCAGTTTTGTAATCAATCTTTTTTATTTATTTATCTTGATACAGAAGAAAAACCAACAAAACAAACTTTGCCTAATCAATCTTTTGTACAATATAGAAACATGTGGTAAATTTCTGATCACTAAATTCACAGATATCAAATCTACTGAATCATCAACACACTCAAATCAACATTTTATTAGCCACTAAATACTGAAAATTAAGCAAGATAACATAAAAACCCATAAAGTAAAAACTCAAAATGTCACATCAAAAAGAAACCCAGTAAATAGTTGCCATATTTCCCTGTAAAGCATGATATGTATACAAACACGAATTATTTTTTCACTGGAATCAAAGTTTTTAAAGTATATATGTGTGTGCGTTCTTGAGAGAGACAGAGACAGAGAGTGAGAGTGAGAGTATGTACTTAATACGAAGAAAAAGAAACAAACTTCAAGTGGGAATCTGGAACAATTTCAGAATCAAACTATAGCTTTCAAGAATTTCCGAACAATTATACGATCATGATGATGCTTTTTAAACACTTAAAAGAAAAACCCATCTCAGTTAGAGTGTGTTCTTGGGAGTGAAGAAGATGAAAGGAAAAGAGAGAGACTGATTGAATTCCAAGTCAATTTTTAGTCATTCATTTGCTTAATTATAGAGTGAAAAAATAAAGGGCAAAGATTCCAATGTCCTTTGTGTTTGCTGATGTATGGAAAATTACGTACATCTTTATCCATCATCCAATCATAAATAACATATGACATTTATTTTATTTATTTAATCTTAAAGTTATCAAAATTCAATTTTTTTTAAATGTGGTGTAAAAATAGAGTCGAGTCCGAGTAATTAAATTTTGAATAAAGTATAATTTTTGAGAAAAAGTTAAAGTTGAATTAAATCGACCTATGACATGATTTGTACTATTAATTTATTCTTTAAAATAATCAAACTTATTGAATTCTGGGTGGATTTTTGATAAGATTTATTTAAAGATAAGATTTTTGATACATCTATCTACAATAATGATGTTCCTAAAAAGAAATTCTACAAATAATGATGAATATGGTAACAATATTATTTGTCAATTTTGATTAGTGAATGCTTCATTTCAGATCTTTTATTTTATTTTAACTATTGAAGTGTTGGATTTTTTTTCCTATTATAAGTTCGATTTACATGGCTTTTAAGAGCATTTCGAACCCAAAACTCTAATTTGGTGCAGCTACGTTAAATCTTCTCCAACCCAGAACACTATTTACGGCACCAAAAAGGAATCTTACAGAATCATCTTTTTTATAATATTATAATCTATCACAAATAAAGCCCAAAACTTTTACGTATTGTACATTTTCACCCAAAAAAATATACTTTGTTAATAAAAATCACAAAAATAAAAATAAAATTATTATTAAATTATTAAAAATTATATTAATTGCATTTCGATATTTCAAATATTAATTAACAATTATATAAGTTATTTAATTAATGAATAAATAATTAAAGTTAAACTTTATTATTTTATTAAAAAAAGACATACATGAAAACATACATTGATACTCAAACACGATACAAATGACACAAATTCAAGGGCTATGTTAGAAAATCAAAGGCTCAGGCGAGAAGATGATATGCTGGCTCGTGATTTGAATACTATAAGCGATTTGCAAGTTTGGGCTGAGTTTCAAGCCGAAAGAGTAGAAATTTTACAAAGACGAGCCCAATAACGAGCTGAACGAAGCCAACAGTCGAATCCGACAAACTTTTTTGGCCAATATTTTGGTAATATTGGTGGAGACGACACCGATATCCCCCTATTAATATTTTGTAATATTTTAATTATGCAAATCCAAGTAATGTATTTTTAATGCTTTTAGTTTATGCAAATTTGTATTTTATTCTAGTTCAATTAAATATAACTTATATGTTTATGTATACATTGAATTAAATTATATGTTTTAGTATATGTTGAATTAAATTATATGTTATTAGCTAAATTGAAAGCAAGTAAAACTAATTAATAATACAATATGCATTTTATATAAGTTAAATTATAAATATGTATTTATAATTTAATTATAAACTTAAATTAAAATATAATTGAATAAAATATAATAATTAGGATATAATTGTAACTAATTAAACTTATAAGAGTTAAATTGAAAATACTTTAAACTTATAAATTTGAAAAAGACTACATTAAAATTAAACAAAAAGAATAAGGACCAATTTGCAAAATTAAATAAAGAAATAAAAAAAAATATAGCGCAGCACAGTGCTGCGCTAGATTTGGTGCAGCACTGTGCTGAGCTCCATTTTAGCGCAAAGATTGGCGCTGGGTTGGAGACAACTCAGCGCCAATCGTACTCCACCCACGCTAATTTGACGTGGGTTGGAGATGCTCTAAATACCAAGGAAATAAAAATCTTAAAATATGCTGGACCAATTGTTGCCTTATTTTTAATTGATAACTAAATTCAATTAAATATTTTAGTTTCTGTGTCTCTAACTTTTACACTAAAAAAGTGTATTTTTTTTGGGGGGGGTCAATTATTTAAAAGATTTGATTAGCTTAGTGGGATATTAGAGCACTGTAATATATATACTATATAGTGACATTATATATGCTTTGCTTTCTCCAAAATGAGAGAATTTAGAACTTTTACCATTAATAAGTTTATTTTCAAAAGTTCCAACAAGTATGTTTTAACACCCCCAAAACCGGATTTTAAGAAAGAAATATATTTTCTAATTAGAATTAATATAAATTATTTAAGAATAATAGGAAAATTGGAGCCTCATTATCAATTTTTTTTTTTTTTTTTTTTTTTGATGACAAGGGAACCCGCAGCCGCTACCGTTAGGTGCGCACTGGGTAAACCCCGCTCTTGTGCAATAGCCTGCAAACCACACAAGAGAGGTAAACCAGCCTAGGTTGCCCATAGCTGACAGGCTCATGGTAGAGAAGGCAATTAAGCATTCCCACAATGGGATTCGAACCCGTGACCTAAGCCACAAGTTCAAATGCCCTTACCAACTCTACCAGGGGTTGCCCCCGATATATATAAGAGCGACTGCACACAGCTCTTGGTCCCCCGGTTGCGCGATGCACTGGATCCGGCCCTTTTTCCTTTTTTATTTCTCTCTCCCAAGAAACGACGTCGTTTTTGTTCTTCCCCTCTTCTCTGCTTCGGTTCGGTGCTTCTCTATAGGACCACTTGCCGCCGCCTAAGCTCACGAGCATGACGTGCGGTATCCCGCCTACAAGAATCAAAACCCGATTCTGTACAAAACGAGGGTTTGCTATTTTGTGCTGTTACGAGCCAAATTGAAGAAAGAGGGGTCAACGGTCAAACTTAGTTGGAAATTAGGCGCGAAAGTTAGTTAGACATATTGCTTTTGAGTTTTGGTTGTATAAATAGCATTACAAACGGAATAAAAATTCAGTTGTGGATTGTGAATTGAATCTTCTTTTCTTGAACTCTCTGTATTCGATTTGAGGTTAATCTCCAGGGTTGATTACTATCTCAATCCTCAGGTTAGTCTTGTGTGATTCTTCCCATTATTATCGGCTTACATCAAGTGGTATCAGAGATCATAATCGATCCTAGGGTACACTTGCAGGGGCTCGCGATGGTGGAATCTACACGCAGTCAAGGTGAATTACGCAAGGATGTTGATACTCTCAAGGAGACAATGGAGGAACTTCGTTCCATGGTGGCGACGGTGCTCGCGAATCAGACCGCCCACACGATAGCCGCGGTCGGAACAAGCGGTGATCCTGGCAGCGAGTCGGATCGTTCGAAGGAAGGCGGAATGTCGCACGGCTATCACATTCCTACTAAAATGTCGCATGTTGAGTTTCCGCATTTTAATGGTGAGGATTTGCGGGGATGGCTATATCGCACCGAACAATTTTTTGAGGTGGATGATACGCCTCCAACGGCGAAGGTTAAACTCGCCGCGGTACACTTGGAGGGGAAGGCACTCCAATGGCACCAAATGTACATGAAAGGGAGGCTGACCAGAGAAATTCCTAATTGGGAGGAATATGTCCGAGCCTTAAATGACCGATTTGGAGCCCTAGTTTTTGACGATCCGATGTCCGAACTAGTTAATCTGAAACAGGTAGGGTCGGTGCAGCAATACTTAGATAAATTTGATGAAATAGTTAATTGCTTGGATTTACCTGATAACTATGCATTGAGCTGTTTCTTGGGGGGACTGCGAAGTGAAATTTCAGTTCACATTAGGATGTTTCGGCCTAAATCATTGCAAGAGGCTATTAGTCTTGCAAAGTTACAGGAGCAAGCACTGTCGATGCAGAAGCCATCATTCAAACCTGTTACCACCTTCAGATCAACTATACCACCTAAATCTTCATTCAATGCACCGCCAACTAATCGCTTTACCAATACACCATTACTGGCCAAACCACCAATTCATACAACTAGCCAACCAATTGTGGGTCCTAAGCGGTTAAGTCCGAGAGAGATGGATGAGAAGAGGAGTAAAGGATTGTGTTATTGGTGCGATGAGAAATTCAATCGGGAGCATGTTTGCAAAAATAGAAGACACATTTATCTCTTGGAAATTCCCCAAGATGAGGAGACTGAGTGTGATGAGGCAGTAGAGGATATAGAGGAGGAGGATGGGGATGAAACAGAGGGAAATGGCCTGGGTGAATCTCATGTGTCTATGCATGCTATAACTGGCATTCATGACTTTAAAACCATGAGGGTGACAGGAGTAATGAAAGGAAAACCTATCCACATATTAATTGATACAGGAAGTACACATAATTTCATTGATATTGAGGCTGCTAAGAAGTTGGGCTGCAAGTTGGAAGCCACAGCACCTTTTGCTGTTTCTGTGGCAGATGGCAATAAGATTTATAGCTCTTTTATTTGCAAAGATTTTGGGTGGAAGATGCAAGGAGTTCAGTTTAACACATCATTGATGACTATACCCCTAGGAGGGTGTGATATGGTTTTGGGCATACAATGGTTGGTGACCTTGGGAGATATAAGTTGGAATTTTAGCCAACTAAAGATGGAATTTCATGCAGGGAAGCAGAAAATAGTTCTCAGAGGGATGCAACCTTCTTCAGTCAAGCTCATGAGTAGGGCTAAACTGTCTAAGGTGTTGAATAAACCATCTCAGATTTCCATGCTGCATGTGGGATTCTTACAGGAGTCAGGCCTTGAAGGAGGAGGTAGTCTGATGCAATTGGAAGGGGAAAACTCACAACAAGCTGGGGGGTTACAAGCACTGTTGCAGGAGTTTGAAGATGTATTTAAGGAGCCTCAATCTTTACCCCCTAACAGAGCTCATGATCACAGAATTATCCTCAAAGAGGGCACTGATCCAATTAGTTTGAGACCTTACAGGTACCCTGCTACTCAAAAGGATGAGATTGAAAAAATGGTGAACTCATTGCTGGAATCAGGAGTGATAAGGCCTAGCACCAGCCCCTTTTCAAGTCCTATTGTCATGGTTAAGAAGAAGGATGGGACTTGGAGAATGTGTGTGGATTACAGGGCTGTGAATAGAGCTACTGTCAAGGATAAATTTCCTATCCCTGTCATTGAGGAACTATTGGATGAGTTACATGGTTCCAGAGTGTTCACCAAGCTAGATTTGAGGTCTGGCTATCATCAAATTAGAATGGCAGCTGAAGACATTGGCAAGACAGCTTTTAGGACACACCATGGGCATTTTGAATTCCTGGTTATGCCATTTGGCTTAACAAATGCACCTTCTACCTTCCAAAGCTTAATGAACAGTGTATTTTCTTCTTTTTTAAGAAAATTTATCTTAGTTTTTTTTGATGATATCCTCATTTACAGCAAGGATTGGGAATCTCATCTGCAGCACTTGAGAGAAACCTTCCAGGTTCTAAGGAAACATGAGCTATATGTCAAAAAGAGCAAATGTGACTTTGCAAGTGAGAGGGTTGAATATTTGGGACATGTCATATCTCATGAAGGGGTAGCTGCTGACCCTAACAAGATTAGAAGTATGACTGAATGGCCTAAACCTAAGAACTTGAAGGGGTTGAGGGGGTTTTTAGGGATCACTGGCTACTACAGAAGGTTTATTAGAGGCTATGGATGCATTGCCAAGCCCTTAACAGACCTGTTGAAGAAGGATGCTTTTGTGTGGGATGAAAGGGCTGATGTTGCTTTTGAGACTCTGAAGAAGGCTATAACAGAAACTCCAATCCTTGCAATGCCAGACTTCAATACTGAATTTGTTGTAGAAGCTGATGCTTGTGGCAAGGGTGTGGGTGCAGTTCTCATGCAGAAGGGAAAGCCACTTGCATACATGAGTAAGGCTTTGGCTGGAAAGAATTTGGCACTGTCAGTTTATGAGAAGGAAATGATGGCCATAGTAATTGCAATTCAGAGATGGAGGCCATATTTAGTGGGAAGGCATTTTGTGATTAAGACTGATCACCAAAGTTTAAAACACTTGTTAGAACAAAGAATATCCACCCCAAGCCAAGAAAAATGGCTTGTAAAGCTGCTAGGGTATGATTTCACTATACAATACAAGAAAGGACAAGAGAATATTGTAGCTGATGCCCTTTCTAGGCAAGACCATGGAAATAAAGGGGCAGTGAGTTCTTTAACAGCTGGACATTCAACTATGTTGCAAGACATTAAGGATTCTTGGACAAGTGATGAGGGCATCCAGAAATTAATCAAGCAGGTTGTTGCTGGACAGAAACCTAACTATATGTGGCAAGCAGGAGTGCTGACAAGGAAGGGTAAGTTAGTGGTGGGAAGTAATGCAGAGCTAAGAAGAAGAATCTTCAGAGCTTATCACAGCAGCAGTTTAGGGGGCCATTCTGGAAGGCATGCCACCTTGCATAAAATCAAGCAAATGTATTTTTGGAAACACATGAAGCCTGACATTTATCAGCAGGTGAGGGAATGTGATACATGCCAGAGGTGTAAAGGAGAGAATGTGGCATCACCAGGGTTGCTGCAGCCCTTACCAATACCTGATCAGATTTGGAAGGACATTTCCATGGACTTCATTGAAGGGTTACCAGATTCACATGGCAAAAACAGTGTTTTGGTGGTAGTGGATAGGTTAAGCAAGTATGCTCACTTCTTAACCCTTAAGCACCCCTATTCAGCTCTGGATGTAGCTCAGGTCTTCATGGATAATGTGTTCAAATTACATGGCATGCCAAGTACCATAGTAAGTGACAGGGATGCAGTATTCATGAGTAAATTTTGGCAGGAGTTTTTTAAACTCCAAGGTGTTAAGCTTCAAACCTCTACAGCTTATCACCCCCAATCTGATGGACAGACAGAGGTGGTGAATCGATGTGTAGAAGCCTATCTTAGATGCATGTGTAATGAAAGACCCAAAGAGTGGTTGAAGTGGCTGCCACTAGCAGAATGGTGGTATAACACCTCTTTCCATTCTGCCATTCAAAGCACTCCATATGAGGTAGTATATAGACAAAAGCCACCTATCCATACACCTTATATTCAGTTTGAAGCTGCAGTGGATACAGTGGATAGAAGTTTGGCCAGCAGGGAGAGTACTATCAGAGTACTCAAACAACATTTAAGTAAGGCTCAGGCAAGAATGAAACAACAAGCTGATAAAAGAAGAACAGAGAGAGTTTTGGAACCTGGAGATTGGGTTTATGTCAAGCTTCAGCCCTATAGGCAGGTCTCGGTTAGGAGACAAGCTTACACTAAACTAAATGCTAAGTACTTTGGACCATTTAAAGTTTTGCAGAAGGTGGGTCTGGTGGCTTATCGGTTGGAACTGCCGGCAGAAGCTAAGATACACAACACCTTCCATGTATCTCAACTCAAGAAAAAGGTGGGAAGGGGACCTTGTAGGCCAGATTTACCAATAATGCTCACCGAGCATGGCATGTTGGTAATGGAACCCGAAGCAATTTTGGAGAGGAGGATTGTAAAGAAGAATAATCGGCCCGCAACGCAATGGTTGATCAAATGGTTTAATTCGGCCATTGAGGATAGTACTTGGGAATTTGCTTACGATTTTCGGAAGAAATTTCCCCAATTTAATCCTTGAGGACAAGGATTTTGTAAGAGGTGGGGTGTTGTTACGAGCCAAATTGAAGAAAGAGGGGTCAACGGTCAAACTTAGTTGGAAATTAGGCGCGAAAGTTAGTTAGACATATTGCTTTTGAGTTTTGGTTGTATAAATAGCATTACAAACGGAATAAAAATTCAGTTGTGGATTGTGAATTGAATCTTCTTTTCTTGAACTCTCTGTATTCGATTTGAGGTTAATCTCCAGGGTTGATTACTATCTCAATCCTCAGGTTAGTCTTGTGTGATTCTTCCCATTATTATCGGCTTACATCATGTGCTTCGAATGAAAAACAACGAATCAGATCTCCGACTCCTAAACTTCTAACTCCGTTAGACAAGAGTCAATCTCCACCATCACAACTGGTATGAATTTGATTCAATGAAAACATGCATTTTCTTTCTTCTCCACCATCACATAAGAAGCAAGTTGAACTAAGTCCTTGACTATGTTAGACTTAGAAATTCTGTAAATTATTACTTGGTAAGTCATGCTTATATGATTTCATTTCATGAGGAGTTACATATACTTGTGGCTGCAAAATTTTGTGCCTCAATCGAAAGACGATTCAACGAAGTACGATTCAGATCTCCGACGCCTAAATTCCGAACTCCGATGGGCAGGAGTAATTCTCCACCATTAGGGCCGGTAGAATTCGATTCATAATTGGTTTTCAAGCATAGCCTTTCAATTACCAAACCCAATAGTTTGTGCTTTTACAGAGGTTTTCTATTTGTATATTTACTAGACATTTCATTTTATTTGAATCATAGTGATCTTTCGATAATTCAGTTTTACTTGTGATGGTTCAATTATTTCATGCTTTTTGTTGTGTGTTGTTAGTTTGAGAAACTGAAATTGCTAATTGTTGCTTGGAAGGTACTTGATGAGCTGTGGTTTTTTCTGATCCACAGGTTTACTATGTCAATTAGTTTTCATAATGTTACATATTCTGTAACACTAAGAGTTGTGCAAATCCAATAGCTTCGGTATTAGTTGGACGAATTTTTCTCTGGAATCGAAATTTGTCCATTTGTAAACTCGCTAATGAGTATTGAACTTATAGCACGTAAAGTATAACCACCCCCTATTCACTTGATGCTCATTCTTATATTGAGAAGTTAGGTAGATGAGAGGTACTTGTCAAAATGTATTTTATGTTAAATTACTAAGCAATCCTGTTTCTCGCATTTATGTAAGATTGCTACAGGTTATCAGATATCTGTGTGTTGAATGTGCGTTTTTAATTGGTGACTTGTTTGTGCATGAATTGGTTGCTGGCCTGTACGGCATACTCTGTGAAGATATATTTGTTGGTTTTTATTGTTCTATGCACTGATTTGATAATTCTGAGGAACCTCAGGAGGATCTAACATCTATGTTATTTTGCAAGTACAAGCATGTGATACTGATACTGAATGCTCCATAATCCATCTTTCAAGGCCAAGTGGTTTGGATTACAAATCATGTTTCTTTTCTTCCGGATCATTTGTTGCTGTGGGGTTGGGTATTCATTATCTTGTGCAGTTTTTTTACTATTTCTTTTTTACTTCCATTTATTGGTATTGCATACATTTTAGGATACATCCATTTGTTGATATATATGCATTTTTTGGTTTATGCGCAAAGTTACGGATACTGCCTGTGTATTCTTGTGTGCATAAAGTCCTGATTTGGTGTTGAAATTTACTCAAAAATGTGTGATCTCTCGATCAAGTACTTTGTGTTTATTTCTTCCTATTTGAGTAGTTTAGAGTTTGTTGGCCAGTTTCCTTCTTTTGTTAATTGATAAATTTCCATTTGCATTGTGGTGATTTTCAGCTCGTCTAGCGTGGAAAGATAAATAAAATAGAATAGTCAGATCTAATGAAACATATGCTTCTTATAAACTGTTTTTCCTAAAACATGCCGCCGGATTTCATTTTACGCCAACAACATTTTATACAATTAGTAAACATGGTTAAACTAAAAAAATGACTTACGGGCAACATCACCGCGCATTGCGCGGTGGCTTTCTACCTAGTTTCTAATAAAGTTCTAGTTTGTAAAAGAAAAAAAAAAGGTGCTTTGTTTATAATATAGGTATAATTACACTATTGGGTCAAGCTATATAAGTATGTGCACTTTAGGCCCATGTTATACAGATTTTTCCGAAGCTGTTAATTGGGGCTGCGCTGGGCTAAGGCCTATTAAATCATTAGCCACACCTAATTGGGCTTTTGGAGAAGCAATTTCAAATTATTGGCCCACAACCCAAGTATTCACAAATCCCATTCTTTATATGAAACATATACCTTCACATTTTTATCTTCTCATAAATTGATTAAAAAAAACTTATTTTATTCGTTGAAAATCCAGCCCATTGAAATCCTTAATAGTTAGCCCAACAAATGGACATAAAAATCTAATCATTATAAAATATTTTTTTTCATCGATACTACTGAAATATATATATAATATATCACATCGAATTCAATAGATTCAGTATTATATAAATCATATATTTGTGAGTTTTTATTAAATCACTATCCATGTTATGAATTTGAACAAGTTTGCCAACCAAACTATAAAGTCTATTGGCAGGTAAACTGAAAATAACATTGGAAAGTCAGATGCATTAAAACTGCTAACTATAATATGAACAATTGACAAAATTCAATTGGACCACCAAAATTGAGAAGAATAATTATCCCAAATGTCAGTTGGGACCAAATATTGATTTCTTGTAGCACTATTTGTCCAAAATTCCAACTATTATTGTTTGCTAAATGTCATAATAAAACAAATATAAGGTGTCAATAAAATGGATTATGGTAAGACAGACACGTGTGCTCACTCCCCTCTCTCCTCCACGGGGTGTCTTGGTAATTTGCAAAGAAAAGGTGGAAGAGTAGCAAACCTGGCGCCTACTCGCTTGGCGAGTCCTAACATGTTTAGTGTTCCAATAACATTTGTCTTTATCGTCTGTTGGGTAAAAAAAATCAACATTAATCATCAAAATGGCCCATAAATGATGAAATATTGTTTACTACTAATGAAATTTCAAGTTAGATAAATCACGAAAAAAAAAATAAAAACTCTTGTTTATTAAAGACTAGCCTTCACGGGATTGTATTTGTAGAAAATCGGGGAAGCAGGGCAAGCAAGATGGTATATTTGATCAACTTCAATCAATAAAGGCTCAGTCACATCTGCAAAAATTAGTCGAAAACGAGATCAGATGTGGTGATGTCATCATTTCATTTTATGACATCATCGTATATTATCCAATGATAAATGCAATGAAAATATACAATAAGCTCGAATCGAGGATGACCAATCCATTGCCTTATGTTATCTTTTGAGCCAGTGAAATAGTTATCCACAACAATCACCTAAATAAAACGTAAACCGAAAATAATTATTTTACTTATGCATATTAATTATTATTAAACATATTGGTGCAAGAAAAAATTGTGTAAATTCTTACTTCGTTTTTCTCATTTTCCATCAACTTTTTCATAAGACAGACACGTGTGCTCACTCCCCTCTCTCCTCCACACACATATCGTTTTGTCAGCCGAGCCACTGAACACCAAATTCCCCGCCGCCGCGAGGCACAACACCGCCAGCTTGTGTCCCTTCAACGCGCCGCCGTGTGACAGCTCCTTCTCACGCTCCCAAAAGTTCACCACCCCGTCTGATGACCCAGAATACACCACCGCACCATCGCCGCCCACGGCCAACGCCGTCACGGCGGATTCCTGACTCAGCAACGTCTGAATTAAATTGTGTTTGATCACTTTACCGTTCTGCTCCCTTTTCCAGACCTTAACGGTGCCGTCGGCGGAGCCGGTGTAGACTGTACCGTCGACACTGGACACCACAGAGTTAACGGCGTCGTCGTGGGCTTTGACAGATTCAACGCATTTCGAATTCGAAACCTTCCAAACCTTAAAGGTTCTGTCCCAAGACGAAGAGTACAAAAGCCCCTTCTCCTGGTTCATGCTCAGGCAAGAAATGGCGTCGGCGTGTTTGATCCATAGAGCTTTGGTGTGTCGTTTGACCTCCACGTAATTGCTCCTCTTCATCGACGCCTTGAAAATGTCGAAAAATCTAGGCAAAGTGCTCGAACGCTTGTAAACGCTTGGATTCTTCTGGCTAATCTTCCAGACCCGAATCTTCCCGTCTTGGTGGCCGGTGAAAATCTTATCGCCGGAGATAATAATGGCCTTCACGAGACCACTGTTGGATTTAAACGCCGAAAATTCCTGCATGCTTTTCCAGACACGTATGTTCTTGCTGTCAGAGCCTGTGTACAGAAGGTCATCTTTTGCTGCAAGTGAATAAATATGGCCTTCTTCACGTACAAGGGAGCCGATGAGGCTGTTCTGTGGGCGGCTCTGGGTCGATGTATTGTTGGCATTTGAACCTGGATTGGCAACAAAGGGCTGGTTCCATGGTGACATCATTAGAGGGGAGCCTTCACAGCTGAGGCGGTTGATGTCATCATAGGCGGAGAAGCTGCTGTTTCTGGCGGCGTAATCTTCTGTAGAGGCGGCGCTGGTGGAGGAGAAATTGTCCATGTTTGGTGGGATCGTATTGAAGTTTGTGCCATCGAACATTGGTGACCTTCTTTCTTCTTCTTCAATCATCATGAATTGTTTGTACGTATTTAGATTATGAAAATGGATTTTTTTTCAGAGGAATGTAGAGGAGAAAGAAGGTGTTCGATGGAATATTGTTGAGTGAGAAAGAGAAGAGAATAGGGGAAGAGAGGAGGGAGATGGTGAAGGAGAGATTTTGTAGGGAATGTTGTGAGATTCAAAGGTGAGAGATGGGTATTTATTGAAGGCCAATAAAATTATTATTATTTAGTTTTCTTTAAAAAAAAATGAGATATGTTCTCCTATTCCATATATTTAGAAGTTGATAGTAAAAATATTTACTTTATAAGTTTTAAACATACCTTAATAATTGTAACCGTAAATTACACGTGTCAATCATCTAAATATATGGAATAAGAGATGAAACGCCAATTTGAAATAGAGAATTTTATCTTTAAAAAAAATATTTCTAAATAACAAATTATTAGTAGCAAGCCTTAATTCTTCAAGACTTTAATTAATTAACTTGGAATTTAGTCGAGTTTGAGTCAATCATATATTAAATCATAACCACAATATCATAGATATTATTGCATTTGTCATGTGTGATTGAACTAGTCTTAAGAAATTTTTTTAGTCATTTTTATGGTATGATTAATTTACACAAATTCCATGTTTTGATGGGATTTTAAGTCCAAAGCTTCCTATAAATAAACAAACAAATTAAGACATAAAAGAAAATTTAGTTTTCTTTATAAATAAAAATTTTAAATACAATCATGGTTTGGCATGACCAAATAATTTCAGTACAATTTCAAACGACGAGTTATTTGACGTGTAAGAAGTGGGGTATGTTTGTTGTGTTCAGGTGGTAGTTTTATATGTATGGTGTCGCACTTTCACATGCATGTCTTGGCACTATTTTGTGAAAAATAAAATATGAGTTAAAAAAGACAAAATCTGATATAATCAGGAATTTCTAGAAGATTGTTCAGAATATTTATTGCAAATTTTATCACATATTTTATACACACTAGTAAACAACACGTGCGTTGCACGTGAATCATGTAATCTCGTTAATGTTATTTATCTATACAAATATTTTTAAATTATTCTTTTATTATTTATGATTTAAAGTATAAGTTATTAGGTGAAGTTTTATTATGTTTGAATAATTGAATATGTTCATAGTTTACCTTTTTTTTTATGTTTTCAAATAATAAGTAATATCACCTTGTGGTATTTAGTACTATTATGAATTTATAATTAATGCAACAATGATTACATAAAAAACAAATATATTATCAGTAAAGATAAGTAAAAATGAATGTTTATTGCTATTTAAGACATAAAACTATTTAAAGAAAACTAAAATCACTGTAAAAATCAGTGACAAATAAAAAATTAAAAAAATTATAATGTGAATTGATAAGTAATCTATTTTTTATCTGCTTTGATTCTAACTGCATGCATGTTCATTTTTTTTTCCTTCCCTTCGAGTTCTTTGTGCAACCTTTTTTAGTGTTGTTATTGTTGCATCATCATCACTCAAAGTGTCAACATATATGACATCGTCTTGTTTCTTCTTTATTGCCTGTAGTCTTTTACTTTCTCCTGGCGTTCTTGTTTCTTCTTTATGATTCGTCTTTTTTTTGTTTCTCCATTCGCTAAAGCATTTTCTACATGTATCTCTTCCTTGTCAACTTTTCTTTTAGAACTTTGGTCTTTTTCTATCATTTCCTTCCTTAACCCCTTGTTCCTTAATTTTTCATATTCCAGATCAGATCCATCATGTTCGATGTCTTGGTATTTTGAGTTGTCTTTATTTTGAGGTGATGTTTGATGTACGAGGTCACATTTGTTTCGTGGAGATATTGATTTGCTTTTTGTGTTTGTGGATGCTATTGGAGTTATCATATCGATTGCATCTGCTACGGCATTCAATTTTCCATTATGTTTACAACAATTAGTTATAAGTTGTTTGAAACAATTCACCCATACAAACATTATAATTATAAAGTAGATTAACAATTCTTAAAAATAAATGACTATCTTACTTTTTCAATTGAAGTGAGGTATTCGTTCACGGGGGCAACCAACATATATTGCTGCTACATCTTCAAATAGTGTGATGTAAGCATTGTCACCCCCTTGTTTAACATTTTAAACCAACCAATATCTGCATTTAATTTAACAAAAGTTAATATACATATGTACAAATAAAGTAAGTCAAATTTGCAATACATAAAATTTGGAGCTTCTGTATTTTTACCTTGGTGTTGCTTCTATCTCTTCATCAATACACTTCTTGCATGTTACATCATGATTAACCTTGAAAACCGATGCTTTGCATTTTTTACACAAATTATACCACAAGGATGATTTGTTTTCAACTTTTTCAACAATAGCTTTGAAACAATAGTATGTATTCTACAGAATAAAATGTGATTAGGTTTAAATTTTTTATGTAAGGTTTACCTAATTATAAGATTTTAATTGTTTGAATTACCTCGAGTAATGGCGCTCTATTATGTATTATTTCTTGAAGTGTCACTTCTTTTGCATCTTTCATCCTCTTCTTCATTGATAATTCACACATCTTGAGCGAATTATTAGTTGTATTTATCCTGCATAAGATTTAAATAAATAAATTGATACCATAATTGCCTAACAAAGTTAGTGATATTTTAATTTTGTTGTATACCATTGTTGCATATAATTTGCTTCTTTAGAAGTCGGATTTATTTGTAGAACCGATGCTGATGTAGTTAGTAATTGTAGTTCACCCGAAAAAAAAATATCTAATTTTAAATTTAAATATTCTGATAAACAATTTTAATTATATACTATATCGTAATATGAATCTTACCCATACAAGGCATCGTCAAACTTTTGAAATAACTTCTATTGGATTTTGATTGACAACTTCTTGCAATATATGTCCATTTTTTGCCATGTCTTCCCATAGACACACTACTATTGGTTGATATCTGCTCAAATAAAAATCAATTAAATTACTACATTCATAATAAGAAATAAATCCAATTATCTATAATGAATATTAACTATGCAATAGTACTTCTATATAATAAATAATTTTATTTATAGTCTTAATATGATTATTCACCTCATTGTTGTAAACATAAAATTTGCTATTTTTCATGTATAAAGAACTCATATATCAAAAAAGTATTTAACATGATCAAAACTTACTCTTTATTCATGACTATTATTTCTTGTACTGATTTGAAACCTCCCTTTGGAACAACTGTTGTTCGATAGTCGTTTGCTTTTATAAAAACTCAGGAAATATCTACATCATTGTAATTCAAGAATAAGAACTCTATATAAAACTAATATATCATAAAATAAATAAGACAAAAAAAAAGAAATTTTTACCAATTGGTCCATTTTTATGAAGTTCAAGATTTTTAAACTCAATAAATTTATAATTTATTTCGTCCTCAATTGGTTCAAAAGCATTCTTCACTATGCTAAATTTATGAAGCACCAGCCCCTTTTGTGGATGTGCATTGGGGAACAATGGATGAGTCTTCACAATTTCACCATTAGAGATGACATAAGTTTTATGCAATTCAAATACTCCATTGAATTGTTGGATGTTATTGTTGAATATAGTGACTCGAATTTGTGTACCCTGCAAGTAATGTTAATTTAATACTGTTAGAATTTCTTAATAGCATCAAGGATAAAAGTTTTAAGCCTACCCTACTTTACTTACTTCTTCATCAACCATTATCATCTTTTTAAGTCGTGTAGTAAGATTATTCCCACAACTTGTTTCAAATCCAATTCGTAAGGCCTTCAATCGTACTGTAAATACTTTTTCTTTTATTTCCAGACAATTGTCATTTCTTGTGTGAAAAAAGTATATAGAATAAATAAAAGTACCTGATATAACAAAAATTATGACATAAATTTTATACACATTGATATATAAGATAAATAAATAGTGAAATCTATTATAAGAAGGCCTAATTACATTAATTTAGAAATGAAAAAAGTATATAGAATAAATAAAAGTACATGATATAACAAAAATTATGACATAAATTTTATACACATTGATATATAAGATAAATAAATAGTGAAATCTATTATAAGAAGGCCTAATTACATTAATTTACAAGTGGTGAAGATTTTTACAATGTTCTTATTAATGTGTGATTATAATATCTATCAAACCTCGTACATAATTACTCGGGAAACTTTCAGGAACAGACATATTCTGCAACACACTATAATATCCTATGGCTACAAAAATTTCCGGCATATTGGTTATCCGTATTAATTCAGGAACACTAATGATTATTTCTGGCACCAAGAGACAACTACAACTTGTTTAGTAGGATAAATCGACTTTCTTTTAGTCTCTAGAATAATTATTGTTTATTGCTTGTTTCTTATGGAATTTGCTATCAGTAAATTTATTTTAGTTGTAATAATATTCTGTAGTTCTTGGTATATTTGTAATTGATTGCTACTACAAAATTGTGAATGTGAGGTAAAAGAATGATTAAATGAATAATATTAAATACTTACAGAATATAATGATTCAAATTCTGTTGGAAATAGTCGGTGAAAGTCACAAAATAGTATATACTTAGGTGTGATTTATTTATAAACACCTATATTTATAGAATTGTTTGTAAACACATATATTTATAGAGGTGTATATTTCTCCTAAATCTAATCAGACTATAATTTGTTCACTATTCTTATATAATAAAGTTAATTTGTGATTTTAATTTTTAACCCTCCTTAATTAGCCAGCTAAATTGAGAATCAAAATTATTTCCACGTACGGTGATTTGGTTATATATAAATATATATAAAATATTATAAGCTACAAGATATTTTTTTGGTGGGTTTTTAATTTATATTATATTATAATACAAATAGAGTTAGGAGGGAGGAGGGTTAGGCCGTAAATTATGATTGTAAATTGTTAGAGTTAGGCCGTAATTACTAAGGCAATCATGATTGTATTGGTGTTTGACTAAAACTCATCTTAATTAATTTGTTATTTTGATTTGTTATTCTCACTTGTAGAGTCCTATATACATATAATATTTTTATTATAGATATATACAACATATTTGTATTATTTATTATTTGACTATTTTGCCATTAAATTGTGATTTTTATAAGGGTATATTAGGTATATCAAAATTTCAAAGAAACACCCATACTTTTATAATAGAATAGATAGATAATTAATGTTTAATATGAGATGAGACATCAAAATGAATTAGAATTGGAAGAAATCAAAAGGTGCTTCTTAACTGAGTGAAATCAACAGATATATAATTGTGTTAATTTGATGGAAATTCTAAGGCAGATTATTCCTATTGACTTTAATTAATTTGCAATTCATCTGAGAGTTTCATCCCTAACTCAAGGGTTATGTTTTTTTACTAATAAATATCATTAGGAAAAAGCTTTTTTCACAATCTGTTAGATTTGTTTAGCCTTAGCGACATTCTTTGGCCACTAATTATGGTACTAATTAACCGGCAACTTGTATAGCAATTTTGTCATGTTTACATAAAATTTAAGAAATAATCCCACATAAGTATAATAATTATAAGTAGCTCCACATATATTTTAACTATTTTGCACTATGATAATACGATTAGTAAGTGTATAAATTGTAATTATATTTATTTCAGAATTGAAAAAAAATATTATTATTATGTATTATTAATTCAAGAAAGTTAATAAATTCAATACTTTGTTAACTTTTGAAAACATATGAAAATTTCAAAATCACACCTTAAATTGAATTGGTTCTCTCTTGTATTATTGTTTAGGCATGTTTCTTTTTTTTTTTTTTTTTGGAATAAGAGATCATCAAATTATACCTTATCTAAGTGTTTTAGCTACAATAAGTTTAATGTAAAAACAATTAATAAAATAAGAAAAAGCTAATAATTAAAAGACAATTAATGACTATTTTACGGGCTGTAAAATCTAATCTCACAAAAATATGTGAGATTAGCATGACCCATATCATTATGTTCATTGTATACAAATTTAAAGTGCAAACAATAGGGTCTGCATCAGTTTCTTGTTGAGTATTTATTTTAATGTTTTCCAATAGCTTACTTGTTGATTCAATCATCTATATATCTGGCAATATATGAAACGCGCTTTTGCAATTTGTCAACATGATATAAATGATCGAGGAATAAAAAATTACCAAAAACAGATAATCAATGAACAAAGAACATTTTTAGCTAGTTAATATCTGTTGTCAATTATGTTACTAATCATTTTCATATATAAAAAGTGGTAACTTTTTTGTATTTTGCCACAAATATTTTATAGAATATATATATTTTTAGTTTAATAAGCCTACATACATATCCAAACTTTAGTGGACTTTACAAAAATTATATCATGTCACAAATTAAAAAAAATGAGTGTGAGTATCAACTCCCTTAATCAATTACATTATAATGTATACTTTTATTTTATTCTTGTTGTATTAAGTGTTGATCTACTTATGACCAAAAGAATTCTAGAATAAACTTTCCGAAAAGGATATGGTCATCTGGGTAATTATTTTTTTGTGAATAAAATTAAAGCTTACTTCTTCCTTTCATTCTATAAATTGCAAAAAGCATACCCTCTACAAGTGGAATAACCTATTTTACGCGATATATGTTTGGATTCATTTTAATTTTGACAAAATTTGAAGTAGTGGTTGAAACTTGAAATTCAGGCTTTAGGAACTGTATCTAAATTATTTTTGCAAAAATATATATATTTCTTAAAAGCAAAACAGAGATTAAATTTCCAAATTGACGTTGGAAATTGGTTCTGAAATGTGTGGGCTTTGGATAAATGTGTTTTATATAATTCAAGCATATGGAATATAATTCGTTGTAGAGTATTGTTACTACTTTGAGGATGTTGACATTTTATTTAGAGACTCGATTGTAAAGGTGCTCATAAGTCGAGTTTCGGTTCAAGTTCGATTAGATGAGTTAGAGAAAAATGAGTTCGTGCTCGAGCTCGTTCACTCAAACCTAAGTCAAATCGAGCTAAAAATAATTGTTTTATTAATATATATATTATTAATTTATATTTATACAAACATAAGATATTATATATATTAATATAACGTATTATATTATACACAAATAAATGAATAAATATTACATCTTACATATGTATTAATAAAAAAATATTCTAGTATTTTATATTAAAACAGAACTAGACTAATAATTGTAATTCGTCTCCAGGGGTTTATGGATAATTGTCACTTATCTATTTAACACAAATTTATAATATACAATAGAAACTCTATAAATTAATACTCATAGGACCACTAAAATTTATTAATTAAAAGTGTTATTAATTAATTGATAAATTAATAATTATTAATTTATATATTAATTAATATTTTATTAATTTATAATGAAATATTCAATTTACAAATATTTTTCAAACTTCCACTTAATTATTGTACAATGCATGTACGTATATCAAATAAAGAACCCAATTTGAAAGAATTATTATGCTTCTTATGTTCAATGTATCACTTATAGTAAAACCTCTATAATTAATCTCTATAAATTAATAAACTCTCTAAAATAATAAAATCTTCTGGTCCCGACTTGGGCCTTTGTAAAAAATCATCAAATTCGATAAGATAATAAGATAATAATTTTTCGGAAAATTCCTTTATAAATATTAGATCCCATTAAAACTCTAAATTAATAATTCATAGATATTACAATGATAAATATTATGGTAATTTGCTAAAATATGAATTTATTGTTACTTGATTTTTCTTAAAATTTAAATCTAATTGAATTTTATCCCTAATTTTTTTAATTGCAGCTAAGAGTTCCGGTGTTGAGTTCTCTAGCTGCAACAAAAAATTGTGAAGAGTTGTTGTCGCACTCAAAGCCTCCTTTCTCATGATTGGTTCCAACGGTATTGAATCATCTTCAACTTCATCATTAGTAGGATTTTCAATAATATCAGCAACAATTTTCTCTAAACTTTGAATCGTTGGACATTCATCATTCTCTTATAGACACATAATGCTTTACGCATTTGATCATGCATAGATGATTTTGCGATGCTTTTTAGATGAGAAGACATGGTTGAGTGTTATGAATTATTTTAGTTCCATATTGAGATATATATAATATATGTTTCATTCATCATGCATGAATATATTTAATTGGTTATAATAGTTATTTAAGTGCAACGAATTAATGTAACTATGTATATTTAAGTAATTCCAATGAATTGATACATGTGTCAATGAATATAATTGTTAATTGTATACAATGAATTGATATTATACATGAATATTTAATTAGTTCCGAAGAATTGGTTGATGCATGAATATAATCAATGAAACATATATGAATTCATTTATTTTCAATACATATGTACTAAATTTGTTGAATTTAAAAAGTTTCTCTTTTAATTAATAAAATATTAATTTATCGATAAATTAATATCTCTCTAAATTAATAAAATTTCATGATCCCAAAATTATTAATTTATAGAGGTTTTAGTGTATTTAAATTAAAGAATATTTTCTATATAAATACAAGATCAAAATATATTAACACAAACAGATCATACACACAACATGTCTTCCACCTTAAAGGTGTGAAAAAACAACAATAACCGACGAGATTCGAAAAGCATTATACAAATACAACAAGGATAATTCAAGTCTCACATTGAATAATTTCTTGTTGACCTATGAAAAAACAACACCATAAATTCTTACGGTGATAAGGAAAATTAGAGACGAGATTCAAGGTGAAAGTGATTTCAACAAAAGATAATTAAGTCATTTTTCAATAAATTTTCATAAATCATTCATTTAATATGTGGTATATAAGGAATTATTAATTTATATTTTATTTGGGGTCTATAGAAATTATCAAAAATGTATTATCTTATAATTTTAGTGAATTATTAATTTAGCACCCTATCCCCGTGTCGGGACCGGCCAAAAATATTATCTTAGAGAGTTTATTAAATAATCGAGTATTAATTTATCGAGTTTCTACTGTAATACACATATCTATTCTGAAAACAAGTTCATTATTGGATTTAAGGATGATTTCAAATGGCGAATTGCATCAAAACAAATAGATATAGTTGTATCTAGGGGTGGCAATTGGGTTGATTGGGTCGGGTTTGGGTTGGGTCCATTTGGGTTGGGTTCAAAATGGGTTGGGTCCAACTGGGTCTAATGACAAAATACATGCATTATTGTTGGACCCAATAAGGACCCAAATTGGACCCAACAAGGACCCAATTACGGACCCAACAAGGACCCAATTACGGACCCAACAAGGACCCAAATATAGAATATAAGATATTTTAAATAAGTTTAGCATTATTTTTACACTCACAACACACATTACCCACATAAACTTTTTTTTTTTTTACAAAAAATGCACTTTTTACATACACATTTTACACCTTTTACACATAACGCATACATTTTATATAAAATACACACTTTTTACACACACGATATATTTTTATACACACATTTCACACTTTTACACATAGTGTGCACTAGAGGTGTAAACGAGCCGAGCTCGAGCCGAGCTTGATATTTTTTTCAAGCTCGAGCTCGACCTCGAGCCTTACTATACAACGGCTCGAGCTTGTCGATCCCAAATTTTTCGAGCTCGGACTCGAGCTCGTGAGCAAGGGTTCGAGCTCGAGCCGAGCCCCGAGCTCGTGAGCATGGGTTCGAGCTCGAGCCGAGCCCCGAGCTCATGAGCATGGGTTCGAGCTCGAGCCCGAACTCAAGCCGAATATTTTTATTTTTTAAAATTATCTAATATATATTTATTAATTATTTAATATATATTTTTTAAAATAATAATAAAAATAAAAATATATTAAAAAATAAAAAAGCTCGCGAGCCCGGGTCGTGAGCTTTTTCAGAGACAAATGGACTCGGGCTCAAGCTCGATTAAAAGTTCGAGCTCGTGAAGCTCAGCTCGAGCTCGAGCGGAGCTCGTTTGATCGAGCTCGAGTGGAGCTCGTTTGATCGAGCTCGAGCCGGCTCAATATAAATTCTTCGAATACACAACTTAATATAAATTTGATATTTGATAATATCGAATATATGAAAAAAAATGTGTATTTTTAATAAAAAGTGTGCAATTCGTGTAAACAATGTGTTTTGTATGTAAAAATTGTGTAATGTGTGTGAAGTATGTGTAAGTTTTTTAATAAACAAGTGAATTATTATAGAAAATCAAGTTGGACCCAGATTGGACCCAAATATTATAAAACATCAACCCAATTGGAACTACAATTTTACAATATTAGGACCCAACTCATTGAAAATCTAGTTTAATTTGGGTCCAAATATAAGTTTGGACCCAAATTGCCACCCCTAGTTGTATCACATATATTCTAGTATTTACAACAATTCCTATGGAAACTCAAAGTAATTAAAAGTTCATAATTTTTATCTTGAAAGACTAAAATCATCTTCTATCAATCTGCAGATAATTGGAAAGGAAAATGATTTTACCACACAAAGTTGGTAAATCCAATTGACGATTTTACGACACAATGTTGATAAGTCTAATTAATGATTTCAATCTCTCAAAGTTTGATTTGCAATTTTGCCTCACAACCTCAGTTACTTAAATCAAACTTGGATATAATTGCAAATTCATAAGAAGTTATGAGACAAAAAAAAAAGACTGTTGATTTATGAAAAAGATTAGTGAAAATTGTTTCTGATTTATAGGGAAATGGTTATCGAGAAAATTAAAAAATAATTATGTGATGCGACTATCTTGTATACACATGTTTCCACGATATTTTATCGTAGCAAAATTGTATTAAAAAGTTATCTGCAATTGAAGCTCAATGATATTAATTCATCACTCACTAACGCCATTGAATAACTCAATTTTTTAGTTGTATCATACAAATTATTGTATTGATCTATATTCTTTGGGAGTTCATATTTGGCATCTCACATATGTTAAAGACACTCAACATCCTTTTTAAATTAACAAATTTTATAATGCATATATTATTTAGAATATTCATCATTAAAACTTAAAAGTTGAACTTCATAATTCATTCTAAATAAATTTTGAAGAAAACATTTGTTTGGTGATTTTTTTTATGGAAGAAAATGCCAATAAAATTGCGTCCCGTCTTTTCTCATGTATCTTTCCTTCTTTTTGCTAATGCATTTCACGTATCATTACGTCATTTACCTTAAAAACTCTACTATTTAATCACCATAATAAGAGATTATCTTACGATGGATATTTAAACCACCAATATAATTTCATCAAAATCGTCGAATATCCATCAAAAAATTTAGTAATATGTACGTATCTTTGTTTTGGTACTTATTATCTAGATAGTTGCCCATCATTGTGAATTTAGAAATTTTGAACTATCGATTTTTGAAATACTTATTTTATTTGCACTTAAATATGAATCACATATATTTAATGTACATATATAAAGTAAATTACAAAAAATAAAACACATAATAGAATAAAGTATCTGGAGTGGGTATGTCCAAGTAACCAATTGTTTCTTGGTTTTACTAGTTCCCGATCCTTTAAGACATTACTTTTTTGTGTGGAATCAAACCTATCTTATCAAATATTAAGACATCACTTTTTTGTGAGGATCTCAGTTCATCAATAGAATACAAAGGAGATAGATAGTGATAATTGGTAGTTTTGAAAGTAATTGCACAAGAAATTTTGAATTTAAATCCTGTCAAATAAACTTCTCTCATTGTAAAATAACAAAAATTCTAGTGAATGTATACAATTTTCGCTATACCACGTAAATATACGTGTTTATGATCATATTATTGAGTATCATTTTGAAGGTAAGTTTATTGGTGTGAATTGTAAATATCTAACCAATGAATCTCAAACTCAGAACTTATTTCAAGTTTAATTTTGATGTCATTCATTATAAAATTTTCGCTTTTAATCTCGCAACTTTTAAAATGTCTTACACATAATCTTACTGTCTAAACTTTAATAATTAATTCCGTTAGTCGACCTTTTTGAGAGATTTTATGTATAAGAAAATGCGGTATTAAGTAAAAATATTGCAATATATTCAATAATATGTAAAAATATTATAATTTTAAATATAATCTACATATGAGTATATATCTACACACATTCTTCCAAAAAATCAATTAAAATACTAATTAACGGAGCTAATCATTATATTTGTAAAACAAATATAAATAGATATTTTGAAAATTATGAGACTAATATGAAAAAATTAGTAAGACTAAAATAAAATAAAATTGACGAAAAATTCAACTCCCCCAAGAGTGCTTCTGTTATGGGCAACAAGTTAGTTGAGTAAGCCATGTTAAATTAAACCACCTGGACAATACGTACATTTTGAATAGGTCCACCATTGTTGTATAAGCCATGTGACACTTTTGCAGGTTAAATTAAATATTTGATTCATTGTATGAGCCGTTGGTATAATCTACGCGCTTATAAAGGGTTCTCAAAGTGTAGCTATTTAAAGAAAAAGAAGAATTGATAAACCTATGATCCTATTGGGGCTATAACAAGAAACTCTTTCTAGTTCGTAGTAAAGATTTTTTTTTTTTTTCACATTATAAACAGTATATATTATGCTTCGTATCATTTTTATAAGTTAAATGTATAAATTTCATGTTATTTTTATATTTTAAAATATTTTATTTGGGTAAAATTTACTATAAAATGAAATAGAGGGTCCAAAATGAGATCTTAATCCCTTGTTACACTTCTCTTTTAAGGTAATTAGGGTACGAGGAATTCAGGCATTTGGACTTTTGTACACACTTTTTATCTCAATTTCAGATTTTGAGGAGTGAATTTTGGAGGTCACAATCATAGGTTCACATGGATATATTTAATAGATTTTTAACCAATGTGGGAAATTTATTGTATTAAAGAAATTGTGCATTGTGGGGTGAAAATTGAGAATGCAATGGGTTCTTGACACCTATTTTGCTTTGCGTATAAAGTATTATAATACCTTTTTTAAATAGAGCAATATTTAAAGAGTTGCAATAGGTCTAGGTCTTAATCTAGTTGCTATTATTGGGAAAATTCTTATATAAATCCAATACGAAATCTAATTAAATTCCATATTGAGAATATTGTATTGTAAAACTTTGCATGAATCAACCATTAAAAATATATTTAGTTGTATTAGGACTCTGAATTCTCGAATTCTTGGTAAAGAAACACTACCATGATTAATATTAAATTATCATTTGATTTAATTTTATTTTGCTAGACTATACTACTCATGTATTTGAAGGTATAATTTTTCAATGCATAAATTCTGGATTTGACACGATTAGTAGATTGAAGATTTTATCTATTGCGCCAACTAAGTACTCCATGTGTACCATTTCTTACACATATTTGTATATTTTAGAAATATTCTCATATATTTTATTTATTTTTAGTTCCCTGATATAATAATACAAGGATTTTGGTAAACAAAAAATATGGAATTTTGATTGTTTGGTTTTTACATATAATATCATGAGAAATAAATTGAGGCATGATTCATATTTTCAATCGGGCTAGCAATTATAAAAAACATATATCTTAAGATCCAAACGACCATAACTCCTTATCCTCGTTGCTTTTCTTCTGCTTTTTCCTAAATAAGTAAACGAAATTCAAATTTATATTTCTTTAGTTTTGCTTATGCTTTTTCGCTCAATCACTATCCTTTCCTCATTAGATTTTCTGAACCAAATGAAACAAAGTATTAGTTAAGTTTGTTGTGATAATATTTGAGCTATTTATATTATATTATATTATAGCTTCATATTATCATATTGATCCATTAAATGTTGCACTTGATGGTAAAAATCGAATTGACTCATAGGACATAGGACAAGTGCTCTATATATTTTGATTTCTACAATACTTAGGTCAGACAAATCAAATCGAACTCTATTAGTATATGAGCTTACTTTCGATACAAGAATACTTTAGTAACAATAGGCAAAAGGTATTCTACCATGCATGAATATGGGCATACATATTGTAAATACATCTTTGAATATCAATAAAATATTCTCAAATACAAAACTATTAAGATCAGACTTTTAATTTATCTATCCGATTTAACTATAGAATTATTAATCACATTGAGAATTTTGAGAGGCCAAATGAACATGAATGAAAGGCAAGTTTGAGTGAAATATGTAGAGGCTTTAAGCTATAGACACATGGCCAACGACTAAGGTTTTATGGGTATAACATGATAAAGGAAGTACCCACGCCTTATCACCACAAATTCGATAATATTTATTATTGATGTTCCATTTTTTTTGCTATATATTGGAGCATAATGAAAGGAACATCCAATTTTAACTAATTTAGCTAAACAAAATAATATCATGAAAATTGTCTTGTATACCAAACTAATAAAACTGAAAATAATGTGGGACTATTTTCTTTCAATTTAGGACATTTGTCCCAATATTATAATTAGGTATGAGTTTTTTCTACTCCTACTTTGCAGCTTATTATGTTATGTCAACATCGTTATTACATAAAAGGAATTGTGCAAATGTACGATTGTTATTTAACTCAAATCGGCTTGACTTTCACAATTTGAGAATTGTAGTACATTATTATAATTATTGATTTTTTTTTTACTAATTATGAAAGTATTTGTCGAATACATTATTTCTTTTGCATCACAAATATGAATTAAATAGTATTGTAGCATACCAAATAAACTCATAGATTAAAAATGAATACTATTACATAAGATATTGAACCTATTTGTTAACCCCGACTAAATCATGATTTCATATTCTATTGGTATGCCAATATAATTGTACTTTGAGCCTATTATTTTAGTTTATTCTATTCTATAATTGAGCCTATTATTTTTGTTTATTCTATTCCACAAAAAATATAATATAGCCATATTTGAAAATGTAAAGTTTGTACAAACAATTATAATATGATTGCAGTTGATTTAAGACTTGTTGATGGCTCAAACTTTGTTAGACTATAAACAACATCAAAGAAGTTGACATGAACGTCAATGTTGTTAAAAAAATTATGAACGGATCTCATGTATAATACACTATAAATTTGGTGAATAGGAGGTGGTAAAACCCACCTAGTGATGGTAGGTGAAACAATAAATTTATTAGATTTCGTGTGACATAGAATTCTCTGTCTTTGTTATATAATTCTATTTTTTAATTAGAAAATTATTAAATAAATGTGAACCTAATTTTGGAAAACCTAATTTTGTGGCACATTTGTTTTGGCAGTAAACCCCATAGACTGATAACTGCCCATATTCTTCTCCCAACATCTTATAATCACCCATATCTTCATGTTAAAACTGCGCTATGATGGCTAGAGTAGTATAAGTTAAACATGATTCTTTTTTTTGTGAAATTAAACATGATGGCTAGAGTAGTATAAATTAAACATAATAAGAAAAAACACCCTTTAAATATAGAAGGACGGTTTGGAAACTAATGGTCAGAGCATTAGGAATTTAGTTGAAGAAAGGCATACAAGTTTAATCAATTTCACAAGTTCAATAGCAATGGTTGGAGGCAATTAATTGAGTCTGTTTTATCGCTTCCGCTTACATTAATATATGTTCATATAGTAGAGAGTATGATTTAAATTGTGTATATAATGATATGGTTTACATTTTGTATGAGAGCATGTAATCGCCTCTCCCACTTTCTCATTTCTTCCATTGATCTTTCATCCTTGGTTTACAGATAGAGTATATAAAACTAATATGGACTGGATGCCGAAAAATATAAAGAGAATGTTATTTTTCTCAATACTGTATACAACAAACTGTCAGACAAATACAGTTTACCAAATATCGTTTTTGGTAAATCATTTCCTTCTTCTTTTTCTTTCTTTTTTTGTATAGCATTGATAATTTCAATTTTGACAATAAGATATAATGATGAATGTGGGCTCTACTTTAAACCTCAAATGGAGGGAGGAGATGATTCTCTATTTGAGTCTCAAATGGAGGGGAGAGATGATGCTCCAGTAGAGGAGGCCATAGTTGTTAATGGCGAATGGCGAGGCGTGGCGACAAGGGTCCCATGGCGCAGCGCGGCGATGGCGTTGCGAGGCGCTAGCCTTTTCGAAGAAATTTTTTTATATATATAAAAAATTATATATACTAATATGCTCTATAATATGCAAGAATTTTGATAATAATGACAACCACTAGCATCTTCATTACCATATTCATTAAGATAATTATGCCCAATTTCAGTTATACACAATACTACAATGCTAAAAGGCAATTTTTGCAGTTTGTTTCTTTGAAGCAGAAAGTTTAGCATTATACATTTTGCAGTTATGCTAAAAATCAACTTTTACAATATTATGCATATATAATATATATATATAATATATATATGATTTTTAGGTTTCAACTTAAAAGATAATGCTAATTTAAGGGTTTAGGGTTTCTGATTTTTTAATATTCAAATACCTCCTGGAGTCTGGACGGACGGCGACGGCGACTGTGGATGGTGACGACGGGCGGCGGACGGCGGTCGTCGGACGGCGACTTGGATGATGACAGTGGACAGCGAAAGTCGGACAACCCGTAAGCTCAGAGCTGCTTCGTTCGCTTCTTTCTCTTGGAGGTTTGGGATAAGTGTTTTGATTTTTTTTATTAAAATCCTATTTTAATCTTTTTTTTTGATTGGGTAATACCCAATTTGCCCTTAGTTTTCCCCAATTTTATCCCCAATTTAATGGGCAACTTTAATTTTGACTATTTTAATATCAATTTTGACCTTTTTCTCACAATTTACAAAAGTAACAATTTCTTCAATATGGCGCTATGTGGCACGCCTTCATGGCGATCGCCATGGCGCTCGTGGCGAGCGCCAAGATGAAGATGGGCGCCACGCCACGTTTCATGGCGCCGAGGTGACGCCATGGGCGCCATACGCCATGGCGAACGCCATGGCACGCCTTTCACAACACTGGAGGAGGCGAAGGCAGATAACGTGGAGGGGAGAGATGATGGTTCAAAATATTACAAAGATTTTCATCTTTAAAATGATGCTGCAGTAGAAGAGGCAGTGGAGGGGGAGATGATGCAGCTCCAGTAGAGGAGGCAGTAGAGGGGGGAGATGATGCTACAGAGGAGGAGGTAGAGGCGGATAATGTGGATGAGCATCATACAGCACCAACACGACCAAGACAACAATCAGCACTTCGATAAGTAAATTATAGATATTATAGATCGGTCAGGAGCAGACACCGGCATTTGGGCCGAGACTGAACTGAGACCGTGGCCACAGCCAAGGTTGGGACTCCACGCTTGATGGCAAAGAAGTGGCTCCAACTGTGCTTCTAGCTAAAATCCGGCCCCAAAGTCGGGGCCGAAGTCTGGCTCCAACTTCGCTTCTTGTAGGAGAAGCTCAAATTCGGCACCAAAGTCGGGGCCGAGGTTGGGATTGAGGTCAAGTTGGTCTAACTTTGCTTTTTGTGAAAGCTCAAACATTCCCTACAATCGAACCAATCGAACAGTACTTAAAAACAGGACCAACAATTGAACCAATCGAACAAGTGTTAGATGAGATTAATAACCTAAAATTTGATGAATAGGAGGTGGTAAAACGCACCTAATGATAGTACGTGAAACAACAAATTTATTAGACTTCATGTGACTTAGAATTCTCTGTCTTTGTTATATCGTTCTATTTTTTATTTAGAAAATTATTAAATAAATGTTAACCTAATTTTGAAAAATCTAATTTTGTGGCACATTTGTTTTGGCAGTAAACCCCATAGATTGATAACTGCCCATATTCTTCTCCCAACATCTTGTAATCACCCACTAATATATATATCTTCACGTTAAAACTGTACTATGATAGCTAGAGTAGTATAAATTAAACATGATTCTTTTTTCTGATTTGATGGTTCACTAAGTCTGCTCTCATAAGAAAGAACACCATTTAAATATAGAAGAACGGTTTGGAAACAAATGATCAGAGCATAAGGAATTTAGTTGAAGAAAGGCATACAAGTTTAATCAAGTTCACAAGTTCAATAGCAATGGCTGGAAGCAATTAATTGAATCTACTTTATCGCTTCCGTTTATATTAATATAATGTTCATATAGTAGAGAGTATGATTAAAATTGTGTATATAATGATATGGTTTACATTTTGTATGAGAGCATGTAATCGCCTCTCCCACTTTCTCATTTCTTCCATTGATCTTTGTCCCTGGTTTACAGATAGAGTATATAGAAACTAATATGGATTGGAATGCCGAAAAATATACGGAGAATTTTATTTTTCTCAATACTGTATACAACAAACTGTCAAACAAATACAATTTACCAAATATCGTTTTTGGTAAATCATTTCCTTCTTCTTTTTTCTTTCTTTTTTGATAATAGGATATAATGATGAATATGGGCTCTACTTTAAGCCTCAAATGGAGGGGGGAGATGATGCTCCATTTGAGAATGGAGGGGAGAGATGATGCTCCAGTGGAGGAGGCGGAGGCATATAACGTGGAGAGGAGAGATGATGCTCCAGTGAGGAGGCAGAGGCACATAACGTGGAGTGGGGAGATGATGGTTCACAATATTACAAAGATTTTTATCTTTGGAATGATGCTCCAGTAGAAGAGGCAGTGGAGGGGGAGATGATGCAACCGCAGTAGAGGAGGCAGTGGAGGGGAGAGATGTTGCTCCAGTGGAGGACGTAGTGGCGGATAATGTGGATGAGCATCATACAGCACCAACACAACTAAAGTGACAATCGGCACTTCGACAAGTAAACTATAGAGATTATAGATCGGTCAGTGAAGGGACAGACACCAGCATTCGAGCCGAGACTAAATTGAGACTGAGGCTGTAGCCGAGGTCGGGGCTCCAAGCTTGATGGTGAAGAAGTGGCTCCAACTTTGCTTCCAGCTCAAATCCAGCCCCATAGTCGGGGCCGAGGCCGGAGCCGAGGTCGGGCTCCAACTTCGCTTCCTGTAGGAGAAACTCAAATTCGGCCCAGGTTGGGGTCGAGGTCGAGGTCAAGCGGATCCAACTTTGCTTCTTGGAAAAGCTCAAATATCCCCTACAATCGAACATTACTTGGAAATAGGACCTATAATCGAACCAATCGAACAAGTGTTAGATGAGATTAATAACCTAAAATCTCAATTGTTTAGTGAAGATGGGGTTCTACTCTTATCATTTGTGGCTATCTCTTATTTTGTTGCGATTCTCCTTAAGTTACCCGTGAAGGAAGTTTATATAAAAAAGAATTATCCAGCAACTCGGGTATTTGACCAAGATGGCAAAAGAAATAATGAGAGATGTTTTAACGTAATATACAGTGAAAATGAAATGAGTGAACCCATCAAAGCATTGGTCAAACACCAAGTTGATTACTTATTGTCGGAGATAATGCTCCATTTGAGCCTCAAATGGAGGAGAGAGATGATGCTCCAATGGATGAGGCGGAGGCAAATAACGTTAGGGGTGGGCAATCGGGTCGAGTTGTCGGGTTCGGTTAGTTCAGGTTCGGGTAGTTCGGGTTTCGGATAGTGAAATTCACTACCCGAACCCGAACCGATTAAATCGGGTTTAATCGGGTTCGGGTTCACACAGTCATATTTCGATTTTGTGTCTTGTTTTTTATTAACGGATTTATAAGTAAATATAAATTTAAACGAACATTTGATGAGATACAATATGTAACTCCAAATTTTAAAAAATTCAGACTAAAGAAATAGTAGCATTAGGGGAATGCTTGGTTTAATTTTTTTTTGTTCTGATTATGCTTTTTTAATAGTAGATTATAAAATAATTAAATTTTAAATTATTAAGGTATCTAAATCACTATTTTGCATCAACTTGAGAAAAACATTTCCATGTGAAAAACAAATTATGTTCTCCAATTTGTTGAACTTATCCAGCATTGTTTAAATTCTTATTTCGTCAGTTCATCTTATAAAATGTATTTCAAATATGTATAATCAGACTCTTACATTAATGTAATTTTACATATTTAGATAAACCAATCATGCATATATATTGAAATATAAAATTAAAAAATTTATAATTTTTCAGTAGGTAATTGAGAAACAATATGCCATGAAGTTACTTAGTAATAATTTCCTACATAATACAGTAACCATTTTTACATTAATTGTGCAATAAAATAATATTACTGTTTCCGATTATGAATAATAAATGTAAAAATTAACGAGCAATAAAATGAACTACAGTTTAACACAGCTGCAACATATGAAAAGTAATCAATTACAACTCCTTGTTCGATTACAATAACAAACCCTTGTTCGATCAAATTATAACACCATAAAAGTCATAAATTATAGATAACTAATTCAAATACCCAATCACAAATTTGAATTACAAATTACAAACATATGAAAAGTAACAACCAACACAAACTAAAGTAGCATGATCAAATGTCAATGATGTTTGAATCAACTCCCAATTTTGATAGTCCCGAACGCCTTTGTCGGTCCCCTTCACTGTTCGAGCTATAATCTCTATAGTTTACTTGTTGAAGTGCCGATTGTCGTCTTGGTCGTGTTGGTGTTGTATGATGCTCATCCACGTTATCTGCCTCTGCCTCCTCCATCGGAGCATCATCTCTCCCCTCCACGTTATCTGCCTCCGCCTCCTCCACTGAAGCATCATCTCTCCCCTCCATTTGAGGCTCAAATGGAGCATCATCTCCCCTCTCCATTTGAGGCTCAAATGGAGCATCATCTCCCCCTCCATTTGAGGCTTAAACTAGAGCCCACATTCATCAGTATATCTTGTTAACAAAAATTGAAATTATAAATGCTATACAAAAAAAGAAAGAAAAAAAAAGAAGAAAATGATTTACCAAAAACAATATTTGGCAAAATGTGTTTGTCTGACAGTTTGTTGTATACAACATTGAGAAAAATAACATTCTCCTTATATTTTTCGGCATTCCAGTCCATATTAGTTTCTATATACTCTATCTGTGAACCAGGGATAAAGATCAATGGGAGAAATGAGAAAGTGGGAGAATAGGGTTTGTGGGTGTGTGGGTTTGTGTGAGGGGCATTTTAGTCATATAAATCTTTCTCCTATTAACAGGAGAAATATTTGATTGTATTAGTAATTAAGTATTTATTTTTTTAATAAAAATTCATTTTATATTGTTAATATATAAGACACCATATATACTTGTTTCTTCCCCTTCTTAGTGCTTAGTTATATATGTATATATATTTATATTATGTTATCGTCTTGTCTTAAATTAGGCATTAATCAAGATAATTAAGAGTCATCCTAAATTAAAAAAATAAAATTTATTTAATTTAAATTGATCCCATTGTGGGCCTGAGGCCCTCAACTAGAGGCCCATTATTTTCTTATGACTTTGATTTGATGGATCCATCCTAAATGGGCCAATTTTGTCTTGCGAGAAGCCTTAATACCTAAATGGGTCTTATACGGGAGGCTCATTATAGTCTTATTACCAATAAGACTATATATATCAGGATAAATTGTAATAGCCTCAAAACACTCTCTTACTATAAATAAAGCAACTTAAGATTTTGGACAAAAATAATATACATAATATAATATTATTTAAAATAAATCAACTATAAATAATTGTTAAAAATAATAAATTGTTATAATATAGATAAAATAGTCATATCAGTATCAATCGAGAGTACTCACATAAGAAACTAACCTCAAAAATTACTTTTTTCAAAATAAAAAAATTGTCTAATTTGTTGATAAATCATAATAAATCACGTGCAATGTACGTGTACTTTTCTAGTAAAACAAAAAGTAAAAAGGACACTTGTTAGATGCGCATTCCAATATCGCAACATGGTTTACTCCAAGTCAAATAAAATTGTTTATTTTGAAATCTTTCGGCTAGTAGTTAAGGGCTCACTTGGTTGAATAATCCAACCCCCAAAAACATATTTCAAAGTAAAAAAATTTAATAAAATATCCATTATTTGGTATATCTAAAACAATCTACAGAAAAATCTCTTAAATTTTTTGATAATTTTAAAGAAATTCTTGAAAAAAGGAGAAATATGATTCTGCATGATTTGACAGTTCACTCTATTGACTTAAAAAAAAATTTTGACTATCTTTCAACTCAAAAAATTAAATTAATCACATATTCTAATATAGAATAATGCAATGTTTAAAATAAAATCTATTGTGACTATTTTTTACGTTTAAATCGATGAGTTTGAGTAAAATTTTTTGTTGTAAATATATTCAAATATCAATTAAAAAAAATTATCACAACAAAAAATATATAATCATTACAAATTTTTCTCTAAAAATATATTTGTCACTTTTATTATAAAATAAATTTTTATAGATAAATATGTCATCCAATCAATTCGGGGCCTAAAATTTTAGTTTAATGATGAGGCGCCCACTAGCTAGTACTCTATAAAAAAAATTGGTAATGAAATTGCCATTAAAATAATAATAAAAAAAAAAAAAGAAATCTTATGTTGCATCATATTTAAATAATTCATCGGGTCAAGTCCATTTGAGTTATTCTCCACATTGATGTGAACAGTACTATTGGATCTACATCACACAATTATATCATGATATAAAATATAACTAGTAAATACTATTTTATTACTCCAAAAATAAAATAAAAATAAAAACAAAAAATTGTGACCTCTTTCATTGGGTATATTTGGACAGAGTTTATCTTTTTTTCTTTTAAAAGATTTTTCCTCTTTATTGGGTCAAAATCGATCAATCGAAGACTCGGATTATGGGCCAATATTTTGATGATCCAAATACATAAAGATTATAATATTGTAACAACGTATTTGTAGCCAAACATGGATTTGGGTCGTGAAGCTACAAATAACAACTCAATAAACTAAAATCCTTGTACCAATCTAAACATATATAATTAAAAGGTTTTACCGTCGAGGACTGCTAAGTATAGGCCTTATTTATTCCTATTAGCTGATTATGGATAATTAGCATTTATTAAATAGCATTTGTAATATGGTCCAAAGTCAAATTAAATTTTTAATCACGTTCAATGGTCTGTCTAGCAGTGAGATTGAGCCGATTGAGCCAGTATTAATGGTAGCCCAGAAGGGTGAGGTTTCCATGACATTTGTAATGATTTTTTTTTTTTTTTTGGTAAGATATTTTTTTATGACTTTTAATTAAATCATGTTAAAAGTCTGTGTTATTTATTTGTGCTATGTTTAACATTTACAATTATTACTTGATCAACATTTTGCATCTTCATAGTATTATTGCTGATATCTCAATAAATACATAACCATACGTCAATTCCGTATTGTACTATTATTCTTGTGGTCAAATGTTTTGAAAATGTAACGTTCCTGAAGATCAAGACAACCATTTAAAGAATCAAGCTTAATAAATTTATCGGCAAGTATGACTATGAAATGTAAAAAGGTATTAATTAAAAATGTTTAAGATATGATTTGGGAATCAAGAATATTATTAATACAAGCATCAAGCTGGCAAGTGGGTGTAAAAGTCCAAAGACAACAAATAGAAGAGGAATAACATATGAATGAGTATACAATAAAATACTCAATATTATAGACTTTAAGACGTGCATTCCATGTATGCATGAAACAATGTATAGACTTTGAAAGCCTTTTTATCTTCGAATTATATCTCCAATTTAATTTAATGCTGATTCTATGGTTGTTATTATATACAAGGATCTTAAATGATTGAAAAATAAAAATTAATTTGTGTTTTGATAGTTTCCCTAGAAAAAATAATTATTGTTTTAGAAGTAATATAATTTAGTAAATAATATATTTTTATAATCTTTTCCCGAATTTTCTCCCAATAAAAATCATTATGGGGCATTGATACCTCTCACCTGAATTTAAAAAAAAAATAATGATGTAATGATACACAAATTTTACATTAAAATATTATATTTTACCAATTAATCTCCTCACAATTACATTTCACAATTACATTACTCCGGTGATATATATATATATATATATATATATATATAGCACCACCATTTATTTCTTTAACCTTCATCTATTTCCATGTCCAAAATTTTGAGGATAATATAAAAACATTTAAAAGAAAAGACTCTAAATACTCCTTTTTACGGAAGAATTATGATGGGTAATTGGTGTTGTTAGTTCCTCATGTCAATTTTGAGAAGTTTTAGTTTAAATACGATTTAACTTATCATTTTAAAATATTTTGATTATTTATGTTTTATCGGTAATACAGATTTATCAGGTTGATAGTACATAAATAAAGACTTAAAGTCACAAATTAAATTGAAGTCAACTCAAATTCGACTGTAATTCGTAATAATTTTCAAGTCAAACTCCATTGTCATGACTCATGACAAGGATCTCACGTAGATAGACACAACCACCAATAGAAATAAACCACTTAGGCTATATTAGGTCTGAATTATAACCTGAAAATCAAATTATGGAAATTAAATTCAACACATTGTCCTTTCATGCAAAACACGTACGTATTTGATCTAAAAGTTCCTTTCGAATGTAATTATTATATTATCATGAAAAAAGAATAAATAGATTTATAAACTCAGAAACATCTCATTATTATATTTATGCAATTATTTTCTTCAAATAAAATCGAACCAAAAATAAATAAATAAAAGTGTTTTCATCACAACTAGCTAACAAATCGTTGTTAATTTAGTTATATAAAATAAGACTAATATTACATAATTCTCAAATCGTAGAAAATTATTGCAACATCAGAACGGTCGATTTTTTAAATTGCAGCATATATTGGAATGCCGTGTAAGGCAATCCAAATTGGTCAGCAAACAGAAAATTTTGTATGATTAGAGATCTAGTGGTCTACGTAAAAATGAATATTATATGTTCACATGTGTAATTCTCTAATAAAATCACTTTTATGTGTTTACATGTGTAATTTCATTTTATGTATATAATACATCACTCTTAATTAGTACGTTTTATTATTCTATTATATGGTGGTTTAAATAGAATAAGGATTCAATAGTTAAAGTTAATTATAAGATCAAAGGGTAAAGTGAGTACATGATAGAAAATCGATAATATTATTTAATGAATTTAAAGGTTACGGTGTTAAAAGCTTGAATTTTATAGCAGTATAGGTTGGATTATTTGTATTTAATCCTGTTACGTTTAATTTTATCAAGAGTCTTTTTACTATGTGCTAATTAGATACCAAAATTTTTAGTAACTAATGAATTGAAAATTATTTATAATTCTACTATTCTTTTATAAACTTTTGAGAAATCTATAATATGTCTAACTCATATTGCTTGATAATATATTCGATAATTCAGTGGATGGCCATGAACCAATATCAAAATCTATAATAAGTATAATTTATATTACTTGATAATATATGGCTAAATTAATGATGGATATGAAACAATATTGTCAAATAAAATTATGTATGCCGTAAATTTTGAACCACAAATTCACTAGAAGGATTGCCCTCGTGTACATGACTATAACGAATTCACTAGAATTTCCCATATCTATTTATGGGACCCACATTGCACCAATTTTAACGACTTTTAACATTTAATTAAAAAAAAAGTTGTTTTGGAACAACTCAAATAAAATTGATTGAAGCTGAATTTTATAACATTAAATACGGATTTGATTTCTTGTATGATTTATATATTATTACACAAGAGCGTTATTTACCAAATATACTTAAAAGTATCAGTTGCAGATTTTGTACGTCATCAGAAAAATGTTGATTTTTATTTATGTGGACTTGTTGACTAATAAATAACTCTTGGGATTGATAAGTTCCAAAGACACGGTAAGAAATCAACATGTACTATTGAGAATATTGTGGGCTTTTTTGTACTCCATTCACATGGCTGGCATAAGCAATTGGAAAATCAATCAAAATTTAGTCATAGTTTATTATAACCTATGTTATTTTAATATATCCAGCAGGTAGATTATTTAATCTTTTTTCAATACTTAGTTAATTCTACTTTTACTTGTCTTTGAACTACAATTGAAATTAGAAATCAGATATAGAATGTAAAAAAAAAAAAAGTTTTGATAAAAAGTATAAACAAGAATTGTTTAACTCCACTGGCTAAAATTTTGGCATAAATATTTCGTCAGAATATGCTAATATATAAGAAAATGTAATACTTGTAGAGTTGAGATAAATAAGTGTAAAAAATTGTTTAAAAAAGTTTGGATGGTTAATTATTTGTATCCCTTCAATTTACAAAATTACACTTATTTTAACAAAATTTCCCTTAAATCAAATGCAAGTTAGAAATAACAAAGAAAATAAACTTTCTTGCAGTTATTAAATATTGATCAATTAATTTCGAGGAAATCAAATGAAATTTTTGTTTCACATTAACAGAAAGACCGGGAACATCATGACTTTCTAAACCATTGCCATTTTCTTAATACGTTTAAGAAATAGACTAATATTCTAATTAATTAATTAATAATTGGGTGATCAGCTAGTCTTCCCTTGTGAATGATCCTTTCGAGGACAAAATTTTCTCTTTTTTGTTTTTTTTGTATGAAACAATTAGATGAATTAATATATCAACAACATCAATCATGAGAAATTAATTAATTACAAAATTGTATAATTAACAACTATTAATGAATAAATTATTAAACTGTAGTAGGCTATTTGCACCCACCCCTCTAGAGGTATTATACAATCAAATGGCTCACGTAATGTGCCCTTAAATCTCCATTTTCACTATTTTATATTTTTTTTCCTTTCATTTCTTTTTTCGCTTATTAAATATGAAGATATAGATAGAAATGAACTCATGAAATCTTTTAACAAATAATATATAAAAGCTATTTTAAATTTACTCAAATAATTTGGCCTTGTTTGTTTATGTTTTCAAAATCAATTTTCAACTTTTTAAATCACAAAATTTAAAATAAACTTAACACACCAATTTCTCATCCAAATTTTTCTTTTTTTCAACTCAACTTTCCAATCTCCTATATAACTAACTGTCAATCATATACACAAGCTGTATATGATTGTAACACAATTATATACAACTGTTAATCATCCAAATGTGTAACACAACTTTTCACACATTTACCAATCAAATCAATCATTCACTTTATCTTTCATACTTTACAATTTTTTAATCTATATTTCTCTATTTTTTATTCACATATTCATTATATAAACTGATGGAATATTGATTTTGTATATAATCGAATGAGTTCTAAACATACAATTACAAGGTATATATACACAATAAATGATATATAAATCCCATAATTTTCTCTAAAGAATCCCTAAATATATTCTCTAAATATATTCTTTCTAAATATACTCTAACATACTCTAACACTCCCCCGCAATCTGAGCAGTGGGACCAACGCAAAGATTGGAGCGCAACTGGATAAACTTGGTAACAGGCAAGGGCTTGGTAAATATATCAGCAACCTGATCAGCAGTGGGGACATATTTAACCTGAACATCTCCGAGAGCAACTTTTTCCCGGACAAAGTGATAATCTATCTCAATGTGCTTCGTGCGAGCATGAAAAACAAGATTAAGAACAAGATAGATCGCACTGATATTATCACAAAAAATGCGAATAGGAGCGTGAAGAAAGAGACCCAGATCACGAAGGAGAAAGCGTAACCAGCAAGATTCTGCAACTGCATAAGCAATAGACCGATACTCAGATTCAGTACTAGAGCGCGAAACTGTGGCCTGCTTTTTGGCAGACCAAGATAGAAGGTTGTCACCCAAATAAACGGCGTAGCCAGTAGTAGAACGGCAACTGTCGGGACAGCCAGCCCAATCAGAGTCAGCAAAAATGGTGAGCGAGTCAAGAGAAGAGGGCTTGAGAAGCAAACCAAAATCAAGAGAACCACGAAGATAACGTAAAATTCTCTTGACCATCTGAAAATGCGTAGTGCGTGGAGCGTGCATAAACTGGCTAACCAATGTGATAGAATACGCAATGTCTGGCCTAGTGTGTGTGAGATACTGAAGGCTGCCAACAATACTGCGAAAAAGAGAGGGATCATGGAACGGTTCACCCTCAAGTGCAGATGGAGCAGACTTGGCCGATAGGGGAGAAGCTACCGGCTTGAGAGACCACATATCAAATCGCTGTAAAAGATCAGAGGCATATTTCTTCTGAGAGAGAAATAAACCAGTAGAGTCCCTCGTGGCATGAATACCAAGAAAATAATGGAGATCACCAAGGTCCTTCATAGCAAATTCCTGAGACAGACGAGATACAAAAGACGAGATAGCAGTGGAGTCATTTCCTGTCAGAATGATGTCATCAACATACAAGAGAAGTACAAGCATAACCTTTTCGGATCGATAAATAAACATCGACATATCTGCTTTGCTTGAGAGAAAGCCTAACTGTAATAAATAAGAGCCAAAGCGTTGAAACCAAGCACGAGGGGCTTGTTTCAAACCATAAAGGGCTTTCTTCAACTGACAGACATGAGATGGAAACCGAGGATGAATAAAGCCGCGAGGTTGAGACATGTAGACTGTCTCGCTGAGATCACCATGAAGAAAAGCATTCTTTACATCAAGCTGGCGAATAGACCATCGACGAGAAATAGCTATGGAGAGAACTGTGCGAATGGTAGTAGGTTTAACTACAGGACTGAAAGTCTCACCGAAGTCAATACCAACTTGCTGCTTAAACCCCTGAGCAACCAAGCGGGCCTTATACCGTTCCACAGAACCATCAGACCTGAGCTTCACACGATACACCCATTTGGAGCCAACAATATTTTGAGATGAGTTCGGGGGCACAAGGATCCAAGTGTGGTTGGCTTGAAGAGCATTAAACTCATCAGCCATGGCTTGTTGCCACTTTGGATCCTTGACTGCATGAGTATAGCACGTCGGTTCAGTGGGAATGGAAGTGGCGGTGAGAGAAGGGAGAATCTTAGGTCGACGAGTGCCATCTCTAGTGCGAGTGATCATGTGATGACGATGAAGATCAGGCAGAGAAGACGGATCATTAGGAGGTGATGGATCATGAGGAGGAGGTGAATCAATATGAGAAGATGGAGTAGGAGGAGGAGATGACTCAGTAATAGGTGACTCATGGGGAGATGTCTCAGATGGAGCAGGATTAGGCAACAAAGAATCAGAAGGAACAAGAGAAGATGGACACGGGCCAGAGGGGGATGTGATGTCAGTAGAGGGAGACGACTGAGTACAGGGAGTAGTATGATTGACAGAAGATGCTAGGTGTGGTGGAGACGAGCCTCGGTACGCAGGGTGAGGAAGGGTGACTATTGGGGATAGTGTAGTAGACGAATGATCAGTTGGATTAGAGATGAGATCAGGATATGGGAAACTAGACTCATTAAATATAACATGACGACTGATATGAATGACACCCGTAGCGGGATCGAGGCATCGATAACCCTTGTAGTCAGAGGCGTAGCCAACAAAAACACATGAAGTGGAGCGAGGAGCAAGTTTGTGAGGGGCACGATGCCCAAGGTGGGGATAACATGCACAACCAAAAACACGAAAGAGAGAGTAGTTTGGTAGACGACCAAAAAGAGTGTGGAAAGGGGATTGATGAGATAGGAGAGGAGTGGGAAGACGATTAATGAGGAAGACAGAAGTGTAAAGGGCATCGACCCAAAACGAATACGGAAGACGTGCAGTGATAAGTAAAGTACGAAGAAGTTCCGAGATATGACGGTGTTTGCGTTCAGCGAGACCATTTTGTTGAGGAGTGTAAGGACACGATAATTGAAACTGAATACCAGAGTGAGCAAATAAATCACGAAAATGAGCGTTATCAAATTCACGACCGCCATCACTACAAAAAAATTTAATACGCGTAGAAAATAAATTTTCAACCAAAGTTTTGAAGTTTAAGAAACATGAATAAACGTCAGATTTTGCACGTAAGGGATAACAATAAGTAAAACGAGAGAAATCATCAACAAAAATAACATAGTATTTAAAACCAGTTTGAGAGAAAACAGGGGATGTCCAAACATCAGAATGAATAAGTTCAAAACGAGCATAGCGTGACCTCTCAACAGGTTGAAAGGGGAGCTTATGTGAGCGTCCTAACTGACAATGTGAACAAAAAGAAATATTTTTATTACGAAATTTTAAATTTGCAGAATGACAAACTTTTTGAAAAACAGAAAGACTCGGATGACCCAGACGACGATGCCAAACATCTCCAGAGGTAGATTGAGCAACCAGAGCATGTGACGAGACTGAAGGTAAAAAAACAGACGAAGGCAGCGGATAGAGGCCACTAACTGAAGGGGATGCCAGAAGAGTCTTCCCCGTGTGTTTGTCCTTTAAAACAAAACCAGTGGCAGAAATTCAATTACACAATTATTATCTTTGCATAGTTGGCGGACAGATAAAAGATTATGTGATAACTTAGGAACATGCAAGACATTATGAAGCTTGAGGTCAGATGTATGTGTCCGAATATGCGAGGAACCGACGTGCTGTATAGGCAGGTTAGCCCCATTACCGACCAAAATTTTGTTTGAACCAAAATATGGAGTAAGGTGTGAAAGCTTACCTGTATCCGGTGTCATGTGAGCAGTGGCGCCACTATCAGGATACCAGGTGAGATCAGAGGTCTCAGCTGTAGTCAGAGCAGAGAATGACTGCGGCAAGTCTTCAGAGATATATGCGTAATTAAACCGATTTGAGCAGGTGAGAACAGCATGACCAGAACGACCACAAATTTGACAGGAAGTGAAACTGGTAGGAGTGGGCAAGAGTCCAGGTCCAGAGGAGGGGCGCGGAGCACGTGAAGATGTAGGTGCAGAGAAACTGTGAGACTGAGGATAAGGATGTCCACGACCAGTACGACCACGTCCACGACCGTGGCGAGAACCACGACCACGAAAACCACCACGAGAACCACCTGAGGTAGTAAATGAGGCTAAAAAGGCAGGAGTTGGAGGAGAACCGGATGAGATGTTACGAAGACGTTGCTCAAACTGTAGCAATTGAGCCCGGAGATCATCAAAGGAAATTATAGTAGGCTGGAGTGAGATAGTAGTGACAAAGGATTCAAATTCCGGCAGGAGACCACTAAGGGCCTGGATAACGAGGTCCATTTGAGAGACTGGAGAATTAACTGAAGCGAGATGGTCAGCGAGTGATTTAAGTTTGCTAAGATAAGCATCACAAGAAGCGTCACCCTTTTTAATGTTGGTGAATTCAGATTTGTATTGTAATTTCTTAGCGAGAGACTGTTGGCGAAAGCGACGTTCTAGAGTGAGCCACACATCACGAGCTGTATGTAAGGTATAAACTTCTTGAATAATAGATGGAGTCATGCTGGCATTCATCCATGATCGAATTGTCCGATCAGTGCGGAGCCAAGCATTATAGGACGGATTTGGTATAGGCTCACCATTAAAATTAAGTAATTGGGAATTAGGGCATGAAATAGTTCCATCAATATATCCCAAAAGATCGTGACTCCCAAGAATCAATTCGAACTGATATTTCCACATTAAATAATTTTCACTAGTTAATTTTGTACTCATAAGGGTAGGATTGAGATTGGAGGGAAAAGTAGGTGTGTGGTTCGAATTTGTACTATAGGAGGTATTTTGATAGGAGTTTAATTGTGCAGGGGTATTTTGGGTATTTGCGTAGGTAAAAGAAGACATATCATTGGGGTTGGGTTTAAAAGAAGAAATAAGAGGAAAATTAGGTTTTGGGGAAATGGGGGTGGCGGCTGCCACATGAGAGAGATAAGGGGCTATTGCTACTTCATTATAGAGATGGGGGTTGGCAGATTTATGGTGAATAGGGGCTGCTTCGGCGGCGGTAATATTGTTAAGAGGTGGTGCAGGAGCTATGTGGTGGAGTGGAATACGAGGATTAGAGGTGGCGGCGTTATGGAAGGTCGATTGTGGAGGCTGATGCACGTCGATGAAAGATGCGGTGATGGAGGATGGGAGAGGAGTAACAGCAGGTAGCTGCGCGACATGAGTTTGTGTGTTGATGATGGCGCGAAGGCTGTTAACAGCCGTGGAAAGAGATGGTGTTGAGGAGAGAAGATGTGCTACATCTTGAGGAGAGAAATTTAGTGGTGGAGAGATGAGATGGTGAATAACATTGACTATGTGAGAGAGGCTTTGAGGTGGCGCCGCTAGTTCAAGGGCGGGAGAGGTCGAAGATAGGTTGGAGATGAGAGTAGAGAGGGAGGGAAGAAGAGAGGAAGAATGAACAGTGGTGGTCTCGGGTGGAACCGTGACAGCGGTACCATCGACGGTGGTGGACAGAGGAGGCACGGTGGCGGCGAAAGGTGTCGTGAGGGCGGTGGAAAAAGACACAGGAGGAGAGGATTCCCGGGTGCTTGATACCATGATGGAATATTGATTTTGTATATAATCGAATGAGTTCTAAACATACAATTACAAGGTATATATACACAATAAATGATATATAAATCCCATGATTTTCTCTAAAGAATCCCTAAATATATTCTCTAAATATATTCTTTCTAAATATACTCTAACATACTCTAACATAAACAATTAAAACAATTATTTTATACATCATCCATCAACCTATCACTATTGATTTGACATATTTCACAACTTTCAACCTAATTTTAAAAACATAAATAAACAACTATCATTTTCACACGAATTTCCATAGTACACAGTTCCCGATAAAATTTCAAATTTTCATCTCAAAAACATAAACAAACAGAGCCTAAGTTTTCAATTTCCTTTTGTGGTTCTTGAATTATAATTTTTAATATTTCATTCAATTTTTTAATTAAATTACTAGTCTTTTTTCCTAAATCAGCAAAATTTAGATTTGTATCATTGCCTTTTGCCAAAATAAATAACTTCGGAGTAGATGGCTCAATTAAAAATTGCAGAGGTTCTACATTTTATTGATAATGTAGGTGTTTCAATTTACTATCTTTTTAGATATAGATATTTTAAATTATAACTTTTCCGTGCGAATGTTTAGATTTCCTTATATAATTATTTTATTTCATAAAAGAAGATGAAACAACATAATGGGAGCTTTGAAATCAAAATAAACTTACTTTTTCAATTTTAAATTTGTGTTTATTAATAAGCAATAATACAAATCTAAAAAAAATATAAAATTTTATTATTTACAGACAAATAAAACACTAATAGCCAATTAAATAGTTGCTTGTAATTGTAAAAGATGTCATTCAGGAACCACGCAAAAGAAATTAAAAACCTAGATACTTAAGTTTATCTAAAATAAGTTTAGTATTGGTTTTATTAGAGCATTTTTAAATAAAAATAATTTCCCAGATATATTTTTAATGAATAAAATTCAGGAGCTTACTTATTATTTCATAGTTTTTTTTATATAAGTAAAGGAAAAGGAAAGAAATAGTAGTACATAAAACAGTAAACATATGTATTATAGTGTGGATGTCAAATTTTAATACATGCAAAGAAATCCTTACCAAAATGCAAGACCTCGAGAAAGGTCGAAACAAAAACCAAACATACCTTTTAGTGGAATTTACCGTAAATCATTTGTGTTATATCTTATTATGTACTATATATATGTATAAGCACGTTTGATGTGTGTGCTTAATTGTTAAAACTCACGAAATCATGGAAGAAGAAAGCTTTGTACTGCATGAAAATATTGATTGTATATTGGAGAGTAAAAACATAATGAATGAAAATACAAAAGAGAGCCGAATATATAAACCTTAAACCAACAGCTATAATAACCGCCTATAACAACCCAAGGGTATATGGGTAATTTAGCAATAATTCTAATACTCCCCCTCAAGTTTGGCTTTGGAAAATATCAATCAAACCAAACTTGGATAACAAATGACAAAGTTGATCTCTACCCAAACTCTTGGTTAAAAGGTCTGCCGGTTGATCACTGCTGCGAACATACTTGGTTTCAACTACTCCCTTCAAAATGAAGTCCCTTATCATATGACAATCGACCTCGATATGCTTTGTTCTTTCGTGAAAAATGGGGTTCGAAGCAATACTCAATGCACTCTTGCTGTCACTAGTCATTTGAATTGGTCCATGTAGTTGTATCCCCAAGTCTTTAAGTATACCAATGATCCAAATAACCTCACAAGCTGCGGTGGCAATCGACATATACTCAGCTGCACACGATGATCTTGATATAGTTAGTTGTTTTTTAGTCTTCCATGATATCAATGAATTGCCTAATGTGATAAAGAAACCTGATAAGGACTTCCTGGTCATTAAACATGATGCCCAGTCAGCATCACAGTATGTCACTAGTTCAATCTTGCTATGTGCTGGCATAAAAATTCCAAGGCCTGCTGTACCTTTCAAATATCTCAAAACTCTTAGAGCTGCTTGTTTGTGTGACTCTTTTGGCTTGTGGATAAACTGTGATAGAAGATGCACAGAGTAACTGATATCCGGTCTTGTCATACCTAAATATATTAACTTGCCAATCATTCTTTGGTACTCAGTTACATCTTCAAGAAGAGGGTCTGCTACTTCAGGTTTCACCTCCATATCATAGTCTGCACTTGTAAGCTTAAAGTTCTGCTCCATAGGTGTATCAGCAGGTTTGTAGCCTGTCATCCCTGCATCTTTCAAAAGGTCCAGAATGTACTTCCTTTGGTTAAGACATATTCCCTTGTTGTTCCTTGCAATCTCTATCCCCAGGAAGTATCTCAATTCTCCTAGGTCCTTAATGTGAAAAGTCTTCTGGAGATATATCTTCAGCTCCTCAATCATTTGAGAGTTGCTACCTGTAATAATTATGTCATCTACATAGAGAAGTAAGATCACAATATCAGACCCTTGATGCTTAAAAGGGAATAGTATTGTTTTGATTGAATATAACCAGCTTGAAATAATGCCTCAGAAAATTTCGCATTCCATTATCTGGATGCTTGTTTCAAACCATAGAGTGATTTGAGCAACCTGCAAGCCTGTGGTCTTTTGTTTTTGGACTTCCCCTGATTGCCAAATCCCTCATGAATGGTCATGTAAACCTCTTCATCCAAGTCACCTTGTCACAAAGCATTAGTTACATCTAATTGTGATAGTGGCCATTTGTATATAGATGCCAAAGCTAAGACAGTTCTAATGGTTACAATTTTAACAAGACTAAATGTTTCATGATAATCAAGTCCTTCTTTTTGTGTGTAACCTTTAACTACTAATCTTGCTTTGAATCTATCAATAGTGCCATTAGAATGTAATTTAACTTTATATACCCATTTACAACCAATGGGTTGTTTCCCAGGAGGAAGGTCTACAATAGTCCAAGTGTTGTTAAGTTGTAGAGCCTGAATTTCAGCATCCATGGTAGCCTTCCATCTATTGTCTTGAACTGCTTCATCATATTTTTTTGGCTCAGTGTGTGTAGCTAAAGAACATATCAGATTCTGATAGTCAGACAAATGAGAGTAATGAATGTTATTGGACAAAGGATGCTAAATAGAAGGATTGGACATAGTAGGACAAATGTAGTTTTTGGACCACACAGGCTGTTGTGTGATCATATTGGATCTTCTGGGCTCAAGAGCTATACTGTCTGGATTAAGTTCTGGAACAGTATCATTTTGAGCAGAAGTATGTTGTTCTGGCTGTTGTAATGAAGGGTTAGAAGTGACATAAGGAAGAACTAAATCATCATAGAAAGCTTGAGAATCAGGCATTAAAAAAGAGTCAGAAGAAGTAGATGAAAGAACAGCAAAAGGGAAAATTTGTTCATAGAAAATCACATCTCTTGAAATGAAGAAAGAATTAGTATGCATATCAAGAAGTTTGTATCCCTTTTGAGTGGTGGAATAGCCCAAGAAAATACAACTTCTAGATTTAGGAGCAAATTTATCTGTGCTAGGAATAACCTTAGCATAACAAAGACACCCAAAAACCCTAAGGTGTGCTATGGCAGGTGGCTTATTAAAAAGAACATCAAAAGGTGTTTTTCCTTCTAATAATTTTGTTGGTGTTCTATTAATGAGGTAAATGGAAGCTTGGACACATTCTCCCCAAAAATGTTGAGGTGTATGTGACTGAAACATGAGATCCCTAGCAACATCCAATATGTATCTATACTTTCTTTCAACAAGACCGTCTGTTGTGGTGTATATGCAACAGAACTTTGGTGAATAACACCTAAAGATGTGAAGAAACTACTACAAGAACTCTTAAAAAAATCTCAAGCTCTATCCGATCTAACAATCTGTATGTTAGAATTGAATTGGTTTTTAACATATGCAAAGAAAGTTTTAATGATATCAAGAACATCAGATTTTAACTTCATCAGAAAACCCCATGTGGCTCTAGAGTAGTCATCCACAATGGTTAAGAAGTACCTTTCATGAGAGTGTGTGGCAGTTTTATAAGGACCCCAGATGTCCATGTGTATGAGTTCAAAAGGTTTTTATGTGCTGTGGGAGCTAGTGGGAAAAGGGAATCTAGAATGTTTTGCCATAGGACAAACATCACAAATTAATTGGTCTCCTTTGAGAGTACTGCCAACATGTGGTAACATTTTTAGCCTAGGATAAGAAGCATGACCCATTCTTAAGTGCCAAAGATTTAAATTTCCATAAATAGAACAACTAACAGGAGAAAAATTTATTGAATTATTATTCAAGCTAGTTGTGCCATCAATGTTATTACAATGTTTAGAAACAAAATCGGTGCTAAGAATATGATCATTGCAGAAAAGAGAATTAGACAATCTATCCAAAGTAGTATATTCAGAGGGATGTTGTAGGAGATAGAGTCCATTTTTAGCTTTACCAATCCCCCTTATCTTGCCATCCCATAGGTCCTGAAAGAGACAAAAATAAGGATAGAAAGTGACAAGACAATGATTCTCTTGAGTCAGTTTGGATATAGATAGAAGATTATACTGAAAGTTTGGTATATATAAAACATTATTAAGAGCCATATTATTGAAAAGTTTGATAGTTCCTATCTTAGATACTTCAGATAGGTGTCCAGTAGGTAATCTGACAGTGGTGTGTGCAGGTGTGTTTTGAGCATTGTGTTCAAAGAAATCAGGATTACATGACATGTGGTGATTAGCACCACTGTCAATTATCCAATCAGTCTTTGACACATGACTCATAAGGGCATAAACAAAGTCAAAAGTACCAGACTGAGATGCATTAGCATGATGTTGTCCAGTGGCTGCAGAATTATCTGATTGAATGAGATTGATGAGTTGCTGGTATTGTTGGGGGGTGAACATGGCTGGTTGAGGGAACATGGCCGGCTGATTAAGCATGGATTGCTGAATAGGGCCACCAGAATCAGTATTAGATTGTTGAAAACAATGTTGAGATGAAGGTTTTAGAGCTTGATCAGAATTGATTTGTCCAGTGGCGTTGTAGGGTATTTGGGAGGCTTGATTTGAATTGTAAGATCTTCCTCATCCCCTAGTGCCTGATCTTCCTCTCCCTCTCCCTCTGTTGGTTGGATATCCTACAATTTTGAAGCATAATTCTTTTGAGTGGCCTGGTATATTGCAATGTTCACATATCACTCCATTTTCTTGTTGTCTTGAGTAGTAGATGAGTATAAACTGATGGGAGATTCAGTTGTGTTCTCAAACACAGGATTGCTGATAGCTCTTTGAGACTCTTCATTGCATACCATTGAGTATGCTTGTTTATGTGAAGGGGCCAGAGACATCATAAGAATGTGGGATCTCAAAGCAGCATAGGAATCATTTAATCCAATCAAAAATTGCATCAGTTTGTGCTCGTGGGCATATTCTGCAAAATTTCTTGATGCGGTGCAGGTGCAGCTAGGAAGATTCAACAAAGAATCGTATTCTTCCCACATATGTCTGAGTTTGGAGTAGTAAGATGTAACAGGACTTGTCCCTTGAGTATGGGAATTTATGTCTCGAAAGAGGGCAAAGATTCGTGCCCTATTTGTTTTACTAAACTGTTCTTGTAAATCATTCCATGCATCTGCTGCGGTTTCTCAATAAACCAACCCATTATAGATTTCTCTACTAACACATTTCAAGATCCAAGATAAAACTAAAGAGTTGCATTTCTCCCATTGCATTAATTTGGACGAATCTTCATCAGGTCTTTTAGTTCATGACATGTGATGAAGCCAATCTTACTCTTTGAATTTATGGCTAATTTCATAGCCTTGCACCAAATAGAATAATTTTCAGAACCTTTTAGTTCATGCGGGACTAAATGCAAACTCGGAACATCCGAAGGATGAACATATAGGGGATCATTGATATCTATGATAGCGGAAGATAAAGTGGATTTGGTTTTCTCAGATTCAACACTACTGGAAGCCATTATAGCAGCGAAAAAAGGAATAAACCAGATCGTGTTTTCGGAATCAAGATTAGAAGAGAAAAAAAGAGGAAAGAACCAGATGATGATGTCCAAGAAAGATATCACCTGAAACTTCCAGAATCAAAGAACGAACGTGAAGATGATGGTCGATTCGGAATGCGGATTAACATTTCTAGGAGCAAAGAGCGTGGCTCGTGATACCATGTTAAAACTCACGAAATCATGGAAGAAGAAAGCTTTGTATTGCATGAAAATATTGATTGTATATTGGAGAGTAAAAACATAATGAATGAAAATACAAAAGAGAGCCGAATATATAAACCCTAAACCAACAACAATAATAACCGCCTATAACAACCCATGGGTATATGGGTAATTTAGCAATAATTTTAATATTAATTAATTAGAAAATAGGATAATATCTTTATTACAATTTAATATGAGATATAGTAATTTATAAGTAACTAAAATGATTATAGAGAGAAAAAGAAAAAATGTTGATAGAGAAAGATGAGAAAATTTGAGAGATGGGAGAGAAAAGACATAAAAACTTGATTAAAGACAATAAAAGAGAATAGAGAAAAATACAAAAGCAACTTTGCCACTAAGTTGAATGTCATACCAAAAGCAGCTAATGTTTTAAACATTTATATGTTAAAAGTCTATCATATTCCTCAAATAGTAATTAAAACCCAAATTTAGAAAAATTATTATACTAAAGTTCAAATTCAATTAAGTTGGTGGCTTTGTGTTTGGATTAGATTAGACCAGTAATCCAGACCATCACACTTCGAACAACCACCTAATCGACCACTTTGCACAATCATTATGTGCACCCATTAATAGTCCACAACACACACTATTTCGATCCGCCATGACCAACGCTTTGCACTGATCGGTCTATCAAAAGTTTGATATTTAGATTTGTGAAAAAATCCTAAAACGATTCTAATTTTAGTTTTATATTTTTCGGGATTTTAGAAAACGTCCAAATATTTCATACTATTTGCAACATTAGTCATTTTTATAATAATGTTAGTCACATTAATTATTTTTATTATTATTATTTGCATTTTGCCCCTTTAATTAAATATTATTCCGATGACTAAATTTACAATTATCCTAGATTTGCTAACATTTGAGATTCAAATTTTATCTTTTTGGCTTTTTAAATTTTTTTCTTTCAACTCAAAAAATACGAGCCATTCATTATATGAACTTAGATCCAATGGTAAGTATACTTTCCAATGATATATGCCTATAAAATTAAGTATCAGATTTAACTGTTAATAAGTAAATTGTGCAACAGGCATTTTGAAAAATATTTATAGGAGTTAATAGTTTGGGACTGTATGCAGACTTTTAACATTTTAGGAGTCAATTTTGGAAAAATCTATCTTGGTCCGGGACCGTTGGTCCTGGCCAAGATAGGCAACAAATTTTTTATGGGGTGGGTGGTTTTATCCACCACCCCAAGTATATACCACCCACCCAAAATGTAAATATGTGGTTAAAACTGAATTAGGACCAACGGTCCCGGTCCAGGATAGAATCACCCGTCAATTTTAGGCTATTTCATTAATAGCTGGATTTTTTTAGCACTTTTAAGATAACTCATTGATTTTTTTTGCAATTAGACCTATAGTTTATATCAAATATTGTTGTGTAAAAATATTTCATTCAACATAATATAACATGGTTAAAAGAGACTAGTCAAAATGCACATTAGAAAAAGACCATAGCCAAAATGAATTTGTGCAAAATTGTCCCACATAAGTTTGAAAAAAAGGACAAAGAGAGAGAGAAGTGTAGAAAGAGGAAAAGTATTTGATCACTAACCATATTCCTTCATCCCCATTTTTTCCTTTAATTTGTTTCTACTTTCTACTCCATCAACATCCAAATCCAAATTACACCCTTTTTTCTCAATTCAATTTTACTTCATTTTTATTGCCAAAAAATATAAAAATTTTACTTCATTTTCCCCCAAATGTTATTCAACTTTTACCCCACTACAAATACAATACTCAATATTACAAACCTCTTTCTAATTGATTCTTCAAAATGAAACTCAAATTTCTCAATTTCATCTTATTCCTCACATTTCTCCCATATTGCACATCAACAACCTACTGCAACCACACATGCGGCGGCCGGAGCTTTAACTACCCCTTCGGCTTCTCCTCCGGCTGCCCTATCCACCTCAATTGCACCTCCAACGCCACCATTCTCGCCGCCGATTTCCCGATCCAGTCCATCTCCGGTGACACCATCTTACTCAACCTCCCCGCCATGTGCGGCCGCCCCGTCGAAACCCTCCGCCGTCTCTTCACCGACAACTACGCCCCCACGTCCCACAACGCCATCCTTCTCCAGAACTGCACACAGCAGCGCGGCGGGTGCTTTATCCCGACGACGATGGTGCAGACCCACTTCGAGCTGCTCGATTGTGGTAGGTCGAACAACGATAGTATCAGCTGCTACTCGGAGACGAACAATACGAGGCCGTTTATCGATTACCGGAACCTGACGATGAGCGGCTGCCGGTCGCTGTTCTCGGCGATATCTATGGAGTCTTTTGTGAATAGTTCATCGGTTTCGTTGGATGTTCAGATTGTGAGATTGGGTTGGTGGATGAACGGGGAATGTAGGTGCTCCGAGCATGCGAGGTGTGTGACTGTTTCGCCGCCGGTTGAGAGAAATTCGCCGGGGTATCGGTGTGAGTGCGGCGAGGGGTTCACCGGCGATGGGTTTCGCGACGGAATGGGCTGCCGGAGAGGTACGATATTGATCCCCTTTTCTCTTTTGTAATTTTGCTTTTAAGTTAATTTTTTATTTATTTTTTTAGTATGCTTTTGTTTTTTTTCATTTTTGACCAATCAACTTTTAGGTGTTTAGCACTCACAATTTTACAAATGGACATGATGTATTGATGACCCATTTTTCCTTTTTCAAAGTTTTTTTTTTTAAATAAATTCCTATAAAAGAATGTTTTGTTAAACAAATTTGAATTTTTTTACTTATATCATATAAGGAGCGTTGATAACCCATTTCAAGTGAACTTTTTGGTGTTGAAAGTTCATTTGTAAATTATTTTACTTAATTTGATGATTAAAAAGAAATGTATATTTGGACATTTTAAAAAATTCATTTTAAAAAGTGTATATTAATAACTTTTAACCCCTTGCACTTCCACAAGCCTTTTTCAACTTGTTACTAGAGAAGTTCACAAAATATTGTCATAGTTTTTCTCAGAAAGTTTGGATATTTTTATAGTAACTTTAGAAAAATATAATTTAGACAAGATTAATAGTTCTCGAGTATAATTTAGAAGCTGAATAATACACTTAAATTTAATCCTATCGATTTAAGGCTAGAATTTCCCGTTATATTGCGTGTGGTAATTTTAATCTAATATTGGATGAGAAAATTATGAAGCAAGGGAAGGTGGGTGCCGCCTTGGCGACCACTAATTGTATCTTAATCATATAAAATTATAGTTGTCTCATAAGTCATCATAACATATGATATAATATTTAATAATGTTTATTTTGTAACTAAAATAAAAAATTATTTTATTTAATTAGAAAAGTAGACGTGACTTATAGACCGAAAGAACGGTTAGTAATGGTCCGCATTACGAATATAAATTTGTATACTATAAAAAGATTTAGATGGCTTTCATGATTCCATCATAATGGTCAAACTAATTTAGGGATGTCAATGAATTGAGTTGAATTAAATGATTCATTCAAATTTATATGATTTATAATCAAATTTTAAACTTTGTGTGTGTGAGTTTGTTTAAATGTTAAACAAGTCGAACTCAAACAAATTTTAATTAAACTGCATATGATTTGAGGTCGAGTAGATTGAGTTTTACATATTTTTACTATTTTTTACTAATCCAGAGATGGATATAAATCGAGTTTTAAAACTTATTTAATTTAAAAAGTTGTTCAAACTAGTTTGATAAATTAATGAACGGAGTTTAAACAATTTTTCACTGATAAATTTTAAGACTAAGTATAAAATAATCTACATCTTTCACCCAAACTGTAATCCACCACTACCTGTAATGGGCCAAAATCTTGTTCCATCATTTTGTTGTGGAAAATTATGAAATGTCCATCATTTGGTCAGATTAAAGATTTAAATAATATAAAATATAATAAAATAAAAGTCCAACAGGGTGGTTCACCTAATGATGTTAGGAATAGTAGGGACTGTACGGATATTTTATTTGCTCTTACGTTAGAAGGTACCATTTTGGTCTTAAACAATTGTTTCATTAATTCAAGTGCAACAAGTAGAGAAAATTATTGGGTTATTCTAAGGAGTAATTAATTCGTATATGACAAATTTGATTTTGTGAATTCTAAAGACTAACCTTCTTTTGATAATCAACTCTATTTATTTAAAATTCAATCCTGAAATAGATCATTTGTTTTACTACAACAGAATCTTTACTATGCAATCCATCCAAGTACTTATCAGGCCGTTGTGGAGGAACTACAAGAGTTGGTGTCTTAATAGGAGGTAATAATCACTTCATTTTTCTTTCCCAGGATTCAATATGTTTCTGCTATAACATGTCTTAAAGCCTGTCAAAAATCATCAAATCTCGAGACGTGTTTTATGTAAGTTGAACGTAATTCAAGAATAAACCGTCCTCGAGTCCTAAATGAGCAAATACATAACATTCGATTCACAAGGACTTTACTGGCTGCAAATGCAACTGCATATAGTAAAGTGATCATCAGTACTAACTACTAAGTAACTAAAATTGAGAAAAAATCAAAAGTAGATAATGTTTTACCCATCCATGAAACATACCTCAAATAAGTCGTGTTAGGAATATGATGCCAATGAATAATCATACGAAAAAAAAAGAACAAAAAAACACACGAATTGTTTACCCAGTTCGTCAAAAGAATTTTGACTAAGTCTGAGGCGCTGCCAAACCAGGATTTTTCACTATATGTTTCAAATAATGTTACAATGAGAGAATAGGGCTATTTATACAACATACGTAACCTAATATGAAAAGGATTACGTAAATGACTAAAATACCCTCAAAACTGTTGCCCTGTTTACAGTTCTTCAGGCTCCATAACTCATCCATAACAATTGTGATTGTATATATCCCTATCAGGTGTAGCTGCAGGTGCAACATTAATGGTGAGCATAGGCCTCGTTTTCTGTTTCATCCGTAAACGAACCAAACTCAGAAGCCGAAGCAAACGAAGCCGCCAGCTATGCCAAACAACAGGTATAACCATCCCTGTCTATCCCCACAAAGACATGGAAAAAGCAACCGATTTCTTCTCCGAAAAACGATGCCTAGGGACAGGCGCGTACGGCACAGTATACGCCGGCAAATTACACAACGACGAATGGGTCGCCATCAAAAGAATCAGACACAGAGACGCGGACAGCATCGAACAAGTCATAAACGAGATCAAACTCCTGTCTTCTGTCAGCCACCCCAACCTCGTACGCCTCCTAGGTTGCTCCATACAAAACGAAGAACAAATTCTCGTCTATGAGTTCATGCCAAACGGGACCTTATCCCAACACCTCCGGCGAGAGAAAGGAAGTGGGCTCCCTTGGCCGGTCCGGTTAACCATCGCCTCAGAAACGGCTCAGGCCATTTCGTATCTTCATAACGCAATGCACCCTCCTATTTACCATAGAGACATAAAATCGACTAACATATTGTTGGATTACAATTACAAATCCAAAGTAGCGGATTTTGGCTTGTCGAGATTGGGTTTGGTCGAATCGTCACATATATCAACGGCCCCACAGGGTACGCCAGGGTACCTCGACCCTCAGTATCATCAGCATTTCCATTTATCCGATAAAAGCGACGTTTACAGCTTCGGGGTTGTTCTGATCGAGATCATAACAGCAATGAGAGTGGTGGATTTCGCTCGACCTCAGAACGAAGTGAATTTGGCTAATCTAGCCGTTGATAGGATCGGTAGGGGCTGTTTGGATGAGATTGTAGACCCGTTTATAAAACCAAACGGGGATGATTGGACGGTTACGTCTTTGAACAAGGTGGCTGAGCTGGCATTCAGGTGTTTGGCTTTTCACAGGGATATGAGGCCGTCGATGATGGAAGTTGCTATTGAATTGGAACAGATTAGGCTAAGTAAATGGACTGATTCGGATAATACGATTCTCAGGTCTCCGTCTGTTTCGTCTTCGTCAGATATAAGTGAGAAACCATTGAAAAAGAAGAAACTAGACAGTGTACTAAGTAGCAATGATTCGATAGACACTGTGACGGATTTTTCGCCGGACTCGTGGAAAAGTGATGAGAGCACACCATCGTCAAACAGTTTGGTGAATCATGTTGGTGTAAGGTAAAACTGAGATATTATTTTTCTTACAGATATTGAAATTATATGTGTTGTGTTAATAATAGCATAAAAATGACTTTTGTAAGTAGTTTTTGACTGCATTTCATCATACTGTTTGTACGCTATAGAAGTTTTAGATGTTGCCTTTGGAACAATGTAAATGAATAAGTATTGTGTAGTATTATCAATGTGATATAAATACAAGAGAAGAAAATGTGTTTAAAATTTAAAGTGATTCGTTATATATATTAACAATGAATATTGTAATAACAAATTAAAATAATTTTAGAATTCTTTTTACTCTTTTGACAGGAAATTTTTACAAAAATGGGAGAGTAATCACGTATCTGAATGGACCAATTGTTATTTTTGTCACATAACGATGACAAGAAATCCTAATTGTCACAATCTTCTTGGAACGGCCATAGCACAGTCATATAGGCCCAAATTATAATGCTTATAATACTGATTCAAAGTGTTCAGTTCAATTCAATAAAACACATTTTTTTTAAATGATTCAATTAATTTTATCATATACATGTATCAATAAACATGAACACACAATTTCTCCTTTCAAAATTTCAAGAATATTTTCATCAGAAAATCTTAAATAAGATATGAAAAGGTGAAATAATTGTTAAGAGTAAATAAAGTCATATCATTATTTTAAGATAAAATACTTCTTGTATGTTCTTGTTCTCAGTCAAACCAAAATTTTATTAATGTATTGCTTAATTACCTTTAAACTTGTATTAATTTTTCAGGAAAGTAATTTAATTTAAAACCCACTAGCAAATTATGTCACATATACAAAGGTCAGATTGGGAGATAAGTAATGAACCTTGCCGACTGCCTATAAACAATACACAAACTCAAAGACCAAATACTAATCAATCTAAAATAGTATCATAATTAATAGTCCTTGTCTATTAAATTCAAGCTTCTATTCTCCTGTTGCCAATGATAAATATATTTTATTTTTTGATGATTTATATAATTGGTCTTTGATTATCTTTTGTTTTAATATAAAAGATCATTTGACTTAAACTTTTAGCTACAATATATTTCACAAATATATAAAAACTAATCATTTTAGGTTTCGATTTTTTTTTTTTTTTTTTGGAATTTTGACAAAAAAATTCAAAAGTTTTGGTCAAAAATCGAAAAGGTATTATCCAAAATCATATCGAAAGTTCGATTTCACTAATGAGTATTACAGGTTGTGAATAAGCTAGCTAATGATATAATTAAACTTCATCCAAAGTATAATGAAATGAAAGTATACCATAAACCCCAATGCGTAAATTAGTACAAGCCATTTTTTTATGTAAGTAATTACAAATACATACATACCTACCTACAAACATATCTACACACATAATTCTAAAATGATTTTAGCTATTAATACATATTTCCTTTTAAGATTTGTAGGATTGCATTGGAGCAGATGATGGAACACAAGTGAAGGCTCGACTACCGTGAGGAAAAATGATATCATATATTGGATGTAAAAGTTATGCCTCTCAAAATATTCTTGCAGTTGTAGATTTTAATGTGTTTTATGTTTGTTCAGGCCGGACAACGGGATTTTTATTTTAAGAAGTTATTCATAGATCGGAGCTTAGCTTTCCTATTTCAAGAAGAAAAAATAAAACGTTATCTGGTTGATGCAGGATACTGGCATATACCCAATATGGGTTTATACAAGTGTGAGAATATAAGATATCACCTTGATGATTTTCATCGAGCTATGACTGGGTCACTACGTGCACCAAAAAAAATATTGAGCAAAATTTATATTTCTATCATTCTTCGTGTAGAAATTATTTTGAAAGAACTTTTCGTGTTTCGACGCACGATAAACACTTTGACCAACATGCCCTGCTTCGATATAGACGTTCAAATAAGATCGTACTAGCGAAAATGGTTATTCACAATAGTATAAGGGACAATTCTGAACGTTTAGTTGGAACTTCTAGTAGAGTTATTGAAATAAAAGATTAAATTATTCCTAATAACGTTTATTGGATGTAAGCATGTGATTCAAATGCTATGGACATTCAAGATGTGGATAAATTATTTCATTGATAGGATTTGAAGAAGTGTATTTTTCTTTTCGTTGAAGATGCCTACGTTTAATATTTCATAATTTTTTTGTTTATTATCGTTTTGGTTTTATATTAAATACAATATATTTGTTGTGCATAGTAAACATGTCGATTTAATAGTAAAATAGATGAAAGTGTGCTAACATTTGACAAAAAGAATGTATTGTGAGATAAATCTTAGTAAAACATTGACAATGTAAAAAAAACATCAATTCTTTGTATAAGAAATACTGGAATTATTTTTGGAAGGGATGACAATCATAATATCAATTACAAGTACATTATTTTTATTTGTCTTACTTTTTGCCAAATATATACATAATAATTAAAAATTTATAAGTAAAAGAATTATATAGAATACAAACGTGATCAAATAATATTTCACATCAACACAAGAATAACATTTGTTTGGCAAAAATATGTGGAAAAGTAGTTATTTACATGATCGTAATGATAGTATGTCTATTTTTACCATTTGACAATATAAGAGCTTATTAATTATTATATCAAATACTCAAATAATATCTTATCAATATAAGGCTCTTATTTTATCAATCATCTATTTACACCCTTTTATTTTTCAATTTTAGATATGAAATACATCTGGGCTCGTAATTCTTTTACCAATTCTTCATCTTTACTCAAACTTACACATTTCAATAATATTTTGAATTACTTCTAGAGTGAAGAATGAGCACTATAATCTTTTTCGAATTTCTACAAATATTCCACAGTTGGTGAGTTTTAAACATTATTTATTCTTAGATAAGTTCTTGTTCTATTGAATATTAGAATTTTTCTGTTTGCGTGAAGTTCATATTAAGAGTTGAGTTAATTAATTTGTCACAAACAAAATTATTCTCCATATTACACATGGCCCAACAACTAAGATATATTCAATATTTCGATCAACAACCACTTCATTTCTTTAGTTTATATAATCTATACAAGATTAGATGGATATATTTATAAAACCATTACAATATCAGTAACATAATTTCTTATATATCCTGTGAAGTGTGAACAAGATAATCAAGCAAATATTTCTTGTATTTTTGTATATATATATAAGGACAAATTGGTGTATTATTTCCCATGCAAAGGACAGTCCAACTACTAATTTGTACTAAAACCCTACTTATAATAATATATCCAAAATCCACATAAACATTAAAAAGTATTTTTTATACATAATTACGTATAAACGTAATGAAAAGTCCAAAATAGGGTTTGGCCAATCATGTACATAATTAGCAATTACTAGATTATTATAAGAATAAAATCCACTTAGAATAAAAGAATGTACTTCATGGCTGCTGACCGGCACCCCTATTATTAAATCCCCATCGAACTTAATAATATGAACAGTTCAATAATATTATACCAATAATATAATATAAACAAAATTGCAACAAGGACAACTAACTTATATTCATCTCTTAATCAACAAATTGACCACTTTTTTAATATAATTTTGACCACTTCACTTGTGTAACTATTACAAACATTATAATTAAATGTATTAATTAACATAATTTTATATTCATTGCTCAGTACATATTTTGTTAAGTTAATTCTGTATTTTTTTTAACAATTAATTTCTTGTCGTGTCCAAGTACAACAAGACAAGAGGCAGGGTTTTTATTTATTTACTGGGATGTTTAATTTAAAAGTTGAATGCAAACATTTCATTAAAACAATGTACGAACTACTATTTTGTACTGAACCCAATTTTTATCATCTGTATTTTTTAAGTCCATAGTCCAGATAGGGGGAAATTTTAAATTTGGTCCTTTATATTATGAGTAGTTATAGTTGTACATTATTATTTTTTTCAATTTATAATTAATAATATTAGCAAAATCTTCAAATTTTCCTCCAAATTTAGATGTAAAATCCCAATTTTTTTTAATATTTTCATTCTGAATGACCAATTGCCACTTCAACGATTAAACTTGCCAAATATTGAAATAGAAAGGACTTAATTGCTAGTTAAAAAATAATGTACTAATATTGTCAACCGCCCTAACATACAGGACCAAATTGATAATTTTCATTCCAGAATTTTTTTTATAGCACTCCTAAATTAGATATGTTTACAGATTGATTAACCCACCGAACTCGGTTCAAATCAAAATTAGTTGGAGCCTTTTCCTGTTTGAATTTTGATGTCGATTTTTATTTTTTGAAAAAACTGGTTTCAATTTTGATTTTTTGAACTCGATTACTGAACCCAACCAAGAAATCTCTAATGAGCTTAAATATATAATCTTATATTTATAAGGCCAAAAAGATAATTATCAAACCTTAAAGATTGAAAGAAAAAATAACATTGACACTAAAGCCACAATTGATAGGAAACTCTAGTCCATAAAAAGATATATTAGTATTTCATAAAAAAACTCTTAAAATTTTAGATAATTTTAAAGAAATTTTCAAAAAAAGTTATTATTTATAATTTGATAGCTCACGCCATCGGTTTAAAAGATTTTTTCGGTTATCTTTCATGACCAAAAGTCAAACTAATCATGCAAAATAACCTAATTTCAAATTTCTTACGTATGTTTGAATTTTAATTTGATATATATATATATATATATATATATATTAATCAGTTGAACTCAAATGAACATTTAAGAATCAATCTAGAATTTGATGAACCTTAAACCTAAGTAGTACAGTTCAGCACAAAATCTTAATCTATATACATAATTAGTAATTTGAATACATTATATTACGGCCCTAATCCCCCTTAATAGAACAATTTACAACCTGGCACCCCCATTATTAAACCCTCTACCAAACTATCTGTCTATGCTCTAACAAAAACAATATAAACGATTTATATATTAAACTATTAAATTCTTGACCCTACCCGAAAATCAGTGGGTCCCCATTTCCACCTGCCCGACACTGCCCACTCTTTCCTCCCGGACTCAAAATTCCACCACCACTCTAGAAGCTAGCCCGTCTTAACGACGTTAAAGTAACGGAGCATCCTAACGGCGACGCAGCCACCTCAATATCAAACGAATCGTAACGGCGGAAAATCTCGATCACCAGCAACCTCGAAGCCAACACAACAAAATCCTTCCCAGCACACTGCTTGTTGTTAACGGTAGCGTTACCGTTTTCTGGTCCGTTAGACCACACCACATGCTTCAAAAGCTTCTCTCCTTCTTCTCCGACGAATCTATCAGGTACAAACTCCTCGGCCCGGTCGAATATCCGGCGGTCCTTGGTCGCAAATGGCTGAAACCCGTACAGCATTTCCCCTTCCTTGATCTCAAACGCGTGGTCGTGGGATTCGATTACAAAATCCCGTTTCGCTTTACCGTACTGCGACGAGACCGGCGGCTCGATACGCAGCGACTCGTACACGACGGATTTCATCAGTGGCATATTTTCCATAGCCGCCATGGTGATCTTCCCGCCGTTGGATTTGATGGCGGATCGGATTTCGTGTGCGAGATCGGCGTGGACCTTGGCTCCTGCCCGTCCGATCCACTTGATCATGTTCGGGAAGAAGATTTTCATGCCTCCGAAAGAATTGAAGCATGTCGCGAATAAGAGGTTATGGCAGGCCTCATCGCGAGATATGCCGAGCTTTTCAGCTTGATCGAGAACTGGGGACGAGTTTTGGTAGAAGAAATCGTACAATCTTTGATAGTCTTTCTTGATCAAAAATGGCGGCAACCGAAATGTGTGTAATATTCCATCTTCTATTCCTCTTGGTAAGCCCAGTACAAGTAAAGGATGGAGCTGAAACAGCACCCACTTACTGATCAATTTTGGACCGTCGGATCCGAGCTTGGTGTCATTAGGATCGGCCCCGTAGAACGATCGAGCTAGGAAGTTAAACGCCGCTTGATCGTTGGCCGTGGTGAAGCTGGACTTACCTTTACTGGATATTTCAGCTTCTAAACTCTCAAACAGCTCTGAGTACGTATTATGGAACTCAGGAATGACTTGATCGCGACGATGAGAGAGTAAGAAGAACATGAGCTTCTTAAGCTTAGCGTGGTTCGGTTCCGACGGGTCGAGATAGGATAACGTTCTGTAGCCGCCGGTGAGATCAGTGGAAGGCATGTAAGTTCCGGTGAAGAGATCTTTTTTCTCGACTTTGTCAGTGTCGAACAGTGTCGGAAAGCTCTTGCCGTCGAGCAAAACGACGACGTTTGGGTTGAAGGAGATCGTAGGCCCTGGAGGCATGTTCGTTCTGAAGACTGTAGATTTGTACTTGTGAATTCTGGACCTGAAAAACTCATCTCTACCTTGGTTGTAGAAGAAGTCTTGTCTGTCTTTCCAGGGTCCTATTAAGGGTAGCCCATAATCGCCGGGGATTTTCCGGATCTGGAGCTTAGGCGGCGTTGACGGCGGTGGTGGTGGTGGCGCCGCCTTGAACGGCAGCGATGGTGTAGAAATCGATGGCTTTTCCGATATGGCTGCAACGATCGACAGCGAACGATGATTTGAATAAACGGGAAGGTTTATTGATGATGTCTGAGAAGGCAAATTGAAGTTTAGAGTGGAGAAAGATGAAGCAGCCATTGATGAGTTTTGGATTTGTTAACAAATGTTGTTGTAAAAAGGGTTATAAATAAGAGTGAATGGACGGAGAAGGAATAAATAAATGATGAATGTAATGTGATGGAAATGACTGAATAACTATTAATAATTATTAATTCTGACTAGGAAACGTGTATGACCCACAGTCAACAACGCTTTTTATGTTAGTGCAAAAAGCGCTTTATCAATAGTTAAATGGCAATTATTAAATCGTGAAAGTTGTGGACGAATATTTTAGCCGCCGTATGCTTGGAGGGGGATGACACATCAATATGTATACATAATTATTGTTTATAATTATATAAAAAATAATTACATTATTGTTTATAGAATTTTTTCCTTTCAAAAACGTGTTTGTTTGACTGGCCTATTAAGAGGAAAATGTTGTAATGAAATGAAGTCGAAAATTTGGGCGGAAATGAAATTTAGATGGACATATTTAAAAAGTATTTATTTTACTCATATATTTTCTGTAAAATTAATTTTTTTTATAAATCAAGTAGCTCACTCAATTGTAAAAGTTCATCCAATAATATAATTGTAATAGGATTTGGATGTCAAATTAATCACATATATCTATCATTTTGAATACAAAGTATAAAATAAGTTGCATTTTGTCTATATTTTACTATTTAAATCAATGAATTTAAATGGAAAACCTTACTTCGCTAAGCTCACTATTGTCATCTAAGTTAGCCTATTCATTTGTATGTTATCCATGAAAAATTATTTAAAAAAAAAATAAAAGAAATGAAATGAAAATATCTAAAGTCACTTGCCATTAAAAAAAATACGAGAAAGTTATAGCTATCTAAGGCTAAGCTACTTATTTAACGAATTAGTTAAGTTTGTCACAAAATATGTATAATATTTAGTGTGTGATTAGTTACGGTAAGCTAAATTTGTTATTTGTGGACGTTATGCTAACCTTGATTAAAAAAATTATTAATTGAACTCCTTTAATGAACCAACTGCATCAACTCTATATCACATTTTCAAAATGCTAACCTTCCTCTATAACATGCTAGTGATTAAAGTTTTATGAATTAAATTGCTTTAATGAACCAATTGCACTGAATCTATATATATATAAGATTAAAAATGGACGCTAAGCATGCTTACATCATAGTGAAGCATGCAATTGCGTTGACTCTATATCACAATTTCTTATAAGGAAAAAAAAAATGCTAACTATGGCTACTTTCATTAAAAAAAATATTGACAAAATGTCTTCATAATTATTATTAATGATAAATTTTAGAGACATTGTCATGGTACAAAAATAATTGTGGAAATCTTAATGGTGACAAAATTTATATACAAACTGTCACTCTTTATATCATGACAAGGAAATTATCGTGATTATTGACAATTAGTGACAAATACTTAGTAATAACTTATTGATGATAATTATGATTGCCAGAATACATGAGTAATTAATTGTGAATAATGATAATTTTAAGAAATTTTTCAACACATTTTTTTATTGTGACAAAGTTAAAGATATTATCATCGATTATATATAAATTCAATGATAATTTTAATATTGTCACTTCATTTTGTGTTGCAGTAGTTGCTCCCTATACTTAATATATTATCTAAGTTTATACAACATGAATTTGACTTTGTTATACTAGAATGGCTCTTCATGATTGATAACAAGAATAATTATTGCTTTTAGATGATAAAAATAATTTTGTTGAATGGTGAACTTGCTATTATAGTATGCTTTCATTTTCAACTGGAATAAAATTCAAAAATTTAAAATTTGTCTGCATATGTGATTTAGAAGTAACGCTTAAAGTAACATAGCTAAACCTTCTCATTATTGGATTAATTTTATAAATACTTATCTGATGTTAAGTGTGAAGAAGTCAAATGGTTCACATGACATAAAAAAAATTAATGACTTGAATTATTAGTTGTTTTGCCAAAAGCTTAATAGACTAAGAAAGTAAACGTACCAAGTCAATTTTAACATTAATCCCAAAGCTTAATTGCAAAACACGGTGAAGCTAGTAAATTAAGGGCAAAGTTAGCAGGTAAATTTAAGCATAAAATCGTACTTGCCAAGATCTTCAACAATATAATTTTCACATGTAAGTTTAGATCAAAGAAAAATACCTTGATTCATAATGATACTTTGTAGTAGCGGAAACGATGAAACGATTTATCTCCGGAATTGTATTTCTCTCTCTTGACCCCTTTAGACTTGAATGACTTTCTTTGATGGAGAGAAATATCGTAATGGGTTGAGAGAGGATCAATTCCTAGGGTTTTCTTTATATAGACCCACCATCAGGGTATTTTAGGACTTTACCAATTCTAATCCTTAACCAATTAGAATTACCCTTATATTATTAAACTACATAATTGATATAAACGTGGGCCATAATAATAACAACCCACTTAATGGGAACGTGGGTTTACATTCTCCCACTTGGCCCATGTGCCATTATATATATCATAAAGTTTAATAATAAACGTAATTGCGCATCGTATAGGGTAACTCATCATTATATTGGTTAAATCATAATGTCACTATTAAGCATGACAACCAATAAGGATCATAGCGGTTGTACATCAATTTGTCGACATAGTTCCTTCTATGTATCACAATACCAGTTCCATACTCAATATGACACGTAATAAGGTATTCAATAATGATCCAACATAATGTCTTTGTCAGAGACAATATCTTGTCTAATTCACATAATGCATTAATGTATATACTAATCATAAGAAACAAGATCCATAAATCCATAGCAGAAACAAAATAAACGAGCTCAGAGTGTCAATCACATAAAACATAAACAACATCAACGATGACATTCAATAATCCCCATCCTTTCGACATGTTCAATAAATGCCTTAGGGGGCAATCCTTTTGTCAACGGATTTGCAACCATAAGATTCGTGCTAATGTGTTCGATTGACACTCTTTGTTTCTGAACTTCTTCTTTAACGGCAAAGTATTTCAATTCCATATGTTTAGCACCTTTTGAATACTTGTCGTTTTTAGAAAAGAATACTGCTGCGGAATTATCACAATGAATTTTCAGCGGCTTGGCAATAATGTCAACTATTCCAAGTCCCGAAATAAAGTTCCGCAGCCACAAACCATGAACTGTAGCCTCGAAGCATGCTACAAACTCAGCTTCCATAGTGGATGCAGCAATGACAGTCTGCTTCGCACTTTTCCATGAAATTGCTCCTCCAACCAAGAGGAACAAATAGCCGAATGTGGATTTTCTTGTGTCCACACATCCGGCAAAGTCTGAATCTGAATATCCAATCACCTCGAGGTGATCAGATCTCCTATAAGTAAGCATATGATCTTTCGTTCCTTGCAGATATCTCAACACTTTCTTTGCAGCTTTCCAGTGATCTATTCCCGGATTACTTTGATACCTACCCAGCATTCCGACAGCAAAACTGATGTCTGGTCTGGTACAGGTCTGTGCATACATCAAGCTTCCAACAATGGATGCATAAGGAATTTGTTCCATCTGACTACGTTCCAATTCATTCTTTGGACATTGATTGAGACTAAATTTATCTCCCTTCTGAATTGGAACAACACTTGCAGAGCATTTGTTCATGTTGAACCTCTCTAGAACTTTAGTAATATATGCTTTCTGAGACAATCCCAACAATCCTTGTGACCTATCACGGAATATTTCTATTCCTATCACATAGGATGCCTCACCCATATCTTTCATTTCAAAGTTCTTAGAGAGAAATTCCTTAGTTTGACGTAATAAACCAAGATCATTAGTAGCAAGCAAGATATCGTCAACATACAAAACCAAAATTATAAACTTACTCCCACTGATCTTCAGATATATACATCGGTCAACGATGTTTTCATTAAATCCAAAGAGATGTAATGGTATCATTAAACTTAAGATACCATTGCCTGGAAGCTTGTTTAAGCCCATATATTGACTTCTTAAGTTTACACACCATATGTTCTTTTCCATCAACCACAAAACCTTCAGGTTGATCCATAAAAACTTCCTCATCTAAATTCCCATTCAGAAAAGCGGTTTTCACATCCATTTGATGGAGCTCTAAATCATATTGAACAACCATTGCCATAATAATCCTTAAAGAGTCCTTTTTAGAGACAGGTGAAAAGGTCTCTTTGTAGTCGACACCATCTTTCTGAGTAAAACCTTTGGCAACGAGTCTGGCCTTGTGTCGTTCGATATTGCCATTTGAGTTGCGTTTGGTCTTGAAGACCCACTTACAACCAACTCTTTTACAACCTTCGGGCAATTCAACAAGGTCCCAGACTCCATTATAATCCATTGATTTTAGCTCTTCTTTCATGGCATCTAACCATTTAACAGAACTCTCACTTTCTATGGCTTGTGAAAATGAAACTGGATCATTATCGATTCCTAAGTCGGATTCTGACTCTTGCAGATAGACCACATAATCCCCAAGAAATTACAGGTCTTCATTGTCTTACAGACTTTCTTAATTCAATTTCTTGTGGTTGATCTATCATTGGTTCATTGACCATAACTTCATTATGTGGTGTTTGGTCGTTAATTTGTTGTTCTTGCAAATCATTAGCATGATCAACATGTATAGGAACAACAACTTGAGAAGAAGGTAAAGGCAAAGGAAATTGCACTCTAACTTCTTGAATTTCCACTTTTTGTGTCCCCAAACTCCCACTAACTTCACCATTTCAATGAACCTAGCATTTCCAGTTTCAACAATTCTCGTACTATGATTAGGATAATAAAATCTATACCCTTTAGATTTTTCTGGATAACCAATGAAGAAACCACTGATTGTTCTTGAGTCCAGTTTCTTTTCATGTGGATTATATATTCTTACTTCCGCTGGGCAACCCCAAACATGCAGGTGCTTTAAACTGGGTTTTCTTCCCGTCCACAGTTCAAAAGGTGTCTTAGGAACTGCTTTGCTAGGAACCCTGTTTAATAAATATACAGCGGTCTTTAAAGCATGCATCCACAATGATTTGGGTAAAGATGAGTTACTTAACATGCTCCTAACCATTTCCATTAAAGTACGGTTACGCCTTTCTGCAACACCATTTTGTTGCGGTGTTCCTGGCATTGTGTATTGAGCACAAATACCACGACTTTCTAGAAATTTAGCAAATGGACCAGGGCGTTGTCCACTTTCATCATATCTACCATAATATTCACCACCTCTATCAGATCTGACAATTTTCACCTTTCGGTCTAATTGTCTTTCAACTTCATTGATAAATATCTCTAAGGTATGTACCGATTGAAATTTATCATGCAACAAATAGACATATCCATAACGTGAAAAATCATCAGTAAAGGTGATAAAATACTTTTCTCCACCAAAAGATGGAATATCAAAAGGCCCACAAATATCGGTGTGTATTATTTCAAGGAGCTGTGAGCTTCTTGTGGCTGTTTTTTTTAAGTGTGTTTTGTGTGCTTACCCTTAATGCACTCAATACAAACTTCGAGATCAGTAAAATCCAAATTGGGAAGGATTTCATTCTTTACCAATCTCTCAGATTCTTTCTTTGGATATATGACCCAAACGTTTATGCCACAAGTAAGCAGACGATTCATTACATAAACCACGTTTAGTTCCAACATTATGATGCATGGTCAGTAAGATCTCAGCGAAAAGGGGATCAAGTTTTAGTTTGTATAAGCCATCACAAAGAAAACCAGAACCGATAAAAAGATTTTGTTTGAACAAATTAAAACATCCATTACCAAATTTAAAAGAGTATTCAACTGAATCGAGTTTAGACAACAAAATTAAATTGCGAGAAACGGAAGGAACATAAAATGTCTGAAAAAGATCTAAATGATGCCCAGTATCTAAAGTTAAACGATAATTCCCAATAGCTTTAACTGGAGCTTTGACTCGATTCCCCATGAAGATGAATTTTTCATTTTGGCTTATGGTTTGGGTCGTAAGAAATCCCTGCATCGTATTTGAAACATGAGTGGTACAACCAGAATCAATCCACCAAGTATTATAAGGAACTTCAGCTAAATTTGATTCGAAACATACTAAAGCACTAGTCTTACCTTTCTTTTCGAACCATGCCTTACGTTTCAGGCAATCTTTCTGATAGTGTCCGATATTTCTACAGAATCGGCACGTATCATTGCTTAGTTTCTTCTTGTGGATTTGGGCAGATGACTGATTAAGCTTTGACAGTCCTTGCTTGCCCTTTCCATACTTCTTTCCTGGTTTCTTTCCAGCTTCTTTATGACCAACGAGATTAGCTGAATGAATTCCCGATTTCTTGAGCCTCGCTTCCTCTTGAATGAGCATGCTTTGTAATTCATGCACATTCCATTTATCCTTCAGAGTATTATAGTTCATATGGAATGGACCATACTCTGGAGGTAAGGAATTAAGGATGAACGTTACTAGGAAATTTTCATTCACTTCCATTCCCATGGTCTTCAGTCTTGCTGCAATATTCGTCATTTCAACGATATGCTCATGCATGGTACGAGAACCATCGAACTTCATGGTGGTTAACGTACTCATCAGTGTCCCAGCAAGCGACTTATCAGCCGACTCAGACTGAGAGCTTTCTTCCACAGATTTCATAAATTCCTTAGCAATTTCAGTTTTTTTAATTGTGGACTTGATGTTATTTGCTACAGTCATTCGCATGAACATAAGGCTCAGTCTGTTGGATCTTTCCCAAGCTTTATGAAAAGATCGATCCTCAGTGCTGCTAGAATTAGTAAGAGCAGCGGGTTTCTCACTTAAGAGTGCTAAATCAAGATCCAGAACACCGAGGTGAAACTGAACTTGTTCACACCATTCAGAGAAATTAAGCCCATTAAACTTAATAACAGACGCAGCTTGCGAATGAAGAGAAACAGGGACAGATGCTGCAAAACATAATATATGCTTACACTTTAATGCTTCGAGTAATAAATTTAATCTATAATACAGATTCAAAAACATAATTAAACATGAACGTATATTGTAGAATACCTTTGGGTGAAACGACAACATACAATAATCAAGCGTAATTGTAGTTCACCTTTGGGTGAAACAACATAATAAACTTAATCTTTAATACAGATTCATAAACATGAATGTATATTGTAGATCACCTTTGGGTGAAACAACAACATACAATAATCAAACGTAATTGTAGTTCACTTTTGGGTGAAACAACAATGTTCAGTAATTTAAACATAACATAATTGATGCTCAAATAATTTCACATAATTAGTAATTAACATTCATAAATTAAATATATTTGCAATCTTTGGATATACTAAAATATATAACCGATCACATTAATTCACCACGATAATGTTCATGAATTATAAAACGAATAATCAACCTTTGGGCGATCCAATAATATTTTATAACCATGAACTTTATTGAATATCATGAAGACATTCACTTGATAAGCATCACATAAGTCGAATTAAGAAATTTATTTATCCAATTCATACAACACAATCAAAACACATAATCTGAAAGTCATCCTAAATATGGCTTCAACAGTAGGTACATGTGGTGGGTGTCGAATCCAACAAAAATAAAATAACCTACTCGCAAAGATTTGTAACTAGCAATAAGTAGGGTCGATCCTCAGGGAACAGTGTAGATTCAATTCCTAGATTACTAATATCGATAAAAAGGGGGTTTTGGATTGAGTTAACTAAAACGAATATAAAAGACGCAAATAAATTGATAGCAACAAAACGTAAATTAAAAAGCAAGCAAGAGATAAAATTCGAATTCAATAAGAGATGAGATTCTAGTCTTCGAATATTCGGTATTGATTCTATTATTCGATCACTGATTGCATATAGAATAGTTCAAAGTTCTAAAATAGATTAGCTATAGCCGTCAACAAGCTCTGACGACCTCGTTTTTCCTTACGGTTTCGATAATCAAAACAAGCTCTTTGATTATTGCCCTTATCGATTAAACAACCCTAAACAAGCTCTTAGGATTTAATTTATCAATAGCATTCAAATTCTAGAAAAACACTAATCCCGATCAATAAACACACAAGCTCGGATTATTTAAACCGGATCACTAATTCCCATAACGACTAATCGAAAACTTGTCCATAATCAACGTCGTTAATTGCTACGATTATTAGGGTTTGCCAAACAATTCCGGATTTGGTTCCTAATTAGCGAAATATAATTATAACAATTAACTAATTGGCCAGATTAATTAATTGATTACAAAATATTGTCAACAAATCTCGGGGAAAGAGTGAATACTTGAAGAACAATGAAGATAAAAGCACAAGCAATCTCACGAAATTTAAAAGAAATCAAACCTTAAATCCTTAGACTAGAATTATGTGTTTAGCAACACATAATCGGGGATCGTTGCAAAAGATGAAGAATTCGAAAATCCAGAGTAAAAGCAAAAACGTGAATAGTAATCTTAAAATCGAAGGTCCCTCCTTGTGGAATAATATTCCACTTATTTAAAGCTAAAGAATCCTATCTAAACAAGGAAACATAAAAGATTTAGGATTTTAAGAATCCTAATCCAACTAGGAATGTTCAAAAATAAGGAAATAAACTTCCAAACATAAAAGAAATAATTCCCTAACATATTGGGAAGTAGAAACGTGCATAAAAAGTCTATCTAAGCCCAAAAAGTCGACATCTCGTCTTTTTCTTCGTTCCAAGGTAGAAAGCTTCCAATTTTTGGGCGTGACCAGAATGGTCACGCCTAAATCCAGCAACCTTTCTGCTTCTGCCTTCGGGCAAAACTCATTTTCTTCGTTTTTCGCCCCTTTTTGTCATCCTTTCGTTCCATCCTCATGTAAATACCTAGATATGATAATAGAAGCACAATACATATGAGATATGGACTAAAAAGTAATGATCAACGCATTAATCCGCACAATAAACGTGTACAAAATACACGTTAACAAACACCCCCACACTTAAGCTATTGCACGTCTCGGGCAATGTTTGACAATTGGGCAACGCAAAATCAACAAACTTCAATCACTTGATCAAGTAGAGTTTTATGAACCAAAGGACAAAATCGAGAATGTTAAGTTGACACGTGCAAATATCAAGGAAATCAATGCCTCAATGAAAATCAAAAACCAACACAACAATCTCACTTTAAAAAATAAAAATGCACGAAATTAGACGACCATTCTCACAATCCTCTCCAATCACTCGTGTATGGGGTATTTCGTGTATCGCTCAATTCTTAACATGTTAATACGATCCCATAGGCTTGCTTATACACCGAAATCTCCACTACTGTCGAGAGTATGCACAAACGAATCAAAAGGTCTTTTATTCAAGGTTGTAATGGGGCTTAGGGCTCGGGGTCGGAGAAAAAGGTAATGAAAGGCTAAGTCCATAAATTCGAAAAACATCAAGACGCTATTGGGTAATTCTAGCAATAAGGACCCAAATACCTTTATTTTCATACTCTCTCGCGACTCGCTTTATCCTTTTCCTTTTCCTCAAACCTTTTTTCTTTTCTTTTCTTTTGTTTTCTATTTTTTTTCTTCGAACTTGTTCGAAATATAATTTTTTTTTTTTTTTTTTTTTTTTTTTTCGATAAACTCTCTTTTTTTCTTTTCTTCCGAGGTCCCCCACACTTAATCAAAACACAATGTCGTCCTTAATTCCCAAACAAATATAATGTTCTCGATGTTCGACTCATTTTGTGGACGGGTAAAACAAAGAGGTATACAAAAAATGGTGAATGCTCAAAGTTCGGGTTTTCAAAACAACAAATAGGCTAATAGGCTCAAGTGGGCTCACTAGGGGAAAATAAAAAAGGTAGGCTCATATGGCTAAGTGGCTAAATCCTAATGCCTTTATCATTTTCGAATATGCACACAATCATGTAACCTTGAAACGGTTCAAAGCAAGTTCTAGAACACGTACTAATCATGCAAGATTCACACAAGAAAGAAAAATTCACATGGATATGTAATCAAATCAAGGCTTCAAAAAGCTCACATGGTGGGGTTGGTCGAACTAAACGTGCAATTCTATCGTTCTCATTCAATATCGTGCTAGCAATTGAAATTCATACGACACGATATTCCATCAACAAGCACACGGTCAAATCAAACAAACTAGACTCGGTCAACCAATCAACGAAAATTATACTCTACCATCACAAAGCGAAAGAAATTTTGAAAAATTTTATTGCGCCAAAAGTAAACAACAACCAAAGAACATATGCCCAAAATTAAACAAAACCAGAGAACATGCAATGCAAATGGAAATCATCCCCCCACACTTAATGTAGACATTGTACTCAATGTAAAGCATATAAAAATCGACAAGGCATAAGAGTGAAAAACAAGAAGTGGAAGGAGGACTTCCCTGTTTCAGCGGAGGGCTCGGATTGCTGTTGGTCGGAGGATTGGTTCGACTTTTCTTCGACCGCAGGTTTGATTTCAGGTAGAGGCTAGGGTTCCGGTGGTGCCGTGGGTTTGCGTGTAGGAGGTCGTGTTCGTGCAGCCCATGATGCCGGAGAAGATGGTGGATGCGGCGGTGAAGAGCGGCGAGAGGTGTTGCTGCAAGAAATTTGAATGGAGAAGATGGGTTAGAGTGGTGGCGTGAGATTAGGGTTATGAAAGAAATTTGGGGGTTTTGGGTTTATGAAAGATTTGGAATTAAAAGTGTTTAAGGAAAATATTTTTGCTGTAAGGAAATACCTATATAAATATATTTATTTCCTTATTTTTGTTGATTTTTCGTTTTTTTTTTTTTTTTTTTTTTTTTAAAAAAGAAAGAAACAGAACTAAGGCAAAGAACGATTAAAGAAGCAGAAAGCTTACCAATCTTAGGCGTGACCAGAATGGTCACGCTTAATTTTGGTGATCTTTCTGCTTTTGAAAGAAAATACTGAAATAAAAAATACGAAAAATTAAAAATACTAGCATGGGTTGCCTCCCAAGAAGCGCCATTGTTTAACGTCTTCGGCTAGACGATGCTACACAGTTATGTAGCATAGTTTGGTGAGCTAAACTCCGCTTTTTCGACATCGTGAGCTTGAAATCCTTCGTAGAAAGGTTTCAAACGATGTCCATTTACTTTGAAAGTTTTCCCGGTAGTAGGACTTTGAATTTCAACTGCACCATGAGGAAAAACGTCAATAATAATGAATGGTCCAAGCCAACGAGAACGTAATTTACCCGGAAATAGTTTAAGGCGGGAATGGAAAAGTAGAACTTTTTGTCCTACGACAAAGTTCTTTCTCGAGATTGCCTTATCACGAAAGGCTTTCGTCTTATCTTTATAAATCTTAGCATTCTCGTAAGCTTCATTCCTAAGCTCTTCTAGTTCTTGGAGTTGTAATTTTCTGTGAACACCAGCTTCGTCCAAGTTCATATTAAATTGCTTTATCGCCCAGAATGCCCTATGTTCCAATTCAACCGGAAGGTGACACGGCTTACCAAAAATCAATCGAAATGGTGACATACCTATAGGTGTTTTATACGCAGTTCGATAGGCCCAAAGAGCGTCATCAAGCCTCATACTCCAGTCTTTTCTACTTGGATTAACCGTTTTTTCGAGTATGGATTTGATTTCTCGATTCGATACCTCGGCTTGTCCATTTGTTTGTGGATGGTAAGCTGTGGAAACTCTATGAGTGACGTCGTACCTTTTCAGTAGTGCTTCAAATACTTTGTTGCAAAAATGTGTACCACGATCACTAATTATCGCTCTCGGCGTTCCAAACCTAGCAAAAATGTGAGACTTCACGAAATTCACAACATCTTTAGCACAATCAGTTTTTGTAGGCTGAGCTTCAACCCATTTAGACACATAATCGACGGCGAGTAAAATATAATTGTAACCAAAAGAAGGGGGAAAGGGGCCCATAAAATCAATACCCCACACATCGAAAATTTCGCATACATGAATAGGATTTAATGGCATTTGATCTCTATGTCCTAAATTACCCGTCTTTTGACAATTTTCACAAGATTTGCAAAATATATGTGCGTCGTGAAATAAGCTCGGCCAAAATAAACCACTCTCAAGAACCTTAAGAGCGGTTCTTTTTGATCCGAAGTGTCCACCACAAGCGGAAGCATGACAAAATTGAAGAATGGATGGTACTTCGGTTTCAGATACGCACCTTCGAATCATTTGATCAGTACAATGCTTCCATAAATAAGGCTCGTCCCAAATATAATATTTAGATTCGCTCTTTATTCTGTTCTTTTGAGTTCTAGACAAATCTTCCGGCAATGTTTTAGTAACTAAATAGTTAACTATATCAACGTACCATGGGTATGCCGCTTGTATTGAAAAAAGTTGTTCGTCCGGGAACTCATCGCGTAGAGGCATTGGTTCTTCACAGGAAATTAATCGACTCAAGTGATCCGCAACTAAGTTCTCAGCTCCTTTCTTATCTTTGATTTCAAGGTCAAATTCCTGGAGTAGTAGAATCCACCGTATAAGTCGAGGTTTTGCGTCTTTCTTGGCAAGCAAATAACGAAGGGCTGCATGATCAGAAAAAACGATAACTTTAGTGCCAAGTAAATAGGAACGAAATTTTTCTAAAGCAAAAATAATGGCAAAAAGTTCTTTTTCCGTCGTCGAGTAATTGCATTGAGCGCTATCCAACGTTCTCGAGGCATAGTATATAACATGTGGCGATTTATCTATTCTTTGGCCAAGAACAGCCCCTACGGCATAGTTGCTCGCGTCACACATTATTTCAAATGGGAGGTCCCAATTTGGCGGCTTGACAATAGGCGCAGAGGTCAGGAGGTCTTTCAATGTATCAAAAGCGCTTCGACAATCGTCATCAAACTCGAAATTCACGTCCTTATGCAATAAATTGCATAGAGGTCGGCTAATCTTTGCAAAATCCTTTATGAATCGTCTATAAAAACCTGCATGCCCAAGAAAAGAACGAATTTCCCGCACATTCGTGAGGTAAGGCAAAGATTTTATGACATCGATTTTAGCTTTGTCAACCTCTAATCCTCTTGACGACACAATATGACCCAAAATATTACCTTGTTCGACCATAAAGTGACACTTTTCATAATTAAGCACAAGGTTCGATTTAATGCATTGTTTAAGGATTTTCACAAGATTAGCTAAACAAGAATCGAAAGAGTCACCGTGTACCGTAAAGTCGTCCATAAAGACCTCGATGATATCTTCGACATACTCGGAAAAGATACTAATCATGCACCTTTGAAAAGTTGCTGGAGCGTTGCACAATCCAAATGGCATTCTTCGATAAGCGAATGTTCCGAAAGGGCACGTGAATGTCGTCTTTTCTTGATCTTCCGGAGCAACCGGAATTTGGTGAAAACCTGAATATCCATCTAGACAACAGAAGTAAGCACGGCCTGCTAAACGTTCAAGCATTTGATCAATAAAAGGTAATGGAAAGTGATCTTTCCGAGTCAAAGTATTCAAACTACGATAATCTATACAAACCCTCCATCCATTTTGAACACGTGTAGGAACCAATTCACCATCAGAATTTTCAATTACAGTTATACCGGTTTTCTTAGGAACAACTTGAACGGGACTCCCCCACGTGCTATCGGAAATCGGATAAATAATACCTGCGTCGAGAAGCTTTTGTACCTCGTTTTTCACCACTTCCATCATCGGTGGGTTAAGACGTCTTTGAGCTTGGATCTTTGGTTTAGCACCTTCCTCCATTAATATTCGATGCATGCATATGGAAGGGCTAATACCCTATATATCGGCTATTGTCCACCCGATCGCTTCCTTGTAATCTCGTAATGATCGTAGCAATTGTTCTTCTTGTAAGGCATTCAATTTATTGGAAACGATCATTGGTAATGTTTCTCCTTCGCCCAAGTAAAGATATTTGAGATGTTCAGGCAGTTTCTTGAGTTCCAACTTTGGTGCCTGCACAATGGAAGGAAGTAATTTAGAAGTCGAAATAGGCAACGAAATACGAGAAACATTATAAGTAAGAGAAGGAAGGGAATCAAGAGCCATTTTCGTCTCCGCTAGCTGATCATTAAGTTCGAATTCCTTTTCTTTTTCGTCCAAATCAGGTGTAGTCAATGCCACTTGCAACGAATCCTCGTTTTCGAGCTCGAAAATAATCTGCACCAAACAATCATTAATATCTATACCAAAAACAGAATGGACGTCAGGGGGGTATTTCATGGAATCGTAAATGTTAAATTTTATAATATCTCCGTCAAATTCCATAGTTAGAGTACCATCGTCAACATTAATTTTGGTTCTAGACGTTTTCATGAATGGCCTACCAAGTAATATAGGAGCAGAAGTATCAGACTCGTTATGACCCATATCGACAACATAAAAATCAGCAGGAAACACTAGATCATTAACTTGTACTAATATATCCTCGAGGACACCATCAGGGTAAGCGTTTGACCTATCAGCTAGTTGAATGACAACCCCGGTTTCTTTTAACTTTCCTACATTTAGTGACTCATAAATCGATCGTGGCATGACATTAATAGAAGCCCCTAAATCTAGCATAGCTTTTTCGACTCGAATACTTCCTATTTTACAAGGGATTGAGAACATACCGGGATTCTTACACTTTGGAGGTAATTTCTTTTGAAGCACAGCCGATACATTTTCTCCTACGTGTACCTTCTCGTTGCCTATAAGCTTTCTCTTTGTCGTGCATAATTCCTTAAGGAATTTAGCATAACGAGGTACTTGCTTAATGGCGTCGAGAAGTGGAATGTTTACCTCAACTTTCCGGAATGTTTCGAGAATCTCCTTTTCTTGTTCCTCTTTTTTCGATTTTGCAAACCGGCCCGGAAACGGTGGCGGAATTACGAACGTCATCGGTTTCTTTTTAGGGGTGGATTCTTCTTCTTTCTCCAGCTCTTTTTCCTCTTCATTCTTGGAAATTCGCTCAGGCTCTTTCAATTCCTTTCCGCTTCTTAAGGTAACAGCGTTCGCGTTTTCTTTCGGATTCATGATAACTTGTGAAGGAAGCTTTCCCGAATTTTGATTTACCAAACCATTCACAGTAGTTGCTATCTGACCCACTTGATTTTCCAAATTCTTTATAGCGTTTTGACTCTCGTTTCGGAATTGATGCATGCCTTGTTGAAATTGTTCGGTATTCTGTTGAAGACGTTGAGTGTTAGAAACTAAAATTTTGACCATATCTTCTAAAGAATCACCTGCCGACTGATTTGTTTGAGGAAACTGAGGTGGCTTTTGGTAGGGCTGTCGTGGGGCATAGCTCAAGTTGGGATGGTCTCTCCATCCAGGATTGTATGTATTCGAGAACGGGTCATATTTTCGCTGTGCGGGTCCAGGAAAACCAGCCGCGTTGGCTTGTTCGAAATTTTGATTTTGTGTAGTAGGGCACATATCGGCCAAATGGCCAATTCCAGAACATATCCCGCATGCGTTAACCTGTTGAGAGTTTCCTAGAACCAATTTTTGCACCATAGATGTCAAATCATTTAAACGTTGATTAAATAATGACACATTTACCTCAGTTGATTCTTTTGCCTCTTTCGGTGCATGATCTTGTCGGAGACTAAATTGTTGAGAGTTGGAAGCCATGTTTGAAATCAGATTTCTTGCCTCAGTCGGAGTCTTGTAGATCAGGGCACCACCACTTGCGGCATCAATCATATTCCTATCCATCATCGTGAGTCCCTCGTAAAAATACTGGATAAGAAGCTGCTCAGGAATCTGATGTTGTGGACAGCTTTCAACTAATTGCTTGAAACGTTCCCAGTACTCGTAAAGAGTTTCGCCCGTAAACTGTCGAACCCCACAAATCTCTTTCCTAATATTAGCCACTCGAGATGCTGGAAAAAATCTTTCAAGGAAAAGCTGTTCCATCTCATTCCATGTATTGATCGACCCGGAAGGGAGAAAATAGAGCCAATCCCTAGCTTTGTCGGCTAAGGAAAAAGGAAAGGCTCTCAGTTTGATTTGATCTTCGCTCACATCTTTCAGTTTCATAGTCGAGCAAACCAAATGGAATCCCTTCAGATGTTTATGCGGGTCATCTCCTGCAAAACCACGAAAAATAGGTAGTAAGTGAATGAATCCAGATTTTAATTCAAAATCTACCTCAAGGTTGGGAAAGGGCATGAAGAGATGTTGTTGATTAGGATTTGGCATGGCCATATCCTTCAGAGTCCTTTCGTTGCCATTGGCATTTGCGCCGTTTGCAGGCGCTGCGTTGGCATTAGCTGGGGCAGGATTAGCCATGTGTTCGAATCTTTCTTCTGAATCGCTAGAAGAATCGGTATGTTCCAGCGCAAAGTTTACTCCGGGTGATGAATAGTGCGGAATGGGTTGTTTTTGTTGCCTTGTTTCTTTTCGTAAGCGGCGAGCTCTCTTTTCGATCTCGGGATCGTACTCGAATTCACTTCCACGAAAGGTCCTAGGCATACAAAAACTAAAACAAAACAATAAAAATATCAGTAGCACAGGAATTAAAATCTATTAACACCGCTCCCCGGCAACGGCGCCAAAATTTGGTGGGTGTCGAATCCAACAAAAATAAAATAACCTACTCGCAAAGATTTGTAACTAGCAATAAGTAGGGTCGATCCTCAGGGAACAGTGTAGATTCAATTCCTAGATTACTAATATCGATAAAAAGGGGGTTTTGGATTGAGTTAACTAAAACGAATATAAAAGACGCAAATAAATTGATAGCAACAAAACGTAAATTAAAAAGCAAGCAAGAGATAAAATTCGAATTCAATAAGAGATGAGATTCTAGTCTTCGGATATTCGGTATTGATTCTATTATTCGATCACTGATTGCATATAGAATAGTTCAAAGTTCTAAAATAGATTAGCTATAGCCGTCAACAAGCTCTGACGACCTCGTTTTTCCTTACGGTTTCGATAATCAAAACAAGCTCTTTGATTATTGCCCTTATCGATTAAACAACCCTAAACAAGCTCTTAGGATTTAATTTATCAATAGCATTCAAATTCTAGAAAAACACTAATCCCGATCAATAAACACACAAGCTCGGATTATTTAAACCGGATCACTAATTCCCATAACGACTAATCGAAAACTTGTCCATAATCAACGTCGTTAATTGCTACGATTATTAGGGTTTGCCAAACAATTCCGGATTTGGTTCCTAATTAGCGAAATATAATTATAACAATTAACTAATTGGCCAGATTAATTAATTGATTACAAAATATTGTCAACAAATCTCGGGGAAAGAATGAATACTTGAAGAACAATGAAGATAAAAGCACAAGCAATCTCACGAAATTTAAAAGAAATCAAACCTTAAATCCTTAGACTAGAATTATGTGTTTAGCAACACATAATCGGGGATCGTTGCAAAAGATGAAGAATTCGAAAATCCAGAGTAAAAGCAAAAACGTGAATAGTAATCTTAAAATCGAAGGTCCCTCCTTGTGGAATAATATTCCACTTATTTAAAGCTAAAGAATCCTATCTAAACAAGGAAACATAAAAGATTTAGGATTTTAAGAATCCTAATCCAACTAGGAATGTTCAAAAATAAGGAAATAAACTTCCAAACATAAAAGAAATAATTCCCTAACATATTGGGAAGTAGAAACGTGCATAAAAAGTCTATCTAAGCCCAAAAAGTCGACATCTCGTCTTTTTCTTCGTTCCAAGGTAGAAAGCTTCCAATTTTTGGGCGTGACCAGAATGGTCACGCCTAAATCCAGCAACCTTTCTGCTTCTGCCTTCGGGCAAAACTCATTTTCTTCGTTTTTCGCCCCTTTTTGTCATCCTTTCGTTCCATCCTCATGTAAATACCTAGATATGATAATAGAAGCACAATACATATGAGATATGGACTAAAAAGTAATGATCAACGCATTAATCCGCACAATAAACGTGTACAAAATACACGTTAACAACATGTCAAGAGGACTTTATGGATAAAAGAACAAAATTGCCATGCCATTATATCACTATCAATGCCAAAAGCCACTGCTGTTCACACGTAAAACCATACATAAACCCACATACATATAATATATATATGTATATTATCTAATCATGCAAAGTCATGCAATTTGTTTACAGAAATCCAAAACAATGTTATGCAATTAAATTTGATTCGAAATCATGATCATAAAATAAAGCATTCATGAATAATATTTAATCGATATTCGCATAATAATATTCGAAAATCGAATCGATTAATTAAAGAAAAATCATATGTTTTCAATCAAGGCTCTGATACCACATTTAAGCATAAAATCGTAATTGCCAAGATCTTCAACAATATGATTTTCACATGTAAGTTTAGATCAAAGAAACATACCTTGATTCATAATGATAATTTGTAGTAGCGGAAACGATGAAACGATTTATCTCCGGAATTGTATTTCTCTTGACCCCTTTAGATTTGAATGACTTTCTTTGATGGAGAGAAATATCGTAATGGGTTGAGAGAGGATCAATTCCTAGGGTTTTCTTTATATAGACCCACCATCAGGGTATTTTAGGAATTTACCAATTCTAATCCTTAACCAATTAGAATTACCCTTATATTATTAAACTACATAATTGATATAAACGTAGGCCATAATAATAACAACCCACTTAATGGGAACGTGGGTTTACAGTAAATACTAAGAGTACTAAAAATAAAATCATGTAAATAAAACAAAACTTATATCAACCCGAATAAAAATTCATTTGATTTTAGGATTTTAGACTTAAAACTGGAGTTTAAAATGACAATTACGTCTAGAAAATAATTAAAATACTCTTTATTTAAAAACTTATAATATATTTTTATATAGAAAATTGGATGTTTAAGAATATACTATTTGTCCAAAAACTAACCTAAAATGTGCAAAGTTTTTCCAAAATGTAGTGGTCAACTTATAAGGTTGTAAGAGATAAGGTGTAACTGTTATCTTATAATATAATAATAAGGCTGAAAACATTTACGACACCAATGACGTACATAATAACTCATTATATTTAATTAAATAATTAGGGAACACACCACTAAACATTCTTGACTGTTTGAATCATGTTATGAATATAAATTACATTTATACTTTGCTTGCAAGTGCGCATGATTTATTTGTAAATTATTAGTGGCATGTTTCCTAGGCCACGTGAGAGTTTTCATTTTCAAAAGGAAAGACCCTGAGTCAAAATGTAAAGTTATGTTTGTTTATATCTTAAAGTTAAAAAAGAAAATTAAATTTTTTTTAGAAGTTATGCATTATAAAAATTTATATGAGAATGGTGAGTATTTGTTTATCTTTTTTAAAATAAATTGAAAATTATAAAAATTATGCTAAATTAATAATAATATGTTAATGAATAAAATCTAATATAATAATTTAAAATTAAATAATTGTGAGAAATAGAAAGAGAAAGAAAAAAAAGTAAATATAATAAATGAGTTTGATTAATGAATGTGTCAAATAATGCATTTATGCTTAATAAATAGTTACATTGGAGTACTAAAAAAATATAATTAAAAATATATAAATTTAAATGAGAATTTGGTTTCTTATATTTATTTATTTATTTAAGCCAACTACTTAAAAACGAAATAAAAAACATCACGAAAGCCAAAGTTGTCAACATAGGTTTCCCTGACTTCAATCACCAAATTCCTAAATACCAAATTTTCTCGAAATTAATATCATTTAAATGGAGTTTAATTATAGTAAGATAACTCGAAACAAAAGCTAATCTAATTCAAAGAGAATATATATATATAGTAGGTGAATGGTCCAACATATAAAGTATAGAATGGTCCAAATGTAACCTAACATTTGACCAAACAAAAAGTAGTGAAATTTGAAATTTAGTTTTATTATTAAGAGAAAAAAAAGGAATTGGAATCTAACGGTTTCCCTGGGGTTTCCCACTGTTAGATTTAGACGGCATTTGGAAGTCAAAATAAGAGTACACGTCACAGACCACTCCATCTAAATTCTAATGTACAACTACCGTCCAAAATGTACAACTCTTTGTTGCACGGAAATGCTATTTTCTGAAAAGTATAACAACAAAAAAAGTTGTAAACATGGGAAATTGGGGAATTCTAAGCACAATACTGAATTCATGATATATATATATATATATCACCCAATTAGAATGAAATTTATACCTGTCACATTATAAATATGCAAACTTGAAAGCTTCGTTTGAATAGATATATTAATTGTTTGGAGTTTGATATAGTATTTTGATGTTGCACAAATTAATAACAAAAAGTGATTATATACATATTATTTGTTTGTGAGACACCAAAACATAATAAACAATAGGAACTATCATATCTTTAGTGCGTTCCTTATGCCTTTCACTAACTATGATTACTCAACAGTGAGGAAAACGTGTGGAATGCAAATTTTTGACCATGTATAGAAATGAAAATTCAACTAGTAATTTCCAGTCCAAAATGATGAAAAATACCCATCAACATCAGCACCTCCACAAACTCATTTCCAAAACATATGTTCATTTATTTAAGCTTCGAATATTTTGTCAATCAGAATAATATTTACGCATTATTTCAAAATATATTTAAATTGACTTGTGGGAATTCTCATGTCATAAAGTTTTAAAGGCTTTTGATATCATGTGGCATTTGAGGTGCTGATCTATTGATTATGAGTATCAATATAGAGAATTATTATTGGGTGATATTAGGGTTATACTTGAAGGACATATAAATTCAATTTCACAAATAATAAAAGAATAAATAGACACGGTGAGAATTATTAGTGGATGATATTAGGGTTATAAAAGAATAAATAGACATTTGTCAATCTCATAATGATGCTGGTTTGGTAGCAATTGCCATTGGCCAATTGCCATAAACTTCCTATACATATCTTAATAAACTGCACGTGTTACAAGACTCGTCTTTTAAAGTCATATTTTGTAGCTCAAATACTATAGAGTTAGAGCTTTACTAATTTTAAAATTTATCTTTTTTTTTTCTAATTTATTGTGACAATGTAGTACTTTATACACTTTCCTTATAATTTCAGCTTTTTTAATGAAATTCGGGATTTTGATTTAAAAAATTGATTTGGAGTTTTTTCTTCTTATAGTTGTAACTTTATTTATTTTTATTTGGAATTCTTTCTCTTATGAATACATTGTGCCCCTAAAAAGAAATTCACTAAATTAGGCCCGCCAGGACCACGGCTAAACCCTAAATCCAATATAAAACACATTTCACCTCTTTTTTCTCTATCTTTCTTCCGGTTCCGCGCCGATCATTCGTCTCATTATCCCGATCACCGATTACCTGAGGTTCGTAGTTGATTTCTTGTGTTTTGAAGCTAAATTTAACGTCTAGTTATCAGTTTCCTTTTTCGTTGTTTACGCATGACCGCTGTTTGATTAGTTGTTGATCGAATTTGCTTTCAATTAGCTAGTTTTATCTTGATATATATGTGTTTGATAACCTGTTTTTGATGCGATTGTTATCTACAGTTTGGTACGGTTGCGTAGATTTTGCTGTCTGCTTTGTTTCTCTTGCTGTAAACCTTTGTAATTTTGATTTTCAGGTTTTTTGTTGGTTTAACCTGTTTGGGTGCAATTATCGACTCTTGATTTCACGTGAAGTTTGTTTCGAGTTTTTCTTGTGTTGAATTATTTCATTTATTCTGACCGGTGGTATCATTATATTGTAAGGTGGTCATATCTGTTTTTAAACAACTCCATTTTATTTATTTATTTATTTTTGGAAAAATTTCATATTATGAATATTTTTTAGAAGTCATAATTTGTTAAACATTGTAATCTGATTACTGAATTTGGAAATCTAATGGTGGTCCTGAGTCAATGGAATTTTTCTTAGATTGCTTTTGTGATGGCTCTTTTTAGTAACTGAAAAATAATAATATCCAAATCTGTATAATGCATTTTCAAAAACGTAATGTTGCAGTGGTTTTCAGTTACAACAGAGCTTTTTTTATATTCATGCTCACTTGTGGGCTAGAAAACACTTGTGCGGGCCAGTTTTGGTAAGCACGTATTCTTAGTCTTTTGGTATGGTTCACATGGAAACTTCTCCAGAAGCTGAAAATCTTTACTAAGGCGTATTTCCTTTCTTTTTCTGCACTCTTTTGTGTTTTGGCAAAGCATCGTAATTCAACCTTTATTAGCTTCAAAGACTCGGTTTGTATGTTTCACTCTCAACTTCGTTCAGGACACATTACCATGACTGGCTAAGTACTCTTTTAGTTTCAACTAGAGACCTTGTATCAATCCTGAAATACTAATTATGATAAGTGGTGAATTAGTGACTGAAACATGGAAAGACTTTATGACCTCGTAAGAATTATGTGAGAGAAGGGTAAGTACATAACCCAAGCAGGTAACCTGGTAAAAATTATGAGAAGTAATAGTAGATGATCAAATTATGACTATAAGCCTTGTTTGGTGCAAACTGTGAGCTGATAATAATACATGCTAATCGATTATACAAAGTGACAACTATCAGAAGTACCAACAAGCAGGTGATTGCAATGAAATAAGATGCGTACGTTTACAGGCTTATTGGTTTGGATTATGTGCCTGGTAACAATTACATTTTGTATGAAAAGTGATCTAAGACGTAATTAAGTTGATGATTTATTGCTGGTACTATTTGTAGGTTGTCACTTATCTAGGGCATGATGGATTGAATTAACTTAGGGCGTGTTTTGCACACAGGATAAGGGTGGATAGGAAAATTTATCCGCTCTAATCACGTGTTTTGTATAGGTGATGGAGGCCCTGTATAGATTAGAAGCCTGCGTTTTAATCACTTATTCAACTGATACGTAATCCGGCTAGGGGTGATGAGATAATATCATCCGGAAATTGACCCTTTCACCCTCAAAAGTAATTCTATTTGTACACTTTTGCCCTTAATATATGCTTAATTACAAAAGAACCTGAAGTTACTAGATCCCCAATTTAAAACTCTCATTCTCACATCTACAAAAATTTGAACCTTCAACACAAAGTCGAACACAAATTTGTGCACAAATTCAAAAGAACGCTTCAACCCAAGTAATCGAAGAAATTTGTGCTCGAAATTTTACTTAGCTGCTGAAGGTTGAGGTAATTCTTTGTACCGTTTGATCGCAAATTTTGCTTACTCTGTGGTGATGAGGAAAAAGCCCCTTACGGCCTTACCTGTGTAGATTGAATGGAATTGGCATTGACATTTTCTTATACTAATTTCAGTATGCACCACTTATCCATGGAATTGGCATTTTCTTATATAATGTATAATGAATGAATCATAGTTGTAAAAGGCGCGCCATGGCGCGAGGCGCTCCTGGCGCTAGCTCGGCGCCACGAACCATGGCGTGGCGCCGAGCTTCACAATAGCGCGCGCCTTCCAGGTGCGCAATAGCGCGCCATTGTGAAATTTTGGCAAAATGATGGTTAGTCTCTACAAGAGAGGGAGAAAGAGAGGGGCTGCGATGTGCGTACTTGTGAAAGAGAGTTTACCGGGGAGAGAGAGGGAGAAAGGTGAGGCTGCTGCGTGGGTGTAACAGTAAGAGAAAGGAGGAGAATAAAAAACGCTGCGCGTGTTGTGTCTAGAGAATATTAGGGTTAGGGTTTGTAGTGGGTGAGTTTTATTAGGTTGGAATTTACCTAATTTGTCCTTACTATTTGACCCAATTATTTTGACTTTACTTTTGACCCTCCAAACTTGCCCGACTCAATTTACCCTTGAAATTTACAAAGTATGCTTATAATTATAAGTTTTAATTCTATATAATATATATATTAAATTTATATATTGCTAAATATTCATGTATTAATTCATATTTAATTATTGAAAGTTATTATTTATAATTTGTCTAATAACTTTTATATTATTGAAAAAAAAATATTATATTATTGATTGTACTATACATAATTAATATATATTTTTTAAAAAAAAAATCTTCGAAAAAGCGTACGCCATGCCGCGCCATCGCAACGCCGTGCCATGGGACCCTTGTCGCCATGCCGCGCCATTCGCCATTAACAACTATGGAATGAATGGGAAGTAGATAAAATGGAGGAAAGCCTTTACTAATTTAAGTAGAAAATTTGTATTAAAATCCAATAGCTGAAGATTGGATTCAATTTTATTATCCAGGGTATATGGTAATCTTGAATAATCAAGTTATCAATTACACATACAAAACGTAGGATAAAATTTAATAAGACCAGCAATCCCTCGTGATATACTATTTTACCAAAAGTCTAATCCTAAACCTTAAGGATGACTTATATATCCTATGATATCCTATCCTCACTACAAAACAAGCCCTAGTTGATATTGGGATAACAGGTCTAATATTACAATTGATTACAATGATCAAATCCAGCATTTCTGTTATTCATCATTATATGTTGATTTTATCTCATTGGATCATCATTCAGAGTCCTGTATGACTTATGCCTTAGATATTGAAGGGTTATATCTGGGTTATAGTTTGTTTTATCTGATCTTGTGAATATGGATATTTTCCAGATTTTTGAGTAAAAGGACAAATCAAGATCAACATACTTTTTAGAGAACTTTGACCTCCAGAAACTGCTGTGAGCAATTGAAAATTTCGTAATTTCAGTTACCACATAATAATTGCTGACATTTGTTAACACACAAGGCGACTTTTTGGGTTATTTATGAGATGGTTTTCAACCTAGCTGAGTGTATTTTCTTTTTCATTCTTTTAATGGAAAAGTATAATACAATAATTATCTATGATGAACCTCGTTGAAACACCCTGAATGGAGTATTTGCAGATAGGGTGCCACTGATTCTCTGGGAACTTGGTACGTTTAGTTGCCGAGATTAATTTCTTACAGGACAAATGTCCAATTGAGTCTCCACTAGTTGAGATGCTGGAAGATGTCCGCCATAGACTTGATGCTGCTAGCCAACGAAGATTTCCCAGAATGAAGCCTCTTACCTTTAGGCTGTTGCATACACCATACACTTGTTTTTGTTAGCCAATGAAGGTTTCCTCATAGAATGAATCATCTACCTTCAGGCTGTTCGAATAAATTTGAAGCCTATTTCTGGGTACATGCAAATTTTGATGAATCTCAACATTTTGACGGCCTTTTATGTGCTTTTTTAAAAGTTTGACAATAATACCACCTTTGTTATTTCCCATTGAATTATACAACTTGACAACTGTACATAAGCAAAGCTTTCGATTTCATGAAAATTTCCCCCTCCTATGATACTGAAATTATTTCTAGAACTAGTTTTACTTTAATATAACTTTTAGTCCTTTTTAATTGTTCTCACAAATTAGATGTGCTTTAGGTGGCAATCAGGATAAAAAAGTTCTTATCATTGCCCTGCCCCTCACACATCTGCTGAAATTTCATTATGCTTCAAATATATATTTGGTGACAATTTTCAGACAGTACTTTATTCAAACTGATTTTGTTTAGTATTATTTTGGAACACATCCAGAGCAAATAGGTTTAGATGTTTTCTAATATGCAGGCAGGGATCGATGAAGGCATATATTTATGGAAGATTTGGGATTTGATTTCTAAGACTCTGTATATCAAGCCTAATAGTTTAATCTTAGGGCTGTCCCCAGTTACTAGAGCTTGCGTTTGAGGACAATGACACTATATTGTTTTTGTTCATCTTCTTTGCTAAAAAATGAACATTAGTTAGCAAAGCAAATGGATTGAGAGAGTAAATCACAGGTTTTCTCTCTCATATTTTATCTCCAAAGAACTTCCTCGTGTTATATCACAGTTCTATTACTGTTAGTTATAGAAGGTTTCTTAACCTAGTGTTATAAATCATGATTTATCACAGGTTGGACATTCACGATGCACTGAGATCCTGGATTTCTCTATTATTATTTTGCGAACGGGACAAAAAAATCATTCTGAATAGGTGCTCAACTTTGGAGAACCCGGCACTGGATTAGATTCTCTATTGCTTGATATTCTCTTCTCTGCATGTATATTTTTTAAAATGAAAAGAGAAGAAAAATAAATAAGAAAAAGGAATGGAAAATGTCTAAAGGCCAAGAATTGCATGATTTGTTTGTAGTTTTTGGTTATATTTTGTTGGCTTTCTGATTTAGGGGTGAAGTCATGTTAATTAGGCTTTCTATGTTCCTTTTTATAAATCAAATTCTGGTTATCAATTTGAAAGAATCCGGAGTTTATTTCTATTTTAAAGATAAAGCTTATCACCAGGCACAATGTGTTTGCACTAACTAGGTGAGTAAAATTTGGTTGCTTTCCGAGTGGCAAGGATTTGTGGTGAAGAGTTGAAACTGGTGTGGATCTATTGGGAGGAAAAATGTTTAAAGGAGTCTCGGAGAATCTAATGGATGGTTATAGTAAATTTGCATGTTATCCTTGGAACTTTACCTATAATACAACATAGAGCAAAAATTTTCCTTAGTTTTACGATCAATTTGATACTGGATCGATCAACAACCACCTGTCTGGCACCTAAATGTGGACTAATAGATGGCTAATTATTTGGTTAGATATATCCAGTTTCTTGTCTGTGGTTGTGGTTGTGGTTCCTTACTATGATAGGCTCCTCCCGTCTTCTCCATCACAATCTGTTAGCTGATTCCCTTTTGTTTACCTTTTATTTTAATGTACATAAATTAAATATTTTAGTTATATGTTTTCATTTTTGTTGAGTTCACTGATACTCTGCTCGAATGACCTTTTTTGTTACTTCATCTTAAAGATGTACTCTTGTTAAAGCATTTAAAAATGTGTTCTGCCCCTTCTTAGAGTTTCAGGTTGAGAGCAAGGCGGAAATGGCTCTTCGTTTTGAGGTAGGTACATCTTTAGTATTATGCCGGCTCATATAAACATAACATATGTTGTTAAATGAATGAATCAGTCAAATAATGTAAAACTCGAACGGATCGTCTGATCTCTTCCGGTCTGGAATGTGAGGAAACATTAGCTTAAGAAATTATCCAGTCGCTCAAAGAATGTAATTTTATTATTTTATCAAGTTTATGCTCCATCATTTGCATTTGTAATCCTTCTGATACCATTTTAGTTGTTTGTCCTGACTTTCTAGTATAAACTAACATAGACGGTATTTCTTATGTTTCCCTACTAGATTCTTGGAAGGTTCAATCGTGCTCGTGCAGCTCAACTAACACTTCCTCACGTTATGTGTCAGACACCTTTATTTATGCCAGTTGGTACACAAGGTTAGGGAATCTGGTATTTCAAATATTGATCATCAGTTATCACATAGCGAATAAATGCCAAAGGGGCATCAAGTTAGAAATGTATTTGGGTCTAGATACAAAGCGCATGCTTTATTAAGGAATAATGCCAAAATATATTACTGAGATATTAAATATAATAATTTTATATAACATTCCATGAGTTGAAGTTTGTGAACCTTAGTAAACTTCTAATCAGTTTCAGTGTTTAGTCTACAAGAATTCCTTGATTTCAGCAAATTTATAGCAGATTTCTGACATTTTCATCACATTATTAGTTAGCAGATTTCTGACATTTGCATGTTCTTAAATTTTTCAAATTATAATATTTCAGCCTAGGAAAAGAAAAGAAGATTAAAAATAGGAGGAAAGAACCGTATTTCTATCCCTTTTGGCATACTCAGTGCTCAAAAAGAAGAAAAAAAATGAATAAATAAATAGTTCCAAGAGCTGCTTTTTAAATTAGGTGCACCTTTTTGTAACCTTCAGAGGTGAAAGGTGCAGTCTTGGATTATAGGCTTTACTGAAATGCCTGTTTATGTCGGCCTTAAAGAGTGGGGAAACTTTTGCACCTTGTGTTGGGCATGTAGCATAAGTGGCCATGGGTTGACAACAAGTGTAAGGTCAATAAATTTTATTGTTTCATGCACAATTATCATATAGAATCATATAACTACAAGCAACTTACTGTATGCATATGGAAGTAATGGAATAACGGTGCTTGAGTCCGTTGTCTTCACTAGAGACATGGTAGAAACCATAGTTGTTAATGGCGAATGGCGCGGCGTGGCGACAAGGGTCTCATGGCGAGGCATGGCGCTCGCCTTTTCAAAGATAAAATTATATATATATATAATTATATACACTAATATAAGCAAAATATACAATTTTTTTTTGATAATAATGACAACCATTACCTAGATAAATCATATATATATATATGTAAATTTCAACAAATTTGAACATAACAAATAGTTATATATATATTAACTGCTGATATTTCATATAATTGTGTTATATAATATTTTACTAACTATATATTTTAAAAGCACTAACTATATATTAATATATTAATGCACCTTGCAATACACTACCTATATATTAATATATTAATAGCACCTTTCAATAGAATATATATATATATATATATATATAGTAGCACCACTAACTACAACTATTAAATTATTTAGCACACATATATATTATACATATATATAAAATACACATGGCGGTGCGCAAGTAGCAGTAGCAGTGCAGCACGCCGGCGATGGCAAGTCGGCTGTCGGCAGCAACGTTGCCGGTTGCGGGCGCCGACGACACGTCAATGGTCGACAGCAGCACCAAAAATTTTGGGAAGAGAAGACGTGCGCAGAGGTTAGGAGTTTTGTTTTGATTAGGGTTTCAATTCAGACCAATTTTCAGCCTTAAAAAGGCTTGGGTATCCCCAATTTAGCTCCAATTTGATGATTGTCTATCAATTTTTACCATTTTCCCTTCAAATTTGTCCAACTTTGAAAAGGCACGCCATTGCGCGCTTTGAAGGCGTGCGCCATGGCGCCGTTGGCGCACGCCATCGCCGAGCTGGCGCCACGCCATGGTTCGTGGCGCCGAGCACGCCATGGCGCGCCTTTAACAACTATGGACTAGAAACAAAATTGGCTAAACTGAAAATAAATAGAAAATACTTTTGAATAATTGAAAGTCCTACAAGAATAAATTTTTGCACAACATCGAAGTTTGTCCCAAGCCTAAGCTCGAGTCTTTGATTCCAAATCGATGAATCTAGAAAAGAGGATTCAAGGTCGGAACGACCGTATAACAAAAATTCTTGGAATGCCGTGGGCATTCTTGATTGGTGTTGAGCTAACTCTAGCGCAAAGTTGTATCTCTTTGGTTAATAAGATCCAAAAGGTTTATCGATCCCGAGTCCAGATTCATAATAGGCATATAGAAATTATTGTACGTCAAATAACATCGAAGGTCTTGGTTTCAGAAGATGAAATGTCTAATTTTTTTTCATCCGGAGAACTAATTGGATTGTTGCGAGGCTTCTCTTTGGGTAAGAGACGCGACGTTCACAAACTCCTTCTTTGGTGATGTTGATGGTGAAAGCTAAAAAGTAGTATCTTTTACTTTCTCCACATAGTTGGCTCATGGCTGCTCCAGGGTTTAACCTCACTACGAGAAATTCGCACCTCTTTGTCGGCAATCTCAGAGTTGTATGGAACATGTTGGCCTTAATGTTTTTGGCTGTCACAGTTGGTGCTGTCGATTGAAGGTAGCCGGGTGGGGTAGGTGCACGAGTGGGAGTTGCCTGCTTGCCCGCTCCATTGTCCACAAATTTGGATGATGCAGGGCCGGGAAGGATTTTGGTGCTGACGAGGGTGCTGCAGGCATCCTAGCACGCATCTTCTGATTCATGGTAACAGTAATTTTGGATAGCTGCATTTGGATGTTGATGTGCACAACCATCTGATTAGGATAGTTGCTCAGTATTCAGCTGTCACCAGTTGCGCCTTCTTCTAGTTGCGCCTTCTTCTCAGCTGTCACCAGTTGCGCCTTCTTCTAGTTGCGCCTTCTTCTGAGCTTGATCGGCCTCAATGCTATCCAAACGCTGGTCACTGCCACCACGAGTGTTTGGCATGATGGCGGGGTTTTAGAGATCCGGCAAGTCGGACCAAATTAGTAGAAACAAAATTGGGTAAACTGAAAATAAATAGAAAATACTTTTGATAATTTGAAAGTCCCGCCCAACACCGAAGTTTATCCCAAGCATAAGCTCGATTCTTTGATTCCAAATTGAATGAATAAAAGTAACTCACAACAACCCTATTTATAATACTAGCAACGCGAAGACTCCTACTGACCGACTCCTACTTATTATTCAACTAGACTTCTATTACTAATATAACTAAAAATTAAATATCAAATAACTATGCAGCTTCTTTCTCTCCTTTCCTTGAGCTTGAAAATCTGCTTCATAATAGGACAACTGCTATATAAATGCTCAATTTGCTCAACATTTATGACCAGATAAATGGAACATTTTGGCCATGTTTGTTTATGTTTTCAAAATCCATTTTCATGATTTTAAATCACAAAATTCAAAATAAACTTAACCCACCAAATTTTCATCTCAATTCCCCTTTTTTCAACTCTACTTTTTTCAATCTCCTATATAACTAACTATCACTCATATACACATCACTTCACACATTTACCAATCAAATCATTTATTATAAATTATTTTTTCACTTTCTCTTTCATACTTTACAATTTTTTACTTATATTTCTTTTATTTTTAATTTACATAATCATTATATACACCACTAATATAATTATTCTACACATCATCCATCAACCTATCACTATTGATTTGACATCTCTTACAACTTTCAACCTAATTTTAAAAACATAAACAAACATCTACCATTTTCACACGAATTTCTATAGTACGTCATTCCCGAGAAAAATTTAATATTTCATCCCAAAAACATAAACAAACATAGCCTTTATATGTTGATGTGACCAGTTTGGGGTTCTTGTTTTTTTACAGGGACAATAAAAGGTTTGACAACTAGTCAGCTTGAGGACATTGGATGCCAAATAATTCTTGGAAACACATACCACCTGGCTCTCCGTCCAACTTCTGAGCTCATTGATGAGTTGGGAGGGCTCCATAAATTTATGAACTGGCCTAGAGCTCTCCTTACTGATTCGGGTGGCTTTCAAATGGTAATCTTGTCATAACTTTGTTGTCACAAATTCATTAATTATTTGCTATTGTTTCTATAACTGTTTTCATGTCTTGCTATGCCTGGCACAACAAACTTTTCAAGTACAATCATCTATCCCAAAAGTTGTGGCTTCCTTGATTTGTGCATTTACATGTTCTCATTGTTAATATTTCTTCTGCCATGTCTATGATATTTAAATTGAAAGTACCATATATCTTAAACATCATCATTGTGATGTTTATTACACAATATCTCCGATAAACATTTTTTGTGGGCCCCTTAAAGACATTTTGAACTTAAATATTTTCTGGCTGCAACTTTCATCTCCATTATTTTGTTAAATTATTTGTATGTTGGTCTTCAACTTTATATGTGCAAACTTGTGGGTGTGATAGAAACAAAATTGAATAAACTGAAAAATAGATAAAAAATACTTTCGATTACTCAAAATTCCTACAAGAATAAATTCTTGCCCAACAAACCGAAGTTTGCCCCAAGCCTGAACTCGATTCTTTTATTCCAAAATTGAATGAATGGAAATAACTCCTAACAACCCTATTTATAATACTAGTAATCCTTCGCAAGCTAGGACTCCTAAAATGAAAAGGACTAGACTCCTAATTAAACAAAACTCCTAATTCAACTAGACTTCTAACAATAGTTGAAGAATTAAATATCTAATAACTAATACGGAATCTGGAATTTGAAATCTGCTCGACAACATTCCAACCCCTTAAAAACCACCTTGACCCCAAGGTGGAAATCTGGACACGGTTGCGTCTTCAGTGGGTATTCTTCCCACTTTCTCCCCTTCATGGAATTCATAAAATTTAGCGGTATTGAGATCAAAATTATCTCCTGCCTCCATTATGAAAACGTGCAGTTTAAGTGGACACTCATGCCTCGGAGTATAGGGCTGTTTGCGACGATAACATAACCCCTTAGCACGTAAATCAGCTAATTCGTGCGGAGTTAACCTCGTGAACGGTTTTCACACCGTGGACTGCCCTGAACCGACGGACTGAGCGAGTTGATCTTGGTCCGGAGGTCTTGAATTGCTCCCCATCTTCACTAACACTGTCTCCAACTCCCTTGAATGTGAAGGGCGATTGTAGCTATTCGAATGCGTGAAATGTATCGATTTGCTGGGTTGATTGCCATTTTGAATTAAAATATCTTCCTCAATATCTCGTGCTAAATCCATTGCTGTCTTTAAATCTGGAGGGCGTAGCGTACGAAGTGTGCTACGGATTTTTGGTGTCAATCCATGCATAAAGTAACTGAGGTAGTGTGCATCGCTCAAGCCCGAAACGTGAGCTGCTAATTGGACGAACAAGGTTACATATTCGTCCACGGTCCCTATTTGCATTATATCGGCGAGACGTTCATACGGGCTCCCCTTATAACGTGTATCGAATCGGATCATCAGAGCCTGCGAAAATTCTGCCTATGACATGTTCGGGTTGAGCATACGAGTCCATGTAAACCAGTAAAGTGCTGGTCTTGTCATGGCTACCATATCCGATGGTACCTTTTGGTGTGGTGTAAGATGAATTTCGAACTGTTGATTTGCTCGAGCTAACCACCCTAAGGGGTCCGATCCCTCGAACGTGGGCAATAGGATTGATGGGTGGGGGACTGGTGTGGTTGGTGGCGGAACTGTTGCCCCACTTTCTTGGATTGGAGGCGGAGGTGGGGCGTGAGTTCCCGATGAGGATGGCCCCGGTGGCGTGTCCGCAGGTGCTGCTGCTGTCGGTGTATCGCAGGCTGCCGGAGCTATTTGAGGGTTCATTGGAAGCACGACATTGGATAGGAGTGTAATGGAGTTTGTGAGTTCGGTGAGTTGGTCTTGAAATTGGGTTTGTATTGAAGTTCTTCTGTTGATTTTGTACGGGTTGGTGATCGGCAGCCATGGTTTCTTGATTGGCTGCCAATTTTGCCAATAGAGCTTTCATCTCCGCCTGATCGTTTTCGATGCGATCTAATCGCTGGTCACTGTTGGCACGGGTATTGGTCATGGTTGCGGGGTTTCGGATCCGGCAGGTCGGACCAATTGATAGAAACTGAAAATAAATAGAAAATACTTTCGATTTCTCAAAAGTCCTACAAGAATAAATTCTTGCCCAACAAACCGAAGTTTGCCCCAAGCCTAAGCTCCATTTTTTTATTCCAAAATTGAATGAATGAAAATAACTCCTAACAACCCTATTTATAATACTAATAATCCTTCGCAAGCTAGGACTCCTAAACATAAAAGGACTAGACATCTAATTAAACAAAACTCCTAATTCAACTAGACTTCTAACAATAGTTAAAGAAATAAATATCTAATAACTAATACAGAATCTGGAATTTGAAATCCGCTCCACAACAGGGTGATTTGGGTTTGGATTTGGTGCATTACAAATTTGGTTCAAGTACATTGGTTCTTGACGGGATGGCTCTGGTATTAGTGATGCCCGACTTCACAAAGCACTTTGACATCGAATGTGATGCGTCAGGTTTGGGTATAGGGCTGTTTTGATGCTGGAAATTGATCTTTTCAGCAAATCTCTTGTGGATAGATTCCTTTCGAAGTTCGCATATGATAGAGAACTTATGGGTTTAGTGTTGGCTATTGAGATTTGGAGATTGTATTTAGTGAGTGGCCGTTTTACGGTACGAACAAGTCATAATAGTCTTAAGCATCTTCCGCCTCAAAGGATTGTGACCCGTGGCAACAAATTTAGGTGGCTATATTATTTGCTTATGATTTCCTTACAGAATACAAGGTGGGGCGTTCGATTAATGTGGCGGATTCTACTTATCACCAAGGAGATTACAAAATTTTGACTGCAACTAGTGGACCGATGTGGGCGGATTTTATGTCCGTGGATCAAGAGACAACTGCGGACCCCTTCTACGCCAGTGTGGTTGGATCTAGCATGGGATGGGGCTAGTAGTCCGGGCTATAGCGTGGAACAAGGTCTAAAGGGTCGAGTGGTGCTGAGGATTTGGAATGGATTACAAAGTTGTTATATGAGTTTCACGATACCCCAATGGGGGTCATGCGGGGGCATTTCGAACTTACCAGCGTCTCTCGGGAATTGTGTATTGTCGGGGCATTTTTAAATGGGTGCAAACGTATGTGGTGGATGTTAGGTTTGCCACAATTCGAAATACGAAGCAACTGCCTGACGGGTTGCTTCAGACCTTCCCATTCTTGAGGTAATTTGGGACGACATTTCTATGGATTTTATTTACGTGTTTACCCAAGTCACAAGGATTTACTTGCATTATGGCGATCTTTGAGCGCTTATCAAAATATGCTAACTTTATTGCATTGCTACTCTTTTACTGCTTGTTCCATTGCCGATGCATTTGTTAAAGAAGTGGTTTGTTTACATGGGGTCTCGAAGTTGACTGTGAGTGATCCGAGACCCGCTTTTTTGTTAGTGCTTTTTGGCGTGAGATCTCTAAAATGCAGGGTACTAATTTGAGGTCAGCTCGGCCTATCATCTGTAGACGAACTGGCAAACCGAATTGATTTAATCGTACCTAGAAGCATGCGGTCCATGTTTCTTTCTCGAACCGCAAAAGAAATAAGTTAGTTGTCTCCCGAGGGTGGACTTTTGGTATGACACGTTATTTCGAAATTCGGAACAGATGCCACCTTTTGAGGTCGTGTATGCCTACCCCAACTATTCGTTTTGTGCTCGATGAGTGCCAGGTGGCGGCAGTGGCGTTAGTTGGCAACATGTATGGGATTTGGCGAAAAACGCCAACGGGATGTAGTTTTCGGAGTTGATGACAAGGTTCTTTAAAGTGCGTCCTCATCTGCAGACTTCCATTCTATCTAAGAAATATAATAAATTGTCTCAGAAGTTTATAGGCCGTTTGAAGTTATGCAGAAGATTTGGCCTGCTGTGTATGAGTTGCATTTACCCAGGGAAGTTGAATCCGCCCGGTGTTCCACATGTTGCAGTTGAAAAGAGTCATAGGCAATCATACGGTCGAAGAGGAGCTGCAGGCCAGTCTGGGGGTTTCGAACTCCCCTATGTTTGAACAGGAACATATTTAGAATGAGCGAGTACAGCAAGTGGAGGGCAAGGACATACAACAGGTATTAGTGCAATGGGCGGGCCAGTCTCGTATGATGCTGCTTGGGTCCATTTGGAGGAAGTTATGTCTCAATTCCAGAATCCAACCTTGAGGACAAAGTTGCTTTTGAGGGGGAGATAGTGCGTGAGGAGGCGGTGCATCCGCTGGGACCAGTGGGGGTTTATACTTGAACAAATAAGAAGGGGCCTAGTTAAAGTGGTGATGTCAATTACTTAGGAGTTAGCTATTTATTATTTCCTTGTTCGCATATTTCCTTTTCATAAAGTCTTTCTTTTTGTGGAGTTTGTTTTCATATTATTAGTGATTAGGGTTTTCATTATGTGGGGGTTGAACAATTATGCAATCAAGGGAGCGTTTACGCTTGGGCATCTCCTTGTGGTTACATTTATTTTCCGAAGTAGGTTCTATCAAACTAACTGCTTCAGACATATTTGAATATTGTTTTAATAGCTTGAACAAATATTCTGCTATCGAAATGACACTTCTTGATGATGGTAGGTCTCTTTGTTGCATTTGGCTGACATTACTGAAAAGGGTGTCACATTTCAGGTACTCTCTCAGCATTTTGTTTTTATATGTAAATTTCGCATTTGGTCCTTGCTGACCAATTGAAACCAATGTTCTTCTGAGTCAGATACTTTTTATCGTTAACTAATTTGTTTTAACATAGAATCATATTCTCTTCTTGCATCTTGTACAAATGAAGAAATGGGAAGATGTGGTTAACTACTTTTTGAATGTATTTGGGTAATGAGTTTATCCCTCGTTGTTTGAGCAAACATTTTAAACATAAACTCCACATGGTTATATAGAAAGTAATAGAGTATCACAAACAATGTTTCACTCAACAGCCCCCATCTATCCTGATGGGTCTAAGCCGCTGAATATTTATGCTAGAAGAAGTAAGCAAGGTATATCATTATCAATAGAAGAATGTTCTGCTGTGGGCAACTTCAGGACTGTTTGGTTATTTCAGCAACTTGGGTACATATAAAATCTAAAACTTCCATAATCTCATTTCTCTGTCTCGATTTAACATTTTGCGACCCAATTCTTGTTTAGAATTAATTATGAATGAATCACTTAACTCGAACCCTTGTTCAAGGAGAATCCCCCTTGATCACATCTATTTCCTAGTAGAATTATGTATAGAAGGATCCATAAATATTGTAATAGGGGTGGCAATTGGGCGGTTCGGGTTGGGTTTGGGTTGGTTCCAATGGGTTGGTTCTCAAATGGGTTGGGTTCTTCATGGTTTTCAATGTAGAACCAAACTCGACCCAAAAAGGAACCAACATCGACCCAAAAGGGAACCAAACCCAACTCAACTCAATACCTTGTATTTTGTTCTTCATAATTCAGATTGTTGACAAACAATTTGGGTCTAACTTGAAATTTAGTTGGACCCAACTTGGAACCAAGTTGGACCCAACTTGGAACCAAGTTGGACCCAACTTGGAACTAATTAGGAACCAAATAAAATTTCTTAGGAACAAACCCAACCCAAACCAATTTAAATGGGTTGGAACCATGGTTCCGGAACCATTTTACCACCCCTATATTGTAATATATCCGGATTTATATTATAATAGAAGATTTCTATTCTTGCAAAGTTTGTAAATTTAATGGTGAGAATATTTTCTTCTGAGAGAATGGTTTTATTCCAGCTTTACAAAAATTCAAGTGTTTATTTCTTTTTTATAATCTTCATTCTCCTCTTTATTATATTCTTAAAACATCTAACTTTTGCTTTGTTTGCATTCAATTCAAGTACTGTCCTTCAGCACTGATCCACACCTCCCAAATGAGAGAACATGAAGAACATTCATAACAGAGAAAAAGAAGAGAAACACGAACTCAAACACTAGTGCCTAAAGAAATATAGAATGATAATGATACCAGTCTCATTGTTTTTAGCTTTCTTCATTGCTTCAACTATTAGAAGCTTGATGCGTTAGTCCCTTAATTTGCATGTTCACATTTGCTCTTTGCAGTCACCAGTTGATGGAAAGCCCATGCTGCTTACTCCAGAAGAATCAATAGAAATACAAGTAAAACTTTCTCTAGTTTGTTATATTGCTTTTGAAATTATTTCTACTATTGTTTTCAGAAACTCTCGACTGCTTTTAGTACTAGTAAAATTCCATTGTAAATAGAACGACTTTAACTTATCCACATTATTTTCACTTGCAATGCTACAATTTTGTTTTGCGTGAATAAAACTTCTAGAATATATCCTTGACTCGTGTAGTTTTCACACTACTGTTGCAGAACAGAATTGGAGCTGATATTATAATGGCCCTTGATGATGTTGTGAAGACAACTATCACGGGTCCACGTATTAAAGAGGCTATGTATCGCACTCTACGTTGGATAGATAGGTGCATAGCAGGTAATCTGTTCAGTAACACCTAGATGCAAAATTAATTGTTATGTACTTCATTATCAAGTTTTTTTGGCTTGACAGCAACACAAATTAGTTACTTTATGTTTGGATATATATAATATATATGTGTGTGTGTGTGTGTTTGAGTGTGTATATAGATAGAGATAGCGTATTTGATCAAATGGTTCTTATCAAGTTCTTACATCAGGAGCAAAATTTTCTAATAAAGGCATAGAGCTTATAACCACTTGCAATGTGTCCGTGGTGCTGGGGGTGCTAAATTGCTTCTCCAATTTTTTTTACTTAGGGAGGACTATTGTTACTTTTTTGTTTTCTAGAGGGGGGGATATTGAACAATTAGCCACATCACAGGGTATATATAAATTATTATATATTTATATATGTGTGTCTATACTCTCTATATATACATATATTAATTAGTGCTTCTTCCGCTTTACTTTCGTTATCTACAAGAAATGGGGAAAATAACAAGAGAAATGGCTACATCAACTTGTTCATGTTCTCTTGCTGCATTTTCCATCAAGCTATTCATTAGGGGTACATATGACAATATTACCTTCTATCTCAGCGCACAAGAGACCGCATGATCAGAATTTATTTGGAATCGTGCAAGGTGGCTTAGATCCAGTCTTAAGGTTGGTTAGAATTTTAATCAATCCATGTGTTGCTTCTAAAAGAACTTATAATGCATTATATATTTAATTTATTCTGTTTCTGGTCTAATTTATTGCGGGCAGGGATATATGTGTGAAAGGCTTAGTGGAACGAAACTTGCCCGGGTATGTCAACAAATCCTCTCATGATGTAGTGATTATGTCACATGCAAAATATTAATTTTTGCCTTCTACCTTTATTGTGGTTACAGCTATGCTATTGGTGGTCTTGCAGGAGGTGAAGATAAAGATTCATTTTGGCGAGTTGTTGCCCAGTGCACAGCTGCATTACCTGAGGATAAACCACGATATGTTATGGTACAAATAACTATGACTATATAGTATTATCACATTATTGTTTCCTATCTGTTTCAGTTTTTCATGCATTCTAATATCTTGGCTCACTCTAGGGTGTTGGATATCCCCTAGATATTGTAGTTTGCAGTGCATTAGGTGCTGACATGTATGATTGTGTCTATCCTACACGTACTGCTCGCTTTGGAACGGCTCTTGTGCCTGAGGTATCAACTATTGGTTTTGTGCATCTATATAAGTCGTTTTGATTTAGATATGATAAGGTATGGTATTTAAAATGGAATTAACAATTTGTAGTCTTTGTGTATGAACATTAAAATAATATACAACCAAGACAAAAAGGAGAAAACGTTTATTAACTATCTTCTCGTGTGTTTAATACTTTATACAATTGTCAAGTGTTTAGCCCATTTGCCATTGAGATTTATTTTTTAAATAAATGAAACTTGACATTTCTTGATTTCTAATTCAATTTTCACTTCCATTTTTCAGTTTTTTTTTTTTATTTTGTAACATTTATATGATGTGATTGTAAAGTTATGGGCATCACTGTAGAAGAATCATACTGAATATTAATGAACCAAAAGCATGTAGTTGTGAGTTTTTGGTTCTTTGTGGACATATGTTGTTGCGGAGGATGTACAATTGATTTAATATTGTCAATGTAACTGACGTTAAATATATATATATATATATATATATATATTCTCATGTAGGGAGTTCTAAAACTTAAGCACCAGGCAATGGCCAACGATACTCTTCCAATTGATGATACATGCGAATGCATGGTATGATCCACGTTTTAGTTGTTTCCTTCATTACAAATTAGGGAACATTTTTTCTTTAGGTTTTTTTATAAGTTTGTACTTTTTCTTACAGGTATGTAAAAATTATTCGCGAGCATACATTCACTGTCTTGTCACAAAAGATGCAATGGGATCTCAACTTTTATCTTATCACAATTTGTTTTACATGATGAAGGTATTCTCTACTTGATTTTCTGTTGTGGTCTTGACATTTGGTGGAAATTTCGTTTCTTTGTCATTGAGCAGATTAATGTGCATTTACATCACTATTGCAGCTTAGCATGGATTTACACTCGTCAATTGTTGAAGGCCGGTTTCCAGAGTACGTTTATGTGTAGTTCTGCAGTTAATAATTCAGCCAGTTTCACAACTTGTTTGTATCAAGCTATGCATTTGTAGCTTTAGTGTCTGAATAATTCTTTAATTTCATTTGAAATTAGTGATAAATGTTGCGTATTCTTTTTATAACTACTAACAAATCCTTGCATTTTCTGCATTCTTGTCTTTTTCTTTTGTCCCTCAGGTTTGTGTGCAAGTTTCTGCAGAAAATGGTACTAATTTTATTTTCTCTCGTCTTTATGTGTTTTAAGTATAAGAAAATTTTAATTCATCCCTTTCTTATGTGTATTTGTTTGAGTTTTGGGTAAATTCCAAATTCATTGATTTTAAGACCGATGTGCAACAACTTTGCAAGATATGATTCCAGGGCACTTGAATGAAATTTCTATAGCACACCCTTAGCTTTTTGTTTATTAAAACCTTTTGTTTTCTCGTTGTGTTCTATATGTGGTGCTCTAGGGTAGGGGTGTTCATGAGTCGAACCGGCTCGAAAATAGCTCAAGCCAAGCTCGAGCCTGAACATGCATGTTTGCCAGCTCGCGAACTGGAATAAAAAAATAATTTTTAATTAATATATATAAAAAATAAATATTTATACATATATTTTTATATAATACGATATATTATAATAATATGTGTATAAATAATAATATTTTTTACATTAATTATGACTATATTTAATAATATATGAATAAATAAAAAATTAATAATAATTTTTTTTTAAAATTTTTTTTATTAAAAAATTATTATTTTATATAAAAAAATTTATTTCTTGAGCTCAGCTCAACTCGGCTCGAGTGCGAACAAGAGCTCGAGCTTGAGCTCGAAAATTGTGGCTCGAGCTCGAATTTTTGGCCAGCTTGGCTCGAGCTCGACTCGTGAACACCCCTTACTCTAGGGTATGAAACTGTTTTGGAATCAAATTAAGCTGCATACTTTTTGTTCGAATCTAGCCCGACAATGAATCTGGAATAATATGACATGAATCATACTCTAGTAATTGTAGATGATGAAATGTTATTGGTCTTTGTTAAAAATGGTGATTTTGTAGTTCCCAAAAGGAGACGTCCCTGAATGGGTGTGCAATGCTATGGAGGTTGCTGGTATCGACATATCTTCCTGCTGTGCTCCATCGTTATCAAACTAAACATACCCCAAGTCGAGACGTGATTAATTTATACTATACAGCATCATATATTTTGCAGTCAATATGGTGCTTTACTCGGAAGCTGAAGTTTTCCGCTATTCATCTCTTCAACGGCAGGTCATTTATTAAGTTTTTGGCTCTGTGAAATTTCACACAGGGCTAATTAGGAGGGTGGGAGGTAGTGCTAAATGAACGGAGCTCGAGTCTAGTCTTAGTGAAATTTTCATGTCCAAGTTCGAGTTTATTTATATTTTTTTTGAGTTCGATATGTGATAAACCTAATTTTTAATGTTCAAGCTCGTTAAAGACAATTCGAACTTGAATAAAAAACTAAATTAATTACTTTTCAGTTTTTTTAGAAATAATTTTTATTTAAATTTTATTAATTAATTACTTTTTATAATTTATTATTATATATTTTGCATGAGATACAAAAATAAAATTTTTATTTATATATTATTAAAATATGTTTTAATATTTAAGTATTAGTTTTAAAATTTTAGGTACTTACAATCAAATTTAAAAACTTAAAATAAGACCAAATAAAGCATACTTTACACTCGAGTTCGGTTTAGCTCACTTTATACTCGTATGTATATTAAAACCATTAGATGATTTGATTGTTGTGAAACTTCAAATGCTTATATTAAGTTTTTAGGTGCAGCATATGTGTTACTCAATATGTTGTTTGGCGGATAATGATAGATGTTTAATATTCTCACTTTTTGTTCGACTTAGAACGAACTATTCCCACTTAGGAGATAATTAACAACTAAAATCATGGAATATGATTAAAGTAATATATATTAATGATAAAGAAAAAAGGCAAGAGTGATGTTCAGACAGCTCTATGCATTTCCACTCACACTTCCAGCTCTATAATACCCCTTCCATTTCAAATATATGTGCACTTGGGATTTATTTAAAATTACAATGCTCCAACTCAAAAGTGGTTTATTAAAATTTAAACTTAAATTCATAGATATGATGAAATAAAGCAACCAATTGAAGCACTCACATGTTCCTATAAGTCCTAATAAATAACTTATCAAGCCAACAAAAATCCAATATTAGTTTTTTTATCGCTCTTCGTGGAGGAAATACAAAACAACATATTTGATCCCCATTGGAACAATGGATTGCTTAGTCACATGACTAGAGCACATGTGAAGTTTAGTCGTATTAACATTAATAGTGTATGTGTATTATAGATTGTAATATTGTGTATTAAAAAGAATTAACATTTTATATTAAATAAAAGATTTATTTGGAATATTAATATTGGTTAGGGGGCATTTGAGTAATTAATTAGCAGCAAAGAGATTTTACATTTTAAGTCGAAAAAGATGGAAAATTTGGGCAATTTACTGATAATATATGTAAAATTGTTGAGTCTTATGAATAAAAGGGCATTTTAGGAAATACACAAGAACTTCAAACGAAGTCCGGCTGTTATGCTGTTACGTAACTGTCCAAGACTCTAAGTATCAATATGTCCTTTTCGGCATTAATAATTTATCTATATCTATAACTATCCTAAAAGTATAAATCTTTTGAGATGATTTTTATTTTTTTAAGTTTTTGTTAAGATCGAAATAACCCTTTAATTATTATTTAATTAAATTATTATTATTGAATGTGCATGAACACTAATTATTACTGAATATGCATGAACTTAAAATTAATTTCTCACAAGATTTTTCAATGTATATAACTTAGTACTAAATATAATTATTCTTGCAATTATTATTGATTCATTTTAAGAATTTATTTAAGAAGCTCACATTACAAATTTTTCTTTTAGAGTTCCATGTGTTTCTTATCTTATTCTTTTGTAAATTGATGCAACAAATGAAACACTTTGAAAACAATGTGCGAGACGTATATCTATTTTTGCACAATATGTTTTTATATTATATGAAATAGTTGTGATGGAATGATGTTCTAGAATCCAAAACGCACGATTCCAATGGATTACTCATGCTCAATATCAAAGCGTCACTTATATGTTCAGTTGCTGCATTAGCTGATACCATTCTTCTTGGGTGTTGTGCGCTTGTTCTTGTAATGACCAAGTTGCTCACATTTCCAACACTTTATCGAACTTAGGTCATTCCTCGTCATACTTTTACATCTTGATTTTGACCTACCTCTGTTCGAATTCTTTGATTCCGATCTGCCTCTATTTTCTATATTCAGAACAAATCCCGAAAATATACCCGATTATCTCCTGCGAATTTCTTCACTGACAATCAGATCCCTTCGTCAAATTTCAACTTCTCCTTCCCTGCTGAAGCATTAACAGTGGTAACCGTTCTACCTCAACTTTCAGGTAGAAAAGACAATAGAATTAGGGCTCTAACATCGTTATCAAAATCAATATTAACTGAGCTCAATTAGGCTGTTATCAGATTGAACTCATTAAGATTCTCAGCCACCACAGTACTCTCTGATATCTTTAGGTTAAAGAGACGCCGCATCAGATGAACCTTGTTTGCCACTGATGGCTTCTCGTACATGTCTGCTAAAACCTTCAGGTAGTTGTCTATGGAACGCAATGTTGCGTGACAGAGACAGGCTAATTACACTCATTGCCTTCCTGTTAAGCACCATCCACTCTTCGTCTTTCATATCCGACGGCTTATCACCAAGGGGCTGATACAGATAGGGATGGCAACGGGCCGGTTCTGGGTACGAACCGGCGGGTCTAGAACCGGAACCGCATAATAATTTTTGAACCCGGAACCGGTTCCCTGTTATGGACCCGGAACCGAAACTGCCCGGTTCCAACCCGCTGGTACCCATTTAGATATTTTTTTTGGCTTTTTGGTGCTTTTTTCCCGTGCATTTTATGGGCTCGCTAGCTTAAGCAGGTGTTTTTTATAACTAATAAATGTATTATTTTAATAATTGATAAGAAATAATTTATAAAATACTAATAATATTAGTATAATGAAAGATTTCTCCCCAGTCCCCACTCTGTCTATTATTATCATTTTATTTGTGAAACACATGCATGCATAAATATATTGAAGATAAGAGGTTAGGTAAAGACATGGTTATTGTTTTTAATTTCTTAAATTAAATATATATTATTGTGGATAATCTTCTTAATATGCAAAATTAAATTAAATCTGTATGCTCGATTTATAATAAGAGAATATATATATATATATATATATCATAGATATATAAAATACATAGAATTTCATATTCTGTTATGAATTACAAGTTTAAATTATTTAGATATATAGTGCAAAATTCAAATTATTTTTCTGAAATCATTAATTCAGAAATTTATTATGCAATTCTGGTAATGGAGAGTTGACTGTTTCCCGTTTAAATTTTTTCCCGTGCATTACATGAACACAGTACAAAAATGATAGTAACAATCAAATTAAAGTATATTGATATACAATAGAATAAAATATTTAAATTAATAATTTTTATAATCTTTTCATAGTCCATTCATAAATTTATGTATTATGTGTTGATTTGACCAATGTATTATGCAAATCAATTTCATTGAAATGAGTCGAAATCAAATCCAATCTATTGGTACATATTTTAATTTAATAAAAGATTGAGGGACAATTACACTTGAAACAATCGATTTAAAATTCATAAAATTTGAGGACTTGATATTCAATTTTTTTTTTGCAATAAATAACCTAACAAACACTTTCAATTGATTTTGGTTGGTTAAATGATCTCAATATTTTAGTAAAATATCCAACATTGATTTCAATATAAAAAATAAAAAATAAAAAATAAGGTGGTTCCGGGTAACCCGGAACCGGACCCGGAACCGCTAAGAACCATTTAGTTGGACCCGGACCCGGAACCGAAACCGATGAGGCGGTTCCGGGGTGGTTCCGGGTCCAACCCGGAACCGTTGCCATCCCTAGATATAGATCTTTACCATATAGGTAATCTTTGATCTGCATCTTCTAGAACCCAAAGTCCGTCTTATCAAACTTTTCAATCGGCATTTTTCCTTCACCCATCATATTCGCTCCCACTCAACCCCGGAGCTTTAGATACCAGTTGTTAGGAATATGAAGCCAATGAATAATCACACGAAAGAAAAGAACAATAAAAAAACACGCCTATTGTTTACCCAGTTCGTCAAAGAATTTGACTACGTCTGGGGCCAGTTCGTCAAAGAATTTGACTACGTCTGGGGGCGCTGTCAAGCCAGGATTTTCACAATATTTCTCGTAAGAATGTTACAATCAGAATATGACTATTTATAATACAAGATACGTAACCTAATAGGAAAAGGATTATGTAAAGACTAAAATAACCCTCAAAATATTTCGCCCCGTTTACAGTCTTTCACACTCCATAACTCAACATTAACTCTTATGAACCCTAAATAAATCTCATAATAATTTTCAAATGTGATAAATAATTTTAACCAACCCTCTTTTAAGTTTTTATAGTTATCTAGAAAAGAAAAGAAAGAAAAGAAAACATGAAGGCTCAGTTTGTTTGTCAAGGGAATGGAATCAAAATGGGGAATATGATTCCCAAAAATCAAATAACCTTGTTTGGTATTTTTTATTTGACATTATGGAATGCAATCTAATTCCATCTCAAATAAGGGAATTACATTACCTTATTTTATGGAGGTAATGTGATTACCATATTAAGGTAAATCATAAATGCACTACTTTAATGTCATTACTACCCTTATATCAAATATAATACAAAATCAACAAAATAGTTATTTATTTTTTCATTTCATTTAAGTTATTATTTATGAAGAAATAGTTTAGTATTTTTAATTTATTTAGAATATTTTCATTGTCAAAATAGATCGTAATTTCATTTTATTTTATATTTATTTATTGAATGAAATTGAAAAATTGCTATGTTGTTTTTCCGTAGTACTTTTGAAATGGTTGTTGGTCACATATGATTAATATATTTTATTTATTAACAATAATATGTTTCCGACTTAAAATAATTATCAATGCATTGGTATATGGAAAATGCATACATGTAATTTTTTTAAAAGTCGAACAATATGTAAATAAAAAATAAGCATGTTCAATTTAATTATCATTTTTCTAAAAGAGGATAATGCAATTGAACCAAATTGATATCTTATTTATTCTTTATTATTTAACTAAATTAAATATATATATATATATATATATGTATATACACTTATGTATATATATATAATATCAAATATTCTACTTTGTCATAAAATTTATAATTAGATTATACAAATATGATTTAAAATAAGGGTATTTATGTCAAAGTCTTTAATTTTAGATTCCATTCTTTATTATATGTACAGTAAAAACTCTATAAATTAATACTCTTGGGACCACCAAAATTTATTAATTAAAAGAGTTATTAATTAATCGATAAATTAATAATTATTAATTTATACATTAATTAATATTTTATTAATTTATAATGAAATATTCAATTTACAAACACCATTCAAACTTTTACTTAATTATAGTACCATGCATGTACAATAATTAAAAAATATTTTTTATATAAATACAAGATAATAATGCTAACACAAATAAATCATACACATACGACATGCCTTCTAATCTTAAAGGTGTGAAAAAAACAATAATGACCGACAAGATTCGAATAGCATTATGCAAGCACAACAAGAATAATTCAAGTCTCACTCAAAAGCAATTGTAAGAATGAATGTTAGCAATTATGCAAACACAATAAGGATAATTCAAGGACAATTGCAAATTGATTTGCAAGGTGAAATTGATTTCAACAAAAAAACAAAAGACAATTGAATCATTTTTCAAAAAAAATTAATAAATCATTCATGTAATATGTAGTATATAAGGAATTATTAATTTATATTTTATATGGGACCTATAGAAATTATCAAAAATGTATTATCTTATAATTTTAGCGAATTATTAATTTAGCACCCTATCCCCGAGTCGGGACCGACCAAAAATATTATCTTAGAGAGTTTATTAATTAATCGAGTATTAATTTATCGAGTTTCTACTGTATTTGAACAAAATATAAAAAAGGAAAAAATATATATATTCTTACCCAATTTTTTTGTAGAAACCAAACACTATTAATGGAATCAGATTTCTAGTAATCAAATTATCAAAAATCTTATTCCCATTTTAGATTCCATTCCCTATCAAACAAACGGAGCCGAAAGGTAATTCAAATGACTATGGGTATTATTTGTAATTCTAATTTCCAAATTTTCAACATCATATTACAGGACAACTTTGAAGAAGCTACAAAGACTTTCGCTCTAATTTTGAACACACAATTGATGAAAAATGATAATATTTATCTATTTCTATTTATATAAAATAATATCTAATATCTCTCACTACCTCTCAGTTGCCAAAATATCTTGTATAATATAATACACCAAATAAAGTAGAAGAAAATTGAAGGCAAAAAACTTCCAAGAGTCTTGGGGCCAAATACTCTACTGTTTTTACTTCTTCCTTCTGTATCAACAAAATGCAAATGCTAATCCCAATTGCTAATCTCAAAACGACGACGTTAAGCATCATAAGCCCTTTCCCATCTGGAACTAACCCATTCTTGATCTCTCACAAGAGAACTATGAGTGCCAAAGCTTCCTGGTCTTCAAATTACAACAATAATCCAATCACAGAGTTCAATCTGTATGAGCTGCTTGGGATCGAGGCGGGCTCGGACAAGGCGGCGATAAAAGAGGCGTACAGGGCGCTGCAGAAGCGGTGCCACCCCGATATAGCCGGGCCGGAGGGTCACGATATGGCCATCGTTCTCAATGAAGCTTATGCTCTTCTCTGCGACCCAATCTCCCGCATGGCTTATGATAAGGTCAGTAGGACTGAATTTCCCTAAATATTTCTTCAATTCATAGTATTATTGAGCTTTATTGTTGATTTCGATGTGTGATATATGTTATGAAGCAAATGCCAAATGAATTTGATTTACATGATGTTGTTGATATGATTAGAGTTAATATCTTCCCGTTGTTTAACAGAGATTACAAAGAAAACACTATCAATCTTACAAGTAGATTGAGATACTGATAAATGTAATATTTGTTAATAAATGATTTCAGGAGCTAGCAAAAGTATCAGATTTGCAAGGCTACACGGGTAAACCGATATACTCAACGTGGTTTGGATCAGAAACAGAACAAAGGGCTGTTTTTGTTGACGAAGTAAAGTGCGTAGGTTGCTTAAAATGTGCCTTATTTGCCGATAAAACGTTTGCCATAGAAACAGTATACGGACGAGCCAGAGCTGTGGCTCAATGGGCTGATCCTGAATACAAAATTCAACAAGCTATTGACGCATGCCCAGTTGATTGTATCTCGTAAGACTTTATAATTATCTATATTACATTATTAGTTTTTTTGAAAATTTTAAAATAGACGTAAATTGAATGAAAAATAGGATTGTGGAGAGATCCAACTTGGCAGCCCTTGAGTTCATAATGTCAAAGCAGCCACGTGGCAAGGTCAGAATAGGTGCAAGCAATACGGCCGGTGTACGTATAGCAGATGTATTTGATGAAGTTGAGAAATTTCAGGCTAGATATGCCCGCCATCAAGCTTCTAATAATCTTTCCAAGGTGATTCTCCTTTGCCTTATAATTGCAATTATTTGAAATTAAACCTATTTGATTTGAATTTTTGCTCTATATATAGACCAGTGATTGTAGTAAGCTTGACTTGTGTTGATATACTGAGTGTTAGTAGTTCGGTAAATCGACTGAATCAAACCGAGTCAAAATTGAAAATTTGGCACGTATTTGAAATAAAAACAGAACATTGGTTTGGTATTCGTTTTTTTCTGTCTACAAAATTTTCGTATTCGGTTTGGTTTTTGGTCTTGGTTTATCGCCTTTCGAATATCAAACTATTCTTCGGTTATATTAACTATGTAGTCATATACATAATTTATTGGGTATCACTCTTTTGAGCTCGATTTCAAGGGAATCCCTATTTCAGTCTTAGTGCTAAACAATATTTGCAATTATAATTATAATCTTTCATATACGAACACGTTAGATAATTCTCAATCATGATTGTCCAAAAAGTACGATTTCTCGAAAGTTTTTAAACATGACCGCAATAATACTCTTTATATCCAACATTTTAACTGAGCAAGAACACTATGATTGAAGGAATCAGAGGCATACAGAGCATCAAAAGCCTCAGCAATTCAAGCCATTCAAATCATCTCAAATTGGTTGTACTGGCAATCTCCCACCATAAATGCTACACCTCCAGCTACCCTAAATTCACAGCCTAGCACAAAATCACATTCTAGACCAAACATGAAGAGGCTTAAAGCTGCTGCAGAAGCTAGAAAACAAGCAAGTACCACAAGTAAACGAACAAGACAATCTTCAATCAATTCAGACGAGTATTGGGTCCCCTCGACTTTTGTCCTACCCGAGGCAACCCTACCCGAATCCACGAATCCTAGGCCAATTAGGAAAACGAGTCGACCCGGTAAAGTTGAATTCTCGAGCCCGAAGAGGGGTCCAGTGAACCCTTTACGGTGGGGTTTACCGATTGGGACAGGCATTGTAGCCGCAATTGTTGTTGCACGGTTACACCTTGGCGAACCGGTCGGTGGTATAAATGACCATATTGGTGGTTCATTGGCTTTGGCCATTGTCAATAGTTCATGGTTGCAGGTTGGTTTAGCAGGTTTTACATGGTATTTGATTGCTACATATGTCGTTGAATTTGTTCATGCCTTAGCAACGAAAATGAGGAACAAATGAATTGAAGAAAGTCAAATGTTTTCTATGTTGTCTAATTATGTTTAGTTGGTTTTAGAACATTATATACTATGACAATCAAGTATCCACATATGTATGTATCCCACAATGTGGACTAAGATTGTTGTGAGTTCTATGGCCTTGTGAATTTAGTCATGTTTTAGTATGTAAATTGGTCTGTATGTATATACATTCAACATTGATGCTATGCAAGTATAGTAACATGAAACATGTTAAAAGAATCGGTATATTTGTTCTAACTAAGCATTATGAGCAAGTTCAGTAGCTTTCTCCACACCATTTGATCGATAACTTGCAATCACGTGAATTGTCTGCTGAATGGGACCCAATAATTCGTACTCGATGCAATTGTACCTGCAAATTGTTTTAGAAATCAGTATTTTCGAACAAGACTCATATATATATATATATATATATATATATATATATAAACACGTACACATAAAGACTTACAAATTTGCGCAGAGATTATCAATAAGTCGCGAGAGATTGATGATTTTCATTCTTATTTCTAAAAGTTTATATTCGGGATATTCTGCAAATGGCTTCGCCAGAAACCCGGAAAGCCTTTCAACGTTCATCTCGAGCTGTTGTTGTTGGTCCTCAAAAAGATTTTGCTTTATCGTCTTTTGTTCTAATGTCATCTCATTCTTGAATAGCTTTTCACCAAACATGAAATACGCAAACGGATACGAATAAGAGAGTATTCGTCTTGATCTAACGAGTCTACGAAATCCATTAGTAACCCATCTATAATCATCTTCCATTTCTAAATTCCTTAACAGTTTCTCTTCCTCCTCCTTTAAAGAATCGAGATGAGCTTTGTTTCGAGTATAATAGTGAGTGTAGCGCCACACTGATTTTCCTGCTTCTTCATGCTCGTCTTTGTACTGTCCACACTTATGCTTGTTGAAGCTATTCCACTCAGTGCGGGCCCTACATATCCAACTGCACAACGACTGCCTGATCAGTAGATGAAGGAAAAACAAATCATATATATTCTAAAACAAAGAAAATCCCTCACCAAAAGAACTGTCCACAAACGCACAGTACAAGATTGCATCCTCCATCTTTGTTCACCGGCTTACTGCATTTCGGACAAGATTTTGTATTCGCTGTCAACCAATCAACCGTTTTCGATTCATTTTGGCGCTTCTTTTCCCAAAGTTGCCACATCATACACGAACAAGGAGAGTGTGGTTCGGCAGAGCATTTGAAACAGAATTGTTTACCACAAACACATTCAACTTCGCAATATTCATCATCATACTCAACACGAATCGCATTCCCACAATGAGGAACACTCGGACACCATTTTACCATCTTGTTATCGTCGATATAAGATTCTAATAGGAAGCGTTCAAACTTTGCAGCCAGCTGTGGGTCCCTTGTGCTCACTAAGTCTTTGATTTTTCCTTCATCGCATATCGAGTAGCAGTTGTGGGCCATGCATGTAACTCGTCGACTCTTTCCCTCGTTTATTTTGACTATGAAATGCTCTGTCCAACCTAATCAACACAGCCCATCTAGTTAAATTCACAACAGATTGAGAGTCTCATATAACATTCTATACTCTTTCTTCGAATGGCATGATTACATTTATGTTCTTTAAAACATAAATGGTGAGATGGATGGATTAAGCTCTTATTACAACTCAAGTCGATACACTATTACGAATTTAGCTCAAGGGATTAAAATGGATGATTCTTACATTTATTGCAGAAACAATGGCCACAGTCCATTGTTGTCGTCTCATTGCTAGGGAATTCATCAAAACAAACTTGGCACGTAATTTGACACAAGGAACGAAGACCGTTGTTGTTCTGAAGAAACGACACTCCGGCATCTAGATAAAAACGTTCCGCCCCCCTATCACCAAAAACCAAAGCGAGCTTGTAAACGTTCCAACGATGATGGATAAGTAAAGTCCGAGCATGATGTTCCTTTATACAAAGCAAGTCCATCACTTTTTGCAAGTCATCTTTCTGAATAATTCATGCCAACAATTTTACATTTACATTAGAAGAAAATAGAACTATAAAAGATCAATAAATGAGGGAATTAACAGAATAAGTTACAAACCTGAGCAGCCAAAAGTGTCTCCTTTCTGATAACCTTCAACATCAACAGAAAAAAAAAAATACGTTCATCACATGAGTTCCATTATGTTACACAAACACTAAAATTTACTATACATTAATTAAGAAAACTACTTCATAAATACAAACTAGAAATCAACATTGCCCCACAAGGAATTTATCCATAAACAAAGTCGAAAATTTCCAATTAATAGGAATCAGATTTATTTCCCCAATCATTCATCATCTTAAACCCACTCCAATTAATTTCATCATAAGAAAATTCCAACAATTATTTTAGCAAATGAATTATCTATGAACGCCCATTAAACCCAAACTAGTAATTTGGCAGAGAGAAAAACAGAGAATCAAATAATCTACTCGTAAATAATTACATAAAACACAAAAATCGAACCCTTTGTTTCAATTACCATTCTTGGCAAGCTTTATTATCTTTTTTTTCTTCTGAAAACCCAAAAAGGAAAAACGCATAAGTTCAGTTTCTTTTTAATGTATAGATACCTTACAAGAAGAAGCTTGGGTAGAAAATTTACTATCTTCATCATAAGGTTCTTGAAAACCCTCATCATAATTGTCGTTTCTATCATTCTCATTTGCACTGCTATCATTCCCATAATTTTCCATCATTAAATGGTTCATAGAAGGAACAAACTTCAACTATTTAGGGCGTGGCTACTGATCAAAGTTTCGAGAGCAAAATCAAGAAACAAAGTACAGTAACAACTAACACACCCACAGACAAATTGGGAAGGTGGAAAATTTTGTTGCGTTCATATATATATATATATATGTTTATATATACTAGCAAACAGCAACTGTGCAAGTTGCATGTGAAATATGTTATTTAATAACTTAATATTAAAAACAATTTAATTAAGAGTGCATGTTTCTAATTAAATGATAATATTTAAATTAAGTTAAATATTTAATTAATCTTTAATTAAAAAAGGAAAAATTATTTTCATAAATGATTTTCAAATAATTCATTAAAACAAAACAATTTTAAAATTATTACACTTTAACAATATTTTTTATATTATTATTTTAGTGTATATATGATTTGTCGTATGAGTAAAAACTTTTTAATTGTAAATTTTTCGGCCTTGTTTGTTTATATTTTTAAATTTAATTTTTAAAATTTTGCATCACAAAGTTTTGAATAAACTTGATACAAATTATTCTCATAAAATTCATATTTTTTCAACTTTACTTTTCCAATCCCCAATATAACTATTTATCAATTGTTATATATATTGTTCCACACATTCATTGGTCAAAATAATTCATTATAATAGTTATTTCTCTTTTCTTTCATACTTTATACCTTATAATTTTTATTTTATTATATTTTATTCACATAATCACTCTATGTTATCTAATACACAAATTACAAATTGTAACTCTCATTAGTGAATATTAATTTGAAATAATATGAGGTGTCCTTTTTATGATTCATTAATCTTAGAAGGAAGTATTGATTTTATGATTACTAAATGAATTGTATTGTTTACTAAGACAATATTATCCTTGCTTATTAACTTCACAGATAAATGTTACCATTAATTTATGCAATCATTCACTTTACTAATATATATGTTACTATCAATTTTTTTTTTGTTACAGTTACTATCAATTTATACAATCCTTATTATCATCCATTTAAATTTAATGGTTAATAGTTTGAATCTTATGGTACATCTATCATTTTTTTAAAGTGAAGTTGGAAAATCATCAACTTGTTGCTAAATATATATTATTACACTGAAATAATACCCATATGTACTTACAATAATATAATTTTTAAATATTACCACTTTGTTCAAAATTCAAAATGGATTCTAAGTTAATAAAAATGACTTAGAATACTTGATCTACAACTAATTAAAATGAATGGAGGATATCAAGAGCTTTGTAAATAAATTATTTGACATTATATAAATAAATTATAAATTATATAACTATAATATTTAGTGGGGATATGAAAAGCTTTCTATCTACCCATCTTTTAATATTTCATCATTTGAATTGACAGAACAAAGATGACACTTACCTATTGCAAATAATGTTTAAATTTATTATTGTACTATATATATTTTACTTGGATTATTTTCTTTTGCATTATTTTCATTGTATTTAAAACCTTGTTCCATATAACATAATTGAGTTGGTCGAATGGAGAACCTAATTGCGAAAGTCATTTAAATCCAATTTTAATATGAGAATTGCATTTGATTTTCAGTGGTCAATTGCAATGGCTTAAAAAATAATATTCGACCACCTCTAACTACGTATGGATCAAGATGGACTTGAAGTAATATAAAGATTATAAATATAGAAAGAGATTGAGTAACCTTTTTATTTAAGTTCTTAATATGTATCTTATTAAAAAAATAATTTATCTTCTTATTTTATTTAGGTTATTATGTTCTTATCCAAAACTATAGGATAATATGATTAGCTAGAGAAAAATTCAATTGAATACGAAAATATATCAACTAATGTACATTTATGTCACTATTTTGAATTGATTGTAAAAAAATAACAAATACGACTCTTGTGGGTTAAAAATTGAAAACAATATAATATTTAAAATAAGGAGAATTATTTTATTTAAAACTTAAGTGATATGTGTACATGTTCATTATTTATTTAATATGATACAAATCATATATTGACATAGACTTTAGTGATAAAATTAAAAATTAAAATTTTTATATCAAAAAATTGGCAATATTTGAATAAATAAACTGTTTATAGGTTTTATATTATTTTAAATAATTTTTGAATACTTTTTAATTATTTAACATTATAAAATGAATTTTAACGTGCGAATGCACGTGCATTTGACTAGTTTACATTAAATGCAGCAAGATTTGTCTATATCAGAAGAAATCACACATCTTAATTCCGTTATGAACAATTCAGATTCGATTGCACAGAAAGGATCATAAGATTTAGAAGAATGTTGGGCAGAGAATATCTAATTGCATTGTATGTGCAGTAAGTAACGTTATACATAGTTCATTATCTATATCTATATATTACAAATTCATGCTCATAACAATTACATACATTGCACAAGTCTGATGCATATTAAATATAAGTTCATGCACACACTAATTTAAAACTAAAAGTATAAGGTTATTTTGGTTTTAACTAAAAAGTTAAGAAATGTAAGTCATCCCTAGAGATTCACACCTTTATAATAGTTATAGATTATAGATATAGATAGATTATAGATTATAGATAGATATAGATTATAGATATGGATGAATATGATACCCCTGAATTTCTTAAATGTAGTACTAAAAAGAATCATTATGAAATAAGAAACAAAAACACTACACAAGTATCTAGTTTTTGAACCATTAAAAAAATTATTGGAAGCATGAAAATAAAAATTATTGAGAAAAAAAAAAAAGTGAAGCGATTCCTCAAAATTAAACAAGATGTAGTGAAACGTTTGATTCATCAAAATTAAACAAGATATATGTATAAATGTAGTATGAATTTACATAAAAGTTCATTTAGTTACATTATTATTCATGTTTCACTTTTAAATTAACTTAATTCGTTCAAAAATAAATCGATTCATTCATATCAATCAATGTACTATTTTTCAAATAACAAACTTATTAAGTGATAGTTTATTTAGTTAAATTTAAATTATTAATATTTTAAGTTGAACAATAACTAAATATATAAATTACTTAATGAGATCATATGCTTCACTTTCAAATGAGTTACTTACTAGTAACCTCAAAAAACAAGATGTTATAAAATTTACAAACTTATTTAAAGTAGATTAGATATTACGACTTATTTTTAAGATCTTAACAAATATAAGATATCATATTAATTACAAAATCACCATTATTGACACCTTAAAAGTTTTACAATCATATTTATCTAGACATCGCAAAAACTAAATCTTAAAAATTAAAACATGTTAGAGCCGATACGATGTTTTGAATAATTTTGTACTAAGCTCCGTATAAAAGTGCTTGAATAATCTGTGGAAGGAAATTAATAACTTAATACTCAAAAATAAGTAACAGATCTTACTATTTTGTAAATTCAAAACAGAAAATTAGTTTGATTACTTTTATTACACAATGATCATTACTTACACATTATAAACTTTTATCATCTTATTTTATCCCAATATTCAAGATTTATTTCTATAATATAATTAAATGTCTTACAAACCCTATATATATATCTCATAATAACTTCCAAATGTGATAAATAATTTTAGTCAACCACCCTTTAGTTTTCATAGAAAACATATGATAATTCAAATAATTACGGGTATTATTTATAATTCTAATTTCAAAATTTTCAACATCATATTACATGACGACTTTGAAGAAGCTGGGGGCAACCCCCGATAGAGTTGGTAGGGCATGTGAATGTTGTGGCCTTGGTCACGGGTTCGATTCCTGATGATTTTACCTCTCCTGTAGCGGTTGCGGGTTTCTCTCGTCATAAAAAAAAAAAAAAAAACTTTGAAGAATCTACCAAGACTTACCCTCTAATTCGGAACACACAATTGGTGAAAAATGATATATTTATCTTTTTCAATTTATATAAAGAAATATCTAACATCTCGCCCTAAAATATCTTTTATTATAACTATGGCCCTGTGAATTTAGTCATGTTTTAGTATGTAAATTGGTCTGTATATAGTACATTCAACATTGATGCAAGCAGAGGCGGAGCTAGGGGGGCGGGAGGGGGGCCGCCGCCCCCCCCAAATTTTTAAATTTTTTAACATGCGTGTGTAAAAAATTTTTTTTACATGTGTATATTTTAAAAAATTTAACATTTCGCCCCCCCCAAATTTTTAACATAAGTATATTCTAAAAAATTTAACATTTCGCCCCCCACTTTCGATTCCTGGCTCCGCCACTGGATGCAAGTAATATAGCAACATGAAACATGCTAAAAGATGGTCTCTTATAAATCCCAAAAGAAAAATGGTAAGAAAAATATGTTCTGTAAAACAAAGAATGAGTATATTTGTTCTAACTACTAAGCATTATGAGCAAGTTCAGTAGCTTTCTCCACACCGTTTGACCTATAACGTGCAATCCGGTGATCGGGACCCAATAACTTGTAGTCGATGCAATTGTACCTGCAAATTGTTTTAGAAAATCAGTATTTTCCAACAAGACTCATATATATATATATATATATAGATAGACACATACAAATTTGCGCAGAGATTATCAGTAGCTTCCGAAAGATTGATGATTTTCGTTCTCGTTTCCAAAACTTTTTTTTCGGAATATCCTGCAAATGGCTCATTCAGAAACCTGGAAAGCCTTTTAACGTTCATCTCGAGCTTGTTTTGCTGATCCTCAAAAAGCTTTTGCTTTATCCTCTTTTCTTCTAAGGTCATCTTATTCTTGAATAGCTTTTCACCAAACATGAAATATGCAAACGGATACGAATAAGAGAGTATTCGTCTCGATCTAACGAGCCTATCAAACCCATTAGTAACCCACCTATAATCCTTCATTTCTAATCTCTTTAATCCTAGAATCCTTATATTCCGCAACAATTTGTCTTTCAGTTTCTCTTCATCCTCCTTTAAAGAATCGAGATGAGCTTTGTTTCGAGTATAATAGTGACTATATCTTTCAATTCCTTCTTCTTCTTCTTCAACTCCTTCTTCTTCATGGTCGTCTCTGTACTGTTCACACTCATGATCCCACTCGTCCATATACCACTCGGTGCGGGCGCCACATTTCCAACTGCAAAGCATATAAATTCTAAACGCTTATAAACGATAAAATAGAAAGTGTGGGAAAAAAAAATCACTCACCAAAAGTACTGTCCGCAAATGCACTGTACAAGATTACATCCCCCCTCTTTGGTCACGGGCTTACTGCAATTGGGACAAGATTTTGTATTCGCTGTCAACCAATCAACCGCGTTCGGTTCATTTTGGCGCTTTTTTTCCCAAAGTCGCCACATCATACACGAACAAGGAGAGTGTGGTTCAGCAGAGCATTTGAAACAGAATTGTTTACCACAAACACATTCAACTTCGATATATTCATTATACTTAACGCGAATTGCATTCCCACAATGAGGAACACTCGGACACCATTTGACCATCTTGTTATCGTCGATATAAGATTCTAATAGGAAGTGTTCAAACTTTGCAGCCAGCTGTGGGTCCCTTGTGCTCACTAAGTCTTTGATTTTTCCTTCATCGCATATCGAGTAGCAGTTGTGGGCCATGCATGTAACTCGTCGACTCTTTCCCTCGTTTATTTTGACTATGAAATTCTCTGTCCAACCTAATCAACACAGCCCATCTAGTTAAATTCACAACAGATTGAGAGTCTCATATAACATTCTATACTTTTTCAAACACAAATGGTGAAATGGAGGGATTAAGCTCTTATTATAACTCAAAATCGACAAATATTGCAAAAAAGAACGTTTGGAAATGGATGATTCTTACATTTATTGCAGAAACAATGGCCACAGTCCATTGTTGTCATCTCATTACCAGGGAAGTCATCAAAACAAACTTTGCATCTAATTGGACACAAAGAGTCAGATGGATGAAGATTGTTGTTTTTCTTCGGAAACGACACTCCAGCCTCTAGATAAAAATGCCTTACATCACTCTCAGCAAAAACCGAACCAATCTTTTCAATGTCCCATTTATAACGGATAAGCAAAATCCGAGCATGATATTCCTTTATAGAAAGAAAGTCCATCACTTTTTGCAAGTCATCTTTCTGAATAATTCATGCCAACAATTTTACACTTACATTAGAAGAAAATAGAACTACAAAAGATCAATAAATGAGGGAATAACAGAATAAGTTACAAACCTGAGCAGCCAAAAGTGTCTCATTTCTGATTACCTTCAACATCAAGAAGAAAACAAAAGATTCATCACATGAGTTCCATATATGTTATATAAACACTAAAATTTACTATACATTATCAAGAAAACTACTTCATAAATACAAACTAGAAATCAACATTGCCGCACAAGGAATTTATCCATCAAAAAAGTCGAAATCCCCTGAATTTTAATGGGAATCAGATTTTTTTCCCCAATCATTCATCATCTTAAATCCACTCCAAAAAATTTCACAAATGAAAATACAACAACTAGTAATTCGGCAGAAAGAAAAACAGAGAATCAAACAATCTACTCGTAAATAATTACATAAAACACAAAATTCAAACCCTTTGTTTCGATTACCATTCTTGGCAAGCTTTATTATCGTTTTTTTCTTCTGAAAACCCAAAAAGTAAAAACGCATAAGTTTATTTTATTTTTAATGTATAGATTACCTGACAAGAAGAAGCTTGGGTAGAAAGTTTACTATCTTCATCATTAGGTTCTTGAAAACCCTCATCACGATTGTCATTTCGATCATACACATTTGCACTGCTATCATCTTCCATCATTAAATGGTTTATAGAAGGAACAAACTTCGACTAATAGAGCGTGGCTACTGATCAAAGTTTCGAGAGCAAAATCAAGAAACAAAGTACAGTACACACCCACACACAGATTGGGAAGGTGGAAAATTTTGTTGCGTTTATATATATACACTAGCAAAGAGCACCTGTGCACTTTGCATGTGAAAATATGTTATTTAAGAAGTATTATAATATAACTTAATATTCAAAAAAAGTAATTAATAGTGCATCTTTCTAATTAAATGATTATATTTAAATTAAGTTAAATATTTAATTTAAAAAAGGAAAAATTATTTTCATAACTGATTTTCATATAACACTTTGAAACCAAAACAATTTTAAAATTATAACATGTTAAGAATAATTTTTATATTATTATTTTAGTGTATATATGTGTTGCCGTATGAGTAAAAACTTTCTGATGGTAAATTTTTCGGCCTTGTTTGTTTATATTTTAAAATTCAATTTTTAAAATTTTGTATCACAAATATTTTAATAAATTTGATATAAATTATTCTCACCCAAATTCATATTTTTTCAACTTTACTTTTCCAATCCCCTGAATAACTATTTATTAATTACTATATATATTGTTCCACACATTTATTAATCAAAATAAATCATTATAATAGTTATTTTTCTTCTCGTTCATACTTTATATTTTATAATTTTTATTTTGTTATGCTTTATTCACATAGTTATTCTATGTTATCTAATACAATCACTCATATATCATCTATTAACCTATTATTATTAATTTGACATATTTTATTTTATTATACTTTATTCACATAGTTATTCTATGTTATCTAATACAGTCACTCATATATCATCTATTAACCTATTACTAGTAATTTGACATATTTCACGATTACTAACCAACTTTTAAAAACATGAAAAAATATAAAATATTCTCATACAAATTTCTGTTTACGAATTTTTAAGTATAAATAAACATACATATATTTCTTATTGTTGTTTTATGAATTGTTTGTTGGAAAATGGACCAACAAAAGAATTTGTTAGTCTATTTAGCAGAGAAAAATGGGTAGGGTATAAATCTTTTGGAAGGAGGTGTATTATTTCAATCTCTGGAGTTTCCTCTAGATATTATATTCTAAATTTGCATGTAAATTTTGAGCAACGATCTTATTCAAGGTCATGGAAAATAAAATATGACCTTGCAACAATGTTGATTACATTGATTCTACAAACTCTTAAAATATATCATATTTTAATTTACACCACCTTATATAGTAAATATGTAGGGTATATCATACACTCGCTCGTTGTTAGACCCAATATGTAGTGACGTAGTGTCATCCTTGAGCATCCCTTCCAAGCATATTACAATTCATCCATAATAATAACATTTCTGATAATTTGACATGTGTTAGAATCTAAAATGGGAATAAGATTTCTAGTAATTTGATTACTAAAAATTTAATTTCAGTGTTTGGTCGTCTACAAAAAATTGAGTAAAGATATATATACATATTTATATATATTAGCAAAGAGCAATTATATATACTAGCAAAGAGCAACTGTGGAAGTTGCATGTGAAAATATGTTATTTAAGAAGTATTTTAATATAACTTAATATTAAAAAAATAATTAATAGTGCATCTTTCTAATTAAATTATTATATTTAAATTAAGTTAAATATTTAATTGAAAAAAGGAAAAAATATTTTCATAAATGATTTTCAAAGAGTACTTGATTTAAAATTATAGCACCTTAAGAATATTTTTATATTATTATTTTAGTGTATATATGTATTGTGAGTAAAAACTTTCTAGTTGTGAATTTTTTGGCCTTGTTTGTTTATATTTTAAAAATATATTTTTAAATTTTGCATCACAAATATTTTAATAAACTTGATACAAATTATTCTCATCCAAATTCATATTGTTTCAACTCTACTTTTTCAATTCCCAAAATAACTATTTATCAATTAATATTTATATTATTCCACATATTCACTAACCAAAATAATTCATTATAATAATTATTTCACTTCTTGTTCATACTTTGTATTTTATAATTTTTATTTTATTATGTTTTTATTCACATAATTATTCTACGTTATCTAATACAATCACTTGATATATCATCCATTAACCAATTACTATTAATTTGACATATTTCACGATTATCAACCAACTTTTAAAAACATAAAAAAAATATAAAATATTCTCATACAAATTTCTGTGTACGCATTTGTAAGTATAAACAAACAAACTACTGTGAGCCGGTCAGCTATGAGCAATCTAGGCTGGTTTACCTCTCCTGTGTGGTTTGCAAGCTATTACACAAGAGCGGGGTTTACCCAATGCGCACCTCACGGTAGCGGCTACGGGTTTCCCTCGTCATTCAAAAAAAAACATACATGTATTTCTTGTCGTTTTATGAGTTATTTGTTGGAAAATGGACCAACAAATAAGAATTTGTTATGTTCAATATATTCATATTATACTTTGATCATTATCAGTTAGAAGATTAAATGTTATTATATCATAATTTATCTTTGGATACACACATATTTTTTATCAACGTTTGAAGAATATGAAATCAATCATCATGACTCTTCATTATTCTTTACTTTTTAATGTTATCGTTTTAAACAAAATCACTAACGGTGTGTTTGGATGGAAGGATTTGAAATCCATGTATTTCAAATTCATCGACAAATCGATTTAAGTTCGTTTGGATAAATTCACGTTATGATGGATTTCAAATCCCTTGCCATTCATTTTGAGCTCTTTTCTCCACAACGGTGGATTTCGAATTATTCCATTTTAAGTGTCATTTCAAATTCTTCATCCACTCCCCAAATTGAGTTCATTGATTCTTATGTTTAAAAAAAAAGGCAAATAACACTCAATCCCCAATTAATTTTACCCAATCCCCACTTTTACCAATATTAAAAAAAAAAACTTTATTTTCATCACCAACCACAAATCTGCACCACCAAAAATATAAAAAAGTAGACATTAAAATATGGCATCTTCATGTTCGAGCAAAAAGAAATTCAAACAATACAAATTGAATGTAAGCAAAATCATATTTTTTTCATGTAAAATGAAGTGGGTTATAATATTTCTTCATATTCTTGATTGTCGGGTGGCGGTGGTGGGTGGTTGGGGTGGCGATGGTGGTGGGGTGGTTGGGGTGGCAGTGGGGAAGGGGTGGTTGAGGGTGCCAATGGTGGAGGAGAGGGGAGGAAGATGGAGTTTTATAAAATGAAATAAAAAAATAAATCAAAATTCCCAATAAAATAGAAAAATAAGTCAATAAGTCAAAATCCCCAAACTCGGTCAAAATTCTCAATTTTAGTGTACCAAAAATGCAATTTTCCCCAATTCGGCCATGATAATAACATTTCCCCAACTTTTGCTATTAACTTACATATTTTGACTAAAAGTTGATACTCTAGTTAAGCAAAATATATTTTCTTTATGAAAATTGTCCAAATATAAGCTCAAGAGTTTATTGTGAAGTGTGATTAGTTAAGATTAGGTTAATTTAGGGCTCAATTAGTTGACAATTTCTATTGCAAAAATGAGTTTCAAATTAAATAATTACAAGATTACATTTGAGACGAATATGATATCCAAGTGGAACTAGTACATATATTATTGGTGCATAAGCTTCGAGCTAGTAATGTTACAGGGGCAAAACAGAATTTAGATTTGAATATCTTCCAATTGATACATCTGAAATTCATAAAAATACAAGCAGCAATCATCAGTTTTGTTCTACTATCTCCTGAGTTCCATTCATCTTAAAATCCCCGAACATAACCAAAAATGACAGCCTAAACGAAGAAAAATACAAGTATTGGAATCTAAAACATCATACCACCATTTCCGCTTCATATGGACAAAGTTGCATTGCAATTCTGCAAAATCACAAGGACAGAATGTGAAGTGAGATGGTTCAGCTTATAACGAGTTTTTGCCAACACAAATGATTATACAGAAGTGCTAACAAGTCAAAAGTAATCAAAATTAAGACAAAAATCATAAGTGAGCAGTATTTGCAAAGATAAATGAAAAAAGACATAAGGGAAAGTTTGCAAAACAGTGGTACTTCAACGCGATAAATATGTCAAAAGTAACTATAGTTTATTAACAAAAACACCATAATAAGTTTTAACCACCCTTCACCAACTTAGAGGCTATAGATTAGATCATAATCACTTAAACTTAGAAAACTAGAAACATAAATTGCATTATGTGCAAACACTTTTAAAAAGTTATTTTCGTCATAAATTGATAAGCACTTATATTAAAGTTTGCAATCGCTCATAAATACGAGATATGTGGTAGAGCTACATTATGTTACCTCAACGTTTAGAGTATTGAGGGCGCTTTCTAGCTTTCCTCAACCCAGGCTTCTTCCTCTCGACAACTCTTGAATCCCTTGTGAGAAGACCTTCTTGCTTTAAAGGTGATCTATGGCTATCACTCACCTTCAGCAATGCACGAGCAAAATAGCTTGAGCCTGCCCAGAGAGACCCCCACCGTGTGCCTTTACAAATACATCATAGCTACTCTCGTACCCTAAAGTCACCAATGGAGTCTTTACATACTGCAGCCATACAGGATTGCCTTGAAGGTAATCCTGCACGAATTGTCATCAAGTAAATGGGATCATGTAAATGAATGCTGCAGAATTGATAACGAAGATGGGTCTGCTAATAGTTTTCGTTGATGATATTCAACATTTGTTTTCCTGTATTAATCCACTTCCTAAATTGTGTCGATGTAGTAATAACTAATAACTATTTGAGAATTTTACTAATCACATGGCCCTAAGAAATCATATCATATTTCGCAGGTTTCCACAGATACTTGCACTTAAACGGGTTACGGAAAGATTGATTTCATGCATTGCTCTTCGCTGCCTTTGATTCTTTGGCTTTAGCATCAATTGGCCATAAAACTCCACATCTCAGAGTTTATAATCTGTAAATAGTTACCAATAAATTGGATGTTTTAATACTTATCATAATATATTCAGAACTTATCAAGATAAACATCTGCATATTTTTAATATACAAAAAGTTCCATCCTCCAAGTTCACTTATCTCAATCTTTGATCATTTTTCTAGGTGCAGTTCTCACAAATTAAATCTACAAATTTCTAATTCTATCTCCGTTTTCCATTTATTACTTGTAAACTAATTCTTCACCCATTGTACTCATTTTCATATGATAAGCAACAATTTTTTTTCTCATTTCCAGTGCGAACTAGTTCTTAATTAATCACACAACTACAGAAACAAAGCACAACAACAACAATAGCAGAATTTCGAGTAGTACCTTAGCATCGCGATAGTTAACAACAATTTTTCCAGAGCCTTCCTGAAGAACAACCCGAGCAATCGCACATTTCCTACGTCCCGTGCCGATTATATTCTGCGCAGCGAAACCACCAGGAAGCCTAGACTTCACCAATTTTTTTTAAATCCGCCGTTTCCACCTCTAGGTCAGCTGCGACGGTGGCGGCGACGACTAGTGCGGGGAATTTTGGGGAGGATGATTTTAAACAGAGGGGCTTAGATGGAGCTAAGCTGACGGATTGAATAGGTTTTTGAGAAATTTGAGAGGAGAATGAGAGTGAGGATGAGGATGATGTTAGGGCAGAGATGGATGTGGCCATCGCCATTGATGGAGCTTCGTTTTGCTTCCGAGTGATAACGTGGATAGTTAGGAAGTTTTAGTGTTGATAGATAACGTGATTGAATTGACTATTATGCCCCTCTTGTTATCATATAGACATATACTATGCTATTTTAAGTATAGTATTTTTTATTTTTCTTATTCAAATAATCACTACGCGAATTATTAATTCAATTGTTGAATTTATCATACATCGATAATTTATTATTAGTATGATATATTTTATAATTTTTAATAAATTTTAAGAAATAAATAAAAACTAATTGTTCTCACACATAGCTGGACGGGATGCATTTTTCGGAAAAAACATATTAGTTTTGGTGAACACATAACAAATAATGCCTTACTTTCTGCAACGTAATGTTTTAAAAAATGAGACCCAAATTTTAAAAAATCTAATGATTTTACAGGTCATTAGTCAAATCGGCCGGTTCTTAAATAGTTATTTAGAACTGCATCGTCAAATTTGTTGTATTTTCGTCCGGTGTCCGTTGCTATATAATTGGCTATTGAGAATTCGAATATCTAGTATTTAATGCATTTTGTTAAAAATTCATTCTACCAAGTTAATTATTTTAATGAATAAGATTTTCTATTCCGATTTCTCCTTCTTCAGTAGAAATGAGCCTCAAGCATAACGACCTAAAAACGAACCCATCGATCTAGCAGATTTGACTGAACAATCAAATAATATAAATTCCAACGAACTGATGATAATTTGAATGATAATACGGATCTAAAAAGTTTGATTTAATTACTTTGTATTGAGTACATGCCATCGAGAAGGTTATATAGATTTACCTTTGAATTTTTAATTTAGTTTCAAGCTGCAACAGGAAATAGCCAGTAATCTTGTTTATAAAACTAAAATCAGACCCAAATGCAAATGCTGGAAAAAGCAGGAAATCCATATGCAGAGTCCGAGGGTAATTTTGTCAATGAGCAGTAAATTGTTGTGAATATATCACCTGGTCATTTTATGAAAGACCGATTCCAATAGAGTCGATCCTTCATAAAATGCATACAAAATTTAATATCTGAGTAATAAAAGTCGTTCCGCTACTATAAGTTATGTAGAGTACTCTTGTTCATCCGATCAATGATTAGCAATTGCTCCACCCCATTTATTAACACGAGATTCTGCTTCGCTCGCCTGCAAATACAAATGAACATTTAATCATATAGTCGAAAAGGGGCAAGAACAATGGTAATAAAAATACTCACTTCTTTGTCCCAATTTCTACTTGCAACGATGATTATCAATATAAGGGTCTGCAAGCAAATCCCTCCAATCATCCCGCCCCAAATTCCCTGAAATAATTTCACAATAATAATAAGTTCACCATTATTGATAAGAAAAAAAAAAAAGATTTGAGTTATATTAGGTGAGTGTTAGTTACCATTGAGCCAAAATCGAATACAAAACCCAAGAGTAGTCCAAGAGGTAGTCCCACAATGTAATAGCACCCAATGTTAACGTACGCCACTGTTGCTTGCCAACCAGCTCCCACAGCAACCCCTAACACAAGAGTATCCAACTTTATATGTAAATCAAATTAAATTTTCAAGATTTCTAAGCAGCCCTTAATTATGTGGAAGTGAACAAAACCAATACAATTTTTCTAAGTCAAAGTAACTATCGTGATTGAGTGCTTACCAGATAAAACGGGTTGGAGCCCGTTTAGTAGAACGGTAAGGGCGAGCAAAATTGATAATCGAGTAGTCTCCTTAGCTACCGCTTCGCTATTGGTGAAAAGGTACGGGAAAAAATCTTTTGTTGCTAAAACGACAGCCATACAAACAACACCGATCGCGACAGTCGTGATAGAAACCACTAACACCGAGAATTTTGCAGCTCTTGCATTGCCGGCTCCAAGTTCATTGGATACTCTCACACTGGATATATTCATTTTTATTTGTTAAAAAAATCCCAAATCTAGTACAAGTGTGTTATTTGAAGTAATAAAGGAATTATATTCACCTTATGGCAGCATTGAATCCAACTGAAATCATCGCATCCCATCCGTTGATATTCATGCTGTAAAAATATTGTTGCAAGAGAAGTTAATCCAAGCCCTCAAATAATTTGTATGTCACATGAATCATAGTACAAATACGAGAATGTTTTTAGGGAAATTATCATAGTCTTGGCTCTGACCTGATGGCCACCTAACATGAAACACTTCTGATCAACTTTAATAGAATAGATAGAAAAAAAAAAAAGGGCAATTTTGTGCATACTAGCCTATTCCGTACGAAAAACCATAAATGTTTACTAATTATGAAAGCACCATTTATCAAATCCTAATAACTCGAAAAGCTAGGATAGAAGAGTAATCTGATTTTCTTCACCAGGGGAGTAATTATAATCTACTTTAGGTGACATGGGAAGTTTAGATAATTTCGAAACCACAAGTAGGCTTGTCAATGGGCAGGACTAGAACCCAGACCCGACCTGTAGGACCTGAGACCCAGACCCGATGGCATTAGGTAGTTTGGGTCCGGATAGGGTCCGGGTACAATTTTTACCCAATGGTATTTTACCCAGAAAATACCCGAACATTCCGTTTAAATACATGCGAGTCTATACCCGAAGTATATTCGTGGGCATTTACCCGATGCGGACCCAATGCGAACCCTATTTTACCCGATCCGGGTAAAATACTTTTTTGTGGGTGTTACATGGGTCCATTTGGATCTAGGTATTCCCCGCTCATTGACACCGCTAACCACAAGGTGTTTAACATATGTAATGTATAGTGTGTGAATTTCTACATAATTTACGCAAGAAAAAAAAAACAACGTACCATATAGAAATGGCGTCAACCGGTATCACAGGATTATCCAAGTGTCCTGCTATCACCACAATTACCATCAAATACCAGAACTCCAAGCTGCAATTCATTCCAATTTAAATCATAAGCATCAATAATGCTAGAATCATACTTCATAAACGCAAAAAAAAAAAAAAAAGCTCTTACCATAACATAACAGCCGAGGCCAAAGAGAGCTTAACAAAACCGTACAAGTCATGAAACGCCAACCACGAGAACCCACTCCACGCCCCATCAGATTTCGTCACGAAAATATATATCAACTGAAGAAAAACTATTAGCCACCACGACGTATTAAGAGTCACAGCCGCTCCAATTAAGCCCCAATCGAGTTTAAAGATTAGAAGCCAGCTGAAAAATATATGTAACACCAAAACAGCTAGAGAAATCCAGGCCATTGCCATCATTTTGCCTTGAGATTGCAAGAATTTCTGTATTGGAAAATTGATAGCATATGCAAACATCTGCGGTATCATCCAAAGGGCAAATTTACCTGTAAGACAAGATTGGTTTTGAAGATGAAACTTTGAATTAGTAGAAAAGTTTCATTTTTTTTTTTGAAGTGGAAATTATACGTGAGACCGTAATTATAAAATTTTTTCGAAGTTTTTAGAAATTATCATAATTACCCATATCAGCAAAAGTGGATTACAATTCAGTGTGGACTAAATAATAGTTCCTAAGAGCAAAATAATTGCAAATTCCTAGCATTTTTGTATTTTATTTTGATCAAATACTCGAATATGGACAAGAAGTCTGGTGACTGTAATAATATACTGACCTGCAGCTCGAGCTATCTCCTCAGACTCTCCGAATAACATGAGAATCGGTGGAGCCCAAATGTAAATTGGAAGCAAAATGATGGATGTAACAAGCAATATAACCCATGATCTTTGCATATATATACCCAACATTCTGATCTGCCCTGCACCAAATGCTTGCCCACATAACGTCTCCAGTGCACTTCCCATTCCCAGCTGCATTTTCACAAATTCAGTTAGAATTTAGTCGTAAATTATCGTGTTTCTAAACATTCAATTTGATTATAAAGTAATGAAATTCTATTGAGTTTCAGGTTACATTTACATTAGAACTTCAGTTTGGAAATGTCTTTATTACCAGCAGAGCTAGAATCATATACATTGGCTCATCAACAGTACTAGTTCTATTGAGCTGTTCGACTTGGGTTGTCGCTTTCTTTTACACTCTCTTTATCGTAATGAAATTGATATTTCCCAAAAAAAAAAAAAGATAACAACCAAATAAATTCCAATGATTAAATAGTGACAGTTTGTTTAAGGATTAAAATAGACAATAAAGAAATAAAAAAAGAAAGAATGAATGAATGAAAAATCAAAAGCGTATACGCCTCCTATACTCCAAAATATTAATTAATGGCTAGAATTCCAAAAATCAAAACTTTATTATGCACCATTAAAACCCAGAAAATAATTGAAATAAAAAAATAGATTAGGCTATCTACTCTGTCTCTGTAAACAAATCCTTATCTATCTACACCATAATATCCCACCACTCATACTCACTACCAAAGCTGTAATAAATACTCCAAAATCACGCCTTGTATACTGATTTTTGAGTGTTTTGTACTATGAACATGTCGTGAAACGGAAAAAAAAAAAAAAAACTAGCAAAAACAGTTTAAAACTCGAAAAAATGCCTTTTTTGTATTTTAGATGTATATATAAAATGAAACAGAATAAAAAAAGAGAAGATTAAAGTACCATGAATCCAAAAACAAGACCAGCAATAACAGAGTTCTCAACAGATACAGCAGCAAGCTCAAGTTCACCAACTTGACCGCTAAACGTCTGTGTTAGAGCACCCAATGAGTACTGACAGATATATGTAAATATCGCCGGGCCGGAAAGTTTCCATAGCGTCTTTGATTCTGAGCCAAACCCTTTAACAAAACCATCTCCGCGGTGGCGCTTTACAAGAAGTGCTTCATCTGCGCCGCCGTCCATTGCCGCCGATAAATTTATGTGGATAGAAATATGTTATATGTAATATTGAATTGATAATGTTGATTGTGTAAGGGAAGAGCCTATGGTATAACGTTGGGCGGACTTAACTTGGAACAGAACAAAATGTTATTATACTGATCAGGACAAGTAAATTGATGGCCACCCGATCCATGTATCTATCAAAATATATATATATATTAATGTTGCGTACTAAGTGACGTATTTATGAGTGAGCAAATTGGTAAATTTAATTTTTTTAACTCGACAGTCGACACATCTAATATTTATATAAATAGTTCTTTATGTTCATTAGAGAAGTTTGAGTAGGTAGAATAATAAATGAGTTGAATTGAATAAAAGTTTAGATTTATTTGAAGTATTATTGAGCTTTTAATGTTTATATTTAAATTTGATTCGATGGTCAAATAAATTTAGTTTGAATGAGAATTTAATAAAGAACTTGGAATTTAGTATTTAATGATTTGATTTATTTTTGTATCTTTATATTTGAGCTCCACTTATTTGTTAGAAAATAATAAGATATTCATAAAAAAGTTAAGGTTTGAGTGATATTATACTTGATTATGTTTGAACTTGACCAATTAATTTGAGTTTAATCACAATTTTTAAAATTAAATAATTTTATTAATATTAATACGAAATCAAATTTATTTAATTAAATAAATTTGAGTTTAATCACAATTTTTAAAATTAAATAATTTTATTTAATTAAATTTATATTATGTACAACACATATTAATTATTATAGAGCCACCAATGCCTAGAGAGACAACACATACAACGTGTTTCCTTTACAGCCTCTTTAGTTGGAAACCAAATCTGAAATATAGTAATCACACACGTGACGGGGCAGTTGCACATATTAAAAGCTTAACATGAGTAGTACAAAAATATTAAAACATGAATAGAAAACCAAGTTATTTTAATTTGAATATTAGTTTGACTCGATTAAGGTTTGATTTAATAAATAATCAGATAAAGCTTGAAATTAGATTTTTCAAATTCGTGAAAAAATTAAAAACAAACTTCATTCAACATTTTTACACTCCTATATACTAAGATTTGGCATTTGAGAGCACTTGAAACTCGCTCAATTAGTAGGCATTGAGACGTGGCAAAAAAATAAGTTAGTGATCTAACGAGTAGTTAAAAATATAAAAATATATACAGAAATATTAAAATATTTGAAATTCGACTTAATTCTACAAAATGAACCTGGTTAAAGTCCAATTCAACTTACAATTAAATAAAAATAAAATATGGCTTTTTTGATATAACCCCCCGAGGTATGCAGCTTTGGCAAACAACCCCCCGAGGTTTGAAATTTTGGCAAACAACCATTTCTGGTTAGTTGACCGTTAGTCAACAGTTAAGGTCATGGGCAAAATTGTAATTTAATAATTCCAAACAAATATATTAATTTTCAATGTATTTATTTGGAATTATATTGAAAATAAATACATATTAATTTTATTAATTTTATTTATTTGCAAAATTGTAATTTAATAATTCCAAACATATATATTAAATAAATATATTAATTTTATTTATTTGCAAAATTGTAATTTAATAATTCCAAACATATATATTAATACTACATTGAAAATAAATACACATTAATTTTATTAATTTTATTTATTTGCAAAATTGTAATTTAATAATTCCAAACAAATATATTAAATAAATATATTAATTTTATTTATTTACAAAATTGTAATTTAATAATTTCAAACAAATATATTAATTTTATTAATTTCAAACAAATACATTGAAAATTAATATATTTGTTTGGAATTATTAGATTACAATTTTGCCCATGACCTTAACTGTTGACTAACGGTCAACTAACCAGAAATGGTTGTTTGCCAAAATTTCAAACCTCGGGGGTTATTTGCCAAAGCTGCATACCTCGGGGGGTTATATCAAAAAAGCCCGTTTCAAAATATCACCAAAAATCATTGACCTTTTATTATTTAGTATGAAGCTTGAGTCAACTTATATACATTTATTTTATATTGGTAATTCACGGACTAAATATTACTCAATTATCATACATCCAAAGGATTTGGCCAAAAAAATTGCTAGTGATTGATTTGTCGATAGATTGAGAAGTAAGTTTATTTAGATTGAATTTTGGTCAAGTTTTTATGTATTAAATAATGAATGCGAAAAGACAACATATTTAGACAATAAACAAATAATCACCACTGATGTCACAAAACTTATTTAATTAATTTTATTCTATATTCCACAATAGAAAATTAAGGGCCTCAAATCCCGGTTAAAGTGTGACATACGTATTCAATTGGTTATTTGCTCCTTGAGAGTCGTGTTGTCTCTAGTCATCGTCGTACTTTACGATGCAATCATCCGAATATTGAGTCAGACTTGTATTAATCTATAATCTATATTATTAAAACTTAGAAAAAAAAATTAAAAATCAGTTGTGGACTGTCAAATAATTTAGGTGAAGCAACAATAATTTATGTTGAAAAAAGCATTTGTCCATACTCTATATAGTTGTTCAATTGTCACCTCATAATTTTCTTAAATGGTGATTTTGCTTTATTTATTTATTTTACAATCACGTCAAGTTTATATACTTAGGCCTCAATTGGATGGAACCTTCCTTTCCAAAAAAAAATTCAGAGTACAAAATTCTAAAAAGTAACAATTGTTTAATATGTTATAAAAAAATTCTTTCAAAAAATCTCTCAAAATTTCAATAATTTTGGATAAAAATTTGCAAAAAAAGAGATTTTTTTCTTCTTACTATTCATGATTTGACAGTTCACACAATCGATTTATAAAGTTTTTTTCGACTTATTTTCAACTTCAAAAATTAAATTAATCGCATATTCTAATGTAAAATAATGAAACGTTTAAAATAAGATCTATTATGACTATTTTTTGACATCTAAATTTATGATTTTGAGTAAAATGATTTATTATAAATTTTATTCAAATAACAATCCGAACAATTTTTTCACAATAAAAAACATATCACATCATTCATAATTATTACATATTTTTCTCTTAAAAAATTCATCCAAACACACATCTCACCTCATATTGCTTATTTCTGAAAATATTAATTTCTTACTTTTATCATGAAAAAAGAATTTTTAGAGATGGATATGCCATCCAATTGGGCCCTTATTTGTTCACGTTCCTCTCCCGTTACTTAATATAAGTAATGATAATTCCAACATATTGATTTAGGTCAAATTTGGAATCCATTCAACTCAAGTCGAACAACTCTGATATGTTGCTTATACACAACACTTGGAAATATCAATTTATCTATGTATCTTTCTTTAGGGTTCAAATTTAATCATAGTTCAAACATATATGTCATATTCAAATTCGCCCGATATAGCCCAGTAAATGTATATCAGATGATTTGTACTCGTAAATTTATATAGTCCTAGTTCTTCCTCTTCTCTTTTTAAAATGGTTCTCTTTACTATCTGATTTTACTATATTACCTTGTATTTTTATCGAGGAAAACAAAATTAATTTTTATTTTACTGTAAAAACAATAACATTTAAGAAAATATAGTATTATACATAGATAATAAACAATGTTTATAAATTAAAGGAATAATTACACAAAGACCCCCTCACTTGTTTACAATAAGAAATAACTATATTACCCCATCAAAAGCCAAAGAAAATAGAGAATAGTGAATGATTAACGGATAAAAATAAATTATACCCTGTTTGGTAAGAAAAATTAGGCTATTTTAGGTTTGATTTTACCATTGCAAAAATCAAAAGTAAGGGAAAAGGTCGATAATTATTCATTAGCAGCCAATTAGTGTAGGCCATTAACGTCGACACCTTTTTCCAAAAACGTGTCTTTCAGTACAAACAGTGTGGAAATTGAGTTTTGCAACTATTCAATTGCCAATTCATTCCATATTTTTTTACACCGGAAATATTTTATATGGTTGTTTTTTTTAATATGTCGTATAGTACAATAAGTGTGGAAAAACTATATAAAAATCTTATAGTACTTTTTATGTGAAGTAATAGCGGAAATAATATGTTACGGTAATAATATATCAAAAATAGCAGAAATATATCAAAAATATATTATGTTAATTTTATCAAAACAAAAAAATCAATAGCGGAAATAACCTACTAACGCTGCAAAAGATGATTATAAAGAAGTTAGTATACTCCATCCGTCTTAATAACCATGATGGGATTATTTCGTCCAAAATTGCTCTTGTATTACGCGTTATGATTTTATTTGATATGCATATATATGGTAATTTCTAAACAAATTTAAAATTCCTTTTTTCTTAACTAAATATATAATGTTATTGAACAACCATTAACTTATCGAATGAAAAAAATGAATGGGGGAGGACTGTAGAAATCATCCATAACTTATCCTAATTTTAATTTTAATCACATAATTACGAATATGACACATTTGATCCCGAAAATATAAAAAGAATCTCAAAATTTGTCCATTGGTCGGCTTTGGTGTTAAAACTTGTACGGAGTAAGCCACGTGACGTGAGTGTTACTCTCCATTAGGAAATCACGTGAAACGTCAACTTGCGCAAAAAAAAACACAATCTTAAATGTATATTAAGGTTTTGTTTATTTATGTTTTTTGAGTAAAAAAATTTAATTTTTTTTAAAATCGTGTATTATGAAAATACGTATAAAAATGATAAGTATTTCAATCAAGTGTGCAACATTGAGATTTTTTTTGACTTAAGGGATTAAATTTAAATGTGGCACATTTCTATTTTTAATGAAATCAAAATGAAATAAGAACAATTCATGGAACAAAAACAACAATTTTCGTGGTGGATGTAGAACATTCACATGATATTTTTCCTTTCATAATAGTATTGGACAATAAATTCACATAAGCCAAAATTGATTAGGACATTCTGATAACTACAAATTGATTATGACATTCTTTATAGACAAACTGGACTATTACATGAATCATGATACAAGGTATATGTTTACATATTACCGAACAAATGTATTATGTTATTACCAATGTTTTAAAAATTGAACTGCATTGGACCGGCCGGTCAGATTGTAAACCGGATCTTATGCTGGTTTTGTTTGGGCCTTTGAACTATATTGCCTAAAAATTAATTAAAATTATTTGAACCATGGTTGAATTGGTGAACCGATCAAACCAGTCACGGTTCATAAGAACCGAATAATTTTTTCAGTGTATAAATATTTGGTATAATTCCTAAATTTTCACAATTCAAATTCTAATTTGGGTAAGTTTTATTCTCTTCTCCCTCTAATATCATTCTAAATTTTTAATTGCATGCTCTCAAACTCTTTTTTTCAACCCTATCATTTTAGTCCTTTATATAACGACCTATTAATTTTACATCCATCATTTTATACTATCATCAGTTAAAACCATTAACTATAATAATTCATTTTCTTTTTCCTTTCATACTTTAAAATCTTTAATTATATATTATTTATTTATTAATAACATAATCATTATATAAATAACTAACTCAATTATTCAACAAATTATATATCAACCGATTACTGTCTATTTGACACATTTTAGAAATTTCAAAAATTTTTAAAACATGTACAAATACCACACACATTAAATTATTTCCACGCAAATTTTATAATACCCGTAATTTTTAAGAATCTAACTCAACATCACAATCAAACATGGCCTAATATACAAGTTCAGCTCAATTTCATGAATTTAGTAGGATATAGTCTAACATTTTTTAAAAGCTTAAGAACTCGAAGCACAAGCTGACTGCAGCCCTCATTTTAATTTTTAAGTATATAATAATTAGGGAAAAATTCAATTTTGCTTCTTATCATCAATTATTCTCTTTCTAGCCCTAAAATTTTCAAACACTTCCTTTGTAATACTAAAATACATTAAATCTCCTCCAAATACATTGACGGACAAAAGTACTCTCGATTTATGTAAAATTATAAATGTATTTTTCACTAATGTATAATACTGTATAGGCAATTATTCTTCTCTGTGATTTGACTTCAAATTTTATTCTACATTTATTTAATAAATTAATCTTCACTATATATAAAATAAATAGTAAAATATAATTGTATTATTATAAATAACACAAATTAAACTTAACTGAAATCTCACACAAATGCTTATGAGCACTATAATACATTATTTTCTATATATATATATATATGTAAATACTTTAATTTTATGTTAAATAATTATTGATATCATATTACTCACTGAAAACTTTTAACAAGTTAATCATTTCTTTTTGTATGTATTATGTAACTTTCAACAAGATAATCATTTCTTTTTGTATGTAATTGTGTAACTTATCAAGATAAAGTGATAAATCTATTCATATCATAATTATTATATAAAAGTTACACACATATTTTGAAAAGAAAAATGCTATAGGGGCAACCCTGGTAGAGTTGGTAAGGGCATTTGAACTTGTGGCCTAGGTCACGGGTTCGAATCCCACTGTGGGAATGTCTATTTGCCTTCTTTACTGTGAGCCTGTCAGCTATGGGCAACCTAGGCTGGTTTACCTCTCTTGTGTGGTTTGCAGGCTATTGCACAAGAGCGGGGTTTACCCAGTGCGCACCTAACGGTAGCGGCTGCGGGTTCCCTTGTCATTAAAAAAAGAAAAGAAAAATGCTATATATCATCATTTAAATATTATCGATTTTTCATCGCCTATTGATTTAGAAAGTTTGAATGTAATAAATGCATTATAATAAATTAATTAAAAGTGATTTCTAACCAAAATTAGGAGAGATGAAAAATCGGTGGCATATATCATCACTCTTTTGAAAAAAATTGCTTTATGTTAATTAGTGATGAATGCTTCTCTTTGTTAGTTTTCTTATTGTTCTGTAATTGGTATAATTAATACTACTATATTAATAAAACGTGCATATATAATTCAAAATCTATTAAATAAGAGATTACAATATTTCGTTATTTACTTTTACAAAAATGTATCCAAAAATAGCAAGCAGAAAACAACAAGAATGTTTACTATTATCTATTAATGCAACTAAGTTATCCGAAAAAATAGAGAATATACTTATTAAATTATTTCTAAAGAAAAGATATTTAAATAATTAGTTATATAAATTTACATGTAATAATGTAAAACTTGTTTTTTATTATTTCTATATTATAGAAACTGTATTTGTTATTCATTTAATATATAATTAATCAAAGGGTTGCATATTTAATAAAATTATTCTTAAATAAAATTTGTGATTAAATTATTTCAATTTTGTTCATAGAGCGGACAAACTACTAGATAGATTGTACTAGGGTACTAAGTGATTTTATAAGTTTAAATCAAAGATATTTTATTTATTAATATGTTTAGGCCATATGATGTATTCGAATACAGCAGAGGGGGATCTTTGAAAATTTTAGAGGTAGAAAAAGCGTACAAATATCTTGAATTTTATACGCAGATCTTATTTATATAGCCATATTAATTATACTAATTAAAATAAAGTAAAAATATTTATCGCTAGCTAACGTTAAAATCAATTATGCTAGTAAATTGTTAGAATATATTATGATTTTTCCATTAGTTTTATATAAGATATTTTCTTATGTATCATGTTTTCTTGTATTTATATTTTTCTACTTTACTTAGGTTTACTTTAATTATTAACTATATATATATATATATCTGAACACCAATAATATTATTAACGGAATTTAATATTATTCAACATGGTATGAGAGCCATGACTTCGAGCCATGATAACTCAATCTTTTATTTTCGCCATCTTCAAGTCGCAGAACACGTCAGACGCACCTTATCTAGTTTATTTTTTCTCCATCTATACTTGTAATTCATTTTTGTAGATAATTTGTAGTGCTCTTAATCATTTCTCCATATATGGAACCTTTAAATTCTCAAAAGATCATGATCGAGGATACCCTAATCATAAAAATGATTTTGTAGTTTTTTCCTCTTTTTCCTTTCTTTCTCGATTTATCTCATTTCTCTTGTATTAGTTTTAATTATGTTATAATCGCGCACCCATGAAAAACAAGGAGTTGGAGCTATTGCCACCGCACCACCTATGTTTGTGACACCGCCTTTTATTTATGTCACAACCGCTCACCCTTGAAGTACACAAAGATTACGAGCCATTGTCGCCGCTTCTCAAGGCCGGACGCTCCTTTTATTTTTCACTGTAATATTTTTCATAGATTTTTATTTCAGTCTCAAAGTTCAAGATCATCATGCTTTGATTGATGGTGAGTATTAAAATATATTAGTATTTTTCTATTAGTTTTGTATAAGTTCTTGTCTTATGTATTATATTTTCTTGTATTTATAGTTTTCTAGTATAATTACTTTTACCTTAATTGTCAAGTCTTTTAACTCTCTATATATCTTTTATATTATTATTTATTAACGAAGTTTTATGTTATTTAATAGAAATAAATATGTATATCTTGTCATAAAATGACGATGTGAATATGTTCATCAATTTATCTAGTACAATACTTAAAAAAATAAATGGTTTTATTAAAATTTAACAATAAATATATGGAATCAATAAATATCTAAAACAAAATAAAATATAAGTATATATAATAGGTATTAATAGTTATCATAAAGATTTATGTGAGAATCTTTAAATTCAACATGTCTTATCTATACTGTTGTTATGTATTTTATATGTTATGTATTTTATACAAATTGAAGATTGATTTATTTAATAAATTTAGCATTCAATCAATTGTGAAATTAAAATTAAATTATAATTATGAGAGGATAAATTAATATTATAGATAGGTGAATTAAATTTATAACTTCATATAAATCAAAGACATTTTGTCTATTAATACATAAATAAAATGTTTGATGTACATTAATGTACTAGAGATGAGTATTAAAATATTTCAGGGATAAATGGGATATTTGATGGGGTAGCAACTAGCAAGGGTGCAAAATGAATTTTGTCCACAATTTAACTCACTAATCCACAGGAGAAAAACAGGAAAATAAGAAACTTTACATACATGTTTTTCCTTCTCATGTTTTTCAACTCTGAATACTCACATAAGACAATCTTATCAATAAAAACTGACAGTCATTTAACTTTCAACAAAACTAAGGATCAAGATAAACTACTTCAGCATACATAGAAGCTCGTCTGAAGCGAAGCAACTCCTTCATCAACTCCCAACCACCATCCACCGAGGCGGGCTTAACAGACATCTTTTCAAGAACTGGCGAATTTGCAAGTATGAAGTTAATGAAACTCAATTCTTGTCTAATCCCAGAGATCCCAACAACCTTAACAAGTCGAAGTTGATCCAATGGAAAGCTCTGAAAGTTTTCCATAATGCTGGGGATATTTCTTGTAGTTGCCTGTTGTTCCTCCACACGAGCCTGTATAATCGATATTATGAAATATTTAAAGGCAAAACATGTATAAATATAAGGGGAAAAATGAAAATGATCAACAGCCCATTATAGACAATTAAATGGAAATTTTCAGAGATCACACAAAATGGGGTATATGTTGAACGAAAACTTACCAACATCTCGAGCTCTTGAAGGTTTGGAGAACTTCTGAGAAGACAAAGAGCAGCTAGATTTTCGTCCATGTCGTTGAAGTTGATTCGTATTGAAAGAAAACTAAGATCAACACAAGGTGTAGGTAGCTTTCCAGGTATAGTTCCAGCAGCCAAATACTAGATACAAGTAAAAAACAAAGATGTGATGAGAAAAAGGGAGACACTTTAGTGAACAATAAATGTGCTAGTTAGTAGGTTATTTCCTGACATCCCAAAACAAGAAATTTATGCGGGATAATTACATATATATCGACTCACTAGGTCCTTAATTACCATGAGACCTTTGAGGTTTTGAAAATTACTAAGACACCCTTGTCAAATTTGATAACTCAAAAAAATAGAGGGTGAACTAGTAATCTACTTTTACTGATCGGGTTTAAACTGCAATATACTTTTAATGACAAGTAGGGATGGTAAATGGGCGGATTGGGTTGGGTTTGGGTTGGTTTCAACGGTTCAGTTTCTCAAATGAGTTGGGGTTCTTAAATGGTTTTAAGGTGGAACCCACTCAACCCAAAAAAGAAACCAAAGTCAACCCGAAAGGGAACCAAGCCCAACCCGACTCAATACCTTACATTCTGTTCTTTATAATTTAGAATATTGGCAAGCAATTTCGGCCTAAGTTGAAATTAGTTGGACCCAACTTGGAACCAATTTAGAAACCAATTAGGAACCAAATAAAATTTCTTAGGAACCAACCCAACCCAAACTAGTTTAATTGGGTTGGAACCGTGGTTCCAGATCCATTTTGCCACCCCTAATGGCAAGGAAAGAATATTCAAATATCGTGGTGCTTTTCAGAATTAACATCTTACACAACGGGGTGTTTCTGTATCTAATGATTATCTGTGTCGTCAACTTTTTGAAAATTTAGTAATGATGATAAAATAAAGCATACCTTCAGGAAAAAGCTCTGCACCTCAAGCCTTTGAATATGGGGTAGACAAGCAAAAAACCTGATCAAGTTTCCGGTGCTGCCAAAAGCCAGATTCCGTTCACTTCCAGTGTTCACATACAGACCAATCGAGACAACAGCCAAATGAAAGGTACCCTGAAAACTGACATCTTCGAAAACGCCCCCCACATCAAAGAAAAGAAGATTTGGAGCATGGATATTAAGAAGGGTAAAACCGTCAAAGTTCATTAACGTCAGCCGTTCGAGTAAAGGACAGCTGGATATCATATACTCAAACGCCGATTGGTCCATGGTGATATGCTGAAGATCGAGGCTCTTCAAGCTCTTAAAGCCATTGAACGTAAATGGAGGTTTTAAAAGACAGTTAAAAAGTTCCAAATGGAATAAATTTTGGCACGAGTATATAGAAGAAGGGAGCTTGTAACGGTGACCTTTCCATATTTCGAGTATAAATTCTTTAACGGAAACCCTCGAAAGGAAAAGAATCCATCTATCGATATCGCTAACACCTTGAAGATCTCGATGAGAAAGTTTAAATTTATATATGGGGCCCGTATGAAGTAATAGGACATGGTCAACTATATTCACTAGTTTGTTTTTCACGAGGGTTTGATCTTGGGCAGAGACGAGAACAGATTGATTATCGAATACGAGATAAGGTAAGGTAACCCATTTGTATCTCCACTTGCTTGAAAAAATACTTGTTCGGACAGCATCCCTCAATGATAAATGAGACAATATTTTGTCTATGATATGACATGGTAAGTTGCTAATTTTGTCCACCTCGGTTATGCGAGGCACCTCTGATGGTTCTCTTTGCTTCTGTAAATTAATACATTAAATGATCTGTGAAAGTGCAAAAAATTGACATGTAGAAAAGAACAGAGCTTACACAGATAGTTTCGCCATATAGCTGATTTAGCAAAGTGATGATGAAAGCAAAATGTGGGGGAATTCATATAAGATCTCATTGATTCTTGTAACACATGTAAACACAATCATCTATACACAGTAAAAGAGGCATAGATTATGTTCACAATTACATACTTTTACACAATCGGAATTTATATGACAAACCCTTTTTCGAAACGCCATTTCCGGAAGGGAAGAGAAAAAGAAATGAACTTGTGGGATTCATAAATGTCAACATTTATATAGAGATCCATTACTGCATGAACCGACTGCGGGTTTATAAACTTGAAAGTAATTCATGCCATTTATCACTTTGTTGTTGCATTACAATGTTCATAACAAAAATAATTCATGTGCAAATAAGACATGTCTGTGAACAGATTCAAGTACACATGCACGTGCAGGGACTCGGCAAAACTCAAAAACTGGATATCTGCTTTTTTTGTGTAGAACAAATTTAATCACATGATACAATTTGACCACCCAAATAAAGAAAAAAGAAAAAAAGAAAGTCAAACTTACAATATTACTCATGAAGAACAATAAAAGTCTCCCGCAAACGAAATTTCAGAGTCCAAAGAAGGTGAAAAGTCCTGTCAGTATCTTTTTTAGATGCTTATATTGCCTGCAGCTGATCCAACACAGAAACAAGTAACTTGAAACTGGTTTTGCCATCTCAGCAAGACAAGAATATACTTGTAAAGAAAAACAAATGAGAGATCATATGGTAAAAGACAAAATCATGCCAAATTTTCCTTCTTTTGTTTAGTACTCCTACATTAACATTGACATATCAGCTTCTGCTTTAACCAAGACACACAAGCAATTTCATTAGTTTTTTCAGGATATGGATCTATTCTACATGATAGAACAGTTCCCCTTATCAAAAACAAATAGTGAAAAAACAAACTTAACTAATTTGAAATATATAGTGGCCTTAGATATCATAAAATCATGTTACGGTTTTGGACAAGAAGAGAGGCAGATGAAACACTTGGAAAATATCAAAGTCACAACCATAATAACAATGGTTACATCATAGGTTAAGAGGGTTATTTAATTCAAATTATGGACACAGATACAAACCAATAGCACATTGTGATTGTAGGCTCTTGTAGTGATTATAACAATATATATGGTGCTAATTCAAATGATTGATTTCCTCGCATTTTCTTATCAATAAATCATAACCATCAAATTATCACAGGCCCTTATCGAGTCACTCTCAACAACTTCTAATAAAATTCCACATATCAGCACTTATCCTTAACTGTTTGAAGTTCATTCCTTTTCATTTTTCTTCCATCATTTTACAACCCAAAATGAGTATTAAAAATAATTCACAAACTGGGTTTCGTTCATCAACAATATCCCGGAAAAAAAATGTCTTTCTCAAATATTTATGCACTTTTTGTTTTCCAATCAAACAATTCTCCAGAATACAACTCGACTACAAAATAAATAAAAAGACCTGTGCGGTATCAATTAAACGGCTTCATTTACTGAGGATCACAAAGAATAGATAATATCCGGACAAGGGTTTCGATTAATTAATTGTAAAGCGGTATTCAAGCAAACAATGCAAAGAACAGAACAAAAACGAAAATCAAATTAAATAAGCACATAGTGTAAGGAATCATATGAGTAATAGTAAGTGTAAGGAACCCAAAATCTTACAGCAGTATAGAGCATCATTAACCTTTGAAGTTGAGAAAATGCTGAGATTTTTTTTTGAGATTTAGACACACATTTGTGTGTGTGTTTTTAATTTGGTACAGTCGGTGATTTGTGAGCACAGAGAGAAATTCCTCTCCGGTTTCTTTACCTGCGATTCTCTCCGATTGGATATGAAGTCGGTGGAATGACAAAAAAGCGGGGTAAAATGTTAGGGTAGTAATAGTGTTGAATTAAATCACACAATTTTTTCCACTAAATAATTCCTTTGGGTAAAATACAAATAACCCCCACCATCCAATGAAATATTTTATTGTTTGAAAACTCCTATGAAAAAAAAATAACCTTAAAATTTCCTGTGAAATTGCATGAAACCCCTGTGAAAAAAATATAGCCTAGAAACCCCCCTTGTGAAATTTTCAAATTGCATGAAACCCCTTGTAAAAAAATATAGCCTAAAAACCCCTTGTAAAATTTTCAAATTTACAAATTAATTAATAGTACTAATAATCAAGTTTTATGATATTAATTAAACTTTATCCAACAATTAATTTTCAATGTAGTCGTAAAATTTTATAGGGGGTTTTTAGGTCATATTTTATTCATAGGGGTTTTTATGCAATTTAAAAATTTCACAGGGGTTTTTAGGTTAATTTTTTTCACACGAGGTTTCATGCAATTTGAAAATTTTACAGGAGGTTTTTAGGCTATATTTTTTTCACAGGGGTTTTTAGCCAATAAAATATTTCACGTGGGGTTATTTGTATTTATCCCCTTCTTTTATATCATAACTACAATAATAAGCAATTTAGCAAAAATGACTAAGCTATACTTACATAATAATACAAGTAACGTATTTAATTCATTTATTGTTATGAATGTAATTTTTTCGTGAACTATAGTGATAAGTTTTACTATTTTATTTATTACATTTTATAACTTATTTTGAACAAAAAATTAATTGGAGAAGGAAAGAGAACAAGTTTTTGTGAAAAGAAATCGAAAAACGTGAAACACATTAAAAAGAAACAGGCATGAATATTAGAGAGAGAAATGGAGCAAGTGTTGTTAATAGTTCTTGAAGTTTCACATATGTATCACTTTAATTTTCAAAGTATTAAATTAGATGTTACCATCTTTAAATTTAAGTTTATATTTTATTTTCATTTTTCAAGTCATTTTTCAATGGATTTTGAACGTGTCAGATAACAAGTTCACACGTTTTATAACACATGCACCATAGTTTATTCAAAAAAAAAAAAAAAATCATTTGAATTCTACTGTAATTATTGAGAAAATATGTTAAATGAATGACAAGGAATTTGAAATCCACCAAACGAACTTAAATGGATTTGTCGATAAATTTGAAATCCATGGATTTCAAATCCTTCAATCCAAACGCACCCTTAAGGTATACATAATCACCAATCCGACCTAATTCCATAAAAACTGAATTCGACCTAATTCCATAAAAAAATAAAAAATTGTAACACAAATTAAATTTTAAATATTGTAACTGTAACATTTGGTACTTTTATAATTAAAATAATACAAATATAAAATTTCATAACTATTAATGTATATTAGTTATATAAGGGAACAATTACCATACATCTCACATGCCTAATATATAATATATTCATTTATTTATTAGTTTATGGAACAATTACCACACATCTTACATACCCAATATATATTTTAATACTTGAGTGATATTTTTTTAAACTTCAATTCTTAGTTCCTAACCACTCTTAAAACCCAATCATATTTGGGTCATTTGGTTTCATAAAAAATTATGGTTCTCATTTTCTTATTTATCTAAAATTAAATCACTAGATAATTCTCATATATCCCAAAAGTGCTTCTCAATTTTCAAATCCTACTCTCACATTCTCTATCGTCTTACCAATTACATATATCACTTGCGTTTACCTATCATACCAATTCTCACAACTCTTCCAAATCCATGTTTTTATACCACTATAGGTCTATATACATTAATAAATAAGCACAAATTTACTTGGACCTCATTTGGATTTGGATAGAAGGTTGGGTTTGAAAGGGTTGGGCTAATCCATGATATTGAAACCCAAATCTCGATCTATTTGGCTTATTTCCTTCATGGATATGTCAAAATGGTAATTGTGGGGCCTGTATGAATATAACTGCACAAAAATAGAAACTCTATAAAGACATTTGATTTGACTTCATTCCTCGTGGATTTTCCAAATAAAAATTATGTAGTAAATAAGAAAGGTTCATTGAGTATAGTTTGTAAATGTTTCTTTATGAATTACAACTTATGGTTGCAGCATCTGTTATTTTTGGTTCGATTGAGCTTTGCATCTTTATGCGTTCAGGTATTTTGACACCTTCTTGGGTGACTATGTGATAGCCGACTATGACTATAAAATCTTTCGTTGATAAATGGACTGCTCTAGATGTTTGGCTACTTTTCTATTCTATCTGCACTTACAAGTTGTGGATTTATGAGATATTTTTTGTGTTAGAATGAAGTTGAAGTTGTTATTTGAGACATTGGTGTATTATGTGATAAGTAGTTCACACACATTACATCTATCATTAGAAAAGCCAAACAACGTGCTATTTTTTCGACACTAGCGTCGTCGGACTCGTCTGTAATTTATGTTTCATCCGAACTCACGTAATGGACTACACGCTCTGCTTTCAATTTCATTCCATCACTGTGGAAATCTCCACGTTTAACATTAAGACCTAATATCGTGAATTCGGGTTTGATGTTCAGGGAATATTGTGCACTGGTCGTAAGCAACTACCGGAAGATCTAAAACGGGTAAACCCCAAATAATAGCTACGTCCTGAAGAGTAATTGTAGCCAATGTATCTTCCCTGTATATCTTCCAAACCCCCAATTCGACCAATTTCTTCATTAGCATTACAACCTACACAATGTATATCTTCATCGTCATCTTCGTCTGGCCAACTATTTTCCTCTTGTGTTCGTCTCGCCGTGTACAATGTATGAGACGAAAACTTGTACATATCACCCAAAGCGATCTTAATGTTTTGATTGATTTATCGCGACCCACTTTCAATTCTCTCCTTAAACGCCTGTTTTTCTTCATATTGCTCAATAAATCCATACATTTTTCTTTTATCTTCTCGTCGTTACTAAATAGCATGATAATATATGTAGCATACATAGCCCCGGTGTGCCCCAACTTACAAGCCTTTTCAACACATTTAATTGTCGATTCACTTCCTTTCCCACTGAAATATTTGAGCTGAAAAATTAAAGAAAATTGTAACGGGAAAAATACATTGGATTTATGACTAATTTAAAATAGAGTTCGCATATAAATTATTAAGTAAAAGGGTATTAAACTTACCAGCACTTGTCTATATAGGAGCGGGATTACCAACTTCCTCGCATTTGGTCAAGAAAGCTTGTTTTTTTTTCGGGCATAGGCGTCCATCTATGATTCACGGACACGGGATATGGGACACGGCGCACGACACGACACAGACATGGGACACGGCATTTTAAAAATATCAGGACACGACACGAACCCGAAACTGCTAATAAAATGTGTATATATAAATTAATATACATATGTATGTTAATTAATTTACGTTAAAATATATACATTAGTCTTTTCATTCTAATTTAAATATGACTGGTTAAAGAAATAAACTATAAGAATGACTATTGTATGTTATAAATTTGTATTTGATTTGTAAAGTTATATATGTTTGAAAGAAAAATAAATACTTCAGCTTTCAAAATCACAAAAAATAAGTAAATAACATCAAGTGTCACAAATAATGCATATATAGTACACATACCCTCTAACTGCATCCATTACGTTGTTCGTATTTTATTTTTTCATTTTATTTAAGCAGACAAATTTATTTTTATATTGGACACGGTGTCGGAGAGTGTCGGACGAGTGTCGTGTCCAATCAGGTGTCCGACACGACACATTGTAATTTTTTGAAGTGTCTGTGCATTACAGGCGTCCATGCTACTATCGGAAAACTGTCTAACGTCACACGCTGATACACGTATGAATACTCCACAATGCCATATAAACCTTTGCTGCTGCAAAACACGTGATGTACACATTGTCAGACCACGAAAGAGGCGAGAAAAAAATATTTTAACGAAAAAAATAAATATTCTTGCAATCTTTATCCTTCATAACTTAAAAATTGAAGAAAAAAAATTAAAGGAGTTCCTAATGAACAAAGTAATAAACATAAAAATTTTTAAAAAATGGAAATAATTCGTTAGAACCATCGTCATGATCAAAATTTACGAGAGATCAGATACCTCAACTTGGCGTTAATGATATCAGTCAAGGAATCGGATGCAACTCGAGCAAAGATTTCACTGAGTAATTCTTTGGGAATAACTTCAATATTCGTGATAGTTTCAAACTTCTTTCGACTGTCGTTGAGGTTGAACGTTTCATGTCATCGGCGATCAAAAAGACACGGATATGTTTATTGGAACTTTGGAGAAGAAAGTCGGCAATCAAAGAGACGCGGGAAGGTTTCTTGGAACTTTGGTGAAGAAGGAAATGATTATTACAGTCTGTACATCTATAGGTGTACAAACCAATGTGACTGCCGAGAAATTCTATTATGGACCAGGACTGTTGGACCCGGTCCATTTTTCACCTTAAATTTTGATTTGGGTGGGTGGTTTCCAAATAGGGTGGGGTGGGCTAATATAGTACTCCCCCAACTATATGTACCAACTTCACCAACATTTTCGAGCATTTTCAACCAATAATATGGGATTGAACCGCCACTAGTGTTCGGACACATTACATCTATCACCAGAAAAGCCCAACAACGTGCTATTTTTTCGACAATAGTTTCGTCGGACTCGTTTGTAATTTGTGTTTCATCCGAACTCACGAAAGGGACTATACACTCTGCTTTTAATTTCATTCCATCACTGTGGAAATCATCACGTTAAGATTAAGACCTAATATCGTGAATTCAGGTTTGATATTCAGGGAATATTGTGCACTAGTCGTAAACAACTACCGGAAGACCTAAAATGGGTAAACCCCAAATAATAGCTGTCTTGAAGAGTAATTGTAGCCAATGAATATTCCATGTATATCTTCCAAACTCCAAATCGACCAATTTCTTCATTAGCATTACAAGCTATCCAATGTATATCTTCATCGTCATCTTCGTCTGGCCATCCATTTTTCCTCTTGTGTTCGTCTCGCCGTGTACAATATATGAGACGATAAATTGGACATATCACCCAAAGCGATCTTAAACTTTTGATTAATTTATCGCGATCCACTTTCAATTCTCTCCTTAAACGCCTATTTTTCTTCATATTGCTCAATAAATCCATACCTTTTTTTTATCTTCTCATCGTTACTAGATAGGATGATTACACGTAGCATACATAACCCCGGTGTGCCTCAACTTACAAGCTTTTTCTAGACATTTAATTATCGATTCACTTCTTTTCCCACAGAAATATTTGAGCTGAAAAATTAAAGCAAATTGTAACGGGAAAAATACATTGGATTTATGACTAATTTAAAATAGATTTTGCGTATAAATTATTAAGTAAAAGGGTAATAAACTTACCACAACTTGTCTATATAGGAGCTCGTGATTACCAACTTCCTCGCATTTGGTCAAGAAAGCTTATTTTTTTGGGGCATAGTCATCCATGCTACAATGGGAAAACTGTCTGACGTCACACATTGATACACCTTATCCTCCGCAATGCCATATAAACCTTTGCAGCTGCAAAACACATGATGTATACATTGTAAGACCACGAAAGAGGCGAGAAAAAATATTTTAACGAAAAAAATAAATATTCTTGCAATCTTTATCATTCATAACTTAAAAATTGAAGAAAAAAAATTTAAAGGAGTTCCTAATGAACAAACTAATAAACATAAAATTTTTAAAAAATGGAAATAATTCGTTAGAACCATCATCATGATCAAGATTTATGAGAGATCAGATACCTCAACTTGGCATTAATGATATTAGTCAAGGAATCGGATGCAACTCGAGCAAAGATTTCACTGAGTAATTCTTTGGTGAATAGCTTCAATATTCGTGATAGTTTCAAACTTCTTTCGACTGTCATTGAGGTTGAACGTTTCATGTCATCGGCGATCAAAAAGACACGGAAAATTTTCTTGGAACTTTGGAGAAAAAGGTGGGCGATCAAAGAGATGCGGGAAGGTTTCTTGGAACTTTGGTGAAGAAGGAAATAATTATTACAGTCTGTACATCTATAGATGTACAGACCAATGTGACTGCCAAGAAATTCTATCATGGACCGGGACCATTAGACCCGGTCCATTTTTCACCTCAAATTTGCATTTGGGTGGGTGGTTTCCACATAGGGTGGGGTGGGCTAATATAGTACTCCCCCAACTATATGTACAAACTTCACCAACATTTTCGAGCATTTTCAACCAATAATATGTGATTGAACCGCCACTAGTGTTCAGACACATTACATCTATCACCAGAAAAGCCCAACAACATGCTATTTTTTCGACAATAATTACGTAGGACTCGTCTGTAATTTGTGTTTCATCCGAACTCACGAAAGGGACTACATACTCTGCTTTTAATTTCATTCCATCACTGTGGAAATCTCCACGTTAAGATTAAGACCCAATATCGTGAATTCGGATTTGATGTTCAGGGAATATTGTGCACTAGTCGTAAGCAACTACCGGAAGACCTAAAACGGGTAAACCCCAAATAATAGCTATGTCGTGAGGAGTAATTGTAGCCAATGAATATTCCATGTACATCTTCCAAACCCCAATGACCAATTTCTTCATTAGCATTACAAGCTATCCAATGTATATCTTCATCGTCATCTTCGTCTGGCCATCCATTTTTCCTCTTGTGTTCGTCTCGCCGTGTACAATGTATGAGATGATAAATTAGACATATCACTCAAAGCGATTTTAAAGTTTTGATTAATTTATCGCGATCCACTTTCAATTCTCTCCTTAAACGCCTTTTTTTCTTCATATTGCTCAATAAATCCATAGCTTTTTCTTTTATCTTCTCATCGTTAGTAAAAAAGATGATAATACTCGTAGCATACATAACCCTGGTGTTCCCCAACTTACAAGCTCTTTCAAGACATTTAATTATCGATTCACTTCCTTTCCCACTTAAATATTTGAGCTGAAAAATTAAATAAAAATTGTAACGGCAAAAATACATTTGATTTATGACTAATTTAAAATAGATTTCGCGTATAAATTATTAAGTAAAAGGGTATTAAACTTACCACAACTTGTCTATATAGGAGTTCGGGATTACCAACTTCATCGCATTTGGGCAAGAAAGCTTGTTTTTTTTCGGGCATAGGCGTCCATGCTACTATGGAAAACTGTCTGACGTCACATGTTGATACACCTAGGAATCCTCCGCAATGCCATATAAACCTTTGCAACTGCAAAATACGTGATGTATATATTGTAAGACCACGAAAGAGACGAGAAAAAATATTTTAACGGAAAAAATAAATATTCTTGCACTCTATATCATTTATAACTTAAAAACTGAAGAAAAAAAATTAAAGGAGTTCCTAATGAAGAAACAAATAAACATAAATATTTTTAAAAAATGGAAATAATTCGTTAGAACCATCGTCATGATCAAGATTTATGAGAGATCAGATACCTCAACTTGGCGTTAATGATATTAGTCAAGGAATCGAATGCAACTCGAGCAAAGATTTCACTGAGTAATTCTTTGGTGAATAGCTTCAATATTCGTGATAGTTTCAAACTTCTTTCAACTGTCATTGAGGTTGAACGTTTCATGTTATCAGCGATCAAAGAGACACAGAAAGGTTTCTTAGAACTTTGAAGAAGAAGGTCGGCGATCAATGAGACGCTAGTTTCTTGGAACTTTGGTGAAGAACAAAATAATTATTACAGTCTGTACATCTATAAGTGTACAGACCAGTGTGACTGTCGAGAAATTCTATCATGGACCGGGACAGTTAGACACGGTCGATTTTTCACCTCAAATTTGCATTTGGGTGGGTGGTTTCCACATAGGGTGGGGTGGGCTAATATAGTACTCCCCCAACTATATGTACCAACTTCACCAACATTTTCGAGCATTTTTAACCAATAATATGGGATTGAACCGCCACTAGTGTTCAGACACATTACATCTATCATCAAAAAAGCCCAACAACGTGCTATTTTTTCGACAATAGTTTCGTCGGACTCGTCTGTAATTTGTGTTTCATCCGAACTCACGAAAGGGACTACACACTCTCTTTTAATTTCATTCCATCACTGTGGAAATCTCCACGTTAAGATTAAGACCTAATATCGTGAATTCGGGTTTGATGTTCAGGGAATATTGTGCACTAGTCGTAAGCAACCACCGGAAGACCTAAAACGGGTAAACCCCAAATAATAGCTATGTCTTGAAGAGTAATTGTAGCCAATGAATATTCCATGTACATCTTCCAAACCCCAAATCGACCAATTTCTTCATTAGCATTACAAGCTATCGAATGTATATCTTAATCGTCATCTTCGTCTGGCCATCCATTTTTCCTCTTGTGTTCGTCTCGCCGTGTATAATGTATGAGACGATAAATTGGACGTATCACCCAAAGCGATCTTAAAGGTTTGATTAATTTATCGCGATCCACTTTTAATTCTCTCCTTAAACGCCTGTTTTTCTTCATATTGCTCAATAAATCCATACCTTTTTCTTTTATCTTCTCATCGTTACTAAATAGGATAATAATACATGTAGCATACATAACCCCGGTGTGCCTCAACTTACAAGCTTTTTCTAGAAATTTAATTATCGATTCACTACTTTTCCCACTGAAATATTTGAGCTGAAAAATTAAAGCAAATTGTAACGGGAAAAATACATTGGATTTATGACTAATTTAAAATAAATTTTGCGTATAAATTATTAAGTAAAAGGGTAATAAACTTACCACAACTTGTCTATGTAGGAGCTCGGGATTACCAACTTCCTCGCATTTGGTCAAGAAAGCTTATTTTTTTGGGGCATAGTCATCCATGCTACAATGGGAAAACTGTCTGACGTCACACATTGATACACCTTATCCTCCGCAATGCCATATAAACCTTTGCAGCTGCAAAACACATTATGTATACATTGTAAGACCACGAAAGAGGCGAGAAAAAATATTTTAACGAAAAAAATAAATATTCTTGCAATCTTTATCATTCATAACTTAAAAATTGAAGAAAAAAAATTTAAAAGAGTTCCTAATGAACAAACTAATAAACATAAAAATTTTAAAAAATGGAAATAATTCGTTAGAACCATCATCATGATCAAGATTTATGAGAGATCAGATACCTCAACTTGGCGTTAATGATATCAGTCAAGGAATCAGATGCAACTCGAGCAAAGATTTCACTGAGTAATTCTTTGGTGAATAGTTTCAATATTCGTGATAGTTTCAAACTTCTTTCAACTGTCGTTGAGGTTGAACGTTTCATGTCATCGGCGATAAAAAAGACACGGAAATTTTTCTTGGAACTTTGGAGAAAAAGGTGGGCGATCAAAGAGATGCGGGAAGGTTTCTTGGAACTTTGGTGAAGAAGGAAATAATTATTACAGTCTGTACATCTATAGGTGTAGAAGGGATATAATGAAATTCTTTGATTGGCTCTTTCCACAAAGCAAAGGAATGATCTATTTTTTTATTTGACTGATGAGGCCAACAAACAATTAATTATAACAAATAGATAAATATAGATATATATAATATTCTAAACTAAATAATAATGTGACTGCCGAGAAATTCTATCATGGGCCGGGACCATTAGACCCGGTCCATTTTTCACCTCAAATTTGCATTTGGGTGGGTGGTTTCCACATAGGGTGGGGTGGGCTAATATAGTACTCCCCCAACTATATGTACAAACTTTACCAACATTTTCGAGCATTTTCAACCAATAATATGTGATTTAACCGCCACTAGTGTTCAGACACATTACATCTATCACCAGAAAAGCCCAACAACATGCTATTTTTTCGACAATAGTTTCGTAGGACTCGTCTGTAATTTGTGTTTCATCCGAACTAACGAAAGGGACTACATACTCTACTTTTAATTTCATTCCATCACTGTGGAAATCTCCACGTTAAGATTAAGACCCAATATCGTGAATTCGGATTTGATATTCAGGGAATATTGTGCACTAGTCGTAAGCAACTACCGGAAGACCTAAAACGGGTAAACCTCAAATAATAGCTATGTCGTGAGGAGTAATTGTAGCCAATGAATATTCCATGTATATCTTCCAAACCCCAAATCGACCAATTTCTTCATTAGCATTACAAGCTATCCAATATATATCTTCATCGTCATCTTCGTCTGGCCATCCATTTTTCCTCTTGTGTTCGTCTTCCCGTGTACAATGTATGAGATGATAAATTGGACATATCACTCAAAGCGATCTTAAAGTTTTGATTAATTTATCGCGATCCACTTTCAATTCTCTCCTTAAACGCCTTTTTTTCTTCATATTGGTCAATAAATCCATAGCTTTTTCTTTTATCTTCTCATCGTTAGTAATAAGATTATAATACTCGTAGCATACATAACCCTGGTGTGCCCTAACTTACAAGCTCTTTCAAGACATTTAATTATCGATTCACTTCATTTCCGACTGAAATATTTGAGCTGAAAAATTAAATAAAAATTGTAACGGGAAAAATACATTTGATTTATGACTAATTTAAAATAGATTTCGCGTATAAATTATTAAGTAAAAGGGTATTAAACTTACCACAACTTGTCTATATAGGAGCTCGGGATTACCAACTTACTCGCATTTGGTCAAGAAAGCTTGTTTTTTTTCGGGCATAGGCGTCCATGCTACTATGGAAAACTGTCTGACGTCATGTTGATACACCTAGGAATCCTCCGCAATGCCATATAAACCTTTGCAACTGCAAAATACGTGATGTATACATTGTAAGACCACGAAAGTCCACAACCTAACTTGCAAGAGCTTCAACAACCGAAGCTACTGGTAGTCCCGAGGAGGCGGCATCCTCCTATAAGAAATAGTTAGCAGTACTGAACGAGCGAGTCATCGGTCCGGGGAAAGAAAAGGACCGCCTTTGCTTATCTTACTCTTACTCGTCGCTCTATCTATTGGTACCAGCCGGGGAACTCCCTCTTTGCGAGGTGAGAACAAATATTTTAACGGAAAAAAAATAAATTTTTTGCACTCTATATCATTCATAACTTAAAAACTGAACAAAAAAAATTAAAGGAGTTCCTAATGAAGAAAACAAATAAACATAAATATTTTAAAAAAATGGAAATAATTCGTTAGAACCATCGTCATGATCAAGATTTATGAGAGATCAGATACCTCAACTTGGCGTTAATGATATTAGTCAAGGAATCAGATGCAACTCGAGCAAAGATTTCACTGAGTAATTCTTTGGTGAATAGCTTCAATATTCGTGATAGTTTCAAACTTCTTTCAACTGTCGTTGAGGTTGAACGTTTCATGTTATCAGCGATCAAAGAGACACAGAAAGGTTTCTTGGAACTTTGAAGAAGAAGGTCGGCGATCAAAGAGACGCAAGTTTCTTGGAACATTGGTGAAGAAGAAAATAATTATTAGAGTCTGTACATCTATAAGTGTACAGACCAGTGTGACTGTCGAGAAATTCTATCATGGACCGGGACCGTTAGACACGGTCCATTTTTCACCTCAAATTTGCATTTGGGTGGGTGGTTTCCACATAGGGTGGGGTGGGCTAATATAGTACTCCCCCAACTATATGTACCAACTTCACCAACATTTTCGAGCATTTTTAACCAATAATATGGGATTGAACCGCCACTAGTGTTCAGACACATTACATCTATCATCAAAAAAGCCCAACAACGTGCTATTTTTTCGACAATAGTTTCGTCGAACTCGTCTGTAATTTGTGTTTCATCCGAACTCACGAAATGGAATACACACTCTGCTTTTAATTTCATTCCATCACTGTGGAAATCTCCACGTTAAGATTAAGTCCTAATATCGTGAATTCGGGTATGATGTTCAGGGAATATTGTGCACTAGTCGTGAGCAACCACCGGAAGACCTAAAACGGGTAAACCCCAAATAATAGCTATGTCTTGAAGAGTAATTGTAGCCAATGAATATTCCATGTACATCTTCCAAACCCCAAATCGACCAATTTCTTCATTAGCATTACAAGCTATCGAATGTATATCTTAATCATCATCTTCGTCTGGCCATCCATTTTTCCTCTTGTGTTCGTCTCGCCGTGTATAATGTATGAGACGATAAATTGGACGTATCACCCAAAGCAATCTTAAAGTTTTGATTAATTTATCGCGATCCACTTTTAATTCTCTACTTAAACGCCTGTTTTTCTTCATATTGCTCAATAAATCCATACCTTTTTCTTTTATCTTCTCATCGTTACTAAATAGGATAATAATACACGTAGCATACATAACCCCGGTGTGCCCCAACTTACAAGCTTTTTCAAGACATTTAATTATCGATTCACTTCCTTTCCCACTGAAATATTTGGGCTGAAAAATTAAAGAAAATTATAACGGGAAAAATACATTGGATTTATGACTAATTTAAAATAGATTTCGCGTATAAATTATTAAGTAAAAGGGTATTAAACTTACCACAACTTGTCTATATAGGAGTTCGGGATTACCAACTTCCTCGCATTTAATCAAGAAAGCTTATTTTTTTTCGGGCATAGGCGTCCATGCTACTATGGAAATACTGTCTGACGTCACACGTTGATACACCTATGAATCCTCCGCAATGCCATATAAACCTTTGCAGCTGCAAAACATTTGATGTATACATTGTAAGACCACGAAAGAGGTGAGAAAAAATATTTTAACGAAAAAAATAAATATTCTTGCACTCTTTATCATTCATAACTTAAAACCCGAGGAAAAAAAAATTAAAGGAGAAAGAAATTAACATAATTTTTTTTAAAAAATTGAAATAATTCGTTAGAACTATCGTCATGATCAAGAGTTGTGAGAGATCAGATACCTCAACTTGGCGTTAATGATATTAGTCAAGGAATCGGATGCATCTCGAGCAAAGATTTCACTGAGTAATTTTTTGGTGAATAGCTTCAATATTCGTGATAGTTTCAAACTTCTTTCAACTGTCGTTGAGGTTGAACGTTTCATGTCATCGGCGATCAAAGAAACACGGAAAGGTTTCTTGGAACTTTGAAGAAGGTCAGCGATCAAAGAGACGCTAGTTTCTTGGAACTTCGGTGAAGAAGGAAATAATTATTACAGTTTGTACATTTGTACATCTATAGGTGTACAGACCAATGTGACTGCCGAGAAATTCTATCATGGATAGGGACCGTTAGACCCGGTTCATTTTTCACCTCAAATTTGCATTTGGGTGGGTGGTTTCCACATAAGGTGGGGTGGGCTAATATAGTACTCCCCCAACTATATGTACCAACTTCACCAACATTTTCGAGCATTTTCAACCAATAATATGGGATTGAATCGCCACTAGTGTTCAGACACATTACATCTATCATCAGAAAAGCCCAACAACGTGCTATTTTTATGACAATAGTTTCATCGGACTCGTCTGTAATTTGTGTTTCATCCAAACTCACTAAAGGAACTAGACACTCTGCTTTTAATTTCATTCTATTACTGTGGAAATCTCCACGTTAAGATTAAGACCTAATATCGTGAATTCGGGTTTGATGTTCAAGGAATATTGTGCAATAGTCGTAAGCAACTACCGGAATACTTAAAACGGGTAAACCCCAAATAATAGATATGTCCTGAAGAGTAATTGTAGCCAATGTATCTTCCCTGTATATCTTCAAAACCCCAATTCGACCAATTTCTTCATTAGCATTACATGCTAGACAATGTATATCTTTATCGTCATCTTCGTCTGGCCAATCATTTTTCCTCTTGTGTTCGTCTCGCCATGTACAATGTATGAGACGATAAATTGGACATATCACCCAAAGTGATCTTAAAGTTTTGATTAATTTATCGCGACCCACTTTCAATTCTCTCTTTATACGCCTATTTTTCTTCATATTGCTCAATAAATCCATACCTTTTTCTTTTATCTTCTCGTCGTTATTAAATAGCATGATAATACATGTAGAATACACAGCCCCGGTGTGCCCCAACTTACAAGCTTTTTCAAGACATTTAATTGTCGATTCACTTTCTTTCCACTGAAATATTTGAGCTGAAAAAAAAATGTAACTGAAAAATTCATTGGATTTATGACTAATTTAAAAGTGATTTCGCGTATATATTAAGTAAAAGGGTATTAAACTTACCACAACTTGTCTATAGAAGAGCTCGGGGTTACCAACTTCCTCGCATTTGGTCAAGAAAGCTTTTTTTTTTCGGGCATAGGCGTTCAGGCTAATATCGGAAAACTGTCAAACGTCAAACGTTGGTACTCGTATGAATCCTCTGCAACGCCATATAAACCTTTGCAGCTGCAAAACACGTGATGTATACATTGTATGAACACGAAAGAGGCGAGTAAAAATATTTTAACGAAAAAACTAAATATTCTTGCACTCTTTATCATTGATAACTTAAAAATTGAAGAAAAAAAATTAAAGGAGTTCATAATGAACAAACTGATAAACATAAAAAATTTAAAAAAATCGAAATAATTCGTTAGAACCATCGTCATGATCAAAATTTACGAGAGATCAGATACCTCAACTTGACGTTAATGATATCAGTCAAGGAATCGGATGCTACTGGAGCAAAGATTTCACTGAGTAATTCTTTGGGAATAGCTTCAATAATCGTGATAGTTTCAAACTTCTGTCAACTGTCGTTGAGGTTGAACGTTTCATGTCATCGGCGATCAAAGAGACACGGAAAAGTTTCTTGGAACTTTGGAGAAGAAGGTCGATGATCAAAGAGACGCGTGAAGGTTTCTGGGAACTTTGGAGAAAAAGTAAATGATTATTACAGTCTGTACATCTATAGGTGTACAAACAAATGTGACTACCGATAAATTCTATCATGGACTGGGACCCTTGGCCCCGGTCCATTTTTCACCTAAAATTTGCATTTGGGCGGGTGGTTTCCCACATAGGATGGGGTGGGCTAATATAATACCCCCAACTATATGTACCAACTTCACCAATATTTTCGAGCATTTTCAACCAATAATATGGGATTAAACCATCACTAGTGTTCAGATATATTACATCTATCACCAGAAAAGCCCAACAACGTGCTATTTTTTCGACACTAGCTTCGTCGGCTCGTCTGTAATTTGTGTTTCATCCGAAGTCACGTAATGGACTACACACTCTGCTTTCAATTTTATTCCATCACTGTGGAAATCTCCACGTTTAACATTAAGACCTAATATCGTGAATTCGGGTTTGATGTTTAGGGAATATTGTGCAATGGTCGTAAGCAACTACCGGAAGATCTAAAACGGGTAAACCCTAAATAATAGCTACGTCCTGAAGAGTAATTGTAGCCAATGTATCTTCCATGTATATCTTTCAAACCCTAAATTTGACCAATTTCTTCATTAGCATTACAAGCTAGACAATGTATATCTTCATCGTCATCTTCGTCTGGCCAACCATTTTTCCTCTTGTGTTCGTCTCGCCGTGTACAATATATGAGATGATAAATTGGACATATCACCCAAAGCGATCTTAAACTTTTGATTAATTTATCGCAACCCACTTTCAATTCTCTCCTTAAACGCCTATTTTTCTTCATATTGCTCAATACATCCATACCTTTTTCTTTTATCTTCTCGTCGTTACTAAATAGCATGATAATACATGTAGCATACTGTTAACGTGTATTTTATGCACGTTTTATGTGTTTTACGTAGCGTCATTTGTTATGTTTTTATTCTCTATCTCATGTTTTTGTGCTTATATTGAAACGATTAGGTGTTTGCATAGAGAATAGATGAAAAGGTGTTAAAACGGGCTTGAAAAGACTTGAAGTATTTGGAGACAAAAATATGACAGCAGAAAGTTTGTTCATTTTAGTCGTGATCACGCTTAACTCCTGAAAACTTTCTGCCCGGGAACACACAAATCTTCTAAAGTTGACTTTGACCGCTGGGGTTGACTTTGACTGCTGGAATGAAGAGAAAACAGCTGGAATTATGATTCCTAGTATTTAGGAATTATTTCCTTTTATTTTATTTCTTTTTTGAACAATCCTAGTTTAGGTAGGATTCTTAAAATCCTATTCTAATTTGTTTCCTTATCGAGATAGGACTCTTTTAGGGTTTAAATAAGTGGAATATTATTCCACATATCTCTGGGGGGGAATTTATTATTCACGTTAGTTTTCATTCTGTTCTTCGAAGTTCTCGAATTCAAGACATTGTAGACGTTTTTGATTATGTGTTGCTAAACACATAATTCTAGTTGAAGGGTTTTCGAGGTTTGATTTCTTTTAATTCGTGAAATTTGAATTGTGCTTTTAAATTCTTTGTTCTTCGAGTATTTACTTTTTCCCGGTGATTTGTTGTCAATATATTTTAATCGGTTAATTAGTCTGGCCAATTGATTAATCGTTAGAATTATATTTCGCTAATTAGGGCCCAGATCCGTAATTGTTTGGCAACCCCTAATAATCGTAGCAGTTAGCGACGTTGATTACTTAATCGTTTTTGATTAGTCGTTATGGGAATTAGTGATCCGGTTTAAATAATCCGAGCTTGCGTGTTTATTGATCGGAATTAGTGTTTTTCTAGTGCTTGAATGCTATCGATAGATTAAACCCTAAGAGCTTGTTTAGGGTTGTCTGATTGATAAGAGCAGTAATCAAAGAGCTTGTTTTGATTATCGAAGACATAAGGAAAAACGAGGTCGTCAGAGCTTGTTGGCGACTATAGCTAATTTACTCTAGAACATTGAACTATCATATAAATTGATGATCGAATTATAGAATCAATACCGAGATATCCGGAGACTAGAACTTTTCAATTTATTGAATCCGATTTTACTCTTATTGCGTTTTTAATATACGTCTTTTGAATTTCATCTTAGTTAATCAAATCCAAAACCCCCCTTTAAATCGATATTAGTAATTTAGGAATTGAATCTACACCATTCCCTGTGGATCGACCCTACTTATCACTGATTGCAAATCTTTTCGAGTAGGTTATTTATTTTTGTTGGATTCGACACCCACCAAATTTTGGCGCCGTTGCCGGGGAACGGTGTTAATAGATTTATTTCCTGTGCTACTGATATTTTCTTGTTTCGTTTTAGTTTTTTTTATGCCTAGGACCTTTCGTGGAAGTGACTTCGAATACGATCCCGAGATCGAAAAGAGAGCTCGTCGCTTACGCAAAGAAACTTGGCTACGCAAACAATCTATTCCACAAACTTCGCCATCCGGAATAGATTGTACACACGAACGGACTGATTCTTCTAGCGATTCAGAGGAAAAACACAAACACATGGATAACGTTGCCCCTGTTAATGTTAATGCAGCGCCTGCTAACGGTGCATATGCCAATGGCAATGAAAGGACTCTGAAGGATATGGCCATGCCAAATCCAAATCCACAACCTCTCTGCATACCTTTCCCTAATCTTGAGGTAGACTTTGAATTAAGATCTGGATTCATACACTTATTGCCCATTTTTCGTGGTTTTGCAGGAGACGACCCGCATAAACATTTGAAGGGATTTCATTTGGTTTGCTCGACTATAAAACCGAAAGATGTGAGCGAAGATCAAATCAAACTGAGAGCCTTCCCATTTTCTTTAGCCGACAAAGCTAGGGATTGGCTCTATTTTCTCCCTTCCAGCTCAATCAATACGTGGAACGAGATGGAACAGCTTTTCCTTGAAAGATTTTTTCCAGCATCTCGAGTGGCAAATATTAGGAAAGAGATTTGTGGAGTTCGACAATTTACGGGTGAAACTCTTTATGAGTACTGGGAACGTTTCAAGCAATTAGTTGAAAGCTGTCCACCAGTGTTTTAAAACTCGGCCCGGCCCGGACGGTCGGACCGGGCGGACCGTGGCCCGTTCATAAAAACGATCTGAGTTAGCTTTCAAAATCGTTTTGGTCAAAACCCGTCTTTTTTGGTCAAAAATCGTTCAACCCGGCGTTTCAACTGGTGAACCGTTTGACCCAGTGGTGGGTCGATAGAACCGGCTAGGCCTTATATTTTTCCTCCTCTCTTTTTTCAGATCTGAAAATTTCAGAAATTAAATGGTATAAATTGTTAGCTATGCAGAAATTAAATGCTACTGTTTGGTAAATAATAAGAAATAGAATGATAAATGGAAGTGTAGAAAAAAAAGAAAGAAAGAAAATTGAAGAAGAAGAACTAAAAAGTTTGAAGCAGAAGAACTAAAAAATTGGAGAAGAAGAAGACCTAGGTGGCGGCCTGTAAATGATAAAGTAGGGTTTTGTAAAAATGATGTGTTTTTGGCTTTATATACTTTCATATATATATGTATGTATATATATGTATATATATATTATTTTTAACTTTTATAGGTAATAGATCTATATATTTTGATTTATATAGATCTATATATTTTTAACTTTTACATGGTCTAAAATGTGCTCTTTTTTTTCTTTTATAGGTAATAGATCTATATATTTTGATTTAATTTATATTATGTATAATTTAAAACATGCTATATATCTTGGTTTACTAATTTATTATATTATTAATATAATATAAATTATTTATTGCATAATTATGATGTCACCGGTTCAACCCGGGTTGACCCAACCGTTGAACCAATAACCCGTGACCCGGTCATTTTTCCGGTTCAATGAACGGGCTGGGTTTCAAAACATTGCTGTCCACAACATCAAATTCCTGAACAGCTTCTTATCCAGTATTTCTACGAAGGACTCACGATGATGGATAGGAATATGATCGACGCTGCAAGCGGTGGTGCACTAATCTACAAAACTCCGATTGAAGCAAGAAATCTAATTTCAAAAATTGTTTCCAACTCCCAACAGTTCAGTCTTCGACAAGATCATGCACCGAAAGAGGCAAAAGAAGCGAATGAGGTAAATGTGTCATTGTTTAATCAACGTTTAAATGATTTGACATCTATGGTGCAAAAATTGGTTCTAGGAAACTCTCAACAGGTTAACGCATGCGGAATATGTTCTGAAATTGGCCATGTGGCCGAGATGTGCCCGACTGCACAAAATCAAAATTTCGAACAAGCCAACGCGGCTGGTTTTCCGGGACCCACACAGTGAAAATACGATCCTTTTTCGAACACATACAATCCTGGATGGAGGGATCATCCTAACTTGAGCTACGCTCCGCGACCTCCCTATCAAAACCAGCAAGGACCTCCGGTTTCTCAAATGACTCAGTCATCAGGTACATCTTTAGAGGATATGGTTAAAATTTTGATGACTAACACTTTACAATTGCAGCAGAATACACAACGTTTTCAGCAGAGCACTGAGTAATTTCAACAAGGCATGCAACAATTTCGACAAGAGAGTCAAAATGCCATTAAGAATTTACAGAATCAAATAAGTCAAGTGGCTACTACTGTGAATGAATTAGTGACACAAAACTCGAGCAAGCTTCCATCCCAAGTCATCGTGAATCCAAGGGAAAATGCCAGTGCCGTTACTTTGAGGAGCGAAAAAGAATTGAAAGAAACTGAACGAACCTCAAAGCATGAAGATGAGGAGTTGGAAAAGAAAGATAAAGAACATACCATGAAGAAACCAATCGTGATACCACCTCCTTTCCCGGGTATATTCGCCAAGCTAAAGAAAGAAGAGCAAGAGAAAGAAATACTCGAGACATTCCGAAAAGTTGCGGTAAATATCCCACTTCTCGATGCCATTAAGCAAGTACCTCGTTATGCTAAATTCCTTAAGGAATTATGCACGACAAAGAGAAAGCTTATAGGCAACGAAAAAGTACTTGTAGGAGAAAATGTATCTGCCGTGCTTCAAAAGAAATTACCTCCAAAATGCAAGGACCCAGGTATGTTCACGATTCCTTGTAAGATAGGAAATATGCGAATTGAGAGAGCCATGCTAGATTTAGGAGCATCTATAAATGTCATGCCACGATCTATTTACGAATTACTAAATGTAGGGGAGCTAAAAGAAACTGGTGTAATCATACAATTAGCTGATAGATCTAATGCTTATCCTGATGGTGTTCTTGAAGACATCTTAGTTCAAGTTAATGATCAAGTTTTCCCCGCTGATTTTTATGTAGTCGACATGGGTCATGACGAGTCTAGTAACTTAGCTCCTATTTTGCTTGGTAGACCATTCATGAAAACGTTTAGAACCAAAATCAATGTACACGATGGAACTCTCACCATGAAATTTGATGGAGAAATCATAAAATTTAACATATATGATTCCATGAAGTACCCTCCTGATGATCATTCTGTTTTTGGTATAGATATTATTGACTATTTGACGCAGAATATGTTCGAACTTGAGTATGGCGATCCGTTGCAAACAGCTTTGACCACTAACGACTTGGATGGGAAGGAAAAGAAATTTAAGCTAAATCGAGAACTTGAAGAGATGAAATTGGACCTTGATTCCCTTCAATCGCTTCCTCTTAATGTTTCCTATATTTCTTTACATTCATCAACTTCTAAACTACTTCCTTCCATTGTGCAGACACCAAAGATGAAATTCCAAGCATTAGAGGAAATTCAAAATGAAGCATGCGAGAACTCGAAGATTTATAAAGATAAGATGAAACCTTTTCGAGATAAGACGATCTCAAGAAAGAACTTAATCATAGGACAAAAAGTTATTCTTGCCCATTCTCGCTTCAAGTTATTTCCGGGTAAGCCACGTTTCCGTTGGATTGGACCATTTATTATCATTGACATTTTTTCATCTGGTGCAGTTTATATTCAAAATCCAACCACACGAAAGATTCTCAAGGTGTATAAACATCGTTTGAAACCGTTTTGTGAAGGATCTCAAAAATACGATGTCGAAACAACGGAATTGAAGCCGCCAAACCATGCTACATAACTTGTAGCACCGTCTAGCCGAAGACGTTAAAGAATGGCGCTTCTTGGGAGGCAACCCATGCTCGTTTTTAATTTTCGGTTCCTTTGTTTCTTTTTGCTTTGTTTTTAATTTTCGAGCAGAAAGTTTGTGAATTTTAAGCGTGATCACGCTTAAGATTTGAAAACATTCTGTTTTGTAGAACATAAAGTTTTTGAAAGTTAAGCGCGATCACGCCTAAAATAGACAAACTTTCTGCTCATTTCCCCTTTCCGTGTTTTTAATTTCGTTTAACCAAAAAAAAAAAAATTCCGAAAAATCAAAAACAAAACAAAACAATTTTTTTCTTCACCATATCACTTCATCTCCTCAACCCTAATATCCATCCTCACCTTGCTTCATTTCTTGTTACAGCTTCCATCGTCGATCGCCATGACGCCGCAACCATCATCACGCTCGACACCCTCATCTCCGACAAACCACCACTAGCTCCCGCCTTAGCCATCATCCAGTGACTACTCCACCATCGACTACTGCTATGGTCCCTATTGCTCATGTGCTTCCAGCCTATCGCTCCTTCACCTTCAACCACCACTGTTGCATCCCATCTCGACGCAATTGAAGCCACCTTGGCATCACGACCGAGTGATGCCCTAGGGGAGTCACCCTTTCACTGCTCTTTTATTATTATGTATTGTCTTATGCTTACATGATTTTTACATTGAGGGCAATGTAATGTTTAAGTGTGGGGGGGTGTCTATTGCAGTTGCACGTTTAAGCTTTGTTTATTTTTAGCACGTGATTTTTTTTGTGATTGAATAGTATAGTTTTTTTATGGATTCCCTTGAACTAGTTAGGTTTGAACATTTTGGCCATGTTTTGATTGAAGTCTCTTGCCTTGTAAAAATTTTTGCTAGCATAACGATCAAACAAGAACGATAGGATTGCATGTATTAGTACGACTATCCCTACCATGTGAGCTTTTGAGCCTTTTCATTTTGTCGATCATACATGACAATTTTCTTTCCTTTTTGTGTGCGTCTTACGTGTTTTTGTATATGCTAGAACTTGCTTTGAACCGTGTCAAGACTACATGATTTTGTGCGCATTTGAATATGATAAAGGCACTTAGGATTTACCCACTTAGCCAAATAAACCTACCTTTTATTTTTTTCCCTAGTTGACCCACTTTGAGCTTTTGGCCTATTTTTTTGTTTGAAAACCCGAACTTCGAGCTTTTACCGTCTTTTTATGTCTCTATGTTTTTACCCGTCCGAAAAATGAGTTGAGCATCGAGATTGTAGTTGTTTGGGAATTCAAAAGAATGATGTGTATCGAATAAAGTGTGGAGGAATTTTGTGGAAGATATAAAAGGTACCTACGAAAAAAAAATGTGAAAAAGAAAAGAAAACAAAAGAAAAAGAAAGAAAAAAAGAAGGAAAAAAAAGAAGAAAAAAAAACAAAAACAAGAGTGAAAGAGGGTTAGTTCGAAAAAGAAATGTCAAAAAGAACGAATGACGATGAATGGAGTTTGAGAACGAATGAAAAGAGGTAATTGGGTCCTTATTGTCTTATTTACCCAACGTTGACTTGACGCTCTATGAATTGATCGGACTTAGCCTTCATTATCCTTTTTATTCCTACCCCGAGCCCTAGCCCCATTACAACCTTGAATAAAAGACCTTTTGATTCTTTTGTGCACATTTTCGATAGTAGTGGCGATTCTGGTGTATAAGCAAGCCTATGGGATTACATTGACATGTTAAGATTTGAGCGAAACACGATGAACCTTATACACGAGTGTTGGGGAGGATTGTGAGAATAGTCGTCTAATTTCGTGCATTCTTATTTTTCAAATAAGATCGTTGTGTTGGTTTTGATTTAATGTGGTATTGAGATCTTCAATTATTTGCATGCGTTATCTTGTCATTCTTGATTCTTGTTCTTCGGTCCATAATTCTCTATGCTTATTTGATCTTTGGTGTTGGAATTTTGTTGATTTATGCGTTGCTTGAACTTAAACATTGCCCGAGACGTGCAATAGCATAAGTGTGGGGGTATTTGTTAACGTGTATTTTATGCACGTTTTATGTGTTTTACGTAGCGTCATTTGTTATGTTTTTATTCTCTATCTCATTTTTTTTCTTATATTGAAACGATTAGGTGTTTGCATAGAGAATAGATGAAAAGGTGCTAAAACGGGCTTGAAAAGACTTGAAGTATTTGGAGACAAAAATATGACAGCAGAAAGTTTGTTCATTTTAGTCGTGATCACGCTTAACTCCTGAAAACTTTTTGCCCGGGAACACACAAATCTTCTAAAGTTGACTTTGACCGCTGGGGTTGAATTTGACTGCTGGAATGAAGAGAAAACAGCTGGAATTATGATTCCTAGTATTTAGGAATTATTTCCTTTTATTTTATTTCCTTTTTGAACAATCCTAGTTTACGTAGGATTCTTAAAATCCTATTCTAATTTGTTTCCTTATCGAGATATGACTCTTTTAGGGTTTAAATAAGTGGAATATTATTCCACATATCTTTGGGGGGGAATTTATTATTCACGTTAGTTTTCATTCTGTTCTTCGAAGTTCTCGAATTCAAGACATTGTAGACGTTTTTGATTATTTGTTGCTAAACACATAATTCTAGTTGAAGGGTTTTCGAGATTTGATTTCTTTTAATTCGTGAAATTTGAATTGTGCTTTTAAATTCTTTGTTCTTCGAGTATTTTCTTTTTTCCGGTGATTTGTTGTCAATATATTTTAATCGGTTAATTAGTCTGGCCAATTGATTAATCGTTAGAATTATATTTCGCTAATTAGGGCCCAGATCCGTAATTGTTTGGCAACCCCTAATAATCGTAGCAGTTAGCGACGTTGATTACTTAGTCGTTTTTGATTAGTCGTTATGGAAATTAGTGATCCGGTTTAAATAATCCGAGCTTGCGTGTTTATTGATCGGAATTAGTGTTTTTCTAGTGCTTGAATGCTATCGATAGATTAAACCCTAAGAGCTTGTTTAGGGTTGTCTGATTGATAAGAGCAGTAATCAAAGAGCTTGTTTTGATTATCGAAGACATAAGGAAAAACGAGGTCGTCAGAGCTTGTTGGCGACTATAGCTAATTTACTCTAGAACATTGAACTATCATATAAATTGATGATCGAATTATAGAATCAATACCGAGATATCCGGAGACTAGAACTTTTCAATTTATTGAATCCGATTTTACTCTTATTGCATTTTTAATATACGTCTTTTGAATTTCATCTTAGTTAATCAAATCCAAAACCCCCATTTAAATCGATATTAGTAATTTAGGAATTGAATCTACACCATTCCCTGTGGATCGACCCTACTTATCACTGATTGCAAATCTTTTCGAGTAGGTTATTTATTTTTGTTGGATTCGACACCCACCACATACATAGCCCTGATGTTCCCCAACTTACAAGCTTTTTCAAGACATTTAATTGTCGATTCACTTCCTTTCCCACTGAAATATTTGAGCTGAAAAATTAAAGAAAAATGTAACAGAAAAAATATATAGGATTTATGACTAATTTAAAATAGATTTCGCCTATAAATTATTCAGTAAAAGGGTATTAAACTTACCACAACTTGTCTATATAAGAGCTCAGGATTACCAATCCTCGAATTTGGTCAAGAAAGCATGTTTTTTTCGGGCATAGGCGTCCATGCTTCTATGGAAAAACTGTTTAATGGCACACGTTGATACACGTATGAATCCTACGCAATGCCATATAAACCTTTGCAGCTGCAAAACACGTGATGTATACATTGTAAGACCACAAAAGAGGCAAGAAAAAACATTTTAACGGAAAAAATAAATATTCTTGTACTCTATATCATTCATAACTTAAATATTGAAGAAAAAAAATTAAAGGAGTTCCTAATGAAAAAACAAATAAACATAAATATTTTAAAAAAATGAAAATAATTCGTTAGAACCATCGTCATGATCAAGATTTATGAGAGATCAGATACCTCAACTTGGCGTTAATGATATTAGTCAAGGAATCGGATGCAACTCGAGCAAAGATTTCACTGAGTAATTCTTTGGTGAATAGCTTCAATATTCGTGATAGTTTCAAACTTCTTTCAACTGTCGTTGAGGTTGAACGTTTCATGTTATCAGCGATCAAAGAGACACGGAAAGGTTTCTTGGAACTTTGAAGAAAAAGGTCGGCGATCAAAGAGACGCTAGTTTCTTGGAACTTTGGTGATAAGAAAATAATTATTACAGTCTGTACATCTATAAGTGTACAGACCAGTGTGACTGTCGAGAAATTCAATCATGGACCGGGACCGTTAGACACGGTCCATTTTTCACCTCAAATTTGCATTTGGGTAGGTGGTTTCCACATAGGGTGGGGTGTGCTAATATAGTACTCCCCCAACTATATGTACCAAGTTCACCACATTTTCGAGCATTTTCAACCAATAATATGGGATTGAACCGCCACTAGTGTTCAGACACATTACATCTATCATCAAAAAAGCCCAACAATGTGCTATTTTTTCGACAATAGTTTCGTTGGACTTGTCTGTAATTTGTGTTTCATCCGAACTCACGAAAGGGACTACACACTCTGCTTTTAATTTCATTCCATCACTGTGGAAATCTCCACGTTAAGATTAAGACCTAATATTGTAAATTCGGGTTTGTTGTTCAGGGAATATTGTGCACTAGTCGTAAGCAACCACCGGAAGACCTAAAACGGGTAAACCCCAAATAATAGCTATGTCTTGAAGGGTAATTGTAGCCAATGAATATTCCATGTATATCTTCCAAACCCCAAATCGACCAATTTCTTCATTAGCATTACAAGCTATCGAATGTATATCTTAATCGTCATCTTCGTTTGGCCATCCATTTTTCCTCTTGTGTTCGTCTCGCCGTGTATAATGTATGAGACAATAATTAGACGTATAAACTATCACCCAAAGCGATCTTAAAGTTTTGATTAATTTATCGCGATCCACTTTTAATTCTCTCCTTAAACGCCTGTTTTTCTTCATATTGCTCAATAAATCCATACCTTTTTCTTTTATCTTCTCATCGTTACTAAATAGGATAATAATACACGTAGCATACATAACCCCGGTGTGCCCCAACTTACAAGCTTTTTCAAGACATTTAATTATCGATTCACTTCCTTTCCCACTGAAATATTTGAGCTGAAAAATTAAAGAAAATTATAACGAGAAAAATACATTGGTTTTATGACTAATTTAAAATAGATTTCGCGTATAAATTATTAAGTAAAAGGGTATTAAACTTACCACAAGTTGTCTATATAGGAGTTCGGGATTACCAACTTCCTCGCATTTGGTCAAGAAAGCTTATTTTTTAAGACCTAATATCGTGAATTCGGGTTTGATGTTCAAGAAATATTGTGCACTAGTCGTAAGCAACTACCGGAATACTTAAAACGGGTAAACCCCAAATAATAGATATGTCCTGAAGAGTAATTGTAGCCAATGTATCTTCCCTGTATATCTTCAAAACCCCAAATCGACCAATTTCTTCATTAGCATTACATGCTAGACAATGTATATCTTTATCGTCATCTTCGTCTGGCCAACCATTTTTCCTCTTGTGTTCGTCTCGCCATGTACAATGTATGAGACGATAAATTGGACATATCAGCCAAAGTGATCTTAAAGTTTTGATTAATTTATCGCGACCCACTTTCAATTCTCTCCTTATACGCCTATTTTTTCTTCATATTGCTCAATAAATCCGTACTTTTTTCTTTTATCTTCTCGTCGTTACTAAATAGCATGATAATACATGTAGAATACACAGCCCCGGTGTGCCCCAACTTACAAGCTTTTTCAAGACATTTAATTGTCGATTCACTTTCTTTCCACTGAAATATTTGAGCTGAAAAAAAAAATGTAACTGAAAAATACATTGGATTTATGACTAATTTAAAATTGATTTCGCGTATAAATTATTAAGTAAAAGGGTATTAAACTTACCACAACTTGTCTATAGAAGAGCTCGGGGTTACCAACTTCCTCGCATTTGGTCAAGAAAGCTTTTTTTTTCGGTCATAGGCGTTATGCTAATATCGGAAAACTGTCTAACGTCAGATGTTGATACACATATGAATCCTCTACAACGCCATATAAACCTTTGCAGCTGCAAAACACGTGATGTATACATTGTATGAACACGAAAGAGGCGAGTGAAAATATTTTAACGAAAAAAATAAATATTCTTGCACTCTTTATCATTGATAACTTAAAAATTGAAGAAAAAAAATTAAAGGAGTTCCTAATGAACAAACTGATAAACATAAAAAATTAAAAAAAATCGAAATAATTCGTTAGAACCATCGTCATTATCAAAATTTACAAGAGATCAGATACCAGTTTCCAAAAATTGAAGATACAGATCACGAAATCGAATTTCAATTATTTGTGGAAAGATATCAATTGGTAGAACCTTTGATAAAGGAAAGAAATGCTGTGTATGAATCACTCACATATTCTTCTGAATTATATGTATCTGCGGGATTAATTTGGAAAACCAGTAGGGATATGCAAGAACAAACTATTTTGATTGGAAACATTCCTCTAATGAATTCCCTAGGAACTTCTATAGTAAATGGAATATATAGGATTGTGATCAATCAAATACTGCAAAGCCCCAGTATTTATTACCGGTCAGAATTGGGATACCTCAACTTGACGTTAATGATATCAGTCAAGAAATCGGATGCAACTGGAGCGAAGATTTCACTGAGTAATTCTTTGGGAATAGCTTCAATATTCGTGATAGTTTCAAACTTCTTTCGACCGTCATTTAGGTTGAACGTTTCATGTCATCGGCGATCAAAGAGACACAAAAAGGTTTCTTGGAACTTTGGAGAAGAAGGTCGACAATCAAAGAGACGCGGGAAGGTTTCTTGGAACTTTGGTGAAGAAGGAAATGATTATTACAGTCTGTATATCTATAGGTGTACAGACCAATATGACTGTCGAGAAATTTTATCATGGACCAGGACCGTTGGACCCGGTCCATTTTTCACCTCAAATTTGCATTTGGGTGGGTGGTTTCCAAATAGGGTGGGGTGGGCTAATATAGTACTCCCCCAACTATATGTACCAACTTCACCAACATTTTCGAGTATTTTCAATCAATAACATGGGACTGAAATGCCACTACTATTCATACACATTACATCTATCATCAGAAAAGTCCAACAAGGTGCTATTTTTTCGACACTACCTTCGTCGGACTCGTCTGTAATTTGTGTTTCATCCGAACTCACGTAATGGACTACACGCTCTGCTTTTAATTTCATTCCAACATTGTGGAAATCTCCACGTTTAATATTAAGACCTAATATCGTGAATTCGGGTTTGATGTTTAGGGAATATTGTGCACTGGTCGTAAGCAACTACCGGAAGACCTAAAACGGGTAACCCCAAGTAATAGCTACGTCCTGAAGAGTAAATGTAGCCAATGTATATTCCCTGTATAGTCTGCTCATGGTTAGTTATTGCTAATTGTATATTTCCCGACTATTCAAATGTTTGGTATAGTTTCTACAAATAGATTTACATCTTCGCGTTTAGTTTCGGGATATAGGTATATGGAAGACGATGAGAGGAATAAATTATCTTTCATAATATTGCATACAAATAAATCATCTTTCATAATCTGGAGTACAAAGAGAAATTTAAAGGGGATTTGAGTACCTGATGTGGTGGATTCGAATGTGGAGTAGAATTTTTTTATTTTGAATGATATTATTCCCAATTCGAACTTGGAATCGTAAAAGGAAGAAAAATGAGTGAGGTATGAAGTCTAGGGAGAAAGATGAGAGGGTTGGAAGAAAGTGGGACAACGTGTTATTATGGAGGCATATTTTAGTTATCTTAAAATTTAACCCTCAAAATTTAAATGGTAGGTTTATGGGTCACACTCACACCTCATTAGTGTGATCCATAAACCTTCATAAACCTACACAACTCGGGAATAAGTAACGGGCCAAAGATAGGTAACAAAGTGTTGCCAATTTGAAACAAATATTGGAAATAACTTATAAAATAGGCGAACCCCTATGTTTGTTTATGTTTTTGAAATTCAATTTCAAGATTTTAAATCACAAAATTTTAAATCTATTTAACACACCAAATTTTCATCTCAATTTCATTTTTTCAACTCTACTTTTTCAATCTCCAATACTAACTACCTATCAATCAACACATCAATCATTTTACATATTCATCAATTACAATTAATATATACATTATTTTACACACTCATATATATATTTATTTATTTAAATAATCATTACAAAAACAACTTATTCAATCATTAAACATCATTGATTTGACACATTACAATTTTCAACCTAATTCTAAAAACATAAACAAACACCTACTATTTTCACACGAATTTCGATGGTGCGCCATTCCCGATAAATTTTCAAAATTCTAACTTAAAAACATAAACAAACATAGATTATATTATATTCCTACCAACCAAATGAGCCCTTAATATCATATTAAGAACTCATCAGTCATAATCTTTTGTTTTACTTCTCCGTCTTCCATGATAGTCTAAAAATATTTATCTAAATACATTTTCATTCTCAATTCGTCTTTTTATAAAGAGAATAATGGAAAAATTAAATTATTCTAAACACATTTTTATTTTTAACCTACTAACTAATAATTTAAAACAACTTATCGAAATACATTTATATCTCTCGCACAAATATCGGTAGCAACTTTCCTCTCATTCAGGTATGTATTGAACACAATTAAAGAAGATAGTACGTGCATTAAAAGTTATAAGTAGTTTTCATTGTTATCTCGAAGAATAAAAATTGTCTGAAAATGAAAGTATCTTTATTTTGTATGATGAAATCAATCAAAACAATTTGATTTTTCAATAATTTATTATACTAGCTAATAATTTGATTTTAATTGATTAACTTAAATAAAAGCTTGGAGCAAAATACACTTAATATTTTTGATCCATATAATTGAACTCCACCGAGCCATTGTCCAAAACCAATTTCATGGTTATTATAATTGTTTCAGGCAACCGAAAAAGTTATCAAAAATTCCAGTATCTCAAGTTTCCATATAATAATAAAATTAATTTGTATATGATGACACTAATATAACATTAGCATATGAAGATTAATTGTGATTATCTTATTACTCACAATTCCAAAATATCCTATTAAAGATGTCATAAAGGCCCGTATCAGAATAATTTGGGTATTGCAAAAACTATTTATTAGTCTAAATGCCCGTGTCAGAATAATTTGTCGGGTTTAGGTTTTGTTTATGGTCCCATTTCGAGGTTCTATATATTAACTTGAGTTAGGTGTAATTTCTATTTAATTTCAGATGAAATTAGCACACAAAACTACAGTCGAAAAACAAAATGTATAGGACTTGTAGTTTAATCTACCCAACCCGGAATGGTGGCGCCTGTGTGAACATATATATATATATTACGTGGATGGTTTGATTTCATTTTGGAACTAATTTGGATTACTTATTTGACCCAAACATCACAACAAAATCAAACTTTGATATATGTTGCTTGCTTCAGATTAATATTCTTAAAAAAATGTAACTAATTATGTATCTACAAGGGCTGTGTTACATTTTTCATGCAATAATAATTTTCATAAATTTGATAGTGATAGTAATGGTATATAAGTTGTCATTGTTGATAAATATAAATAGTGATATAAGAATTTTGTAAAAGTTGTAATTACAAATTAATGGTGACGACAACTAGGGACTTTTTGACTGCAATTGCATTCGTAATTTACATGTCTCACTAAGTAATATATTAGATATAATTTTTGTTACTTACTATTTTATTTTAGTATTTGTTTGATTCTCAACATGCATGTTTGGTTTCTCTACATGCATGTATGTTATATAGCATTGAAACCCTCATTGTATAAATCCGCCATCCCAATATCTTTTGGTATTATTTGAACATTATGAAGTTTCAGATACGAATTAGAAATATTAGTAATTCGTGACTTTAAATGTTAGAATAGCTTTCTAGTAAAGCAACCCATTTTAGGAGTAGTAGAATCTTATATGAGTCACAAAATAGGACAACTGAATAATTATAAAATAAATAATCTATATAAAAAATTAGTTATATATTTATTTTCTTATATATAACTTATGGATGTGAACTTGATAGAGTTTTCTAGACATGAGGAAGTCCTTTTCAACTCATATTTCTTGTTCAAATTTTCCAATGAATTATTGTCAAGTCCTCCAAACCTAACTCATTTAGAAAATTGAATCCAAATTAAAAAACACAACAATTTGAGTTCCTAAATCATTTGACTTCTCCCATTTCATCACCGCCTTTAATCCAGATTTTCATGCACGTGATATATATATATATATATATATATAATATTGTTATTATAGAATGTCTATGAAAATTTCCTAAGTATATCTACTTTCTACTTACCAAAATTATCAAGATACTTTCTACTAATATAGGGCCTCAAGTTTCAGAAGAACAATGAAAGGGTATTGTTGCGGTTTGAGTTCTTGCAAAAGGTAGGAAATTACAATGCTTTTTACTTCATTTTGTATGCTAAAAAGTTTGATTTATTTCACAACTTATTAATTAAATAGAATTAATTATGTTGAAATATATTTGCAGAAGTAAAAGAATGATGAAGGAGACAACAGTGGGGATAATGGACAATGCTGATACATCCCATGAAGGGATTAAAACCGTTGAGGCTAATAATCGATGCGATTTCTCAAATATTTCTGATTTTTGTATTTCCATAGTAACTTGGAACATGAACGGACAGGTAATCATATATTATTTATTCAATGAATTATTATTTACCAAAATATTTTTTTTCTTCTTAATTTATCATTTTATTATATATATATATATATATATATATGAAATATCTCGTCATTGATTTTGAAGGTGTGTTATGAAGATATAGAAAAACTGGTTGGGAATGAGAGGAAATACGATTTGCTAGTAATTGGATTGCAAGAAGTGCCACGGGCAAACGTCTTGGAATTGTTGGAGAATGCTTTAGTTGAATCTCATGTGTAAGAATTATTATTGCTTATTTTACTTTCTTATTTGTTATTTCTAATTATTCATATATTATGAATCCTTTTCTGTTTAATTATAAATATGCTAGATTATTCTAATTCATTTGTGGCCACATAACTTTAGGTAGTTAGTTGGAAAATAATTGAATAGTAGGCCATGAAATTTATTACTATATGAAAGTGAATTATATTCTCAACCTTGTGATATCGACATTTCATGTATACAATAGTACTATAAATCTAATCCTGAAGAAAAATTGCAAGTAGAGTATGACACGCATTAACTACTATTTGAAATGTTTTTCACCACAAATTAAAACTGCTGTAAATATAGTAGGGAATAATGTTCAATTTTGTTTTTTCTTTCACGTGCCCACTAATAGTACGAAATTAAATCAGCCATGAGATTATTTAGATTTATTTAAAAAATGAATACATCTCAAATAAAACATGGTTCTCGAAGGTGATTTATATTAGGTTGTGCAGGATATGCATTGTGTAATTAAGGTTACTCACATTTATGTATGCATGGTCAATTACGGATAAAAATTCAACCATATATATTAACAATTATGATTGCTCATATTTTTGAAGCCTTGAAATTCCTAAAAATAATTAAAATATTTAGAAATGATCGATTCTATAATGCCACTAGATTAGATTTTAAGATTTTCTTGACCCTAAGATCTCACATCACACTATGAGATTAGAACAATATAATCTATTTAACTTTTATTTAAATTACACCATGCAATTGATGAGTAAAGACATCCTAGTCACAAATTCGCACATATGTCATTGGCTAGATCCTTTTTTTCATGAAAATATTTTGATAAAACACCCTCTATTACAATATTTAATAAGCTACAATAAATGTCTTCACTGAACCCATTCTATTATTTTACGCGGTATATTTTTAATTTAGTTGATTTCCCATATTAAAACTGGAGGACTGAAATTTCTTTCATTTTTTGTAAGGCTTTTAGGAAAAGCAACCATGAAGTCTCTGCAGTTGTACATGTTTGGATCCAAGAATTCGAAACCATATATAAAAGGTACGGAATTTTTGTTGCATTACATATTTGAATATTAGATTAACAAAAAAAATGGTCTTTTTTGATTTCTTTTATCTATTTATTTATTTTTGGATTACGATTAAGTTCAGATTTAAAAGTTGATAAGCAAGGAATAGGGGGGTGTGGAGGATTAATTGGAAGAAAGAAAGGAGCTGTAGCAATTAGAATCAGCTACAAAGACATTCACATGATGTTCATTTCTTGTCATCTTTCTGGTAAGTTCATATCTATTATCTTATTCAAATATACTTTGAATTCAAATGCAATTTTCCCATATATTTCATTTTTTTTTTACTTCTTTTTATACATCCCATTTTCATCTATAAATGAATTATAGACAAAAAAAGAGTTATATAGATTGTATTAAATTGGATAATTAAAATTCTGATTTTGCAGCTCATGCACATAAGGTGGAAAATAGGAATTCAGAGTGTAGACACATATCTCACTCGTTATTCTCCAAAAGCTGGAACCCTTATGCCCAACCTGCTCAACTCACTGTTTGGTTGGGTGATCTCAACTATAGACTTGAAGGAATTAATACATTTCCTGCTAGAAATCTCATTCATAAAAATCTTCATGAAGTAAGTTTTGATGAAACTAAATTTATTATATTATATCTAGCTATAATTTATTTACAATATATATATATACGTATTTGTTTATACATTGAACAAAATTAATTTACCTTTTCTTCTTACTGTGCACACACAAGAATATTATATGTTTTCTTTTAACAAAAATTACTATTTCGTGGACTGAAAATAAAAATGTTTGTTAATTTATTATAGTCGTATCACATTCTATATTTTCAATACTTATCATCATGTTTAGTATATATATATACATGTAGACTTAATAATCAAATACTAACTGATTTTTTGATGAATATTTGTAGCGTCTAACGTCGAAAGACCAACTTTTGCAAGAAGCTGAGAGAGGGCAAGTTTTCAATGGATACTGTGAAGGGACATTAGCATTCAAGCCAACATATAAATACAACACTGGCACCAGTGACTATGATACCAGTTACAAGGTAATTCAATCACATTTTCATTTATTATTTCTCATAATTAGATAACCATATTTGATCAAAAATTGTAATTTATGTACGAAAATGATAGATTAAACAAGAATTTTATTGATATGGAAAAATAATAGTGAATGTTCCAAGTGAAATTTATCTAATTTGACTTGACATTCCATGCTAGATAAACAAACCCCTTTAACTAAGGGACCCAATCTGACTAAAAAAGATTCAATCCATAACCATAATATTTAAATTGTACAATAAATTCGACTAAAGCCTTTTATCAACATTAATATTCAACAATCTGAATTAACGTGGGCGAGATTAATTTTCTTTAAAAAATAATCAATTTCTTAAATGTTTTAAACTTGCAGGTAAGAGTACCAGCATGGACCGATCGAATATTGTACAAAATAGAAGACGAAGATTTAAATGCAACTTTACATTTATATGAATCCATAGATGATATTTATGGGTCTGATCATAAACCAGTGAAAGCTCATCTTTGCTTAAAACTAAACAAATTATGAGCAAAAAAAGATTGAGGATTTTGTATTTGTCCTAATGAGATTGATAATTTTGTGTTCTTTATTTCTTTATTTGTTTGTACGCATTTGTTTGGTGTTGAATAGTTATTATAAATTGAATGCTTCTAATTAATAATGCAACTGCTTCCTTTCATTGTAAACACCTATATATTATATCCGAGTTCATTTATACCTACTCGAAGGATTTACTAAATATATCTTCTCATTACAAACGAAATATTTCTTTTGATCATCTAATTGAAATAAATAATAATGAGAAATGCAAATAAAAGTTGTTAAATTTATGCAAAATACCTTCAATCGAAAATCATAACAGGACTACAGATCATTACCATCTCCTATGTAGCGGCTTCAGATTCATCATACTTTTCGAACAAAATTGAATGAGAGTTGCAGATTAAAATTAAAATATAGTGCTTTAACACTGTTATTTTACATTTTGTAAATTAGAGACGGAACTTAAATCTGCCCAAAATTCGTCTTTAATTTGTGACGGATTTGCACCCGTCTCTAATTTCATACCCTATTTTCTTGAAGTATTAAAGTCATGTAAAACTTGAACTCATAAAAGGATGGCACCTAATAATTGGAACTTTGAAAGGTAAAATACAACTCCCAATAAGTAGTAAATTCCATATATATATACCTCACAATCAAACCATACATAAATATTTATATGCTTACAAACCTCAGAAATCATATTTCATAACCATATATAGTAACAAATTATTCTCTCCTTTATATACAAATTACTCTCGTTTATACTTTCAAAATAATAATAATAATCTCACACACGTACACAACTTATTTAATAGGCTTCAAAGTCTCTAATTGAGAGATGACTCATTTTTGGCACATTTTCTGAATGCCTAAGGCCCAAAGTAAGAGAAACATCCCCTCCATGAGTCCCAACCCTAACCATATTTCCATCAACTAACCGAAAATCTGATTCCAAACCCTCTTCCGGTGTTGTAATAAAACAACGATACTCCGGTGGCGGCACGTGGTGGCTCGTGGAGGTGGCGCCGCCTGGTGCCGCCACCAATTGTTTCACCTTCCTATAATTGATGTTGCTTTGTGAATAGTCATTTTCTGTTGCATTAATTTCCAATCTTTTGCCACCTGAATCAGATATGGTTTTTGGGGCTTGTGCAATATTAGATTCATCTTTTGATGATGCTGCTTCTGAGGGTTGTACCTTTTCATGAAACTCTTGCTGGTACATTTCTTCCACCATGGGCTTCCAAAGGCGAACCCTAGCATTTATGAACCAATTTGAAACCTGCAGACAGTGAATTTATGGCGTTTGAAAAGAGTTATTGCATGCCGTGGATATGTAATAAATTTCATGCAGCATTGAAATCAGCTCATTCAATATTTAATGCATAAAAAACATGCAACTTGATCACCAACAAGCCCTTGTCTCTTTCAATAAGGATGTTCTTTATTTTTATGGGGATAAAAGGGATTTTCTATTTTTGATCATTGAAAAAAGGGGTAAATGTGGCTCTATATTTCATTTGTCTATTATATATCATAAGATTAGGGTACATAATATGATTTTATCACTATACCACTGCAACCAACCACACTGAGTAAACCTAATTATCTATTAAAATTGATTGATTGGACTAAGATTTGAGTTTTGCCGTCAGTTATTTTCCAAATTCAACTTTAGTTTCACTGCCTAATACCCTTTTGACTTAAGAATTCATAAGAAAAATTAAGCAAATGTATGGCATGTTAGAAATTTTGCTATCATATTTTAGGTGCAAAAGAATGATCAATTCTTGAGTTTGATTGAAAGATTTGCATTTATAATTATCTCACTCATTGATCAATTGTTTACAAAGTTTAGACAAAGATAGCAAACTGCTCATATTTTTCTCATTTGTAATTTACCGTAGTATATTCTAAAACACTAGCAAATAACACGTGATTTGCACGTAACTCATATAATCTTTCCAAAAAATTTGTTTATGTGGATACTATTCATTTCAATGCATCAAAATCTTAAACAATAATTTAACTAAAAAATTATTAATCAATAAACTATAATTATTTATTGACATGAAAGCTTTTAAATATTTGAGAAAATTAAGTAAGTTGAAAATTAAAACTTAACAATTATGAAGCTAAATAAACTTATAAATAAATTGATGAAGTTAAACTAAATAAACTTATAAATAAATTGATGATCCATTTATATATTTGTTTATTTGGTTTGATGAATTGGGCACTTAATTTATTCTTTTCTCTCGTTGAGCTGTGTGTACTTATAATAATATATTTGTGTAGTTTTTCAAAATCTTTTTTTGTTTCTTCATTTTCTACAGTCACCACAAGACACGTTTTTTCTCAACAACATTTGACGTAGTCCATTTTAAACCTGAAATTCATATAATAGATTGACATAAGTTACGCTTTCTTTTTAGTTTGCTTTGGTAATATAGATCATGTCTTGTTGCTATTTCATATTAAAGTTTTATTGATAAAAATAAAGAAGTGGTAAATCACATATATTGTATGTATGTACATAAAAGCTAATGCATAATTTTTTTTTTTAACATGGTAATAGTTATTGTTGACTTTTGGTTTACAATTGCTAGTTCTAATTCTCAAAACAAAGCGTTGGCATTGTTTCAAATAATTATTGTAAAATATTAGCCATGTTGATTTACGCTTTCAAATATAAAATTTTACGCTTTCAAAGCATTTTCAATTGAAACCATGTATTTTTCAAAATCACTTTTAATTTTACTTATATAACTATATAATATCATTACATTTAACCATTCCATACCCTTGAGGCCTTGACCAGTAAGTACATTTCAAATTTGACTTGATAGTTTTACTCTCCAAATTGAATACGTGCATGGGATATGATCAACGTTTCAGTCAAAATTGATTGGAAATTAACTGGATGAACCACTCTAAAAATAAGATTTAAGTTGAGGGCTCAATCAATATGACTGAAAATTGAGGCCTGAGGGACTAAAATGATTGTTGTTAAAAAAATTATAAAATCTTTTTGTGGAATTATTTATTGACCAAAAAATGAGGGATGAAGTTGAGGGGCTTAATTAACATTTGGTAGAAATATTGTTCTTAGCGTTCCTATTTTATGTTATTTATGAACTTTTATGTTCTATTTTATAAATTTATTGAACAATTATAAGATCATGGAATGGTATGAACCATTTTGTGTACACTTGAATTTGAGATGGTATTATTGATAGGAAAGTGATATTCTTAATAAATACATATAATAAGAGATAAATTTTGGGCTACTATCATAGTATTAGTCCTTGAAATTTCTTATTTTTATCACTTTGGTATTTAAAGGCCAAATATTACGCAATTATTTCTTATGTTTAAATTTTATTTCCAATTCACCTTTTTGACAATTTTTTGGTGCATCTTGGATGCAATAACAACCTATATATCTCACATTTACTCTGAAAAATAGCTTTGCATGCAGATTCTTTTCAATCCAGTCAAATTCAACAAAATATGGGTTAAAAGGATCAAAGTGAAATGATAATTGAACTTTGGGGACTGTAGCATAACATTTGATACTTGAATGACCAAAGCAATATACACTTGAAACTTTAGGAGTATTAGTCAAATATACACTTAAATATTTTACGTTTAAAGTTATATGGTCAATAAATTTAAAGATTTCAATTTAAAGATAAAATAATTTTTTAAAATTCTTTCATAACTTGATAAATATGTTATTTTATTTTTATATTTATATTTTAACTACTGATAATGAATGTCTATTTGGTGTAACTTAATAATCCATTCAATGAATGTCTATTTGGTGTAAATTAATTACTGTTTATGATAATACTTGATTTTAGATTGAAGTTTAGGCTGTGTTGTCGACATTTTTAATATAATTTTTATGATTTTTGTATCAAATAATTTGTTTTGATTCTTTTGCTACAAAAAAAAAAAAAAAATTTTAAATATATAGGATAATTTAGGTAGATCAAAAATTGAAAAACACTCATATTTTTATAATAGAATGAATTAATTAAGCTTAAAAAATATATGCAAATATGTAATTAGTTAGTTGATGAAAAGTTCTCTCATTTAGCATATATGTCACATGATAGATAACTCACGAACAATTTCATAAATACATGCACATAATTGATTATTTTAAAAAGTAATGGAATTATATAGAATATGAAATATCGTTTTCAAAAGATATGACTCAAGGATTGTAATACAGAAAGATGTAATGAGTACCTGATTTTTGGATAAACCAGTCTGTCGAGACAGCAAATGTTTGTCTGCTTCACTCGGATACCTGCACACACGAATCAATTCAATTCTTTACCTTACTATATACTTTATATATTTCTGAACATTTCTCTTAATATATTACAAAATTAATCATTACACAGATATATATTTCTTGCATGCATGGTAACAAATTAACAATCAATTATTTTACCAGTCACGACCAAAAGGGTTTCTCTTGGAACTTACCGAAAAAAAGAAAAGAACGAAAAATGGGATTCCTTGGATTAATCTCATTATAATTAATTAATCGGAGTTTATCTTAATCAGGTCCAGTTGAAGTCAATTATTACGTGCAAAATAATATTATACTCTAGATAAGCAAATGTTATACACTCTACAATGATGATTAATCAAATTTACATGTAAATGTATGTAACATGACAAGAATTCTCCTATAATGTTTATGTTTGTACTGTGCTTTTCATTCTTCAAGTAATTATATGCATATTCCATAGAAATGTAATTACATTATTGGGTAAACTCTTTGTCCCAATCGTTTTTTCTTATTTGATTTTGGTCACTTGCCATTATGAATTTCTCACTTTGTATCTCATAAGCCTAAAAAGAAAAATCACATTTTTTTCGTACAATATTTAATAATTTTCATTAGTAAGCTGTGCTTAATTCTACAAGTGTTATTTTTTTTCTCTCTACAAGAATAAAGTTCCATCACTATCAAACCAGGACTTTGTTATGACTTTATAGCCAAGAACCTCGGGCCTTGTTTATTCACAATTTCAACAATTCTAAATAACATTTACCCAAACTATTCTTATTAAAATTTACATTTTTCAACTCTATTTCAATTTCTTATATAATTAATTATCAATCATTTTATACATTTATCAATCAAAATCATTTATTTTAAACGTTATTTCTCTTCCTATTTCATACTTTATAATTTAAATTTTTTAATTTCTTTATTCACATAATTAATATATAAATAACTACTTAATTATTCAACATATCATAAAATATCAATACATCATTAATGATTTAATATATTTTATAAATTTTAATTAATTTTAAAATAAACAAACACCATACCCAACACATCAATTCTCATATAAATCTCCATAATTTACGGTTTATCAAGAAATTTTTAGAATTTCAAGTCAAAAACATTAACAAACACTATATATTTTCTCCATATATCTTAAATGTTCAACTCTTCTTTCAAGGATCCTTGTTACCTAGATAAATTTCTTCTTTTTGTTTTTCCCTTTTTCTTGATGCAGCTACATTATTGTGCATAAGAAAATTCCAAAAATGAAGGATCCCTAATCGTACTTAACCCAATTTTCTTGTTTGAATCAACTCCCAAACAACTTATTCACTACCTAATGATAATAACATTTAAATTAAATAGTGTACGAAAAATTTACTAGTACTAAACATTAAAACTTTTTATAATGTTTACTACTAGACATTTACAACAAATGAGACAAACTAAATTAATGCAATTTACCTTATATTTAATGATCTAATCTTTTGCATTCTATAAAATGTATCAATGAGAAATATGAGAAAAAGAGAACTTACGGATGAAGAAAATGCTCAAAAAGCCATGCTCTGAGTATGTTAACAGATCTCTCAGGCAATCCCCTTTGTGGCCTCCATGTTTCAGGATCCAACATTCCCATATGTTGAAGGGCTTTCTTTTGCCTATATTTTTGTTCAACCATCTTTAGCCTTGGAGTTTCACCTTTAGTCAATCCTATCCCATTTATAATCCCATCCTTCTCCCCTAATCCTTCACATGCCACCTTCAATTCCCCTACTATTGCATCCTTTATGCATCGAAAATGCCTCGACATCGCCTTTTGCGCTAATCCCGTATACGTCCCCGCCGCCCCGTCCCCCGTTATCGAATCGAATGAGTTCACCATTGCCTGCATTTGTTCACAATATCTCCTATATCTTGCATCCACCTAATTATCATATATTTCACAAGTTATATTTCATGATTTTAAAGATGATTTGTGTTGATAAATTAAATATGTAAAAAGGGTTTTGATTAGAATTTGAATATATGGAACATATATATATGGGTAGCATGAGGAGACCCATTAATGTTGTGTTAACCTTTCTCCGGCAGAAGGAATGTTGAAATAAAGTTGAGACATTGGCTTTATATGCATTCATTGCATGTGAAGATGAATGAAAATCAGAACAATTAGTATTAAATAATTGGCGTCTTAAAAGAATATACTGATTAAATTCTTAAAGCTTCAAAGTGGTACTTGTTTTGATTACCTTTTCTCCTTTTTAACACAAAGCCTGACAAGAAAATCCAATTTCTCGTTCAAATAATTCACTTACTTATTCATTATTTAATATAAATACATTCACGATTAATTAAGAAAGAATAAAAGGAAATGGTCCCCAAGTAAAGATAGATTAATAAAATCATAAATAGTTTCCTTGAGCAACCAAATTTATGTATAATACAATTTTATAATAATGAGAAGAACAGCAATTTCTTATAAGATTCCCGGCTAAACCTTGGGATGGAGGCATGTCTATTATTCACTCGACATGTACCCCAAACTGAAGTCTATCATCCCAAGGAACAACCAGGAATATAATTATCACTAATTAATTTATAATTATACTTATAATGAACCCTACAAATTTTCTATGTTTTTATACTAAGTGCTAAGTTTGGTGAATATATATATATATGCATATATATTATATATATGTAGATTCATATCAGCAGCCGGCCGGTCCCTAGCTCATTGATTGCTGGAATGAAGAAAAATATATTTAGTTTTATACAATGTTTGTCTTGTTAATTGTATATATAAAATTTATGCACGCCTAAAATGGTAAAGATCGAAAAATTATATCATTATTATTCTTGATTAGCATAAATCTTGATTAAAATAACTAATAAGAGAGAGAGAGAGAGAGAGAGAGAGAGAGAGAGAGAGAGAGAGAGAGAGAGAGAGAGAGGAGAGAGTGTTAGCAAACCTCATCAAGCATAGTTAATAACTTGATTTTTCTCCTATGATACTCAGCTCTTTCAGAAGGTGAAAGATTCAGATGATTTTTTGAGGAAGATGAATCCTTATCACCATCCAAGATGGAATTAGGGTTTTTAACTTCATCCTTAAACCTCTTGTTCTTCAATTGCCCTCTCCCAACACAACAAATTTCTCCCAACAATTCTTGTGCAGGCCTCAAATACCTCGAATTTCTCAAAAAATTCGGGTTTCTAGATGATTCAATAAACCCAAAATGAACCTGATTCTCATGATGATCAGACAACCTAAAAACTTGCTGGTTATAATCACTCCCAAGATCTCTTAATCCGTACGGATTGTTAGAAAGCCCTATACTTTGTCCGTTGAAGTATAATTCACCATTACCAAGGCTTGTTTTGTCGAATTTAGCAGCTTCCAAGGAAGAGAGTGACAAAGAAAGAGCTTGTTCCTCCATGGTTATTGATCTAATTCTCGGGTTATTTTCGTTGACGCCTGGAATATTATTCCATGGTTCCATGTTTGATGGCAATCCAGGAGTTATTAAGTGAAACCCTTGAAGATTAGTGTCTGATGAGGTTTGAACTAGCTTATGAAGGTAAGAAGATGTGCCAGGAGGAGAAACAGAAGCTTTTAGATGTGGATCCATGAAATGAAACTGCATGAAAATGAAAAAAAAAAAAAAGTGATGAATTTCTGAGAAATTGCATGAAATTTTGATTATTTCATGTTATATGATTATTGCTGCAGTTTAGTTTGTCTTACACTTCAAAAGAAATTAATATATATCATTATTTGCTATGATTTTGAAAAACTAACCTCTTCGTTTGAGGCCTCATTTACTGCTGCTGAAAGGTGCTGTTTTTGTGGCCACCACCGGAAACTCGATTGGATCTGGTCATCCAAAACGTCGGTGGCCGGTTTTTGCCAAGGAAAGTTTATAATCTCGGTCAGCATCCCTCCGGTGTCGTATACTGGTGGCGGCTGCCCGGGTATATCGTGTTGCTGCCCTTCGGGTAGGTGCTCCAAACCTTGCACTCTTAACATCCAATCTCCTTGCTGTTTTGCAGTCATAGATCTCTCATATGCATTTGTAAAGCTGTGGGACATTAATTTCCTGAAGAACCAAAATCTTGAGGCCTAAGAAAAGGGCAAGATTTATCAACATATTTGCTATAATCTCAAACAAAAAAGAATGATAAAAAGTGATTTTGCAACATGGGTTTTTTTTAATTTTTACTTTTTCATTTACCTGATCAGTTTTCTTTCGGTTTATTCAAGTTTGTCGATAAGTCGAGGGTATGGATATGAATGAATCCAATCCCAGAAACATCCTTTTCTGTGATAGAGAAATTAACTCATCTCTCAATATATATACTGAAAATTTGTTGATCTTTGTGCTTGAGTGTGTTTAATTCAAATGTGCTTGAAGGAATCTTTATGGACAGTTTTCAATCAGACAATAAAAAGAGCCAGGAAGAAGGGATAATGAAAGGAGACTGAGAAATTAAAAAAAGAAAAAGGTCACCCTCTAAACTCTACACTCCCTCACTTCACTTTCACAAGAACTTTCTATATAATATAAATATAAATGCAAAAAACTTGAATAATTTTTGTGCTTGCTTTCCAAACTTTTATTAAAATAAATACAGAAAGTTAAGGTAGTGAAAGTTAATTAAGCACAATAAAATCTTTAGCCGAAATATTTATTTGAATTCTTTTGAAATGATTAAGTTATTTGTGAGCCCGTACTAGAATTTAGTGACAAGTGCACGTCCTTGCCTTGACCTTAGTGGCTTCCAAAGGTTTAAGGGCATCAAAGAATTCGAAAAGCTATAAGTTAAGTAATTAAGTAGTGTATTTGGTACAGCATAAAGCCATTTCATAAGCAAATATGATGGATTCTGTACTGAACAAAGTAGGGTTTGTAAGGCGCACATTTGTTTAGTTCATATATATATATATATATTATATATATTTGGGTTCTGACTTATTTGAAGCAAAACTATATTTTAAAGTAATGTTATTTATGTACTGATTGGTAAAATTCCATCGTTTTGTCACGGGTAATTGAAATAACAATTTTATTATAGTAAATATGAATTATGAAAATTTTATCGAATGCACCCTATAGCATTCATTTCTTATTAAAATTCAAATAAAATGATAAAATTTTGAAAATAAAAAGTGATATATATCATTACTCTGTAACTCATTTTGAATTTGTGAAACTTTCTCAAAATAGATTTTACTTGCCATAGGTTTAAGTAGGTATGGAATATGGATTATACCACTTTCCCTAATATCAAGGATGATTGTTTAACACTTCCAGCATGAATGAAAGAAAAGAATAAAAGACTATTTCCTTTTCCCAAGCCTAGCAATACTAAAAAGAATCTTAAATTGGTAGTAAATTTGATGTTAATTTTTTTGTTTGATCTGAATTTAATACCATATTGAATTTTGAATAATAGGATGAAGAGAACTAATATTTAATATATTAACATGTTGTATGCAAGTAAAAAGTAACTTATATTAAGAGAAAATGATTTAATGAACAGGTTGAAAGCCTTTAGCTCTATTCCGCCTAATTGGGAATTTGCCCTAGGGAATAAATTTCATTTTCTTGGATTAGTAAAAACAGGAAGGCTGTAAATATTATTAATATCAAATATATTTGTACTGTTCCTAAGCTACAATACTTTAAAATTAATGTCAACATAGGAGCATAAACATAAGAGACAATTTTAAGAAGAGATTGATATTGGAGCTCAAGATATTGCTATAAAAACTCCATATATAATCTAAAAAGGTATTTTTCAGATTGTCCTTGACATATTAATTAACAGTATTGACATAACACGAACACGTATTAATTAAGTATCATGAGAATAATAAACCCCACTATTCAATACATAAATTCCACATTTGATCATATACCAACTCAAAGCTGAATAGCTACAGAAATCAATTTAAATAAAGGTAAAAAAAACCCTTAAATGCAAATTAAAAAGGCTTAAGACAATTAAAATATCAAAACGATAACATATTCGTTTTACTACAGACGAAATTTTGCACATATCTCCAGAAGATGAGAATGATTTAAATTCATTTTAAAATAAATTTCAAATATATTTATGTATATTTAGTAGCTCCGAAACAATCAAAGTCGATAATTTAATAATAATGAAAAGTTAGCATTGATCTTTTTCTTGAATCATTCTGATTGATTAGGGTGACGAAATGTTGGAAAAAGTCATATATGGATGTGCTTATTCTTTCGAACTATACATAGTATATACATAAAAAATTCAAAAATATAAAATTAACATTATTCTATGCATTTGACATGAAGAGGAGAAATACAAAATGATATACCATTTTAAAATAAAACTTGTACAAATTCATATTGAGTCATTAAAAGCAATCAATATTTGTTCGAGACCCTATTCGGATATTTTACCATATTTTCTAAGGGTATTTTAGTCATTTAAGGGTGCCGACGATAATAGCCCTATCAAAGTGCATTTGTTTCGAAAATATTGAAATAAAAGGGACCACAGTTGTGTGATGAATTTGTCGTGGAAATGAATACCCATAATATTATGATGAAGCATATATCGACTGGTTTAATTTCTCTGTGGGGGGACTACAAAAACAAACATCAGTACTGTCTAGATGGTGACAACCACCATTATCTCATCATAAAATTATATGCTTCTTTATCAAATAAATAAATTAATAAAAGTAAAGGTACTATATAATTGAAATATATATTATTCATATATAGAAATGATCAATATATATTGAATTTGAATGTTACTATTGATGTATTTACCATATCCAGTTGTCAGTGATCTATGTGTCTAGATTGAGGATATTAATTTGAGATAACTATTCTGCAAATATATCATAAAAATTGAAGAATAATCCGACCGTATTTCCTATGTCAAATTGTGTCTTCCTTTTGAAAACTGTATTTTTTTTTTAATTACTGTAGTAATTTTTTTTAATTGTATATTAACAGGCCGTGTACGTCTCTTTTAATATAAAAGATACGAAGAAAGAGTCAAATTGACAATTTTGATACACTTCAACGAGAAATTTGACAATTTAAGTGCAAATTTCGTAAAAAAATTTAAAATCGGTCATAAATGCCTCTTGACGGAAAAATTGACTTAAAATTCTGGATTTTTATGTGTTGGAGACAAAATTATCCATGTGACAACTAAATTTGGAGAGAAATAAGGGAAAAAGGTCAAAAGTACCTCAACTCTAATGTAAAACAAACAAAGAATTAGAACCTATTAAAATTGTGTATCTAAAACTAATGTCTAATTTGAATATACATATATACATTTATTATAGAATTAAAATAATTTAATATTTGACAAATATGAATATAGTTAAAAAATAATAAATTAAGAAATTTAGATCAGAAACTATTGAAATACTTCTTAAAATAATTTTTAAATTTAAATATTTTTTTTAATTATGAAATTTGTATTGCAAAATATTAAGAGGTATTCTACAATATATTAACTACAACAAAAAAGAATGTAAGAGGTTATTCAGTAGTGATAGTAAGAATTACAACTAGCAATATATTTTAAGCAACAACAACTTGTATTTTATCTCTCTCGTCATTTTGAGTTGCATCCAACTTAACAACAAAAATCGTCTAATTCAATGATCAACATATATTATCACTATACAAGTATCAAATGTAATAAAAATAGACGGTTTAGAAATATATTTTATACTATATATTAATCTTGTGCAAACATTATTTTACCATCTTTTGTCACTTGGTACATCATTAGTAAGAATTGTGGATCTTCTTTTAATATTTCATAACTAATATTGTTTTAATTTGTACTCTTGTTAAAGAGGCTTCTGATTCACGTTAATGAATCAATGTTAAAACGAATTTTTAATAATAAAATTTAAGCCGAATAATAAATAATTTAATTCGTCTTTCACCTCTATTAACAATAATAGCTATGTCAAATGGACTTGTCATACTAATAAGTCATCCTCTATCAATTAAAAAAGAATTGCCATTAATGGACATTAGCTTAGTGACAAAACTTTAATCCAATCGGTCGCATGATTGTAAAATACTTTTATTTATGAGCCCCTTCTATGCAAATGTCATCTATCAATAGAACTGTCTGGATTTTAGCTTTGGACCCACAACTTTGCAAATAATTGTCCAACGAGGCCCCACTAAGAGGGGTCAAATAGCAAATTCCATAAAATTTTCATACATATAATATTTGGGAAATTTGAAAAAATGATATAAAATATCACAACTTGCACTATTATTAATATTAAGTTGGAGAGTTTAGTAAGTCGCTTTCTAAGAGAAAAACTATAGTGGGAGGATGGGTACAAAACATAACTGGAAAGATGAAACCTCTCTTTACTGCTTTCATTTGACAAACAGAAAAAACTTAAATAAATTGATTCCACTTCATAGATTTGGTCCTACTTTATTTGTACTCCAAAATTTTGGACTAAATTAATGATAGATGAATTGGAATAAAGTGAATTTACTTGTAAAGGCAATCTTCCAATAAGTTACTCCAAGGCAAGTAGTAATTCAGCCTCCATTTCTTGCTTTCCTTTTCAAAAATTTTAGTTTAATTTAAGAGGCACATCTATTGCTGTTATTGCCTGTTTTGAGGCATGAATGAGTTATACGTGTCGGCCAAATTTTTTGATAAAAAAAAATTATCATTCATCCATAAACTATTATTATGGTTCAAAGTCACAGTATCCACGATCGATTTGCAGTGTATCGAGATATTATCGGGCGATACGATAAGAACATTAAAAATACTCCAAAAGTTCTAAATAAAATCGGTATAATAAGGGAAAATGTAAATAACACAAATTGGAGTTTACTAATAAATATTACAAGTTTTTACTACATCAACTATTGCTTAAGGAATAAACATACTAATAAACAAGACATCTTACATAATTTTGTCCTTGTATGCAAGTAACTAATCTATCATAAGTTCCATTGAATCGGGTTATTTTGAAAATTTCTTGGGCTAACAGGGATGAATAATCACATTAGAAGTTATCTTGGGCTGTTTCATTCAAAATTGTGATGAAACAATAGAATTTATGCTGTGTATAGATTATGGAATATTTCAAATTATTGGATGTTATTGAATGAAATATACATTTTTCGGGTAATAGCATGAATTGATTGATTTTATCGGATTGGTATCCTCTAATCCAATTACGTCTTGACCAATATTATCGAATATCAGTACTTTGAATCATGATTAAAATAGTTGATACATTAAAAAATAAAAATATTGCAATAAAGGATCATACTTGCAACATACTCAAATCTAATACTCCTTTTGGATCTACCCAACCATACTACCTTGAGTATTCCCAGAATTATGTTGGCTGCAGCAAGAGCCCATGTGATTTTGGCACAATCCTTCAGTTATAATCTTGTGATTGTAGACAAAGCTAGAAAAAAATTATTTATCTAAATGCATTATGAAATGTAACTTTAGAATGTTATATTTGAATAATATTACGAGATATCTGAATAGATAGATATCTAAATAGATGGAAATGGTTTCAGAACTTTATACTGTCAAATAATTTCATACTAGTTTCTAAATACATCATACTCCTATACTAGTTTACGACTTTACATACGTAGGATTGCATTTTCAAAAGAATCGACACAACCTCAACCATGTTTGGTCGATCGCCTGGATCTCGTGCCAAGCACCTTAAACTCAACTTCACCACTTGAAATGCATATTCTATCCCTCCATTTTCACCTAGACCCGGCTCAATGAACCGAATCATCTCACTTTCTACATTCTCACCATCCATGATATCAACGGCTGTCATCCAAAGTAGCCTTTCTATCCCCCCATGCACGTAAACCGGGCATTTCCCAGTTATCAGTTCCAATAACACTACTCCAAAGGCAAATACATCAACCTCTGGACTAACTGGTCCTGGCTCGAGACACTCGGGCCCCACGTACCCTTGTCTGCCGGCCCCACCTCTTGTCGTAGCATCACAGTTTGCTTTTCTTGCAAGGCTAAAATTTCCAATCTTTGCTCTCAGATTGCCATCAAGAAGAATGTTGCCACTTGTTATGTCGTTGTGCACGTAGGCTGGGCTCGTGAACCTGTGGAGATAGAGAAGCCCGTTGGCAACATCGAGGGCGATTTGGACCCGGTGGGTCCAGCCACGGGACCCACTCTTCGCGAGCCATTCTTTGAGAGAGCCGTTTTTCATGTACGCGTAGACGAGGTATGAGTTCTCTTTGTGTTCACAGAAGCCATGGAGTTTTACTATGTTGAAATGATTTATGTGATGCAACACCTTCACCTCATTGTTCGAATTTCCATTTTTCTCCTTCTTGATTGCGTAAATTTCCCTTTTGAAAGTTCCACGGTACACACAGCCCTTTATCTTGTTCTTGGATCGAAAATCTCCCGTTGCCTTTTGTATTTCAGAAAATTCGAATACTTTGAGGGTTCGTCGAAATTTTGCAATTTCGACAATCAATTCTTCTGGAGAAGCCACTTTTTTTATATTTATTCGACTACTATTCGAGACTCGTGTTTGTTTCTTATGAAACAGAAAGATGAAAACTAGAATGAGAAATATAACTAGAGAAATAACTCCTGCAGCTATACAAGCAGCAACAAGAACTGTGTTTGATCTACTTTTTCGAACATTTGGAACCGGCAGGGGCATTTCAGTCATTTCATAACCACGAGTAACGGTTTGTGAACTTGCAGGTTCGTTAGGCAATGGAATTAGTATAGTTGTGAAAGGATAAATAGCCTGATGCTCATCCGAGAAGCTATTGGCTTCGCTTATTGTTAATACATTCACATTGAATCGTTCGCTCAGGGCGTAAAGCGTATCCCCTTGGCCAATCGAGTAGGTCAACAAATACTTAGTCCCCGTCTCGGCTTGGTCCCTAGTTGGGCACGCGCATCGGAGTGGGACCCGCAACCTGTGGGACCCGGTTTCGTAACTGTTGGCATGTTTAATGGAACCGCACGTCGATAATCCTTGGAACGTGTTGTTTGCGATTGTGAAGTAGGTTTCGTGCTCGGTTTGGATGTGGTACGTCGTGCTGGATTGGTAGTACCCGTCCGAGCAAGAGCAGTTGACGGGGATGATTATTTCTTGTTGCGTTGGGACAACGGTGAAAATTGTGACGTTATTGATTTTCGCGAGCTCTGATTGGTCGGAAGATGTCAATACTGCAATGGTTGGAATGGTGTTGAATGGAGGTGTTGCTGTGAAGATTAGAAAAGCTTGGCAAGAAGAGAAATGTCCATTGCATGTGTAAAGAAATGATTCTGAGGGCTTTGTTTTGGTGTTATTGTGACAGTTTAAAACTGCGTTTCCTGAGTAGTTTTGCTGTGAATTGATGCATGGAGAGAAGAAAATGAGAGTAGTGAGAACTTTGAGTATCAAGTTCATGTTGATGTCAAGAGGTGTTTAAGTTTCTAAGGATTTATGAGTTTGAAAGGCTATTGAGAATTTAATCGATTTGGTAAGGTTTTGGAGCTTAAATAAAGGAAATATGGGGTCACGTTTGGTTCGAAACAGAATATATGAATAATTATATGTCATACTTTAAAGAGAATTATTAATTAAAAGTGATATAATAATTGTCATGTGATTAGTCGTGTATTGTAAAACAGAATTTACGCACTAAAAAATAAACACAATAAGCTCGTAGGAATATTAAATTGAGAATGGGGTATAGAAAATTGATATAGTGATAAGGATGAAGAATCCACACAAGAGGAGCAATTACGCTAAGACAAAATAATTAAGCAACATTGCACCATAAAAATAAGGTGGTAAGAATATTTTTTAGGTGGTTTAATGTTGTTTTCCTCTTGGACAGAAGAATTTAGTGACCCCATATGAAACATTCTTAAATTAAATTATTAGGCTCCGTTTGTTTGACAGGGAATGGAATTTAAAATGGGAATAAGATTTCTGGTAATAAGATTACTAGAAATCTGATTCCATTAATAGTGTTTGCTCGTCTACAAAAAATTGGGTAAATGATATATAGTTTTTTTCCTTTTTTATGTTTGGTTCAAACACATATAATAAATAATGAAATTTAAAATTAAAGATTTTGACTTAAATACCCTTATTTTAAACCATATTTGTATAATCAAATTATAAATTTTCACCATAGTAAAATATTTGATATTATATATATATATATACATAAGTGTATATATACATATATATATATATATTTAATTTGGTTCAATAATAAAAATAAATAAGATATCAATTTGGTTCAATTGCATTATCATCTTTTAGAAAAATGATAATTAAATTGAACATGCTTATTTTTTATTTACATATTGTTTGTCTTTTAAAAAATTTACATGTATGGATTTTTCATATACCAAATAGATTGATAATTATTTTTATTCGGAAACATATTATTGTTAATAAATAAAATATATTAATCATATGTGACCAACAACCATTTCAAAAGTACTATCACAAAAACAACATAACAATTTTTCAATTTCATTTAACAAATAAATATCAAATAAAATGAAATTACGATCTATTTTGACAATAAAAATATTCTAAATAAATTAAAAATACGAAACTATTTTTTCATAAATAATAACTTAATGAAATGAAAAAATAAATAACTATTTTGTTGATTTTGTATTATATTTGATACAGGGGTAATTAGGGCATTAAAGTATTGTATTTATGATTACCTTGATATGGTAATCACATTACCTCAATAAAATAAGGTATTGTGATTCCCTTATTTGAGATAATAATTTCCATATTTTGGGAATTAGATTGCATCCCATAATATCAAATAAAAAATGCCAAACAAGGTTATTTGATTTTTAGGAATCATATTCCCTATTTTGATTCCATTCCCTTAACAAACAAACGGAGCCTTAGTGAAGTAACATCACGGACGCCCGTAGTCAAGTGTTTCTAGATGGTCAGTTTTGAAGGATTTTATTTTCCCCTTTAATTAAGGCTTCGGATTAGAGATAATACGGCTCAAACATACGATCTCACAAAGCTAAGTGTATTTCAAAAATAGAGTTAATTACATTTGTTATATAAATGGTCATTAGTGTTTTAAAATATATTTAAATTTGATGTAATCAGCTAGAATTTTCTTTTAAATAATCGTAATATGACCAAATAAACACGCATGTATATATATACACGCATAAAAATTGTGACGTTATTAAACATATACATGTGTGAAAATTGTGACGTTATTGGTAGTAATAATATTACACACATGTATATATATACACGCATAAAAATCCAATAAACATTACAAATATGAAAGTAATAAAAAGAATTATTTTTACAAACATTACAGGAAAAAAAAAAAAAAGAAGGTTTTTGTTGTAGGGCTTTATCCCACCAACCCCACTGCAGATTTTCAATATTTTTCTTAAGTTCTTCTTTATTTAAATCTACCGAGTACAATTTCTTCCTAATAAATTGAGGGCTAAGAGGTGATTTACAAATTCCATGCATTTTCTCTTTTCTTCGTTTTGACTTTTATTTAAGAGCAAAAATGATGTTTCACCACTTTCAATTAATTAAAATTGGACCTCCCTCATTCTAGGGAAAATGAATATAATTAATCAAACTCAATGGAGGTGGTTGTACGTTTCCCATAAATTAAGAATCTTTTTTTTTGTAATTTTCCTTTATTTATTATATAAAATATTCGATAAAATATTATTTAAAACAAGATACTTGATGATTCGTAGCATTGCATATTCTTTGTGGAGCTTTCCGTCGTGTTAATTAATATCATAGACTAGGTCTCCAAAAAATTCATGTCACCTAAAGGCCAACATACTTGCCTCAACTAAGAAATTCAGTGCGTATATGAACAACATGAGAAGAGAAAATTTAGATACTGACAAAGGCACACTTTTGAAATTATTCCCCTAAACTTCATCCAATGTCGTATTACAAAATTATATATATATATACTTTGATTTGGTCAATAATTATATTACAACTAAATGTTAATCACAATACGACATAGGATCCTCATACAAATTATAATAGTGTCTTTGAAACATTAAGAGAGTGAGAAATTGGAGATTTGTAAATCTTTGTTGATTGATTCTAGGAATTATTATTATTATTTTAAAAAAAGTTGAAGAGGCCACAAATTATTTGAGAGTCACGAAATTTTAAATATTTATGCGATCCTTAGTGTAACTTGATTAGTGGTCATTTCAGAAATTCCCACAAATCTCAACAGATTATTATTAGTTTATGTAATTCAAGAGTACAATTCGATTTTTTTTTTAGTTAAATCGACTGATAGACGAGGCTTCAATTAGTGACGACCCTATAAATTATAGAGACTTTATATAGGGTCGTCACTAATTGAAGCCTCGTCTATCAGTCGATTTAACTAAAAAAAAATCGAATTGTACTCTTGAATTGTACTCTTCAATTATTATTACTGTTCAGTAAAACCTATATATATTAATACTTTATAAATTAATAAGCTCTCTAAAATAATAAAATCTTCTTATCCCGACTTGGGCCATTGTAAAAAAGCATCAAATTCGATAAGATAATAAGATAATAATTTTTCGAAAAATCTCTTTATAAATATTAGGTCCCATTAAAACTCTAAATTAATAATTCATAAATATTACAATTATAAATATTATGATAATTAGCTGAAAATATGAATCTATTGTTACTTGATTTTTCTTAAAATTTAAATCTAATTGGATTTTATCCCTAACTTTTTTAGTTGCAGCCAAGAGTTCCGGTGCCGAGTTCTCTAGCAGCTGCGATAATTTACTTTAGCAGCTGCGATAATTTTTGTTGCAAAAAAGTGAAATGTTTTTTGCTAAAACTTTTGGCAACGAAATATTTTCGTTGCCAGCTTCGTGGCGCTATTCACGTTGCTAAAAGTTCATAACAACGAAAAATAAAATTTCGTTGCGTATATGTATATTATAGACAACATGATTAGATCGTTGCAAAAACATATACTATACGCAACAATTATAATCGTGGTAAAAGACATATAAATTTTGTTGCATAAAATGATATTTTGTTGCCCATAATCACTTATTGCACTCAATTTTTATTATGATTGGCAACGAAAAATATTGTTGCCAAATTATCAGATTTCGCAACAAAACGATGTTGCGAGGTACTAGATTCCGCAACCAAAATATTCTGTTGCAAACTATTTTGTTTTTACAATGAAACAATTCGTTGCCAAATGTCAGTTTAGGCAACACAATATTTTGTGCCTAAAAATCGTTAATCTTATCAAATCTCAAGGTTTATGCAAGAAATTAATTTTGACATATTTTCTATTTTCTACAAATTACACCAATATGAACAACTATGGTTTAAATTGCGGTATTCTAAATATCCAAGAAATTATTTAAGTTCTAACAAATCATCTTAATTAAACAATACATCAAACGGTAACATCAATACCTTGTCTTAAGAACACAATAAATGAAAAAATCTTAATAATAACAAAAGTACGATCATCTCACCTAAACCATAACAGTACGAATAAACAAACAACAAAACCTACACGAACATGTACCAATATTAGTTCTTCCATCATCCTTTGAGTCATCATCCCCAAATCTGCATAAAACAGGTTGAAATATAATTTAATTAAAAGTCACTAAAATTTAAAAAACATCAAAACCAAAGTTAATATTGGGTACTTTACCATGGACTACCAAGGTTTTGAGACCGGACCAACTTCTCAAAAAGACGACTGTGTTCCGCTAGAGTTGATTTCATATCATTCATTTCCTCCATAAGTGTATCACATTCTTCTCTCAGTGCAGCACATTCTTTATCTTTTTCCCTTAAGGCTTCATGTAGTATCCTTAAATCAGAACTTGATTTGTTTGGTTTAGGGCCATAACCAAGTCCTACAATATACGATGATCTTTTCCTAACTACAAGAAATTTTGCTAGCAGCTGCGATAATTTTTGTTGCAAAAAAGTGAAATGTTTATTGCTAAAACTTTTGGCAACGAAAATATTTCGTTGCCAGCTTCGTGGCGCTATTCACGTTGCTACAAGTTCATAGCAACGAAAAATAAAATTTCGTTGCGTATATGTATATTATAGACAACATGATTAGATCGTTGCAAAAACATACACTATACGCAACAATTATAATCGTGGTAAAAGACATATAAATTTTGTTGCATAAAATGATATTTTGTTGCCCATAATCACTTTTTATTATGATTGGCAACGAAAAATATTGTTGCCAAATTATCAGATTTCGCAACAAAACGATGTTGCGAGGTACTAGATTCCGCAACCAAAATATTTTGTTGCAAACTATATTGTTTTTATAATGAAACAATTCGTTGCCAAATGTCAGTTTGGGCAACACAATATTTTGTGCCTAAAAATCGTTAATCTTATCAAATCTCAATGTTTATGCAAGAAATTAATTTTGACATATTTTCTATTTTCTACAAATTACACCAATATGAACAACTATGGTTTAAATTGCGGTATTCTAAATATCCAAGAAATCATTTAAGTTCTAACAAATCATCTTAATTAAACAACACATCAAACGGTAACATCAATACCTTGTCTTAAGAACACAATAAATGAAAAAATCTTAATGATAACAAAAGTACGATCATCTCACCTAAACCATAACACACCACTAGAAAACGAAGCAAACGCGACGGGCGTTTCGCCTGTCGCCATTTTTTTTAAGTTTCGCGACGGTATGGCGTCGGTGAAATTCCAACCCGTTTTCTTAAATGGGTTAAAAATAATGTGACGGTATGGCGACGGGATGGCGACGGTATATACTAAAATATTTTTAAACAATTATTAATTTAATATAAATATATTTTAAAAATATGGCGTCGGGTTTGCGACGGGCTTCAAGAAATAATTATTATTATTTGGCGACGGGATGGCGACGGTATATAATAAAATATATACAATTATTAATTTAATATAAATATATTTTAAAAATATGGCGTCGGGTTTGCGACGGACTTCAAGAAATAATTATTATTATTTGGCGACGGGATGGCGACGGTATATAATAAAATATATACAATTATTAATTTAATATAAATATATTTTAAAAATATGGCGTCGGGTTTGCGACGGGCTTCAAGAAATAATTATTATTATCTGGCGACGGGATGGCGACGATATATAATAAAATATATACAATTATTAATTTAATATAAACATATTTTAAAAATATGGCGTCGGTTTTGCGACGGGCTTCAAGAAATAATTATTATTATTTGGCGACGGGATGACGACGGTATATAATAAAATATATATAATTATTAATTTAATATAAATATATTTTTAAAAATATGGCGACGGTATTGCGTCGGGATGGCGACGGTATGGCATCGGTATGGCGACGGTACGATAAATAAATAATTTAAAATTTTATTTTTAAACCATTTTATTGACTTACCGACGCCATACCGACGCTATTTTTATTTTTAAAATAAATAAAATATTATTATTAATATATTTTAGGATAAAATATAAATATATATTATTAGTTATTTTATACCGTCGCTATACCGACGCTAACTACTATTTAATTTTTAAATTTTTTTTATTATTAAGAATTCTAGAAAACATATTTAAACGTTTGCGTCGGTATGGCGACGGTACGATAAATAAATAATTTAAAATTTTATTTTTAAACCATTTCATTGACTTACCGACGCCATACCGACGCTATTTTTATTTTTAAAATAAATAAAATATTATTATTAATATATTTTATTAAATTTTTGAAAATTTTCACACTCCCGCTAAATAGTGGCGACGGGATAGCGTCGGGGTGGCGACGGGATTTAAATTTTTGAAAATTTTCACACTCTCGCTAAAAAGTGGCGACGGGATAGCGTCGGGATGGAGACAAGATTTAAATTTTTGAAAATTTTCACACTCACGCTAAAAAGTGGCGACGGGATAGCGTCAGGATGGCGACGGGATTTAAATTTTTGAAAATTTTCACACTCCCGCTAAATCTTATTAGGCGCCATATTCAATTTTTTTCACAAATAGTGGCGACGGGATAGCGTCGGGTTGGCGACGGGTTTTAAATTTTCGAAAATTTTCACTCCCGCTAAATTTTCGAAAATTTTACAAATTGTTACTCTATATAAAGCCTCATATTCACAACTTCCTAATCCAAATCTTCAATCTCTTCTTCCATTTTTCATTACATGTATCATCTAATATTTTTATTTATATTTTGTTATATTTTGATTTTAATGTGCACTAATATCTTGTTATTTTGTTTAATTGTGTAGGACAATTAAAAAGGGTAATTACGAATCAATCCCTTACAATTCAATTTTGTTTTTTAATTATTCATTATGATATGAATTCTATGTATTAATATTCTTACACTTTCTATTATGAATCCTAATTTTTTTATATTTCTTATAGGAAAAATTGTTAAATACAAATAAAGAGAAAAGAAAAGGTATGTATTATATTTTTTAATTCGTTTTTAAGGCTTAATGTTTATTATCAATTTCAATTCTTTTTATTCTTGATGTATTTTGCTATATTCTTGATATTTATGTTGAAGGAGATAAATTATTAGTGTTTATGTTGATTTATTATTTTTGATGTTTAATCTTTTAATGTTTGATACATTTGAATCAGTGCAAGAGGTTGATATCTCCAATTATTGATGAAATTCTGAAATTGCAGCCGGTTGCTCGATATGTTGCAGCGACCCGGCTGCATATTTTTTTACAAAATTTACCAGAAACGCGACGGGATTGCGACGGTCTTCAAATGTTTGGCGACGGGATTGCGACGGTCTTCAAATGTTTTACAAAATTATTATTATTTGGCGACGGGATGGCGACGGTATATAATAAAATATATACAATTATTAATTTAATATAAATATATTTTAAAAATATGGCGTCGGGTTTGCGACGGGCTTCAAGAAATAATTATTATTATTTGGCGACGGGATGGCGACAGTATATAATAAAATATATACAATTATTAATTTAATATAAATATATTTTAAAAATATAGCGTCGGGTTTGCGACGGGCTTCAAGAAATAATTATTATTATTTGGCGACGGGATGGCGACGGTATATAATAAAATATATATAATTATTAATTTAATATAAATATATTTTAAAAATATGGCGACGGTATTGCGTCGGTCAATACCCGGCCAAAACCGGGTCAAGTGTTTAGGTAGTTGGCGTCGGGACGGCGACGGGATATATTTTAGCGACGCCGAAATTGCGACGGGTCGATACCGTCGCGACCCCGTCGCAATTTCGGCTTTGGCGACGGTTTAGCGACGGTATCGGGCGTCGCGTTTGCTCTGTTTTCTAGTAGTGATAGTACGAATAAACAAACAACAAAACCTACACGAACATGTACCAATATTAGTTCTTCCATCATCCTTAGAGTCATCATCCCCAAATCTGCATAAAACAGGTTGAAATAAAATTTAATTAAAAGTCACTAAAATTTTAAAAACATCAAAATCAAAGTTAATATTGGGTACTTTACCATGGACTACCAAGGTTTTGAGACCGGACCAACTTCTCAAAAAGACGACTGTGTTCCGCTAGAGTTGATTTCATATCATTCATTTCCTCCATAAGTGTATCACGTTCTTCTCTCAGTGCAGCACATTCTTTATCTTTTTCCCTTAAGGCTTCATGTAGTATCCTTAAATCAGAACTTGATTTGTTTGGTTTAGGGCCATAGCCAAGTCCTACAATATACGATGATTTTTTCCTAAAAACATTATCAGCAATTTTATCAACATTCACTATCTCGCCTTTTTTTTCAGCATCAATTCTGCGATTTTCCATTTCTTCCTATAACGTAACAACAAGTCAACTTTATCAATATTAGAACTACATCATATACATCTCGAATTGCTTATAGTCCAAGTAAAAATTTCAGCATCTACCATAATGTAAAAAAAAGGAGACACAAGTCAATCACCATATTAAACATAATCAAAGTTAAATATTAACACCACATCTCATTAATAAATAAGACTTACATGATATTTTTCTGACTGTGGAGTAATCCATCATTTTTCCTCTATATAGTGAGTATGCTTGTGAAAGGAAATTCTATCAACGCCATCCCCATCAAACTCTTGTTCTTGGCTCACTGAAAATATTTTTTAATAAGATAAAAATTATTTTCTACTATAGATATATTAACGTATCAAAAATCACTAAATTACTTACAAGCATATGACGAGCTGCGACAAAGGATCTAGAACCTTGGTTATGATTTGTCTTCATCTTCAAGCGGTTCTGTTTGTTAATATTGCATCTTTCCTGAAATATTTTTTTATTAATTAGTATAAAACAAATACAAATATTCAAAACACATTTTATCAAATAAAAATTAAACCTGATACTTGGGATCACTAAAAAGTGTTGTGCATAGCATATCCAAATTTTCTTGGGTTCCTCCATAAGATGGCTTGTTTTGTATAGCTTCCTCCACTGTAGAAATTTTTTGAAAATGTTTGTTCAGTCTATGGCGTTGGGCCCTAGATCGACTCTTTAAAATGTCCTCCACATTTTTCATAGTATTGGAGATTCTTCATAAATGTAGATTTAACTTTCCAAATTTAATTTTCTATCTTTGTAAAGTTTTGATATAGGAAATCAATTGTATATAATTATAGGCATATAATCCGTGATTAACTTGATTGAAGGAGATCCTTGATTCAAGCAATCACATTAGATTAGGAAAGTCAACCCTTTTGATTTGTTATCATTTGTATATAAATATGCAATTGTATCAATAGAAAAATTAAGCCTTTACCTATTCATTTCTATATGGTACCAGAGCATTAACGTTTTTGGGCTACTTTTCTTTCATTCTCATAATTTCTCATGGCCAATACGAATCCAACACCCACTACAATGGCTTCTTCTGAAACCATAATTCAGAATACACATGAACCTAACAAACCACTCATAGTTATCAATTTTAATAATGCTATCAAACTTTCCACCACTAATTATCTCTCATGGAAACTACAATTTCATGCAATACTTATCGGGTATCAACTTGAAGGGTTCATTGATGGGTCCATCCCATGCCACCAGCAACCATCTCAAAAGATGGAGTAAATATTCCTAATCCAGCATACCAAACATGGATTCGACAAGACAAACTCATTTTCAGCTCTCTTGTGGGATCACTCTCTCCACCAATCATCCCTCTCATTACTCAAGCAACCACATGTGAGGAGGCATGGAAGATTCTCTCAAATACATTTGCCAGACCATCCATGGGACACATCAAACAAATTAAATCTCAACTAAAGAAAACCACCAAAGGAACTCAAAACATTTCTGCTTACATGCAATTTATTAAGTGTCGTGCCGATGAACTTGCAGTGTTGGGCAAACCACTTGATCAAGAAGACCTTATTGAGGCTGTTCTTGATGGCCTCGATGACAGTTATAAATCGATTGTTGATGCTATCAATAATCGAGACACTCTCATCTCCTTTGACGAACTCCATGAGAAACTCATCAATTACGAGCTCACCTTACAAGAATCACAAACATTATCCTCTCACTTTCCAATAACTGCAAATCCCACAAACCCTAGACCAAATCAAAATTTTCGCAATCAAAATTGGCGTACGAATCAATTTTCTACATATCACAACATTGGGACACAATCTCATGCTCCACGAGGTGATCGTCCCACTTCAAAACCATATATTGGTTATTGTCAAGCATGTAATACTCAAGGACATACTGCGAAACGATGCCCTCTATTCCGCCTTACCGCCACCACATTATCTCCTCAAAATCAACGACCACCAATCCCTTGGGCACCACGCTCACAACCACCAAAACAACCTCGAGCTCATTTCACTGCCACCACTCCAACAGAATCACCTGCTTGGCTCATGGATAGCGGCGCATCTCACCACATCACAACCGACTTGAACAACTTGTCGCTTCATACTCCATATGATGGCTCAGACGACGTTGTGATCGGCGATGGCACGGGTCTCCCAATCACACACACTGGTTCTATCTCCATCTCTACACCCTCTCGTACTCTTTCATTAGATAATGTTCTTTGTGTCCCTACTATGAAAAAAAACCTAATTTCCATATCACAATTTTGTATAAGCAACCATGTATCTGTAGAATTCTTACCATCATCTTTTCATGTGAAGGATCTTCATACGGGGGCAATTCTTCTGCAAGGGTGAACTAAAGATGGTGTGTATGAGTGGCCGTCAACCTCATCTTCAATATCTAAACCATTACTTGCATTTCCGTGTGTCAAGACCACTACGTCTGAGTGGCATAATAGGTTAGGACATCCATCCTCTCAAATTCTCAAACATATGATCAGTCACTACAATCTGAGTCTATCAAGTCCTGTGTCAACGACCTCTAATTGTAATGCCTGTCAATGCAATAAAAGTCATAAGTTACCATTTTCGATTTCATCCATTACTTCATCCTCTCCACTTGAAATTATATTCTCTGACATATGGACATCTCCGGTTCTCTCAGTTGATGGATTTAAATATTATGTAATTTTTGTAGACCATCACACAAAATACATATGGCTTTACCCACTCAAACAAAAATCTGAAGTATTTGACATCTTTGTTCGATTTAAGGCACTTGTAGAAACACATTTTAAAAAGAAAATCATAACTTTATATTCTGATAATGGAGGGGAATATCGTGCACTTGATACTTTTTTAGCCACCAATGGGATCTCTCACCTCACATCTCCACCACATACACCCGAACACAATGGCTATTCTGAGAGACGTCATCGACACATAGTTGAGACTAGGTTATCATTACTTTCACATGCCTCAATACCACCAACCTACTGGACATATGCCTTCACGACAGTCGTGTATCTCATTAACCGTATGCCCACTACCACACTTAACCTCTCAAGTCCATATGAACGTCTTTTTAGCACTTCCCCAAACTACAATAAACTTCGTGTATTTGGGTGTCTGTGCTACCCTTGGCTCCGTCCCTACACCAAGCACAAATTAGCCCCTCGTTCAGTCCCGTGTGTCTTTTTAGGCTACTCTCTTACACAAAGTGCCTATATGTGTCTCGACCCATCCACAAAAAAATTATATGTCTCACGTCATGTCCAATTTGTGGAGTCAGTCTTTCCTTTCTCATCCCGTCCGAACTCCGAACATTCATCTGAGTCTGCCTCAAGCTCTAATTGGCTTTGGCTTCCTGAAGTCATCTATCTCTCTCCCACCTCTTCGACGCCACTTGACACACCTTCTACGTCCGCTCCTGCACCAATACCTCTGGTCGAAGATCTACAACAACCAATCACTCAACAACACTCAAACACTCAGTCAACACCTATAGGGCCAACATTAGAAAACCTCCCTCTCCCGGTCAACCAGACAAATACTCAAGATCATCCTCACACCTTAGACCAAAGAGTCATCGTCACTCGTTCAAAACATAACATCTTCAAACCCATTCAAAAATTAAATCTCAATGCTCAACTCCACTCAACCGATTCACAAGAACCCACAACCGTCACCCAAGCCCTCAAAGATCACAAATGGCGCCAAGCCATGTCAGAAGAGTATGATGCGCTTGTTCGCAATGGGACTTGGGAACTTGTTCCTCCACATCCAACCCAAAACATAGTCGGTTGTAAATGGATTTTTCGTACTAAACACCTTCCTGATGGATCTGTTGACAGGTACAAAGCGCGGTTAGTTGCCAAGGGTTTTCATCAACGTCCAGGTGTTGACTATCATGAAACATTTAGTCCTGTGATTAAACCAACAACGGTGCGAATGGTCCTCAGTATAGCTATCAGTCGTGGGTGGTCTCTCCGGCAATTAGACATCAACAATGCTTTTCTCCAAGGTCATCTGTCAGAGGATGTCTTTATGGCCCAACCACAAGGATTTGTTGATCATGATCACCCCACTCATGTGTGCAAACTGCGCAAAGCAATTTATGGTCTCAAACAAGCCCCACGCGCTTGGTACCATGAATTGCGACAATATCTTATCACATCTGGCTTCTCAAACTCTCATGCCGACACCTCCCTATTTATCCTCAACTCAGGTGCTACTACTATTTATTTACTTATTTATGTCGATGATATAATTATCACATGCAACAATGATAGTGCTGTACAAACATTCATCAACATCCTTGCCAAACGATTCTCACTCAAGGACCTTGGTAATCTTTCTTTCTTTTTGGGAGTCGAAGTCGTTCCACACCCACATGGTTTACTGTTATCCCAAAGGAAGTACATCATTGATCTATTGACTCGAACACATATGACTGATGCCAAACCCGTTCTCACCCCGTTAGCAACCAATCCCACTCTAACGTTGCACTCAGGAACTGCATTATCAAATCCAACTGAATATAGAGCAGTTCTCGGCAGTCTTCAGTATCTATCACTCACTCGCCCTGACATCTCTTTTGCGGTCAACAAACTTTCACAATTCATGCACCGTCCGACAACTGATCACTGGAATGCTTTAAAACGAGTATTGCGCTATCTATGTGGAACTCATGATCAAGGACTTCTTTTATGCAAATCCTCCCTATCTCTTCATGCCTTCTCTGATGCTGATTGGGCCGGCAACAAGGATGATTATACTTCCACCAGTGCCTATATTGTATATCTTGGGTGCAATCCCATCTCGTGGAGCTCAAAGAAGCAACGTACTGTGCCTCGCTCATCTACAGAAGCTGAATATCGATCAGTTGCTGCCACTACCGCTGAATTAAGTTGGGTGACCTCACTTTTAGCTGAACTTGGAGTCCATGTTTCTCAAGCTCCAGTGGTCTACTGTGACAATGTGGGTGCCACACACTTATGCTCCAACCCAGTTTTCCACTCCCGCATGAAACATGTTGCGCTAGACTATCACTTCATTCGCGATCAAGTTCAAAATGGTGTTCTCCGTGTTACCCATGTCTCGTCCGAGGATCAATTAGCTGATGCCCTCACAAAACCACTACCTCGAGATCGTTTTATTAAACTACGAGCCAAGATTGGACTCTCCTCTCGGAGCTCCATCTTGCGGGGGCATATTGGAGATTCTTCATAAATGTAGATTTAACTTTCCAAATTTAATTTTCTATCTTTGTAAAGCTTTGATATAGGAAATCAATTGTATATAATTATAGGCATATAATCCGTGATTAACTTGATTGAAGGAGATCCTTGATTCAAGCAATCACATTAGATTAGGAAAGTCAACCGTTTTGATTTGTTATCATTTGTATATAAATATGCAATTGTATCAATAGAAAAATTAAGCCTTTACCTATTCATTTCTATACATAGTCTCTTCAGTTGGATTATCAATTGTCAAATTCATCTACAAAAATAATGACCATAAAATAAATTTTAAATTAAATAAATAAAACATTAAGTTGAAAAGATAAATATGTATTGACGTCGAAAAAGGTATATACTAACATCTAGTTGGTCAAAAGCCGTCATCAACTCAGTCTTCTTAAAATTCTTCCACTTAACAGGAACCGGCAATGATTCTCGAGATAATTGTCCAAGCTCACTAGACAATTTAGCTGACTCCATGCAATCAGTTAGCCTCCTTTGTATATGATCAATATGAATAGTTAACTTATTATTGTTCTTGTTTAGCTTTCGCAAAGCTAGTCCTCGAGTTGACCCTCGAACACTTTTCTGGGTGGTGTTAGACTTTGTATAGACAAAGAATAAGAAAACATACAAGTTAAGTATATAAAGATTTATGCTAAATTTAAGATCAATCATAATTAATACCGGTACCACTACTAGGAGTTTGTGGAGTGGTGACATTAGACTGAGGCGAAGATGATGATCCTTGAGGAATTGATGTTCCACTTTGTGAAAGAGATGGAAGTGGAGTCTTGCTCGATGATAAATTGGTCTCTCTACGAATTGTATTAACCATTTTTGCAATACTTCAAACCGAAGAAAACATATAAGAAAAAATACATAAACCAGAAAAAAATACATAAGAGACAAAGTGACACAACAATCTAGAAGGAATTTGGTAAAAACATGAATATATAACTATTTGCTTCTCAGACTTAGCATTATCGACTATAACTATACTAATAGAAAAGTAATATTCTATTAAGAAAAGTTTGGTACTGCCATCCACATTTAGCTTGAAAAATTTTCATCTGGTATTTATATAAATTAGAGATGCACACTCAATTCCAACTTTATAATCATCAGCATGTATACATGATGCACATTTATCAGGTATAAATTGCTTCATTTGTTCTGTTATTTAAGTATATTAAAGACTCTAGCATGTATTCAGATTTTATTGCAATGTCTTTGGGAAATTTTCATTCGAGCCTATATATATCACTTTCATATCCTAAATTTTTCAGCTTGTTTTATCTTTTCTCTAGAGCTATTGTGGTATATCAACGGTAATAAATAGTAGATAACTTTTAGCAGAGAAATATAATTTCATAATATTTAACATGTAATAGTCAGCTACTTCTGTAACAAAATTTGAAAAGAAGATAAAACACTTGAGCGTTTTATTCAGCAGCCCCAATTTCTCGTCCAGCCCAATTCACAACTAATTAAATTGTGCCCTCTAAGTGCTCTTTCAAAATTGTAGCATCAACAACTTTTTACATGAAGTTGTATTTAAGTGCTCTCTCCTCCAGTAACAAACATCCTCATAAATTCGTATGAAAGCACTTAAATAATTGAGATTCGATCTAACAAATACAAACTTCATTGGCTGCTAACAAGTCTTTCTATGTAAACAATTTGAATTTTTGCACAATTTGCAAATTATACCTGTGGTTTAGTCTCGCTTTTAACCTTCAAAAGAATACCCACAACGGAGATGCGATTGCTTCTGATTTGCTCGAGTTTGAAGACGTAAAGGAGCTTGTACCATAAATAAAGAAGAATCGATGAATTCCAAATCTTTTGTCTTAACAAATCTGAAAGTTCATGGAAGATTTGGGGAGGTTGAAATATAGTTTTGGATTTTGAGGGAGACGTGATTATGGAAGTTTCTGATATTGAGAGGGAGAAAAAATTTGTTGGCGCCCGAAACTTGCTGAAGGGTTTGGGTTTAGTTGCAATGTTTTTACACTGATTTAATAGTTTTTTCAATATCTTTTTCAATTTTATATTATATAGTTTTATTTTAGAAAAAATTAAAAAAAGTGAAGTATCAACTAATTTAATATTTTTTTCAATATCTATTTTACTTATTAGGATTAGAAATTAATTGGTGCTCAATAAAATATTTTATTGCCCTCCATCACTTATTGGGGACGAAGCATTTTGTTATCATATTATACGATTTTGCACCAAGGTTTTCTCGTCGCATAAAGAATTGCTCGTATGTAACAAATTATTTTGTTGCCTTTCACTACTTATAGAAAATGAATTGTTTCATTGTCAATTATAAGATTTTGCAACAAAGTGTTATCGTCACCTAAATAATTACTTATATGGAACAAAGTATTTTGTTGTCATTCACCACTTATACACCACAAATTATTTTGTTGCAAAAATATAGTGTCTTGCAATGAATATAATCGTTGCATAAAAATTTACTCATGCACAACCAAATATGTCGTTGCAATTGACTAACATTTGTTGCCAATATAAATTTTATGGACTAGGTAGTTTTTTAAAAATACACCTTTAGCAACAAAAGATAATATTCGTCCTACTATCATTGTAGGCAAATGACAATAAGCTACAAAACTCATTTTTTGTTGCCAAAACATCACAAATCGCAATGAAATTAATTTTGTAGCTTAAAAAATCGTTGCATATTATAGGCAAATGACAATAAGTAAAACTCATTTTTGGTTGTCAAAACATCACAAATAGCAACGAAATTAATATAGTAGCTTAAAAAATCGTTGCCATTTTATCTTTTCTTGTAGTGAAGCCTCCTTTTAGTTCCAACGGTATTGAATCATCTTCAGCTTCATCATTAGTTGGATCTTCAATAATATCAGCAACAATTTGGTCTAAACTTTGAACCATTGAACATTCATCATTTTCACTCGGATAGCCCACCAATTTGTTGACCTCCATTTCATTGCGATAACCAAGATCTTTGACCATATTCTCAAGCTCATGTAGGCTTTCTTCAAAGTTTGTCTCACTTGAGTCGCTTGAGATTTCTTCATTTGAATGGATTATGTAGTGCCGAAAGCAATTTGATATTGACACTTGAGAAACATTGGTTGTCCAAGCGGAGACTGCAAAATTGATGGCATCAAAAACATTAATCTTTTCAGGATTAGGTAGCCTCAACTCATGACCTCCCAGTAGATTTTTGTAGAATCTCCAACGATAGTGCATCTTGAAATCTCTAATTATTCCTGCACCATATGAGTTAATCTTTGATGTCAGGTTAGGTGGCAAAAAAAAAAAAAACAACTAAACATTCCGTAACCCTTCAATATTTTTTGGATGGGCTGGACAATTGTCAACCATCAACAAGATTATTTTGCCATTCATTTTGTGATCAAACCAGGGAAAATATTTAACAAAAAGCACACTAGTCATCCATGCCCTCTTGTTGGCACGTTAACGACAATTGATGTTGCTCATGTAGATATTTTTGAGGCAGCGTGATTGTGCATATTTTCCAATAATCCATAAAGGAATTTTTTCCGAACCATTCTCGTTGCAACAAATAACAATTGTAAGCCTCTCTTTGTCTTGCTTTCTTCTTCATGTTGCTTGGTTGCAAGAGAGTGATGAACTTGTAACCTGTAAAACAGACTTGTTTCATCCAAATTAAAAACATCCTTCATGGGAAATTGGTTTATTTTCTCCCTTATAGCCTCCAGTTTCATTTCCATGTCCTGCATGTCAACCGAACCACTTTCTCCAAAACGACGGAATGATTTAATACCATGTTTTATGTTTAATTTTTCAAGCCAACCTTGAGAAAATGGATGTTCAGGAGGGTGTTGAAGATACAAAAGCTTCATTATATCCTTTGATTTCTCCAAAATAAGCTCTCCGGTCATGTTGACTCAATCTTGTACTGAAGAAACCATTCATAAAGCACCTTTTCCATATCTGGATATTTCGCCAATTTGTGTCGCTTAATATAACCACCCTTCTCAAAGTTGGCTAAAAGGTAATCAGATGATCTCTTGAGAGTGTTTGATATTGTACCTTGACTAACTTTCAAACGATAGTTTTCATCTACCCACTCTTGTAAATCTTTTTCGAGTGCATGTGGGATGGTCTCTCTTATACTAACATAATGCTTTATGCATTTGATCATTCATGGATGATTTTGCGATGCCTTTTAGATGAGAAGACATGGTTGGGTGTTATGAATTATTTTATTTCCATATTGAGATTTATATAGTATATGTTTCATTCATCCTGCATGAATATATTGGCTATAATAGTTATTTAAATGCAACAAATTAATGTAAACATGTATATTTAAGTAATTCCAATTAATTGATACATGCGTCCATGAATGTAATATTTAATTGTATACAATGAATTGATATTATAAATGAATATATTTAATTAGTTACAAATAATTGGTTGGTGAATGAATATAATTAATGAAACATATACGAATTCATTTATTTTCAATACATATGTACTAAATTTGCTGAATTTAAAAAATCTATCTTTTAAATAATAAAATTTTAATTTATCGATATATTAATATCTCTCTAAATTAATAAAATTTCATGGTTCCAAGGTTAATACTCTATAAATTAATAAACTGTCTAAAATAATAAAATCTTCTGATCCCGACTTGGGCCTTGCCTTTGTAAAAAATCATCAAATTCGATAAAATAATAAGATAATATTTTTTCGAAAAATCCCTTTATAAATATTTGGTCTTATTAAAACTCTAATTTAATCATTCATAAATATTACAATTATAAATATTATGGTACAAAACTAAATTTCTAATTAAAATTCACCAAAATAAGTACTACAATAACAAAAATATTAAAAATATAGGAACACAAGAACAATCTGAGACAAATACACGAAAAAAAAAAAAAACACGAAAAACAATCTCAGCATTTGGAAGCAAACTGCAACCTTCCATTCTCCAAATTGTGATGAACTCTGAGATTACTTGTGTCATAAGTAACCCCAACCCTATACAAAGGGAAGTAAACATAATACTTATCTTCATCAACATTAATCCCAGTAATTTTTCCAACCCACCAACCATCATTATCGAAAGCATCAACCACATCGCCGAATGAATATTTAATAGTCGATTGTTCATGGGGTGGAGGCCCGGCCGCACCTCATCTGCAGCAACAGCCTCGCGCAGAGGACTAGATAAATCATCTTCAATTATGGTTTTGTACTAGACAATGTATTTATTACTTGTTGTGATTTTTGCCTTGCTTCGTAGTATGAGCCAACAAAACCCTCTTCTTTGCTGGATATTTCTACCAAGTCTCCTGCATGAAATGACATTGACGATCTGTGTGATGAAGTGAAAAATCTCTATTACTTCTGTAAGTAGAGTTTAGTTTTAGTTTGGGAATTTGTCAAGGCAGGAGAGTTGTATTTATAGAAGAGTTTAAATGGAACTCACGTATTGAACATGACCTATTACAAATTAACCTCACTAATATACAAATAACTTAAATTAATTAAAAATATTGTAGAATCAAATTTGTCAAATTAAATTAATAAAATTAAAGAATAATGAATACTAATTATTACTTTAACAATTTTTAATTTTGCATTAATGGAGTGAGAGTTCACGGATCTATTCTTTAGAATATTAATAATTGCATGTACATACATTACAAAATTATATACATAATTTCAAGTTTCAAATAAGTGCATTCATCAATAAAAAACACTTCAAAATACATGGAACCAATTTATAAAATTTATTATTATCTTTTTATTTAACAAATTCATAGGATATGACATTTCAATTAGTATTAAGCATTATAAATTCAAATAATCTTTATGAATTATACATATGTTCATGAACTATATAATACATTACAAAATATATATATGAATATGATGTCAAATTTACAATCAAGTGCATTAATCAATTAAAAACTATTAATAATACATGGAACGATTCATAGTATGAATATAATTCATAAGTATTTATATTGTTTAACAAGTTCATAGAATATCAAATTTCAATTAATGTTAATAATTATAAATTCATATAATCTTTTATGAATTATAAATATGGTTCATGAACTACAATAAATTTTGTGGCCTATAAGTAACTCTCATTCCAAAATATAAATTCCACTTCTTTTCCACCTAATCTTTGTAAGTGCTATTTTTTTCTCTTTCAAAAAAAAAAGTACACAATATGACTATTTCTAAAATATTGTTATCATCAAGCACTAATTAAATTTAACTTTATTCATGCAGATTCATTGTGCAATACCAAAATTCCTACAACGATCAAAATAAAAGTAAGTATTCATTTCTTTACGTTTTATTTCACTTTTCACTATTCACTTGTATTGTTTTTCTTTAAAATATTTTAAATGATATTATCGCATATTTTGCAGGATAAATTGTATTATGACGACTGGAACACCGACTTACATAAGCGATCTTTAAGAGAGATCAGACAAAATTCACATTTCAATTAAGGGCTTTACGAATTGGAGTCCAAACAGCTTGCGGCAAATAAATTTCTTCAAGAATACAAAAACTTATCATGATGGATGATCAAGTAAGAAATTTAATGTTACAAATTGCTTTATGTAGAACTAAACAAATTATATTATATGCAGGGATCACGGATTGGAGTTATTTGTTTAGGGACGTGATAGATCTTTTCTGTGCAAAATTTAAGCTGAGCAACACATATGTTATCCCCAATGGTGAGATTAAAGATGTTGATTCAATCTATCATAATGCACACCTTGAAAAAGAGTTGGTTCTTCAAAAGTACACAGTAGTAAGTGACGTATGCGATCCTATTTGCCAAAACGTCTGTTACATCTTTTGTTACATCTTTGTCAATTTCAAAGACATTGAACCAATGGCAAACAACAATAAAAGCATAGTACAATTTCATTTTTCTTTAATATTAAGTTATTATAATAACTATTTTAATAATATCAAAATGCTATATCAATTTTACAGATATTTACGGAATCATTACCAAAGTTAGAGAAATAAGAATCATTATAACTTTAAGAGCAAAAGCATGTGCGAGAAATAACAATTACAATATTATTTTGGTTTGCTCATATGTTTCTACATTTGTTAAACTTTTCCATTTAATTTTCATTTGTATCAAGGTCAACTTCAGCTGCAAACAACATCAGCGTTAATAATACAAATTAATCCAGATATTCAAGAGATTGCTGCTTTGTCAAAATGGTAATGAATAGATCACAATCTGTTCAATAAATTATTTTACTTTTCATTAATACTTTGTTTAAACATTCAAATTATTACAAGTTAATGATAAATAGTGATCCGATCAAAATAAATGACCTGCAAATGAAACGAAGAATACAAACCTCCAAGGAAGTAACACTTAAGGAAATCATCCATAAACAAATAAGCAAAATCAGAGTATGTACAAAATGATGACAACCACAAAGAGAAGATCACAACAAGCAAACTTGAAGGAGGAATCAACATATCAAGTGATGATGAAGAAACGTTGAGCACTTTCAGTAAGCGATATAAAAAGAAAAATGCCATGCTAAATTCGTAAAAGTTTGGAAGAACCATCAAGAGTAAATAACCAAAGGATTAATACACCTTCTAATCGTATTAGATATTTTTTTATTTATGTTTCAAGTTATTAAAGAATTTTACTTTTTCATTTGTAGAATGTATTAAATTTTTAATCTATATTTCACTATTTTCTATTAGTTCCTTCTAATATGCTACATTAAAACACATGCATACGTAAAAAAATGCTCTTATCAAAATTTTAAGGGGGAAATCATCCACAATGATATTGCAGTGTCTATTATTATATTTACCAACAAGTATTTTCTTCAGTATTTTAAGACAAAATAATATAAATAACAATGATATTATTTAACAAAAAATCAACTATAAATAATAGTTAAAATTAATAAACTCTTATAATATCGATAAAATAGTTATAACATCAATCGAGAGTATTCACATAAGAAACTAAATTCAAAATTACTTTTCCTAAAAAAATTTCTAATTCTCTAATAAATCATAATGTAATTTGCTAAAATATGAATCTATTGTTACTTGATTTTTCTTAAAATTTAAATCTAGTTGAATTTCATCCCTAACTTTTTTAATTGCAGGCAAGAGTTCCGGTGTCGAGTTCTCTAGCTGCAAAAAAAAATTGTGAAGAGCTGTTGTCGCGCTTAAAGCCTCCTTTCTCGTGACTGGTTCAAATGGTATTGAATCATCTTCAGCTTCATCATTAGTAAGATCTTCAATAATATTAGCAACAATTTCTTCTAAACTTTGAACCATTGAACATTCATTATTTTCACCCGGATAGTCCACCAATTTGTTGACGTCCATTTCATTGCAATAACCAACATCTTTGACCATATTCTCAAGCTCATATAGGCTTTCTACAAAGTTTATCTCACTTGAGTCACTTGAGATTTCTTCATTTGAATGGATTTTGCAGTGCCGAAAGCAATTTGCTATTGACACTTGAGAAACATTAGTTGTCCAAGCGGAGACTGCAAAATTGATGGCATCTAAAACATCAATCTTTTCAAGATTAGGTAGACCCAACTCAAGACCTTCTAGTAGGTTTTTGTAGAATCTCCTGCAATAGTGCATCTTGAAAGCTCTAATTATTCCTATATCACATGATTGAATCTTTCATGTCATGTTAGATGGCAAAAAAACAACTCAACATTCCGTAACCCTTCAATATCTTTTGGATGGGCTGGACAATTGTAACAATCAACAAGATTCTTCTGCCACTCATTTTGTGATCAAATCAGCGAACATATTTATCATAAAGCACACTAGTCATCCATGCCATCTTGTTGGCACGATAATGACAATTGATGCTGCTCATGTTGATATTTTTGAGGCAACGTGGCTTTGCATATTTTCCAATAATCCATAAAGGAATTCTTTCCGAACCATCCTCGTTGCAACAAATAACAATTGTAAGCCTCTCTTTGTCTTGCTTTCTTCCCTCAAGTTGCTTGGTTGCAAGAGAGTGATCAGCTTGTAACCTGTAAAATAGACTTGTTTCATCTAAATTAAAAATATCCTAATGGGAAATTGATTTATTTTCTCCCTTATAGCCTCCAGTTTCATTTCCATGTCCTGCATGTCAACCGAACCACTTTCTCCAAAATGACAGAATGATTTAATACCATGTCTTACCTTGAATTTTTCAAGCCAACCTTGAGAAAATTGATGTTCAGGAGGGTGTTGAGGATGCAAAAGCTTCATTATATCCTTTGCTTTCTCCAAAATAAGTTGTCCGGTCATGTTGACTCAATCTTGGTACTGAAGAAATCATTCATGAAGAACCTTATCCATATCTGAATATTTTGCCGATTTGTGTCACTTAATATCACCAGCCTTCTCAAAGTTGGCTGAAAGGTACTCCGATGATGTCTTGAGAATGTTTGATATTGTACAGTGACTAACTTTCAAATGATATTTTTCATCAACCCACTCTTATAAATCTTTTTGAGTGCATGTGGGATGGTCTCTTTTATACTCACATAATGCTTTAAGCATTTGATCATTCATAGATGATTTTGCGATGCCTTTTAGATGAGAAGACATGGTTGGGTGTTATGAATTATTTTATTTCCATACTGAAATTTATATATTATATGTTTCATTCATCATGCATGTATATATTTAATTGGCTATAATAGTTATTTAAGTGCAATGAATTAATATAAACATGTATATTTAAATAATTCCAAAGAATTGGTACATGCGTCCATGAATATAATAGTTAATTGTATTCATGAATTGATATTAAACATGAATATATTTAATTTGTTACAAAGAATTGGTTGATGTATGAATATAATTAATGAAACATATATGAATTCATTTGTTTTCAATACATATGTACTAAATTTGCTGAATTTAAAAAGTCTCTCTTTTAATTAATAAAATATTAATTTATCGATATATTAATATCTCTCTAAATTAATAAAATTTCATGGTCCCAAGGTTATTAATTTATAGAGGTTTTACTGTATTTGAAACTCAAACCTACTACAATTTGCGTAGTTATTGAATGTTATATTTGTTTTGACTTGAGATTATTTGGTTTATATCGATCTAATTGAAATTAAAATCAATATGATATTAAACTATTAATTAATTTGCGATTTTAGTCTTGCTTGTTGTAAATGGTTAACCTTGTATCTTGGAAACATTCTCCAAGGTTATAATATTATTCTTATTCATATGATAACATAGACACACTTTCTGATCTATATCCATATAATTTTATTTATAAATGTTGAAAGTACTTTTTCACAGAGTACTTTGGCAATGTCGAAGTTAATAGTTCCTTGATTATAATTTATTTATAACAGACGGACAGTTTTAATTATATACTTTCAATTTAAAAAAATCAAAAAATAGACGAGAATTCATATTAACTTTGTCAATATAAATAAATATGACTTGATGGTATAATAATACTAATAAGTTAAGATATGTTATATGAGAAAGTGATAAAACTATAGACAATATATGCAAATATTTAGGCATATTATTGGTTGGAAAATGTCAGTTATCGTAGTTAACTTTATAATGAATTAGGTGTAATATAGTTGGTACTTCTTACACGGTTTATATGATAAAGATTGGTTAATAAAAATTCATTCACAAGCCAATAGTGAAAAATGCATCAATTTTGTTATACTCGACCTTCTGTAGAACATTTTGTATTGCCGCTAACTTTGGGTTGAAATAGATGAATTTGATTAGAGACGGAAATAATGGCTTTCAAGAGTCGTTGATATTTAGGATAAAACAATATTATCTCTCTCAAGATCAATTTGTTTTTCTTCTTTAATTCTAATGCTTATTATTTAACGCTCACACCAACAGCTTTGCATCTCATTCCCTAATCTCTCCTACGTTTTGCATATCTTCAGCCACTTTTGGAACAAATTATCATGTTTAAATTACATAAAGAATTTTTCGAATTTTTTTGAATCTTGAAACGAATTAATTTATCATCACACTAGCTTGTGTGCCATGGATATGTCATGCTTGCACAATTTTTAGCCCATGATAATTTGAATGTGGAAGAGATTCTTCATTTTCAAAGATTCATCAATAATTTTTGCAACTATACGAGATTATCACATGTTTTTACTATAATAAGTTTAAATCAGTATAAACAACCTATAAATTCGTGTATGGGTTTAGTCAACTTATAGAAATTATCTAAGATAATAGATAGTTAGCAATAAGTTTAGTCAACTTATAGAAATTAATCTGTACATATGAGTATAAACCTAAATATTCTATATTATCGCATTATTCAATTGTTGTTGGGTGTCCCGACCACATACCAATAGTATATATATACAATGAAAGATGATTAAGAATTGTGAGAAAGGTTTCAACAAGACTTGTTCTTGTTCTCTACCTGGAAAATTTAATCTTGTATCCAATTTCCATTATTCGGAAGGCCAAACTCACTTCAAAAGATATTTGATAAACAACAAGAATTGTTGTAAAATTTTCGATTATAAATAAGTGTGATAAGATGGTATGCAATGCTAATAATTTAAGATATACTTTGTGATCGATTGAAATGAGGTTTTGACCATATGTGCAAATGTTTACACAAATTAATAGTGAAAAAAATATCAATTATTGTGAATAATTTTTTAATGAATTGGTTGTAATTGCGTCGATCCATCTTTCACAATTGATTTGATAGAGATTGGTAATAAAATTCATTTTCAAGTTAATAGTAAAATAATAAATTAATTTTATCATGTTCGACCTACTATTAATTTTATCATATTCGACCTACAATTAATGACTTTTAAGAGTTGTTGATATTCAGGACAAGATAACATCATCTCTTACATCAAATGATCTTTTCTTCTTTACCAATACTCTTCAGATTTAACGTAAGCACCAATAACCGTACATATCCTTACTTAATGTTTCTTATGTTTTCATATACCACCAGCAACTTTTTACACAACAAATTATTAAATTTAAAGTACATAATGAATAATTAGAATTTCTTTGAATCCATAGTAAGAATTTAATTTCTTTATCACACTGGCTTGTGAGCCTGGATATGACATGCTTGCACAATATTTAGCCCATATATGATTCTTTGAATGTTGAAGAGATTCTTCAATTTCAAAGTTAAAACAATCATTTTCGTAATTATTATAGATTGCCACATTTTTCTATTGTAAAAGGTTCAAATTAGTTTAAACAAACTTTAAATTCATATGTTTTAATAACTTATAGAAAAATATTTAAACTTAATGCTAGTTAGCAGCAACAAGTGGTAATATATACATCTGAGTACAAACTTAAAATTTAATATTACCGCAATTATTATTCAATTGTGATGGATGTCCATAGTACATGTCCATAATTATCCAAGAATATCCAATGAGAGATGATTTGGAATTGTGACAACAGTTTCAATATTACTAGTTCTTGTTTTCTACGTGCAAAATTTAGTCCTTGATATGGTTTTCAGTATTTGAAAGGTCGAATTCAATACCAATCACAAACATTTGAAAGATAACAATTTCTACTTTTGGAATGCCTTAGCTTAAGCACATCTAATGGTTGTATACTTCCAATATAATATAATAACGTTAAATGGACTAAATTTAGTCGCATAAATAATAACATTTATTATTTGGTGATGTGATATATTAATGCTTAATTAATATCAAGTTTACACAACTTTTCCGATGCCAAGCTTTATTATGCAAGACTTGACTACTTGATTTATAATTCTCTTAAACTGATCATGCCATCTTTAAATTTCTACATGAGAAAAAGAAAATTAGAAGTTGATAGTGTAATGTTCGCGTGCCTTTTATTTTCAGATTTTAAAAATAAGAAAATTAGAAGAGGGAAGTGTTAAAAATTAAAAAAACAAGAAGTCGAGAATGCCCAATTTTCTTCTCCCGTCGATTAAAAAGAAAAGAGAATTAAAATATGACAATATCCAGGTCATTTCCTTTTTCCGAATAAAAAAATAAAATTAAAAATAGTAGACGACCGTGTCCATGTCATCTTCTATTTCTTGATAAAAAGAAGAAAAAAAAAAAGAAAATTAGAAATAAGTGCATGATGGGAGGATTAAAAAAATTTCTAAAAGACTTATATTATTATAGAAAATATAGTCCATTAATTGTCACATGGTAAAGAACATATTTCATTATATACAATAAATTTACACATGCTGTTATTGCCAACCTAAATTTGTAATAGAATACAGTTTATTGATAATTATGTCCTAACTTTTCAATGTAAGAATTTATAATGTTTACTTCGGGTTTGCAAGAATTTTTAAATACATAATGAGTGTAATTATAAAAAATACTATCATATGAGGGAGACTTTTTATAATTTCAAAAAGATTAGAAGTTTTTAGTAATTTAATACTAAAGTGAAGGAGTGTTCCATAATTTTCTCAATAAAAATTGACCATATCGAAATTCCGAGGCAAAGAACTTTCTTTTCCTGTAATTCACAATAATAGTTAAACAAATATGAGACCAATTGACGATGAATTCACTGCTGATTCCTGCAATTAAATCGCAATATATTAATTAGTACCCATGCCCTGCTATATTTTATATGGACGTGAAAAGCTACGATCAATTCTGGATAAAGTTAAGATCATTTCTTGGAATTTTCGAAGGGGGTGAGGTTTGTAATATTTCGTATATTCTCTGTATATGATTCTTCAAAAGTAGGATATAAGACAAAATTATAAAATTTTGGTTAAAAAAATAAAAAGTACATTATGGGAAACAGTTTCTTTCTTCGAAAAAAATTAAATCCACTCATTGTTTAAGTCTTCTAAGAAACACAATTTTTTTCCACGACTAGTTGAAGTCTCGCATTTGTGCATACATCTCTTTCTAATAATCATTATTTTATCACATCGAAAAAGAAAATATGTAATCTAGTCAATGATGGGATTAATTTCTAAGTAACGTCTTATTTTACGCATGTCATGTGGACCATTTTAAATTTATATCTATACTTAAGGTTTTTCTTTGTACTTCACAGAATAATTACATATTAAGTATATATTGTTTCGATAGAGTTACACATAAACATACCTATGAAAATATATATTAATCCAAAACCAAAGTTTATTTGTTTACACATGGGTTTTCACGAGATATAGAGTTTCGGATCGAAAACCGAAACTACAACCTTCAATCTGGATTATCTAATGCTCACCACGAGTTGGTACAAGTTTTATCACATGAAAACTATCTTAAAATATTCCAATTCTTCTACAAAATGCAATTTATTATTGAAGATCAACTCATTTATGTTCGTAATAGTGTTCAATAAATTATATCATTTGAAATATCTAAGGTACTGGCCACCTGCACAAATTTATCATTCTTTTTGAGTTTTAGATCGAGTCTCTTGTTCGAGAAGGTGGCAATCTCAACAGCCACAACGCTCAACTAATATCATATCATATCCACATCGAGATTTATGTTTAGAGTAATATTTTAATCAAATTGTAAAATCATCGATACTACAAGGAATATAGCTTTAAGCAACAAAATAATTTGTGGCGAAATTGTATTAGAAAAGAAAGTATTTCGCAAGCTTAGTAGGACAATCCGTTGCTAAAAGTTCATGGCAATAAACAATAACTTTGGTTGTGTATGGATTTACCATAGACAAGAATGTTTATTTCATTGCAAAAACTGATAAAACCCTTATCATGGCCTCATGAAAATCATTTTAAATTTTGTACAAATTATTTCAACCAACATGAGCCTAAGCCATCATTTTAAGAAATTCATGAAAATCCAAAACCCCATTACCATCCAAATCAAAAACCCTTATCATGGCCTCACATTCTTGATACGTTTTCACATTCCCCAGGCGGCTAAGCACCTGGCGCAGCCCCTCCGGCGTAATGCAACCGCTGCCTTTATCAACCTCATAAACCTCAAAAGCCTGCCGGAGAACCTTATCATCCTCGTTGTCACGTAACTCCATCATTCTTACAAACTCTCTAAACTCCAATAACAATGAATCCTCACCGTTGGTGAACTCTCGTATGATCTTCTCTGCCTCCTCGACTGACATGGAATCGCCTATCGTCACAAAATAAGCCCTCAACTCGTCGGCAGAGATCTTGCCGTCATTGTTGGCGTCGAGGTATCGGAATACCTGTCGGAATTCTTCTTCTTTGTTATTAGGGTTTAGGCCGTCGATGCTGACGTGGGCGGCGGTTTCCGGTGGAGGGTTTTGGGGTTTCGGGTTTGATGGGCGGCGGAAGGGGAGGCGGAGGTTGAAAGGTTTAGTGTTGAATGACTTTGCAATGCTTGTAATCGCCATTGCAGATTTTTTTTTTTTTTTTTAATTATTGGAAGAATTATATTGTAAAGAGACTGAAGAGATAATTCTAAATATGTATATGACGGGTTTATATAGAGAAAATAAATAATATTAATGTCAGTCTATCACTTTGTATAAGGAGTAGGAAATATAGGCCAAATCATGAAATTGCCATGAAAATTGTTAACGTATTAAATTCTGACATTGTGAAATTGCCAGGCAATTTCCGGGCTTTACATAAATTAAAAGGTACGTAGTTAAAGTGTTTGATTTTTTTTTCTTGTTTAAAACAAATCAATTATTCATGGTAATTTACTGAAAAATGCGTCTTTCTTCTTTAATTGTGTTGCGATTTGGAGAGAATTTTCGAGGAAATTGCTCGAAGATGTGGTTGCAAAATCCTCTTTGATTAAATTGAGATTAAGTTTAATTTTTATTAGACTTTGAATCATGAGAGAATTAAATACGTGAGGGGCAACATGTAAGTTGTCAAAATAATAAAGAATTAGGTAAAATACTCAACAGACATGCGTTGTATGACAAGTTTTTTGGCCTATAAAACTACCTTACATTTTAGGCGAGGATTTAGGCTAAAATTATATGTAATCCATGTGCTTTTTATGTAAAATCGTTTCAGAAAAGGTGATTAGTTCGATGAGAAAATACGTGCTTTTTGTTAAGTTTATGATTAATTAGTGGAAATGTCTAGGATATATGCTTAAGTTTAGCTTGTTATTATTGTTTAATCTATAGGCATATTATTTGCCACAACTTAAGACTTATAGAGAAGCCGAGGGAGTGAATCACTGATATTTGTCTTAACAAATCATACCGGAATAAGTTTGAAACCATCATAATATTCCAGTGCCCAGTGATAGTCTTTTCTCATAAAATGCTATATTTTCTTCTTGAAAAGGATGTCACTTGCTTCAGTAACAAAATAAGTTTATTGAATATAACTAAAGAAAAATAAATTTAACACGTAAATATAAAATCAAGGGTGTAAACTCTATATGGTGTATGTAAACTAAAACTAATGATAAATCAACAAAAGTTGGTTGGTAGAATATACTTTAAGGCCTCATTTGGTTGAAAGGTTGGGTTCAAAAGGGTTGGGCTAATTCTTGGGATTGAAACTCAAGTTTATTTTAATCAATCCCAAATACTTATTTGTTTGGTTAGTCATTTTTAATTAATTATTAAGTGGGTTAGAATAATAAAACATACTATAATATCCTCAACAAAAATTTTAAACCCAAATACCTCTTTTAATTTAAAAATGTATCATCGTCTTCTTCCTCCCAAGAATGCATTTGTTATAATTAGGTCCCAAAATTCTTCCATCCATACATATATATTCTAAAAACAAATCAAGATTCTTTGCCATTTTCATTTAATTCTCAATTTCTCTCGACGAGAGAGAAATCCACCATGGCAAAATACGGGTCAAATTATAGGTTTTCCGATTCGTGAATGTCTCACCTAGCAACTCCAGACGCATTTGAGCCCGAGAACCACAGCCATTCAACGAGATCCAAAATGCTAAGGCTCGAAGACCTCTGGGACATGGAACAATACAAAAAGGTTGTTCGTGCCCCTTTTGACAACCAAGTCACAATGGCAACAATGTATCTCTCTTAGGATACGACGAATATTTGAATCGACTCTCGAACCGGGCTTTAGGAAATATGGAGGATTTCAGAAATCTTATTTCAGCTTATGGTTTAAGTTCTTTTCAGAATTATGAAAATTTCATAATTCGTCTCTCTACCTCCCTCCGCCTCTCTCTCTATATATATATGACGAATCTGTTGAATAATATAACCCATAAATATTATATTATTGATAACGAACTATTTATAAATATTACAAGAAAATCAAATGAAATCATAATTTACCTAAAATCAAGGAAATAAAACAAATTTGAATATCTGAAAGATACGGAAAGATATGACAATCTAAACTAATATATTTTATTCTAATACTCCCCCGCAGTCAAAACAGGATATTCTCGAACACGTTGAGACTGGATTGAAAGATCAGGAAGAGCTGGAACAGATTCCCTTGGTGTAGATGACAAATTCCAATCTTTGTTACATTTCCAATCTTCGAGAAGAAATTCTAATTTTAATTTGGTTATTAATGTTATTCTCATCATCTTTTGAATAGCAAAACCTTCTGATTTGGGTCTAAAAAGAGAGCCAACTTATCCCTATGTCTGTTATGAAACAAATTTTAGAAAGAATCATAAGAGCAGATATTTGGGAGAATTGATATTTTAAATCCTTTAATTAGGTTTCTTAATTGGTAGGATTTTAGTTATTTGCTTTCTTAATCGAGAGTCTTTTAATTTGGTAACTAGGGTTACTAGTAGTATAAATAGGTGGCTAGGATTTTATAATTTCTTATCAAGGATTTGATCAAATAATTGGGAGTCTCTTTGGCTTTGGGATAAAGAACATTAGTTCTTGGTATTTGGTGCAGGAACATTTTGTTCTTATTTATTTGTCTATTTCATATTCTAATAAATTATTCTTTAATTTTGTATGAAATAATTTGTAACCTCTTTGGCTTTAGGAACAAGAACACTAGATCTTGGTATTTGGGACAAGAATATTTTGTTCTTGTTTATTTGTCATATTCTAATAAATTGTTCTTTAATTTTGTTTATATCTGATTGGGCAGACCTGCCGAATCAAAACCCACCACCACTGCCGGATCTCTCACTCTCCATCGTCATGACTCTTTCTAATAAGGCACGTCTCATCACTTTGGAGTATAACCAAACAATATTGAGCACTCAATTGGTTGCGTTAGAGACAAAGCTTGATAAAAAAAATTGATGACTTGATGGCGGTGATAAACACTAGGTGTGAAAATGTAGCTCGATATTCGATACTTGACTCGAGCTCGATCGCTAAAAGCTCGGTTCGAGCTCGGTTCGATAAATTATCAAACCAAGCTTGAACAATATTTTCTGTTTGATAAATTTTGAAGCTCGAATCGAGCTCGGCTCGATAAGCAAAAAATAACAAAAACAGGTACAAAATATTCAAACTACTCGAGCTCGACTTGTGATCAACTCGATTAAAGCTCGTTTGAGCTCGGTTCGATGAACAATCAAACCAAGCTCAAACACAATTTTCAATGCTCGATTGTAATTCAAACAAGCTTGAACATCCATGTGTTCGGCTCGACTCGACTCATTTTCACCCCTAATAAACACGCTCCGTCCCAACAACACTTCGGCACCCCCTGCATGCCAACAACGGAATCTGAGACGGGCCAGAAAATTTCTACCGAATCTGAGACGGGCCATACTATAGGCAAAAAAATCCTGATCGTGCTCGTAACCTGAGCATACCACCTACCCCTATTCTAAGTGAAGAGGCGGAGGTGGTAACACAAGCCCCTTTTCCAATTTTTGATGACATTAAACCACTTGGATGGGAGAATAAATATTTTAAATCATAAGAGCAGATATTTGGTAGGATTTTAGTTATTTGCTTTCTTAATTAGGAGTCTTTTAATTTGGTAATTAGGGTTACTAATAGTATAAATAGGTGGCTATGGTTTTATTGTTTCTTATCAATGAATTGATCAAATAATTGGGAGCCTCTTCGGTTTTGGGATCAAGAACGCTAGTTCTTGGTATTTGGGGCAGGAAAGTTTTGTTCTTATTTATTTGTCTATTTCATATTCTAATAAATTTTTCTTTAATTTTGTTTCTATCAATGTCAATACACCCGTTCTGATTAACTAACATCTCAAAGTATATATATGTCGATGTAAACAAATTAGAGAGATGAAATTCACAAGACAAGTTTGATATGTAAGTAGATAAAGCTCTAGACAAGTAGATAAAAGCTCTACCTTGAAGCAATAGCAAATTTGTCCATTCTTTAAGATTTCGTTTTCATTTTCCTATAGCAATTAACAAAAATATTCACCTTATAGCAATTAAAAACAATAAAAGATAATATAATTATTGAACATGTACTTATGAATCTGAATGAAACATGCTTAATATCATTCCAGAAACAAACCTTTGTGCAAACAGTTCAAAACTTCAACACGTCAACATCAATACAAATATTAATTATTTCGAAATACAACCCAAACCTTGTAGTATTTTAAAACATTAAAAATAGAGAAAATAATATTTTGGCGCAATCATAGAAACTTTAGAAATGAAAAATAAATATTCCAAAAGAAGCATGTGAAAGGTTTGTGAATCACAAGTTTAAGGGAATCGCAACTTTTTCATAATCTTCATTCTGGTCAATAATGTCTTTTCAAGTGGCTCTTTCTCAGGTGTGATGAGATTCACCACAATTGGTGGTTTAGTGTGTGTATCATCACTTGGATCCCATGGTCCAAACTTATATTGTGGACTCTTCACGTTTGTTGAGTTCTCATCAATTGGTCAAGCATTTTGATGGGAATTTTTTATGCATCAACGTACTTCAGCATATTTGAACCTTTCTTCATTATCATCCACTTAATGACGTTCATCATGGGATACAGAATGTCGTTTTCACTCTCTTCATCATCATTTGTCGATAAATGATTAGTCCTTTTGGAAAAGTTGGCACGCATTTAATATGTGTTTGGTTAGGAAAAGACATAGTACGATGTGTTTAACAAATAATTGAAGGTTGTATGTGAAAAAATAGTAATTCTTCTTATTCATAATAGAATTATAGCAACCACCTTTCCTATCAAAATGAATTAGCATGTGCCCCTAAAATATTGCCTATATTTTGGTTTGGAATTCATTAGAATCGGATCTTACCTAATTTCTTACGGGAGAACCGATTTGCGTTTTATATTTTTGCTTTGTAATAGAAACAAAAATAGATTCATTTTCTGAATAATTTAACATGATATATTTCACTTTTTTGCATCATGATATATCCTCAATTTTTGTTGAGAACTTCAACACGTCAACATCGATACAAATATTAATTATTTTGAAATACAAACCAAGCCTCGTATTATTTTAAAACATTAAAAATAGAGAAAATAATATTTTGGCGCAATCATAGAAACTTTATAAATGAAAAATAAATATTCCAAAGAAAGCATGTGAAAGGTTTGTGAATCACAAGTTTAAGGGAATCGCAACTTTTTCATAATCTTCATTGTTGTCAACAATGTCATTTCGAGGGGCTCTTTCTCAGGTGCGATGAAATTCACCACAATTGGTGGTTTAGTGGGTGTATCATCACTCGGACCCCATGGTCCAAACTTATATTGAGGACACTTCACGTTTCTTGAGTTCTCATCAATTGGGTCAAGCATTTTGATGGGAATTTTTTCTGCATCAACGTACTTCAGCATATTTTAACCTTCACCTTCTTCATCATCATCGACTTAAATGACGTTCATCATGGGATACAAAATGTCATTTTCACTCTCTTCATCATTATTTGTCGACAAATGATTAGCCCTTTTGGAAAGTTGGCACACATTTAATATGTGTTTGGTTAGGAAAAGACATAGTGCAATGTGTTTATCAAATAACTGAATGTTGTATATGAAAAAGTAGTAAATTCTTCTTATTCATAATATAATTATAGTAACCACCTTTCCTATCAAAATGAATTAGCATGTCCCCTAAAATATTGCCTATATTTTGGTTTTGAATTCATTGGAATCGGATCTTACCTAATTTCTTAAGGGAGAACCGATTTACTTTTTATATTTTTGCTTTGTTATAGAAACAAAAATAGATTCATTTTCTGAATAATTTAGCATGATATATTACACTTTTTCGCAGCATGATATATTCTCAATTTTTGTTGAGAACTTCAATACGTCAACATCGATACAAATATTAATTATTTCGAAATACAACCCAAGCCTCGTATTATTTTAAAACATTAAAAATAGAGAAAATAATATTTTGGCGCAATCATAGAAACTTTTGAAATAAAAAATAAATATTCCAAAGAAAGCATGTGAAAAATTTGTGAATCACAAGTTTAAGGAAATTGCAACTTTTTCATAATCTTCATTGTAGTCAATAATGTCTTTTCGAAGGCTCTTTCTCAAGTGTGATGAGATTCACCACAATTGGTAGTTTAGTGGGTGTATCATCACTCTGTCCCCATGGTCCAAACTTATATTGAGGACTCTTCACGTTTCTTGAGTTCTCATCAGTTGGGTCAAGCATTTTGATGGGAATTTTTTTTGCATCAACGTACTTCAGCATATTTGAACCTTCACCTTCTTCATCATCATTGACTTAAATGACGTTCATCATGGGATACAAAATGTAGTTTTCACTCTCTTCATCATCATTTGTTGACAAATGATTAGCCCTTTTGGAAAAGTTGGCACGCATTTAATATGTGTTTGGTTAGGAAAAGACATAGTGCGATGTGTTTAACAAATAATTGAAGGTTGTATGTGAAAAAATAGTAAATTTTTCTTATTCATAATAGAATTATAGTTACCACCATTCCTATCAAAATGAATTAGCATGTGCCCCTAAAATATTGCCTATATTTTGGTTTTGAATTCATTAGAATCGGATCTTACCTAATTTCTTACGGGAGAACTGATTTGCTTTTTATACTTTTGCTTTGTAATAGAAACAAAAATAGATTCATTTTCTGTATAATTTAACATGATATATTACACTTTTTCGCAGCATAATATTTTCTCAATTTTTGTTGCATGTCTATCACTGCTCCTAACAAGGTGTTTTAGACATGTTCCCTTTGATATAATTTTTCTTTTTCATGAAATGCTCTTGTATTTTTTTAAAGCAATATACTGCTTATTATTGTTTTTCACGTCTCATGCTTTTATTAATTTATTTATTATTATATATAGTTTACTTTGATATCATCTTAACAAGATGATTTTTTTGTCAAAAATAATTAAATGGGAGAATGATAGCAATTATAATAACTCATTATTTTCCAATTAATTGGATTTTCAATCTAACAATGAACAAGGTTTGGATAATAGTTGTTACAATACTTATTGACATTTTTTTGAACAACCGTTTTTCTTTGCCATCAAATTTTAGATTTTATTTGAAAATACCTTTTGGAATTTCTTTAAACTTATATTTTCTTTATGTTCTAAAGTATTTTCATTGTTCACCCAAAATAAATTTTAGTCATTGATTGGAAAGTCAACATTTTGTTGTTTCTTTTTTATCCTATCTTGCCTAGGACTAGTTTTGGTTTGCTTCGTGGATGCTTATTTGAAGTAAAATATGCAACCTGATTAGAGAAAAGGGGTAATTATTCTTTAGTTTCAGCTGTAGAGTTCTTGCATTGCGGATTGTGGTATTGATTTCTGATATTGAGTTGGTAAATTGGTAGTTTGGGTTCTTAACATATAATGTGTAATTTATTAAACTGGGCTATAAGACTAAAATTGGATTTTTGTGACATTTGAGATATAGTTCAATTCATAAGGGGTTCAATAACTAGAGCAGATATTGAGAATTAATATCGATGGCTTCTTATATGTTGCTTTCAGTCTCTTTAAATAGTTATAGCCATACATAATTTCTTCTTCCTAGTTTTAGTCTCATCTTGAAACATTTAGATAGGACTAAAAAATATAGACTAGATACTCGACTATAGACCGATCGCTAAAGCTTGTTTAAGCATGGCTCTTTAATAAATACTAAACGACTCAATGGAACTCGTTTACCAAATACTAAACGACTCAATGGAACTCGTTGCAAACATTAGCAAGAAAAATGTACACAGGATGCTAGTGCTTCAAATTCCAAGCTAAGAGATCAATTAAATTGTGGTAGCCTATCTTTACTGTTACATTGCTAAGCAAAAACCAAATGCCCTGACTGAAGAGATATTGAGGTCCAAGAATTCAATAGCTTAATACTAGAAGAAATAGAATCAAACTCTCCGATTTGTCATAATACAGAAATTTGTGTACATGATATAAATATTCATGTGAAAAAAAGTTTGAAACATTAAACAACTTTCTATATTTCAACATTGAAATAGAGAAAATAATATCTTAAATTGATTTAAGTGTTTATCTTCCAAGAAACATGTCAAAGTCGCCCTTCAAGCTTAATGTGAACGTACATGATTTTGCGGTCCGCAGGCAGACTAAAGAACAAATTAAGATTATCAGGATTCTTTACCAACATTTGTGATGCTATGAGTTTTTCGTCCTCCATAAGATTATCCATACTTTCAACTAAATTGAAGAATTTCTTTTGCTTCAGTGAATATCATACTCAACACTTAGATTGCGTGCAATATCGCCAAGTCTTTCCCCAGATTTCTCCCCAAAAGTACTCAACAAATTAATAACTCTATTCTGATACTCAACAAACTTCCTTTTCTTTATAGAAACTTTTTTAGATGAACTGCTACTTGGTCTTTCATTAATATTTGTGGTCTCGGTCTCGCCTACATGCTCTGCATCTTCATCCACTATATTTTCAGTTTTATTTTCGTCATTTGACATGCTATCTATAGCGTCAACGATATCTTCAACCCCTGCCCCTGTGGCCCTATCTTTACCAAATATTTCACACCAATGACGATAGAATGACCACGATTTATACCTCATCAACCTTGCATTAGGATTTTCTGCAAATAAAATATACCAATCTTTAGTTTTGCTCCAAAACATCAATTAATATGCCTAAGATATCACACTTCAAACTTTTACAAAAACGTACCTTTACAACCTTATCCCAATCTTCATCGGTTGCATATATCATTACAGATGTTTCGTTCCAACCTACTCCGGTAGATTCCATCATAATGAACAAACATCCATATTGTTTCTTCCAAGTATGCATTTGGAGTTGATATGAGGTTGGGCACAAAGATTTGTCCCCGAAAAAATCTTTATCATTGCTTGTTCAAGTTCAAGAAAGTATCCAACACGAAATTCATTATTCGTCTTCAACCCGCAAGCATGATGTCCTTAAGAGATGCCAATAGTGCCTTCTCTTCTGCCCGGGTCCAACTCCTCCGTGACCGATCACATGTTTTTATTTGTTCCTTGCCCCGGTTGTTTTTGCTACAAAATGACGCCATTCACCTATATCCACAAGGTATTAGAAGATTTTGAAAACATTTATTGAAATAATAATAATTCACATTAAACAATCTACATAACATTCTTATATTATACACAAAATACAAATGAATGTACTAGTTACACATTACATTGAAGCAAAACATGATATCATTCAATTAACTCTTACTGGTCCACACTAGTACAAGCGTTAAAACAAAAACAATTAACAGAATTCAATATGAAACACTAAAACTGTTGCAAAGTTTATGCATATCAAAGTATATCGAATACTTAATAATGGTTTACATTCATGAAAATAATTAGTCTAATGCTCCCTCCTATTTGTCGAATTCTTCCATTAAGTAAACATGGCATTAGCTAAGCTATCATGCCAATTGGACCACTTGGAAGAAGACTTAATTGTGTCAATATGTTCCACAATGTTGTCTGCATTGTCTTGGTTAATATAGAGATCTGACACAGGATGCTCTAAAGGATCAACATGCATTTCTCTTCGCGCAATAGACAACATGCCATAATTAATTGGATAAAATTCATGACTTCTTAACACTACCCAATTCATCATCATCATTCCCCAAGTGCGCTCGATCACATTACGTGCCTTACTATGACACATATTGAAATATTTTTTGTGATTTTGAGGAGCGAATCCACTTTCGACCCAATCTTTCAAATGATATCTTATACCTGTACGGGGTAAGAAATCCATCACAATTTGAGTATTCATTGTTACACAAATAATAGTTGCATGTGGCTTAAGAAAAAAAGAAGATAAATATGTTAACTAGTTCAAACGCGTGAATATATTACATATGCATAGTGTATATGATAAATATTATTTAAGCAAGCTATTATATTTTTGTTCCCATACTTATAAATATATATGTGTGTGTGTGTGTTAAATTGAGACCAAAACTTATGTAAAACTTAAAAATTACCACTTGGCACTCTTAGCCCACGAGGCCTATCTATAGCATTACGAAGGACTCTGGCATCAGTAGTTGATCCCTCCTAACCAGGCAAAAACATAGATAAAATTGTATAAGCAATCAACTACGCCAAGAAGACTAATACTAACATCTCCCTTTATGTTCCTATAACGTGGCTTTTCACTTTTGCCAACACGAACGTTGATGTATAAGTCATCTAATGCACCTAAACAATCCTATTAATGTGTGAAGATTAATTCGGTTAATAAATATGTGAAACTATATGTTTAGTGCAATTCAAAGTTATATTTTATTTTACCTTAAACCACTTCCATCTTGAGTCTGTGGAATCTCCTTCTATAGGATTAGGAGAAAGAAGAATCAATGTGTGTAGCTTTAGCAAAGCTATTAAGACTATATTAAAATGAACACAGATCATGTTTCCGGATCTAATAAAATCATATTTTACGAGAACAATTTTCTTATGATATGCTAGCACTGATAGAAACAAACACACTTTTTCAGGTAGACTAACATGTCTAGAATTTGTTAGTCCACCTACATGTTCCAACAAACAACACAGCCCGGGAATAAGTAACGGGCCAGAGATAATTAACAATGTGTTTTCAATTTGAACCAAATATTGGAAATAACGTGATAAAATAATTCAACCCTTGTATTCCTACTAGCCAAATGAGGCCTTAAGGTTTTATTACATCCCTAAGATATTGCAGTGAAATTCTCTGGATTCGATCACAATTAATTGGTATGGTCTAATTCATAACGGCAATGTACAATTTCATCATCTAAAGGAGCAAGTTAGTTCGAGAATAAGTACGTATGTATGAGAAATACATAGAGCAATTTCATATTTGACTAGAAATCAATTATTAAAACTATTCGACTTTATTTATTTAACATTAAAAACATAGTGCGCATATTCATTTGATCAATGAGGTTTGATTTGATTTTGACTCAATTCAAATGTTTAATAAATTGTATAAAAATGTTAGCAACGAACTCTAGTTCAAAATGTATATATAAGAAATATCAAGTTACACATATTCGACTCGTTTAAAATTCATTTGACATTGCCTTAATTAATAATCAAATTTATCTCAAATCCAAGTTTTAGTAATCAATTCATTTAGATTGTTAATGCCGTAAAGAAATTAGTTGGAAAATGAAATTAAAAAGGAAAATATTTCATAAATAAAGTCAAGTAAGTTAGGTGAAGGAAATAATTCTCAATTTTCTTGACTAAATCTAAGTTTAACATAGGGAAAAGGCTATAGTAAATACTAATATTTGAGATTTTGAAAAAATAAAAAACACTAATATTTGATAATAGAAACATGAGCTTCACGTTTCCAGTCCATTCTTGATTGTAATAACTAAGAATAATTGTTGGGTCCATAGTCTTCATAAAAGCCCATTTTTGGGCCCAATTAGCAATCTCCCGTGCATTTTCACTCGAAACTAAAAGGCCCATGCATCAACCTTTAATTTTTTATTTAGATAGGAGTCAAATATTATACTTCAGAATATGATATGAAAATAATTTTATTAAATAAATATATAATATGCATATTCAAAAATTATTTTTTATATTATTTGTGACAAATGAATAATCATATATAGGCAAATTTAATTAGATAAGACGAGTCAAATTTATTTTTGTTGATTATATTGTTTCTTCTTCCTCTTTTTTATCTTACATCGATTGTTATGGACATATTTAGCAGAATTGAGTCAAAAAAATCAATATCGAAGGAATTTGAAGTCAATTTCATGCTCGTACGATGTTGAGTGTACAAAGAACTCTAAAAGATTAGAGATTACTATATAAGATTTGTATTGGTCTCAAAATTGTTAGATGATTACAAGTTTCTGGTTTATATTACAATGACTAAGATCTACTTAATTTAGTGACTACGATTAGCTCTTTAAATCATTGATACACTATATAATAGTTCTAGAGATGTTCTAGAGGCATTCAGAATACTTCTACATAATTTATACAATTCTCTTCAATTTAAGGCTCCATTTGTTTGACAAAGAATGAAATCTATAATGAGAATTAAATTCTTGGTAATTTGATTAGTAAAAATCTGATTTTATTAATAGTATTTAATTGTCTACAAAAAATTAGGTAAGAAAATATATTTTGTTTCCTTTTTATATTTGGTTCAAATACATATAATAAGAAATGGAATCCAAAACTAAAGACTTTGACTTAAATACCTTTTTTTAAAACCATATCTGTATAATCTAATTATAAATTTTCAGTAAAATATTTGATATATACGCACACATATATATTTTAATTTGGTTAAATAATAAAAATAAATAAGCTATCAGTTTGATTCAATTGCATTATCCTATTTTAGAAAAAAAATTGATAATTAAATTGAACATGTTTATTTTTTTATTTGCAGACTGTTTAATTTTTGAAAAAAAATAGATACATAAATGGATTTTTTATATAACAATGCATTGATAATTATTTTAAGTTAAAAAAACATTATTCTTAATAGATAAAATGCATTAATCATATCATATGTGACCAACAACCATTTCAAAGGTAGTATCACAAAAACCACGTAACAATTTTTCGCAATTTCACTCAATAAATAAACATCAAATAAAATATAAATCACGATCTATTTCTACAATAAAAGTATTCCAAATAAATTAAAAATACTAAACTATATCTCCATAAATAATAACTAAAATGAAATGCCTAAATAAATAACATTTTTTGTTAATTTGTATTATATTTGATATAGAGTTAGTGAAGCATTAGAGTATAAGAATCACAATACCTCATAAATAAGAGATAATGAGTCCTACTTTTGGAGAAGGATTCCCATATTTTTAGGAATTAAATTGCATTCCATAATATCAAAAACCCATACGAAATAATATTTTTTTAACTTTTGACAATGCCCTATTTAGATTTTATTACTTGACAAACAAATCGAAGCCTAAAAATATTTTATAGACTCTTTCCCTTCTGTACTATAAATATTTGAATTTGTAGGTGCATAGAACTTTTTGAATCTTTCATAAAGTGGGGAGAAGCTGATAGGAACGAAAATAATAAATACTTTATTAAAACGAGAAATACGTAAATAAACAAGAACTAAACAAAGAACTACTATTCTTGATCCCAAAGCCAAAGGAGCCTCCTAATTCTATGATCAATTATTTGATAAGCAATAATAAAACCCTAGCTAGCCTATTTATAATATTACTACTCCTAATTACCGAAAATAAAGACTCATTACTTAAGAAAGTAAATAACTAAAATTCTTCAAACTAGAAAACCTAATTAAAGGGAACCTCTGGGGGAGAATTTGGCATATGCTTGTTCCAAGAAGTTGTGTAAATTGAGAATTCGTGGTGCTTGCTGTGTCTACAAAATGCAGCCTTGAGAATGTTCTAACATTCGATTTGGTTAGACCATCCATGTGGTTTAGTTTCAACAGAAATAGTAACGATAACGACAATGGCAGGCTGGATTGTGGTTGTAAAGCTCTGAACATTGGCGGCATGGTTGAGATATTGGGCGGACTGTTGTAGTCCTGTTTTTGACTCAACAATGGGCACAGGTGGTTCCAACGCCAGTGGTATGCCCACATGTTGAGTTGCAGGCTGCTACACCGTCAACGATTCAGTGGAGGTCATTGTGGGGGGTGCCAAAGTGTTATTGAGACAGAAGGTGCTTAACACCGCCTTCAATTTCTCTATTTTTTTGTTATCAAACTTTATCACCAACTCCTCCATTTTTTTATCAAACTTTGTTTCCAGTGCAGCCATTCGAGTGCTTAATATTGCTTGGTTACACTCCAAAGTGGTGAGACATGCATCATGGGATCGAGTCATGGTGGTGGCAATCAAGATTCGGCAGTGGTGGTGGTGAGTTTGGATCAGACAGTGGTGGTGGTGAGTTTTGGATCCGGCAGGTTAGACCAAATTGATAGGAACGAAAATAATCAATACTTTATTAAAACGAAAAATACGTAAATAACAAGAACTAATCGTTCTTGCCCCAAATTACCAAGAACTAACGTTCTTGATCCCATAGTCAAAGGAGACTCTCAATTCTATAATAAATTATTTGATAAGCAATAATAAAACCCTAGCTAGCCTATTATAATACTACTAACCCTAATTACCAAAAATAAAAGACTCATTACTTAAGAAAGTAAATAACTAAAATCCTTCAAAAAAAATAGGAAACATAATTAAAGGAATTAAAATAATAAAATATCAATGATTGAATCTTCAAATATTCTTCCAAAATCTGTTCCATAACAGAAGCCTTTAAAAGTGTTGGTGCATGATACATTATTAGAGTCTTGATGCTTGGTTACATAGGTCATGACCGATATCACGTCACAATAAGGATGTCGTGTTCCGAAGGGGGAATGATTGTAAGGTCCCTCCCACATCGGCAAATAAGGAAACAATGAAATGATTTATAAACAATAGCTTAAGAATTCAAATAATATAATGTATATCTATTAAGGTCGTTATTTAAATATTCAACTCAAGGTAATTTTTAGTGGCTTTGATGAAAAATCTTTTGTCCAATGAACATGTGGCCCTGGTGTGAGACAAACAAAGTATAAAATAATTTAAATAAGAAGTACTAAGTCCTTTAAATGAAGAACAATAAAAGGACAACATAAACAAGCCTACACATTAGGAATCAAGCCGCGGTCCTAGAACTGCGGTCCAAAAAATAGTGGAGAAAACATCGATACCAATAATGTACCAAAGTGTCTAGCAAAAATGGTAGGCATACCATAAGGAGCGAGTTAGGATGGCACTGTGGTCGAGTAAAGTGCATACTCATCCCTGATTCGCCCCAATGGGATAGACGTGCTCAGCCGGTTCCCGGTTTCGGGTCCGGTTACGAAACCGCCGGTTCTCGGTTCCGGAAACCCCGGAACCTTATTCGAACGGGTTGGGCACGGTTCCGGTTCCGGTTCCACGGTTCCGGGCGGTTCCGAAAATTGTTTTTATTTTTATTTTTTTGGACAATGTTTAACAAATAAAATCGAATAAAATAAAGACAAACAATTTTTATATTAATAACAAATTTAAACAATACAAAGTTCAAAATTCAATCACATTTTAATTTCCATAATCCTATTTACCATTTTTGTATTACATTACAATAACAATTTACAACTACAAATACAAACCTAAATGCTAAAGCTAAAATCTTATACGATACAATTTTTACAACGAATATTGGAAAAAATAATGAAAAAAAAATGGGTTGAGTTTTATTTGAAGTATACCATATAATATTAATATATTATAATAAGGTACTTAATAGGCTAATATGATATATACTATTATAATATCATATCATTACATTATATTACTAATGTTATAATATGATCATATAATATATACCTATTAGTACAATATTATAATATATCATGTATATAATTACTAATGACATATTACCTAATAATATAGTAATATTATAGTATCAATTGTATTAATATCACATTAATATTAGAGTACATTACTAATATATACCTATTAGTACAATATTATAATATATCATGTATATAATTAGTAATGACATATTACCTAATAATATAGTAATATTATAGTATATCACATTAATATTAGAGTATATTACTAATGTTACTAATTGATATATTATTATGATATTATATCATATACTATTACTAACTATCATACTAATCATATACTAATATGACTAGTATGATATTATATTCGATCAAAAAAAATACTAATATGATATTAATATTAATTATTAATATATATTAGTATATAATATCATATATTATGTTAATATTATGTCATAATTAGTATACTATAGGATAGTAATGTGTATTATATCTATTAAAAGCAAAAACGAACACTTAATCTCGGCCATCGGATGAAAGTAAAAAAAAAAAAGAGGCCAAAATAATGGTTGGAACCCCCGGTTCCAACCGGTTCCAACCGCCGGTTCTAACCGGCGGTTCCCGGTTCCTCATATGAGGAACCGTAACCGAACCGTGGAGCACGGTTCCGGGTCCGGTTCGAGTTCCAGGAACCGTGGTCAACGATTCCGGAACCGTTGACCACGGTTCGGTCCGGTCCGATTCCACGGTTCCGGTTCTAAGTTGGGCACCTCTACAATGGGATGTGTCTGAGTCCAAAAACTCGATACGGGGGTTGGATATCAAAAATCAGGACTTGGTCGGGTCTAGGTCCAATACTTGCCTCGTACCACTACCTAAACTCCGACGATTATTTATTATATATATATTTAAGATATGATAAAATTTATGGTTTAGCTATTATGTGTTTCATTTTATTTGAGTGCGAATAATTGAAGTATTTAAATAACTTTACCTATTTAAATTTGTATTATTGTGAATGATTTAGGTTTTTGAAGATTGTATGTCTTTACATTAATTTGTTATTATTTATATTTATTTTGAATGTGTATGTAAGAAAATGAATTAAAAAATATTTTTTTTAAATTTTACCAGGTTGATCGGTAAGACTCGGACTCACTGATACTAGCGTGGGTCCGGTTATGACCGTGTTCGGTGCAAATAAATGTGACAGGTCTCGAGTCCCATGCTACCCGAGTACCTGTCCCATTGTCATTCCTAGGGCGAGATAGCTAAGAGGGGACTTTTGAGACACAAATTTTGTAACATCATCTGCACTCTACGGTTCTGTGAATGCTCATTTCATATTTTCATCCAACTTTGGCATATCATGGAGTAGTTTCAGAAGATTTTAATTCTTCAATGTAGTACACCTATGTATGCAAATAACTAGTCTTCAAAATTTTAAATTACCAACTTTAAAACGAAGGGTTGTAGTAGATCCATAAAGATTGAGACTTGCTCTAAACCTATTATAATTCAAACCGTAAATGCATTGTTTTGGGTTTTGACTTGATTAATATATCGGTTGAGTTTGTCTCAATGATTATTAATATAGAAATATTACATATTTATTTGATTTTGATTGTTAATCGAATAGAATTTTAATGAATTTTACTCAATACGGGTGCAAATCAAATTAGAATATTTAATTTTCAGTACCAATTATGGTAATTATTAACAAATTTAAAACCAAACCAAATATATAAATTTTTCGTATCAAAAAAAGGTTCAATATCGATTTCTTATATTAAAAAAAATAAATTTAAACAAACCCTTAACTTTAATCTCATACTAAATATCTACTTTATTTACCATTTGTCGTACACAAAACTTACCTGGTCTGAATACCAACCAAACGGTAGGACAAATTCACAATCATAATAAATGCATTCTATGATATACGATTGTTACTTTTTTTCTACTAAAAACATTTATTAGATTTGCTTAAATAATTAAAAACAAAAATGTGAGCATATGTCTAGATCCAAGATTTATAACTTATGTCACTGCATGGGCTATGTCATAATATTATTGCCAAAAACAAAACTTCATTAGTACTTGGAATGGAATATCTCATAGTACATTGTATCTAGACATATATGAAATTAAATATGTCAAAAATTGGTACATTGAATGTAGACATGATACCACATCCTCGTTTTAAAAACTCACAGGTTTGGTACAGTGCCAAAAATAGAGGGAAAATTGGGTATAAGGGATTAGGAGATTTTAATATTTATAAAAAAATAATAAGTTTCAGTTATTTATGGACAAGGAAATGATTGACTATATAATATACAAAGAATAATTATAGACTAAATTACTCTTTAATCTAAAATTACTTTTACTGACGTTTAGAAGTTAGAACATCTAAGAATTACCAAATGTGAAACTGTACAAATATTAGATAAGATATATATATTCATTTGTATATATTAAAAAATGTTAATATAATTCACTAACCTCTATGTTTATTTGATTCAGACAATTATAAGTTTGAAAAACTATATATCTAAATTTTTTAAGGAACCATCATATTTATTAATGAAAATCACAAAGAATTTTGGTTAAATATGACTTTTAACATTTACTGCTTTGATAAACTTCCATTTCTCAATGACATTGTGTGAGATAATTTCAAATTAAGAAAGACACGAACAAATAAATAAACTATACAGATTTCGAATAAGAAGACTAAGGCACTTAAAAATCCATCTTCAAACAAAGTATACTATATGATAATTTTGATTATCAATAAAAAAATTCCATAAAATATTATGATAATTTGTTTAATCACGATAAAAAAAATTGATAATCAAATTATTATCTATATCTTATATTGTTATCTTGTTCGAATCAGATCACTTTATAAACAGAAAGACTGACACCGTGTTAAAAAAATAATTTTGTGTTCATTTCTCTAAACATACTTAATTACATCTACATATATTTGTACCAATAGTGTGATTTAAGGTTCAGTTAATGCTAAAATTACCTAAGTAATAATTTTTATAACTTCCAATCCCTTCTCCATAAATAGCTTAAACTTATTATATCTTTATAAATTTTAAAAGTTCCTATTTACTTACTAATAAAATAAATTGTTTAATTTTGAATAGAGAAATAATGTTTCGACTTAGTATAAAATTATAAACAGTTTATATTACATCCAAATATGATCATGCACGATTTCATTTTTTCTCAAGATATAATGTGGCCATAACTTTATTGATACTTCCAAATGCTTGAGGACCCATAAACTTTTCCACATTTTAATGTACGAAAAGTTGCACTCTTCCTTCTCATCCTAATCAACTATATATATATATATATATATATATATATATATATATTTGTCATTTATTTGTGTATGTAATAGGAAATAACATATAGCTATTTAATATAGAATTTTCACACTCCCCTCGCCCACCCCACAGACACACACAAAAAGAAATGCTTGTAAGGACCCGCAATCATATGGGCACGAGAAAATTTCATCTAAGATCAAATGTAATGCTTTTAGTATTTATTTATTTCACATATTAATGCGAAATGCGATTTTTTTTTTTCATATATTTAAAATTATATGAAGAGTATTGGACTATCAGCTCATAAGAGCATGTGAATTGCAATGTTGGCAAGAATGAGAATAAATCATATTAATTACTAGATATCTTATTTGAGAATAATCGTCAAAAGTTTTCTTATGCTAAACATAATAGTTCAAGTTGAAGTATTATTTTTCTTTGATAAGATTTAGTTTGATCAGTTAATTATATAATGATATTAATGTCTAAAATATCAAATTTACTTTTATTAATTGACTTGAGTAAGCTCTATTCAATTAAAAATCAAATTAGCCGAATTCTGTAGCAATTCTATCAACCTTAAGAATATTGAATTATTTAACAAGATCATATTTATCGAACTTGTTCTACTTTCGTCATTGTCATTTTGATTGATCATTGGCATTGTGAAACATCGTAAGTGTGATAATGACTACTATTAATGTTGGCTTCTCATTAGTCTCATGCATATCTCCATCTTTCGTCTGCTTCTTGTTTTCTTAAGTGATAAATATGAAGTTGAATAATGGATGATTTTTTATATTATAAGAATTTATGTGGCAACAAAATTATTACAATTTGTTTGATAATGAGTTTCAATATGATAGAAACTAGTCCGGATAATATTCTAGAAAATATTATACATCATTGTTTACTTCTCATTGATTTAAAAACTATTAGTTATGTTAATTCATCAAAATTAACCAATTGCAATAACCTCTTGCTAAATCAAAAATAAGTATAAAAACAAACGGTATCTGTACACAACGCACTCTAGTTATTCTATTGAGATTCGTTTTAAATGTTAGGTTGATATTCATGTAATAGCATCAATAACTATTTCCTAAAATTCTCTACTCAAATCTATTTCCTAAAACAATAATGATTAAAAAAATAACTATTCTAGTCATTGAGACACATTGTTGATTGTTTCATATAAGAGCATGACTTGGAAATTTCATTTTATCTAAATCTGTCCAATAATATCCATTAAAATTACATAATAAGCCTTATTTATAATATTTTATCTTCTAATTCACTATCTTTAAAACCATAATTCAACATTTATATAATTCAGTTTGGCTCAATAAAACTCAGTCCCAGATAAAATTTTATGTACCAATTTATGTTATCATGCAGCCCCATAATGTCGCCATCTTGGCAATGTATTATCCAACATAAACATAACAACAATTTTGTTACTGAAAACATCTAGGAGTTACGTGACACCACTCTTTAGTACAGGTGTCGTGTTATTAATTGATTTTTGTTACATGTATTTCAATTTTATTCTTGATAATCAATAATAATCTTATTGCAAATGAATACACACACGTCAATATCTAATTATCCCACGTAGAATGAAACTTTTCATTCTTTGAAGGGGCATTTGCTCCTGATCTAAATGACAACTTCCTATATATCAAATATCTTCTAATTTAATTATCATAAAAAACAGCTGCTAATGATGATTAATTCTGAAGTTTATTCATTGTTCTAGAATGCTTTCGCTATTTATATTGAAACAAAATATCAAAAGGATTGTTATCTAATGCATGCTGAACAAAGGGACAAAATCAATAATTGTACAATGCAAAAGCATATAATAAAGCAGATGCAGTAGAATATGCTGTACAAAAGCTATGCATATGGATTTGGGATCTGGTGAGGATAATTGATTGAAATTGATTTTCTCTAGAGTACAAGCATAGTAAAAAAAAAAAAAAAATAGTAGTAGTAGTAGTACATTTATTATTTCAATTTTCTTTTTCTTATTATCTCCAAATGCATGGAAAAAGACACAAATATATCAAAAATATTAAGACTATAATATTTTATTGGAGAAAAACACTCACCGCGGTTATAAATATACTTCTCAGTCCTCACAAGTCTCCGCATCCATAGAGATAATATACTAGATTCCAACTTTCTTAATAAAATATAGTCCAGAAAAAGACTAATTAAATAAAATTTGAAAAGACAAAAAAAAAAAAAAAGATGAAGCCCTTGAAAATGTCTTACTGTCCAGTGGAAAGACAACCTTGTATCAGATGGATCCATGAATTGTTCAAAGACTGTCTTTGTAATCTCAAAGATGAAATCTCATTTGCTTTTGGAATCGCAGGTTTAGTTTGCTGGGCAGTTGCAGAAATCCCTCAGATTATTACAAACTTCAACAACAAATCAGCCAATGGTGTGTCTTTAGCATTTCTTTCAACTTGGATAATTGGGTAAAAATTTATATATAGTATTTCTTTTGCCCTTATTTATTTTTCTTGTTATTTTTCATGCATTTATATTCTATATGAAAACTTAGGTGTTTGTTGTTTATGTATATATATATATATGTATGTATATAACATAGATTGAAGATTTTTACATAAATAATAAGTTGAAAATTTGTGATGTTATGCAGCGATGTGTTTAATCTTGTGGGCTGCATTCTTGAACCAGCTACGGTGAGTGTTTTCTTTTGGTTCTTTCTCCTTATCTTTGGTTGTTATTTTATGGGTTGAATTTTAATTTTTAAATGGATAAAATGCATTTTGTCACTATCTATATGGTAAATCTTGTATTATATCTTGTTTCCAAGTTGAGATCTTTTGGGTAAAGGGTATATTAATAATTGTACTTTTTTTGAGAAGATTTTATGATTGTTCTACACCAATTTTCACTTTTTGTTTTCTTTCTATTTATTTGAGGTTGAGAAGAGTGTGATTGATATTTAAATATTGGAGGTTGGAAAAAATTGTGTTTTGATTTCATCATTAAGGATGCTTAATTTTAAAAATATTTCATGCTACATAATTTGTTATCACTAAAGTTGATTCGTGAGACACTAAATTTACACATGATGAGGCCATAAAAATTACAAATGATGAGGCCATAAGATTGAAATACTAATATCAAATATGTAAATGTACGTAAAAAGTAAAAAGTAATAATGTAGCTCCAATTTTGTAAATGTACTATTTATGTTTATTTGGTGTACTGTATAATGTCAATTATTACAGAACCAATAGGTAAAAGCCATTTTATTCCATATGTTTCTGAACAGAGAATCGTTACTTCTATGTAACTTAACATTTCATCTTTTAAGCCTTATGATTTATATTTTCAACATTTAGATCCAATAAATGTTTTTTAATGAAGTAAAAAAGATAGATTTATATAAAAACCACATTATATAGTTTACATTTATCTTGTGTTAAAAAGCCAAGAATGAGGGTAATTTATTATCTTATCTAGTAGTTTGTTTTAGGTTAATTCATCCTATTTTTAACTTGGAATCAATTGTTGATATGTATTATATGTATACAGATGAAGTCCCCGAATATGGAAAAAATAATTTGTAAAATATTTTGCTAACAAATTCAATCTCAACTATTCAAAATTAGAAGTTCTGGCTATATCCCTGGAAACACAAGAAAATAAAATGCATTTACCATAGAATCAATCGACTTATATATGAAATATAATTCTTAGTTTCTTCTTGTTGCAGTTACCCACCCAATTTTACACTGCACTGGTAAGTAATCTCCAAAAGTAAAGTACATATGATGTAGCAATATTATTATACATTCTTAGATTATTAAATTTTACATATATGATACAATAAATTAATTTATTTATTTTTTGTCACCATAGCTCTACACAATAGTCACAATCATATTGGCACTGCAATGCATATACTACAACCATGTTCGTCAATGGTTCACTCGCGACCAATATACATCAAACATGGTACGTAACTATACATATTTTAATTAATCTAGAAAAAATATTTATGTTGGTATTATTCATGCAAAATTACTCATCCTTATTTTTTGCATTTCATTTTATTTTTTCCTTCGACAGGTTAAAGAGGAAAGTGAACCTATAGAACCCAAACTTCAAGATCCAAGGAAAACAAAAACAAATGCCCCGGTTGAGGTTCCTCAGAGAAGAGATTTCTATTTTATGTAAGAATAAAATATAATTATACATTTACATTTTATGTCATTACATGTAACAATTTGTATCAAAAATCAATCAATTATAGATCAAATTTCATGTATGTCAATCATTTTATTTATTGATGGTGGTGCAGGTCCGCAAGATCATTAGCAGGAAGTGGATCACCAACACAGTATTATATAAAAGCGAAAAGTGGGCCGCCTGTATTAGAACACCAAACAGACTCATCTTCTGAAGACGAAAACGAAGATAATGAATTAAATTTACCACTTCTCTCCAATAAACCTATAACTCAGCCTCGTCCGATTCCTCGTGCAGTAAGTAAACTATTCAACCAAATTAAATTTGATAAATTGAATGTGAAATAAAATTCAAAACAACATTGAAAATCAATATAAGTCATGTAATATATTGTACAATATTTTCCTTAAAATGGAAGAATAATTAGGGATATTCATAAATCTTCATGTCCTTATATTTACAATATTCAGGTGAAATATGGAACATTTCTTGCTGCTTCAGCAAATCTTCCTCACCTTAGCAGGGGTTTAATGGTGGCTCGTGGCATCGAACTCTCGGGAAGGAGACTATTGCAGGTTTTCTATTGCATTTTTCTAAAATAATGTTTGGAAGTCCTATTAGAAATTAATTATGGATTTAAATATAAATAATATTTTTTGATGAACAGGAACATGAATATCAAGAAAATGCATATGGAGAATGGTTGGGTTGGTTGATGGCCATTATATATATGGGAGGTAGAATCCCACAAATTTGGTTGAATGTGAGTTTGTTTTTGTACAAATTATTTTCTACATATTATTAAGTTTTGTGAATATGATAATTAATAAATATTGATCTAATGTTTATTATTATGGGTTCACTTTTTTTCAGATCAAAAGAGGAAGCGTAGAGGTAAAAAACTGAGTTTTATATTAGATTAAGTATATAATATTTTTCCTACTCATGATTTCTTATAATATTTTCATTTGTCACGCAGGGCTTGAACCCTTTAATGTTTGTGTTCGCGCTTGTTGCAAATGCTACTTATGTGGGAAGGTACATTTCTCATATACGCACATGTTACTTGGAAATATAAAGCTCATTAGCTTAAATTTACATATTATATATAATCCAATTATTTGGAACTTAGTTTCCATACATATAATTAGGATTTAGGATTGTCAATTGAACTTGTTGGACTGAGCCTAAACAAGCTCAAGCTCCAATTCGATCATGATGATTGTAAGCTCATACTCATGAATCATGATCGAAAAAAAAAAATTTGCTCGCCCAAAGTGGTTGCACATATTCTTACAAACTTTAGCCTACTATCACTAATTTATTTAATATATGAAAAAAATGCAAATATATATATGTATATAAGTGAGTTAAATGTGACAAGTTTTACATCGATACAAAAGTTCTGTAGCTCTAAATACATCAAAAGTAAATATACAAGACATTTTAAAAGATTAGAATTTTTGAAAATATTGAATGTTAATGATAAAATAAGCGCAAGTTCATATTAACATTTCTTCTTATTCCAAATAGACCAGCAATAACAAAACTCAACTTTTGAAAATATATATTTATTTCCATAACCTCATAACTCTTGTTATATACTTCGTAAATTTTAGTATTTTAAGACTAGTACTTACCATTAATAATACCTTTATAAATAAAAGTATTAGGACGTCAATTTTTCATCTTAATCTTGTCCATTTTATTCAAAGGGCCGAACATATTAAAGTATAGGCTCAACTAAAACTCGATTGAGCCTAATTTTTTGAGTTAAAACTCAACCTTACTCATATTCAAACGAGACTTGATCAATTATAAGCGGATCAAATAATTGAGATTCAGACGAGCCTAGCAATCGTATGTACAATGTCGCCCCGACTTAAGAGGTTTTTGTTCTAACATATAAAGTGTATATATGCAGCATTTTAGTAAGAAGTACTGAATGGGAGATGATAAAAGCAAACATGCCTTGGTTGCTTGATGCAATAGTTTGTGTTGTTCTTGATCTTTTCGTATCCTTTTCTAAAACCCTTTTCTTTTTTGTTTTTATTATGATCTTATTTACTTCGTTCCATTACAAGTTTTCCACTTAACATGAGGATTCAGATAATTTTTCAGTACATTTTTTACAAGTATATGAAGCTAAAGAAGAAAAGTGAGCATTGCTATGGTGATTATGTCGAAGCAGATAAATCAATAACCTAATTAATTTCTATTTTATTTCTATTTGTCCCTCTTCGTGTGTTTGAATAAAGTAAAGTAGTGTTATAGTTTGTTTTGTGTAAAATTTAAGATACTTATTTCACCATTTGAATATTGTGTAAACCAATAATCGTACGTGATATATGAGATTGTACTTATTAATCTCTCTCTCAATTGATTGATCGATTTAATTGATTCTCAATTAAAAATATTCACTCTCGAGATGAAGTAATGGATGACAAAATTATTCAAATTCCATTAACAGTAACTTAAGGGTGATTAATAATTAATAATTTATTATAGTTTCCACAAAACTCAAAATCATTCGCCATTAGAATACAAAAATAGTTGCTGATTATAAATTAAACTTCATAACTAACGAGATGGATAATTATGAATATATAAGATATACTGTAGAAATTAAAAGGAAAGCATAACACAAAGTTTTAACGTGGTTCAGTCGAAAGACCTACGTCCACGGAAGTATTTTTCTGTTTTTCTTTTCTTATTTTTTCTGTACAGTAGAGAAGCAAATATATAGATACAAATTGTGTGACGAGAATGGTAGGTTAATCATATCACAGATTCTAGGGGATTTGCTAGAAATAGAAAAGGAAACAAATCAACTAGATCATGGAGTAAATATGGGAGAATAATCATCCATAATCTTCGTGATTTCAACACTCCCCCTCAAGTTGGATCATAGATGTCAAGCATGTCCAACTTGCAAACAAAATCGTCGAAACTCTGCCTTGGCAATCCTTTAGTAAAAATATCAGCCACTTGTTCTTTCGTGGGAACGTATGTCATGCATATTATCCCTCTATCAACTTTTTCTTTGATGAAGTGTCTGTCAACTTCTACATGTTTGGTCCTATCATGTTGGACTGGATTGAGAGAGATGCTAATTGCTGCTTTATTATCACAATAAAGTTTGACGGGCAACTTGATTGTGATGTCGAGTTCTTCCACAAGCTTCTTTAGCCATAACCCTTCACATATTCCTTGTGCAACAGCTCTAAACTCAGCTTCGGCGCTACTTCTAGCTACCACATTTTGTTTTTTGCTCCTCCAAGTAACCAGATTGCCCCATACAAAGGTGCAATACCCGGTAGTTGATTTTCTATCATTGATTGATCCAGTCCAGTCAGCATCTGTAAAGATCTCTACCTCCCGTCCGTCGTATTTCTTAAAAAACAGCCCTTTTCCTGGAGAGCTTTTGAGATACCTCAGGATTTTGTACACAGCTTCCAGGTGTGCCGCCTTTGGTGATTGCATGTGCTGACTGGCGATACTCACAGCAAACGCAATACCAGGCCTATTGTGAGATAAGTATATTAACTTTCCAACTAATCTCTGATACCTCTCTTTATCAATATTTGCTTCATCATCAATCACACTTTTTCCAACTTCAATAGGAGTATCACTTGTCTTGCAGCCTAACATTCTCGTTTCAGCTAAGAGATCGAGAACATATTTTCGCTGAGAAACACTAATACCTTTGCTTGATCTAGCAACTTCCATACCTAAGAAGTACTTCATCTGCCCCAGGTCTTTTACTTCGAATTCAGCTGCTAGTACCCTTTTTAGTCTTTCCATTTCAGATGTGTCATCTCCAGTTAAGACAATATCATCAACGTACACAATTAGAATTGTCTTCTTTCCAGTTTCAGATTTTCTAAAGAACATAGTATGATCTGACTGCCCCTGTTGGTATCCTTGTCCTTTTATAACTTTTGTGAATCTGTCAAACCACGCTCTAGGAGACTGCTTTAGACCATATAATGATTTTCTGAGTTTGCATACTTTGTTTTCTTCACCTTTTTTAGAAAACCCTGGAGGGAGAGTCATGTACACTTCTTCCTCAAGTTCGCCATTAAGGAATGCGTTTTTTATATCAAACTGTTGAAGAGGCCAATCCAAATTAACTGCTAACGATAGAAGCACTCGAATGGTATTTAGCTTTGCCACTGGTGCAAATGTCTCCGTGTAATCAATGCCATACGTCTGAGTAAACCCCTTGGCCACAAGACGGGCCTTGTATCTATCCACTGTCCCATCAGCTTTATATTTCACCGTGAACACCCATTTGCATCCAACTGTTCTTTTTCCACGAGGTAATTCAGTGATATCCCAAGTCTCATTTTTTTATAGTGCCCTCATCTCTTCCATAACGGCTTCTTTCCAGGTTGGAATTTCCAGTGCCTCTTGAATATTTCTTGGGACACTAATCCTGTCCATAGTAGTGGTAAAAACACGATGTCTAGTAGACAAGTTATTATAAGAGAGATATTTTGAGATGGGATAAAGAGTGCAAGAACGTGGTTGTTTACGAAGAGCAATAGGTAAATTTAGCTCACCAGACTCTGAATTTGTTACCTGAGTCGAATTAGGCTGATCATGGTCTTTCATCGGTTCTGACTCATGTGGTGCTTTGAATGTGAGGTTCTCCAGATTTTTTGACCTTCTTGAGTAAACCAATAGCTCTTTGTCGGTTGAATTTCCAATCTCTCCCCCTAAATTCCCATCTGTTGGAAGTTTCAAGGACTCGGTATTTTCTGTAATTGGTGGTGAAGCAGGAAGAAGAAACTCAAAATCCAAAAAACGAGCTTCACTCCGAATCTCCCCCTGATGCGAGGGTTTTTGGAAATAGGGTGTTGTTTCAAAGAAGGTAACATCCAAGCTAACAAACAATTTTTGACTAACAGGATCATAACATTTGTATCCTTTTTGGGTAGGTGAATAGCCTAAAAAAACACACTTAATCGCCCGAGGATCGAGTTTCGCACTATGATGCTTATGAACGAAGACAGTGCAACCGAAAATTCTGAGAGGAATAGTGGAGTGCAAGTAAGAGTTGGGAAACTTTTCTTGGAATTTTTGTAGCGGGGTAGCAAAAGATAAGACCCTACTAGGCATTCGATTGATGAGATATGTGGCTGTTAAAATGGCATCTCCCCAAAACAATTTTGGCATGTGAGTAGTAAAGAGCAAAGCACGAGCAACTTCAAGTATGTGCCTATTTTTTCGTTCGGCAATCCCATTCTGTTGGGGAGTGTCGACATAAGAACTTTGATGTATAACACCATGCTCATGAAGATAATTATTCAACGTGTGATTCAAATATTCAGTACCATTATCGGTGCGAAGAATTTTGATGTTAGTGTTGAATTGAGTTTGGACCATACGATGAAACTCAATGAATGTAGAGGGAATTTCAGTTTTATCATGTAGCAAATAAACCCAACAAATGCGTGTATGGTCATCAATAAAAGTAACAAACAATTTTGTGTGAGTTCTATTCAAAGTTCGAGATGGTCCCCATACGTCACTGTGAATAATGGCAAAAGGCAGGGATGGTTTATAAGTAGATTTTGGAAAAGAAGTACGATGGTGTTTAGCTAACTCACAAACTTCACACTGAAAATTAAAGCAGTCTTTATTCAAACAAATAGACGGAAATAATCGTCTTATATACTCAATATTTGGATGACCCATTCTAGAATGCCATAACATAAGATCATTGTTCCTAGTAACAGAATTATAAGTAGTGGTGTGACATTGGTTGCTTACACTAGCCCCGTCAAGATAATAAAGTCCCTCACATTCTTTAGCACTGCCAATCGTCTTCCCCGATGAAAGGTCCTGAAAGACACAATAGGAAGGGAAAAAATTAGCTGAGCAATTCAAGTTCTTTGTCAAACTACTTATGGATAACAAGTTACACGATAATTTAGGGACATGTAGGACGGGGTCAAGAATTATGGAGTTGGAGATATGAATGCTCCCTTTCCCAGCTATTGAAGATAGTGACCCATCTGCAATTTTTACTTTCAAGTTACCGGCACACGGAGAGTATGTGGAGAACAAATGATAGTCACTAGTCATGTGATCTGATGCACCCGAGTCAACAATCCATGGAAAATTAACACGAGAAGTAGTATTTAATGCCTTCAAAAAATTACCTCTTTGGGCTAGAGATGTAGAAGGGGTATTTGAAGATTGTCCAGATGCCTGAAACGTGGAAAATAATTCATAAAGTTTTTCTAATTGATCTGAATTGAAAACTCCACCTTTTTCTCCTGGATTTTTGTCACTAGAGTGATTGACGGTTGCTTGGTAACCCCGATTCCTATTTTGTTTCGGCTTCTAATCAACTGGTTTTCCATGAATTTCCCAACATGTCTCTATTGTGTGGTCTGTTTTATTGCACTGTTCACACACAGGTTTTTCTTTATTTTTATGGCAAGATCGATGTTGAGAGTTTGCTCCATTGAAGTGCTGGATAGTCGAGCCTCTTTGAAAATTAGAGTCATGTTGATTAAGCCCATTCTGAGAATTAGGCCTATGCTGAAAATTAGGCCCACGACTTGCTGGAGGCCCACGACTCAAAAATCCAGATGAGTTAGACGATCGTGTTTCCATCATTACCTTGCGTCTTCCTTCTTCACGCCTTATTTCAGCAAAAACTTCTCTTATACTTGGTAAAGGTTGACGACCAAGTATTCTGCTTCTCACATCATCAAGTTCTCGATTGAGGCCAGCCAAGAATTCGAAAACTCGTTCACTTTCAACTCTTTTCTTATAGCGAACGCTATCTGCAGTGCACTCCCAATTCTCTTCTAAGCTTGAATCGAGTTCTTGCCATAGATTCATCATCTCCATGTAGTAATCAATGACGTCTCTTTCACCTTGTTTGGTTTGCCACAACCGAGTCTTAATCTCAAAGATTTGCGCAGCGTTTTCGGCGTCAGAGTAAGTTTCTCGAACTGCATCCCATATGTCTTTTGCCGTCGGAAGGAAAAGATATGTTTTTCCGATTGTGGGCTTCATTGAATTGACGAGCCAAGCCATGACCATGGAATTTTCAGATTGCCATTTTTGCAATGAAGAAACATCAGATGGTTTTTTAACTTCTCCAGTCAGGTACCCTAATTTTCCTTTCCCATCAATTACGAGTTTAATTGATTGAGCCCACTCTTTGTAGTTTAATCCGTCGAACTTTTCCACTGTTATTTGGAAAGACGAATTTTCGAATCCTGTTGAATTATGATTATGTGTATCCCTCTCATTCTTGAGGGTTTCCGAGGTAGTAGACTCTTTATCCGCCATTAATTTGAGAGTCTAAGCAACCTGCTCTGGTACCATGTAGAAATTAAAAGGAAAGCATAACACAAAGTTTTAACGTGGTTCAGTCGAAAGACCTACGTCCACGGAAGTATTTTTCTGTTTTTCTTTTCTTATTTTTTCTGTACAGTAGAGAAGCAAATATATAGATACAAATTGTGTGACGAGAATGGTAGGTTAATCATATCACAGATTCTAGGGGATTTGCTAGAAATAGAAAAGGAAATAAATCAACTAGATCATGGAGTAAATATGGGAGAATAATCTTCCATAATCTTCGTGATTTCAACATATACACTGCAATAAATTTTGCTAGCAGCCCCGCTAATTTTCTTTGCGAAAAAGTGAAACTTTTGTTGTTAAAATTTTTGGCAACGAAAATATTTTGTTGACAGCTTCGTGGCGCTATCCACGTTGCTAAAAGTTCATGACAACGAAAAATGAATTTTTGTTGCGTATATTCTCAGGATCCAAAAAATAACCCAAATCATCATTGTCATTAATCTCAACTAAATTTTCTATCACACCCCTTGCACTCTGTGAATAGAATTAGATATATAGTTTGATCGAGTACTTATTCGGATCAAATTTTGTCCTACAGTATAATTTTGTGACCAAATCAACAAATTTGATCGACCTAGAGATTTTCAACATAGTGGTAGGACGTACACTACTGATCTTAAACAATTTGATTCTTCAATGATCGAACCATCAGAATATATAACGAGTTCAACAGAGTTCGATCTCGATATTTTTGTAAAAATTTCATAATTGAATTTATACAACTATCAAATTAATCATATTTCAAAATCAAACTTATAATAGAAATTAAACTATGAATTAGCATAAATTATACAACATGTAAGTAAATAAATTGTATAAATTTAACAAAATAATATTAAATTAAATAATCAGAAAACTAATAAATTACATGTAGCAGTAGAGAAATGCTTGTTGGTAGAGAAAGATAATTTTTGTAGGTAAAAAATTGAGAAAATGAAGTTGTGAGGGAAAAAATCATGTTTATCTATTCAATTATAGAGAGAGAGAAGGCCCTTTGGGAAATGGTCGATTCTCATTTCCCAAAGGGCCTTTAGCCTATTTTTCGAATTTATTTTGAAAGTGGTACATTTTTTAAATTAATATTTAATTCTATATTATATTTTGAAAAAATTCAAGAAATGAGAGGAATGTCCAAAAAAAAAAAAGGAGTTATTGCTCCAAATTTATAGGAGAAGAACAACCCATTTTTTTTGGTCTGTTCTGAACGGCCGCAGAGTGCTGGACCATTCTGACTCGCAGCAGCAACGATCATATGACCGTTGTTTAATCTTTTAGCAACGGTCTTTATGACCAGTCAGAGCGCGTGGGTCATAACGGCCCTTTTTATGGGCTGTTCTGATCGACGCGCCCTGCAGGCCGTCAAAATGGCCTATTTTTATTAGACCTTTGATCTATTTTTCAAATTAAAATTGATTTGGTTATATTTTTGGATTTAATAATTATTTTTGTGTTAATTTTTGAAAAAATTCGAATAAAACAAATAAATAAACCTACACGAACATGTATCAACATTAGTACTTCTTTCATCCTTAGAGTCACCATCTCTGAGTCACTAAAATTTTAAAAACATCAAAACTAAATTTGATATTAGGTAGTTTACCATGGACTACTGAGGTTTTGAGGTTGGACCAACTTCTCAGAAAGACGATTGTGTTCAGCTAGAGTCGATTTCATATAATTCATTTCTTCCATAAGTGTATCACGTTCTGCTCTAAGTGCAGTGGTGGGTGTCGAATCCAACAAAAATAAATAACCTACTCAAAATAATTTGTAATTAGCGATAAGTAAGGTCGATCCTCAGGGAACAGTGTAGATTTAATTCCTAAATTACTAATATCGATTAAAGGGGGGGGATTTTGGATTTAGTTAACTAAAAACAATTTAAAATGCAATTAAAAACGTAAGGAAAAAGGTAAATTTCGAATTCCATGAGAAATGAGATTCTAGTCTTCGGATATTTCGGTATTGATTTCTATTATTCGATCATCGATTGTAAAGATAGTTCAATGTTCTTTAGTAAATTAGCTATAGTCGTCAACAAGCTCTGACGACCTCGTTTTTCCTTATGTCTTCGATAATCAAAACAAGCTCTTTGATTACTGCTCTTATCAATCAGACAACCCTAAACAAGCTCTTAGGATTTAATCTGTCGATAGCATTTAAGCACTAGAAAAACACTAATTCCGATCAATAAACACACAAGCTCGGATTATTTAAACCGGATCACTAATTCCCATAACGACTAATCGAAAACTTGTCCATAATCAACGTCGCTAACTGCTACGATTATTAGGATTTACCAAACAATTATAGATCTGGATCCTAATTAGCGGAATATAATCCTAACGACTAACTAATTGGCCAGATTAATTAATCGATTACGATATATTGTCAACTAAGCACCGGAAAAGAGCAAATACTCAAAGAACAAAGAAATTAAAGCACAGAATAATCTCACGAATTTAAAAGAAATCAAACCTTAAAATCCTTCGACTAGAATTATGTGTTTAGCAACACATAATCAAAAATCGTCTACAAAAAGCAATGAATTCGAAATCCTCTTGAGAAATAAACGTAAAAACTAGAATTAAAATCGAAGGTAGTCTTTGTGGAATAATATTCCACATATTTAAAGCTAGAGAATCCTATCTAAACAATGAAACATAAAAGATTTAGGATTTTAAGAATCCTAATACAACTAGGATTGTTCAAAATAAGGAAATAAACTTCCAAATATAAAAAGAAATAATTCCCTAACATGTTGGGAAGTAGAAACGTGCATCAAAAGTCTATTTAAGCCAAAAAGTCAACATCTCGTCTTTTCCTTCGTTCCAAGGCAGAAAGTTTCCAATTTTAGGGCGTGACCATAATGGTCATGCCTAAATCCAGCGACCTTTCTGCTTTTGCCTTCGGGCAAAGCTCATTTTCTTTGCTTTTCGCCCCTTTTTGTCATCTTTTCGTTCCATCCTCATATAATTACCTAGAAATGATAATAGAAGCACAATACATATGAGATATGGACTAAAAAGTAATGATCAACGCAATAAACCACACAATAAACGTGTACAAAATATACGTTAACAAACACCCCCACACTTAAGCTATTGCACGTCTCGGGCAATGTTCAACCTTTAGGCACACAAAATCCACAAACTTCAAGCACTCGATCAAGTAGAAAAATAAAGTCATGAACCGAGTAACGAACACATGCAAACTATCGAGGATATCAAATGCCACAATGAACCAAAAACCGACACAACGATTTCATTTCGAAAAATAAAAGTGCACGAATTTAGATGACCATTCTCACAATCCTCTCCAATCGCTCGTGTATAGGGTTTGTCGTGTATCGCTCAATTCTCAACATGTTAATATGATCCCATAAGCTTGCTTATACACCGAAATCTCCACTACTATCGAAAGTATGCACAAACGAATCAAAAGGTCTTTTATTCAAGGTTGTAATGGGGCTTAGGGCTCGGGGTAGGAGAAAAAAGGTAATGAAAAGCTAAGTCCATAAATTCGAAGAACATCAAGACGCTATTGGGTAATTCTAGCAATAAAGACCCAAATACCTTTATTTTCATCCTCTCTCGCGACTCGCTTCATCATTTTCCTTTTCCTCAAAAAGAATTTTTTCTTTTCTTTTCTTTTGTTTTCTATTTTTTTCTTCGAACTTTTTCGAACTTGTTCGATTTTTTTTTTCAGTTTTTTTTTTATTTTTCTTTTCGATAAACTCTCTTTCTTTTCTTCCGAGGTCCCCCACACTTAATCAAAACACAATGTCGTCCTTAATTTCCAAACAACTATAATGTTCTCGATGTTCGACTCATTTCGTGGACGGGTAAAACAAAGAGGTATACAAAAAATGGTGAATGCTCAAAGTTCGGGTTTTCAAAACAACAAATAGGCTAATAGGCTCAAGTGGGCTCACTAGGGGAAAATAAAAAGGGTAGGCTCATATGGCTAAGTGGCTAAATTCTAATGCCTTTATCATTTTCGAATATGCACACAATCATGTAACCTCGAAATGGTTGGTTCATGTTAATGACTTAGTTTTTCATGCTGATTTTTATGTTGTTGATATGGATGAAGATCAATCTAGTAAGTTAGACCCTCTCATTCTTGAAAAACCAGCTTGGTTTTGGTTGTGAGGCCCATGGTATCGGAGTTGAGGGTGATGACGATAGTGCCGGTATAATAAAATTTGGTGGTGGTGGCTCTGCAAGAAAGAGGATCGGAAAAGATGTGAGTAGAGTGGCTGCGTATAGGAGTTAGGGTTTATGAAATATGATTTGGGGGTTTTATGATTTGCAAAGATTTGAGATATATTTAGGCAACAAGTTGGTTTTAAGGAAATAAGCATATATTTAGGGAATATATATTTATTTCCTTATTTGAATTTTTGTTTTTTGATTTTTCGATTTTTTTGGATTTTTGAAAGAAAAACAAAAGGAAAAACTGGGGACGAAGCAGAAATCTCACCAATTTTAGGCGTGACCAGAATGGTCACGCTTAATTTTGGTGACCTTTCTGCGTTTTGGAAAAAAACTTAAATAGAAAAAAGCGAAAAATTAAAAACGAGCATGGGTTGCCTCCCAAGAAGCGTCATTCTTTAACGTCGTCGGCTAGACGTAGTTATGCCTCAAGTGGCTTAAGTCGGAGGTTCAAAGCCATCACTATGCCAAGCTACCTTTAGTGGATCATCATCATTAAATTCACAAATTCGCCGCATCACAAAGTTAGTAGCATCTAAACCAAACATAGAGCAATCATTAGTAGAACACTTCATGGAATCATATAAATTAAACATCACAAATTCATCTTCAAATTCCATAGTAATAGTTCCATCATGCACATTAATTTTAGCCCCTAGATGTTTTCAGAAATGGTTTTTCAAGAATGAGAGGGTCTAACTTACTAGATTGATCTTCATCCATATCAATAACATAAAAATCAGCATGAAAAACTAAGTCATTAACATGAACCAATACGTTCTCAAGAAAGTCATTAGAAGATGCAGTAGACCCATCAGTTAATTGAATAATCATGTCCGTTTTTCTCAACTTTTTCCATTCAAAGATTCATAAATAGAACGAGACATGACATTTATAGAAGATTCAAGGTCTAACATAGTATTCTCAAGTTGCACATCACCTATCGTACAAGAGATAATAAACTTACCAGGGTCTTTGCATTTTGAAGTTACCTCCTTTTCAAGTGTTGGAGATTCATCTTCCATATCCACCTCTTCATCGTCACTGATCTCATCTTCCCCAAAAATCTCATATTCTGTGACTTCATTCTCATATTTTGGAGGAGTGATCTCAATAACCTTAGATTGCTCGGTAAGTGTTTCCGTTGGTTTTGTGAGTTGATGGTCCACATTTTTCTCTCTCGACTCACCTTCCACCTCTTCATCGTCACTAATCTCATCTTCCTCAAACATCTCATATTCTCTAAGAAGCTCATCTTCCCCAAAAATCTCATATTCTCTAAGAATCTTATATTTTCCAACTTCCTTCTCATATGTTGGAGATTCATCTTCTATATCCACCACTTGTTTAGAGTTGGCAAAACGACCAGGAAAAGGAGGAGGTATCACAAATGTCATCGGCTTCTTCTTGACTATGGGTTCTTCTTCTTTTTTCAACTCTTTTTCCTCTTCATTCCTGGAGATTCGCTCGGGTTCTTTCAATTCCTTGCCACTTCGTAATGTAACTGCATTGGCGTTTTCCTTCGGATTCACTATGACTTGGGATGGTAATTTGCTCGAATTCTGGGATATTAACTCATTCATAGTGGTAGCCATTTGACCCATCTGTTTTTCCAAATTCTTAATGGCGTTTTGGTTTTCTTGTTGAATTTGTTGTACGCCTTGTTGAAATTGGATTGTATTTTGCTGAAATTGTTGGGCGTTAGACATCAGAGTCTTTAACATATCTTCCATAGATGTACCTGATGATTGGGTCTGTTGAGGGGGCGGAGGTCCTTGAGGTCTTTGGTATGGTGGTTTTGGAGCATAGCTTCGGTTAGGATAATCCCTCCATTCAGGGTTGTAAGTGTTGGAATATGGATTGTGATTACTCTGCGGAACACCCCAGAATCCATCATAAACTTGTCTATACGACTCCTCGAACACGGAAGGCAGAGGAGAATTTCTCTATGAATTTTGCTTCCAGTTGAGTCCATGTCTTGATTGAACCAAAAGATAAATCGTAGTACCAATCCCTAGCATTGTCCGCTAAAGATAAAAGAAAGGCTCGAAACTTGATTTGATCTTCAGTGACATCCCTTGGTTTCAATACTGAACATACAACATGGAACTCATTTAGATGCTTATGAGGATCATCTCCTATAAAACCATGAAAAATAAGAAGTGAGCGAATAAATTCAGATGTTAATTCAAAATCAACTTCAAAAGTAGGATATTGAATGTAAGAAGATTGCTCGTTAATGTTTTGCATAGCCCACAACTCCTTTAAAGTCCTCTCGACTGTAGCCATGGCATCTAAGAATGTTGCAAGATCTCTTTTTGTAGACGTTGAGCTCCTTTCTCAAATTGAGATTCACCTATATGAAGAGATCTAAGTGCAGTGGTGGGTGTCGAATCCAACAAAAATAAATAGCCTACTCAAAATAATTTGTAATTAGCGATAAGTAGGGCCGATCCTCAAGGAACAGTGTAGATTCAATTCCTAAATTACTAATATCGATTAAAGGGGGGTGGGATTTTGGATTTAGTTAACTAAAAACAATTTAAAATGCAATTAAAAACGTAAGCAAAAAGGTAAATTTCGAATTCAATGAGAGATGAGATTCTAGTCTTCGGATACTTCGGTATTGATTTCTATTATTCGATCATCGATTGTAAAGATAGTTCAATATTCTTTAGTAAATTAGTGGTGGGTGTCGAATCCAACAAAAATAAAAACCTACTCAAAACAATTTGCAATCAGTGATAAGTAGGGTCGATCCTCAGGGAATGGTGTAGATTCAATTCCTAAATTACTAATATCGATTAAAGGGGGGGATTTTGGATTGATTAACTAAAACAAATTAAAAGACGTAAATTAAGTAAACGCAATAAGAGTAAAATCGGATTCAATAAATTGAGAAGTTCTAGTCTCCGGATATCTCGGTATTGATTCTATAATTCGATCATCAATTTATATGATAGTTCAATGTATTCGAGTAAACTGGCTATAGTCGTCAACAAGCTCTGACGACCTCGTTTTTCCTTATGTCTTCGATAATCAAAACAAGCTCTTTGATTACTGCCCTTATCAACTAGACAACCCTAAACAAGCTCTTAGGATTTAATCTAACGATAGCATTCATGCAATAGAAAAACACCAATTCTAACCAATAAACACACAAGCTCGGTTTATTTAAGCTAGATTACTAATTCCCATAACGACTAATCGAAAACGATTAAATAATCAACGTTGCTAACTGCTACGATTATTAGGGGTTGCCAAACAATTACGGATCTGGGCCCTAATTAGCGAAATATAATTCTAACGATTAACCAATTGGCCAGACTAATTAACCGATTAAAACATATTGACAACAAATCACCGGGAAAAAGTAAATACTCGAAGAACAAAGAATTTAAAAGTACAATTCAAATTTCACGAATTAAAAGAAATCAAACCTCGAAAATCCTTCAACTAGAATTATGTGTTTAGCAACACATAATCAAAAACGTCTACAATGTCTTGAATTCGAGAACTTCGAAGAACAGAAATAAAAACTAACGTGAAATAAAAATCGAGAATGAGAGATGTGGAATAGAATTCCACTTATTTAAACCCTAAAAGAGTCCTATCTCGATAAGGAAACAAATTTGAATAGGATTTTAAGAATCATACCTAAACTAGGATTGTTCAAAAAGGAAATAAAATAAAAAGAAATAATTCCTAAAAACTAGGAATCATAATTCCAGCCGTTTTTCTCTTCGTCCAGCAGTCAAAGTCAACCCCAGCGGTCAAAGTCAACTTTAGCGGATTTATGTGTTCCCAGGCAGAAAGTTTTCAAGAGTTAAGCGTGATCACGCCTAAAATGAACAAAGTTTCTGCTGCCATATTTTTGCCTCCAACTACTTCAAGTCTTTTCAAGCCCGTTTTAGCATCTTTTCATCTCTTCTCTATGCAAACACCTAGTCATTTCAATATAAGCACAAAAACATGAGATAGAGAATAAAAACACAACAAATGACGCCATATAAAACACATGAAACGTGCACAAAATACACGTTAACAAATACCCCCACACTTATGCTATTGCACGTCTCGGGCAATGTTTAAGTTCAAGCATCGCAAAAATCAACAAAATTCTAACACCAAAGATCAAATAAGCATAGACACTCATGGACCGAAGAACAAAAATCAAGAATGACAAGATGACGCATGCAAATAATCGAAGACCTCAATACCACATTAAATCAAAAAGCCAACACAACGATCTTATTCGAAAAATAAGAATGCACAAAATTAGACGACTATTCTCACAATCCTCCCCAAACGCTCGTGTATAAGGTTCAACGTGTTTCGCTCAAGTCTTAACATGTTAGTGTAATCCCATAGGCTTGCTTATATACCAAAATCGCCACTACTATCGAAAATGTGCACAAAAGAATCAAAAGGTCTTTTATTCAAGGTTGTAATGGGGCTAGGGCTCGGGGTAGGAATAAAAAGGATAATGAAGGCTAAGTCCGATCAATTCGTAGAGCATCAAGTCAACGTTGGGTAAATAAGACAATAAGGACCCAAGTACCTCTTTTCATTCGTTCTCAAACTCCATTCATCATCATTCATTCCTTTTGTCGTTTCTTTCTCGATCTAACCCTCTTTTACTCTTTTTTTTTTTCTTTTTCTTTTCTTTTTCACTTTTCTTTTTTTTTTTTTTTTTTTTTGAAGGTACCTTTTATATTCTTTCAAAAGTTCCCCCACACTTTATTCGATACACATCATTCCTTTGAATTTGAATTCCCAAACAAATACCATCTCGATGCTCAACTCATTTTTCAGACGGGTAAAAACATAGAGATATAAAAAAAATGGTAAAAGCTCGAAGTTCGGGTTTTCAAACAAAAAATAGGCCAAAAGCTCAAAGTGGGTCAACTAAGGAAAAAATAAAAGGTAGGTTTATTTGGCTAAGTGGGTAAATCCTAAGTGCCTTTATCATATTCAAACGCGCACAAAATCATGTAATCTTGACCCGGTTCAAAGCAAGTTCTAGCATTTACAAAAACACGTAAGACGCACACAAGAAGGAAAGAAAATTGTCATGTATGATAGACAAAATGAAAAGGCTCAAAAGCTCACATGGTAGGGATTAGTCGTACTAATACATGCAATCCTATCGTTCTCGTTTGATCGTTTATGCTAGCAAAAATTTTCACAAGGCAAGAGACTTCAATCAAAACATGGCCAAAATGTTCGAACCTAACTAGTTCAACGGAATCCATAAAAGAACTATACTATTCGATCACAAAAAAAAAAATTCACGTGCTAAAAATAAACAAAGCTTAAACGTGCAAATCGCAATAGAAGTCACCCCCCCACACTTAAGCATTACATTGACCTCAATGTAAAAATCATGTAAGCATAAGACAATGCGTAATAATAAAAGAGCAATGAAAGGGTGACTCCCCTAGGGCATCACTCGGTCGTGATGCCAAGGTGGCTTCAATTGCGTCGAGATGGGCTGCAACAGTGGTGGTTGAAGGTGAAGGAGCGATAGGCTGGAAGCACTTGAGCAATAAGGACCATAGCAGTAGTCGATGGTGGAGTAGTCACTGGATGAGGGCGAAGGCGAGAGCTAGTGGTGGTTTGTCGGAGATGAGGGTGTCGAGCATGATGATGGTTGCGGCATCATGCCGACCGACGATGGAAGCTGTAACAAGAAATGAAGCAAGGTGATGATGGATGTTAGGGTTGAGGAGAGGAAGTGATATGGTGAAGAAAGTTCTTTTTTTTTTTTTTTAAACGAAATTAAAAACATGGAAAAGGGAAATGAGACAGAAAGTTTGTCTATTTTAGGCGTGATCGCGCTTAACTTTCAAAAATTTTCTGTTCTACAAAACAGAACGTTTTCAAATCTTAAGCGTGATCGCGCTTAAAATTCACAAACTTTCTGCTAGGAAATTAAAAACAAAGCAAAAAGAAACAAATGAACCGAAAATTAAAAACGAGCATGGGTTGCCTCCCAAGAAGCGCCATTCTTTAACGTCATTGGCTAAACGTAGATATGCCTCAAGTGACTTAAGTCGGAGGTTCAAAGCCATCACTATGCCAAGCTACCTTTAGTGGATCGTCATCATTAAATTCAAAAATTCGCTGCATCATATGGTTAGTAGCATCTAAACCATACATAGAGCAATCATTAGTAGAACACTTAATGGAATCATATAAATTAAACATCACAAATTCATCTTCGAATTCCATAGTAAGAGTTCTATCATGCACATTAATTTCAGCCCTAGATGTTTTCAGAAAAAGTTTTCCAAGAATGATAGGGACTAACTTACTAGATTGATCTTCATCCATATCAACAACATAAAAATCAGTAGGAAAAACCAAGTTATTAACATGAACTAATACGTTCTCAAGAAACCCTTTAGAAGATGCATTAGACCCACCAGTTAATTGTATAATCATGTCCGTTTTTCTCAATTTTTTCACATTCAAAGACTCATAAATATAACGAGACATGATATTGACAGAAGATCCAAAGTCTAACATAGTATTCTCAATTTGCACATCACCTATCATACAAGAGATAATAAACTTACCAGGGTCTTTGCATTTTGAAGTTACCTCCTTTTCGAGTGTTGGAGATTCATCTTCTATATCTACCTCTTCGTTATCACTAATCTCATCTTCCCCAAAAATCTCATATTCTGTGACTTCAGTCTCATCTTTTGGAGGAGTGATCTCAATAACCTTAGATTGCTCGGTAAGTGTTTCCGTAGGTTTTGTGAGTTGATGGTCCATATTTTTCTCTCTCGACTCACCTTCCACATCTTCATCGTCACTGATCTCATCTTCCTCAAACATCTCATATTCTCTAAGAAGCTCATCTTCCCCAAAAATTTCATATTCTCTAAGAATCTTATATTTTCCAACTTCCTTCTCATATGTTGGAGATTCATCTTCTATATCCACCACTTGTTTAGAGTTGGCAAAACGACCAGGAAATGGAGGAGGTATCACAAATGTCATCGGCTTCTTCTTGACTATGGGTTCTTCTTCTTTTTCCAAATCCTTTTCCTCTTCATTCCTGGAGATTCGCTCGAGTTCTTTCAATTCCTTCCCACTCCTCAAAGTTACAGCATTTGCATTCTCTTTTGGGTTCACGATAACTTGAGATGGAAGCTTCCCCGAGTTTTGGCTTACCAATTCGTTCATAGTAGTGGCCATGTGACTCATTTGATTTTCTAGATTCTTTATGGCATTCTGCCTCTCGTTTTGAAATTGTTGCATGCCTTGTTGAAATTGCTGAGTGCTCTGCTGAAATTTTTGAGTGTTAGCTACCAAAGTTTTAATCATATCCTCTAAAGACGTACCTGAGGATTGGGTTTGTTGAGGAAACGATGTGCTTTGTTGCTCGTAATAGCTAGGAAGTCGTGGGGTGTAGCTCAGATTGGAGTGATAACTCCATCCTGGATTGTAAGTGTTGGAATATGGATTGTAATTGCTCTGCGGAACACCCCAGAATCCATCATAAGCTTGTCCATACGACTCCTCTTGAACACGGAAGACAGGGGAGAATTTCTCTATGAATTTTGCTTCCAGTTGAGTCCATGTCTTGATTGAACCAAAAGATAAATCGTAGTACCAATCCCTAGCATTGTCTGCTAAAGATAAAAGAAAGGCTCGAAACTTGATTTGATCTTCAGTGACATCCCTTGGTTTCATTAATGAACATACCGCATGGAACTCATTTAGATGCTTATGAGGATCATCTCCTACAAAACCATGAAAAATAGGAAGTGAGCGAATAAATTCATATGTTAATTCAAAATCAACTTCAAAACTAGGATATTGAGTGTAAGAAGATTGCTCATTAATGTTTGGCATAGCCCACAACTCCTTTAAAGTCCTCTCGACTGTAGCCATGTCATCTAAGAACGTTGCAAGATCTCTTTTTGTAGACGTTGAGCTCCTTTCTCAATTTGAGATTCACCTATATGAAGAGATCTAATAATACAAAAAAAAAAAAAAAAAACTAAACAAAAAAATATTAGTAGGACAGGAAATAAATCTATAACACCGTTCCCCGGCAACGGCGCCAAAGTTGGTGGGTGTCGAATCCAACAAAAATAAAAACCTACTCAAAACAATTTGCAATCAGTGATAAGTAGGGTCGATCCTCAGGGAATGGTGTAGATTCAATTCCTAAATTACTAATATCGATTAAAGGGGGGGATTTTGGATTGATTAACTAAAACAAATTAAAAGACGTAAATTAAGTAAACGCAATAAGAGTAAAATCGGATTCAATAAATTGAGAAGTTCTAGTCTCCGAATATCTCGGTATTGATTCTATAATTCGATCATCAATTTATATGATAGTTCAATGTATTCGAGTAAACTGGCTATAGTCGTCAACAAGCTCTGACGACCTCGTTTTTCCTTATGTCTTCGATAATCAAAACAAGCTCTTTGATTACTGCCCTTATCAACTAGACAACCCTAAACAAGCTCTTAGGATTTAATCTAACGATAGCATTCATGCAATAGAAAAACACCAATTCTAACCAATAAACACACAAGCTCGGTTTATTTAAGCTAGATTACTAATTCCCATAACGACTAATCGAAAACGATTAAATAATCAACGTCGCTAACTGCTACGATTATTAGGGGTTGCCAAACAATTACGGATCTGGGCCCTAATTAGCGAAATATAATTCTAACGATTAACCAATTGGCCAGACTAATTAACCGATTAAAACATATTGACAACAAATCACCGGGAAAAAGTAAATACTCGAAGAACAAAGAATTTAAAAGTACAATTCAAATTTCACGAATTAAAAGAAATCAAACCTCGAAAATCCTTCAACTAGAATTATGTGTTTAGCAACACATAATCAAAAACGTCTACAATGTCTTGAATTCGAGAACTTCGAAGAACAGAAATAAAAACTAACGTGAAATAAAAATCGAGAATGAGAGATGTGGAATAGAATTCCACTTATTTAAACCCTAAAAGAGTCCTATCTCGATAAGGAAACAAATTTGAATAGGATTTTAAGAATCCTACCTAAACTAGGATTGTTCAAAAAGGAAATAAAATAAAAAGAAATAATTCCTAAAAACTAGGAATCATAATTCCAGCCGTTTTTCTCTTCGTCCAGCAGTCAAAGTCAACCCCAGCGGTCAAAGTCAACTTTAGCGGATTTATGTGTTCCCAGGCAGAAAGTTTTCAGGAGTTAAGCGTGATCACGCCTAAAATGAACAAAGTTTCTGCTGCCATATTTTTGCCTCCAACTACTTCAAGTCTTTTCAAGCCCGTTTTAGCATCTTTTAATCTCTTCTCTATGCAAACACCTAGTCATTTCAATATAAGCACAAAAACATGAGATAGAGAATAAAAACACAACAAATGACGCCATATAAAACACATGAAACATGCACAAAATACACGTTAACAATTAGCTATAGTCGTCAACAAGCTCTGACGACCTCGTTCTTCCTTATGTCTTCGATAATCAAAACAAGCTCTTTGATTACTGCTCTTATCAATCAGACAACCCTAAACAAGCTCTTAGGATTTAATCTGTCGATAGCAATTAAGCACTAGAAAAACACTAGTTCCGATCAATAAACACACAAGCTCGGATTATTTAAACCGGATCACTAATTCCCATAACGACTAATCGAAAACTTGTCCATAATCAACGTCGCTAACTGCTACGATTATTTGGATTTACCAAACAATTATAGATCTGGATCCTAATTAGCGGAATATAATCCTAACGACTAACTAATTGGTCAGATTAATTAATCGATTACGATATATTGTCAACAAAGCACCGGAAAAGAGCAAATACTCAAAGAACAAAGAAATTAAAGCACAGAATAATCTCACGAATTTAAAAGAAATCAAACCTTAAAATCCTTCGACTAGAATTATGTGTTTAGCAACACATAATCAAAAATCGTCTACAAAAAGCAATGAATTCGAAATCATCCAGAGAAATAAACGTAAAAACTAGAATTAAAATCGAAGGTAGTCTTTGTGGAATAATATTCCACATATTTAAAGCTAGAGAATCCTATCTAAACAAGGAAACATAAAAGATTTAGGATTTTAAGAATCCTAATACAACTAGGATTGTTCAAAATAAGGAAATAAACTTCCAAATATAAAAAAAAATAATTCCCTAACATGTTGGGAAGTAGAAACGTGCATCAAAAGTCTATTTAAGCCAAAAAGTCAACATCTCGTCTTTTCCTTCGTTCCAAGACAGAAAGCTTCCAATTTTAGGGCGTGACCATAATGGTCATGCCTAAATCCAGCGACCTTTCTGCTTCTGCCTTCGGGCAAAGCTCATTTTCTTCGTTTTTCGCCCCTTTTTGTCATCTTTTAGTTCCATCCTATAATTACCTAGAAATGATAATAGAAGCACAATACATATGAGATATGGACTAAAAAGTAATGATCAACGCAATAAACCGCACAATAAACGTGTACAAAATACACGTTAACATGCAGCACATTCTTTATCTTTTTCTTTTAAAGTTTTATGTAGTACTCTTATACCAGAATTTGATTTGTTTGGTTTAGGGCCATTACCAAATCCTATAATATACGATAATCTTTTCCCAAAAACACCATTAACAATTTTAACATATATATACTGGATGGGAAGGAAGCGCCAATGGTGCCCACGTCTTAATGAATGCAATAAATAGTTATGCATCATTTCCGTTTCCACCGACAGGTTATTTTGGATTTTTTTAGTATATATATATATATCTATATATATACTCTTGAATACTTATTAACACACATAAGTCAACTTAGGTAAATACTACCTTGTTGATGTGGAATATACAAACTATGGATGTTTTCTAGCTCCATATAGACAAGAGCGATACCATATTACTGAATTTCAAGGTCAGGGACGAGGTCCAACGTGTAAAATGAGGTTTTCAATCATAGGCACTCAAAATTGAGAAATGCAATTGAGAGGTCTTTTGGGATACTTAAAAAGCGATTCCCAATCATAGCTTGGGGATGCCTTCCTATGCAGTTAAACGACAAGTACAAATTGTCATAGCATGTTGTGTGTTGCACAATTTTATTGGAAAGTTAAATAGAGATGATAATATATTCAATATGAAAGATGCACAATTACGGGAAGTACTGGATGGCGAAGACAACATACAACGGTATAGTAATTCTATTGTACAAGAAATTCAGATGCAGTCTAATTTCAGAGACAGCATCGCCGATTGGATGTGGGGTGACTTTGGCAACTAATTGATGTGACGTGGGTCACTAAATTATATCTCATTGACGATATTATTATATGTTTGAACTGTGATTTTTAATTTACTTACTTTGAATTAAGTATGTGATACACAAAACAATCATTATTGTTGATACCAACATATATTTGTTAATGTTATTATGGTGTAATATCTTTTTATAATTGTGATTAAGTTGATATGATTTATAAATTTATTATCAATTTTAGAAAATCATATATTATTTGTATTGTCCATGTCATTTTGATGCTTGTCTAGTAATGGCACCAAGATGCAGAATTTTAGACGATGGGCCGGTGGACGTATGAACGCCCGAAGTCGAAGAGAGGTTCTTGCACATTATGATGGACACAAATGCAGTTTTATCAGTAACGGATGAATTTGTTGCAATGATGGAACTTCCAGAGTGGAGAAAAAAGTTGCAACTTACATACTTTTGTCGGTACACTTTGAAAAGTGTGAAGGACAAGTACTACAGTCTAAATGAACGATATAATACATTTAAAAGAGTGAGGGCACATTCACGTATGAAACACAATCATATCACAAATATAATGAGTGTACCGTACTCAATTAGTGGGGAATTAAGTCTTGTAAGGGTATTATCAATCAATATTTCTATGAATATTTCAAATACAATAATTTATTATTAAATTTATATCTTTCTGTAGAATATTCCTAACGCATCGCTACTTTGATATTGGAGAAAGAAGGTGGGACCTTCTTAAACAAGTTTTTATGACCCTGATGCCTCAGAAGATGAGACTGAGGATGTATTCATTGATGAGAACGTAATGACATCTGATGCGCGGAATGTTATCGTCATATCCAATGAAATTTCGGCACATCCATGGTCTCAAGAAAATTTTGCGCAGCAGTCAAATTTCACTACAAGAAAATGCACTTCTCATAACAAAAATATTTGTAACGAAGTAATAATATGTCGCAAGAACTGATTTTTCGTAACAAAGCACTTTAATCCTTACCAAAAAGTTATCTTTTTGTAACAAATATATTTTTTCGTCACAACAAATAATATCTTGTCGTAAAAGATATATTGTTTGGTAACAAAGTAAATATGTCGTTACATTAAATTATTCTTCGTTACCTAAAGTAAAAAAGTTCATTGCAATTAAACCTTTTTGTGACAATTTTGTTTATCTTTCGTAACAATGTTTAAATTGTTACAATTACTTCATTTTGTAACAACAACAGTTCCTTACAATAAATCTAAATAATTTAAAACTCTTTCTTCATCTTCTTGGAGGGAAAATTGCCTCCAATAGATGTACTATTAATTTTCTAATTCCTTTTTTTAAATAAAAAATAAAATTTTGAGATTACAAGTTTATTCGGATCTCTTGAGCTTCTTCTCATTGTAAACTTAAGATTGTATAATAATTTTTTAATGAATTAGTAATTTAGCATATAGCTAATTAGTACTATATATATCTTTTATATTATAGAAGTTACGTTATAAATAAAATATCAATGCACTATTATGTTTATAAAACTAAAATTATGCTTATCTCTAATTATTAGTAATATATGGACATCTCTAATTATTAGTAATATATAGACATTAAATTATAAATTTATTTTTTAATTAATCATATTATTAAATTAAATGTTATAGTTAATTATTCAAGTAACAAGAATACTATATGATTAAGTAACAAGAATAGCTAATTAAATAACTAATATTTAAAGTTCAAAATAATGACTAATATTTAAAACAAATGTTGCTCAAAATGTTTTTATATGTACTATGTCAAGAAACTCAAGACAAAGGGGATAAAAAAAATTCACTCTAAACCTTGCCCTAGCCTCTCGCAGACCCGATTACGCCGCCATCAACAAGCTATGAACCACAGTTGTATTTCATTTTCTCCTCTATCTCAAGCCGCCGCCGACACGCAAGATCTCTTCAAGCTTTTCAAGGTCTCCACCGCCACCTAGATCTAAAGGTGATAAATTTGTATAAATTTCTAAAAATTTGATCTTGTTAATCATAGATCAATTAATTTCCACAATTTGGATAATGGGGTTGATGCTTTTGATTGCTGATGACTAATCTTTTTTCATTTTTTGGTCCATTTGAATTTGGGGTGAGGCAATGGGTTCTAAAACTGGTGCAATATAATATCAGTGATTTCAAAATACTTAAATCCGATATTATCACCTAATTGCTCTCCCCTGACTCTCATTCTCACCTGAGTATATGTATGTGTATTTGTGAGACTGGAGATTTGGAATTTTATGGTCACTTCTTGTGAATTTCTACCCACATTAAAATTCAATCACAATAGTTTATTTTTGCTGTATTACAGTGCTTATCTTGGATATAATTTCGAAAATTGTACCATGAGATATTATGTACAGCCACTTTGATACCTAAGGCCTCTTAAAAGAGAGAAACAAGAAAAAAGGAAATTTGTATACCATTATATTTGCTAATAACTTTTATTCTAATATTCTTCATTGAAAGTTCAAAAAACACCATCCCTGCACTCTGTTCTTCTTTAATATCATATGATCGGAAGTTCCCTTTCATGTGATTATTGGAGCTAAATTATTTATGTCAGAATGAATTCTTAATCTCATAGATTTTTCAGATTTTTTCCTCTTAATTAACTTGGTCTTGATCTGAAAATCATGTGACTGAGCCCTTTTCAATGGTTTTTTTAATTGTTTGTGTTGTTTTTAGGTTAGATCTTTAGCTAATTAAGTCCTTATTTTAGTTTGTTTATTATGTGTTTCGTATTTTATATTTGATTTCCGCTAAATCACTATTTAACGGGTTTTTAATTTTTTGGGGGCTGAATCAGAGTTCTTGTTTACAGAGGCTGATTCACTATTTAATGGGTCTTTACTTTTTGGGGTGTTGAATTACTCTTGTTTCGAATATTTGCAGACGGTGAACAAATTCTTGTATGGTCTTTCCTGGCCGAACTTAAAATTTTTATTGTGTTGATGCGGAGCTCTGAAATCAGTATCTTCATTGCTGATGTATAGGGTAGTTTCGAATCAGTGTAGATTGCACTGAGCAAATTAAATTGTTATGCAGTCATTAATGGTCAAAGAGGTTCATAATAAAATGAGTTCTAAAGAGATCCAAAATTTTATTGAGCTCTTAGTTTTCTGCTACATTGTGAAAAAACAGCATTAAATTTTAAGTTGGAAAGGAATAATAGGATGCTCCCTCTCACCATCTTTGTTTGCTGTTTCCTTAAAGTTGACATAGAATTTCCATATTATTTGTTGCAAGTCTTGATACCATAAATTCGACCCAAGGTTGAGACTCAATTGCTGTGTTTGTTTTTTACGGCAATATCAATCCTCTTATTATGCATAAGATTGCTGGTTTTAGTTAGATGTTTTCGCTGAGCATTTCTTTCGTTCAGGTTAGGCTACTGGTGGATAACAAAATTATTAGCCCTTGGTCTTCATGCAATGTTTCTTACGCCTGGATTTCTCCAAGGTAATATACAAATAATTCTATCTCTTATGATTGTAAATTGGAGGAGACATATGATTTGTCCTTTCAGAACCTAGAGCATATTTTCTCCATAATACTGATAGGAATTCTTCAATCGATTTTTAGTCCTAAATCAAGTACGGGCACCAACACCGCGCTGTGCGCGGTGTTGCTGATTCTAGTCTTGTAACAAGCTTAGAACCATGTCTCAATTTTGATTTTATCTCATCAATCAGACAACATGAGAAATAATTAATATGACCTAATTAATATTCCAAACATACAGTGAAATTTAAACTTAATATTTATTAGTGTAGACTTTTAGATCTCAATCATTGCCACGGAAACTAATACGTAATTAAATCACTGATAATCAAAATAACTTGACTTGATTAAATTACTGATAATCAAATATTGTATCCTGATTTTGAGCATGTGAGAATATATTAATTACGTGATTAAACCCCAGTAGAGTTGGTAGGGCATCTGAATGTTGTGGCCTAAGTTACGGGTTCGAATCCTGATGAGGGAATGCCTATTTGCCTTCTCTACCGTGAGCCTGTCAGTTACTTCGTAATTTGTTACTAATTAAAACATAAATGTTTTTTCATCGATTGAGCCAATCGTAATTTGTTACTAATTAAAACATAAATGTTTTTTCACCGATTGAGCCAACTGCATAAGATGTCCACATTCTTTCCATCATAATTCATATGTTAGACGAGCAAAAGTATTTATATCATTGATTTGGGCTACACAAGATTATCAAAATAAAAGTAGGTAAAAGAGTACTTGTATAAATCTAATCTATTTTAAGTGAGTTAGGAGGGGAAATTGTTGTTTTTCATTGTTAAGGGAGTGTTTGATTCAGAGTCAATAATTTAGGGAGAAAAATGTAATTTACCCGTTTATTCTTTAGTTGGAGCTTGGAGGGTACAGAAATTCTTATTTGGTTCAACTTAGAAAACAAGATTTCGAAATAAAATTTACCTCCTTTTTGTAAAGTTTTAAACAAATCTAAAGAAGGGTATTCGATACTACATTTTGTGCAGTTAAGAAGGGAAAGCAAAAAAGATTTCTACTGCAGGGTATTCAGTTTGATCCCTGAAAATTCAGTTTTATTTTGAATTAGGCACACATTTGAAAGTGTTTGATTAATTGCTAGAACCAATTTCTTTTTGCTAATTTCCTGATATTTTTCGTGGGAGTTGATTTGATTTGGGAAAGATGGAAGTTTCAGAAAATTTTATCAATAAAATCCATAGTTCCTTCACTGGTGGAGGTTTACATTTTGCAGCTCCAGTTTCATCTTTAAGGACAAATGAACTCGACTTGGTACGTATACATTTGATAAATTTACCTTCTTTTTTTTCCTTTTCAATCGTGATTTTGATGATCTTTTTGTTTGCCATTGTTTAAGGTGCGAGGGGTGTTGCAAATGCTCCAAGGTTTGTCAAGTTCCCTATTCTGTTGGGACGACGAGGAACAGTGTTTTCACTTCGAAAGAGGGATCTACGTTACTCATCTTTCGCACACAAGTTTGTATCGCGTTCTTGATCAATTTTCGTATGCTGCAACATGCTTGAAATTGGTTGATTTGGTGGTGAACAAAATTGAGAAATCCAAGACCTTGCCTCCGCCTACTTTAAGAGCATTTGCTTGCTTTGTTTGTACATGGATTAAAGTATGTATAAGCATTTTTGTATTATATATGACCCCTACTTTCCATTTCCTAAGTATTTGCTTTACTTTGTTATAATCTGACAGAGGATGCGAGATGTTGCTTTGAAAGAAGAGGTGAGAATATGTAGCTCAGATGGTAAAACCACTCCAACTATCTTGGGGTTGTCGAATTCTTTATCAAGGTTCGCTTGCTTATTATTGCAATTCTTAACGCACATTTTATTGTCTATAGTAAAAAGAAAACATTGTATCAACTATCATACTGGATTTCTGTCTAGCTAGGGAATTAATAAATTGGTGCATGATGCTGAGTTTCGTGTTACTTATTAATTAGAATCACTGTTTACTCATATCTCCACATTTATTCTAGGTTGCATTTGAAGCTTGTGTAAGAGTTTGGTTACATGCTCTTTACCATGGTTCCTAATAAATTTTTTGTATAGTCTTTGCTCTGGAGCTGAATATTTGTTTCAAGTAGTGCATGGAGCCATTCCGCAATTCTTTTCAGAACGTGATCCATATGTCCCGGCTTCTGCTGATATTGCTGTTCAAATTCTGAACCATCTTTATGTGAAGCTCAACGAAGTTTGTCTCGTCCAAGGGGGAGAGGTTGTTTTAAAATGTTGTTTACTTAGATATCAATCTCATTCGATTCACGCCTGTAATGTAATTTTGAGATATGATTCAAATGATATGCTGATTTCAGGAGGATGCATATCGCATGCTGCTTTATATACTTGTGGGAAGTTTGTTGCCATATGTTGAGAGTCTTGATTCTTGGCTTTTTCACGCAACTCTTGATGATCCTTTTGAAGAGGTACGTACTTCTTTCTTGTTGTATGGAGCATTGCTTAATAGGGAAAAACTGAACAAATTAACCCTTTTGATGTACTTTAAATAAAATGCTATTTTCTTTAGTGAAAATTACAGACCCCCTAACTTATTGAAAGTAAAACAACCCCTCGTATTAAGGATAGATTATAATTACACCTCCTGTGTGTTTAAAATTATTACAATTGGCACATCTTACAAATAAAAACCCTTGAGGGGGTGGGGTGTAGGTAATTTTCAGTAAGTTAGCCGTAGTTTTGTTATTGCGCAACAAATGAGGGGCTCTGAATGTAATTTTCCCTTTTCTTTAATGTAATTCACGCTCTAACTACTCTGCTTTTGCAATCATATAAATTTTGATGGAACAATTCAGTAAATCTTCTCTTGTATACAGAAATTCTAAGTTCCTAAGATTACATATTTTATGAAGTACAATGTTACGTAAGCAAAAATTTATCCACCTTTTTTAATTGTTCTAAATGATTATGTTTTCAAAATCATAAAATATGTTATATAGTCTAAGGTTTGAGTTTGATTCGAACGAGCAAACGAGCGAGCTCGAACTTAGATGAACAAACAAGCCGAGTTTGAGCTTTACTCATTTGCTTGAGCTAAAAAAATGGGCTCGATTAGTTCGAGTTGGAGCTCAAAATTTTCTAAACGAGCTCGAGCCAGTGAAATTTTCAAAGCTTGACTTGAGCTCGGCTCATTTACACCCCTATTTACGCTTTACACGTACTCTTATTGTAGCAGAATATTTCTCTGATCCATCTCAGCAATAAATCTCCCATCACTGCTTCTTGCTTTTTTCAAAAACAAAGGACCTAACCAGATCACTCTTGATGGTGAATCCCTATCTACAGCAGATAATATGGCGTGTTAAGTTATTTTAAGTAATATAAGTAGAATGAACGTGGGCCTACAGTCTTTTGAGGGCGACATAGCGAATCCTATAGTAAATATGTTAACATGCTTGAGCAAAAGGGTGATCTCAAGACTAACATATAGCAACTACTATTATGGGAAACATAATATTGACTATTATTGCAAAATTATTGCTAAGATGACAGTGATCACTTAATTACTGATTAAACTCACTGAAAATATTAACTTTTTTGTTGCTTTAACTGCTAGATGCCATAGTACACAAAGTCATTCATATAGATATTGGGGTACGCGGATAACACTATTGGCTGTATGTTCTCGAATGAATATCTTTAAGTTTCAAACTACATGTTTTTATTTGCAATTCACTGTTCAGGTTGATCAAGAAAATACAGAAGTTCAATGCAATCACTGACATTGAAATTAAGCTCATTCATGTTCTGTATGCTTTATACGACTGCAAAACCAATGATGGTTCTTTTGCCTTTCCACAGATGTTTTTTGTTGCAAACAAAAGAGTTTCAATAGATGAGGCTGAATTTTGGGAGAAAAGCTATCAGCCAAGATTAGCTATATCTGAGAAAGTATGTTTTCCGGATTTTCGACCTTCATCTAAAGATATGAGTAGTAGACATGTATCTATATCTATGTCGAGTGTGTCCACTGGGAAAGAAGAGAATAAGAAAGACTTTCAAGTTTGTCCATTCTTCATCAAGGACACTGCCATGGCCATCATTTCGGCTGGAAAATCATTGCAACTGATTCAACATGCAGCAGATAATATGGAGAATAGCAATAGCAATAGCAATAGCAATAGCAATAGCAATAGCAATAGCATAGCTGGGTTAACCTTGTCAGAGGTCTTTTGTTTGTCACTAACAGCTCTTATTGGCCAAGGTGATCATATTGCTGAGTATTTATTTGGGTCAATGAAGGATGATACGTTAGCTCAGAACAAGTTATTGGATGATACGTTAGCTCAGAAAAGAAATATTTTTTATTTATCTTCTTCAGAAAAAGGTGCAATTCAAATTTATCCCGATAAAACAAATAAACTTCCCCAATCATATTGTCATGAAAATCCAGCTATTACCATTTGTCATGGGATTCTTCAGGAGCACTGTGGTGCTTGGAGCTCATTAAATATATCTCGAGCCTTCTATCTTCCTCCTTTAAATGATGAGTTGCTAAGGCAGGCAGTATTTAGCGACAGTAATGGAGATGATTTGACTGTCAAGAACACGGATTATACTTGTGGTTTTCAGTTTGGTGAATCCGAACGTTTGAGATATCTAGAAGATACAAAAATGCTTGAAGTTTTGCTTCCATTCCCAACTCTTCTTCCATCTTTCAAGGTATTTGAATGACTGTTGAATGGTTGTAAAGAATCATTGTATATGTGCTAGGATTTTAGAACTTGATTCAATTTCTGTAACAGGAAGAGCTTGAGATGTCAGAGGTTTTACCCTTCCAGAATAATAGCACTCTTCCATCAAGAATCCTTAGCTGGATACAAAATGTTGAACCTAAAAGTACTCCGCTTCCTGCAGTGTTTCTTGAAGAATGCCTTATCTCCTACATCAAGAAGCAGGTTTCATGATGAGGAGTTACTTGCTATTCATACTTCTAGTTCTATCGATGTGCAGAGTTATAATTCTGAGATATTCCATATGCAGGCTGATTATATTGGCAGGAATATGCTGTCGAAATTATTGAATGACTGGAGATTGTTAGATGAGTTGGGTGTTTTGCGTGCCATCTATTTATTAGGATCAGGTATCCTCCCTCCGTATTTGATCCTTTTTATACTTTCACGAATAGCGTTTAGAAGGCTCTTATACGATCTGAATTCTGCCATATTCAGGTGATCTATTGCAGCATTTCTTGTCAGTGATCTTCGATAAGCTAGACAAAGGAGAATCCTTGGATGATGATTTTGAGTTGAACACGATATTGCAGGTACGGTTCATGTGGACTCCTTCTCTGATTGTCGAGTGGACTATGATGCTAATAAGCTACATTCATAGAAAACTTCATGTAGTGTTTTCCATAACCAATCCGTTGTGGTAATTCTTAATTATTTCAGTTGACTGTGTCAATTGATTTCTGATTTCTCTCTTCTCCTGTTAGCGAGATCCCCTTTGGCTGAGAATGGTTGCTTTGGCCTTGAATAATTTGTTGCTATTGTCGTTTTTCTACTTTTCGTAAAAGTAGTGTTATCCTATGAACTGGTTATAATTTGTTTTCGTTTGCCATATTTTGCCGAGTAATTACTTAAATACACTCTTCCTATAATCTACTTTCACCTCTGAATAGAGGTCCTTATTCTCTATTATTTTATGATATCATAAGATTTCATTTTTCCTAGTGAATTCTGATCCACTGATATCACCTCGCACCTCGTTAATCTCAAATTTTTTATGACACAAGGGACATCATGTACTTGCATCTCATGGGTGATATGCTTATTTTATAATATCTTTATAGATGACTAATTTTTCAACAATATAGTAATTGCGGATCTCAAGAAATGAATAGAAACCTGTAAATACCAAAATTGTGGAAAGTCTAGAACACCCGAAAAGCTCCTCCAAATTATGCTCGAAAGCATGAAATGCGAATGTTTTTTTTACATGTTATAAACTGTTTAAGTGTATTTCCTTTATTTTTCTGGATGTCAGCGCGATGTGTATTAACGCAGACTTTAGTTTATTTCAGGAGTCAATAAGGAATTCTGCTGATAATGTGCTGCTAAGTACACCTGATTCGTTAGTTGTGTCAGTAGCCAAAAACCCGGGTTTAAGTGAAGATGAACCACACAGTCCATCAATCTCTGTTTCAACTCCACGTAAAAGTAGAGCACATAGCTCGGGAATGGATATCCTTGACTCTCTGAAGTTCACATACAAGGCATGCATGCTCTTTGAATTATGTTCATCATTTGTTCACCCTATTGTTTGTGAGAACTTGCAGTTTCAACTGAACTTCAATTCAAATCTGATACACCAGGTCTCTTGGCCACTTGAACTTATTGCCAACTTGGAAGCAATGAAGAAGTATAATCAGGTAGGATTTTGACATTTTTCATTTAAATGTTATTTGATCTATGTGGTGTTTACTAATTTTATCTCAGGTGATGAGTTTCTTATTGAAAGTCAAACGTGCAAAATTTGTGCTTGATAAGGCTCGGAGATGGATGTGGAAGGTACTTGTTGCTCTCATCAACCCACATTATATTTCAAATTTCACGCAAAATTGCAATTGAGAAACACTAACTAATTATATGAAAGAGTCGCGTCAAACATGTCTTATAATGTTATATTATTGGGAGTTTTCAATGTTGCATATTGCAGGATAGAGGCAGTGCAACAACGAGACACAAGCGCCACTGGTTGCTAGAGCAAAAACTGCTCCATTTTGTGGATGCATTTCACCAATATGTCATGGACAGGGTAATGTAATACCTGATGATTTTAGTATTAGATTCTTATTGTACTGTGTTATAAGTGGATTGGACACCTAGTTTTGTGCATGAGCAATGCGGCTTGTTATTTTTAAAGACTCGCTTTAGCTTGCCAGGGTACAAACTGACCTGCTTATTGTTAAAGTCCTAGACAAACAGATTGTTTAGGTTGAAAATTTGATATTTCTGTCTCATATGTTTGCATTTCATGGTACATTATTGAACTTTTTATTTAATCATCCAATGTAAAAAAATCCGGCTTAAATTACAGACACCTCTTCCATAAGATCACCAGAAGTATATTAGAATTTCATCACAGTTTTACTGCTGTTTTCAAGTTGAGGATCGACGAGGAGTATTTTGGCAATTTGCAAAACCTCTGTGGGCTTGTGATAATTACCCAATAACTGAAGGGGGTATATCCAGTTCCAGTAGGCTCTAACAACCCGTTCATATGTTGAACAACAGGTATATCATAATGCATGGGGTGGACTTTGTGAGGGTGTGGCAACAGCAGGAACTCTGGATGAAGCCATCGAAGTACACGAGGCCTATTTGTTGTCAATTCAGCGGCAGTGTTTTGTGGTTCCAGACAAGCTGGTCGGTACTTTTTGCTCATTTAGTAATTAGTAATTAGTATATATGCTATTATGCTATTACCAACCTGAAAATCTAATGAGTCCGGTTTAAATGCAATGCAGTGGGGACTGATAGCTAGCCGCATAAACAGTATACTTGGTCTGGCCCTCGACTTTTATACCACACAACAGACTTTGAGCAGTGGTGGTACAATTACTGCCATAAAAGTAAGATGCGAGAAGGAAGTGGAGCGAATAGATAAACAGTTCAATGACTGCATGGCGTTTCTTCTCAGGGTATTATTCTTTTCTCTAACAACTATTAATTATTATTACTATCCATGGAGTCTCTCACTTATGGTGGTTGGCAGATCCTATCGGTGAAGCTAAATGTTGGGCAGTTTCCTCATTTGGCAGATTTAGTTACTCGTATTAACTACAACTGTTTCTACATGTCCTCCGATGCTGCTGGAATCTTCGCAGCTACTGCCTGTCGTAATTAATATTTATTATGATCCTCTTTTCATCGGTGGTATGTATAGAAGAAAATATGTAATGTTGGATGTGTATTATGATATGTTTTGGATGTGTATTATACTAAATTTGATCATTTTTTAGTATACACGAATGCCTTTTTTTGGTCATTTATCTCTTTTATATACTAGCGCCATAATGTCCTTAATTTACCCTTTCATTCATATCTTATTATCATGTTATAAATTGTGACTGATTTTGGAAAAATAGTACACTTACCATATAGAATGCATATATCATGAGGTTATGAAGTGCTTAAAGAATTGTATTTTAAAGTTGGCACTTTGTTAATTGTTAGTTCACTTCCATTTGGAATTAGATATACTTAATTAATTATTAACTTGGTAAATTTTACATAAAGTTGTACCCCAATGCAAATACTTTTGCTTCTAATAATTAGTTGCAAAAAACTAAATGTTATTCATTAGTTTTGATTATTTTAATATCTAACATTCGATTTACTTTGTTTTTGTTACATTTGTTTGTTTACGAGTAAAAGATGACTGAGAAAAAAACAAATTTCATAGTTGACTACTTAATTGCAGCTGCCCAACTTAAAGAGAATAATTATCTTTAAGTTTGTTTCTCTTATCTTCTCTTTTTTTTACTGTTTTCAATTTGATCTACATATAATAATATTATTATTTCAAATCTAGTTTGATACTTTACAAAATTATTTTTATACTCTTTTCAAAAGAAACAAGATCCAATCCGAATAAGAGTTTGTATTAAATACAACTATTTTCAACATGATGCTAATTTACCTGGCTTTCAATCTCATATACTTAAAAAATAATGAACTCTCATTGTCATTCAAAATACAATCAGAAATAGAATGCCATATGGTGCATTATTATCTATGACAAACACACAAGTATGAAGATCACAAATGTAAATTCTTGCAACGAATACTGTACAATAGGCGATCGTTTCTAAATTCTAATTATTGGCGTTTGATTTTGAGAAGATGAGAAACAGCTGCAATTACATGATGTCTACTATTTGGAACACCTGTTTTTGCAAGCGCCTTTCCGTATTTATCTAACAGGACAAAGCATGGCACGTACCTAATGTCATAATGGAGGAGCTGCATCAATCAAACATCACACACATACATACATACATATTGGAGTTTCAGTTCAGTTACAAACACTAAAAATATCAACCAACTATTTTGTGTTTATTCAGACATTATAATATCAAGACACATCCCTCATATTTGGGCGTACTTGGAAAACACTAACAAAAAAGACCTCGGCAAGTTCTCGGTTATAGTCCCACAACTTGAATAAGCAAATGGACACTCAACAAGAAATTGATACGGTTTCTATTTTATCTCAAAGTCCTGGTACAGTCTCATACTACACCTATTCCCGAATATGAACAATAATATACAATAGTGATTCAAGACAAAACATACAAATTTTAGTTTTTAAATCAGGATTACTCAAAATCAAAGTTCTGTATGGACATGTACTTTGAATCACTTTTTCATTTTTTAGATCATCAAAAAGGAAAATGCTGACAGCAAGCCAAATCTACAGAAATTGGCTCATTTTCAAGTCCGACGATATAATTACTCATCGTTTCATCATTTCAATCCCTTTATACTCTTTCGTCGTTGATTAAATATTCTAATTATCTAACTAATTATCTTTCTGTTGGACAAACTTTGAACAAAAAGATAGATTTTAGAGATTGGGAAAATTCGAGGGGAGACGAGCTCTTTCCTTAACACGAAATTGCCCCGCTACAGGTGGTACGGGTTGTGCACACGTGTCCCAAGATACAACGAATTCAGTTCTTCAGTAGGATCACTCCAAACGAAAGAACAACATCGAACCTTACTAACTGCTTAAACTATTGAACGAGGAAGAAAGAATAAACATAGGACGTCTCTATGTTTTGGTGCATAGATTACATACCATAGAGGGCCTATATATAGGTACATAATTAAAGACAGAATTCGATTAAATACTGACATAATGTTGTCACTGTAACTGCCGAAACGTTTTATTAAAGCATAAATACCGTGGCGGTTACAAATGAAAACCAAGAGTCAAATTTAACGGGTGCAAAAACGTGATCAACGTTTTTACCGGGACGTCCGTAATTTCAAACGTCAGAAAATAATAAATTTTCCAACAATCCCCCACACGAATGAAATTAATGCAAAGGCATGTTCGAGAGTTCAATAGAAAATTTATTACATCAGATAAGGTAGCTTTCGGCTTTGAACCTTTCTTAGTGAAATGTCATCGGACTCACTAGGCTCCCCAGTGAACATGTTGTCTTGAACTGGTCAGCCGTTCGTGCAAGCCCAGACAATGACACTCACATAATAAATTTTCGACAGTTTTCAGTTCTCACTGTTGGGTCCATTTTGGCCTTGGCACCCCATCTTGGATTCATGTGTTTACTCATACCACAGAGTTGTGGCGACCGCCACCTCACACTTACATAAGTGACTTCCTATTAAGGGTAATCTGCTTTACCCCACTTCATATAGACAGTATAGGAAACATTAAAAGCTTAGCTTGACCTTTGCTACAACTTTACAGAACGCACTTCTTTATCCTAGGCAATGTGTTAGAGTTCGAAAATTCATAAGTGCTCCCCAGAACTTGCACAACTAAGTTTTCCCTTTGAACCATGATCTTGGGATCTCCAGTCAACATGGTAGGGTTCCCGCTGCGTTCGTTCTTTACTTGTAGACTTTAACCCCATTCCTCTAGATAGGCAGTCTATTTGATCTCTAAGCAATCCTTTCGTCAAAGGATCTGCAATATTCTCCTTTGATTTTATCCAATCAATGGAAATATGTCATTAAAGATCAACTGCTTAATGGTTTTGTGTCTACGACGGGTATGTCTAGACTTACCATTATTATAAACCACTTTGCACCATACTAATTATCGACTGAAAGTCGTAGTTAATTTAGATAGGTAGGGGCTGTGGTTTTCCCAATAGAAAATAACTTCTAACAAATTTCACAGTCTAGCTTATTCACAAACTTTGTCAAAAGTTATGAATTCTGATTCAATATTGAATCGAGCTATGCAAATTTGCTTAGAGATATTTCTATGACAACACTCTTCCACTGGTAGTAGAAATATACCCACTCGGGAACTTGAGTAATTGTGTAAAATACTCAATTAGCGTCGTTTTATCCTTCGATTACAGGTGAATATCTTGAGTAGAGTAATCCATCGTTCTTAGTATACTGTTAAGTATCTACGACCTTTAGTTAAAGCTTTCCAAATGCTTTCAACTTACAACTCCACTCAATAGCTCATAGAATAAACTAGGTCAATATGGGTTCAGTTCATGATGTAAATCAAACTCCCAGTGACCTTAGCACATTCTACAACAATACGAGGTTGCCATTATCTTGGTGCTTGTTTAAGTCCGTATAACGACTTTACAAGTTTACACACCTTCATCCCCGGTTTAGGAGCAATATAACCATAAGGTTATTCCATTTCTTTATCTAATTCTCATATTTAAGATGCAGACTTAACATCCATTTTATGAATTCTCAAGGTTATGCAATTAGGCGATACCAACGAGCATTCTTATGGAATTAATCTCATTACTCGAGAATAAGCATAAAGAAATTAAGACCCTCCGTCTCTCGGTATTCTTTTGACTACCAAACGGTCTTATACTTATCAATAGTTCATCAGTCTTACACTTTCTTTTCAGAATCCATTTACAGCCTAAAGACTCATTTCCCTAAGGAAAATCCCAGGCATAGTTGTGTATTATAGACTCGATCCCACTATTGATAACTTATTTCCAGTTGGACAAAGCTTCCTTAATCGTTCTCGGTTCATTTTCTAGTGTATAGAATAGAAAGTCAGACCAGACGATTTAGGAATGTTTGTCGTTTACGTTATAGTTCTTCATCCTCGGATTAGAACTTCTCGCAGACGTATTGTTCTTTTAAGAGGACATTGTTCTTTTCTTTACTCGGAAAGATATCCTCAAAAAACGAAACAATTCTAAATTCCATGATAATCATATCTTGAATCACCAAGATTTTTGACTTATTTGCCAAAAAATGATAGGCGCTACTATTACGTGCATAATCAATAATTATGCCGTCAATAGTTTTATGCCCCAACTTCGCTTGTTTGGGTTCCAGTATTTTGACCTTCGTCAAATACCCCCACATCATGTACTTATATGAAGCATTTAAGCCTTTCCATAACTAGTACAAACTCGCAATCCCACTGTCACGTGGGTATAACAACTGGAGAGGTTTACCTCCCCCCACATTTCTAAGTCAGCCCAGCTAAATCAATTATCGCATTTGTCATTTGCGATTTTCGGGTTAACTACTCTGTCTGACCATGATACATAAGGAGCCAATGTTTGATTTTTGATGCCTCAACTTGTGCAAAACTAATCAAACAATGCTTCGTATTCTCCATGTTAGTCACTACGGATAACACTTATCAATATTTCCATAATTCATCAAACCTCATTCTTTCACGACATCTTGGTTTATAAATTATCTAAATTCAACCCATCACCATCGTCAAAAATTAGGGTGAAACTTATTTCGACCAAATGCATCTAATGCATTACCCCCACATTTGACAGTTATAAATAAACTTTAATTTATTTCCCGGTCGAATCCAATTTGATTCTAGCGAAATTAAATCCAATTTTATTTACACGGGTTCTTTTAATTATTTGATTAAATCCAATTTAACCAAATCCATAGTTAAAACCAATTTAACTTGAAATCAAAATCCTTGATTTTGATGTGAAATTAAACCCAGTTTAATTTCCATGAGAAAATCGACGAGAAATTAATACAACATAATTTCCATGTTAATCCGATGAATTTTGATAATCTCGTAAAATATTGATTAAATCTTATTTAATCAATTACTTCAATTAAGTCCAACTTAATTTTTTTCATACGACGATTAAACCCAATTTAATCGGTTAAGTCCGACCAAGATTAAATCATATTTAATCATATTGAAATCCAATTTGATTTCACAGACTTAATTAACCTCAAAGTTAAAATCCAATTTAACTCTTATTCAACTTCAAAAATTGAATCCAATTTGATTCTCATGTTTAAGATTAAAACTCACTTTAATCTTGAAAACTCAAATATAATGATTAAGTCTAATGTATCCAAAATTGAAATCAAACAAATTTAATTTCATGATATTGCAACTCAATCAAATAATAAAATTAAGTCTTAAACTTAATTTTTCAATTTATTTACCAACATCACTAATTTATAGTTTTGTTGCATAAACTAAATTTAATTTAATTAAATAATTAAATCACTTCACTGCACAAATAAATACGCAACATCAATTTAAAATTATGTTGGTACTTGGGTCTAACCCAATTAAATTTTGGAAGAAGTCCAACTAGACTAAGCCAAGCCTTAGCCATTTTGTTTTAATTTACTTTGAGCCCGACCCAATTTAATTAAAACTCATGTGGTGAGACAAGTTCATCCACTCTCAATCAAATGATCAAGTATTGAACCAAATTCAATACCTCATTTAATTAAAATATATGTATTGGACCTTGTCCAGTCATATTATTTTCTATTTTTAATATGTACTAGACCTAGCCCAGCGGTATTGTTATGTGCGTTAGGCCAAGCCCGTCATATTATTTAAAAACATGCAATGAGTCTAACCCATTCATTTAGCATGTAATGAGCCCAGCTCAAAGCTAATTTTTTTCTATACGCGTTGGGCCTTGCACCATCCATATTTAAATATGAGATGAGTCTTGCTATATTATATTATATATTGGGCCCGGCCCATCTTTCAATAGTTGTTTTCTAGTAGGCCGAGCCCACAACAACATTTATAAGGCATTGGGCATACCCCAAACTAATGAAGAAGCCCCGTGTCATTGCCCTACAAGCAACATCACCTTCAACCTTGCTTCATTGTTGACAACAGCACAAATAGCAATTTCAGGCCAGTTACGAGCATCATTCGGAGATCTGCCATCACCGCCACTTAAATGGCTTGGCTCCAGATCTACCGATTGCTAATTCGATGGTGTTACGAGCGCCGACGGTAGCGCCTTACAAGCAATTTTCACCGTGCTCGATAGCGACCAAATCACCGTCGATTTACAGCTATTAAAACACCAATCTTTTCCCGGTGATAGCTGTGAGATCTGGGCATATTTTCTCCTTTACCGGTGAATTCACGACTCACATCTCCGTCATCGCCGCTGGCGTCTTCAAACTCGAAGCCCGCAACACAGCGCATGATCCAACTTGAAGGTCTGCGCATCTGAAATTTTTCAGATTTCTTCTGATGTAAAATATTAACTTAAAATTTTATAATTTTGAAGTCAACCTTTGACATCAATAACCACATTTCTAATGGCATTGTCAAACCATACAGATTCCTAAAAACCAAAACAGCAGTCACCGATGTTCACACCTCCCGGGCCCGGCGACTAATGAAATTGGAAAATAGAGTTCGAAACCCATTTTTTCCCCCTTTTTTCTTGGCTATTTTCCAACGGTTTCGCGACGTAAAGCATCACAATCTAAACTTTTCAGATTTACCACATACTTTGCTCCGCCCGAACCGTTTTCAATCGGCGATTTCCCATCCCTCTCACAACCAGATCTGGAAAAAATACCAATTTGCAATTTTTTCAGTCTGATTTTGATCTTGATGTAGGGCGTATTTAGGTGACGCCCGGCGTCCCTTTTTCCAGTGAAAACAGCATAGTGCTTTTCACGGCAGTGTTATTGATGTTGAGCTTCAATATTCACTCTGCTCAGTTTTGCTTTCCAAATTGTAATGTTCATGGTTCTTCACCAAACATTCACAATGGAATTTCAAAACATCAGGTCAAACCCGATTTTAAATCAAAATCCCGTATTTCGATTCAATTAAATTAGCAGATTTACAAACCTCTTGAATTTTCGATTTTATCGAAATTCTCAATTTACAACCTCAAATTTTAATTTGATTCCAACCAAATCAATCTAACTCACAATTTTTAGATTTATAAATATCTTGAACTTTCGATATGATCGAAATTCTCAATTCTTAAATCAAAATTTTCCTTGCCGGATTGCAACTGATCCAAAACAATTCTCATGTTTTGCTTTAGCACCTATTGTTGACTGCAATTACCAACAATTCGTGCTCCAAAAAACTGCTCCACTTCAAAATCCATTCGAGGTTGTGGATTTGCATGTGATTCATTTGAAAATCACAAAAAAAAATTGCTCCCTTCCAAATTTGATTCCAAAACAAATCATACATTAATTTACAGTTAGCCTTAAACCAACGTAAATTCGTAAACTAAAAGAACAATAAAACTTATCTTTTTCAGCAACGAAGTTGAACAACGAGAAAAATTTCGTGTTAAGTTTGTTGGACAAACTTCGAACAAAAAGATAGATTTTAGAGATTGGGAAAATTTGAGGGGAGACGAGCTCTTTCCTTAATACGAAATTGTCCCGCTACAGGTGGTACGGGTTGTGCACACGTGTCCTAAGATACAATGAATTCAGTTCTTCAGTAGGACCACTCCAAACGAAAGAACAACATTGAACCTTACTAACTGCTCAAACTCTCGAACGAGGAAGAAAGAATGAACATAGGACGTCTCGTACATCGATTACATACAGTAGGGGGGCCTATATATAGGTACAGAATTAAAGACAGAATTGAATACGATTAATTACTGACATAATGTTGTCACTGTAACTGCCAAAGCGTTTTATTAAAGCATAAATACCGTGACGGTTACAAATGAAAACCAAGAGTCAAATTTAACGGGTGCAAAAACGTGATCAGCGTTTTTACCGGAATAATTCTATTCTGTCTGTAATTTCAACGTCAGAAAATAATAAATTTTCCAACACTTTCTTACTAGAAATATTAGTCTAATATTTTCTTCCCCTCGACATTTTTCAATAAAAGAATTTACTTTATATCAGATATATACAACTTTCAAGCATTTCTCAGAATCACATCCAATCAAACAAAAACAAAAACCAGAAATCAACATTTTCACACAAATATTATAATACACATTCTCCGATAAGAACTCAAAATTCATTTTCGAAAACAAAACCATACACAAGTACTGAACAATTTAAATTACCTCAGGCAACCACTTATCATTTTCAGCATCAGCCATGACAATGTTGAGCCAATCGGAATTCCTATTCTCAACTTCCATCACAAAACCGAGCAACGAATTGCAAAGCCTACACTTTGGTGAGTAAAACTCAACAACAGTAGCATCTTTCCTAGTTGCTAATGCGGCAGCAAATGCTCTCAGCTCAGCCTCCCCTTGCTCTTCTGGGCTCAAAATCTTACGATTTTGGCTAAATTAAAAAGGGTTATTGTGGGATTCTTGAGATACTGCAGAATTAACGAGATTGAAGGCTATTTTGCTGAGATTCTTGAATGATTTGAAAATCCATGGGGTGTCAAAGGTACAGGTACTTTTGGGATTGTTCGAGTGTTGATTATGATTATCCCATGGCCATTTTAAGCAGAAAAGAGGGTGTTTTGGAGCTGAATTCATTCTGTTTTGGGGGTTTTAGATTCTTCGAGTGGAGTTGATTTTTTTTAGGCTTGGGGAAGTGGGAACTGGGAGGTAATTGTTAATTTTTTTTTCTTATATATATAGAAAACACATGTGACTGGACATGCCCAACCGGTTTCGAAACCGCAGAACTGGATCGGTTGGAACCGGTGGTCAAACGGTTTCGGAATCGTTGACCACGGTTCCGGTTCCAGAACCGGACCCAGAACCGGTTGGATGCGAATCGGTTACGGTTCCTCAAGTTGAGGAACCGTAACCGGCGGTTCTAACCGGCCCGCCGGTGTGGAACCGCCGGTTCCAACAGCTAGGAACCGGCGGTTCCACGGTTTTTTTCAATTTTTTTTTAATTTTCAATTTCGATGGTTGAGATCAAGTGTCCGTTAAATAACGGCTATATTTTCAAATTTTATGTTATTGTTATGTAATACAAAAATTGTAAATAGGATTATGGAAATTAGAATGTGATTGAATTTTAAACTTTGCATTGTTTAAATTTGTTATTAATATAAAAATTGTTTGTCTTTATTTTATCCGATTTTATTCGTTAAACATTGTCCAAAAAAATTTCAAAAAAAATAAACAAAGTTTCGGATTTCGCAACCGCCCGGAACCGTGGAACCGACGGTTCCGGAACTGGAACCATGCCCAACCGGTTCGAATACGGTTTCGGGGTTCCCGGAACCGGGAACCGGCAGTTTCGGAACCGGACCCGGAACTGGGAACCAGTTGAGCATGTCTACTTGTGACTAAAATAAAAGCCAAAAAGTATAAATATTCTGTGTTATTTTAAATTTTACTTAAAATCTCCCTTTTTGGGTAGAAAATGAGCATATTTTTTATATTTGTTAATATATTAATTTGATATTTATATCTTTTATCGATATTTTTAAAAGTAGAAAATATTATATTATCAAAAAATACACTTTTTTTCTGTTTTCTTTAACATAAAATGAATACCACAAAAAAGAAATTGATGATGGTAAAAGAGACGTTAATTAGTCTATTTTCTATTAGAAGAATTTTAACAGTTTCAAAATAATGTATTTGTGTTTTTTTGGAGAAGCCTTTAAGGCTTTGTTTATTTATGTTTTTAAGATAAAATTAATTTTATCTAAAATTATGTATTATGGAAATTCATTGAAAAATAATAATTGTTTGTTTACGTTTTCAAATATAGGCTGAAAGTTGTAAAATCTGTTAAATCAATAATGATAGGTTGATGAATGATGTATAGAATGAATTCCATGAATAAAAAAATATTAAGATAAAAAAATTGTTAATTAGGAATGATAAAGTAAAAATGATTGATTTGATTGGTAAATGTATGAAATGATGTATATATGATTCATAATTAGTTATATAAAAGATTGGAAAGTAGAATTCAAAAAAAGAAAGAATTTAGATGACAATTGGTCCGTTAAATTTATTTTAAATTTTGTGATTAAAAAGTTGAAAATGAGTTTTGAAAACGTAAAAAAATAAGGCCTTATTAATTTGAAGTTAGTAATGTGGCATATGGTATTAATTAATCAATTTCAATAAATTAGGGCTGGAGCTTTTAAGCAACAAGCCAACTTGAAGTGAAAAATTCTATAATGGACCGGGACCTTTGGTCCCGGTCTATTTTTAAACACAAGTTTTGGGGGTTGAGGGTGGCTTTCCCACATGAAATACCCTGTGAAAATCACCCACCACCCTCCATATGTATGGTAGGCATGAGCCAGGACCAAGGTCTGGGTCCGTGAAAGAATTGCCCAACTTGAACTACCCAATTTATTATTTGAAATCTTGGGCCCAAGAGCTCAAGGACCAACATTTAATTTATCCAAAAAAAAAAAATTTATTCCTAAATCCTAATAAAATTAACCATAAACGCAAAAGAATAAAATTATCAATTGAGTTTTTGTTAAATATTAAACTCAAATTTTTATTTACCAAAATAAAATTATAGGGGCGACCTCAAGCAGTTTTAGGCTCTTGGGGTTATTTTGTGATTTTAGCCATTAGAAAATGAATCAAGCTAAATAATTTGTAATTATATGATCATTTTTTAAAATTCCACTAAAATCTTACTTGGAATCTGATTTTTTTTGGCAAGTACTTAGATTTTGATTCTTAATAAAAGAAATCTATGAAATTTTGTCTTAATATGTACAGTCAAGGCCTTTTTAATAAGACCGAAACTATTCTAAAATTGGAGTGAATTATAATATAAAAACATTAAATGATATAATTGCATCAAATTATGCAAAATGGTGTTTTGGGTCGAAGATGGTGTTAAAGGGCCATTAGTGAAAATTGATTAATTAATTTTTGCTCTTACACCATTTCCTAAAATCAATTAATTTTCCGCAATTTGAGATTATGTGTTACCATTTTTTAGTTTTTCAACGACAATTTAATGGTATAGATTAAATTCATTTTAAAGTGAAATGTTTAGTTCCATTTTGACACCAATAAATAAAATATTAGAATTATTTTTGCGATAATGTTGAGCGAGAAAAAGTATATTCTGCCCACGACTTAACAAAAAAAAACTCATCGATGTTAAATAATACATTGTTTGCATTACTTACCTACCAAATAGTACAAATAAGATTTTCTATTGCAACTTAGAATTTTGTAATAAACTATCATATTTCACTATATATACTACACATTAAAATTTTAGCTCTCCAACCCATGATGTGAATATTTGTGGAAATTAAAGTCTTTCTAGCATGCACTATGCTGAGACACTCTCAGTATTCATAATTTTTTTTTCCTTAAATTGGCTAAATTTCGGGAATTGTAAAGCTTTGTTTGTTTATGTTTTTGGATGAAAATTTGAAATTTTATAGGGAAGTGTGTACTATGAAAATTTATGTGAAAATAATAGATGTTTGTTTATGTTTTTAAAATTAGGTTGAAAGTTGTGAAATATGTCAAATCAATAGTGATAGGTTCATGGATGATGTATAAAATAATTGTTTTAATTGTATATATAATGATTATGTGAATAAAAAATAGAGAAATATAGATTAAAAAATTATAAAGTATGAAAGATTTAGTGAAATAGTGATTGATTTGATTGATAAATGTGTGAAAAGCAATGTTTTGAAACCCAGCCCGTTCAATGAACCGGAAAAGTGACCGGATCACAGGTTATTGGTTCAACCGTCGGGTCAACCCCGGCTGAACCGTTAATATCATAACTATGCAATAAATAATATATATTATATTAAAAATACAATAAATTAGTAATAAGTATTGCGATTTGTGCTTGCAATAAATTATGATATATATATTAATATATATCATAATTTGTGCTCGCAATCCAACTTCCACTTGGTCTTTGTACTGGTCACCACTTTATACTCTCAATGTGTATGTTATGTGGTAATCTTTTATAGCTTGTTGCAAGCTTTTCTTATTTTTGAATAACATACCCACACTAAGTTTGCATATCCTATAATCATAAGTCATTTATCTTGTTGCTACTCCACCTGATCCACCGATTCTTCTTCATCTTCAGAATCGTTTGTGGAATAAAACGGGAGAACTCAATGTAATCATTCTTCTCCAATTGTGGCAGGAACACCGTCCTCAATTTCCACATCAAGTTCCTCATCAAAATGCCCATCAATTTCCTCATCAAGTTCCTCATTATCATCGATTGGTATATAATTGATTTCATCATCTGAAGATGGGTAGTAGTGTGTACCTGATAATGGTACATTTACATTATCTACATCCAAGAGGTCAAAATGAGGTTGTGCGGAACTACTTGTCCCACCGTGCTGAGAAAAATGACCATTGTAGTTCGATTGATTGAACTGTTGAAAACCCATGACAATCGTGTGCAGAAGGGCCTGCATGAACAAAAGTAAACATTCAAAAGTAGTACGATTTATAGACATGTATATATAAAAATGATAATCAATAGGCTAAAAGAAATATCAGCATGTACTTTAGGAATAGGAACATGACGAATGAGTAGGCAAATCTTCGTTACGTATAATTCAAACACCATGATATGGATGATTTGATGTTGAGCATATTTGTGTAGAAGGGCCTATGTGCATAAAGATAAACATTCAAAAGAAATATGATTCAAATTAAGCACGATATATATATATATATATATATATATATATATATATATATATATATAAGAATGACAATGATAAAAGAAATACTTGCATTCACATCAGGAAAATCAGGTAAGAATGATTGTGAATCAAATGTTGGGAACTGAATTTGAGTTGACGTCAATGGCAGCAAATAAGGACATGAGATTGACTTATTTGTTTCTCAATGTAAAGCTCAAATGTAGCAAACTCATTCTCATGGTCCAAAAAATAACCCAAATCATCATCGTCATTAATCTCGACTAACCCGACTATCACACTCCTTGCACTCTGTGAATAGAATTTGATATATAGTGTGATCGAGAATTGATTCGAGCAACTTTTCGTCCTACGGTATAATTTTGTAACTAAATCAACAAATTTGGTCGACCTAGAGATTTTAAACATAGTGGTAGGACGTACACTACTATAATAATTATCTATATTTTGAAGATTATTATTTGTTTAAAATCTTATTTTTCTTTTTCCGATTTTGCCCATCAAGAAATCAACTGAAATATGGTCGGGGTGCAAAGTGCCAAACTTATTGCATTTTCAGGGTGAAGACTGCAATTTTTGTAATTATAGGGTGGAAACTGCCTAATTAACCTATTCTCGGGGTGCAATGTGCAAATTACCCAAACTCGGCATGATCGAGCCAAACTGCATAAGATGTCCACATCTTTCCACCATATGCTAGACGAGCAAAAGTATTTATATCATTGATTAGGGCAACAACACAAAGAGATTATCAAAATAAAAGTAGGCAAAAGGGTATTTGTATAAATCTAATCTATTTTAAGTGAGTTAGGAGGGGGGAATTGTTGGGTATGTTTGGTTTTGTTTTGGTTGGTTATTTTGGTGAGAATTATTGGTGAGAAATTTTTGGGGACACGTGCATTATTGGTGAGATAGTGTTTGGTTTAATTGGAGAATTGATTTTTGATTGGTTTTTTTGGTGAAATAGTGTTTGTTTTTGTTTTGAGATGAAACATAAGTTAGTGTAGCAGTCAAATCATGACAGTTTTTGTCTGTCAGTGATTAAATAATAATTGAAATTTATATTATAATATTAAGATTGTAATAATTATATTATAAATGGATATTTATATATATATATATATATATATATATATTATAATTTAAAATAAATAAATTATTAAATATTTACATAAATAACTTAAGTTAAAATATACTATTAAATATAAATAATTTAAGTCAAAATATATTATTAAATAATACATAATTATTTAAAAAGAACAAACTTAAATGAATGAAACATCAAATAAATATGATATATATATATAATATCAATATATATCATAATATATATATAATATCCAAATACAAAATCATAATATAATATTGAGATATGAAATCATAATATATAATGTTATAATATTAAATCATAATTAATGAAATAACAAAATTTTGTAATGTCTAATCGACATATATTAGGAGTGAAATTGTTAAGCCCACGTGTAACAAAAGTACCAATTTCATATATATATATATATTTATGATTTAAATTGAGGGAAAGGAGAGAGAACAAAGTAAGAGAGAGAAAGAGAGAAAAAGTAAAGGGACAGATTTGACAACAAGAGATAAAGTAAGACTTTTAGCCAAAAAATGACCAAAATTTATTTTGGTCAGATATTTGTAAATTTTTGGTCCGAAAATGTGCAAGCCAAACATGATTTCATCAAAAATTTGGGCCAAGATGGCCCTCAAAACGAAACCAAACATTGCCGTTGTTTTTCATTGTTAAGGGAGTGTTTTGATACAAAGTCAATAATTCAGGGGGCAAAATGTATTTAACCCATTTATTCTTTAGTTGGGGGGATATCAATATATTATACAGTAAATTCTTAATAAATTCTTATTTGGTTGAAATTAGAAAACAAAATTTCGAAATAAAATTTACCTCCTTTTTGTAAAGTTTTAAACAAATCTAAAGAAGAGTATTCGATACTACATTTTGAGCAATTACGAAGGGTATTCAGTTTGATCCCTGAAAATTCAGTTTCATTTTGAATCAGGCACACATTTGAAAGTGTTTGATTAATTGCTCGCACCAATTTCTTTTTGCTTATTTCCTGATATTTTTCGTGCGAATTTTCAATTGATTTGATTTGGGAAAGATGGAAGTTTTAGAAAATTTTATCAATAAAATCCATAGTTCCTTCACCGGTGGAAGCTTACATTTTGCAGCTCCAGTTTCATCGTTGAGAACAAATGAACTCGACCTAGTACGTGTACATTTGATCAGTTTGCGATTATTTTTTTCTTTTCAATTGCGTGGCTTTGATGATGTTTTTGTTTGTTCTGTTGTTTAAGGTGCCAGGGCTGTTGCAAATGCTCCAAGGTTTGTCAAGTTCCTTATTCCGTTGGGACGATGAGGAACAGTGTTTTCACTTCAAAAGAGGGATCAACGTGACTCATCTTTCGCACACAAGTTTGTATCGTGTTCTTGATCAATTTTAGTATGCTGCAACATGCTTGAAATTGGTTGATTTGGTGGTGAACAAAATCGAGAAATCCAAGACCTTGCCTCCACCTACGTTAAGAGAATTTGCTTGGTCTGTTTATACATTGATTAAAGTATGTTATTGACATTGTATAAGCATTTCTGTATTATATATCACCTCTACTTTCCATTTCCAAGTATTTGCTTTACTTTGTTGTAATCTGTCTTTATGATAGAGGATGCGAGATGTTGCTTTGAAAGAAGAGGTGAGAATATGTAGCTCAGATGGTAGAACCACTCCAACTATCTTGGGGTTGTCGAATTCTTTATCAAGGTTCGCTTGCTTATTATTGGAGTCTCAGGATGCAATTCTTAATGCACATTTTATTGTCTATAAAAAAGAAAACATTGTATTAACTATCTGATGTGACACTCATACTAGATTTCTATCTAGCTTTTTTTCACGTCTGGGGAATTAATAAATTGGTGCATGATGCTGCGTTTTGTCTTACTTATTAATTAGCATCACTGTTTATTCATATCTCCACATTTATTCTAGGTTGCATCAACAAGCTTTCTGAAGCTTGCGTAAGAGTTTGGTTACATGCTCTTTACCATGGTTCCTAATAAATTTTTTATATAGTCTTTGCTCTGGAGCTGAATATTTGTTTCAAAGTCGTGCATGGAGTCATTCCACAATTATTTTCAGAACGTGATCCATATTTCATGGCTGCTGATATTGCTATTCAAATTCTGAACCATGGTTTATCAGTGTTACATGATTCAACATGTATATTTTTTGGATGACGAAAGAAACCTGCAGCCGCTTTCCGTGTTGTATTTTGTATTTGATGACATATTCTTTGTAGTGTAAATTAGAAAAGGGTTGTACATATTAAAATCCATATACATTTTAAGATTCTTACTCTGTCGATTATTTGTAGCAATTTCTTGAATTTAGTAGTTGTAGCACAAGAGTAATATGTAGTGACACAATTTTCACTTCAATTTGCTTGAATGTATCGATTGAAATCGGCCCTACTTCGTAATTTGTTACTAATTAAAACATAAAGAAATTTTTTCGCCTAAACTCAGGCTAATTGAGCCAATTGTGTAAGATGTCCACATTCATTCCACCATACGTTAGACGAGCAAAAATATTTAAGTCATTGATTAGTGCAACAAGAAAGAGATTGTCAAAATAAAAGTTGGTAAAAGGGTATTTATATAAATCTAATCTATTTTAAATGAGTTAGGAGGGGGAAATTGTTGTTTTTCATTGTTAAGTGAGTGTTTTTGTTACAGAGTAAATAATTTAGGGGGCAAAATGTATTTTACCCATTTATTCTTTTGTTGGGGGATATTATACAGAATTCTTATTTGGTTGAATTTAGAAAAGAAAATTTCGAAATAAAATTGAGAAAAAAGGACAAATATTATTTTGTCTATTTTGAAGATTATTATTTATTTGAAATCTTATTTTTCTTTTTCCGATTTTGCCCATCAAGAAATCAACTGAAATATGGTCGGGTTGCAAAGTGCCAAACTTATTGCATTTTCAGGGTGTAGACCGCAATTTTTGTAATTTTAGGGTGGAAACTGCCTAATTAACCTATTCTCGAGGTGCAATGTGCAAATTAGCCAAACTCGGCATGATCGGGCCAAACTGCATAAGATGTCCACATCTTTCCACCATATGCTAGACGAGCAAAAGTATTTATATCATTGATTAGGGCAACAACACAAAGAGATTATCAAAATAAAAGTAGGCAAAAGGATATTTGTATAAATCTAATCTATTTTAAGTGAGTTAGGAGGGGGGAATTGTTGTTTTTCATTGTTAAGGGAGTGTTTTGATACAAAGTCAATAATTCAGGGGGCAAAATGTATTTAACCCATTTATTCTTTAGTTGGGGGGATATTAATATATTATACAGTAAATTCTTAATAAATTCTTATTTGGTTGAACTTAGAAAACAAAATTTCGAAATAAAATTTACCTCCTTTTTGTAAAGTTTTAAACAAATCTAAAGTAGGGTATTCGATACTACATTTTGAGCAGTTAAGAAGGGTATTCAGTTTGATCCCTGAAAATTCAGTTTCATTTTGAATCAGGCACACATTTGGAAGTGTTTGATAAATTGCTCGCACCAATTTCTTTTTGCTTATTTCCTGATATTTTTCGTGCAAATTTTCAATTGATTTGATTTGTGAAAGATGGAAGTTTCAGAAAATTTTATCAATAAAATCCATAGTTCCTTCATCGGTGGAAGCTTACATTTTGCAGCTCCGGTTTCATCTTTGAGGACAAATGAACTCGACCTGGTACGTGTACATTCAGTTTGCGATTGTTTTTTTCTTTTCAATTGCGTGGCTTTGATGATGTTTTTGTTTGTTCTGTTGTTTAAGGTGCCAGGGCTGTTGCAAATGCTCCAAGGTTTGTCAAGTTCCTTATTCCGTTGGGACGACGAGGAACGGTATTTACACTTCAAAAGAGGGATCTACTTGACTCATCTTTCGCACACAAGTTTGTATCATGTTCTTGATCAATTTTCATATGATGCAACATGCTTGAAATTGGTTGATTTGGTGGTAAACAAAATCGAGAAATCCAAGACCATGCCTCCACCTACGTTAAGAGCATTTGCTTGCTCTGTTTGTACGTGGATTAAAGTATGTTGTTATTGACATTGTATAAGCATTTCTGTATTATATATGACCTCTACTTTCCATTTCCAAGTATTTGCTTTATTTTGTTATAATCTGTCTTTGTGACAGAGGATGCGAGATGTTGCTTTGAAAGAAGAGGTGAGAATATGTAGCTCAGATGGTAGAACCACTCCAACTATATTGGGGTTGTCAAATTCTTTATCAAAGTTCGCTTGCTTATTATTGGAGTCGCAGTAGGGATGGCAACGGGGCGGGTCGGGGCCGGGTAATGCTGGACCCGAGACCCGCCCCGGTCAGAATTTTTAGGACCCGGACCCGCCCCGGACCCGGTAATACCCGGACCCGCCCCGGACCCGGCGGGTACCCGACGAGTCCGGGTCCTACCCGATGGACCCGGTCAAAATTTGATTTTTTTTTATTTTTTTATCAAAAATATATTTAAAACTAATATAAATAATACAAAATCAATATAAACTAAAATACATCAAAAATGAAAATATTCAACACACTTAAGTCATTCATAAATCATAATAAGACAAATCAAAATAGGTAAAATAATTTAAGTTTTCTCCAAAATTCAAATTTGAAAACAAATTAAATACCAAATAAACATCAATTAAATATTCTTATTATTGTTTAATCTAAAATTATATACTATTATATTAATTTTTATTTGATTTTATAATTTTATTATATTATAATAATAAAAAAAATATAAAATATATAAATTTTAAGTTAACGGGGCGAGTCCGGGTCCGGGTCCGGGACGGGTATATGTTGGACCCGGACCCGGACCCGGACCCGGACCCGGCCGGGTCTTGATTTTTGATACCCGGCCCCGGACCCGATCCCATTTTTTTGGACCCGGACCCGGCCCCATCGGGACGGGTCCGGGCCGGGTATTTGAATTACCCGGCCCCATTGCCATCCCGAAGTCGCAGTATGCAATTCTTAATGCACATTTTATTGTCTATAGTAAAAAGAAAACATTGTATCAACTATCTGATGTGACACTCATACTAGATTTCTATGTAGCTTTTTTTCACGTCTGAGGAATTAATAAATTGGTGCATGATGCTGCGTTTTGTCTTACTTATTAATTATCATCACTGTTTATTCATATCTCCACATTTATTCTAGGTTGTATCAACAAGCTTTCTGAAGCTTGCGTAAAAGTTTGGTTACATGCTCTTTACCATGGTTCCTAATAAATTTTTTATATAGTCTTTGCTCTAGAGTTGAATATTTGTTTCAAAGTAGTGCATGGAGCCATTACACAATTCTTTTCAGAACGTGATCCATATGTCCTGGCTGCTGATATTGCTATTCAAATTCTGAACCATGGTTTATCAGTGTTACATGATTCAACATGTATATTTTTTTGGATGACGAGAGAAACCCGCAGCCGCTTCCCGTGTTGTATTTTGTAATTGATTGCATATTCTTTGTAGTGTAAATTAGAAAAGGGTTGTACATATTAAAATCCATATACATTTTAAGATTCTTACTCTGTCGATTATTTGTAGCAATTTCTTAAATTTAGTATTTGTAACACAAGAGTAATATGTAGTGACACAATTTTCACTTCAATTTGCTTGAATGTATCGATTGAAATCGGACCTACTTCGTAATTTGTTACTAATTAAAACATAAAGAAATGTTTTCGCCTAAACTCGGGCTAATTGAGCCAACTGCGTAAGATGTCCACATTCATTCCACCATACATTAGACTAGCAAAAATATTTAAGTCATTGATTAGGGCAACAAGAAAGAGATTACCAAAATAAAAGTAGGTAAAAGGGTATTTATATAAATCTAATCTATTTTAAATGAGTTAGGAGCGGGAAATTGTTGTTTTTCATTTTTAAGGGAGTGTTTTTGTTATGGAGTAAATAATTCAGGGGGAAAAATGTATTTTACCCATTTATTCTTTTGTTGGGGAGATATTATACATAATTCTTATTTGGTTGAATTTAAAAAAGAAAATTTCGAAATTAAATTTACCTCCTTTTTGTAAAGTTTTAAACAATTCTAAAGAAGGGTATTCGATACTACATTTTGTGCAATTAAGAAGGGAAAGCAAAAAATATTTCTACTGCTGGGTATTCAGTTTGATCCCTGAAAATTCAGTTTTATTTTGAATCAGGCACACATTTGAAAATTGAAAGTGTTCGATTAATTGCTCGAACCAATTTCATTTTGATAATTTCCTGATTTTTTACGTGGGAGTTGATTTGATTTGGGAAAGATGGAAGTTTCAGAAAATTTATCAATAAAATTCATTGTTCCTTCACCGGTGGAGGCTTACATTTTGCAGCTCCGATTTCATATTTGAGGACAAATGAACTCGACCTGGTAGGTATACATTTGATCAAAATTTACCTTTTTTTCAATTGCGTGGTTTTGATGAGCGTTTTGTTTGTTCTGTTATTTAAGGTGTGAGGAGTGTTGCAAATGCTCCAAGGTTTGTCAAGTTCCTTATTCCGTTGGGACAACGAGGAACGGTGTTTTCAATTCAAAAGAGGGATCTACGTGACTCATCTTTCGCACACAAGTTTGTATCGTGTTCTTGATCAATTTTTGTATGTTGCAACATGCTTGAAATTGATTGATTTGGTGGTGAACAAAATCGAGAAATCCAAGACCTTGCCTCCACCTACTTTAAGAGCATTTGCTTGCTCTGTTTGTACATGGATTAGAGTATGTTGTTAGTGACATTGTATAAGCATTTCTGTGTTATATATGACCTCTACTTTCCATTTCCAACTCATTTGCTTTACTTTGTGACAGAGGATGCGAGATGTTGCTTGAAAGAAGAGGTGAGAATATGTAGCTCAGATGGTAGAACCACTCCAACTATCTTGGGTTTGTCGAATTCTTTATCAAGGTTTGCTTGCAAATTATTGGGGTCTCAGGATACAATTCTTAATGCACATTTTATTGTCTATAGTAAAAGAAAACATTGTATCAACTATAAGATGTGATACACATACTGGATTTCTATCTAGCTTTTTTTTTCATGTATGAGGAATTAATAACTTGGTGCATGATGCTGCATTTCTTGTTACTTATTAATTAGCATCACTGTTTATTATCTTCGACCTTTATTCTAAGTTGCATCAACATGCTTTCTGAAGCTTGTGTAAGAGTTTGGGTACATGTTCTTTACCATGGTTTCTAATATTTTTTTTATATAGTCTTTGCTCTGGAGCTGAATATTTGTTTCAAGTAGTGCATGAAACCATTCCGCAATTCTTTTCAGAACGTGATCCATATGTCCCAGCTGCTGATATCGCTATTCAAATTTTGAACCATCTTTATGTGAAGCTCAACGAAGTTTTTCTCGTGCAAGGAGGAGAGGTTGTTTCAAAAATGTTATTTTCTTAGATATCATTCTCATTCGATTCACGCCTGTAAACTTGATATACAATTGGAATGATATGCCGATTTCAGGAGGATGCATATCGGATGCTGCTTTATATACTTGTGGGAAGTTTGTTGCCATATGTTGAGAGTCTTGATCTTGGCTTCACTGAACTCTTGATGATCCTTTTGAAGAGGTACTTCCTGTCCTCCCAAGTACCGTATACAAGTTCATTGGCACGATGCAACTATACCAAGCTTTGTCATACTTGATGTCGCATTTTATTTTCGTTTTACAAGCACCTGAATTTAACCAATTTCAAATGCTGGATTTCTCTCTAAATATGGTATGAGTTCGTTGGTGATCGAATTCATGTCCAGGTTAGGATGCTTGTTTCTCACATCGTCAAACTGACATGTGTGTTGTGCATATAACTTTGTAATCTTCAACATGTGCAATTTTTTGTTTAAATATGCCTGTAGGAAAAATCCACATTGTTCAATGTTGTTTTTATGCTTGCATCTCACCCTCCACTTGGTTTTTGTACTGATCATCACTTTGTACTCGCAGTCTCTGTGTGTTATGTGGTAATCTTTTACTACTTGTTGAAAGCTTTTCTTATTTTCGAATAACATACCCACACTAAGTTTACCTATCCTATAATCATATGTTATTTCTCTTGTTGCTACTCCACCTTGAAGATCTACTGATTCGTTTTCATCTTCAGAATCATTTGTTGAATAAAACGGGAGAATTCGGTGGAGACTTTCTTCCTCCATTGTGGCATGAACACCGTCCACCTCAATTTCCACATCAAGTTCCTCATCAAATTCGTCATCAAGGGCCGCATCAAATTCCACGTTATCATCAGTTGGTATGTAATTAATTTCTTCATCTGAAGATAAGTAGTAGTACTAGTGCCCACCTGATAATGGAACATTTACATTATCCTCATCCATGCAGTCAAAATGAGGTTGTGATGAACTATTCGTTCCCCTGTGCTGAAAAAAATAATCATTGTAGTTCGATTCATTAAACTGCTGAAACTCATGATAATTGTGTGCAAAAGGGCCTATGTGCAGAAAAATCAAAATTAAAAAAAATGTACGATTTAAATTATCAATACTACAGACATAAAATTTTGCAAAAATTATAAATACGTACAGACCCAAAATCGTTTCTTCAAAAATTTATGTTTGTACGTAATGATAATTTAAATCGTATTTTTGTTTATTTTGATTTTTCTACACTAGGCCCTTCTGCACACAATTATCATGAGTTTCAGCAGTTCAATGAATCGAACTACAATGGTCATTTTTCTCAGCACGGGGGACGAGTTCATCACAACCTCATTTTAACCGCGCGGATGATGATAATGTAAATGTTCCATTATCAGGTGCGCACTACTACTCATCTTCAGATGAAGAAATTAATTACATACCAATTGATGATAATGAGGAATTTGATGCGGAACTTGATGACGAATTAGATGAGGATTTTGATGAGGAACTTGATGTGGAAATTGAGGAGGACGGTGTTCCTGTCGCAATGGGAGAAGAAAGACTCCACCGAGTTCTCCCGTTTTATTCCACAAACGATTCTGAAGATGAAAAAGAATCAGTAGATCTTCAAGGTGGAGTAGCAACAAGAGAAATGATCTATGATTATAGGATAGGCCAACTTAGTGTGGGTATGTTATTCGAAAATAAGAAAAGCTTAGAACATGCAGTAAAGGATTACCACATAGCACACGGATACTGCGAGTACAAAGTGATGATCTGTACAAAGACCAAGTGGAGGATGGAATGCAAGCATAAAAACAACGTTTAACAATGTGGATTTTTCTACGGGCACATTTAAGCAAAAAATTGCACATGTGGAAGATTACAAAGTTATATGCACAACACACATGTCTGTTCGACGACGTGAGAAACAAGCATCCTAACCTGGACATGAATTTGATCACCAATGAACTCATACCATATGTAGAGAGAAATCCGGCATTTGAAATCGATCAAATTCAGGTGCTTGTAAAACAAAAATGGAAATGTGACATCAAGTATGGCAAAGCTTGGTATAGTTTGCATAGTGTCAATGAACTTGTATACGGTACTTTGGAGGATTCTGTTAAATTGTTACCGACGACTTTGGGGGCAATCAAGAAATAGAATCCTTACACAGTTATTGAATGGAAGCATATAAACCCATATGAAAATCCAAAAGTGTTAAAGTATGTGTTTTGGGCGTTTAAGCCATGCATAAATGCATTTCATCATTGTCGAAGAGTGATATGTGTAGACGGAACACACTTTTATGCCCGCTACAATGGTAAGTTGTTGATTGCATGTACTTTAGATGGAAATAACAATATCTTACCTCTTGCATTCGCCATAGTCGACAATGAGACGAATGAATCATGGCTATGGTTTCTACGGTGTTTGAACCACTACTTTATTCCAACGTATTCAGGTGTGTGTCTTATTTCTGATCGTCAACATGGAATACTGAATGGAGCAAATGATGTGCCCCCATTTTGTGCTCCATTAGGAGCTCATCGATACTGTCTGCGGCATTTAGTTTCAAACTTTAACACGAAGTTCAAAAATAAAGCATTGAAACAACTATGCTCAAATGCAAGAAATGCTCATAGTATCGAAAAATTTGAGGTTGAAATACAAAAGATACGTGCATTGAATGCAGAGGCTGCAGACTGGTTGGACAGAATTAACAAGAAAAAATGGACATTGTCATATGACGGAGGAGTGCGTGAAGGGATTATGACCACCAACATTGGGGAGAGCTTCAACAATGTGATGAAAAGGGCTCGACATCTTCCACCTGCATCTATAGTGGAATTTACATTCCATAAACTTGTGAGATGACTCTGGTGGATCAAGTAACATGTCTAAACATTTCACATGTATAAGAATCGTCAGCAACAGTATGCTCAAAAGCAAGGGCTTGCTTTTCCTGTCTATTCGTCTGAGGCTGAAGGCCCTCCCCATGTTGTGCGTTTCAAGTCAAGGGTCTCATTCGATGGAAAATTCTATGAAACAGTAGAATTTTTCCCCACACTGAAGATGGTTGAACAAGTAGCGGGTAAAGTTGTGTGTCAGTCTATAGCCTTGATGTGACTCAAGGGGTAAGGCATAATTCCACTTTTTTCTTATTATTTTTATTGTTGTTGATGTTAACAATCATTTTTGTATAAATTTGAAATGATTTCAGAATGAAGGTTTATACAAAAAACTCGTGCAAGAATTAGCAATGAAAAACGGCCTTCTCTGCCCATCATATGAAACAGAGTATCACTGGCCTTTAGCTGTGTCTACTATGAAAATAAACTATCACGCTTTTCAAGGAGTTGCAGTTGAAACAAAAAAGCAGGCAGAGATTAACGCTGCTAAAGTTGCTTACGCTGCCGTTAGTGAGAGTAAGTAATTGTTGATGTTTCTCTAGAGTTATTAATTTTTTTGTCCTTTGTCATGTTATACTGTATTACAACATAATTTCTTATGTTATTTTTGCAGCGTTTTCAGCTGAAGAATCCCAAGAGTGTCATCATCAGGAGGTGCTGTTAGTTGGTAATTTGGAGTTGGTATTTTGGGGTTGCATTATGTCATCATCGTTTTCTTTTCCGTAGTTCTATGATTTTAGAATGTTTTCTGTAGTTGGCTTGTTAGTGGTTTTTAGAATGTTTTATTTAGTTGGCTTGTTAGTGCCTAGTGGGCTGTTGAATCGAACTGACATGAACTGTCTTTGCAATGCACATTAATTTTATGTTTAGTAAAATCATTTTTTCTCCAAATATTGGTATGTCCTTATTTAAGATGAGTCAATTTATGAATTTGATTTCGAATAATTATCCTAATTCTAGGAGTGGAGAAAACAACCCTAGTTAAACAATTGGGGTTATAATTCTATTTCTTTGAGATTGCCCAAGTAATTGCCTCAATTTGGTAAAAAAAAATTATGAAATCAAATTTTCTTTTACCACCACAATTTGGTATATTGACCGAGAGTTATTAAAAAAAAAGAGAAAATAAGACTCATTTGGTGCTAATTTACCGCCAAGAATATTAATTGGCTAAAATTATAACAATTTCTTGTAACGAATTACAGTTGTTACAAATGAATATTATGCAACGATAACTAAGTTTGTTAGAAGAAGATAAATAATTTGTCACGATTGGATATAATCGGGACCAATCTTTATTCAGTGTAATGAAAATTTACGATAAGTAACGAATTAATTATTTTCGTTACTAAATAAACATCTTTGATGACGAGATGTAATTTCACGTAACGAATTAGTAGAATTGTTATGATAATGTTACATTTGGGTAACAATATATATATATTTTGTTACGATAAAGCTAGTTTTTGTGACAAACATCGGGCTCATCACATAGTACTTGTCATAAGAAATACATTTTTTTAGTGATACTTTGTACCATAACCTTAAACAAATGTACATGTTGCCCCAACCGTAATCAGTTGTGGCCCGACCTCACATACATGTTCACTTTGCGGTCTGACTTAAAAATATATGCATTTTATCTGGTAATCATGCCCCACATCGTCAAATCCATATTTGAATGAATAAACTAAAATGTTTCACCAAAATTATGATATTAGTTGTCGCCCACATCCTAATATATGATGTCACATAAAAACTATATGATGTCATATGTTTATGCATGTTTATAAAAATAACTATTGAAATATTTTATCTTCAAGTTAATGTATAATCCAAGAAGTAACATAACTTGGTAAAATATTACATCTTATTCAACCAATATTTTTGGCAAAAACTTCTTCTAGAAATGGAATTTGGAAGTATTCTGCAAGAAAATTAAAAAATTTAGTTGTCGATTGTGAATCTTTTTAATAACCCTATAAATTAAGAGTGAATATGCGTCTTATCTTTATTATTAACAATTTTGACATTTTCATAACATCTTGTCATTGGTATGATAATTGTTGTTCTTTCTTTTTCTTTTATTATGGTGAGATGTCTAGTGGAATAAAATTAGTACTAAATCCTTTTAGGAAAATTCTTTTCTTAAAATTGACATTAATTGCTTTATTATGTCTGCATACAAAATTTTTACACCTCAACAAATCATGAAATCTACCGCGTTTACATCACAACTCAAGATTCTTCCTTTTCTTTTTTTTTTTTTTTTTTCTGTATTTTCAAATGAAACGGGAAAATTTTGTTTGTTATGATTATGAATATGGTGGTCATTTATTTAGAGAGCTATAATAAACATTAAATTAAAAAGTATTAGTAGTACAACATATCTAATAAATAACCATTGTTGCCAAGGGTGAATTTTAGTACACGTTGAAATTGAATATATGTTTTGTAGTTTGAGACTTTCTAATATAAAAATGTTAAAATCGAGAGTATACCCATATAGAGCACAACGAATTTGTTAGTGGAGGTGAGAGCTAAAGATGATAAAAGGCTAGTTATTTTAAGGGCCTATTACTTATTAGGCAGCTCTTTTAAGTTTAGATAGGTTAATTTAGGCCTAGCCAAACATATCGTTTTTAATGGGCAAGAGGATTCAAACACTTGATCTCAAGGTTTACACTCTTACTTTTTTCTATGCACTAAACTTCATTTTTTAAAATAAAAACAATAATATATTAATTATAATATATCAATAATATTATTTTTAAATAATGAAATCAGGCAAAATTGGACTAGAAGCCAAAACGGACCGGCCTTAGGCGCATTAGGTCCGATCTAAAATCGCCCGCGTCACATTAGGTTGAAAAAAATGTTTATGAGTACGTAATAGTGCGTTTATAGCTCAGTGAGATCAGAGATGAGTACTTTTGTTGATCAAAGAAATTCACTCATTACATTCCTAATATTTGTCCATTAATTCAGAAAATTAGCTGGCCGTGGAATTATATTCTTGATATTCTCAATGGAGGACAAATAATATAAAGTCTTTAAAAAATGAACCGACAATATATATTAGCATAAAAAGATGAATATAATACAACGATTTAAGATTCTATAGTACATCTTCCCATATGCTAATCAATGATTTATCTGTAGTTCTATTGCTACAATTACTATTAAGGGATTATTAATTAAATATGTATGGGGAGACATCATTTGACTTGGTGATAATCTAATGATAGTTTTTTACTCAATTGCGTATATAAATAATAATTGGGAAATAGTAATAGACCGACAGAATTCTATGACTCTCATGTGTGGATCATTAAAACTAACCGAGTCAAATGGATCTCTCAAATCTTATTATCATAATTAAATAATTTTAATTACTAAACACTCTATCTTTCTCTCTCCTCTCTTTTGAATTTTTTTTTTTTATGAGGCACAAAGCATGAAGAATTTTGGCCAAGGAAGACATGAAAATATATACGCGTCATGTACTGTTGAGATTCGGTGTTTATATGATTTTAAATAAATTGCAATGAAAATTTGATAATAGCATGTATAATGTACATTTTGGAGGAAATTCATGTTACATTATAATTTTTTGCTATATATCTTTCTTTTATTATTTTCAAAAGTCAATTATTTATATCTAGCTAGAAGCATCCTTGCTCGTTCATGGTAAAGGCTTCGAACATGGGCCATAAAACTGAGTTTCAAATGTCATCAATTAATTGTATATTAACAGAAATAAAAATAGTAATATTTCTTCTTTTTAATTAGTCTCCTCTAGGCCGGTGCCGGTGGTAGCTTCCTGCATGGGCATTGGGGGTGAAATAATTAGTTTTTTAAATAAAAAAAAATTGGCACAAAAGAAGTAGTTATTTCTGAATTTGAGTGATACTTCTAACAATTCAATTGAATTAATAGGAAGCAAATATTAGAATGTTTATGTTTAGGGAAGTGTTCATCAATATTTGGTAAACTTTATTATTTTACTATTAGTATCAATATTTGGTTAAGCCGCGTTAAAAGATATGATTACGCTTCACGTCCTTATTGCTATTAGGCTATATATTTAAGTACAACAAGGGTGCCACTACTTTCCTTCTTTTGAAATAATAATAATTATCATAATAAAATTATATTTTTAAATTTATATTGAATAAATAACAATAAATAAAATATAATATTTTAATTATATTTTTCATTACTTCTAATACTTGAATGGTTATTTTTTGATGACAAGGGAACCCGCAGCCGCTACCGTTAGGTGCGCACTGGGTAAACCCCGCTCTTGTGCAATAGCCTGCAAACCAAACAAGAGAGGTAAACCAGCCTAGGTTGCCCATGGCTGATAGGCTCACAGTAGAGAAGGCAAATAAACATTCCCTCATCAGGATTCGAACCCGTGACCATTGAATGGTTATTAATTATATGCATAATGAAGTGTATATTGATATATGGTGGAAAGTGATGTGACATTGTAGGTTCAAAAAACAATATATCATTATTTGTAAGTGAAAATTGATAATAGCTTTTTATTTTGAAGGGAATCGTGTCATTATGAGAAAGTGTGAAATTAAGCCCACGTTAATGGTCTCACTATAGTTAGTGCTCTTAGAAGAAGAAGCATAAATTATGTATTTTAATTTATATTTTGTTTCATATTTCATTGTTATAATAAGTCTTAAGAGAACGAATAACATTTCTACGTGCGATTAGTTGCGTCACTTTTGAATTATACATGAATTAAATATTGATTAAAAACAAACCAAAAGAATCCATTATTCATCTATGAATATGCATTTCAAAAATATATACGTACCACATATCTATATTGTTCTAACCGAAATGAAAGGACTCATCATCAAAACTTATAAGTGGTAATATAGTTGCATGACTTACACAAAAAAAGAAAACAAAGTAATATATAGTTGAATGGGACTTTACTGATCAAACATTTAAAAATTTGATTTTTGGTGGAGAAACTATAGCTAGGTTTGTTTATGTTTTTAGCTTGATTTTTAAAAATATTTCGAAAAATACATATTATGAAAATTCGTGTGAGAATGATGTGTGTATGTTTATATTTTTAAAAATTGTTCGAAAGTTGTAAAACATTTCAAATCAATATTAATAGGTTAATGGATGATGTATTGAATTATTGTGTTAGTTATGTATTTAAAGATTATGTAAATAAAATAAGTTGGTATATATTAAAAATTGTAAAGTACGGAAAAGAAAGAGAAATAATGATTATAACGAATTATTTTGTTTGGTAAATGATATTTATGTATATATGATTCAATATAGTGTGACCGCAGATTGAAAAAGTAAAAATGAAAAAAAAAAAAAAAAAAAAAAAAGGTAAGAATATTTCTCTTTGAATTTATTTAGAATTTTATTGTTAAACAAATTTGAAACTTAATTATAAAACATAAACCATCAAGGCGTATATAGTTACATTTAATAGTCCATTTTTTTGGATACTTGGGAATCCATTATCAAATATCACAAAATTAATTTATACTAAATGTTTCTTACAGTCTGGAATTTAGATGATAAGAATTACTTATTTCCATCTGTTTTTATACTGTCATTGCTTTTATTATTACACAATAAAATTTCCCGAGAATACACTCATATAAACCTGAACACCAAGACTTTGTTATTATAGTCTTCATGTCTTATTAGTACTGACATAATCCACCATTAGATTGATAAAAGATGTCCAAAATGTGAGTTAATATAAATTTTTGTCTTTATTTTAATTAATAATCTTTGACATTTTAATATAGTTTCATAACTTATCATCATGTTCAAAGGAAGATATAAAGAAGAAAAAGATGATTGGCCCCTACAATAGTTACTTGACAATACCAATATTGACCATTATTACTAAAGATGTGGACTTGAGAAATTATTTTCGAAACTTCCTTCTGCTTTCGTTATACCACCGACAGATCTCCCAAAAATAAAATTAAATTTTTTAGCTTATAGAGTTTCCTTATTTGATATAAAATTAAGAAAATTCAAACTATATTTTATTTTTGCTTGGTCTTTTATATCAAAAATGTCCATAAAAAAGAAATAAATGTATTAACACGAAACTGAAAATGAAAATAAATATTTGTTAGATAAATAATCATGAAATGTATTTATGGGGGTGGACATTATGATTTTGATTGAAATGATTGTTAGTATTAATTGAAGACTATGGTGGCTTGTCTTCAAGGAAAATGACTCATATAGCTTCATTAAATATTGTAGTTAATACAATTTTCTTATATAGGTTATATTAAAATAATTATTTTTAATTTTAAAATAGTGATATGACTAATAGCTTCACCGATTAGAAAATTTTCAGTACTGCAAAATCGACATTTTAATTAATGCACTAAAATATTATATTCTCAACCCTTCTAACCAAAAGTTAACAAAAGAAAAAGGAGTAAAAGAAAAGTCAACATGTCAATGATGGAAACAAAAACTGTATACAAAATTGATCAAAGTCAAACGACGCTCACAAAGGCTAGCTGGCATTTGTAGAATAATATTGTTATCGGAATGCTACACATATTTTTTTTTATTAAATTTGATTTTATAAGGATATATAATCTTTAATCAAATTTTAGACAGGTTTTTAGTAGGTGGTTTTAAGTAGAATATAGAGCGAATAATTTTATTTTTCTGTGATATATATAATAAAACATATAAGCTATAAGTTCAAATATACATTTGAAATAAAATTGGCAACCAAAGTTAGTTGGTTTCCATGTTAGAATTAGATAGATAGTTTGTAAGTATTGTGACTGGTTGGATTGTTTATTAGATCTCCAAAATCAAATATAATTTATAAGACCAATAATTAAATGGGGAAACAAACTTTTATTTGTCTTTTTGACATATATAAATTAAGTGGCCGACTCAAATGAACTGGCTTTCGTGTTCAACAAAAATATTAAAATGAACTGGCCTCCTTGTATCACTTTTTATGATAACAAAGCCATGTGTAAGTATACTTGATTTATTGATTATAAAGATGTAGAAATAATATTTATTGAACAATTAGATTCTTTTAATCTTCAACAGCTCACACATAATAATTCTCCATGTGGTTTCATTTAATCAACATACTTCATACTGAAGTCATTTCCCTCTCTAAGACCATTTATGTTACTTCAAAAATGAAGAGTAAATTATTCCAAGAATGGAAATGTCTTAAATTTTGGAAATTTTGTGATCAGATTTGATTTACTCGTTTATTGGTTGGTTTTAAATCACGATTTTCATTTAAATTCGACCAAATTATATTCAAATTCATAATATTTTGTAACATTATAGTGTAAGCCTCATTTATTTATTTGAAACTAGAAAAAAAAAAAAGAATTTAAAATGTAAATGAACAAAAAGTATTTTTGAACACAGGAAATATTAGGAAATTAATAACATAGCAACTTCATTAATTCCAGAAATCGATATTATTAAGCGTAATCTCGTAACAAACAGAATTAAGAACCCTACAATGATCTGGAGAGGCCCTGGACAAAATTTACAAACACGAAAATTCCCCTCCTTGATCATCGTATTGTTCATCATATAAGTATGTATATATATTCAAACAAGTAAAATATACCTATATGCATATCTCCGCATATAGATACAACTCATCTGTTTCTGTACACTTGCCATGAATATCTGATCAAGCCACAGATATTAATGATCTTCACAAAAAATAATCCATGATTTATCTTCATGATCTGTATGATCTTATAATATCTTTCATGAATCAAATGAAAATGGAGGTTTTAATAGATCATAAGGTGCCCAAAGAGCATCTAATGGGCATGGCCTGTTCGCATCAAGTCGAGCCCATGGCTTCCCTTTGCCACTCCAATGCAGAAGGCTTACTGGGCCCGGATGCAAATCCCGGCAAAGCCCACGAAAATTATCGCCGCCGAGCCCATGTTGGTTCCACCGGTGATCCACGGAAACAATCTTTCCGGCGAAAACTAGCAAAAACGGCGGCAAGGACCCCAGTTCATATATTCTCATTCTCTTCTGCAGCCCCATCCATTCCTCGATTTTCGTAGTGTAATCCCCAATCCGCCACCGGTCCAGGTCGATCACCATCACTCCGGTGTTGAAGTAGCACGCTTTTCGGTTGGCAAAGGTTAGAGAGAGAGTAGGGTTTGACCAGAATGTAGGCGTGAAGTAGAAGGTGAAATTCGCATTGCAGTATTCCGGCGCCGCCAGGACAGTATCGCCGCCGAGAGGGGTGGCGGCGAGCTTGGCAATGTCGTCGACGAGGACCAAGTCGGAATCCAGGTAGACCACGCGGTGGACGCACGGCGGCAGGAGGGCGGCAAGGTAGCTCCGGGCATAGTTTAGTGGGCAGTCCAGGGCGGAGCGGATGGAGGTGGAGATTAGCCCAGACACCGCAGAGTCGTGAAAGCTGTAAATTTCAAAGTTCAGGTAGGGGAATGATGCGCCAATGGTGGCGCGTAGTGTGGACGCACTCGCCGATGCGGAGGCAACAAAGTGGAAGAAGACGTTTTGTGGGCAAGATGTGTGTTGGAGGATGGATAGAACGGCGGCCATCGAGCCGCGGATATAGGCGGCGTCGAGGGTCATGGCCACATGTACGACGTCGTTTGAGCAAATATAGTAGTTTTTATTGTTGTTTGTGTGATCATCGTTGAATAATTTGTCGGTTGTGTCAAGAATAGAAGGGCATTGAGGGGCGTTATAGAATTTAGGGGCTTCTCTAAATTGTTGTGGGATTGAAGTTCTTGTTCTAACATTGTGAGCTTTTGCAAGAGAAGTAGTGGTAAGAATGAAGAAAATGGTAATGATAGCGAGGAAGAGAGATGAGAGTTGTTGTTTAGGCTTCTTCATGTGTGGGACTTCTAGATTTTTGGAAATTAGAAGTGGGTTTTATTTGCTTAGAAAGATGGGGGGTGGGTGGTGTGGGGTGAGAGTGTTGGATTGAGTTTTAAGTAAAAGGACACGCTTTTGTGTACTTATAAAATGGAAGTGTTTCATCCCATATTCCCATATGTATAGCTGGATGAGGGTGGGGTGGGGGTGGGGTAGGGTGGTGTAGGGTGGGGGGCTGAGTCAAATATTTTCAAATGAAAGTTATTAGGGTTCATACTTGAGGACTCTAATCATGGAAAGTTGAAAACATGGGTAAGAAAACAAAATTGCATGGTGATGGGGTACTGTCTGAAAATATCAAAAACTTTTGCATGGTGGTGACCAATAGAAATGGGGCCAAAGTAGATAAAGTTTTAGCTTTTGAGTTGTTAGCAACTAGCAATTGTTTGGGATAGAATTTTTAGCGATCGATTTAGGGAAATTTTTGTCTAAGTTAAGTTCGATCGAGCATTTTCAAAATGATTTGCTTGAACCATGTTTAAATTTTTAACAAATAAATGTAATGGGAACTGAAATGTTGTGTTATTCTTAATTTTGACATTTGTTTTCCAATAGGATTTTATGGTGTTTTAAGAAAATGATGCTCTATATATTGGTGTTCCACTTATAATAGTAATTCATCATAAGTGCACTTTAACTTATTTAATAGATTACTAATTAAGAGTTATTGGTGTAGAAGCCATTTCGTAAATTGTAATGCAACATTTCACGTGGTGTGAAATTCAGTGAAAACTTGGGAGATTAGATATTATATCAATTGCATTCGATTTATGAAAAATTTTTCCTAACGGGTTCAAATTAATTACGTCAGTACAATATGTATGCTATTTTTATTTTTTGATATTTGAATATTGAACTCTATTAAAATCTCAACAATAAGTTCATACAAAAATCCCAACTTTACCTCCATGAGAAGTAATTCAAAAATTCTAGTTGTCTTTATAAATTGGAAGGGCGACAAGATGGTAATACGTTAAACTATTCCTTAAGCTTCATTATTAATCTTGGAACATAAGAGTTGTCAGACCCATAATGTGAAAAATGATCATAATTAAGTCGTAATTAATGAACCCTTAATCATAATACAAACTTGTATTGGTATATGATAATAGACATAATTTTAGGTGTGTTTCTGCCATATGTAATTAAGGTTGATACAATAAATAAAGAATGAATTAGGATGATATTTTTAGATTTAGGTTTACAGTGTCTATAATATGTGATGTACATTCAATAATTATCCAATCGAGTCATCTATGTATTTTTTGTGTGATTGGAGACTACGTTTGGGTCGATAGGATCTGTTTTACCTACCATATATATGAGATTTGATATTTCATGACCTGATTATAGTTAGAAATCGAGTCTTAAACCTTATGTTGCATAAGGGACTTTTATCACATATCATAACTTATAATTTATACAATATTTAAAATACGATCCCGCACATATTACATGGTAATATAAGCCAAAGCAGCACAAGGGTTATATATCCTAATTTTTATTCTATTGGTGTATTAAGAAATACTTAAAAGAGAACAAAGCTTAATAAAGTTATAAACTTAATCACTCTTTCTAGAATACTCTCAACAGTACAATTTAATACAACTCAACAACCTCACAAAAAATGCCAAAATAAAGTTCAAACTAATGAAATTGGACTTATCATGACTCTACATTCAGATTAAAAAAATTAAATCAAACTCTACCAAATATCACAGAAAGTTCTCCACAAATAAAATTCAAATACCACATTCTTTTTCAACTAATAAACACTAAAATCACACTATTAATTCTAACTCTGGTCCCACGTACGAATTTAAAATATTCGGACTAAAATTCATGTGAAAAATGAAAGCAATTTGGATGGTTTGTTGAGGTCTCTTCATCAAAAAAATGACATTTTACAGTGAATGATAATAATGTTCTAGCAAACATTATTAGTTTAGTCTTTGAAGTGATGAAAATGGGTAAATATTTTATTAGTAATTCTTAATGTCAAAGAATTTAGTTTGAAGATACAGAATATGAGAGCCTTAGAAATTCTCCAAAAATGACATTACAACAGCTCTATTTGTGTGATATTTTATTTTGCTTTCTCAAAAAAAAAAAAAAATTCATGAATTGGTAGCTAATGATAGTACCTCTCCATCTATAAATTCTGAAAATATTTAGGTTGTCATGATTAATATTAGTTCATATATGAACATCTTCTAAGATAAGAGTATATTATAAGATTATGTCTCGAAGAAATGGCTTCGTAATTATTAAATAGGGGAATTATGAAATTATGGTGAGAACATGGTTTGATTAAACTCAAACTAATTATGTAACAATTGAGTTTTATTTGACACACGAATATTCAGTCGAATGAAATCGCTCACAAAACAAATATTACTCATGTAACACTTACATCACTACTTATATAGTGGTAATAAAAATTTATAGTGATGTAATAAAAAATTATATTAGTGACAATGTATATAGTGACACATCAAAATTGTCACTTGGTATGAATGATGTCACAAACTAGTATACTTTTTCTATTAATATAATAAAAAAATGGGTAAAGTGCATACCTAATGAAAAACTTGTATTTTGCATTTCCCCTTAAAAACACACAAAAAAAAAAAAAAAGACATCACCCCTTAAAAAATTTGATATATGCATCACGTTGCCCCAATTACTATTTCTCGGTCAAATTTTGATCGATAATCATTTAAATGATTTTTCTGTCAAAGGCATTATCATCTTTACTATTTTTCTGTGATTCTCTTTTATGCATGGATTTGAGATGAAACTATTGTACTTATCTAACATATCATCTTAGGGTTGGAAAATTTTCACCATAATATCATACTACATATAAAGTATAGCAAAAAAAAGCTTATCAGAATAGGAACTCACAACAAATGCAGGATGAAATTGTGGTGGGAATTGTGCAACCTAAAATAATATATTAGAGAAGTACAACGGTTATGGGCCCAAATCCGGACATGTGAGAGAATTACGGAAAAATGGTAAAAACGATAATGTCCTTGGCGAAAAAATCATTTAAATGATTTCCGATCAAGATTTAGCCGAAAAATAGTAATTGGGGCAAAATTATACATATATCAAACTTTTAAGGGGTGATGTCTCATTTTTTGTGTTTTTAGGAAAAAAGTGCAAAATATAAGTTTTTCGAGGGGTAAAGTGCAATTTACCCTAAAAAAATTAAAAATTAATACAACATTTCTCATTAAGTTGTCTCTATTAACAACTTATAATACATGTTTAGTAATCAAATTCTCTGTCACGAGTGGCAACTATTATATATTTATGTCATTATTAAACTTTCAAAAATCACTACATAACAAATAAAAAATTTCATCACATAAAATATATATGTTTTACTAGTGTCAACTTCAACTTTATCATTTGACATATTAATACTAAAATAATATGAAAAAACAAGATTTAAATAAAACTTTCCAAATTAGATATTTCCTTTTATATATTAAAATTGCTGGAAATTTTATTGTCAAAAAACATAATCATAATCCCCTGTCAATACACAAATAATATCGGAAAAGAAGCAACCCAATTGGTAGCACTATTTGTTTTAGGTATACCTCTTTTCCCCATTTTCTTTAGTCTATTCAATATTCATCATACATTGGCCAACTTGCATTTTTCACAAGTCATTTTCCCTTGTAAGAATTTCGCACATATAATTCCATAATTAGAAATTATTGTACATTTGTTACATCGTCAAATTTTAGACAAAACAAATAGATGCAATAGCTTATTTATATTTAATTTTCTTTTATAATGGATAATATATTAATTATGTTGATACAATAGAGGTTTCAGATATCCAGTACAAAATGTTCATATAACAACAATCATCAATTTAAAATGGAACATAATTCACGTAAATTTCAACACATGAATAATTGTGATTTTAGATTTTCAAAAATTTCACATGTATATATTTTTTACTCATTTCACACCTCTAATTCACTTCTTGTTTTTATCAACAAAAAAGCAATTTGAATACTCATCAAAATAGAAAAAAGTTACCCAAATATTCAGACAGAAAGAAGTTATTGTCCTAATATTTGCAGATAACTTAGGTACAACATTGTCAACAACCTTAAATCTTTCAGATTCCAAATGAGTACAGATCTAAATTCTGAGTATGGGCAAAATGGAAAAAGAAATAAAATTTAAATGTGAAAAGGAGAAGATATGGTACTCCACAAAGTACATCGAACTTAATAGAAAATGAACAATTAAGTCAAACTATTGCTGAACCTAGCACATGGTCGTAAACCATGTCCCATAACTTCACATAATTAATACTCTCTCCGTTACCAAAAAAAAAAATCATCTTTCTACTTTGATTTATTCTTTAAAAAAAAAAATATTCCCTATTTTAAAAAGAATTATTTATTGATGAAGTGTCTATTTTCTCTTATTTTTATGTTTGAGATGTTAATCTTTTCTTTTTTTCTTTTCGTTATGCTCAATAGTTTTAATTTAATAACATATCAAATTAATCTGAAATTAGTGTATTATGCAAGGCAAATTATTGTTCTTTACACGCACAAGATATATATATATATATATATATATATATATATTTGGTATTAAAAAAATCGTGAATTAACAATATAATTCAATTTAGGACTTACTTTTCATTAAATTAATATTAATAATAAAATATTAATTAAAAAATTGGTTGTAAAATTAAAGGGTAATTTAAGAATAAATAATGGAAATGTTGACTTTTTTTAATTTCTCCGAAAAGTTATAGTGGACGTTGAGAGAATAATAGGTTCAATTGGTTGGCATATCCATCTCAAAAATAAAAACGAGAAAAAATTATATTAGGGATAAGAGATATGATTTAAGAAGTGTCTCGATAAACTTTTTTAGAGGAAAATAAGTAATAATTATGGTTGATGTGATATATTTTGTAAGAAATTTATTTGGATAAGTATCTAGATATAATTTTTATTAAATATTTTTAGTCAAATTCGTTGATTTAGATATAAAAAAAATGACCAAAGTGAATCTTATTTTGAACATTGTGTTATTTTTCATTAAAATATGTGATTAGTTTTATTTGCAGAGTTGAAAAATAGTTGGAAAAACTCTTCAAATCAATGGTAGTAACTATCAAATCATGAATAGTAAAAAAATTAATTTAATTCATTTTTGCAAAAATTTAGAATATTGAGAATTTTTATTTAAGAAAATATTTTACGAGAAAACCCAAAAATAATTTTTTCATAATTTTATACTCTCTGTCTCAAATATTATTAGGGAGGGTAAAGGTGCCCACTGGGCCATAATTTTTCAGTACATTGCTCAATTGTGAAGTTATATGGACTATGGAGTCTAAGGACTAAGGTATATATATATATATATATATATATATATATATATATATATATATCAGAAACTGAATTTAGTCATAGATTTTTTTTCTTCACAGTCAGATAGAGGGCCACAAATCATTAAACCAGAGTGAAAGTTATCAAGTGTGTGGGTCAGCCGTATATTAAATTGTAGATAAAATTTCATTCCTCCAATGCACATGTTACATTTCTATTAGAATATAGATCCATATTTTTAAAATATTGTTAATTTATATTTTTTTCCCTTTTAGAAATTAGCTCAATTGGAATCGGACTAGGACAGATTTTTCCTTCATTTGACTGCGAGAAGCGCTAGACTAGAGTCGAAGTGGTTCGGCTTTACAGATTTCATTTTCCTCATATAAACTCATTATATGTCATGAAAATTTCGAGTTATTAACATATTTAATTTTAAAATATATATATCTATGTTTAGAAACTCGAGCCCAGGCCAATGCAATCTTTATTTCAATTATTTACGTGGCATGGGCTGATATAGAGCCAACCATACGTGTACAAATTGCAAGGAAATCTGAAATTTCAGAAATCCATTACAATAATTCCACAAAAATATACTCAAATGCCCATTGCACTTTCTGATCGTTTTGTTACTCATCCCATGTTCTGTTAAGCAATTCTTTAGCTATTATTTCCATGCTTGAAATGGGATGAATTTTTAGAAACTTAACCCATTAATGCAGACATAGGTTCCTTTCGTGGGTTGTTACTATTAAAGAAGAAAGAAATTTAATTTCCAAATAAAAATAATATACATTAAAATAGGGATGTAAATGAGCCGAGCCTTGAAAATTTCACAAGCTCGAGCTCGAGCTCATCGAACCCATTTTTTTGAACTCGAGCTCGAGGCAAATGAGTAAAGCTCGAGCTCGGCTCATCTGCTTGTTCGACCTCAAACTCAGCTCGTTTGTTCATCTAAGCTCAAGCTCGCTCATTTGCTCTTTCAAATCAAACTCAAATCTTTGGCTATATAATATATTTTATGATTTTAATTAAATGATAATTAAAAAAGGTGAATAAATTCTCGTTTACGTAACTATGTACTTCATGAATATATGTAATTAGTTAATGAATAACTCGCTAAAATCAAACTTGTTTCGCTAATGTAATGCGTTTACGTAAAAGAATATTAAGAGTTTATGAGAATCTTATATTATCTAATAAATTGATAATGGTTCACTTGTATACTTAAAATTTGTGTGTGTGTATATATATATATATATATATGATATCTATGTTTGGTTTTATTGAAATAAGTATAACAAGAATAGAGAACTATGTCTCAAGAATATTATATCATGATTACTAATGAATTATATAATGTTTACCTAATATCATTTTCGTTAAAAATATAATGTATCAATTATTTTTAAAATTAAATTATATAAACACAAATATATTATATATGTATGAACAAACAAACACACATATACTTTTATATATATATATATAAAAAATTATAGCTCACGACCTAAACAAAAGCTCGAGCTCGTGAAACTCGACTCGGACTCGCAACAGTTCGAGCTAGAGCCGAGCTTTAATAGAGTCGGCTCATTGACTCACCCTACACCCCTACATTAAAATCTGAACAAAATAATATTGACTTTTAGAAGTTATTATTATTAAATTAATATAGAATGTGGATAGTAAGAATTACAAGCTAGTTCACTATAATAATGGGTGGGTGATTCTATCTAAGTCCCAGCCTGTTGGTCCCGGTGCCTCACAACCACACATTTGGGGGGTGGAGGGTGGTTTTCCCACCCCACAAAAGAAAAACCACCCCACCAAACATTCAAAATGTGTGGTCATAAGTGGGCCGGGACCAACAGTCTCGGACCAACTTAGAATTTTCCAATAATGGGTCGCCAGCATAGACTTGTCAATATAGATACTTGTACTAATTTATGCCATGATCAGATATAAAAGTAAAATAAGCAATCTCAACAAAATATAAGATTCAAGTGAAGTTCAGACAGCAATCTTAGGCAAAGAATTATGTTCAGGCAACCTATATTAAGAAATCCAACGCACACAAGTCCCAACATATCTGATTATCCAATTCCAACCTCGATGCAAGTTCGCCTAATTGCAGAACCCAGCAACTTAACTAGTATAACCAGGTTCATCTAACATATGATCGCAGGTGAACTAGTTCATCTAACAATCCAATTTTTACAGCATTGATAACAGGAAGATACAATACAGGCTTCAACAAGCATAAAAAATGACTTCAAAAGTTACTAGTTTAGCTAACAATTTATCCTACTGGTCACATGTTAACTATATGTATCATTGAAAAATAGAGGGATTAACTAGAAAACAGTATTTAAGAATTCTCCACACCTTTGTGGAAGCATATCATTTCGAGTTTATTAGGTAAAATGTAAATCAGTCTGGTTGATAAAGGCCTAAACACACATACTAAATCTTCAATTAGATCAGTAGGGTAAATAGATACACAAAAAAGAAAAGAAACAGCTAAAAAACACATCTTATAGATGCATAAGGAAGGAAACAAATTGTTAGAAAACACACAGTATAGATACATAAATAACGAAACAAATAGTTTTAAAAAATTGTTATGAATTTGCACTAGTAAGTAGCACCTATACGAGCTCGTACTAAAAACCCACATACAAGAAAGAGGGGAATAAACAGTATCTTGATTGGAAGAAACTATGGCATCTCAGTCCATTTACAGATATATACATGTCCCATTAGCGCAAGATACTTAAAGCTGACTTGAAAATAAACAAAGCCAAAAGTGGAAATGCATTGTGTTGCCGTTGTTCACAATATTGCTCTACCTCGGATTAAATAAACATGTAAAAGCCCCTTTATTAATTACAAAGAATGATGCCACTAATTCAAAGAATATAAACACCACAACGAGAAAGAAATATGGCATGAACGTAAAAACACGACAACAAAGCATTAATGAGATGATAAAACGTACAAATCATATCACATAATGTAATTGTCTAAACCCAAATTAGGTTACTAATACACGATAAGGTAAATCGGCAAACTAAACTAAAAATATACAAGGAACCAATATAACTCTTAGACAACTGTCACAAATCCAAACTCCAAATATAACTTTACCTCAACTCCAAATTAGTGCCAAAAGCACACTCAAACCAATCACCATTAACAGCAGCTTCAGCGTAGAATCTGCCTGCTGTTGCTGATTCCTACGTTGAGGGAACCCGTGAGCAGGCCCGCCATGGAACGTGTTGGGATACCCATAATGAAAACCGGGACCTGGTCCATACATGTTAGTATCTGGAAATCCATGCACTTGAATGTTAAAGAAAGATGGAAACAAACCCCCGAGTGCAGTGGACAATGTAAAATTCCCGAACCTAGCAGTAGCCATAGGTGCAAACCCCCCAAAGGGACCAAACCCACCCATGAAATTATACCCTTGTTGGGGAAAAGCATTAGCATTTGGGTTAGGTTGAGGAGCGGTTTCGGGCCTTTGTCCAGCTGGACGATGAGGAATCTCCATTCCCGGGATTGATTTAGAACGAGGGTCGGTTGAGGTTTTCCCACGGCCATATAGAGGGACTAGCTTTGATTCTTCGATTAGAGCCTTACATACGGGGCATTCTTGAGAGCGAGAGTGAATGTGAAGCCATTTGTAAAGGCAAGGCCAGCAAAAAAGATGACCACAAAGTGTTACAATCGGGTCTTGAGCCAATTCGAAGCAGATATTACATTCGAAATCTCCAGCATCACCATTGTTGGTGTTGCTGTTGGAGCATGAAGGGCTTGGGGGCTGCCTGCTTGTCGATTCCCCAAACTCACTCGCCATCTTACAGCCTCAAGAAACTCGAAATTACCTATAGAACTACATGATCCTCAATCAAATAACTTGAAGCGCATAAGAAATGGATCTAATTCACAGGATGTTTAAACAAGACTAAATTATATTGGGTTTGTTTATACAAATAATATAAAAGCATGTACAGGATAGATTCAAGAAATATGATATTTACGACATAAATTAAAAATCTATCGGGTTAATTTGATACCATAAGATTAAAAAAAATTGGAAAAATTCAAAATCCCAAATTCACAAACCCCAAAACAATTACTGACCATTCTTAACCCGATCTTTTATGAGAGGTCTTATGCTTCAATCTCATCCAAACGTCGGTCGTATAATCGAATTTAAGCAAACCCATAAAATAAATTACATTAAAGAGGAACAGGGTTAACCTTTAGATTCCAGATGAAAACCCGATCAGAAGTAGCTGGAAAATTGGGAACAGCGACAAAAGAGAAATCTCTAATCTTACGGTAACGAGAAGAAAGGAGAAATGAAAGTTTAGAGGAGTAAATGTGACGTCGTTTCAGTTGTACATGGTGGAATTTCAGTACATGTGTTCAGCTGTCATTTGTTGACAATAGGAATTTAATTTTTATTTTCTTCTTTATACTTTATTCATCCAATTCTTTTCTCTCTTTTTTAATGTATTTTAGTTAAAGAATGTCCTATTGTTTTCTAAAATGTTTTACATGAAAGATTAGTTTTTCTTTTCTTTATACTCTAAAATTAAGATTAATAATTTTTTGAACTAAACTAATCTTCATTTCTAAGAATAATTTAATTTTTCTTAACAAAATTTTTTATTCTGAATTTTCTAATTGATGAACTAATGATCAATATAATAATTTCAAATAAATAAATTTTGTATACCAAACTATAATTGACTAATTCATATCTAGAAGGTCAAGGCAATTAAGTTTATATATTTTTCATGGATTTTATAAATATAAAAATTTATTTAAGATTTTTAATAATTAAAATAATAAAAATTGAGAGTCTAGACTAGGCAACAAGGACAAGAGTCCTTAGTCAATAAGACACTTAAAGATAAAAGGCCTAGTAAAATAGGAAATTTGTCCAAAAGAATTCTTCACGATTTAAAAATCCAAAATTTTAATTTCATACACATCATCTTAAGTTAAGATGATCATTTAAAATCTTATCGTCAAATTACACAATTACTTGCACTTATTTGCATCGACCGCAAGCTACCAAATGGACCAGTCTCTTTTTCTATGTTCAAATATCATTTTGTAACATATTATCGAAAATTTTGTAGTAAAAATTTAGAACTGCGATTAAAAATTAAGTATCAAATTAAATCTAGAATAGTAGAATTGATAATTAATGTTTGGTCAAATCAAATACTTTGTGAAATTTATCCAATTTTTACAAAAGTCAAAAAAACATGGGATTGAACTAAGATCTATAATCCAAGAAATATTCTTACATGCTCATTATTGGATAAAACTATTCCAACTCCCTTTAGAAACTTCTTAATTTGCTCACTAGTGACATACACAATTCAATCCTTATACCATCTTCTCCCAATATTCAAATCATCAAACTTTATAAAATCAAAACCTAATCCCTTATATCCACAAATAAAAATTAATCATTACCACAAAAATGGCACTCACAAAATTCATCCAAGATTTAAACTTCATATTATCACAACACCCCTCAATCCTCCACTTCCGGTGGAGCCCCACCCAATCATGGGGCTCTACGTGGCTCTTCCTCGTCACATCCATCTTTGTCTATATTACCATCTCCGCCACCCTCCACACCCTTCTCCGCCTCATCCACCGCCGTCACCCAGTCCCCCTCGGCCCCATCCCAGCCCTCCACAGCCTCATCATGTCCCTCCTCTCCGCCACCATATTCGCCGGAATCTTCTCCTCCGCCGTCGCCGAAATCCACGACACACGGTGGTTCTGGCGGCGATCCAAAACCTCATTTCAATGGCTCCTTTGCTTCCCACTCGGCACACGCCCCTCCGGCCGAGTCTTTTTCTGGTCATACATTTTTTACCTCTCTCGCTTTCTTCATATCTTCAGAACTTTTTTCACTATCCTGAAAAACCCTAAAAAGTTCCCATATTTCCAAATCTTAAACCACTCGATCCTGATCTGCATGTCGTTTCTATGGCTTGAATTCTCGCAATCTTTTCAAGTTCTTGCTATACTTTCGATGACTTTAGTGTTCTCAGTAGTTCATGCCTACAGATTTCTCACTGAGATTGGATACAAGAAAAGCTATTTCCCGTTTGTGATGTTTTGTCAGATTATTTTGGTGATCACGAATTTGGTCTGGCATGTCGGTGTTCTTGTTCTGCATTTCTGGAAAGGTGGCTGTAATGGAATGGGGGCTTGGGTTTTTAACACTGTGCTTAATAGCTTTGTGCTTATATTTGTTCTCAACTTTTATGTGAAAAAGTGCTTAACTGAGAGAGATTCTGCTGCTTATGAAGGTGATCAAGACAAAGATTCAACTTCGGGGATAAGCTATAAGCTATTGAGTTCGAATCATGACAGAAATTTATGTTCATAAAATCATCGTTTACTTTTGTTTTGTTCTTGAGTTTAATTTAGTTTGAATATGAGTAGAGTACTAATTGTGTTTATACAGGCTGCGGGATTAATTTTAGATATAATTAATGTTCATTTTTTTTGTAATATTGATCTGGAGAGAAATATGGAGAACAAACGATATCTCTTTTGAATTAACTTCATCTTCATCCTTTTAACTTTGTGATTTTGTAAAAGAAAATATTTCTGCAGTATTCCTGTAAATTGCTCCTTGTGAAATCCCTTTCCCATCTCATATTTCACATATTCAGATTTTTGACACGGGTAATTTATAAATTCAATTATTAAGCATTGTTTAACATGTGTAAATGTAAAATAATTAATACATGGAATAGAAAATGAAACACCATTTAGAATAGAAATCTTGTCCCATAAATCTGTATGGTGATTTGTGCTATTTGCTAAATTTCTGTAATGCGTAAGTTCATCAATTAAGTCTTAATTTGGCCAGATATTATGGCTATATTTGGTTTTGTTTTGGTTTGGTATTTTGGTGATAATTTTTTTGGGACATGTGCATATTTTGTGAGATTGTCTTTGGTTTTATGTTGATTGTTAATTTTTGGATGAAATTTTTTGGTGAGATGGGCTTTGTTTTTATTTTCAAAGGGAATATTAAATTACTGTAGTAGTCAAATCACATAAGTTTTTGTCTTTTAGTAATTAATTAGTGATTGAAAATTATAATATAATATTAAAATTGTAATGATTGTTATATGTATGTTTGTAATAGAAAGGTGATATATATGTATAAAAAGAAGAGTGTGCCATGAAAGTGTGTTAAATTTCAAAATATGAATACAAAATTTGAACCAAAAAATTAGGATCTTTTTTATGAAAATTGTGAAGGCCAAATACAATTTGATCAAAATGTTGGCCAAAAATGGCTCAAAATGAAACCAAACATAGAATATGATGCTTAAATCTATGGACAAATTGTTTTAAGTGAAATTACTGAAAACATCCAAAAAAAAATTGTATTGAAAAAGCTCCTGATTTTTTTTTTAATTCAAAACATTTATTCCATCAACTTTTCATTCAAAACTCACAATATTTAGGATTAATAAATTTATGTATTTAATCACCCTTAGTATTCTAAGCTAAAAAAATTTTATAGTTTCATATAAGAAATTATTTATTTAGAACTTTTATATTAATAATCGTACTAATTATGAATTCATCTTAATTTTTCAACTATTTGAATCTTTTTCAAAAAATTATAATGTATCTTTTAGTTAATTATCATGGAAACAAAAACAAATTACATAATAATATTACAAAAACATTTAATATTGAGAAAAAAATTATTGTTTGATTTCTCAATTTGAAAATTTTAAAATACAACATAATCAATTAAAAGAAACTAATCGATCAATTCTTCAGTAAAATATGAAAATTAAATTAGTACAAAAATTAATGATGCTAACATTTTGTTCCAAAAATGAGTTTTTTTCTTAATTTTGAATCTAATATACTAATATGCTATCTAACCGCTGGCTATTTGCCTTTTATATGTATATTAGAATTTAGATAGCAAATATAAAATTTAAGTAATAATTTAAATAAATGAATATTTATAAATTCTACAATTTTGTTACACCATGTAATATAACTTATATAAGTATACAACATTATAGAATTAGAATATTACTTTAATTACAGTTCAATGTCAAATAGTCTTCATTGGCAAGGCAGTGCACAAGTAATTTATTAGACTCGCGATGTTAATTATATAATTTAGAAGCTTCCAAAGTGCATGGAAGCCATGTATAAATCAAATGTGCAACTTGTTGAGTTATGAGTTATGAGTTATGGAGAGTGACTCTAATCCTTTTGCTATTAGAACTGTAGTCCTTTTCTTGTTACGATTAGTAATTCTTCTCTTATTAGGATTATGTAATCCTTGTCCTATTAGGGTTAGGAATATTGTATTATAAATAACCCTAATATCATTGTAACCCTCAGAGTCCTAAGACTCTCATTGTAATCACGGATCTTATCAGAAATATAGTGAATATCCTGCCTTGGTAGCGCCCCCAGACGTAGTCAAAATTGATTTTGACGAACTGGGTCAACAATTCGTGTGTTTTTTATCGTTTTTTTCTTTCTCGCGTTTATTCACAATAGTCGATCATATTCCTAACAACTGGTATCTAGAGCTCCAGGTCGAGTGGGAGCGAATATGATGAGTGAAGGAAAAACGCCGATTGGAAAGTTTGACGGGACTGACTTTGGGTTCTGGAAGATGCAAATCGAAGATTACCTGTTCGGTAAAGATTTGTATCAGCCCCTTGGTGATAAGTCGTCGGATATGAAAGACGAAGAGTGAAAGGTGCTTGACAGGAAGGCGATGAGTGTGATTCGTTTTTTTTTTTATGACGAGGTTAGAGCCCTAATTTTGTTGTCTTCTCTACCGGAAAGTTGGAGTGGAACAGTTACCGTCTTCAGTAGGGAAAAAGAGGTTCCCGAAAAGTTGGAGTGGAACGGTTACCGTCTTCAGCAGGGAAAGAGATGTTGAAATCTGACGAAGTAAGATATTTGATTATGAGCGAAGAAATTCGCAGGAGAGAATCGAATATAGCTTCGGGATCAGTTCTGAATACAGAAATTAGAGGCAGATCGGAATCAAAGAAATTGAAGCTATGAATAGCTTCAATTGGCCTCAGAACTTGAGGTGAGAGGCTTGGCGCTGCCGGGACCATGTTGTGGGCTACTGAATGAGAAGATCGAGAGATGGCTACATTGTTTGTTGAGTTCAGTCTCCAAGTGGGAGATTGTTGAGTTCAGTCTCCAAGTGGGAGATTGTTGAGTTATGGAGCCTGACTCTAATCCTTTTGCTATTAGGATTGTAGTCCTTTTCTTGTTAGGATTAGTAATTCTTCTCTTATTAGGATTATGTAATCCTTGTCCTATTAGGGTTAGGAATATTGTATTATAAATAACCCTAATATCATTGTAACCCTCAGAGTCCTAAGACTCTCTTGTAATCACGGATCTCATCAGAAATATAGTGAATATCCTGCCTTGGTAGCGGCCCCAGACGTAGTTAAAATTAATTTTGACGAACTGGGTCAACAATTCGTGTGTTTTTTCATTGTTCTTTCTTTTGTGCGTTTATCACCGGCATCATATTCCTAACACAACTGAATGTAGCGCCCCCAGACGTAGTCAAAATTGATTTTGACGAACTGGGTCAACAATTCGTGTGTTCTTTCATTGTTCTTTCTTTTGTGCGTTTATCACCGGTATCATATTCCTAACACAACTGAATGAGCATATGTTTATGATACCTTCTAGATTTTATTCTTTTTCTTATTTTTCACTATTTTAGAAAAAGCTCATTGAAAATTAATTGTGATACACGGACACTTCAAAAAATCACAATGTGTGGTGTTGGACACCTGATTGGACATGACACTCGTCTGACACTCTCCGACACCGTGTCCAATATAAAAATAAATTTATCTGCTTAAATAAAATAAAATAAAATAAAATATGAACACCATAATTGATGCAGTTAGAGGGTATGTCTACTATGTATGAATTATTTGTGACACTTGATGTTATTTCACTTATTTTTTGTGATTTTGAAAACTCAAGTATTTATTTTTCTTTCAAACATATATAACTTTACAAATAAAATACATATTTATAATGGATTATAGTCATTCTTATAGTTTATTTCTCTAACTAGTCATATTTAAATTAGAATGAAAAGTCTTATTTATATATTTTAACGTAAATTAATGAACATATATATGTATATGATATATACACACATTTTATTAGTAGTTTCGAGCCCGTGTCGTCTCCTAATATTTTTAAAATACCGTATTTGGTGTCCGTGTCTTGTCGTGCGCCGTGTCCCATGATACGAATCTTCCAAGATGTGTTGACTCATTGCGCAATTTTTCCAATATCTGAATTTTCGCACGAGTTGAATGGATGGATGAATATCTTTAACCCGAATTCGATTGCGACAACAAACCTCGGTATAGAAACCTCAACCCGATGAAGTCAACGAACACGAACCTCGGAACGATGATGACGCCACAAACGCGATGAAAAACCGTTTGATAAGTTGGGAACGAACGCCACGGATATAAAATCCGATAAATTTAAAAAAAAAAAACGTTCTTAAAGAACGATGAGAGTTTCAAAACTCACAAAATTTACTTAAAAATATTCTCTCACATGCTTGGTAGGCCTCACTAAGGGCGTGATTGGTATACTGGAATGAGGTGGGAATGGAATGGACATTCCTATGTTCATTCCTATTCTAATGATTGGTATGTTTTTTTGTTGGGAATGCTCATTCCTATTGGAATCCATATTCCCAAAAGTAAGGGAATAGTGATTCCTTCCATACCCCTTGGGTTTGGCTATTCCTGGCCTATCAGGAATCAATCATTTTTTTTTCTTATGATATTATTTTCTTCACAACAATATAAAAGTTTTGAAAATTTGATGAATGCAATATATATATTTTTTGGACTTAGGATTAATAATCACAAATTATTTTAAAAATAATATAAATTATTAAAAATTTCAAAAAATTATTTAAATGCATTGAAATAACTAAAAAATACATATTATTTTTCGTACGTACTAAGTCGAAATATTTTCCTCAATAAGAATTACTTAATTATAATAAATATAATTTCAAATGTAAAAAAAATTGGAAAAAAATACAAAAATGAATTGAAAAAATATAAAATAATATTGCGTTTAACAAATGATATCTTATCCTTAAACTAGTTCATCAATAAAAAGTATTAGAAAATGTGAATTTTTATATAAACAATATTACATATATAACTCTTTCAATCATTATATAATAACTATATTTTTCCCATTTTTCATTTAATTTTTTCCATTTTTTCATCACGTCCCGTGTTATTTTTCTTTAAATAAAAAGTTCAAAGTCTCAAATCATTTAAATTTCATAGAATTAGATTGAATTCAAATTTGTATTCGAGTTTAATAAATAACTCAAATATACAAATATACAAAATTAAAAAAAAATCTCATATCTGGAATTCATTTCCTTTCTCATTCATGCACTATACCAATCATAGGATTTATGAAATCAGTATCATTCTATTCTCATCTTCATTCCATTCCTTATACCATTCCATTCCCACATAATTCCATTCATTCATACCAATCATGTCCTAAATTCACTATCATTATCATATAAAGTCTTAATAAGCTCAAAACCAAGTAATTTTGCATCAAGTGTATAAAGTAGTGCATACCTTCGAGATAGTGCATCAGCCACCACATTTTCTTTACCTTGCTTGTATCGAATGATGTAAGGGAACGTCTCAATAAATTCTATCCAACGAGCATGTCGTTTGTTCAGTTTGTGTTGCCCCTTCAAGTGCTTTAAGGACTCATGATCAGTATGAATGATGAACTCTTTAGTCCATAAGTAGTGTTGCCAAATCTCCAATGCTCGAACCAAAGCATATAACTCATTGTCTTAAGTTGGATAATTCGACGTGGCGCCATTGAGTTTCTCGTTGAAATATGCAATTGGTCGTCCTTCCTGCATAAGAACTGCGCCAATACCAACACCAGAAGCATCACATTGAATTTCAAAAGATTTTGCAAAATTAGGTAAAGGTAAGAGTGGAGCATTTGTAAGCTTATGCTTGAGAGTTTGAAATGCATTCTCTTGTTCCTCGCCCCAACGAAAACCAACACTCTTTTTGATGACCTCAGTGCGCGGTGCGACTATGCTACTAAAATTAGACACAAATCTACAATAGAAGCTAGTAAGTCCATGAAAACTTCGAACTTCACCTACATTTGTAAGACTTGGCTAATCCTTTATGCACTTTCTCCTCGTCAACTTGTATACCCTATGCACTAACAAGAAATCCAAGAAATAAATTGATAGCCCTCATTTCTGCTGGTCCAACTTGATCAATGGACCTCAACGAATTTGATTGAGCTCGTACTTCTTGAATTAGCCAATTTAACACTTTCTTAAATTTCTTAGCTCTTGATCTTGTGATGGGTCCAATTGGAACTTGGACTCGATCTTCTAGACTCGAATTGTGTGATCCTTGAGCTGCTTCTAGACTCGAATTGTGTGATCCTTGAACCGCATCATCTCGTGTCCGTGCATCATAGAAAATGAGCCACTTAGGCTTATAATTTTTCCTTGCACTTTTCTACCTCGTTTTTCTTTCTTTTTCCTTTTATGAATCTGATTGTTTAATTATGTTAGATTTGTGATAATTTTTTGGTGTGTGATAATTTTTTTTTGTTAAGGGTGGATGTGATAAACTAGGCCTGTCAGTGGGTGGGTCTGGACCCAGACCCAAAATTTAGTTTGGGTCTAGACCCAGACCCAAACAATAGCAAGACCCAAACTAAGACCCAATTAGACCCAAAACTAAAACCTAAGCCCAAGCCCAAGCCCAAATTTTAATATAAGATTTCTCAAACCCTAATCTTCTTCTTAAACCCTCATCATGTTTTGCTGCTGCTCCTCCGTCGGCCTCGTACCTCTCTCCGGCGCCACTCTCCGGCGACTCTTTCCGGTGACTCTCTCCGGCGCCACTCCGGCGCTTGATGAGAGGTATTGATGGTGTCATTTGGTTCCATTTGTTAGGTGTTTGATGTGGGTTTTGATAATATTGTGCACTATTTATTTTTCTTGAGTTGAATGAGGTATTATATATATATATATATATATTTAGATTTAATATTTTACGATTTTTTTGTTTATACAATTTCAGATTATATATAATCTGAATTTTTTTTAACACATTGAATTTTCTTTAACAAATTATCTAAATTTTAAGATTTTTTTCTTTAACACATTGAATTTTTCTTTAACAATATTAGATGTAAATATTCAATTTTTTAAATATATCAGATTGTATATATGGATATAAATATATTTAGGTTTTAAAATTTATAAAATTGATTAACATGATATTTTATATATTTTTAGATTATTTTTATTTGAATTGCCAATCTGATATATTTTAATTCTGATATTATTACTGTAAAAAAATAAAATAGTTTTTTAATTACAAACTACATATAAAAACTTCATAATACCAAACTTTAATTTGGGCCTATTATAATATACATATAAATTATATTTTTGTAAAAGAAATCCAATTGGCTATATTTTTGTAAAAGAAATCAAATTGGCCTATTTTAGGCCCAGACCCGTGGTTCTTTTTGGGTCTGGGTCTATGTAGACCCAAACTATTGGGTCTGATGTAGACCCAATATATTGGGTCTGGGTCTGGGTCCAGACCCAAACTTTTGGGTTTGGGTCTGGGCCTGGGCCAGACCCACCCATTGACAGGCCTAAAACATGTGTGCTCTTGAGAAAATGATCACGGGCATGGCTTTTCTCATTAAACAGATAGCAGTGGTACCAAAAGAATTGACAATTTTAATAGAGATTTTTTATTCTTCTTCACAACCACGTGTACAATACGTACAAATTTATGGTCACACAATAGTTATATAAATGTTTTCTTCTCATACTTAATGGTTGTACCAAAAATGATACGAATGGAACAAGTTTGTGTGAAAAGTGAAATTTGAAGAATGTTTAGTATCAAAAGTGATGCAGGTTCAAGTTTCAATTAAACCATTCAGGAGAACTTGAGCTAAGAAATTCAAAGATATGTTAAATTGGTTGATCCTAGGAGTTTTTGTTCAATTAAATTCGTGGAGGTCATTAATCCAGATGGATTAGCTGCAAAGAAGCCCATCAATTTAATTCAAGTAATAGAAGACAAACAATGTTTTATTTGTATTATTTATATTAGGTTTTATAGGGAAGACTTTAAATACGTAGGAAATCTTATTTGGGTTTTATATACTTACTAGCGTATAAACCCGTGCTATGCACGGAATTAGTTTATGAAAATGGTACATATATTTTAATTTTTGAATTTGATAATGACAATTCAATCTTCTTTTTGTATTGAACAATGCCTAAAATATAATTTGGCACGATGATAGAGAACTACATACTAACTTCAAATCAACTTCTAATTAAATAATTTATATTTTTTATTTACATAATTATTGTATAAATAATTAATTCAATTAATTTGACATATTTTATAAATTTTAGTCAATTTTTAAAAATATAAATAAAGACAATACAAATCACATCAATTTCGCATGAAAATCAGTAGTACTTATTTTTAATAAATTTTTTAGATTCTAATTGGAAAATATAAATGATCATACCCTTAACTTTTCAAGTGTAAGACTAAATAATTTTACATGTAAACCTATGTGATGGATGGTCAACTTTCTTTTACAAACCTGTAAATATTTGTTAAGCAACCTTTACTTGATTAGAACATCTGAAAAATGAGTGAGTTATAAATACTTTTCAATTTGTGTTATTTTCTATTTTTTTTAGTCACTTATAATTGTATAGCACAACATTATCCAGCGAGTTAAAAATTATTTTGAATCTTAAAAAGGTAATGAACTACAATTTTTTTCAGAAAAAAGAAAGGAGGGAACTTGAAATGAAACATATATCTAAATAAAGATCCCTTAAATATACAATAAACATGTCTATACGCGTTAATTTTATTTCACATCTATGCAAAATGGTAGTGTAATTTTCGTATCAATGGTGAAGTTGAAAGAAATTGATAAACAACATAATATATGTAGCATTATAAGGTGTAAACACATAAAACAGAAAAAAATAGTAATAAAAATAAACCTAACAAAAAATCTCCAATACAATATGTTTTTGTCTTATTACATCTAAAAGATGTGGATTGATTTGTCAATAATAGGTTCATATTTAATTATTTAGTATAAGTAGGTTAATTGCTAAGCTAAAAGAGTTCTACAACAAATAATATAGATTGAAAACTTTGATTTACCTGCCTTGATTCTTTCTAAACTTCTGCCTCAAGCCTAGTTTGCTTAGTAGACTTATCTCAACATCTCGGTACTACTTGTCGTCTTTGATCGATGCCGACTTCGGTCATTTCATAAAATAAGTGTGCCTAAAGCCATCTCGTTCGTACTTTGGATACCAATATAACCATAGAACGCTGTTGAAGTGACTAATTCCGGGAAATTAGGAGGCATTGAAAACAAAGAAATTGTTTAGAATGAGTCATCATCGACATCGATAAATCTTTTGAAATGACAGATATGGGGGTTTCACCCATTACAACATTTCTATTTATTGGGCACAAATTCTCCGATGTTAGATTGTCAATATTTTGTTTGGAAACGATGGTATTATTCTTTGGCTTCTAAAAATTAGGATTTAAAAACTAAAAAATAATGATAAAAAATTCTTGTAATTGAAATATTTAATGAAAATTTCCGTAAAAGTAGAAGTGAAACTATAACGCATGTACCAATTTTAATTTAATGGAAGAAGTGAAGTTTAAATCATTAGAAATTCTAATAAAACCTGCATGAATACCAAAAGCATAAATAAGAGAATTGACATTATTTGATCATTTCTACCAAAATTATAAGTAAAAAAAAAGTAAATGTTAATGTGCAGGTACCTGAATGTAACGTCTTGGTCCTTGAAATATGATATCAAAGCTTCACAACTTTGAGAAACAAAATATGAAAAAATAATGAATGTTAGCTGGAATAATGCACGGTAAATTATTAAAATAAATGATTGTAAAGTAATTATTTATCACTAATTCTTCGACACGATAAATTTATATATAATTTTGTGTAGTTTCGTATGATTATAATACATAATTGTCGAAGCATTAAAGATAAATAACTACTTTAAAATTATTTATTATAATAATTTATCGTGCATAGCACGAAATTTAAATTAAGAAAATGTCATTAAAATATTGAACAACAAATGCATTATGAGCATTTGATAAGTAAACCAAACAAAATAATATAGCAATGGATAATTAAATTGGCGAGTCACATCGAAAAGACATAGAATGTATCTCACATGTATTTAATATAAGTATATAGTAAGATTATTTCCAACTCACCTGCTCTTCTACTCAGCTGCGAAAAAGATTCATGAATATAAAATAATTTGTATAACTTTCACAATGACAATTTCAATGTTAAAAAATTAAACACCCAAAGAAAATTTGATAATTGATAATTATAGACAACAATATAAACAGAATGATAAATACAAAAATGTTAGGCCGCGGTATCACATAATCTAATCGAGAATGAATCAAAGAAACAATTGAAATATTGCTACTTTTCCGGGCCGGGAGGATTCATCACGATTCACGATGAAGAGCATAGAAGTATCTTACATGCAATTACGATAGCTAAATGGTAAGATTTTCTTCTACTCTTTCTTCTTTTCCCTGCAAAGAAAAATAATGAAATTAAATAATTAGCAAAACTTTCAAAATGTAATAAGCATTTCAGAAATGAAAGGGTGGGAGAAAGTTGTGTGCACGGCGTGTAGTACAATATTTCTACTTGTATGAAGATTATAATAAATTATGACATTTTTCTATTATGGTAAATTGACTATTATTAAAGCATAATGGTATTTTAAATTCAATTTCGTAATTTGAGGGTGCCAATAATTAAGCACCTTTTCCATATATATGCATCATATTAAACGATATTGAATGGGAAGTTTCAGAAAGTTTCTTGTATGCAATTATTTTGCATTGAAATTCTAAAAAGAAAAATTAAAGTTGGATGTTACTATATTCCTTAGCAAACAAAGTGCACATTACTATATTAATTATAAAGAAATGTAAATTTAATTATGGAAAAGAACCATCTATATTATGTGAACCGTAAACTAATCTAAAATTCAAAATTTATATTGAAAAATGGAAAACTGTATTAGATTGCTTTTTTTTAAAAGCTAAAATCAAGTTGGAATCTTAATAGTGAAGGCAAATATTCGAATATTATGTAATTATGTGACTTGTGAACTAATGAGAATTTATTATAACATGAAAAAAAATCAAAAAAATTATAGTTTGAACTTAGTAATAGATGAGAATACCATTAAATTAGGAAGTGGAGAGAATTTTGATGAGAATATTAAGATTTAACTTTTATTCCATGCAATGTTCAGAATATTCCATTTGAAAACACATTTAAATTTTGAATTTGATAATACAATTTAAATCTTAAATGTGCTATCAATTAAGATTTATGAATTTACCATAAATCCAATATAATAAGTGACATACCAGTTAATGATATTCATGACTACAAATTTAAAATTTTGACTTTCTCGTAATTATATCATGCATTAATTAAGTAGGTTTATTTTTTAATTAAAAAAATTCAAAATTCTAAAAAATTAGTATTAGCAAAATGGGTCCCACACCGCTTTGCTATAATATATATAATAGAATAATAGAATAGATCAGAATTATTGTTCAAATTAAACCCCTTGTATAGAGTTCGGCTTTATAAATAGGCATATGAATTTCTTCATTAATAAAATATATATTATTTTTCAGTAAAATTGTGAGTTTAAACTCTTTTCGTTTTTTTAACCATCTGAACTTACCGAAATTACATCTAAACCAAGAAACTCTCTTGTTCAGTAAAATAATGAGTTTAAACTCTCTCCGTTCATCCCAACTTATCAAATGGATTTCCAACTCCTTTGTGGCGTCATTAAAATTCGTTCAAAGGATCGTTGATACGTTCCTAAATGTGAGTGAGGAACAACACTCCTTGTATAGAAAACTAAGAAGAAATGACACTAAAATATTTTTTTTCTCATTACCATCCAAATGGAATGACAACATTTAAATACACAATTTAGAAATCTAAAAACAAGGAAACATGCCCACTAACTTAGATAAATATCACCACTAACATAAACCACTAATCTAAAATAACTAACCACTAAATCACTACTATGACTAATTCAATTGAAATAACTAATGGGCTTTAAATTGCAAAATAATAATTCAAGTCTTCAACATTAATTTGGGCTTCTCTAATGGATTCGGCCCAACGGACATATCAATCGTGTTCATCGAACCAATCCAATTTTAAGTAGATTCGTATTAAAAATAGTGCATGATTTCAATAATGATAACATTATAACAACAATGAGACTTTCCCCAATCAAGCTATATCATTCTTTCTTTTTATCATCTTCTTTTAATGATAAATACATATATAATAGTAACCTTATTTATTACTTCAATACACAATCTTAATGTAATTAACTACTAATAATTGTAAATACTTAAAATATATTTGTATTAGTTGTTTTTCACTCTATTGCCATTACTTTTTATATTTATTCTTTTTATATAAAAATTTAATTACATGGTGATATTTTAGGTATTCCAAATATTCCAAAACCTATATATAAATTATAGTTAAGGAATCCGAAAATCTAGCTACAAATCATAGTTTTTAAATAGATTAGTTACTAACTTGTGCTTGGTTTTTTCATTTATGTACATCTTAAATGAAGGACCAAAATTTTTAAGGGAAATAGCTAAAAAGTGGAATATAAGATAATGTAAAAGAGAACCCAAATTAATTGATTGGGTACTACGTTGTCATGAAACAGTCATTATGAAGGGACGAACACTATTCGTTATATATGCCTAAAATTTATAGGAATACACTATAAATTTATAGGGTTGAAAATTATTAAACTTCCTCCTATCCGAGCTATGAGAAAACGTGAAATTAAAGAAATGCAGGATTCATGATCAAGATGCATGTGGCTAATATAAAAATATCCACGATTCATGATCACGATTCAGCAAGATACAAATAAAACCTCTGACTTTTTTTAAATAAATATTATTTAGTGGCATGCCATCCAAACACCATTTTTTAAAATATATTTTTTCTAAGATTTGAATTTAGAAAAGATTTCGAGCAGAATGACAACGTTTTAAGTGGATACAAAATTATCTACAATGTCTCAGATGTTATAGAATATTTCGACAATTTTGAAATTTATATATTGTAGCATTGAACAATCTAAATAATTTCAACGTGTTTGTTGTTATGCATGAATTTAAAATCTTTTCACATTCAAATTTATGAATTTAATTTATCACGAATTTGCACCAAAACTCCTGAAATAATAAATTTCACTCTCAATTTAAACTCCAATTGAAAGCTCAAGACACTAATAAATTAAAATAAAAAAATCCTAATTTCTTATTTCTTATTTTTTATCAAAGTCCGATAATTTCGGATCGTAAATTGATGGTATGTACTAAATTTGTCTCCATTTTATAAGTTCAGTACCAAATATGTCGAGTATATAACATGATGGACCGGCCTATGATTAACAGTATATTTGGAGACCGAAAAATGTATTTTTCCCCCAATTAATAGTTATACTTATATTTGTAATATATGGCTAAAATTTATAGGAATACACTATAAATTTAGAGTTGTGTTTGGTTGGAAATTATTAAGACTTCTGATCCGAGCTATGAGAAAACGTGAAACAAAAAATATGCACGATTCATGATCAAGTTGCATGTGGCTAATTTTAATATCTCTTGGCAGATTTGCAAGATACAAATAGAAACTGACTTTTTTTTTTTAAAATAGATATTCTTTAATGACATGCCAATCAAACACCTTTTTTAAAGTATATTTTTCTAGGAAGAACCTTCCATTTAATTATATCGATATTTATATTTTTTAGACCTAATCTCATATGCCATTTAATAAGTAAATGAATATATATTAAAACAAACAGTCAAGAGAGTAATTTGATTAGCTGTGTAACCAGAAGAAAAAACAGAAAACATAAAAATCAATTCGGAAACTCAATAATCATTTTCATAGAGGCAAAAAAAAATTTTGCCGAACTGATCCACGGATCAAACTATTAGATTCCAATAAAATTCCAATGATCGAGTGTTTATTGGATCAAACTAATAAAATTCTATAGTAGTTATACTTCCATTTGTTATATATGCCCAAAATTTATAGGAATACATTATAAGTTTTAGAGATTGTGTTTGGATGAAAATTGTAAAGACTTCTTATCCGAGCTATGATAAAACGTGAAATTAAACAAATGCACGATTCCTCCTGACCCGGAAGAAGATTTGTTGTCAAATCTTGCAAGATACAAAAAGAAACTCTGACTTTTTTAATAAATATTTTTTAATGGCATGCCACCCAAACACCTTTTGAATAATGTTTTTTTTTCTAATATGACCCTTCGATTTAATTAAACCAATATTTTTATTTTTTGGACCTAATCTCATCTGCTATTTAATGAGTACAAGAATAAAAAATTGAAAAGTTGTATTAATAGCATGTATAGTTTGTGGTGTTTCATCATATCATTCAACAAATAATAAAAGTGTTAAGAGATTATGGAGTCTCTGAGTCATAGGAAATTCATCATATGCTATTTTTTGTTCTTCCTTTCAATATCAGTTGCTTCCTCTTCGGATGACGAGTTTCTAGAATGTCTTGGCTTTGAGTTTCAAAAGTTAGACAAATTTTATCCATCTGATATATTTTACTCTCCAAATAATGCTTCCTTTTCTTCTGTTTTACAATCTACGGCTTTCAATCTCCGATTTAATTCCTCCGACCTGCAGAAACCTGTCGCCATTATTACACCGGTGCATGAATCCCAGATTCAGGCATCGATTTATTGTTTCAGAAAACATGGGATCCACTTAAGAATCCGAAGTGGTGGGCACGACTATGAAGGGCTTTCATATGCTCCTAATGAAAACCTTGATACTAATAATAATAATACTAGGTTTCCTTTTGCCATCATCGATATGAGGAACCTTCGTTCCATTTCCATCGACACTGAAAAAAACACGGCATGGGTACAAACCGGTGCCACTCTTGGCCAACTTTACGCCACAATAGCGAAAAACAGCAAAACCCTCGGTTTTCCGGCTGGTGTTTGCCCGTCTGTAGGCATCGGAGGTCACTTTTCCGGCGGAGGATATGGCATGATGTCCCGTGCACATGGTCTAGCCTCGGACAACATAATTGACGTTGTCTTAATAGATGCCGATGCTCGTGTTCTCGATCGTGAATCCATGGGAGAAGATCATTTTTGGGCTATTAGAGGAAGTGGAGGCACAAGTTTCGGAATTATAGTCGCTTTTAAAGTAAAACTAGTGATTGTTCCGGAAATAGTCACCATTTTCAATGTGACTAGGACGTTGGAACAAAATGCGACACAATTGATACATAAGTGGCAATTCATTGCAGACAAATTCGACGAAAATCTATCACTAAGATTGTTCATGAGTGGCGAGGATAGTGATAATGGTGGCAAGAAAGCTATAGTACGTTTCACTTCGCTTTTTCTAGGTAGAGTCGAAGATCTTCTTACCGTAATGAATGAGAAATTTCGAGGACTAGGTTTGGTGAAAGAAGATTGTTCAGAAATGTCATGGATTGAAGCCATGATATTCTTTGCATATTTACCCGTCAACAATACTACACTTGATGATTTAAGTGTTAGTGGAGGTGGTTCTGAACTGCCTAGGAAATTATTTAAAGGGAAATCAGATTTCGTAACAGTGCCAATTCCAGAAGATGGTCTCCAGGGAATATGGGAATATCTCATGGAAGAAGATATAAACTTTGGAGAATTGCAACTCAGTCCTTTTGGAGGGAGAATAAACGATTTATCTGAAACGCAAACCCCATTTCCACATAGACAAGGGAATACGTATATGATCGAGTATTCGACACATTGGGATGTGGCAATAATTAATGAATCAGAAAAGTACATAAATTGGATCAGGAGGCTGCACAATTATATGGCTCCATATGTATCGAATTCACCAAGGGCTCAGTATATCAATTATAGGGATCTTGATCTTGGAATGAATAACATGCATGGATATAATAGCTACAACCAAGCAAGGTCTTCTTGGGGATTCAAATATTTCAAGATGAATTTCGATCGATTGGTATGTGTGAAAACAAAAATCGATCCGACTAATTTCTTTAGAAACGAACAAAGCATTCCCACGTTACCCTCGTTCCGGAGAAACCCTTTTCTTGATCATGAGAACAATATGGAAGAGTTGGTTCAGTATGCAAAAATTTAGCCCTACAAATTACAATATGAAAAAACCTTTGGGTATTGTTTTAATTAGATGAACACATTTGTTCACTAATCAATTTCTAAAAGGTTTTTTGATTAAAACCTTACGTAAATGTTTAGAGACTTCAGAACCGAACTATGAGGAAAACGTGAAATTGAAAATATGAATTGTTTTTATTCATGGTCAAGTTGATTCAGATCTTGGGTGATACAAAAATAAACTTTTTTGACTTTTTTATCTATTATTTATGATCAACTTGCATGTGGCTAATTTAAATCTCTCTTCAACCCTGACCTGGCAGAAGATTTGTTAATTGTCAAAGCTTGCAAGATACATATAGAAACTCTGACCTTTTTAAATAAAAAACCTTTAATGGCATGCCATTCTAACACCTTTTCTTAAAATATCTGCATCAATGTAAAATTAATTTTCATCGGCAACGCAGTGCACAAGTAATTAGACGGCCGATTTTAATATAATTTAGAAGCTTCGAAAGTGCATGGAAGTCATGTATAAATCAAATGCTCAACTGAATGAGCATATGTTTCTTTTAGACTCGAGATCACATTTTTTTTTTTATTTTTTTAAACTATTCTAGAAGAAATATAAACTTAAATTAAATGAGTGAAGATTAATTTCTCTTGTTAATTGTGAATCCTGGCTTCACGGATAGATGACACTGATATAGTAAATAAGGCCCAGACCCTCAAAGTCGTATAATTCCATGTGTCAGATTATATATCGGTGGTAGACTACCCTAAGTTTCGGTACTAACCTAAGTTTTGGATGGTTAAATATTAGAAACGTTTCGGAAACGTTTTGAAAAAGTAGAAGAAAACATGCAAAAATGAGAAAAAAGACGGAAACAATGCGAAAGAAAGTAAATAACAAATGTTATGTTTATTTATTTTTAAAAATCAATATTTTGTTTCAAAATTATACAATGTACACCAATAGTTGATAAAAATTTCAATAACGAACTAAGTGATAATATTGGATTCAAATTTAGCGTTCTTATAACATATAATCGACAAAGTTCAAGCAACTTGATCCGTAAAATACAAAATTGTAAAAGTTTTCCGTTTTTTTTTTAAATTATAAAAAGAAAAAATTGCGCATATAACATTTTAATTGGTAGTATATATTATGTTGTTTGTTAAAATAATTATTTAATAACCCATATATCACTATAAGAAAATTGTAATATCTTACATTTTTTGTGTTTTTTATGTGCGTATTTTGAATATAAACAAAAATTATCCATGATTTCGTTGATTAATTATTTAGAACTTATTTGATTATATTTTGGGCTTAATTAAGTAAATTGTAGGATTTTATAACTCTTATTTTGTTCTTCTCTCTCTTTTTTTTTTTTTTTAATTTTATTCACTATTATACTCTATCCGGAAAAGAATTAAGAAGCTTTCAGTGTTTCGTGGAAACTGTGGAAACACTGAAAGTTTTGATGGAAACAATGGAAACATTACCAGTTTCCTTGGAAACATTGTAATTTTGAAACTACTTCATAAATTCTTTTTGCTTAGTTGAAAAACAGAAACTTTTCGATGGAAAAGAAAGAAAATTAGAACCACGTAGTGTACGAAGATACGTATACGACCTACCTTCATATGGAATACTAGGCATATTTTCATTAAAGGTCCCTAATTAAGAAATAGTTATTTACAAAACACTATATAACCCGCGTGTTAATTAACGACCGGGTCAAATATACACACAACCCGGATGATCTGATGCACTTATCTATGGACACGTGTACGGTTATCCATATGTTACCCAACCATCCGTACAACATGTCACTTCTATAAATAGTGCTCATTAAAGACAAAGTAGGGACTTTTGGGAATTTGTTCAACTAATCCGTAATTAAGCCTACAACATTAGATCTGAGAGTACGATCTCATTTTCATTACCGAGCTAAGTTACTCGTGGTTAGCCAAGTTTAAAATATTGAACTACGTCTAGACTTGACTCTATAGAAAGGTACGTAGGTTGCTCAGTGAACATGAGTGCAGTCTATATCCATTATACTAACCATCCTGGTAGTATATGAGTCTCGACTTGATTTGGTTTAACCCGTTTTACGAGCTAAATCAGACATGTTATATTCAGCTCGTAACTTTTTCTTCAGCTTGATATATCGTTTAGTTTTTCACGTTGCTTTATTTATGTATCATGTGTATTATTGTTTTGTGAAGCAAATGATAAAACATGAAATAGAAGATTCAATGTGACATTCTAATCGGATAACCGGTGAAGTTCTATTCCATTTCATTCTTCGCTTTCTAAATTTTATACACATGACAAGTGTATATTATGTTTCTTTATGTAGAGACGTGGATCTTGATTCTATAGACTTAATATTGATTTGGTAGTATGTTGTTATGAAAGTCATTATAATGCGACGTACACTATAGAAAACATATATCTTTGACGTATTTTAATTAATTGACTGACGATAAGCTAAAGAAATATGTCAAATAAGATGAGCTAATATTTTGGCAAGAAAACGAGGAGAGGGAATAGAAAAAACATTGAAGAGAAATTAGGTGCGAGAGAGCTAGCAGATAAAAATGACTACTCTAAAAGACTCGTGTGTATAAAATAGTTATATCTTTTATGGTTATTACTAAAAGTTTTGATAAAGATAAATTAATCACAAATTGGACAAATGCAATTCGATCGTTTTACAATACATGATGCAATATAAAAATGTGATTTTTATGGAGAAATATTTCTTTATTTTTCTCCATTCACATTGCAATTTTGCTTTCTTCACATTTCAAATATGAAAGATACTTTTTTTTCAATCATTATCTTATACTTGTCTATTGTCTACACATCACAGCCTTAATTATGTTAGATCCATATTTCACTTACTTTTTTATATAAAATATGTGTATTAGATGTCAAACACTCTCTATCATATGATATGGAGTACTTTCTTTAAAAATTAAGATATATTTTGCAACAATCATAGTACGACTTTAATTATATAGGTAATGAAGTGTTTTCTTGTAGAAAACATAATTTTTACAGATTTATCGAACTAACCTTATTTATAATTATTTATTTAACTTAACTAAAATAATATTTAAGAGTGGAGTATTACTAGAATATGACATCTCGACTACGAATTATCTTCCGATTTTGTTCATCCCAAAATCTATAATCAAATTCATCACCACCATATCCAATAAACGTACACTTGACAAATTTAGCATATAACTTACTTCTAGCAGTAACATCAATATGAACATATGAAACACAACCAAATACTCGAAGAACGATAGGTTTACCTCCTTACCACTCCAAACCTCCTCCGGTATGCCATTACCCAATGGGGTTGATTGTCCTCTATTAATTAAGAAAGTAGCAGTATTAACTGCATCAGCCCAAAACATCTTTGGCAACCCGCATTTTAATCGCATACATCTAGCACGTTCATTTTCTGTTGAGGGGTTCCTCTCAGAGTCTTTTCCATGCGAATACCATTCAAATTACAGTATTCTTTAAACTCATCGAGTTCATACTCTCCACCATTGTCAGATCCTAAGCACTTCACCTTCAGACCTGTTTCATTTTCTACAAGGACTTTTCATTTTCTAAAAGAATCAAAAGCGTAAAATATATGTTTTAGAAAATAAACTATACCTTTCTCGTTGAGTCATCAATGAAAGTCATGTAATATGACACCCCACCAACAGATGTAACTGGTGCAGGTCCCCATAAGTCACTATGCACTAACTCCAACTTCTCGTTCTTCAAGGTTTTGCCTTCCTTCGAAAAACTCACACTTTTCTGTTTTCCGAATACACAGTCCTCACATAAGCCAACATCGACTGTCTTCAGACCTGGTAGCTTACCTTTCGAACAAAGCTCCTTCATCCCCTTCTCGCTCATGTGGCCAAGTCTGCAATGCTACAAATCCGTATCACTGTTTTCTCCTACAAGAGAAATACAGTCTTTAGTGTTAGTTGTCATATACAATGTGTTTTCTTTCTTACCTCAAGCCAGTATCATGGACCCTTTGGTTATCTTTCAGGTACTGCAACTAAAAGTCACAATGTAACCATCATCATCTGGTTATCCTATGGAGACCAGATTCCTCTTCAAACTAGGAATATGTCTCACATCACGCAGTTGCAACACACTTCCATTTGAAGTTTTAATTCGAACATCTCCCTTCCCCACGATTTTCAAAGGCTCATTATCAGCAATATAAACCTCACCAAATTCTCCGGAAGTATAATGTTCCATTATGTCAGCATCACTACAAGAATGGAACGATGCTCCAGAATCCAAAACCCACGATTCTAATGGACTACTCACGCTCAATATCGAGGCGTCAGTGATATCTTCAGTTGCTGCATAGGCTGATTTTCCATTCTTCTTGGGCGCTGTGCACTTGTTCTTGAAATGACCAAGTTGCTCACAGTTCCAACACTTTATCGAACTTAGGTCCTTCTTCGTCTTACTTTTACCTCTCGACTTTGACCTACCTTTGTTCGAATTCTTTGACTCCGATCTGTCTTTATTTTCTGTATTCAGAACTGACCCGAAGCTATACCTGATTCTCTCCTGCGAATTTCTTCACTCATAATCAGATCTCTTACTTTGTCAAATTTCAACTTCTTCTTCCCTGCTGAAGCACTAAGGGCGGTAACCGTTCCACCCCAACTTTCAGGTAGAGAAGACAACAGAATTAAGGCTCTAACCTCGTCATCAAAATCAATCTTAACTGAGCTCAATTGGGCCGTTATCTGATTGAACTCACTAAGATGCTCAGTCACCAAAGAACTTTCTAACATCTTTAGGTTAAAGGGACGCCGCATCAGATGAACCTTATTTGCCGTTGAGGACTTCTCGTACATGTCGGCTAAAACCTTCAGAATACCCTTGGTAGTTTTCGTCGTATGGAACGTGACGTTCCATGACAGACAAACGAATCACAATCATCGCCTTCATGTCAAGCACCATCCACTCTTCGTCTTTCATATCCGACGGCTTATCACCAAGGGGCTGATATAAATCTTTACCATACAGGTAATCTTTGATCTGCATCTTCCAAAACCCAAAGTCAGTCCCGTCAAACTTTGTAATCGACGTTTTTCCTTCGTCCATCATATTCGCTCCCACTTGACCTAGAGCTCTAGATACTAGTTGTTAGGAATATGATGCCAATGATGAAAATAATCGCTAAAAAAAAATAATAAAAGAACACACGAATTGTTAACCCAGTTCATCAAAGAATTTGATTACGTCTGGGGGCACTACCAAGCCAGGATATTCACTATATTTTTGTAAGTTCGTGATTCATAAATTACAATGATATTAGGGCTATTTATAATACAAGATATGTAACTCTAATAAGAAAAGGATTAGAGTCATTCAACCTCCATAACTCAACAATATGTGCTTGCATTATACAGTAGGTTGGACAAATTAGGGTACAATGATGTTGAAAATACATATGCAGTAATTTATTTTCAATTGCAGCATATAAAATATATTTTAAATACTTATAATCATGATCGTTTTGAAATTTATGAATATGTTCATTAATAAATATATGATATGTATATATAATTACAATTTTCATTTAACTATTAAGTTATTTATTTTATGCTATTTCACTATATACATGGCAACGACTAACGAGGAAATGACGGACAATGAAAACAATATGACCACAATGTTTGAGATTCTGAGGAGAAATCGCAAGGTGAACCTGGAAAATTTAATATTGAATAGGAGCTCTTTCTGACAGACTATAGAAAATTTACAAGCTCTATCTTACCTGATTAAAGCTAGGCGAGCAGAGATAAAAGTGGGTGATGATAGAAGTCATCTAGTTTGTAAGTAGATGTTTGCATGACCATAAGTAGATTCATTTCTTTCTAAGTATATCTCCATTTCATATAATTGTATTTTTAATTTTGCCAATGTCTATTTCAGTCTCGAGAAATGCGCCTAGTGCCGATGCAATTCTGTCTGGGGAGGTCTCGAACAATCACTTTATATTCAGACTTGACTTTAAAGACTGGAAGGTAGTGGAACGATTCAAGAATATTTTTCTTTCACTTGAAATTGTTCTTTCAATACGTTAGTATTCTTTCAAGAAACTGGTATTCATCAATAATATTATCTAGCAGTTGATGTTGGAATTTGTCGAGGTTGGAAAAGAACTGATGCCACATAGGAGCAATGTCAATGAAGCAAGTGATGCTCAACCGGGTTTTCTAACATGAGAAATGTGCATGAGGTACTACTATCAAGGGTGCTACTGACTACTAACTCAGACTTTATATAATAGGAGATCAGATTTTAAATAATGTTCTATTATAGACATGGCAATTGAAGTTTCATTATGAGATCAAGCTGATACTCATTGTTTACTTGTTTTTTTTAAATAATATTGCTTAGTTATATCGTCCGATGAAAGTATGATGGTTTGGAGACCCCTTTTTAGCTTTGGTTTTGCTGATTTACTTATACCATACAGAAAAGTGTCTTATTCAAAATTTTAGTTAACTTAGTTAATGGTGTGGAATTGCCACAACAAAATCCCATGTCAACTCATGGTTTGTCGAAGAGAGCTACTTCCATATATGGTTCTGAAAATTGCATCATTTGTCAAGATGGTTTGTTGTGTCGAGAAGATGATATTATTGGAATGTTAAATTGTGGACACAAATATCATGGCAAATGCATCAAAAAGTGGCTACAAGTGAAGAATTTGTCCTTTATTTAAAAGCACTGGACTGTCTATAGATTGAAGACCAAATCAGGGTTATGCGTAAACTAGTTCGGTAGATAATATATATTGTTTCTTGAATTTTGTTTGTGTAGTTAAAAACCATGTTTCTTTGTTTTGCACTTAATAAAGCTAATACAAATTGTTTTCAGTTGTTAAATTCTTATTATGATGTTGCCTCCAATAAATTTGATTGTTTGTAGAGTTTGCTTGATCAGGATCAGTTTCAAGAACCATTTTCAATGCTCATTACATTGTGTGGGATGATGGTCTAAATATTATATTTTATTATTACTTGTGTATTCATACAAAGAAAAACAAGTTTGGGATAAATCGGACTGAACTTAAAGCTCATGTTAAGTATCATATCAATCTCAGAGTTTAAAACCAAAAAGCTTGAAACAAGTTCAAATTTTGACACTAAGAGCTTGCAGAGTATCAAACCAAGCAGCAACCTTACAAGACTCGACTCCTCAACTTGGTTTACAATTGTTGAAGTAACAAATTTATGCTATCCATGGTCTAACTAATACAATGTTTAAATGAACCACCTCAAATTATAGTCAAAGTTTATGAACTATATGCAATCCCATCCGGTTTCAGCTTATCAACTGTGAAGAGCACCAAGAGCTTTAATGTTCTCTAAGAATGTAGTATATGAATTATCAATACTATGTGATTTTGCTATTAAGATGTCTTGGGCTTTGATCTTACTCATTAGAAATTCGAAAAAATATATCAAAATGAGAATTAATTATTGATAATAGCGTCTGTTGATTCATCAAACTCAGAATGAAAAATATTCTTTATATTTATTATATTAATTTGATCAACCTTTGAATTCACTATGCAACAGATTGAATCGAATACCAAACGAATGAAAGCATCTATCTGGCTCAATAGATGACTCAAAAACAGACGCAGTAGCCAATTCAGAAATGTAAACCTGAACCACCTAAAGATTATATTCATGTTAAGCATGAAAGAATAATTCTCACACACAAATTGAAAATCTAAGCATAGTTAAAAAAAAATCACAAAAAAAATCTACTTGTTACCTAAGGTTGATTAATAAGACCAATAAATAAAAAAAAAATGATAACCTGCGCATAAACAAATCCAGAACTTCACTTTTTCTCATCCGCTTTCTCGTGTACACCGTGATGCATGGAATTGTGCAACACAATCATGTTCGATTCTTGTGGCTTAGCAATATGTTGTTGTTCATGCATAAAATGTAACAAACAAATTAGATATGTATAGCAAACAAAACTTGTAATAATAATTAACTTTCTCAATGATATATAACCACCTGTAGTAATTCTATTAAGCTCGTTTAGCTTTGCCCCTCTCGTCTTAAATCGGGAGATAAATAAAAATGTTGGTTGATAACCGGATTGAACACTAGAAGAAGCAATGCATCATCATAATTACAAAATAAAATAGATTTTTTTTTTAAATGTTTTGTCATTAAAAGAATTTAGCCAATGTACCGGTGCAAGCTGGAATGATTCTTGTGGCCAGAATGAATGACTTTCAATAGGAAAAAAAAGCTTGAACCAGAACTACCAAATCGGAATTCCTAGTTATCAAATAAAAGTATGAGAAATATAATTAGCTTAGACTATTATAAAATATATTAATCACACAAGACTTCATTAGCATTAATAACATATGAAATAGAACCTGTGACAGCTGCGACAAGGAGGGTAGTGAACTAGGCTCAATGGAAGCACCAATGCTTATGTTATTTTCTCTACATATCTGTGTGCATTACAAAAATACAGAAGAAAAGATTATATACATACAATGATATAGGCAAATCATATAAGAAAAAAAATATACAATTTTTTTGACAAAAGAATATACTTGGTGATTATTTTCTGAGTCAATGATTGCCCTATCTGTTGAAGGAGTTTCTCTTCTCATTTGCTTCCTCCTTATGCTCTTTTCTAATCCACTTTTTGGTCTTTTTCCTGATTTTGCAGATTTTTTCTCTTTATTTTTCCATCCTCTTATCTTAATCTCATTAGGTTTGTTTCCAGCTTCATTCACTTCATTTTGCACTGGAGGAGTTGGTGTGATATCGACTTTATTCTCCAAATTTGCATCAACTTCTTCAATCATCTTAAGAATACCAGCTTTTGCAATTTTATGTCTCTGTGGTCAAAGAAGCTTTTGTTGCTAACTGGTCTGGTTTATTAACATACACAATTCTTTGTAGTGAACTCCAATCATCTTCTTTTCATCTTTTTCACTTATAGGTTCACAATGTTTTATGCCACCTTCAACCATCGATTTTTTTACTTTCCTGGTCCACCTTTTTAAGATATATACCTATGGAATTTTCATAACATTCTTTAAACAGAGCACCTTGAGTGCATGTGAACATAAAAGCCTGGCAAACTCGAACTTTTTGCAACTATATGAAACTTCAGTATGAAATGAGTTGTATATTACCCTGTGTTGATGATGCGTATGGCAAGGGTAATCTTATACTCATAAATATCTTAAGTCTCATCAATCAATTCTATCTTACTATCATATCCCTTCCGCAACTCAGCTTGAAATAACTCAAACACCTCATGTGTATAAACAGTAGCCGCGTGTTTTGATATTTCAACAGGAAAAGAAGATACTGGCGTATCCGACTTGTTCTTAGATCCGCTTTCAACTGCTCATAGCGACGATCATCAACCAATCTATCAAATTGATGGAAAAATTGTAATAATTTATGCTTATAGCTCACATATCTTTTGAGAGAACTGTTCATACTTTCACTACGCTGGATAGTTGTCATGTCTGCACTAAATGATTGTCGACCATATACTAGTGCCCATTTTTTCCGAATTTTAAACATCCTCTCCAGACACTCGTTAGTCTGAAGTTCATATTTTTTAACATCTCATTCCATGCAGTAAGAAATTTATCTTCCTCTTCATAGTCATAAATACTACAGGGACTGAAGTCTTTAGCAAAGTTAGCAAAGCGTTCAAATACACTACTCAAATGGATTGCAGCATTTAGGTAAATGTGCCAAATGCACAAGCGATGACATGTATCTGGCCACTTTTCTGCTAAAGCTTTTACCATTGTTGTAACTTGATCTGTAAGCATCGTTATAGGCTTTTTTTCCAAACATTGCTTTAGCAAAATATCAAACAACCACATAAACGTTGATGCAGTTTCATTGTATAACAATAATGCACCAAAGATGATTGTTTGTGGTGGTTTACACCAACAAACAAGGCAAATGGTCGACCGTCTTTATTTTTCCTATAAGTTGTATCAAAAGAACCTACATCGTCAAAATGAGCATAATCAACCATCATTTGTGCATCAATCCAAAGTATGTTTGCTATCAAATCGTCTTCATCAACTTGGATTGCATAGAAAAAGTTAGAATCATCTAATTGTCTTTTTTGCATATATTCGAGTACCCCTCCAGTATCGCCGGCCTCCATATGTACAGTTCTCTTCGTATGCAAATAATACTTATAATCATAAAAAATAAATCCAACTCCTTCACGCCCACCCGCTTGTTTAGCCATAAATGGAAAGCCTGCTTTTGGTGTTATACCCGAGAATTCCATGTCATCTGCTTGTGCTGCCAATGTGACAGTAATAGTTCTGTGTGACCTCAAAAGGTGAGTTTTAGCAGGACTCATAAGATCATGTCCACAATGATCGGCAACAAAACTAACCACTTCATACTTACCCGTATGACGACCATCAACCTTCATCATTGCACGACAACTATTTCTTGTCTCTGGTCGATGCGACTTAACACTCACATCTCTTTTGTCTTTAGACCTATAACCTCGGGATGAACAACAAAAAGTCCTATCTGTGATTCTTCTCTCACTATCTCTATAGACAGTGTGCCTACGAACACTAAAGTCGGCGACCCTTGCATATTCGTTATAAAAATTGTAAATCGTTCGGTTTCAAACTTCATACCAATTTTTGGGATTTTTTCTTCTGATATGTTTGAGTCACATTGATGTATTAGTTTTTCTCCGGCGCTATTTTCAGAAGGTTCTTTATCCTCATCGATAACGAAATCTAACTTGCGTCGTGGATTAAGCTCCTCACAACTTTCCTTATCCATAATCAAACTCCAAAGTCTATAAATAAAAGAAATATCCTTCAAATTTAGGATTGGAGATGACAGTTAAACCTTAGTTACAATCAAAGAATCAAGCTTAACATAAAAGTTCGTTAATAATTTATAATGCTTTACTTAATGATTTACAAGGCATTTTGCTCAATTAATGTAGGATTAAATAAAGATAAAATTAATCCAATTAAATGGCCTTTATTGAATTTTTTCGATTATTGGAATATGATAATCAGATTAGATATTTCAAATTTCATTATAATCTCCATAATCTCCAAGAGCTATTGTACGTAAAGCAAAATAAAAATATTCTCATTCAACTCTGATATGTTGTGAGTGATAAAAAAGAAGACAAAAAATAACTATGAAATCTATGAAATTTTTGAATGCAGAACTTGAAGCAACTTAACATAACAATTGAATTAAATTAATCTGCAAACTCCTAATTAAAATTAAACATCACTATCAAGGAAGGTTGTTCTATCTGATTTTCCACACCATTCATTACTCTTCCTATTATTATCTTAATTTTGTATAAAAAATTATAAAAGAATTATAAATTTGAATTTTAGTGTTTTTATATGTATACTAGCTTAAGTAACCATTAGTGTACCCAAGAAGAAGTAATTTTTAACAATAAAAGAAAAGAAATTTCTAAAAGAAAAATGACAAAGCAGATATGGGTAAAGAGAGTATGATACAAACGATAATAAAAATCTGTAACTTCTTGTTGCTACAGCCTACAAATTTTCTAGGATCATTCTACAGATTGATAGATTTGAGCATTATTACATAGTAAATAGTTAAAAGATAAAGTGTGTTATCGATGTTGAAAAATTGCCGACAAATTTGACGAGAATATGCCGCTGCTACCGATTGGAAATAGTATTTGAAATTTTCGTCAAAATTTGGTTGGAATTTGACATTGTCTTTGCTTGGATAGATAGAGGAGGAAGAGAGAATGGATTTTGAGATAAATCAGAAATTCCTGTTGAGAGAGACGTGAGAGAAAGGGGCAAAAATGGAATAAAGAAGGAAAAAGAGAGAGAAAGTAGGATATTTTGGAAATAGACGGTGTTAGTTTCTCAGTTAAATTTATAGGTGTTTTCATCTCTTTCTTGGAACATGATATTGTAACACAAAGTTGGAATATAAAAACTCAACCCCTCCGGGAAGGCCGTAAAATTAACATAGCCATGCTCTCGAAAATGGGTTGGCAAATCCTTTGTAAGGAGGATTCCACCTGGGGGACTTTGTTCCTCAAAAAATATCTGAACGGCTTGGATATCCTTCACCATAAACCCAAACCAAATGCTTCGCCCACTTAGAAAGGTATAGTTCGAAGCCTCCAAAGCATCGAACACAAATTCAAATGAAAAATTGGTAATGGTAAAGATGTCTCCTTCTGGTTTGACCGATGGGTGGGAGATAAAATCATTTGGGAATTAGTGGACATGGACTTTGTCGACATTTACACCAATTTCATGGTCTATGATGTCATTTCAAATTCAGACATTTGGGACCTTTCCAAAATACACACTCCACTCCCTCCTCAAGTTTCAAAATCCATTGGTCTTCCTCTCCCCTGTGCAAAAGTATCAACCGATACTCGCATTTGGGGGGTACGCCTAATGGCCACTTTAGTTGCAAATCAGCATACTTGACTCTTAACAATTCCATGTGAGTTTCTGCCTCCCAAAATCTTTCTCCTCCTCGTTGGAACTGGATTTGGAAAAGCAACTACCTGCAAAAGCTCAAATTCCTCACAAATAAACTCCTCACAAATTCGCTACGTTTCAATCGAAAAATCTTGCTCACAGACACATGCACATGTTGCAACCTTTCGAGTGAAAATGTATTACATGCACTACGAGATTGTACCAAGGCAAGAAACATTTGAGAGCGGATTGTTGCACTTACTGAATTCCATAAATTCCTGGCTTTAAACCACGACAACTGGATTGAAGCTACCTAGAACCCATTTTAGTAACATGCTTGCACCTGACTGTCCGTGGCACTTTGTCTTTCTTGCGTCCCTTTGGTTCATTTGGACAGCCCCGAAACAATTATATCTTTCAAAATAAAATAGAAAATCCAATAGAAATTGCATTCTGCATCAAACTATTGGCATTTGACATGGATAGGTCTACCTCTCCTGCACCGAAAGAGTCAGGTAAATTGGGTCTGCCCGGAAGCCATTTGGCTTAAACTCAATACGGATGGCAGTGTGCTTCAGAACAAAGACTCCGCTGCTGCAGGAGGCCTCATTAGAAATGAAAAAGAAGAATGGGTAAAAGGCTTCACCCTCAATCTTGGATCAAACACAATCACAACGACTGAACTTCTTGGCCTCCGACAAGGTTTAACTCTGGCATGGGATCAACGAATTCCACGAATTATTGTGGAAATTGATTCCATGGTGGTTCTAAACCTGATCAAAGGAGCCTCCTCTCGTGACCACCCGCTGGGAAATATTATTGATGATGTTAGGAACCTTGTTTCAAAGTCGTGGATAATCAAACTTCAACACTCAATCAGGGAAGTGAATTGTGTGCAGATTTCCTTGCAAAGAAAGACCATCTCCATACGGAAAAGCTAATCATTTGAGATGGTCCTCCTTCCGATCTTCTTGTTTTGCTGGCTGCGAACTTGCCACCTTAAGCTTTTTGGTAACTTATTTTCGTTTCAATTTTTATTTGTAACCAAAAAAAGATGGAACTCTGAGTTGACATTTTTACCCTTTAAATTATGGCATGTGTTGTAATTTGTTGAGTCAAATGACTCAATTGATGTAATTAAAATAGAGAGATTAAAATAATTTTAAATATAAATCGGAAAACTAAAAGTAAATTACCATAAATGAATTTATAATACATTTCATCCAAATTAGAATAACACTTTCTATTGTTCACAAGTCAATTCAAGACAAGTTTGACCAAATTCAACTAATAACATAATAAGTTTTACAATGCATACCTTTTCATTAGTCGTTATTCTTGAAATATAATAAATTTGGTAAATATAATTCGTCAAGTATGTATTCATAATTCAATTTGAATTCGACCAAAACATATTTTTTTATCTTGATTTTAACAAGATCACATATTTCTTCATCTTTTTTACTGTTTATATAATTAGATAAAATCACACAAAAGTGTGGCTTTCTTACACTTTTCTTTGTCTTTTGGAAGTGCAAGAGGAGCATCAGTGGATCTCCTCATCCAAAACCCTATCCCTTCCACTTTCTTCCCATGTTGTCTCCTTTGTCTTCTTTATATACACATATGTGTCCATTTTTCAACCCCATAACTCAAACCTCTACTTCTATTCAGAAAAAAAGGTGCATTTCCATTATATAATAATCTTTGTTTTGTGAGTGAGTGAGCTGAAATCAAGAACAACAAGATGAGATCTATAAATCTGGTAGATTCATGGGTTCAAACCTGCTGGATCTTCAAACAGCCATCCCATTGTAAATCCTTCATCAGCTTCATCACAATCAAACCCAATTCTTTTCTCAAATTCAAAAAACCCATCTCATCATTCAGTGTTTCAGCAATCATAGCTGAAGAGGAATCGAAAATCGACGCCAGAAATGAGAAACCCATTTTCAATTTCAACACTTATGTAATCGAGAAAGCTAATTTTGTCAACAAGGCGCTAGACGACGCCGTTTCGGTGAAGAACCCGCCTATGATCCACGAGGCAATGAGGTACTCTCTGTTGGCCGGCGGGAAGAGGGTCCGCCCTATGCTGTGCATCGCCGCCTGCGAGGTGGTTGGCGGCCAACAATCCGCCGCCATCCCCGCCGCGTGCGCGGTGGAGATGATCCACACAATGTCGCTCATCCACGACGATTTGCCCTGTATGGATAATGACGACCTCCGACGGGGAAAGCCGACGAATCACAAGGTGTTCGGCGAGGATGTGGCGGTGCTGGCAGGTGAAAACTGATCGAAAAAACCCCCACTGTTTACAAATTTTCAAAATTTATATGTTTCATATTTTACATTTTTAATTTCAATCATTAAAAAGAAAAAAGGAGAACTGTTAGCATAATCAGTAATATAAACTAATCGTCGGTCCCTTTTTCATCGTCTAGGACCAAAACTGCAAAAAAAAACAAAATGAATATGCATCTTATAGAAAGCACATTTATAAACAATTGGATTAAAATTGTTATAAGCAATGCCCTGTCTAATATTGCAATTGTCCCTTTTTCTTACAAATTTCGGATTATGTAAAAACAAATTAGGATCAGGACTCTGATTCCAGTTCTCGATTTTGTGGCAGGTGATTCATTATTGGCATTTGCATTTGAATACATCGCCACTGCCACCACCGGAGTGGCGGCAAAAAGGGTGTTAGCGGCAGTGGGTGAGCTGGCAAAGGCGATAGGGACAGAGGGCCTAGTGGCAGGGCAGGTAGTGGATTTAGCTTCCACTGGTAATAACACAAACGTCGGATTAGATACCTTAGAATTCATACACATTCACAAAACGGCAGCATTATTGGAAGCTTCGGTCGTTTTGGGGGCGATTTTGGGCGGAGGAAGTGAAGAACAAGTCGAGAAACTAAGAATGTTTGCTAGAAAAATAGGTCTATTATTCCAAGTGGTTGATGATATATTGGATGTGACGAAATCATCGGAGGAATTGGGAAAAACTGCGGGAAAAGATTTGGCGGTGGATAAAACGACGTATCCTAAGCTATTGGGACTTGAGAAAGCTCGGGAATTTGCGGAGAAGTTGAACGAGGAGGCGAAGGAGCAGCTGGCGGAGTTCGATCGGGACAAGGCGGCACCGCTGGTGGCGTTGGCTGATTATATTGCTCATAGGCAGAATTAGAATGATTTTGGGAATTTGGTGTTTGTTTGTTGTAGTAGAGTTTTTGGGTTTTTTGATGATATTAGTTGTATACAGTGGAGTTAGTATTATTGCAGTTATATTTTCGTAATATTGGGTCGTGTTTAGGTATAATCCGAAGCATAAATGATTGCGAATACAGAACAGATGATGGCACAAGTTTTTATTTTCACATTATCTATACCACGTCCATGGGGAATAAGATTTTCTGTTCCAAACCGTGTTCCAATCTCCTATTCTAACAATGTAGATGTGTGACACGTGTAATTCACAAATCCATTTATTAAGGGACGTATTACATGTGTAAATATTTTTACACATGTCAAAACTACATTTCTGGAATATGGGATTGGAACACGGTTTGGAATAGAGAAATTGATTCCGTCAATGGGTGATGATTACTCGGACCTAGACCCTTTCAATTTTACATGATCCGACCCGACCCATATAGTCTGAGGTCAGATTCAGACCCAATGGTATTAGGTAGTTCGAATTTGGGTTGATTTTGGTCCATAATCTACCCACTAAGGCATTCTAGTGAATAAAACTACCTACTATGATGATAAACTCTTCACTACTCAACTAATGCAAATCTTAAGGGCCAATTTGACATGTTTATTTACAACCATCAAATACCAATCAAGAATAATTATTAATGATGGCTGTTACAATTTATAGGCCATTGAAACCTAATTTTATTGGTGAAATAGGATAAGTTAGGTGTTTTTGTTAGTTGTATATATATGGAGTTTGTACTATTGCATTTTTCCGTATAATATAATGATAGCCATAGTAAATTAAAGGTTTTGATTATAATAATCTTGATGGACACTATTTGATGCACTTGAGTTATAGTATATAGACTATTGTCAAAAATGATTGTGAATGATAGTATTCAATTTTTTATTTTTTACATTTGAGTCGGGTTGTAAACTATTCCATAATTACAAATAATCCAAAACCGAGTTTGATTCCTTTAAAAGGAAAATATACAAGAGAATTTTGACCAATAACTAATAAACAATAATTTATTTTGCAGGCAATATATAGCAGAAATTTCTCCCAGAATAAAAAAGTTTAAAAGATAAAAAGTAAAAAAAAATGAGCGCCGTTGCCGGGGATCGAACCCGGGTCACCCGCGTGACAGGCGGGAATACTTACCACTATACTACAACGACTTCGTTGTTGATTTGCGACAACACTATACTACAACGACAAACTATTAATATGTTAAATATTAAAATATTGTTTTTTCCAAGATTTGTGACTCAAGCTTTTGTCCTTCATAAATTTGTCGTATTCACATAAATAAGAACCTCTTTTTCAGTAGTACGCTATTCATATTTTATTAAATTTTAAGCAGGCCACTTGCTTCAATTTCGTACTCTTTGACCTGATATATATATATATTTTGTGCTTGTAGATGCTACTTATATTATGTCATATCTTTATTTCAAAAAATTGATTCGTGTAGTATCACATGTTATTTAACAAATATCCGACATGATTACAATATGTTCGAGATGGTAATCATGAGTTAGATATATCGAACACGTTTAGACATATCAACATTTGATTTGGCATTTAAAAATGTATATGGACGAAAATGGAAAAAAAATATTGAATTCAACGTTTTATATTTAAAATCCACATCTTACGGCCCCTATTTTCATTTCCTCACAAATTCATTCACTATCACCTCTATCTGAAATTCACTGCCAACAATTGAAAAAACTCACCACCCATGCACCTCATCTTAATTTTGGCTCTCAAATACTTTATACAACCCACATTTTTTATGATATTTTGTTGTCCAATAACTACTTATAAATTCATTACATATAACATATAGTAGTCGTGTTTGACTCATGTCATGATCTAATTTGTTTTTATTTTATTTTTTAGAATTGGCATAGTGTATGTTCGTGTTTTATCGTATTTGTATCCCATGTCAATGTGCATCATAGATATAATGTAAATGAGTCAAACAAGTTATATTCAAATTTATTTGAGTTAGCTTTAAAATCTTTGTTTCATCTTGGTTTGATTATTAATTGCTTCGAGCTTAAGTGAGTTTTAATCAAAACTAAACACAAGTATAACTTGATATTTCTACACATGTATTTTCAGTGTTTATCCAATCGAGTTCCAAAATTTAACGAATACACAAATTTATTAAACTTAAGTTGATATGTTAACGAACTGAGCTCAAATAAACTCTTAATGTTAATATCGAGGTTAATATCGAGTTCAGTTATGAGTAATTTATTTCATTTTTTAATCCTACTTGGATATGGCAAACTTGATCTTCTAAAAAATAAGGTGTCAATTGATTGGATCAATGTGTCACACATTATATGTTGGATTATACTTGGGACCTAAGGTCCAGATGATCCCCGCCATCACCAACACATATGATGGTGGAGATCATGCGAGACCCTAGGTGCTGAGAGTCTACTCAGATTCAAATTCATTTAATTTAAAATTTTATTCGATTCGAACTGGACCCGATGATATTAAGTCGTTCAACTCTGATATTTATCCAAAAAATACTTCAATATTATCCAAATTTTACCCTTTAAAAAAACCCATAAACTTACAATACTTAGACTCGACACGAAATCTACCAGATCCATCGAGTCCAATTATTTTTTTAACATGTCGGCTATGTCGCGTTTGGGTTGGGTCTAGGTGAAAAATAATCACAAATATTTCACGAGTTTGAATATTCCCTGCCGGTCGACAGTCCTAGTGGTGCCATTTCTCCTCAACTAATTTTGATAAAACAACAATTATCAAATTTTCGTTATTATACACGTATTGCTTATGTTTTACTAACTAATACAAATAAAAGAAATGGCCCAGTCCACTAAGCATGGACATTACTTAATTCCCTTAGCTTAATACACGCCCACCATAATATTACTTAGGTTATACTAATTGGCTGTTTGATCCTTGGTTTAACTCCAAGCCCATACAAGACCGACCCATTGCAACATTTTGTTCGGCCCCATGAAATTTTAATTATAATCCATGAGATTAAAATGAAACAACTTATTATTTTATATTTCGTTTCATATATAGAGGTCAAAAATATCGAATGTATATCCAATTATTCTTTTGAATTTTGTTAGACATATAATGTGCGTATGTAAAATTAAAAATTATACACGAGTTAAACAGATAAATATTAGTAAAACATGAGAGGAAAAGATGATTTTTTTTCCTTCTAATATTTTGTTCTTAAAGAATCACATGAGGGGAAAGATGTTCGAAAAGATGTGTGACTGCTTTGAATATCATACAAAGTCAAAGCTAAGATATCATATAAATAATCATGTTTTATATTGTATGGTTGTCATTATATACTATATAATACACAAACTAGCACACCACTTTATACAGAATATTATTGCTCATTTAAAAGGCTAATATAAATTATAGTATGATAATCTAATCTTTGTTCCATTTTGTCTATTGTCCCAATCAAATTGATTTATTATAATAAGAGTAATCTTTGGGAAAAGACAAGTCTCATTTTCAACATTGGTCATCATTGCACATGTTATGTGAACATGCCTTGCTTTTTCCTCACTTTTCCCATATCGTAATCCAACGGTCTGAATACGTTTCCGCCGAAAAGATCGTGCGGCTCAAAATGAGTTTTGTCTTTTGTGGCGGGAAATTCTTCTTTTCTTGGAGGGAAATTTTGGATATTACAATACCCACTTAATGCTTGCTTATGTACAATATTTAATGTACGATTGTAAAATATTTAATACGAATTTAATAATTACATAAAATAAAATACGGATGTGGGAACGTGCAAATTTAATGAGGTATAAAAGTCCTCATGTATTAAATAGTAATTTTATTTTAATTTTATATGAAAATAAATATCATGCTCCGATAATCTCAGATATATATAATTTTTAATCATAAATCATAACTTTTGCGACTTTATAAAAGTCCAAATAAGGAGATAAACCTCACAAATAAAAATTGAAAAACTTTCCGCATAAATGTAAAAATTGATATGACTAAGTTAACAAGCTTAATTTGAGTTGATTAAATAGTAATTTTCAAAAATTTCTTGCTCTTAGTGTAAAAAAATGAAGGAAACAATTTCAAACTTGATTTTAGATCAATCATTAAAACCTTGATAATAAATAGAGCTTGAATACTACTTTGTTTGATATCCTTAAAATGCAACTCAACTTGCAAAATTTGATAATTTGTAATAGAATGAAATTAATCTATTCAAGCTGGCCCACATATAACTCAACTAAAGCTATTACAATTTCAGACCAATATCTAAAATTTAAAATAATTCAAATCAATTTAAATAATAAATGATTCACTCAATAAAATTTACTTACAACCTAAATTTCATTTCACTTTTAAGAATGAGCAAAGAATAATGGAACATAGAAATTAAAACATAAATAATTAAATATTTATTTTAGATACAAAAGATATGAGTAGTTATAATTTAGGGGGACACGTAACCCATGTCGGATAAGACAACACCGACGGAGCTAGTTGGTACAGTGGTCCCACTATCAGCTTCTTTTGTGTTTTCCGTTACTTATTTTTACATGTAAACGCGTTTCTTCACTTAATTCCCGCCCCGGATGTTTTTTGTTAATTTCCTAAAATACCCTTCGTCATTTTTTATATCTCTTTAAATAGATTTTATTTGAACTCAACAAGATACTATTGTCAATTGGAGTTCTACTAATGATCATACTTCTATGTGTTAGTTATAACATGTGGGAATAATTATATGTAAATTATTAAATGTGGGTCATATTATTTTTTTTACATTACATTGATGATTGATGTGTTTTAAAAAAATATAATAGAGGTAAAATTAGCATTTCACATGCTATCATTAATATTCTATCTATTTTATTTCTTGTGTGTATGTTGAATAAAAATATCGCACTAACACTCGGGCAAGTTGAAATAATTAAACATATCATATAGGTTATTTAGTAAACCCTAGATGGTGCACATTAAGCCATCAAATCATATGTAGAAAACATGTTCAAGATGAAAGAAACATGACTCACAATCTCAAATGCTTATACTTATTTTAAGCACTTTTTATAATTTCACAAAGCTTATATTAATATTTAAAGAGATTATTTAAACAAAAAGTAGAAACACGACAACAGAGAAACAACAATAACAGAGAAAGAGAAACAACAACAACAGTGAAACGACAGAACAGTTTAATATTCTGTAAACAGTAAACAACTTGATTCCTCATTTTGATTTTTAACTGTCTATAATTATACACGTCAAACTTAACAGTTCACCAATCACTTCCGAGGACAAAGATACTATTTTGTCCCAAAAGAATGTCTAAATGGAATAAAATGATATTCGGAAAATCATATTTATAGAAATTAGAAGTAAAAATGTACCAAATCAACTTACAACTTTGAGAATATGGATAGTAGTAACTAATATAAGTAATGAACGCATCAAATATCAATTAAGGTGCCTCTTAAGACCCTCGAGGCAACGAGCAACTATTATAACTATATACAGATTACTCAATTGCTATTTAGTAACATGCGAAACTATAGTTATAATTTATTGTGGATTAAAGAAATTGTAACTCTATAATATGTAAAACCATTGATTAGCAAATTATATAACTTATATATTGATAATAATTAATTTATATACAAATTCTTTGCCTACGATAATTTTAAAAAATTAAATTGTTTTGTTTTTCATAGTCATATCATATTTTACATCCATATAGTTTGTAATGTTCATGTTGAGAACAAATTCAATCAAATTTGAGGGGAAAAAATCCAGCAAGGGTAATTCGGTCATTTAAGGTCAACCCCCCCAGTAACTGACCCCCCTGGTAGTGGTATTACATCATATGCCGGAAGCCAAGCGCTCTAAATGCATGATTGACGAGCAGGAGAGCCTTTCCCCTCCACGTGTCTCTCTCTTATTCGTCAGTTTCAAGTCTTCGGGATTGACAGCCCCACTGCTCTTCCTTTCCCTTCACACTCAATAATTAAAATCCCAAAACACACATATTTCACTCTCATATCTCTCTCCTCTTTCTCTCTCATCCCCTGTGTTTTCTCTCCCTAAAAAAACCCATGTTCCCCCCCTATTTCCACCACATTTCAACCAAAAAGCTCCATATTTGAATTCAGCAATGCGTGATCTTTCAATCGAGTCCAGTTTCGTGGCCTAGGGCTCTGTAACTCGTTTCCAATTTTGGATAATTTGAGGAAATAGTTTTGCAAAATGTTTGAAGCAGCTGTGGTGGAGAGCAATGGCAGAATTTCGTCGCAGTCGTCGCAATTGCAGAGCTGCGGGGAGAGTAGCGAGGAAGAGCTTTCGGTGCTCCCGAGACACACGAAAGTTGTGGTGACTGGAAATAATCGAACTAAGTCGGTGCTCGTCGGCCTTCAAGGTGTTGTGAAGAAAGCTGTTGGTCTTGGTGGATGGCATTGGCTGGTAAATTATTTGATTAAGTTTGAATTATTTTTTGCTTTTTTTTTTTGTTTTTGAAATGGCGTATTGAATTTGGTTTATGATGATTGGAGATTTTAACATTGGTGTATTGAAGCAATGCGAGATTATGCAGGGGAAATGTTTTGTGCGATTTTGGGTTTTATGAGTTTTTTTTTTTTTTTTGAAAAAAGGCTCTGTATTTATTACTGAATTGGAAAAAGGGTTTTCTACTTTAACGTTTTTGTGCTTTTTTTGATCTTTTTTTAACTACATTTGATGTAATTTAAGCTGAATTTCTTTCTGGATTGAGTTTGAATTCTAATTTTGGTAATTACTCGTTTGTTTTTGCTGCATGTGATATTTTTGTGAGTGGATCTGATATTTTGAGGCCTTTTCTATGGTCCTGATTTGTTGACTATTGTTTAGATCAATTGCATGATAAAGTTTGAGTTTAATTGGAAGTATTGAAGCGTATAATCAATTGATTTTAATTTAAGAACTGGGGCTTTGATTTTTTTTCTCCAAGTGTTCGTGTTTCAATTATTCTTGTCATTCTCTGCGTTTCTTTTGTTTACTGCATTCTGTGTCCTTTTCCATAGTTTTCTGCATTACACTGCAATTTCTAAATTATTTTTCGACAATAATTTTTCAAGGTGCAGGTTTTAACCTTTTCTTTGGTTGGATTTTCCTTTTCTTTTCTTCTAATTATTATATTTTCTACAACTGATTTTAATTTCATCACAAATTGGACTTCGTTGTTGCTAAATTTTTATAAGGATTCTTTTGAGGAATAAGATGAATATATTTAGGTAATTGCTAGACAAAACAATGGCTATTCAGATGAATTATTAGTCTTGGATTTGATTTGCTGTCAATTTACTGAAGATTGCTGGTCCCTATGACTGGAGCATTTGTTTAGTTTTTAAATTATAATCTTGGGGATGTTACACCTAAAATTCTTATCTAACTTATATATTTACATTAAATATATACGGAAAATGAATCTTATTGTTCAATTAAATGTACAGTCTTGTTTTAAAAGAGAAAAAATGTTGATGGATCTTATTGGGGAAGTAACGTCTGATATTGGGGTTTTGACTAAAATTGCAGGTTCTCACAAATGGGATTGAGGTAAAGCTACAAAGAAATGCATTAAGCGTAATTGAAGCTCCTATTGGGAATGAGGAAGAAGATGATCTTGAATTCGAACATGTACAGTGGAATGCTCTTGACATGGGTGAGTTTGATATTATCTTTTATAATTTCATACAATTTCAAGAATTTCAATCCCATGATTGCCACAACAATGAATTATTTTCCGCAAATCAAATTTTGAACTTTTAGGAGCTCGTGATTAATTTTGGCACATGATATGGGTCCTATATTCACTTTATTGGTTTGAACATTATACATATATGTAAATATGTATATGTTTTGTGAGAACCAGCAAAATCAAGAAATATGCTTGATTTGTGATCATAGCTAAAATTGTTTATAGTTTTAATTTTTCTATCTTTTTTGGGGTCTAATTCGAAATTTTAAAACATCTACACTATTGAAATGGAAAAAGTTTTAAGGTTGTTACATAGGATTCTCTACCATTTATATTCCAGCCTTCTCTTGTCTCTTTTTTTCCTCTCATATGTTTGTTTCTTTACTCTTTTTTCCTTTTTGGCCCACCATTTAATTTAATTGTTATTTGTGTTTTCCATTTTCCTAGCATCTGATGATACCAAAAAGTCGCATAGATCACGGCTTCGCATGCACAGGTCATTCGGGTCAACTCACAAAACTCTAAGTCGCTGTCTCTCATCTGACAGTCAGTCTAAAGATTCTGTCTCGACGCCAAGGGGGTCAACGGTGAGAATATTTTGTTTTTCCTTCTTTATAATATAACTATTTTTGTTGGTAATTTCGACTTACGATAAATAAAATTTCCTTGTGCAGAAAATTGACCTTGGTAAACTTGAGATGGCTGCGTTGTGGAGATATCTTCGTCACTTTAACCTTGTGAGTGAATTTTCATTAGAAAACGACAATTCAATGCTCTTTATATATCATCTATGGTCAATGCTTAATCCCTGTTGATGCTTAGGTGGACGCGGTTCCTAACCCTTCTAAGGAGCAACTTATCGATGTTGTTCAAAGGCATTTCATGTCTCAGGTATGCTCGTCTTAAAATCCCCATTGAATTATATTCCAAATAATTGAAGTCCAAATTATTGAACTTTTTTTGTTGGTATGTAGCAATTGGATGAGTTGCAAGTGATCTCAGGGTTTGCAAAGGCTGCGAAAAGGATGAAAACGGCCTGCAAATGAACATTTGAGGGATTGTACTAACTCTGAATATTTAACTAATCGGAATTTGGCCATCATCAACTCTATTGGAACGTGAATGTATATGTGATCGTTGGCGTTTATCGGTTTTTAGTATGGGATGGATATATAGTAGATGGTAGGTATGTAGATATATGTAGAGCAGTGGGACTGACTGACTCCTAAGAAGACATGTTTTGGCAAAATGTATTGCTGACCCCTCTTGGCCCAATTTTCCTTGCAAATTGTGACCATTTTTATCAATGAACATTAGAGATTTGAGGAAAGGTCACCTTTTAGTATTTAACAATAGGCTTCTGTACATTTCATCATTCTGCATTTTTGCATGTTTCTAGTTATGGTTAGTTTGATGCGCGAGAAATTACTTGAATTCTCTAAAACAAGGCAATCATGGAATTAAAAACATGTGGCTAAATGTCCTAATTTCTTATTATAGTTATTATTGTGTGCTTGGATATTTGATAAATATTTTAAATGAAAATAGGCGATCATGGGATGTAAAACATGTGCGGTAAATGTTCACAAATAATCATGGAGCCCAAATAATTTTATGTAATATTTATTATACATTTAGTCATCTAATTTATTACTTCTATACTGAACAAGTTAATTTATTACTCCTGTTCTATAATGTCGGGGTCTAGTTTGAAAATCTATGTATATAAAACGTTTTGTGCATTCTTAGAAGTATTCGTCATACTGGAGTGCTTGAAACAGATATGGTGGTATAAATATTATACTCACCCTAATTTAGATTAGATATCACAATGATCCTTTCTTTACAAAGATAAGTTTTCTGCAAAAAGAAATATTTTAAGTTAAGGTAATAATATGGGCCCTGAAAAAATTAGGGCATCTAATTTGTTATAAAAAAGAACAAATCAACTAATCTGTAAAAAGAGATCACTGAATTTAACAGCTAGAGTATTATTGCACTTCAATGCTAAAGACGCTACTTGTTATTTTCCGGTAATTCTTAGACAAGCCCTTCACACTTTATTTTCTCCTTCAAATTAGTTGAGACTTTTGAACTTGCCACAATCAATTTGAAAACATATATGTGCCTTGTGTAAACTTAAATTATATGTTACTACTAAGTCCAACTTAAAAAGCCCAGATATTTATTTATTTTGTTTGATTTGTTAGTCGTTCATGTCTATAATAATAATTAGGAATAATTATATACCACACCTCTTAGCTAGTTAAATTACCAATCGGGCACTCGCTCTTCTTCTTCTTCTTTTTTTTTTTTTTTTTTTTAAATTTCTCGGATTTCTCAAACCCAAATGCTCGAAGTACGTCAGACGCGATTGCGAAGACATCTTCCAAAATAGTTTTTTTTTTTTTTTATATGTATAAAGACTTGGACACATGACTTCTTAATTAAACGTTAAATTCGTTCTTACATGATTAAGAAAACCTTCCTCAGATGTTCTGTTAAAGCACCCGTCATTAGATGACTAATTTATTGCTGATTAAAGTTTTTGAAAACATATAGATACATTTCTAAATGTCTTTTTTCCCTTTTACTATAAGAAGCTATTTTCATTTACCTCTTCCTGAGATAGTTAAATTACAAAATCCATCTATGATTATAAGGGGGAAAAGAAAAAGAACCAATTAATAGGCAAGAAGACACAATGCGTATGGAAATTAACAAAATCGAGCGTGAGTATTATTTGATTTAACTTTTCTGTACTTTTTTTTTTTGGGTGAGGGGGGTTGGTTTGGTGTGCTTAATTATATGGTCAACATTTATTTTTAGTACTTACTCCCACTTATAAATTATATTTATAGTCCTACATACAAAGTCTCAATATATCTCAAGAAAGAAATGTTAAAGATGAAATTAGTTTGGGCCATGTCAAAGACAAATATGTAATCTTCAAAAATATTAATTTGTTAAAGATCCAATATGTAATCTTCAAAAATGTTAAAGATTGCGTTCACTTGTTCCATTCTCCCATCAACGCAACATTAATCTTAAAAAATAAAGTATACGCATCCATCAATGAATATAACACAAATACCCAAAAGAAAATATATAATTCCATATCAACAAAACATTGATTCAAAAACAAATCAAAAGCCGTCTACCAAATGATCTTGCCTTAATATCCGTCACCATGATTCAATACCAAAATATTTAACCGTTTAAAGGATCATCTTCATGGAGAATGCTTGCACTGGTTTTTTTATCTTCCTGCAAGTCAACTTATAAATATCAACTAACATAATAGAGATTAATTTATTTATATAATATATAACTAGAACATAGTAAGAAATGAAATGAATATGAACTTTAAGCTTTATTTTCTTCTTAATTTCATTGCGCTTTCTCAAACAATTTGTTCCGCATATTAATGCTTCAATTGTCTTCGAAGACAATTTCACCGTTACTTATCAACCACTCTACTTCTAGCACGAAAAGTAGATTATGAAGCAACATTAGTGATTGGAATGCCTAAAATATCCCTTGCCATTATCGGTAACACATTGTACTCGGTCCCATATTTACTCTTTTCCTTCTCAATGAAGATATTTTCTTCAAGATACGCACCAGGTTTAGATTTTTGAGGTTGAGTTGATTGTTTTTCCTAAAGATAGCTAATTCAAACATAACATTTGTATCCTAGCAACTTCATTAGATTGACTACTCGTAGAACCTTCCCCAATTGCACTACATATTGAAGCATCTTCACTGTAAAGTTCTTTCATTGTCTTTTGTATAAAAGCTAATTCAGTCACCGACTTTCGAGGAGAATAGAGTTTGGTGAAGAAGAACTCGAGTGCCATCATGTTATATCTTGGATCCAAAAGTGATGCTATGGTCATCAACAAATTAGTCTCCCCCTGTATTTATTAAACTTGACTTTGATCGTGTCAACCATGTTTCGAATAAAGAAATCATTAGATTGTGATTTACTATCCAATTCCACTTTTACCCTGAAAACTCATGAAAAACAAGTTTGAAGTGGATTAGGAGCTTCCCGATATAATATACGTAGCCATACAAAAAACTTCAATATTGAACATACTTTCTCCACTCTTTCCTAGTCATTGGTGCTTGGAAAATCGATATAATATGGACCTCGATCAACAAACCATGGAAAAACATTCTTAAACTTGATTGTAGTAGCTAACATCTAGTAAGTAGAGTTCCACCATGTCTTGCAATAATCATGTAACTTCCTAGCTGGCAATGACAAACTAAACTGCTTCACATTTCAAAGACTTTAAGTCTTGCATCAATTGAATTTGCACGTTCTTCTCGTGGGTTTTGTTTATTTCAGCGTAAATATACGCTGGAGTTATTGTCTGAATTTGGTTAGATCTAGTTCCTATGAAACAAAATTTTATTTAACTCTTGAATCAGATGATAATAATTTCTTCATATAAAAAACTTAATTGGTAAACTTATATATCTTACAAGTACGAGACTAGGTACTTCCTTTCTATGAATATTCTAAGTCAATTCATGCACAAACCTAAAGATTCTCATTTAAAATCTGCTCTTCGTGTTTTACGATATCTAAAAACTTCCATTAGGAAAAAACTTCCATTAGGAGAGGATTATTTTTTCAAAAGAATTGTTCAGTCAACCTTATAGCTTTTTGTGATTCCGGCATCTTGCCCTATATCACGGAAGTCTGTTAACGGATTTTGTGTCTTTTGAAACTCCTTAATCATGCTAAAATACAAAACAAAATATTGTTTCAAAATCTTTAGTTGAATCTTAGTATAGATGAATGTCTATTACTTGAAGTAAAATTGTTTAGATATTAGGTATTTTCAAGATCTTAGTTTTACAAACTTAACCCATGTTGCTTTATTATGTGATAAACAAACTGTTGTTCATGTTTCTTCAAACTCCATCTTTCATGAAAGAAGCGAAGCACATTAAAATCGACTATCATATTGTTCGGGATTACGTTAAGAGCAAAATTATTTCCACTAACTTTGTTCGTACATGAAATCAAATAGTAGAAATTCTAACTAAAGCTTTGGTGCCAAACGTGACGAACTAAAAAAGCAATTGAGATGATACATATTTTCTCACCGCCTTTCAGCTCGTGGGAGTGTGTTAAAAGGTCAACCTGATTTGGGCCATGTCAAAGACCAAATATGTAATGGATCCAAGTCCAAGCTTCAATCTAGTGAAAAATAAACCCGATTAATTAAGAGACCAAATGAGCTGGTATATTTGAATCAAGTCGACTATTATAACTAAGGCCATGTTTTTGGGGCCATCTCATCATTATTTCTCTTTCAAACGACCTGGTTGCAATTTATGTAAAAGCTGGTGAGTATAAGTCTTGTTTAGCAATCTAGGGTTTCCTAATTCTAGTCTTCATATTTTGTAAAAAAACTCAAATATCCTCTTCATTTTCTCTTTTGTATACAATATATCAACAAAAAATTTGTTAACTAATAGCCCAAACAATGGGTTTAACTCAATGTCTGCTGGGTTTATCATAAAGGTATGTTGTCACCAAACAATTTACTCTTAGGGTTTATTGAGATGGCTATATATACACATGCTTGTAAAGCTTGGAAATTATCACAAAAAAATTCTAGTACTTCATTTCTACAACCGCCACTCTCATTTAGAATTTCTGCCATTTTCTTTTTCTCATTGTAGAGACCTCTTGGTCTAATTTGTCCTTGTCTCTTCCTTTAGTTGTTATTTCTCAAACACTTATTAATAAAATTCAAGCATTTACAATTTTAACATGGTATCAAGAGCATAGGCTCAAGATATATATTTTTCGCAATTTTGGATATCATTGTTTAAGGACTGATTTATCTCGTTGGTTGGTGTTCTCATTCCAGATATGATTTTACAAGTACTTCACGGTTTAATCGATGAGTTTGGTGGTTTTCCTCAATAAAACCACCACTTTTTGCTATGTCTGATGTTTGGGGTTCTGCTCCCCCTCCGAGATTTTGTACTCCATCACGAGCTAGTGACCCCTTAGGCGGTGATCTTTCCTTGGGGACTAAAGTTGTTGATGGAGCCACTACCCCTATTTGCACATCTAATCTTGACTTCAGTGATCCATTATTTTTTCATCCTAACGAATTCACCGATTCAAAACTAATTTCATATTAATAATTGGATGCAATAATTATTCCATATGAAGTAGATCGATGACTGTAGCCCTTGTCGGGAAATATAAAATAGGCTTTATACATGCACTATTCCCTATCCCCATAAACCTACTTTACAAAATTAGTGGGATATGTGTAATGTGGTAGTTCTATCATGGATTCTTAACTTTATGTCTAAAGAAGTTTATGTGGATTTTGTTTTTTCAACAAAAAGCCTCAGATGTGTGGTCAGATTTGAAATTAACCTACAATAAAATTGATGGCTTTAGAATTTTAACATACATCAAGAGATTCTAAGATAACACAAGGCACCGACTCTGTCATTGCTTATTATTTTAGACTAAAAATGTTGAGGGATGAATTTGCTGCATTAACTGCTTTACCTGCTTGTAGTTGTGTTGCTTCACATAAGTTATCTATGCATGGTCAAAACATGAAATTAATGCAATTTTTAATGGGATTGAATGATGTTTATCTTCCAATTAGAAGTCAATTACTCATGAAAGATCCCCTCCCCACTGGCGTGCAAGCCTTTTAATATTGTGTCTCAAGAAGAGATTCATAGATAAATCTGTAAATGCTAAAACATTGGATAAAACTGCATTTGCTTTTCTAGGAGAACAAATGGCAAGTCCAATGTTAAGAATATGAACCTTGTGTGCAAACATTGTGATGGGATTGGGTATACTATTGAGCATTGCTTTAAGTTGATTAAAATCAAAAGGGAAATTTTACCTTCAATCAGATTTTTCTAAGGCTTCAAATTTGGTAATAGTGGACAAAAATACTACTGAGGGGAGCACTCCCTTCACACATCCGTTGACTACTGAACAATACACACAACTCTTTAAAATGCTGAAAGGACAAAAAGATGTTAGGACTCCAAAGCCAGTATGGCAGGTATGTCCTCTACCTCACTTTCTTCCAATTTCAGCCCCTATGGATGGATAATAGATTTAGGAGCCATGAATCACATGATTTCCACTGTTGAAAATTTGTATGATATTGTCAATATTAAAGACATGTCCCTTAAGTTACCTATTAATACTAATGTGAGCGTAATTTGCTATGGTGAATTAAACCTTCCTCTTGTTATTATTTTGCAAAATGTGGTAGTCCTACCAGATTTTAATTTTAATTTACCATCTGTCTCCGAGATTACTAAGGACAATAATTGTAATGTTACTTTCTCTAATAATGGTTGCTCCTTTCAGGACCTTCAAACTTGAAGATGCCTGGCACTGGTAAGGAGAGTGGTGATCTCTACTTCTTCTCTCCAATTTTTGACTCTCCATCTCCAGAGTTTGGTAATTCACGCAATTCTGCTATTTCTTCAAATATATGGCACGCCAGGTTTGGTCATCGATCTGATAATGTCCTAAATGTCTTAAAAACTTATTTATCTCTCAACGGAACTATTAATACCTTGTGAGGTCTGTCATAAAGCTAAACAATCTAGGACCTTTAACTCTAGTACATATTAAACAAAATCATTTTTTTGGTTTGGTGCATCTCAAAAATGGGGACCATATAAAACTATGAGTCATGGTGAATATAATTATTTCTTAACTATTGTGGATGACTTCTCTATGTTGATGACATTGTGATAACGGACAATTCTATTGTTGAGATTAACAAATTTAAATAAATCTTGCATTCTAAGTTTCACATCAAGGATTTGGGTCTATTGAAATATATTTTAGGAATCGAAGTTTCTAGATCCTCGAAAGATGTGTTTGTTTCAATGCAAATATGTTCTTGATTTATTAACTGAGGTTGGATTATCTAGTTTTAAACCTTAATGTCCCTATGGAGCAAAATCTTGAATTTAGTATTGATGAAATGAACGATGATAAATTTATTGAAGATGTTAATTAATTTCAAAAATTAATTGGTAATTGATATATTTGACTATGATTCGTCCAGATATATCATTTTTTGTTCAGACTCTTAGTCAATTTATGCACAAACCCAAACAATCTCATTTAAAATCCGCTATTCATATTTTACGCTACTTGAAAAAATACTTAGACAAGGTATTTTCTTTCCTAAAGAATCTCCCTATGATTGTTAGTTTATTAAAAATTTGATTGAGCATCACATCCAATCTCTCGCAAGCCCGTTACTAGCTTTTGTATTTTTTGCCAAAATTCCTTAATTTCTTGGAAAAGTAAAAAACAAACCAATGTTTCTAAATGTTCAGCTGAAGCAGAATACCGTGCCATATCATCCGAGTCTCGCGAATTGTTGTGGATATTGAGTATTTCCTCTAATCTTCATATACTCAATATTACTCCAATTTCCTTTTTTTGTGACAATCAGGTTGCATTTCACATTGCTGCCAATCCAGTCTTCCATAAAAGAACCAAGCACATAGAAATCAATTGTCACATTATTCGAAATTGTGTGAAAGATGGAAAGATTATCACCAAATTCGTGAAGTCACAAGATCAAGTAGTTGATATTCTAACTAAAGCTTTCGGCAAAGCTCAACATCATTTTTTGGCAATGAAAATGAGTTTATTGGATATTGACCAACTGAAAAATTGGGTTAATAGAACTTAAATGTGCTATGATTTAAAATATAGCCCTTCATATTATTTTTTATTTATTTTATTTAATTTTATAGTAAAAAGACAATTTTGCCCTTTAGTTATTTTATAGGCAAAATATCCAAAATTTCCCCACAACAGAAACAAAACAAAACTTCCAATAGAATTTTTCCCACAACAGAAACAAAACGCAGAGAGATGGAGAGAGAACAACTCAACATCAACAGGGAAAAATTCGAACAACACAAAATTCGAATGACCTAAAGGACTTTAGCACGAAGAAAGGCTTGCTCCAAATTTGGTATTTGTGATTAAGATTCAAAACCCTAATTTATTTGTAATTAATCATTTCGATTGTCTTATTTTCACACTTTGTATTCCCCCATCCCTTCATAATGCAACCTAAAGTCTAATTAATTAAGTAGTGAGTGAATGCAATTTTGAATTGGATTAATAAAATTGTGGAGTAAGAAATATTTTTTGTCTAGGTAATTTAGTCTTAGAAAATCATTCTTTTTTTAATCAAATATAGAAGCCTTGATTTGCAATGTAAACACCATCATATGCTTGGATATTTTTGCCTATACTTGTTTTTTTGCTTGATTAATTGATATTGAAATAAAATGAGTGATGTGATTATAACTATTGAGATTTTTCTCATAAAAAATTGTTATAACAATTTTGAGTTGATAATTTTCATTATCGTGCTATTCCTATAAATTGTAGTTGAGTACAAGGTTCCAATTTTCGTAACATTTCGGCTGAAATCCTCGAAATTTTTTGGTTTCTCAAATCAATGTTTGTGTTGGCTTTACATGCTTTGTCAATAAATTACTTGGCTCTGTGTTATGAGAGTTACAGTAATTGGGGTTGGTCGAAAGATGATATCCATATGGTGTTTATGAAGCATCCTAATTGCATGATTATCTCAAAAGAAGATATCTAAAATGATGAATTTTCTTCTTAATAAGATGGGTTGGGACTCGAGGATGATTGCAAGTTGCCTTACAGGTATCTTTTCAATATAGAAAATAGGATAATTCCTAGATGCGTAGTTGCTCATATTTTGTTGTCAAGAGGTTTGATTGTTAAAGATTTGAAGTTGAGTTTCTATTGTTATCTTTTGAAAAGTCATTGAAAAGAATGTAACTGAGCTCTACGATTTCTACAAAAGGAAAGTTGATATTGTACATAGTTCAAAGGTTAATAAGATGTTAGTGTGCCACTAAATAAACTAATGATTGAGATTTTTTCAAAAATTGCATATTTCAAATATTCTCCTCAAAGCAAAATGTAGATTTAGTACTTCATGCATTAAGTTCATTTTACAATATTAAATATCCATTCTTATCTTTCCTTTATAGGTTCAACTTATTATGACACGAATTCGATCTCAGGACTCTTCCCCTCGCCCTACCCAACGACGACGTCTAGATTTTACGGAGGATGGGTCAGGATCTGAAAGCAACAGAATAAGTTCAATTAACACTACTTTAAAAAGAAATTATATTCATAAACACTTTTTCTACAAATTTTCCAATAACTCTAGAAAAGCCCAAAAAGAAATTAAACTATGACTTGGGCCTGGAACTTCTTTTGTAGAGAATTTAAGTTTATTCTATGAACTTTATTTTAGTCCATTTTTGTTTCAGTATTTAAGTTCGCATGTATACCACAAAATGGAATTGGCACCCATAAAAACCATTCTTATTTTTCGTTTTTCTTCCAATATGTATCTTATTCTTTAATTTTGAATTTTACGATAAAGATTAAAGATGTATAAATATTTCCTTGGTGAATGTAGCATAGGTTGCAAATCATATTTTGCACACTATGGTATTTGAGTTTGTCCACGTAGTTAAAATAAAATCAAATGAATTAACTTGTCAAAAAACAGAATCCTTGTTCCAAACAATAATCTATTTCATTTTAATTGTCCAGAAACCGGTTCTCTCTTGTTCCAATTTTAATTCATTATTTTTAAAGAAAAACCTATTGCCTATGGTCAAAGATTCGTTTATTTCTCTTGATTTTATTGGTTAAACCTTGACATCTAGTCAAAAGTGGCCATTTCCTCTCATAAACATAATTAATGTGGCATTATTTAGTCTATCAAACCCAAATTGCAAATATGTCAAGACAAAAACATTAGTGTAAATTATAACTTTCTTTTCAATATAAACAAATAAATAATTAAAGATACCATTATGATCAATAGATTCTATCTATAATTCAATCAAGATATATAGCAAAACTTTTGTTTTTAGTTCCAAGGTGCAATAGAACAAAAGAGCAGTCATACTACATGAATAAAAGTGTCACGTTTTCAAATACCTTTTGCAAACTTTTCCTTTAACCTTGGACAAAGGAAGTGTTTCATTTAGTTGATTCAATTTACTTGAATAAAATTGTTATGATATCAATATATATTTTCTGAAAATGTTTCTTCAAATCGGATTATTTATAGTTTCTTCAGCTTTCACAACTCAATTCGATTATTACCTAACAAAAGATATTGAATATTCTTCGACAATGAAACATTTAATTTATGTGGTTAAGAATATGAAAACATGTACTCTTTTATTTGTTAATGTATTCAGAGACGTGAGTCGTAAAGATAGCTTATAACACATGATCATGAATTTCCAAAATAAAAGTTTGTGGGAGAAAACAATGAACATCCTAAAAAAGCATGAAACAAAGTTTAAAAGAAATGAAGCTTGAGTAAGGATTTTAAAATGACAATAATATATCCATCGAGAAGTTTTTTTCTTCTTTTAATCTTTGCTATAGCAAATTAATTAGTCATGTTATACACATTGAACTACATGAGATGATCACCCTCCCAACTTTTATTAAGAATATTATAGAATTAGTGTAATATTGAAAGCAAATCAAATATGTAAAGCATATTTCGGTAAACATATAGACTAATAAATTACCGTAAAATAATCAAAATACTCTTATTAAAAATTGAACAAACAATCATTGTTCATTCCACAATTTCGTTCACCATTTACATAATAGATAACAATAGCAAAATTAAATTGGCACAAAAATCTATTGGTAATAGATTCGTCCACATTGCGTGACGCATTTGTTCATACTAAAAACTTTATATTTTTTAGTTCATCTAATGGTGTCCACTAATCACATTCAATATTCACAGTTGTTAGCATTAATTAGGTCTATAGTCTATAGTCTATAGTCTATACCAATTAAAGCCACATCTTATAAACCCAGCCACAAAAAGAATCGGCACCCAATAATCGGCACTAAATTATACATATTTTATAATTGAACTCCTGATGTCACAAACTTAGCTATCAAAGATTAAATTTTTCTTGATCCCACATCGTGGGATTTTTTATTTAGTAGTTAGAATTACTTCTAGGCCTTTTTTTATCCTTTTTTCCTTAATCAATTTCCGATCCTTTCTCCAAAAAGATAACGGCATCCTAGCCGTTAATCCATGATGCCACGTGGGATCAAGACAAATAGAAAATTAAAGACTTATGTGACATATTTAAAAATTAAATTAAAAATAATACTATAGATACAATGAGTTTGCTGACGGATGAATATAAATTATTTTAAGTAATCTAATATGTTATGTAATACATAGTATAATTTGAATCTTATATAATTCTTTATAAGTTCAAATAGAAAAAAAAAATTATAATAACTTTGACAGTACGTTAACAAAATTAAATAATCGAAAAACAAATTTAAAGAAGTATTTGATTCCACTTTTAAATATATTTATTTTTCTTATTTTAGTATCATTTACATTTTATAATATAAATTTTTTATGAAGTGGTACTTTTGGTATAAATCAAATGATGTTTGTATAGCGTAATAGTAATAATGAGATTTTGGTTATCTTTAAATATTGTTGAACTTGTAACCAATTAATTGGTGTCAATTTTATTTAATTTATGTTAGTGAATATTTAGACTTAAATTTATTTATAAATATTATATATTATTTGTTCTCCAATGTACATATCCTATAATTTTGAATTCATATTTTGTATCCATATTATATCATGCACGAACCTCTCTATCTGTATCCGTTAATAGTATGCGTTGCCTTTACGGAATCGGAAATGTTAGATTCATCAATAAAACAAGGCCATTATATTTTTCTCAGTTATTTACATATCTACGATTATATTTGAATCAAATACACCGAAGATAATAAAGATGAATCAATTAACTAAAGTTTTATTCCCACCAAAACATAATCAAAGTTATATTCTCCAGAAACATTGGCGTCATTGAGATGATATATAAATTCCATCAATGGATAATTCTTGTATTTATAAACATATATCTAATCCATTAGCAAAAGACATATTTCTTAATTTATCCCTAAGCAGATATCTATCTATAGGGGTCATAAAGAATTTTTTGAGATGAAATGTGATACTAATTTTAATTTTATGTCTGGTTGACAATTGAATTCTCAAAATTTCAAATTCGTGGAATTATTTCTGGCTTTTGGTGGCCTATAGAACAATCTCGTGCTAATATAAAGCTAGACCAAATCAGATATGAAATAGAAATTTTCTATTGATGAGAATATATGGTGCTCAAATATAAATGCATCACATGCTTAGGGCTGAAAATTTAGCTCGATATTCGATACTCGACTCGAGCTCGATCGCTAAAAGCTCGGTTCGAGCTCGGTTTGATAAATTACCAAACCAAGCTTGAAATTTTTTTCTGTTTGATAAATTTTGAAGCTCGGCTCGATAAGCAAAAAATAACAAAATCATGTATAAAATATTCAAACTACTCGAGCTCGACTCGTGATCGACTCGATTAAAGCTCGTTTGAGCTCGGCTCGATGAACAATCAAATCAAGCTCAAACACAATTTTCAAAGCTCGATTGTAATTCAAACAAGCTTGAACATCTATGCGTTCGGCTCGACTCGACTCATTTTCACACCTACACATGCTATGTTGATTTATATATATATATATATATATATATATATATATATTATCATCGTTTAACTTAATAAATGAGGGGATATATTTTTGAAAGCATATATGCTTCATGTAAGTTGTTAAAAGTACTAGTGAGTAGTGACTAATATATATATATATGTATATATATATTAGAATATTATTCTTGAGGCACTGATACTGACTTTAGTTATTATCAAGCATCGTCACCTTCAAATCCTATTAACAAACCACACACTTACACACATTAATTAATAGTGAAAGCAATATATGAAGTGAGCATATATATTTAAGTTACAAGCTTTATTAAAGAGTAAACAGAGTTATATATAGTTTGTTATTGACTTAAAAGTCTTTAATAAATCTACATATAATAAAATACAGCATTGAGATCATCTAAATAAATACATATTTGGATAGTTTAATTGGACTCAATTATGATTCATAAATAATTAATATAGTTATGGATCTGTATTTAAAAGTCAAGTTAACAAATTTAAGATAAGGTAGTTACAAGTATAATTTAAATTAAACAAAAAATATTTTTTCATCTTGCTAATGATAGTTATCAATCATTTTATTGTCAGATTTTGTTTTGTTAATTATGCAATTATACGTTATTAACTTTAATTTAAACTAAATTAATAAGAAAGAATTTTTTGGCAATAATCAACAAATTTGAATCAGGTTTATAATCTTAAAAACAAATTATGTTATGATACATATATATATATAATTATTTTCCCGGACATATATAATTTATATCTCGTTTATTGGCACGGTTACAAGTTTCAACTAGTTTATATATGCAGTACTATTTATAACACATGAGGTATTTTCCACAATAGACTTTCGTCATTATGTATTGTCATTAAACACAAGAGACATTATTTAATGTTTTAACGAATATCCACTATTGTGTGTACATCAATATATTGCAAGAGATAGGGACCAAAAAATATAAAATATTCTAAAGTGCGTTGCTAATTTGGCTTTATAGTTAATGCTTTTATAATATATATTTCTTTATTGTTTGTTGGGGGTTAATTTCATGCAAATTAATTAACTTTGCTAATAAAAAATTCCAATGATGTAAGTTTAGGTTTTAAAATATATATATATATATATTTGCTGACTTTAGGCTATTGATTAGCTCCTAAGTCATACCAAATATAAACATTATTATTTATAATGTCGTGAGTTTGGGGATTATTGATATAGGCGAGTCTCCATTTGATTGATAAGAAGTAAGAAAACTAGGATTGCACTATAACAATTTTTAGATTAGATGCAAAAATTTTATTATTTTAGCTAGAAATATTGATTACTATTAAAATGGTGGTGACAGGCAGGTATGGCACGATAATCTTGTGCTGTTTAATTGATTATTTTTTAGTTTAAATCTCAATGTGGATGTAAAGCTCTTCACATCATCAAAAAATTACCCATTTCCCACAAAATATCTATATTTTTCATTTTTGTATGTCTCAAAATAACATTCGTAATTATTAAAATAATGTAATTATCAATTAAGTATGTATTGTGCCCTTAATTTCATATATCTAAAGAACAATTGAAGTCCGAAATTTTCGTATCCTACTAGGCAAGTATTTTAATGTCTTCTAATCAAATAATGAATTTGAAGATATGAATAGTACTATATTTTCTTGAATGAACAGGCTTTAATTTTAGAGTACGTAGTTAATAGGTATATTATATGGCATGTGGTTTAAGAAGGGTTGGTTGTAATAAATAACTAATGAATATTTTATTTATTTGCATAAATGAGAGGTAATTTAAGAATTGTCAGTCAAATAATTGTCTTTTATTATTTTCTACAAAAGTCAAACAAAACATCATTTGTTTGGTCCTCAGGCCATAGATTTGTTTAGGGGCATTATTAAAGTCGGTGTTTTTTGATTATATTAATCTCTCATGCACTAGAACTTAATAAATTAAATAAAAGAGAGAGAAAAAAAATGATAGATCAAGACAAAAAGACACTATATAATATTATAATCCAAAATTAAACATTAATCAAACATTGAAAATATCATCATAAGAACATAATTGATCAAACATTGTAAATCGTATTGATTTCCAGGTCCATGACCACTATAAATTTAAATTTAAAAGTTTTGCTAGAATGATAGCAGCATCAGCAGCTTCCACTTACCAAATCTTTGATTTTATGATTTTATCTAACCAATTTATTAGCCATTAGGATTTGCACTTTCATTTAATTGTAGTATTTTCTGCTACAAATTGTTGGGCATGTCAATTATGAGGTTGATGGATTAACATTATGCTTATATAACAGATATATAAATTGATAGATCGTTTACTTCAATTTGATGGTCTTAGTTTTATAGTAATATAGGAATTAAATCTCGATTAATTTATTAAATGTTAAACATTTAAACTGTGACTTAAAATTAAGTATGAGTTTGGTATATTTGAGTTCGATAAATTCCTAGTATATCGTCAAAACTGTTGTAATATTCAATGAAGTATGTTTTTTTAAGAAGAAAATGATAATTTTATTAAATATTCAAATCTTTCAGTACAAATTGTCATGTTCAATGAAATATGTTAAAACAAATTTATTTAGTTTCAATGTACAATTTCCAATTTAGGAAAACGATCAAATAAATCATAATTAAGATATCTAGTCAGGATAATATTGTTAGCGACAAGATATCAAGTGACTTTGACTTATTATATATAATGAGTGACTAGAGTTATCATTGCTGAAGAAATTCAAGTTTTATTCCTTATGACAAAATTATGTGATTCAAAATTATCTCGTTTTGTCATTATGATAATTATGATAATTACAATTTTATCATAATTATGACATAATGATGTGAGGACAAAATTATCTTAAAGTCACTAAAATGATATAATTCAAGTTTTATTCCTTATGTACAATGTTGTCGCTAAAACGGTAAATGATGATTTTCTACTCCATTATCTTTCTAAAGTTGCTTAGAAAAAACAGTTATATTAACATATATCTACAGCATAATTATAACTCTAAAACTGAAATAAACTATTTAACCTTGCAAATCTTAAATTATAAATCCATCCCTCCAAAAATTAGAAAAAACATATCCCATGAAGTCGTGATTTTACTAAGTAATGCATCCTAACTTTTTATTATATCAATTAAGTTAATAGTTAAAAGTCACATAAGTATGCCTATATGAATCCAAAAACATAAGTAATAAAAACATTGTTTATTAAAGATGGTGCAAATCAGAGTAGGAGGTTCCACAATTATTTTAAATACTAATTTTATATATGTTAATAGTTAAGTCATTTTCATCCTACGCATTTTCCTTTATTTCAATGTTTAATGGCTAAGTGGACACTTCCTATAAAAGTCTCAATTTGTCACGAAAAATGGCATCACCATTAAGCTTTAGTCCCATCACTATTAAACTTTACCAAACAATTATGAAATTAATAAGTTACCTAAATTTTAAAGAAATTTATTCGTATGATTGAACGGAAAATGCAACTTCAATATGGTACGATATATTATCTTACTATTTTTAGAAATCATGAATACCCCCAGATCCAATTATGAACATGAATAAGCATGTTGTAAAATAATCAATGAGGATTACATATTTCATTTTCTTGAATTGTCATTGATCGTATTATAATTCACGAAAACAAATATAGAAAAAAGATCTTGGATATCGAGTTCTAAAGTTAAGTGAGTGGCCTAATTTTCACTATATATTTAAGTGGGGTTCTGTATATCGAATATGAGTTCACGTGACTTACATAAATCTGAACCCATAAATCAGAATTTGATCATACGGCAAAAACCCAATAGTTTATGTAATTTAGTTTCTAATCATCAGCCCCTAATTGATCATTCAAGTATTATTGGTTAATAAAGTTTTATATGATATGTTGATATATTGTCGTAGTTTTCTTATTAATTCCATAAAATCTAATAAACTACGAAACAACAATAAAAATATTTGGATCAACTTGAGATTCTCTTAGGCTAATAAATTCCGAGATTTTTTTTATGGAATAGTGTTTTAAATCAAAGTTATCAGTCGTATATATAATACAAGAGTTTGAATATGGTATGTCGAAGTAAGAGCAAAGATCTTTCCATCCGTCTATCATGTTAGAATATATATATGAGAGAAAATAATAGAAAAATTTTAGTGAATAGAGTGGAGAAAACTTATATTTTATATTTCAATTCAACTCCATTTTTTGAATGATCACAAATGAAAGACAAGACCCCTATTTATACTAATACAAAGCCCGAACTAACGGTTAAGATCGACTCAATTTAATGGCTAAGATCAAAAGACTCTTAAACTACTTGACTGATGGTCTTTCAAGTGCTTGACTCTTCAACTACAAGGTGACTCTTGACTAAACCAATGAACCTAGACATGACTCTGCAAATGACAAGCGAATTTAGACATAACTCGTACATACGACGAATCTAGATTATCCTATAATGAATCTAGATTATTATTATTATTATTATATTATTATTATTTCAACATGTCAGACATGAGAAATTCTTAAGAGCTTTTGCAGTTGAATGTTCTAAACTAGCCATGATCATCAATAGTATTGCACTATGGATCTTGTACACACATAGTGTATGATTAATTTAAGACAAATAATCTTAAGAACTATTAAAAATATTTTTTTTAATAAAAATTATATATATACATATATTTCTTTCGTCGTACTCTAATTACTTACTATTTTTGTTTATTACTCAGCTAACATACGAAACAATGATTGTTTGGATTGTATGGGTTGCATAGGCGTTTTGGGGTTGTAAGGTGAATAGCACATGTGTACAATGATCTGTTTGTGGTCATCTAATTTTTTTTTTTTACTTTTATTGTTTATTCATTGCCCGTCATACCAAATGACATTATTTTGATTGTGGGTGTCTCAATAGCGTCGTTTGTTGTTTATTATTGAAATGACCATATGAACATTAATATTCTATAATCTATTTTTTACTTTATGTTATTTAATAGGTTGATATTCCAAACAATGCAATAAGTCTTGGGCCTAAAGTGAGTTATTGCTCTGAAAGTCGATTGTGTTTGATCAACAAGATGGTCAGGAATTCATGCATTCAGATTGCCATAATCCTATACTAGCGTGTGCCCCGTGCTACGCACGTCATTTCGTTCAATTTTTTTAATTAAATATGATGAATATATAAAAATATTATTTATCACATAATTGAAGTCACCTATGTATTCCTTTCACTCATAATACGAAATGACGGGGCACACGCTAGTATATATTTAAACAAAGAGTTAAAAAGTGATGGCTTGTTGATTTATGGAATATAAAAATTTGAACGTAAGGAGTAATATAAGGAATTCAAAAAATGAATCAAATTAAAATAAGAGAACGTTGTTGTCTCGCTTGATAGAGGATGAGTGATCGAGCAAATTACTATTGTTTTCCACATTACTAATTAAACTAAGTGGTAATTTAGTGAAGCGGATCCAAAATAGAAAAACATAAGAAATATACTATAGAAAAAAATAATGAAAAAAAATTATATCATTAGATTGCATTCTTATAAAGAAAAAGAACAATAAACTACAATCATGTAATAACATAATAAAATTGGCTTGACACAACTCATTGAAAGAATCTCGTTTTGGTGACAGAACATTTTATTGTGGAGTTCTTCACAACTTCACCTACTTCACACATGTATCAACATCTTCCGTCTATTCCATCTTTGTTGATGAACATGACCACATAAAGTGATCTGGGGAAACAATTCCCAAGTTATGCAAGACACATTGAAGCAATAAATTACAAAGTAAATTGGAAAGAGAACAGTAAGGATTAAGAAAAAAATTTTTTACGCCCCAATAAAGAAACTAACTAAAAAACAGACGTTTTAGTAAGGTGGCGAAGGTAACTAAAAGACTCTTTGGCCGTTGAACTTCCACGTTTAGATAAGCATTAATCTGATTAACCAAGTCTTAAAAACCTCCAAAGTTTTGTAACTAAAAGTGTAAACTGATTGAGTTTTTGATTTTTGTACAACATGCACAGTGAATCGGTACGTCGGCTGAAGCAAAGGAAATCTCATTAAGTACAAAGCAAACAAACATATATCCAAATCAAAATTCATTGAAATAATATATAGTGGACATTATGAAGCGGCCTATTCCAATACAGTAAGATCAAAGAAGAATAGTGGACATTTGAAAGACTCAAAGAGGTAAATGAAGAATGGAAGCTATACATACCTTCAAGACCACTGCCAAACAGGAAACATGGTTTTCTGATGTATAATTTAAATCATATTACACATTCCTTGAAAATAATGAAACAACAGACAAATTAGAAACACTGCATGAGAGGGGCCAAATGAGTAAGATAAAGAATAGGCTAAACTTACACTGTCTGCAACGACATGATCCAACGAAGGTACATATCCATGCAATCCATCACTACCGCCGTGACCTATCACAATGAAATATCAGTCATTTGCCGCCGTTGAAAGTAGACGTAATGTAAGTTTCCCTAGGATAGTAGAGATGTTAATTGAATGAGGGAAGTTACATTATTTGTGATATCTCATTTAATAATCATAAATCTTGATTAAATATTTGAAATTTGAATTTTAAAATCATAATTGAAAATAAAATGCTAACTGCCATGTTTGAATATGATAGTGGCCGCCCGCAAATTGAAACTGACTTGTTTTGATAACAAAACAATTTAAAATTATCCAAAAATTGTATTGATGTTTTAGAATTTAATTTAACTTAGGATAATGGTAGGCGGTTGAGATTATGGAGGAAATCAACTATTCAAATATATTTTATAATTAAATCAATTCAAAATTATATAAAATTAGAATTTATTCTTTTAGAAGGTTTTAGAATGTTTTAGAATTTTTCTCATACAATTAAAAAATTAAAAGATAACTTACGTAATGATAGTGGAATAATGGGAAGTTGAGAAACTCACCTAATGATATGGAAATAGTGGGAAGTTAAGAATTTGAAGGAACCAATGAGATATTTTCTTTATAATTAAAAATTTCAAAATTCTAAGAAAATTCTATTTGGTGGAAAATATAACCGTAATTTTCTATTGTATAATTTAAATCATATTACACATTCCTTGAAAATAATGAAACAACAGACAAATTAGAAACACTGCATGAGAGGGGCCAAATGAGTAAGATAAAGAATAGGTTAAACTTACACTGTCTGCAACGACATGATCCAACGAAGGTACATATCCATGCAATCCATCGCTACCGCCGTGACCTATTACAATGAAATATCAGTCATTTGCCGCCGTTGAAAGTAGACGTAATGTAAGTCTCCCTAGGATAGTGGAGAAGTTAATTGAATGAGGGAAGTTACATTATTTGTGATATCTCATTTAATAATCATAAATCTTGATTAAATATTTGAAATCATAATTGAAAATAAAATGGTAACTGCCATGTTTGAATATGATAGTGGCCGCCCACAAATTGAAACTGACTTGTTTTGATAACAAAACAATTTAAAATTATCCAAAAATTGTATTGATGTTTTAGAATTTAATTTAACTTAGGATAATGGTAGGCGGTTGAGATTATGGAGGAAATCAACTATTCAAATCGATTTTATAATTAAATCATTTCAAAATTATATAAAATTAGAATTTAGTCTTTTAGAAGGTTTTAGAATGTTTTAGAATTTTTCTCATACAATTAAAAAATTAAAAGATAACTTACGTAATGATAGTGGAATAATGGGAAGTTGAGAAACCCACCTAATGATATGGAAATAGTGGGAAGTTAAGAATTTGAAGGAACCAATGAGATATTTTCTTTATAATTAAAAATCTCAAAATTCTAAAAAAATTCTATTTGGTGGAAAATATAACCGTAACCTTGCTATAATAATATAGTAGATTACCTTGTAAATAATGTTGCAGCACGATATCGGTCAAAAGTCCTTAATTGCTTTGGAACTTCAACTTTTGGGTGATTGGGTCAAGGAAAATAATGGTAGAGTTGATTTCTTAAAAATGCTTCACTATTTTAAGAAATATTTTGAAAAAGAAATATACGATCGCAGCGAAATTTCATTACCAATCACATGTCAAGTTCTTTTAAATAATAGAAAGTTGATACCCAAATATAATATCCTTTATTTATGTACTTGTAATAGGACGGAACATGTGTTCAACTTTTCTGAGACAAGCGTCTATGAATAAATTAATTTAGTAAATTAGCTTCCACATTAGGTTCTATAGATTTTCCATGTATTTTCTCATCAATTTCTCATGTATTTACACCTTCTATAATACAAAGCTTACAAATTCGTTTCAAAAGCTACACTTCTTTGAAACATCTTTAAAACAAGAACTCGACAAAGAGAAAAGACTCACGAAAATATAAAGAGAAATATTTTGAACGAATTTTTCGGTCAAAAGTATGGAAGTATTTATAAGCTTCCAATATTGTTTTTTTCTTAATTAGATATATATATATATATATATATATATATATACACTAGCGTGTGCTCCATGCTATGCACAATATATCATTATTAAAGGGCAAAATATAATTTGGAAGTTGAGATAGTTTTTTTTAAAAAAAATTGAAAGGTGAAAATATAATATCTTTTTATAGAAGTTGAGATACTAGGGAGTTGTTTATGGAAAGATAATTATTAATTATTATTAAAAAAATCAAAATTTTTAAGAAATTAGCATTTAAAGGAAAATAACTACTTACTTACTCTAATATAATAGTAACATATTATATATCTATATTATATATATAAAATAAACTTTAAACTAAGCTACTTATGGGTGCTATTGAAAAATACGTCTTTTATATATTAAGAAAAGCGTGTTTGTTTATGTTTAGCCTTTATAGTTAGTTAGTTAGTTAAGGGTTAATTAGCTGTTGAGATTAGTTGTTACATAAAAACAAATTTTCCCCTTTTCTTCTTTGTACGATTTCATATCAACAAGCTTGTAATCTCTCTTGATCAATATATAAAATTCTTCTTTATTCTCTTAACATGGCACCAGAGACAATTTCTTGAGATTTCTAGATTTTATTAAAATTTTTCTTTTTCAGAATCGCCCCTAATTGATTTCTAGGGTTTGATTTTCTTGGCTTCATTCCGCACGCATAATATCTGCAATATGTCGACAACCAATGGTATCCTGACGACTTCCGATAGCACCTCGTCCTCATCCATGGCGAATATTGTTGATTTCCATGACCCGATGTATATCCATCCATCCGACACTCCAAACCTCGATCTCGTTGTTGAAATTTTGAAGGGATCCGAAAATTATAAGGTGTGGAAACGTGAAATGTTTGTGGCCTTGGAAGTAAAAAAAACAAGATAGGTTTCATCAACGCTATGTGTAAAAAACCTGAAGATTCTTTCCTTCTTCTTGCAAATTGGAAAAGATGTAACGCCATTGTCAAGTCTTGGATCCATAGATCGATTTCCCGTGATCTAATTTATGGAGTGGTATATATGGACTCCGCGTATCTGATCTGGAATGACTTGAAGGAGCGTTTTGATCGCATTAATGGGGCTCAGATGTATTCTCTTTACCGGCAAATTAATACTCTCAATCAAAGGATCTACATTTGTACTATCTTGATCTGTTAACTTAACATTAAGCTCTACTGGAACATTTAAAGCTTTGCAACCTAACATTGATTCATTCAACAACTCCAACACATATTTCCTTTGATTCAAAACTATGCCTTTGTGGGACATGACAACTTCTATACCAAGAAAATATTTTAACTTGCCTAGATCCTTCATGTGAAAAGCCTTGATGCTTATTTTAAACCATATAAGGATTTACGAAGTTTACAAACCTGTGGTTTACCTTGTTTGCTAGTATTATTGAACCCTGGAGGGACTGTCATATAAACCTCTTCATGCAAATCTCCTTGGAGAAATGCATTCGTCACATCCATTTGCCAAATGGACCAATTGTATTTCGCTGCTAAAGATAACAGTAACCTGACAGTAACATACTTAGCCACAGGTGAGAAAGTATCAGTGTAATCTATGCCTTCTAGTTGATTACAACACTTTGCTACAAGCCTAGCTTTATATCTCTCAACACTCCCGATTTATACTTGATACTGTACACCCATCTACAACATATAGGTTTTTTATTTTGTGGGAGATCAACTAGTACCCAAGTCTTATTTAATTCTAAGGCAGAGATCTCAAGTTCCATAGCCTTCTTCCATTTTTCATCAATTTTAGCCTCATTATATGTTGATGGAATGATCTCTTTAGAAAGAGCAGATAGGCATGATATATGTTCTGTACCTGTACCAATATGATTATAGTGAACAAATTTAGACAAAGCATATTTCACTGTGTTCACAGTATTAGATTCACCATATATATAATCTTTAGTCCAATATGGTGCTTTAGTAGATCTAGATGATCTTAAATTTGTCACATTATCCAAATTGTCTGTATTATTGTTATCATTTTCCGTGTTTTCCAAATCACTTTCTTCATTAATAAGAACCTGCTGCTGCTGCTCAGATATATATGGCAAGATAAAATCATCATAATATGATTGATGGTTGCTAACAGGAAAAGACCTATCAGAATCAATATTAGTGGGAGCAAAAAAAGGGAAAACAATCTTGTTGAAAAATAACATCTCTTGAGACAGAGAAGGTTTTAGTATTAAGATCTAAAAGTTTGTATCCCTTTTGTGTAGCAGAATATCCCAAAAAACACATTGTCTTGATTTTGGTTGAAATTTATCTTTTTCATTTAATTTTTTTGCAAAACATAGACAATCAAAAACTCTTAAATGATTAAAAGAGGGGGTCCACCATAAAGAATTTGAGAAGGAGTCTTACCATCAAGAAGTGGGGTTGGTATCCTATTTATGTGGTACACAGATGTGAGGATGCAATCTCCCCAGTACTTCATAGGGACTTGAGATACAAATTTCAGACCTTCGGCAACATCTAAAATGTACCTATGTTTCCTTTCTACCACCTCATTTTGTTGGGGTGTGTAAATGCAAGATGGTGTATGACACCATTAGATTACATTCATGACTGAAAAATTCACAAGCATTATCTGATCTAACAATTTTAACCATCATATCAAACTGTGTGTTAACATATAACAAAAAAAAATTAAGATATCTTGAACTTCATATTTTTGTTTCATAAGAAAGGACCAAGTGCACCTAGAGAAATTATCAAAAACTGTCAAGAAATAAGTTTCTTTGTTATAATTACATTCTCTATAGGGTCCCCACACATCTATATGCACAAGATCGAAAATGCTAACAGTTTTAGTATGTTTCTTTGGAAAAGGTGCTCTGGAATGCTTAGCAAGAGGACATATATCACAAAACAAACCGTCCATATTAGAATTAATTCTCAATTCAGGTAAGTAGTTAAACCTATTGAAAGACATATGCCCAAATCTTCTATGCCACAAGTTGGCCTTATTCAGTAATCTAGAATGTGTTTTGGTATTATTACAAACAGAAAAGGTATTATCAAATAGATCAGGAGCATCATTCACAGGTTCTAGATAGTATATTCCACTCTTCTACTTACCAATCTTCTTTATCTTGCCATTCAAGGTGTCGTGTATCACACAAACCTTGAAATGTTCCAGTAGAGCTTAATGTTAAGCTAACAGATCAAGATAGTACAAATGTAGATCCTTTGAGTAAAAATATTGCTGAATATCAAAAAATTGTTGGTAAGTTGATATATTTGTGTATTACTAGGCCTGATATAAGTTATGTTGTTCAAATGTTAAGCCAATTTATGCATTGTTCAAGAAAATCACATTTAGATGATATGGATAGAGTGTTGAGATATTTAAAGGGTAAATCAGGTCTTGGTATTTTATTGTCCTCTAAAACTAATTTTGCTTTAAGTGTTTATTGTGACTCAAATTGGGCTTCATGTCCAATGTCAAGAAAATTCTTGACAGGCTTTGCAGTTAAATTTGGTGATGCTTTGATATCTTGGAAAGTCAAAAAACAAAACACAGTTTCTGGAGCTCTACCGAAGCTGAGTATAGAGCATTAGGAGCAACTGCATGTGAGGTTCTGTGGACATTAATGGTCCTGAAAGACATGAGAGTTGAAGTTCAAATGCCTATGCCGGTTTTTAGTGACAGTAAATCAGTCATCCAACTTGCGGCTAATCCAGTTTATCATGAAAAATCGAAGCACATAGAAGTGGATTGCCACTTCATAAGGGAGAAGATATAAAAAGGAATTATTGCAACTTATTATTTTCCTTCAGCTGAGCAGCCTACGGATTTATTTACCAAGGCTTTGGGAGTACAACAATTTGAGTTTTTACTTGGCAAGCTTGGTGTCTATAACATTTTTTATAACAAGCTTGAGGGGGAAGTATTGAGAAATACGTCTTTTATATATTAAGAAAAGCGTGTTTGTTTATTTTTAACCTTTACAGTTAGTTAGTTAAGGGTTAATTAGCTGTTGAGATAAGTTGTTATATAAAAACAACTCCCTTTTCTTCTTTGTACGATTTCATATCAACAAGCTTGTAATCTCTCTTGATAAAGATATAAAATTCTTCTTTATTCTCTTAACATGTGCTCCATTATAATAAATAGAACTCCCAATGAACTTGTTTTGGAAGCTGAACCATCAACACTTATTTATAGTGTAAAGTGAGCTCCGACTTCACTCCATAATCAATGTGCGACAAAAGATGCATGAAATCCCATGTGGGACTACATATTATTATTATTATTACTATGTAAATATACAACACTTCTCCCTCTACATTTATAGAACCTTGCGCTCTTTGAACCAAATGGTGAGATACATATAGTGATAGAATCAAAATGTGGTGAAAGTATTATAAAATGGTCTATTAGCATGAAGTAACGTCTTAGATGACAATAAACAACAATAAGATTAATTTACCATGGAAATTTAAAACTTTCAAAAGTTAAAAGAAATCAATCTCATTTTGTTCTATAAGAATTAAAACAAAGTAAAAATAAACACTCAAAATTGTCTACCCAAAAATTGGTAGATTAGTAATTACTGCTTGAAGCCGGTTCAAAAGATCTGTACTGTATGGAATTTAGGAGTCTGAGTTTAACTGAAAACTTAATTAATTTTTCTATTAGGACCAAATTCTTGATTTCGTTTGATCGATTAACCGAACGGTAAATACCCATAGTGATAAATTTGTTAAGTGATTGTTAATAGAGAATGAGAGAAAAAATTGTTACTCAAATTCCAGTGGCTTTGAAGAATTTGTGAACTGATTTTACTATCAGGAAATAAATATCAATTAGTGTGTTTAATATAATCATTTTTAAATTAGGTGGGTTGGAATTGAACTGAGGAATGTTATATTTCGAATAAATTCTTTATATTCGAAAATTTTCATAATTCAAGTTGAATCATTGATACGTTTAGAGCACTATTCATGTGAGTAAATAAACATTAAACGATTCCAAGATATGGTCACATGCAACTAAACAATTGCACTATTAAGATTAGATTTATAAAAATGAAGAATATTTATATAGATAGGTATATTAGTAATGCATCAATGCTAGAATCATTTTAAATACCTGAAATACCGTAAAAATGAATCGTTCTCCATTTGTGATGGGATGTCTTTTTTATATTCTTTTCACATTAACAGTTGAATTAATGAATTTGATGCTATAAAAACTTACTCTTAGATTATAAAAAACTTCATACACACCATTATAGATAATGAAAAATATATAGAATTATAGAAGAAAACCTAAGCTAATATTAGATAGATCATGAAGTATAACAACTGGGAAATATGATTCATATACTAAAGTAATAATAAAAAATAATAGCCTAAAATATTTGTAACACTTGTGATAATTCCCCTATAAATTTGGTCGAGAAAAAATAGAATTGAGGCATACACGTAACGATATGGGTGTAGTAGACATCGCACTAGTGTCTGAGAAATGGAATCCAACAATCTATGTATGATTCCACTTCCCAATTGGTTGGGGATTCTTTAATTCCCTCTGAATTTTGTGTAATATGATTCTTATCATGTGAATCATAATTATTCCAAATAAATCTTCGAATTTTCTATTCATTTCTCCAAGGGTTACCTAAGAATCCCTGCCCACATTTTTTTTAAAATAAAAATTCCCTCATCCATAAACATAGATATGGTGATATCACATTTTCTTTTCTCAATGTCACTATGCAGATTTAGTCCACTAATTAAAGTGATTTAATTATAGATTTCCACAAACCAAAAGTAGTAGCTATTGTATTTTTCTTTTTCTATTTTGCCCCTTCTATTGTTTAATTATTGGGCACCTTAATTTAATTATATATAATTAGTATGAATGTACAGTATATATGTGGAATACGAAATTAAATACAAAAAATATTATTACATCCTCAAGTCGCTAAGAAAACAGCTTCGACGGTGTGAATGTAACAACCTCAAATTAAATTATAACATCTTCATTTTATATTAATTTTCTAGAATTTCATGTCATATGTAACTTTTACCATTTTTTATTTTGGTCTATATAGATAACCAATAAATTTTAATTTGGCCATTGTTTTTATTTGTTAAAATTACTTTCAAGTTAAGAAAACATTTCACCCCTCATATAATCATGATTCCATTTATTAGTTGCTTTTTTGTAGTAACTTATTATTTGTATTATTTGGTTAACCCATAAATGATACAATAAAATATAATTACATCATCTGACCAAATTCATGATTTTTATTTATTTTTCTCCTGAAAGTGCTTGTAAGTATTTCAAATCCTAGAACTGATGGATCATGGGGGCATTAAGTATGTATATAATTATAAAAAAATTATCAAAAGGTTGTGAATGCAACGGCTTGGAAATAATCGATTGCAGTGTATTGTTTATATAATTATTTTTTAGAATATCTATGCTGATGGCCATTTTGTGTTTTGGTATTTGATTCTATATTTGCAATTCATTTGGTGCTTTAGAACTAATAATATAATTACTAAAAAAACATTGCATTCAGAAATAAATCATAGGTGAAAAATAAATAATAGATGTCCACATTTCCCGGAATACAATATTTTACTTCGAACCCGCATGTTATAAATAGTATATTTAATTTGTTGGTGTATTTGAATATAAAATGTTATGTTTTGCCACGTTTTTTGAGAGTTGAGATGGTTTATTTTATGCTATTATTGAGTTGGATTGTTGGATCATTATAATTTTGTTGTATTTTTGTTGTTGAATACTATAAATAAAATCATATCTTCATGGAGGTATTTTTATCTAACGTGACTTTCGTTTTATTATTTAATATTTTAAGGGTTTGATTTTTAAATTCAATTTGGATACGCAACTAATTTCTTGAAATTTTTTTTTATCTTTATAAAATTTATTGCTGTCTTTTTTTTCTTTTATTTTTTATCTTGCAACGTGTTTTGAGAGTTGAAAATGGTTTATTTTATAATGCCATTGAGCTGGATCATCATAATCCTATTGTACGAATAATAAAAATAATATCATATTTTTATGGAGCTGATTTTAATCTAACGCGACTTCTCTGTTATTAGTAAATGTTTTAAGAGTTGATTTTTAAATTCGATTTATACACACTATTAATTTCTTTAATATTTCATCTTTCTAAAAAAATTATCATGCAATGAGTTTTCTGAGTTGAAAATGGTTTATTATGCTATCATTGAGTTGAATCATCAAGATTGTGTTGTATTAAAATAAAGCATATCTTTATGGAGCTGATTTTTAATCTAACGCAACTCTCGTGTTATTATTCAATGTTTTAAGAGATAAGTTTTAAATTTGATTCGTATACGCTACTAATTTCTTAAAAAAAATCATCTATATTAAATTTTTGCTCTTTTTTTCCTCAAAGTTTCAAAATAAGACTTGATTTCTCAACTATAAATTTTGTCTAGGAAGTAGGAACTAGTCTCTTAATTAAAGCAATGATGTAACATTCTAAATTTTCAACCCTGTCAAATCTATGCAGAATGAGATCAAATTTAAGAAAACCCCCAAAATATTTAATATTATAAAGTTTTCGTTTTTTTTTTTACAATACTCATCTAAGTAGAAATTAACTCTTTCATCATTTTAATAGAAAACATAAAATACTTTAGAAAATTTCAAAAATCTCTACGTCTACTCTATCAAGTAAACCCTTTTTTTCTATTCTTTTTTTAATGAACCTTTAACAAATTCTTATTCTCTGATTATATGATTCATTCTCCAATATTATTAGTACTACTTCTCTCAACGTGGTGATTAAATATAATGATATTTTGTTCCAATGAGATCATATTCAGGATAACAGTATATTCGTATAGGAAGTGGGAAAAATAATTTCAAAAAATGTGACAGTTGACCTTTTGTTTATATTGGGCAACATTAGATGAGACGTTGCAACTTGTTGCAAATAGAATTATTCTCTATATCAGGAAGATCTGAAATATATAATTAAAACTATAGTCTACAGGGAAATGTTATTTTTTTAATATATAATATTTGGTTTCACGCTTATGAATTTACAATGATTTTATAATATAAAGCTTGTCAATGTACACAAAAGAATTGACATAAAAATGTAATAAAAAATGAGCGCATGTGAAGAATTTTATATAAATTAGCATGTATTGATAAATTTGATATGAGACATGATAATCTTTTCATAGTAAAAAGAAATTAAAACACAGGTGTACTCTGTACTAAGTAATGTATATACCAAAGTTTTAATGTAAAATAATAAATAGAATGTAATAAATTATTTTGTTTAATTTAATGTTTCAAAACCTTGTACAACTGAAAGATGTATACATATATGAAATGTTAAATATAAATGCACCTTATGACTTGTTAAAAAGCTAATCAAAACTAATCCAATCTAATCTGATCTATAATGACATGTCAAAGCTATCACAATGATATGGTTTCTCCCATAATTAATGAACTTGTACATAATCTTTTTTAACATGATATTGAATTTGAAATTGAACTCGAATTTCGACTTCAATGTGTTTAACCCTCTTCTTCCAAGCAAACTAGACCTCTTCTAATTATTATGTAATTTGATTATTATAAATCGAATTATTAGTTATATTATTCCCATTTTTAGTCTCATTCATTCGCAAATAAATAGAGATTTAGTTTTTTTTTTCCCTTTATGAGTTTCAAATAATTAGCATATGCAAGATGTAAAAGTTTGATTTACATAATAGCAAATTAGGCAAAACATCATGGGTAAAAGATCCGGTATTTGTTTTTTGGAAGATCACTAAAATAGGTATTTGTTTCTTAACATAATTTTAATTTTCCTAATTTGGGAATTAGGTAAGTTTAGGACAACTGTGTAATTTACCAAATAAACCCCCAGAGATTCCACATCGATTCCCTTAAAAAAGTAAATAGAATACACCAAGATTCTCTTACATCTCTCCAAAGTGATGGGAGCACTATATATACCACCTCTTCTCCACCATTTCACCATCGGAGATTCTCCCTTCTCTCTCTCTCTCCTCACTTTCTCTCTCCAAATGGCTCTTCGCAGAGCACTTTCTAAGCGTCTATTCAACGCCACCACCCGAGATTCCCCATCCCCGATAACCACCCTCGTACAATATCCTCCACCGCCACCGCCGATGGTGGCGCCGCCTAATGCGTCAGAATCCGCCGCCTCCGGTTTCTTTCGCCGCTTCCTCCAGCAGCGGGCCATCAACCACCACTCTTCTCCCGACGCCTTCCCCTCTTTCCTCTCACTACCAGTCGGCGAAAAGCTCAGAGAAAAGCTCAAGTCGATGAACGTCGCCGGAGATCATCGGTTCAGGCTCGACGGACTGAGCCCGCCTCTTGCGACGGCGCCGGCGGAGGAGGAAGGGCTCCGTGTGGCGGCGGCGGATGTCAAGAGGGTGATGAAATTTGTGCAGTTAGAGAAGGTTAAAGAGAGGTTAAGGAATATTCCGGCGAGTACGATACCGTACGGCGAGTTTGTACGGGTATGTGGTGACGTGAGTGGTGATGGAGAAATGGGTTTGGAATATGCCAAGGCGTTGGATCAATCTGGAAACGTCATCGTTTTGGGTGGCGTCGTCTTCCTCCGGCCAGATCAGGTAATGTGAAATTAATTAACTTTAATGATATATTAATTACTATAAATTACAAATCTTTGATATTATTGCCTTATTTATGAAATTTATTGCTCCTTAGAGAAAGTAAAGAAATGGAAACAAAAATTGAAAGAAAATTCATGTCCAGATTCAATTAAGTGAACTTTTTAAAGAAAATTAATTACATAGGACGTACAATAATTCATTTGACATGTAGAGTTGGCCAGGTGATCGAAGAGGCGAATTTTGTCATTTTGTTGGAAAATAGAAATTAATTTTCCAGAAAACATGAGGACGTGTTTTATTTCTGATTTTCCATCATTCTGTTTCTAATAATGAGCCAAAATAAGAACACGTGAAGTTTCATTCCTATACATGATCTCGACATGTTACATGTACAAATTCTTTACTAAATTTAAATATTTTTAAGATAGTAGAAAACCCATTAATTAATTTGCCAATAAAGTTCAGTAAATAATTATTTAGAAATCCCATAATTTATGTATTTTTTTTATATTTTATAGGTGGCTAAATCAATGGAGAAACTAATTTCCCAATCAATAGCTATGCCAAACGACCCAAGAAGAGAAGAATTGGACAGTCTCGAAACCCAAAAGGCCTTGATCGATCAAAAAGCCCGGTCTGGTGTGCAAACGGAACTCTATTGTGGGCTGGGCTTTTTGGGCCTACAAACATTGGGCTTTATGAGGCTAACTTTTTGGGAGCTGAGTTGGGATGTGATGGAGCCCATTTGCTTCTTTGTGACCTCACTCCACTTTGCATTAGCCTATGCTTTCTTTTTGAGGACTTCAAAAGAGCCCTCTTTTGAAGGCTATTTCCAAAGGAGGTTCAAAGTTAAGCAAAAGAAGCTAATGAAAGTTCACAACTTTGATATTGAGAGGTATAATCAGCTCTGTGAGATGTTTTATCCTTACAATGGTAGGGAACAATACTACAAGAGTGGTGTCGGATATCGGGATCATTTGAGAGGCGCGGGTTTTGGATCCGTGCATGGTTGAGTTGTACATAGATGTTAGGGGGCGTTTTTTGGGAGTACTAGATGATCGTAGAGTAATGTTACGAGTTTGTAAGTAAAATATTAATGTGAGTTTTGTGTAGTTCTTTTCAATATAAGGTTTCGTACATAAACTCTATTACTAGAAGTTTATATATGTTTATTTTTATGACGAGGGAAACTTGCAACCTTTAACCATAAAGTGGGTATTTGGTAAATATCGCTCTTATGTAATAGTTTGCAAACTATACAAGAGAGTTCATCCAGCATAGGTGGCCAATAGCTGATAGGCTCACACTAGATAAAATGAGCAGAGAAGGTCAATAGCATTCCATCGAGAGGAATCGAACTTGTGATCAAGGGCAAAATATTCAACTGCCCAACCAACTTTATTGTGGTTGCCAATGATTGACAGAGTCTAGCTAGCGTCCCCATTCCTATCTTGACTGGTAGGCAAAATCACTTGAATAAATTCTTGTAAATTGAATTTTTGTGTAACATTAAATTTTGTTCATTAAAATCCCTTGTGATTGAAATCAAATAATTAAAATCCCTTGTGATTGAATTTTCCATAATTGTGGAAGGGTGTAAGCTAGTGATGATTCCTTAATTTGTTTGGATTGTTTGGACAACTTTTATTTTTTCGAACTTGAGAAAAAATTGAAAATTGGTGACTCATATTTAGTCAAGTTTTTCATTCTTTGTGTCTTGAAAATTAGAAAAGGAAACAAAGTTATCACTTTTTAGCAGTACATATGCACAAACTATAGCATATGACCAAATTTGTCACCATTTTCTTTTCTCTCTCTCCAAGTTCTCTCTCTTTGTTTTATAATATTTTTTTATTTGGTTATATTAATATATTTTATTAATAATAAAAATTGAACATGGCGAAGAGTAGGATATTGTGCTCATAAATAACTTGACCAAATATGAGTTAATAAAATAAATATTGTGCTCATAAATAACCATGTACATGTATGTTATATAATAAAATAAATAAATGATTTATTTTCTCAAAAATTAACAATAATATGGATGACCAATAATTGTTTAATTAAAATTAAGTTATTAGAATAAATAAAACAAAAAATATATATACATAATCATCATAAACGTTCATGTGAGATTTTTTAAGTTTGATTTAATACAATTATATTGCAAGTTTATTTAATTTCAAACATACTTTTAGGTTAATTTTTGGAAAAAAAAGTATGAATTTTTAAATAGTTATATATATATTGCATAGTGGAATCTCTTTAAGAGAATAGATCAAAGGGTTAATTAATCCAACTCATCTAAGACATAATTCCAAATAAATTACTATATTACGAAGAGTTTCATCTACAATAACTTGGCACCATAATTTAAGTTGTTATCATCATCTTTGATTGCATTATATCTTTGATGTGCGATCCACTGTGCACAATAATATTTTGGGAATCTTTTCAAATTTACTTTGTCCCTTGAGAATTCTACTAGATTAATTAAATTATTTTTTAAACTTTTAATTCTATAAACCACGCTTTATCTTAGGAATTGTGTTCCAGATTCCTTAGATGATAACAAAGTAAATGGAAAGATCATTACGTGTGGAATAAAAGGGTGACAGAAGTTTTACAAGGACAAGGTGTGGTTGGGTTGATAATCATCGACAATGTCCGGGCACAAAAGCTACAAAATTTTGGAACTTTTTCTGTATCTGTTATCACTAATGAAGAAAATGCAGATGGAATACTATCGTATATCGACTCAAGCAGGTAATAGATTATATTAGCATTAACGACGAATGATTGAAATCACATCCAAACATTGTGCAATCAAATGACAAAAGAACGAATTGCATTATTGGATATCTTTAAAGCAATCCACTCGTGACGATTGTAATCGCATGACTCATCTAGTAAAATCTATAGAGTTGTCCAATGTATAGTTATAATTTAATTAGTTCGATTGAAAATTTTATTTAAGGCTAATTTTATTAAATACAGAATCTTTAAAGTCACGTGATAGTATTATTTTAGACTATGATTAGATTTCATTAAAGGAAAAATTTTAAAATTCATACCGTAGGATAGGCCGAATTCAGTTTTGATACCACGGTTTAGACCTGTAACACATTTGGTACCAAATAAGATTTTTTTAATGATTTTGGTACTCCAGTTAGTTGACTAATGGTCAAACTCACTGGTACGTTACTTTCTGGCATTTTGTGAACTAACCAATAGGATATAAGGATTTTGGAGGGAAAAATGAAGGGAAATGTAAATCTCTTCTTCCTTCATCATCATCTGTCATTTCACTTTTATTTTTTCACTTATTCCATTTTCACTTCTGACCGATTAGATTGTGCCATTTCACTTCTTCATTCTTCATCTTCCAAATATCAATGTCTTCTTCTTCTTTCTCCTACTCGAGCAGGCGCAACATTGAAAACAAATGCATTTATGCGAAGAAAGTTTACTTATGGACATGAAAAACGAAAGACAACCCATTTCGAAAATTTATTGGTTGCGTTGATGGCGCTAGTGGCTGCAAATTTTTTTCATTGCAAATACAACTTACCATATATTTGGTGGGGATATTTGTTGTATTCAGGGTCGGGTAGACTCATTTTGTGAAAGAAATCGATCTCTTACTCCGGATTGGCCCTACTACCAGATTTTTTTGCAACATTTTTAAAAATGCAAATCGATCAATTACTACAACATTCACGAAGAGAACCAAGAGAATTTGGGGGCGAATTTGGGAGATTTGGGTGAATTTTTGGATGGTTGGAGAACTAGGTTTGGGGAGATTTGGGGAGATTTTGAAAATTGCTGAATGAACAAACCTAAAATGGTTGAACGAAAACGGCTGAACTAAGTGAAAATGTTCTTTCCTAACAGCCACGTAACACGCACGTGAGTTTGACCGTTAGTCAACTAACGGGAGTACCAAAATTGCTAAAAAAAATCTTATTTGGTACCAAATGTGTTACAGGTCTAAACCGTGGCATCAAAACTGGATTCGGCCTATCCTACGGTATGAATTTTGAAAATTTTCTTTTCATTAAATGAACAAAAAGTATTAAAATAATTAGTATTCATGTGCAAAGCATGTGCAATACACGTGCAATGCATGTGCAACTCACGTGCTTTATTCTAATAATTTAACGTGTCCAACAAATGTGTGAACTTAAGACATTACTATCCATGTAAAAGATAAATTATAATAATTCAATGATAAATATTAAATGAAGTTACAAATATCAAGTAATATTGTGAATAAAAATTGTTAATTTCAAATAAAAACTAATAGTAGGGAATATATAAAGGTGGTAGCGGTGCAAATATATTTTAGACTAATTTTGAAACCAAACCGTATGTGGAACGGTTTTCACTTATTTTTAAATCATGGGTTGCTTAAAATATAAACAAAAATGATGGGATTTTTTCTGGTTGGTTGAAGCGGTTCATACAGTTTTCCTATTTAATTTCAAATATATTTTTTAGGTTTATTTTTTTTTTTAAAGTATGAATTTTTAAAGGGTTATATATGTTTTGCATAGTGGAATCTCTTTAAGAGAATAGATTAAAAGGTTAATTAATCCAACTCATCTAAGACATAATTCTAAATAAATTACTATATTACGCAAAGTTTCATCTACAATAACTTGGCACCATAATTTTAAGTTGCTATCATCATCTTTGATTGCATTATATCTTTGATGTGCGATCCACTGTGCACAATAATATTTTGGGAATCTTTTCAAATTTACTTTGTCCCTTGAGAATTCTGCTAGATTAATCAGAATTGCCTTTTAAACTTTTAACTCTATAAACCACGCTTTGTCTTAGGAATTGTGTTCCAAGTTCCTTAGATAATAACAAAGTAAAGGAAAAAATCATTATGTGTGGAACAATAGGATGATAGAAGTTTTACAAGGACAAGGTGCAGTCAGGTTGATAATCATCGACAAGGTTCGGGCGCAAAAGCCACCAAATTTTGGAACTTTTCCTATATCAGTTATCGCTAATGAAGAAGATGCAGATGGAATACTATCTTATATCAACTCAAGCAGGTAATAGATTATATTAGCATTAACGACGAATGATTGAAATCACATCCAAACATTGTGTAATTAAATGACAAAAGAACTAATTTTATTGTTGGATATCTTTAAAGCAATCCACTCGCGACGATTGTAATCACTTGACTCATATAGTAAAATCTATAGACTTGTCCAATGTATAATTATAATTTAATTAGTTCGATTGAAAATTTTATTTAAGGTTAATTTTATTAAATACACAATCTTTAAAGTCACGTGATAGTATTACTTTAGACTATAATTAGATTTCATTAAACGAACAAAAGTATTAAAATAATTAGTATTCACGTGCAAAGCATGTGCAATAAACGTGCAATGCGTGTGCAACTCACGTGCTTTATTCTAATCATTTAACGCGTCAAACAAATGTGTTAACTTAGGACATTACTATCCATGTAAAAGATAAATTATATTAATTCAATGATAAATATTAAATGAAGTTACAAATATCAAGTAATATTGTGAATAAAAATTGTTAATTTCAAATAAAGAATAATAGTATGGAATATATATAGGTGGTGGTGGTGCAAATATATTATAGATTAATTTTGAAACCAAACCGTATGGGGAATGGTTTTCACTTCTTTTTAAATCATGGATTGCTTAGAAAATCAACAAAAATATAGGATTTTGTGTGGTGTGGTGGAAGCGGTTCATACAGTTTTCCAAAATTAATGTGTTCCGATAAACGTAATGTACCACTAAGATTGTCTTAGCTATTTATCTTGCAGACAAGCCCAAAGTTTCTAAATAAGTGCGAGACAGACACATTCTTCTCTTTTTATCGCATGTATTATGGATACGATGTATAAGAATATATATGAAAGGGTTTATCACTGATTTTAACAAGTAATATAATTGTACATAAAAAATAAATGATTTATTTTCTTAAAATTTAACAATAATATGGATGACCAATAAATGTTTAATTAAAATTAAGGTATTAGAATATATAAAACAAAAAATATGTATAAATAGTCATCACAAACATTCATGTGAGATTTTTTAAATTTGATTTAATACAATTATATTGTAAGTTTATTTAATTTCAAATATACTTTTAGGTTAATTTTTGAAAAAAAAAAGATATGAATTTTTAAATAGTAATATATGTTTTACATAGTGGAACCTCTTTTAGAGAAGTAGTTCAAAAAATAGATTAAGGGTTAATAATTCCAACCTCATCTAAGACATAATTCCATATAAATTACTATATTACGAGGAGTTTCACCTACAATAAATTTGCATCATTTAAGCTTTTGTCATCATCTTTGTATTAAATAGAATCTTTGATGTACGATCCATGGTGCACTATGATATTTTGATGAATATCTACAAATGAAAAAAATTATATCAAATGGGAGTTTGTATTTCATGAGGAATATGTAGCATTAGTCCATAATTTAGAATTATTCAACCATTTCAGGCAAGGGCAATGTCCCATATAATGAGGTTAGTATTAATTTCTCATTCAAGTCATTTGTGTTTGTTAAAAGAAAGGCAAAAAAATAATAATAGAGAATTCACTATGAAAGTAGTTTACGAGCTCCTTTATTTCAACATCTTTTTCTCAGTGTTTATTGAACAATATAGTGCAATTCAAATAAGAAACAATCGAGTTTATGTAGTGTACATGGGAGCCTCAAGTTTTCCAAATGGTGCCCCGAGAGACGATCACACAGCTTCTCATTTCATTGACCAAAATGTTTTTACATTGTTTCTTATTGTTTAACCAAATAAAAATTTGTAAGCTAATTGAAAACAAAAATTTTCCTGTTTGCCAGCCCTAACTGATACAACTTCAGATAAAAATATGTCAATAATACGACTTTCAAAATATTTTCACATTCCTGTTATGTTTATTGGATATTTTTAAAGACATGAGTTAAAAAATATATATGAATTACGACTTGTACAAGACATTTTACTCTTAAATGTTCACTTATAGGAACAAGAATTGTGTGTTACACACCTACACCAATGGCTTCTCGAGTTTCGCTGTAGGTTTATCAGAGGAAGAAGTTAATCAAATGGCTGAAAATTATGGAGTTGGGTCTGTTTTTCTTGATACAATTCTTAAATTTCAAACTTCAACAAATATTGATTCTTCATGTCTAAGCTCTCATGCTGGTTTGTCTCCGAATGGAACAGACACTATCATCGGTATTTTTGGATTCAGGTGAAATTAGTGTTGTCGTAACATAATTCTTTCAAATTATTTGTGTTCCAAAGTTTACTATTTGGAGTACAACTTTAGGAATTTGGCCTGCACCCGAAAGCTTCAACGATGATGATATGAGTCTGATCCCATCCCGTTGGAAGGGAGCATGCATGGGATGCAAGAATTTCTCTTGCAACAGGTGAAAGAATATATATACTAGATTTTCTTCACTTGAAGTGATGCAACATTTTTATTGTTGTCTGAAAAAGTACCATTCGCCTCAGGAAAATAATTGGAGCAAGGTATTATGGTGATTTTCTTCAGCTCACCTCACCAAGATCGCCAAGAGACGAGTTTGGGCACGGTAGTCATGTCGCATCAGCTGCAGCCGGGAGGCGTCTTAATGGGGCATCTTATTATGGCATTGCTAAATGGACCGCAACAGGTGGGTCAACAGTTTCAAGAATCACGAGTTATCGTTGTATTGATGCTAGTGGGTAGATCTTGGGATCAGCACTACTGAAAGCCTTTGATGATGCAATTGCTGACGGGTCGATGTCATATCCATTTCCATAGGAGATAACATCACTGAACCTGAAGAACCACATTTTGCAATCAACCCTGTCGCCAATGAGGCGTTTCACGCGGTTGAGATGGGAATCATCAAGGGTTCCTCGGGAATGATGGCACATCTCCTTCGATGGTTGTGAATGTCTCCACTTGGATTCTAACGTTGGGTGCCACAACCATTAATCGTGATTATGAGGTCGACATTCTGCTAGAAGGAAACAAGATAATTTTAATAGTAATAGGTTGTTTTGTGTCTATTTATCAATGCTCTTATTTTCTTAGGGGTACAACATTAACTTTTTCAATCTCGAGAAATCACCGATTTATACTTTGATAGATGGGAGCTCAACAGAGTCAGACAACAACCAAACATCTGAAGATGATGTGAACAAATTTGTAGGAGAAATTTTTTGTGTTTTATTCATACGAAGGCAGCAGCCTTATATACAAACTATGAGGATATCTTTCCTTCTATACAAATATTACAATATGGTATCTTTCCTTTTATACAAATATACACTTTCCTAATACATTAAAGTATACAAGGTAATGAGGATATGCAATCGTATCTCGGAGATATGCAATCGTATCTCAATACTCCCCCTCAAGTTGGCGCGTGGAGGTCGCGAACGCCCAACTTGCGAAATAGCGTAGTAAATTGTGGTTTGCCAAGACCTTTTGTAAATATATCAGCGGGTTGACTAGCAGTGTGAATATAAGATGTAGCGATGGACCCATGTTGGAGCTCGTCACGAACAAAATGACAGTCAACTTCGATATGCTTCGCCCGCTCATGAAAAACTGGATTAGCTGCAATGTGCATAGCCGCTTGACTGTCACAATAAATTCGCATGGGTGTGTTATGAATGACTCCCAAAGAACTCAATAAGCCTTTGAGCCACTTCAATTCACAAGTAGTCGCAGCTAGAGATCGATATTCGGCTTCAGCAGACGAACGAGAGACTGTGTGTTGCTTCTTTGTCTTCCACGAGATAGGCGAACCTCCCAAAAATATGAGGTATCCAGTCAGGGAACGTCGTGTCACTGGGCAACTCGCCCAAACGGAGTCACAGTAGGCAGAAAGACGAAGGTTGCTATCGGAGCGAAGAAAAACCCCTTGACCTGGATTACCTTTCAAATAACGCACCACTCGAAGAGCTGCGGTCCAATGATCTTGACGAGGATTTTGCATAAACTGCGCTAGAACGTGAACTGAATAACTCAACTCTGGGCGAGTGATGGTCAGGTAAATGAGTCGACCAACTAAACGCCGATATTTTTCCGATTCCCTAAGGAATGGTCCATCGTTAAGTGCAAGGCGATGATTTTGTTCAATGGGGCATGCGACTGGTTTCGACCCCAACAGTCCTGATTCAGAAATAATATCCAAAGCATACTTGCGTTGGCAGAAGAATATCCCGTCTCTCCCTCGTGCAACTTCCAAGCCGAGGAAGTATTTTAAAGGACCCAAGTCTTTCATGTGAAAACAGTCTCCAAGATATTGTTTGAATTTGCGTACCTCCTCCGGGGAGTTTCCCGCAATAATCAAGTCATCCACATAAACCAAAACATGCAAACGAACATCGTTCATAGTGTAGACAAATAACGAGTAATCCGATGAGGACTGAGTGAAGCCATATTGCTTCAAGGCTGTAGCAAGTTTAGAGAACCAGCAGCGAGGCGCCTGTCGGAGACCATATAGAGATTTGGATAACTTGCACACTTTATGACCAGAACCTACAAACCCTGGCGGCAATTCCATGTAAACTTCCTCGTCTAAGTCCCCATGCAAAAATGCATTATGGACATCCATCTGATGAAGTTCCCAGCCCCGAGATGCCGCTACTGCAAGGAATGCTCGAACTGTCACCATCTTAGCCACGGAGCAAACGTTTCATTATAGTCTAGTCCTTCAACTTGACAATTGCCAAGAATCACCAAACGAGCCTTATAGCGCTCCACAGATCCATCAGAGTGATATTTGATCTTAAACACCCATTTGCACCCAATTGCTCGTTTTCCCGGAGGCAACGACATGAGAGTCCAGGTACCATTATTTTCCAATGCGGAGATCTCCTTACACATAGCATCTCGCCAGCGTGCATCCTTAACAGCTTCATCATATCGAGTGGGCTCGACACCACCTGTGACTGCAGCTAGAAAAGCACGATGTTGCGCAAAAAAACGGTTACAAGAGACGTAATTAGCTAGGGGGTAAGGTGTACCTGAGGACTTTGTGGAAGCAATGGTGAGCGCAGGAGGGTCTATCAAGCATCGAGCAGTATGCATCACATAATCCCGAAACCTGATTGGCGGTTGTTTGTTACGATGTCCCCTCCGAAAGTCTATTTCAATCAACCTATTTCCAATTGGTGCATCGGTGTTCCCATCCTGTCCTTCTTCATTCATAATATGTGCATCCGGCACCCCGACACCCTCAGATGTCTCACTCCCCCTCTCCTCGTCACTCGTGACATCATACACTTCTTGATAAGGATGTTGAGATGGCATGAACAATGTCCCGGGCTGTGCATCTAACCCATTATCAACGCAAGTATCATTGCCCTTGGTGAAAGGAAAAAGTGACTCGTGAAAAACCACATCACGAGACACAAAATAGTCATTTGTTTCTAAGTCATAAACCCGCCAACCTTTCTGACTGAGTGGATATCCAACAAACACACACTTGCGACTCCGCTCTCCAAATTTATCTTTATCACGCGCATATCGGTGTGCATAGCATAAGCTACCAAACACCTTTATTAGATTATATTCAGGAGGTTTGCCAAATAGTATTTCATATGGAGTCTTACCCTTCAACAAGGGAGTGGGTGTTCGGTTGATAAGATATCCTGCCGTCAACACACACTCCCCCAAAATTGAATAGGTAGGTGGGCCTGAAACATTAATGCTCGAGCGACATTTAGGATATGTCGATGTTTTCTTTCAACCCGTCCATTTTGTTGCGGCGTTCCAACACACGATGTTTGATGAACAATCCCATTTTCTGTAAAATATTGTCTCATGCAAGTAAACTCATTTCCATTGTCGGTTCGAACAATTTTAATGCATTTTCCAAATTGTCTTCAGCCATGGCACAAAAATTCTTAATGATTTGTGACACCTCGGTTTTTGCTATTAACAAATAAATCCATACAGCTCGAGAAAAATCGTCCACAATAGTTAAGAAATAAAATGCTCCACACGAAAAAGGGGTTCGATAGGGTCCCCATAAATCACAATGAACTAACTCAAAACAATCTTTAGCTCTATTAATGCTTTCAACAAATGATTCCCGAGTTTGTTTAGCTCTAAAACAAATATCACACACATTTGAACTACAACTACTTTCACCATTGGTAATTCCAGTAACATTTTTAATAAGTCGATATGAAGGATGACCCAACCTCATGTGCCACAATTCGTCAATACACGCTGCCTTTGTTGCATTTGCTTGCACTTTGCCCACTGCTCGAAAAATATAGACCCCATCGCATTGCTCACCCGCTCCAATCAAAGTCCTCGTAGATTGGTCCTGTATTACACAAAATGTATTAGAAAAGGTAACAGTACAATGCAACTGTCGTACAAGTTGAGCAATAGATATAAGAGTGCAATTCATTTTAGGTACAAATAAAACGTTATGTAGGTAAATATCATTTCCGATATTCAACGACCCCTTTTTGATGGCCGAGGTAGAATCCCCGTTTGGCAGGCCCACAAGACATGGGTGAATTTTTTGTACGTCTCTTAGCAAGGTGATATCTCCCGTCATATGTTGTGAGGCCCCAGTATCTAGTAACCAATCAAATTTCTTACCGGTAAGCTTCTCTGTGGTTCCCTTCTTTTGAGAGTTTAAGAGATTCTTCAAGGCTCCCCACTCTTCGTTACTTAGCCCTGAAAATCCACTTCTCTCGCCTTCATTCACCGAAGTTAGTTCAGCCCCGTCATTCACATGTACTGCGTTGGCACGAGCTACTCCACGCCCTCGTCCCATATTTCCTGAACCTCCTTTTCCTCGGCCCGTTCCTCGTCCTTTTGTCCGAGACCTGTCACCCCACCACTCCGGATAGCCTATTAATTGAAAACAATCTTTTTCATCATGTCCGGTGCGTTCGCAGTGAGAACACGTCCCACTCTTATCCCTCATATGTCCGGCAGCCACCTTCGGTGTTTGTCTGCTTTGCACAGCAAAAGCGACTGCATCTCTATTTTTTTCTTTTGTCCTTGCCATGCTACGATGTCTTTCTTCTTGTACCACAATAGAGTACACACGCATGAGTGGTGGCAAGGGCTCCATACTCAATATGCTTGAGCGCACTGTTCCAAAGATGGCATCATCTAAGCCCATTAAGAACTGATGGACTCGTTCAGTTTCTTGCTTATCAGTCAATTTCTTGGTAATCTTGCATGTACACCCTTGGCATGTACAGATAGGTATCGGCTCGTAGTTCGCCAATTCATCCCACATTAGTTTTAGTTTTCCATAGTACACAACCACCGTCTGCCTGGATTGCTTACAATTTGCAAGGTCTGATCTCAATTGTTGTACCCGAGGTCCGTTTGCGATAGAAAATCTATCTCGCAATTCCTCCCACAAGTCCTTTACGTCTTCCACATAGGTTATAGTGGATCGTAGGCTAGGTTCGATAATGTTAAATACCCAAGCGACGATCATGGAATTCACCATCCACCAATCTTCAATTTCAGAAGAATCCTCACTCGGTTTGGCTATGGTTCCATCAATAAAGCCAAGTTTTTTCTTGGCTCTAAGAGCATTCCTCATTGATCGCGCCCATTCGTCATAATTCTCCCCTCGTAATTGTACGGGGCAAATATTTATTCCCGGATTATCTGACGGATGCAAATAGTATGGTGATACTGTTTTGCTGTGGCTGCTTCCGTCTTTCTTGTCATTTGTTTCAGTCATCGTGACTGATTTCGAGCTTGCCGTGTGGTTTATTTTGGCTCTGATGCCATGAACAAATTTCTCGGAGAAATTTTTTGTGTTTTATTCATACGAAGGCAGCAGCCTTATATACAAACTATGAGGATATCTTTCCTTCTATACAAATATTACAATATGGTATCTTTCCTTTTATACAAATATACACTTTCCTAATACATTAAAGTATACAAGGTAATGAGGATATGCAATCGTATCTCGGAGATATGCAATCGTATCTCAATATGATGCAAGGTATAATATAAGCTACAAATCTATGTGTACAAGTACCCTAACATTTTATATTCTTCATGATATGTAAGGAATTGTGTTCCAAGTTCCTTAGATGGTAACAAAGTAAAGGGAAAGATCAGTCTGTGGAACCAACGGTGGAAGATATAGTGTGTGGAACCAACAATGGAAGATACATTTTATAAGGACAATGTGCAGTCGTGTTGATAATCATCGACAATGTCTGGGCGCAAAAGTCACCAAATTTTTCCAATAGCTGCTACCACTAATGAAGAAGATGCAAATGTAATAATACTATCTTATATCAACTCAACCAGGTAGTAATAGATTATATTAGCATTTACGATTAACTATTGAAATCACGTCCAAACACTGTACAATCAAATGACAAAAGAACTAATTGCATTGTTGGATATCTTTACAGCAATCCACTCGCGACAATTGTAATACTTAACTCGTCTCGTAAAATCTATAGAGTTGTCCAATCTATAATTATAATTTAATTAGTTCGATTGAAAATTTTGTTTAAGGATAATTTTATTAAATACACAATCCTTAAAGTCACGTGATAGTATTACTTTAGACTATAGTTTAGATTTTATTAAGTCAACAAAAAGTATTAAAATAATTAGTATTCACGTGCAAAGCATATGCAACACGTGCAATGCATGTGCAACATAAGTGCAATTCACGTGCTTTATTATAATAAATTTAACATGTCAAACAAATATGTTGACTTAAGACATTATTATCGATGTAAAAGATAAATTATATTAATTCAATGATAAATATTAAATGAAGTTAAGAATATCAAGTAATATTGTGAATAAAAATTGTTAATTTCAAATAAAAAACAATATTAAGGAATATATGTAGGTAGATATTTATTTAAAGAATCATAATATAAAGAAATATAAGATCAAAACGCTTATTCTCACTTTTTACAAAATACGTATTATAGCATTCTATAATTAAAATATTAGTTAATAATTCAACTTTATAGTATTGATGCAGTTATGACAATTTGATAAAGTGATATATGAACATATATATTTTTTAACGTAATAAAATAGAAAAGATAGAGGATTAGATGGAATTAAGTAAATTACAGTGATGATATATAATTAGGTAACAAGTTTTTATTTAGTTATGCACCTATATTTAGCATTTATTTTTTGGTTGTACTATTTATATTTTTTCTATATAATTATAACATGAGTAGGAAAATTGGCTAAAAATAAAAAAAGAAAGACTTAGAAAGTTATAGATATGTATAAATGTGAGTTTTATAAGACTATAATTTTTTGTACAAAATTCTCAATATACTCATAGCATATAGCCGAGTAAATTTGAATTCTTTGATGTACCTAATTTTTTTTATTATTACATATTACTTACGCATCTATAATTCAAATTTATTTTATTTTATTGTAAAATTATATGTGTTCTCCAGGCAAGTAAATAAAATGTGTATTGATCGTGACCATTTGACGTTGTTAAGATAATTCAATATTTTAATAATTATCTAGTTTAGTGAATTATTATTCGTTATATTAAAATTCTTTGAAAAGATAAATACTTGACATAAAAGAATAAATTAATACATTAAAGAACTAAACTAATGAAACCTAAAACCACAATAATAATGTAATAAATAAAATCATATATAAATACATGTTCCTTCTTGTATTTATTTTATATGAATAAAATATTGCATTCTTCTTCAATCCTTATTGAATACATTCTATATGTTCAGTTATCACTCTTCATCATTGCTTAAAAGGTTATACCCTAATTTTTTTGAACAATGTGATTTCTTCACGGCGAGTGCACATGAATTTATTCTAACTTCGATAAGTTCTGAAAATTAGGATTATTGTGTTTTTTTACATATTTTGTTTAGGAATTAAATTAATTGATTGAATGTGCTATATTGATACATTTGTTTATAATTAAGGGCTTGAATGTTTGTTTTGGATTCTTGTTAGGGCCTAATCTAGTTTATAAGATTTTGGGATCTATTTGTCAATAAAATAATTTCCTTGTTAGTTCCTCTTAGCACTTATTAATAGGAAATCAATGACTCTTCATTTCGTCTATGCACTTAGCAGATTTTAGAGAGAGAAACACATATAAACAAAACTATCATTTCCAGCAAGAAAATCAGTCATGGGAAGTTGCAGTGACCTTTGAACTTGCATGTGTAGTTTGATTTTATACCCTTAATTTTAATTGATTTTAAAAATGACGAAAATTGAAATCTACATATTAAATGTAAAAACAAACCTGGTATTAAAATGATAATTACATAATACATAAAACTTTGTAAATTTCTAAATGTGATCATATAAAATTATATTTCAATAATTAGAAAAACTAATTAAAACTACCCTTAAATAAATTAAAATATCTAAAAGACTCAATCAAAATAGTTTTCACTCTTGAAAATTGTACCAACAAATTTTTATATTGAAAGTTTCATACGTCAATATTAACAAAAATGTTGGTGTCAGCAATGTCGATTATCCGTGCACTCATTTCACAGCTATAAAAGTTATGTCGTTGCTCTCACTCATGCCTCAATAAAAAATGTTCCATAATATTTGGCAGCTAACTGAATATATGAATAAATTCATGTAAGTTGAATTTTTCTGTAACATTTTGTTCATTAAAATCCCATGTGATTGAAATCATATAATTAATATCCCTTGAGATTGAATTTTTCATAATCGTGGAAGGGTATAAGCTAGTGATGATTCCTTAATTTGTTTGGACTCTCTGACAACTTTTATTTTTCCGAATTTGAGAAAAAATTTAAAATTGGTGACTCATATTTGGTCAAGTTTTCATTCTTTGTGTCTTGAAAATTAAACATGCAAACAAAGTTATCACTTTTTAGCAGTGCATATGCACAAAACTATAGCATATGACCGAATTTGTCACCTATTTCTTTTCTCTCTCGAAGTTCTCTCTTTTTGTTTTATAATATATTTTTTTATTTGGTTATATTATTATATTTTATTAATAATAAAAATTGAACATGGAGAAGAGTAGGATATTGTGCTCATAAACAATGTTCTTAAAACCGGACCGGACCGGACCGGCCGGTCCGGCCGGTTAAACCGTGAACCGGTCTCTAGACCGGTCCGGTTGTGTACTTACTCCGGGTGACATTTGACCCAATGCGAACCGGATGTGAACCGGCCGAACCGGTCTAAACCGGGCGGTTAAACCGATTAATGACTGAACCGGTTTTCATTTGTTTCCCAACTTTATTTATAAAAATTATATCAAATGTGTATTGATCAAGAATTGAACCTTAAACCTCCTCTTATTTAAATTAGATAGCTTACCACTGCACCAAAGAGATTTTTTATTCAAATTTATAATATTATACATTATATTAACTTTTCAATTGTAGTTTTGAACTTAAAAATATTAAAATTTTACTTTATTCTATTAATAATTCAATAGTATATAAAGTTGAACATGAAATAATGGCCTCATAAAAAACTTTGAGTTCAAAATAATAAATATCTTTATATATGTACATTTGTGATTAACATATTTAATATCATATGTATTTAACTAAACTATTTTATTTAAATTTAATTGGCTCAAATCAATTCTTTTAAAAATAAACTCAAATTAATTTTGTTGTAAAATTAATAGCATAAGATATGTATACATCGACAATAATATACATATATGTATATATATGTATATATAATCCGGGTTATCCGGTTTTTTTATAACGGTCCGACCGGTCGAACCAGTGACCCAATGACCCGGTAAATTTTCCGATTTGATCACCGGTCCGGGTTTAAAAACATTGCTCATAAATAACTTGACCAAATATGAGTTAATAAAATAAATGTTGTGCTCATAAATAACTATGTACATGTATGTCATATAATAAAATAAATAAATGATTTATTTTTCTTAAAAATTAACAATAATATGAATGACCAATAATTGTTTAATTAAAATTAAGGTATTAGAATAAATAAAACAAAAAATATATATATATATATATAGTCATCATAAACATTCATGTGAGATTTTTTAAGTTCGATTTAATACAATTATATTGCAAGTTTATTTAATTTCAAATATACTTTTAGGTTAATTTTGGAGAAAAAAGTATGAATTTTTAAATAGTTATATATGTTTTGCATAGTGGAATCTCTTTAAGAGCATAAATTAAAGGGTTAATTAATCCAACTCATCTAAGATATAATTCCAAATAAATTACTATATTACGAAGAGTTTCATCTACAATAACATGGCACCATAATTTAAGCTGGTATCATCATCTTTGTTTGCATTATATCTTTGATGTGCGATCCGCTGTGCACAATAATATTTTGGAAGAGTAATGATATATACCACCGTTTTTATACCACCGATTTTTCACTCTTTCTATTATTAGTAAACAATCATTTGGTTTAATTAATTCAATTGAATTTAATACATTCTTACTTTCTAAATCAAGGGGAGGTGAAAAATCGGTGGTATGAAAACGGTGGTATATAGCATTACTCTTTTTGGAAATCTTTCAAATTTACTTTGTCCCTTGAGAATTCTACTAGATTAATTAAATTGCCTTTTAAACTTTTAACTCTATAAACCACGCTTTGTCTTAGGAATTGTGTTCCAGGTTCCTTAGATGATAACAAAATAAAGGGAAAGATCATTATGTGTGGAACAAAAACGTGACATAAGTTTTACAAGGACAAGGTGCGGTCGGGTTGATAATCATCGACAATGTTCGGATGCAAAAGCCACCAAATTTTGGAACTTTTCTTGTATCTGTTATCACTAATGAAGAATATGTAGATGGAATACTATCTTATATCGACTCAAGCAAATAATAGATTATATTAGTATTAATGATGGATGATTGAAATCACATCCAAACATTGTGCAATCAAATGACAAAAGAACTAATTGCATTGTTGGATATCTTTAAAGCAATCCATTCGCGACGATTGTAATCACTTGACTCATCTAGTAAAATCTATAGAATTGTCCAATCTATAATTATAATTTAATTAGTTCGATTGTAAATTTTATTTAAGGCGAATTTTATTAAATACACAATCTTTAAAGTCACGTGATAGTATTACTTTAGACTACAATTAGATTTCATTAAATGAACAAAAAGTATTTAAAATAATTAGCATTCACGTGCAAAGCATGTTCAATACATGTGCAATGCATGTGTAACACAGGTGCAACTCACGTGCTTTATTTTAATAATTTAACGTGTATTTAAGTTATGTGATGAAGGTTCTGCTTCGTGCAAAACTCTAGCATAATTCTTGTGTTTGAATTATTTGATGTCCTTATAAAGAAGCATGTTACCTTTGTTGGGTGTAAAATTGTGTTAAATGCGAAATGATAGATCATAGATGGATGATAACATATTTCAAAATGAGATAGTAAAATTGTGTTTCTTATTGTATAATTTGATTTCAGCTTGAAATTGTTTGACTAGTTTGTTAAAGATGTGAATATACTAAAATTGAAGTATGGTTGCTTGAGCTGCTTATGTTGCTTAGTTTAAAAACTTGCTTGTTGTGAAATGTTTTAAAAAAGCGCAACACTGTTATCACACAATTTGCGTACAGAAAGGTGCACCTAACATGTATGCTTCATTTAAATGAATCGCTCAAATATGAGTCAATTATGCACAAAAGAGATGACTGCTTTTTTTACTTACCATTTATCTGATTAGGTTAGTGTTTCTAACAAAAAATAACTAAAATATCTACAAAAGTTTTTAATTGTCTAGCATTTTCGACCATCAAATATCCGACCTCCCTTGACCTGATTATTGGAATTCAACAAATTAATCTACAATGTGTTGTAAAGTATCTTTTTAAATATAGATGTATTCACATGATGAAACCCCGTAATAATTACATCTAACATTACATATGTAACTCAAAGAGAGGTGTAAAATAATATTGTTGACTAGCATTTATTTGATTGCTTAGTGATTAGGCTTGTTATGTTAAAGTCAAGTTTTAACTTGGGATTAATCTATTTTAAACCGGTTTAAATTGAAGAAGTGAACAACAATTACTTTTTTGGATTGACAGTCATTTAACTTGAATTGTTGAGACATTACGCCTCCAGAAAATTGACATCCTTATATCAGTTTTTTTCATAATCTGTACTTGTTTTTCTTTGTATCAATACCTGTTAATGCTTATAGTATTCGATCATGTAGTTGGTTTTGACATGTTATCTTCTTTGTATGTAGCTTCTCGTGTAAGGAGGTTTCACAAGCTCTTTAGATTGATTGAATTACCTTTGGTGCTTTAGAGTATAAAAACATCCCACATAAGCAAATTACGAAGGTAATAATTTGTAATGATATCGCATTTTAGTAATGAATTATGGAGTAAGTATTCATATATATATGTGTGTGTAGATAGCTGATATACGTATGATTACTTTTTTTTGTTCTTTGAATGTGTTTTAAAAAGTGTTTGGAGAGCTTCTAACAATGCACTCAATTTAAGTTGAAATTTTATGCTTCTAACAATGCACTCAATTTAAGTTGTATTTTGAACCTTTGTTTTATTTACAGATTTTTGGAGTAAATGACATGATCGTGGCGCATGCACTTCAAATATTATTGCTTTAGCTATTTAGTAGGAGATAACTTCAATGGGATGGATATCTTGTATATAAGACTTTCGAGTTAGTGTAAACAAGACATGTTTCATGTTCCGGTTATATTTATGTTTTTGGGATTCATTGTAAATAAAAAATATTATTCACTTTTATAATACAAAATCGTTTTGGTAGAAAAGAACTAGTAATGAATTTGTGATTGTTATATTTACATTTTGTGACAAAATTATTATTGAATTATATATTTGGTTAATATTAATTTTATATTTGGTAAGGACTCAAACTTGTTACAATAAGTTTTTGTAACGAAGTCATTATTACAAAATCATTTAAAAGAAAATTATTAAACTCACTTTTAGTAACGAATAGTTTCTTTTGTAACGACATGGATTAGTTTTTGTAATGACAAGATCGTTACTAAAACCTATGATATTGTAAGGAATTTTGGTTTGTTACAGATACATTTGTAACGACTTTAAAAATTTGTCGCAAAAACTTTTAGCGACAGGGTTTACAGGACAAACAATTGTGACGATAGTTGTGTTACTAAAAGTTCTAGTGACGAAAATTGATTGTCTTGTAACGAATATTTTCCTCACTAGAAGTGAAATTTCTTGTAGTGAAATGTATTAACTTAAGACATTACTACTATCCATGTAAAAGACAAATTATATTAATTCAATAATAAATATTAAATGAAGTTACAAATATCAAGGAATATTGTGAATAAAAATTGTTAATTTCAAATAAAAAATAATAGTAAGGAATATATATAGGTGGTGGCGGTGCAAATATATTTTAGACTAATTTTGAAACCAAACCGTATGGGAACGGTTTTCACTTACTTTTAAATCATGGGTTGCTTAGAAAATCAACAAAAATGATGGGATCTTGTGCGGTGCAGTTGAAGCGGTTCATACATTTTTTCAAAATTAATGTGTTCCGATAAACGTAATGTACCACTCATAAGATTACCTTAGCCATTTATCTTGCAGACATGCCCAAAGCTTCTAAATAACTGCGAGACAGACACAATCTTCTCTTTTTATAGCACGTATTGTGAATACTATGTAAAATAATACATATGAAAGGATTTATCACTGATTTTAACAAGTAATATAATTATACATAAAAATAAATGATTTATTTTCTTAAAAATTAACAATAATATGGATGACCAATAATTGTTTAATTAAAATTAAGGTATTAGAATAAATAAAATAAAAAATATGTATAAATCGTCATCATAAACATTCATGTGAGATTTTATAAACTTGATTTAATACAATTATATTGTAAGTTTATTTAATTTCAAATATACTTTTAAGTTAATTTTTGAAAAAAAAATTTAAATAGTAATGTATGTTTTACACAGTGGAACCTCTTTTATAGGGATGGCAACGGGTCGGTTCCGGGTAGGAACCGGCGGGTCTAGAACCGGAACCGCATAACTATTTTTGGACCCGGAACCGGATTCGGAACCGGTTCCTCATTTTGGACCCAGAACCGGATCCGCCGGGTCTAACCCGCGGGTACCCGTTTAGTATATTTTTTATTTTTTTGGGCTTTTTTTGCTTTTTGCTTTTTGCTTTTTGGTGCTTTTTTTGGGCCATTTTTTTGGGCTTTTTTTTGGCTCATTATCTCAGCATTTCTAAGCAAGATCCAATTCGAGTAAATTAACTAATTGGTGTCCGGTTAAGTGGATAAAAAACAATTACTACTTTAAATATTTGAATAGGCACTGTGGACATCTCATAACCTTTTCATTTTAAAAAGATATATTTCAACCTCAAAAGAATGTGAAGAAAACCAGTAGCGTGAACCCGAACACTCTAAGTGTGTAGTAGAGAAAATGTAACTATTTTGTATGCTCAATACTTGATGGCGGCGGCGGTGCAGCGGCGACCGGCGACGAAGATGGCAGCGAGACGGCGGCAGACTGCTGCTATTGGAGTTGGGAGGTTTTAGTCTTTTGAGTTTTGATTTGTAAATAATTAGATTTTTGAGTGAGAATTGTAAAATTAGGGTTATGTAGAAGCGGGTCCATATTGGATCCGGATCCGGAACCGGAACCGCACAGGAACCGGATCCGGATCCGGAACCGATTAATGCCAAAAGAACCGGAACCGACGGGGCGGTTCCGGGGCGGTTCCGGGTCTACCCGGAACCGTTGCCATCCCTACTCTTTTAGTGAAGTGGTTCAAAAAATAGATTAAGGGTTAATAATTCCAACCTCATCTAAGACATAATTCCAAATAAATTACTATATTACGAGGAGTTTCACCTACAATAAATTTGCATTAGTTAAGCTTTTATCATCATCTTTGTATTAAATAGAATCTTTGATGTACGATCCATGGTGCACTATGATATTTTGAGGAATATCTACAAATGAAAAAAATTATATCAAATGGGAGTTTGTATTTCATGAGGAATATGTAGCATTAGTCCATCAATTTAGCATTATCCAACTATTTCAGGCAAGGGCAATGTCCCATATAATGAGGTTAGGATTAATTTCTCATTCAATTCATTTGTGTTTGTTAAAAGAAAGGAAAAAAATTAGAGAATTCATTATGAAAGTAGTCTACCACTTCTCTATTTCAATATCTTTTTCTCTTTGTTTATTTAACAATATAGTGCAACTCAAATAAAAAACAATGGGGTTTATGTAGGGGTGGCAAATAGGTGGATCGGATTGGATTTGGGTTGGTTCCAATTGAGTTTGTAAAAAAATAAGTTGGAACCAATAAGAAACCAAAATGTGTTTTCAAAATGAATTGGGTCCTTATTGGTTTTGATTGGTTCCAAATGGTTCTTATACAAAAAGAACCATTATAGAACCATAAAGGATCCAAAATAGGAGGTTGGTGACTTATGGATCCAACATAATGCAAACATTTTGTATACTAATCACTATTATTTTTTTCTTGTTCACCAACTAATCCAATATAATGCAAACAATTTTTTTTCTTGTTCACTAACTAACTTATTACATTATATTTTTATAATTTTCTTATAAAAATTCCAATCATATTATACTAATGTAATAATTTATATATAAAATATATTAAGTTAATATATTTTAATTTGTAACGAAAAAATTAATGTAGAGAAATTAAAGATATAATATATTTTTTTCAATTACAAAAACTATAAATATAATATATTTTTTCGGTTACAGAAATTAAAGATATATTAATTGATACAAAGTTGTAATTTATGTTACTATTTGAAAGTTATATGGCTCGTTATTTGTATAGTCCTATTTGAAAGTTAGTCGGTTACAGTAATTTATGTATTGAGCTACCTACGTACCTTTCTATTAGGATCAAGTCTATTAGGATCACAAATAGAAAGGTACGTAGGTAGCTCAGTAATCTGAGTGCAGTCTATATCCTCTATACGATCCTACTAGGTCTTATTCGAGCCTCGGCTTGATTTGGCCCGTAAGCATTTTACGAGTTATATCAGATGATATGAGAAGAAATAGATTAAAATTATTTATGGAATCTTAATTGTTCAAGATTCAATGGTCACAGTTTATAACTTTTACATATAGACACAATACACATCATTGATTCATTTCCTCATTTTTCCTTGGTTTGTGGCATTTTTTCCTATACTAAAAAATTAAGTATATATTCATGAAATATAAGCCAATTTAAAAATCTTAATTAAATCTCGAAGTGTTATCTAAATTATTAATGCAGTATTTATCAATTTTAAGAGTGTAACATAGCGCAATGTATCCCTTAAGTTGCTAAAGCGTGTTTAGAGCACCAAAGTGTCATCCTGAATGGAGAATTATGTGTAGGTCTAGTCGTTGATCCCAAATCTTTATGTCCTTTTGGGCCAATACCAGGCCCAATTGAAAAATTAAGCCCATTAGTCTAGTAAACCCAGCCTAAATAAATTTATTTTTGGATAGCTTAAAATTTTTGAACAAATAGGGCTGAATTATACTGATCCATTTTGACCAAATGGTAAGGGCAGAGGATATCGGGATAAGATTTTATATTATAAATGGGGTCTCATCTTCTATCTTAGATAGTAGATGTTTGTATTTATAATCCACATACACATTTATTATTAAGGAATTTTTAATATTTATAAATATTTTGATACGTGTCAAACATCTAATATATAGAATAAAAGAAAAAACAAGAATTTGGAACATAAAATCATATTCCAAATATTCCCTCACTAAATCTATTTTAATGTGATATTAATATGTCCATTATTTTATAACTCATATTAACGAGATAGTTTTCTCTTACATTGAAGGAGATAAAACAAGACTACATGAGTAGTATACATGTAAAAAATGAAATAAATAATAAATGTCAAGTTAAAAGAGAGGAATAATTTTCGGTTTACTATTATGTTTATATGGCTCGTTATTTGTATAGTCCTATATGTACATATCAAATATAAATAATATACATCAAGCGTAAATATAAAAAGTATTTTATATATTTATCGTGTATATTTAATATGACGGATCAAATTTAAGTACAAAATACGATTTCAAACATGGCTTCGTAATAAAAGAATTATTTTGAATTGTAATGTAAAATCAACAAGTACTAACAGGCATAAGTTTCAAGACTTTGAGTTGACAAATCAAGGACAAGAAGAATATTGTATAGCTTAAGCCTGTACCCTGAAATATTGGTTTTATGACAAACCAAATTTAATTACTATTTAATCAACCGACCCTGTTCCAATGTTTCAGATTAATTAAATTTCTGTGTCCCTATCTCCAGATCTACATTGAATATTATTTCAAATTTATACGCTTGAAATGGATTCATATACTATAAATTTTTGTATAAAAGTGTGTTATGGTAAAATATTCATATACTATCAATTACATTTGACCTAATTTATTGTAGAATTGACCCATTTTAAGTGTGTTTTTACATTGGTTGGGACTTCAACATATTTATGGGCGTGTATGAATTTTTTTGAGATTTACTCTACAGTTTAAATTATCCAATTTTCAGCCAAACTCGTACTAACCACTTGTGAAGTAAATTGTCCATATCATATTATTATTTATTAAGAGTGATTATAAAAGGTGACCAACTGATTTGCAATGCATGTCCACAAATCAGAACACTTCACCAAATCCAAGATAATTTTTTAATTCACAGGACAAAACGTAATGTAATAATCAGAACCAGAGCAAGTGCATGTACTCGACAAATCATCATACGCATAACTATACGCCGACGGGCAAGCGTTCTTGAATATCCGCGAGTATTGCGTCGGCCCACATTTATCCGGCGTCGAATGCTCGCCGGTGCAACAAAACTCCGGCGTGTTGAACGCCGCACAGGCGCTCTTGCACGCCACCACGGCGCCGCCGCCGTCGACAACCTGCAGCTCCTTCGGGCAGTTCACATTCAAGTCGGCCAAGCAGCCGGCGTACTGACAGTCGCCGGAGCCTCCGGATGGCCGTACGCCGAGACCTACGTTGTAGCCGTCCACTAAACTGACGTCGTAGAAGTCTTTAGCCGCCTCGTCGCCGCTTCCGATGGTGAATTCTACGAGGCTGACAGGCGGCGCGCCGCCTCCGGTGCATTTGAGTGTACCGCCACAGTCGCCCGTGGTGCAGTGGCCATTACCGGCGTCGTCGAAGTTGCAGCCTGTTCTGGCCCAGAAGCGACCGGACCAGCCCGGCGGCGCTGGGAGCGAGATGGTGGCGCCGGGGGTTAATGCGAAGCCGCCACCGTTGAGTACGGCGGTGCCATTTCCGGAGATTGTGCCGGGCCAGATTGTGTAGGTACAGCTGTTTTGGAGTATAAAATTCGTCGCTGATACATTTGTGATTGTTCCTGTAATAAATACGAGATTGGAGAAAATTGATGTTATTATTAAAGAATTACTTGAAAAAATTGGATTTTATCATTAATGTGACCTTATTAAAGATTTCAAAATCTTGGCATAATTACATTGGTATATTCTTTTTACAATCAATGCAGCTTATATCAATTAATCAACCATAATATCCGTCACAAGAATAGACGACAAAAATAATCAGAACCCTTCTAACTGACGAAAAATTCTAATTCGAATCTGATTTGATCGAAGGTAATTATAAATTAGATCAATGGACGGTGACAACACAATTACCCGACCTTTTAACTTGAAAAACAGAAACAATACTAAATAAAAGCAATAAGGACTTAATTAAATAAATGCATTGTTAAATACAAAAATAGAAAAGAATGGTTCAAAAACTCTACAAAATTAATAAATAAATTTAGAATTCTTGAAGAATAAGAAGATTATTTTTATCAAAAACATTTTTTATTACCTGATAAGAACAGGGGAAGGAGAAAAAGACAGAGAATCAGCTTAGCCGCCATGCTGAAGGAGCCAAAAACCAGAGAGCTTATTTGTGTGTTAATAATTTATGGGGTTGATGGAAGTTAAATTGAGAAGATGGATTGCTATTTATAAGGGATTTTGTTGTAAATAATTCTTCACACTTCCCTATTTTCTTGATCTTTCCTTAATTTAATTTTATTTTTTGTTAAAAAATTGGCTGATGATAAATCCAGATCGGAATCCCTAATGTCAGAACAAAATATATTAAATTTCAGTTTTACCCTTCATAATATGTGAACTAGTCATTACCTGACGAGGACCCGATGAGTTTGGATTTTACATGATGAATCTAAAAGAATAATATACTTTAGTTTTTACTTATTATATTCTAACAAACACGTTTCTAACAAATACGCTAAAATGCATAAAAAATATAAGCATTCGATACTTAAATGTAAAGTCATTCATAATAAGTAAAAATAAAAATAAATAACGTCGTCTCTAAATTTTAAAATAAATACAAATATTAATAAATGTTCAACATAAGTTGCTACTTGAGATTTGAGAAGTAGTAATTTTTGTCATAATTTAAGTAATAAATTAAATAATAATTAGATATGTATAAAATAAAAAGATATATAATAACAGTCGGTGCGAGTCCAAATTCGAGGTCAGGTACGACACAACTATCTTCTAGACTCGTTGCCCACTCGAGGCAAGTTAAGTCTTAATTTTTTATACTCAAACTCAAGTCCAATTCATTTATTTAGACTCGCCCAAATCTGTCATATTGGGCGTGGGTACTTATTTTACCCGACCCATTAACATTCTTGAGAAAATTAACTGAATCTCATCTTTTTTTCTTAAAGTGAATTTAACTACATGAGATGTATGTATGACAAAATGAAGTCAACTATTTAGGTTAATCATTTGTGTTAAAAAAAAGTTAAAGAAATTTTCTGACTCACTTCAAAAAGTTAAGTAAAAGTAAGTTCATTATATGGAAAATTGTATGTACTTGAAAAAAAAACTAAGATGTATATATAAAATAATGTAATATTATATAATAATATAGATATATAAACATATATCCGGGTCAGGGCTGTGTTGGTGGGTGATCTGTAAGTACCTCTATAAGTGGCCTTTGGTCCCGGAGGCATGCCCTGACCCTGGTAGGCGACCGGAGCCGACCCCTACCTAAACTTTTTGTAACCAAAAAAAAAAAGGAAAAAATATAAATATATAAACAAATGTATTATAATAGTAGAAAAGAGGAAATTAGAAATAGAAGGGCAAAAGGGGGATAATAATAACTTTGCTTTGGCATTAGGGATTTTAATCTGGCATTATCACAAGCCTTGAAAATTCTGTTAACCCACCGCCCACGTCAAAAGTTAGTTTCAGGACGTGTGAATTTGGTTCTTCTTAGAGGATTTAATTTTCCTTTTCTTTTTTACCAAAAAGAGTTGAAGTCTTATATGGAAAACAATAATACGTCAATCACGCCAACACTATTAATCTTTCGTTGTATAGTTTTTTTTTTTTTTCCAAATTATTGAGACTTTAATTTACATGGACTATCGCAATGAAAATATTATATATCAATTTTAAATATTATCAATTTTTCATTATCTTAGTATAGAAAGTATGAATATAATAAATTTATTAAAATAATTTTTTTACAAATAACTTGGTAACATATAAAAATTAGTATATAAAATGACTCTTATAATAATTACACAACACATATACATGTGTATTGTTTTATATTTTTCATGAAGCATATATACGTGACGATAGTGGTGGTGAATAAATTCAAATTGGAAAGCAACATTTGATGCCAAGAGCCTCTAGGGAAAAGACCATGCAAAGGTTACTTTTATAAATTTATATTTATCAAAATAAATAATCTTTTTTTTTTTTTTGGTGTTCTTGAAATTAGTGTCATGCAAAGAGTTTTCTCTGAGTAGGTTACATATTGATCTTTTTTTTTAACCTGTTTCACTTTTGTGCTTTTTTTTTTAGTCATACCTAATCGATATTTTCACTTCCCTAATATTTTCTTTCAACATTGAATCAAAATGGATGAACAAAATCGTTCGTGAAGTTAAGTATAAACACCTTTAGAAAGAAATAGTTTTGAGAATGATGGTCAATAATACAAGATCTGAAGATCAAAGAGACCATACAAATATGATAAAACTGTAAATAGAATTCTACCAACGTATTATAACTGGTATTATAAATACGTCCCACAATTCGCGTTGTATGTGGCTAAACTATATATACTAGTCCACCAAAGTACTACAAGTGGTCAATAAATTTTATTTCAAATTTTACAGTATGAACTGGCCAATAAAATTTTCTAGAGAATAAAGTTGATTCAAAATTCTAAGTCACATGTGAATTAATTAGGGCTCTTTTTGTAATACAAGTTACATTATTAGTTTCGGCTTATGGGATTGTGGATCTCTAATCGCAAACACAGTATTTGGGCTTTCCGGCCCATGAAATTTAAAATGGGATGAACTCAGTAACTGGGCTTTCGTCTCATCATTTTAAACTGAGAAAAGAGATTCAACATAAAAAATTTCCCAATGGCTCAATTTGATTCTCTTTTTCTATGAAAGAACTATCATTTTGTATTATTCAAAAAATATATGTACAGGGGGCAACCCCTGGTAGAGTTGGTAAGGGCATTTGAACTTGTGGCCTAGGTCACGAGTTCGAATCCCACTGTGGGAATGCCTATTGCCTTCTCTATTGTGAGCCTGTCAGCTATGGGCAACCTAGGCTGGTTTACGTTTACCCAGTGCGCACCTAACGGTAGCGGCTGCGGGTTCCTTTGTCATCAAAATATATATATATATGTACAACCACATAATACAATATTAATTTTTTTCAAGTCATCTAAAGAACTTAACAAATGAGCATAAGAGCACACTCTTATTGAAGAGAAAGAAAACTTTAATCTCAGGAAAAAATAAAATTAAATAAAAATCTAAAAGCTATTAAAATCTAAAGAATATTTCGTCTTTATCTCATCAAATCTTAAGTTGAAATACTACTTGAAAGAGCGGAACGGATCTTTTATCCCATAATAGTATACAAAACAATAATGATGAATACGGTTGATTAGCTAAGCCATCGTGGCTCAATTTGATTACTAATCATAATGCAAAATTTGATTACGGATCATAACACAAACTCTCTTGGTTTTGATTACTTAATCATCAAAAGTTCATTTGAACGCGATTCATTAAACAAAGGTTGAAACAAATTTTGTGTATTTGATAAGTTTTGAAAATCAGTTCGAGCTCGTCTCGACTAGTTAAAAAATGATAAAATATGTACAAAATTATATTCCAGTTTAGCTCGAGTTCGGCTCAATTAAAACTCGTTTAAGCTCGGGACTCCACTTCTCTTTTTTTTCCTTTCTCTTTCGATACACTTTCAATTACGTAGTCTTTTTTGGCGATCAAAAACAGTTCAGAAGTGATAACATCTTATTATCCGCGATGAAAAAACAAATCAAGATCCATATTGTTTATATTGTGAGTTCAACTTTTTAACTTTCTTGTGAGTTCAATATTTTAACTTTCACATGAGCAACAACTGCAACACATAAGCTATATCAATGTATATTTAGTGCTAAATTGATATTTAACAAATTTGCACTATTTTACGAGAATTTTTTCAAAGCGTTATAGAAATCATAAACCATTTTTCCTTTGAAATTAGACATATAGGGATTTCTATATATGTGACACATTACTAAGAAATGTCAAGTATATAACAATTTTTGCTTCAAAGATTAACTAAAAAAGTATTGACATTCACAAAAAATGCAAAAAGTCTATAACATATTGTAGAATGATTTGAATGAAAAACCGTTTTTGTTTCGGTTTAAACAGAAAAGATTTTAATTAATATATTATCAAAAACTATTTTATATACGATACAATAATAAAAAATAAACAGATATTAGACGGAAAAATAATGTAAAATTCTCCAAAATAGACTCGCTTTCAGCGGCCTCTCTCTCTCTCTATATATATATACTAGTGTGTAACCCGTGCTATGCACAACCTAATTTTAATTAAAAATATATTATAAAAAGGTATATGAATTTTCAAAAATTACCGAAGTGTATTATTTTATCACAAAATCGAGATGTGGATTGTTAATGCCAAAATAATGAAATACAACGTTATCGGTAATATTGTGCACAAACATAGTCATAGACACATTAAACTAATAAAAACACAATAAAAAATTTAAGCAACTTATATTATATTACAACTCAAAAAATAAATATTGTGATGTATTAAAAAACATAATCCTCCTTTACAAAACTCATCCTCTCAAATAGAGAAAAAAATTATGGAAGTGTAAATAATTTAGAACAATTTGAATTTATTTTACATTTTAAAAATTAGAAAAGCATAGTGACAAAATGCACAAAAAGCTATAGTATTATTACCTACACTTTTGTATGCAGATAACGTAATCTTCCCGGTCAATTGACTTTTTCAGTATTCTAGATTTTCTCAGTTATTTTCAAGCTTTGGCTCGCTGTCCATGCTGTACCCGGTTAACTCCTCTCACGGATTGAAAAAGTAGGCCCTTCATCATTAAAACCATTATGTCTTAGACACAATAGCAAATTTAAAATATAAGCGAAGACAAAATATGAATTAAAGAGTTTTTCCTCAAAACATGTATGATTAAGCAAGAGGATGCGGATTAAAAAAGGCGCATCTGAAAAAAAAAAAAAATTAAACATGAAATAAGCAATACTAATGTTTTTTTGGAAAATATTTTCACTTTCTTCCATTTTTTAAAGAACTAAAACATCGATTGAAGCAGGCACGGAAAATACAACCCTTTGGATGGCTATATCTATTTCTTCAGACCAATCATATAACAAATTCAAGATTTTGTAGTAATTAACTCAATACAACGCTGATGAGGCTATTCAACAACTAAAAATTGTATAAGCTTACCCTTAATGCACGACTCAGATCCTCAAACCTCAACCCTCTTCTTGACTTTTATCATTGTAAATAGGCATAGCAGAAATCGAGTTTATTTTCGAAGACGAAGATCTATTGTTTGGATACTCCAGTTGCTGTAAAGATGTTAATCAAGCCTGTCAATTGTTAATAAACAACTCCATTGATTAAAAGAATAAAATACCTGTTTCACAAACTTTTCTGGCCCAAGTTCTGCTTCCTCGCAAGGCAAGCTATTTCCTCTCTATCAAGTCAACAGAATATATTAAGTCTGACAATCACGTACCATTTTTCCATGAGAGGGATAAATTATGAACAGGCTAAAGGGTGTTGCAAATGAAAGCACTCGGGACATGAGGGTAATGTTCATGCATGTGACAAAGAAGTGTAAAATGAGGACGGATTTTATAAGAAGAAAAATCTGAAGTACTACAAAGAAAGAAAAAAAAAAAAAGTTCTAGTAGGAATTTATGAATAGTTCTAATACTCGTCACTTTCCTTTCTCCTTTTGATTGTTCCATCTTGTAACGACGTATCCCAAAAATTTGTTTCTCTTCCCTAAAGGTAATTAGTTGTTACTCTTCTAATCAACATGTAAACATCAAAGTTATGTTAATGAACATAAACAAAATTGAAGATTTGATGGAAATCTTAATAACAGTAGAGAGAAGAGAAACCCAGGAATGGTAAAAGAGAGAACGCATAAATAAGCCAGACTCTGGTACGCAGGAATTTTAATTTTTGAATTTGAAAAAGATAACTCCTCTTTTTATCCACGTCTTAGGTATGGATAAAGATCAAGAATCTATCTAAAATGAGAATTTTTATCCTCTTTTTACGAGAATTTTTACAAAGCGTTATAGAAATCATAAACCATTTTTCCTTTGAAATGAGATATATAGTTCAAAGATTAACTAAAAAAGTATTGACATTTACAAAAAATGCAAAAAGTCTATAACATATTGTAGAATGATTTGAATGAAAAACTGTTTTTGTTTCAGTTTAAACAGAAAAGATTTTAATTAATTTATTATCAAAAAATATTTTATATACAATACAACTAGTGTGTGCCCCGTGCTACGCACGATATATCGTTCGAGTATGGTATTATATTAGTTGGTAGTGAAAATCAAACTCAATGTAATTGAATATTTGAAAAGATCATCATGAGATTGTGATGTGCGTGGAAGCAGCCTAAAGGCTAAACCAACCACGAATAACGTTTTCACGGGGAATACTTCATTAAAGTTTATTTGAACTTGTTCGGTTACCAATTATAAGTTGAACTAAAACTCACAATTCAAAACTCAATAATGTTCTGTGTAGTACCACGAAAACCACCATAACCACCAAGATCCTTCCTGTCAAGAAATCAAGTTTCAAAAAATTGAAATGAATCAGAGAAGTGGAAAATTCCATAAAAAATAATTGTTAAGATGGATGAAATAGTAGAGACCCGATTCCTTAAGCATACCGACATTCTGGGCAGAAACAAATAGAAAAGATAAACTCATGCGGCATAGTTTTCTCGTTATTATGCCATCATTATCATAAGCTCAATGAACGACAACATAATAAGATTGTCTAAAAAAATACATTAAAAGTTGAGAAATCATAACTGGACTGCAATATCTCTAGCACTTTCGATTACATCTGGACATAAGAAATTTAAAAAAATAAAAATTAGAACAAAAATAAAATAAGAAATAGAGGATAAGAAAAAGTTGAAAGAACCATTGCCTACCATTACTATCACCAATTTTTTCTCAATTGCTTCTCAATCCTTATTTACCCATTTTCTGTCCCTTTGCATTTTTTTCCATAGAGTGAAAAAGGTTTTGGTTGAGAATTGAATTTAAAAAAATTCATTATTGTTTTAGATTAAGTGCTAATTTGAAAAGTTAAAATTTAAAATTTGAAAATTACAATTACATAGTCCACGTTTATGAGGTGTTATCTCTGAAAAAAATATAAAACCCTATAAAATTTAGGAAACGGTTGAGATATTTTAGGAATGAATTGTAGATATTTCTATTCCACTAATAAATAATTTAAGATTACCGTAGTCTTTTGCTACGTTTGATAAATAACTTCCTTGATAGTGGGAAGTTGAGATGATTAGATAAGTTGGTTTTGATTGGATAATTATGAATTATTAATTAAAAATAAATCAAAATTCTGAGAAATTAGGATTAAGGAAAAAATAACCATAACCTTGCTATAATATAGTAGAAGATATATCTATATCTATATCTCTCTATATATATTCCGTTTCTTCTTCTTCTCTCATTACTTTTAACTGTGATTTCATTTTGAATGCTACAGCCTGTAGAAAGATCACAAACTAAACACGTACTCTTTTAATTTCTTTCGGCCATTTCATTCAACAGGTAAACTTTTTGATCATCTTCTTATTATTAATTTTTTTTACACATTTCAATTGCATATACGTATTATGTTGATGCGTTAGCTCCGTGTATCGATGATGTTCATTGGTTCTTTAGATAATAGTTCGATTTTTTAGCTATTGTACACTATACATTTCTAACTGTTTTTTTTTTCTTGCTGCCTTATTTTCGATTTTTTGTTCTTGATTGTTGTTATTTTCGTCGTTTTATCGTAATCATTTTTATTTCGGAATGTCTCTCTGTGGTTAATTTGTGTGGGTTGATATTATATTAGATTTGTATGCCTTTGATTTTGTTGTATGGATTATGGATGCGACTTTAGTTTTCATGTGTATGTTGACATATTGATGATTGGTTTTTGCAGGATTTATAGCTTCTAAGCTATTATTTGATGTGTATATATATATTGCTTTCGGAAAATTACAAGAAAGAACCCATTAAATATAAATTTGTACATATAAAAAACAAATAGAAATATTCTTCAATCTTTTTACCCATTTCAGCAATTTCTTGGACTAAATTATCCTTTATGGCTTAAGTTTAAAAGTAATTAATTCTTTTTTCTTTTGTGGAAATCTTTTTGTTTTAGAGTTGTAAATTGATAAATTTTAAAATGTGAATTTTATTTATTTTTTATGTTATCATTTGAATACTTTTATATATTGGCGTCTCGAGTTTAACGTGTTAGTTATCTTAAAATACTTTCTTTTTATATTTTAGAAGACCAAAAAATTGAGAATTAGGAATCAAAATCACAAATAATACTAATTTTTTCAATTAAAAATGATTAAATAGTGCATATCTTTACAAAAAAATACACTTCATGGCGTCCTAGTCTTAAAGGCTAAGGGCAAACAAGTGTATTTAGTCCATAAATTTGATTGTTAGACTATTTGGGATGAAAATTTAGTTGAAAATTTGATTTTCTTCCCTGCGTTCTTGAGATACTTTTCCTTCATGTTGTGCAATGTTGAAGAATCAAATATTCAGTTATTGAATTTCAAGATCAATGGTTTACTTTCTGCTTAGTCTGTAAAGAAGGGATGTCTATAAACTATTTACATTAGGCTCATTATAAGTAATCGGCTCTGTTTCTTGTGATTCTATTGTTAGACTGGTTATCAGTTTTTATATTATGAACTTCCATTCTTCGTTTGAGGAAGCTGCTTGATCAGTAAATAGTCTTAAGACAGTGACAATGTATCAACCATATATTGCCTCCATAATTATTCTTTAAACATTTTAATTATTTTATCATGTCAATTACATTTCTAGGCACCATGATTAACTTGTTCAAGGTAAAGGAAAAGCAAAGAGAAGTTGCAGAAAGTTCGGGCAAGAAACAAAGTGCTGGAGAATTACGTCTTAACAAAGGTTTCTTTCAGTCTCTAATAATTGTGTATTTTAGAATCTGATATTTGTTTGTTTCTTTCTTATTTTAAGATTAATAAAATTTTGCAAAGCAGTAATGGATTGTGACCAGAAAATTTTGCGACCGGATATTTTCATACCGCATAAAACAGTGGATAAAAGTTATAATTTTGTGAAGAGATAATTTATATGGTATAGCCCTTGTGCTAATTTTGTCAACAAACTGAAGCCACTTATATATTGTCACCTATATGCTAATGTTGTCAATTTACCATTACTCTCTTCCCATTTCATTCATACATAGGCTATTTGTATCATATTGGTGGATAATGATTTAATGACTAATCCTTTAATCCATTGTTAACTTGATGATGTAGATATAAGTGAACTCAATATGCCCCATATGTGTAGCATTCAGTTCCCTAATGGCAAGGACGATCTCATGAACTTCGAAGTTACTATCTGCCCCAATGAAGGATATTATGTGTAAGTACTTATTTCTAAGTAAGACTTCTCGTAATTATGGAGCCTTATGTATCACCTTTTATCTTTATTGACATTAGTACCTTGTATTCAGAGGCGGGAAATTTGTTTTCTCTTTTGTGATTTCTTCCATTTATCCTCATAATCCTCCGAAGGTCAAATGCAAGACTAAGGTAAAATCAAAGCCTGTGATTCACATTTATGATGGCATGTTTTATGACTGAAAATCCTTTCAATTATTGCAGGTTTACCATCCAAATATCGACTTGGAAGGAAATGTGTGCCTAAACATTCTTCGAGAAGAGTGGAATCCTGTGCTAAACATAAACACTGTTGTTTATGGACTGTGGCATCTTTTCACGGTATATATATCTATCTTCGATAAACACTTGTACTTTTGTGGGTTTATTATGGCTTCTCTTACATACAGTGTGTTGTTTGTATATATATATATAGGAACCAAATGCTGAGGATCCTCTGAATAAAGAAGCTGCTGCAGTTTTGAAACATAATCCAATCCAGTTCAAAAATTATGTTGCACGGTCTATAGCCGGTGGAAATTTGGGCCGCCTTCACTTCCCTGGATGCACATAAATGTGCTGTAAGTTTAGGTGTTTCCAAATTCTGAACATATATCCATAATCTTCAGCTACAAATTTTACGTTTTTTCAAACTATTCATGTGACCAAGAAGCAGAAAACTATTAGTATATATGAATCGTAGTTTTTGCTTCTGGAATAATTTGGTGTTGCTAATGGAATGTGGTTTTTTGACCGATCTTTTGACTAGGATTTTAGATAGATTTTATGCATAAATGACATATAATGCTGAATATAATTCGTATTTGAATGCATTTGTGTATGAATTCTTAAAAAAAAACTTAGTCAAAATGTTGGCATGGTCAACTTTTGGATGAAATTTTCAATTTGGACTAAAATAAGATATTTTTATAGTTATAGGACTAAGAGGGTGTTTGGCTAAGCTTATAAGCTCTTTTAAACATCTTATAATATGTTTGAGAGCTTATAAGTTCTATAAAAGTGTTTGGATATTTTTTTTAATAAGATCTTATATGACCCAAAAATAAGATGTTTGAGTCTTATAATCAAATAAGAAATAAGTTAGCCAAACCCAACTTATTTCAAAGTCTTAGGCTATGTTTGGGTTTTTTTGGAGACTGTTTTGGTCAAAAATTTGGGCCAATGAGTATCTGGCAATGATTTTTTTGATCAACAAAAAGTTAATTTTTTGGACCAAAATTGATACTTGGCCAAAAACACTTTTTACTATCTCTCTCGTCAGTCATGTTGCATGTCTATTCTATACACTTTCTTTTCCCCTTACAACTATCTCTTTTTCTTTCTCTCATTTTCTCTTTCCTCTCTCTCCCATTTTCAATTTTTATCTTCTCATTTTGTTACTTTCAGTTGTATGCACTAATTTCTCTACTAGACTCACCTTGTATTATTTTATGCAAAATGATGAATTTTAGTCCAACTCCAAATGGTTAAAAATCTAGAATTTTTTTTTTTTGAAATGATCACATGAGTCCAAATACCACTATATATATGATTAATAATCATAAAAAATAATTTAAATATATGATACACATTGTTAAAACAATTATTGCTTTTTAATAAGCTAGTTACAGGATACTTTTTATGTATATTAATTGAATATCAAATTAATGATATGAAGTTAAATTGAATGATAAAATTATTTTAAGTATTGATGACATGTCCATAAATTTAACAAATATATAACACGATAATTTTTGCATCTTATTAGATGCCAAATGGTAAGGAAAAAGAGAAAGCGGTAGACGACTCTATAACTTAAAAAAAACGCCGCCAAACATGGTACCATTGTTCATCAAATACAGGTAAATCTAGTAATACTAGATCACAAAATTGACCACGTGGAACGTGTTAGTGTCGCGCTCGTTTTTTTATGAAGTTGTACGATGAGCAACGTATATTTATTTGATGACTCATTTATTTAAAATTGTTTTGTTTTAAAATAACGTTATCCTATTTAATAATATATTTTGATTAAATTATTTATATTTCAATAGTATATATTAACTTAAGTCATTTATGTAAATATTTAATAATTTATTTATTTATTTTAAAATTATAATATACAAATAAATATTAATCTATAATATAATTATTACAATCTTAATATTATAATATAATATTTAATCATTATTTTAAACACTAACAGACAAAAACTGTCATGATTTGACTGCTACAGTAACTTATATTCCCTCTCAAAACAAAACCAAACACTATCTCACCAAAAAAAATAATAAAAAATCAATTCTCCAATTAAACCAAACACTATATCACCAATAATGCACTGTGTCCCCAAATTTTCTCACCAACAATTCTCACCAAAATAACCAACCAAAACAAAACCAAACATACCCTTAGATTTGGGATGTTGTTTATATTAAAAGACATAACAACCTTAGTTAATTTTCTTCTTTCTAACAATATCCTTCTCCGAATTTTTTTTATTTTTATTATTGCACAAATTCTCTCTTATAACATTTGAAAACATTTTATAAGTCCAATAGACTTATTTTATCCAAATATGTGAGAGCTTATTTTTTAAATAAGACAAAACATCTTATAAGCTCTTAAAACATCTTATAAGTTGTAAGAACTTATAAGATGTTTTAAATAAGTTTAGCCAAACACCCTCTAAATATGAGAAATTCACTGATATCAAAATCAAACTCGGACTAAATTACATTACCCAAAAAAAATGTAATTTCCCCTCAATAGTTACATGTCATGTAGGGGTGGCAATTGGGCGGGTTGGGTTGGTTTTGGATCGGTTCTAACGGTTTCGTTCTAAAATGAGTTGGGTTCTTAAATGGTTTTTAAGCCGGAACCAACTCAACCCGAAAGGGAACCAAAATCAACCCGAAAGGGAACCAAGTCTAACCCGACTCAATACCTTATATTTTGTTCTTTAATTTTAGAGTATTGACAAGCAAGCGATTTGGACCTAAGTTGAAATTAGTTTGACCTAACTTGGAACCAATTAGGAACCAAATAAATTTTTTTTAGGAATCAATTCAATCCAAATTGGATTGGACCGTGGTTCCGGATCCATTTTGCCACCCTAATGTCATGTAGGATGTATGTGATTGGGTGGTTTAGTAAATAGAGTTTGTTATTTTCAAGTAGATTTTACTAGCATGTTAGTGCAATAACAAGATGGACATGTTAGTGCCAATTAATTAAGCAAATTTAATTCACAGGACAAAACGTAATGAAATAATCAGAACCGGAGCCTCCGGACGGCCGTACGCCGAGACCCACGTTGTAGCCGTCCACTAAACTGACGTCGTAGAAATCTTTAGCCGCCGCGTCGCCGCTTCCGATGGTGAATTCCACGAGGCTGACAGGCGGCGCGCCGCCACCCGTGCATTTGAGTCTGCCGCCTCAATCGCCGGTAGTGCAGTTGCCGTTACCGGCGTCGTCGAAGTTGCAGCCTGTTCGGGCCCAGAAGCTGCCGGACCATCCCGGCGGGGCTGGGAGCGAGATGGTGGCACCTGGGGTTTATGCGAAGCCGCCGCCGTTGAGTATGGCGGCGCCGTCGCCGGAAATTGTGTTGGGCCAGATTGTGTAGGTACAGCTGTTTTGGAGAATGAAATTGGTCGCTAATACGTTTCTGAGTGTTCCTGTAGTAAATACGAGATTGGAGAAAATTAATGTTATTATTAAAAGAATTACTTGAAAAAATTGGATTTTCTCATTAATGTGACCTTATTAAAGATTTCAAAATCTTGGCATAAATACATTGGTATATTCTTTTTACAATCAATGCCATTGTATATCAATTAATCTACGACAAAATTTTAGTTCGAATCTGAGTTGATGTAATTAAGTGTAAATTAGATCAATGGAAGGTGACACCACAATTACCGGAAATTTTAACTTGAAAAAAAGAAATATAAACGAAAGCAATAAGGCCTAAATTACATAGATGCATTGTTACATACAAAAACAAAACGAATGGTTCAAAAACTCTATAAAATTAATAAATCACTTTGAAATCAATGAAAAAAGAAGATTATTTTTATCAAAAACATTAATTTTACCTGATAATTCTTCACACTTCCCTATTTTCTTGATCTTTCCTTATTTTAATTTTATTTTTTGTTTAATAAGTGCCTGATGATAAATCCAGATCGGAATCCCTAATGTCAGAGCAAAATCTATTAAAATTCAGTTTTACCCTTCATAATTTGTGACTAAATCATACCCTTCAAGTTCATTCGTAATTAATTTGCTAAAAGAAAATTCAGACTAATAACATACAATTGATATTTTTTTAAAATAATCTTACTTGGAAGGTAAAAAACTTTTGTTTGTAAAGTGGTGATAGAATGAGTGATTCTTTTTCATTTTCTCAAGATCAAGTGATAGTAGAAAAAGGGAAAATTAGAATTGAAGGGCAAAAGGGGGATATTAATAACTTTGCTCTGGCATTAGGGATTATGATCTGGTATTATCACAAGCCTCAGAAATTCTGTTAACCCACGTCAGAAGTTAGTTTCAGGACGTGTGAATTTGGTTCTTCTTACGGAGGAATTAATTTTCATTTTCTTCTTTACCAAAAAGAGTTGAAGTTTTATATGGAAAACAATAATACTTCAATCTTGCCAACACTGCATAAACACGTAAAGTAATTAGGGTCTGTTTGGATTGTTTTTATTTTTGATATTTTGCAAAATAGTTTTGTAGAACAGTTTTATCAAAACAATTTTGCAGTACAAATAGTGTTGAAATCTTTTTTGGTTGACTATTCTGGAAAAATTTGTTTATCTTCTCTCTATGTGTTTTGATGAAAGGATGAGTGAAATGAGAAGAGAGAAAACATATTATTTTTTAATGGGGGGTTAAGTGCCGTGTTTTTCTAGTTTGGAGTGAAAAAGCGTTCTGAAAAACTTAAAAACAGGTAAAATTTGTTTTGCAAAATAGCAGATTTTAGAGTTTTATTTTTCAAAAACATAAAGTGAGAACAAGCCCAACCAAACGCATTTTCCAAGTTTTTGTTTTGCAAAAACAAAAACACACTTTAAAAACAGTCATCCTTAATCTTTCGAGGTATAATTCTTTTTTTATATTATTAAAACTTTAAATTGTGATACTCTAATATAAGAGCCTTATACATGGATAATCGTATGTAAATATTATATTTCACTTTTAAATATCAACGATTTTCCATTATCTCTTAATATAGAAGTATAAATGTAATAAATTTATTAAAACCAATTACTTACAGATAATTTCTTACCAAAATTAAAATAAATTAAAATCAATAACATATAAAAATTAGTATATAAAATAACTCGTAATAATTACACATAACACACATATACATACATGATACATGTGTGTTGTTTTATAATTTTATTGGATGTGAGAGATCACAAGAAACCTATGTTGGTTAGCTAGTGCAATTAACAATGAAATTAGAAATAAATAATTTAATAGTTTAGTGTCACGTAATTATAACAAGTTGTTTAGGCTTGAAGCATATATACGTGACGATAGTGGTGGTGAATAAATTCAAATTGGAAAGCAACATTTGATGCCAAGAGCCTCTAGGGAAAAGACCATGCAAAGGAAAAATGGTGTCATGCAAAGAGTTTTCTCTGAGTAGGTTACATATTGATCCTTTTTTTTTCACTTATTTTATTTTTATACTTTTTCTATAGTATCTGATATTTTCTTTCAACATTCAATTGAAATGAATGAACAAATCGTTCTAAAATACAATTCACTATAGTATTGAAAGTGTAACATTATAAATGCTTCCCACGAATTGTGTTGTATGTAGCTAAACTATATATCTAATCCATCAAAGATACAAGTGGTCAATAAATAATAAATTTTATTTCCTAGTTTTACAATATGAACTGGCCAATTAAAATTTTTTAGAGAATAAAATATGTTAAAAATTCTATTCTAACTTAACTCGAGTTCAGCTCAATTAAAATTCATTTAAGTTCGAGTGAGCTTTATTAACCTTCTTCCCCACTTCACTTATCTTTTTTTCCTTTCTCTTTCGACACACTTTCAATTACATAGCCTTTTTCGCGATGGAAACTGTTGAAAAGTGATAACATCTTATTCTCCACGATGAAAAAACAAATCAAGATCTATATTGTTTATATTTTGAGTTCAATTTTTTTTAATTTCATATGAGCAGCGGTATGCATAAGCCATATCGACATATATTTAGTGCACAATTGAAGTATTTTAAACTGATATTTAATAATTTTGCACTATCTTATGAGAATTTCTATAGCTCCTTTGAAAATAGATACGTAAAGATTTATAAATCTACGACGCATTATCAAGAAATGTCAAGTATATAATAATTTTTGCTTCAAAGATTAACTAAAAAATATTGACATTCACGACAAAGTCTATAATAGAATGATTTTAATCAAAAACCGATTTTGTTTCAGTTTAAACAGATAAGATTTTAGTTAAATGTATAATATATTATCAAGAACTATTTAATTTGAAATACGATACAATAATAAAAAATAAACAGAAATTAGACGAAAAAATAATGAAAAAAAAAACTTCCCCAAACGGCCAAAAGTAGACTCGCTTTCAGCGGCCTCTCTCTCTCTCTCTCTATATATATATATATATATATATTCTTCTTCTTCATCTTCTCATTACTTTTAACTTTGATTTCATTTTCTATGCTATAGACTGTAGAAAGATCCCAAACTAAACACGTACTCTTTTAATTTCTTTCGGTCATTTCATTCAACAGGTAAACTTTGATCAGCTTCTTAGTTAATTTTTCTTTTACACATTTCAATTGTATATACGTACTCTGTTGGTGCATGCGTTAGCTCCGTGTATCGATGATGCTAATTGGTTCTTTAGATAATTGTTTGTTTTTTAGCTATAGTACACTACACATTTCTAACTGTATTTTTTTCTTTTTTTCTTGCTGCTTTATTTTCGATTTTTTGTTCTTGATTGTTGTTTTCATCAATTTATCGTAATCGTTTTTAGGTTAGATTGTCTCTCTGTGGTTAATTTTTGTGAGTTGATATAATGTTAGGTTTTTATGCCCTTGATTTTGTTTGTAAGTATTATAAATGGGAGCTTAGTTTTCATGCGTACGTTGATTGTTGACATATTGATGATTGGTTTTTGCAGGATTTGACATTTGTAGCTTTTAAGCTATTATTTGATCTATATATATATATATACATATATATTGGTTTAGGAAAATTACTCGAAAGAACCCATTAAATATCAATTTGTATATATAAAAAATCAATAGAAATATTTTTCAATTTTTTTACCCGTTTCATCAATTTCTTGGACTAAATTAATCCTTCATTTCTTAAGTTTAAAAGTAATTAATTCGTTTTTTGTTTTGTGGAAATCTTTTTGTTTTAGAGTTGTAAATTGATAAATTTTAAAATGATATTCTATTTATCTTTTATGTTATCATTTTAATGCTCTTATATGTTTGCATTTTGAGTTTAACTTGTTAATTATCTTAAAATTCTTTTTTATATTGTAGAAGATCCAAGAATTGAAAATTAGGAATCAAAATTGTAAATAATACTAATTTTTAACTAAAAGTAATTAAATAGTACATATTTGTACCAAAATACATTTGATGGCTTCATAATCTAAAAGGCTGAGGGCAATTGAGTCCATAAATTTGATTATTTGGCTTTTTGAGATGAACATTTAGTTGAATGGATTTTTTGGATATATAACTCTATTTTACAGGGTTTGACCGTTTGAGTAATACAATCCCTATTATTATCAACCCAGTTTTTGTGTGAGAAAACTGTGCTTGTGAATGATCAAGAATTGTTTACTGTAATTTTGCATTCTTACAAACTTCAGTTGAGAAAATTATTTGCATGCTGTTGTAATGAACATTTCACCTTCTTCCTAGGTCTGAGTCACTAACTTTCTAATGAGTTAGCATCTTATAAAGAAGGGATGTCTATAAATGCCTCATGACAATTTGTGCTTAAATAAGTAATCAGCTCTGTTTCTTATGATCTATTGTTAGACCGGTTATGAGCTTTTATATTATGAACTTCCATTCCATCGTTCCATTCTTCGTTGGTATGATTTCTTTCATATGTTTCAGTCCTGTTGCTAGTTGTCAATGAAATCTATATTGCTTGATTTAAATTCATCTGCTGAGGTCATTATTATAGAATATAGAATATAGAGTATCGTAAATCGCCCTTTAAAGTTCTCCTTGCTTCTTGTCTACCTCAATTGTAGTAGCTACAACATTGTACTTCTCTTTGTGTGAAACTATTGCATCATAATTAGCCATCTGGTAAATGAAATTCTATCCATCTGCATCGTAAAGCGACCAGTCATGTCTTTTTTTTCTTCTTTATCTACCATTAGCATTCTGTTTGCAGTATAACATCGTGAAGGCGTAGCATTCTATGAGTATCACATTTTGTTAATGTAAATATTACTGGTTAAGATTGATGGTTGATTTAATTTGTTTTACTTGGATTACTAGTGCTTGCTTAAGGAAGCTGCTTGATCAGTAAATAGTCTTAGTGCTTTCGGTTTTGTCCTTGTTTATATGACAGTGACAATGTATCAACCGTATATTGCCTCCATAATTTTTCTTTAAGCATTTTAATTATTTTATCATGTCAATTACATTTCTAGGCACCATGATTAATCTGTTCAAGGTAAAGGAAAAGCAGAGACAAGCTGCAGAAAGTTCTGATGGGAACCCTCCAGTCAAGAAACAAAGTGCTGCAGAATTACGTCTTAACAAAGGTCTTCAATAATTATGTATTTTGGATTATTATTTTAATGATTTAACGACTAATCCTTTAACCAACTCTTGATGATGTAGATATAAGTGAACTCATTTTGCCCGATATGTGTAGTATTCAGTTCCCTCTTGGGAAGGACGAGCTCACGAAATTCGTAGTAACCATCTGCCCCAGTGAAGGATATTATGTGTAAGTACTTACTTATGTATCTATCACCTTTTATTTTAGTTTCAGTAATCTTCATTGACATTAATTAGTACCTTCTTCTATTCAGAGGCGGGAAATTTATTTTCTCTTTTTGGGTTTCTCCCATTTATCCTCATGAGCCTCCCAAGGTCAAATGCACGACGAAGGTAAAATCAAAGCTTGTGATTCACATTTATGAGCCACGTTTTATATCTTTCAACATGGTTGCCAATTATTGCAGGTTTACCATCCAAATATCGACATGCAAGGACATGTGTGCCTAAACATTCTTCGAGAAGACTGGAATCCTGTGCTAAACATAAACACTGTTGTTTATGGACTGTGGCATCTTTTCTTGGTATATATATATATATCTTGGATAAATTGTAGTTTTTTATGGCTTTATTATAACTTCTCTTACATACAGTGTCTTGTCTGTATATATAGGAACCAAATGCTGATGATCCTCTGAATAAAGAAGCTGCTGCAGTTTTGAAACATAATCCAGACCAGTTCAAAGAGTATGTTGCACGGTCTATAGCCGGTGGAAATGTGGGCCGCCATCACTTCCCTGGATGCAGACCATAATCTTCTGCTACAAATTTGAAGTTTGTTCAAACTGTTCTGGAATTCATGTGACCAAAAAGCAGCAAGCTATTAGTATATAGGAATTGTAGTTTTTGCTTCTGGAATAATTCGGTGTTGGTAATGGAGTGTGGTTTTTTTTTTCATATTTCTGTAATTGAATGAGACTCGATAATGTTTTAGAAGGTCAAATGTAGTTTCTATTCGAATTTCAATTTGGGTTTCATTTTGTGTCGTATATGCCGGGTTTGTACTTTCTCAGAGTAATATAATGCCAGACTCTGACTCTCACATATAATGTAGAATATAAGATGAAACGCCAAAACTATAGGTAAGATTTCGATATGAAATATTTAGCAGGTTTTTAACATGTCTTGAAAATTACACTTTTCGTCCCTAATTTTTTTTACTCATTCTTTATGAATTTCTCGCATTTAGTCCTATAACTTTTAAAATATTTCACATTTTGAATTTTCCTTCTATAAGATAAGGGTTAATCCAGTTAGTCAGATAGGACTTTAGATAGTTTTTGTGCATAAAATATCGAATATAATCGTATTTCAATGCATTTGTGTATGAGTTCTTACAAAACAACTTAATACTAACTCTTGTTGACCGTTAACTTTTGAAGAAATTTTTAATTTGAACTAAAGATGAGATATTTTAATAGTTATGGGAAAAAATATGAAAATCATAAAGAGTCAAACTGGGGGTAATGTAGGATATTGTGATTTGGAAAGATATAGCAATATGCCAAGGAGGTGGTGGTTTAGCAAATGAGTTTATAATTTTCAAGTTGATTTTACAGGCAATAACAAGATGGACATGTAGGTACATTTTCTAAAAGCACACTGTTTTCATCTATTTGGTCAATTTGTTTTGGAAAGAAACTAGTTAAAATTGAGAAAATACTAGAAATCAAGGACATAACTCCATAATGAAAATAGAAATCAATTAAAACTTAAAATGAATCCAACACCATACAACAATTTTTGTAGAGCTTGGTATGGTTTGAAGAGTTACAATAGGTGGCCCCATCAACTATATTAATTATTAGAAGACCTTCATGCAACAAAATTTGAATGTCAAATGTTGAATTAATTTGAAATGATGCTCAAATTAAATCCACTTATGCAAGTATATTTAAATCAATTCTCTCAATACTACATCTAAATTCATAATTCACACTTAAAGAGGTCACATCAAAAATTCTAAAAAAAAAACATTAAACTATAATAAATTACTCCATAGTTAACTTCATTTATAAATGTATATGGTTCCTATATATTATTGTGTTCACATATTAAATTATTGATATATATTCTCATATATGAAATTGATAATGTCTAACAAGACAACTATTACGTAACATTTATTAATGTGTTATGCTGCTACTTGTCAACTAACTATCAATCTCATTAGAAACTTTTATTCTTTAGTTTATTTAATATATCTATCAATAAATAATAGATATATAATAAGGAAAAATGGGGTGAAATTCTGATTTATTGAGATCCCAAAGAAGTGAGAGTTAGGATTCAGTGCAGCGCCTGGGGACAATAGAAGTGACGTGTCGAGATTGCATTGGTTGGTTGACCAATGCAATAATCGAGGAGACAGGACTGGTCCCAAACTGCCAGAGAAGAAAAAGAATTGTCCTTAAAACTTCGTAGGAACATGATTTTCTAAGATTTTTCACAGCAACAAACTGATTTTATTGCAGCTTTTTTTTTATTCTTTTTCTCATCATCCATTCTATTTTATCATGAATTTTTATGCAATTCAGTATGTCATATATCAAGTATAGTATCTTATGCACCTTATAAATATCGTAATAATATACTCTATATACCATATAAATAAAATGGCATAAAATTAAGTTATATGGTAATGAATTTGAATTATAATTTGAATAATTTGCCATTATAAGAATTAGATGTGAAGAATAGAAGAAATTGCATAAACAAATGAGAATAGGCAAAAAAAAAAAAAAAAAACATTTCAAACCAAGGGCATCTATTAGAGTTAAATAAATTGAGCCCATTAAATTTGATTATTACTAGAATTTTTGAAAAACAATATGAGCCTTGCCAAAGGTTACAGTGTGCTGCGTCACAGTTTAAAACTTCTTGTCCAAAAATTAATATTTTTATTTATAAATTATAATCAATAATATTGTCCTCCAAATCACTTTATCTGTCAAAATACATGCACATTCAATAACAGAGAGAGAAAGAAAGAAACACACAGATTCTTCTTCCAAAGCCTATTCCTCGTGAGTACTTCATACCCCCAACAACCCCTACCTATATACACACAGAGAGGGGTGTTTTTGAAGAGGAAAAATGATGTGGGAAGCTGGAGGATCGTCGGCGTCATCATCAGCCGCCGGCGGCGGCGGAGGGCGGAGGAAGCCGTCGTGGAGAGAGAGAGAGAACAACAGGAGGAGAGAGAGGAGAAGAAGAGCAATAGCATCTAAGATATATTCAGGATTAAGAGCACAGGGGGATTACAATCTTCCCAAACACTGTGACAACAATGAAGTTCTGAAAGCTCTCTGTGCTGAGGCTGGTTGGATCGTTCTACCTGATGGCACTACTTATCGCAAGGTCCATTCCCTTAATTTCTTTTTTTATTTTCTGGATCTGTAGATTTGTGATGAAATTTGAGTACAATAGAATAAACAATGAACTCCCCTGTTTTGAGATTTTGATCCCTGTTTTGAAACTCATTTCATTTCCATATATATATACTGTTCAATCTGTAAAGTTTATTGAGAATAACCATCAATTATTTAAGTACAGTTTCTAATATAATGTATCATACAGGGATGCAAGCCATCACCAATGGAGATTGGAGGCACTTCAGCCAACATAACCCCAAGTTCATCCCGAAACCCGAGCCCCCCCTCGTCCTACTTCGCCAGCCCGATCCCTTCTTACCAACCAAGCCCATCATCCTCATCCTACCCGAGCCCGACCCGACCCGACCCGTCTCCCACATCGCACCCTTTTGCATTCCTCCTCAACTCCCTCCCCTCGTCTCTCCCTCCGCTCCGCATATCGAGCAGCGCCCCTGTCACGCCGCCATTATCGTCCCCAAAGGGTATTCCTAAACAAACTTTCACTTTGGATAACATTGCAAATGAATCCATGTGGAATAATATGCCCTTTTTCGCGGCTTCTGCACCCGCTAGCCCGACCCGTGGCCCGCGGTTCGCCCCGCCTACTATACCCGAGTGCGACGAGTCGGATACGTCGACTATCCACTCGGGGCAATGGATGAATTTCCAAGCGTACGCGGGGAATGTGGTCCCCACTTCACCGACGTTTAATCTTGTGAAGAATGTGGTATCGTCGAAGGATGTTGTAATGGCGGATAAGGGTAAAGGGGTTGATATGGGATTCGAGAATGTGGCGGTGAAGGCTTGGGAAGGGGAGAGGATTCATGAGGTGGGGATGGATGAGCTTGAGCTCACACTAGGGAGTGGGAATACTCGTGGTGGTTGAGTTGTTTTTGGCGGAAATTTTTTTCGCGAAAATTGAGGTTACATGGATTCTTGTAATGGATACTTGAAAAAGGGAAGAGGAATTAGTGAAGAAGTAAGAGAGATTTGGAGAGGAAAGTTATCGATTTACATTCGATGTTTAGAGGTTTCGATTAATTTGTGTCTTTTAGGTTGGATTGGTTTTTCAGTTGTTCTATTCAATTCTTGTTATATTTTTTAGGCCATATTTGGCCAAATATTACTATGTTTTGAGGTATTCTTACAAGGTAGATATATATGTTTATTTTTCCCCATTGTGATCAAGAATCATGTTCTTTATTTGCCTTCTATTTCATGTTTTGCCTTAATAGTCTCAAAAATGAGTTTTATTTTTCTGTGTAATGATATTTATAGGGTTAATAGATGAGGATTATATCGAATATCGGATGCTCAGAATTTCCTAAGAATTAATTGTTCATATAATACCCTGCATTGGAGAATATTTCATGGCAAAAGGCTTATTTTTTTTCTTCCTTTGCTGCACTGATCATTTCCAAGGAAAAAAAAAGATGTTTTTGGACAAAAATATATTCTGACTGCTTTTGGTCGGGTCCTTTTAAATTTGTCCTATTTTCTACATTTCTACATCACTTTCTTGCATTTCTCAATTGCTAGTAACATGAAAATAATAATTTGATTATGTGAAATGTACATAATTTTCACACAATAATAACTCGAGGCTTGAAGTTTTAAAAACCTTTTTCAAAGAACCCCAGATAATATGATCAAGAATTGAATTATTTGCCGTGCATGACCTCTGATTTCTGTAATTAAAAAAACAACATATATTTGTTAGTCAATAATTACGGAAAACAAATAATGTTTCCATAAGTGATTTTGGAGATTGGGTTTTGTAGAGACCACAAGTATTAATTATTTGTGTATTAATTTAGACCGTAATAAGTGGCCCTTGTCACATGTAGTGTTTGACGAATGATTATTATCCTATTTGGTCTACTTGTCAACAAAAAAAATAAATGGATGCATTATTATTGTGCTGTAGTCGTGTTATAGGTTCCTGGTCAACCAAAAAAGAAAAAAAAGGTACTGATCTTGATGATCCTCAAAAATGAAAAGAAATTAAGCTTATCTCCACGAAAATAGTGAAAATTCTAGTTTATTTTGGGTTCTATGACATGTAAATGATAGCAATTATACTATTTCATGAAGTATAATTCAAGAAGAAACAGTTCGAAAGGAGTACAATACAGTGATACACAATAACTATTGTATATAACTTTCTGATTGATATGACCACATTTGTGAACAAGATAGTGATTGCTCTTACACCTCGAGACAAAATAGTGCGGTTTGATAATGTCCATCCCTGAATTAGGCATAGTACTCCACCGCACCCCAAACCAAAAGTAAGTTAACCAAAAGAAATTGAAGAGTTTATAACGTTTGAAATCAAAAATTTCCTGTCTAGACGAGTTGAAATATCGAAAGAGTTAAACATAAAAAATTGAAAAACGAGTTTAAGAAAATAGAAACTAAAATTTTCTCTTCTAAGAATTGTATTTTGGTCACAAATCAAGTCAATGTTACAATATTAGTCTAACAACAGTCACTCACAAATTTACAAAACACATACAGTAAATACAAAGCTCCACCAAGCACATGAAATACAAGCTTCTAATTTGACTGAATCCAAGTATAATTCATAAACTAAGTAACTAAAAATACGCAATTGTAATAACTCACTAGCCTTACAAAATACACTTAGTTTCAGCCAATCCCCAAACACACATTACTTCTAAGCAACTAGACATGTAGAACAATATTAGTAGTTAGATTAAAATCACAAACACACACACACACACATACACAAGCTGATCAAGTTCTTGTTGTTCTCACATTCTCAAGTAACAAGTTTTATGGCTTCTTCTTCTCCGGGTACTTCTATTTTTCCAGGCTCGTTTTTGGGGGTTTTTTCAGCAACATGGTCACATTCATTGTATCTAAAGCATGTTACTAGATGATCATTTACTATTCCAGCAACTTGCATAAATGAGTACACGATTGTAGGTCCCACGCAACGGAATCCTCTCTGCATCATATCTTTGCTTATGAGTTCCGATTTTGGTGTTTTTGCAGGTATTTTACGTCCATAACGAATCCCATTTTTTATCGGTTTGTGATTTACGAAACGCCAGCAGTAGTTACTAAATGAGCCAAACTCTTGCTGTATCTACAACAAAAAGAAATACAAACTGGAATTTAAAGAGATAACAAATCACCATCATCCTTAATGTTGTGTTTTGGTTAAAGGGTTTCATTTGTTCGCTTATTAGATCAAAGGGTTTAACAATTCTGATACTTACAATGATTGACAAAATAGTTTAATATGATTGCTAAGGGACTGCATACAGGATCTATAAACTATCAAGGAAAAGTGAAGATCTAAACATAAGTTATAATGGATTTTTTTTTAGTAAATCATATATCAATGTATCATAAATATCAATAATCATTCACCATTTGGCAGTTAATACTAATTCACAAACAATTAATTATCAAGAAAGTGGAGAAAGATGCAGTGATTGATGGTGGGGTACAAGAATTCAGGACCTCCAAGGATTGGTATACATAAATGTTTCTGTTCATTTACTATTTATGTTAATAAGTAATTAATTATCTTGTCGTGGACTATTTTGTCACTTCGATTCCACTTGTGATTGTCATTCAAATTGAACACTAAATTTACTTATCGTTTTGCATAGAATATGTGATGATTGGAGGATTGCTTTAATACTTTTTAGCTTAGAGAAATATTAGATGTTGGCTTTTCTTGGAGACTTATTATTGCAGTATGTTGCTTTTTCTTAGTCAAATATGGGTTCAATGAATGGATATTGCAATTTTATTTTTGTCTAATGGGGCACTTATATATTTATCTCAAAAAGTCTTTAAAGGCATTTTTATGCCTCAAGAAATTTAAATTTCATATTCGTATTTTATATAAAGTCAAATAAATGTGTCCCTAAAATTATACCAGAATCTAGGAAGCGCCTCTTGGGGCACTTTTTTGTGCCTCGATATGAATATTATGTATGCTGTAGAGAGGCTAAAGAAAACCAAGTATTTCAATTGTATGCAATATGTAAGAAAACAAATGTTGTAAGCAATTCTTACCTTGAGAATCTGCTTAGCATTGTCCACAATTGCACGAAGTTTCGGTTCAGACAGCAATGTGCTGCCATGCACTCTCACTGACAGCAATCTTTCCTCGTCGAGATTTGCTGCTGATGTGGGATCAAAGTCATCAAAAATCTTTCTGTAAAAGCAGTTTAAAATAAGTAAAAAAAGATTTGCTAACGAGTTTAAAGTGAAAGATGTGATAAAAATGAACATTGATCGGAACCTGAATATATTCCTCTTGCTAAGAATTTCGGGCCATGAGAGTTCTCCCAATGCTTGCGATAAAATCAGTAGCTCGAATAGCTTGATATCGTCATGAACTGGGACTCCCCATTCTTCGTCATGGAAACAAGTATAAAGTGGTTCTGCAGAGTAAGATGTCGAATATGAGTCCAGTTTTACGGGTTTTTTTTTCGTTATATTTGTCAAATTGCATCCTCTAGTGTAAAACATTCAGTGAAATACAGAGTTTCTAAACATTGATGGTTAAGTTAGTAGTGGTCATAATTTTTTTTTTGATGACAAGGGAACCCGCAACCGCTACCGTTAGGTGCGCACTGGGTAAACCCCGCTCTTGTGTAATAGCCTGCAAACCACACAAGAGATGTAAACCAGCCTAGGTTGCCCATAGCTGACAGGCTCAGAGCAGAGAAGGCAAATAGAAAGAAAAAAAATGTTTTAGAAATGGAAAAATCACAACCTGAAATTCATCAATTCCAGATTTCTCTAATGATTCATATGCATAAATTTTCCCAAATCCAATTCTTGCTACTACTTTGGAAATACACATACCAAAAGTAGCGCCAATACTAAGAATTTGAATTAAATACCTATAACATAATGAATTGAACATTAAAAAAGCTTTGATAAAATAAAATATATGTATATATAGGAAGAATTGCAATATTAATCCTAATGGATAGGATTTGTTGCAACCTAATCACATTATTTACAAACTTACAAAATTAGTCTCGCGTTTTGCTATAATTTGATCTCAACTACTAAAAATTGAACTGAATTCTGTTAATTATTTTATTACTAAGCATTCATTATTAAACTATCAGGATTTAAAATACAAACATAGTTAAATAAATACATTCAATTTATGGGTCAAATTTTGCGAGTTTGTAAACTCTCAGATAAAAATGCAGCATGCCTTATCATACTTACACGGTTACACTAGCATTGCAATTTAACTATACATAAACGTGTATATAAACAAAAATATATGTGTGTGTGTGTATATGTGTATATATAGAAATTACCAGAATTTGGCGTGATCCAATCACAACGTTTAACAGGCGGCGGAACTGCAGGTGAGTGATTGAGAGCTTCATTTCCACACGGCACAATTTTCGCAGCTTTAACAACGCCATTACTGTTCTTCGATTTCTTGCTTTTACTAGATTTTTTTACATTCGAGCCATTAGAAGAAGAAGACGACGTGTCCGAAGAGCTATGAGCCGAAACATTGCACCGTATTACAGCTGAAGCAGCAACGGCTGGTTTTTCCGGCGAGTGCGAAATGACCTTTTTAGCCTTCTCCAATGGCTTCTTCGTCATCTCCTTCTTCCTACTCTGTCCTTCGAGCCGGTTTCCGGTTGAGCCGAGAATGGACCGGGTTCCAGCGCCGGTTTTTTCAGTAATCACAGACATTTTTGGTTGCCTTTGGGAGTGTAAAATCGATTGAATGTGGTTTGGTTTGAACGTTGTAAATTAGAAGAGACGTGGAGGGTAGAAATGGAAAGAAATTTTATTGACATACGATCAATTGGAGTGAGGAAAGAGAGGGTTTATATAGTTGGATTATGGTGACCGGTAATAGCCGGTGTTAATGATGACGTGTACTCATTTTGAAGGTGATATCTCGATTTTGCCATTGTCAACTTTCAAAATTCAAACAAAGATGATAAACATTGGAAATTGTTCTCTATAATTCCTTGCCACTATTTTTTGTTTTTGTTTGTATTGAATTTTTTTTTTCTCTTTTTGAATTAAAAAAATTAACAAAAAAGATTAAATAAAGTTTATTCATTGATATCCGGCGTTTTATTGTTGAATTGTATTCTCGATTTTATTTGTATAATTGAAAGTTCAAGTTTGATCAAATTCGAGTTAAATACGTAATAATGAATTGCTTTTGTAATATCATAACATTTAAATTGCATTCAATTCAAAAGGATCTGTGTTTTAAAAGGAGAAATGGGTAGGTCGAATATAAATGTAATTGTGACCTAAAATTAAGGTGTGCCAAGTTTAAAATTATATTTAAATAATGGGCATTTGAAGTAAATTAGAAATAACAAAAATATGAATTGGGTTGTTGGTAATAAAGTAATTAGCAATAGCCGTTGAAGGTGGTTCGGGCTAGGAGTCATATTCAAATTTGGTATAGAGGGATTGTTTGGTAGCAAGTTTTCTTACCGTTAAAAAAGAATTTCCACCAGCTCAAAAAGGTGCCCAACCAACGGCTAATATGATCATTTTGGAAGCCTTAGCCCTTAGCCAAGCAATGTAATGGACTAATGCATGCTACTCGATATCTTTTTGTTATATATAATAAGTCTAAAATATATTTTCAAAATTACAAAAATGACATGAAATTAATATATGTTGTAAATAGTATATTGGGAAGGTGTTTTAAGAGAGCATTTGGTGTTTATAGAGTATGGTAGTTTTTTAATAAGTATGTGTAAGAACATGTATATGTGTATAAATCTCTATATACATAAGTATTATATTTAGTGCCCGTTTGGTTGGTATCATGTGATTGTACATGATAATATTATGGTTGATAATTATGAGAGAAATTGAGAGATTCATTGGTAAAAACTTGTTTGGTTAGAATTATAAATGAGAGTGATATCCTAGATTATATATATCCAAGTTATTTGGTTGCTATTATATATAATAATTGATATAATGAAAAAATCTAAAATACCCTATTGTTGATGTTGAATTATTAAAATCATATATATTTATATATAATTATACTTAAAAATATAAAATATATTTTATAAATCAAATAAAAATATTTTGAGTATCTTAAAAAATAATGAGTATATAAAATATATTCATTTTACTTATGTTGAATTATAAAAATTATTTATATAAAAGTATACTTAAACATATGGAATATATTTTATAAAAATATTTTGAGTATTTTAAAAAATAACATGATTATATAAAATATATTTATTTTACTTATGTTGAATTATAAAAATTATTTATATAAAATTATACTTAAACCTATGGAATTTATTTTATAATCAAATAAAAATATTTTAAGTATCTTGATAAAAAAACATGATTATATAAAATAAGTTTACTTTTCTTATCCTATTGTTAAAGTTGAATTATTAAAATCATATATATAAAATTATACTTAAAAATGTGGGATCAAATAAAAATATTTTGAGTATCTTAATAAAATAATATGACTATATAAAATATATTTACTTTACTTATTTGATGATTTTAATACCAAACTTTGAAGTTTAATTCCATATTTTTAAGATTGGGCGTAGGTGTAGGTTTTTTGGTAAAATTGGCTAAATATAACAAGATACAAATTATGTTAAATATTGTACAATGATACGTCGCTCTTTTTAATTAAGGCCATAAAAATCAAATCATGCAAATTGCGGCCATTAGTCACATGATTGTTGTAATTAATCAAATATTTTTAAGAGCGACGTATCATTGTACAATATTTGAAGTTTTAGGTGTCTTAGCATAAATACTGCAGCTATGAATATGTTTGTTGATGGTCATTTAATCATCTGATTCTAATCTTATATATATATATATATATATATATATATATATATATATTATATATAGTTAGTGATTAGATGATCATCAACGAACGTTTTCATAAAATATTATGCTACCAAGATTTTATTTTCTTCCTATGATCTATCCTTTCTCTTTTCTCTTATGGTGCGTTTGGATCGATGGATTTGGATTTGAGGAGTGGATTTGGAGGAAGGATTTCAAATGACACCTAAAATGGTGTCATTTGAAATCCACCGTAGTTGTAGAGAAAAGATCTCAAAATGAATGGCGAAGGATTTGGAATCCATCATCATCCAAACGAACTTAAATGGATTTGTCGATAAATTTGAAATCCCTGGATTTCAAATCACTCGATCCAAACACACCCTTAGATTTCTAGAATTTTGCTAAATGTAATTATGCAATCTTAAGTGTAGGTTTAAAGCTTTAAAAGAAAAAACATTTTTATTAGTTCATCATAATTAAGATTATATATCCCACTGCAAAGGCTTGCTCAATTCATCTGATCTATCTTTTTTTGTTTTTTTTCTTATTATTTTAATGAGATAGGCTTGATTAGGATGAGTATTAGTTCGGTTAACCATGTTAGGAATATGATGCCAGTGATAAACGCACGAAAGAAAATAACAATGAAAGAATACACGAATTGTTGACCCAGTTCGTCAAAATCAATTTTGACTACGTCTGGGGGCGCTACCAAGCCAGGGTTTTCAATATATTTCTGATGAGATCGTGATTACAATGAGAGTCTTTGGACTCTAAGGATTACAATGATATTAAGGTTATTTATAATACAATATACCTAACCCTAATAGGAGAATGACATAAGCCCATCAGAATACTTTTAGACCTATTTACAGTCTTTCAGGCTCCATAACTCAACAAACCAAAATTTTGATTTTCAGAAATTTATTGTACAAGTCTAGTCTATTGCATTTGTATGGATGATGCCTTATAATGAATTTTAAATTATTTGGGACTTGTTTTGAGTTTATTTTTAATTATTGTCTGGTTATACTTATTTGTGTCGACGTTTTAAATTATTAACTCACATACAGCAATTCATGTGATTCACAAGATGAAATAATAAACATAATTACATAAAGTCTCAAAACTGTAGTTCACTACAATATTTTACTAAATTTTTTACTAAGTAATTGTACGTGATTATACACATAATAAGCATAAGACGTCATAAATATCATGGTCTACTCTACTCAAGTTATTAATAACGATAAAGCTCTAATTAACACTTCAACGAAAATCAGGTAGTTATGGTGAATATTTTATGCAAATAATTTGTACATATTGGTTGAATGACATGTAAATGGCATATTACTATATTAGAAAGATGTAACCTATATGTTAAGAAATGTACATTTTTCTGGATTTAATGTATAATTGCTAGAAAATATAGTAAAACAGAATGTAAACTATGCGGATTTGATGCGTGCTTCCACTTTTCTTAAAGTGATAATTGCCCCCACTATAAACTTGCTAACGGGTTAAATGGCAATTCACTTCGAGGATACAACAAACCACCCGAAGCCTGTGAATAGCAATTTCGAATACTTCCCTCACGAACTAAGAAAAAAGCTAGAATTTGTTATGTAGTAAGGATAAATTCGAGATGATTTATTGTTCTTGGCTTTTAACGTATTTATAGACATTTCGTAACCATTCGAATCATTGCATAGTTTGATCAAAAGTTTTCTCCAAATAATGCAAAGTTTAAATCCGAAAAGATACATGTTTTCATAGCAAAAAGTCACAACTTTTCAGAATTAATTATTTAAATTAATTAAATAATTAATTTTGAAAATTAATAAATAAATAATTATTTTATTTTCTTGAATTAAAAAATAATAAATAATTATTTTATTTTCCACGTGTATTATTGATATTTAAATATATATATATATATATCAATATATATAATATTTGGCTTCCTTCCAATTTTTCCTCAAAACTTCCATTTAAACCTTATGTTGGATTTCTCCTTATAAGGCATAGAAAACTTGTTTATTCTCCCTATGTGGGATAGGAGATTTCATATTTCATCATATTACAAGCTATTTCCAACAAAATTTACTCCAACATTGAGTAATGGAGTGTTTGATGCATATGGACCTCTAATTTTTAATTCTGTAATGTTGTACTGAAGTCGAGAACATGCTACTTATCAAGGTGGGCTTGATATTGAGTAGGTCGGACCCAAACTCGAGCCTAATCATATAGTTAAAGTAAAAGCCTTTTTAAAATATTCATTTCTTATTTTTCGCAGATACCAATTTATTTTATTTTGCACTTTTTTTTAATTTAATATTCAATATTTGTTTTTCTTTACAAGTTTTCGATGCACTAATGAGTTTTAAATAAATTATTTATGCACTAATCAATATTTTATTGACTTAATATAAACATTTGATTTTTGAAAAATATAATTTATATAATTAAGAATATCATGTGTGATGAATCAGACAGTTATGACCGTTGTGGGTAAATTGAATGTTGACCGTTGGATGAAAGTTGTAAATAATAAAATCTCAGCCGTCCGTGGGAAAGAGGGGAACATTAAAATTAGGGCTCGATTGGGGGAGAACGATGTCGTTTCGAGAGATGATGCGAACGAAGAGAGACTGCCACGTGCCAAAGGGAGATTTGTTCCTGAAATTCAGGGTGTCGATGCGTAATCCGTTAGAGTTTGTTATTGAGCTGGAATTGTAGAACGTTAAATGGGGAGATTCATTGTATTTTGGTTTTTTAATGAAAAATCTTCACCAATTTCTCAATCTCAAATTTCTTCTGTTTTCTTAATCTCAATTTCTGCTACTTTGATTGTTGGGTGTGAATTAATATTGCGAATTTACAAGTATTATCGTAACATTTGGTAACCAGAGCCATCGTCCTCGGCAATATGGCGGAAGGAACAAGGAACAAAGAGTTAGTGGAGGCTTGTAAACGAACAGAACTGATGCTGGTCCAGGAAAGAGGAAAAAGAGAAGAAGGGGAGAGAAGTACCCATGTGAGGATTGAGGAGATTGCTCAAGCTCAAGGGAGGTTGCAATCGGCCATGGTAAATGTGCAGCAACAGTTGCAAGACATTGCGAACCAAATCCAGATACTGAACAAAGGAAAGTCTGTATTGGGCGAGCCTCCAACAATGAGTCCTAATGAGAGGGGATCCACTTCACATCACGGCCATACGAGAATGAGTTTGAATAGTGCTGAGAATTCTGGATCGATTATTGGTATGAATGCTCTTCACAAACTAGAGTTTCCGAGATTTGATGGGGATAATCCAAGGGCTTGGGTGAGGAAGTGTGAAAGGTACTTCCAAATACTATCAACAATATCTGAGGAGCACAAGGTACCACTGGCTTCTATTCATTTGGATGGCAAGGCTGAGCTGTGGTTTCAGGGTTATGTAGAAGGAGCAGATGGAATGGGTTGGCATGAGTTTGTGCAGGCTGTGCTCACACGGTTTGATGAAGTGTCACCTGAAATGGTGATAGGGGAGTTCAATAAGTTGCAGCAGCAAGGAAGTGTGGCACAATATACTGAGAAGTTTGAAGAGCTCAAAACTCATATGATTATGTTCAATCGAGATTTTCCTGAAGATTACTTCATAGCTAGTTATGTCAGTGGGCTTCGAATGGATATTAGAGGAGGAGTGTTGTTACTTAAACCCAGAACTTTTCACCAAGCAGTAGCAATGGCAAAGCAGCAAGAGACTATAGTTGAGGCTATAGTGAAAAGAGCCCATTACTCTCACAAAAACAACCCACCACCTAAACCCCCATTCAAACCACCCAACAGTAATCCCCTGAATAACAATGGCTATAAACCCAATCTGGAGGCACAAGGAGGGAGGAAACTACTTACAGCTGCTGAGATGAGGGCTAGAAGAGAGAAAAATTTATGTTACAATTGTGATGAGGTCTTTGTTCCAGGCCACAGATGCAAGCATAGGCAGCTTTATTTGATTATGACTGAAGAAGAGGAGCTAGCTTATCAAGAGGGCAAGGAGGAATGTGAATTACAGGAGGAGGGAGCTCTAGCTGATGACATGACAGTATCACTTAATGCCATGTCAGGGAGTTCTAATTTGTAAGCTTTGAAAGTGAAGGGGCTAGCTTATGGGCAAGAGATTCAGATCCTTGTAGATAGTGGAAGCACCAATTGCTTCATTGATGAGATGACTATCCATAGGCTTGGATATGTGACTGAATACACTACACCTATGATGGTGAGTGTGGCTGATGGCAGTAAGATGGTAAGTAGACACATTTGCTCTAACTTAGAATGGAGAATTCAGGGGCAAATCTTTACCTACCCTGTCAGAGTTATTAAGCTGGGAGGGTGTGATATGGTATTGGGAGTTGATTGGCTGAGACAACATAGCCCTATTGAGTTTGATTATGAACATATGAGGATCACTATAACCAAGGGAGGGAAGAAGATGTGTATGCAGGCTATATGTGAGCAGGCTGAGTTGCAAATTATTTCAGCAAAATCCATGAGCAAAATTATTACCAGAGGGGAGTATGGAGTGTGTGGGAGTTTATTTGCTATTAATGTGACAAGGGTGGCTGATGAGAAAACAACAGAAGACATGGATATGCTATTAACTGAATTTGGTGATGTGTTTGAGGAACCTGAAGGATTGCCCCCCTCCAGGGGAATTGAACACATGATTACACTCAAAAGTGATGCAGTCCCTAAGAAGCAGATGCCTTATAGGTATCCCTATATTCAAAAGAATGAAATAGAGAAAATGGTGAAAGACATGATGGAAGCTGGAATTATAAGGCCTAGCCACAGTTCATTTGCATCTCCTATTTTATTGGTGAAGAAGAAAGATGGAGGTTGGAGGATGTGTGTGGACTACAGGTATTTGAATCAGCTTACTATTAAACATAATTTTCCTATACCTGTGATTGATGAGCTATTAGATGAATTGCATGGAGCTATGTACTTTTCAAAAATTGACTTGAGAAGTGGTTATTTCCAAATTAGAATGAAGGAAGAAGACATTCATAAAACCAGTTTTATTACTCATCAGGGGCATTATGAGTTTATGGTGATGCCTTTTGGCTTGTGCAATGCCCCTGCCACCTTTCAGTCTTTGATGAATCAGGTCTTTGGACCTTACTTGAGGAGGTTTATACTAGTCTTTTTTGATGACATTCTAGTATATAGTGCTGATTGGAGGACACATATGGAGAATTTGCACACTGTATTGGCATTATTGAGGCAGCATAAGTTGTATGCTAAGAGGAGTAAGTGTAGCTTTGGAGTGGAAGAGGTTGAATATTTGGGGCATCTGATATCACATAATGGGGTAGCTACTGATCCCCAAAAGATTGAAGCTATGGTTAACTGGCCTCAGCCTACTAATGTAAAGTCATTGAGAGGGTTTCTTGGGTTAACTGGATATTATAGGAAGTTTGTGCAAGGGTATGGAGTCATTAGCAGACCTCTTACTGCATTATTGAAGAAGAATGGATTCCATTGGAATGAGGAAGCTAATCAAGCTTTCTGTGCTCTTAAGAGAGCTATGACTACTGCTCCAGTATTGGCTCTTCCAAACTTTGCTGAGCCCTTTGTTGTAGAGACAGATGCTGCTAACAAGGGAGTTGGAGCAGTGTTGATGCAAGGAGGCAGACCCTTGGCTTATCTTAGCAAGGCCTTGGGAGTGAAGAATCAAGCATTGTCTGTGTATGAGAAAGAGTTTCTTGCTATTTTGATGGCTGTGAGCAAGTGGAAACACTACCTGCAAGGGCATCATTTTATTATCAAAACTGATCAGAAAAGTTTAAAGCACATTTTAGATCAAATGGTGGAATCCATACTGCAGCAAAAGTGGGTGGCCAAGCTGCTGGGGTTGGATTATGAGGTGCAGTATAAGAAAGGGACAGAAAACAGAGCTGCTGATGCATTATCTAGGGTGGAACATGAGGGTCACACTTGTGCTGCTATCACCACTGTTACACCAGTATGGATGCAGGAAATTATGGATAGCTATCAAAATGACACCAATGTGCAGAAATTACTTCAAGCTAAGATGGTAAATTCTGATGGAATGGGAGATTATTCTGTTGATGCAGGGTTGTTGAGGTATAAGGGGATAATATATGTGGGAAATAATAAGGAATTGAAGGAGAAGATCATCAAAACAGTGCATGATACCTCTGTGGGAGGTCATTCTGGGATTTCAGGAACTTTGAACAGGGCTAAACTGTTGTTTATTTGGCCAAAGATGCAGGAAGAAGTGGTTCAATGGGTGAAGGGATGTGATATATGTCAGAAAAACAAACATGAGCATGTACACTATCCTGGTTTACTGCAGCCTTTGGAGGTTCCAAAACAAGCCTGGTCTCATATTTCTATGGATTTTGTGGAGGGGTTGCCTAAATCTGAGGGTAAGGATAGCATTCTAGTTGTGGTGGATAGACTTACCAAATATGGGCATTTTATAGCACTAAAACATCCTTACAGTGCTGAAGAGGTTGCTAGAGTGTTCTTAGACTCAATTCATAAGCTTCATGGGCTGCCCTGCAGTATAGTTTCTGATAGAGATAAAATTTTCACAAGCAGATTTTGGAGAGAGTTATTTAAACTTCTTGGAGTATCACTTGACATGTCTACAGCCTACCATCCTCAATCTGATGGTCAGACTGAGAGAGTAAATCAGTGTGTGGAATCTTATTTGAGGTGTATGTGTCATCAATGTCCAAAGAAATGGCACAAGTGGCTGTCTATGGCTGAGTTTTGGTATAATTCTAACTACCATCACAGTTTGAAGTTGACACCTTTCCAGGCCCTGTATGGTTATGCACCACCTCTTTTTGGAGTTATAGCCCAGAACTTTCCAGTTTATTCAGATGCAGGGGATGAAATTGATGGAAGGGTCAAGGCTTTGCAATTGTTGAGGGAGAATTTACTGCATGCTCAAAACAGAATGAAGCATTTTGCTGATAGAAACCGGACTGAGAGGGCATTCCAGGTGGGGGATTTTGTCTATCTCAAATTACAACCATATAGGCAAAATTCTTTGAGCTTGAGGAAGAATCTGAAGCTATCACCTAAGTACTATGGGCCGTTTAAGATTTCGGAAAGGATTGGAAGTGTAGCTTACAAGTTGAAACTGCCAGCTGGGAGTGAAATTCACCCAGTGTTCCATGTTTCTTTGCTTAAGAAAAAGATTGGGGAAAGGTATACTGTTGGGGCTGAATTGCCTGAAGTAGATGGGGAAGGAAACTATAAGATTTATCCACTTGCAGCCTTGGATAGGAGGATGATCCAGCGCAAAGGAGTTGCAATTCCACAGATACTAATACATTGGGCTCATTTGGAACCTTCTCAGGCCACTTGGGAGGACTTTGCTTACATCAGCCGGCGATTTCCGGAGTTTGATCCTTGGGGACAAGGATCTCAAAAACAGGGGAGTAATATGATGAATCAGACAGTTATGACCGTTGTGGGTAAATTGAATGCTGACCGTTGGATGAAAGTTGTAAATAATAAAATCTCAGCCGTCCGTGGAAAAGAGGGGAACATTAAAATTAGGGCTCGATTGGGGGAGAACGATGTCGTTTCGAGAGATGATGCGAACGAAGAGAGACTGCCACGTGCCAAAGGGAGATTTGTTCCTGAAATTCAGGGTGTCGCTGCGTAATCCGTTAGAGTTTGTTATTGAGCTGGAATTGTAGAACGTTAAATGGGGAGATTCATTGTATTTTGGTTTTTTAATGAAAAATCTTATCCAATTTCTCAATCTCAAATTTCTTCTGTTTTCTTAATCTCAATTTCTGCTACTTTGATTGTTGGGTGTGAATTAATATTGCGAATTTACAAGTATTATCGTAACATCATGTTAAACAAATAATTTATATAAAATTTTATATAATACAAATTGGAAAAAAGAGCCCAAAAAAGGAGGAAGAATTAAATCCAAGCCTGAGCCCAAAAGGCCAAACCCACACGATTGAGTCTGAACCAATCTTAAAACTTTTACTCAAATAACAATCAAATAAGCTTAACATAAATTTTATAATTAAAACTAAATTTCAACAACTCGTTCGATTGGAAGTGTAAGCCAAAAAATTTGATCGCCACTGATGTCAAGAAATAATCATAAAAAAAGGATCTGGCACGTTAACCGATACTGAATCCATGGAATCACATATAGATTCGAGCTAAATTTTCCATCTCCCCCTTCCCTTCCCTTCCATCTTCAACGCGATTTTCCAGTAAAACATTCTCCAAATTAAATCATTTCTTCACCTTGCTCAACCTCCAATCCATGGCAGATTCCAAATCTCCAACACCTGAACCCCAACCCCAGCCAAAACCCATCTCACAAACCAAAAAGGATTTCTTAACCCACCTCGAAATCTACTTAGCCAAGCGAGACGGCGTCGACAAATTACTCAAAATCTCGCGCTACGCCGCCAAAGTCATCGTCGCCTCATCTATCCTCTCCCAGGAACAACCCCTCTTAACCCGCCTCAAATCCTTCGAATCAAGCGTCGGCGTCAGCCGTAAAGCCTTCCGGTTAGGCAAGTTTATCCAAGACGTCAACGCTTTACGCGCCACTCATTTCACTTCCCACTCACACTTGCACATATTTCTCAATCTTCTCGCCTACGGCGGCGAGGGTTTGTATTTTTTCATCGAACAGTTTGTGTGGTTGGGTAAAGCTGGGCTAATTGATAAGAAGCATTTACCCAGGTTACAGAAACTGAGCGCCTGGTGTGAGTTCTTAGGGTATTTTGGGAGTGTGAGCTTGAAGATGATCGAATTGAGGAAGATCGATGAGGAGGAGAGGTGTTTGGTTACGAGTATCGATTTGGGGGCGGTGAGAGGGATCGGGTGTGGTGAGGAGCATGAGAAGTTGAGGAAATTGAGAGAGAAGAAGAACATGAAGAGGCTTTCTGTTGTTCAGGATTTGGCTGATGCGTTAATGGCGTTGGCTGATATCAGGGACGGCAGGGGTCAGCTATCAGGGGCATTGGTAGTTTCGTCGGCTGGGCTTTTATCTGCCATTATCAGCACTCATAAGAATTGGGTTTCTTGTTGAAGTATTTTGAGGTATGGTTGATTCTTGTTCTGTTGCTTATTGCTTATTGATGTGTGGAAGAATGAGGGAATATAGAAAGAATAATCAGAATGAAATGTGAACCCAAATGAAACAATCATGGGTTTTTATGATTCGTATATGGAGTTTAATCAGTTGATGAATAAAGATTATTTTGTTGTTCATGCTATGATTGAGATTGCTGCTTGAATCAGTGAATATTACTGCTTTGTGACTATTGGATTTATCTGGAAATGAAAGAACAGAGCAAGAACACATGAGATATTTATAATAATGGCTTGATTGGCAAAAGAATGTTTTCTTGCTCATGTGATCTCTGCAGTCTTTTTGCTATCTAATTGTGTTAAATAAACCTGGAATAAATTGTGTTTCTGTGTTTTATTAGTAACAAGTCTGTATAGAGGTTCTCTGATGTACCACGATGCTTTACTGATTAATTTGAAGAAGTTTATTTATTCGGGACGATTTCTCGGGTAAGAGTTTGATAAAATGTGGCTGTCCTAAAGATGTATAAATTTAAGACCCTATCAAGTAAGAATTAATGGTGATTAGTCTTTTAAGCTCATGAACAGCTACTCATTATTCTCTACTTCTATATTACCATTTTTCTAAATAAACTGAAGATCAGGTCTACCAAAGGGTTTTAATTTAGGGGTGGCAATTGGGTTGAATGAGTTGGGTTTGGATCGGATCCATTTGGGTTGAAATATGCTGCTCATGAGCTTAAAAGAGCCTCAGCAAGCAATTGGCTATTCTGTATTTGTTGAAATAATTGGAATTAATGAATGGTGATGAGTGAAATAATTTTAAAATAACAATTAGATGAGTACTGTATATGGGGAAAAAAAGGTTTGGTTGCTTATTTTATGAAAAATATCAGTCCAACAAAAAGCACAATTATTTAAACTTTTATCCTTTTTGATTGAAATTTTATTTTAAAAAAAAAAGTATCTACGGAATGCATGCTTATCAAAATAGTTTTTCTTAATTAAAAAAGAATAACGATATGTCTCTACATATAATGTTGTATTAACTTCCGTGACTGCACATTTCGTATATACAATGAGCTGGTTTGTGGAATATTAGTTGGGTGTGTCATGCCCATATGATATGGGCCATATCCAAGCCCAAAATGTTGTATTTGGATCTAGGCATTTAGACCCATCCATATCTAAAACTAATAACTTGGCCCAAGTCCAACGCTAGATCTAACCTTTCGCCCAACACGAGAATCTAAGTGAAGATTAGCATATGAGTTGGACTTGGCAAATGGGCGGGTTGAATTGAGTTTCAGTTGATTTTTAAATGACTTGGATTTTTAATGATGTTAACTTAATAACTTGCTGTCTTTATAATTAATAGTTTAGACTATTGACAAGTAAATTTGGTCTAACTTGAAATTTAATTGGGTTTATATTGGAATTAAGTTGGAACCTATATTAAGAACCAATCAAACCAAACTAATTTAATTGGGTGCAACTCATGACTTTTGGACCATTTTACCAACCCTATATATATTAATATATATATTATGATGGTGAACTAGCCCCAACAAAATTCACCCTGATAAACACTCCAAAGCATGGCCCCCACCTATTTCCACTATTCAATTCCACAGGTAAGATTCGAGTCCTCGCATAACTTAATACAGGAATACTCCTTAAATTGCACTCATCTTCACGAAAATCAGATACTGTGTTTGAAGAAAAATAATTCTAGACATTACATTTAATATTAAATTTATAACACCAATCATAATACTACTTCTTCAATAATACGATAATATTTTCAATCTTTTATAAATTTAAATAACTGAAAAAGAAATTAAAGAGATTATATAAAAGTATATTTTTATTTATTTAAGTATTTATAAATGTATGTATGTACATAAAAGAACAGATTGTATACCTGGCGCGTGAACACTCTCTCAGATCTGACCCTACTGAATTACAATTCAAACACTCTTCTACATCTTTCCTTCCCCTTGACACCACAGTACAACAATGGCTACCCACTAAAGCACCCACAGAATAGAAAACTATAAATAAAATAAATAAACAAAAAAATAAAAAATTATTTCTTCATTGATTAACGGATAAAAATCAATGGAGACGGAGCTTAAATCCCTTACTCCAAAACCCGAGGACCCGCAACCCGAATCCGATGATCGCCCACTCCTCAGGCCGGCCCCCAAAACAGAAGTTGTGGAAGCAAACCAAAGCATCGAAGAGCTGGAGAAAAAATACGCGGCGTATGTACGGAGCGACGTGTACGGTACAATGGGCCGGGGCGAATTACCGTGGGCCGAGAAGCTTTTGCTTGGTTTGGCCTTGGTGTTTTTAGTGCCGATAAGGGTGGTATTAGGGACGGCGATTGTGGTGAGTTATTACCTGATTTGTAGGGTTTGCACGGCGTGTTTGGCGCCGAACGGGGAGGATGGGCAGGAAGATTACGCGCACATGGGGGGGTGGCGGAGGGCTGTGATTGTTCAGAGCGGTAGGTTTTTGTCCAGGTTTTTGCTGTTTGTGTTCGGGTTCTATTGGATTGAGGAAAGGAGTAGGGGTGATGAGGTTGATGGGCAGTTGAACAATGAGGTAATTTTTGTTTTGTTGGTGTCTAGTATTTGATTTGTTTGAATTTCTTGTTTTGTACGTTTTCTGATTTAGCTGTGTGGAGTTTTGATTTGGTTTGGAATGGATAATCATTAGAGAGGTGCTTAAAGTCTGGGGTTGTAAATTTTAGCTGTGTGGAGTTTTGTGTTGGTTTGGAATGAATAATCATTAGAAAGGTGTTTACAGTCTGGGGTTGCAATTTTGATCTTCGAGTATTTATGTTTCTTGTGTTGTATGATCGAAATGTTCTGGCGCGCAAGATAGATAAGGCGCGTGAACTGTTTGGATAACTTCGATTATGAGTGCATGCAGTTGAGAATGTACCGCTGCCCTTTAGAGAATGTGGTGGTTGGGGCAAGATGCAAATTGGCGTAGATGCCCATTCGTAATCGGAGTAATCTAGTATAAGTTATATGAAACTTGATTAGTGTAATGTATTACATGCCAAACAAGAACTAAGGCATAAGATGGAAAATTTGGTGACCTGTATAATAGTAGAATGCAATAGTTTATATTGCCTTTCACATAAAAAATAACAGTAAATGATTGTTTGGATACCAATTTGCCATGTTGGGAAGTACTTAATCACAGCAAAAAAAAAAAAACTGAGATGGGCAGTGATTAATGTGACACGAACACTGATGATCACTTATCTGTGGATGCCACGTGTAGGGAGCATGTGAATCACGTTTGAGAAGAGAGAGTGATTCCTTGTATCTTAAATGTCTTGTAGCTCATTTTCTCTAGTTATGCATGTCGTTGCATTTCATGTAACATTTCAATCACATGCCAGTTTAAGATTGGTCTATATATAGTATTTATGATAATTGCAGTATCATACTAGACTTACATGTGCTGATATTGTTCCTCACCAAATTTAGTCCATCTTTTACTAATGATATTTCTCTTAGCTATGTCATATACTGGTTTACATCTGTCTTGTTAGTGCTTCATCAAGATTTGACTAAAATATATCTATCTTTCTGCATGTTGCAAACTTATCAGACCACATCTAGTGATCAATCCGAAGAGTTGGAATTAGCTGGGGCTATTATATCAAACCATGTATCTTATTTGGATATCCTGTACCACATGTCTTCCTCTTTCCCAAGCTTTGTTGCCAAGGTTAGTGAGTTCTTAGCATAATTTTGTTTGTATGTGCTGTTCAATGCCTTTGTTTACTCTGTGCTTTGACTGATACCTTTGTCTCTCTTTTTCTTGTTTATACTTTTTAATTTTGTTTCTGAAGAGGTCCGTGGCTAAACTTCCTCTCGTCGGTCTGATAAGGTTGGTCCCTCCTCTCTCCTCTAGTTTGTGTGCGTGTGTTAGAAATTGCATGTCTCAGAGCATTACATGTAGATATAACCATATACTATTTCTGTTATATATATTTAATGATGTAATAGACTGGAAAGTCCAATCAACTTTGTGGGTTTTGCTTCTAGGTTTGGATTGTGAATGACATGGGTGATTAAAATATAAAACTGGTCAAGAATAGACAAGTGTCTTAAATTGGGTTTTGGGATTTGATTTGCAGTAATATTGTTTAACATATGGCATCTCTGTATATTATCCTCGTCCTCTGCATGGATAACCATTTTTCCAAGCAAAGAGATAGGACAATGTGCCGCCTTCTCTGGTTGTCTGAAGGACTGGGATTTTGTTGAGATGTCTTATTACGGCACTTTTTTAATTGTTCTTTTAAATACAGTTTTTAGGTAAAGCTACTAGAAGAATTTAGTCCCATTGTAATGTGTCCAAATATGCATATTGATTGTGATTTTATATCGCGCTGCGGTTATTCATATTCTCTTCTAATTGTGGACCCTTTTTCCTTCATATCATGCATACTACATTTGTTCATAGCAAAGGATCTCAACTGTTACTGGTGTTTGTATTACAGCAAGTGCCTCGGTTGCGTTTATGTACAGCGGGAGTTAAAATCCTCCGACTTCAAGGGCGTCTCAGGTAATTTCTTTTAAAACCATTTTTCAACATTTTAATTACTGTACAAGTTAATGGTTTTACAAAAGGAGGGGATCAGAAATTGTATTGCTTGCTATATCGCGAAAATTGATCTTTGGGTCTGATAATGAGAAAAGAAAAAGACATTAATTTTGTATACGAAATATTGTTTTCCTATTCGCAATTTTAATCTGTCTGAGACCATTTTTAATACTGTTTGCAGGCATTGTCAATGAAAGGATTCGAGAAGCTCATCAAAACAAGTTTGCTCCGAGGATAATGCTTTTCCCAGGTTGTGTTTGTGATACCGTTACTAGCTCTAATTCTTTTCCAGAATGTAATGAACTGTTCTCAAACTAGTCTTCTGTCTGTTCACCTGTTATTTTGATCGAAAAAGATAACTACAAAGTCTATAGATGTCAAATCGATCCTTCTTTTGGTCTTGTAACAGAAGGCACAACCACTAATGGAGATTATCTCCTTCCTTTCAAGACTGGTGCATTTTTGGCAAAGGCTCCAGTTCGTCCCGTCATTTTAAGATATCCCTACCAGAGATTTAGTCCTGCATGGGACACTATTTCAGGGGTGAGCCATTTTTCTTTTGCAACTTTAGCTCTCATTGGCCTGTTCTTTTGTGTTTCGTGATTGTATTTACTTTGGAAGAAAAGTGATTGCATTACATTTTCACTATTTAGGAATTTCACGATTCTTTTGAATTTTATGGTTTGTCAATTTGTTTTTATTTTTGTTCCAATATTTTTTTTCTCTTCATTGTACTTCTATATGAGCTCGTGATGGTATACTTCCCTGGCGCTTTAGCCCATTTATCAGGGGATCGTACATTGGGGGTCCTATTTTTCCTTTTTATTATTTGTGGGTGACCCTCAAGGAAAAATATTTATGATTAAAAGTTTGTTACGCTCGATTCTTTTTCAGCTCTTGTCATAGCTGTTGCTTAGACTCGAACAACGCCTCAGATTTATATGCAGTCAAACTTGACTGAGGCTTGTAACTGTGTTTATTTTCATATATTTTGTGCAGGTGCGGCATGCGATTCTTCTTCTCTGTCAGTTTGTGAATTACATTGAAGTGACGCGATTACCGGTGTATCACCCCTCAGAACAAGAAAAGGAAGATCCAAAGCTTTATGCAGAAAATGTCAGACAGCTTATGGCTCATGAGGTATTTATTTTTTGGAGCTTCTTTAGCTATAATTATTTCTGTCAAAACATAGTATATATTGCTACAAAATCTTACAAAGTTGATCTCGTATGAGTACAATCATCTGTGCATTTTTAGCTGTCAAACGTCAATATTGCAATGACAATGTGGCCTTCTAAACATCTGATAAGGTATTCTTCCTATTGTGATGCAGGGTAATTTGATTATGTCGGATATTGGATTGGCAGAGAAAAGAGTTTATCATGCTGCTCTCAATGGTAATATTAGAATGCCTCCTACTGTTTTGCATCAGAAAGACGATTGATAATCCCTCTCAAGTGTCTTGGATGTTGTTAATCCTTTAAAACTTAGGAACCAATTTTGGGTGGTTAAACTTTTACACCCCATATATTACTGTGTGATGTTAACTAACTTCTTGTGTAACTATATTATACATGTGGGTGGCCATTCAATAAACTTTTTGATATTCCTGTGGAAATTTGGTGAAAAAAAATGGTCGTGTAATCTGAATGATCTCTTTGGTATTCCTGCAGGTTTGTTTTCTCAAAGATAGTCTGAGTCTCCCGGATGTGTATATAAATCTATATTTTGAACCTTAAAAAAGTGGAAACTAAATGCAGATAAGTTATGCTGGGATGGGAGTAATAATTGTTGTTGTCTATACTCGACATATTAGGCCGTATAGCTTTACAGATCCTGGAAGCCAGTTATGGTGGATATACAAACTCTGACTTGTTCAAATTCTGATGTAACACCTTAGACAGGTAAAGTAATTTAGGCTGTCTCTACAATAGCTTGTAGGATATCCATTATTTGATTCTTGCAATTAGAAGTCGAGAAGTTCAGTTTTCAAATAGCTTTATAGTATGCGTTTTTGGGTTTTTTAGCGCGCGGTTTTTACGTACATTGTTTGAGGATCTGAGGTTGTCGAGTACTATAATTTCACTTGTGTTTTAGTGCTTGCCTTTACGACATGTCCATGCTATATGAGCGAATATAAGGTCCTATGAAAATGTATTAGTGCCAATGGTTATTAGTATGTAGTTCTGTTCCATTCTATTCTGTTATGCTTTGTCTTTGTGCTTGAAATTTGCTAATAATCAATCAATCCAATTATGGTTAAAAGTTGGAAATGAGGTTCAGTATATGAGTTTTAAATCGTGCTTCCTCTGGGCAAATTCGTGTTACAGGCCGAGTGATATGCTAGTTAGGCCGATTTTCATTATCCGACACTAACAATAATAATAATAATAATACAAAGATTGGAAAGAATTGCCAAGAAAGAGATCACCACAATTATACACATTACCCTTCCTTGACTGAATTATTACCAGACATTTTCAATGGTAACTGCTTTTGGCTCGACGAGATTGATGACATACAACTGAAACTACTTCTTAGCCTTTTCTTCTCACTCTCATCGTACGGATGGCATTTTGGGTCCTGTCTAATTTTAAGCGCTTCGGGCAGGACACAGTTGAAAACCGAACCTACAAAAAGCACATTACAACTTGAGTTGGCCTTGATAATAGACACATGTTAGAATTAAGGAGCAATAAATTGGACCCTTTATTCAATCAATGATTGTAACTGAAAACTTACTTGAAGTGATATATGAGAAAAAAAAACATACCTAAATTGGCGAGTCGATTTACCCATTTTGGAATTCTTTTTCCCGTCAACTTGTGACATATATCCTTGCAAAAATGATTACAGTTCTTCGCGACCAAGTGATAAGTATCGCCATTGTAATTTGCAGCTTCACTTTCCACAAACTCCCTAACCTGAGTACTATCCAATGTTGTAGTGCCAATGAATATGGATTTTCTGAACTTAAAACCAGGACATTGTCGAGGCTCAACTTCAAATATGCCACTAGATGGATAATCATGAGCCCCAAATGCATACTCTACGCCATGAACTATAAACCACAATTAAGTTACGTAAATTGTACAATTAATTGGTTATTATTCGTGATTTGACATTCTGATATAAACACAAAGGTTGACTAGTCAGATATATATATATATATATATACCTTCTACACCGGAATGAAATATACCGAGACCGGCCCAATAGACATAACCATTGATGGGTGTTAAATCATATACATTGAGATATACTGGGGCAGTTTCGACATCATTATCATCTGATTTCACTTTTGAAAATAAACAGAAACGTTGAGCTGATTTTCTCGTCACTATAGATTTCCACCTTTTCTTTGATCCTAATGCCATGCTGCTTTTGTAACACAACTGAACTTCAATCAACAACCAATAAAATCTTGTGAATCTGGAAGGAGCAATGGTAAGAAGCAATAATGAATCAAAAAGTAGAAGATATAAATAATTAACCAGTGAATTTTTTGTTTCAAGTTTCAGGGTTTTGGTCAGAATTAGCTGATAAACAACATAAGAAACTTACCGAAAAATTCAAACATACAGATAATACACCGCGAAAAAAAATTCGAAAAAAAAAGAAGGTGAAAGAGAAGGGAAATAGAATTAATGTTAGAATCTCAACAGAGTTGCAGCATATATATGCTAGATTTTTCTCATGATATAAAGATGAACTATTCGAAAAATGTGATGATGAAAGATAAAACGTCAACATATCTCTTGTATTCAGCTCAAAATAAAATGGTGTATCTTTTATTAGTGTATTACAACTAGAAATTGTTCTAAAATATTACAATACAATTAACTGAAATACCTTCGACCAGGAAAAAGAGGGGTTGTTTCTTTTGAATTTCGATACGAAGAGAATCTTGGGAAATATTAGCATAGAACCATTAAACATGAACGAAATTAAGAACCGAAAATTTAGGAAAATAAATAATTTTTCATATATTTTTCAACTTCTTAAAGTCAAACAATGATAGGAGTGGAAGGCCACTAATCATTTGGTTGTTGAGTTTAAGAAGTTTTCCATCTACTACTTAGGCTTCTTGACCTGTCTTTTCTCATTACAATAATCCTTAAGTCAAGTTTAGATACTTGTCCGAAAAGTAAATTCATACTTGAACTCTTATACTAGTACAAAATAAAGAGCATATATACATACTATATTCTTAGATTCTTCGGATCCACATTTGTGAAATACGTACAGAAATGCCATCCAAAGGCTAGTTGTACACACAAAAAACTTAGTAACTTCTCCAATGTGATCGAGAAATAAGTACAAACGAATAAAGAAATTTAAACTAAAATATCGACCAAAACAAAATTAGAATTTCACTTCCATGTTGTAGAATAATAATGCTGGAAATAAGTTGGTAAACGAAATATTTTCCAGTTATTAATCGTTATCATGCCAATCGAGGAATTATTTATTATCAAGTTATTCATCAGAAAGCCAAACAGTTGAGCAACAAAACGAACTACAAATGGCAACCATGTTGAAGATGTGCAAAGCAGAAAAAGAGTATGACTTGTTAAGTTAATTTTCAACTTAGAACTGAAAAACTAGCTAAATATCGAAGTTGGTTAACAAATCGCAAAATAATGTCCAATATTATTCTAAACAGCAAAAGATGCAACTCAAAATATGAATAATTCTTAGCATTTTACCACAAACAATATACCACAATTTAAACCAACATTAAAAAGCTTTAAACTTAAAATACTTCACTGAGCTTAATAGTAAAAAAAAGCAGCATTTTCATAAGAGAAGTAGCAGAATTCAACAAAATTATGACAGAAAATCTGATAATTCTGCAACAATAAGTGAATAAAATCAAATAAAGAAAGAAAAAGAGCTTCAGATTTTGGAATGAGAGCATACTTATGCCAGATCTTGTTCCCAATTTGGAACAATTTTTGCAAAATATTACAGAATTAAGTAAGAAACAGAAGATTCAAGAAGTTACTTGAAGAACAGGAAAAAGCAGATTAGGGCTTAACCAAATAAAGTTCTAGCTACTCATACAAATAAGTAATTACGTGGGAAAATTTTCAAAAAAATAAATTGGCAATCAAAACAAAGTGCCCATATTATACCCAGAAAACAGAATTTCAAGAACAAGCAAAAACCATAAGTTGAGGAAGAGATAGATGAAGACTCACAGAATGGGAATTGCATTGGTGGGATAAGCTAATTCAAGATTCCAGCTTTCAGCTTTTTCAACAAAATTTGCTTAAAATCACTTACTGTGAAGCAATGTATATATATATATATATATGTGTGTGTATATATGTGTGCAGAGAGATGGAGGAGAGAGAGATTAACACACACTCACAGGCATTCATCAGTCTTCTGACAAAATCCCAGGTAAGTAAAAATTATCAACACTGAAGAAATGCACAATTACCCCTTGATTTATTGTGTAATTGCCAAAGTCTACCCTTATTCAGTGAAAATTACCAATGTAACCCCTCAGATGGATTTAAAAAGTTTGTAGGGATAAAACTACAAGAATATCTATCTATAAAGTTTAAAAATATAAAAGAGTGTGATTGGAATAAATGTCTAAATATAACGCATGTGTTTGTAATTTTCAGTAAATAAAGGATGTTTTGGTAGTTATACAATAACTGAAGGAGTCTATATGTAATTTTCATTTTATTTAAATTTAACCAAAAATAGGAGGCAGAATAGTTTTTGGCCTTTATCTATTTCATTCTTTGTGTTATTTGTTTTTAGTGGTCGTATTGGGAATAATGTTACACTGACAATAGAGTAAATGACTCAGCCTGATCAAACACAGTGAATTAAAATACACTGAGGAACAACAAAGATGCAGTTTCAGGTGTTTTTTTTTTTCTCTTTTTGGGATCTATTTTTTAAATTTAATATTTTGGTCTAAAACATTGAAAAATTGTCATTAATAAGAAATAGGAATTTTTTTGTTAACCTCTTCATTGATAGAATTTGGAAAGTATCATGATTATTAAATGTTGAATGATACATTAATACTCATGATATAATGATATTTGTAACCGTTTTAAAATATAATTACTATGATAATTTAACATCGTTTTTTTATTTACCAAAAGAAAATAAATAAGATTACTTTCGAGCAGATCAATTACTTTAAGTCATTTAAGCAAATAATTGATAAGAACAATTCAAGGGTGAGTTGATTTTAATAAAATATATTTTAAAACCTATCTATCTATCTATCTATCTATCTATCTATCTATCTATCTATCTATCTATCTATCTATCTATCTATCTATCTATCTATCTATAACTATTATAAAAGTGTGAGTCCATATAGATGATTTACATTTCTTAACATTTTTGTAAAGACCAAAATAACCTTGTATTTTTAGTTTAACATTTTTGTAAATACCAAAATAACCTTATATTTTTAGTTTTAAATAAGTTAGTGTGCATGAATTTTAACTTATAATTAATATGACATATTAATATTACATGTTGTTCAATGTTTTAGTTTTAAATTAGTGTGCATGAACTTTAGCCTATAATTAATATTACATATTGTTCATTGTATGTATACTTTTTATATTTTTAGATCTTGTATTTTTAGTTTTAAATAAATTAGTGTGCAAATTTATATTATTATCCTCTAATAAAAAGAAAATAATTGTTATTATTTTGAAATGTATATGCATGAACTTCAAATTAATATTTGACATGTATTGTTCAATGCATATATTAAGTGGAGTTTAATATTAAAACAAAATGTATTTGGTGAATATGAATGGTTTAATGAGTCACATACAATTCACCCACACTACTCTAATAAAAAGAAAATAATTGTTATTATTGTGAAATGTATATGCATGAACTTCAAATTAATATTTGACAAGTATTGTTCAATGCATATATTAAGTGGAGTTTAATATTTAAAAAAATGTATTTGGTGAATATGAATGGTTTAGTGAGTCACATACAATTCACTCACACTACTCTTCTCTCCATATATATGGTATATCCATTGGCCATCATGTTGCCCACACCTTTTTCACCAAATGATTTGTTATATGCTTTGCCAATCCACCTCTACTGCTGTTGATCGTCTAGAAGTAACTCATTCATCATTAGTTATATTTTATGCAAGAAAGTTAGAGATTGAAGGTTGTCAAAGTGCCAATACATTATTTAAAATGCATAGTTTCTGATTATCCAACTTTACAATACCAAGCTATGTGCATACTGACTAAGCCACCAATCTCATTAACTAAACTAAGAAGACGCAACCAGGAAACCAAAGGCGGGCTTTGCCGACACACTTCCTACTATGAAATCATACTGCACTAACACTTTTCGGGTTGCTGTTTCCAACCTATTCATGACAGTTTCAGCATGAACATCATCGTTGGCAGAGAAGAAATAAGTGTTGGCACGTCAAAGTTGAAATTTTGGTGTAATTCAGAAAGAAATTATCATTTTCTTTTAGTTTTAAATTTGTAATTAGGAAGTATCTATTTTTATGGCAAGTTTATTTACAATAAACCAAACAAAAGAAAATAAAACTCAACAGACAAAAATCTGAAAAAATTAGATATAAAAAAACAGGAAATATAAAAATTAGGAAATTTATTCAACAATTTTTAAAAAATTTCTGAAATATAAAAAATAAAAAACTAATTCAAAAACATGACAAAAAATAAAAATAGAAAACAGAAATTAGTTCTTGAAGAATCGGGACAAGAATGGTTTAATTTCTTGAATTTGAATTAAAAGAAGATTAATTGTTTCTAAAAAACAATAAAAGATATTAAAAACTATAATATAATGGAAACAATAATATAGTTTGAAGTTTAAGAATAAAAGATTAATTTTTATCATAATAATATTATAAAAAATGTTTATCATAAATAACTAAATAATAAATTTAAACAAATAATATTTAGATTAATGTTTTTAAAATTTTAGGTAATCAAACAAAAAATTAGAATTACTTGAGTTAAATGCCCAACTTAAGAGTTAATTTTTCCCCTACATGCAAAAGTCATCAAAGTGATGGTCAGTTTCTTCTAAATCATATTTATCAGTCAATTTTGAATTTTTCAGCCTTGTAGTATACCCAAATTGCAAACGCTTCACTTTTAAAAACAATATTATATTTAATCATTAAATTCCATTTTGCGGTGAATTAAGAAAATTTAGCAAAGATTTAGGTCAACAATTGCATTCCTATTAAAATTAAGACACATATCTTCAAATTTATTCTATTTAGGATATGGTTATCAAATGATTATTTGAATTTGAATTAGTAGAAATATTAGCCTCTATAAATTATCGTAATCGGATTTACAAATCATAATTAAAACTCATCATTGGGTATCTGTTGGAAACTTTAGCAATCTCTCCCACCAAATATATCATACTATTATTGTAAGTATTTTTTATTCTAAATAATTTTGATTTAATAATAAACATACTTTTAACTATAACATTGTATTTTTAGTTTTAAATTAGTGTGCATGAACTTTAGCCTATAATTAATATTATATATTGTTCATTGTATGTATACTTTTTACAAAGACCAAAATAACCTTGTATTTTTAGTTTTAAATTAGTGTCCATGAACTTTAACTTATAATTAATATTACGTATTGTTCAACGCATGTATACTTTTAATATAACATTGTATTTTTAGTTTTAAATTAATGTGCATGAACTTTAACTTATAATTAATATTTCATATTGTTCATTGTATGTATACTTTTAACTTAGTATGTTCATGAATTAATAATTAACTCTGAAGCAAGTGACATTAAGGGAATACTTCCACCCCTTACAAGATTTTCGGCCTCGGGGACCAGTTTCATCCTTTCTAATTGCTTGAGCCAAAGCATCTAAGGTTGGTATATGTATGCCTTATGATTTCATTATGTCATTGTAATATGTTATATATATACCTTATGATTTCTTCGCCTCTATGATATATTGTAAATGCTGTCTAATCTTTATTTTCTTTTCTTCCTGAATTATTATTCATTGAACTGAATCATCTCTGTTACCATTTACTTTGCAATTGTAGTTAGAGCAAGAGGTCAAGTGATAATGACGATTAATTAAGGATGGTAAATTAAATAATTTCATTATGTCTAACAAGCTTTTGCCCATTTGTTAAGAAATATGCCAAATGTATTGGTAAATAAATCTACAGTCATTGAAGATTAGTAGTCAACGTCGGTTAGTTAGGTTGAATTGACTAAAAAAACTTTAATTATGTTTACACTCTGATATCTCTTGCTTGAATTACGAGAAGCAATTCTCCATTGGTCATTAATGATGTGGAGCTTAAGCGTTTATACTATTTAGCTTCTTATTGTGTTGTATATTATCTAATAATATAGTTAATTTGTATTTTACCATTATGATATTATACTTGTGATGCATTAACATAATTGATTTCCGTTGCTGTAGCTTTCATGTACAACAACCTCATCTACTAAAAGACATAATTCGAATACTTACACTTTGGTTAATTTACTTTAATATATTGTAATATTGTATAAATTAATGTGCCAGAAGAAGCGCTTGCCAGACCATGATTTCTTTATAATATTATTGTACTATTTTTAGGATAGTTGCATTAACTATTGAAATTATTTAGTATAATAATTAATTCTATTTTTTTGAACATATAATACACACTAATCCATCTCTTATAATAAATCTTATAATCCCCACTTTATTAGAAAATTAAAAGAATGTATTGACGTCGTCTAAAAACAAATCTTAAATTTCATATTTTTCCTTTCCACCAGTAGATTATTAGAGTGTGAATCCAATATTTTCAAATTACGAATTATGTACTTATAACTTATAATTTTGAAATACATGATCTGTAAAAAAAACTTATCAATCAACACAGGGACAGTGAAGTTCAATTTTGAATTTATTCGAACTGGAGATAGTTTAAGTGAATAAACTTATCAATTAGTGAATATATTTGTGTAGCTTTTCAGATATATTTTATTTGAATTTGAAAGATATTATAAATTTATTTAGTTTAATTATTATATTGCTTAACAAATTTTTATGACATTCTTTATGACACTAACAATTTGATCCTATTAATTTTTCAGGAGAGATTTCTTAAAAACATTATCATGCATAATCAATCTTCTTTATTGGATACCTCCTCAGGTATATATAAAAAATTATATTATTTAATCTTTCATAATATGATGCTACATGATTACAAAAACATTTGACATTATTTTGTATTGCAATAGATGTATCAAGACAAAGAAGATTGGATTCGATGAAAAGAAAATATGCCAACTTGAACAGTAGCCAACGACAAGAATACATTGATAAAGTTAAGGAACGCAAGAAAATTAAAAACACAAATATGCCAATAATGGCGGCAAAGAGAAGTCACTACCAAAACTTGAGTGAGGAGGATAAAAGAAAGTACAGCGCACATGTGAATCGGCTACGGAAAGAGCGAAGAATGCGTTCACACTCTTCAACTGGAAACGTAAATGAACAAAGTAGATGCACATCCTCCTCAAGTGGGTCCATGAAAATTCGAAATGACCAAAATTCAAAAATCCCTTGGCTTCTTAAAGCTAAAATGATTCCATTACAATCACCAGGTTACCTATCTAAAGTTTAATTTAAGCAACATGAAATACGCAACACTTAACTATATTTATTTGTACTTTTATTATAGGTTCACAAACCTATGATCCTGTGACATCGGAGTTACATGAATTAAAAATTGTTTCGAACTGCCAACATTGTTGTGCTATAAAATTTGAATATGAACCTCCGGGTTTTTGTTGCAGTAGTGGTACAATTAAGCTCGCTCCTATTCAAGTATCTGATGAATTGTATGAGCTATTTACATCGCAAGAGGAAGATGCTATCCAATTTCGAAATAATATACGTGCTTTCAATTCGATATTTTCGTTTACATCCTTTGGTGTGAAGTTAGATAAGGAACTTGCATCTGCAAGACGAGGAATTTACACTTTTCGTGCACAAGGAATGTGTTATCACGATCTACCAAGTTTACTACCAAGAGAAGAAGGCCCAGGGTTTTTCAAATTGTATTTCATTGATACTGACAACGAGGTTGAGAATAGGATGAAGATACTGCACAATGCAAATTTATGTGAATCTACTGTGAAAAAACTCATAGAGATTTTAGAAACAAATCCATATGCAAAAATATTTAGAAGATTAAAAGACTACCCTTCAATGAACGATGTGAAACTTCATATTTCAAAAGATGTACGATTAGATCAACGAGTCTATAATTCCCCATCAGCCGGTCAAGTTGCAGCTATATGTGTTGAAGGAAATAATGTGACTATACCATTTGAACGGGATATTGTAGTTCATGCTCACTCAGGTAATCGGCACAGAATAAAACACTATTATGGATGTTATGACCCCCTGCAATATCCAATTCTTTTCCCCAAAAGTGAAAATGGATGGCATCAAAATATTGAAAAGCTTGTTTCCCTTCGTTCAAGCAAAGATACTGGTCCAGCGCAATCAAGTAATCATGATCATGAACAAGGTACTTGCTAACTATTAATATTATGTTTTCATCAAATATAAAATTTATAAAATATAATATGTAATTTTATTTTAGAATAATACTTTTATACTATTAATATTATATTATGAATATAGGTTATTTTCATCTTAACAAAAAATTAAGAAAAATATGTTAACTTAAAACATTCACATTTATATAAAGGTTCAGTCTTTTTGTATGTCTTTTCATTCTATAATATTCATATCCATTAAATTTCATGTAGAAATTCATTCCAAGTGTCAATAATGATCAAGGTCCACCTGACTCGAATGATACAACTTCTAATATTTTGCAAGAAAAAGGTATGTTTTCAATAATCTTAATATCTGAAAATATGTTCAAATCACTAACCGCAATTCCTTAAGTATACGATTACGAGACCAATGTTTGTTCATTTAATCATGTTCCAATTTGGTCCAAACTTAATATTTATATTTTTCAACTAATTATTTTGAACTCTGATAATTTATAACGTAACAGTGAATTATGTAATTCCAAATGATACACCCACAATATCAAACCTAAGTTCTGCTGATGCAGTTATATGTACAAGAACAACAAGGTAAAAGATACATATTTTTATTTTACTTACATAAATAAAATATATATTCTTTGTACAAAAAATTTTGAATGTTTTCCTATATTTTAAAATATTTAAACATTCTCAATATTTTTTTTATTTCATAATTTGTTTATATTTATTTTTTCAGTCGTCGTCAAACCAAATATTAAAAAATTGTCATGTAGAGAATACAGTTGTTATAGAATGCAAATTAGAAATCCATGGCAATCTACACTACTATATGCTGGAAAATTATTGCAACAATATGCAACAGATATGTACATTAAATTGGAAACGACACGGTTGGATTACTACCGTAATAACCAATCAACATTGAGATCTGAACTATACCAAGGGATAATGGATAGTGTTTTTAAAGGAGAGTCAAGAGGAGATGAAGTAGGTAAAAGATTAGTACTCCCGGCTTCATTTATTGGTGGACCAAGAGATATAAGGCGTCGATATCTAGATGCACTGGCATTAGTGCAAAGATTTGGAAAACTGGATCTTTTCATTACAATGACTTGTAATCCTGAGTAGAAAGAAATACAAGAGAAGTTGTATAATGGTCAATGACCTCAAGATCGACCAGATCTAACTGCTAGAGTTTTCAGAGCGAATCTTCAAGATCTAAAAGATCAATTATTTAAGAAGGAAATTTTCGGGAAAGTTGCAGCACATGTACATGTTGTTGAATTTCAAAAAAGAGGGTTGCTTCATGCTCACATTCTGATAATTTTAAAATCCGATTATAAAATTACAACTCCATATCATTTTGATCAATTTGTCAGTGCGGAACTTCCAGATAAAGATTTACATCCGATACTTCATGATTTGGTAATAAAGCACATGATACATGGACCATGTGGGGAGAAAAATTTAAAGAATTCTTGTATGGTTGATGGAAAATGCAAATTTCACTATCCGAGACAATTTTCTGAAAGCACTTTACAGGGAAAAGATGGATATCCAATATACAAAAGAAGAAACAATGGAATAACTGTTAACGTTCGTAAGACTAATCTCAATAATCAGTGGGTTGTACCTTACAGTCCTTACCTTTTATCAGGGTACAATTGTCATATAAATGTTGAGATTTGTTCAGGGGTGCAAGCTGTGAAATACTTGTACAAATATATATATAAAGGTCATGATAAAGTAGCTTTCCAGATCACCGACAATGGAGATGAAAATATCGTAGATGAAGTTAAACAGTTTCAAGATGCTCGCTGGATCTCGGCTCAAGAAGCAATGTGGAGAATCTTTGAATTTAACTTGAATAAAATATACCCATCAGTTTTTAATTTACAGCTTCATCTCCCAAATCAACAATATGTTACTTATTGGGCAAATCAAAATTTAGAAAATATTTTGAGATGGGATCATGTTTCTATTACAATGCTCACAGAGTACTTTTCCTTGTGCTCTAAAAGTGAAAAGGCCCAAAACTATCTTTATAAAGAATTTCCTGAGCATTACGTGTGGGATAAACAAGCTAAAATTTGGAAAGAGCGAAAGCAGGGAGATGTAATTGGATGAATTAACGGTGCAAATCCAATTGAAGGAGAAAGATACTATCTTCGAATGTTATTGAACCATGTTAGAGGACCAAAATCTTTCCAAGATTTGCTAACAGTAAATGAAATCCGATGTTCCAATTTCAAAGAAGTAGCCAAAAGAAAAGGTCTCCTAGAGTCTGATGAAAGTATTGTTGAATGTTTAAAAGAAGCTGTGACTTTTCAAATGCCAAATGAACTACGAAGATTATTTGCAATTATTTTAGTTTATTGTGCCCCTACTGATGTGAGAATACTATGGGATACATTTTTTGAGGCATTTTCTGAAGATTTTAGAAGAGTACATGGAACAGCAGAAGAAGTACAAATTGCAAAAACTTTGAATTCTTTGAAAGTTTCTTGGACAGTATGGGAAAATGCATAAATTCGTATGATCTTCCAAAAATTGATAATCAAACAGATAACATGCATCAAGATATTCCGAGAGAAATTGAAGATGAGTTGAAAATAGAAATCCCGCCAGAAGATTATGAAGCAGAACGCTATTTGAATGTAGAACAACGGGATGCTTTCTCCAAAATTATAAATTGTGTACAAAAAGGAAAGGGTGGAATTTTCTTCGTTGATGGCCCAGGAGGAACAGGCAAAACATTTTTATATTGTGCATTGTTAGCCCATCTAAGGTTTAAAAAAATGATTGCACTTGCAACTGCATCATCAGGAGTTGTTGCAACGATAATGCCAGGTGGAAGAACAGCACATTCACTATTCAAAATACCAATAGATGTTAATGAATCGAGTGAATGTACTATGACGAAACAAAGTGGGGCTGCACAATTGTTGCGTAAAGCAAAATTGTTGATATGGGATGAAGCACCAATGGGAAAAAGATGGGCTATTGAGAATGTTAATGAGTTACTTAAGGATATTACTGGGAATAATAATGATTTCGGCGGAAAAGTAATTATTTTCGGGGGAGATTTTCGACAGGTATTACCAGTTGTACTTAAAGCAACAATTTATCAAACTATTGCTGCAAGTTTAGTGAAATCTTATTTGTGGCCCAAAATAAAAATAATTACTTTATCAAGGAATATGGGGGCTAGAAGTGATCCAAAATTCAGTGAGTTCTTACTTAGAGTTTGGAACGGTGAGGAGGAAACTGATGCTGAAGGCAATATTAAAATCTCGGATGAGATGCTTATTAAGTATGAAAATGAAGAATCAATAAATAGTCTTATAATGGCTATCTTCCCAAATTTGCAGCAAAATGCCCATTTATCTGAATACTTGAAAAATAGAGCAATATTAGCAGCAAGGAATGAGCATGTTGATAATCTCAGAGGCAGAGTACCACGAGTACCATCTTCCATTCTCCCACTCGTGATGAACTCTGACCTTAATTGTGTCATACCTAACCCAAGCCCTATACAAAGGGAAGTAAACATAATACTTATCTTCATCAAAGTTAATCCCACCAATTTTCCCAACCCACCAACCATCATTATCGAAAGCATCAACCACATCGCCATATGAAAATTTAACATTCGATTCTTCATGGGGTGGAGACCTCGGCCGAATCTCATCTGCACCAACAGCCTCGCGCAGAGGCCTAGATAAATCATCTTTAATTAGGGTTCTGTACTGAACAATGTATTGGTTACTTGTCGGAATTTTTCCCAACACAGTTGCTTCATAGTATGACCCAACAAAACCCTCTTCTTTGCTGCAGATTTCTACCAAGTCTCCTACTTGAAATGCCATTGATGATCTGTATACTAAAGTGAAAATCTCTAATACTTTTCTAAGTAGAATTTAATTTAAGTTTGAAAATTTATCAAAGCATGAGAGTTGTATTTATAGAAAACTTTAGAATGTACATACATTACAAAATTATTTACATAAATTCAAGTTTTAAATAAATGCATTCATCAAATGAAATAAAATGTTATTATGTTACAATCAAAAGAATGTTCATGAAATGAAATTATTAACAACATTGTTCAATGTATATTATTTTGAGGAACTTAAAAGCTGAAGTTAATAATTACCATGGTGCAATGTATACTTTGATTGAATCATACTCATATTTATAAGACCATAAGCACTTCTCTAATTTACAAAAATACTATTAATCTAATTCAACTGTTAAGTACTTGTACCTAAGAAAAATTAGTTTTAATTGAAATGTTAGTCAATCGTAAATTCCTATCATATTCTTGTCTAAATTATTAGTCGATTATCTATCCAATAATATATTATATAAATATTTTACTTTATTTAATAATAATTTATCAAATCATAGCCAATCGAAAATCCTAAATCTTCAAATTCAGATAATTTTTTCAATACACCTAATTCAGATATATAGGAACTAACATCTATCAACATTTGATAGCATATTAAACTTAATATAGAAATTATGGCCTATAAAAATAAAGAATATATATAACTATTAAACAATATATAATTATGGCTTGTCATAATCCTAATAATCATTTCAAATAAAATGTAGATTTTAGACTGAATGTAAACTTAAGTTAGTTATATTTTAAATCACAAATAAAAATTAATGTCACAAACGAATTGCAATTAGCTCCTGAAAATTTTGCCAAGTGTAGCATTTATCTGAGGTTTTTTTATTCATCATACTGCAATTACATCAATCTATTTATTTTGCGAATATTAAAGACTAATATATTGAATTAGTTTTGGACTCAAATACATTGAATTCAACATTGCAAAATTTTGCCCATAATTACAGGATAAAATTAAAATACAAATAATTAATGTCAAAATATTTCATTTTTCATACAAGTTCTATACAAAGAATTGCCAATACACTTATAGACAGCTAAATTCATTTTTCATACTTATATATAGAAAATAACCAACTGGTTTAAATACAAAAATATCTGCATATATAAATTTACACGCCTTTCAACTTCGGTAACTGAACATAAGCAAAAATCGAATCATATAATATATGAATTCTTTGAACAGATGTACTTTTAGTCACAATTATTATTGTGGGACTTAAATTTAGTATCTTACGATAAAATTCTTTGTACATATGTTAAAATTCATTGCACAACCTTTTAGAATTACAAATTCATAGAATATAAAATTTCAATTAATGTTAATAATTATAAATTCATATATTCTTTTAAATTTATAAATATGGTTCATGAACCATAATAAATTTTGTTGCCTATAAATAACTCTCATTCCAAAGTATGAATTCCACAAATCTTTTGCACCTAATCTTTGTAAGTTCTATTTTTTTCTATTTAAAAAAATTACACAATATTACTATATTCTAAAATATTGTTATCATCAAGAACTAATTAACTTTATCTTTATTCATACAGATTCATTGTACGCTACAAAAATTCATACAACGACCAAACTAAAAGTAAGTATTTATTTCTTCACGTTTTGTTTCACTTTTCACTATTGACTTGTATTTTTTTCTTTAAAATATTTAAATAATATTATCACATCTTATGCAGGATACTTTTTGTAATAGCGACTGAAACACCAACTTACATAAGCAATCTTAATAGAGATCAGACGAAATTCACATTACATTTAAGAGCTTTACGAATTGGAGTCGAAACAACTTGCGGCAAAAATTTTTCTTCAAGGATACAAAAACTTATCATGATGGATGATCAAGTAAGAAATTTTAAGCTACAAATTGTTTTATGTAAAACTAAACAAATTATCTTATATGCAGGGATCAAGAATTGGAGTTATTATGTTTAGGGACGTAATAGATCTTTTCGGTATAAAATTTAAGTTGAACAACACATATGCTATCTCCAATGGACAAATTAAAGATGTTGATTCAATCTATCATAATGCGCACCATGAAAAGGAGTTGGTTCTTCAAAAGTACACAGTAGTAAGTGACGTATGCGATCCTATTTGCCAAAACGTCCAATACAACTTTGTCAATTTCAAAGACATTGAACCAGTGACAAACAACAATAAAAGCATAGGTACAATATTATTTTCCTTTATTATTAAGTTATTATAATAACTATTTTTATAATATCCACATGTTATATCAATATTACAGATATTTACGGAATCGTTACAAAAGTCAGAGAAACAAGAATCATTACAACTTCAAGAGGACTACAAAAGCATGTCCGAGAAATTACAATTATCAACAAAAGGTATTTACAAGATGTAGACGGTAATATTATGGCAATTATTGTTATGGAATTCAATAGTTTCTACTTTCATTTTTACAGAGCTCGTATTGGTAGTATGCCTTTGGGAAGATTTGGCAACAAATGAAGGTGAACAACTATCTAAAATGAAAGATCAAATGCCAATTATAACAATATCAAACTTGACAACAAACATATATCTAGGTAATTCATATTTTTATTATTAATCTGATAACTAACTTAAGAAAACATATATTACAATATTAATTTGGTTTGCTCAAATGTTTATACATTGGATAACTTCATTCATTTACTTTTAATTTGTATCAAGGTCAAATTCAACTGCAAACAATATCAGCGTCAATAATACAAATTAATCCAGGTATTCAAGAGATTGATGCTTTGTCAAAATGGTAATGAATACATAACAAACTATTCAATAAATTATTTTACTTTTCATTAATACTTAGATTAAACATTCAAACTATTACAGGTTAATGAAAAATAGAGATCTGATCAAAATTCATGAACTGCAAATGAATCGAAGACTACAAAGCTCCAAGGAAGTAACCCTGAAGGAAATCATCCATAACAGAGATCAACTCTTTGATGTATATTAAAAATATAATATTTACTCAAATCAGTTTTCTAATAATAGTTAACAACTTAAACGATTTATTTCATAGGATACATATTACTATTTCAAGGGAAGAGTTACTAAAGTTGAAAACAAATCATCATTATGGTATGAAACATGCAAGAGATGTGGTACTGCAATTTCAAAGGAAACGGAATTTGCAAAATGTACAAAATGTAATGAAGAAAATATTCAAACCACACCAAGGTAATCATCTTATTACATAATTTTCAAATTATTGATTAGAAATAGAAAATAATAATATTTTTGCTAATTTCAAGGTATCGAATGCTTATAAATGTCGTACAAGACGATGATATTGCATTAATTACAATGTTTGAGGATGCAGCAACATTATATATTGGATGTTCGGTAAATGATTACATATCATCAATCTAAGAGGTAACTGTACAATATTAACGTTTCATCTATACAAATTTCATAAATAGTTACATTTTGATTATATAAATTTACTATATATACAATAATTAATTATGATATATTTATCTTTTTAGGGAGAAAATAGTTCAAAGTACTTTAGATCTCTTAGCCTACAAACAAGTGATGAATTCTACTTTCTAATTGCACTAAATAGAAAAGTCGAAATTAAAATGGGGAAATTATATGCTGTCGCGGAGGCAATTCAAAGAGTAATTCCAAAAAGCAAGAATGATAAAAAGAGAAAGAAAACAAAGAATGGACAAGAGAAAAATGCAAGTGTATTTGTTGAAAAAGTTGATAGATCAGAAGAAATTCAAAAGATAGCGAAATCAGAGTACATACAGATTGATGAAAACCACAACCAGAAGATCACAACAAGCGATATTGAAGATGAAGAAACGTTGAGCGCTTTCACTAAGCGATATAAAAAGAAAAATGTCATGCTAAATTCAAAATAGTTTGGAAGAACCATCAAGAGCAAACATTCAAATTATTAGTAAACCTTCTAATCGTATTTCATATTTTTTAATTTACGTTTCAAGTCATTAAAGACTTTTACTTTCGAATTTGTAGAATGCATTAATTTTTTAATATATATTTCAATGTTTTCCATTACTTCCTTCCAATATTCTACATGATAAAACATGAATACATAAAGAAAATGTCTTATCAAACTTTTAAGGGGAAATCATCAACAATGATATTACAGTGTCTATTACTATATTTAACAACTCGAATTTTGTAAATTATTTTAAATCAAATTAATATAAATAACAATCATATTAATAAACAAAAAACCAACTATAAATAATAGTTAGCATGGATAAATTCTTATAATATAAAATAATTAATCATAACATAATAGATAACATTAACATAAAAAAAATTCAAAATTACTTTTACTAAAAAAATTCTAATTCTCTAATATAAACCAAAATAAATCACGTGCAATGCACGTGTATTTTACTAGTTCTATTATAAAAGTATGGGTGTTTCTTTGAAATTTTGATATACCTAATATACCCTTATAAAAATCACAATTTAATGGCAAAATAGTCAAATAATAAATAATACAAATATGTTGTATATATCTATAATAAAAATATTATATGTATATAGGACTCTACAAGTGAGAACAACAAATCAAAATAACAAATTAATTAAGATGAGTTTTAGTCAAACACCAATACAATCATGATTGCCTTAGTAATTACGGCCTAACTCTAACAATTTACAATCATAATTTACTGCCTAACCCTCCTCCCTCCTAACTCTATTTGTATTATAATATAATATAAATTAAAAACCCACCAAAAAAATATCTTGTAGCTTATAATATTTTATATATATTTATATATAACCAAATCACCGTACGTGGAAATAATTTTGATTCTCAATTTAGCAGGCTAATTAAGGAGGGTTAAAAATTAAAATCACTAATTAACTTTATTATATAAGAATAGTGAACAAATTATAGTCTGATTAGATTTAGGAGAAATATACACCTCTATAAATATATGTGTTTACAAACAATTCTATAAATATAGGTGTTTATAAATAAATCACACCTAAGTATATACTATTTTGTGACTTTCACCGACTATTTCCAACAGAATTTGAATCATTATATTCTGTAAGTATTTAATATTATTCATTTAATCATTCTTTTACCTCACATTCACAATTTTGTAGTAGCAATCAATTACAAATATACCAAGAACTACAGAATATTATTACAACTAAAATAAATTTACTGATAGCAAATTCCATAAGAAACAAGCAATAAACAATAATTATTCTAGAGACTAAAAGAAAGTCGATTTATCCTACTAAACAAGTTGTAGTTGTCTCTTGGTGCCAGAAATAATCATTAGTGTTCCTGAATTAATACGGATAACCAATATGCCGGAAATTTTTGTAGCCATAGGATATTATAGTGTGTTGCAGAATATGTCTGTTCCTGAAAGTTTCCCGAGTAATTATGTACGAGGTTTGATAGATATTATAATCACACATTAATAAGAACATTGTAAAAATCTTCACCACTTGTAAATTAATGTAATTAGGCCTTCTTATAATAGATTTCACTATTTATTTATCTTATATATCAATGTGTATAAAATTTATGTCATAATTTTTGTTATATCATGTACTTTTATTTATTCTATATACTTTTTTCATTTCTAAATTAATGTAATTAGGCCTTCTTATAATAGATTTCACTATTTATTTATCTTATATATCAATGTGTATAAAATTTATGTCATAATTTTTGTTATATCAGGTACTTTTATTTATTCTATATACTTTTTTCACACAAGAAATGACAATTGTCTGGAAATAAAAGAAAAGGTATTTACAGTACGATTGAAGGCCTTACGAATTGGATTTGAAACAAGTTGTGGGAATAATCTTACTACACGACTTAAAAAGATGATAATGGTTGATGAAGAAGTAAGTAAAGTAGGGTAGGCTTAAAACTTTTATCCTTGATGCTATTAAGAAATTCTAACAGTATTAAATTAACATTACTTGCAGGGTACACAAATTCAAGTCACTATATTCAACAATAACATCCAACAATTCAATGGAGTATTTGAATTGCATAAAACTTATGTCATCTCTAATGGTGAAATTGTGAAGACTCATCCATTGTTCCCCAATGCACATCCACAAAAGGGGCTGGTGCTTCATTAGTGAAGAATGCTTTTGAACCAATTGAGGACGAAATAAATTATAAATTTATTGAGTTTAAAAATCTTGAACTTCATAATAATGGACCAATTGGTAAAAATTTCTTTTTCTTTGTCTTATTTATTTTATGATATATTAGTTTTATATAGAGTTCTTATTCTTGAATTACAATGATGTAGATATTTCCTGAGTTTTTATAAAAGCAAACGACTATCGAACAACAGTTGTTCCAAAGGGAGGTTTCAAATCAGTACAAGAAATAACAGTCATGAATAAAGAGTAAGTTTTGATCATGTTAAATACTTTTTTGATATATGAGTTCTTTATACATGAAAAATAGCAAATTTTATGTTTACAACAATGAGGTGAATAATCATATTAAGACTATAAATAAAATTATTTATTATATAGAAGTACTATTGCATAGTTAATATTCATTATAGATAATTGGATTTATTTCTTATTATGAATGTAGTAATTTAATTGATTTTTATTTGAGCAGATATCAACCAATAGTAGTGTGTCTATGGGAAGACATGGCAAAAAATGGACATATATTGCAAGAAGTTGTCAATCAAAATCCAATAGAAGTTATTTCAAAAGTTTGACGATGCCTTATATGGGTAAGATTCATATTACGATATAGTATATAATTAAAATTGTTTATCAAAATATTTAAATTTAAAATTAGATTTTTTTTTTTTCGGGTGAACTACAGTTACTAACTACATCAGCATCGGTTCTACAAATAAATCCGACTTCTAAAGAAGCAAATTATATGCAACAATGGTATACAACAAAATTAAAATATCACTAACTTTGTTAGGCAATTATGGTATCAATTTATTTATTTAAATCTTATGCAGTATAAATACAACTAATAATTCGCTCAAGATGTGTGAATTATCAATGAAGAAGAGGATGAAAGATGCAAAAGAAGTGACACTTCAAGAAATAATACATAATAGAGCGCCATTACTCGAGGTAATTCAAACAATTAAAATCTTATAATTAGGTAAACCTTACATAAAAAATTACCTAATCACATTTTATTCTGTAGAATACATACTATTGTTTCAAAGCTATTGTTGAAAAAGTTGAAAACAAATCATCCTTGTGGTATAATTTGTGTAAAAAATGCAAAGCATCGGTTTTCAAGGTTAATCATGATGTAACATGCAAGAAGTGTATTGATGAATAGATAGAAGCAACACCAAGGTAAAAATACAGAAGCTCCAAATTTTATGTATTGCAAATTTGACTTACTTTATTTGTACATATATATATTAACTTTTGTTAAATTAAATGCAGATATTGGTTGGTTTAAAATGTTAAACAAGGGGGTGACAATGCTTACATCACACTATTTGAAGATGTAGCAACAATATATGTTGGTTGCCCCCGTGAACGAATACCTCACTTCAATTGAAAAAGTAAGATAGTCATTTATTTTTAAGAATTGTTAATCTACTTTATAATTATAATGTTTGTATGGGTGAATTGTTTCAAACAACTTATAACTAATTGTTGTAAACATAATGGAAAATTGAATGCCGTAGCAGATGCAATCGATATGATAACTCCAATAGCATCCACAAACACAAAAAGCAAATCAATATCTCCACGAAACAAATGTGACCTCGTACATCAAACATCATCTCAAAATAAAGACAACTCAAAATACCAAGACATCGAACATGATGGATCTGATCTGGAATATGAAAAATTAAGGAACAAGGGGTTAAGGAAGGAAACGATAGAAAAAGACCAAAGTTCTAAAAGAAAAGTTGACAAGGAAGAGATACATGTAGAAAATGCTTTAGCGAATGGAGAAACAAAAAAAAGACGAATCATAAAGAAGAAACAAGAACGCTAGGAGAAAGTAAAAGACTGCAGGCAATAAAGAAGAAACAAGACGATGTCATATATGTTGACACTTTGAGTGATGATGATGCAACAATAGCAACACTAAAAAAGGTTGCACAAAGAACTCGAAGGGAAGGAAAAAAAAAATGAACATGCATGCAGTTAGAATCAAAGCAGATAAAAAATAGATTACTTATCAATTCAGATTAGAATTTTTTTAATTTTTTATTTGTCACTGATTTTTACAGTGATTTTAGTTTTCTTTAAATAGTTTTATGTCTTAAATAGCAATAAACATTCATTTTTACTTATCTTTACTGATAATATATTTGTTTTTTATGTAATCATTGTTGCATTAATTATAAATTCATAATAGTACTAAATACCACAAGGTGATATTACTTATTATTTGAAAACATAAAAAAAAAAGGTAAACTATGAACATATTCAATTATTCAAACATAATAAAACTTCACCTAATAACTTATACTATAAATCATAAATAATAAAAGAATAATTTAAAAATATTTGTATAGATAAATAAAATTAATGAGATTACATGATTCACGTGCAACGCACGTGTTTGTTTACTAGTTTACTGAAAAGGGCGAATATTCACTGCATAAAAAAAATAGTAGTGATAATGATAAAAATGTCAATAAGTAAATATATTGAATGATAATATTTTTGGTTTCGTCGCAGCAAATATTTAAAAAAAATAAAAATATAGTTAGTTATTCAGTGATTTTGTTTGAAAATATCACTGGATATTATATATATTCAGTGATAATAAATATAGTTATCACTAATATATTGTCATGAATTACCATCAATAACAATTTAAAATTATTTTTATAACTAAAAATCATTGTTCTAGTAATATTTTTGACATTATTAATTATCACTTCATATTTTGTTAATAATATTATTTTTAACCTCTGCTACAAACCATTAAATTGTTGACTTTGGGGTGAAATTTCACAATTTAAATCCCATGAGCTATTGCTTTTGGCCAATTGCACCCTAAATGAAGGAAAACTGTACCAAAAATTTGGAAAAACTTCTTTCAGAAAAGATCAAGAAAAATTTTAAATTCATTAATTAAATATTTTAAAAATTCTAAAGACACTGAAAAATCAGCCAAAAGATGTTATGTTTGGTAGGGTTAAATGTTCAATATATCCATCACGAATTCAAAAAAAAAAGCAACATACCTGGTAATTCTTTTAGTTTTAGGCCTGAATTGGAATTTTGATAAGAAAAACACTAAGAAAAGGAAAAGGAAAATGAAACATAACAAAACATGATATGTATATATATCCCAAATTAATAAATATGGGCATGGCATATGTATTCCAGACAAATACTCGAATGCAAGAAAATAAATTGACCCATGCATGCATGAAACTGCAAATTCGAACAAGTAATCAAGATAATTCATAGTTATATATATAATTAAATAAAACACATCATCACAATCATATATATAATATATATATGACCCTCAAGTCAAGAACAAATCATACAACAATTCTCCACATGCGTCAATAGATTTTCTCCATTAATCCCTAGAAAACACTTGACATGATCAAACGATCAATATATATATATATTCATGACCATTTAATTCCTAAAAATAAAATCATGAATTAATAGGGATTAGGTTTTGTAAGCTTAGGCTCTGGAGGCTTCTCAACCCGAAACTCCCCTATGTCGAAACCCGGCGGCATAAACATTTTCTGGCGTTCCCATCGGCCCTTATCGCCTCTATACAGCGCAGGGTATTTGTTGATGCTCCAAAAGCACTTGGTGCACCTGGATCTAACAGTATAAGCCCAGAAAAATCCATGGTTGTTAGGGTTTATGTACAGGTAGCACCACCGCATCGGAAAACCGACGTGCCGGAAAGTGAATCGGAAAGTGGTGTTGGGTTGAAGCTCGTAAAGGGAATCTCTTCTGTCCTTTGTCTGACACATGTACATTACGGGATACGAACCGTCGTTGGCTAGGGTTATTTCCACCTCGGGAAAGAGCTCCACCGCTTTCACGGCGGGGATGAGAACGGAGATTGCCACCGCCATGACGGCGATGGTTGTGAGATTTTCCATCTTGCCCCTGCGATGGTGGGGAATGAGGGGATTATATTATACTCCTATTATATATGGAGGAGAAAAACACTTGTTTTTTTTTTTTTTTTTTTTGTTTTGATTTCCTATTTTTGGCCTTTTTTAATGGAGGAAAAAAAACAATTTGTATTTTGTTTTCCTATTTTTTGGCCTTTATTAATGGTAAATTGGTAAAACGAGTTATTTATTGCATGGATAGAAATGAGGGGATTGTCGTGGTTTTTGTGTTTGTGGTTTAAGGAGGCTATTTATAGACTTCTCAATTGGTTAGTTACAAAATATTACTACTTTTGTTTTTTTGAATTAGTTAATCATTTATGATTCAATATATAACAAATAAATAAACAGTTCTAGGAAAAATAATCTTTTAATTTGAACCATAATTAACATCATTTTTTCAACAATTTTCCATCCTTCCCCTGATCTGAGGATCAGAAAAGCAACTCAAATGGTGAACTACAGATAAATTGACTTTATGTTGATCTATTTAAGATCAAATTCCTAACCATAAAACTGATTGTTTTCTAAACCAAAAAAGAAAAAAAGCATTATCCCAGCTTCACAATTACTACTACAAATTCAAATAGCCAACCAGAAGCCTGTGAGCTCAATCTTTTACAAACTAGATTTGTGAAAACACGATTTTGTTTGATATAAACGAAGCATGTTTGAACAGTTTGTAATTCTCTCTCACAATCGGTGAACGATTATAACCAAATATAAATTTCTAACACGGGTCATAACTATAGAATTTGATGGATACCTTTCCTTTTCCTTTCAAACGATATTTACATCTTCACTTTTTGTTCAAATGCTCACTCAGAAATTGCGGTTTTGTTGATGCCATATATCTTTTATAGAGGAGCAAGATTATTGAAACCGTCCCATGCTTCCTGCAAATGAATAAGAAATTCTTTATGTGTATTATTTGAAAAATAAGAATGCCTTCTAATGAACTAACGATATAACAAATAAAATATCGAAACAAATTGAAATAACTATATCATTGAATATACCTGGAGAATGTCGAAAACCTTTTGTGCAATATACTTGTGATGAACAGAAGCATCTTTCTGCTGCAGCTTATCTGGATGTAATCGAAGTAAAGCCTTTTGATATGCTCTCTTTACTGAATTTTCTTCTATTAAATCAACTAGCGCTACCGGTTTCCATCCACTTCCATCCCAAAGAACCTGTACATGTAGGATCTTTCGTTTATATGTGTAATTAGTTTACATTCGATATTCTAATCTTGATTGGATCGTTACTAATACGTTATAGATAAATTGGTAAGTGGAAATTGGATTACGAAAGGTGGGGCTTACATATTGCAAAGTCGAGAGCAGCGAACGGATGTTTCCTTTCTTCCCAACTGACCATTGTTGAATTTTAGTATCTAAAGCCTGCATTATATTGTAAACATTAATATTGATTTTAAGTTACACTAATGTTGCCAAAATAGGAAAATGAAAAATATGGTCTTTTTCAACGTATAAAATGCCCAAAAGGGCTATAACAAATTATGAACCGTGAGAACTCACTTTAATGACCTCAGAGGCTTCACCCTGTTTAACTTCTTCCTGATCGTCGAATATTTCCTGCACCTGTTAAACACATCTAAGGTTTAAAACTCAACTTCTGACGAATTTAAGACGACATTAAAGAAAATGTGTGTAACTAAACAGTTATTAAAGTACACCAAACATAGATCATATTTACCAGAAAATTGTCTTCCAGAGGATCATCCGAGTTTTCCACTGAAATCTTTGAATCCTTGTAAGTCGACTCTGGAAAAACACTAAATTATCTTTAAGAATACAAATAAAATTTAAATTTTCGGAGTAATAGTTTATGTGAAATCCCATATTCTTCGAAGATAGATTGTTACGGGCATATTTCTTGTCATGCATTAAATCGTTTACATACAAAGCACTTTTGAATTTTGATTTATAATTCTACAAAAAATTCAAGATAAACAACTACATATAATCTTTTATATTTATGAAAATAGCAAACAATAACTAACCCGAGGAAAACGCATCCTGCTGATTAGCAGAAAAATGGAAACTTCTGCTGCTTAGATCCTTTTTTAAGTTCACTTTAGCTGCATTCAAACTCGCTTCATTCTTTTCTTGGTTAACGCATATATCTTTCCATCGAAAACTTTGACTCCTCGTCTTAATATCAGCTTTAGTTCTCGAATCATATTCTTGGTTGAAAATGTGAACAAAATCGCTAACCTTTCTTGTGACTCTATTTTTACCAGAACCTGTTCCTGAATTTATAGCTTCACCAGGCAAGCTAGATTTATCAACAGTGTCATTGTTCAAATTAACTGCAGTTCCTCCATTTCTCTTCGTGTTTGCTTTTTTCGAACTTCTAGTCTTGTTTTCATTCATTTCTTTAACATTTTCTGGAACTTAGCAAAATAAAATCATGTTAGAAGGAAAAAAAAAAACAATCATATTCATCTTAATGAACCATTCAAATACAAATCACCTGGTTGCTCCTCCTCGTCCTCATCACTAAGAAACGCATGAAAAGGCTTCATTTCAGAATCCCGGGATTCTTCTACCTTCAGAGGGGCTTTTTCGGGTTTCTTGTTATTATCAATTTTATCAACTGATTTTACTTGTTCGTCTTTTATATTTTGTCTAGTCCTACCAAAACCAACACTTTCTTTTGATCCGCTTCTCGATTTTGACTCTGGAGTGTCATAAAGTGCTTCTTCAAATGAATTTTCTAGCTTCTTAGGCTCTTCTTTTTTCCATAAATCTCTCTTCTCAGTCTCTATATGATCACTCTTCTCATTTACACTGATATCTTTGGATTTCAAGTTATTACCAACACCAAGGGGCATTAGCATGGGACCTCCATCCCCCGCCCAAGAGTAAATAGAGAAATGAAACTGATTGCCAAAGCCATCTAAATTCCTCGTGTCGTTTTTCAAGTTCTTAATGTTTTCGTCACTTGTAAAAGAAGCTTCGGGAGGCAACGGGCTTTGATGGTGTACAGAGTAAACTTCGTTTCCTATTACATCATGGCCCTGAATGCCGAGATTTGAAAATCTAGATAGAGAACTTGAAGAACCTGGACTATTCAATCCACTTGTACTTTCATCCATCTTGTTTCTGCTTTGATTGCGGGGAAACTCCATTGCGTTGGTCAATTTGGCAGGAAGACTAAGAATATAGAAAAGATATTTAAGATTTGTTGCAATAAGAGATAAAGAATATTGGCTGGAATATGGATATCATTAGTATTCAAATACAGCAGAAAAGGAAATATTTTACTACCGATATTCATGAACCATTCAACTATTTAAACCAACGGCTAACCTTATAGGATCGACTGACCATATGTTTTCGAAAGATGCAAATCAAATATTGCAAGAAGAGATTGTGTCCTAAAGCACAATACACATGGGGGGTTGTAATGATAATCGATATAAGTCTTTATGTATGAAAAACAATTTCGATTAAATCATCAAAGATGTGAATTAATCTTAGATGTTATATGTAAAGAGTAATCAACTACCAAGCAGAAATGTGAACAAATATATCATATAGATTACAGAACTGAAGCATTGTGTGATATTTTTTCAACAACAACAAAGAATATATCATAAAATAAGGGAAAAAAAAAACTGTTCCCTATATCATAATATTATCTTTTGTTGTACATTTGTTCTTGGATAAAATATAAGGGTGAAAAACATATCAAGTTATTCAGTATTCTGATCGAAATCTAACATTAAAAGTTTGTTTAAACTCAATTCTTTAACATAAAGAACAAACTTGAATTACTTTGAAAGATGATAGTTACCTGAAGTGAGAGGGAAGTGAAGTGCCAAAAGGGTCAGCTTTAGGCCTAAAAGAAACAGGGCTCATAATCCTGGAACCTGGAGAGTTCGACCCAATTAAATTGCCACTTCTCCTAGGTGAACTATACTCATCACCTCTAAATATGTCGCCGTAGAAATCATCACCACCCTGCCGCCGCCGTCTGGCCGCCGCACTTTCTCCCCCAAACACCGGCTTCCCCGACGACGATTCTCCTTCCTCCTCGGACTGGTCATAACCGAAACTGTATCTCACTCTGATTTCAGGCATGGAAAATCGCCTCGGTGGGCCCCCGAATACGTCGTCAAAATCCATATCCTCTGAGCTTCTTCTGGTATTCAGAGGGGAGTCGTATTCCACTATATCTTTCTTTTTCTGCATGAATTTCTCCATATCGTGCAGGAAAAATAAAGAGGGGTATTCGAAAAATAACTTAGATTAATTTGTTGGCGGGTTTTAATTCGTGATCAAGCTTCAATTTGATTACGTGGGTAATACTCGAGACATGCAAAGCTTGCCCTGTGGAATTAATGTCAATTTTTGAGTTTTGGCATCAGCTAGATGATGAGTTTGCTTCATCGAGCTTTGATATTAGGTTTTAAACTCATACAACATGTATGATGGATTTAAATTCGTTCATTTTCTAGAATCGAGAGAGAAAATTTAGAGAAAAAAAAAGCTATGAACTTGGAGGAGGAGTTGATAGAAGAAGACAGAAAGAGTGGGGTTTTAATTATTAGTGAGAAAATTGAAGCCACAAAATGGCGGCTTTGATTGCATGGTTTGATTCAAATGCAGATAATAAGAAAGAAAGATGGGTAAAGGACAAATTCTTACAACTCGGATTTAGCCCAACAAAAAATGTTAAATAAGTGCCTTGAATCGACTATGGATTACTAATGGAATTCGGATTTGGGCCTGCAGATACGTGATGGGCTGAGCCCAAGTTAGATTAGTCTGTTAGTATTATAAATAGACCTATTCGCAGGTTATTCTGTATAAACTCTGTAATCTGAAAACCTAGCCTCTAATAAAATCGTTTTTCCTCTGCCCGTGGACGTAGCCAACACAACGTTGGTGAACCACGTAAATTCTGTGTCTCTTATTTACGTTTTTCAGTTCTTTCTTTGATTGCTCTGATTAATCCATCATAACAAACTGGTATCAAGAGCCAGATCAATCGATCAGGTTTTCCGCACTTGGATTTTTTCGGCAAGAATTGAAGATGTCTGCGTTTAACGTAAAGGTTGACAAATTCACCGGGAGAAACAGTTTTGGTTTGTGGCAGATCAAGATGCGATCTCTTCTGAAACAGCAGAGCTTATGGGCTCCGCTATCTGGAAAGACGAAGAAGGAAGATGTAGACGATGAAAAATGGAGTACTCTGGAGGAGAAGGCTCATTCTACGATCATGCTATGTTTGTCCGACGACGTGATCATTGAGGTCGCTGATGAAGATACTGCGGCAGGTCTCTGGTTGAAATTAGAGAGTCTCTACATGACGAAATCTCTAACCAACAAGTTGCTTTTGAAGCAACGCCTGTTCCGATTACGCATGCAGGAAGGTACGTCCCTTCGGGACCATCTAGATAAATTAAATAAAATTTTGCTAGATCTGCGTAATATTGATGTTAAAGTAGAAGATGAGGATGCTGCTTTAATTCTGTTGGTATCTTTGCCTGAATCATATGCGAATTTTGTGGATTCGTTTATTGTTGGGAAAGATAGTTTATCTCTGGAAGATGTGAGATCTGCTCTTCACACAAGAGAAGATCGTCAAAAGGCGTCTGGTTCCAATACAGAGAATCAGGCATCTGGTCTGGCTGCAACAATTAAGGGAAGTGAAAAATCGAAAAAGAAAAAGAATAAAAAGGGTCCAAAACCTGATGATATTTGCAACTATTGCAAAGAAACAGGGCATTGGAAATCTGATTGTCCTAAGAAGAAAAAGCAGTCGGACAGAAAAGAAGGTCCTAGTGGGTCTGCTGCTGTAGCAGAAACTGATACAAAGTCTGAAGAGGATTTGGCCTTAGTTGCAAATGAACAGTCACATCGCAGGGATGTGTGGGTTCTTGATTCTGGGGCATCATACCACATATGTCCGTACATGGAGTATTTCTCGACCTATGAAAAGACAGATGGAGGCAGCGTTAACATGGCCAACAGTGCTGTATGTAAAGTAATCGGAATTGGCTCAATAAAGATCAGGACACATGATGGTTCGTTCTGCACCTTGAATGACGTCAGGCATGTCCCACAGATGACTAAGAATCTGATTTCGTTGAGTTTACTCGACAGCAAAGGTTTCAGTTTCAAAGGTGAGGGTGGTGTTATGCATATCTGTCGAGATTCAAAGGTGGTTCTGACAGGCTTGAAGCGTGGTACCTTGTATTTTCTGCGAGGTTCTACGGTGACTGATTCCGCTGCGGTTGCATCGTCTGATGTTGGCCTCATTTATGGTGGAGATTCACAGTGTTCTGTGGCTGGCTATTCTGATTCTGATTATGCTGGAGATGTTGACAGCAGGAGGTCGATGACTGGTTATGTGTTCACTCTTGGTGGTTCTGTTGTTAGTTGGAAAGCAACATTACAAGCTGCAGTTACTTTGTCTACAACTGAGGGAGAGTATGTAGCGTTGACAGAAGCTGCAAAAGAAGGAATATGGCTGAAAGGGCTAGTTAGTGACCTTGGTCTACATCATGATCAAACTGTCGTTTATTGTGACAGTTTGAGTGCAATCTGTTTAGCCAAGGATCAAGTTCATCATGAGAGGACAAAGCATATTGATGTGAGGTATCATTTCCTGAGAAGTGAGAAGAGGATCAAGGTGGTGAAAGTTGGTACTGCTGATAATCCCGCTGATATGTTTACCAAGCCGGTTCCTCATAGCAAGTTTCAACATTGTTTGAACTTGCTAAATATCACAAGCTGTTAAGTTACCCTTTGGGGTAATTCTGAGGTGGAGGAAGAAGTCTGGCAATCGAAAGGATGCGTCTGTTTGGAGGATTCAAGTCAAGGTGGAGATTTGTTAAATAAGTGCCTTGAATCGACTATGGATTACTAATGGAACTCGGATTTGGGCCTGCAGATACGTGATGGGTTGAGCCCAAGTTAGATTAGTCTGTTAGTATTATAAATAGACATGTTCGCAGGTTATTCTGTATAAACTCTGTAATCTGAAAACCTAGCCTCTAATAAAATCGTTCTTCCTCTGCCCGTGGACGTAGCCAACACAACGTTGGTGAACCACGTAAATTCTGTGTCTCTTATTTACGTTTTTCAGTTCTTTCTTTGATTGCTCTGATTAATCCATCATAACAAAAAATTATTTCATGTATACGTATATTATAATAAGAGAAAAAAAAAATAGGATCATAAGGGTGTGTTTGGATTTGGATAGAGTGATTTTGAACTTGGGGAGGAGATTTGAAGGAATGATTTGAAATGACACCTAAAATGGAGTCATTTGAAATTTGTTGTAGTTATGGAGAAAATAGCTCAAAGTGAACGTCGAGTCATTTGAAATCCATTATAACTTGGATACGTCCATACGAACTTCATGGATTTGTTGACGAACTTCAATCCAAACACAGCCTAAAAGAATTCAATTTTCTATTTATTATTAAAGTCTCATGAATATATTTGTCAAATATATATGCGACACGTAATATAACAAAGGGATTTAGACTAACGTTGATTGGATTTCATCATAATTTCTATTGGCCAAAATATATGGATAAATAAATAAATGTAGGTGTTAAAATACAACACCCACCCCTACAAATGTGTGGTCCCCACACTAAATGTGTGGCTATCCCGGACCGGCTCCATTGGGCAGGATCCGGGATAGAATTTCCCTTGGATAAAGACCAGTTGTTGAGAATAGAGATATGTTAAGGGTGTTTAAGAATTTCTTATTTACAGCTCATATATTGAGTGTCATTGTAAACAGATGGTTACGTTACTTTTTTCCATTTTTGGCTGTCCTTATGAAGGAAAGTGATTGTTTGGCTTTCAATATGGCGCTTTGCTCTTCCCTCGCAAAAATAGACTTCATTTATATTAATCAAGTAAAAACTCTTATAAAGAGTACACTATGTAATGTACAATATTTAGGGTCGATTATATTTATATATTTTATAATAACGTATTTCGACATTCAGTTCCTTTCTCATAAGTTTGACTGTAAAAGTAAGCTCGACTTTGATACAACCCTAATTTAATAGCAAATATATGTTTGTCCTTCAGCTTTTTAAAAGGAAAAGAAAATCCTAATAAGCAAATTGTAGTATAACAATTTTATTCCAAGTTTGAAACATTATTTAAATATATGTAGATGATTAAAATGTTGAAGATATTACTGAAAGCAGTCGGTTCTAAATAAACTGCTGCAAATGGAAAGTGGAAAGGTGAATATAATCAAGAGAGATTTGGGAAATCAATCTCTTAAATACAAGCAATGATTACCGATTTATTTAGAGAAATTGAACGAAGAGGCTAAAAATAAGAAAACCGGGGGACAAAAGAAGAGACATGCCATGCCACACACTATTGAATGAATTCCAATGGATTTTTTGAGAGAATCCAACATACCTTGAAATTTTGACAAAATACGTGCAATTAGAGTCCCAAAATAACTGTAAAGATACTGGAATGTTGATATGAATCATAAGACATGTAGATTCTTGTCACATGTTAGAAAGACTATAAATATGGAATTAAGACATCACAATATTTGGAGCATAAAGCATCCAAATAAAGAAAGAAAACTACTAGACAAAATTCATATTTCATATGCTATATTCCAAAAAGATATTCTTCTACTATCAAGAAATAATGTTAGAAAAATTATGTCAATTTTCGCCTAATGAGGATGCAGATTTACCTCAATAATGCATTTTACTCAGTTTATACATTATGACCATTGGAGCCAAGTAACTTATCATCCTCTTTAGGTATATCACTCATGGATAGCTGAATATTAGATTTCGAGTTTGTTTTATTCCACTCGTTTTCCACACGAAAGAAAACCCATTGGAAGCGTCGAAGCATCTCCAGAGCAGTAATGGCAAACAAGGTGAGGTAATTGTGACGAAGATGGGCCGATAGCTTATAAGTCCATGTGCACCGTAGGACAAGATTGCTTCCAATTACCCAAAAATAGACCTGCAACACTCCAAGCACAAAGGGTTAAATTTCAAAAGGTATTGCATTTTTAAATGAGAATTCAAAAGGCAAAAAACTTGTTTATTTCAGGCTAAATTACCCTTACATGAGATATTAATTACGGAAAACATCGTAAGGTGTAAGAAATTATTGTAACTTCCCTTATCATATTATAATTTCACTCCTGGTCTTTTGATTAGTCAGGATAGATGCCTCGGTAATTTGCAATACCTCAGGGATCGTAGTTATGACTAGTAAGCAAATACCTCAGGGATCGTAGTTATGACTAGTAAGCAAGAGGTGCATGTAAAATGTAATTATTGTTTATTCATTTATACTATTGCACTTATAACCAATGGTTGATCAGAATCTTATTCTAAGACGTCTTCGAAAAGGAAACAAGAGGTGTAAATTTGGGAAGGGGGAATACTATTCGATAATCATGATGATGATAGGCCTTAGGTATTCATCACGAAGTTAATATGCGTGCTATGAAAAGGAAATGGAATAATAATAATAACCGTTCTAGATAGCATAATCAATTTTTTTATCAAATTAAGGCAAGTATTGCTTTACCCATTTTCTGCCATATAACAAGTAGGATACAATATGCGGCCTGCTGAACTTGAAAATCCGGGTGAAGCAACTGATGACAAAAGGAAAAATGCGTACAGTAAGCTTCAACAGTTCTCCACAAATAAAAAAGTAAAAGAAAAACAAAATCATCTGAAATGTATTCTGAAAAGATAACAACCACATTTAGTATGAATGATACTTCATTTAGAATTTTAGAGATCAATCAAACCAGTTTTTTGGTATATGTACCTTAAGTCCCAATCTCGGGTTATATCCCAGTAGAACGAGTACAAAGAGTTCAATACACTTGACAGAAGCCATAGAGGCCGATATATATTCGTCCATTTGTCAGGAAAAACGTGATACTTGAGGGCTGAAAGGAATATAACTGGTATTGCAGTTGAGTACTTTAAGGCTGAAATGAAAGGAAGATAAAGTTATTACATGATGACAAAAAAGTTACATGGGCTAATGATTTCACAGTCCAAACCAACTATAAAAATGACTTGTACGATAACATTATATTTCCAGCCTCTGGACAAGCCTAATGTAATTCAATACCATTTCTCTACAAAATTAGAAAGGTAAAATTACAAGCACACACCTTGCATGTGACTTTAATTATAAAATACTCTTCAATGTTTGAAAAATTATGGTTACTTGATCTATCAGTAAAAGTACATTATAATTTCAACCCTACCAATAAAAGGCATATTACATTTCACCTTCTGTTTCAAGGTTTTAAGGAGGGTGGGTGTATCCGTGATTTACAAAATCTTAGGGAGTCATTATGATTCCCAATAAAGTGAGGAGGTGTGAATGTATTTATCTCAACTTTAAATGTCCTTCCCGAAAAAGGCAATAAAGAGGCAAAAACTTACCATTTAAAAGAGATGTCTTTTCTCTTGTATCTTTATATTGACGAAGACATTGAAAGAAACGAAAAATGTAAGGCAAAACGAGAACAATGGGTATTGCGACAGAGTGACTTCCGCAAACAGAATCAGCCTCAAACCATGCAATAGTAGCAACCTGCACATCATGAACCGTCTCACAGAAAGGAAAGGACTAGCTTTTAACTAACATAAGGATGTCGACAAGACATTCCAAAAACAATGAAATTAGAAAATTCCCATCAACTTCTAGGACAAACCCCAGTGCCAAGAATATTAAAATGTGAATTTCTAGAAGAAAAGTCCGGATAACAAATGTTTAACCTGACGATGGACCATTCGACAAACTGAACGCTCCAAATCTGAGAAAACCTGCATGGGGTGCACGAAAAAAGAAATATGCTTAGTGATGGCACCCCAAAATAAGTCGGTCAAAACACAATAACAAAACCTAAAATTAGGAATAGTTTTTCGAAACTTAAATTCCAACCATCTGATCATTATCCAAAATTTATCAGAGTACAGTACAAAAGTTTTAATAAGGTTTCATCTTACAGCATGACAAATTGTTCAGAATTATAATAAAGGTTTGTTGATTCAGGAGCATACATGTTGGTACAACCTGCTTAGAGTATCAAGAACCAATTTGCCTAGAAGAAATTGAAGCCCTTAACTTGATGAGGGATTCATTTCTTTCTTGTGTCATAGGTGGGGACAAGTTTGGCAAGAGTAATCAGTAGCAACGGTTTAAAACTATCATAATATTTAGAGTGATAAGAGGTTTCTGTTTCAACCCACCAACTTTTTGGCTGAAGTTTTTGACAGGGGGAACTCTTAGAATCTAAGAGTTACAAGATGGAGGAAAAAGGATGGAGAGAGGGAATCTGGAAACGAAGGGGCTCAAGCTCCATTAATTGAGTAAAAATTATTTTATATTGTACAAAATGAGTTGTACAAGCTGCTACATATACAACTGAAAAGTATCTCGAAAAATCTAAAAATATCTAGCTAAGTTATCTAAGTGAAGTATTCACAAGAATGTCATCCAAACAACTTAACTAACTAGAATCCTAAAAACTGACTTGTGAACTATTTGTTATGTGCTCCTCAACATTCCCCCTCGAGTTGGAGTGTACAACATTCCAACTTGAAGGGGGGTGTCGAAGAGTACACACCAAGCTTGTGCACAAGCCAACTTTTCAAAATTTTAGGATTCCATATCAGTATTGCAACAATTGATTTAATACTACAACAATGAATCCAAAAACTCTGAAAAGCAGACACCGAGGTGTAAGAAGAAAAATAATCATAAATGCTAGAGACTAATAGCTTCATGAAACCCAATAGTAATCATAAATGCTTTAGATCAAAAGCTTCATGATACCCCATAGTGCTGTGTCCGCACATCTCATATAATAGATTTTGAATCTACTGCAATTCATCACAGACATAGCAATAACTACATCAAATCAAAGGATCATCCATCAATTACCACAGGTTTAAGTCATTGAAGTACAGAATCTTTACATGGCAGTCTTAAAAATTCCCCAGTCAATTCTTTAGACCATTTTAGAACTCATTAACCAACTTAATGAGAAACTTAAGAAAGAGGGAAAAAGACAGAAGCACAGATTATCTATATAGAAATAATTTTGAAATAAGATGCATACCTTGGACATAGAGGTAAATATATCAGCCAAAAAGAAATCAGGAAATGATATTGCCTGCGTTCGGAAATTTAAATCATGTGAGAATAAAATACTGTTAAAATGTGGAAAATTCAAGAGTTTTATCCTTTGTTTGCAATTAAACAAATGTAGAAAATAGGAGTTGGTAACATTGGTCAATGTGAAACATTTCATTGCAGAAGAGGCAGGTGACATGAAAATCAGGAGGCTTTAATTTGTTGTTTGTTGGGTAATAGTTAGGAAAAGGGAGGTAATCAAGAAGGCATCAATCACAAGTAGATAAGGTGAAACTATCAGTCTGACAGCAAGCTTCTAAATCCACAGATAATAAGATGAAGCAGGGCTCATCAGGACTTGTGACTGAGGGGTTTGATACAAGGCACGAATTTAGGAGGCAGAAAAAGAGATTAAGCTTCAAGTGTTCCTTTACCAACGGCAAATGTGCCGTCATATTTATACTTTACGCCATAATATACCAAGTCCTAGCTTCTCAACAACAAATAACGTTACTGATCATAATTAACAGACTAAATACAAACAAATGTAAAGACGGAATTCTTTTCTGGGACTGGTACGAGCACAAAATTTGCACCCTAAGACCACTGCAACAATAAAACTTGCCTGTAATGGGAACATTATTCGCCAAGTAGTCCTCAACAAAAAGAAGCGAGATGACAGATAGAAAATATCAAAGGGAAATATGAGGGTCATTGCAACAGCAGCGTACAAGAGCACCTGCAGTTGCCAACATAAATGTTATTACAGCATCATAAAACAGTTAAAAGGTGCATGTATAAATGAGATTTTGTTTTGGGACAGCTCAAATTTCATTTTATGCATGCTGGTCTAAAACAAAGACGTTAATGATCAAGCTGGAAAAAACATCTAAGGTAATCATAAAGTTCAAATCAGGCAACATAATAGTAAGACACAACATGATAACGTTAATTCATTAAATCATTTATCTTTACAAGAGAGCAAGTTCACACACTGCCAAAACACACCCCAGATGGCTGGGCGCTAAACTTTACTACAGAATACATTCATTTATTGAAAATATAAACTTTTTAACCCATATGTAATATTTCAATCTGAAAAGAAACTTAGACATATGAATACCCGAAGTTAAGAGTTCCTTTACAAGAGAACAATTATTGACATCAATATGGGCACATCCCTTAACCTTCACTGAATCAATAAAGACTAAGTATATATACTTCAATTGATACGAATCATAAACATCACAAATGAAATGGTTGAGTCCAACTAGCATGGTAAACAGAATTGTGCACACGTAACATCATGCAGTTACAAACTAAACATAAGAGAACTCATGAATGCTCAACAGAAATCTGAGCTATCAAATCTTTGCAATAATGCTATAATTGATAAAGCATAAAATAGTTTCTAGAAGAGGAAGCATCTATTACACTGGTTGGGATGCAGCCAATGAAACCTCTCCATGAGAATAAAGATAAAGATATGCTGTCATGCTAGTTGGGACAACAATCGTCATCCAGTTAGCACACTGTGAAATCAAAAGGAGAATAAGTACAATCAACAAAGAGAAAAAAGGTGTGAAGAAACTGTATTTTAACTGGCGAGTGGCGACTATCAAACTTGATAAAATATCCATTCAATTTGAATTGTCCGCTCTAATTCGAATTATTAGGATTCAAAACTTATGATTGGACAAAATAGGAAGTGATGAAAAATTCCATTCAATTCATTTTGATACCAAAACCAAAATGTGTAGAAGATTCAAGTCCATGAGGTTTACGAACCCTTCCTAGCAAGTTATATTAAGAGAATTCAAAAATCCATATCATGACCTAATTTTGGTATGAAGAAGACAGTAATATTTTTGAACTCAGATACAGTACCAAAAAAACTAATGTAAATAATTTTAAACGCCGAAAAGGCTGACGGGGCCAGAACTAGTTTCAACTGATGTTATAAATAATCAAAAAATGCAGTGCCTAACTAGAGAAAAAAATATATATAAACAAGCACACCGACATGCGCACACACAGAGAGATATGTTGTCTCAACGGCTGATGCGAAGTAGACTTATTGAGCCTGTAGACTTATCTGATAAGGACTCAATCATAAAGTTAAAAGATTCCAAGCAAATGGAAAAATAAAAATATATTTAGATAATTATGTACTCTGAAGTCAGAATTTTGGAAGACCACAGTGCGGATCACCTGTATTTTCCAAGAAAACTTCACGTATTCAACACAATCCTAAATTCTTTTGCTAACAGGAAACTAGTACCAATGCATGTTTGAACTGTACAACATTAGGAGAACATCAAGTGAAAGTTGATGTCCATACAAATCAAATCACTTGTTTGATAACACTATAAACTACCCCAGAATATGACTTTTTCCGAATTTCACATAATGCATACCTTCCATATTTCTTTGTGAGTGAGATGACTTTGATCTAGGTCAAAAATTTTGGCATAACCGATATTAGACTGGGCAAAAACCCATAAATTTATTCCCCAAAGCCAAACCATCATAGTCTGCAATGAAAACCAAATTCATATTAGGAAAGGGTCTAAAGTTTTACATGTAACTTATCTAGAAAATGTATCAAAAACTTTATGTAACTTCACTGACCACGAGAAGAAGCGGATTATAATATAAAAAAGCCTCATATAAAAATAAATCCCGAAGGTCCACACTCATTCGCATGACTGAATCCCATCCAATCTGCAAATTGTAAGATCAAGTATTATTCACGACATTCCCACTTCCAGAATTAAGCATAGGCAATCATAATACAAGAATTACACAAACATAGAGTTACAAGTTTAGCTGTAAGTATATCAACTAGATATATACACATACAAGTTGATAAGTAAAAAAGAAAGATGTGAAACTGACCTTGCAACAAATGAAACCCCAAACGAAAAACAGCAGTACCTGCATAAAGCTAGATTAATAAATGAGACAATCGAAACTAAATACATTAGAGATATGACTTTGTGATTCGAAATCATACTTTTCCCAGCTCAATCACTAAAATCATTCAAGTATAATACAAAACCACCGAAAAAATCACATATTAGGTAAGCAAATGTTTGTATGTTTGGAAAGAAAATCATCCAGTTATATTGTAATGTAGAAACCATCAAGTTAAAAGAAAACTCTCACTAGAAATTTAAATTTAGTAATATATCATCATTTCTATATTAAGTAGGCAAAACATGAAGAATTGAAGCAAAAACGTATCCATTGGGTATCAACTATGCTTTTGGCTATTTTTAGAGAATTATTCTATTTTAAAGCAAGAGAGAACGGGCCATTCTTGAGAATTGCAATTCTAGAGAATTGCAATTCTAAATATCCCGTGGATTACACAAGTCAAATATTGTTGGTTTTTAAGATGGGTAGTGTGTCACTAATGACCTTGAAAAATTGCCTTGGACGAACATAGTATCTTCACTGTGAATCCAGAAACCAATCCTTTTCACTTGATTACCCATTCAAATAGCACATCACAACAAAGACCAAAATCGCACTACACTCCTATATATTTCCAAAAACTTCAAAGAGATACTGAAACACGCTAGTATTTAGGGGAGGAAATCTCGTGGCAAAACAAAACTCTCATCTTATGTAGCCAGATTTGAAGTATTAACACAGCGAACCAATCTTTCGTGAACCTATTTTCCTAGTGTATTACCTATTCGAAATTCCGTAAAAGATACCAAAATACAAAGAAAATAGTTTTCTGCAAGTTCCAATAGAATTTTCCCAGCCGAAGAAGAGGAGTCATTGCTTTTCTCAGATCAAGCCATAGTGATACCTTAAATCTCCACAAAAGAACAGGAGATGGCATAATTGCTGTGGTGCTTAACGGTATGCTCCCACCCTTCATTTCATTTGACTCTATAAACTCTTCTTCAGAACTATTTCCTGGCTCACTTGTACCTAGAAGACGACATTATATTATGAACGAAAGCTATAAAATCAACTTGGAGAAAGGAAAATAGATGCAGATGACAACAGACAAGTTAAGGTAAATATTCTCTTACCAATATCAAAAACAACAGGCCGGCTTCCAGACTTGCGTAAATGAGGACTACTGTTAGGGATAGACACAAGACCTCCAAACATAGATGGAGGTGAGGAAGGGTACAGGTTTCAAACGATCAAGTGTGCACCCAAAATCCACGACTGCAGGAAAAAGAAAGAAAACGACACATGCATAAAATTTTGTGGACAGATGCATTAAGTCATTAACAAAAAGCTCAAAACATATGGAACTGCTTCAAGTAGAAGAGATAGCAGTAGTAGTTCAATCTCTAGTCAACAAGTTTTTCCAGTGTTCAAATGGAGTTTGGCTTGCACAACACTGGTTATAAATAATGAACTAGCATCTGGATATCGGTGCCAGATTTAGGAATCAATCAATGTACTTCGAATAGAGCACCAAAACAGAATGTTCTAAAGCAATGTGAATCATCAGAAATCTAAAATCCAAAAAGATTTAGTAGACAATATAAACAAGACCTAATTATCATAGAGTTAAGAGCATTGCAAGAGAAAAAAGGTTGAGTTGAAGTTGACCGAAATTACATAATCTATACATGTGCACCAGGACATGATTTCTTACCTCTCCTTATTTTCTTTTCTTACTTTCTAGCTTATGGTTCGTTTTAGGACAAGACAGGAGAAAGCTATATTGTTTATATATGATGTTTGCTCACTTCAAATAAGCTCAGCTAGTTTAATCAGGCAGCAAAGCTACATAACATGTACTGGAAGCAAATTGTTCTCAAATAGGTTCTTGGAAGCTAATGTGCCTACCAAAGTTTTTTATTTAAAAATTCTCAATGTTCAACACGAAACCAGGATCCCATGAGAAACAGGAAAACAAATCAGCCTATTGTAACCAGAAAATAATTTCTAAAAACAAATACATGTTACCATCTTATCATATGAGTTATTGCATGCTTGGATCCAATTTATCCTGAACTTTCGTGAGTCAAGACAAAATGACAATAGAAAGGTGTCAATACTGCATTTTTTAAAATGATTCAGATCGGCTTATAGTTTTGTGAAGATGTGACCACTTAATAACAAATAAACAACAGCACGCAATGAGAGTTGAACTCAGCCCCGATGAACATTTGAAGCATTATATCACATACCATTCCTGGTTTTCTAACGAAAGTAAGCAAATTGCATTTATAATCTAGTTTTGGAACTGAAATAAAATCCTTAATTTCATGTTCACTCATTCGACGCAAACATATAAGAAAAAACACAAACAAAAGACCAATTACAAAAGGAGAATCAAAATCAAAGCAATTACACTCATATATTTACAGATCCAAGCATCAAAACGTCCACAAAAATCAAGACAAACAGAAAAACTCAGCTAGCACAGTCGACAATGTACTTGATTAAAAAAAAACATAACATGTAAAATCTGAAAACTTCGAAGCTCATTACCTAGCTATAACAGAAAATCTATCACTGCAAAAGAAATGACGATTAATTACTTGAAATTTCTGCAGGCAAAGATCGGATCCGATTTGTATGCACGCAATTAGTAATTGTATTGTGTGAGATTGAAAGGAAATTGAAACTGTTGAGTGCTTATTAAGGAAATTCAATTCTTTTATTAATATTTGGTGTAGTATTTTGGGCCCAAATCCAATTGTGGTAGGATTAATATGGGAGAATATTGGTTGAATTTGTCGTTGTTTAAGTTTTATTTAAATTGTTGTCATTTTTAAAAATTTGTACTTGCAATTTATTTAATTGTTAATACAGACTCAAATAATTGATTATTTTGCTTATATTTTTTTTATTAAATCAGTCAAATTTCAGATAAGTTTCAAACTTATCAAAAGAACAAATGTTGTTTGTGTTTTGTTTAACATGTTTTTAAGTTTAACTTTTAAGTGAATGGTCTTCAATTGATTATTAAGTAAATTGATTCAATTTTCAACTCTATTATTACATGATTGTGAATTTGAATATATTAATAATGAACTATCCTTTTTTATATTTAATAATTAATTTGGCTTCATGTCGATAATGAATGAAATTTGTACGTAAGATGTCTATGAACGTCGGGTAGTTGAAATTTGAAAATAAGAATTAATAGCAACAAAATCTACAAATATCAAATAAATATAATTTTTTAATAAAATGGAAAATGTCGTCTAAAACTCAAGATATTAATTAAAACCTACTCTCATAGGATAATTCATTTTCCTTTAAAATTTAACTTGCTTTATTCTTTTTACATCATTTAACTTGATTCTTCTTAAAACGTTTGAATTTTGAATGAAATGAATAACGAAGAGGGTATTATCCAACCTTTATAGTCGTTTTCTTTTTTGGTAGGATGATGCTCCAGTGCTAAATCGACAAGGATATATCGTTTATGTTATTCAATTTATGGTTACTAAAATGATAATTCGGTCTTTAGAATTTGATTAATGTCTGTTGTTTAGAATTCGATTGATGTTTAATCTATGTCACACGTTTTAATAGTTTTTAATTCTTGTGGTGTGCAAAAATTATCAAATTTGTAATGTAATCCCTATTGCAGATTTTATATAGATGAGTAAAATCTCTATATCATTATTATATGTAGTATATTTTTCAAAAAATCTACCAAAATTAATGAAGAAGTAACCTCGTAGAGCCACTAGGAGTTAATTTGTTATTGCAACAAAACTTTTCCATACGTTTGCCTGAAGTTAAGGAAAAATCTATGTATCATCATTTGACCAAGTGCTTCGTTACTCCCTTGAGAAGTATATTTACATGGCATAACTATAATTATAATTTTTTTTATTTCCTAATTAATTATCCTTTATGTTAATAAATCATAATAGAATTATACAAATAGTTATTATCAAATTCATAAAGTCAATAACGTCAAACTAGAAATAGTCATTTACTATAATAAAAGTGCTTTCAACAATCGCCAATAAGATTATAGTTTATTATTAGAGCAAAATTTAAACAATTTCGCTATAATAGGAACGGTCTAAAAAACATATTTCCCCGCCTTTCTCATCATTTTCTTTTTTAGTAAACGATACCTTAATTTAGAATATTTATATTAAAAATTTACGTTTGACTTTATCACTTTGACGGTTTGGCCTCGAGGTAGAAAAGATGATGTTACCACCACACATGATTGAAAACTTTTGGTTATGTTTTCGTAATCGCTCAAGTTCTTGCCATAAAATTTGAATTTATTATTATCATGATATAAGTCTTTTCATAAATTCTTTGAAGTAATCAAAAATGTTATTCTACTTAATGTAAGATTGGTTTTTAACTAATTTTTTTTAGCATAAAAATAGATATAAAAATATAGATAAATAGTGTGATTTATAGAAAAATTACAGCCAATCATACCATAATATATTGAAATCGAATTATATAATATACGCAGGTACTGATTTCAAAAGTTTCAATTTGGTATTTGGTGTTCGAAATTCTTAATTATTGGTATACTCTAAATTTTAGTAAAATATTATCAAACCCAGTGCGGGCCCACATTTGTCATGATTCGATATGAAAGATCATTTTGTTGTCTTTAATAATTTACAAACTTAGATAAAATCTAATGAATAATTCATAATGCAAAAATATATTTATTTTGCACTATCAATAATTGTAAGCTTTAATTCCTAAAGAAATATCATTTATGTAAATAGATGACAGTTAGAGGTGCCCAATCCGGAACCGGAACCGCGGAACCGAACCGGTTCGAACCGTGGTCAACGGTTCCAAAACCGTTGACCACGGTTCCGGTTCCGGAACCGGGAACCGGAACCGGCTCTGCCGGTTCGGTTACGGTTCCTCATTTTGAGGAACCGGAACCGGCGGTTAGAACCGCCGGTTCTAACCATATATATATTTTTTTTGTTATTTTGAATATACAAGATGGTGTTGGCTTAGTTGGTAATACTCTTGATATTTATTTCAAAAGACCAAGGTTCAAATCCTCATAGATACATTTTGTATATTTTTTTTATTCATACATTTTGTATTTTTTTTTCATATTATTTTTAGTTAACTTTTAAGTATCAATTAATTTAATATTTTTTCAACATCTATTACTTATTAGGATCATAAATTAATCGATGCATAATAAAATATTATGGACTAAGAGTTTTTGAAAATACAACGTTAACAACAAATTGTATTTTTTTTACATATTATTTTTAGTTAACTTTTAAATATCAATTAATTTAATATTTTTTCAACATCTATTACTTATTAGGATCATAAATTAATCGATGCATAATAAAATATTATGGACTAGGAGTTTTTGAAAATACAACGTTAACAACAAAACATAATATTCGTTCTATTATTAGAATTAAAACATAATCATTGTAAATAACCGGAATTGGATTTCCCTTTTGTTCACAATCTAAATCTTTGTGTTCAAGATGGTTTAGCTTTAGAATTTAGGTTTGTCCGTTTGTACTTGTAATTTGTAAATGATTATTGTAATGTAATACAAAAATTATAATTTATTAATAATATAAAAATTATTTGTCTATTGTTCAATATTTTTAATATTTGTGTTTATTTCATCCGATTTATTTTTTTAACATTGCCAAAATAAATTTGTACATAAAAAAAAAAATTAAAAAAAACCGGTTAGAACCGGAACCGGAACCGGGAACCGCCCCGGAACCGTGGAACCGGGAACCGGAACCGGTTCTAACCGGTTTGAATACGGTTCCGGCATCCCTGGAACCGGGAACCGGCGGTTCCGGAAACGGAACCGGGAACCGGAACCGTATGAACACGTCTAATGACAGTAGAATAGGGTGATACAATTAGTTATTTAGTAGAATTATTAATTATACGCTAAATATATAAAGTGAATGACCATAATAAGTGAGAGGCTGTAAATTTTATTGCTATAGAAAGTCACCTTCAATGCTTCCAAAAAATAATGATTTATTTTCAGGCAATGTTAATATAACAGCAATTTGTCTAAGAATAAAAAAGTTTAAAAGGTGAAAACTAAAAATAGAGCGCCGTTGCCGGGGATCGAACCCGGGTCACCCGGGTGACAGGCGGGAATACTTACCACTATACTACAACGACTTGTTGGTTTATGTTGTAGGAAATATGTTACAAACTTATAAGTGGACACAAGGATAGTACCAATTGATCAATAGCTGCTTAGGTAGAAATACATTTCGGTATAAAATTGAAATATAAATTATGAAAAGAAATCCAATGTTCTGGCCCTGGATAACCAATTTTATGTATTAGCATTTCTCTGTTGATTGGAAGCATTACAGATAAACTGAACTTTCGTTCAATGCACTGCTCTCATTAAACCCACTTAACCAATAAAATTTGAACAATTAACAAAATTTCGACAATCCATAATATAATATCTAATAGCTTATCAATTTGTCACGGATAATCTGTATGATATAAGGATGACAATCCCAAGCTTCAACCAGCAATATTACATCACAAAATAAGGTACATGAAATCTCAAAGATAAGAACCAGTTCGAATCCCATTCAATGCTTTACTATAATTATTTCGACTGTGCATATCAACTGACGCTAATGCGCATTATTTTTACGTAAAATAAAAGCCGTTGAATGAAGAATCCACCATCCACATGTCCTAAAGAAAGAATACATAAACGAATTAGATATTATATCAACTATCAATGGATGATAATAGAACAATAGGGGAACATGCTGACGAGACTTACAGTAAGGAACGATCTTCCAACGTTGATTATCACCCTTTTTCCACTCCCAAAGAACAATCTTAGTGCCATCGTGTACACCGCCGTGATTTTTGTCACCATTGAAAGCATCTATATTCAGACGGATATTATTAACCATTCTTATTGCACGGTAACTGTCGCCCAAGTCTTTGCTCTCGGTCCACAGAATGGATTCATCGAGAGTGTTAGGATTGTAAGGAATCAATTGGACCTGTCAGATAAACTCCACAAGTGTCACAATGTGGCCCATATGTTCGAGAGAGAAATAAGTTGACTGATATTCTTTATATTCTTCAACGAAAATGTATGTTCGGGTCAAAAGAGAATAAAGGTCCTAGCAATATATAGGCTATAGTTTGGTTCGAAAAAGTATATTATTTTCATTCTTGCTTTGGATTCCTAAAGTTTTCTATCTTATCAACAACTCTATATGCCCAGAGAAGTGGATCATTCTTTATGCAACTATTCCCTTATCTTTTTGATAGAAACTTATTCCTACATACTTATTCTAGACGACAAAAATTAAGGAAACTTAAACAACTCTTACAATCATTACCGTTTGTCTTGTGTTTTATTTGCCTGGAATCTTGTTATCTTCACCTTGCAGTTTACAATAAAAGACCTCACATATCCTCTATAAACCACAATTGACAATGGAAAGGTTGAAGTTATCAAATTAGATGGTATGATGAAACCAAGAACACCCAAACCAATCAAACACAAATATCTAATTATCCATGACGAGATTTGAAGATCGAATCCTAAAACTTGTGGCCTTCAAGTGGGATGGATGACTCAATTAACTGTCGGTCTGTCAATGGAAGAGCATTACCCGAACCCACAAAATGCCCATAGAAATACCTCACTATTACACGATAGGGCTACTGATCATGTCTATCCGAACAAAACTGAAATTTTGGTCTGGTCTTTAGCAAAATTTCAGAAAAAAATTTGAATAACAGAGTTTTCTATTTCGGCAAGATCCTTAAACCAATCTTGTTTACAACAAATTGAATAATTATGTCTTATTTTACAGCCATCTTGCACAGAGAAAAATGGTGTGCAAAACAAACAGTTACGATTAACTATAGATCAAAGCAATAATAGAAGTTAAAACTTAACATAAAATTGAATCATAAAAAGAAAGGGATATATAATAATTTAAATTGAAAACATACAGGATGAGTAGCACCAATAGAATGCTTGATAGCCTGTCCAGTAGCTTTATTGATCAACGCAAAGCTGGGGAACCCTTCTTCATCCTTCACTCTAGTACTGAACCTCTCGTCTTTCACCCAGTGCTGAAAGTAAATCAAACCCCCAAATCTCCACAATTTCAATTTAATTCTCAGAAACGAAGAAAAAAAAAACAAAGTACTGAAGAAATCAATATAAGATCACCTGAAAAGGGTCAGATGAGTTGGCGCGGGCAAGTATAACCTTACCATCACGAATAGTCAAAGAGTAGTTAGTTTCAGCCTTGGAGTACATCCTAACAGAGGGTTTATTAGCAATTTCATCATGGCTATGGTGAGTGTGATGAAATTGGGGCATATGCGGGTGGTGGTGACCGTGGTGATGGTCTTGGATCAGAGGTGGGGCCCCGTATGGGGGTGCAGGGTAGTTAGTGAAGGTGGGTGGTGGAGGGGGAGGGTATGAGTCTGGTCCCGGGCCACCGTGGGAGGTGTGGTAGACTTGTGGCGGGGGTTCGTTTCCGGGGTAGAAGGGTGGTGCAGGTGGTGGCGGGTATTCTTCTTCTCTCCGATGATGGTGGTGGTCCATGGGATAGACTTGCGGCGGCGGAGGAAACGGCGGCGGAGGTTCGTAGAAAGGGGGCTCGTTTCCGGGGAAGAAGGGTGGCGGAGGTGGTGGCGGATAGTTTTCTTCATCTCTCCGATTATGGTGGTGGTGGTGGTGGCGATCCATGATCGGAAAACTTGAGCTGATTCAGAACACTTACTATAATTCACTGAAGAAAAATGAGTCTCCTTTATATAGGGGTGAGACTTAAGAGTTAAGAGTGTTATTGTATGTTTCAACTTTGAAAGAAATGATTCCGTGAGAAAGTGAGTTAAATTAATGAAAATGATGTCTTTATTTATTAAAATTTGTGTGAAATAATATTAGTTGTTGGTGTTTGTTTTGAAATTTTGATTTAAAATAAAATGTGTCAATTTAGTAATATTTAATTAAGTTTGTTAATAATTTAGAAATATGAAAGAGAATCAGAAACATATTAGTAGAGTATTTGATTGTTAATTGATTAATGCGTGATATGTGATGATTGATAATTAACAAAAGAAAATAGAATCTAAAAAGATTATATTTAATAAAAAATAACTTGTATTATGAATTTTTAAAGATTTTAAGATCAAAATTTTTAAAAATAAACAAACAAGCCCAAGAGTGTCCAGAAGTGGAGCATGATGTCTTTACTTATTTAAGATTTAGCCCATAAATACACCAAATGGCTAGTGTCCCGCTTCACCTAGCCCATTAACTAAGTGAAATTTATGAATTGATAAATAATGAAAGTGCCAAAATTTGATGTTACATGTTCAATATGGTCTCTATCAATAATATGTAATTGTTAAATTTAATATGTTATAATATTTTCATAAAAGTGCAGACTTGGAGGAATTAAATTCTCCATTATTAGTCAATCAAATAGTTGCCTTATCAAATTAATTACTGCAATATAAGAAATTCAAGTATTACCTTATTTCAAAAAACAAAAAAAAATTGTTACCAAATGTCTAGAATTTGCCTGCCTACCTCCATTAAAACGTATCCAACCCTCCACCGACCACTATTACTAATATTATTGTTTTTTTTTTTTTTTTAATTTTACACTAATGAGATATTTGACTCGACTAACATGGTCCCTTAATTATATTTAACCACTGGTTAGGAAGACCCTATAAAATTTAAAATTCAAAAACAAGTTAAAATAAATTGTAGAACTTTGGATCTCGAAATTGATACTATTAGGCTACTATTACGAACTAAAGTGAGGATTAGGTTTATGTTTATCAACAATTCCGGTGAATTTAGCAGTTTTCTTAGGTGAATTAGTTGTACATACAACATGTCTATTTTATTGACACCTCACAAATATCGATAAATCGACTTGATAACAGTCATATGGTCCATAAGAGCACTCATAATGGGGGCTTTTCATGGGACTTTTTGGAGGATTTTTAGTTACAATGGGAATTTTGGTGGGCTGTTACTAAAAAGTCCATCTAAAAGGGTAGTTCCTAAACAGCCCCTTCAAAATACGCTCACTCAGCATTATTTTTTAATTTTAATTTAATTATTTTTTAAAAAAATACTAGCAATTGAAGCAAGTATCTATTATTTTTCTCTATTAACAATGTAATCCTTATTTTTATTTAATTGTTATTTTACTGTTTTATGAATCAATTTTTATTAAAAATTTTATAATTTTTGTCTATACTTTTTTGTACTAAAATAATAATACATATAATAAATTTTATTTATTCTTTGAAAATAATAATAAAATTATATTAAATAAATAATGATAATTAATTAAATTTACAATAATGTATAAAAATATTCTATACTTTTTATGATGATAATATTTTCACAGTTATTTATATATACTATTAAATTTAAAGTAATACTGTAGATATCGAAATTTTGCAACCAATCAAATCATGCCACGTGGAAATATTGACCAATCAAAAAGTCGTCTACGACAAATGATATTTATCTATTTAAGTTAATTTATGGATAATTATCAATTCAAGTTGATTTATGGATAATTATCAATTCAAGTTGATTTATGGATAATTATCAATTTAAGTTGATTTTTGGATAATATCTAGAAGATCTATCTAGATCTTCTATCAACCAATCAAATGGCTCCAAAATTATGATAATTATTTATTAAATTAAATGGATAATTATCAATGGATTCCAAATTATCCATAATTCTTCCATCATACACCTATAAATAGGGTCTTTTGTAGCTCATAATTTACACACACAGAAGTTCAATAAAAAAGCTAGAGAAGATGAAGGAAGCTCTTCAAATTTTCTCTACGAAGGTTCTTCAAATATTCAAGGCGTTCTAGGCGAGACTCAAGGCGTTCTTGAAGATATTCATCAAATTATAGCGTTTGATTCGTAATTACGGTGCTAAACCTACGAATTAACGTTATAGAAATTCAAATCAAATTCAAGGAAGATCAAAGTCACAAAGTCAACCTTGAAGATTTCAAATTCCATATCAAATTCAACGTTTGATCCGAGATTAAGCTGCCAAGCCCTCGAATTAACGTTATAAACATTCAAGTCAACGTTGGAGAAGATCAAAGAAGCAAAGTCAACTCCAATATTCAAGTCAACATATTTTGAAGGAAGAATCAGAGGATTAGAATAGAGATTTGTACCCCATATTTTATTTTGATTTATATAAATTTTATTTGTCACAATTTTTTTGTGTTTCTTGATTTTTCAGAATTACAAATTTGTTGTGTACAAATACATAATGGAAAATGGTGTGGCATTGTGGGTCCAAAAGAAGGTATTTACCATTGTATGTAAAAATTTATGGGTCTAGTTATTTTGAAGGGAGATGACTTGGCATATAAGAAAATGTGAAAAGCCATTTACCATTGTTAACACATTCTTAACAAACCTGTAACAAAATCACTTCAGAGAAGTAAAGATAATAAATGAAGAGCGTAAAATCTGCCGCAGAATTCAGAAAGCCAACACCAACACGAGCGATAACGAATAATAGAAACGATAAGAAATAACAAACTGAAAAAAGAAAGAAAATTCTATAACGTACAAATTGAAATAGAACAAACAAGGTTTAAGTGACATTAAACTTCTCAAGATTTTCGTATACATCGAAACAAGAAGAAGAAAAAAAGGACTTACCCAAGAGAGTATGCATAAACTAATTAATACTCACCATTTCACTTCCAATCCGACCCATCAGGAAACGGTTCAAGAGCATCTTGTTTCCCATTTACAAAGAACTCATAAACAGCTTTCATTCTAGGTAGTTTATCAGGGTGGTAATTTACATGCACAATAACCGGCTTCATCTTTTTCAATTTACCATCTTTTCTAACTGTCTTGAAAAGAACCTTGCTGTTCATAAACAGGTACATATCCATGGTTCTCTTAGCAGCATGAAGACCAATATAACCAGGATGCGAAGGGAAAAACAGCTCTTCATTAAAAACCGCTTGATCCCAAGCATTCTCACGAGCCAATCTTCCAGCTATACGGTCCAAAAGCTCTATAGACGGTATTGTAGGCCTTATATAGAAAAAACCCGAATTATAAACCCATATCCTCATCGTGTGAGCGTACCGGGCCCACCCCATCTCGGGTTCGTCAAAAACATCGTTAAAACCGTAAGCTGTCATGTTGTTATGACCATCAGACATAGATTCCACATCAGAATCTCGATATAAATGTTCGAATGGATTTTGCAAGTACACAATATCGACATCTGAAAGAAGAACACTGTAGCCTAACTGGAGAAATTCTCTTAAGATTCGAAATTTTAAAGCTGAGACAGCATGGTTACCGCCCGTTTTCCCCACAGAATCGATTTCCTCATCAGGGTCCCTTTTGTAAAACGGGACGTTATTTGACTTGCAAAAATCTACAATTGTATCGTCTAATGCAAGTACTAGATAGTTAGATATGCCTACTTTTTTGATGCTAGTGAACCAAAGTTGAAGCATCTCTTTCACATTTGAGTTGGCAATAGCAACTATAAGCTCTTTATTGACAGCAATGGTGGCCAAGATCTTTGCAAGTCTCGGGTTTACGGTTTCGTCAGGGATGATAGTTGGGTTTGTTCTCAAACCCTTAACAGTGCCAAATGGTCCAGCTTTTTGTGGTTCATTTGAGACAATAAATGGCTCCAATCCCCTGTCTATTCCTTGCTCAGCGAGTTGTAACTTTTCTTTCAACTCTCTAACTTGGTTTTTCAACTCGACATTCTTATCGGATAATCTCATGTTGTCCGATTTCAATAGATTAAGTTTTTCAGATGATTCACATGACTCAGATTCAACCTACCATGTACCAATCAACCAAACAATCGAAGTCAAAATTCAGGGAGAAAAAAGAAGAACTAAAAAGTGAAATGTAATATACAGGGATTAAGTACACAGATAGTTAATTAATCAAATCTAGCACAAACATCAAGATACCCATAAGAAAATATAGTCGATTAACTTAATCGAACTTCTACATTTCAACAATTATAAAGTTCATAACTTTCAAGAACTGGGTCCAATCTCAAACTTAGCAAAACAGCTCAAAGTGAAGAAAGAAAATGAAAATGGCGTACCTGAAGATTCAACGACGACGACATGGAATTATGAATAGTTGCAGAGAAGAATCCATTTGGGAATAACAAGGCAAAGATGCAACCCGAAACTACTCCGATCCCAATGGCCAAAGCAATCTTAGATCCCAACGTTGGTGATGATTGACTGTTCTTATCTCTCCTAACACCCGCCATCATCTTCGATTCTATATTCAATGATGTTTTTGTGTCTTTCTTATGAAGTTGGCGTTGACGTGGTTTTAGATGGATTATGCTAAGGTTTTATACTTTTACTATTATTCTCATAAAATTTTTATAAAATAATTTTCGATTTATAGAGATGTCAAGTCAACTTAAGCTCGAGACTTCAAAAGTCGACTAGAGACATTTAGGGGTGTAAACGAGTCGAGTTGGAGTCGAGCTTGACGATTTTACCAAGCTCGAGTTCGAGCCTTAGTAGACGAGCTCGAGCTCGTCGAGCTCAAAATTTTCGAGCTCGAGCCCGAACTCGAGCCAAGCCCTCTTAAAAGTCTAAAATTTCGGCAGAAAAGTTAAAGTCTGATTTTTTTGAAAATTTTTATAAGTATTTAATATAGATGTATTAATTATTTAATATATATTTATTAATATAATAATAATATATTAAAAAATAAAAAAGCTCGTTTTCATATAGAATTGGGCTCGAGCTCGAGCTTAACTAAAAGTTCGAACTCGTAAAACTCGGTTCGAGCTCGTTAGAGCCGAGCTAGCTCGCTCGGCTCGACTTACACATCTAGTGGCATTACAAGATGGAAAATTTTTGTTCGAATTTAATTTTGAATGAATTTCAATTAATTCAGTTATGAGTATATTATGATTTGTGATTCTTGTTAAAGTATACAAGAATTACATGTATATTTCAAGATTATTTATAAATGACTTGGTGGTAAGTACAACTTTTTGGTTTTTAAAAATTACCTAACTGAGTTCAGTGAGTTGACTATAGAGCAAATGGAGTACAATAAGCTATTATTAATTTATTATGAGCTAGTGATAGAGTATATTATTTATTAGTTTTAACTAAGAGCATAAGGGCCTAGTGCTTTAGTTTGTCTGAAATTACTATTTTGTCAAAACCAATTCCTTGTTTGCTTGTATATATATTTATTAATCAAATAATTTCTTATAATAATTATTTTTCTCTCTTTCATATTTTGGATTTTTTATTTTTTTCATATACATAACTAATATTATCATTCAAGACGTTATTTATCAATCTATTATTAAATATTGTTCATTTTGAGAATATTAATAATAAATAAAAACATTTCACATATTTTACAACTTTCAACCAAATTTTAAAAATATAAACAAGCGCACATCATTTTCAGTATTAAAATTTGAATAAACATAGCCCAAGTTGAGGTGGGGTTTGATCTAAATTTGTAAGTCAACTTTCATGTTAATAGCATTTAAAGCTTCTCTTCACCTTCTTGTTAATTGAAAAATGCTACTTCATCAAAGTATATAGAATAAGTAAATTACAAAATTTAATTTCACAGACCAAAATCACTTTTATCCATTAAGCTTTAATAGGTACTCCTGAATATCATTGATTTGTTCACAAAGTAAAATCCATTTTCAGGTGAACGGTCGCATGATTCTATCTTGAATTCTTGAAACTTTATATCATTCGTTGTCTTTTAAAATCCGATAATATAGATGAATGTAATTATATTAATCAAATGCTGAAAATCTCAACATATGTAATGTTTTAAGCCTGGTAACCAGGCTTACCATTAAGTATTTAAGTGAGTTTAATAAGGATTTTGAGATGATAAATGGAACAAAAAAATCTGATAAAAGAAACCAAGACCTCAAAAAATCCAAATATACAGGGACCAAATGAACCTAGCTTTAAAACATTGTCGTCAATTTAAGGTAACATTCAAGTTATAAATCGATTATATTAAAATATATTAGACATATACTATGGGAACTCACCACTCTCAAACTCTAAATGTGTGATTAAAAACACAGACTTGATGTAAAAAACTGTAAATATACCAAATAGTTGGCCCCTAATTTAAGTGGAGAGAAAAAGAATCAAACAACACAGACATATACTTCTATAAAACCAACTTTCTAAAATGCTAAAATTCATCTCCGGACACAATGAAGAAAACATCATTATTTCCTCTTTGATAGAACGAGGACGAAGTAGAATGACATGACATGATAATGACAAAAGGGCTATGCAGTGTATGTATAACCAGGCGTATTTCAAACATTGGGCGTAAGCCGGATGTTTGCTTTGGATGATAAACAGATGCAAGTCAACTAATATCAATAATGCCTGTATTCTTCATCACACAGATCTGTAAAAATTCTTCAACCAAAACAACACACTAAAATAAAACTAAAAAAAACCATTACTCTTAAATCAAAATATAAGCTTATTAATATATTCAAAACACCAGTAGACAAAACCGTGGATTAACTCACTTTTCTTTGACTAGTTTTCTCTAAACAGCCGTTAATAATTGTCTGTTCGTAGGTAAAAGTAATACACCCCTAAAACAAAGTTACGCATTAGGAGTCACTAATGCTGGACGTTCACTGGAAAAAACAGCATAAACTGGTGGGCAAACTGCATGTATGAAGCTTGAGAATTATCCCAAAGGATTCAAAGTAATCTGATCACGAGAAAATAATGGAATAAATCACGAATTGTTGGTACATTTTGAACCGTTTCTCTCATTAGAGAAGTTGGCAGAACGGCTTTCCTGCAAAAGAAAAATGCACAGGGTGATCAGATTTTCGGTATTGGAGGTGTGGGGGTCCTCGTAATAATTGCATTTTGCATTAAGTGGAAATATATTCGCTAATGCTACAACAAAGAACACATTAGCTCAGATGCACAGAAACTTCTATCAGAGCCATCAAGGATCGTATAGGTTGCAGAGGATTTTCTTTCTTTTCATGTTGTTCCGTTTCTTAAATCAGAGAAAAGAGAGCATCAAAGCATGATGAGAACTGAGAAGTTATAAAAATGGATATGTCAGAATCCAGAATGGAAAAGACAAAAAAGGAAAAACAACAAAGACAAAATGCGTATTTTAAAGCTGGGGACATTGTTTATAAACAAAAAACATAATGAGTGCTTCTTTAACAAAGACATAATGCATGAGCCAAGAGTATTTTGGTTCACAACAAATTTCTGTAAGAATCTAAGCCCACACAGTTACAGTTGACATATTTGCTGATCCTCCAAAGCTAGGAGAAGTAGATGCCAAAAGTTAAAGTCTAGGGGAGTTGAATATCTTTTTTTTCCTCATAAGTTTGGTATAGTTAAGTTCAGTATATTTTTAGAAGTTTTAAGTCTTAAATTGGGGCTAGGGACTGAAAACAACTAATTCAAGTTTAAAGAATTCTTTTTTATCCTACTTTCACATGGGCAAGTCACTTAATGAAATCATCATATTTTTGCCTAACAACTCACGATTACGGGTAGCCCGAACTTTCTCTAAAAGTTGTAAAAGTGCAGGCATAAGGAAAGAAAAGTATATGAGAGAGAGATAGAGATATATCATACATTGTGATCACTGGTAATATAAGAAACAACGACAGTGATGTCATCAAGTTTCCCACCATAATACCGAAATCCAGCTTCTTGTGCTGCTGTAGAGAAAGGAGTCTGCCGGTTTTTGTCCTGTGCTCGTTGTCGGGCCAGTGCTGCTATCTTCTGTGCCGTCACCTCAGGCCCAAAACCAGCTCTAACAGCATGAACCACAACTGCTGTGATATCACTGTTGTACAAATTGTCAAATAACCCATCAGTCCCAGCAATTATTACATCTCCTGGAGCAACCGCAATGGTAAACACCTGCACCAATCATAGACTCGTTACTTCTGTTACAAATTATAAATTTCACCCGTAACGAAAAATACAGAGAGTTCACTTTTTGCCTATATAATAGGCAAAAAGTACGTAAAAAAGGGAATAACAAGCTAAATACCTGTCCAGAGCTAGGTAAATCTCCGGAATTACCACTCTCCAGTTGATAAGTAAAATTGAAATCATGCTGCTGAACAGGGGATCTGAAAACTGTACATCCATCTCTAACCACCAAAAACCCACTATCCCCCAAATTGATGGCATGGAGGCCCTACACAAAAGAAAAAACGGAAGTACCATTGATAAACCAAGCAAACATGGAAGCATTACACTTACTCAACTATAGAGAAAGTAGAAACGCATATATTGGAGAACATACATACCATTTATCACAAAAAATATTGACAACAAGCAACTTCTAATAAGCAACACTTGTAAAGTTTGATTATTCATCTTGATAGTAAACGAGAAATATGCATATATATATATATATATTATAGATAAATGTTGAAATATAATACCTGGTCTGTAAGGGCCATAATACAAGCAGTTGAAGAGCCTTTCGCTTTTGTGCTTCTGTGGGCTTTCTCTAGGACTCTGGCCGGGTCAATGGAACCCTTTGGTTCTTCTTGAATGGCATTAACTGAATTAGACATGAGCTCACGTGCATACATTCCTGCATCAACACCAACATCAGCCCATCCGCCTACACCATCAGCTAGACCAAGGGCTTGTTCATCCGTACAAATGAAATGAGCATCCTCTCCACCAGTTTCTTCTTTGTCAGGATGGGGCAAATAACATGCTGCTGAATTTAGTTTCAGAGTTCTTTCAATTGGGGTATTCCTACAACCAACAAAAATTAATTTCAAGGTGAGATTCGCAATGATTTACAACAGTCAATAAAGCTTTTAGAAACCAGTGGTCTCATAGCAAATATCTAAGTACTGTGTGATGAGAACAAGTCCACATGATCCACTAACTAACAAACAAAACAGTCAGTGCAATTATACAATTAGGAAGCAAACAATTCCCCAACAGAAATACTCTCCGGTTCCAAAAAGGATGTCCACTATTCTACTTTTATTTGTCCTAAAATGTTTGTCCATGTCTACAGTATTATCTGACTACGTTATCCTTCATTTTGTATTGGATTAATTAAAATATGCTATAAACAGTGATCATATTTAAGGAAATAATGTTTTACACATGGATAATAGACATGTACAAATTAAACTAAAATCGTGGCATGTCTTAGAAGGTAATATTCCTTGTTCTCTTTTGTTCTATGGAAAAAAGTGGTTTAAACCTGACTTTTGTCCATTCGAAACAAAAGTCAACCGGAACATCCTTTTTGATGGAGATAATATTAGTTACACAAGTTGTATTAATATAAAATCTGAAAATTGAAACATACAGCTCAGATGAATCTGCAGAACTTGAACGCTGTTCCTCCCTCATAGAGTTACCAAAGCACACTTCACGGGCAGTGCCAGCAGAGGAGCGTGCACGTGATGACGTGTGAAAACCCTCAAACCCCAACCCAAAGAATGGATTGCCATTGCCATTTCTCTTTGCAACATTGTATATGAAATATCCATAGAGAAAGAAATTATTGGGCTGATCTTTATTTCTCGAGCTCATGCTAACCTTTCCACAGTTTTTAAAGCTTCTTCTGCTGTAAGCACTGAAAGAATGATATGCTGCAACACCTGGTTGAGCAGGCTTAGAAGTCACAGCACTGAGAGAGTAATCAGCAAGAGCCGCTCTAGATCCGGGGACAGCCATTTGTGCCTTCTGAGAATTATTGACCAAACCCTGACTAGGCTCTAACAGCAGACAATCAATGTGATACCCACAAACTTGAAATGAAGGTCCTGATACGGATGGTATTGAAATTGCACGAGAAAATGCTCCAATAACTGAAAGATTCTTTCTACGATTGACTATCTGCAAATTTGCTTGCGCAGCAGCAATAGTACCGGACCGAACAAATACATGCAGACCGGTAGTGTTTCCAGAGCGTAAAGAACTAAAATGCCTTGAGTGGCTACGGAGAACCTTTCCTTGAGTAATCAAAACATCTACTTCATTTTGGGTCCCACTTTCTTTGCCAGAAATTGATCTACGGACGCCTTGTCTGATTGCACTACTAAGTCTAGAGAAATAACTGGATGGCATTTCCACGGATTGAGTGAGATAACTCTGCTAGCTTTTGGTTACAGTTACAAGATTCACATATAAAAGAGAATCTCATCACTTCCTGTGCATCTATTCACAGTAAAGCAACCTGGAGCCTCTTCCCCTCCAGAAAATGCTACAAGAATAAAGAAACTCGATAAATTTAGTGCAGACCATTATGAAGGAGGAAACTTGAGAATACAACTAATCTTGTTTTATTGGCTAGTAACATATTGGACAATTACTAAGTGATATCCTAAAGTGATTATAATCATAACATTACAGGGATGATTCCCATTCCGTAACAGCAAGCTGTTTTGCACAACCAAAGTAAATAATTTGAAATTTGTGATACAAGTACAAGTTGAACCCTAGTCCAAAATTTATTGCTGGGATGACCTAAAACAAGAATTCATTCCAATAATGGATTTTTTCCCCAGAATATTATATTACTTCACTTAAAGTGATGATGTCAAAAGTCAAAACTTTTGCTTCTCCAGCTCATCTGAGAAAACCATGCTAGTCAAACTCGGACAACAATTTTTTGAAGGACGGGAGGTTAACTAACTCTCAGTCACTATATTGAAGGGCACCGTGTAAAAGGTCTGAAACTTTTGCTTCTCCAATTTAAAAATCCATGGCTAGTCAAATGAGGACAATGGGCGTACTAACCACCAGTAAAGGGGGAAGTGTAAGAAATCCAAATTTTTTGCTTCTCCATATCTCAGCTATAAATCCAAGGCCAGTCAAACTAGGACAATATTTTTCTGAAGGACAGGGATCTACTTCTATGTAAAAGACCAATTAACAGAAAGAAACAACTCAAACATGCCATGTGTAGATTAAACCTAGTATTTATCCCTACCCTTTCTCAACATAACATACCTAAAACAAAGTAAAAAGAATGTAACAAGAACCGATGCCCCCTACCACTTATCCAGCAAGTTATTGATGCCGCAGCAATCGCTACTAGAAACTATTTCCCCAAAATCATCAATGACGAGGTATATAACATTAAACACAACACCGTATCTCAATCAACGAACTCAATCTGGTGAATTTTTCGCCAAGAAAAACTCGAATTAGCCCTAAAACTCAATATTCCATTATAGGTTAATCACCAATAAAACTATGCAAATTGAAAGCTTTATCCTACAAAGTACAAACCAGGCTTAACCACATAAAAGCCCGCCATCACACTCTTCAACCAAACCGCAAATCAAGGTAAAACAAACAAACAAAGACTACAACCCAAAAAGAATTAATCAGATACAATCAAAAACATAATATCTATAAGCATCAAAAATCAACCAACCACAACTAAAAAAACGAACCTTTCAAATTATCAAAGACCTTCGAAGCAACTCGATAGAAACCGTACGATCCGCCGACGATGAATCAACAAAAAAATATACTAAAATAGCAGTAAATTAAAAGCCTGATTATTATCAGGTTAAATAGTTTGCAATCGTTGAATGAGATTCACAAATATTTCAGGATTGTTACGTGAAAACAACGTTTTTATCCAACCCTCCAACTCTTAGTTGGATTTGCTGCAACAGTAAAGTCCCGGAAGGTTCGGAGATAGATATAATTGGATTAGGTTAACTGGATTTTATTTGCAATTTCGTGGAATTCATAAATATCTATTTATTTAAATTGTTTATTTTTCAATAAATAATTTTCAAATCCCAGATACAGCTGTAGCTGGTCGCCAGTTAAGACTATTATGCCCCTCATACACACAAAAAAATATCTCAAATATTGAAAATTACGAGCACACTTTACGGGATTAATTGTAAAAAATTTAGGGGTAAATAAACTATAAATAATCAAATAAATTGACATCTATCCTACCACTATCACTAGTATAATAATGTGATATTATTATGATAATTATTATAATATAAAGATTTATTCCAATTTTAAACGTGGATGAATAATGTCAAAAGGAGTTTTTTAACTGAGACAAGTAATGGGTCATGTTTTTGTCTCTGAAGTGTATAAGTTACAATAATATTTCTCATTTGAAAATTCATTTTTATGGAATATTGGTCAATTGACTCGTGAATCATATGATGAAAAAAGAAATAAATAAGGGAAAGATGAAACGTATCAAAAAGAATTTGGATTATACCCACAAAGAGAAAATTAAATAATGCTATAGATAATCATGAATTGTTGAGATATATTGAAATTCGAAACAAGACAAAATTGTTATAGATAAAAACACCTATTTTTGGGGGGTGGATGACTTTGGACATATTACTATGGATATGCTTTGAAGATTTTTGAACTTTCAAATTTTGATCATCTCGATTTATTATATTTTTAATAAGTTTATATATGATAAAGGTTTACTTTTACCCAAAAAAAAAAAACAATAATAAAAGTTTATATCTGGTTAATACGAAATCACACCAAATCCTTGAAAATCAAATTGAAAATTAATCGAATTGGTGGGTTTTTTTCGATTTGATGTTAACTAATTAAAACTCCAATTAAGATAATCATATCTCTAAATTGTGGATATTTGACATCAACATTCATTATTTTTGAAATATTAGTGTGTCTCATTCTTCACCTTTTTTTCATTAGTTAACTATTACAATATTGTTCACTTTACTTACCTTTCACTTAAAATGTGTTTGAGATTTAAAAATTATCAAAATATTATTAAATGATAAAATACTTAAAATAAAAACGAGAATTTACAAAAAAAAAATGGAATCCAATCAGAAGTGTCAGGTTTTAATTCAACCTGGCAAAATAAACTATGCACGCATCATGTGAATCACGCTGTTAGGTACAATAAGACTGTTAAGTCGTATTTTGTGCATATTTTACATGTCTATAGTCGGGTTGATTGTTACATTTAATCTTCTTATTTTGTGATTTTAGGTTGACAATTGGATTTTAGAAGATTAAAAGGAAAAGAATTAAAAGAGACACAAAAGAGGAAAAATGAAGAAGAAAATAGTTATTGCTGAAAATTCCAGCAGAAAACTGCGTGCCCACGCTTAAATCCCCAATTGCTTCTGCCCAGAAATGAAAATTTATGAAAAAGCGGGATTTCAAGATCTGGACTCAAAATTCGGTTATCCAGCTGTCAAAATCGGATTTTATTTCTGTTAAAAGACTTTGTTGGGATTTATTCCCTTTTATTTGTTTAGATTTTATTTCCTTATTTCTAGATATTTCAAGATTTGAGTTTGTTAAGTTTCTTAGAGCCCTAATTAGTTTCCTTTTTGGATTAGGACTCTTTTATTATAAGTATGTGGAATTTTATTCCACAAGACAACTTTCACTTTATTTTTAATTCAAGCAGACGTTTTTCCCGTTATGAAAGTTCTCGAATTTTATATTTTGGAGAAGTTTTTGATTATGTGTTTCTAAACACATAATTCTAGTCGAGGATTCATCAAGGTTTGATTCTAAATATTTGTGAGATCGAATTGTACTTAATTTCTTCGTTCATCAGGTATTTACTTTTTCTCTGATCTTTGTTGACAATATATTTCAATTGATTATTTAGTCTGGCCAATTATTTAATCGTTGGAATTATATTTAGCTATTTAGGGCCCAAATCCGTAATTGTTTGGTAAACCCTAATATTTGTAGCAGTTAGCGACGTTGATTACGGACAAGTCTTCGATTAGTCGTTATGAGAATTAGTAACCTAGTCTAAATAAACCGAGCTTATGTGTTTGTTGGCTAGAATTGGTGTTTTTCTAATACGGGAATGCTATCGATAGGCTAAATCCTAAGAGCTTGTTTAGGGTTGTCTATTTGGTAAGAGGAGTAATCAAAGAACTTGTTTTGGTTATCGACGACTTAAGGAAAAACTAGGTTACTAGAGCTTGTTAGTAACTATAGCCAATTTATCTAATAACGTTGAATTATTATTGCATCAGTGATCAAATTCTAGAATCAATACCGAGATAATCCGAAGACTAGAACCTCTCATTATATTAAATTCGAAACCTACCTTTTTATTTATGTTTTAATCTTGTGTTTTTAATTTTACGTCTTTTTATTTTATTTTAGTTAATCAAATCCAAAACCCCCTTTTTAATTGATATTAGTAACTTAGAAATTATTTCTACACCATTCCCTGTGGATCGACCCTACTTATCGCTGATTACAAATCTTTTTAAAGTAGGTTTTTATTTTTGTTGGATTCGACACCCACCAAAGACTTGTGCATGAAATGATTTAAAAATTCCAAAGTACCTTAATTTATTTCATTTTTATAATTTCATCCTCCTTTTTCCAAGTTTAAGATCTTAGAATTACTTAGTTTAAGATTTTCATCAAGCGGGTTTATGTCAAATACTAAGGAATAGTGTCTTAAGATCAATATTTGGAGTGTACATTTTAATTTTTTAAAATCTATTTTATAATCAAACATCAATTAAATTTCTTAAAGTATTCACTTTTATTAAAAATAATAGGAGTAATATAATGCGGTACAGCCTACATGCATTATTTTTCTCATTAATCCAGAAAAATAGTGAGAAAGGTGAGCATAACTAAGCCCGGCCCACGATTATCCTATAACAGCCCATTTGTTCCATCTGGGCTTTTTAGGCCCAAATCAGTTGACCTATGTGGATAAAGTAAATATTACTGTATATGAATTATGGAAATTATTTGATTAGTCGAGTGTCATCGAATTTTGTTTTTACTTAAAAAAAATTTAGTTACTTTTTAATCTATAGAATTGATTCTATTTCTATCTTTAAGACTTTTCTAGACTTTGATTTTAGTAGGGAATTTTTTTTTATTTAAATTTTTTCTCAATAATTTTTTACATGACGTGATTTACGCCATCATTAGTCAACATCGCAAACATGCATGTAAATAATCATTTTCCTTTTATAGCTAGTTATGACTTATGACCATTTTTATAGATAAAAACAGCATTAATTTCATTTCATCAAGTTCCATAGATAATTAAATGTAAAGTGGGATTATTTATTAGAGCAGTAAATGATTGTTATTAAAGATAGTAATTGCAGAAAAGTGAGTATTATTTTATTTATCTGTAATTAACTCTATATGAAATGGCCTCTTCAGTACCAAATATAGAAACTGACTTTGCCTTAACCTTTCAATGATCGTTCTTTACACAGTTGTAGTGGTGTCTCATTACTTCTCACAATTTGATGTAAGAATTAGTGTCAGTAGATATGAGTAATTATTACAAACTCTAGTGCTTCAAGTTTTAGAACAATTATCACTATTATTTGTGATGAATTTTGCATAAATCTCAACATATAAATAATTGTAATTATATAAGAATTAGTGTCAGTAGATTTAAAACGTCGTCTCATGCAAATGCTTTATAGATTATATAATATATATTTATTATAAAAGAAAGGCACCCCGAGCTCAAGAATACATACCAATGAGTTCGAGCTAGCTCGAGTCCACTAAAACTCGAAAAATTTTGAACTCGAATCGAGTTTTTTTCCAGCCAAATCGGCTCATTGAATACTTCTTGTACTACTATTAACAGTTGACACTGTTGAATGTTGTTGACTATTGATAAAAGAAATCAACTACATTAGTTTAAAATTCAAATGTTCTTTATAATTCTTCTTATATTATTATGACTACTATTATTATTATTCTCAATAATAATAATAATAATATTAATTATTAATATTATTATAGCTTCTCCTATTACCAACAAGTGAGTTATAAGCAATAAATTCAACAAAAGAATGTTGTATAAAAAAGGTGAAGGCTTGAGGAGCATGGAATGCAAATCTCTGAACAAAGAACATGATGCATTCATTTCCAGGACCCAAGCACTGCTCTCAATTAACTGCAGATTTGACTACTCCCCCTCATTAGTGTATATTTTATTTTATATTCAGTGTCGTCCATTAAATAATTTAGCATAACACTAATGTCTCAATATTTTATTTTTTTAAGTTTAAATTTTCTCACGATTGTATTAATATGATTAGAATTCATATACAAGACATCTATTATACTCTGAACCAATATTATCGACCATCGACATCATCATCTTAGTTAGTAAATTTACTTTTTTAACTTGGACAATTGAAATGTGAACAACTATAAAATGAAGTAGAAAGGAAATGTCAAGTAATTTATGTCTAGAAAGAAGAAACATTATAACTATATATTATCTTCTTCGCGAATCAAATTGAAATCAAAGATTGAAGAACGACTAAATTATATAAACGATATATTATTACAATTACAGAATGCTAATTACAAAATTTTGATTAAGCTATTTGATTGTATATTTTTGTAATACTATTGTGTTTTCCTTTTTCTTTTGTATAAAATTGAATATTTTTGGCATGGGACAATCAATTTATAAATTGATATTACTAAACATGTTTTTTTAACTTGGAAAAAGTAAAGAATATACCCAATGCAAAAGATTGTTGGATTTTTTTATTTGGATTTATAAGCTAAGCTTATTTTTATTATTTAATCATTTAATGTTGAGCTTTTATATTTATTGTCTTAACATATTTACATGTTTAAATCATGATATATATATATATATATATGCAGATTTGTCAGGAAAATGTTAACAAGTCAAGCTGATTCAGAAGATATGTAATAGTTAATAATAAAACCAAATCAATCTCAACATTATGAAGATGAAGAAGATATGGATAAGATTTTGTCTCAACATGCTAACCCTAGATGGATGCACTAAGGCTATGTACAGCAGCTAATCAAATTTTCACATTTTTTTCCCTGCCACATCAGATTTCCTACCACATTCCCTATCACATTCCTTTCAACTCCACAGCAGCTAATCAATTAAATTTTTTTTTACTTTCTCTTTCATCCACATCACTAATTTTAATAATTAATTTTATAGTTACAATTAAACCGAATACTCATAAATTATTAAAAACGTACAAGAAAAACACAACAAACATCGATAAACTTAGAAAATTTGAAATTTGAAGTAAAAACCTAAAAAAAACCTCAAATTTTAAAATATAGAGTAAAAACCTCGAAAAAAAATTGGTGTCCAAATGACACAAACTTAGTGTCTATTTATAGAGCTTGAAAAAAGAAAAATAATAGTGAAAAAATAAAAAATTAATTTTGCATAATTAATACTAGAAAAACGATTTAAAAAAAAGGAGTAAAAAAACATAAAGTTGAGACACATGGCAGTATCCCATTGGCTGCCTTTTTTTGTTTGTTTTTTTAATAAATTAATTGGGCCCCACAAATAATTTTGCCTACCATTTCCTTGAAGGCAAAATTTGCCTTCCTCAAATATTTCATTCTCATTTGCCTATCTACTAAATACATCATTTTTATTTCCCTCCCATTTCCCCCCCCAATTTCCCTACCTACTGTATATGGCCTAAGGGAAACAATTTCAAACCCTTAAGTCAATGGCCAAAATTAAAAGATCACAGTTGATTTTAGATTTCATATTATATTATTCATACAGGAAATATAACAATTTTCAATGATTTGTCTGATTTTTCTATAAGAATTTTTAAATTTTTCTCGTTTGGTGATTTTTATTTATTGATCGAGTTCGGGGTACCTACATTAGTCAAAGTATCACGTTTTGTGGAATTTTATTCGAGAAATTTTTGGAACAATATGGTGGTCAACATATTGAATAAAAATTATTCACATATCATCAATAGACCCCATCTAATACTAATCATGCGATATTTAAGACCATTTTGAAAACCTGAGTCAAACATTGCCAATAATGTCTTCCTAAACGAATTCTAATCAACTAACATATAAAAATACAAGTGAACTATGCTTAAAATCAATCGAACTAGTCATCAACATTCTACTATTAAAATTTGAATAATCTAAAAGTGGGTCGTGTCAGATATTTATCTCTAACAACGTACAAAAATAATCAATAATTCAATGTCTGTGTTATTTCGCTCACATTTGTGGTGCAAATACGACGAGTGGATGGCGAAAACTAGTCTACTAAAACTGGTATTTCATTGCTCATCCCACGTTCAAAAGTGTGATTTATGACATACTAAGTCTGTTGAATCTGGTCTATTATAATTTCCAAATAATTTTAAATAATGAAAAAAAATGGGAAAAAAAACAAGGTAACCTCCAAACAATGAATGGTAAACGTGTCAACTCTCCCCAAAATGGAAAACACACATGTATAGGATTTGACCAGTAGCACAAGAGGTACAGTCAATTGTTTTTTCATTTCAGAAGGATATTTTATTTTCAATCTCGTTTTACACCCTATTTGCTTACAAGAATATAATTTCAATACGTATCGTTTATATAAAAATTAAATTGAAAATCGAACATCAATTAAAGATAGAAGATCTATTGGGACTGCGGATGAAGACCTACACTTGCCTAAATTCGCAAATAATTTGTAGTAACTTTGCCATCAATTACCTAAATCTAAATTTGCTATAGATTTCTTTTTTAAATGAAGCTATTACATAATACATCTAATTAATATTAAATTAAAATAATTTACAGCCAATTAATAACTACTGCATCACAACTTCTATAAATGCACAAAAAACTTCTATTAAATGTACAAAAAAATCCAAAAAAAAACTATATATACTATATGTGCGAAAGTAAAACTCAAAACCTAATATATTATACATATACTCAAGGCCATAGATTTTTCAACTCACCATTTCATATATAAGTAGCAATAGAATTTCATATACACTAACTACACAAAAAGTAAAGAAACATGCAAAAAAAATCACATCATCTATATACAAATCACCACGACCCCGATCTACCAATTTACTAAAGAAAGAAATGTACTTCATATAAAAAAGGCGCATAAATCAAGAATATAGCACTTCAGAACATCCTTATAAAAACTCTATCCCAGCTCAAAAAAACAATGAAGGATAGAGCTTTCAACCAATTATAGAAATGATGGCTTCCTATCCGTTGGATCATCCCACGTGTCGCCCCTCGATCCCACCCCACTAAACGGGGGGCCTGTCATGTCCAGCTCACCATCAATCGAGCTCAAGAAAGCCGAAAAACCAGCAGATGAAGCTTCACCAACTCCCATTCCTAGCCCGAGAAAATCGAGAGTCGTGGGCTTACTCCCAAATAGAGTCGTCGGGCCCATCATTAGCCCACTAGTTGGAAGGCCCAGGCCCAACCCAAGCCCGAATGCGAGTGAGTTGTTTTCGAGCTTCACATTGTTGTTCCAATGTGATGGGGTGGATGAGGTCGATGGAGCCATTGTTGAGGCGTTATCTTGAGGGTCGGATGGAGATGGCATTGACAATCCAAGCCCACGGAGAAACGACGAATTGGAGGATGTTGAGCTCATTTGTGCCGCTTTTTGGAGCAATGCTGTTGCTGATAATGCAGGCTGTGGGCTTGATATGTAGTGATGCTGTTGAGAATTTTGTGATGGAGATGGGAATAAAGACGGTGGTGGGCCGTATAATGAGGAGGATAATGAGAGGGATATTGGGTCGATGGCTCGGTGGGTTGACTCAGTCATTGCGCAGAGTAGGCTTGAAAGTGATGATGGCTGTTGTGACGGTGCCTCGGGAGAAGTTGATGCGTTGAATATACTTGGGAAAACTCCGGTACTGCCTGTTATGTTGCCGCTTGATGTGGAGGAGATGCTGGCGGTGATGGTGGTGCTGGCGGCGGTGTTGGTGGCGGCCAATGTCGGTAAGGAAGGTGGTGGGCCTGGTGGTGGTTGCAAATGTGTGGTGGTTTGATTTTCTTGCACTTCAGCTGCTGTCACAAAGAAATGAAGAAATGAGGAGAAAAGATCACTAGGAGGGAAAAAGAGCTTTTGGGAAAGAAAAAGCTTAAATTACTAAACTTGAATCCCAATAAAAAAACAACTTGAACTGCAAAAAGAGACTTTCAAGTAAAAGCAAATACAATAATCATACACTCCTTTTGCTCACGAAATCTATCCCCACTTTTTTAATCTCATTTCGATCTTTGAGCAACATTATTTTGACATTAAAGATATCATTTCTCTCTCTCTCTCTCACACACACACACAAACACACGAAATGGTTGATTAAATTATTGCTAATTAGTAGTTAGCCCACGAACAAAACCCATCTCGAAGAAACAAACAAAAAAAGGAAGAAAACCTGGAAATAAGAAAAAAAAAATCCAAAATAAACAGCTGCACATGAAAACCTCGTTTTGGAGTATACAATGTAGCCAAATTAGTCATCTCCATTATATTATTTTAAGTTGAAGAACACAATAAAATAAAAAAATAATTCATGAAAAAATCCTCGTTTTGTCATTTACCCGAACTTTGAATGGACAGAACCGGAGATAGAACACCGGTCGACGGTGTAAGCGGCGGAGGCGGCGGACTGGAAGCAACAGGCGGTGGCGGCGCAACAACCTCAACCTTCAAATCACCGCCGGAACTCGGAATTGCTAGAGGCTGAGACCTGGCACTCTCCTGTGCCAACGCATCACAAAACGCTCTATGCGTTATAAAACTATCTCTCCTGTTAATTAACACCATTTTAATCAGAAAAGTTAATTTCAACCATAAAAATAGTCTATAATTTTATGTACGAAATTAAATCTCACCTGGAAAATAACGTGCCGCAATCGCAACGGTATTCGCGAGTACCGCAAGTTTTCATGTGCGCTTTCCAGTCGGACTGAACGGCGTATTTCTTGGAGCAGCGCTCGCATTTGTACTTCTTCTCGCCGTGTTTCCGGCAGAAATGTTTCTTGATTCCGGTGAGATCACCGAGCGCTCTCGAAGGATCGTGGTGAATGCAAGTCGGTTCCGGACACACGTATACACGCTTTCTCACTTCTTTGCTACTCCTCTGCCGGAGCTTCCATGGCAAGTTGTGGCCTCGTCTGTGGAGCTGCAGATTTTGATCTCGCTGGAAACCTTTGTTGCAGATCTCGCATATAAATCTGTTCGTTGCGAGTAGAGTTTTTGGTGATAAGGCTAGCACTTCTGCATCTGGATCTGTATCAGCCACACCCAAAATTTTGAAAAAAATCGAAAAAAATAAAATAAAATCAACCTAGCTGAGCTCTTAACTTCAACTTTTTGATTACACGATTTTCTCAAGAAATTAAAAAAAATATATATTAGCAACTGAAAGTGATATATTATCATCTTACCAGGCATTCCAGGAAGATTTCGCTTTTTCTTTGTGGCTTGGTTTGTTTCTGCTGCAGGCTGATGATCAGAAGCTGGTGAAACTGGTGATGAGCTCCTGATCTCCTCCACCATAGCTTTTTGCATGCTCTAATAAACTAACAATATGTACTTACTGTAACAAGAAATAGCACAAACTTTTCACAGAAAGCACATACAATAACTTCAATAAACCTCCTCACTTTTACCAACAACAAAAGCCAATAATCAAATTTCTAGCAAAAAGCTAACAGCAAAAAAATAACAAGCAACAAAAGCTGTATATATGTATCTCTCGAACACACCAAATATGACAACGCCGATTCAACTCAGTAGCTCATACGACGACGCTTTGATCAATTTTCTACTACTATTTCTGTTTGTTTGTGTATTGGAGAGAGAGAGAGAGAGAAGAAAACAAAAAGAGAGATTTGAACTGGAATTATTATTATTATTATTATTATTATGTGATAGTATGAATGATGATATAAAATAAAAAAATAATTAAACAGAAGGCTTTTTTTGCGAAGCGGCGCAGATAACCATGGTTAGATATTTAACTGTGGTTAAGCCATTGGAGCCTCTAGTTAGAGCTTCTTTGCTTCTTGGGCTTGAAGATATCACTAGTTTGAAATCTGGCCGTCCACGTGGCAAAATCTACATACCTGGACACTTGTCGGAGGAACTCACTGCTTCTCTGTACATTGTTTTGTCGTTTTCTGATCTCTTGGAATTTGAATCTTCAATTATTTTATAATTAGTTAAGGAATTGACATTTATATCCTCCGCCAAGTTTCATTATCTTGCTTTCATTTTCTTTCTTTTTTTAGGATTAAATTCATTTTGCCAATTGAATTTGATGTCAATTACCCCTCTTAAGTCTTAGGTCTATACTTAATTTTTTTTATATACCGCTCTTACCATTCTACATTTTTTTAAATACCCCTTTATTCTAATTAAAATATTAAATACCCCTATAAAATCTTGTTAGAGAATAAGCATTAGGCCCGGTTGGATATATCCAATTTCGGAAAAAACTCGTGCTAAAAGTGAGAAAAAATATTTTCAAGATTAAGAAATATGGTGTGAGATTTGTATTTGGACGAGTCATTTTATAGAAAAAATGTAATAATTATTATTAATATGATTTTTATTGTGAGAATTGGTTTGGATTAATATTTAGTTTATAGTAAATATTTTCAATCAAAACTTTCCACTTAGACATTGAATAGTCACAACAAATCACAATGATGTTATTTTTGACGCCGTGTTTTTTTATATTAGAATATGTGATTAGTTTTTTCAGTTGAAAAATAGTCGGAAAAAAATTCTTAAATCTATGGTGTGGACTGTCAAATTATGAATAGTAAGAATCATTTTTTCTCTTTTTTAGTAAGAATTTCTTCAAAATTTTCTAACATTTTGAGAGTTTTTTTTTTAGTTTTTTATTTTGAGAGTTTTTTTATATTTTTTTATTTTAAACAATTGATATTTTTTAAAATTTTGTCCTTTAAAACATATTCTATAAATTAGAGTGTTCTTTGAGTTTTGAAAAATGGTAACTGCACTCTGCACCCTCTTTCGAATACTTTGCCCCTTGCAATATTTTAATAAATGTGACACTAAATTTATTCAATACAACTTTAGTGATCAAACTTTCAATTAAATGGAAATTAAACAACTATAAAAGTAGAATCTGATATTACAACATCGAGTGTAAACAAATTGAGTTTAAATTGAATTTTGAATATTTTATATGATCAAGTTGATGCTCAGTCTCAAAAATTTGAACCGAAATTCATCAACCCATTTTAGGGTTTAAGTTCGACGCAAATAAGCAAAGCTTAAACTTGACTCGTTTGGTCGAGCTCAAAATTTTGGCTTGTTTGTAAACTCAAATAATTTTTTACTATTTTGAAATTTTGACAAAATAATGTTTGCTACAATATTATTAATACGTTATTCTAACAAGGGATAATGTGATACAACAAAAGAAATCATATTAATGCCAAAAAAAAAAAACATCTTACAATATTGGATGTGATATATTTAGTAAAGTTAGGATGGAATAAAATTTGGGTCAAAAAGATTTAAATGAGATTGTAGAGGCTGACAAGATACTATTTGTTGTAATATGGAGTATAAATTAAATTTTATTGTACATAATACTAGGGCATTTATGTTCATTATTATTGATTTATTGTTAAGGGGTATTTGATATTCTAATTAGTACAGTAGGTAATAATTAATCACCACCAACCCCATAATCCAAAAGGATAAAGTGAAGCCTAACACTTCTTTTCATATATTAACCAGTAATTTGTTTAAATTAAATTAATTGAACAAAATTTCTATAAATTAAAATGATATTTTGTGTGCAATTAAGAGCAGTGGACGTGGGTTTTTCTCGTAAAACAATACACTCTAACCTCTTATCATATTCTATAAATTAGTGAATAAAAGATAGTCAATTTGGTTAAATAAATTAAATTAGACGATCAATATTTTGTAAAAATCATTATACTTATAACTCAGACGTACGATTGATCATAACAAGTAGTATTTTATTTTCAATTGTTATGAAATTGTATTTTATCCAAATACATAAAAAAAAATTATCATATATAATCCAAAGCCATAGATAACATTTAAATGGTAGCTCGTCGATTTTGCAATTGATAGGCTTCGATTTATTGCATGTGTTAATAGATAGAATTTAACCAAAATATATATTTAAATGATTTATAATACACGAACTCTATTAGAGCCGACGTGTTAAGATTTTATATACCAAAAATAGCCCTGATAGTGATAAGGACGAGAGATGAGGAAGTGGCAATAGAGCATTAAATCTGTCGGGTAGTGATATCAGTGGCTTTTGTGTAATTCAGTGTGAAAAGGATACCTAATTTTGGAAAACAGCTGGGTCAAATGGTCAAAGCATAATAAATATGGGCCAATGATGATGAGATAAACACCAAAATTGGTAAATCCGTGACAGAATTTTGTACCAAAATATGCCACTCTTTACCAATTTATATCTACTCATATATAGGTTGAGTGACGTAAATCTTTTCAAAATCCAGTGTTTTAATAATTATAAAAAAATAATCTTATTTTTAGTATTATTATTTACAAACTTGTAGAATTAGTTTTATTAAATGCATATTTTTTTTACATCTTTAGTCGATTATTAAAATAAATGAGAAAAGTTAATTTGGCATATAAATGACACGTAATCAGTAATAAAATTAAAAGCATGTGTATTATACATACAAAACTCCGTCTAGTTTTTGGTGTTTGAGGCTGAAAGGGTACTGAAATATATGATATGACATTAATTTTACAAATTTATAAATAATAAAATGAAAGTTATAACAGACCTTATTTTATAGAACTAATATTGAAAATTTCACGTTTATGTGCATAGTTGCATGTCAGAACGATGAGATTATTTTTTAATTGTAAGTTTCTGAAAATTTTAATTAAAATTATATGGAGCATGGGTTTATTTTAGAACTTAGCTAATTATATTATTATGGAAGTTTTAATTTGTAATTAACTTAGTTTTAATTAGTTATATTACATTAATATATTAAGTATTATTGATTTTTAGAGTGTAAACTAAATAATCGTTAATTAACATGGTACATATAACAAGCTCTATTGGTCATGAGCTCATCTTACAGCATCGATTTGGGTCCATTAAATGATATTATAATATATTAATTTTGTTTTTATATAACTTATTTTATAAAATTAGAAAACTAACCCCTACTCATAGGAGGACCCATAATTTTTTTTGATATTAATTCAACTTTCATATCAGTTCATACTTTTTTTCCAAATATTATTAAACTAATTGTTTAATTAAATTTTATTTCAATTTAAGATATAAATCTTTAAATTAAAGAATATATATGAATTATTTTAACCAGATCTTATTATTTACATACAATATTTATAGTATTTACTAATTATGTATAAATGGACAAAAATTAGAAAAAGAAGCATAATTTGACACCTGATGTACCGACAACTGTTCCTACGAAAATAATATGAAATGCTTAGGAAGTTGCCTCGTACTGAAACAATTGTCCAAAAGGTTGAATCCCCAACCCCAAGGGCCCCCCATGCCCCGGCCCGACAGAGCTATGAGAGGAATAAATCATGGTAACCCAGTCAATCACATGGGCTAGACCAGTGCCCACTGCGCACAAGGAGCCCCCCTCACTTGAGAGGTTGCTCCCACACTGCCGCTGGTGGGACTCGATCCTTGGTCATTGTCCAAACTTCACCCTTCTGTGACCAATTGGGCTGCCCATGCGGGCTCCTCGTACTGAAACAAAAGAAAAACAAATATATGTATATATACAATATGCATATATTTAATTTGGATAATCTTATGTTATGTAAATCAGTAACTGTCCTTTTGCTGTCAACCTTATTAAGTTAATAAACTATTAAACATCATAATTACTTTAATCCCATCATTCTTACTCGTCTTATGAAAAAACGTACTAGCTAGTTTGGATGAATCTATAATTGATATTTTCTCTTCCAAACTTTTAATGTACTACATATATGATATAACCTTAAAACTAGGGGTGGCAAATTGGTTCCGGAACCGTGGGTCCAACCCGACCCAATTAGTTTTGGGTTTGGATGGATCTTAAAAAAAAAAGAATTATGGTTCCAATTGGTTTTGTATTTATTGAATTTTCAAGATTTTGGTTTCTTATGATTTTTGATTGGGTCCAAATTGGTTCCAACAATGGGCCTATTTTGGTTCCTAAATGGATCCAATTAAAAAAGAGAGAAATAATTCTCAATTTTTTCTTTCTTAGACCCAATTGGTTTTCTTTATTTAAAATTTCACTTGTAGAGAATATGTGATTGCTTAAGAACTAAACTCATACTTGTTTTAGTCATTTGAACTTATACTTTAAATAAATTTTTATAATAAGATCAAAAAATTATTTTATATTATTTTTAGTCATTTGAGCTTTTTTATTTTTTAATATATATTATATTTTTATTATTATATTAATAAATATATATTAAATAATTAATAAATATATATTAAATAATTAAAAATAAATAAAAATATTTGGCTCGGCTCGAGTACGGACTCGAGCTCGCGAGCTTGGGCTCGGCTCGAGCTCGAGCTCGAGCTCGCGAGCTTGGGCTCGGCTCGAGCTCGAACCCATGCTCACGAGCTCGAGTCCGATCTCGAAAATTTTGGGCTCGGCTCGAGTTCGGGATCGAGCTCGCGAGCTTGGGCTCGGCTCGAATCCATGCTCACGAGCTCGAAAATTTTGGGCTCGACGAATTCGAAAAAAATGTCAAGCTCGGCTCGTTTACACCTCTATTCTGAACCGACTAACTTTTAAATAGTAACATAAATTATAACTTAGTATCAATTAATATATCTTTAATTTCCGTAACCGAAAAAAAATATTATATTTTTAATTTTTGTAACCGAAAAAAAATTATATCCTTAATTTATCTACATTAATTTTTTCGTTATAAATTAAAATACATTAGTCAATAATATATTTTACATATAAATTATTACATTTGTATAATATGATTGGAATTTTTATAAGAAAATTATAAAAATATAATGTAATAAGTTAGTTAGTGAACAAGAAAAAAAATTTGTTTGCATTATATTGGATTAGTTGGTGAACAAGAAAAAAAGATTAGTGATTAGTATACAAATATTTGCATTATATTGGATCCATAAGTCATCAACTCACTAATTGGGTCTATTATGGTTCTAAAATGGTTCTTTTTGTATAAGAACCATTTGGAACCAATCAAAACCAATAAGGACCCAATTCATATTGAAAAGACATTTTGGTTTTTTGTTGGTTCCAACTTATCTTTTTTACAAACCCAATTGGACCCAACCCAAATCCGATCCGATCCACCCATTTGCCACCCCTACTTAAAACATACATTAAAAAAATAAGTTTTTAGTCTAGTAAAATAAAATAAAAAACTCCCGTTATTGATAAAATTTAGATTCATAATATTATAGTGAAACGAGAAATTTTATGACACGTGAATTTAATGGAGTTGGTTTATTATGGACTATTGGACGTATGGGTGGTAAATTAGTGAATTAGGTGGATTTGGGTTGGTTTCAAATGGATTGGTTCTTAAACGAATTGAGTTTTTTTTTTTTAAACTGGAATAAAAATCAACAAAAAAAAGGGAATCAAACTCATCCCAATTCAACTCATCATGGTGTCGCTTATAATTTGTATTAGTGACAATCAGAACTAATTTGGGTTAAAGTGTTATTAAGTTAAACGCAGTTAGGAACTAAAATAATATTTTTAGGAACCAATACCAAATTAATTGGATTGTATTATTTCCATGTTCTTGGAACCACATTGTTATCACTAATTGGATGTCCCGGGGTGTTCAAAATCAACCGAACCAAAAATCGAAAATTCGGTTCGATTTTCGGTTTTTATTTTTGCAAAATCGGTTTTCGATTTGATTTCGGTTTTTAGGCGCGGTTAACCGAACCGAAAATCGAAATATATAATATATATTAATTATTATTTTAATATATATATAATTAATAAGTATTATATATTAATAAAAATTTAAAAACATATATATATAAGAGTAGGTTGAAAACCGAAGTTACAACAAGAATTGAAAAATCGAACCGAACTATGTGATTTTTCTTATTTATTTTTTTCGAAATTCGGTTATTTCGGTTAAAAACCGAACAGAACCGAACTTTTTTCGGTTCGGTTTCGGTTTGTTATTTTGGAAAACCGAAAATCGAAAAAACCGAAATTTCGATTCGATTTTCGACCAAACCGAACCGATGCACACCCCTAGTCTCATATAATGAATTACAAATCGACTTTATTAAATTCGATTAAATGTTAGAATTGTGAGATAAGGGTGATCATAATTTAACTCCATTCATGCACATAAACAACCCAAAAAAAAAAAAAACAAGAAGGAAAAAAAAAGCTGTCTAGTTTCATAGCATACAGCTGTAAGGGGCAAAAAACATAGGGCTAAATGTCAATAAAGAGATAATAACTAGTGAAAGACTTGATAGCAATCATCACTATTTTGATTATCTTTTTGTTTGCTTTTTCTTTTCTTTTTTTGATTCCTTTTGGCAATATTTGATTTTTTTCTCATCACTATTATATTTCTAAAAGCTTTTTATTGTATCACACTTTATCATAGGGTTATAATAAAAAGGTATTGGAATTATGATGATGATAATAGGCTGTGTGATTAGATTGTGGGGCCTCATGTGGAATATTGCTCTCCATATTATTGGTCAACGGATCCACTCATTTGTACTTTGGGTTTTGTGGTGTGATCATATTTATATGAGGAAAAAAAATCAATTTGGATCAAAGATATTATGTTTATAGGGTGCTCATTTAATTATAGGGCCAAATAAATGACATTTTCTTATTTTAGTGCTAAATACATAAAGATTTCATGAGTTTTGTAACTATAAAAAGCCTCGAGAGATTTTATGTAATTTTAAAAAGGTTGGAGGCTTTTTTATAATTAGGGTAAATGCACTTCACCCCCTAAAAAAACTCATATTTTACACTTTCCCCCCTAAAAACACAAAAATGAGACATCACCCCTTAAAAATTTGATATATGTATCACTTTGCCCCCAAATACTATTTTTCAGCTAAATCTTGATCGAAAATCATTTAAATGATTTTTCCGTCAAGAACATTATCGTCTTTACCATTTTTCCGTAATTCTCTCACATGTCCGGATTTGTGCCTAAAACCGTTATGCTTCTCTAATATATCATATTAGATTTGCAAAATTCTCACCACGATCCCATCCTGCATTTGTTGTGAGTTCCTATTCTGATAAGCTTTTTCATGCCATTCTTTATATGTAGTATGATACCATGGTGAAAATTTTACAACCCTAAGATGATATGTTAGAGAAGTACAACAGTTTCGCTTCAAATCCATGCATGTGAGAGAATCTCAGAGAAATAGTAAAGATGATAATACCTTTGACGAAAAAATTATTTAAATGATTTTCGATCAAAATTTGGCCAGAAAATAGTAATTGGGGCAACGTGATGCATATATAAAATTTTTAAGGGGTGATGTCTATTTTTTATGTTTTTAGGAGGGAAAGTGCAAAAAACAATTTTTTTTAAGGGTGTGAAGTGCACTTTATCCTTATAATTATCACTAAAAAGGGGGGATCAATATTTAATTTTCTCAATAGAAAAAACTAGAGAAAATTAGCAAAAGACCCCTTATTTTAGTATTAAATTATCAAAAATTCTCTGATCATTTTGAATTTATATAAAATCACCATCAAATTAAGGTATTCTTACAATCACAAATGTGCATTTTAAAATCCTTACAATTTTACTTCTTATAATTTTCCAAATTGACCCCTTGAGGGGTTTTATTGTAATATACCAAAATTCAGGAAATATTCATGTAATTAGCATTAAAGTGAGGAAAAAATGTGCATGTAATTTGCCCCAAAAAAAACATAGGGTGCTCAAGTTACACACATCACACAACCCTACCCAAAATGAGTGTATAATCCACGAGCTATAGATTTTAATTATTATAAAAAGATACTTTGATATTTTACAATAATTAAATCTTTTATTCACCAATATGTTAATCATCTATAATAATCATTTTCGTCTCCAAAAACGCTCGTGCACCTTCTTAATGTAATCATCATTTTGTTATGTGTATTTAATTATTCTTTAAATTTTACTTTTTTCTCTTGTTTGATTGGTCCCAAACATATGCATAAGTCGTTTTGTTAAGGTAATTAGTCCTCAAATTTTAGGCAGTGTTTTTTTTTTTTTGGCTTTGTGGAATGATATTTCCAGGAAATTTCTTTAGGAAATGTGTGAACAAAATGACTACATAACGAGTTTTAAATTTTGACAATTATTCATACCATGTTGATTTTGACATCTCAAAATGAATTGCATTGATTTTCAAATACAAATAGGGAAAATTTGCTTTATGAAATGGAGCTAAGGACTTTGAAAAATAGCATGTATCCTTCAATTCAGACAGAAACATTTGAAGATTTTGTGCCCAAAAATGGTGCCACCTTAATTTCTCTATACCAATTAATACTATATTTTGTGTTCGCTTTGATAAATGAACATTGGTTGTTAGACTTTTCTACTTTTCTTTGACACATATAACAATCCCATTTCAAATTCATCAATCAATCTACTTGGGGTGTGTTTGGATCGAGTGATTTGAAATCCATGGATTTCGAATTCATCGATTAAATCCATTTAAGTTCGTTTGAATGATGATGGATTTCAAATCCATCGCCATTCATTTTGAGCTCTTTTCTCCACAACTATGATGGATTTCACCTCAAATCCAAATCCAAATCCATCGATCCAAACGCACCGTTAGTTTGTTTGGATGATTTCAAGTAACAGTCCCTTATAGGGGTGGCAAAATGGTTCTCAACACATGGTTCCAACCCAACCCAACTACTTTATTTGGGTTGAGTTGGTTCCTAATTTTTTTATTTTCGGTCCACTTGAATTGGGTGTTATTGCTTTCTAATATGTTTTGGATCTATAATGGTTTTAAGTTGGGTTCATTTGGTTTTAAAGATGGGACCTTTTGATTCTAAAGATGGATCCATGTTTATTTTAGATATTGGACCCAGACTGGGCCTAACTTAATACAAAATTGGATCATTTTGGTCCAAAAACATGTACCAACCTTTAAATTATGCTAATAGGCATAACTATTCCATCCCATAAAATATTTGTTATTATAATTGGATCTAATTATTTCAAGTCAATAATTTGATTGACTTTAAAAAAATGAAGTCAATAATTTGATTGACTTTTTCTAAAATTTTTAATTCTTGAATATCAACAATCTATTGAACTTAATTATTTAAAATTTTTGATAATATTAAACTTGATTATTATTAATGTTTGAGATATATCATTTAAGCAATATTAATTAAACAATCAAAAAATAAAAACGAAGAGTTGATATTATATTTTTTAAGTAAACTACTGAACATTATTGGATTACATTCACAAATGTATATTTGATTTCTTTCAACGAAGGTAACATTGTTTTTAAGTTTGGAAAGTAAAAGATCAAAAAAGGGAGTCTTTTTTGTTTTAACAATTTTTAAATAATTAATTACTTTAATATTGAATAATTCATTATGATTAGTTTATTCGAATACATATTTTGTTGGCAAGCAAAACAAACATGCAACAAAATATTTTATTAATATATAACAAACAAATAACTAAATGTGATATACCTTATTTATTTCATTCATCCTCATTTTTGTGATATTATGGATCCATGTTAAGTCCATTATGGTTCCATAATGGTTCCTTGTGTAAGAACTAATTGGAACCAATACAACCCAACAAGAACCCAATCTACATTGAAACCATACCTTTGGTTTTATTCTGGACCCAAATTATCTTGCTTTCAAATCCAATTGAACCCAACTCGAATCCAAATCAGATGCAGAACAGAAAATATAAATTACTAATAAATAGGGAAAATTACAACTATGACATGGTTGCAAATTAATCAAACATTTAAACAATATGCTAACTCTATTGTTCTGGATTAGGAAATTCAATTGGAATAGCTTTGCTTATATCTATCAGATTGGAAACTAAATTCCTCTTTGAAGTAGGTGATCCCTTTTAAACACCTGCATATGGTCTTAATTCTTCTAACTTATTGTATAATTACATAAACACTCCCTCATTGTTGAAAATTACCAATATCTTATAATGTCTCTGTTTAGAAATTCTTATAACTTTTTGCCATATAAACCTTACAAATAGACCCCTGAAGGGGGTATTCGTAATTTCTAATAAGTGAAGGGAAGTTTTTATAATTTTTTTTCGGATGACGAGGGAAAACCCACAGCCGCTACCCTTTCGAGCGTGCACTGGGTAAACCTCGCTCTTGTGCAATAGCCTGTAAACCACACAAGAGAGATAAATCAGCCTAGGTTGTCATAGCTAACATGCTCAAAGTAGAGAAGACAAATAGGCATTCCACCAGTGGGAATCGATTAGAAGGAAATTCTGGCAAAATCAACAAGAATAGGCATTATTTTGATAAAATTAATGTTTCTTATTCCTTTATTGGTAAAGGAAGAAAATAGAAAAAAGGGCTCGATGGACTCGACTATATACAGCTGAAATACCACGCCATGGCATCTCTCAGAATCTCAATCGAACCTTTATACTTTAGTGCTGCTTTTTAGTTACTACTTGCTGACAAACCTACTACTCCTTAGTCGAAAGATAAAAAAGAAGACGGTAAAATCAAGGGGCAAATGGATTTGGGGATGAGCACTTTGAATCCTTCCCGTTTTGCAATAGCACGTCTTGATTTATTGACGCCAACTGCGACAAATTCTGCAAAAAAAGATATCGTTTTGTACCAGATCAAAAAAATTCAATGAAAAATAAATGCGCAGTTATAATGATTTCAAACATTTCAATGCAACTGTTTGAAGTGCTAAGAATGAAGTAATACAGAGAAGTGACTTGTTTCACTATATGATGGCATTTTATTCTCATCCAATGGTTTAGAGTCGTGTTTCGGTAGTTTACCCGAGTGGGGACGATGAAATTTACCTATTTCACCAGCTTCCAGCTACATAAAGAGACTATTATCGAATTCCATAACACTTAATTAGATTTAAATCTGAAATAAAGTTTGATTTAACTGATAATCAATCCATATTATATATATATATATTTCATTCAAAGCCCAAGAATCAACGACCTGATGACATCAAACTGGACCAGAAAATGAATTTCAATCAGTTACCAAACAGAAGTATAAAAGTAACAGTAACACCAAATTATATTTACAAATTAGATGTGATTCCAATTAAACTAGATGAAGGGAAAATATGAAAGAGAACACTAACATGGGAAGCTAGGAAAATGACGTACCTTGAAAGAGAAATTCATCAATGAAAGATCAAGAGGTGAACAATCAAACTCAGCGAGATCTCCACATTCATCCATATTCTGATACAAATAAAGAAACTAGAAATCCATCACATGCCACTAATGTCAATAATGACAATTGTAATGGAAAATTACATTGAATGTAATGTCTTCATCTTTCATGGTTTTCAATGTCAACATTAGATTATACAAAAATGTCTATATTGAATCGTAACTTTTAGAGCAACAATTTGTTATATACACCCAGCAAGATTGTAAAACATTCATGTTAAGAATTGTCTAAATGGAAAAACAGCTAACATAACTATCTGGAGATCGAGTTATATAAAACAAACTCGTCTCTCAAGCTTTGGAGCCAATCTCAATTAGAGAAAATATTTCTACATGAGTATGATAATTGAGAAAGCAATGTATAATCAAGAGAACTTACCTCTAATGAATTAGAGTGCATCTCAGAAACGTCAGAATCAGAATCCATAGAAATTCCACCAGCTTCTATTCCAGTTGAATTATAACGCGATACAAAGTAACTTGTGTCATCTATACTCTCAGGTTGTGGTACAAATGCAGCCTACAGAAACATTCGCCATGAAATCAATGGTGAGAAATATAATCATCATGTTTCACAAGGGCACATCTATGCTCATAAAGCCAATAAACTTCTGAGAGAGTTTATAGCATTATACAAGCCAATAGAAAACTACTATCCCTTGGAAAATACTATCGGAAAAACATTAAATATTTATTGTTTGTGATTTTAGATTACATGGTCATTTGAAGTGGTATCAAATATACACTAAAAGGGCCATTCAAGTCCAAATCTCATTGACCCCCAATTATGAGAAAAGATTCCATGTGGTTGGCATTGGCCCAATAACAATATTGCCGCACATGAAGGGAAACATTGGAAAAAATAAACATCAAATGTCTCTTTTATAACATATTAAGCATTTAGATGAGGTGGTCATTCAATGCCAAAGATTTAGATAATTTACATCTTGAAGCTTATTGTGAATGGTGAACAGCACATAGAAGAACACATATAGTTTAAACCATGGTTGTAAAATGGGATTACAGCTCCCTATGACAATTCAAGAAATAACTTTTGTAATGGAAGAATGAACAATGCAATGCAACTGAGAGAGATATGCAACATAAGAATTTATGTAATAGCATAATGATCATAAATACCCACCTTTTGTAAGGTAAGATTATCCCAGTCCACTCCCGAGAAAAATTGATGTGCTTTTACCTGAGTATTAAAAGAAGGGAGAGAAGAAAATTTAGAGTGTAATATTACATCTTTCTTTATAAAAAGTGTAGCTAGTGTGTCATTGCTGATCATAGAGAACGGTAAAGTTAAATATGAGACCTCTGATGCTCCTTTAGCTCCTAGGCGCTGATCGGGGTCGTGAACAAGAAGCCTGTTGGAAATTAATTCATAAGTAATACCATTCAGCTAAATCTGATGCATGCCAAAAGGAAAAAGATGGGAAGAAGAATATGCACGGCCTACTTTCATGAAAGGTGATTAATAATGATGGAATTCAAGTTGACATAAAATCATGATGCTTCAAAGAGCTATTCTAAAGTTTTTCAGTTCTCATTGTTCTTATCAAGGTAAGACATTTTAATTTGCTCTGTTTTGCTTGTTAGCATTGGAACTGTAAGATGCAGCAATGATCATAGTCCAAGTTTAAAGTTTGCATCAGAGGGACCCTGTGTAGCTCTCATTGTTAAGAATACAAGACATTTCAAATTCGATGCAGTCCAAATGTCATTACTTCTTACTTATTTATTCAAATATTAACCAACCTGTCAATCAGATCTTGGGCCTCGTAAGAAATCTCACTAGGAACAGATGGCCAAGGTATTTTTCTGTTGAGGATGTTGTCAAAAATATTCTGTCAAGCCAACAAAGGCAATATGTAAATGTAAGGAGAAAATTTCTTCGTCAATCAAAATATAAAACAATTAGGTAATGAAACAAGCTATAAGATGAGAAAAACATTCTCTTAGGCCTCAGCGGTGATAGAAATAATTTCATAAAAAAACAAGTTGGTGGGATGACATCTGATCACATTGGGCCACCATCCAGACTGTACCAAAGACAGTGCTTCATTACACGCATTCTAGATGTATGTATAAGGAATTTTCATGGCATATCCTATTTGAAGAACTTCTAAATTGGGGTTGCGCGCTCTTGCCCCAGTATAGAACATAATAAAGAAATTATTATAAATTGCAGCTAATGACACATATCTCACTACCAAATTACATGGTCGCCCTGCAGCAGTTGAAACAAGACTAGCACCTTAATATTCTTTGTAATTAAAAATTCAAAACATACCTCGGGATGATCAGCATTGAAAGGAGGAATTCCAGTTATAAGTTCAAATAGTATAATTCCCACTGACCACCAATCCGCAGCATAACCTATAGGTGCATACAGAAGGTACTGTAAGCAATCAAACAAATCTAGTTTCCCCATGGTTTGACATTTTTAATGTGATGGGGATTAGAGGTGGCAATCGGGTGGGTCTGGTTGGGTTTGGGTTGGTTCCAACGGTTCGGTTCTTAAATGGGTAGGGTTTTTTAGATGGTTTTGAGGTGGAACCAACTCAACCCAGAATGGAACCGAAATCAACCCGAAAGGGAACCAAGCCCAACCCGACTCAATACCTTACATTTTGTTCTTTATAATTTAGATTATTGGCAAACGGTTTGGGCCTAACTTGAAATTAGTTGGACCCAACTTGGAACCAAGTTGGAACCAATTAGGCACCAAAAATAATATCTCAGGAACCAACCCAACCCAAACTAGTTTAATTGGGTTGGAACCACGGTTCCGGAACCATTTTGCCACCCCTAATGGGGATCCTAACAGGAGGCACAGGAAGAGAAGAATGTCAACTATGCATAGCAAAAAAAATCTATTGCTGGCTAACCATGTTCGGTTCCAAGAAGAATTTCAGGGGCCAAGTAGTCCGGGGTCCCAACAGCTGACTGGTGATTGTCCATCGTATCTGTATTGAGCTGACCGTGTGTATCTAGAATAATGTCATGCTTTTCTGGCCCAGGTGCAGATAGCTCATTGGTGCAATTCATCAGGCCAATTTTTGACAATCCAAAGTCGGTAAGCTGATGAAATTGTCAATATTTAGTAATTTGAGATCATAATGAAAACCGCCATACAGATAAGTGGGTGGACTTGTCTTACATGCCAAGTCTGTAGCATTGTACTTAACATTCTAGTTCATTTTTTAGTCTATCAGGAAGAGATGGGCATGTGAAAACGGGAGTGTCTAGGTTTAAGTCTAATTGTATGGTAATTCACATATTTTATAACCGACAGTGAATTGATATACAGAAGGCAAGGGTACACTTGTTTGTCATTATATTGCGACCTTTACTTTCCAGGTTGTATTTTCAAAATTGTGGAGCAGAAAACTAATTGTATTAAAAAATCAGAAAACATGGCATGATTTCACATAACAGGTTTCCTTAGGGTATCCTTCATTTCCCAAAAGAAGTCAGAAACGAGAATTTTGTAAGATGCTTCAAAATCTACATTACTGAAAATCTGTATAACCCTTACTTGTGCACTATCAAACTTTAACAGAAAAAGATGGTATTCTCGCAATACCTTGATATGCCCATCATAGGCAATTAGTATGTTGTCTGGTTTCAGATCTCGATGTACTATTCCAAGAGAATGAAGGTACTCCAATGCAAGTACCTGAAGCAAGCCAAAGCATGCTTACAAATTGCCAACAGAGAATAAAGGGTTACTATACAAGAAAAATCACAACATACCAATTCTGCCATATAGGTACGCACCACAGCTTCTTCAAGGCAACCAACTTTTTTCAGCAGAGAGTATAAATCTCCACCATTGAGATATTCCATGACCAAATAGAGGTTGTCTCTACTGGTAAAGGAGTAAAAGAATCGAACCTGTGCAGCAAAAGACCAATACATTCTTATATGTTATAAAGCATCCAGCATATCAACCTCACTTAGATTTTGATAAAAGAAAAAGCTTTTAGATAATTTAATTATGCTGATAAAATTGATTCCTTCTGAGCTGGTATATTAATTCCATAGAACTTGGTACAGATTGCAATATTATGTCCTTATGTCACAAGATCAACATGACCAATATTTGAAACTTTCCAAAATGATGCTGACTTACATGAATTTAATTAGTAAAAGGAATTACCACAAAAGGGTTCCGTACGGTAATTAATATATTACGCTCGGCCAATATGCGATCTATATCATTCTTTCGTAACATATCCAATTTCTTCAGCACCTGCACAAGGAACGTGTCATATCATCCCTAGAATCAATTATGAATACACGAGGGGATATTTATTATAAAGCCAGAAAGTGAACACTTGATATGAAATATCATAGCTGGCAATATCTGGATGAGATCAGCCATTTAAATGCTTTTAGGTATTATAAAAGTACTGCTTGATTTTAATAATTGCAATGGATAGAAAAAATGTTCTAATTAGAACTCTAAGGTCATTTGAATGAATTCATTAACTTTCAAGAAGAAGAAAGTATAGCCTGTCTACAGCTACATGCTACTTTTGTAGAAAGGTAAAGAGAAAAGGAACACTTGCTTCTGAACTGAAGCTTATAAATGCTCGTGCAGTTTCTCTTAAATACATGACTATTCTGGTTTAGACCAGTTTCAAACAATTTCATATTAAATTTTGTGATGTAGGATACATATTCATGTGAATCAGGGATGCACTTCTAATCAAGTCCAAACAACCGATACTGGACAACCAACAGTTTTTAACCCATCTCACCAATGAAAATCTGAAATGTTCCACAAACCAAGAATAGTAACAGATACCTATAAAATTGTTAGCTGTAGAGTACCCTCTATTCCCTTTTTTGTTTCCTTGACTTTAACCAATTCAAACATATACCTTAATCGCAAAAAGATCTCCTGTAGTTCGCTTTCTAGCAAGAAAAACTTTTCCGTAGGCTCCTCTGCTGATCGGTTTGATAATATCAAAGTCATCAATGCTTGTACGTTCTTTATGGGCTGGATGTGAAGGAGTTGATGTTGTACTACTCTGTGATGCACTATCCAGCAAAGATCTAGCGCTTTCAGGATGCCCAATATCATCCATTTTATTCACCAGATTGCAAGCAATTATATATTTTTCTCTGCACATTAATGTAAGAATGTTAATTGCTTTACTAAAGCATCAGATAGATGATTTTTTGCTCTCTTTTGACGTTTTAACAATTACCTCAGAAGGCTTTCTATTCGGACGCCAAAGGTATCCACTAGAAGCAATCTGTACTTGCTATGTTGCAAAATCTCTAGCAGGTCTTGCATACAAGCAAGTAAAAACTCATGGGATCCTTCTACTGATACATCAGTCCCAGCCACGCATCGAGCAATATCAGCCAGGTCCATCATCTGAAAATGAAAATTAAAAGTATAAGCACTGCGAATAAAGCTGGAATACCTCTTACAAAGGAAATGCACAAAGCTAATATTACTTATGTGCTTTAGAAAAGGGGGATAATGATCTCATATGCTATTGCTATTGAAGTAAGACAGCAACCCTTTTTCATGTGGGCACAGTATCACAGACATCATTTTGATCTGAAAAATTAAGTCATGTTCATTGCATCTAATGCCAGTTAAGACATCTTTGGGAGGGTTATTGGGGCTTTATACATATATTGTACCCAGAGCCTCACCCCTTATTTGGAGATAAAACTTTTCCATGGTGGAGGTAGAACGAGTTATCTTAAGATGACAGGTTTGCCGGAATATTGCATTTTTGGTACATTAATGTACCTTGCACGTTTGTTTGGTACACTAATATGGGGATGGCAATTTGGGTACACTAATGTGGGGTAAGTCTGGCAATTTGGGTACAAATTACGCCGGAATATTGAAAATCCGCCGGAAATGTCATGTGTTGGGCACGTGAGTTCAAATTTGGGGATTTTGACCAATTTTGACCCAAAAGCTGACATGGACTATCATTTTGGAGGAAATTCCATTTCCATTTCCATTTCATAATTCTTTTTTTCTAATTCTAATTTTCTTTTTTCTTTATTTTTTTCCTCCCATTTTTGTCTTCTTCCCCAACCCATCATTGTCTTCTTCTTCCTCACACAACCATAGAACCACCACCACAAACCACCATTTTCCACCAACAATCATCACTACCTTCGAATTTTATCACCATCTTACAATATATATATATATATATAACTCCCATCCTCACCCCACTTCACCTCTAAAATCATTTTCTTTTTACATATATGTATACATACATATAAATACATATATATATATATATATGTATACATACAATTAATCAAACTAATTTCAAAATTCCCAAATTGTAGTCAAATCCCCAAATTAAAGTCACAGTACCCAAATTAAACTCAAAATCCCAAAATTAAAGCCAATGTACCCAAGTCAAAATACCCAATTTGAAGGTCAATCGAATATTCTGGTGAAAATCGAATTTTCCAGCAACTTTTGTACTAAAATTGCCACACATGCCCACATTAATGTACTCAAATTGCCACCCCCTATATTAGTGTACCGAACAAACGTACATGCCACATTAGTGTACCAAAAATGCAATATTCCCCAAGTTCTGCTATATCAAAAGTAGTTTTCTCAGTATACTACTTTTCCTAAAGTACGGATCAAGTATTATGTGCACATCAAGAATACAAAACGAATTGTCACATTTGGGAACATGGTTAACCAAGGTTATCACCTCCAATTTTTCTTCCCAGATTTCATGTTCTAATGTCACAAGATATACTTTTTTACCAGATGGTGCTGATATTTGTTACACTAATTATTCTCTTCCTTAAGCAGTAATGGAGGTCATTTGTTAGAACTCATGTGGTTCACATTCGAAACAGCCAAGGAGTTCAACGTGCAACCTTTCACTTTCTTCCATTCTCTTCTGTGTCTACACACGCTATACCAAATTTCATGGTGTCCCAAGGTAAATTATACTGATGTAATGGAATGTGACGCACTTCATTTTATTTATTTGTGAAACGTGTCATAAAATAGCTAAGAATTTCAACCATTAAACAAGCATTTAGATAGTCTATAAGAGTAAACTTTAGACATTGCTCTTTCAACTGAACAGAACTCAATTGGCAAGGAGACAAACCTGCTGCACGTCCTCTTGCTCAGACAGGTTATTTTGATCTAACCAAGAGATGTCGAAATTCCCTGCCTGAGGACTATTAGAGGATGATGTTGATGTCATGCTTCCGTTAGAGGATGATGAGCCATACTGGTTTACCTTTGTTAGCAAATGGCTTTTCAAGTTCACTAAGTTTACAAGATGAGAATCTTCAATGCAGGCAGTGTCCATCTCATGGAGATCTTCCAACATTCCATCCATTAACTTTGGTGAATAAGTTTCTGAATTTAGTGTAGAATTTGCAGTCCGTATCCTCAAAAGTTCAGGGTTTACAAAAGTTTCATGATTTCTTGAATTGCGCAACTCTAGCAAGTGTTCCAGTAACTCAGCAAGTTTCAGGAGACGTTCATTCACATCTGTATGTTTTGAAACACATTTATCTGCAAAAGCACATATATAGGAATGTGGCTCCAAATGCATAGCCGGAACCAGTTCTTCACATATCCGACAAATTACTAAAGTAGAATCATCTGAATAGTTCTCTTTCTCCCTGTTTATAGATTCCATCTGAAACATGTCATCAACTTTATTCAAATGTTCACCCTCTGAAAGACGGAATGGTAGCAAATTTTGAGGTCTTCTTCGTTCAGTTGACATGTGATTTTTTCTTAGATCTGTATCCTGCTTGTCAAGAGGCTCCTTAGACCTGCTATCAATTGCCCATGAAGGAATATCTCTCTGATCTATTCCCTGCAGCTTTCGCTTGACATCAGTCTTCACTTCCAGAGTATAACCAGTATCAGAATCTGCAAATCCTCTATTTACAACCCAATTCGTATCAACCGAAGGGATCCTTTCTAAACATTCTCTAAACTTGTCGAGAGATTGTTCATTCACAGGCCCGCTATCCTTTTCAAAATGCAACAATCTTGTACACCGAGTCAATATGAAAAGGATGCGTGTGAATAGTAATTTTAGCAGGTCAGATTGACATGTCAGTCTCTTCACAGTCAAATCTTGGACAATGGTTTCACATTTTGTGCGGAAGTCTACAGAAGTCATGTTGATACATTGTTGAGAAAGAACAAGAAGTTCCTGTGCCATCTTATATTCATCTGGCATTAACGAATCAGCTTTCTGCACAATTTCCAGCATATCCCGTGAAAAAGAACCAAGCTCTACGTTCACAACCTTTTTTGCAGCATCAAATCTTGAACAAAGTGATCCCAAGAGCTCCTAGAGTTCATGTTATAGAGAAATGAATTTAATAATTTTCTAAATACATACGAGAATAAGAAACATTCACACTACTGCTAAATTGGCTTCAAAAAGTTGAAGTAGCTTCCTTGTTTTTTAACTTAGTCGCACTTGAACTAGCAGAATACATGATTCACAAGATTGTAATAACTTATACAATCTTTATTGTATCATACAACCGACAAATCGTGTGATTGTATCAGCTATACCTTTAAATCATCAAAGCTGTGAGCTCTAGGATAAACAGATTGAATGCCACCTTTTGGACCCAATTCATGTGAAAAACTTTTTAAGCAATTTGGCGATTTATATGTAGAACTAGATTTTGGAGAATCCCTAGATAAACCCTTCTGCATCTTGCGCAATTTTCTTTTAGGGTCCTCCTTGTCAGGCAACTCGAATTCCAGTGCACAAGACTGTCAATAAGTTGATAAGTTAAGAACAAGAAAATGTGAAACGCTGAAAACATAGTTGCACTGTGAAAACGTCTCACTTTGGTGCTTTGGAAATCACCTAAAACTTGATCGGAATCCTTGAAAAGGGATGAAGTGAACCAACATGCTATCTTCCTCCCTTTGCGGAATCCTGCCCATAAGCAATTTAGTAAATTGGATTGTACTATTTTCCTTGAACAGATGAACAATTCAATGAGAGGATATGCAAGAGAAATTATAAGTCATTTACCTAACAGAGTTTATTACCTTCTATATAAACAGATAAGCATACATGAATACATACGCGTACATATATGTGTGTGCGAGGAGAGACAAAGTTAGAGAAGTAAGGGTGAGTTTTTACATCGATTGATTCTTTTAATATTATCTTCTCATTTAACATACCTTCAATTTTACAGCGACTTTCGACGCTTAATAATCTTAAATGAGATTTGAACGCTTGATTGCATTTAAACCAAACAATCTGCGTGATGAAGTCTCATTAAATGTGAATCTGGAAAGAAGATATTTGTTTATGGAACATGGATTTTGCTAGAAGGGTTAAAAAGGTTGGATGGATGAAGAGGTTCATTGCGAGAGAAACGTTCTCATCAACTTTTCTGTTCATCTTGTTTGTGCATGAGGAGAGAGGGGTATGGGGGTATTTTTCTTTTCCTTTTTTCTTTCATATTTCCTGAGGCGATGTTGACAAAGTACAAAGTACCTATGTCCTGAGCAAGGCTAGAGAAGTAAAAGGTAAAGTACATTGATGCCAAAAATACATTCTTAGATCATTCACAAATTAGCTTACTTCAAATACTTCTATCGGTTCATCAGTAGGATGAAAACCCTATTGCATTTACTATCTACATCAGACCCTTGCATGGTCGTGACACGTATATAACCTAATTCAAAAGATCCAAATTTCAAATCAATGAATCACTACTAAAATTAGAAAATCCACCTAAGAAGAAGAATATATGCATTTTGCTATCGATACTTCAGAGCCAAGCTAGAAGATTTAGTCAGCATATTGAGTACTACTACTAATCATCCTAAATCCTCCTCAAACACTGTCAATAGAAAACGAACAAAGCTCAAGAGCAACATAGTTTACCACTAAGAACACCAACCAATTTAAGTCAATTAATGAATCAAAAGAAGACCCATATGCAATGAGTTACTCAAGCGCCATATTCTTCGCCTCTATTTTCTTGATTGCTACTATCACTAACCTCAAACTACACGGATCCTAGGAAACACTAGACTCAAATAATCGGCTCATTGCATGAATATAAATTCCTGTTAAACGTTAAGATTCAAGCTATAAACCATTGAGGAACTATCTTTCCTATTCATAGCTAACATAGAAATTGACCATATATGCCCAGATTCCAAATAAACTTTACTGATATATTTTGTTACCAAAAATCAGCTGATAGAACATAACTATGAAATTAAATAAACAAAATATTTTACACATGGAAAAGAAAGAAAAAAAATATCAACAAACCTTCTTTAGAACGCCCCAATTTCACATGCGCTTTGTTCAAACCCCTGTGCTTCTGCTTAACATGAGTTCCAGAAATCGAAGCTCCATTACTGGACGACTCAGGAAACTGATCACAATCTTCAGCTCCTGAACCCACGTGAGCTCGTCGAGTCTTAATCCGGTTCAAACCGGTCGGAATACCGGTTTCCAACAAGAACTTCGAAACGACGCCGTCTCGACCCGTTTCCTCCATCTCTAACTCAGAACAAAACTATAACCTAGTAACAAAAGCTGCTATTTTTATCAGATTTTGGTAATCATTAAACAAGTAAATCAATCACAATCATAACGTAAAAAATCAGATTTTTGGATATATAACCCATAAACAAGAAGATACAGAAATGTGTTTTGAATTGATTCGCAGTGCGCCAAACTGATTTTGGTTTTTTTTTTTTGGTAGGTGGATTGCTGATATGGTGTTTGTTTAAAAGCTTTTTCACCGTGATGGTGAAAGACTCGTTCAATTCAATAACAGTAACTATGATCTAAATTATTTAATTTCAAATTAAATAATTTTTTATATTCGATATATTTTAGGATGAGAAATTAATCATAATCATGTTCGGAAGGGATTATTTCGACGATCTCCCTTCCTCTTCTTCACCCTCGAAAACGGAAAATTTATAAATTAAAAAGTTCCACTTTTGAAACATTCAATATAAGCATGAAAGGAAATTGATATAGTGATTATTGACCACAAGATTTAATTTTGCAAAAATATATTTTGCATAAATGTTTTCTCACTAAATATTCATAATTTTCTAATTTCTATAATTGTTATCCAAAAGAGTGCTTCAAATTGTGAACTTTCTTTGTGTATTCATGAAAATATAGCAAAATATAGGATAATTAATGTTGGCACTCAATTGATATGCTTACTCATACATAGCAATATATCTTATTCAATTAATATTCATTTATGAAATTTGATTGGTTGACTTGAAAGCATTTGAGATTGTAAATAAACAGTGAAAATCAAGAAAGTTGTCTTGGGTTTTAAAATTGCTTTACAATAATCTCATTCCCACTGTTGAATTAAATGTTAGCTTGATTTGAATGGGACCAATTTAATTTCATTATAGAATTTGTGATATTTTACTAGATAATCCTCATTTGATCATCTTTTGTACTGGTTCATAATTTGTGTAAACACGGCAAGCTGTGAATTTTTAGTGGGTTTTTTTTTTTTTTTTTCAAGAATTGCCAAGTATCATTTTCACACCATTATGTGATCCAAGTCTCATCAAATTTCCCAAAAATAATAAGAATTCTAATTTCCTTCATCTTCTTCATTTCTCATCTAAACTTTTAATTGACCACTTATATCTAGAAGAAATTAAAGGCAACATATGCATGAACATGCCTCTTTTAAGATTAACATATGCGTGAAACCTACTAACATTTTTAAATCCATATTTTCTATTATAAAATTTTATTATAATTTATATTGCAAGTCATTGAATGAATAATACGTGTTTGGTTAAAAATTAATAATTAATTAGTACAATTTTAGTAGGCCATGAAAAATTAAAGAGATTTAAGTCATTATCAAAACCCACAAAATCTCCCTAAAAAGGACTCAGAAATATTACAATTAATGTAGCTATACTTATAGAGAATAGTATTATTTTCTATTATCAACTATACTTGGTGAAATGAATGGAAGATTTTGTTGTAAGTGGAATTTGCAATTTTCTTGGGTAGACCTATTCAATTTTCTTGATAATATAAACCTAAACTCAAGTTGATAGTATAACGGAATTTGACTTCTTAAATAATTCATGCTAAATTTATGGTTATTTTGACTTATAAATATTTACACGACGATTCTTAAATGATTTCATGATCTAAGATTTTGAAATAATCTCCAATATCAAAGTTTATGCTTATATAATTTATATTGTGTATATATATAAGAGATGATAAAAATCTATTATAAATTGTGATTATTTAAATTATTAATCATATATATATATAATATGTGGTGGTGAGAATTGTTAAAAAATACAATAAAATAATAATAGGCGGCGGTGTCGCGTGTTGTCATAAATCACGTGAGGTAAGAAGTGGTCTATAACTGCCAAATCACGCGGTGCCTTAAAACCAACTATGATGCATGCAACAAATTTGGCTGCACACACATATTCTTGTCACAATTAGGCCTATTCATTTTGTTTAAATTTAATCGATTCGATGATTCGAATTGAATTTTTAGCTAATTAAAAATTAGATAATTGAAACCGAATTATTTAGGCAATGGTTCGATTTAGTTTTATTTGAACTGATTCAGTTAATTTCGGTTATCATTTGATTAATAAAAAATTGAACCAAATAAAAGAAGGGTTAATTTAAAAATTGGGTTAGTTCCGACAACTTGATACCTATGCAATAACAATTTATAATTTCCAAAACTTATTACAACTTACAAATACAAACATTATGAGATACGGAATAATTATCATAAAGTTCAACAATTAACAGTAAATAAAAATTAAATGAATACGACAAATATAAGTAAATCAATAATATTACAAACCACTTCAAAGTGCTTATATAAGATTTGGGTTTGAATGGATATATCATATATGAAATATATTTAGATATTTTAAAAATATTGGAATTAACTCATACATTATATTTGGTATTATACATTAACCCTTATTTTTTTGGTTGTTCGATTTGGGTCAACTAACAAATCACCAAAATTGAAATCGAATAAAAAATTATTACTTTTGACAAAAAGCAAACCAAACCAATTACGGTTCGGCTTCAATTTGAATCAATTCATTAACTTTCAATTCAGTTGAATCAATTATTAAATACGCAAACAACCCTGATTGCAACTTATTATTATTCTATTTATATATACCTTTTTATTGTACACTTTGATAAAAAAAATTATTGTTACAAGTTACAATAAACAATATTATAATATTCATACTATATAGTTTGTCAATTGGCAGTATAACGCAATAACCTATTTATACCGTTGGGGCCTATCAAATTGTTTTCTTTAAGGAATGTATATTTGAGTTTGATTTGTAATCCTCTTTTTGAATCATTTAAATGAAAGGAAATATGAGATTAATATTAGTAAATTAGCATAAATAAATGAATTATTTACTATTCCAAAATATTATACAACTCATGAAGATCACTAACATCTACATTAGAACTCAGCATCTCTCTAGACTAAATACTCAACATCTACAACGTCTGTTTTCAGTTTTGGTCCCCAAAGTTTTAGTAAAATCCATATGGGCCCCTACAAAATACTAATAATAATTAGTTTTGCTGAAGTATAGGTTGTTATTTTATAAGCTCGATCATATATTTCCATCAAGAAGAAAAATATTAAACCGCAACACTGTTATTTTGCATGCATATGGGTAATTTTTCGAAAGAAATTGAATGCACCTTATTCATACTTAGAATGGTTGAAAACAAAAAAAAAATCGAAAAAAATTGGCTCGATTTTTTTTTATAATATAGAAAACATTGAGAAGTTAAAAAAAATGAGAAAATCGTGCAATTTTGAGAGGTAGTCGGATCTTCAAAATTGTATTGCATCAAAAATCATAAGATACAAACATGAACCTGATAATTCAATGCACTATTTGAGCAGCAATTGGAAAAATGGAATTCAAGAATGACAGACATATGAAGGATGTTTCAAGAGATTATTATGGCAAAAACTTGCTGTAAATGATAAGCTATCAAACTGCAAAATGGAGTGGATTAATATCAATATAGTCTATGTTATACGATTTTCATCATAATTGAAGTACCCTTGCAACAGATGAATAAAGATCACATTTCGAAGTCCCAAGTCGTCTCAGCACATAATTTTGGCATTTTCCTTTCCTCCGCCAAATTGACTGATGCTGAAACCTGCAAAAATCGACGATTGAATATAACTGGGCTCATACTGTTGGCGGTCTAGTAAATACTCCGGCATTGGAATATATTAATCCAATTAGATATATATATATATATATATCATATGCATGAGGCGTGCTGAAATGAAACCTCAGGAGGTTCAAAATCCAACTTTAAAATAATGAATGGCGTTCAACAACAGCAGGGCTTTGATCAGCTTTTTGATTAGATGAATGCCTAAACTGGGGTGTAAGCTGAAAGTCTACTAAGGAAAACTTATAGCAAAAACACAAACTCTGAAACTATTTGAGAGTGCATTAAGCAATAGTATTTACATGTCGAGCCACCATTTATGACCATGACCAACTGATGCATTTAGCTCCATTTACTATTATGATCTATTTACTAGTGAGATACTAATAATGAGTTACTTGAAATGTAAGTATTTGGTAGATAAAGCTCTTGTGAATCGCACAGCCCATACATTGTAGGGACACGAAAACAGGCAAACTACTAAGTTTATATGTATGTCCACTACAACTGAATAAGTTCAAGATACACATAAATACAAGGGGGAAGAAATTCGGGTTCCATAAAAGAATCGATCATTACTATGCCGATAACCATCTCTTGTCTTGGTTTTAGTTAAGCACAAGTACGACTGTAAGAGAGCTATAAGTCATCAAGTATGGCGGTTATCTCTAAACCATCATAGAAATAAGACAAGGATCCATCTTACTAATTTTAACTCATTTAAACAAGAATGCTGCAACAGAATTGATCGTTTCTCTCAAGTCTCAATATACGAAGGTACAGAAGAAACAACCATTTCCCACAAATTATAAGTAACTTAGTTTGTTGCTTTAAGTTTAGTCAAAACAACCTGAATTTCAACTAGCATCACGAGTTATCCCTGAAAATGGCAATCAACAATTATTTGCTTTCATTAGAGGAGGTCCACCATTATATCCTCAAATATATATTCTAAGTGGAAATCCATAAATTTCCAATTTAAGCACTCTGAGAAGATTACCAGAGAAAGACCACAGACACAATGCAATTTTGAAATAAATGACCTTATCAAAAATTTAACACAACCAAAAGTACAAAAGGATAAGAAAACATTGAAAGAACTGCATTTACCTTAAAAGACCCATTCAGCTTGGAACTCCGGTACCACTCGAGCCCCAAATTTTTGCTAGTTGTCTGATAGGTAGCCCTGAACATATCATCACCATAAACCTTGCGCGACACTGAAAAATCCCATGCGTTTTTCCCCAAATCATAGATTGGCTCAAATGTTGTCAATCCATTGTGTAAATAAGTATACTTGAACTTCGTATTTCCAGTGCCAAACATGTGATTTGCAGAAACCTTATTTGCCGAATCAATCACCAAACTCCCATCCAATATAGTCCTTGCATCACCTTTGCTGTGGATGTAAGTCAAATTCAACGGTTTCTCGGCTACCCTAATAGTATTCATAAATTGAAACCTGAAATCCTGGAAATAATTATAAAATCAATAATATAATTTACTAAATAGCTACACGCATTTAAGACATACCATTGACACTAATCCACATCACAACATTCACATGGCAAATGACTATCTAAAAAGAAAAGAATTTCCAGGTGACATAGTATCACCTCCGTAATCCAAATACAGCACGAAATGCAACAACAAATAAAATCAACAATAAAGTTATTAGCAAAACCAGCAGAAAACAAGAATATAAGCGATTTCAATCAATTGGCGCTTACTTTACTGGGGACGTTGTAATCGATGATGAAGAAACCAGGTTTCTCAACGGCCAGAGCCAAGCCGTTCAAGCTGGGGCCATTTACGATGGTGGCATCAGTGAGGGAGGCGCGTAGCTTGAAATCACCGGCGTTGACGGCGACGGTGGCGGCTGAGGCGGCTTTTTCCGGCTCATATCTAGCTTTGAACGAAGCCTTCATTTTATTGTTTGTTGTTAATGAAATTGTTTGTAATTGTTGTCAAAATTATTATTTATAAGGAAAAAATGGAGAGTACTACAAAAATTGCACGAGGTTCAACTGGGTTTCGGGTTCCCCATCTATCATTGTTGTTGATCCGGCTCACAAGACTGGTTTGAGTTCTGTGTTTTGATTAATTTTTCAATATACATATAAAATGACTAATGTGCTATATTTTTATTAGTTATATTGATATTTAGATATAATTTATATTAAATAATATTAATAAAATTCATCTATTTATACATATAATAGCATCCGGTCGAAATAAGATCATATAGCATTAATGATGAAAAATTATTGATTATTCATTCTTGATTTCTATTCTATATTTTTCTTATTTCTTTATACTGGAATCTTAACCATACTCGGATATAGACCATTTACAGTAGTGAAGCGTTAGATGGAAATATGACAAATAATGATTATTGTGTTATGGAAAGTTTGATTTTTATGCGTTCGTGGCTTGTTTGTACCAGAGGAATTTGCTGGATTTGAATAAACTCATGGTGTGTTTGAATCGAGTGATTTGAAATCTATGGATTTCAAATTTATCGACAAATCCATTTAAGTTCGTTTGGATGATGATGAATTTCGAATCCTTCGCCTTTCATTTTGAGTTCTTTTCTCCACAACTACGGTGGATTTCAAATGACACCATTTTAGGTGTCATTTGAAATCCTTCTTTCAAATTCACTCTTCAAATCCAAATCCATCGATCCAAACGCACCGTCAGATAAATTAGAATGATTCTACATATAAAATTGTTAGTTAAAGAATTAAAAGCAAATTTATCTCAAATATAAATTAAGTATTGTAAAATTACGTTCATCAACTCAATTATTTTTTTCATTATGATCTCTCTTACTTATTTTGACCGAAAAGTTGGAAAATTTATATTAATATAAATTTGATCAGAGTGTATACAAATACTTAATCGCATCCATCTTTGTCAGATTCGATGGTTATTTGAGAGGTGTAGTAAAATGGTCTTATTATAGCAAAAATGATATGGAGTTAAATTAACTCATTTGTTTTTTATATTTATAGAGATTTTTCTGCATTTAGTAATTTTTATAGGGAGCTAAATTGCAATTAGTTTTACCCAGGGAGTGGATTTGATAAAGACAAAAGCCCTAACTAGTTCCCGCCAAATAATTTCCCGCGAGATTTCGCCTCTCCTTTACAAAAAGCTCAACATCAGATCTCTCTATCCCGCTCTCTGTATCTCTCTCTCCGTGTGACTTTGAAGCTTCAGGATCAGGTGAGTTTCGGATGTACTCTCCCAGGCGAGATCTGCTTATTTGCAATTGTTTCCGCGTTTCATTTTCCAATTTGTTTTAGTTTTTTTGGTTGTTGTGGAAATGTTGGGTTTTTAGCTGCCTAGATCAATTGAATGGTTGCTGTTGGCATTAATTTTTCAATATTGCGGATTTGAATTTTGTATTTTAGATTTGTATGTAAGGTGGAGAGTAAAGCTCGAACACAAAGGTTGATTTCTATTTTCATTCGATCTGTTTTAGATGCATATATATTTACATGCTAATCGTTTGATTAAATCTGCCGTGATGTATGACATTTTCTAAACTGCTGTTGTGTTTTGGTACCTCAATTTTCGAAAAATCAGCAACAAGATAGTTACTGGATTTGGCATTTTAATATTGAGTTTTTGATAATATATGAAGAAATGTACTTTTTAATTGATTCTCTTGGACTGTCGAACAACAAAATCTTAGGCAGTGGCAGATGTGGTTTCATTTTCTCTGATCCATGAACTTCATGGACTTGCTTTTTAAGTTTATAGCTGGTATCTAAATTGGATATTGGTAAAACAAATGATCTTCAAAGAGTTTCCGCCTCACACACTCAATATTATTTTGGCAGTTCTGTTTTTTTAATACGAGAGCCTTTCTTGCTTGATCGTCTCTTTCAGTTTTTTATATGAGTTCTCTTCCTGTAGACTTTTGGTCAGAATGTTTCTATATGTAGCAAGTATATGACTAGTTGACTTATTACTCTTTGACGAACCTTTCTGTGGTTGCTTCAATGATTTGGAGGTGATATTTTTGTTTCCATAATTTAGAATTATGGAAAGAAAATTCTATGGATTTTTCATGAAAAAATTAGGTTAACTTCTATTTATCTTTATTGTCAGATTTGGTGAACATTCTTAGTTGAATTCATTTCTTCTGCCACTCCATCTAATTTCACTCCTCTGGTGCGCAAGATAAGAAGAACCACTAGTTTAGTCTTAATGCAATAATGGATCTAAGGAATTGTGCTGCTAGACATTTTATCCAAACTATTAGGGGTGGTGTGGTGATAAAAGTTTGCAATATAAATTCCCATGGAAGACCAGCTATTAGATTCAAGACTTTAAAGGATATATACGAAAGTGAAGATGCTAAAAGACAAGGAAGACCTGCAGGTTTGATGATTGACCATGAACAGGTGAAATGTCAATCTCCTTGTTTCCCGGTAGCACAAAGAACACTACGACAAGCAAAACCTAAAAATGATGAATTTGTTCCCTGTGCTGATGATGACGTGGACAGTGATCTGGATGATGGCACCACATTGAAACAGCTTTGGAAAATGTTCCGAACAAAGAAAAGGAAATACAGTCCCAGTGATGAGAATTCTAAGCTGGATAGTGCATATGAAACGCCAGTAGAAAATGATCCTGATCTTAATGAGCCCCTTATCAATTGGAAATCAAGGTATTCCAAGAAATCAAAGGATAAAAAGAAGCGCATGAAACTAAGTGTTGCTTCTTCATCAACCATTGCCGTAACTATTAAATCTGAACAGGACGTGGTTTCTGAAGGTTCCCTGCAATTTGGTGCAGAACTAGCTCCAGTTATTTGTGTCAAAGTTGAGGTTCCAAATACCGATCAGTTAGGATGCCAAAATAAAACTTCTGCTAACAACTCACCCATCAGCCATAATGATGTACTAAATCCTGGCGATAAAACATCAAATGAACTTCAGAACATGGTTCTGTGTGAATACAGAGAACCACTATTGTCTGTGCATGAATACCAAAACCTTGTTACTCACGAGACTTCCTGGGATGATTTCGATGTGGAGCCTATCGCTATGCTTTTTCCCTGGAATGGAACAATCGTCAATTTAGAAACTCTGGAATCGGAATATGAACACTTACTAGATGTCCCTCCTTTGGCAATTAAGAACACGGAAGAGATTGGAGAGGCATATTCTTGCAGAGTTTCACCATTTGGGGATCAAATTTCAGATGGGTATGGTCATTGCAGAAGTTCTTCCAGTACCAAAGAGTTATCAGAGCAAAGTAGTTCTGGCATCCACGTTCCCGATATGGGCATGAGGTGTCAGCAGGAATTTAATCTTGTCCTGTTTCAGGATAAAGCTAATGCAGATTCTCCATATGAGCCAGATGATTCACCAACTATCCATGAAGAGAACTCTAGCTCTCACCCAAATTCCGTTATTTCGTTGAAAACTGAAAACAATGTAGTACTCGAGAAAGATGCTATATCTGATGCAGAGCAACCTTCAACTTGTCCCATGGATGCCATTACGAATAATGACTTGAATTGTGGAAATCAAATTGAGGATAGGTTACCAAAGTCTGATGGGAAGAAGACTTCAGCGGTTTCTTGCACTGATTCAGAAAGCAAGTCTATGGAGAACCAAAGCAGTAATAGCGCGGACACATTTTCAACACCAGAATCACGCCCACCTGAACGGCTTCTTTCGACACGACAGGTTGAATATACTTTTGTGGAATATATTTACTTTTACATACATTCTTGAATTCCTTTTTCAATCTAATTGTATAAATTTTCAGGCCATCTCTCCATCTTCTCAAGAGCGGTTGTGTTTGGCAATGAATTCTGTTGAACTCTGCAATGAAACTCACCAATTTAGTAAGTAAAATTGCATGAATTTTTCTCATGGTTATTACATGTATGTTGCTTGCATCATGATTCTTAAAGAACCTCATTCTGTTGATTAAACATTTAAAGATGAAGCTAGCTAAGAGGAATAGCATATAGAACAGTTTCTTCAGTGGAACATTGCTGTTTCAATTATATAATAACAAAAAAGATTGCCTGGGGTAGTATTTAACAAGCGCTTTTTCTTGAAATGTAATTTCTAGTCTGATAGTGGACGGAGTCTTATATGTTCGTGATAGATCTCATTTATGGTATTAAATGGACTTGTGTTAGGGTGATAAACTTGCTTCTCTTTCCTCGGAGGAATATTTTACTTCCCATATTCTCTCTTTAGTTGTGCAGCACAGCTTATTTGAGAACTTATGACCCTCATGTGAGGCTTTTGAGATGTGTCCCGGTGTTACCCATGCTTGTATCTTGGCTTCTATATCTTTTAATATTGGTCTTTCTCTGACAATCCGTTTCAATGTTTGTACTTATTCCAGAACGGGAGGGAAATCTCATTGAAAAACAAACTGGAAAGAAGGTTTCACCTATCAGATCAGAAACCCAGCATGCTAAAATAACAGTTAATCATGGAAAGCCTGGGCAGTTAAGCCAGCGAAAGGTCATCATAAGTTCAAGAAATACCACCATGAAATCACAGATAGCCAAAGGCAATCTTGAGGGTCCTCGTTTTTCACGGACCTTACCTAACCTCAGTACTGGATGTGCCTCTGTTCAAGTTTGTTCAGAAAGCGCTATTGCATTCTCACAGCGACAGATGCACGACATGGAGTCGCTTGCTGTGAAACTGATGAATGAGTTGAAGTCCATGAAGGACATTGTGGAACAAAAATTGCTTTTCGAAGCATATCGCAATGCTTCCTTGAAAAATGATGCAGATGAGGTACGCATGGTGCATGCTTGGTTTCATACTCAATTTGCAACTACTGTTGAGTGTTGACTATAAAGTCTGCACCTACATCTTGCTTGATGACAGTTTTTATGCATCAATGTGTATTTTGCCCACATTCTCTCTTATTTTGATTTCTATAAGAACGTGGGGGTATATTTTTAAGTGCTTAAATTTGCCAGAATTGGTCAGAAGTTCGAGGCTGATCAGTGGAACTACCACATATTGCATTTCTAAAAGTATTTTAAATTGGGTCTTCTGATCAAAATTTTAGGTTATAGTCATCTAGATTTTAAGTTCCACTTATTTTCAGTTGGCTTGTATGTGTTCATTGCATAGTTGGTTGCCTTTGACTTCAGAAATCAAGTGTGAGTAAGCAGTAAATTTCAAGGGCACCATATGAGCTATTTTTGAGGGAAAAATCTGCCCTAAAAAGGTGTAGTTCAATTTTTGGTGTATTCCAAACTTAATGCTGAGTTTGGAGTTAAAATTTAAAATTTCTAATAGCTTGTTTGAACTTCTCATTAGTACACACATTATAGGTTTCAGATAATGCCTGAAGTTCTTGCACCGTTGCACATAAAGCTTAGATATTTATTTCTTCTTTGACAGGTAAAATCAGCAATAAATCATGCTACGAAAGTTGAGGAAATGGCTAAAAAGTGGATGTCTATTATGACGAGAGACTGCAATCGTTTTTGTAAAATAATGGTTTGCGGCCTTTCTCTAACTCTTGCTTTCTGATTCTCATTTTGGGGTTCATATTTCAACCGGGAACTAGTTTTAGGTGAATATTTTGGAAATATTCAAAAGCTATTAACCTCAAAAACAGCTGTTTCTGAATTCATCTCAGCCAAATTAAGTACTCCAAGAAAACTTTTAATCAAGTTATAACCATTTTAGGGAGTAATTATATTTACTTTGAATGTCTCCATTTTAATTTTATCCCTCTTTACTGTAGAAAATGACTCCAAACAGCACAGCTCCTTCGAAAGACGCCATACCTAGAGGGAAGAAAAAGATAGTGTTTGCTGATGAAGCTGGTGGAAAGCTCTGCCATGTGAAATTTCTAGGAGATTATGAGACCTCTCCCAGCTTCAACCATACCAAGAAGTAACGAGAGACTTGAATGTACTAAGTTATGTATATTTGTCCGATTCGGAGCTAGAGAAACCGGGCCGTGTAGTTGTGATTATACAAGCTGAAGGGTGAAGAGAATTATGATTCCAAATACCACCTTTTTTCTTCCTTTTCTCAGTGTATCCATTTCATTGTTACAACATTATTCTTAGATCGATTGAGATGTATCCTGTAGCTTGTAGGGATCCCTGTATTTGTAAGCTGTAGTTCCTATTCTTGGCATTGGCTTACATGTGAATGGGTGATACGTGACACAACAAACTGAATTTTAGTTTCTGATGAGAAACAAAATGTATATAACAAGGCAAAATTGCAAGTCGTTTTGTGATTAAATATATTGATTAATTGATTTTTCACTTTAACAAAAGAAAATGTTTAGCGTTTTCCAACTAACACATGACTTGTTTTGTAATAACTTGCAAAATGCAAACTGAATATGATTTAGTCATTAGTGAACAAATTAATTAAGTATTAGAACTTTTTTTATGTAAAATTTGGGTTTCTGTTCCAAAATCTTATTTCATTTTTCATTCCGTTATTTAGGTGTAAAAATATTTAAATATTTCCAACACTTGTTTGGTTTAGTGAAATTAAAACCTAAGCAAAAAAAATGAAAAGAATATATTGTTGGATCTAAAAAAGAATATATGTAATTTCTAAATAACTTTTCCTAAATGTAATAATATCTCATCAAATACACATTTAGTTTAAATTACCATACAGGCATACACGAATTAATCAATATCAATTGCTAATTTCTCATAATAGAGTCCAAAGTCATAAAGACAAACATAAGCAAGTGATAAATATATGTAATATATATAGCCCCGGTATCCGTAAAATCGTGCCCACACGACAACCTACGACCAAGGAACACCTTAGGCCTAACACCCCCATTCATCTTCCTCTCATATTTTCCCACAATAATAAATTTCCAATTGTCTGTAAAAAAAAATCCGACAAATTCAGAAACACGAAACCAAAATATAATAAAATAAATTAAATAAGTAAAAAACAAAAAACAAGAACAAGAGGGAATATGAAATACGAAGGGCCTCAATAATCAAATTCATCCTTCCCAACTCTCCATCGCAATAATACCATTTATCATCCATTAAAATTCATTTCCCAATCTCCACAAAAAAGTCAATAATATATGAATTAGTCAACATTCCGGCGAGGTGGCGACGGCGGCGGCTCGTGTAATGTTTAACCCTTCAATGAGGAAGTTATGTCCAAATTTGGACAAAGAAGGTGGTCTAGAGACGGTGCTAGAGGTGCCCATACCGGAGGAGATGTTCAGTAAAATGGGCAGCAACGCCGCCCTCCGGTGGCACAACATGCGTAACCTCATGTGCGCCAACCACCGTGGCGCCACCGATAAGTGGGCGGCGGCGAACCCCTCCTCCTCGTCGTCGAGCAACGATCAGTTCATGCTGCTGTTGAAACTTGTCGGTTCGGCTTTCATACCTTATCGGGCCCAGTTGGATCATGCTGTCACCAAACCTATCAAGGATGGTACAATTGTAAGCATAATTTTCATTTTTTATCATTTATTTGTTTTTGTTTCCTATTTGACAAGATTGTGTTGGTTTTATCATTTATGATTTGAAATATGATGATATTTTAGATTTTATAATCCATATTTTATCCTATATTCGATATATTTGCTAGTTAAATGTATTAAAATGGTTTCGTAAATGTATATTTCATGTGGATCATATAGAAATGACATGCATATGTAATTTTGAAATGTAAGTTGATGATAGACGTGAGAAAATTCGCAGTTAAATTGAGTTGAGGAGGCAGTTTCAATCTGGACCCTCTATTGCAATACGTTATTTTATCTCGTAATGCACATTACATGCACACGCTTTAATTTCATAACATACTTACATATAAACTTGGTATAGAACTATAGATAAAACATCATTTCGCAATAAAAACCTTAAATCTTCCCTTTCTTGCAAACTTCAAGTTCATGATTTTTGGGCATCACTCTTTTACTAACAATGAAGCATCTCCCATTATGCCAAAAAGGGATTTTTGTTACAACCTGAAATTTGCACATTAACAAAAAATATCCAACTTTATTATATAAACAGGAAGCTTCGACTGCGAAATACATAGTGCAACAATATCTAGCAGCAACAGGGGGGCTAGCAGCACTCAACGCAGTCAATAGCATGTATGCGGTGGGGCAGGTGAAAATGGTGGTGGCATCATCAGATTCAGGGGAGGGAAATAGTGAAATGGGTAAAAAGAATTGTGAGGCAGGTGGGTTCGTGTTATGGCAAAAGAATCCCGATTTATGGTATTTAGAACTCGTTGTTTCGGGTCACAAAATAAGTGCTGGTAGTGATGGCAAAATCGCTTGGAGTCAATCTTCGTCGAATTCAAACGTTTCCAGAGGTCCTCCAAGACCCTTGAGAAGATTTTTTCAGGTACTTCATTTGTGCGTATTAGTGTCGCGTTTTGAAAAAGTTAATGTTCTCTCGTATGAGATTTAGACGTATTTTCTCTTTTTGGTACGTCCTAAATGTCTTGAAATAGGGCTCTCAATTCCCGAAAAACAAATTTTCTTTATAAAGTAATGATGTGACACCTCTGACATTTACAGCACGGTTAATTCAATATAATATGTTCCAAATGTTGTTCCATCTTCTATTCTATATATTCTATATATTAGATGTTTTGACACATGCTAAAATATTTACACATGTTAAATATCTCTAAATAACTGCATTTGTGAATTGCAGTGTCAAAAGTCTATATATGTGGAATAGGAAATTGAAATAAGAATTTGGAATAGAAAATCTCATCCCTTTTTCGACGTCCTAAATGTCTTGAAATAGGGTTCAATTCCTTAAAAATTTATTCGCAAAGTAATGATGTGACACTTCTAACATTTACTGGAGAGGTAATTCAATACAATATGTTTAAATGCTTCTCATGTCAGTATGAAAAGATTACGATATTCTATGCTTCTAGTGTGTATTTTGAGTCCAACTAGTATTAGATTCATTTTGACAAAATAATTCCAATTGAACTCCATGATTATGAATTCCTTCACTCCTAATTAACATCTTTTCCCCTAATATTTTGTGCCACCTAAAGGGCTTAGACCCAAGATCAACAGCCAACCTCTTCCTCAACACGGTTTGCATAGGAGAAAAGACGATAAAAGATGAAGATTGTTTCATACTAAAGCTCGACACGAGCCCCGATATCCTCAAGGCACAGAGCACACCAAACACAGAGATAGTTTACCACACAATATGGGGATACTTTAGCCAAAGAACTGGACTTTTGATTCAATTCGAAGACACGAAATTAATAAGAATGAAAACGGCTATAGGGGACGATAACGTGTTCTACGAGACGAGCATGGAGTCTATGATCGAAGACTATAAACTAGTCGATGGGATAAAAATAGCACATAGTGGGAAAACATGTGCATCATTGTATAGGTATGGGAAAACATTGAAAAGGAAGTGGAAATTGGAAGAGAGTTGGAAGATTGAAGAGGTTGATTTCAATATTTGTGGGTTGTCTTTGGATTATTTCTTGCCACCTGCTGATGATGTCAAGAAGGAGAATGAACATAATGAACATGGAATGTGATTATAGAGTTTTTATTTTTTATTTTAATTTAGTTTTAGTTAGTATTTGGAGTGAGGAATTTTTAGATGGAATTGTTTTTTGTGTATATATAGGAGATTATGTTTCATTCTTTTTCTAGGGGAAAAATGGAAATGAATGTGGAGATGTTATTAGCTTGTTAATGAAATGTAACATGTTAACGTACATTGTATACCACAAATCTCAATAGGTTCAATAAAGATAAGTGGCGTGGTATAAATTGTACTACCATTGAAATAAAAGGGTTCCAAGCAGAGACCGAGCCAGAAATTGAAAAAACTAAAAATGAGAGGGTGAAATATGATGGCAGTTATAAAATTGTATATAATTAAATAAAAAATTAATAAAACATACATATATTAATTTTTTAATTTTTTTTTTGGGTGCAAGCTCCTTGATTTAATCCTAGAGATACACAAATTTCATTTAAGTTAGGTCTGATTATGGTAATGGGATAAAGCGAAATTATCATGTTTATTCTATAAATTTGAAAAATTTGTTCAAATTGCCTTCATTGGTAAAAAATGATAAATATGGAGAGAAAAAATAAAGTGAAATGAACCCAATGGAACTTGTGATCAAATTCTTCTTATGCATTGCAGCCCAATAAACGTGGGATTTAATTTGACATCAATTTTCTTTTATATTCACACAAATTAATATTGTGTTCAATCCTACTAGCACATTTTGCTAGAAATTATATATGGGACAATCACATTTTTTGTTCTATATTCGTGCAGATGCCTCATTCTTGATGATATTTTGATAATTTTTATTCTTGAAACTATTAAAAAAATTTAATCCAAAGGTAAGCAGTCGTTTCGTTTTTTCCAATTTAATATAATATAAAAAGTTAAGTAGAGAAGGTTTATGTCAATATTTTAAGAAGGGATAAATGCAAAAAACTCCCCTGTGAAATAATTTATTGGCTGAATACCCCTTGTGAAATAAATATAGGCTAAAAACCCCCTGTGAAATTTTTTCGTTGCAAAAAACCCCCTCGGTCAGTTAGGTGGGCTACACGCACAAGAAAAACCCTGACCGAGGTGGTTTTTTTCAACGAAAAAATTTCACAAGAGGTTTAGCCTGTATTTATTTCACAGTGGGTTTTCAGCCAATAAATTATTTCACATGTTTTTTTTTTGCATTTATGCCCAATTGATATATTAATAGTTTTTCATAAAATGTTTATTTTATTTTTAGTAAATATTGTAGATATCGAAATTTTGCAACCAATCAAATCATGCCACGTGGAAATATTGACCAATCAAAAAGTTGTCTACGACAAATGATATTTATCTATTTGAGTTAATTTCTGGATAATTATCAAATCAAGTTAATTTTTGGATAATATCTAGAAGATCTATCTAGATCTTCTATCAGCCAATCAAATGGCTCCAAAATTATGATAATTATTTATTAAATTAAATGGATAATTATCAATGGATTCCAAATTATCCATAAATCTTCCATCCTACACCTATAAATAGGGTCCTTTGTAGCTCATAAATGACACACAGAAGTTCAATCAAAAAGCTAGAGAAGATGAAAGAAGCTCTCCAAATTTTCTCTACGAAGGTTCTTCACATATTCAAGGCGTTCTAAGTGATATTCAAGGCGTTCTTGAAGAAGTTCATCAAATTATAGCGTTTGATTCGTAATTGCGGTGCTAAACCTACGAATTAACGTTATAGAAGTTCAAATCAAGCTCAAGGAAGATCAAAGATACAAGTCAACCTTGAAGATTTCAAATTCCATATATCAAATCACACGTTTGATCCGAGATTAAGCTGTCAAGCCCTCGCAATAACGTTATAAATATTCAAGTCAACGTTGGAGAAGATCAAAGAAGCAAAATCAACTCCAACAATCAAATATATATTTTGAAGGAAGAATCAGAGGATTAAATATAGAGATTTGTACCCTATATTTTCATTTTGATTAATATAAATTTCTTTGTCACAATTTTTTGTGTTTCTTGATTTTCAGAATTACAAATTTGTTGTGTACAAATATGCCTCATAATATTAAAAACAATAATGTTAATGATCTAAAATTTAAATATTATGAGGCATATTTACTAAAAATAAAAGAAATATTTTATGAAAAACTATATTTAATATCGTTTTTTGTGTAAACATGAGTAAAAGTGTATCCCAAATGAATATATAAGTACTTATATATTAATGATCTAAAATTTAAATATTATGAGGCATATTTACTAAAAATAAAAGAAACATTTTATGAAAAACTATCTTTAATATTGTTTTTTTGTGTAAACATGAGTAAAAGTGTATCCCAAATGAATATATAAGTACAATACATAAAAGAGGCATAAAAGTAAATGAATAAGTCATTTAATGTCTAATAATCACAAAAAAAAAACGCACATACGGCGCGTGTAGCTCACCTAACTGACCGAGGGGGGTTTTTGCAACGAAAAAATTTCACAGGGGGTTTTTAGCCTATATTTATTTCACAGAGAATTTTCAGCCAATAAATTATTCCACAGGGTTTTTTTTTTGCATTTATCCCTTTTAATAATAAATAAAGTGAATATTAAATACTCATATTTTAAAGGAGATGAATGCAATTTTGGAAGTTGTAAATGTGTCCCTTTTTAGGTTATAGTCCCTCAGTACTAACTACTAACCCAAATTTACTTGACTAGATTCGCCGCCAGTAATGGTATCACAAACAAACCCTAGTTCCCAAAATCTCTATTTAAACCAAACCCAACAAAACCTTATAACAGCCGTCACATATCACCAAATTTCATTCTAGTTTCTTCCTCTCTTTTTTATCTTCTTCTAATTATTGTAGAAGAATTTGATGTTCTATGGCAGAATATGATTTCTTCTTCAATTTCTTTCGTTTGTTTGAACAATTTTAATTTTGCTTGTTCGATTTTAATTGAACAGAATAGATTTTCTTCTTCAAAGGAAATAAATTTTGGATGGCAAATGAAGATCGTATAGATCTTATCCTACACACTGAATCTCTGTGTTGACTACCTACTCCGCTTATTATCTGATGCCATTTTTATGTTCATTTTTCATTAATTTTTATCGTTTTGTGTTGGGTATTTTTTTTATCCTTGATTGCTATAAATATTTATTTTTGTTGGTACTAAATGTGAATTAAACATTTGATGAAGTATAGATGAGAAGGCAAATGATGCGAAATTGTTTTTTATGCTTAATACTGAATTTTTCAGTGTAGACTTGTAAACTCCGCTTATTGTCTGATGCCTTTTTTAATTTCTCAATTCTCATCAATTTTTTTTTCCTTTATCTGAGATGTATTATCTTCAAATTTTATTGGAAAAATTTGAAACTTTTTGTTTATGAACCATAGATGTTGGAATGCATCTGAGACACTTTATTAATTTGTTCAAAATCTATGAAATTGTTTAATTTGTTAAAGAGATAATATTCTAAAAAATATTCTTTGACCTTGTTATTTGATTTTTAGATGATCAATTAGTCTTTGATTCTGCTGTGATGAACTAAATGTCATTATGTCTGGACATATGAAACTTGTTTATGATTGTTTATCCGAGTTCTGAGCATACATTTATTGTTAATTAACAAAGTTTGTATAATAATATTTATATTATCTTTCTTAATAGTTATATAACAATGTGTATTAATGTTATGTTTTGATGAATTTGGTTCTTCTCTTTTCAAAACTAGCTATGTTTTGAACGGATCTTTACCCCTTTGATTATGATTTTTCGGGTATTTTATTTGCGTTAATTTGTTGGAAATGGTAGACCATCGAGGTGAGGATTGCTTATACGGATACATTTGTGACGATCAAAAAATCAGACTACAATTATCTGATCGATGGTTTGAAAATATGTTTTTATTAAATTTTTTTTAACATTCTATTATTTTGTATGAAGCTCCTGATGATGTGAAGATAATATAATATAAGTTTCAGCCTTGTCTGAAATTCAATTGTTGATAATCTTACATCTTTTCTGAAGGAGATTTGTTCTTTCACTTCATTTGTTTCTGTCCAAATTTTTGATGATTCTGTTTTTGCACATTTTAGTTTCTAACAGTAGCCATTAATAGTATGTTTTCACTATCTTTCATAAATATGGACAAAATAAAAATAAATGTTTGGGTCTGGTTTAAACCCGACCCAATGTTTTGGATACCTGTTTGGGCTCGTGATTTGGTCTATTTCGTTGACCCAATTGACTTGGACTAATGTTTTGGGTCCAAACCTGGACCAGTTCTTTTCCTTTTGTTTTTTTGGTCATTTTTATCCAATTTGTATCATCTATGCTTTAAAGTTTGTAAAATAATAAAATATAAGAATTGCTTGTTTGTGTATTACATTTGTAATTGTATAAATTATTTTCAAAAGTCAAAAAGAGTCTATATTACATTCAAGAAAATTTTGAATATATAATTTTGAATATATTTTGTAGTATGTCAACAAATTATTGAACTTTGAATATATTTTTTTGTGTGTTAATAATTTATTTGTAAAAAAATAAATATTAAATAATAAATTCAAACAAAGATAAAATAAATTGGTATATACAAAAAAATTGAAATTGAATTTTCTAAATAAAGTATAATTGTAATTTTAAATACATGATTGGGCCTCTGTGTCCAAATTTAAACCCAGTAAGATGTTTACTCTGACCCTCTAAATGTTAGGCGTACCTAACAAAGTCTGTCCATAATAGCAAAACAATCCCTTTCCAGTTAGTTAGAATATATACATCTATCTCTTTATTCTTTTGTACTCATAATTTTCTTATAGATTTGTTATCATTTCATTTTACCTAATTTATTGGAAAAATCTATCTTGGTCCGGGACCGTTGGTCCCGGCCAAGATAGGCCACAAATTTTGCAACGGGTGGGTGGTTTTATCCACCACCCCAAGTGTATACCACTCAATGGCGGAGCCAGGAATTGAAATTTTTAAAATTTGGGGGGCGATAATGTTAAAATTTTTAAAATATACATGTTAAAATTACGTATGTTAAAAATTTTAAAAATTCGGGGGGCGGCCCCCCCAAAACCCCCTATCTCCGCCTCTGATACCACCCCACCTTAAAGTGAAAACTTGTGTCCCAGGATAGAATCACCCTTATTCATGTTAAAAATAGAGACTAGAGAGTACAGTAGAAATAATCCTAGGCTATATTGGGCAGTGCACCAAGCATTTCGAATATCTTGTCGGCTGCTAAAAACCGTGTCATAAGTTCTCAAAGTACACTTTCCTACATAATCTCTTATAAATTTGCGTGAACCAAATTAGGAAACAATAATGAGATCGGAAAGTCAACGTTCTTACATAATTTATGACAATGTAGATCCTAGGACGTAAGACCAACTATTTGACTAAACTAGTGTGAATTCATTTAAATTTAAGCATTCTACAATTAAATAATTAACAGTTGACCCATATATAGTATTTATTAAATAATTTCATGATATAACGCGTACAATCTTGTGATTTCTTGTTTTTATGATAGGAATCAATAAGTGCACTTCATATTCTTCCTAAATTATTGAAGTTGATTATAGTGCCTCGCTCATTGTAGTATGTAGATTTATATATTAATATTAAAATGTTAACTTAATAATCCTTCTAAATAAACTTTGAAGTTTTTTTTTAGTTTCTTTGGTGTGTAATAATAACAAATATATTGTACTTTTTATCAAGCATTTTGGAAATGAAAAAAAAAATACTTTTTGTTGGTACAATAAAAATAATGGTCTTGTCATAAAAATAACGTGCTACTTATTTGATCCTTAGTAAATATTATTGAAAATTAATACCACATCAAATGTCCAAAAATTACAAATTACTGAAAATAATCGTCAGACCATATAAGGTGCAAAGTTAATGTGATTGAACCCAATCAATACACACAATAATAACTAGATATGGATTCCATATCTACGGTTATTACCTTATGTGCATATAACATGAATTTATAACAAATTTTTAAAAAAAATTAGTATAATCTCTATTTAATCAAAATTTATAAGTCACCACTATCAAAATGGATCAAATGAAACAAAGATGACGAGATGAAAATGGCACACATTAGATTTTATATGAGAGAATTGCATCAACCTCCCCTGAACTTTGGACATTTGATATTTATATTTCTTAATTTTGAAAAATTGGCATCAACACCCCCCTCTTCTACTTTTTCACTAAAGTTTTTAGTGAAAAGACAAAAAAGCCCTTCTACTTTAAATTAGAAAATGGTTAAATTATATAATTAGTAGGAGGATGAAATAGTTTCACAAAATGACATATTAATTAAGAAAAAAAGATATATCTCAAAGTTAAGTTCTTCAAAATATGTTCATTTATTTCTAAACGTAAAATTTATTAAAAAATATTTTAATATCGAATCTTTATGTACCAAATAGATATTAGTTAAAATAACAATTTTTTTTTAGATTTGGCATTTTATTAAGATAAAATTGTCAATCTAAGGAAAAAAAACAAAGTGGTATAGAAGCACATTTACTTTTTTTCAACTAATTTTTTAATAAGTTAATACACTATTTTTGCACACTAAAAGAAGTTTTTGAATTTATTATGAAAAATCATATCTGAATATATATAGTGTTGGATATATAAAGATTTTTTTAATATTTAGTAATGTACTAATAATATTTTATAAAATGAGAAATTAAACTTTAGTAATGTACATTACTAATGATATTATAAATGCTTATGTAAAGAGTATTAACATACTTAAGCAATAATATTTTTATTTAAATAGAGAACTAACTATTAATGAAGATAATTTTTTTTAGAAATTTTGAGTTATATTCTCTAGAATTTTCAATTATGCACCCCTTATCAATTATTTCATTCCCCTTATGTCAATTGATGATATTTTGATTTTTTTTATATTTAATAGATTATAAGTGAAAAGTGAAGGATGTTTTAGTCTTTTATAAGTAAAAATAATGAAAAAAGGTACCAAGGGAAGGTCCATGCCAATTTTTCAAAGTTGAGGGGTGTATATGTCAAATGTCTAAAGTTAAGAGGAGGTTGATGTAATTATCCCTTTTTAAATATGTACCTCTAATATTTTATTTTGTCTCTCGAATGAAACTTTCGGCTCTCTTGAGTAATAAATATCATGGTCTTTTGCATCTTGTGCTCATTTATTAAAGCTTAAAATTTGTCATCTAGAAGAAATTTGATAATTATACTTAATTATTCTTCTTACATTATTAAAGACAGTTTAAAATATATCATTTTTAACGTTATTAATTTATTATAAAATTATATAAAATGACCACTTTTTCCCTTTGAAAAAATTGAGGATCCAACAAAATTAGAAAATATAAATGAAGAAAGAAAGAAAGAAGCAAACCATGTTCATAAATAGAGTTAAAAGCAACTTGCAATAATAATAATTTATAGTGCAGAAAACTTTACTGCAGTAGACCCCCACACACTGTCGGTGACCATGCAGTATATGATTGTACCCTCTTATTCAATGGGGGTGATTCTGTCATGGTCCGGGACTGTTGGTCCCGTACTCTGAGAACCATACATTTGGAAGGTGGGGGTGGTTTTTCCCACCCCATAATGCAAAACCACCCCAAAATATTAGAAACTTGTGGTTCTAAGGTGGCCGGGACCAACAGTCCCGGACCACCTTAGAATTTTCCTTATTCAATGACTCATATGAACATAGTAATAGTAGTATTTAACTATCCAAAAACCATCCTATTGAATTCAAACACCCAAACCTATTTCACTTTCCACAAAAAATCCACTTTTTTTTTCGTAAAGTTCATCCAGCAAGAAACACTGATTTATCATTATTGTTATTAGCCCAGAAAAAAAAGCAGAATAAAATGAGAGATGAAGAATCACAGAGGCCCCAAACAACCCCTAGTAGTAGCAGTAGTAATAGTATGAAGAAAGATGTGTCTGGTTTGGAGGGTCTGTTTGGCAGAGGAAGGTACAAGTTGTGGGCTTTGGGTGCAATTACTTTGCTGGCACTTTGGTCCATGTTTACTGGCTCTGTCACTCTTAAATGGTCTTCTGTTAATCTTAAACACTCTTCACTTGACTTGGACTCATCCATCCATCCTGATCTTGATATTCTGGTATTGATATTTCATATTTTTGTTTTTTTTGGTACTTTTCTTGGGTTTTTTTGGGCTTATTTAGTTATATCTATTGTGGGTTTTGTTTGTATTAAATCTTTTGCCATCAGCGAGTATAAGATAGCTTTGAGATCCCATAAGTTATCATGAGGTAGGTATGGAACAAAGAGTTTGAATCATTAAGGGCTAGAATTGAATGTATTTAACTAAAGATTTAAGCTTTTGAAATTAGAATGGGATGCTCTGTTTTTTTCTGGAAAAACAGGGCATCATTATAAATCTGCACAATTCAAGTCTAGTAGTGTAAGTGTATCAAGTCGAACTGAGCCAAACAAGGCATTATTCAAGGTTGTTCGAGGTGTTATCGAGCTTTATAATTGTGCTGAACTTGGTATAGTTGTTACTCCAATTCAAATATGATTCGAGCTTTAATCTAGTAGAACATCCCTCTAGCTTGAGTAGCTATCACTTTTTAACACATTTTATAATTTTCTTATCAAATCGAGTCGGACTGATATTTGAATTCAATTTGTTTGCAATGCTTTCTTGATGGTTCATATGATCTGTGAACGGTGTTTTAACGATTTTTGACGAATTATTTAGGCAGTAGATGAAAGGGAAAAGATGGTAAGGCAGATGTGGAATGTATACAAGCACAGCAGAATTGTTAGATTGCCAAGTTTCTGGAGAGATGCATTTGGGGCTGCTTATCAGGACTTGACAAGTGAGGTTGCCTCTATTCGAGACTCTGCTCTTCTCGAGATAGCCAAAATGTCTTTCCGATCAGGGGATGTATACGACCCACCTCCTCTTCAATCCTCTGTTAGGTAAGTAATGCTGGCAAATTATGTTCTAGATCTTCAATTTATAGAGAATTTCAAATAAATTTGATGCGGGATTTGGATTTAAGAAGTTTGTTATTGAGAGATCTCTACAAAATGAAGGTGAAAAATATATAAGAAGATTAGTATTAATCTCTATAATTCTAATAATTGTGTCCCTGAGCATTCATGTTATGTCTCTTGAAGATACTCGAACATGCGTGTTGGATTTCATGTAATAATCTTCTTCTACAGAGAATCCACGGAGGAAGTTCGACCGAGAATGCAGGTCAAGAAAACAAGAAAGCAGAAATGACTCTATTGCTAGAACATTGGCACATCTAATGCCTAAGATTTGGGTGCAATCATCATATTATCGGCATATACAGCTTTAGCATCTTCATTGCAAAGTAATGAGATGTATCTGTTAGTCCGTTACTACATATAAAGTGTTTTTAGTTGAAAGAGCAGTTGTAATAAATGATAAATTTGATTGCAATATGACAGTTGCTTTGGTTATATGTATTACAATATTACTACTACATTACATATAAACTGTCTATTGATTTGCAATATAATATGTACGATGTTCATATGAATGAAACGTATAAAATTGTGTTAAAATCCAATTGCAAGTGCATTATATTTATATCCAATGGTTAGAAACAACCTTAATAAAATAGTATCTCTTAGCTTTAATGAATATGGTATGTGGACACAAACTGTCGCATGATTGTTAAGGTAGCACAGAGCATAGAGTTTAGGAGACACAGGGAGTGGTTGTCTCTGATGAGCTAAATCACCACAAATAAAGTGCTCAAGTTTATAGCTAATGGACTATTACATGTCAAAATAATTGAAAATTTACAAATTATGTCTAATCAAAAATAACATGTTGTGTTATTATTTATATAATAATTATGTAAATAAAAAAATATAGATATAAAACATTGTGTGAAATAACAATTATAATAAGTTATTTGGAATGATAAATTTTGTAAAAAAAATGTATATTTGATTGATAGGTAATAATATTGGGAATAAAAAATAAAATTAAAAAAAAATATAAATCCGGATGAAAATAATTTGTGGTAAGATTATTTAAAATTTGATAATAGAAAATTTTGAAAATTAAATTATAAATACATGAAGAAACAAGGTCATAGATTCTATGGACTAAGTCACTAAACTAAGGTATCGAAATTATAGAAATATAGGATGTGTTTGGAAGCACTTTTCAAATGGACTTTTGGAGATAAAAGTCCATTTGCAAACATGTTAGTTGTTTGGTGAAAAGTTCAAATGGACTTTTAGAATAAGTGACTTTTTTCAAAAGCCCATTTTGGAGGAGTGCATATTAGTGACTTTTGAAAATTTTATTCCAGCACTTAGAAGTTATATAAGAAGTTAGTCCCACCAAACACTTTACATTTTTAAAAGCACTTATTTAAAATGTCCTTTTGAAAAAAGTCCATTTCACAAATGGACTTATAATTAAAAAGTGAATCCAAACACATTCATAGAATTCTACTCCCAAGAATGTAGGAACCTTTTTTTAACTACTTTATTAATAGTATTTACTTAATAATTAAAACGTTAAATGCAGATTGGTATTTCATAACGGACTCACTCCAAAAAAAAGAAAATCCTACACCTTGTGATTATAAAGATCTGGATTATAGCTAACACATGATTAAGTACTCAACTCTTACAATATAGATGAAATACCCCCTTATGCTCTATCGGGCCGGGCATGAGGGCCCTTGGGGTTTGGAATTCAACCTTTTGAAACAAGGAACAAGAATATAGATGAAATAAGATTTGGAATAAAATATAGCGATCATGATTCGGCTATGCATCCAAGTTGAATGAATCAATGTTTAAGCTTGTTTGAATTACACAAAAATGTGTTTTGAGCTTGTTAATTGTTTAAAAAAATTTGAGCTTAAACGAACTTTGATTGAGTTGGACTCGAGCCGAAATCGAGTATATTGAGTTTTTTTATACATATTTTACTTACCGAATTGATCTCGAGTCAAGCTTTAAAACTCATGTAACCAAAAAGTTGTTCAACCTTGTGTTGATATTTGGTTCAACTCAATTGCTGAAAGTCTATTCGAGTTCGATCGTTAAATCTCGTTCAAGCTCGAGTCAAGTTTTAAAAATTATACAATTTAAAAGTCATTTAAATTTGTATTGATAAATTAACGAATCAAGCTCGAACGAATTATAACGTTCAAACTCTTAACCATCGGGCTCGAATCAACAATTTTGTTCGCTCTTTCAAACCCTAACTATAAAAAAATGGCGGGAACCCATGGCGCCATTTTCCCCTCAATCCATTAATCGGGGAAATATAATGAGTTACTGTTTCTCCCTCAAATACCATACGTTTCTCTGCAATTTCCTCCGAGCCCATCTCGCAAAGTCTGTTTTTTTTTTGCACTGAAAATGGCTGAAAACCATAGCCATAGTTCCGAAATTGATGAACCTTCGATGAAAATTCCCAAGCTATACCAAAATGGCGTTTCTCAAGATAACCCCCATGTAACCACCTCCTTGTTAAGGGTCAAAAAGCTCTCTGATAAAGCTATTATACCCTCAAGGGGCTCCCCTCTTTCCGCAGGCTACGATCTTTCCAGGTATTTTTTTTACATCCATGTACATGCTAGGGTTCACCAATACTCGGCGTTGTTTATTTATTTTGATTTCTTGTATCGATTTTTGTAGTGCGGCAGAGACTAAAGTGCCGGCAAGAGGTAAAGCGTTGATACCCACAGATCTGAGCATCGCCATTCCTGAAGGAACTTATGCTCGTGTTGGTAATTTTCACTTACTTTTTTTTTTGCGTCTTTACATTTGAAGTTAGATGGAGAGTTTATATATTAGTCTAGTAGGATAGGGCTTGTCGCAGTTTTAATTCTATTGTTTATAAACCGGTAGGATACATTTTGTTGCACTTTTGGTTCCAACAGTTAAAAATTGGACGGAATTTTGCAGAGTGTAATGGACAAACCATTAACTTTTATTACTAATCACGTGCAAGAAATTTGATAAAACCAACAGTTCTCATTCATATTTTATCGTTTTGAGTCTAAAAATGCAAAAAAATTGCATTATATACGATGGATTTTGCAAGTATGTGGACAACGAGACTAAAACTTGCAATATGCTCGATCCTATGGGACTTCTATTCCATTTTCCCTGCAATCCATATTGGACCAGTTGATCTCATTTACTGTTGGGCTAAAATTCTGTTTGTCTTGATTATGGCAGCACCACGTTCGGGTTTAACCTGGAAGCATTCGATTGATGTTGGGGCAGGGGTGATTGATGCCGATTACAGAGGGTCAGTTGGTGTGATTTTGTTCAATCATTCGAATGTGGATTTTGAAGTGAAGGTTGGTGATAGGATTGCACAGCTGATCATTGAGAAAATTGTGACGCCTGAGGTGACTGAGGTTGATGATCTTGATACAACTGTAAGAGGGTCTGGAGGATTTGGTTCCACTGGCATTTGAATTTCTGTAATGGGAATGGTACGTGTTCTTCGATAGTTTAAATCCTGATGTTTATATAGTTTGTATTACAGTAGTTTCTGGCTCATGTTTGGAGGGGAAATATTTTGGTTTTTTATTAGTATTTGGATTCAGTTTGATTGAATATGTTGCTATAAATGATTTCATGTTTTGTTAGTCTGTTTATGGGTAAATCTTGCGAGTAATGAACAAATACTCTTATCCTATAAACTTGTGGGTTTATAAATTGCTCTGTTGGTTATTTGACAAGGAGAATGATTTCTTCATTTGCTTTTGTTTGATGATCATCGTTGAGAAATCAAAACATGTGTTTGGAGTGTAATGTAATTTGATTAAGTGTTTACTCCATTTTTTGTATATTTCTGATTTTGTTTTTTCCCTCTTTTATTTTTTGATTTCATCCATAATCAATTATGTAACAATTAGACCAAACTATCCCCATCTGTTTTGGTATATAACTGAAAACAAATAAAATGCTGGTACTTTTCAACCAAATGCCCCCCCTCCCCCACCCTGTTTTTTGGCATAATGAAGAAATAATGAAAACAGGTCAATTTTGCTGTTTAAAAATAAACTCTCTTTATATTTTTCTTAATCATTTGATCATCCACAACTAGGACATTAAATAACTTACCAATTGCAAGCCCTGAACAAACCTAAACCATTGTCAGCTTAGAAACAAGAGATCAATATTTAGGAACTTCATGAAGAACTTGAAATCTAAAAATTACCCATTTTTGGTGCAGTTTAAGTTGACCTCTATATATGAATTATCTGTACAAGTTACTTTACAACAATCCAAAATGCCTTTGATCTTCATCCTAGAATATTATTCTTAAACCTAAACGGAGCCCGACAAACAGGGCAAGTGAGCCTCTTTAACAGCCAAGGATCAATACACAGAGCATGAAACTCATGGTGGCACGCCGGCAAGATTCTGCAGACGTCTGCCTGGCGGAGATTCTCCAGACAGATGGCGCAAGTTGATTGGTTGGATGATCCTATTCCGTGGTACAAGTAAGTAATCTCTTGTAGCTCTTCAACTGATAAATGGGAATAAAAACTCTGTTCATCGGCTATCTGATACGAGTGTGTATCTTGTTCGTCTTGGCTTATGAAATCGATGATTAAATAACAACACATGACATATATTACAAGGATTGCAAGTATGCAGATGAAAGAGATTGGGGGAGGTAGTTCTTGTAAAGAACCCATTATGATTTTGGGTGCTTGTGTTTATTGTACAAGAAGAATGTTAAATTGTTTATAGAATCAAAAAGGGTATGAGTATGAAGAAATGTAAAGGTATTTTTACACGTTTTGTGTTTATTTATTGGGACTAGTTTAAGGTTTTTTGATTCTTTTGGTGGGTTTAACAAGCAAAGTGATCTGAACTGCGTTGAAATTTTGTAAAGGATCTGTTTTGTTAGGTGCAGGGTCTTAAATAAAAAAAATCGATTTTGATTTAAAAAAAATATTGAATACGTAAAAATATTTAAAAATTCACAATGAAAGTTTTGATAACTTCAATTATAACATTTTGACATCTTTTACATTAATGATGTTCTATTCTATAGATAAAAAAATGTTGGTATGACGAAGACTTTGTATAAAATATGAAATAAATATGATTTGATAATAAAATAATATTTAACTATAATATATTAAAAAAATGAGCTAACTTTGAACGTGGATCAACTTTAATATTTTTCTTTAACTATAAAATATTTGATAATATATAGCAAATATTATTTCCAACTTTTGAAATTACAAATATCTTTTCATATCTGATGCGGGATCAAATAAGTGTGTCACGTGAGAGACACGTGGAGATGGGATCCGACCCGTCTCACGACAGACCCGGTAAGGTGTTTCGGGTTGTGGGCTGCACTTGAGCAATCAAACTGCCTACGTACCTAGCAGATAGGATCAAGCCTCTTCGTAGTTCGATGTAATGAGTGTCTCTAATAATGAGAGCTAAGGGATATTCAGAGAGATTAGGATAAATAACCGAATGATCAGAACGTGATTAATGAATTAAATGAGGGGGTATTTATAGTTGTCAAATTGGTAGATGGGCCGGACTTAGGGGACATGGGCCTAATATGCTCAAACCCTAGCCCGTGAAATTAGATCCCTGGTGGGCCGTAGGCCATTAGACCTGGGCTCGTGGGCCAGGCTTAGTTGAGGCCCATCATATGCCCCCCTAACTCTCGGGGTCCTCCCTAAAGCGAAGAGTCCGAGAGTTATCACCCCAGGGCCAATTAAACCATGCTTGGGAGGCTTGAGCTTCCTTAGGCCCATATTCGAAGGCCTGCTCAAGATGGCCCATGACAAGCTTACAAGCTTTGAGAAGTAGAATTTAGCTTCATACTTCTAAGGAAAAGTCTCCTTCATGACGAGCTTAGGGAAGTTCTTCCCCTTTTTCTTTTTTTTTTTGTTTGGCGTGCGCTCGGGCTGGGGCGCGCAGCTCGCGGGTTACGAGCTGCGCGCCCGAGTGAGCCCAGGCGTCGCGCGCCCGCGTGGACGCGCGGGTGTGGCTCGCCCGCGTGGGCGCGCGGGTGGGGCGTGCCCGCGTGGGCGCGCGGGTGACGCGCGCCCGCGTGGGGCACGCGGGTGTGGCGCCCGCCCGCGTGGAGCGCGCGGGTGTCGCGCGCCCGCGTGGGCGCGCGGGCGTCGCGCGCCCGCGTGGACGCGCGGGTGTGGCGCGCGCCCGCGTGGGGCGCGCGGGTGTGGCGCGCGCCCGCGTGGGGCGCGCGGGTGTGGCGCGCCCGCGTGAGGCGCGCGGGTGTGGTGCGCGCCCGCGTGGGGCGCGCGGGTGTCGCGCGCCCCGTGGCGCGCGCGGGGCTTTTTAAGCCTCGGCCGATGCTCTCTTTTGGACCCTTCGTGATTTTGCATGTTTTCTAAGTATTGACACTTTTCGTCTTTTTCACCCTCACAGGTAATAGGAGTCATGCCTCTTCCTCGGCAGGCGAAGCTTCCGACCCGCTCGGGGTGACGGCTAGGAGCGATGGTCGTGATCCGTCTTCCCTCAAGCGCGATCGTGAGCGGGCGGTGGATATCGACTATGCTCAGAGCGCTATAAAGATGGATGAGCTGCGCGTCCTATTCCGGAACTATCCTGAGATAGACGTTCAGGACTGCTGTCCCCGGAGAGGAAGCATAATTACATGCCTTTCTTGAAATTGTTCGACTGATAGCATTCGTGATACGGTTTTATTGAACACTTGCATGTTAGTCCCCCATGTGCCCCCCGTGTCGAATCGAGCAAGACGTTTAAGGAATGGAGGTTGAACGGTTCGACATAGAAGCGGAGGGGAGTTCTACCTCGTGGGTAAGAGTGGGTGGGCTTGTAGCCTCTGCCTCGTAGTATAACACCTAGGGAGGGCGGTGAGCCTCACCTCGTAGGTAAGTGTGGGTGGGCATGTAGCCTCTACCTCGTAGTAATACCTAGGGAGGGCGGTAAGCCTCACCTCGTAGGTAAGTGTGGGTGGGCATGTAGCCTCTACCTCGTAGTAATACCTAGGGAGGGCGGTAAGCCTCACCTCGTAGGTAAGTGTGGGTGGGCATGTAGCCTCTACCTCGTAATATTAAGCTGCAGCACTTAAAGATAAGCAATTTAAACATAATTGTGCCCCGAAGGGCTTTTATTAGCGCTTGGCTCGTAGGCCAACTCGTGTTGAAATGAAATGAGGGAGAAACGCTTGGCGCGCAGGCCAACTCGAACTTAAATGAAATAAAGTAAAAACGCTTGGCCCGCAGGCCAACTCGAACTTAAAAGAAATAGAGTAAAAACGCTTGGCACGCAGGCCAACTCGAACTTAAAAGAAATAGAGTAAAAACGCTTGGCACGCAGGCCAACTCGAACTTAAGAGAAACAGAGGTAAAACACTAAGCAAGAACATCTAACCGAGCGACTCCGCATAACCGAGCTTGGTGTTGGAGATGCTTCCTACGCGCGGTGCCTCCGAGCCCAGCGACTCTATCGGGCTCCCCGGACGCCAGCCTTGCCTTCCTATACTCCTTGATGGCTTCGGTGCGGGTCTCCCTGCAAGTGCCCTTGGCGAGCTCCAGCTCCTGGTGCTCGATGCCCCCCGGGGCTGGGAGATGGTGTTAATCATCTCCTTCTTACCTTTGTCTCCATGGCTCGGGCCCTCCCCCTTAGTGGGTTTTTTCAGGGTGTTAGCGTAGCACTCCCGGGCGGTTCTGACATCGCCTACTGCTTCGCCTGTTCCACTCGGGGTAGGAAACTTCATCTTCAAGTGGTAGGTGGAAACAATGGCCTTAAAAAGGTTAAGGCTCGGCCTCCCTAAGATTACGTTGTACGAGGAGGGGGCCTTCACCACCAAGAACTTGGTCATTTTAGTGACCCTTGCCGGGTGCGAACCCAAGGACAAGGGAAGCGTAACCTCCCCCACTGCTTCTACTACTTCGCCCGCGAACCCGGTGAGAGGGGTATTAACTTTGTCGAGCTGCGCATTACCAACGCCGAGTTGAGCAAAAGCATTATGGAAGATGATGTCTGCCGAGCTTCCACTGTCCACTAGTATCTTCTTCACCCAGAAGTTTGATATGGTGGCGGAGATCACCAATGCATCATTCTGAATAGGGACTTGGGTCTGTAAGTCCTCATCTCCGAAACCAATGGAGGAGGTGCTCTGGCTAACTTGGAACACGGAGCCAGCTTGTGGGGAGGCGTGCAATCCCCTGGCGGCTCGGAGCAGGTTCTTCCTCGAGTTGCTCGAGTCTCCCCCTGCTGGGCCCCCTGAGATCACACCAATAATCCCGTTGAGGGGAAGATTGTCCACGTCATTGTCTGTCGTGGGCGCTTGATCCTCCTTGTTCACCTTGCGCTCTTCTTTCGAGGGGCCTCCGCCTCGCAGCCCTCGCGGATTTTCGGTCTCACGTCCATGCCCCGCGGGATGTGAGATCACCTCCTGTAGGTGGCCGCGCTGTATCAACTTTTCAATCTCGTTTTGGAGGTGACGACACTCCTCCGTCGTGTGACCCTTGTCGCGGTGGAAGCGACAATACTTGTTTGATTGTAGGCGGCTGGGGTTGTCCTTCAGTTTCTTGGGCCAACTCACCAGCCCCTGCTGCTCTGCTATGGTGAGCACCTGTTCGCGGGACAGGGTGAGCGGAGTGTACTTAGCGAATCCTTGGGGAGGCATCGACTTGCGCTCCTTAGGTTCGGGAAGTCCGTCATCCTCTCGAGCTTTCCTTTTGTTGGCTCCGACCTCAGCCTTGATGGGGCCAACCGCCTCTTCGATCCGGATGTACTTCTCAGCACGGGCCAACAACTCATCCATGGTGGCTGGGGGCTTCCCAGCAATCGACTCCCTGAATCTTCCCGGGCGGAGGTTCTGTTGCATTATGCTAGAAAGCAACTCGTGGTTGACGTGGGGCACTTCGGCCACTGCTGCTGAGAATCGTCGACCATAATCTCGGAGTGACTCCCCTTCCCGTTGCTTGATCGTGAACAGGTATGACGCTGTCTTAGGGTACTTCTTGTTCATGGAGAAGTGTTGCAAGAATCGCTGTGTCAGTTGCTCGAATTCGGTAATAGTACCGAAGGGCAACTGGTTGAACCACGATAGGGCTATACCCGATAGGGTCGTCCTGAAGATCTTACAGTAAGCCGCGTCACTAAGGTCATACATGTCCGCATTCGCGACGAACTTGTCCAGGTGTTCTTGAGGATCCCCCGTACCATCATACTCACTGAGGTGAGGGATCTTCATCCCCTGTGGGATTGCCTCTGCGAGGATGGCGGGGCAGAACGGGCTTCGCCTTGGGGGTACCACTGCTAGCGGCACAAGACGCAAGTCCTCATATGGCCCAGGTGGCAAAGCTGTCTCCTCCTGCGTGATAGGAGGACGATTATGAGTTAGTCCCGAACGATTCCTCCCGGGGGTCGGGGGCCTCCGACCTCTGCGTGGGGACACTCGCCCGGTGCAGTTCCTCTCGGGAGTCGGGGGCTTCCGACCTCTACGAGGGGTCCTACTGGACTCCTGCTTGGAATGAGCCTCATCTGAAAGGTGGGACCTCCGAGTTTGGTGAGGAGGTCTTCGGGGCTCGTATTCGGGACGTATCTCGCCACGGGTCGGGGACCTCTGGCTTAAGCGCGGTGACTTGCGTGACTCTCGCAAGGATTGGATCCTCTCGGGGGTCGGAGTTCTCCGGCCTCGGCGAGGGGACTCCTGAGAGGCACTCTCTCTGTCCCGGCCACGTGGGGGGCGCTCTTAAGGGGAGTCGACACTGGCCTCGGGCTGCTCACGAGACCTTCCCCTTCTTGGGATACCCGAATGCCTAGACGCCACCTCCGCGGGGGTCGGGGACCTCCGACTTCGGCGCGGGGATAGGGGCACCTGGCGTCTTGGGGCGCGCTCGCGACTGTCGCGCCCGGGTGTTGCCTGCGAACGCAGGGCCTCGTCCCTCCGGGAGGGAGGTCCGTGAGGGATGGCCGCGCGGCGTGTGTCCTGAGGCCTACTCCCAGTAGGGGGACTGGTCGCCCTGGGCGTAGGCTGAGGTTCTCCCCGAGAGGGGTGCCTCAACGCGTACTGTTGGACTGCCTGGGCAGCCGCTCTGACAGAGGCTTCCTCCACTAGAGCCATGAGTGCCTCCTGAGTGATCTCAAATACCCTCTCTGAGGGAGGGACCACCGTCGGGGCTGATAGTGGGGGAAGCGGATTTGGAACTTCTCCAGCAGGGGGGTTTGGGTGAGCCGCGGGGGCAGGGTCTCTGCTCCTCGCGCCTCCAGCAGGGCTGTTGCCCCTCCTATCACCATTGGTACGTGCTTGAGACCTAGTCTGCATTCTCAGTGATCGGGTCGCCTTCCCACAGACGGCGCCAAAATGATGCGGGATCAAATAAGTGTGTCACGTGAGAGACACGTGGAGATGGGATCCGACCCGTCTCACGACAGACCCGGTAAGGTGTTTCGGGTTGTGGGCTGCACTTGAGCAATCAAGCTGCCTACGTACCTAGCAGATAGGATCAAGCCTTTTCGTAGTTCGATGTAATGAGTGTCTCTAATAATGAGAGCTAAGGGATATTCAGAGAGATTAGGATAAATAACCGAATGATCAGAACGTGATTAATGAATTAAATGAGGGGGTATTTATAGTTGTCAAATTGGTAGATGGGCCGGACTTAGGGGACATGGGCCTAATATGCTCAAACCCTAGCCCGTGAAATTAGATCCCTGGTGGGCCGTAGGCCATTAGACCTGGGCTCGTGGGCCAGGCTTAGTTGAGGCCCATCAATATCCTTAAAAAATCAGATCATACAAGACATTTTTTCCAATCCGGAAAATGCTTCTGTCATCCAAAAAAATAGCCTAATAAGTAATAACCCTATTTTGCCCCTGACATTGACTAGACCAATTTGGTCAATTATCTTATGTCAATAATGCCCATATATATAGTTGGTGTCTGAATAATGTAGAATCTATAGATGATATTTCTTCTCCAATTGACCAATAGAATTAAATGATTGATCCATTTTAATCACATTTATGTAATAATTAAATGGTATAGTTTACTATGTGTATTTTACTCAAATGATATGAATGTTGACCCCATATAAACTGAGTTTTGTTAGTTGCCTGTAATTTCTATAATGGTGATGCTGTAGAAATTGAGATTTTGAACATCATGATAGTGAGGAAGGAGAAGAAAAAAAAAATTAAAAATAGAGAAAATATTAGGTTAAACTTGTAGAGGGGTATTTCAGCCTGAGCACAAAAATATTTTTTCAATGTTTTTTCAATCATTTATCGTAGGGGCAACTATGTCATTTTGCACATTTTCGATGGTATCAGATGCCAACGGGGGGTGTTCTTGTAACTTTTCAAAAGTATCAGGGTGTTCTTGTACTTGTAGAGTAAAATGGTATATATGTAATGTTTCCTAGAAAATAATGATTAGTCCAAAAAAAGTTTTCAACTTATAAATTTAGTCGTAGACTTATCGAATTATAACAATGGTACCTTTTCGTATGATCCAAATCCACGCCAAACGGGGGCAACCCCCAGTAGAGTTGGTAAGGGCATTTGAACTTGTGGCTTAGGTCACGAGTTCGAATCCTGACGAGGGAATGCCTATTTGCCTTCTCTACTGTGAGCCTGTCAGCTATGGGCAACCTAGGCTGGTTTACCTCTCTTGTGTGGTTTGCAGGCTATTACACAAGAGCGGGGTTTACCCAGTGCGCACCTCACGGTAGCGGCTGCGGGTTTCCCTCGTCATCCAAAAAAAAAAAAAAATCCACGCCAAACAAATTAAAAACTGGCAGACCAAAATAATTTAGCAATTCTTTATCATATAGCAACATCAAGAAAATTGCATTTATGTTGACTTCCTGAATAAGTGAATATATAACGGCCATTTCAATCTACAGCCACATGCTTAATTCTTATAACTTGCAAGGACGACAACTATTATTATTATTATTTTTTTTTTTGGGGAATTATGCACGTAGAAAATTTTAAATTAAATCTGATTTGATTGAACTAAGATATAAAATAGCGAATTACACTTATCTTTATCATTCATCCGTTCTTGCTTATTTACAACCAAATCCATGGGAGCAGTGAGTTAATTTTACTTCAAAAAAGAAGTTAATGAATCAAACCATCTTTCTAATCAATTCTGGCTTGTAATTGGGTAATCATCATAATTTCTGGTAGGGTGTAAGGTGAGTCGAGCGGCTCATGAGTTTCATAAGCCGGTCTCGATAGGGGCTCGGCTCGAGGTCGAGATATCACGAGCTTGAGCCGAGCATTTCGAGCTCGAGCTTTCTTGTGAGGCGAGCTTGAGCCTACTTGTAATTGTTCATAACATCACGAGCCGGCTCGCGAGCTTTTTATTAATATAATTTTTAATTTTTGTATATGACTGTAAATATTCAACATTTTAAAATTAATACTTAATTTTTATTTAAAACATACTTTAATGATACTTAAGTAATATTTTAATTTTTGTATGTCATGCAAAATATATAATAATAAATTATAATATTTCTATTTATGTATGTTATGATATGTGTTTATACAAATTGGTTCAATTAAATTATATTTTTGTGATATATATTATATAATATATATCTAATTATATAAGTTAAATAAAAATAATTTCTGAAAAAAATAAAAAGTAATTAAATTAATTTTTTATCAAGCTCGACTCGTATTTAGCGGGCTTGAGCTTGAACATTAAAAATTAGGCTCGTCACGTTCAAGCTCGAGCTCGAGTTTGAAAAAATATAAGCATGAAAATTTTACCAGAGTCAACTCGAGCTCGACTCGTTTACACCCCTAGTTTCTGGTTGAATAAGAAGTGTACAGTAAACAACAATCCATGCGCACCCCTAAAACTTGTTAAAAAAATATTATTGCTTTCGTCAAGTAAGATTGTTTTTAAACATTATTATGCTTTTAAGGGGAATTCATATCAAAGAAAAGCAGTGTGAGTTAAACTTGCAGGGATGATAGTTTGAACTCCAAACAAGTATTACACAAATAATACTTTATATATATTATTGAGTAACAAAAGCATTGCAAATTTCTTATATTAAGTTTGTTTAATTGGATCACGAACAAAATGTATTTATAATTAAAACGAACAAAACAATCTGTATATAGAGCAGTAGAATTTATGTTAAAGATTTGTATACTGTATCCATTTTGAATGTCATTTACATAATGTACAAAATTGTAGCCAAATAGGCTAATGGCTAATAACATTAAGAAGAGAAACTCTTGTTTTGATTAAACTTCTAAATAAGGATTCTAATCCTTCTTCAACTTCTTGGATGTTCATTTCTGTTTCTTTCAATTGCTCCACTGTTATATTCTCTACTTCTGAATATACGTGGCTGGTTTGCGTAAACTTGGAAAAAAAATGGCCAATTTTTTTGCTTCGATTTTTCATTTTCACCAGATATAAATGCCAAAGCAGACTTCAACACCGAGAAATCAAGGGCTTCGGTTTCTTTTAGCATCGCCCCAAATTCGTTGTCTGAAAGTGCTGTCGAATTTTGTCTTAAATTCTTGATGCACTTTTTGATCATTTTGTTGATATTATTTCTTGGGGCAACATAAGTTTTGATCCCTTCGCTTTTATTTCTCCTTATAGAAGATTCGAGATCTTGAAGTGAATCCTTTTTTAAAGACACAATTTCTATTGAAAAGCCACAAAGATCCACGAGCCTCAAAGATCCCTCGAGCAATTTGTTGATCCAAATTTGACTTTGTTCGTTCGAGAGGGCTTGTTGGATCGAAGGCATCTCGATCATATTGTTTAAGCCCTCATGCAAATCTCTAAGATTAGCCAAGTTTTCATGTAAAGAAGTAGAAGATGTTGATACAGATTGTGAGGACTTTAACCTGTATAAATGATCTTCAATGGATTGTGTTATTGGATGGGATTGAGAAGGGAAACTGTTTGATCTAGAGTGGAAACTAGCCATTTTTTTATGTTGGAAAAAATCGAACTTTGTAAGGATGAATATATATGTACAGTTTTTGCTTTGAGAAACGATGTTTGAGGGCTTGAAATTCTCTCTTTCGACTCAGCTATATATAGACAAATCGAATACATTATCTCATGACTCATCACAGCTAATAATACAGATCTTAGCTGCATTATAATTATTGATCTTGAAACATTAGGAATCTTTACAAAAACTTAATCGATTTATATATATATGTGCATATATATATATATATAAACTGGTACTCATGCAACTCATTCATTAATGGGCTTATGTCGAATGTCTCCTAACTGTTAAAAATGTGATTAAAAGATTAATATAGCTAGCCTGGAGTTCTTCTGATCTTCAGACAATGGCGAAAATACAAACGTGTAAACAAGTATTTATACTAAATAATTCTGTATTAGGTGTCGAATTATAGTAATGAAACTTGAAAGATGTGAGCATCAATACTGAGATTTTACAAGATCCATTTTATCAGCATCTTATGTTGGCCCTTATGAAATGTTAAATAGCTGGTCTCCTAGTTGTCGAATACTCACCATGACAAGGCGATCGTGTGTAATTACAGAACGATATTTAATAAATTTGACAACATAATAATATTAATTCAAGATCACCAAAGTATAATACAGCTGAGATCTTTATGATTGGTTGTTTTATATTACATTGTTCAAGATCCGGGGAACATGGAACTCGTGCACATTCATTTCAAATGCATTTTGCTGAAGTTACGAGACATTATAGCTGGAAAATATTCGTTTTTTTTTTTTTTTTGCCTATCTTCCTATATATAGGGCAAATATCATTCAACATCTATTCTAAAATACATCTTCTGCATTCAGCCTTAAAGACTTCATTTTCCTCCAATAACGAAAATGGCTAACTTTCATTCTCGATCCAATAGTTTTCCATCTCAATCTCATCCCATAGTAAATGACGTTGAAGATCATTTACGCAGACTAAGGGCCTCAGAAGCCACATCAACATCTGTCTCTTCAATATGTAAGAACTTGTCTAGCTTCAGAGAATTGCATGAGGGCATAAACAATATGATTCAACACGAAAAATATAGTTCGACATATAAATTTATCATCCACATAAAAATTGGTCTATTTCGATGCTCGATGAAGATATACGATCAAATGAAACTCAATATATCAAACATTATATGCCAAACTAAATTATGTTTTTTTATCGTACTTCTTAACCGGTTATTAAAATAGACCGTTTCTTGTGTGGATGAGAAAAGTATATGTCGAACTATATTTTTCGTGTTGAACTCGATGCCTAGACCGACATAGAAAAATGGGAAAAAATGAGTTAGAAATAAGGGGGCGAAAAATATTTTTCTAAAATACTGTTTTATTTTGATCGTATTTTCTTATCCGAATATCGAAATAAATCAATTCTTATGGCATTGAATACCTTATTTGTTAAGCTATATTTTTCATGTTGAACTCGAGGGTCAAAAGAGTATATAAAAGGGAGAACGGTATTGAAATAAGGAAAAACTCTATTTTCTTTATGTAGTGTTTTATTTTGGTCGTATTTCTTCATCCAGGTATCGGAAGAAATCAAATTTTGTGGTGGAAAGTTTGTTTATCAAACTACATTTTTTATGTTCAACTCAAGACCAAAAATAATATAAAAAATGGTGAAAAATAAGTTTGAAATAAGGAAAAAATTATTTTAGTTTAGAAAAATGATTTACCGAAGTGTTTTATTTTGGTCATATTTTTTTACACTGACATCAAAATAAACTAATTTTTGAGTGGTTAAAAACTTTATATGTCAAACTAAATTTTTCATGTTGAACTCCACGTCTAAAATATTATAGATAAATGAGAAAAATAAAATCAAATATCGTCAATTTACTAAAATAAAATGGCAAAAATTTGAAATTGTATGGAGTGGAGCCTTAGGAGAAGGCGCATCCAGTGGATGCGCCTTCCCATAAGGCGTTTAAGGCTAGAAACACAACTCCTCCAATATGTGGTCTACTTTTTGAATTTTTTTTGAAAATGGTATTATTTATTTAATTTTCTCGAAAAGAAACTGATGGTGTTTGTTTAGGTAATAATAATTGCACCTTCTTTATCAATTAATTATTATGAGTTTGAATTTTACTTAAATGTAGAGCTCATCAATTTATAAAAGTTTATTACAATGGAATTATAGTATTGATTCATAATACTTAATCTAGTTAGCGTTATAAAAAAAATTGGTTTAGAATCGACTTGACCAACATCTATTATAATTTAAAAGGCGATTGAGTTATATACTCGTTTTATGATTACTTATAAAATCGATGAGTTTTATTTATATTCAATCAAACTAGATTCAAATTAAAATTTTGAAAAGGTTATGTTTGTTTATATTTTGAAGTTAGAATTTTGAAAATTTCTCTGGAATGGCGTACCATCGAAATTCGTGTGAAAATGGTAGATGTTTGTTTATGTTTTTAGAATTAGGTTGAAAATTGTAATGTGTCAAATCAATGATGATTGGTTGATGTTTAATGATTGAATTAGTTGTTTTTGTAATGATTATTTAAATAAATATATATATATATATATAATGAATGTGTAAAATGATTGATGTGTTGATTGATAGGTAGTTAGTATTGGAGATTGAAAAAGTAGAGTTGAAAAAAGGAAATTGAGATGAAAATTTGGTGTGTTAAGTAGATTTAAGATTTTGTGATTTGAAATTTTGAAATTGAATTTCAAAAACATAAACAAACATAGCTCTTATTAGGGTGTAACATGATAGATTTGTGGTGACTATATGACGCAACTAAAGGAACATTAGTTTGGGGGTGAATCTTTTTTATTGAGTACTACTAAGTACTCACTATAATTAGCACGTGCAAATTTCTAACTCATATAAATGACAAGGATAATTTAAAAGAAACAAAGAAGATATAGTGAGTTCAAAAGGGAATCAATTCCTTCATGCTACTTGTTGAAAACGAGAGAGCATATATGAAAGAAAAAAAGACTTTATTGAATATGAAGAGAGAAACACTTCTGCATATAAGGTTTATACAGAGGAACTAAGGCTAGAGAGTATAGAGAGCAAAAAACAGAAGGAATTATGAAACCCTAAATGAGCAAGATAGCTATATATACTCTTAACTATCTGATAATTGCACAAACGTCCTCCGAGAGTCTCATAATAAGACTCAGACTGCCGAGAATACAAAGATGGGCTGTAACATGGGCTGGATTATATAAATATGGGCTCCCAGAAGAAAGCTTGGACTTAGGCCCAAAATATCACCCTTTAACACCCTCCCACAAGCTAAATGCTGGTGAGAACAAATCTAGCATGCCTAACTTTTTCATCAACTCTTGATGCTTAACACGTCCCAAGGCTTTTGTAAAAATATCTGCAGTTTGGACACCAGTTTGAACAAAATTAGTCGAAATAATTTTACGTTTAACATAATCACGAACTGCATGACAATCTATTTCTATATGTTTCGTACGTTCATGGAAAATAGGATTGGACGAAATATGAATGGCAGCTTGGTTATCACAATATACTTTAACAGGGTTAAACAAGTGATCCCAAGGTTCTCAAAAATGCCTAAAATCCATACAATCTCGCTACAAGTAACAGCCATAGATCTATATTCGGCTTCAGCAGAAGATTTTGAAACGGTGTTTTTTTTCTTGCTTTTCCAAGATATCAACGAATTACCGAAAAAAATACAAAACCCAGTTACAGATTTACGTGAAAAAGGACAAGAGGCCCAATCAGAGTCACAAAACGCATTGATGCTAACAGTATTATCCTTAGGAAAAAATAACCCATTTCCAGGAGCAGATTTCAAATAACGTAACACACGAATGACAAATTTTAAATGAGATTCTTTCGGTTTGTGCATAAACTGACTAAGGACATGTACAGAAAACGATATATCAGGTCTAGTATTAGTTAAATATATAAGTTTTCCAATCAGTTTTTGATAGGCATTTATATCGGTAATGAAAGAATCATTATCAGCAGATTCGAGAGTAAGCTTTAAATTTTGTTCCATCGGAACTAAGGACGGTTTAGCACCTAATACACCAAATTCCGTAAGCAACTCTAACGTGTATTTTCGTTGATTTAAACATAACCCTTTTTCAGATCGAGCAAATTCTATTCCAAGAAAGAATTTTAAATCTCCTAAATCTTTTATATGAAATTTCGAATCTAAAAAGCATTTAACCATATTTATGTGATGAACAGAATTACCGGTGATTAAAATATCATCTACATAAATCAAAAGAGCAAGGAAAACAGAATCAACATTTTTCACAAATAATGAATAATCATGCAAGCTTTGTTTGAAACCGTGTTCCTCTAAACATGTGGTAAATTTTTCGTTCCACTGTCGTGGAGCTTGTTTTAACCCAAACAACGATTTTATCAATTTACACACTCTCTTATCATTATGATCAAAAAATCCCTGTGGAAGAGACATATAGACTTCCTCATGCAAATCACCATTCAAAAAAGCGTTATTAACGTCTAAATGGAAAACAGGCCAATCTTTAGACACAACCAAGGACAACAGACACCTAATAGTAACCATTTTAACAACAGGCGAGAAGGTTTCAAAATAATCGATTCCCTCCCTTTGGCTATACCCTTTAGCTACAAGACGGGCCTTATAACGTTTTATGGACCCGTTCGAGTTGTATTTTATTTTGTAAATCCACTTACAACCTATGGCTTTTCTATCATTGGGAAGGTGTGTAAGAACCCAGGTTTTATTGTTTTGGAGGGCCGTCATCTCTAAATCCATGGCCATTTTCCAATTTTTATCTTTTATAGCCTCGTAAAAATTAGTAGGTTCTTTAATTTTGTCTATAACAGATGTGAAACAGGAATATGTGTGGTTAACATGAGTATAACACAAAGAATTAGATAAAGGGTATAAGCAAACAGAACTAGACGGGGGAGCAACATCATAATCAACAAAACGTAAAGGGAGTTTAGTGGCCCTGGTTGATTTACGTATCGGGGCATCCTGGGTTGTATTATCACCAGAAATAGTAACATCATCAGAATCTGATTCAACAGATTCAGTAGCAGTTTCCGTAAGCCTGTCTTCTTGATGAGGTGATGTGGATGGTGTGGGGGATTTGGTACTTGGGGTCTCAGCAGGTGCATAAGTATCGCTAATGAGTAGACGGTCCGCCGGAGAGTAAATAGCCCTGTCGCTGAGTGGTATATTGCCACTAGCTCGACTATTGATACCTCCGTTGGACAAGGCTGCCTCATCATCGACCATACCTGAAATCGGCTGCACACCATCCATTGGGTCAAGGAAGTCTTTTCTTTCACCTGTAGACAGCGAGGCAGAAATATAAGGAAAAACAGTTTCATAGAACTTAACATCCCTGGACATAATAACATCATTCGTATCTAGGTCAAGAACTTTATATACTTTCCTATTTTCACAATACCCAAGAAAGACACACTTGCGAGCACGTGATTCAAATTTGTCATTATTAGAGAAAACTGATACATAGCACAGACAACCAAAAGTACGTAAAACATTAATGTTTGGAGCAAAACCAAAAATAATCTCAAACGGTGTTTTGCCATTAAGAACAGAGCTGGGCGTTCGATTAATCAGATAAGCAGCAGTTAAGACACAATCAGACCACAAAACAGTAGGACACTCACTTTGAAAAAATAAAACACGGGAAACGTTTAACAAATGACGGTGTTTACGTTCAACGATACCGTTCTGTTGTGGTGTGTCAATACATGTGAATTTGTGTTCAACCCCCAGATTAACAAGAAACTGTTGAAGGTCATTGTTGGTAAATTCATCCTATTATCAGAGTGAATGCACTTAATGATCTTACCAAATTGAGTATTAACCATGGAATTTTTTTTTTTTCAGAATAGAAACAGTCTCAGATTTAGATCTAAGCAAGTAAATCCACGTAGCCCTAGAGCAATCATCAACAATGGTAAGAAAGAACCGAAAATCATCATGACTCACTGTCCTATGGGGACCCCATAGATCAAGGTGTAAAAGGTCAAAGGGGAATTGACTTTTGTGTGTGCTTAACGGGAAAGGTTCACGCGTCTGTTTAGATTTGTGGCACACATCACATGGTTGAGTATCTATAGACTGGTTTATATTTAAAGCAGATTTCAGAACATTGAGAACAATATCAGACGGGTGACCCAATCTTTTATGCCATAGAGTAGTAGAGCATGCAATATAGCTAGAACAATTCATAGAGGGTAAGGGAGAGGGACCTATAGGCAGGTGAAGGTCCTAAAAGAAATATAAATTTTCAAAGAACTTAACACAACATGATCCAGTTTTGGTCAATTTAGACACAGATAGTAACTTGTATTGAAAATCAGGTACAACAAGTACATCAGTTAAAGTGAGATCAGGAAAAAGTTTTATGGTCCCAATATGAGTTATTTTCGCACTGTCACCATTAGGCAATTTCATAAACAAGTTTTTCATAGTGACATCAGAAAAGTGATTTAACAAGTGGGGAGATGGTACAATATGATCAGTGGCCCCTGAGTCTACAATCCACCCCTCGGTGGTGGTAGACATATAACAGGAGTTTGATGAAATACCTGCCATTGCGGCTTTGTATTCATCTGACTCCTTGTGCCCATTTAAAAGTTTGAGAAGTTGGGCCCGTTGTTCAGGGGTAAAGTCACCCACAGAACTAGAAATCTGGGCAGAATCAATGTTTTCAGAAACAACATTGTTAGATTTTTTATTTGAATTTTGATTCTGACCAGTTTTCTTTTTGTTCCTGTAATTCTCCGGAAAACCTATGATCCTATAGCATTTATCAATAGAGTGACCAATATTTCCGCAGTGTTCACAAGTTGGTTTTTGATTGTTATTTTTAGACTTCTCATTACTTTGACTAGTAAAAGCAGATGGATTCTTAACAGTGCCACTAGAATTTGTAGATATGGATCGGTGAGACTCTTCTTGTGAGATTATGTTAAAAGTCCACATAACATCAGGTAAAGGTTCACGTAGCATAATATTACTTCTAACAGCAAAGAATTTCTCATTTAAACCCATTAAAAATTGCATCAGTTTCAGATTTTGAGCATGCTTAGCAGATTTAGTGGAAGCGGTACAAGTATATGGGGGTAAATCAACTAAAACAGCATATTCATCCCACAGAAGTTTAAGTTTGGAGTAATATACAGCTACAGAGTCAGAGCCCTGACGAATTTGAGAAATCTCTTGATGAATAGAAAAAATCCTAGATCCATCTACCTTATTGTACGTAGCATATAGTTGACCCCAAACATCTGAAGCCTTAGTGGCAAAGACAAGACCATTATACAGCTCTTTACTGACAGAGTTTAAAATCCAAGACAGAACGACGGCATTGCACCGATCCCACTGATTCTGTAGAACAGATTCAGTGGGGTATGGTACAGTCCCTAACACAAAACCAAGTTTGTTTTTTTTCAGTCAGGGCAATAGTCATAGCACGACTCCATATAGTGTAGTTATTACTACCAGTTAACACACAAGGAATCACGCTTTGATTAGTATAGTCAGATGCATGCAGATGTAACGGATCACTGACATCAAGACTGGATATAGACGTGACAGTAGAAACAGATAAAGCAGCGTCAGTCATGATGGAGCACACAGTAAACACCAGCACACAGAGGAAAACCCGGTACGACCGATAACAAAAAAAACAACAAAATAGGCAAAAAAACAGAACACACAGAATCGATAACCACAGATCGGAACACAGGCAGAAAAAACAGAACACACAGAACCGATAACCACAGATCGGAACACAGTCTTTGCCGATAACCACAGATCGGTAAAGAGAGAAAAGAGTAACTACCACAGTGTTTTTTGTTATAAAAAAAAACACAGAAAAAATAATGGGAAAATAGAGCGGAAGCGAGACAGGATATACTTGGTTGAGTCCACTGATTCCTGAAAGAGAACCAAACAAACAGTCAACAACCAGAATATATAAGGAAAATCCGATAAAACGAAACAACGGTAAAGAACCAAAAACAAGATCAGCCGATCTGAAGAAAAAGAGGCCAGATCTGTATAAAAACTACTGCACCAAGACCGTATACGACAGATCGGTGCACTAGAGAGTAGATCTGGTTTTGTAGTAACAGATATCTATAAAAAGCTACTACACCACGGCCGTATACGACAGATCGGTGCACCAGAGAGTAGATCTGATTTTGTAGTAACAGATCTGGTGCAAAACAGCCAGATCGGAACCAAGACAGAAGATCACAACCACCAGGTCGGAACAAAGCGAGCTCAACCAACAATATACACCAACAGATGTATCCGGTAAGTGTATATAGTAAATACACACCGAATGACAAGAAGGGTGTGTTGTTCAGTAAGAGACTGAATCTACGCCCAAGATCGACAAAGAAACCGCAGCTCTAGATGCCATGTTGAAAACGAGAGAGCATATATGGAAGAAAAAAAGACTTTATTGAATATGAAGAGAGAAACACTTCTGCATATAAGGTTTATACAGAGGAACTAAGGCTAGAGAGAATAGAGAGCAAAAAACAGAAGGAATTATGAAACCCTAAACGAGCAAGATAGCTATATATACTCTTAACTATCTGATAATTGCACAAACGTCCTCCGAGAGTCTCATAATAAGACTCAGACCGCCGAAAATACAAAGATGGGCTGTAACACGGGCGGCTGGACTATATAAATATGGGCTCTCAGAAGAAAGCTTGGACTTAGGCCCAAAATATCACCCTTTAACACTACTTGACAAAAATGTGATTTACATGTAAAGTTTGAGCTAAAACCATCCATTTCGATAGTTTCCGATTATTCTTGTGAACCCTTTAAAGGATATTATAATTTTATTTTATGATATCGTCATATTGCTATCAAATTAATGGATCACAACAATGAATAACACAAAATCTCATATATAAGTTATTAAATCAAGATTTTTGGTTTTATTTTGTATTTCATTTTATAAATGGATAGTAAGTGTATGCATTCTCGTTTAAATATATATACAAAAATGAACTTCATATACAATATATGTAATGTCGTTTATAAATTACACTCTAAACCGAATTAAAACACACGCTAGTTCTAAGTGCATAAAAAGGTACAACTGGCTTCTCATCTTTTGGCACAAACAATGTTATCTACATAGTTTTTTTATTTCTTTGGTAGAGCTTTAATATATAATGTTAAAAGTTGTACGTAAAATAAACATGTGTAGTTAATAGCTTAACGTTTTCGCATCACCCGAATTTCAATTTTATTACACTTGTTCCAGAAAGGTTGAATCCCCAACCCCAAGGGCCCCTCATTTTCATGCTATAGCTAGTGGGTTTGTGGGAAGAACAAACAATGGAATATAGCAACACAAGTTGACTTGTAATCCAGGGACAAAGTCTTATTTGAGGGATGTCGTGACAAGTGAGTTTCAAGTTTCAACAAATACCCCACTGATTCGATTGTGTATGACTAAAATTATATTAAACGGCTTATAAACTATTACAAAAAAAAGATTATACTTATAAACTCTTATTATAAGTTTTCAAGAGCTTGTAACTTGTAAGTTCTTAAGCCTCTCAATGTGGCCCACTGGCTGAATCTTTCTGCTCATAGGGTCTGACCCACGCTATAATAGCGTGGGTGGAGATGAAATTGGTGCTTGATTGTCTCCAACCCAGCATCAATTGTTGCGCTAAAATGGTTTAGCTACAGTGCTGCGACAAGATGTCATCTCCAATCACGCTATAATAGCGTGGGTGGAGATGAAATTAGTGCTGAGTTATCTCCAACTCAGCGCCTAGCCAAAATGGTGCAGTAAATAGTGTTGCGCCAATTCTGACGCAGCTGCTATCCTCTTCCTCTTTTTTTTTTTAGTCCTTCATCTTGTTAATTGTTTTCAACTAAGTCCCTTTTATATTAATAAAGTTTAAAATATTTTCAATTTAGCCCTTGAAAATTTAATTAGTTATAATTATATCATATTAGGTATATTTTATTCAATTATGCATTAATTTAAGTTTATAATTAAATTATAAATAATTTTTTTATTATTACTTATAAATTCTATTTTAAAATGCATATTTTAATAATCTAGTCATTACTTAAATAACATATATGGAATTGCAATTAATATACAATTTTAATTATTTGATAATAAGATAGTTTTACTTTTGTGATTTTTATTGACAAAATATTTTTTCTTGCGTTAAAATATATACTACATAAAAGTTTTGGAATTTACTTGAGAAAAAAATGTAATATTATAGAAAAGATAGAAAAAAGAATATTTTGCAATATTTCTTTTTAGTGCAGTGAATAGTGTTTATGGGTAAGAATGAATTTTTGATAGTTAAAATAAATTGGTGCAAAATGTACTATTATGGTTGGAGATGCTCTAATTTTTCTTTGGCTCCTTTTGTTTCTTTACTTTGGGAAAAAGAACTCTTTTTTTTTTTGTAAATAAAAATTATGCAATATAACAAATACCAATTATAAAGATAGTCCACTATTGTAAATGAGAAATTCATAATAAGTTAATAACGGATTTTCTAAAAGTTACTGACAGAATTTCTACAATTTATTTTGTCAATTGTGACAGGTTTAAAATAATTATTATCACTTTATATTTATGTAATTTATTAAAAAAATATTAAAATAAAAAATTTCCTCTATCTAGATAGCATAAATAACAATTTTAAGATTTTCACTACTATTATTTATGGCCTTGAAAATTTATGCTGGTAATAGGATAAATGCCTCAATTTTAGTTTTTCACCTTATGTTTTATAGGGCAAAATTCATTTTGTCCCCCAAAGACACACCATTAATTACCCTCTCTCCTATCCCTAAAACTTTCAAACATCCCCTCTACTACATGAAAAGACATCAAACATCACATTAATGTCTTGCATATTTGCTAATACATTAATTTTATAGCTTTTATAAAATTAATCATTTATTTTTAAATATTATATTATTTATTAAGATAAAGTGATAAACGTATTCATATTTTTTTTTATTATATAACATATACGCACTTATTTATGAGCAGAAATAATTTTTTTTACGTTAATTAGTGATAAATACTTTTCCTTTTTAATTTTTATTTATTTTGTATAACTTAATACTTACAATACATAACTCAAACTTCAAATATTATATTATATAGTCCCAATGATCTTATTACAAGTCCAATAACTAATCCTATTACAAATTCAAGAGTCTAGATTATCGGCTAACCTTTGAGGTTTGGTTATTCTTCATGTCAATCTTGATCCATTGATTATAATGCATTATATCAACTCCTCATTTGACATTAATGTGTCAACTCCTCATCCTATCATGTCACATTAATCTGATATATAGTTTTTAAATATGGGTCAAGCAATAAGTTCATATTAATTTTTAAAGAAGAAAGGAAAATTTTAATTTCATTACCACATAAAATACAAGGATGGCATGAGGTTAATATTGCATAAAAGATCTAATCATTAGGCGCCGGTGATTCAAATGGATGGCATGAAATCTTGATCCTGGATTTTAATGTCGTTGGAAATTGAATGACAAAGGGCATAATATATTTCACAGCTGGATCTTAGTTTTCATATGCATGCACATTAACATGTGCATTTATTTTTTATCGACATTTTTGTCTGTATAGAAATTAATAGACAGATATAGATTGGAATTTCAGGCCTCGTGCATTTTGTTGCCTATATGACATCCATTACTAGGAAAGTACACTTCACTCTAGGCTGGACAACCGTACAACTAGGATCTGAATTAATGATCTTCTCATTGTAGTTTTTTATGTTTTTACTTAAGTTATATACAATTTATATATATATACAGTTATTTTTAGGGAAAATTCTATGCTGGACTCGGGAAATTCTATCTTGGTCCGGGACCGTCGGTGCCGGCCAAGATACACCACACATTTGCAAAAATGAGGAGTAGTTTTGTCCAAACACCCACGTGGAAACCACCCCCCAGCGTGCAAATGTGTAGTTCAGTTAGTCCCCGTCCAGGATAGAATTTTCCTGCTGGACCCATACCAATGGGGTCGGTTCTTCTCCACCACACAATTGTGGTGGGGTGGGTGGTATTTTACCTCCACCACCCATACAAAAACCACCCACCCAGAAGGACTGGCCACATTGGTATGGGTTCGGGATAGAATTTCCCTATTTTTAGTAGACCTACAATATGAAGCCACCAGGTCCACGAGAGACTAGCGTCGAGCAAAGCTAGCTACTGACTTTTTTATTGTAACAAGTTTGTTGAAATTAATGGTGCAAATGAGTGAACCCGACTTACAAACCTAAAATTACATGTGGAAAATTTTGAAATTTGAACTTTTTATTAATTATTTAATATTTATTTATTAAATAATAATAATAAAAATTATATTAAAAATCAAAAAGTCCGCGAACTTTTCTTCAAAATGAAGTGGGATTGAGCTTGAGCTCGGCTAAAAACTTATGCTCGTGAAAATAAGCTCAAGCTCAAGAAACTGAACTCAGTCGAACCGGCCCAGGTCGATTTGCTCGCCTAGTTGAAATGATATGGAAATATTCCAAATCTCATGAGTTTTAAACCTTTTATATATTATTCTAATAATATAATCTAATAATAACAAATATCGTAATTAAAAATGACCATTCTTAACAATGGTACTAACCATGACAAAATAGTAATAAATTAATATTTTAACAAACATTTTAATAACTTTACGTTGTTAGTTTAAATTTTATGTGGTACTGTTTGTCTGTTGGCGCCACTAGAAAACAAAAATACAAACAGGAAAACATCAGAACAATATTTTTAAAATAAAAGAAGTTTCTAAGTAATATCGTATATAGCATAACTTTGTGCCTCCACTCACAATTTTAAATTAACGAAATCGATAAGTGCTGCTAATGTAAACAATCTAAATACTTTTAGCAAAAAAACGTGCAAATTATAAGCTACCTCGAAACATCTGCTCTCATATTTATATCAGTTTATTAAGCGTATCTTAAAATTGATGCAAAGTTAGATTTGAGTGACAATCCATCATAACGCAATTATAGTAAGAAAATTGTGGTATAAAGATTTGGTTGTGGTCAAATTTTGCCTTCTACTTAATTGTAGACATTTAATCACGATAAATAAATTAACAATAACATCTATGAAAATTAATATTCATATAAATAAATGACTAACAAAAACTTGTTAACGCAGTTATTATATTTGATTTTTCCTTAGGTAGAAGTTACTGTTACTAAATAAAAGAAGTACCTAGTTAATAATAATTTTAATAGTATCACTTGATATCTTATTATTATATATTTTTTAAGAGTGATGCTATATAAAACATCATTATATATATTTTTTAAATATAATAAAAATTGCATACAACAAATACATTTAAATTAAACTTCATAATTTATGTTTATCAGAACACAAATGATATACATACTATATCAAATTCTGATAAAAAATCTATAAATGATATTATCATATCATTTCTCAATTTTGATAGTGTCTTTGTATCTACAAGAATATCACATTTCTAATCAAACGATACAATACTACAATATTTACCTTATATAAAGTTAGACATTTCATGAAAATACAGATCAATTCAATATATATTGTAATTCGATTTTGTCCATATATAACGAAACCTAATTTCATTAAACTTAACCTTTATGCTTATTGACTTGTTTGTGTAACAACTTAAAATAAATTTTCTATATTATCCAAAGATCGTTGAAATTTCAATTTATCCATTATTTTCTATATTGATGAAATAATAATAAAAAATAATAGAAAAAGGCAATACCTGAATGCATGGAAGTTTCCCGCTGCTAAACCTGGTCCCTCAACTTTTGACAATTAAGAGCAAAACCGTACAAACAACGATGCTTCCTGTACTTTTCCTCCCACTCCTAATTCATATTTAATTAATCATTTCCACATATAAATACAACTTATGCTTAATTTTCCACAAATTAGAGCCCCAAATACGTGATTGAATGAAATTATTATTCCTTGACTAATTTGAAATTTCTTGCTTGTCAAACAAAAATATACACCTTAAATTTCATTCAACTTTTTGAGTCTTCCTATATCAACAACCCAAAAATCATCCGATTTGATAAAAAAAAATACCTTCAATTTCATTCAAATTTGTCCTGTTTAATCAATCAAGCAAACATCGAAAAAATGTCGACTTACCTGGATTTGAACTTCGATTCTCTGAGCGAACTACACGAATCAGTGAACGAATTACTGCATTCACCGGACACAAAGCTCGAAATCATCCAACAAGGACAAGAAAAGTTCGCGAACGAGATCTCCGAAGCGTCGCTAAAAGTAGCGGACTCATGCGCCGCCGCGAAAGACCTCCTCCTCGCCGCGAAGGACCACCTCCAGAACCTCCAATCCGCCTTCCGCCGCATCGCCACAACGAACGACGCCGCGTCGGACAATCACAACTTCGCGCCGCACCGCCTTCCGCGGAAGCAATTGAAGAAAGCGATCCTCAAAAGACTCGATTCACTCAAGGCAACGAGAAACACATTCTCCGTTTCATCGCCGCCGGAAGATCCGAGGCTTGTTGTGGTCGTAAATCTGCTGAAAGAAGTCAGATCCACGACCTTATCGATCGTCCGATCGCTGATGTCGTTAATCGCAATCCCCAATCCGGATCGGAAAATGGAGACATCGCGTAAGGATCCGATATTCAGGATAAAATTGACGCGAGTGGATAGCCTGGGGTTCTGGGAGAAGCGAGGCGCGTCCGATGTACGCGCCGCCATGAAGAGGCTGGAGGAGGTGGAGGTAGTGGTGGAGGATATGGAAGCTGAGCTGGAGCGCATGTTCAGAAGGTTGATCAGAACAAGAGCATCACTTCTGAATATACTCAGTATCAGTAGCTAAGATTAAGAGATAATTAGTTATATGCCCAACAGTTTTGAAAGATAGTTTTAACATAAGATTAAATGATTAAATCATCCCAAATTGATATTAATTCAATTGTATTCCTTTATTTTTCATAATAAAATCATGATGAATTTCTTCTAGTTACATTTATTTACTACATACAGTAAAAACTCGATAAATTAATACTCGATTATTTAATAAACTCTCTAAAATAATATTTTTGGCCGGTCCCGACTCGGGGATAGGGTGCTAAATTAATAATTCGCTAAAATTATAATATAATACATTTTTGGTAATTTCTATAGGTCCCATCTAAAATATAAATTAATAATTCCATATATAATAAATTCTTATATAATGTATACATTACAAGAATGATTTATGAAGATTTCTTGAAAAATGATTCAATTGTCTTTTGTTTTTTGTTGAACTCAATTTCACCTTGAATCTCGTCTCTAATTTTTCTTATCATTGTAAGAACTTCTGGTGTTGTTTTCTCATAGCTCAACAAGAAGTTATTCAATGTAATTGACGCTTTAATAGCCTCATTTCGTGAAGGAGGCTCCATGGTAGAACTATCATCATCATCTTCATCATCTTTATCAGTTCCAATAACGCTCTCAATAATTTCTTCATCAGTCAACAACTGTGCAACTATATTTTCTTTTGGGTGGTTCAGGGCATCTTCGACATCCATTGCATTGCGATAATTCAACTCTTTGATCAGATTTCGGAGTTCTTGAGTGCTTTCACCACCTACCTGTTCATCGGAGTTCTCAAAAGTCATGTTATCTTTTGATCGAAGTTTACAATGACGAAAGCAGTTCGCAATTGTATTTGCACTAACATCTATAGTCCATGCTGAAATTGCAAGATTAATTGCATCTAACACGTTTATTTTTGCTGGATTTGGAACCCCTAATTCATAACCCTCCAAAAGACTTCTATAAAATCGACGACGATAATGCATCTTAAAAGCTCGTATAATCCCCGCGTCACAAGGTTGAATTTTTGAAGTTGTGTTTGGTGGCAAAAACAATAATTCAACATTTCGCAATCCTTCAATAATTCTTGGATGAGCAGGGCAATTATCCACAATCAAGAGAATTTTTCTTCCAACCATTTTTTTATCAAGTTGGCGAACATATTCTTCAAATAACATCCCAGTCATCCAAGCTCGTTTGTTAGCACGGTACTCACAATTCAAGTTGTTCAAGTTTACATTCTTGAAGCACCTTGGTTTAGCATATTTCCCAATAACCCATAAAGGAATTTTCTCGGAACCGTCCTCATTACAACAAATAACAACAGTTAGTCTTTCCTTATCTTGTTTTTTCCCTTCAAGTTGCATTGTTGCAAGAGAATGATCCGGTTGAAGTCTAAAAAACAAACCTGTTTATGATCAAAATGTGTAAACAATTACATCACTAAAGTACAAAAAGAACAATAAAATAATAAAAACAAACCTGTTTCATCCATATTAAAGATGTCTTTCATTTCAAACTGATTCACTTTGTCACTTATGGCTTTTAATTTGTCCTCCATGCCCTCCATTTCAACTGATCCACTCTCTCCGAAACGCCGAAATTTTTTAATTCCATATCTTGCTTTGAACTTTCCAAGCCAACCAATAGAAAAAGTAAAGTCTGGAGTATCCACAGGATACATATCCTTCATAAACTTTTTCGCCTTCTCGATGATTAGTTCACTTGTAATATTCACATGTTCTTGATATTGAAGAATCCATTCATAGAGAGATTTTTCTAGGTCAGGAAATTTTGCCGGTTTGTGCCGCTTAACATCACTTCTTTCGGGAGCAAGTGAGAGATACTTTGAAGATCGCTTAACTGTATTCGATATTGTCCCTTGACTCACCTGCAAACCATAGTTACTAAGAACCCATTCTTGCAATTGCTTTTGAGTGAGACTAGGATTATCCTTGTTGTATTTGCATAATGCTCTTCGAATCTCGTCGGTCATTGTTGTTTTTTTCACACCTTTAAGATGGGATGCCATGTTGTGTGTATGATTTGTTTTGTGTTAGCATTTGATCTTGTATTTATATAAAAAATATTTGTTAATGTCCATAAAGTGATACATTGACCAAGAAGAATAATAATGTGGGAGATTGAAGGTTATTTCAAATTGGCTTTAATAATTAAGTGAAGTTTGAAGAAAAATAATGTGGAGATTGAAGGTTCTTTCAAATTGGCCCTATAATTAAGTGAAGTTTGAAGAATAACAATGTGGGAGATTGAAGGTTCTTTCAAATTAGCCCTAATGAGTAAGTGAAGTTTGAAAGATGTTTGTAAATTGGGTAATACATTATAAATTAATAAAATATTAATTAATATATAAATTAATAATAATTAATTTATCGATTAATTAATAACTCTTTTAATTAATAAATTTTGATGGTCTCAAGAGTATTAATTTATAGAGTTTCTACTGTAATATACTCATTTTTCTTTAATTCCTATATATACAATAATTTGTTTTTGACAATTTATTTGATTTGGACATTCTTCAAAATAAAGTTTAACCGGAAAATTCCGTTCAAAATATTGGAATTGTCAATGAAGAAGAGGATATAATATGCACAAGAATTGATGGTTGAAAAATCATAAACAATAGGCCTTCGAAATTTGAAATAGTTTAAGCATTGAAAATTATAATAATTATTTAACACTGTAAAAAATCATTAACTTTTATTGTTTTAAAAGAAAAATTTCAACAGCGTAGTAATCAAATATCCTTGTAGTTTGAGTCAAGCAAATAATCAACCATTCCAGCTTTCAATGCTAGCTGTAATATACAAAAAAAATGTAGGATAAAGTACAATTTTCTATTGAACTACACTAAATTTTGTACGATTTACCCATTAATATATACCAAGTAACATTTACCCCTCTTTATTATGTAATTTGTCTCCTTATTTTAAAAAATTACTTTTTGTTAATATTTTGTTTTGGTTTTCTTATTACACACTGTCATTATTAAATCTAGAAAAACATTCAAATAATGAACCTCTGGTAAATTTTCTTCCAATATATTATTTAGTATTGTTTAATAATAATATGTTGTTAAATTTTACAAAATCATCCTTAAATTGCACGCGCACAGTAATAAAAAAAAAACTCAATCTATATTTTGATATTTCAGTTCCAAACGAATTAGGTGCAAGATTTTGAAAGTAAATTCTCAATAATCAAAAATTTACCTTTTAAGAATAAAATATAATGTACATATGTAAGGTATTGGAGAATCTACAAAAGATTTAAAATGTCTGACTTTTATATGCGTGCTTTATTTTATTTTTTTCTAGTAATAAATTGAATAATAAAAAGAGGTATAGAATGAGTTACAAACAAAATATCGGATATTATATAGTGCTTATATCACATTATTTATAAGGCGCAACAATAACTTATATAGATAATTATCTTAATTATCAAAACTATTCACCAACTTTTCCTTCTTTCCCTGCACTAAGATCACCAGCTATAATCTCAAGAATTTCACAAAGGCTCTTAAAATTCAGATTCTCAACAGTAACCAGCGATTCAAACGGGCTCTTAAACGTGCTCTTACACCGGACAACAGCATTAATGGCTAGCTTGGCATGCAAGCGAAGATCACGATAATTCTCATTGTTAAGATCATCAGACGCGATTTTGATTGCGTGTAAAGCATCACTATATGAATTCTCACACTGTGCCAATATTGTTTTGAGTCGAATATCCACAGTTATCACTCTCAACGAATGAATCGTGTTATTTGTGGTTGTGCCAGCAATTTTCGCCTTAACAATGGTTGTGTGTGCCAATAATGGAAGGCCTTGGGTCCAGGTTCTCGGGTTTATCCCGATATTTTTTAAGCAGAAAGATCGGTCCGAGACTTGGTTGCATATGTCTTCGAGAGGGGTTGTACTTGCTGTAGTAAAGAGATGTACATTGAGAATAATCATGAGTGATGGGAGGAAAAAAGTGTTTATGTGGAAGACCATATTTTCTTCTTCTTGAATTTGTGATTTGTGAATGAAATTTAGTTTTGAGTATTGTTTCAATGTGTGTGTATATATAGTTTTGTGGAGGTAATTGTCATTTAATTAGATCTTATCTGAATAGTCTAAGTGAAGATATTTTGTTCAGGTAATTTGACAGTTATTGTATGGAAGCAATACAAGTTATTACAATTATCCAAGAGTGATATACATAACAACTTTTATTGCATTTGATTTTATCTAGTTTGTATCTTATGTAAACACATAAAATCAACATACATTTAAACAGACTTTGTGTACTAGCCGCGTGCATAGGAGAAATAAAATATAAGACGTGGACTGGTTATCGTTAAGCTTGGAATTGAATCCTAAAAATCATGTTGGATTGATGTAAGTTTCTTGAAAAATAGAAGCATTTCAAGGAATAACCATTTAGATTGAGAAGTTGGAATAGATAAACATTTATTTATTCTTTATATAAATTTATGTATGTTTGAACGATAAGTCTGTATTAGAGTCGTTAGTCTTAACCCCAAGAATATCACAAAGCTAATTCATCTCGCTATTCTTTTTCCCTGCATTAAGATCATCAGCTATAACCCCAAGAATATCACAAAAGTTTTTGAAATCCACATTCTCAACCCGCGTGACCGGAGATTTAAAAGGGCTCGTAAACGAGCTTTCACACCTCACAGCCGCATCCATGGCTTTCCCAGCGTGCAAACGAAGTTCACGATATTTTTCATTCTTGAGATCATATGGTGCAATTCTGAGTGCATTCAAAGCACCTATATATGAATGCTCACATTGGGCCAAGAGGTGTTTGAGTTGAGGATCCACTGCTTTAAGCCTCAAGACGTCAATCGTCTTGTGAATAGCTGTGCCTGTGATTGTCGCCTTGACAATGGCTATATGTCCCAATGATGAAAGATCTGCATTCCAGGTTCTCGGGTTTGCCCCAAAATTGTTTACACAGAAAGACCGGTCCGAGACTTGGTTGCATACGATATCGAGAGGCGAGGCATTTGTTCTAGCAAAGACATAGACAATGAGAATTACAAGCATGAATGCAAGGGGAGAAAATGTGTTCTTGAGAAAGGCCATATTTTTCTTCGATCTTATTCTTGGGTAGTGATTTGTGGATTGTTTTTACGTGTATATTATATAGGTTTGTGGAGGATTTGGTGATTTAATTGGATCTTATCTAAATTGTTTTAGTGAAGAGATTTTGTTATTGCCTGTATGTTCATATTCTTTAGGAAATCTATGTTGTTGGATTTGACTGGAGCTTTATGAAGCAATGCAAGTTACTGCAATTATCCAAGAATTATTGCAGGATTAGAGTTATTAGTCCTAATTAAACCATCGGTGATTATGTGGTTTAGATTCCCATTAAACATATCAAACATCTAAATATCTAAAATAGAAGATGAAATATTATTTGAAATAAAAAATATTATTTTCAATTCACTAGATTTCCCAATTCGACCATTATCATCTGTTTAAAAAGTTATATGCCCAATTTTTTTTGATAAATTCTTAAATTTTTCCTCATAAAACACACTAGAAATTTATGGGGGAAATTTTAGGACGACCAAATTTGTTGGAGTCGATCCACCTAACACTATTGTACGAAATTAATGTAGGTGATTTATACTACATTTTCTTTACATTCAATTATATTTAACATGCCAAACTCTATTAATGATCAGTCATTATAGGTATGCCTGTCAATGGGCGGGCAATACCCAGGCCCATACCCAATAAAACACTCTAAGACCCTGCCCAGACCCGACCTATATAAATTTATACCCGGACCCGGACCCAAGCCTAGGCCCGATTATTTTTAATATTTGGGTCCGGGTCAAGTATGTACCCGGACTTTACCCGCGGGTAATATACTCGAATTTTACCCGCGGGTAATATACTCGGATTTTACCCGCGGGCAATATACCCGGATTTTACCCGCGGGTAATATACCCAAACTTTACCCGCGGGTAATATACCCGAACTTTACCCGCGAGAATTAGACTCTTCACTTTTCCCCCAATTCTTCTCTCCCAATTCCCCCAAACTTCTTCAATCCTTCTTAGCATTGACAATCGAATATTTGTATTGAATATTCGAATTTGTATCGAATATTTGAATTTGTTTTAGTTTTGATGACAATCGAGTATTCGGATATTTTTTATGTTTGGTGTCTATAAATAAGATTTTATTCATAATTTTATTTGTTTCGATTAAAGTTCGTCCAAGTTTGATTTGATTAGTAAATAAATTAATATCATAGTTTCTATGTGAAAATGAATGGTTTTCTCCCAAAACTATAGTCTATATTATTAATGAGTTTTTTTAGTGACCATATTATATTGTTCTAAATGTAAAGTACCATTACGAATTTACGATCAATATGGAGTTAAGTGTAAGTCGGAATAAAATTTTAAACTTATTGTCCAACACTAATAAAGTTATTCGTTAATTTACGATCATGGAGTTAAGTGTAAGTCGGAATAAAATTTTAAACTTATTGTCCAACACTAATAAAGTTATTCGTTTCTAAGTGCTCGAATTAAAATAATTTGGTCTAGTATAATTTTTATAAAATCGGAATTTGATAAGTATGTGAAAAAACAATGAAAAAATGAAAAAAACAAAAAAAAAATTGGTCGGGTCGGGTAAGACCCGACCCGATCCTTCGCTTTTGGTCGGGCATACCCGCTCAATATACCCGCCGGGTAAATGATCGGGTCGGGTCCGGTCCGGGTTCGAGTAGAAAATATTTCTACGGGTCTGGGCAGGGTATGGGCATTGCCTACCCGTTGACAGGCCTTATAGGGGAAGCTATTCTATTCTTTTTTGGACGACAGAGAAACCCGCCGTCGCTACCATTAGGTGCGTACTCGATAAATCTTGCTCTTGTGTAATCAAACCACCGTCAACCGCTACCATTAGATGCACACTAGGTAAATTTCGCTCTTGTATAATCGAACATGTGATCAAGGTCATAACAGCTGTCTAGCAACTCTAATGGGTGGTCCGTGGTCAATACTATCCAAAGTATCATGTGGTTACTTCTCAAATTAGAAGGATAAGTTATAAATGGGGAGTATCTGGTTTCGTTTTAAAGTTTAAATTGAAACTCAATTTCCATAGTACGATAAATATAGACAATCTTAATAGTTTACATTAATTGCAATATGACATGATTGCACATTTTTCTATTTGGAACATGCGTACACCTTTTTTATTTTGTACGTGAAGTTGTACTAGAAGTTTCGTGCTCTAATCACATTTCCCACGTTACATATTCAGAGGATAATAATTTTCTATTCTATTTTTTTTCCTTATATCTTTGTAATAAAAAATAAAATAACATTTGAAAAAGAAGATTTCAGTCCGTAAATTCAATATTTTGTCACATTTTTCTCTGGCCAACGCGTGTCAAATACACGTGCAAAATAAAGTCAGGCGACAAAGTTGACCGTTCCATCTGTCAACTACAATTCAACACTTCACAAGTCACTACTACATAACAACCATTTTCATTTCACCATTCTCACAATCACAGCTCAAATAATTACTATTATACTCAATTATCTTACTCGTTAATGGCGTTTGTCACCGGAAAATCTTCCGATATCGATCCACGCAGTGGCTTCTGCAAATCGAACTCCACCTTCTACAGCAAGCGCAAACCGGTACCTCTCCCCTCCAATCAATCGATCGATATCACTACTTTCATCTCTTCCCGCGCTCACCGCGGCAAGATCGCCTTCATCGACGCCGCCACCGGCCGCCGTCTCACCTTCGCCGATCTATGGGGCGCCGTCGACTCGGTCGCCACCTGTCTCTATTCAGATTTCAACATCCGCAAAGGCCACGTCATCCTCCTCCTCTCACCTAACTCGATCTACTTTCCGATCGTCTGCCTCGCCGTAATGTCCCTCGGCGCTATCATCACCACCACCAATCCACTCAACACTTCTCGCGAAATCGCGAAACAGATCGGCGATTCCAAGCCGGTCCTCGCCTTCACTATTCCACAACTCCTCCCTAAACTCGCCGATTCCAATCTCCCAATCGTCCTCCTCGGCTCGGACACTGTTATTGCTGCTACTGCTACCACGAGCAATCTGAAAATCGTTACGACTATTGAAAAAATGATGAGAAGAGAACCGAGTCAAAGCAGAGTCAAGGAACGGATCCACCAGGACGACACGGCGACGCTGCTCTACTCCTCCGGCACAACCGGCGCGAGCAAAGGCGTGGTCTCGTCGCACAGGAACTTCATCGCGACTGTGCAAACAGTAGTGAACAGGTTCAATTTGGACGCAGATAACCAAACGTTTATCTGTACAGTGCCGATGTTTCATATCTACGGATTAGTAGCCTTCGCCACTGGCCTAATCGCCTCCGGTTCGACTGTCGTGATCCTATCGAAATTCGAGATGGACGAAATGCTAATGGCGATCCAGAAATTCTCGGCAACCTATTTGCCTTTGGTGCCGCCGATCCTAGTAGCCTTAGTCAACAACGCAGACGTGATTCGGAAAAAGTACGATTTGAGCAGCCTGCATTCAGTGTTATCCGGCGGTGCGCCGCTGAGTAAAGAAGTAATAGAAGGCTTCTCGTACAAGTATCCGAATGTGACGATTCTACAGGGGTATGGATTAACAGAGTCGACGGGGATCGGAGCGTCGACGGACTCGTTGGAGGAGAGCCGGAGGTACGGGACGGCGGGGCTGCTTTCGCCGAGCATGGAGGCGAAGATTGTTGATCCGGAGACTGGGGAGTCGTTGCCGGTTAATCGGACGGGTGAGCTTTGGCTGAGAGGTGACTCCATTATGAAAGGTATGGATGCTAATTAATTGACATTGGTAAATTTTGTCCAATTAAATTCAATTTTTCTATCATATTTTGATATAATATTTGAGTGTTACAATTTTACATAATTTTTTTGTAAAATTAGTCACTGACAATGGAGGTAATTTTATGTTGCATCAAATTTAATAAACTTAGTATAATAATGAGTTGGTTGGATTTTACTGTTCATCCACCAAATCACGTATTAAATAACACGAATCTATTGAAAAATTGTGTCAAGACTTTTTCGATAATTGCGAGGATTTTGTTTCTTCAGCGCAGACTTGAAAGTGTGAATGGAGTAATAAATCTATAATTAAATAGTCTGGTACCAGTTATGGGTTAGTGGCGTTCATTTTTCTAACAATTATTATCTGCTTTCCTTTTCTTATTTTATTTTAATTTGTTTTTGTTTTTACTTTAGTGGGTAATTTGTGGTGGATATTTTATTATATCTAGATAGTGGTGGTCAATTTCTAATTTCAAGATAAATGATTACGGTCTCCTACTTAAAAACAAGCACAAAAGTAACTATCATGAAGTGGAGTAATCCATTTTCTAATGATGACCTTTTGATATTTTGGGTGATTCTTTTCTAGACTGGGAGTATTGGTCCCGGTCTAGAAATCCCCATATTATTTAGAAATCACCACACAATTCATGTGGGGTGGGTGGTGTTTAGTACCCCCACACCACTCACCAACACTTGAATTGTGTGGTGGGTCCCGGTCTAGTGAAATTGAAAGTATTTCACTGATATTTCCTAGTTTACTTTTCTATTTTTCACATAATACAAGGGCACAAGTGGTTGGAGTATCCAACTCCAAAAATATATTTCACAATAAAGAATTTTAAAAAACTATAAATTATTTGGTATGTTTTAAAAAGTGTTTTTAAAAAATCTTGACAATTTTGAATTTTCGAAAAAATTCAAAAATTCTATTTTAGTAGGTTTAAGTTAGTGCATATCTTCATTTTTTTATTGACTCCTTTCAAAAGAGGTAAGATCCGGGGAATCGGAACCAATTAATATTAATTAAAAATTACAAAAAAAATTATGGAACAGACATATCAATATGCGTGGATGATACCTTTCCTTCCACTTCCAGTTCCTATGTTAATAGGAGCGGGACTTCTTCTTTTTCCGACAGCAACAAAAAATCTTCGTCGTATGTGGGCTTTTCCGAAAAAAGAGAAATATGATTCTAACTATCATGATTCACAGTTCACTCCATATATTTAAAAGTTTTTTTTTTTTTCCGAATGTCTTTCAGCTAAAAAAATCAAATCAATCACATGTTCTAATATAAAATAATACAACGTTTAAAATAAGATCTATTATGACTATTTTTTTTATGTCTAAATCAATGTGTTTGACTTAAATATTTATTATAAATTATATTTAAACATCAATTCAAACAAAATTTTTACAACAATTATTATAAATTTTTCTCTAAAAAACACATCGAAACATTTCACAATCTCTAAAAATAATTTTTTCTCACTTTTATCATGAAATAAATTTTGGAAAATGGACATTCCATCCAATTGGGTCTAAATTTTTTAAATTAAAGATAGGTGTGTAATGATGTGAAAAGTTTGTTTGTATAATTTTTATTTGAGAAAATTGAAACATGGTTAAGGGCCTAGTGGTGAAGTTACTGATGTAAATTATATTTTTACGAAAATTATTTTTTATTTAAATTTGGTACGGATGAGTTTTTGGTTTATAAAAAAATATAAATGATTTAATTCAAACATATTGATTAAGGCAGAACAAATCTTATTTCTTACTTTGAGTCATTTTGAATCAAGACAAATGTTTAAAAAAACTAAGGCTTGGGGCGTATCCCTCGCGAATTTTCTATATCAATATTAATCAAATTTATAAATAATATATAAATTAATATAAGTTAGTGGAAAATTACAAAACTTCAGATTATGAAGTTAATAAATTTCGATAGATAGAATCCTAAAATTAATATATTTGACCATGCAAGTTAAAAGTTTTCTTACACATGGCATAAAGACATTAGAAAGAAATAAAAGAATACACTTGAGACTCCCAATTTTCTTAATGAATATTAAAGAAAAAAAAACACAAACTCTGTTTTTGGATGAAAATTTCTCAAGAGGAAGACTTCTAGATACTAACATGTCGTGCTGTTGTGCGTGGGAAGAAAGAGTAACCGATTATTGAAAATTTGAACAGGCTTTTTAAAAATTTGATATGAACTTGAAATGATTTTTAATTGTTTGACTTAATTGAATAGTTGTTGGATTTGAATTTCTTAATAAAATATTATGCATATCTAGAGTGTGCTATAAATAGGATTTACGAATCTAAACTTAATTTTCATATCTAGACGTATCCCGAGAGGTGGAGAGTGGCCGCCCATTAGGACTATCACCCCCACCGTTGCCCTGGCGTTTTTGGCAATGCCCCGCCTCAGGGCGAGGGGAAGATCTTTAATTTATTTAATAGCCGATCTGAAAAGTAAAAATAGTTAATTTCCCAAAAGATATTGAAAAAAATGCACAAAAAATAGTTAATAAGTAACATTATTAACATTTTTCGTAGATTTGTTTTGGAGTAATCCTGGCATCCATCACATGCTTCTAAATTTCTAATGATACCACAAATAATAATTTGATAGAAAATCAACACGTATTTTTTCAAAAACTTATAGCTATGCTTCACTAGATTTCAATCATAATTCATGGCCATGCAGGTTATTTTAGCAATGAAGAGGCAACGGCTTCAACACTGGATTCAGAAGGATGGTTAAGAACAGGAGATTTATGCTACATCGACGAAGATGGATTTATTTTCGTTGTTGACAGGTTGAAGGAGCTCATCAAGTACAAAGGTTATCAGGTGAATTTCTCATTCACTTATACGTACCTTTACGGTTTACAAATTATTAAGATCAAAACCAAATAATATCGTTCATTATTATGATCGAAACCAAATAAGTTCGTTTATTAGTTAGTTTATAACTAAATCAAATCATCAGTCTCAAAAGTTAACAACTATAGTTCAGCAATTAGAGTTTGTGGTTACTAAACAATAGTTGCTTGATATTGCAGGTTCCTCCTGCAGAATTGGAGGCTTTATTACTAACCCACCCGGAAATTGATGATGCTGCTGTTATACCGTAAGTTATATTTTCATCTTGTGCTAGGTCTATTACAATGACTTGCAACCTATTTTACTTGAACAGCAAATTTTCAGCAATTAAAGCGTTTAGCGTATGAGTAAAATTGTCTTATGTGTATACATTAGGTTCCCGGATGAGGAATCTGGACAGATTCCCATGGCATACGTAGTACGTAAAACAGGAAGTAGATTAGCAGCGAGTGGAGTTGTGGATTTCATTGCTAAACAGGTGAAACTTAAAACTGAATTTGCAACGATTTTTTGATGTCTTAATTCTAGAAACTATATATATTTACTGAAATTTCATATTTTATCTGTATATATATAGGTGGCTCCATACAAGAAGATTCGACGAGTAGCATTTGTGGCATCTATTCCCAAGAATCCATCGGGCAAGATACTCAGGAAGGATCTTATAAAACTTGCTGTCTCCAAAATGTAAAGCGGTAAGTCATCCTGTGTTATTTTCAGGCCAAGATTTGTTAGGGCTACTATTTTCCATGGTTTGTAAAGACAATAAATGTAACTGTGATTTTTTACAAAAGTTCAATAAGATTATTGTTTTTCTGTTACTCTTTTTATCTTTTCAGATTTAATGTTTGTATTATTAGGCTTTTTTCTTTTTAAACGATTCAAATTGCGCAAATCAATCCATTAAATGTTCAGTTAGCCACTTCACATAATTTCGAGTGTTAGCAGCTAAGCGCTATGGCTGGGGATGGCAATAGAGTGAGTTTGAAGTTAGTTATTATATATATTCCACCAATCATGACTAGTTCACAAGTCACAACCATGTGAAAGATAAAATATGAACGTGAGATTTTTTAAATAAGCCAGCAGGATGCGAGATATATTCACATTGATTATACTATACTTAAAATGTGAATAACGTTACGTTTCTAACATGGTTTCAACTATCATGTGACATGTTCTAAATGAACATAACATAAGCATATATATCCCTAAAACAACGAATTGATCATCAATCACCATTTCAGTTCAATTAAACTTGAAAAATTAACTTGGTTTTTCTTCTCTAATGGCTGAAAAAATCATTGCCAATTGTTCGAATGTTGACCCGCGAAGCGGCTTTTGTCAAGCCAACACCACATTCTACAGTAAGCGCAAACCGATACCTCTCCCTTCGATCGACTCACTTGATATCACCACATTCATCTCTTCCCACATTCACCACGACAAAATCGCCTTCATCGACTCTGCCACGGGCCAAAAACTCACCTTCACCGATCTATGGCGCTCGGTCGACTCTGTGGCCACATGCCTCTCTAGAGACAATGGCATACACAAAGGCCAAACAATCCTCATCCTCTCACCAAACTCGATCTACTTCCCGATCGTTTGCCTAGCCGTAATGTCCCTTGGCGCCGTTATCACCACCACCAATCCCCTCAACACGCCTCGCGAAATAGCCAAACAAATTCGCGATTCGAAGCCGGTCCTAATATTCACCACTCCACAACTCGCGCCTAAACTCGCCGATTCAAATCTCCCAATCGTACTACTCGACTCGAATATTACCAAAATCCCAAAATCTAACGAACTAAGAATAGTTACGTCTATTCAGGAAATGATGAAAAGTGAACCGACTCAGAGCAGAGTTAAAAAGCCAGTCTATCAGGACGATATGGCGGCGCTTATGTACTCCTCCGGCACAACCGGCGAAAGTAAAGGCGTCGTTTTTTCACATAGAAACTTGATAGCGATGGTTCAAGCAGTCACAACCCGGTTTCGATCACACGGAGATTCAAATACCCAAACATTCATTTGTACGGTGCCGATGTTTCACATGTTCGGATTCGCAGCATTCGTCACCAGCATCATAGCTTACGGTTCGACGGTCGTGATCCTGCCGAAATTCGGGATGGATGAAATGCTAACGGCGATCGAAAAATTTCAGGCCACTTATTTGTTCTTGGTGCCGCCGATTCTAGTGGTGTTGATGAACAACGCTGAGACGATCAGAGAGAAGTACGATTTGAGCAGCCTCCGGCATGTGCTGTGCGGCGGCGCGCCGCTGAGTAAGGAATTAATGGAAGGTCTGTCGGAGAAGTATCCGACGGTGACGATTTATCAAGGGTATGGGCTAACAGAATCGGCGGGGATTGGGGCGACGATGGACTCGTCGGAGGAGACCAGGAAGTATGGGGCGGCAGGGCTGTTGGCGCCGAACATGGAGGCGAAGATTGTGGATCCGGAGAGTGGAGAGGCGTTGCCGGTGAATCGAACGGGTGAGATTTGGCTAAGGGGTCCGACCATCATGAAAGGTAACATTTGATTCTGAAATTTGTACTCACAGACACCTCCAAGTAAAATTTTGCTCATGCTAACACATTGGTGAATTTGGTTGAATTATATGTGCATGTATTTTTTTTTAATGACGGGGAAACCCGCAGCCGCTCTTGTGTAATAGCCTAGGTTGCCCATAGGTGACAGACTCACAGTAGAGAAGGCACATTCTCTTAGCAGGAATCGAACCCGTGACCAAGACCACAACATTCAGATACCCTACCAACTCTACAGGGGGTTAGCCCCCTAAGTGCATGTATTATTCATCTAATAACTTGTCGTGAATGATAAAAGTGATGTTATATAATATTGTTTATAGTTTATTATCTTTTCACTTCTTTCAAATATGATAAAAAGTAAAAACTGCATTCATCTTCTATTTCTAATATTTAGATTTTTGACACATGTAATCTACTAATGCATTTATTAAGGGATTTTTAACATGTGTAAAATATTTTGACACGTGTTAAATATCTAATATATGAAATAGAAAATGAAACACCATTTTGGAATGATCGCTGTAATTTATGTTTACTATAATAAAAAGATATGGTATACAACATTTCTCAAATAATAAAATAGAAATTACATCAGTAGATTTTATTTGCTAATGACTATCTATTGATATCGACTTTTCACATTTCCACGTCAAATTGTTATTGTTATTTCGCGTGTGTTCAATCACATCCCACAGGTAAAACATTCTTATTGATATTTCTTGTGTATTGATGTACACATTGATCAGGTCTCACACTGAATGTACCTAAGTATTTTTTTTCGACAACTTATAGTTGCTTGTTGCCTTCTGGCTAGAATATGTTGTTGAGAATGGTCAATAAGCGCTTGTATGGTATTGTTTCATTTCCAAATCTAATCTTAAATGTTATTTTGAATGAGAATATGGCGTGTAAGAATTGTGCGACGAAATTATCAATTATATTACATTAATATATGTATTTACTAGAAATATCACTAAATCTTCATTTGAATTTTTTTATTATCACTAAATCTTCATTTGAATTTTTATTATCACATGAGCCTTATCGAATTGATCCATTTTTGTAGTGATGCCAATTCGTATATTACATAGCTTACTTTTCAAAGATTAATTTGTTTAATAATGATGGATTATCTAACAAACGTGCTTGCATATTTTTTGAGACAAAACAACTCCAATATTTTAGCACGATTGGAGGACGATTATCGGCTTGATTTTTTTGAATTTTTCAGAGATTGAATATAAATTTATTCTTTTGAAGATAGTTGAGTAATGATGTGAAAAGTTTGTTAGGATAAATGTTTTGAAATGGTATTTGATGTGATATTTTCTTTTGTATGAAAAGTGTGTTTGCTAAGAAATTAATATGAATTAATTTTTATTTTATAAGAAAATCTAGATATTTATTTTAAATATATTGATTAATGAAACAAAAAAAGGCAAAAAAAAAAAAATCTTAATTTGCGCCTTAAGTTATTTCGAATCGATTATTTTGGCGGTGATTTTGGGATATTGGCAAATAACAAATTGTCTAATCTTGAAAAATAAAAATAAAAAGTGAGTTTCAAATGAATTTATTAGAAAAAATGCAATAAAAAAACTAATCATTACAAATATTATAATGATTTGTCAAAAGTGTTATCATTAATTATTTTTCAATTTTTTTTTTTCTCATTGTTCATTTTTGCTGATAAATAGAGTTTAAAAATATTATAAATAGTCGTATAATAATTAATATATGAACAATCTTTCAAATAATAGTATGTGACAATTATATTTGATAAATTTATGAATAAGTTTGAAGCAATGGAGTAGGATTTGGAAGAATCATGTCATTGGCATCATCATGTACACTCTTGTGTTCATATGTCAAACGAAGTACATTTATGTCTTATTAGTTATTTCTATAAATTAATTCCTTCAAATTTCTAGAATGATATATGTAGTTTCTTTCGTGGTTGATGTACTAAGTAATTTCTTTTAATATGTATTAAGTAGTAGCAATTTATGTTATTTATATATTTTTCCAATTTTTCTAATATTTTATTATGCTTTTTTATTGTATCACAATGATACATCACAACTGCACCATCGATATAATCACCAATACCATTAGTTGAACCATAAATTTGATAGAAAATCAACATTTTTGGTTATTTTTGAAACTTGTATCATAATTCATGGCCATGCATGCAGGTTATTTTAACAATATAGAGGCAACTGCTGCAACACTGAATTCAGAAGGATGGTTGAAAACAGGAGATTTATGCTACATTGATGAAGATGGATTTGTTTTCATTGTTGACAGGTTGAAGGAGCTCATCAAGTACAAAGGTTATCAGGTCAATTTCTCATTCACTTATAACAAATTATTAAGATCAAAACCAAATATTATCATTTTGTTAGTTAGTTTATTTATAACAAATTAAATCATCTGTTTCAAAAATTACCAATTTATGTTGCAGGTTCCTCCGGCAGAATTGGAGGCTTTATTACTAACCCACCTGGAAATAGCTGATGCTGCTGTTATACCGTAAGTTATATGATTCATTTTTGTGCATGAACAACAATCTTTCAGCAATTAATTAAAGCATCAAATGTATACATACATTAGGTTCCCAGATGAGGAAGTTGGGCAAATTCCCATGGCATATGTGGTACGTAAAACAGGAAGTACAATATCAGCAAATGAAGTTATGGATTTCATTGCTAAACAGGTGAAACTTAATTAAAACTTAATTTCCAATAATTATATTTTCAGATATCTTAATTCTAGTAACTATATATACTGAAGTTTCATATTTTATCTGCGTATAGGTGGCTCCATACAAGAAGATTCGACGAGTAGCATTTTTGGAATCTATTCCCAAGAATCCATCGGGCAAGATACTTAGGAAGGATCTAATAAAGCTTGCTGTCTCTGAAAATTAATGCTGTATGTCATCCTGTGTTATTTTTAGGACAGGATTTTGAATGTGTGTATTTGTGAAGACTACTATTTTCCATGGTGTGTAAAGACAACAATTGTAACGATTTATCTTTTCTGATTTAATTCTTGTGTAATAAGGCTTTTCTTTTACGGGTTCTTAATTGCACAAGTATTCAATCCTATTTGTCCTACTTCATTTCCATCTTTACACATGACCTATGTGTATACTGAAATAAGTTTATTTTTTTTTGGATGACGAGGGAAACCCGCAGCCGCTACCGTGAGGTGCGCACTGGGTAAACCCCGCTCTTGTGTAATAGCCTGCAAACCACACAAGAGAGATAAACCAGCCTAGGTTGCCCATAGCTGACAGGCTCACAGTAGAGAAGGCAAATAGACATTCCCTCATCAGGATTCGAACCCGTGACCTAGTCCACAAGTTCAAATGCCCTTAAAATTCAATATCAAATTTATTCTAACTTACAGTTGTATTTTCAACACCAAAATAAATATTCTCTAGAATGTTTATTCATTTTATCAAAGTACTCTTTTTAGCAAGAATTGTAAATGAAAAGTTAGCTGCTAAAACATGATTACGAAAGAAATCTTAAAATTACCTATAATGGATCGGTAACATATATATATACATTATCCATCCATGGTCATTAATCCTCTTTTTTTTTTTTCCAAAAGTTTCAAGGCTTTCAACTTTATCTTTGATTGGTGCCCACAAAAGTAGCCAAAAAAGATGCACTTACTTACACATGCATGGTTTACCCATATCCAATAAACCATTTTATGGATTATTAATCTAGACAAAGAAATATTCCAATTTAATAAATTTGGATTGAAATTTTTTAAAACGTGAATTGTATAGACTCTAAAACTTCAAATAAAAAGAATAGTCACAATTGATAAATAACTTAAAATTGAACTCAAAACGTCCACATAAAAATAAAATTTAATACCACCTGATGTTGAATAATTTAGTAATATTCTAGTAAAACACATGTCATTGGATTCTGATATATGTACTCAAATTGAGATTGAATCGAATGACTACAAGATTAAAGCCTTTTGAAATGACCGAAGTGTTATAGTTAAAATTAAATTTGGTAACGATTTCAACTTCTTCCTAGGGAGTCTTTTCCGTATTTACGTATGATCTGAGGTCTAACGTCATACAAATACATTTATTCATTTATAAACATCGGATCCAGGAAAAAAAGTTTTTTTTTTCCAATTTCTAACTACAATAAAAATTCACCAACAATCAATTTGACTCTAAGCATAATAAATTCTTAGACTCTAATCTTTCAATTTATTTATGTCATCACCACTAAACAAAAAGTCTCAAGTCTCATCCAATAAACTCTAAGTTGGTAAATTCTTATATACCAATTATGTCACTTCAATATTGTTGTCTCATATATTGAGATGAGGTAGTTTAATTGCAATCATAAAATCCATGACATCCACTTATTGAAATACTTTTCTCTAAATTTTAGTTCTAGAGACCAATATTGGAAAATAGATCAAAGACATTTCCACGAAATTGCAATAAGAATCTTTGGAACACATTTTTTTTTCTAGGATTAAAAGTGATATTTCAGATTTTGAATTAAATTCCTGGTTCTCATTAATGACGTCATCCAATTACATCACTGCAAACGTCGAGCAGCCATAAAAAAATGTACTTCTATTTTATTTTTATTCATTTAAAACTTTATATTAAAGTTGTATCTTTTGGACTAGGGTGCAAACAAAATGGACCATATTTATATTATAATTAAGGTGATCATCATTTAAAGTTAAACATTGTAAAGAAGATTAAGTTTCCTATTTAATCACTTGTTTAAGGACAATTTGATTGATACAGTCTATTTAAACAAGAAAAGACAACCATATGAGCTAATTTGAGTCAGTTTACACTAATTGACCAATCAATTTTCAAGAGAAAAACAGTCAGCCATTATCATTCTCTTTACCAACTTGATTAAGCCTTTTTTTTAATCGACATTATCATGAATGTACTATTTTTTAAGTCCGAGAACTAATAAAATTCATAAAGCAAGAGCATAGATTGTGCTTTGTGAATTTAGAAGATTAATTAATTATGTATATAAAAATAGGTTCACTCACATGGGATCGAGCGATTCATAGCATATTAGCATATATGAGTGATTATAGGTATAGAAAAGCATCGCACTTGACCTAGATGAGGAATTGTTAAAGATTTTCTAATGTAAAATGGTGTATGATTTTGTATTTTATTTATAATATGAATTTTAATTTGATAAATTATTTTTAACAAAATTGTATATATGGATTAAATATGTTTATTGTACAAATTTCATTGGAGTTCGATCAAATTATTTTTAGTCCTACATGAATTTTAGTGATACTTTTGCCGTATTAGAGACAAAATATGAGACTTATATGTCCATTTCTTTTGAACACTTTGTTAATTAACGACCTCGCATGTTCCCCTGACGGGTTTTTATTGAATTTTGAATATCTCATATGGATATTTTTTGTCTAAAAATAGATTAACGTGACTAAAAATTTCACATTTGCCTCCAATATAATAAAAGTGTTACTACAATATTTGTGAGACTTAAACTGACTTAATCCGACTCTAATAAAATTAAAAGAAAATTTTTCGCACAAGTAGATATACAATAATGAAGTAGAAAATCAGGAAGACTAGTAGTTAAATTGCCTTTAATAGAAAATAATTGTTTAAATATTGAAATCATTCTCAAAATCCAAACTTGATTCAAACCCCATTAACCTTTGCAAAGAATATGGCTTTGTTGAAAATATATACATAAAGGAACCACCATCTATTAGGATTTATAAAGTTTTAAACTTTCGATTTAATTAGTTTAGCAATTTCAGAATTGTGGTCCTTATTAATAGTGTACTGAAGCAAGAAAATTACTTGAAATTTCCTAAAATGAAAATGTTCTTTGGTGGGATATTCAATATTCATAGTACATACTTCTCTATAGTTGTCTCTAATTTATGGAAAGGCAATGAGAAATTTCCTAGCATTTTTCTAGTACTAAAGCTATTTTTTGTGGAGGAAAAGTGTTATTCCATGTTCACACATAACACAATATTTTAATTTACAAGGAAATAATTCAATAATTATAAGTGGAGTAGCATTTTAACTTATATATAGGAATCCTTGAAAGATACTATAATTTAAAACAATAAAAACGTTATCTTAAGTACAATATTCCAAATTTACATTTTGATTTTTAACAACGCTAATTTTGTATGGTTCTACAATATTTTAAAATAATTGTTGATTTGGTTAACTAGTAAGTATAATGTATTTATACTTTTACTGATCGATGATAGAAAAATCACGTGACAGTAACATGAGTTTTTTTAATTAAATTTTATTTCCGTGATCATAGTTCAAAATATCGACTACTATTACAAGCTCAAACAATTAACAAATTGGTGATTTTAGATTTGAAACCACAACAATTAAATTAATTGTCTAATCTAACAAGAAAATCAGTATTATTTAATCTGCATGATAACTGCATGAATTGAAATCAAACAAACCTTTGGACGTGTAATGCACTTGATAATTTTCTTAGTTATTTTACAAACTTTGTGTTCAAAAACAGCAGCCAAAGTGGGGTTGGTCAATAATCTGATCACTTTATTCCTTCTCAACCGTTGATTACTTTAATCTCTCATCTCCATCTTAAATAAACTTTCAATATATAATTTATTTTATACGTATATATGCATGTGTTCTTAATTTTATTTTATATTGCGTAATTACTTATAGATTACAATGCTCAATTTCAAAATTAACAAATCCTCGGAAAAGAAAGTAACTTACGTGACCACGGTCACCACCTATAGTCAAGTTCTAGCTCGATTTTATGAATGGAAATATGTGACATGAAAATTAAATTAAAATTATTACATAACTAGTGTACTTGCACAAAAGATAACGACTATATATGAGAGACTAAAAAGAATGAGAATATATAAAGTGATAATATTAACCTAACAAACCTTGGGTGAACGTATCATTTTAAGAGCTATTTAAAACGTGGGATTTAGCTACTTAATACTTGCGCTAAGGAAAAACATAAGAATAGTACCGTATAATAAATTCATGAAGATTATAAACCATAAGTACTAATTAGTGATTAATAGTACTAATCCAATTAATTTGGAAATAGAATTTACCCAATCATTGAAAAAGAAAATTAGATTTACCCTCACAAAAGTAGCAGCCGCTTCATGCCAGAATTTCCCCCAAAGCTAGAAATAGTTTTCTACACATCACTACTTCCTTTAAACTGCCTCAACCCAAAAGGGCCCCCATCAAAATATGAAATAAAAAAATACCATAAAATAAAATAAATATTTTCTATATAAACCCCATAATGTCAAATTCAATCCAAACACTCAAATCATAAGACACAAGAAACACTATAAAAAAAACCTTATTCCCATTCCAAGAATGAGTGAGCTTGTAGAAATCAAGTCAAGCCCTGTAGTTATCATCAAACCTCCACCATTGGATCTACACCAAAACTCCCCAATTCAATCACCACCCTCCATTCCGAAAACCCCGAAAAGCCCGTTTTCGAGCGCGACCCGAATGATGACACCTTTGGCCAGCCCGATCAAAAAGGCCATCACAAGCATGCAAACGTATCTCGAAGAAGTTGGCCATCTAACGAAACTCGACCCACAAGATGCATGGCTTCCAATAACCGAGTCGAGAAATGGGAATTCGTATTACGCAGCTTTTCATACACTCAGCTCTGGAATAGGGTTCCAGGCTCTTCTTCTTCCTCTTGCTTTTACAACACTTGGCTGGTAAGAAATAATGTTAGATTTGTACAGTTAATGTAATGAAATTCTATCGATATCTTATAAGTAGTGATAAAGGCTTGTTTGGTTTAATCCAGGGCCTGGGGGATTATAAGCCTGTCGTTGGCTTTTGTATGGCAATTATATACTCTATGGTTATTGATACAGCTCCATGAATCTGTCCCTGGAACGCGATACAGTCGATATCTCAGGCTGTCAATCGCTGCTTTTGGTAAGATTTATCCCATTAATTGAACTTCATTATGCATGTAAAAGAAAAAGGGTACAACTGGATGGTGTATATATCTTCATCGGAAACGTTTTTTTTGAAAAGAAAATTTTTTGAAAAATGTGTTTGATGGATGTGATCTAGATGTTTATTTTTGAAAATATATATGAAAAATTTCCAAGTAAATTTGAGGGAATTAGATGTGAGACAAGCACTGCAGTTCTTTGTCTTGTATTTTTCTCTGAAATTAAATTAAATTTTTTACTATTAAAAAATTAGACGGTACATTAAAATCCTAAAAGGTTCCATCTATCAATAATATCTCTATGTCGAGCATCAAATTAATCACGTATCTTAGTTTAAAATGACAGAATATACGACATAGATAAGACCCACTTGGCTTATATTTCGCCATCTTTTGATGAATTTGATTTAGATTCTTTTGTTAAAACCCGTATCATTTCTTAGAGATTTCATGTTCGACAACTACTTTATTTTATGCGTAGACATATTTAACAAAAAGCAAATATGTCACATCAACTTTCTTCACAACAAAGAAAAACCACTTTCTTCTGTACTTTTTCCAGGGGAAAAACTTGGAAAAATATTGGCCCTGTTTCCAACTACATACCTGGCAGGTGGAACCTGTGTGAGCCTGATAATGATGGGAGGAAGTACTTTGAAAATCTTCTTTCGAACAGTTTGTGGTACAACTTGCGATGCCAATTCAATTTCAACTGTCGTTTGGTACTTAGCTTTCGTATGCTCTGCAGTGATCTTAGCTCAGCTTCCAAATCTGAATTCAATTGCTGGAGTTTCTTTGATCGGTTCAATCACTGCTGTAACGTATTGTACCTTGACATGGACGTTATCGGTCTCTAAATCCAGGCCGTTGGATGTGTCATACGAGCCCGTGGAGATGAGATCTGATATCGGGAATATTTGCAGCGTTTTGAATGCTCTTGGGGTTATTGCATTTGCTTTTAGAGGCCATAATCTTGTCTTGGAAATTCAGGTAAGAAATTTTAGTGAAGAATTTGGGAAAAGATTAGTAGTAATGTGTTTGATTTGATTAAGGTGGTTGTTGTGTGATTGCAGGGGACTATGCCTTCAACTCTGAAGAACCCATCAAGTGTGCCAATGTGGAAAGGGGTGAAACTTGCATATGTAATCATAGCATGCTGCTTGTTTCCAATGGCTATAGGGGGTTATTGGGCTTATGGAAATTTGGTAAGCATCTTAGTTATAATTAAAGATATTATGAATTTGCGATTTGGAGTTAGTCGTGTGGCTGAAATTTCGGTCCGACTAAAGTTATATATGCTAAGACCAATATAAATTCTATGCTACATAGTTCTGTAACACTTTCTATAGCCAGCATAAATGTATGACAAGTGTACAAATGTGACGAGTATTTATGATCTGGAGAGATAAAAAGTTGTAAAGTGGGAAAATTTAAAAAATTCTCTCTTCACGCACTAACTATATATATACTTGTCACACATATACGCTTCTAACGAAAAGTATAACAAAATTGTATAAAAGAGTTGTCGGGATCAGCTTAAGATGGACCTAACTCTCAAGAAACAATCTTAAATGGTCTTAAATAGCTTCTTGTCATCTCATACTTGAATATTATGTAATAGAACTAATTCACATCATCAATCAACACTAAATTGTTTCCATTACCCATGAAATGAAATGATCAATTTGTGGAGCCTAATCACATTTGAATTCTTCCAGATACCTGCAAACGGAGGATTATTGAGTGCATTGGATAAATACCACAGAAACGACACATCGAGGGCAATCTTAGGGCTAACAAGCCTATTTGTTGTGATCAATAGCCTCACCTCATTCCAGATATATGCCATGCCAGTCTTTGACAATCTGGAGTTCAGATACACCAGCAACAAGAATCGGCCATGCCCATTGTGGCTTAGAACAGGGATACGAGTATTTTTTGGCTGCCTAGCTTTCTTCATCTCTGTTGCACTTCCATTCTTGAAAAGCCTGGCTGGTTTGATAGGAGGGATATCTTTACCTGTTACTCTAGCATATCCATGCTTGATGTGGATTATGATTAAGAAGCCTCGAATGTATAGCTCAATGTGGTGGCTAAATTGGGTGCTTGGATGTCTCGGGATGATCTTGAGTGTTCTGCTAGTCTTTGGGGCTATATGGACCATAGCCCGACATGGAATTCCAGGCCACTTCTTCAAGCCGGAATAAGTAACACCTGCAGAAAAAAACAGGGCATCTGCTGCATTTGCCACTAAGATTAGGGACAATTACATCCACACCCCTCACTTATTAGGTACAACGACGAGCTCTGCAAATTACATAGACACCTCTTGACAACTCGAACAACAGAGTGAATTGTAATTTGTTTGTACTGTTGAGGGATATTGTAATATATTTTAGATAGGAGAAGTTATGATTATTTAGTATGTATGAAATTTACCCTTGAAATTATGCAACTTTTTGCAAAATCAGGGTGCATGTATGAATGATGGAAAGAATTTCCATCATCAACATTGCACAACGAAAGAGTTAAAAGAATTACAATACCGAAAATGGCCTTAGACCAGAGGAAATCAACAAATAATTGAGAAAAAATTACAAAAGAAAGCAAGCTTAGAGCCTGTCAAAATCTCAGAGTAATTCAGACAAACAAGAGTAACCAATTTTGATCGTATTGGGAGGAATAAGAACACTTATAATCAGCTAACTTCAAATGCAGATTACATATACCAAAAAAATCGAAGAAAATAAAAGGGTGACCAAAGCAATGGTCAAGAACTCTCACAATCTACAGGGAAAAAGTTGATTCTAGTGTGAAAAGTTCCCCTTCTTTGACTGCTACATGGATAATGGAAGAAGCATCCTTCGCTGCTTCTTCCGAGCAATTCTTACTTGCTTAGCGATTTTCATCCATAGAAGCATTAGTAGTGTAATACATATCAAAATAAAAGCAAGCCTTAAATGCCTAAAATATAATGAAACAGCTGAAAAGACAAACAATGCCAAAGTGACTAGCTCCCATATAACAAACACCGCAACATCGACTCTGCAACCATAAAGAAGAAAGAAAGAATTACACATTAGGAAAGTATAAATAAAGTGATAATATAATACACTAAAAGAAATTTAGCAGAGCAAGAACCCTCTTGACCACTTGAACGGGAACATGAAAACAACCCCGGAAAGTTGGAATACGAACAAAAGTTTCCCATATAGCAAGTAAACAATACTATGTATATGCAAATATTAAATTTCCTAGGAAAATACAACTGAAACCAATTAAAATGATCAGCATAATAATGTTGGGGGTTCTAATTCAGTCATACAATGACTATTTGCCAACAAAATCAGCTCTTTAGGTAAAGAGTTCTAAATAACCAAGAAGAATTAATCTCATAAAAAGTGATTTTGCAACAACTAACAGTGTTACAGATTTACAGTTTTTCAAAGCCACACTAGTTTAAAGATAGATACTTGTTTCAAGTAAGATATTGTGAAGAGATTTGTGACCTTCACTTCACTTTAAATTTCCTTGAGCAACTTATTCTTATAGTACTGCATAATCACAATACTAATACTGTGCCCGTCAGATTCTATATCTAACAGAATGCAGAAGACAGGGGCTATAAGCAAAAAAGAACGAAAGAAATTATTGGGTCTGAATATATCATTTTTCACTTGGAAAAGGTGCGAGCTGCAGAAAGCACACATTTGATGCCTTATATTATGAAGCATCAGGAATAAACACTAATAAAGTGATAATCCAAATCCAAGTGACATTTTATCTATTTGTGAATCAATTCTTATAATGGCCACGCATATTTACTGCTTTCTCATACTTAACAAACACCTGAACTGACTTGCAGTTTCAGGTCCACCTATTCACCAGGTTTCCTTTTTCTACTCCATGTTAACTTCTCTTTGTCATGGTCAATAATCACACTGTAAGCAAATAGATTCACTTAGGCACACTTTAATGTAGGGTTTATCAGTACAGCAAATTGTCATTTTGATGGATTACATGAGAAGTTCAGCATAGTAGACATTAAGATGATTGAGTGTTTTAATCTTTTGCTAAGTCGCTTGACTCACTTCACAAGTTCATTTCATAGACATGGGGATGGTTTCTGGGTTGATAATGCTCTAAATCAGAGTTTGTGGTCTTTATTTACCTATTATATTCAATCGCAGTCTTTTGCTTTGGAAAATAAGAAAAGACAATGCAATTAAACATGTAAAACTTGCATCAATTTTGTGATATCATCAATTTATAGGAAAATTCATTCTGTTAATGTTCTTCACTATAGCTCTTCTTTGAAAAATAATTTGATATACATGATATCATATATTGATTTTATTAGGCATGCTTAATGATTCAAGCCAGGAATGTTAACAGTCTCAAAAAACTAGTATGGAAACTACTACACCAAGTTTCAGGAATTCAGGAATTATCTAATCATTAACATATTCCATATAGTTTCCACATTTGGATCAAAATTCATTTCTAACAAATTATTTCCAAATTTTTCAATCTGAAGGCTACAGCACTCAATTTATTCAACAAAAAAAGAGGTTTCCATATGCGGAAACTGACTAATTTTAGCTACAACATTCCGAAAACCTCATCAAATCACGAAAACCTAAATAAATCCATCACGACAATGACAAAAAATTAAAAAGTCAAAGAAACAATTAAATACAGAAATGAAAATTCTGAAAAGGAAAATAACCTGGAAGAAGAGAGATTGGAGGTAGAGGAGAAAAACGAAACGGAGGCCCAATCGTGTTTGGATCGAATCTGGTACTCTCTAAGCTGCTCCGCTAAATTCGATCGCGTAATCATCGTCGTCGTCGTCTTATCTACACGCGCCGCCGTTGTAACTTCTCTCTATACATACAGATTTATATATATATCGTCGTATCGAATTGTGATTTTCTCCGCCGTTAGAGGTGGCTCGTAGTCGCGGAGGGGCTGACTACGGCGACGGCGAGATTTTGAATTGACGATTCGGAGAAGAAAAGGATGAAAGTGATAATCTCGTGGATGAATGAATTAACAATAAATCAATTAAATTTTTTTTATTACTATTATCTTTATTTCTAATTTATTGCACAATTTTGTGCATGGTCAACGGTCAGACTCGATTAACTTCATAGTCAATTTTTTTACAAAATATTAACTACAAATTATAAGTTTATTTGTTTGGTGGGTTTGAACTCATTTTTCAATTATAAGTTTATTTTGCGAGATTTTTTTTAATGAATATTTTAAATATTTACTTTTAAAAATGTAAAGTGTTTGATGAAATTAGACTTGAGTAATTTCTATGCATTTATTGGTAGCAAAATCATCAATTGCACTCAAAGTACGTATTAATTGGTAGCAAAATCATCAATTTCCCTTCTTAATTGCATTAATGTTTTCTTGCTAAACATAGTTTTTATTTATGTGAAATATATTGATAGGTTTACTTAGATAAGGTGAAAAAGGATTATCATTTTTTTATATTAATATAATAATATCCAGAAATATGTATATTAAATTCTGTTTAACTCTTTTTTTGTTAGATAAAACAAACTCGTTATCACCAAACTTTTCGAATCAATTTCCAATTCTTACTGAATTCTGTTGTTGGATAAAAAATATGTTCCCAAAAAGAAAGCCTTATTTGTTAAAAATCGGCCCAACTGATTATTGCTATCGATTATATTATTATGGGTTATGTAAAACCCATATTGGCCCAAGGTTATACTTTTTGTCTTTAATACATATCGGCCCAATTATGAGTTTGGGCCCAATATTTGTATAAACATTTAAAATCAGTACATGAGTTATAACGTATTAAATATGTATATATATACTATACTAGCGTGTGCCCCGTGCTATGCACAACATATTATTCGGATATGGTATTATATTAGTTGTTAGTGAAAATCGAACTCAATGTAATTGAATATCATAAAATAATCGAAGTAAACAAAGACGGATATAAAAAAAAAATACGAAGCAATCATATTTGAAATAATAGATACAATGAACATTAATATCATCCTTAACAAATTGAATTCAATGATTTTTCAATGCATTTTTTATATTCGAATTGACTCATCGAAATTGTTACTGAAGAATTCAACTATTACCTGAAATAAAAAATAGAGAGTAAATAAAAGTGGTTACTTATTTTGAGAAATTAATATATTGTCGATTTAAAATGATCAATTATATAAATTAAATTAGAATTTATTAAATTAAAGTGAATTAAATCTTCTATTCTCGAAATATAAGTAGCCATCTTAAATTTTTCCTAAATCATGTACCAAATTCATCACTTTTGATTTTTTTATCTCAAATTTTTTTAATATAAGAAATTATTACATATAGAAGAAAATATATTAGTTATCAAACTCAAGCCCTCGATACAATATTTCATAACATTTGTAATTGTATTTCTATTGGGGAACTTTCCATCCGTAAAGTTATTATCATCAAGTGCTTCATACACAGTAACACTAGCGTGTGCTCCGTGCTACGCATGAAATATTATTCGGGTATGGTATTATATTAGTTGTTAGTGAAATCTAAGTAAACAAAAAATAATATAAAAAGAAAAAAACACGAAACAAATCATATTTGAAATGATAAATATAATGAACATTTACATTATCCCTAGCTATGTAGGTGATAACACACTTCGAATTCCCAATAAATAAAAAGATTTCTTCAGAGCTCAGATCATCCAATTGCTATTGACAATCCTCCTATTTTCGCATTGTGTACTAAAACTCAAACTCTGCAATCTGCATATATACCTGTAAACAATTTGTTTAATGCAACATGTGTTTTAATTTTCAGTATTAATCATGTTTCAATTCAATTATTTTTAGAAACATAATTCAGAAGCCCCACCATAAAATTACTGGTAAGTTATGTCTTATGCTTGCTCGCTTGCATAAGTATAAACATATAGATAAACTGGCAAATATGGTTTAGGGCATTGATATTTATGGAAGAAACAAAATTTGATATGTATTGCTGCAGTTTCTTCCATATGGCGTGGTTTCAAAATTCAAAATCAATATAATTGCGACTGAAAAATTATAAAAATAATAATAATTGAGTTTTACCATCATGGAGTTATACAAATATTTCCAGGTTTTTGTTTTTTGTGTAAGATAGATAACATAAGCCATGTTGAAAAGGAAAATGCAATACCTGGATCATTATCTCGAAATGCCCCCTCGGCTTCAGCATTTGCAAGTGAAGGGTCTTCCCATGTTTGAGGAAGCAATCCATAGTTCCAATTGATGTTGTATCTGTAAAAAAATTGAAAATGAGTGATTTAGAAGGTACAATAATAAATTTAAATTTCTGTTGAATGAGAAACAAACATTAAGATTAGATAGCTTTCAAGAAACACATAGCAAGAGAAAACAGTAAATCATTGAAAGAAGGGATAATATCAAAGTTATGCAACACAAAACACAAAAAATGAATGAACTGTAAGAATGAATGGACCTCATTACGCTTCTATGATAGCAATGTACAAACTTTATTATAAGTAACAAACACCAAAAAAAAAAACTAAATTGGCCTCAAAGCAATGATGGGTTGATAGAAGCTGTATAATTGATTTTTCATTAACACTAAGGCTACATGCAATGATGCAAACACAACTTTAGAGCAGCTCAGCTCACAATATGCGTACTAAATTTCACGGCCAATTACCAGGGTTATCAAGATATTCTATCAGATTCAACCATATTGTCAAACGTTTTGAAAATGTGAGTTCATCAGAAAAACGGCAAGGCATGTCAGTCGTTTTATTTCCATTTTTTGTGTGAAACCAGGATTTATTTTTCACTAATACAGCCATGAACTGGACCAAAATGGTAACTGACTAATGTATTACAAAGGAGAAACTAAAGAAATTGAATCGAGTAAACAGAAAATATAGTATAACAGAATGAAAAGTGAAACAGAAAAATCTTACGGATAATATCTAAGTTTTCCATTCTTTGAGTCTTGCTCGATTGGAGTAAACAGCTCATCTATAGCAACCTCCATCTTTTAGAATCTCAACAATGAAATTGAATACACCATCGCCCAAGTGTAATGGTATATCATGCCAAGGAGAAATCTGCATACAGTACACCATATGAGCTTATTAAATTTGCATCCACATTTTACTGAAAAATGATGCTCAGTTATTTACATCACTGGTATCCGCAGATAGAGAACATTTTTGATATCGTATTTTATACTCACAGATTTGTGTGTTTGAACAAATCGATTATTTATTCCTTCAAATTCTCACAGCACTCCAACAAATTGATTCATTCGTCCCTTCAAATTACTGATACAATCGCAACAGTGTCCATTCGTTAAACATCACAAACATCTTGAAATCGGTTTTGAAGGAAAAAATTACTCTTATGCACTGTAAATTACCGACTCAACTTGCATCATTTACCAAATATAAGTCTTAGATTCCAAAGATTCAAACCTCTAATTAACACTCAAATTCAAATCACAAAACTCAGTAAAAAAAACACCAAAAAATGAAACAATTACAATTACCATAACAGAACAAAATATAGATTAGTTCCCTACCTTTTTCCCCGAATTGTCGAGAAAGAAGAGACGATAGTATAGGGTTTTAGGCTGTCCCTCTTCCTTGGTCTGATTTGGAGATTGTAGATAGCATTGCAAGAGAATAGACACATTTTTTTTGCGTCGATAATCTGTTGTTTTTGAAGCAAAGACTGATGGCTTGTGGCGTCGATTTCAATGGTGTTCTTCAGAGCAAAGTGCCGGTTATGGAGTTGCTCGATGACGCTATAACTCTTGTGGCCGCCATTTTTGTCTGCTGTGAAAAGCTTCGCCATTTTTGTCTGCTGTGAAAAGCTTTGCTGAGACTGTGTTTTGTATATCAACCACAGGTGCTTTCCAATTCAGCAAATCTTCACCACTTTTTTCTGACTGAAAATTATCACTACACATGAAAAACTGTGATTAGTCTAAGATTTGAATCCTGAAAATTCTAAAACTATTCTAGAAAGAATTAATAGCAAGAATAAAATGTGTTTTGCATCGGTGATGAATTAAGTGAGAGGGAGATATAAAGATATTTTAAAATTTTGAATTTAAAAAGAGATGGAAAGTTGAGAATGTGGGGAAGTTTTTTTTTTTGGATGAGAATGTGGGGAAGTTACTTAGATCACGTAGATAATAGGGAAGTTGATAAGGGAGAATATGGATAACGATTGATTTTTTAATTAAAAAAAATGTCAAAAATCTAGAAAATTAGCATTAAGGAAAAAAAAACTGTAACTTTGCTATAATAATATAGTAGATAGATTACTATCATAAGTCATAACCCCTTATCATGTCTATCTAATTCTGCCATATTGATAAAAATATTATTCAAATCCTTTGGATACAGAATTGGAAATAAAAATTAAAGATGATGTCTATAAATTATAGACTATAATGACGCAATTAAGAGAGAAATGTTAGGGGAAAAAATAACTCAATCTTCAATGTAACAATTTTTGCCGAAAAATATAATTAGTCTTGAATTTAAGAAATAAAAGCAAATAAGAAATACAAATAGATGAAAACGAAATTCTATAAAATTCATACTCTTTTTTTGTCTTGCCTTAGAGTCTTAGATATGCAAAGCCAAATAAAGCCACTAAAAATAAATCAAAATAAAACATAGGTACCTTCTTCCTTGGGTCAAACGTATGCTAGGGTAATTCTTTAACACTGATCCAACTTGCTTTGCTAGTTCAATCCATTTCTGCAATTAAAAATTACACAAGTAAATTAATATTTACGTGAAAAACTCTTCCAAAATAATCGAATAAAAAAATAATCGTTCTCATGGTGAGTTATTATTGTCAATATAAGACATTTTTACAGTGTTTTTTTTTATTATTGTACCATTCTTTTAAATAATAACGAAGCCTTCTGAAATTCAACAATTTAACAAAAAAAATTGCTTGTAAATACTAATTTGCTCCAAGAAGCTGGACTTTTTCAAACACTTAGAAATTATACACAATCAGAATATTTGCAAGAAAGTCTACCGCAAGCCCTTTATCACTGAGGTGAGTGAAAATTTCAACATAAACAGAGAATTATTGGTTAATCTCTACAAATCATCACTTTCCTTGTGAAAACCTCCCATTTCCTGAACTCTAACACGTAACAAAGTATTTTTTTTCCTTTAATTCTCGACTCTCCAACTCCATAGCACTTCAATTTTTTCAGTTTTTCCAAATGGTGTGATTGAGGGAGATGGAAACTTTAATTCAGAATTCAGATAGTGTAGTGTGGAAAGTAATTTTCTCATCGCCTGGAAAGCTGAAACCGATAGTTTCACAGTAATATCTTTGCGCACCCTTCGATTCAAAGGCTTCGAAGTTTTCTTCATCGTCTTCGGAATATTCATCTGAGCCCGAGCTTGAATAAAAAAGAAGTGAAACTTAATTAAAAGAATCAAAATTAGAACATACCGAAATGAAATTAGAGACAACAGAGGCAGAAGAACAGCCGAAAACCGAGAGGCAATTGTGGAAATTGGGCAAAAGATAAGCACCAAAAAATTTCTTTGGTACTTTTAAATTCATAACATTTCAGTTTTTCCAACTTTCCACACGTTGGGAGATGAAATAACTATAAAAAAAACCAACAAAAAATGTGGGAAGTGGGTTAAATTCAGTTTCTTGGAACTCCTTGAAATTTGAATTTGAATCTAAATGAAATAACTATAAAAAACCAATAACAAAAGAATGTGGGAAGTGGGTTAAATTTAACTAGCTTGTAACCCGTGCTATGCACGAAAAATTATTAAAGTTAGGTGAATAATTTGAAAGTAGTAATTTATCAGTATATTAGTATGGAGTTTAGGCTTTAGGGAACTTGAAATTTCAAAATGTCAAAGTCTTCAATTATCTCTAATAACAAAGTGTGTTTATCTTTTTTTTTTCTACTCTATTAGTTTTTAACTAATTTGATAGTTTTTAGTTTGATGTATATTATTTCTCTTTTTTGACCACAACTTGGACCTTGAAACTATTTTATTAAAGAATAACTATTACGGTAAAAGATGTAACCCTTAAAAAAATGTGCCATTTTTTCATTTGGACTTGCATTATTTGACTTTTCACTTTACTATTTTTTTTATAAAATAAATATGCAAAGAAACAATTTATACTTTTTAATTCTATTTTCTATATGAACTTGCACCATTTTAAGTTTTTCACTTAGGTAACAATACTATTTCTTAAAAAAAAAAAGACAGTTGTAAATGAAAAAAGTTATTTTCTACCGATTCAATTATATTATATATCCATCTCAACCAACATGCTTTCCATACTTTTAAAATCTCAATTTAATTTCCATGTAGCATGTCTCAATGCTATGCCTTCTTTAATCAAATAAAAAAGGAAAACTACACGTTAATCAAATAGAACTAATGAAACGTGTTATTTTATGAATTTTTCTATACTACACTTTGAAGCTTAATGGGTCATTTTATCAATGAGAAAATTTAGAGTACCAATATCAATTCCTTGGCCCAAATTTAGTATCTATTAACACTTTAATCGTATGAATTGTAACATTGATTTATATACCCTTGCATTACAATGGTCAATGAGGACAATAATAACTATTTGTAAAACCTAATTTGAGTGAGACGGATTCAAGTATAAATTTTTAGATTAAATGAAAATCATTCTACACTTATCTGAACACCAATTTGATATATTTAATGTCATTCTCCAAAAACAAATAGTATGGATTGACTTTCAAAGTTTCATGAAGTTTAGAGTTAGATATAAACACAAATTTTTATTGGATATTAAATTAAATTCAGAAACACAAAATTAAAATATGAAAAATTTAATTAAAAGAAAAAAATGTTTGATAAATAATATTTTTTAGGAAAAAAATATTTTAACCATTTACTCAAGTCAATAGATAATTAGAATATTGCAGTATAAATATATATGGTGTATATAATTAGAACTTTGAACCTCTTCAATGTAGTAGATAAAGAAATATTTTAATTTAAAAAATATCGTTAAAATATTGAACAAAATACATTATGAGCATTTGATAAATAAAACAAACAAAACAATATAAAACTGGATTATAAATTAGTGAGTAACGTCAAATAGACATAAAATGTATCTAACGTGTATATACTATAAATATATAATAAGATTCTTTTTAACTCTTATGCTCTTCTTCCCGCTGTGAATAGAATTCATGAATATGAAATAATTTGTATAACTTTATGAGCATTTGATAAATAAAACAAACAAAACAATATAAAACTGGATTATAAATTAGTGAGTAACGTCAAATAGACATAAAATGTATCTAACGTGTATATACTATAAATATATAATAAGATTCGTTTTAACTCTTATGCTCTTCTTCCCGCTGTGAATAAAATTCATGAATATGAAATAATTTGTATACCTTTCACAATATAAACTACAACGTTAAAAATTAAAATACCCAAACAAACCTTGATAATCGATAATTATATAAAACATTATAAACAAAATGAAAAACTTAATGAAAAACTTACAAAAATGTTATGCTGGTGTATCACATGATGCCATGATCTAATAAAAAATGAATATCTTACATGCAATTACGATTAGTAAATGGTTATATTTTTCTTCTAATCTCGATCTTCTTCTTCCTGCAAATAAAAATAGTGAAACTAAACAATTAGCAAAACTTTCATAGCGGGAAGAAGAGCATAAGAGTTAAAAAGAATCTTTATCACATGATGCCATGATCTATTCAAGATGAATATCTTACATGCAATTAAGATTAGTAAATGGATATATTTTTCTTCTACTCTCGATCTTCTTCTTCCTACAAAGAAAAATAGTGAAATTAAACAATTAGCAAAACTTTCAAAATGTAAATAGCAATTCAATAATGAAAGGGTGGGAGAAATTTGTGTGTACTTGCATGTAATATAATATTACTTCATGAATATTAATTGAATTATGAAAATTACAATAGGGTAAATTGACATGTTGAATTATTAAAGCATAATGGCATTTTAAATAAAATTTCGTGATTTGAGGGTGGTAATAATTAAGCTTCTTCTCCATATATATGCATATATTTTAAATGAGAAGTTTCATAAACTTTCTTGTATGCAATTACTTGGCATTGAAATGTAAAGAACTACAATAATAATAATTTAAATTGGATGTTACTATATTCCTTAGCAAATAAAATGCACGTTACTATACTAATTACAAAGAAAGTTAAATTTAATTATGGAAAAGATAATTATGCAATATGTGCACTAATTTTCACTAAATTGGAAGTGGAGGATTTTGATGAGAAATTAAGGAATAATTTTTATTCTATGCAGTATTTAGAAAATTCCATATGTAAACACATTTTAAATCTTGAATATGGAAACATAATTTAAATCTTGAATGTGCTATCAATTGAGATTTATGAATTTACCATAAATATAATATAATTTGTGACATACCAATTAATGAAATTCATTGAGTATAAATTCAAAATTTTGACTTTCTCGATATAATATCCTGTATTAATTAAGTATTTATTTTATAATTAAAAAAAATTCAAAATTATGAGAAAAAAGATAGATAGCAAAGTGGGTCCCACACCGCTTTGCTATAATATATATAATAGATAATAGATTTCTTGTCGTGCTTATTTTTATTTATATTTGATGGGCCCGGCCCAGGATCCCAGGTCTAATGGGCTACGACCCATAATGGACCCAGCCTCACGGGCCAGGGTTTTGGCGTGGAAGGCCCATACCCCATAAGTCCGGCCCGTCGAGCAATCTGACAGCTATAAATATGACTTCAGTTAATTAATTAATCACGTTCTGATCATTTGGAGAATTACCCTAATTTCTCTGAATTATTTCGAACTACGAAGAGGCTTGATCCTACTGAAGTAGGTACGTAGGCAGCTCGAATTACTCGAGTGCAGCCCAAAATCTAAATACCGACGATGCGGATTCACACCGCATTATTTTGGCGCCGTCTGTGGGAAACTCGAGTCGAGACTAAGACGTGAGTATTCTACCGATTACGGAGGCATTTGACCCTAATCTCAATATTTTTGTGGGTTCATATGTCATATTGCATCTTCTGACCTTATTGATGCCACCGAATAAATATTCTGTAATTTGCAAGTAGATAGTGCTAGAAAATGAAATTGTTTATTAAAGAGGTAGCCAAAAGAATATATATGTATATATAGGTGTTGACGATCATTTAGTGATGGACCAATCCATAGCTATGATTCTTTAGGGTTTTGCATTTTCACCCACAATCTTTCTGCAAATTAAATTTACCCACCAAAGTTTTCGATACCTTATCTGATCATGAAATTGTACTTGGTGAATGAGGATGCTTTTTTGAATCATAATTATCAAATTTCAACCAAAACTAATTAAAATGATAGATTTTAATTGCAATATTACTCTTGTGTTCAAATTTCAATAATTGACAATGGGAAATACGAGTGGGGCTTAGGTCCCTCTTTTAGTAATGGAGCATATCTGTCTGGCCCACTAACTTACAATTGTGATCCGTAAATCTGGGCCTTTTGCGGGCCTTGTTTTACCCGAACACCAAATCCAACTAGGTGGAAGTCTTATTGGAACAATAGTCTTTGAATTCATTTAATATTATGCTCATTTTCATAATCTAAGCAAAAATATTATTATAATTGCTCTATAATCATAATTTAGAGTGGACATATTATCATTTTATAAAGGGTCCATATATGATGCATATGACACCAGCAGTGTATGTTGAAGTATGATTCATGTGGAGCTTAGTGAAAGCACTTAGAATTCATCTGTTTGATGTGACATGAGGGAACAAATATTTCAATGATGACCTTACCTTATATGGAATGGAATTTATTAAAATTCACCTTATTTCCAACTATTGCAAAGGGATACATAGACCTAGCAATCAATAAGTAGGAAACTGTTACTCCTTTTCACATAGACTGCGCGATGGCTTTTTCCAATTTGATGGTATTGTTCCCTGCAATTTGTTTTGTAAATTATTATATCTCTAGTCACAATGCAAGAGCAAGGTACCCAATCCTATTCAACATTACGAAATCCAATATTACTATTATTGGGTGCCTACGGTTTGGCTTCACTGATGAACAGAACCCACATAAGAGTACAATATACCATGGCCGTGATGGAGCCGATAAAAGAAATCCAGGCTAGCCAGTTAAGATTAGGAAAGAAAAGTGCTGTGAAAATGGATAAGCATATGGACACCAGGAACCACAAGGTTTTGCATTCCGGATTATGTGATCCACACATTTCTTGGTACAACAATTCCAGGGTTGTACCTCCGACAATCATGTACAGCGTACATGCCCCGCCTCACCTATCATTCGTTAGCGCCATTTTCACATGCTAAAAATTGGAACCGTATTAATGGATCGGGGGGTTGAACCCCACGTGAATCAAACACGCAACCTTCCGATCTGAAGTCATACGTGCTACCATTGAGAGGCGAACATGCAACCTCCTAATCTATAATCAAATCGACGCTCTTTCTACACTGTCGTGAGACATAATTAAAACAAAGGAGGAGATCTTAAACATCGATGATGCAGATTCAGACAGCTAGTATGATCGCACCCTTCTCGTCACTTAATACCCAGAGGTTGAGGCTCATCGCCCTCCCTAGAGGATGAGGCTCATCGCCCCTCCCCCCACTACTTAATCCCTAGAGGTTGAGGCTCATCGCCCCCCCTAGCGGATGAGGCTCATCGCCCCACCACTACCTAATCCCTAGAGGCTGAGGCTCATCGCCCCCCCAGCGTATGAGGCTCATCGCCTCACCACTACTTGATCACTCGAGGCTGAAGCTCATCGCCCTTACCCCATTCTTACTTAAATGTCGGCCTTTATGCATTGCTATTCCTATGCGTCAAACTCATCACGCTCGCTCTATGTCGTCTTAGCCTGCTGGCTTCGACAAGGGGGGCATAGGGGCAAGGGACACGACTTACTCAAACATAAGGACTCGACTTACTTAAACATAATGTCAACACGAGAAAAATAAAGTCGAGATGAACTAAACTAAACAAAGATCAACGGCAAAATCAAATGAGTCTTACGAAGACAACACGAAGTGACTAAAACTAAACAGACCCTACATCGCTATCTTACTCTCCTCCGAGTCGCCACCAAGGCCATTGGGATCGGCCCCGGATCCATTATCGTCCCGCACGCTGGGATACACCCAAGTGAAGTCATCCCCAGGGTAGCGCTTACTTGTCTAAAGGAACTTCCGGCTCCGGCGGACAGTCGGCATCATGTGCCCCTGAGCCTCTTCCTTCGCCTCCAAGCGGACCTCCTCAGCAAAGTCCGCCCCACGTCTGAAGCCCTCGATGACATCTCTAAGGCTCCGTTTGTTTGTCAATGGAATGGAATCAAAATGGGGAATATGATTCCCAAAAATCAAATAACCTTGTTTGGTATTTTTTATTTGATATTATGGAATGCAATCTAATTCCCAAAATATGGGAATTATCATCTCAAATAAGGGAATTACATTACCTTGTTTTATGGAGGTAATGTGATTACCATATCAAGGTAATCATAAATGCACTACTTTAATGTCATTACTACCCTTATATCAAATATAATACAAAACAAAATAATTATTTATTTTTTCATTTCATTTAAGTTATTATTTATGAAGAAATAGTTTCGTATTTTTAATTTATTTAGAATATTTTCATTGTCAAAATAGATCGTAATTTCATTTTATTTGATATTTATTTATTGAATGAAATTGAAAAATTGCTATGTTGTTTTTGCGATAGTACTTTTGAAATGGTTGTTGGTCACATATGATTAATATATTTTATTTATTAACAATAATATGTTTCCGACTTAAAATAATTATCAATGCATTGGTAAATAAAAAATGCATACATGTAATTTTTTTAAAAGTCGAACAATATGTAAATAAAAAATAAACATGTCAATTTAATTATCACTTTTCTAAAAGAGAATAATGCAATTGAACCAAATTGATATCTTATTTATTCTTTATTATTTAACCAAATTAAATATATATGTATATATGTATATACACTTATGTATATATATAATATCAAATATTCTACTTTGTCATAAAATTTATAATTAGATTATACAAATTTGATTTAAAATAAGGGTATTTATGTCAAAGTCTTTAATTTTAGATTCCATTCTTTATTATATGTATTTGAACAAAATATAAAAAAGAAAAAAATATTTATATCCTTACCCAGTTTTTTTGTAGAAACCAAACATTATTAATGAAATCAGATTTCTAGTAATCAAATTACCAGAAATCTTATTCCCATTTTAGATTCCATTCCATGTCAAACAAACGGAGCCTAAGGGCCTTCTTCTTGGCCTCAGAACCGAGGAAGCCCTTGCCGCTTGAGATTTGAGGCTCCCGGTCGGAGAGCTCCCTCAACTAAACTTAGACTCTAGGCTGAGGTCACCCCTGGGTAACCCCCCCTCGAGCATTTGTGAAGTTGGACCTTCGAGCATTTGTGAAGTCGGACCCTCGAGAACTTGTGAAGTTGGACCCTCGAGCACTTGTGAAGTTGGAGGTTCCCCAAAGTCGGAAGCCCCACTATATATAAACCTTGAAATCGCCCTAAGTGTTGAACCCACCATACCTCGACAACAACGTTCAAGCCTAAAGCATGCCTAAAGCCTTCGACATGGGGGACATAGAACAAAGTTGTGATATTAAGAAGTCAAGGCATTCCCGTATCGCTCCAAACGGGTCCCCAAAGGACGCTCCCGGGCATTCACCCTAAGGTGCGCACCCCCCGAGGCGCGCGCCCGCGGGGCGCGCGCCCATGGGACGAGAGTCCGACGGGGCGCGCGCCACCATACGCCAAAAAAAAAAAGGAAAAAGAAAGAAGAACTTACCCAAGCTCGTCATGGAGGAGACTTTTCTTTGGACGCTTGAAGTTGTCATGGGCTCGTGGGATTTGGCATGGGCTATTATTGAGACAAGACTTTTCATGGGCCATGTTTGAGCAAACTTTCGAGTTGAGACTCATAGAAGCTTGGACTTTTACAGTGCGGACTTACGGGTTTAAAGATGATAACTCTCGATCTCCCCACCTCGAGGAGGATCCCGAGAGTTAGGGGGCATATGATGGGCCCGGCCCAGGATCCCAGGTCTAATGGGCTACGACCCATAATGGACCCAGCCTCACGAGCTAGGGTTTTGGCGTGGAAGGCCCATGCCCCATAAGTCCGGCCCGTCGAGCAATCTGACAGCTATAAATATGACTTCAGTTAATTAATTAATCACGTTCTGATCATTTGGAGAATTACCCTAATTTCTCTGAATTATTTCGAACTACGAAGAGGCTTGATCCTACTGAAGTAGGTACGTAGGCAGCTCGAATTACTCAAGTGCAGCCCAAAATCTAAATACCGACGATGCGGATTCACACCGCATCAATATTTTAAAAGATAACTCCTTTAAATTTGAATTTAAATTTAAATGAAATATATATATATATATATATATATATATATATATTTATTATTATTTTGAAATGTGAAATATAATATTTTTTTATGAAAGTTGAGATAATGGGAGAGTTATATAATATTTTTTAATGGGAAGTTGAGATAGTGGGGAGGTAGTTATGAAAGGATAATTACGAATTATTAATTAAAAAAAATTCAAAATTCTGAGAAAATAGTATTTAGGAAAAAGTAACCGAAATTGTGCTATAATATAGTAGAAGATATTGGATTCTATACGGGAAGAAGGCCATCCAAAAAATGGGACAAGTTTCTTGGGTAAATATGGATTTGCTATATAAGATTTCCTATTTTTACGTGTGGTATTACTTTCTTTAAAGTGATATTTATTTTCAGTATAATTAGTTGGCTTTCAGCTCGATAATTAATTCACTTATAATAAACGAACAAGTCACATGTGACTCTATGAGTAACAATTTGTATTGTTGTTATCTCTTATTTATATAAATTGTTTTGTACTTTTGTTTTAGATTTTTCAAATGAATATTAAATTGTATTGTGCAAAATTTGGTTTATCATATTTAATATATTTTTCTATAATTTATTTTTAACTTTAGCACGGTAATTATCTACATATACACACTTTTATTATTTTCAATAATAAATTTTTTTAATGAAATTTTAAAATTAAACCATAATTATTATCAAATGTAAATGAAAAGGTTTAATTAAATAAACTTCTATACAAAATTACACTTAATAGTTCTTAATTTGTAAGAATAAGGAAAAATATGGTTCTTAGATTTATGATGCTAAATATTGAGGGTTTTGAATAGAAAATTGGTGGAATTCACTTCTTAATATTATCATATATTTTTGGGATATAAAAAATCACTATTTTAAATTGATTTTTAGTAATTATGATATCTAAGATTTTATAGATAGTGCACACTTTGATTGCATTGAAATAACCCATAAGTATGTTGTATGTGTGTCATACTACATCTATTAGCTAGCCTCATCATATATAGCAATCCAAGAGGAAAGAAACAAAATAAGATTTTGATTGATGATATTTTACAAATAAAGATTAGTGATAAACAATTTAAGTTAGAAATTAAATACTAAATAATGTGTTGAAATTGCAAAGAAAGATTCATCTTACAACCTTTGATTTATGTGAATCTTGGTGGTCGTGAATTATGCTCATCGTCTGTCTGGGAACAATTTGAAGCTCGGAAATTGGAAACACTCACACCGTACAAGTTGCCATGCATACTCGTGCCCGCTGTTGGTTTCAATTTTTTTCTTTTTTTTGTGTAATGCATATTAGATTTATAATATTGAATCATATAATAGAATTATATCATTATTTGATTGACAAATATTTATCTAAAACTAAGTTACAAATAATAATTTAAATAAAATTTACACTTATGAGTCTCTAAGATTATGTGGTACTATTATGCTAGAGTAAGTCAAATTAAGAACCAAAAAAGGTAGGCCAGACCTTTAGGACTCAATTGGTTGGCCATAATTATTCCCAAAATAATTATTTTTGAGTAAAAAATTAAGAAAAATTCGTTTATTTAGCATGTTGTAAATAGATTATAAAATCTTCTAAATAATTTGAAAACATTCTTGCAAAATATGAGTAAATGTAAATTTGTGCTATTTATGATAGACAGTTATTACCATCAAATAAAATAATTTTTCCCAGCTATTTTTAACTATATTGGCACCATTTCTCCCTTTTTAAATTAACAATAATACTCCAATTTTATACTAATTTAAAAGTTAATAAGGACCTTTAAAATATATTTTATATTATTGCTGCAGAGAATATGCCTCATATCCAATTTAAACATGCAATGCCTTAACCTAAAATGAATACTTAGATTATATCTTTGTCAAATATTGGACATATACCAATCAAAATAAACTCGTAAGATTATAATTATCATTTTAACATGTCTTACCAAACAACTATGGTTAATAATGCAAATTATTATCAAAAACGATTGAGTAAAAACTTAAATTAAAGTTGAAACTTCATGCGAGCTTGAAAAATGACTTTGGACACAATAATTAATAATTAAAAGGAAAAATATCATGAAAAGAAATTATAAGGTGAAAAATAACTTGATGACCATACAAATAAATAAAAAATAACACATGTTTAAAATTTCGATAAAAATTTCATTTGAATACTGAATTTAGGGCAAAGTACTACTCATATATATATATATATTTTATAAGGGACATAGCCTTGTTTTTAGTTCTGAAGGTATTCATAAATTCAGAACAGCAATGCAAGCTTGCTAAGTTTAAAATTAGATTGTCAAACATTAAGCGATTTTAGTGAGGTTTGACAATTTTAAGCTCAATATAATTTAATTATCTGTATATAACAATTGTAAGCTCTAAAACCTTATCATAAATAACTACGATAATTTAAAAAATCAAATTTTAAATATCCAGTTTATAAAATTGTTGGATTAGCATAGGCTCCCCCTTTACACCAAATCCTCAAATTCTTTTTATTTTTCACTTTACACGCTAGTATTTCAAGCAATGCCTCCTTTACACCACATATTCTATTTCTTGTTTAATGTTCACTTTACACCCTAATAATAGTATATGTTTGGCTTAAAGATTTGAAAGCCATTGATTTCAAATCCATTGACAATTTTTGATTTAATGAATTTTAAATTACTCTATTTTACAATCATTTAAAATTATTTTTTTAAATCCACCTCTCAAATTCAAATCATGAATCCAAACATATCCTAATATTTAACAAATGTCCATTATTGCCTCGTCAAATAGCACAACATGTCACGTGCTCCCATGCCCCAATTTTCACCATCGCACGTGCGGTAGGGAAAATTATATTCATAAAGAGAAACTGGCCACTTGTCCTTTTGGGGCCCGGCCCAGGCCCAATATCACCGACAGCGATCCATGGACGCAGATCGAGACGTACCATGAAACAGCGCTAGTATTTGAAGATCTCGAGAAATCTACGGTCCCACTTTTGCCACGTGTCCTGATGCAAACAATCTCTCACCGCCCATGTCCTTAGTTTATGATATTTTTCCCAATCAGTGCCGACACTTTGTGGGGCCGCAAGTACAGCCCTCCACGTTTTCATCCTACGTGGAATATTATCATTGGATGATTTAACTTTAATATTTTTCTACTTTCTTCTTTCAATAATTAAATGCGTGGCTGTGATGAGTGGGCTTGGCTTGTTTTTCTAAAATATCTACCAATTTTTCTTTTTATAATTTTAAAAATGTTTTCGGAAGTCTTCTAATCAAAGATGATTTTGATATATTGTGATTTTTTTTCAAAAAAATGAATAATTCATATTTGAAAAATCTATGTAAACTAACCAATAGAAAATACACAGAGGCATGCATATATGGTCAAGAAATTTAATTATATTCGATAATGCTCAACTAGTTTAATCATAAATGTGATTAGTATCTACTCGTGTTTCCGGGAATATACATACCAATCACTTTATAAATATTATTAACTTTGTGCATTATTCAAAATTGGGCAAACACATTCGAAGTTAAATTTGTCCTTATTGTATTATTCAAAGTTGCTCAAATTTGGAAAATCTTAGGGACAACTAAATCTTTTGATTTTGGTCATGTGTTCGATTTCTCTTAAATGAATGTATATTTAACGCCTCGTAAGTCTATCAGCTATGAGTAAATTAAGTTAATTTTTATAAACTATTACACAAGAACGATGTTAATTGAGTGTGCATTCTAAAGCTATCAGTCACAAGTTTTTCTTGTCATCCAATTTTTTTTTTCTGAATTCAAATCGGAATTAAAATTGTCGCTATCCAAATTAATGTGCCATAAATACAATACTTTGACTATGATCAATTGCTATTATGATTTTTTGCAATTGAGATAGAGATAATAGAGTAGGGTAATAAGATTGTTTCATTTCATCAACATCCACAATTATAAGACGAAGATGTCAATATAAATCTTAATGCCTCCATAATAACAGAAAAATCAACTAAACTTTAAGAAAATTTACAAAATTTAATAATCAAATTCTAAGGATCAAATTTTTCATTCAAGATAAATCTTTTTAGACTTTTTTCTTTTTTGATTTGATTAGATTTTGTTACTCTCCTCATTTGGGAATATTTACTTTGCTACATTGTCAAGTGACCAAGTCACATGGTTCAATTTTTTTCTGCCTAACGTATAGTAAAATCTTGAAAAATATCGTATATTTGTAATCTTCTACTATATTATAGCAAGGTTATGGTTATTTTTTCCTTAATCCTAATTTCTCAGAATTTTGATTTATTTTTAATTAGTAATTCATAATTATCCAATCAAAACTAACTTATCTAATCATCTCAACTTCCCACTATCAAGGAAGTTATTTATCAAACGTAGCAAAAGACTACGGTAATCTTAAATTATTTATTAGTGGAATAGAATATCTACAATTCATTCCTAAAATATCTCAACCGTTCCCTAAATTTTATAGGGTTTTATATTTTTTTCAGAGATAACACCTCATAAACGTGGACTATGTAATTGTAATTTTCAAATTTTAAATTTTAACTTTTCAAATTAGCACTTAATCTAAAACAATAATGAATTTTTTTAAATTCAATTCTCAACCAAAACCTTTTTCACTCTATGGAAAAAAATGCAAAGGGACAGAAAATGGGTAAATAAGGATTGAGAAGCAATTGAGAAAAAATTGGTGATAGTAATGGCAGGCAATGGTTCTTTCAACTTTTTCTTATCCTCTATTTCTTATTTTATTTTTGTTCTAATTTTTATTTTTTTAAATTTCTTATGTCCAGATGTAATCGAAAGTGCTAGAGATATTGCAGTCCAGTTATGATTTCTCAACTTTTAATGTATTTTTTTAGACAATCTTATTATGTTGTCGTTCATTGAGCTTATGATAATGATGGCATAATAACGAGAAAACTATGCCGCATGAGTTTATCTTTTCTATTTGTTTCTGCCCAGAATGTCGGTATGCTTAAGGAATCGGGTCTCTACTATTTCATCCATCTTAACAATTATTTTTTATGGAATTTTCCACTTCTCTGATTCATTTCAATTTTTTGAAACTTGATTTCTTGACAGGAAGGATCTTGGTGGTTATGGTGGTTTTCGTGGTACTACACAGAACATTATTGAGTTTTGAATTGTGAGTTTTAGTTCAACTTATAATTGGTAACCGAACAAGTTCAAATAAACTTTAATGAAGTATTCCCCGTGAAAACGTTATTCGTGGTTGGTTTAGCCTTTAGGCTGCTTCCACGCACATCACAATCTCATGATGATCTTTTCAAATATTCAATTACATTGAGTTTGATTTTCACTACCAACTAATATAATACCATACTCGAACGATATATCGTGCGTAGCACGGGGCACACACTAGTATTATATTATAATAATTCTATACAAACAAATTAAATAAAATATCAATCAAAATTCAAAAAAATAAATAAATGAGAATTGACACGTCGGCATAGGTTACATTACAAAATGTAATAATTGATTAATTGCAACTTTTGGAAAAATAAAATTAAACTTAAATCGCGTCCACTACGCGTCGTGTCTGTCTATTTAAACCCCGCCTCATTACATTCTCCAAATCATTCAATCTTTATTAAACATTGCAAACAGTAAATTATTCAATCTTTATTAAACATTGCAAACAGTATCAAAAATGGCAGATGAAGTGAACTTTCACCAGCACGAATCGAAGATCGATGACGTGGCTACTCAGGCAGCCCCTAAGGCTGAGGAAGTTGAAACTAGCGATCGTGGGGTGTTCGATTTCTTGGGGAAGAAGAAAGAAGAGAAAAAGTGCGATCAAGATGAAGTGATCGCCACTGAGTTTGAAGAGAAAGTTAAGGTTTCTGAGCCTGTCAAGGAAGAAGAAACGAAGCACGAAAGTTTGCTCGAAAAATTCAAACGATCTGACAGTTCAAGCAGTTCTGTAAGTAATTATATATATATATATATATATACATACAACTTTGATCATATATAACATTTTTTTACTTTGATCTCATTAGATCACTAATTTTTGGTGGTGTGATTAACTATTGCAGTCAAGTGAAGAGGAATATGTGGACGAAAATGGCGAAAAGAAGAAGAAAAAGAAGGGTTTGACGGAAAAAATCAAGGAGAAAATCTCCGGCGACAAGAAGGAAGAAGAAAAGGCTGAGGACACTTCAGTGCCTATTGAGAAGTGTGATGATATCCCAGCACATGAAGTAGAGGAGAAAAAAGGGTTCCTAGATAAGATCAAGGAGAAGCTTCCCGGTGGCGGCAAGAAGGCTGAGGAGGTGGCGGCGCCACCGCCTGCCGTCGAGTGTGCCGCCGCACCGGAGGAGGAGAAGAAGGGCTTCTTGGAGAAGATCAAGGAGAAGATCCCTGGGTACCACCCCAAGAGTGATGAAGAGAAGGAGAAGGAAAAAGAAAGCCACTAAGAAAGCACAAATGTTTGGATTTGATTTTTTAAAATGATTTTGTGCTTTTTTAGAATGTTATGATTATGATGGTGTTTTGGGTGGCTTGTTTGATGTTGTTAAATTTTTTTTTTTCTTCACATTTTATGGGTTTTTATTTGGTTCAATATATATAAATATTATTGTATGCAAGTGTTTTTTCTTTTTAATTTGCTTATCTATTCATATAAATTGAAGTTTGTTTAATTTGGATGTTTTGTAGTTTGAAATTTCAATATTTTAATAGTTCTAAATTTGGGAGTTTGTCTATTTCATATTTTGCATAATATGTTTCTTTTTAATGGGTTGATTGATGATTATTTCCTTTGCTTGTGGTTTAAACTTATTTGATACTTAAATATATGGATTCTTTTCTTGTCACGGGAATTTGAAAGAATCTTCTAAAGTAATTAAGAATATTGACTAGAATCCGCAACTTAATTTTTCTAAAATCGACTGTGAAATCTCCCAACATTGAAGAATAACATATGAATTAACACCATAACTTATTCCATCAAGAATAAACTTATTTAGTGCTATTTGAATTAGGATTTAGTATAGCAAAGGAAAAAATAATTTATAACGGTATAAACAATTAAACACAAAATTTTGGTAATGCATATTTTTCTAATATATATAACTAAACTTAAGATTAGATCAAAGATAATTAAATGGATAATGAAAAGGGGACAACGCCTATTTTTGCATGTTCGGGTCATCAAATAAATTAAATGGATAAGATAATGGGATTGGAGATGTCCATTATTTATGAAAATGACAAGAGGGATTTTGGTAAACATAGGATGCTTCTGGATAATAAAAATAATGTAGTTTTTTTTTTTTTATGTGGTTGCATTTAGTAAGTAAACAAAATAAATAAATTAAATAACAAATTAATTATGCTGGATACTAAGTAGAAGTATGTAGAAAGTTGTCGACTGGTAGGGGCCATTTCACATTTAGCTATCTGTAAAGGCATGAACAGTGTTAATGTGTGTAGTCTAATGACACACAATAATATGTTTGATATTTTGATGTATTTAATGGGGCTGTCCAAACTAGCTTGTTAAGTCCACAATTTGATTAACTCTATAGACCTGTATCAACATTGATTTTTACATTCAAGGCAATGGACCCATATTTCATTTTTATTACATCTTTCTTTCAAGTTTCAATAGATCATCCTATATATATATATATATATGATGTGCTAATTAACGAATACTGAACTTATACAGACTGCATCGACACTGTATGAGTCGTTAAGACAACAAAAGACTCCTTGGTAAATTACTTCGCCAGGGCGTCTAGTGGATTCATTGTGTCATAATCGAATAATCATCGTGTTAATAATATTAGCACCTTTTTTTCAGCAAAACATAAATAAAACATTCTGAGAAATTGAAATACATATTATTACTAGATGTTTTATTATAAGTTGAGTGGCTCAGAAGACTATAAGAATACAAATAGTAGGAGAATACATTAAGTACATATAGAACTTAATTTTTTTTATTTATGAAGGCAACTTCTTGATCATTTATCCATCCAAATAACGCATCGAAGGCACTTCCCTTCCAGCAGCAAATCGAAAGCTTTGTTAACGTCTTCAAATTTCATCTCATGTGTCACAAAATCGTCAAGCTTGAGTTCCTGAAAATAACAGTTTTAGTCATTTGTCCGAATATACAGCCTAAAAATAGCGATAAATTCATTAGGAAAAATTACAAAAAAAACCCATAACACGAACATATGGACCAAATACCGGTACATGTCATCAAGTTTAGATAATCAAGGGCAAGATTGTCTTTTTACCGTCTTCGATCATTAAATAAAATAGACATTACCTTGTGCATGTAACTTTCTGCAAGACTTGGAATATCAGTTTTCGGCTTTAAACCGCCAAACAAGCTCCCCATGAGAGTTTTCCCACTATGAAGGATAACTAAAGAATCAAGGTTCAGTTTCTCGCCTGGTTTTTCGACTCCCAAAATGATAGTCTTTCCCCAACCCTGGTGAAAATATACATCGAGATTTGAAATTTCAATCAAATTTTTATCGAGATTTTAAAAAATGATCGAGTTTGAAAAACCTTTCGACAGCAAGAGAAAGCTTCATGCATCAAGTTTGTCAATCCAACACATTCGAAGCAATAATCTGCACCTCCATCCGTCATCTCATTAATGACCTGTTTGTTTGATGTTTAAAAAACTAGAAACGTTAATGGACATTAAAGATTCATGCAATTGAACAATGTAAGAAATTGCACCTCACTGATCGACTTGTCCTTGCAGTTTCTCGAGTCGACAAAATCCGTGATCCCAAAAGTTTTCCCTATTCGGCGACAATTAACCAAAAAATTCATATTTCAGATCATAAAAATTGAAGAAAATCATAAATAATACTTAAAAAAAAAACAGGTACCACAAGGGTTGTAAAATTACCTATTTCAAATTTCTCTGGATTTACATCAACGCCAATGATCTTCTTCGCTCCACGCAATCTGGCTCCCTCTGCAACCTATAGATACAACAAATTTCAAAAACGACATTATTTTCGTTTTAACGAAATCCAATCTTATTACAAACAACGCAAAACAATTAGAAAACTCATACTGCTAATCCAATAACTCCAAGGCCAAATACAGCAACAGTGGAACCAGCTTCCACATTTGCTGCTCTCCAAGCTGCACCAACCCCTGAATTACCATGTATAATTTATCCCACTCATACTTAAACGACGCATTTATAATACAAAATAGTGTCAATTAATAACGGAAAATATGATTTAAAATCCATGATGATTACCAGTTGAAACTCCACAGCTAAGTAGGCATGCTATATTTGGTGGAATTGAGTAATCGAGTTTCGTCAAATGAGTGATATCGACAACTGTATACTCACTAAAAGCTGATACGTACAAAAAATGATGCAAAATTTCTCCGTTCAAGTCGGTGAATCTGCTAGTTCCATCTCTATGAGCATAAGTTGAGATTGTGAAAGGTAAATTCATGCATAAATTGCTCTTATTTGATGTGCAAACATTACATTCACTGCATTCTGCTAAGTAATGTGGGATCACTATATCTCCGTTTGTGAACTCGTCGACAGAATCTCCAACACTCTCCACAACCCTAAACAGAAAAATGTTAGAATCTTCTTTCACACACCAAGATTCCTTGAACCAAACAGGGTATAAGATTCCGAAAAAAGAAACGACTAAAATTCAGACAAAGTTTGGAATATACCCGACAGATTCATGTCCTAAGATTATCGGGAATAATCCAGGATCCTACAAAACATAAGCACAAGAATTCATTAATCATAGGATTTTAAAACTTTATATATTTTGTATATACATTTGATTTCCAGAACGTTATATCGCTATGGCATAACGAGACGCATATGATCTTGATTCGAACTTCATGAGCCTTTGGTGGCGCGACTATCACATCCTCTATCACCAGAGGCTCGCCGGTTTTTCTGGCTACAGCAGCTGCACAATAGGAGATATTCATATTTTTCATTTCACTATAAATATGATGATATAAATAATTTTCCTAAAGTTAATGACAATTATATATTTATTGAATTTACCTCTGCACCGGATGGGATTCCCAGCTGTTGTTTTGGGTTCTTGTTTATGATCCATCTTACGTTAATATTCTATGTTTGAAATCTTGTGTTCTTATTTATAGAGTTAGTAGTATGGAGAACTGAAATACATTAAGAAAAATTAATTAACATATCTTCTGATGATCATAGATTGATTCATTGGTTGGTCCTATAATAGTACATTTGTTAGGTAAAGTTGGGTTTTTGACGGCGAAAATGAGTGGCATCTTGTACTTGGATGATGATATTTTATGGGCTTAAATTAATCTACGTTTCAAGTAGATACATTTAGCATTGTTAATTATTTAAATACGAGTTCGAATGAATCAGAAATTAATGATAAACTTTGTCACTTCAAACTAGTTATGGACATTGATGCCAACTCTCGTATAATATACACTCCAACACACTGTCTTGGACCATTTTGCATTGAAACGACACTATTTGGGGATGTAAATGCAATTTTTTGGCCGGACTGAAAATTTTGACACTTAACCCCCAACTTTGGCTGGTCTATATATATCACCACAACTCATTCAAACTATTCTTTCAATGATTTCTCTTTTTTTTTTTTTTAGCTTTTGAGTTCTAAATTGAGAATTGCAAAAGCATTTTTCACATATAGTGTGGCTGTTTAAAAAACGATAGTTGGAATCGAGCCTTTTATTCAATAGACTCGAGAATGTGTAATGATATAATTCTCATTTCAAAGTCATTGTAGAATACAAATTGATATATTATGTTAAGAAAAACAAGACAAAACTCGTATCTCTCAATTAGTTTTTCCAATTTTGAAGATTTTTTTTCTTAATTGTAAACTAACAAAATAAGAAAAAGAGGAAGCTTAGACGCAACTATTTAATAATGGGGGTTAAGCTTTAAAGCTTATTTGGCATGGTTCCCCTTCTTACTAGGCCTCTTTTATATCTCACTATAAATCAAAAAATGACATTTATGCAGAAATGCATGTCTTATTAAAGGAAATCATTTCAAGATGAGCTTTTTGGTGAGTGAGTCCTTATGGAGAAAGTTTTGGACCCCTTAAATTGTTGGCTAGGGGACCATAACAACTTTGGTCTTTTTTTTATTAAACATAAAACAACGTAATATATTATATATTTGCATCAAAACAGGGTACACGAATTGGCTAAAAATTAGACATACTAATAATAATAGTAGTAGAGTGTAAGGCCAACCCATTAGAATCATTAGACTTAGGAGTCTTAAGGGCCAGCCCCTAAGGCCGTTGGGCCAAACTGGGCCGGCTCGTGGACCGATTTGATGACCCACTTATTTAGTTTCATTTTTTATTATTATACTATGAATAAATATTTAATCATTTTATGTCAAACCAAAGTGTAGCGCATATTCGACGCAAGTCAAGTAATGTTTTTTTTTTATGACAAAGGAACCCGCAGCCGCTACCGTTAGGTGCGCACTGGGTAAACCCCGCTCTTGTGCAATAGCCTGCAAACCACACAAGAGAGGTAAACCAGCCTAGGTTGCCCATGACAGTAGAGAAGGCAATTAGGCATTCCCTCATCAGAATTCGAACCCGTGACCAAGGCCACAACATTCACTTGCATTCACATGCAAGTCAAGTAATGTTATGTTTAGGATATATTACACTTATACCCACACACTTATTTAAGTACAAAAACACCTGTTAAGAACTTGTAAAGTTTATTGAAAGTAAAAATTATAAAAATTTAAAACACGTAAGAATATATATATATATATATATATATATATAAAAAGATATCCTTAATTACACAGTAAATTGGAATTTGGAGGAACTGTGTATAATTTTGACTTATATTCAACCCGCCCCATAACCCAAAACCCAGCTACCATCCATTTCGCAATTCACAATCACAAACGATGGATAACTAAACCCCTGCAAAGCCCTAATTCAAAAAACACCCCATTCCAGGAACTTCAATGGGGAAATTACCACATGCATTCAGAAGAGCAGCATCTCAATCCCAACTATCAACTCTCCTCAAACCCACCACTTCATCTTCTTCACAAATCACACCTCAAATCCCAAATTCGCGATCCCGCAGACATAATCCGAACAAAAAACCCACAAGAAACAATGTCCAGACAACAAAGCCAAACACCCCTACAGTTATTTTTGACTCCCCAAAGCTGTCAGAGGCCAAAACCCTTTTCAATTCACTCATTTCATCAAGCAAAAACACTCCTTCGGATCCCAGTGTAACGAACCGAAGCCTCATTTATAGTATTCATGGAATAATAATCCATAATATTTATATTATATAATAATTTATAGGATAATGAGAATTTGAGAGGGGATTGAGAAGAGAAATTGAGAAATTAGGGTTGGAAAGAATAGGAAAATAGATTTAATTTATTAATGCTTACGCTAACTATTACTTTCACTCTTCTTATATACTTGGATAAAATTAAAATAAAACATAAATGAAAATAACAAAACCAATTTACAACTTTAACTATTTGACAACTCTTTTACTCTTTCAAATTTCCTACCACTAGCCTTCTTTAAGTTTCCAAAATACCCCTTCTCATAATTCTGGGTCATGATTTCTCCCTTCTATTTGAGATCCTTGTCCCCAAGGATCTAACTTCATATATTTGGCTTCAATGGTTGTAAAATTATTCCAATTATCATTATATCCAAAATGACGTTGTAGGCACTTCTCTTCACCCTTAAACATAATTCTTGAAGTAGAAAACTCTAATTGTTGCGTCTTCAAATTTTCAATTTCTGCATACTTCAGACTTATGTATGATAGCCCCCGTTGCAATAGAGCCATAAAAGATAAAAGATGAAGCATTTTAGTGTTGAATCTCTTCCTCCAAACTCCAACTTCATCAACAATGATATCGGCCAAACTCCTATAGATTCTTACATAAAGAATCATCAACATTCTAGGATGAGTGAGCAGAGCACCAAATACATCACCCCACCAATCAGGGCTGTTGGTGTACCACTTCATGGTCTTCTTTAACTCCACTTTCCATGTGTTTGTTTCGGAACAGCCCAATTTCTTCAGCTTCTCGTCATCAACAAAATACCTCTGATCATTAAATGGCCTGTTGTCCACAAATTGAATACTCTTGCTAGAATCCATGTTAAACAGATTGCACATGTCTTGGGCAACATCAATGGTCATCCTCTCCTTCTTAGTTCCAATGTTGTAAACATGACCAACTTCTCCGTTGTGAAGAACTGTTTCGAATGCCAGTAATCCTTTAAAATGGTCTCCAGTTACAAGCTCATAATCAAACAAAATAGCCGTTCCAACTAAAAGCTTATCAACAAGAGGCATATTTTCTCTTTGTGCCTTGTGAGTATTCGAGAAAAATGCATAGGACCTATCAATCAGAATCATCTCCAACTTTGGTTGTTTGACCTAGGGCTGTTCACGAGTCGAGCTCGAGCCGAGCTTTGAAATTTTGACCGGCTCGAGCTCGAGCTCGAAAATTTTTAGGTGAGCTCGAGCTCGAGCTCGAGCTCGTCGAGCTTTGGATACAAGGGCTCGAGCTCGAGCTCGTGTTTACATTTTCAGCTCGAGCTCGAGCTCGAACCCGAGCTCGACAGCTCGAAAGCTCGAAAGCTTGAGCTCGACAGCTCGAAAGCTCGACTCGTGGCTCGAAAGCTCGACTCGTGAACTCGATTTTTCCTGTCCAGATATAAAATTTCAACAATCAACTTGATACAATCGTTGCAAATCCATCAATGAAGCCACAAAAGCAAATCGACACAAATTCACCAACGAACAGATTCATCAAAATAAACTAATCGATAGTTCAAGATCAAAATAAATCAAAGTCTCAAACACATCCATCAAAAGTTTCATCCAACATAATGTCTTTAACTAATAATACGTACGAAAAACATAAAGTTTAAACTAAAAATAGATTGATAGGCATACAATCTTCCACCACCATCAATGCATTCTTCCAGCACCATCAATGCATTCTTCCACCACAAACACGAACTAAAAAAATAAAATGTAAAGATTATTGACATAACTAACTTGACTAATGTATAAATATTATAAATTTATATATGATTTCTTTATAATACTTACCACAGAAAATCATCATTTAGTCTTATCATCACCAATAGGGAGCTCCACGTGTATCGCTTTCTTGTCATGCTGAAATGAATTCAAGCATTAAATAAAGTGTACAACAATATCGAAAAGATTATGTTTAACACTTTTAAAATCAAATCAAACTAAAATAAGCTAACCTTAGTTTTTTTATTCACCCCAAAGCGTTTTCTCAACCAATCTCCTCCGCACATCAATACTTGAACGTTCTCTGTAGTCAATGAGGCGTGGTATTTGTCAATGACTCGAGTTCCGGCACTAAATGTAGCCTCAGAAGCAACAGTAGTAATCGGAATAGCTAAAATATCCTTTGCTATTGTCGATAAAATCTTGAACTTCAATGCATGAGTCTTCCACCAATCAAGTACATCAAACCCCTCATTTTCCATGGCATCGTCCACTTCATAACAACGCTCCTCAAGATACAAATCAAGTTCAGACTTTTGAGGTTGAACGGTGGAAACCGACTTAACATAGTTCATGTATCGAGACCAGCCTGATGTAGTTGGAGGAAGTCTTTTCGTAATTTGACTTGAAAAGCTTGTCCCTGAAGTATTTCCACTCGACTCAGCTTCAACATTATGAATTTCCACATACTCCAAGTACAAGTCACGCAATGTCTTCTGAATTAATTCAATTTCAATGTTCACTCTTTCTTCGGCATAAAGTTCTGAAAAGAAGAAATTAATTGCCGTCATCTTGCACCTCGGATCTAAAACCGCTGCTATGGACATCAATAAATTGGAGTCGCCCCAATACTTATCAAATTTAAGCTTCATCGTCTGAACCATGTCTTGAATAAAGTAATCATCATCCAATGACTTACTATCCAAGATAAATTTCACTCTATTGACCTCGTTTAGAAACAAATTTGAAGTGGGATAATCACTACCAGAAATTATATGTGTAGCAGTCCAAAACACTTCCAAAACCGAGCATACTTTCTCCACTTTTACCCAATCTTCTTCACTTGGGCAACAATCACAATTTGGTTCTCGTTGTGCAAATATCGGAAAGACATCCTTGAATTTAATTGCTGCAGCTAACATCTCATATGTAGAGTTCCACCTCGCCCGACAATCATCAATTAACATTCTCTCTAGCAAATTCAGTTGCTTCACAATCTCGGAGAATATCTTAAGTCTTGCATCTGATCGTCGAACATAGTCCACAATTTTTCGAATAATATCAATGATGTCTTTAATTGCAAAAAGCCCATCTTGTGCTATCAAGTTTAGAATATGGGCGCAACATCTAACGTGAAACAATTTTCCGCCACAAAGCAATTTTTTCTTACTTCTGATGAAAACTTTCAAGCTATCAATTGCAGAATCATTTGCAGAAGCATTATCAACAGAAAGCGTATGAATTTTACCTTCAATTCCCCAATCTTCCAAGCACCTCCAAACAGCATTGGCTATATCAAGACCTCGTCGAGGCGGAGGAAGATGAACAAAATTAAGGACTCGTTTATGTAATCGCCAATTCTGATCGATCCAATGTCCAGTTAAAACCATATATTCAATCCTTTGATTCTTCGATTTCCAACAATCAGTAGTTAGGCTGATTTTGTTCACACTCCTCAGCGCATTTTTCAATTTTTTTTTCTGCTTCATAGATACTAACACAATACCGGGTGATCGTTGACCTTGAAATTGGCTTCCACTCTGGCATTCCCCTTCTCTGAAGCATATTAAATCCAACCTCTTCGACGATGGAGAAAGGATGTTCTTCCATCATAATCCAATGAGCTGTTGATTCTTTCATTTTTTTCATGTCGAACTTTCTATCATGGATTGCTGGAAGAATTGTCGAATCCAAGCTAGCTGACCCAAAATTAATGTGTGCCTATGTATATGAACCATTTTCCTTCAATTCTTTTGACCGACGATAAGGCTGACAACCATTCAAGTGTCTAATCAATTGAGTTGTTGCACCAGTGGCGGATTTTGTGAACAATTTGGTGCAATGTTTACATCTCAATTTCATTACACCGTCTGTATCGTTGAATTCTTCAATTTCTTCCCACACTGGTGATTTATTTTGCCGTTTAGGTTTCGAAAGAGTGTCATGGCTATCTGTGTCACAATTTGCCTCCATAGTTGCTTCTTTCTCGATTGAATTTATTTCATTAATTATTGGGTCAATTGGTTCATTAGGATTGGAAGGACATGTTGATTCTCCAACTGAAGAAATATTATCCGGATCCATAACTGCAAAATATATTTGTAATTAGCTCCAAATATGTTTAAATAATTAAATTTACATCGAAGAATAATCACTAAGAAAAAACTCAGGCATTTATTACCCATTGTTTAAAATATATCTAAAAAATCTTGCATGCAGATTGCAAACTTGTTGTTTTTGTACAACAAGTAACAAATTTATTGGTTTAGTAGTGTTATATAAATTTGAATAATGTTTCAAATTTGTTACAGAGGAGAAAGCACTACAACTATTTTATTTTCTCTCAACATTTCCCAGTAATTAGAGACTAGATATTGATCTCATAGTGAACTATTACGAAGTCTTACTCAGATGATAAATTGGTAGACGGAGATACACAAATGCCACATGCGAATATCGTAAAGAAGGAAAATCAACACTAAAGCCATCTTTATATAAATGATTACTTACATAATTAAGTGTTGCAACACAATATCAAAGAATAAATCAATGGCTTTAACTCAAAGCTTACATAAAAAAAAAAGCTGAAAAAAAAGATAGAGTATAGCTTGAAAAAAACACAATCATTTGAAATAACAAAACTGTCTCATACAAAATCCTTTTACATCAGGAAATATAATTAACTTAAGAATGCAGAAAATAGAACTAAAATTGGGCGCATAACTAGTATTTTGTTCAAGAAGAAGAAAAGAGAATGTATATGACTTCTATTTGGTGTCCCGAAGAGCACATATTTACTTTATCCTTCAGCAGAAGTGATCCTTTAACAATTTTCAATTTCACAGACATGCTAGATTCTGGTAAAAAAGGACAGCATCATCAGAAATATGAAAACTCTTTCATCTATGATTTTGGACCAAAAAAAAAAAAAGTTGTCATTTGAGTCACAATTAAACTATAAATTTTATATCAAATCAAAATAAGCAGAAAATATAGATAAATGTTTCTCAAATAAGCAGAAAATATCAACACCAGTAGCCCCATTAATTTACCTCACTTGTTCGGACTTCGAAGTCGGACCAGATCGATGAGAAAGTGACCGCCGCTGACAACGGTTGTGGTGCTCGGTGACGGTGGTAGAGAGAGTGACGATGGTGGTGCTCGGCGACGGTGGTGGTGCAGTGGGAGACGAGTCACGGGACGGGAGGAGCAATTTGAAATTTAGGGTTTGGGAGAGTCGGGACTTGGGAAGTAATTGGGAGGTATACTGTGAGTTACAAGTTTACTTATATATTTTATATATATATAATATATATATATAATAATAATAATATATATAATATATATATATATATAAAAATAATGGGAGCTCGCGAGCCGGCTCGCGAGCTCCCGAACAACTAAAAACTGGCTCGAGCTCGTTAGGCTCGGCTCGAGCTCGAAATTTTTCGAGCTCGAGCCGAGCTTTTTTCGAGCCGGCTCATCGAGCTCGCAAGCTCGGCTCGAGCTCGCGAGCCGGCTCGACTCGTGAACAGCCCTAGTTTGACCCCTATAATAAAACCACATTTTGACAAATCCTCTGATGTCTCAATAATTTCCCTTAGGATAAACACCTCATTCACAAATCTCTCCTCCTTAGCATTTTTTTCAACCAGTTCATTTTTTCAACCAAATAATTTGTGATCATTTGTAAAACTCTTTCCACACTTTCAACAAAAAATATCTCAGTTCCCGAATTACATGCATGTACCACCTTAGTAAATCGAATTTCTCTAACGAAGCCATGAACCCCATTAACAATTAGTTGGATGATTTTCATAAAATAAAAGGTGTCACATGAAACAATATCTCCTCCGGGATCAATAATAAACATCATTTCGACAAAGCCACAATCATGAATGGACATTTTACCTAAAATATGATTCCACCACTTTGTATTTTTCTCCTCGGCGTTGAATTTATCTATTCCGATCATCCTTAGTTCGCTAACTTCTTCAACAAGCATTTTGTCGAACAGTTCTGCACCCATTTTTCTTTCCTTCAATTCCTTGAATTCCTTCACAGAAAATTTCTCAAACACCTTAGAAGCAACTTGGATTCTCTCAATTTCAGTGAGTTTTTCTACTGAAATGTCATCAGCCATTATCTCTGAAATAATCAGAATCGATCTCTTTATGCTCGAATTGATCGATCACAACCCTTGTGAATTCATGCCAACTAGGCACCTCTCTATCCTCGGTGTATTCCCGATACCACTGCGCAGCCCGTCCCTCCATATAAATACCAGTTAATGGGACCTTATACTCCTCCGGAAATGTAGACAAATACCCAAAATATTGCTCGCATCTCTCCATCCATTTTCTGGGATTTTCACCATCAAACGTTGGACACTCACGTACGGAAAATGGTGTGAGGATATTGTTAGGTTTTGGAACTTCTACTTCATCTCGATTTATCTTGATTGAAGGAGGTGTGAAGCTCTCTTCATTAAGCAGTCCGAGGATCGAACTGCTCTGATACTAAATGTAACGAACCGAAGCCTCATTTATGGTATTCATGGAATAATAATCCATAATTTATATTATATAATAATTTATAGGATAATGAGAATTTGTGAGGGGATTGAGAAGAGAAATTGAGAAGTTAGGGTTGGGAAGAAGAAGAACCGTGAAGATAGAAAAATAGATTTAATTCATTAATGCTTACGCTAACTATTACATTCACGCTTCTTATATACTTGGATAAAACTAAAATAAAACATAAATGAAAATAACAAAACCAATTGACAACTTTAACTATTTGACAACTCTTTTACTCTTTCAAATTTCCCACCACTAGCCTTCTTTAAGTTCCCAAAATACCCCTTCTCATAATTCCGGGTCATGACACCCAGTTTCTATAACTCAATTCTACAATCATTTGCCTCAGTTTATTCCATTCAAGATTTGATTTTTTTCCTCAATCACATGATTAAAGGCTCACCCCCCTTTTTCTCCTATTCGGTTCACTTATCATGTACTTCTTGTGCAGTCATGTTCATCGCCTGATGAACAATCACTGTCCAATGTGCATAATGTGCTCAACTTGATGACGAACAATGGATTTCCACCCAATCAGGTGTCTACAGATGTCGCCGTGAGGGCCCTCTGTGGTTGTGGAAGAGAGGAGCATGCTATTGAACTTGTTAATGAGCTTTGCACCAAAGATTCACCACCAGATACATATACGTACAATTTTCTGGTGAGGCATTTAGTTAAGAACATGTCTTTAAGTACTGTAGATTGCTCTATAAAGGATATGAGAGAATTTGGCATAAAACCGGATCTAGTTACATATACTATAATGATTGATAATGTTTGCAACACCAAGAATTTAAGGGAGGCAACACGGTTATTGGGAGTATTAAGTGAGGACGGGTACAAGCCCGATTGTTATGTTTACAATACGATCATGAAGGGATATTGTGTGTTGAGTCAAGGGGCTAATGTAATTGAACTATATAAGAAGATGCAGGATGAAGGGGTAGAACCCGATCGTTATACTTATAACACTTTGATATTTGGATTGTCTAAATTGGGTAGGGTTAAGGAGGCAAAAATGTTTTTGCGGGTTATGACTGGAAAAGGGTCATTTACCTGATGTAGTTACTTACACTTCATTGATGAACGGAATGTGTAGAGAAGGAGATGCAGTAGGAGCGTTGGCATTGTTGGGAGATATGGAGGAGAATGGGTGTAATCCGAATTCGTGTACATATAACACTTTGCTGCATGGATTGTGTAAAGCGAGGCTTTTGGATAAAGGACTTGAGTTGTATAGTTTGATGAAAGAAGGTGATATAAAGATGGAAACAGGGTCTTATAGGACATTTTTAAGGGCATTATGTAGGAATGGTTGATTTTTTGAAGCTTACGAAGTTTTTGATTATGCAATTGAGAGCAAGAGCTTGATAGACGTTGCTGCTTACTCGACTTTGGAAAGTACTCTTAAGTGGCTTCGAAAAGCTAGAGAGCAAGGACTATCTGTTTGAAATGAACATCTTGTAGTGGTAACTCTTTTTCCTTAGGCTTCTTGAAATAGTATGTTATGGAGCAAATTTGGAAAGATTCGGAAATATTTTATTATTTAGGTTTTATTATTTTGATTCCATGTTTAATTAGGTTTCATAGTTAGTAGGATTTTGTTATTTCCTTTCCTAAGTTAGGAGTCTTTTATTTTGGTAATTAGGGTTTATCTTATTATAAATAGGGTGGCTAGGGTTTATTATTGCTTATCAAATAGTTGATCAAAAATTTGGGAGCCTCCTTTGGTTTTGGGATCAAGAACGTCAGTTCTTGATATTTCGGGGCAAGAACTTTAGTTATTGTTTATTTATATATTTACGTTTCTATTCAAAATTGTTCTCTAATTTCATAAATAAACTTTTCATTATTTTTTTCGTATCCACCAGTTTGGTCAACTTGCCGAATCTCTCACCCCAAGGATGGTGGATACACGATTGGTTACATTGGAATCTCGCATGTCGACAATGGATGCAACTTGGAAATCATTGGAGGAGAATATGAGTGTCATGTTGGAGGAACAAACTCAATTGCGAGGCGCTGTGGGAAGCTGGATGCCGCCATGGATAAGATGGATGCCCGTATATCGAAATTAGTTAATGTTGTGAAGGCTCTGGCTGCATGCAACAAGACAAAGGTTAACACACCGTCATCCACCATATCCGAGCCGAAACATCTTGATCACGCCATCATCCCTATGTTTCAACCATCTGAAACCAAGTATGATGATTTGGTTGATACAAAACTGAAATTCGAAGAGAAACCACAGCATGAAGAAGGTCAACTAGTGCCACACAACTCTGAAATATGTAACAAGGAGGTCCATATTTATGCTAGTGGAGTTCAACCTGTTAAAGTAGCCAAGTTACGGAAGAAAATAAAAGAAACTATTATCCAGTCTGCACCCTTAAAAGCACCTCCGAATGAATATGTGAATCTGGCATCTCTCACCCAAAGCAGCGTCCTTCATTTTCACCCTCAGTCTAAACAAGAGGCTTGGAATGAGCATATGCAACCGTTTCACAATCAGCCTTGGGGACAAGACTATTTTTAAGGGGGTGGAATTGTTATGGAGCAGATTTGAGGGAGATTTGGAAAGATTCGAAAATGTTTTATTATTTAGGTTTTATTATTTTGATTCCATGTTTAATTAGGTTTCCTAGTTAGTATTGGAGATTCTTCATAAATGTAGATTTAACTTTCCAAATTTAATTTTCTATCTTTGTAAAGCTTTGATATAGGAAATCAATTGTATATAATTATAGGCATATATTCCGTGATTAACTTGATTGAAGGAGATCCTTGATTCAAGCAATCACACTAGATTAGGAAAGTCAACCTTTTTGATTTGTTATCATTTGTATATAAATATGCAATTGTATCAATAGAAAAATCAAGCCTTTACCTATTTATCAAATCCAACCGAATATAGAGCAGTTCTCGGCAGTCTTCAGTATCTATCACTCACTCGCCCTGACATCTCTTTTGCGGTCAACAAACTTTCACAATTCATGCACCGTCCGACAACTGATCACTAGAATGCTTTAAAACGAGTATTGCGCTATCTATGTGGAACTCATGATCAAGGACTTCTTTTACGCAAATCCTCCCTATCTCTTCATGCCTTCTCTGATGCTGATTGGGCCGGCAACAAGGATGATTATACTTCCACCAGTGCCTATATTGTATATCTTGGGTGCAATCCCATCTCGTGGAGCTCAAAGAACCAACGTACTGTGGCTCGCTCATCTACAGAAGCTGAATATCGATCAGTTGCTGCCACTGCCGCTGAATTAAGTTGGGTGACCTCACTTTTAGCTGAACTTGGAGTCCATGTTTCTCAAGCTCCAGTGGTCTACTGTGACAATGTGGGTGCCACACACTTATGCTCCAACCCAGTCTTCCACTCCCGTATGAAACATGTTGCGCTAGACTATCACTTCATTCGCGATCAAGTTCAAAATGGTGTTCTCCGTGTTACCCATGTCTCGTCCGAGGATCAATTAGCTGATGCCCTCACAAAACCACTACCTCGAGATCGTTTTATTAAACTACGAGCCAAGATTGGACTCTCCTCTCGGAGCTCCATCTTGCGGGGGCATATTGGAGATTCTTCATAAATGTAGATTTAACTTTCCAAATTTAATTTTCTATGTTTGTAAAGCTTTGATATAGGAAATCAATTGTATATAATTATAGGCATATAATCCGTGATTAACTTGATTGAAGGAGATCCTTGATTCAAGCAATCACATTAGATTAGGAAAGTCAACCCTTTTGATTTGTTATCATTTGTATATAAATATGCAATTGTATCAATAGAAAAATCAAGCCTTTACCTATTCATTTCTATAGTTAGTAGGATTTTTGTTATTTCCTTTCTAAGTTAGGAGTCTTTTATTTTGGTAATTAGGGTTTATCTTATTATAAATAGGGTGACTAAGGTTTATTATTCTTTATCAAATAGTTGATCAAGAATTTGGGAGCCTCCTTTGGCTTTGGGATCAGTAACGTTAGTTCTTGATATTTCGGGCCAAGAACTTTAGTTCTTATTTATTTATATATTTACGTTTCTATTCAAAATTGTTCTCTAATTTCATAAATAAACTTTTCATTATTTTTTTTCGTATCCACCATAATAGCACTATAAGTTTGATTTTTTGTTGTTTGGGCCTAAATGGATTTGTACTCCATCTTCTTGTCTTTGAATGGTCTCTGAAAAAGAAAAGGTTTAGAAAGAGTATTAAGCTGGTTATTCTTTGGGAATTGTTTGATGTGGAATTAAGTAGGTTTCTGTTGTTATCTAAGTTTGTTCACAGGCATCACATAGAACTTAGTTGAACACAACACAAAGAAATAATATCATTTTATTGTGTAAAGCCAAACCTCATATAAATAGTTTGCATTTGATTAACTACTTGGGAAACGGCAGGCGATTTGGGTAAGATATTAAAGGTAGTATTCCGTTTTTTCATATTAATTTTATTTTTCAGAATCCCGTGAAAGCAAATGCTTGATGATCAAAGCTCTATGTGAAGCAACATATTACCTCCTCGACTACAAATGAAGAACAAAAGTAGTATGGTTGTGTTTATATCATTATCTGATAAAATCAGTTATATCAATGTTCTCATTCTTGCATCTTGTTGTTTTAAAGTAGAATGAGTTGAAGTTATTGATTTCTTGCTTCCATATTTTGTATCCTTATTCAAAACAATTGAGATTCAGCCCTTGGGTTTCAATCTTGTAATGAACTACTTTTGAGCACTTGTAATATCACGACAAGAAAATTAAGGATAAAAGAATAGATCACCGATCACTTCATTCCTGATTAATAATCGATATTTTATGTTGATATAAGTTTTGCAAATCGAAAGGATCGACAATGACCATCTTATATGCCCATCAATTCTTGTTCTACCCCAAACAATTTTGTATTGGGAAAAGATGAGACCCCATTCTTTAACTTACTGAAAATAAATAAATGACTTTGCCTCTTTGTCACCTTACATTTTGATTCATTCTATTTTCTGAACCTAAAAAAACACATGCAAATTGTCTCCTTATTGAAGACCTTCTAAACAGTGTCTTTCTGGAGTAATAATATTTATACACATACTTTCTTGTTTCTAAATCCTCATTTAATTTTTAGACTGTTTCCTTTATACACAGACATATAATAAATATAAATAAACCTCGTGCTGCTGTTATTACAACATCCCGCCGCCCAGTCTACTTAGAATCTTTCATTTGTGCTGCTTAATTCAGAATTACTATTATTATAGGTTTTAATTTCAACAATTTCCAAGGAATTAGAGAGATTTGCATTAAAGTCTTGTGCATATATTCTAAGTGCTTCTTTGTCTATCCAACATAACTTATCTTGACAACTCATTGTAATTTTTCAATTTGGATCTAAATTTAAATGTGAACCATTCTTGCATTTCACCAACCTTAGCTACCACTCTATAAAGATTCTTGGCTAGTCTACGTACCTAGCAATATGTTGTTGTTCACCAACCTTATCATTGAGTTTTATGGCCCATTTTTGGGATAAATTTAGGAGCACACTCTTAGTGCGGGCTGAAAATTAAACCAAATTACTTGATACTCGACTTGAATTCGATCGCTAAAAGCTCGATTCGATAATTTACCAAACTAAGCTTGAAATAAATTTTTTGTTCGATAAATTTTAAAACTCGACTCGAGCTCAGATCGATTAGCAAAAAAATAATAAAAACATGTTCAAAATATTCAAACTACGTGAAATCGACTTGTTATCGGCTCGATGAACAATCAAACCAAGCTCAAACACAATTTTCAAAGCTCGATTATAATTCGAACAAGTTTGAACATCTATGGGTTCGGTTCAACTCGACTCATTTTTCACCCTAACCATAATAACACATTTACGGTGTGTGGGTGGTTTCTAACATCAGCCCACCAAGTAAAAATTACTCTATTTCGATTAGATGTGTGATGATGGATGTACCGTAGTATTTTTCTTGATTTTATGTGTTTTTACTAATATTGATAGTATTTAGTATCTTTCGGCAATATTTTTTAGATCCAAATATGCATTGTGGGAATTTTTAATTTATAGAAATGCAATCAAACGTAAATATTTATTGTGATTGATATACGTTTGAAAATGATAATTTACTAATAAATAAATCTAATATTTAAAATTAGTTGAACTTGACCCGATCGGCAAAATTCTGGTGCAACCAAAAGCAGCCACAAGTGTTCAAAGTTCATTGTCTCACTCAAGTACTAAACTTTCAAAAGTAATAAATAAATAAACGAAATTAAAATTGGTTGAATGAATCGCACTAATGATTGGGGAGGCAATGAGACAGCGAAAAATTCTATATATATATATATATATATATAGTCCACGTTCAATATTCAATGCATTTGCATGACTTTCAACAAAGAATCTGTACATTAAACAGTGTCCCTCCTGTTGCCATCAACTTAGAATATTATATGTATCCAAAATGCCAGTTTGATGGTGAAAATTGCAACAAAGAGATTTAAAAAGTTAAGGGCAACCACATTTCAATCACATGCAAAATCATTCCCAATAACTGATTGTCTCACTATAAATACGATCATCACCAATTCATTTTCATCTCAGAATTAACCAGCTTTTTAGCTTTTACAAACCCAAAAAAATTTAGAAAATCAAAACAATGGCAGTTTCACAAACCCCATTCAGATCCATAAGCTTGCCTTCAAGATTAAACCCTATTAACTCCACAGAATTTGAATCTCATTTACAGAAGCTAAAAGCTATTCCTATAGTAAGCTCTGAAGCCATTCAAACTAGCCTTTTAGGGCTTGCAGAACTTTACAATTCTGTTCAACAACTCACACAATCTTCATCATCCTCTCATCTATTAGCTGAAGAAGCCCTCGAGGGCTCGGTCGAGATTCTAGATTCTTGTAACACAATTAGAGAGTTAGTTCAAATGATCAAAGAAAATGTTCAAGCCCTTCAATCAGCTATTCGACGCAAGGGTCTTGATTCGAGCATTCAAAATGAGTTGAACTCATATCTTTGCTTTAGGAAAAAGATGAACAAGTGTGTATGCAAGAGTTTGAAGACACTCAAGAACTTGGAAAACAAGAAGAAATCAAATGGAGATGAAAGTTTCGATATTAGGGTTTTAAGGGAAGTGAGTGGCTTAACTATAGCCATTTTCAAGGATATTTTGGTGTTTTTCTCGAGTCCAATGACGAAGACCGGTGGCTGGAATTTGGTTTCGAAGCTGATGGTCTCAAAATCTGTGGCTTATAGGGATCAAAGTGTTATTAATGAGATGGAAAGTGTAGATTTTGCATTAAATGACCTTCTTAGGAGAATTAAGGATAGTAATTACAGAATCTTTGATATGCAAATGGTGCAAAAAAAATTGCAGAATCTTGATTGTTGTATAGAAGGGTTTGAAGGAGGGTTGGAGAGATTGTTTAGGCAGTTAGTTCAAAGTAGAGTTACGCTTCTTAACATTCTTACTGATCATTGAGAAATTAAATAGGGATTACTATTCGAAATTTTGTACTATATGATACTGATAGATGATTAATGATAAACAATATTCATTCACTTAATTTCTTGTTGCAAGTTCTTACATTTTGGTGTTCTTGAAAAATAAACAAATTTATTGATTAAAAAAATGTAAAAAGAAGAACAAAATAAACAAACTCCATGCATATATAAATATTTTGTACTGTTTTTCCAACTCTATTTAAATATGAAAAACCTTTATATATATTGATATTACAATAGATTTTCATTCGGATACATAAGTTTTTTTGTAATTTGTTAATCATATATAAAATCCGAGCCAATAACATAATGAAATTTACCGACGGAAAATAATTGTTAGTCAAATATAAAAGGTACATAATAAATAGTAAATATAATTACCAGTTTACTTTAATATAATAGAAACTTTAATATACATTAATTTTATCCGTAAAAATAACCAACTGAAAAACAGTATGCCATCGTTCTTTATTAAGTTAACTCGTTAATTTTCATCTTTATATCTCATGAAAAAGTGATAAAAATGAATAAAAAAATTAATTCAAGTTGGTGCTATTATTAGAGAATAAAATGTAGAACCGACGCGATCTACAATGGTCCATTAATAGTTTATAAATTGATAATCCATATGGGAACCTAGGAATTTCGTACTAATAATATGGATTATAATTAAATTAAGGAACAAATTAATTAGCCATGTACGGTCACATGGCACTGCCGGATGAAAGATGATTATGTTGAATTATTTGCGTAGCTTATGCGAGTATTTAGGCTGTAAAATGGGTCGGGCAATATGATTAATTAATTAAGAGACAATAGACAATAATTTCTGTTAAAAAAGAAAGAAAGAGAGAGACAAAATTATCTCGTGGGTGGAGACATGATCAACATTTTGGCTTTTTTTTAATGAATTTGTCTAAATACTAAACTATACTATTTGCATTCATGGACGGTGTTAGATTAGTGAAAATTCTGTTTTACAAATTTGTAATACAGATTACAGAATTATATATTTATAGAGATACATGTGCTTGGTAAATAAGTAAATCTTAATTATAAATTAAAAAATATTAGTATAAAAAAATATCATAATATATTCTATTTGTAGAGTTTAGACTCTAGACAACATAAAAAATGGTATGATTGATAAAACACGGGGGTATTTCACATTAGTTATTATTATATGCTCGCGTTCGAGTAGTATATATATATACATATTGTTCAATTGAAAAATATTATATACTCAAAACATAAATAATAATTTAATTAAGTGAATTATAATATTATTTTAAACAAAAGTATAAAACTTTATAGACCACCAACAAATATTTACCCACTTTTCTAAAATTATAGTTAGTATCAAACATCCCATCTCATTCTAATAACAATAAAGCAAAAGAGATTACTAGCTCATTAAGTTATTCAATAAAGTGACATCTGTTACACTAATTTGTTTTGTTTTACAACTCCTAAATGCATGCCATTATCAATTTCACCAAGTTCTAGCTTTAGAGAACAAATCATTTGAGTTTTGACTGATTTTCATAAGATGGGTATTTATTAATATTGATAGGGATTATATTTTTCAGGATTCTTAGATATTCCCACCGTGCAGTGCTTGGGAATTTAAACTTAAAGCTATTTAATCGAACGAAATATTTATTATGTGATTGTTTTATAATTTTAAACAATAAATTTAATCAAGAAATAAACTAATTTCAAAATTAGTTGCGTTTGAGTGGACAATACTGAAGAAATCTCTTGCAATTATAAAGCAACCACTAGAGTTCAAAGTTCTTTGTTTTACTCAAATATATACTTAAACTTTACAAAGTAATTAATGAAATCAAAATTGGTAGGGCTAAGTATAAAATTCTCCTTAACTAAGTAACATTTTTCTGTGGTCCTTCAGTCACTTTTTGCAGTAATTGGTTTAAATTTATTGAATTATTTATCAACAATTTCCCTCTATTCTGACAATAATGTTCAACCCCTTAAATTTATCAACCAAGTTTTCATTCATTTTATTCACTTGGTTTAATCTCCATTTTTAAAATTTTACTTGACTTTTTTTTTAAAAAAATTTAATGCTAATTATTTTCATTTGATTTGTCACACAAATTTTCATTTATTTTCTTCCTTAATGTTTTACTCGAAGTTAATGCACAATTATTTTTCTAGAGTAAAAACTACTTATGGTTACTTTCTTATTTGTGATTAATCATGTCTAAATGAGATACTTACAATTTCTTTATCAATTTTGAGCTATGGACTAAGATCACATATAACCAATTAAAAGATGCTTGGTCTAGATATTTCTGCGCATAAAATAACTATTGATTACTAAGTATTTTTATATTAGTATCTTGTTTGAGTGCGAATAATTATACACTCAATCGTATATATCAAATTATGTATTTAATTAATTATTTGAGGTAAGAGGTATGTCTGAGTAAAATGTATTCTAATTTTTTTTTACTAATATACAAATTTTTGGTAGTATCATGTACTAGGTTAAAAGCCAATAAAAAAAAAAAGAATTGTATACTCTTATACATAGAAATTGCCATGATCCATATGTGAAAATGGGTAAAATTTGTATTTACACTAAATATTCTAATAGTAGCAATATAAGTTTGACCGTGAAACCAATTTGTTATATTTTTTAATTCAGGATATATATGATATTAATATTGACTATTGAGTATAGTCGGGTGCATTTGTGTTTTGTCCAAATTTTGTTGAATGGATCCCACGTATACTAATGATTGGGGATGCAATGAGACAACTACAAATTCTAGTATACAGTCTATGGTCAATATTCAATGCTTTTGCATGACTTCCATAAAGTATATGTACATTAAAGCATGACCTAATATTATATAGTTAAGAATAATAGTTAAGGATAGAATTTTTCAAATTTTATTTTATTATGTTCAATACGTATTAAAAAATTTATATAAACATATTTCAATAACTATATATATAAATTACATATATCCTATTGCAATCACATGAATAATCCACTCCAATTGTCACACTATAAATATCATCAGCCAATCATTTTCATCTCAGAATTAAGCAGCTTTTAGCTTTTACAAACCCTAGAAAATAGAATACCAAAACAATGGCAGTTTCAGAAAACCCCTTCAGGTCTATTAGCCTGCCTTCAAGATTAAACCCTATTAACTCCACAGAATTTGAATCTCATTTACAAAAGCTAAAAGCTTTTCCCATTATAAGTTCAAAAGCCATTCAAACCAGTCTTTTAGGGCTTGCAGAAATATACAGTTCTGTTCAGCAACTCACAGAATCTCCACCCTTGATTCTTCAACATCACCAAGATGGAAAATCAGTTGAAAAATCACTCGAGGGCTCGATCGAGTTTCTTGACTCTTGCAACACAATCAGAGAATTAGTTCAAATGATCAAAGAAAATGCTCAAGCCCTTCAATCAGCTTTCCGGCGAAAGGGTCTTGATTCCGGCAGCCAAAATCATGAGTTGAATTCATATTTTGCCTTCAGAAAGAAGATGAACAAGTGTGTGTCTAAGGGTTTGAAAGCACTCAAGAATTTAGAAAGCAATAATAGATCAAATATTGTTTCAACTGATTATAGAGATGATGGTTTCATTAGGGTTTCAAACGAAGTGAGTGGCCTTACTATAGCCACTTTGAAGGGTATTTTGGACTTTTTATATAGGCCAACGACGAAGACCGGTGGCTGGAATTTGGTTTGCAAGCTGATGATCACAAAATCTGTGGTTTGTGGGAGGGATGAAAGTGTTATTAATGAGATGGAAAGTGTAGATTTTGCATTAAATATCGTTCATAGGAGAATTAAGGATACTAATTATAGTGTTCTTGATATGCAAATGGTGCAAAAACGATTGCAAAATCTTGATTGTTGTCTAGAAGGGATTGAGGGAGTGGTGGAAAGATTGTTTAGGAAGTTGGTTCAAAATAGAGTTACACTTCTTAATATTCTTACAGATCAATGAGATATATAGATTTGTATTCTCAAGGTCTGAAATTGCGTACTATTTGATATTAGGTTATAGATGAATAATAATATTGGTGTATCTTGAATAAAACAAACAAATTTATTGATAAAATGAATTAAATAGACATACTCAACGTGTATATATATATATATATTTTGTTTCATACAGTTTTTTCAAGTTTATTTAAATTAAAAAACCATTACATTAATAATCTTATTACTTTTTAATTGTAAAACAATGGATTTTCGTTTGGATGAATAATTTCTTGTAATTTGTTACTTATAATGTCTAAGCCGATAAATAAGTCGTAGAGACGGTTAAAAATGTCAATATGGATGCTTTCAAACCTTTAAATGGCAAGACGGATGATGATCCGTTAGCTCGAAGCAGATCTTCTATCCCACAATGATGTACCACAATGGTGTCACATCATTGTGAGACTGACAAGTGTCAATTTATTTGAATTATTATATATTTTTTATTTTTTTAATGGACACTTGTCAATTCCACATTGATGTGACACCATTATGGTACACCATTGTGAGATATAAGATCCATTCCATTGTTATCTATATATGTCCAATAGTCGTGAGTCAAGTTGTGAATTTACTTGATTAAGGTAATCATTCACTAGAAGCCCTTATTTGTATTTTTTTTCATTCCGTTTCGGCCTGCCAGGCCTAAAGGGACTGGCCTGGCCCTATTAGGCTTGACCGCCTGGCCCCCTAAGTGAATGGGTCACAACAGGCTTGCCGGTTCCAGCCCGTTACTGTCCCTTTGACAATTTTAGACCCATTGAGTGTCGCGCGGGCGCTTTGTATGTGTCGTCCGGGCTCTTAATGCGCTTCTTTAATCATTCTTTCTGTTTTCAGCGCTTGGGGCTTGAAATGTTGAATGCTCGGCACCGTCAAAGATTACTTTTAATATATTTGGGGCAAAAATTAGGTTTCTTATTATCAATAGCAACTCATGCCCTAACCTTCCAATTCTTTCCTCCGCCCGACCTGCCCGATTCGGTTCCTTGGCCCAAACATCGATTTTCTTCGCCCAGGAGCCGATTTGCTCCGTCCAAGCATCGATTCTCTCCACCAGTTAGTTTTTTTTGCTCTTCTTCTCTTTTTATTCTTGTGTGTTGTTTGTGTTTTATATCCGTGTATATTTTTGATAATTCTTTGCTTGTGTTTGGATTTTTGCCTGTGTTTGGATTGATATGTATGTTTGTGAGAATTCTCGAAGTGATATGTTTGCTTGTGTTTGGATTGTTGTATATACGTTTGTAAAAATATGAAAATAAGAGCAGGGCATGGGAAACTTTTGTGATATAGGATTGTTGTATGCATGCTTGTGAAAAGGTGAAAATAAGAGCAGGCCATGGGGGAGATTTTGTGATATATGCATATTTTCTATGTTGTTTTGCTTAATTTTACCCGAAAAAATGTAATTGCTGATAATTAAAGAGCTAGGATCCGAGAATCCGTACAAAACAAAAATAAAAATAAAAATAATGACAGCCATCCTTAACGGCCTACGACTGAAGTTGTCCTTTCTCTTCAGAGACATTGTGTCCTTGGTAATGATTTTGGGGTATCATCTAAATTGAAAAGAAGCATACTGGGTATTTAAAAGTCTTGATTTTCTTTTAATCCTGTTAGCTCCTTTTATACAGAGACAACCAAATCCATCGAAAGTTGCCAAAGCTACATAGAGAATCAAGCTTTTTTAAAAAGTTCTCTTCCTATATGTAACCACCCCGTCTTCAGCAATTCCGGAATCGGCCCTTGATCCTATCATGTTTTCCTTTTTGGCAGAGTCATTCATGACATGTATATCAAAACTATCAATAAATTTTTATTTGTTGGTACATAAATTTTCAAAAATATAAATTTGGGTTGTTGTCTATGTAGAGAAATTTTACAATGGTGCGTTCTAAGGACAAGAAAAAGGTTGTGAAATCTTCGTCTCGATCCCGCATGCCTATTATTCAAGAAGATGACGACAACCTCAATATTGAGTCGATATGTCGTCACCTTACCTCTCGGGCGATCCACAAGGAGAGGCATGTTGATTCCACTCGTGGTCCCTTGCACTCTACCATTAAGTTTTACAAACTGAAATATATTTCCGAGGCGCAAGAGGTTATTCGACCGGCGTGGGTACAAGAATTCTACGTCGACGCAGGGCTCACTATTATGGTCAGTCCTTGCAAGAACAAATTTATGGTCCGGGGTTGTAAAATTTTCCATTCAATTGAGTCTATTAGAGACTATCTACAAATTTTGGAACCCCCGATCTGTACTTACAATACTAAATTGCTGCCTAATGGGAAGAATGTGGCAACCATTGAAGATATTATGATGGTTATCGCCAAGGAAGGGGCATAGTGAGAGTTGGGGGATGCGTTCATTAGCCAGTGCACATTGCGCCCCGAGGCGGTCTTTTGGCTTGATTTCATCCAACATAATATTCTCCCAAGCACGAACAAATCGGAGGTCACTCGGGACCGGGCCTTTCTCATATATTGTTTATGGTTTATTTAGTATGTGGAATCCTTTTATTTTCTAGCATACTTGCCATCATTTCCTCATGCATGTCTGTAGGACTGCAAAAGATTTCGGCTTCTTCAGCCCTTCCTGCCCCTTCGCCGGATTCTCTAGGTATATATATATATATATATATATATATTTTGCTTTTCTTCTATTTTTAGTCTTTTGTATTGTTTGTAATTTTTATATTAATATTTGAGAGAATTCTTTGCTGCAACCTCCAAGAAATGATATGTTTGCTTGTGTTTGAATTGTTGTGTGTATGTTTGTGAAAAGGTGAACATAAGAGCAGGCATGGGGGAGATTTTGTGATATAGGATTGTTGTATGTATGTTTGTGAAAATATGAAAATAAGAGCAGGCATGGGGGAGATTTTGTGATATATGCATATTTCTATGTTGTTTTGTGATATATGCATATACAAAAAATGTCACCAATTAATCAGTCAATTTCTTCTTTCCAACGTTTTGTTCTTCACAATTTGTCTTCAACTTTTGCTTATTCGTTCTTCAACATCTTTTAAAACTTTTGCTTCTTCAATCAATGGAAAACTTTATAATTTATTTAGTATAATCCTTTCATTTTCTATCATACTTGCCATCATTTTCATCATTTCCTCATGCATATGTAGGACTGCAAAAGATTTCGGCTTCTCCTGCCCTTCCTCCTCTTCGCCGGATTCTCCAGGTATATATGTTTTTTTTTTGCTTTTCTTCTCTTTTTAGTCTTTTGTGTTGTTTCTGATTTTTATGTTGCATGTCTGTAGGACTGCAAAAGATTTCAGCTTCTCCTGCCCCTTCGTTGGAGTCTCCAGGTATATATGTATTTTTTTTGCTTTTCTTCTCTTTTTAGTCTTTTTTGTTGTTTGTGATTTTTATGTTAATATTTGTGAGAATTCTATGCTGCAACCTACAAGAAGTGATATGTTTGCTTGTGTTTGGATTGTTGTATGTATGTTTGTGAAAAGGTGAAAATCAAAGTAGGGCATGGGGGAGATTTTGTGATATAGGATTGTTGTATGTATGTTTGTGAAAAAGTGACAATATGAGCAGGCATGGGGGAGATTTTGTGATATATGCATATAAAAAAATGTCACCACTCAATCAATCAGTTTCTTCTTCCCAACGTTTTGTTTGTTCACAACTTCTCTTCAACGTTTGCTTCTTCTCATTCTTCATAATTTTTCAAAACTTTTGCTTTTTCAATTAATTGAAAACTTTATAATTTATTTAGTATGTGAAATCCTTTCATTTTCTAGCATACTTGCCATCATTTTCATCATTTTCTCATGCATGTCTGTAGAACTGTAAAAGATTTCGGCACTCCTGCCCCTACTGCCCCTTCGCCGGATTCTCCAGGTATATATGTTTTTTTTTTGTTTTGTTCTCTTTTTAGTCTTTTGTGTTGTTTGTGATTTTTATGTTGCATGTCTGTAGGTCTGCAAAAGATTTCGACTTCTACCGCACCTTCGGCGGATTCTCCAAATATATATGTTTTTTTTGTTTTTCTTCTCTTTTTAGTCTTTTCTGTTGTTTATTATTTTTATGTTAATATTTGTGAAAATTCTTTGCTGCAACCTCCAAGAATTGATATGTTTGCTTGTGTTTGGATTGTAGTATGTATGTTTGTGAAAAGGTGAAAATAAGAGCAGGGCATGGGGGAGATTTTGTGATATAAGATTTTTCTATGTATGTTTGTGATAATGTGAAAATAAGAGCAGGCATGTGGGAGATTTTGTGATATATGCATATTTTTATGTTGTTTTGTGATTTATGCATATACAAAAAATGTCACCACTCAATCAATCAGTTTCTTCTTCCCAGCGTTTTGTTTTTTCACAACTTGTCTTCAACTTTTGCTTCTTCTAATTCTTCCCAATTTTTCAAAACTTGTGCTTCTTCAGTCAATGGAAAACTTTATAATTTATTTAGTATGTGGAATCCTTTTATTTTCTAGAATACTTGCCATCATTTTCATCATTTCCTTATGCATGTCTGTAGGACTGCAAATAATTTCGGCTTCTACCGCTCCTCCCTCCCCTTCGCCGGATTCTCCAGATATATATATATATATATTTGCTTTTCTTCTTTTTTTAGTCTTTTGTGTTGTTTGTGATTTTTATGTTGCATGTATGTAGGACTGCAAAAGATTTCAGATTCTCCCGCCTCTTCGCCGGATTCTCTAGTTATATATGTTTTTTTTTGTTTTCTTCTCTTTTTAGTCTTTTGTGTTGTTTGTGATTTTTATGTTAATATTTGTGAAAATTCTTTGCTGCAACCTGCAAGAAGTGATATGTTCGCTTGTGTTGGATTGTTGTATGTATGTTTGTGAAAAGGTGAAAATAAGAGCAGGGCATGGGGAGATTTTGTGATATAGGATTGTTGTATGTATGTTTGTGAAAAGGTCGAAAAAAGAGCAGCCATGGGGGAGATTTCGGGATATATGCATATTTCTATGTTGTTTTATGATATATGCATATACAAAAAATGTCACCACTCAATCAGTCAATTTCTTCTTTCAAACGTTTTGTTCTTAAGAACTTATCTTCAACTTTTGGTTCTTCTCATTTTTCACAATTTTTCAAAACTTTTGCTTCTTCAATCAATGGAAAACTTTATGGTTTATTTAGTATGTGGAATCCTTTTATTTTCTAGCATACTTGCCATCATTTCCTCATGCATGTCTGTAGGATTGCAAAAGATTTCGGCTTCTTCAGTCCTTCCCGCCCCTTCGCCGGATTCTCCAGGTATATATATATATATATTTTTTTTTTGTTTTTCTTCTATTTTTAGTCTTATGTGTTGTTTCTGATTTTTATATTGATATTTGAGAGAATTCTTTGCTTCAACCTCCAAGAAGTGATATGTTTGCTTGTGTTTGAATTGTTGTGTTTATGTTTGTGAAAAGGTGAACATAAGAGCAGACATGGGGGAGATTTTGTGATATAGGATTGTTGTATGTATGTTTGTGAAAAGGTGAACATAAGAGCAGGCATGGGGGAGATTTTGTGTTATAGGACTGTTGTATGTATGTTTGTGAAAATATGAAAATAAGAGTAGGCATGGAGGGAGATTTTGTGATATATGGCATATTTCTATGTTGTTTTTTGATATATATGCATATACAAAAAATGTCACCAATCAATCAGTCAATTTCTTCTTTCCAACGTTTTGTTCTTCACAACTTGTCTTCAACTTTTGCTTCTTCTCGTTCTTTAACATCTTTTAAAACTTTTGCTTTTTCATTCATTGGAAAACTCTATAATTTATTTAGTATAATCCTTTCAATTTCTATCATACTTGCCATCATTTTCATCATTTCCTCATGCATATGTAGGACTGCAAAAGATTTCGAATTCTCCTGCCCTTCCTCCTTTTCGCCGAATTCTCCAGGTATATATGTTTTTTTGCTTTTCTTCTCTTTTTAGTCTTTTGTGTTGTTTGTGATTTTTACATTGCATGTCTGTAGGACTGCAAAAGATTTCGGCTTCTCCCGCCCCTTTGTCGGAGTCTCCAGGTATATATGTTTTTTTTGCTGTTCTTCTCTTTTTAGTCTTTTGTGTTGTTTGTGGTTTTTATGTTAATATTTGTGAGAATTCTTTGCGGCAACCTGTGATATGTTTGTTTGTGTTTGGATTGTTGTATGTATGTTTGTGAAGAGGTGAAAATCAAAACAGGGCATGAGGGAGATTTTGTGATATATAGGATTGTTGTATGTATGTTTGTGAAAAGATGACAATAAGAGCAGGCATGGGGGAGATTTTGTGATATATGCATATTTCTATGTTGTTTTGTGATATATGCATATAAAAAAAATGTCACTACTCAATCAATCAGTTTCTTCTTCTCAACGTTTTGTTTTTTCACAACTTATCTTCAACGTTCGCTTCTTCTCATTCTTCACAATTTTTCAAAACTTTTGCTTCTTCAATCAATTGAAAACTTTATAATTTATTTAGTATGTGAAATCCTTTCATTTTCTAGCATACTTTCCATCATTTTCATCATTTCCTCATGCATGTCTGTTGAACTGCAAAAGATTTCGGCATCTCCTGCCCCTCCCGCCCTTCGCCGCATTCTCCAGCTATATATGTTTTTTTTTGCTTTTCTTCTCATTTTAGTCTTTTGTGTTGTTTGTGATTTTTATGTTGCATGTCTGTAAGTCTACAAAAGATTTCGACTTCTCCCGCACCTTTCGGCGGATTCTCCAAATATATATGTTTTTTTTGCTGTTCTTCTCTTTTTAATCTTTTGTGTTGTTTGTTATTTTTATGTTAATATTTGTGAGAATTCTTTGCTGCAACCTCCAAGAAGAGATATGTTTGCTTGTATTTGGATTGTTGTATGTATGTTTGTGAAAAGGTGAAAATGAGAGCAGGGCATGGGGGAGTTTTTGTGATATAGGATTTTTTTATGTATGTTTGTGATAATGTGAAAATAAGATCAGGCATGGGGGAGATTTTGTGATATATGCATATTTCTATGTTGTTTTGTGATTTATGTATATACAAAAAATGTGACCACTCAATCAATCAGTTTCTTCTTCCCAACGTTCTGTTTTTTCACAACTTGTCTTCATCTTTTGCTTCTTCTAATTCTTCACAATTTTTCAAAACATTTGCTTCTTCAGTCAATGGAAAATTTTATAATTTATTTAGTATGTGGAATCCTTTTATTTTCTCGCATACTTGCCATCATTTTCATCATTTCTTTATGCATGTCTGTAGGACTGCAAATGATTTCGGCTTCTCCCGCCCCTCCATCCCCTTCGCTGGATTCTCCATATATATATATATATATATATATTTGCTTTTCTTCTTTTTTTAATCTTTTGTGTTGTTTGTGATTTTTATGTTGCATGTATGTAGGACTGCAAAAGATTTCAGCTTCTCCCGCCTCTTCGCTGGATTCTCCAGGTATATATGTTTTTTTTTGTTTTCTTCTCTTTTTAGTCTTTTGTGTTGTTTGTGAGTTTTATGTTAATATTTGTGAAAATTCTTTGCTGCAACCTGCAAGAAGTGATATGTTCGCTTGTGTTTGGATTGTTTTATGTATGTTTGTGAAAATGTGAAAATAAGAGCAGGGCGTGGGGAGATTTTGTGATATAGGATTGTTGTGTGTATGTTTGTGAAAAGGTCGAAATAAGAGCAGGCATGGGGGAGATTTTGTGATATATGCATATTTCTATGTTGTTTTGTGATATATGCATATACAAAAAATGTCACCATTCAATCAGTCAATTTCTTCTTTCCAACGTTTTGTTCTTCAGAACTTATCTTCAATTTTTGTTTCTTCTCATTTTTCATAATTTTTCAAAAACTTTTGCTTCTTCAATCAATGGAAAACTTTATGGTTTATTTAATATTTGGAATCCTTTTATTTTCTAGCATACTTGCCATCATTTCCTCATGCATGTCTGTAGGACTGCAAAAGATTTCGACTTTTTCAGCCCTTCCCGCCCCTTCGCCGGATTCTCCAGGTATATATATATATATTTTGCTTTTCTTCTATTTTTAGTATTTTATGTTGTTTATGATTTTTATATTAATATTTGAGAGATTTCTTTGCTGCAACCTCCAAGAAGTGATATGTTTGCTTGTGTTTGAATTGTTGTGTATGTTTGTGAAAAGGTGAACATAAGAGCAGGCATGGGGGAGATTTTGTGATATAGGATTGTTTTATGTATGTTTGTTAAAATAAGAGCAGGCATGGGGGAGATTTTGTGATATATGCATATTTCTATGTTGTTTTGTGATATATGCATATACAAAAAATGTCACCAATCAATCAGTCAATTTCTTTTTTCCAACGTTTTGTTCTTCACAACTTGTCTTCAACTTTTGCTTCTTCTCGTTCTTCAACATCTTTTAAAACTTTTGCTTCTTCAATCAATGGAAAACTTTATAATTTATTTAGTATAATCCTTTCATTTTCTATCATACTTGCCATCATTTTCATCATTTCATCATGCATATGTTGGACTGCAAAAGATTTCGTCTTCTCCTGCCCTTCCTCCTCTTCGCCGAATTCTCCAGGTATATATGTTTTTTTTTTTTCTTCTCTTTTTAGTCTTTTGTGTTTGTGATTTTTATGTTGAATTTCTGTAGGACTGCATAAGATTTCGACTTCTCCCGCCCCTTCGTCGGAGTCTCCAAGTATATATGTTTTTTTTTTCTTTTCTTCTCTTTTTAGTCTTTTGTGTTGTTTGTGATTTTTATGTTAATATTTGTGAGAATTCTTTGCTTCAACCTACAAGAAGTGATATGTTTGCTTGTGTTTAGATTGTTGTATGTATGTTTGTGAATATTTGAAAATCAAAGCAGGGCATGGGGGAGATTTTGTGATATAGGATTGTTGTATGTATGTTTGTGAAAAGGTGACAATAAGAGCAGGCATGGGGGAGATTTTGTGATATATGTATATTTCTATGTTGTTTTGTGATATATGCAAATAAAAAAAATGTCACCACTCAATCAATCAGTTTCTTCTTCTCAACGTTTTGTTTTTTCACAACTTATCTTCAACGTTCGCTTCTTCTCATTCTTCACAATTTTTCAAAACTTTTGCTTCTTCAATCAATTGAAAACTTTATAATTTATTTAGTATGTGAAATCCTTTCATTTTCTAGCATACTTTCCATCATTTTCATCATTTCCTCATGCATGTCTGTAGAACTACAAAAGATTTCGGCATATCCTGCCCCTCCCGCCCCTTCGCCGCATTCTCCAGGTATATATGTTTTTTTTTGCTTTTCTTCTCTTTTTAGTCTTTTGTGTTGTTTGTGATTTTTATGTTGCATGTCTGTAAGTCTACAAAAGATTTCGACTTCTCCCGCACCTTTCGGCGGATTCTCCAAATATATATGTTTTTTTTGCTGTTCTTCTCTTTTTAGTCTTTTGTGTTGTTTGTTATTTTTATGTTAATATTTGTGAGAATTCTTTGCTGCAACCTCCAAGAAGAGATATGTTTGCTTGTATTTGGATTGTTGTATGTATGTTTGTGAAAAGGTGAAAATGAGAGCAGGGCATGGGGGAGTTTTTGTGATATAGGATTTTTTTATGTATGTTTGTGATAATGTGAAAATAAGATCAGGCATGGGGGAGATTTTGTGATATATGCATATTTCTATGTTGTTTTGTGATTTATGTATATACAAAAAATGTGACCACTCAATCAATCAGTTTCTTCTTCCCAACGTTCTGTTTTTTCACAACTTGTCTTCATCTTTTGCTTCTTCTAATTCTTCACAATTTTTCAAAACATTTGCTTCTTCAGTCAATGGAAAATTTTATAATTTATTTAGTATGTGGAATCCTTTTATTTTCTCGCATACTTGCCATCATTTTCATCATTTCCTTATGCATGTCTGTAGGACTGCAAATGATTTCGGCTTCTCCCGCCCCTCCATCCCCTTCGCTGGATTCTCCATATATATATATATATATTTGCTTTTCTTCTTTTTTTAATCTTTTGTGTTGTTTGTGATTTTTATGTTGCATGTATGTAGGACTGCAAAAGATTTCAGCTTCTCCCGCCTCTTCGCTGGATTCTCCAGGTATATATGTTTTTTTTTGTTTTCTTCTCTTTTTAGTCTTTTGTGTTGTTTGTGAGTTTTATGTTAATATTTGTGAAAATTTTTTGCTGCAACCTGCAAGAAGTGATATGTTCGCTTGTGTTTGGATTGTTTTATGTATGTTTGTGAAAATGTGAAAATAAGAGCAGGGCGTGGGGAGATTTTGTGATATAGGATTGTTGTGTGTATGTTTGTGAAAAGGTCGAAATAAGAGCAGGCATGGGGGAGATTTTGTGATATATGCATATTTCTATGTTGTTTTGTGATATATGCATATACAAAAAATGTCACCATTCAATCAGTCAATTTCTTCTTTCCAACGTTTTGTTCTTCAGAACTTATCTTCAATTTTTGTTTCTTCTCATTTTTCATAATTTTTCAAAAACTTTTGCTTCTTCAATCAATGGAAAACTTTATGGTTTATTTAATATTTGGAATCCTTTTATTTTCTAGCATACTTGCCATCATTTCCTCATGCATGTCTGTAGGACTGCAAAAGATTTCGACTTCTTCAGCCCTTCCCGCCCCTTCGCCGGATTCTCCAGGTATATATATATATATATTTTGCTTTTCTTCTATTTTTAGTATTTTATGTTGTTTTTGATTTTTATATTAATATTTGAGAGAATTCTTTGCTGCAACCTCCAAGAAGTGATATGTTTGCTTGTGTTTGAATTGTTGTGTGTATGTTTGTGAAAAGGTGAACATAAGAGCAGGCATGGGGGAGATTTTGTGATATAGGATTGTTGTATGTATGTTTGTGAAAATAAGAGCAGGCATGGGGGAGATTTTGTGATATATGCATATTTCTATGTTGTTTTGTGATATATGCATATACAAAAAATGTCACCAATCAATCAGTCAATTTCTTTTTTCCAACGTTTTGTTCTTCACAACTTGTCTTCAACTTTTGCTTCTTCTCGTTCTTCAACATCTTTTAAAACTTTTGCTTCTTCAATCAATGGAAAACTTTATAATTTATTTAGTATAATCCTTTCATTTTCTATCATACTTGCCATCATTTCATCATGCATATGTTGGACTGCAAAAGATTTCGTCTTCTCCTGCCCTTCCTCCTCTTCGCCGAATTCTCCAGGTATATATGTTTTTTTTTTCTTCTCTTTTTAGTCTTTTGTGTTTGTGATTTTTATGTTGAATTTCTGTAGGACTGCATAAGATTTCGACTTCTCCCGCCCCTTCGTCGGAGTCTCCAAGTATATATGTTTTTTTTTGCTTTTTTTCTCTTTTTAGTCTTTTGTGTTGTTTGTGATTTTTATGTTAATATTTGTGAGAATTCTTTGCTGCAACCTACAAGAAGTGATATGTTTGCTTGTGTTTAGATTGTTGTATGTATGTTTGTGAATATTTGAAAATCAAAGCAGGGCATGGGGGAGATTTTGTGATATAGGATTGTTGTATGTATGTTTGTGAAAAGGTGACAATAAGAGCAGGCATGGGGGAGATTTTGTGATATATGTATATTTCTATGTTGTTTTGTGATATATGCAAATAAAAAAAATGTCACCACTCAATCAATCAGTTTCTTCTTCCCAACGTTTTGTTTTTTCACAACTTTTCTTCAACGTTTGCTTCTTCTCATTCTTCACAATTTTTCAAAACTTTTGCTTCTTCAATCAATGGAAAACTTTATAATTTATTTAGTATGTGAAATTCTTTCATTTGCTAGCATACTTGCCATCATTTTCATCATTTCCTCATGCATGTCGGTAGAACTGCAAAGGATTTCGGCATCTCTTGCCCCTCCCGCCCCATCGCCGGATTCTCCAGGCATATATGTTTTTTTTTGCTTTTCTTCTCTTTTTAGTCTTTTGTGTTGGTTGTGATTTTTATGTTGCATTAGGTCTGCAAAAGATTTCGACTTCTCCCGCACCTTCGGCGGATTCTCCAAATATATATGTTTTTTTTTTTTGCTTTTCTTATCTTTTTAGTCTTTTGTGTTGTTTGTTATTTTTATGTTAATATTTGTGAGAATTCTTTGCTGCAACCTCTAATAAGTGATATGTTTGCTTGTGTTTGGATTGTTGTATGTATGTTTGTGAAAAGGTGAAAATAAGAGCAAGGCATGGGGGAGATTTTGTGATATAGGATTTTTTTATGTATGTTTGTGATAATGTGAAATTAAGAGTAGGCATGGGGGAGATTTTGTGATATATGCATATTTCTATGTTGTTTTGTGATTTATGCATATACAAAAAATGTCACCACTTAATCAATCAGTTTCTTCTTCCCAACGTTTTGTTTTTTCACAACTTGTCTTCAACTTTTGCTTCTTCTCATTCTTCACAATTCTTCAAAACTTTTGTTTCTTCAATCAATTGAAAACTTTATAAATTATTTAGTATGTGAAATCCTTTCATTTTCTAGCATACTTCCCATCATTTTCATCATTTCCTCATGCATGTCTGTAGGACTGCAAAACATTTCGGCTTCTCCTGCCCCTCCTGCCCCTTCGCCGGATTCTCCATGTAATACCCGAATAAGTTCTCACATATTAGCACTTACTATTAATTGTGTAGCATATAAATTATCACAAGTTAATTAACGAACGAAAAATTGAGCTGCTTCCCAGGAGGTCACCCGTCCTGTAATTGCTCTCGTACGAGCACGCTTAACTTTAGAGTTTTGATTAAATACGGTACATTAAGCCTTCCCGTTAATTATCGGGTAAATATTTTTACACACTACGCATCACTTACGTGTTACCTATATGTCCCGATTAGTTTAAATACAGGACACATAGAAAATATAACGTATGAATGTATAACACGTAATAAGCTAGCAGCTGCAAATAATTATATGAATATAATAATATATATTAAAAGTTAGCACAAACTTACCAACCAAGCCAAACACTTAGCCGCCTCAATTTTTTTGATCAATATTATCTATATATAAATATATCCTACTTTTCTAAATACGAAGCTTCCAAAGTAAGCTTCACCTGCCGACTTACTTTTCAAAGATTTATGTATATATATATATATAGATATGATATTCCTAAGTGCAAAATTAGGGAGAGAGTGAATAGAGAGAGTGAGCAGAAACCAAAAATAGAGAGAAAATAAAGAAAATAAAAGAAAAAGGAAGAGAAAATTCGCAGAAAATATACGAACTATCGTACGCGTTACACGTAAGTATTTTATTGATAGTTTCTTCGAATTAATCGGTGAATTTAGAATATTAGTCGAAAATTATATTTAGATAAGTTATATATCATTTTACAGGTTAATAAACAACTAGTACTATAGGTAGCTTGCGGTAGCGTCTCCGTTATCGATTTCAGTACTAATGACTTAAGGTAAGAAGAAGTTTTTCTTTGACGCATCGTAAGAATCGGTATTATGCATGTTTATGATATGTGAGTTGATTGATTGAGAATGAATGTTATTATATGCCGATTGTGCTAATTGTTGATGATTTATGATTTATTATGTGTGATAATTGAAATGCATGTTTTATGATGTCAAATGCTGAGGCACATATGTTACGTTGCATCATTATGCTATACATGTGAAGATGTTTTCAAAAGAGAGGTTTGGTATTTGATTGGCGGTCGGGTAGGCACGGGACGCGGGAGGGACCGGTGGACCCACAGAGGGTGGTGAATACCTTGAGGTGTAAAAACCAAGATAGATAAAGCCACAATATATGAAGGAGCTAACGGCTAATATCATCGGCCGAAAGGTCGGTATGAGAACCCCCGCGATGCTTCTTTTATTGGCCAATTATGAACAGGTTCCGAAAACAGATGCCTATCATCATCAGTCGAATACCATACTTCGAGGGTACCCATAAGAGGAAAAGATAATATTTTAAATGAACTATGCATTATTGATTTTTTTTTGTGCTACGTGTAACGTTGCTATATACTGAGCTTCTTCTTACTGAGCCATTAGCTCATTAGATTCTTATGATGCAGGTGATGATTGATATATGTGAAGGTTGTCCAAGCATCCCGAGCGGTCAGACAGAGCTATGTTCATATGCCGTGTTTCGAGCGTTTTGTAGCTAAAAAACTCTGATTTTATGTTTAAATAGCCGCTCTGTTATGGTTTTGTAAACGAATGTTTGTTTATGTACAAAGTTTGAATTTGCAAAGAAAAAATGATTTATTTTCATTTCCAAAGAATAAATTTTATTATTTTAGAAAACCATAACATTTACGAAAGAAAAAGGGTCACCATCCCCGGGCCTCGGTCTGGGGGTGTGACACTCCAAGTATATATGTTTTTTTTTTGTTTTTCTTCTCTTTTTAGTATTTTGTGTTTTTTGTGATTTTTATGTTGCATGTCTGTAGGACTGCAAAAGATTTCGGCTTCTCCCGCACTTTCGTCGGATTCTCCATATATATATATATATATATATTTTTTGCTTTTCTTCTCTTTTTTGTCTTTTGTGTTGTTTGTTATTTTTGTGTTAATATTTGTGAGAATTCTTTGCTGCAACCTACAAGAAGTGATATGTTTGCTTGTATTTGGATTGTTGTATGTATGTTTGTGAAAAGGTGAAAATAAGAGCAGACATGGGGGAGATTTTATGATATTTGCATATTTCTATGTTGTTTTGTGATATATGCATATACAAAAAATGTCACCACTCAATCAGTCAATTTCTTCTTTCCAACATTTTGTTTTCCACAACTTATCTTCAACTTTTGGTTCTTCTCATTTTTCACAATTTTTCAAAACTTTTGATTCTTCAATCAATGGAAAACTTTATAATTTATTTAGTATGTGGAATCCTTTCATTTTCTAGCATACTTGCCATCATTTTCATCATTTCCTCATGCATGTTTGTAGGACTGCAAAAGATTTCGGCTTCTCCAGCTCTTCCCGACCCTCCCGCCCCTTCGCCGGATTCTCCAGGTATATTTTTTTTTTTTTGCTTTTCTTCTCCTTTTAGTCTTTTGTGTTGTTTGTGATTTTTATGTTAATATTTGAGAGAATTCTTTGCTGCAACCTCTAAGAAGTGATATGTTTGCTTGTGTTTGAATTGTTGAGAGAATTCTTTGCCATGTACGGTCACATGGCACTGCCGATAAAGAGATGTCTATATATGTTTCATAATTATTGCGTTGTTAATGCGAGTATTTAGTCTGTAAAATGGGTCAGGAAAATGATTAAATGAAAGACAACAGACAATAATCTCTCTTTAAACAAAAAAAAATAAGAAAGAAAAAGAAGAAAAAACTCCTCTTAGGAGACATGTATCTGTTTTGTTGTTTTTTCCTTTAATATGTCTACATACTAAAGTATTCCATGTAGGTTTCATGTACTGTGGTTCATATGGGTTGATTTGTAGGAGTTATTTTATGTTAGGTTAGTTTCTATAGAAAGAAACTCAATTAGAGTATTTAATCAAGACAATTTTTAATCAAATTGTGAATATTAAGTTGATTTTATTAAAGTGTCTACATACTAAAGTATTTCATGTAGTTTTATGTACGGTAGTTCATATGGGTTGATTTGTGGGTCATTTTACATATATTAAGTTGATTTTGATGGAGTCAGTATTGGAGAACACAATAAGAATATTTAATCAAAACACATATCAATCAAACGGTGAAAATTAAGCTCACCCCATTAAAGATAGTTTACCATAAATTTCGTAGATTCCGAACAGCTTCGAAAGATTTGTATTTGTATCGACCTTGATATTATCTTAGATTAAATTTTTCCTATTTGTACTATTTTATTATATTTCATTCTTACCTAGGATGAGTGGCTAAATACTGCATACGATAGATTGGGCTCTTAATCCAACATAGTATTGGGCCACTATAATCATTCTATAAATAGAAGGGAGAAATAATTATTTCTAATATTGCGTAGTTTTAAAGTTTTTCTTTTGCATCATACGAAAAGTGTCGAATGTTAAAAAAATAAATAAAAAAGTCACCATTAAAAATAAATTTTAGTGCCTCGTAATGAGTACTCGTGTCAAGCGTCAGGCTAGTCATTAAATTGGATGAAAAATGACGATCATCACTCATTATATAAACACAACTTTTCTCAACTACGTAAGTTCAATAATTCAATTTTTTAAAAATATATAAAAACAATCGATATGTCACTTTAATTACCAGCATATTAGTTGTCAATTTAATATTTAAAAGAGGGTGCTTTTTGCGAGCGAACGTCACTAATGATTATGCATGAAGAAATACTATAAAAATATTATAGTCCCAGATCTTGATTTGCATGCTAGAGCCACATGGCAGATCCGTATTAAACTTTTGTCCCTAGAGTAGCCATTTGCAATCAAACTCAATTATAATATATTAAATAAACCCGCCCATTTGATGGGGAAAATAATTGAGGGCGCCAATATGAAAATTAAATTCCATTGACATTTTATGTCTCCATATATATAAACAGATCAAATTCTCACATTTCCATCATTATCATCTCAAATAAATATTCACGAGCTTTTAGCATCACAAATCTACAACAAAAAAGTTTTACGAAAGAAAAAAATGTCAACCCCACAAATCCATATTAGATCTATAAGCTTGCCATCGAGATTAAATTCCACAAACTTTGAAGTTGAGCTACAAAAGCTTAAATCTTTTCCAAATGTTTCTCCAGTCAATATAAGCTCAGAAGCTATTCAATGTGGTCTTTTGGGCTTAGCAGAATTATACAATTCTGTAGAGGAAATAACACGATCTTCATCTCATCGTCAAGATTCTAAATCAATCGAAGATTCACTTCAGGGATCGATCGAGTTGCTAGATTCTTGCAGTTCCATTAGGGAATTGTTTCAAATGATCAAAGAAAATGTTCAAACCCTTCAATCAGCTTTTCGACGAAAGGGCTTGGATTCCAGCATCCAATCAGATGTAGCCACGTATGTCTGCTTCAGAAAGAAGATGAACAAATATATAGCAAAAACCCTCAAAAGAATGACACAAAAGAACACTGGATCAAATGCAGATGTAAATGGAGTTACCATTACAATATTGAAGAGTATTTTGATGTTCTTGTCTTGTCCAATGGCCAAGACTGGGGCCTGGTCTTTGGTTTCGAATATGATGATAAAAAAATCTATGGCTTTTGTGAGGGATTATAGTGTTATTAACGAGATGGGGTTTGTAGATTTCGCCTTAAATGCAATTAAAAATGGTGGTTCTAAGGTTATTGATTTGCAAATGGTGCAAAAAGGATTACAAAAGTTTGATGCTTGTATAGAAGGGATTGAGGAGGGATTGGATAGATTATTTAGGCAATTGGTTCAAAGTAGAGTTACACTTCTTAATATTCTTACAGATGTTTAATTGAGATAGAATTTTTTTTGTTTGTTAATATTCATCTAGGTCTTTTGAAGATCCAAATTTTGTACTGAGATCGATTATACATGAACTATATTGATCTATTTACTCTCCTGGGGCTTAGTTTTTGTTCAAATTGGGTATATATGTTAAATAGTTGTGTTATAAATATATATAACTTGTTTTATAGTTTATCGTCATCTTTAGAAATATGAAAAGATTACCATGAAAAGTACTAAATTGATCACTTACCAATATGATTTACTTGAATTCATTCTATTCGGTTAGAAATTTTGTTTAGATGGACTGTTTGGGCAAAATTAAAAAGTTGTTCATTCCTCCAACCAAAAACCCTATTAAATTTAGAAAGTCAACCTCCTTTAAGGACAGAAGCAAACAATTAACTTAAAACAATAAAAACTGTTTTGTTTTCTTTTTTAATTTGAATAATTAAGTTGCTAGTTAATTGATTTAATCTACTTTACCGATAAAAAGTTGATAGAAAAAAATATACAATTTCAAGTTGGTGCATTATTGAAGAACTTTATAGTACAAATGAATGCACACTATGCCAGTTATTTAATTCGAAATCATTGCTAGAATTTAGGACATGAACACTTTAGTAAAAATACGTACGAGATTATAATTAATTCTCATCATGGAAAGAATATTATCATGTACGTACATTCACATGGCTGAAAAAAAGATTCTCATGTTAATATTTTCCTTTATTATTTGAGTATTTAGGACTCGTAAGTTGGTCTGGGCACGACTGACCAAACAGGAGACAAAGGCAGGATTCTACAATTAGAGGAGACATGACTAATATTTAATTTATTATCTTAATTTGTTTTAATTTGTCCACAGACTAAAATCATAAGAGGTACATGTCCATCTGTTATTACAATTAGGAGGTATTACAAATTAGGTTAGAATATCATGATTTTTTAGACAATCATAATCATCGTCTGCTCGTTTAGATTTCATAAACATTCTAAAAATCACTTGTAGATTATATATCATTAATTCTATATCTCAATAAGGAGAAATAGTTTTTCTTTTTACTTAAAGCTTTGCAACTTTTAATTCAATAATTGTTCGTAGTAAATTGGAAATGGAGTTCATCTTACATAAACGATAGCGATTATTGTAAAATGAAAAATTTGGAACTCGTAAAAAATTGTGTTTTAACATTTGCTTGTGTATCATTACTTTTTCACCTCCTAAATTTTGGGAAGAAAAGATATTGCAATTAATTGATTAACTTTGATTGATTAATTATTACATCAAGCTTTCTATAAACTTTTAGAAAGATAACTAAAGAAATAATAATGTATAAACAACTATATATAATATTTTTCATTTAATTTGGATATGTATGTAGAGTGACCTTTAGGAATACTCTAAGATCAGCTTTGTCGTTTCAAAATGTGTAACATTGTCATTTATTGTTTAATGTCATGAATAATTGAAAAAAGGAATGAAAATTGGTAGATTCATATCATCTAAATTGGACACGATTTTAGCTTTTAAGCCAAGACAATGACATTGGCTTTTAAAAACGCTAATGGCAGCGTCTCAATTAGGACACGTTTCAAGTTCAGAGCTGAGCAATAAATCTAAAGAAAAAAAATGTAGCTATAATCTTTCTCAACAAAGTCCAATGATTCCACATTAATAAAATCCATATATATATATATTATTTAAAATATATATGTCACTTACCTATCTAACATACAAGGTGTCAAATTAATATTATAAAATGGACTCTTTATCTGTTTGGTTGAATGAATATCACTAATAATAATGGACCAGAGAGACAACAATGCAATTCTATTAGCCAATCAATATGCATGCAAGTAACCACATGGCACATTATCATTAGACACTGTCCCCCTTATTGCCACTTGGTATTACATTAAATTAAAATATATAATATTTAAAAGAAAAAACCTGTCTATTAGATGGGAAAAAGTGCAACAAACTGAAAATAAACAATTGAGAGCACCCATATTGCAAATTCATTACCAATACATTATATGTCTCTATATATAAATTGATTCAATAATCACATTTTCATCATCTTATAGCCTTACAATTTCACAAACGAAAACTTAAGCAAAGAAAATGGCAATCCCACAACTTCATGTTAGATCCATTAGCTTGCCTACAAATTTACATCCCACAAATTTTGAATCTTTGTTACAAAATTTCAAATCTTTGTATAATTCATCTGTTCCAATTACAACCTCAGAAGCCATTCAATCCAGTCTTGTAGGCTTAGCAGAATTATACAATTCTGTTGAGGAAATCACACGATCTTCATCTCATCATCAAGATGCTAAATCAATGGAAGATGAACTCGAGGGCTCAATCGTGTTACTAGATTCTTGCAGTTCCATTAGAGAATTGTTTCAAATGATCAAAGAAAATGTTCAAACCCTTCAATCAGCTTTTCGACGAAAGGGCTTGGATTCCAGCATCCAATCAGATGTAGCCACGTATGTCTGCTTCAGAAAGAAGATGAACAAAAGTATAGCAAAAACCCTCAAAACCCTAAAACATTTGGAGCACAAAAACACTGCAGATGTGAATGGAGTTACGATTACAATATTGAAGAGTATTTTAATGTTCTTGTCTTGTCCAATGGTCAAGAATGGGGGCTGGTCTTTGGTTTCAAAGATGATGATTTCAAGATCTAGTCCTGGTGTTATGAATGAATTGGGATGTGTAGATTTTGCATTAAATTCTAAAGCTCTTGATGTGCAAATGGTGCAAAAAAGATTGCAAAATCTTGATGTTTGCATACAAGGGATTGATGAAGGGTTAGAGAGATTGTTTAGGCAATTGGTTCAGTGTAGAGTGAAACTTCTTAATATTCTTATGGATTTTTAATTGAGATGTGGACTTTTTTTGTACTGAGATATTATGGATATACATAAACTACATTGGTTTCTTGATCATTTACTTGGATTATGGTTTGTTTTAATCGCATTTAATTGGGTTACATTCAACTAATATTTATTACAAGTGTATACTGTTTTAAATGGTTGATCATTAATGTCCTTACAAGTTACAAGGATTTTAATGCCATGAGTAGTGTAATCCATTTGTCAATATGATTTTGTTTTAATAGTGAGACGAATACATTATTATATCGAATGATCATAATTAATAATTTTCTATTATGTAGAACCAATAAACTTTAATGTCGGACACTAAAACTACCTCAAAAGTAGAAATAACTTACCGATTCAGGATGTAAATCTTACAATTAGGCTCAAACAACATGGGCGCCAATATGACTTACTAGAGTACATCCATTCTCGATTTTGTTATAATTTTTTATTATATGAATTTCTCGGACAAAATTGAAGAGTCAAATACATATCTCCGACAAAATAACCCTATTATCAAATTTTCATTACAATAACAAATTTCTTTATTGCCAATGTTATGGAACATACCTATTAAGAGAATTGATTTGCATTGCAATATATTTGAGTGGCGCTACTCTATTTCCTTTTTCACTTGGCAAATCTAAACATCAAATGACGAATTGTTGTACCCATATAATAAATATTATCAAATATTTTCTATCTTGTATATTCTAATTTTGGTTGCACATATTTAATAGCTTGAAAATTGAATATTCTAATTTTTTATTAAGTATATATTGAACTATATGTAGGTCTTAGTTTATCACTAATTAATGTCAAAAAGTTATGCTCGTAAATAAATATTTACATGTTAGCATAAAATGACAATATGAATAGATTTACCACTTTATCTTAATGACTAATACAATACTTAAGAAAATAAATATTTATATGAATATTTTATTATAAATAAAATGGATTATCAATAACTATGTAATATAAAATTAAAATACTAGTACCTATAAAGGAAAATGATGTATGAATTGCGATTGTAAATATTTATGTGAGATTTTTTAACGTGCTATATCCACAATAATAAATCGTTTATTTCATATATACTTAAAATTGAATTGTTTAATGAATTTAGCACTAAATCAATTTTGGAGTTAAATTATACCCAAATATATTATGAGGGGACAAAGTGTTATAGATTATTATCGATGGTAGAAAATAAGTTTATAATTCTACATCAATTAAAGGTATTTTTGTGTATAATGTATAAAGGGTATGTTTGATGTATTTTATATAGTAGATGGAGTATTTAAAACTTTGACAAGTAGGAGTGAATAAGAAATTTTGCCAAATGCTAATTGTGAATATTTAGGACCTTAAATGTGTCTAAGCGTGATTAGAAAGGACACAAAAACAAAATTCTCCTCGTTGGAGGAGACATGATTAAGATTTCGTATTATATTATTTTAATTTGTTCAACTTCATGAAGTGGCACAATGAGGAGTATTATAGGATTAGTTTAAAGTTTGAATATCTTGCATTTTGTTAGGTTAGGATCTGATTTAATTTCTTCTATATTATAATTATATGCATTTTAGGACTAGTATAAATCCCATCATATATATATATAGTTTATATCCGTATTAAATACCTAAACTTTTAAAATCTCAAAAAATCACTCGCGGATTATGTATTATTCTACATCTCAATAATAAATTCAAATTTTACTCTATCTTTCTAATTTCAACTATTTGTATATAATGAACTTCATATATACCCAATCATACACAAATCATAATAATCACTTTTGAAAAAAGAAATATCCGAAAACTCCCAATGTATGTCATAATTAAATTTATGACAATTAAGGAAAAACTCCAATATGTGCTATGTTGTTTCAGAAAAGTGGAGCATTATTATTTTATTAGTTTGTGAAGTCTCTTTTCCAAGAACCTTTTTCTTTTTTCATAAAATCTTAGATCCAAAATCTAAATATTAATTAATAATTGAAAAGGGAATCAAATTGGGTAGGTCGATCATCTAAATTAGCCACGATTCTAACTTTTAAACCACGACAATGATGTTGGATTTTAAAAATTGCTGGCAGCAAGAGAAAGTGGCAAGTAAACTGAACACGTATGGAGCCCCGAAAATATCTATTATTTTATCCTGAAAATAGGATTGTTGTAAATTGTAACTACTCATTATTTCCTTAATTTTTTATATAATTAAATCCAGTATTGCCAGCTGATTTACAACTGGTGCTGCAGATTATTGCTACAGAAAATCTGAAATTGAATATATAACTATAATCTTTCCCAACAAAGTCCAATAATTCTATAGCTATAAAATATAACATAATTTTGTAGAGATTGGTATGTCACTAATCTAACATACTAGGGTGTCAATTTAATATTAGAATCATTGAGACAACATGAAATTCTACTATCCAATCAAAATGCATGGTAGACACATGGCAAATTAACATTAGACGATGTTCCCGTTTTTTGCCACTTGGTATGATTTTAAATAAAAAATATATTATTATTTAATATTTAAAAAATAAATGCTGCTTGTTTTTTTGGGGAAACATGAATATTATTAAACAATTGAGGGAGCCCATATGCAAATTAAATTCCTGTCACAATTTCATGTCTCTATAAATAAACTAATTCAATTTCACATTTTTCATCATCATCATCATCATCTCATCAGTTCATAAAGCCTCATAAATTTACCAAAAAAAAAAAAAACTGAAGAAAAACAAGAAATGGCAACCCCACAAATCAGTGTTAGATCCATTAGCTTGCCCACACGATTAAATTCAACAAACTTTGAATCTGAGCTACAAAAGCTTAAATCTTTTTTTCCAAAAGATGTTTCGATTATAAGCTCAGAAGTCATTCAATCTGGTCTTTTGGGCTTAGCAGAATTATACGTTTCGATCGATGAAATCACACGATCTTCATCTCGTCGTCAAGATTCTAGATCCATGGAAGATTCACTCGAGGGCTCGATCGAGCTGCTAGATTCTTGCAGCTCAATAAGGGAACTATTTCAAATGATCAAGGAAAATGTTCAAACCCTTCAATCAGCTTTTCGACGAAAGGGCCTGGATTCCAGCATCCAATCAGATGTAGCCACGTATGTCTGCTTCAAAAAGAAGATGAACAAATGTATAGCAAAAACCCTCAAAACCCTAAAAAAATTGGAACACAAGAACACTGCAGATGTGAATGGTGTTACCATTACAACATTGAAGAGTATTTTAATGTTCTTGTCTTGTCCAAAGGCCAAAAATGGGGGCTGGTCTTTGGTTTCGAAGATGATGATTAAAAGATCTATGGCTTCTGTGAGAGATCATAGTACTGTTGTTATAAATGAATTGAAATGTGTAGATTTTGCATTAAATTCTAAAGCTCTTGATGTGCAAATGGTGCAAAAAAGATTGCAAAATCTTGATGTTTGCATACAAGGGATTGATGAAGGGTTAGAGAAATTATTTAGGCAATTGGTTCGATGTAGAGTTACACTTCTTAATAGTCTTACAGATTTTTAATTGAGATATGGACTTTTTGTGTAAATATTCATTAGGTCTTAAAAAGTCCCAAATTTTGTACTGAGATATTATGGATATACATAAACTCTATTGATATAATGATCATTCTCTTCGACTAAGATTTTTTTTAAAATCGAGTTAATTTTGTTGATAGTTTCTCCTTAGAAATGTCAAACTTAAGTCGATAAGTATTGTAATTCACGTGCAATTATAATTTATTTTGTTTTCAACCTATCTCAATTCTATTAGAATTTCTCATTTAGGTCGAATATCATTGAACAAAATTAAAGAGTTGGATTCATCTCTCCAACAACGGTATTATCAAATTTTCACTAATATATATTTTGTTAAAAACGGTAATGTAACATGACTATTTATTAAGACGGTTTGCATTTTAATCAACGTTTAATGCATCACAATTGGGCATATTGTCTATTATAACACCCAAGACACACACAAACAAATTAAATTAAATTCAGAAACGAAAAAGTTTAAACTAAACATGATATGCATATAAGTAAAGATTCATAATAAGGAGCCAAATCAATTTATTTATTATTTTGGAAATTAAGTACAATAATATTAAAAAAAACAAATTTAGAAACTATGATATTCCTTAATTTATGTTTGAAACATAAGAAAATAAGCACCTTAAAATAATAGAAACCCTTTTTTATAAAATTAAATAGATTAACTTGTTAGTTGATTTCATATATTTCACAACAAAAAAGCTGAGGAAAAGAAATATATAATTACCAAATTCAACTTCTAAAGACGCGATTGGTATACTGGAATGAGGTGGGAATAGAATGGGCATTCTTATGTTCATTCCAATTCTAATGATTGGTATGTTTTTTTGTTGGGAATGCTCATTCCTATTGGAATTCATATTCCCATAAAAAATATGGGAATAATGATTCCTTCCATATCTCTTGGGTTTGGCTATTCCTTGCCTATCAGGAATCAATCATATTTTTTTTCCTTATGATATTATTTTCTTCACACCAATATAAAAGTTTGAAAATTTGATAAATGCAATATATATATATATATATTTTGGACTTATGATTAATAATCACAAATTATTTTAAAAATAATATAAATTATTAAAAATTTTCAAAAAATTATTTAAATGCATTGAAATAACTAAAAAATACATATTAATTTTCGTACGTACTAAGTCGAAATATTTTCGTCAATAAGAATTACATAATTATAATAAATATAATTGCAAATCCTTAGGATATTCGCAATTTATGTACATGCACGGGACTATAAATCATCATCAAGGAAAGAATATTGTGATGATGAACGTACTTCACATGGCCTACATATAATAAAATGCATATATTTAATTGTGAATATTTAGGACCATACATATTGGTCTAGAAATGATTAAATGGAGACAAAAATAAGATTATTCTCTGGTTGGAGGAGACATGATTAAGATTTTGTATCTTTTCGATTTATAATTTGTTTAAATTATAATGTATACGTCGGTACAAGTTAATTTCATGGAGTGGCACAACGGTGATTATTGTAAAGTACTAAATTAGGTTAAAGTTACGTGCATTTTTATTTTTTTGAATATATTCAATTGAGTTATTGGCACAATTTAATTTTATATATTTTTATCTAAATTATTTTTATAACTTTTTATGTTTTAACAATTTTGGGCGAAATACGCAAAATATTGTATTTGGATTGCATCACATGCATTACATCATACCCTTATAAAGATGAATATGACATTTTATCGATTGAAATAATATTTTGTTGGTGATTTCACTTTTCTGAATATAATACAAAATATTATTTCAACTTAAAAGGATAAAATAGTGAACTACAAAGGCCATAAAAAGTCATTTTTACACTTAGTCAGTTAGTCACATATAATGTATATAACGGAATCACTACGAATATTGAGAAATGATAAATGTGTAATATTTTATGTAAACTCATGTAGTACAAATAAAAAAAAGTATAAAATGACTACAATTCATATTGAAAGTGTAAAAATCAGTATAAAAGTGTAATATTTTATGTAAACTCATGTAGTTCAAATAAAAAAAAAAGTATAAAATGACTACAATTCATATTGAAAGTGTAAAAATCAGTATAAATAGTTTATAATAAAATTGTATAAAAAATTTAAATTTAAATTACAAAAAACGCAAGAAAATCCGATGTATTGCTATATATCTTTACCTCGATTTGTAAATTACCATCATCCATGTTGATGTGTGTCAAATTGCAATATTATTAAAGTAGTTCAAATATTATCTCTAGATTATAAATTGGCCATGATGATGTGTCATACGAGGCAAAATGCATATGGGGTACTTTGCATACGAGGCAGTATGCATACGAGGTACTTTGCATATGAGGCAAAGTGCGTACGAGGCAAATGTATGTTGGTGCCTCAATAATCCATTCAAAGAAAAGAATGGGTCGGGTCATCATACGATCCGACCCGACGACCCAAGGACAAATGGTCCATAGATATAATGACACATGACAGTCATTTTTAGGTCCAACCATCACATTATAAATAGTAACCACATAAGCCTATAAATACCTCTCTATAAGTTCATTGGGAGGGAGGAAGTCTCTCTAAAAAATACCACCTCATACTCTATACGAGGCAAACTTACATAATAGCTCTCTTTAATTTGTTAGAACTACGATAGACTTGATCCTAAGTAATTAGGTACGTAGGCAGCTCAATACACTTGACCGCAGTCTATAATTGTCTTATTTTGGAATGTTGGTTGACTCAAGAGATCGATTTAATTAAAATTGACCCAACGAAATTTGAGCTGAATCACATGTATAGTTTTATTAGTATCAAATTTACAAGTCTTAGCACTGCAAAAATCATTTGTCAATCATCTATCATTCTACATCTCTATAACAAAGAAGTTTATTTCTCAACTAACTTTGTGATTCTATTTTCAACCATTTGTATATAATGAAATTTATATGTGATGCGGGATCAAATATAATGTCACGCGAGGAGCACGTGGGAATGGGATCCGAGCCATCTCACGACAGACTAGATAGTATTTTGATGGATTGGGGGCTGCGCTCGGTAACTTCGAGCTGCCTACGTACCTACTTTGATATGATCAAACCTCTTTGTAGTTCTTAGATATTGTAAGTCTCTCTAATATTTAAGAGTTGTATATGCTTAGAGAAATTAGGGTAATTCTCAGAATGATTAGAACGTACTTAATTAATTAACTGAGGTGATATTTATATCATTACTTTGGGTCTTGGGCCTGCCATGTCGGACTTGGGCCCACATTATATTAAACCTTGGCCCATAGATTATTTACAATCTATGGGCCTAAATCCATCGGATACTAATTAATTACGATTATGGCCCGGGTTCAATCGAGGCCCATCAATATGTATAATAATCGTATAAAAATGTAGAGCGCTTTGAAATGAAAAAATTCTGAAAACTCCCAAGAGAACTCATAGTTAAGAGTTTTTGGTTCACTTATAAATTTCTTAAAACAATTTATAAATAAGTTAATTATTAAAATACATTACAAACTCTCAAAATAAGTTATCAATTTCGTATAAGCTCCTAAAAAATAGTTTGGGAAGTCCAACTTACTTCTTAACAACTTGTAAAGGATAAAATTTTAAACGAAAAAAGTATTTTATAAATAGAAATAATTTATAAACCTTTTTGTATTTTTATAAGTACTAATAATCTATAAACCTTGTAAAATAAGCTTAACCAACACACCCTCCATATTTATCACGCAATGCATGTTTGTGAACTAATAAAGAAAACTCTTAAGAATTATGCTATGTAGTTTCAAAAAGTGTAACTTTATTATATTATTAATATTTTGAGATTTATCTTTCCCATACCTTTTCATTTTTGTAAAATCCCAGATCCGAATATGTCACAAATAATTGGAAAAAAGGAATCAAATAGGATATATGGATCATCTAAATTGGACCCGATTTTTAGCTTTTAAGCTATGACAATGACCTTAGATATTAAAATACACTAGCAGCAGAAGAGAGTGGCCACGTAATCAAGACACGTGTCAAGCCCCGACTAGTTACTTATCTTTCAAAAGAACTAAATTCATTTACTTTCTATTTGACTATTCATCTTATTCGGTATTATTTTCTACACACTTTTTATTCGTTGTTTTCCATCGTCTTATACTTGTAATATTATTATTATACTATTCTTTTTTAGAGTGTCAGTTCAATTTTATAATATTATTCTTAATTATATATATAAAAAAAAAGACTATCCAATATTGCCAGCTGATGGTGCTGGAGATTTTTGTTGCAGAAAATCTGAAAAAAAAAAAATATAAATATAATCTTTCCCAACAAATTCCAATAATTCTTATAGCTATAAAATATAACATAATTTTGTAGAGATTGGTATGTCACTAATCTAACATACTAGGGTGTCAATTTAATATTAGAATCAGTGAGACAAGATCAAATTCTACTAGCCAATCAATATGCCTGGTAGACACATGGCAAATTAACATTAGACGATGTCCCCCTTTTTGCCACTTGGTATGAAGTTCAATAAAAATATATTATTATTTAATAGAATGTAAATAAAAGCTGCTTAATTTACTGGGGAAACATGAACAACATTAAATAATTAAGGGAGCCCATGTGCAAATTAAATTCCTGTGATAATTTCATGTCTCTATAAATAAACTGATTCAATTTCATATTTTTCATCATCATCATCATCTCATTAGTTCATAAAAACTCACAGATTTACCAAAGAAAACTGAAGAAAAACAAAGAAATGGCAACCCCACAAATCAGTGTTAGATCCATTAGCTTGCCCACACGATTAAATTCAACAAACTTTGAAGCTGAGCTACAAAAGCTTAAATTTTTTCCAAACGATGTTTCGATTATAAGCTCAGAAGCCATTCAATCTAGTCTTTTGGGCTTAGCAGAATTATACATTTCGATCGATGAGATCACACGATCTTCATCTCATCGTCAAGATTCTAGATCCATCGAAGATTCACTCGAGGGCTCGATCGAGATGCTAGATTCTTGCAGCTCAATAAGGGAACTATTTCAAATGATCAAGGAAAATGTTCAAACCCTACAATCAGCTTTTCGACGAAAGGGCCTGGATTCCAGTATCCAATTGATAAAATATCAGAGAAAGCCATGGATGAAGATGACAAGAAATCGAGAGAGAAAATCTTGAGCGAAGAAGACGATATATTGATCAATTGAATATCTAATTGAAAGTTAGTTACAATGAGCACCAACTAACTCTTATATAGTAAAGAAAAGAAACACGCCTAAAGTAAACAATACAAAACACGCTTCTGTAACATACGTTTCTATAAGTATGCGCATGCACATGCACGGCACGTATCTATCTATCTGCAATCTTCATAATAGGCCCCCTCAAGTTGAGTGTTCGAACAAATTGAAAACACCCAACTTGACCAATAAAACTTGAAACTGAGCTGCGCCTAAAGCCTTCGTAAGGAGGTCTGCCGGTTGTAGATGACTTGGAATGTACTTCGTTGTAATAACTCCAGCTTGTATTTGATCACGAATGAAATGAGCATCAACTTCAATATGTTTCGTCCTTTCGTGAAACACAGGATTCACGGCTATTTGAAGAGCCGACTTACTGTCCGAATAAATCGTGACTGGTTGCACTTCATAAAAACCTAAATCTTTAAGTAATGCCAATATCCACATTACTTCGGTAGTCGTTGTACCCATCGATCTATATTCTGCTTCGGCGGAACTTCGCGATACGGTGGCCTGCTTCTTTGAACGCCATGAAATCAACGAATCTCCCAATTGTATCGCATACCCAGTGGTGGATTTTCTTGTCATTGGGCAAGAGGCCCAATCACTATCACAAAAGGCCTTCAACTCAATCTTGCTGTTGGAAGAAAGAAGTAATCCTAACCCGGGACTTCCTTTGAGATATCGTAAAATCCGAATGACAGCATCCAAGTGAGATTTCCGTGGTTTATGCATGAATTGGCTCACGATTTGGACGGCATATGTTATATCCGGACGGGTGAGGCACAAGTAGATCAACCTGCCAACAAGTCTCTGAAATTCCGAAATATTAGTAAGAAATGGATCAGACTCATCATTATGTTCATTAGTGTACCGAATATTTTGCTCCATGGGAACATTAACCGGCTTCCCTGCTAGTAAACCTGCATCATGTAACAGCGCTCCAATGTATATTTTCGTTGATTAAGGCATATCCCTTGGGTGCTCCGAGCCACTTCAATCCCTAAAAAATATTTTAAGTCTCCAAGGTCCTTCATAAAGAAGGTTTTGTTCAAATAATCCTTACATTGATGCATCATATTTTCATTATTACCGGTAATTATGATGTCATCAACGTATACTAACAAGACAATAATATCATGGCCATTGGTTTTAACAAATAAAGAATAGTCGTTTTTCGACTGTTTGAAACCGAAATCAATCATGGCCTTAGTGAATTTAAAATTCCATTGCCTTGAGGCTTGTTTAAGGCCATAGAGTGATTTCTCAAGTTTACAAACCTTACCAACATCGGTACCTGAATTAGAAGTATATCCGGGGGGAATATCCATATAGACCTCTTCATTTAAATCGCCTTGAAGAAACGCGTTGGTAACATCCATTTGCCATATTTTCCAACCATGGATAGATGCAAGGGATAATACCAATCGTATAGTAACGTGTTTAGCAACCGGTGAAAAAGTCTCCGTGTAGTCTATACCCGGTTGTTGAGTGTAGCCTTTCGCCACGAGCCTGGCTTTATGTCTATCTATAGAACCATCGGCCTTATATTTTATGGAGTAAACCCACCGACATCCTACAGTAGTCTTTCCATGTGGTAAATCAACTATTTTCCATGTTCTATTCAAATCAAGTGCGTCAAGTTCTGTTTGCATAGCTCGTTCCCACTGCTCTTGTCCTTTGGCCTCATGATAGTGAGTCGGGACCCGATTTGCATCCAAGGCTGCCAGGAAGACATGGTAGGTTGGACTGACCCGATTGTAGCTAATATAATCTTGACCTTGTATCCGAAGTGTTGCGCGGATCGGAAAACTATAGCGTTTGGAGCCGAGAGATGACTGTGGCTTTGGAAGCCAAGAATAAAATTGGCCTTATTGATGGATCTTGTCCCATGCCTGATCAAACCTCCCCCGATTTCGCTTCTTGGAAACGATGTAATGCGTTAGTGAAATCATGGATACATCGATCACTTAGTCGGGAATTGATACATGGCGTCGTCTATTGCGAATCTGCACAGTTAATTTGGGTTGACCTTAAGGAACGATTTGATAGGATAAATGGGGCGAGAATGTATGCGTTGTATCGAAAAATCAATACCATTACCCAAGGCACTACCACCGTGGCTGATTACTATTCGAAACTCCGGCAACTATGGGATGAATATGATTCATTAATTCCATCTCCGTCTAAAAATATATCAAAAGAATACACTGATTTCACTTCCCAAATGAAGATGATGCAATTCTTGATGGGCCTAAACGATTGTTATAGCAACGTTCGCTCGCAAATTCTTATGATGAATCCACTCCCGTCTCATACACAAGTGTATTCTATGGTTTCTAATGAGGAAACTCAACGGGGAATCACCCTCTCACCGAATGTTGATGATTCTTCCATAGCTCTGCTTGGGACATCCTTTTCAAATCAACAGAAACCAAAAAACCTTGATAAAGATTCCATGTTTTGTGACAATTGCAATATTGCCGGACATATGCGTGAAAATTGCTTTAAGCTTCATGGCTACCCCCCGAATTGGGGCCGCGGAGGCCGACGGGGAAATGGAAGACGCGGAGGTGGAAGAGGAAGAAATTCAGGCCGAAGTTACAATTCGAATGCATCATATAACACCTCAAATAACAATGGAAATGCGAATGAAGCTGTTGATGTGCAACCGAGTCTCAGCCAAACTCAGTACAAAGCCATAATGGACTTAATTGGATCTATCAAGGTGAATGATAATGATTCCACACACCAAGCTGCTACCAACCATGCTAATACAGTCACTAAGGATGCAGGTATATTTGCCAATTTTAGCATTAAGGATGTTAATCATATTACAAATTGGATCCTCGACTCAGGAGCCAATCAACATATGGTTTCTGATCCAAAATACTTTACTTCCTATAATATTGACAATGATCGTCCATCTATGGTTAGACTCCCTAATGGAGCACTAAGTAAAGTAAGCAGGACAGGTAATGTTATCATTGATGATAATATTCAATTATCTCACGTTTTATATGTCCCTGATTTTCATCATAATCTCTTGTCCGTTTCTCAACTAACCAGGGATTCTAATTTGCACGTGAGTTTTTATCCTAAATTGTGTGTTATACAGGAAATGAAGACTGGATCCATTAAAGGGATTGGTAAACTTCACAAGGGCTTGTACTTTCTTTGTAACTCTCATGTGATGCAATCTTTTTTTGATAAACATTGTCCTCAAAATTCTTGTAATTCGGTAGCTCAAACTCATTATGTTCGGCCTGTTATGTCTAAAGCTACTCTATGGCACCAAAGACTTGGGCACATGCCTTTCAATCGATTTAAATTTGTGCCTAGCATAGGGGTTAAAGTTGAAGATTCTCAATTTCCTTGTAATATTTGCCCTTTGGCCAAACATAGTCGCACCTCTTTTCCCTTACATTCTAAACGTGAAGTGGCCATTTTTGACCTCATCCATTTGGATATATGGGGTCCGTATAACGAACTTACCTATAACAACGAGAAATACTTTCTCACCATCGTTGATGATCATTCTAGGTGCACGTGGATATTCTTGCTTAAATCAAAATCCGAAGCCTACCTTCACATCAAAAAATTCATTAAATATGTTGCTAATCAATTTTCTACACAAATTAAATGTGTTAGGACGGACAATGGCTCGGAATTCTTTAGCAAAGATTGTAACACCTTATTTGACTCCCATGGTATCATACACCAAAGTTCATGCGCTTATACCCCCCAACAAAACGGTGTTGTCGAGAGGAAACATCGACACATAATGAATGTAGCTAGGGCCCTTAAATTTCAATCTAACATACCAATCAAGTTTTGGGGAGAATGTGTTCAAACCGCCGTCTACTTAATTAATCGAACACCCTCGGATCTTCTTTTAGGAAAAACACCCTTTAGCATCTTATATGGTAAGGATCCTAGTTACACTCACTTTAGGACCTTTGGATGCCTATGCTTTGCTAAGATTTTACCCCAAATAGATAAGTTCAAGCCTAGGTCTAAGGCTTGTGTTCTTCTTGGGTACTCTACTGTCAAAAAAGGCTACAGGTTATTGGATTTGGAATCTCAAACCATTTTTGTTTCTCGTGATGTTATTTTTCATGAATATTTTTACCCTTTTCATAGTACACAGGGTACCAAGGAACCGGCCGCTGTGACTCCTTCAAATCAGAACCGTGGTGATATTATATTTCTTGATGATCCTGATCAGCCGAGCTATATTCATTCCAACCTTGATTCCAACAATGATCGCTTTTTTGATCGAAGTGCTCTTGCTGATCAAGATGCCATTGAGACCAGAGACAATACTTTAAATGGCTCTACTCCCTCACCAGACATTGATACGACTCAACATTTAAGGAGATCTACCAGAAATCCAAAGCCACAGTCATCTCTCGGCTCCAAACGCTATAGTTTTCCGATCCGCGCAACACTTCGGATACAAGGTCAAGATTGGGGGTATCCGAGGGGTGTATATAAAGTTGATGATGGATGTCGATTATTGTCTGTGGTTGGCCACGGGCTGCGGATGGATTAGTAGCCGTGACGGCGGTTTCTGCAGATTGAGCCATTACGAAAAAAAAGAAGAGAGACGAGAGGATAGATTGACGATCGGTGATGAGGGTTATAAAGTCGTCGGAATCAGAGGGTAATCAGTGCAGGATAAACCTGCTCTGATACCATGATAAAATATCAGAGAAAGCCATGGATGAAGATGACAAGAAATCGAGAGAGAAAATCTTGAGCGAAGAAGACGATATATTGATCAATTGAATATCTAATTGAAAGTTAGTTACAATGAGCACCAACTAACTCTTATATAGTAAAGAAAAGAAACACGCCTAAAGTAAACAATACAAAACACGCTTCTGTAACATACGTTTCTATAAGTATGCGCATGCACATGCACGGCACGTATCTATCTATCTGCAATCTTCATAATACCAATCAGATGTAGCCACGTACGTCTGTTTCAGAAAGAAGATGAACAAATGTATAGCAAAAACCCTCAAAACCCTAAAAAAATTGGAACACAAGAACACTGGATCAAATGCAGATGTAAATGGAGTTACCATTACAATATTGAAGAGTATTTTAATGTTCTTGTCTTGTCCAAAGGCCAAGAATGGGGGCTGGTCTTTGGTTTCGAAGATGATGATTAAAAGATCTATGGCAACTGTGAGGGATCATAGTACTGTTGTTATAAATGAATTGAAATGTGTAGATTTTGCATTAAATTCTAAAGCTCTTGATCTGCAAATGGTGCAAAAAAGATTGGAAAATCTTGATGCTTGCATACAAGGGATTGATGAAGGGTTAGAGAGATTGTTTAGGCAATTGGTTCGATGTAGAGTTACACTTCTCAATGTTCTTACAGATTTTTAATTGAGATATGGACTCTTTATGTAAATATTTTCTAGGTCTTTTGAAGACCTAAATTTTGTAGTGAGATATTATCGATATACATAAAATATATTTTTGTGACCATTCTATCGTCTATGATTTTTTTGAGTCCAATTAATTTTATTAACAAGTTCTCCTTAGAAATGACAAAATTAGCATGATAAGTGTGGTCATTCATTTTATCGCCATGATTTATTTGAGAAATGATTAGAATTTAACATTTAGCTAGCTGGATTATTCTTTGAACAAAATTAAAGAGTTGGGTACATCTCTCCAACTAGGCGACAACCCCATTATAAAATTTTGATTAATGAATATGTTGTTTAAACATCCTTAAGACAATTTTCATTTTAATGAATGTTTAATGCTTCACAATTGGGCATATTGTCAATTATAACACTCAAGACACACACAAAATAGGTGAAATTAATTTTAATAACGGAAAAGTTTTAACTAAACGAAATATTCATATAAGTAAAGATGCATAATAACCAGTCAAATCAATTGTGATATCCTTTAATTTATATTAGAAACATATGAAAATAACCACCTTAAAATAATAGAAACCGTTTTTACTATAAATTTATATAGATTAACTTGTTAATTAATTTCATATATTTCACAACAACTGCTGATGAAAAGAAACATACAATTACTAAGTTCAAATTGGTATTGTTAAAGAATTTAATGGTACTAAATGCATGCACATTTAATTGCAAATCCTTAGGATATGAGCAATTTAGGTACATGTACGGGACTATAAATTATCATCAATGAAAGAATATTGTGATCATGAACGTACTTCACATGGCCTACATATAAAAAAGTGCTTATGCATAAATGTGAATATTTAGGACAATATATGGTCTAGTAAATGATTAAACGGAGACAAAAATATGATTATTCTCTGCTTAGAGGAGACATGATTAAGATTTTGTATCTTTCTAATTCATAATTTGTCCAAATTATAATTTATACATCGGTCTGTAGTCCGGACAATTCATGGGGTGGCACAATGAGGATTATCTAAAGTACTAAATTAGGTTAAAGGTATGTTGCATTTTTTTAAAATATATTTAATTGCATTGTTGGCACAATTGGATATTTTACATTTATTATCTAAACTATACTCATTTTTATATCTTTTATATTTTAACAATTTCTGGTAGGCAAAATATTGTGCTTGGATTTCATCGCTAACATTATATGTGACATTTATAAAGGTAAAGATGACATATTATATGTGACATTTATAAAGGTAAAGATGAATATTACATGTGACATTTATAAAGGTAAAGATGACATATTATCAGTTGAAATTATATTTTGTTGTGATTTAACTTTTTTGAATGGGGCTATTCACATATTATTTCAACTTAAAAGGAGACAGAGTGAACACAAAGGATAAAAACGATCGTTTTTACTCTTAAAAGTGTCATATATAACGAAATCTCGACGATGTGCATAGAAATGAAAAAAGTATAATATTCATGTAAATAAGAGAATCACATATAATGTATATAACGGAATAAAAAAAAAGTATAACTAGATTATAATAAAAATGTACAAAAAATAAAAATTACAAAAACGCAATAAAATTGGATGTATTGCTAAACTTTTACCTAGATTTGTGAATACCATCAACCATGTGCAGTTTCATAGTATCAAATTTATAAGTCTGTGAACACTGCAAAAATCATTTGTCAATCATGTATCATTTTACATCTCTATAACAAAAATGTTTATTCCTCGACCAAATTCATATGTGGATAATCATATAAAATCATAGAGCGTTTTGAAATGAAAAAAATTCTGAAAACTCCCCAAACAACTCATAATTATGTAAGTCTCTGGTTGTACTTATAAATTTCTTAAAATAATTAATAAATAAATAATCTGTTAAAACACATTATAAGCTTTCAAAATAAGTTATCAATTCCGTATAAGTTCCTAAAAATTAGTTTGGGAACTCAACTTACTTTTGAACAACTTGTAAAGAATAAAATTTATAAACTGCAAAAATATTTTATAAATACTAATAATTTATAAACCTTTTTGTGTTTTTATAATTATTAATAATTATAATCTTTTTAAAATAAGCTTAACCAACACACCTTCCAAATTTAAGAAGTAATGCATGTTTGTGAACAATATTATATTAATATTATTAGTTTGAGATTTATCTTTCCCATACCTTTTCATTTTATAAAATCCCAGATCCGAATATGTCACAAATAATTGGAAAGAGGAATCAAATTGGAGATATGGATCATCTAAATTGGACACGATTTTAACTTTTAAGCCATGACAATGACTTTAGATATTAAAAAAAACACTGGCAGCAAAAGAGAGTGGCCACGTAATCAAGACACGTGTCAAGCCCCGACTAGTCACTTATCTTTCAAGTGAACTAAATTCATTTACTTTCTATTTGATTATTCATCTCATTCATTATTATTTTCTACACACATTTCATTTGTTGTTTTCGATCATCTTATACGTGTAATAATATTATTTTACTTGTTAAAAAAATATTGAAAGCATTCTTTCTCAGAGTGTCAGCTCATTTTATTAATATAATTCTTAGTTATATATTAAAAAAGACTACCCAATATTGCCAGCTGAAGGTGCTGGAGATTTTTGCAGCAGAAAATCTGAAACAAAATATATTACTATAATGTTTCACAACAAAGTCCAATAATTCCACATTTATATAACATATTCCTCCAATTATAAATAAAGTATTAGTATATGTAACTAATCTAACATACTAGGTGTTAATTAATTAATATTATTAAAATGAATTTTTTAGCTGTTTGGTTGGGTGAATTATATCACCAATCATTATGGTGTCAAATAGACATCGTGATTTTCTGAGCCAATCAATTTGCATGAATAGCCACATGGCAAATTAACATTAGACACTGTCTCCTTTGTTGCCATTTGGTACATAAGTAAATTAAAATATATAACATTTATTTAATAAACTTGCCTGTTAGATGGGGGAATATGCAACAAACTGAAATAAATAATAGTAGTGGGCGCCCATATTGCAAATTTAATTCCATTTTCCATAGACATTACATGTCTCTATATATAAATTGATTCAATTTGTCATCATCTCACCAATTCAGCAACTTTTAGCCTTACAAATTCACAAATTGAAACCTTAAGCTACAAAAATGGCAACCCCACAAATCCATGTTAGATCCATTAGCTTGCCCACAAGATTAAATTCTACAAACTTTGAATCTGAGTTACAAAAGCTTAAATCTTTTCCAAAAGATGTTTCAATTATAAGCTCAGAATCCATTCAATCTGGTCTTTTAGGCTTAGCAGAATTATACATTTCGATCGATGAAATCACACGATCTTCATCTCATCGTCAAGATTCTAGATCCATCGAAGATTCACTCGAGGGATCTATTGAGTTGCTAGATTCTTGCAGCTCAATAAGGGAACTGTTTCAAATGATCAAGGAAAATGTTCAAACCCTCCAATCAGCATTGCGCCGTAAGGGCCTGGATTCCAGCATCCAATCAGATGTTGCCACGTATGCATGCTCCAGAAAGAAGATGAACAAATGTATAACAAAAACCCTCAAAACCCTAAAAAATTTGGAACACAAGAATATTGGATCAAACAATGGTAATCATGGCAATTTTGTATGTGTGTTGAGGGAAGTGAGTGGGCTTACTATAGCCATTTTCAAGGGTATTTTGGGGTTTTTGTCTTGTCAAACGACGAAAACCGTTGGCTGGAATTTGGTTTCTAAGCTTATGGTCACAAAATCTGTGGATTCTGATATTACGAACGAGGTGGGGTGTGTCGATTTTGCTTTGAACTCTCTTCAAAGGGAAATGAGAAGAAATTGTGTTGAGGATATTGATTTGCAAATGGTGCAAAAGAGATTGAAAAATCTTGAGTCAAGGATTGAAGGGTTTGAGGGGGAATTGGAAAGATTGTTTAGGCAACTTGTTCAAACTAGAGTTGCACTTCTTAATATTCTTACTGATAATTAAATAATTCCCAAAATTTTGTAATATATGTAATATTTGAGATGTAAATAGAGATGTATAAATTGAATCACTATTAATTATGTTATTCTTGATCATTGCATACATTTGCTCTTCGACACATTAAGGAATACTTCAAGCTTAATTGCAATCATAGGATCTTCAATAGAAAAAAAAAAAAAAAAAAAAGGTCATGTAAATAGTATATCATGAAAAACGTATCGAATTTCAAAAACAATTTAAGTTTAAAAAATTTATCTCTAAAACATAAACAAACAATGTCATGGTAACATCTTAAATTCGAGCACTTTGTCATTTAATTCAATTTTGTGTCTTATTTTTTTTGTATCTATTACTAATGCTAATAAGTATAAGTTAAAAAATAAAATAAAAAGTTTATATACATATTCATGTAGCCAAAAGAAACTAGACATATTCCTATGCTAAATAGTATGATTCATTGGGTTGTGTTTGCATAATAAAATTTGTGAAGCATAAAACAAATATGAAGAATCATATTGCAATTTGTTTAACTTTAAGTAAGTAAATTAACATACTGGACTGTCGTTAAAATCCCAATTTAAAATACATATCAATATATGTTAAGATCATGTGCTTAATATGGCTAAGTTAAAATTAGTTGACAATAAAAAGACAGTCACAATATTGATATTAAGTCCGTATAAAATTATCTTATTACTTTTTCGAGCTTTCCTTCAAACCCAAATGAGAGAACAATTATTCCATATTTTTATTAATATAATCATGTAACGAATATTGGTACTAAATTCAAATTATTGTCCTTGAGAGGACTTATAAATTATAATAATTAATGACAACTCAAGTCATAATTGCTTAATAATTTTCATAATAATAGGCAAGAATATAATTAAACTAAGGTATATTATACGGATCAAGAAGAATTGAACATTTTAATGTACGGCATTAAAAGTTGAAAACATTTTCCTCTCTTACCGGCGAGTACCTAGTCCCATGATGCCCAAGGAGACAATCTACGGACACGATTCTCTCTTATTAGGAGAAAGAAATGCATGATTAATATATGTTCATTAAATTAATTAATTGTGATCTGTTTTATCTAATGATATATATATATGTTTTCCTATAGTTTTAACAGGATTATAATTAATATATGATCTGAATATAATAATTACGAGGCACATGTACATGTAAATACGTACGTATTTGTACTTTATTTGTATTTATATTTATATTCTTTGACTACATTATTATGTAATTTTAATTACTAAATAAATTGTTAAACCCCAGAATAACATGGACCTACAACCCAAAATAATATTTTGAAAATATCATTGGGTCTTCCTTCAAGCCCAAATACGATGCAGTTGGGTTGTTTGGCAGGCCGATCATACAAGACAGTTTTATTGGGCTGGACTTCAGGCCCAAATTGTATTGGACTTTTTAAACTTTAGCTATACACTATTGAATTAGTAAATTAAACGAAATTTTGAGGATATCGAAAATTCCGGTTTCGAGAAGCCATGAAAACTTATAGAAATATATTTTAAATTTTCAAGATGAAATTTTTGAGTTTTTAAATTAATATAATTATGCATCTAATGTATATATCCATGTATGTCATCGTCTATTGTTTTGTTAATAGGATTGATTTTGTTACGAAAATATAAAATAAGTAGAATTTGTTAATAAATTTATGTCTGAATTTCATAACAACCTCACTAAAGCAAAACACATACAATATTGATCATAGAACACATCATTTGAATTTTGAAACTACGTCTACACAGAGTTTTAAGGAGGATCAAAATAAAAGTTTCAGATTTAATAATGGTCCAAAGTAACATTAAGAGTAATTAAATTAATTTTTAAAAACTTTACGTATCAACTGAAAGGTTCAAAGAAATTTCATATTTCAGTATAATTTCAGTGAATATGCTATAAAATTATATTAAAAATTGAGATTTTACTTTAAAATCCTACTATATCTGAAATGTTGGAATTTGGATAGAAATCCGAAAAAAAATAAATTGCAGAGTTGGATTGTCGTGTTGGCCGAGTAAGCTGGTGCACGGTGGGACAGGGCCGAGGAAGGAGCAATGGTTTTAGGTAGGTTGTAAGCCGAGCTCGCGTCGAGTTTATTTCTGGCTCGCGAACTTTTTCTATTTTTTAATGTATTATTATATTAATAAACATATATTAAATAATTAATAAAAAATTCAAATTTCAAAATTTCCGCATTAAGTTTTAGATTTACAAATCGGGCTCGGCTCGAGCTTGAACCCAAACTCGAAATTCTTTTCAAGCTCGTATAATAAGGCCTGAGCCTGAAAAATCATCGAACTCGGCTCATTCACACCCCTAAACTAGGATGGAAGTAATTTGCGAAAAAATCCAACTGCATATTTTTCTAATCTAAGAGACTAATTTGTTAGGTGATTTGGCATTTTCATATAAAACTCTTGGATTAAGTAGCTTTCACGTCACTATAATATAATGTTATGGATGTGGTCCCTTTCAAGAGGAGTTGTATGCATATTAGTGCATAAAAATGATAGATTCCAACATCAGATAAATATTGAAGCAATTCCACTTCAGCAACATTGTTGTATTAAACTTGGGCAAAAACTTATTTAAAAGTAAACGAAAAAATTTCAACATTAGCCCCTATAGGATGAAACCAATTATAATATTCATTTTTAAACTTCCATCATTTTCTATCTTTTTTTTCAAAAAAATTAACATTATATTCAATTAATAAATCCGCGAAATAGTTAATACGATAAATAGCAAGTGTGGGACTGATTACTTTTCTCTTGATGCGGCATCCTAATTAACTAAAGGGAAGAGATTTTAGAAGATTTGCCATTTGGTTGTTAGTTTTCCTTAATTAATTAAATAATATTAAATATCTAAATTGAAGTTAAGTGTATAATTAAGTAGATATAATTTAATCCATTAGATTAAATAATTTATTATGTATCATTCATCTAGATGAATATTAGACACAAATGGTGGGTATAACCGTATAAGTATTAGAGAGGAACCAGATCCGCACTTATACTACAATTTTCCCAATGATAAACGAGTGTTCGGAAGGGGAAAAAATAGATAATAATAAACACGAAAAGGATAAAATGATATACAAAAACATAATTTACGAACATAACTTATTTTAACGAAAGCATATAACAACGTGCAATACATGCAATATTTATTGGTAAAAATAGGATAAAATGATATACAAAAAACACAATTTATCTATCCATCCAAATCACACATCTGAGGCTCTTTCCTTGAAGCAGTAAATCAAAAGCTTTGTTGATGTCTTCAAAGTTAACCTCATGAGTCACAAACTTGTCAAGTTCCAATTCCTGCACATAATAAAACTCAAAAATAATGAAGCAAAAATAATATATATATATATAAGTGTCCCAGGGTAAAAATTGTAAGAGGATCTAATGCAAGAATATGGTAAAAATGTAATAAAAATTAACCTTGTCCATGTAACGTTTAATGAGGATCGGTATGTCCGATTTTGGTTTTAGACCTCCAAACAATGATCCCGATATTGTTTTTCCGAGATGAAGGACATCAAAAGACTTGAACGTCAATTCTGCCCCGGGTTTGTCGACTCCAAGCACAATTGTTTTTCCCCATCCCTAAATATAGATATAGCAAATATATGAAAATGGAACTGATGACACAAAAAAACGAACTATAAAAATATACGTAAACGGTAAAATAGATAGAAATAAATGGAAATGAACGCGTTTTAACATTACTATTGCAAATTTTTATTTTAATTTAATTTGATCTTTTTGACCTATATGACAAATGAGAGGAAATAAACCTTTCGACAGCAAGCAAATGCTTCCTCAACTAAGGATGCCTTTCCAACACATTCGAAGCAATAGTCTGCTCCTCCACCAGTCATCTCGTTTATGATCTGCAAAAGTATAATCGGGATACATAAATTGATAAAATTTGAAGAAATTAATAAACGAAGAAACTTATATTGTTATCCTCTTTTGACGAAGCATAAAAGGTTCACTTATATAAAAGTAATACAAAGGGATACAATCGGGGTATGAGAACTACCTCGCTTACACGTTTCTCACCATTGTTGCTTGAGTCGACAAAATCAGTCACACCAAATGCCTTACCTATATGGTGCAAAAAAAATAAGTTATTAAAATCTAACCCGAGTGGGAAAGTACTCAAGCCAGTTTCTAGCGGTTGGATCGTGATGATGATGTCATAGTTTCACTTTATGATGTCATCACGTACACATCCAATGGCTCACAAATACACTTGGGCGCCACCGAAGTTGGTGACATGAAATAATTCCGAATCCATTATCATGGGTCGTGGTTAAGGTGGCAATTGGGTTGAATGGGTTGGGTTTTGACTTTTGGTAGGGTCCATTTGGGTTGGGCTTAAAGTGGGTGGGTCCAATATCAAAACATATGCATTATAGTTTGAGTCAATAAGAACCCAAAGTGGACCCAATAAGGAACCAAAATGTACCTAATAAGCACTAATTATGAATTAAAGTGATGTAAGGAGTTGTTGTAGAGTGTAAATTGTAGAATAATAGGTTGAACCCAATTTAGACCCAAATTGGGCCCAATTTAAAACTCAAATGGACCTAAATATTATTAAAAGCCAACCCAATTGGAACCATAATGCTAAAATGTTAGGACTCAACCCATTGAAAACTTAGTTAGATTTGGGTCCAAATATATGTATAGACCCATTTGTAAAATTCTTTTCAATCCTCTTGGACAACAGTTTCTGTATTGTAAAGAAGACCTATCAAGGACTTACCAACTTCATATTTCTCAGGGTTCACGTCTATACCAATGATTTTTGTAGCGCCACATAATCTTGCCCCTTCCGCAACCTTCAAAGAGATTCTGGTTTTCAACTTATCCCAAATCACATCACGAGGAAATAAAATTATAAAATATGGAAATATTCTTACTGCTAATCCTATTGATCCCAAACCAAAGATGGCAACTGTCGATCCCGCTTCAACATTTGCAGACCTCCAAGCAGCTCCTACACCTGAAATATATGTAACATGCTATAACCTCTATCAAACAATGGTATTTCCATCAAATATAATACGTATACAAGTATACAGACATATATTATATGTATGATGTATATATAAATAGGCAAGATTCAGTATACCTGTTGAAACCCCACAACTTAGAAGGCAAGCCCTGTTTGGAGGGATCGAAGAGTCAATTTTCGTCACATTAGCAACATGTGTAACTGTGTACTCGGTGAAACTAGAGACGAAAAGGAAATGGTATAAAGTCTCGCCCTTGAGGTCAGTAAATCTGCTAGTTCCATCGTGCATCCATGGAGAAACTTTGAACGGGAATTTCGAGCACAGATTGCTCTTCTTGGATTTGCAATCTGTGCATTCTGCACAATCGGGCATAAATATCGGGATGACCATATCGCCCTCAGCAAAGTCAGTTACACCATCACCGATGCTCTCGACAACACTTCCATTGGAGAATATAAAACAGTTAGATTGCACATATTTTAGCCAAGAAATATGGAAAAAAATGACGAAAATATGGTGATTGATAAATAGAATTAGTAACAGGCTGTGGCAATGGAAACTTATAGGTGATCGAATCTTCACTGGTCACTTCATTCAAGAAGCAGTAAATGTAATATACTAATACTAGCCGAGCATATTTGTTCGACTGCTGAGAAGCATTAGCAATCACCAACAGATATACAATCTCGTCTTATAAGAAAAAAATTCTTCATTTGGGCTTGTTTGGTTCTTGGATTTTGTTGAAGAAAAGGAAAAATGATGCTAGCTTCAAGTTATACCACTTTATGCTTTATTTCTTGATATATATATATATATATATATATTATATATCATTCTCATTTCTTTTTTGGTTATTTCTCACCAAAATCAGTGAACCAAATGTAGCTTTAAAAACAAGAAACACACAGGTATAAAGTCTAGACAAGAAGGTATAATCATAAAACAGACAATTAGCTTTCGTTTTTCTTAACAAACAAAGTTTTATACTGCAAAATGATATACAACCAGTATTAACAAGAAAAAGAAAATTTACCCAACAGCTTCGTGACCCAGAATTCTTGGGAAACATGCTGGAGGAACCTTCAATAAAAGTATCAAACAGCAAAGAACATAAACAATAACAAAAACACACAAACTTTAGCTTATACAATTTCAACTTGAGATGAAAATAAATAATATTTACATACTTGCAATTTCCAGAAAGTGACATCACTGTAACATAGAGAAGTACATATGATTTTGAGACGAACTTCTCCAGATTTAGGAGGAGCCACGATCACTTCCTCCAGCACCAACGGCTCCCCTGGTTTCCTAGCCACCGCCGCTGCACATCCCAGCCACTCATTTTTTTTAATGAGATCATATATCAGATTATTAATTACCATCAATCAGCTAATTCCTACTACAAAAGTACAAACTTGATCGAACCCACAACCTCTGATCAGTTTACCACCGTAATAAATTTGAAGTAGAACTAGTAAATAACTAAATTAAAATTAATAATCTCAAAAAATGAACTTTTATTTAATTCAAGCATGTCTTCAATGATTATTGACCATATACACTGATAGGCTCTGCAAAATTACGATAAAATAAATTTTAACTAAAGTAAGTAAGTTAAATAATAAAATATAATAAATCAAAGATTCTTCAAATACCAAGTAAAATCTCTTAATTTTTATCTTATTTCTTTTCGATTCCATTAATATTAGTAATACATGAATATACAGAAGTAAAGATGGGTGTTAACAGTTAAGTAATCCATAATCTGAGATTAAAACGTTTTTTTACCTCGGCATCTTATGGGCTTCCCGGCAGTTTTACTGGGTTCAATTACTGTATTATCCATTTCCAGAGGCGAAAATTGCAGAGAAGCTTTTGTTCACTAAAATGATGAGAGTGAGAGATAGTGGATTTTCCTATTGCGTTTGGATTTGGATTTAAAGGAAATTGTTGGGATGTTAGTTTGGTGAGCTTGTCGTATTAACATCACATCAGTAAGTACAGTAGATGAGACCAAGAAGGGAGGGGCAAGAAAATGTGCAACTCTAATTTTGGGATTATAAATTTCAATCAAATTTAATTCGAATTTTAATTTTCTCTAGACATTTTCGAAATCAAATTGAGAAAAAATATTTCTGAAAATAAGAAATGTGATATGAGACATGTATTTGGATGACTCTTTGTAAAGAAAAATTTGTTTGGTTCAATATTTAGATATAATTTTTATAAAATATTTTAAGTCGAACTCGTTAATTTAGACATATAAAAATATTAATAGATCTAGTTTTAAACGTTATTTTGTATTAGAATATATCATTAATTTAATTTTTGGTATTGAAAGATAATAAAAAAAAAAAAACAGGTTGATTCATGGTGTTAATGCCAAATCATCAATATTAAGCATGCCAACCAAGTTAGATTTTTAAATTTTTTTTTACTATGAAACACATTTTTTGGGTTCATAATTTCCATCCGCCTAAATTATTTGAATAATTATTTAAAAAGTGTACAAAGTGTATCCTAATATGCAGCTCTTTCGCGTGAAAATATAACGCATTTGATTGTCCACATTAATGGACCTTAGAATTTAATGTGAAAAATATTATAATCTTTGACTGCTAGTACTCCGCGTTCTATTTGTATTTTTTGAACGTATCATTTCCTATTCTTTTTGTCAATAAAATGTAGATCCAAATATAGCACGATAATCGAGAGTTTGAATAATGAAAATAGTGATATCCACTTGACAAATGAATAGAAAGACTTAAATGCTTTGTAATATATTATGAAGTTTCGGGCTTTTTTGATATAACCCCCCGAGGTATGTAGCTTTGGCAAACAACCCCCGAGGTTTGAAATTTTGGTAAACAACCATTTTTGGTTAGTTGACCGTTAGTCAACAGTTAAGGTCATGGGCAAAATTGTAATCTAATAATTCCAAACAAATATATTAATTTTCAATGTATTTATTTGGAATTAATAAAATTAATATATTTGTTTGGAATTATTAAATTATAATTTTGTAAATAAATAAAATTAATAAAATTAATATATTTATTTGGAATTATTAAATTACAATTTTGCAAATAAATAAAATTAATAAAACTAATATGTTTTTATTTTCAATGTAATATTAATATATTTGTTTGGAATTATTAAATTACAATTTTACAAATAAATAAAATTAATAAAATTAATATATTTATTTAATATATTTGTTTGGAATTATTAAATTACAATTTTGCAAATAAATAAAATTAATATGTATTTATTTTCAATATAATTTCAAATAAATACATTGAAAATTAATATATTTGTTTGCAATTATTAAATTACAATTTTGCCCATGTCTTTAACTGTTGACTAACGGTCAACTAACCAAAAATGGTTGTTTACCAAATTTTCAAACCTCGGGGGGTTGTTTGCCAAAGCTACATACCTCGGAGGGTTATATCAAAAAAGCCCTGAAGTTTCATTATGTAAAGGGAAAGTTAATTTTAGTTGCGCACTACATATATTTCGTTGTAACAACATTCAAAAACATATATAAAAAAAAACAAGGTAAATTGATTTAGATTTTAGATAAAGTCAAATAAATACTTATTTAACGGGAATCAAACATGTATCAAAAATTCAAAATATAAGTTTCATTTCTTGGGACTTGCTTTTTCGATTTGATCAATAATGTTGTATTGGGCCTTAATTAATTAAATAAGAAATAATAAGCCGGCACAAATGTAAGTCTCAACATGTAATAAATGATAATGTAATTAAACCTGGGTCACGGTATTAATTTATTGAATTGATTATGCGCATAAATATCACTTGGTTGTTGGGCCCAAACAAAGCCCAAATGAAACATGGGTTTGCGGAAACCTCGAGCAAACGGGCATGCTAGACCAACTCGGTATTGAGAAAAATATATATATATATATATATATATTATATATATTGATTATTGTTGAAAATTTCGACTAAATTAGGAATGTGTTCTTTTAGAAAATTTGGATGAATAATTCCAATTTATCAAACAAAGTTCAAGTTCTGAGAATAATCATTCGTTTTAAAGTTTCCTAATTCAGTGGTATTAGTTTCCGTTTTTATGTAAAAAATATTTTTTTTAAATATGTACTAAGAAGTAGCAATTTGTGTTTTTTATATTTTTTTGAACTTTTCTGATTTTTCAGAATTTTTCGAGTACATTATTATGTTTTTGTATCAGTATTGTCCGATAATGTACAGATATACCACGACCGATACATAACAGCACCCGCCGATATATTATTGTTTCCTCTTGTAATTTCTGTGTGACCTTTGTAGGGATGGCAATGAGGCCGGGTAATTTAAATACCCGTATTGGACCCGTCCCGATGGGGCCGGGTTTGGGTCCAAAAAAATGGGGCCGGGTCCGGGGTCGGGTATCAAAAATCAAGACCCGGCCGGGTCCAGGGCGGGTCCGGGTCCAACATATACCCGTCCCGGACCCGGACCCCGACTCGCCCCGTTAACATAGAATTTATATAATTTTTATTTTTTTAATATTATAATATAATAAAATTATAAAATCATTAAGAATTAAAGATTTGGATGCTTGTCCTTAGATGGGGAGGAAGATGAAGAAATTATTATTGAGGCCTCCTAGTTATTTTATTCAATTGATGTTTATTTGGTATTTGATTTGTTTTCAAATTTGGACTTTGGAGAAAATTTGAATTATTTTACCTATTTTGATTTGTCTTATTTGTGAATGACTTAAGTGTGTTGAATGTTCTTTTTTATGTATTTTAGTTTATATTGGTTTTGTATTATTTATATTAATTTTAAGTATATTTCTGATAAAAAAATTGAAAAAAGTCAAATTTTAACCGGGTCCATCGGGTAGGACCCGGACTCACTAGGTACCTGCCGGGTTCGGGGCGGGACCAGGTATTACCGGGTCCGGGGCGGGTCCGAGTCCTAAAAATTCTGACCGGGGCGGGTCTCGGGTCCAGCATTACCCGCCCCGGACCCGCCCCATTGCCATCCCTAGACCTTTGTATGCTGATGGAAAGAAAATTATTTTGTATACATTAAAAAGGAATGTATAGTTTATTGCATCTTGGTTACATTAATTATTGCATGGATAATTATTCGTGAAATAGGTACTTCCACAAAATCCTTATTAATTAAATGTGATTAATTTTGTTACACTGTCTTGCCTATTCTGGCTTCAAAGAAAAATCATGAGTCAACATTTACTTCTATAATTAGAAAAACCATTATACTTTTGGCAGCTAATAAAGTTGATTATACGCGCTAAGTGTAATTATCATTTGGGACCTACTATTAATCAATCTGAAGTTGCTTCTAGTCCAATCTCCTCATTATTGTTTTGCATCTTTATATATTCAAATAAATTTGATGTACTAAAACTTCCAAAACTTAGTTTAGTCGAACCATAAATATAATTTAATTATGTTAAAAGTCAAATATTATGTATTTATAGTGTGAAGTGTATTTGAATTCAATCAAACTAATTTGTACTTGATTTTTAAGAAGTAGTTACAAGAATTTATTTATTTTTTCATGCAGATAAATAAATATTGGTACAAATATATTTGAATGCAACTGCAATCACGGCACTTATGATGGAAAATTGCAAAATAATTAGTGGACTCCATTTGTTTGGCTAAACTTCAAGTTTTCACAATCTCAAGTACTACACGGCCCACCTTGCTTAAATGCTTGTGATTGATTGGAACTTTAAAAAAACATTCGAGAATTATTAAATTATTTTGAGTGATTTGAAAAACATTTGGGAATTTAAAGGAGATTTTGTGTATAAAGGACATATATGAACCCCCAATATATGAATATTGTGATTGATTGGAACTTCGACTGATGATGGTTGACTCTAAATATCACTATCATGATTTTATTGTCCAAAATTTTTTTGTTATTAGTATATGAAAGGGGTTCTCGATCAATGACATTATTCATTATAAAAATAACAAAAAAGTTGAATAAGTATAATTTGTAATCTTGTTCAAGTCATTGTGTTTTGAAATTCAACTCGACTCAGTGATTAAACTGGGAACTAGTTCTTAAACTAGTTTAGATAGGTTTAAAAATCGATCGTTACGAAAAATCTTTTAAACTTGTGTGACCCAGTGGTTCGACCGTCGAATCGTTTGACCAAATACTGGGTCGAGAAAATTGATTGGGTTTTAAAATCATATAAATTGAGAGCTAAGTAATATTTTTCTTTCTTCGTCTAATAAAGTTCTTTAACCCTATTTTTTTATTTTAAACTGACATTACTCAAAAGCCTCAACTTTAATATTTGTGTGTATATATATATCTTAATGTGTATATATATCTTAATTTATATACATATACTTATACTATCGGCAGAGTGGACACAATAAAAATAATTTTAAAGTATAAGAAATAAATAAATCTTTATATATTTACATTTAATAATATTTATTTATATATTAATTATTATTTAATCCAATATTATGAAATCACTGATTCGATTATGATTAATCTAACGGTTGAATCAGTAATTTGTGATCGGATTAATTTTCTGGTTCAATTTTTGAATTGAATTTTAAAATATTAATTCAGTGTATGAATTTTTAATTACAGAATGTATTAAGAGCCACTCTTGAGATTGGAAAGCAAGACTTCCTATTTACAAGAATTTTGAGATCTCAACATTTCTAATTTTTTTCCCCCTAGGGTTATAAGTTAAATTAGTGCTCTTTACATGATTTTCATGGCCTTCATAGGAAAAGAAATCAGTGTTTAACCATTATTTATTAATAAAGTTGATCAATATACATTATTTAGTATGTAAAACATCAAAACATAATTAAGTACAATTAATAATCTTAATTCAGAGTATATATTTAATTATAAAATAATGTTAGGCCCTACCCGTAGGTGAGATGGAATGCAAGACTTTATAGACTTCCCATTCACAAGAGTTTGAGATCTCAACATTTGTATTAATTTTTCTTTTCTAGGGCTATAGATTTAGGGCTCTAGATATGATTAGGGCTAACGTTTATTATAAATATTTTCATTTTCATCTTAATTTTTAATTAATTTATCTTCTTTTTGGGATTAATGAACCCTCGCATTGCTTAAATTATATTAATGGCAATAAGTTGAATAAAATTGTTCCCTGAACTTAACTATAACTTTACATGATTAATACTTAAATAAAATGAAAAATGCTGTATGCAATTATTTTGGCAACAGCAATTTTTTGCTATGTCTTGATTTACAAAGTGTGGACGTAATAAATATATTAAAATAAATTAATTACAAATGCTTTCGTAATTATATTAAGAGAGATAAAAAACGATGGCATATAAAAAGTGATGTATAGTAATTTTTAAATAAAAATAGTGGAATAGATAGCAAAATAGCATGTGAAAACAAGATGTATTAATGTTATTTAATATGGATTTAATAGATCTAATATGTTGGTTTTTTGGAACAAGAAACAAAGCCCCTACATGTGCTCTTGGGTGGTTCCAACACGTGAAACGAATTAGAGTCGCTAATAAATACTCATCCAAAGTCAAAACTTTACCAATACCACCCTACAACATTTATATGACTAATTAATTACTTACAACAACAAGTTCCTTTTCTATTTAAATTTGTATTTAATAAATAAATAGTTTTGAAATTTATGGTGGTGATGAGTCTGTAATCCATTAAAAGGTAAATAATATGGGCTAAAATACTCATACTTACTTTTTTTTCTATTGTTACAAAGTAATCAATAGTGTATCATAACAGTATCACTCTAACATTGATAAATACTCAAATAATTGTAAAATTATCAAATTTCAAAATGATACAATATTATTATATAATAAAAGATATGATTTACCTATCTTGACATGTGACATTATTCCTTAAGATAATTAACAATGTAATAAACTAATTAAATTTATTATGACAAAGTCAAACATATGAGAGGTGTTTGATTAATAATTTCCTATAATATTAGTTTGGCAGGGTATTAATGATCAAGTGGAAAATATGTACGCGGTATTTGCCGCAGCACATGCAAAACCCCGTGTGCCGCGTCAATACTCAAAACATCCCATTTTTCATTTACAATTTACAATTCCTATTTTATTGTTATTATTATTATTTATTTGGTTACAATATTTATATGATAATTTGAATTATAATTTCAAAATTCCACAAACAAGCCATGTGAAAAACCCATTGGGTGGCCCATCACCGACACCTTTTTTTGCCTTTTTTTTTTCTTTTTTTTTTTGTTATTGTGGACACTTGTCTTTGTTGGGTAAACATAATTATGCTAATTTTTGGGGCTTTTTTGATATAACCTCCCGAGGTAGGTAGCTTTGGCAAACAACCCCCCGAGGTTTGAAATTTTGGTAAACAACCATTTCTGGTTAGTTGACCGTTAGTCAACAGTTAAGGTCATGGGCAAAATTGTAATCTAATAATTCCAAACAAATATATTAATTTTCAATATATTTATTTGGAATTAATAAAATTAATATATTTGTTTGGAATTATTAAATTACGATTTTGCAAATAAATAAAATTAATAAAATTAATATATTTATTTAATATATTGTTTGGAATTATTAAATTATAATTTTGCAAATAATAAAATTAATAAAATTAATATGTATTTATTTTCATTGTAATATTAATATATTTGTTTGGAATTATTAAATTACAATTTTGCAAATAAATAAAATTAATAAAATTAATATATTTATTTAATATATTTGTTTGGAATTATGAAATTACAATTTTGCAAATAAATAAAATTAATAAATTAATATGTATTTATTTTCAATATAATTCTAAATAAATACATTGAAAATTAATATATTTGTTTGGAATTATTAAATTACAATTTTGCCCATGTCCTTAACTGTTAACTAACGGTCAACTAACCAGAAATGGTTGTTTACCAAAATTTCAAATCTCGGGGGTTGTTTGCCAAAGCTACATACCTCGGGGGGTTATATCAAAAAAGCCCCTAATTTTTGTTTTATTAATCACTGATTGATATCAGTACAATTCATAATGGCTCCATACATATAGATATAGTAATCAATTACGTATTATAGTTATACAAATTTAAATTCAAATTTTCGGTAAAAACATTCAAGGTTAATCAGAAAAATCGAACAATAGAGCACAATTATTATTATCATTAGTGCTATCCTCACTAAATTGTTGAAAAAAGGCCAAAATGTGATTTGGATTGATGGTGATTTGGGTATAACATATGGATAAATACTATATGAATTTTGGTGTTCATAAATTGATATGATAATAATTATATAATCCATGAAATCAAATGTATGGATTTTTATCAATGATTTATTAAGTAGTTTCTCTATTTTTTTTCTTTAATCACATTAAAAACAAATTCACCTTTTTGTTCTTTTATTTTTCATTCTCTTCTCTCATTGAATCTTGTTCCAAAAACATATTTTTGCACACGCACATAATATGGCTTTACTGATTAGTAATATTATCAAAGAACACTAGTGGAGTGTTTGCAAATTTTACTATTCTTGAATAAGTGAATTTGGGTAAAAAATAAGCAAAAACAATTGAAAATAAAAAATAGATGGTGTTTACGAACACGAAATAAAGTGGAAAAAACGTGTAGGAAAGTATTTACAAGCAAAAGTGATTATCAATTAGTTTCTTTTTTCAAATAAAAGTACTATTTCCAATGTTAAATATATAATAAAATTTTATTTTAATTGCTTAAATATTAAAAACACCCAAAAATCACCTTATAACAAGCTTGAAACTTTTAACTTGTCCGAGCTTAATTTTAGAAAATTAGAGGTAAAAGTAGGACTTTTATAAATACATCAAAATGATATATTTTTAATTAAAAAGTTTAATAAATAATTTTATTGAAATTTTGCAAACACGTAATCATAATTTAAAAAAATTCCAAAAACAAAATTCTCCAAATCTATTTAATTAAAATTTTCCAAAGTGTATGCTGAAACATTTCCCTCTCCTTTTTACAGCCAAAAAGTCTCATCTCAATCACAAATTTGACTTATTTTTCTTTTCCATCTCTCTTTTCTTATTAATTTCTATCTTATAGCCGCAGCCTGTCTGTATCGCACTTTAAATACAAGCATACCCCATCAATTCATTCACTTTCCTCCTCCTCCTTAACATTACAGCTCTCTCATTTCTCATTCTTTTTTAACACACTACAAAAATCAAATAAAAAAAAACCCATAAACAATATATTCAAAAAAATGCATCTAAAATTAGCAGTTTTATTTGCATTATTTGCCATTGTTGCAGCAGAAAATCCATACAGATTCTTCGAATGGAATGTCACTTATGGCACCATTTATCCTCTTGGTGTCCCTCAACAGGTTTTTATTATATTATTCTGTTATTTTTGTGCCATATATATATATATATATATGTATATATTGATCATAATTTGAAAGTTTTAATTTGTGCTTGTGTTGTTTTACAGGCTATATTGATAAATGGACAGTTTCCAGGGCCTGATATTTATTCTGTCACCAATGATAATATCATTGTCAATGTCTTTAACAGCTTAAATGAGCCTTTCCTCATCCACTGGTAACAATTTGTTTCTCTTGTTTCAGATTATACTACTTTGTGTTTTATTTATTAATTTTTTATTTTCCATCAAAATTTAAGATCCAAGAATGACCTAAAGCCCCACTCCAAAAAGTGATGATGGTACATTTCTATGGAACATACATACATTCATATACTAGATCAATACGTATATGTCTTAAACCCTTATGTGAAATACCAATATTGCCCTTGATTTATTATATAATATATAATAGTTTAGCTTTGTTAGACTCGATTTATTATAAAATTATGTAATAAATAAGAAATTATAGTAACTGGGTTTGGTATATAATAATGTGATAATTGCGATTACATTTGCTACAAGATTACAAATTAATAAAATAGTAAAAAATCTAAATCTATGCTAAAGCCCTGAAATTAACGTTTGGTGGGCGGTTCAAAGTCCAATTATACAAGGACCGAGGAGAATGACATTCAATAAAACTATTGTACTAAATGTCTTTAAATAATTACGCACTTCCCAAGTGACAATTAGATCTACCATAATATAATTCTTACATTTCATTTTTATTCAAATTACTATTAGGCACTTAATTAGTCTGATTTGTGTTTTAAAAATTCAAATTTCATTTCCCTTTTGGGTGACCTTTTTCAGTACATGACAGATTATGACATTAGCTTAAATGTATAAATAAAAATTGGAATTAATTAATCTAGCACTTTTATAAAAGAAAAATAGAAAGATAGTGGCAGCTAACATTGACATGTAATTTGTTGTGTTTTAGTGACACTTTACTAACCGAATAAAAAGGCGCCGAATTTATACCGATTATTGGAGAAAGTGGCCATTTAAATTTCCATAAATATAAATGAACCCACATGGCCTGTTACATCATTACTTTGTCAATAATTATATCCTATTTTTTTTTCAACATCTATTTAGGAATAATAAAAATGGCTGGATAATTAATTCACATGTCTTTCATAGATCTGATGTGTAATTAAATACACATTATCAAAATATTAAATATATTATTAAATTTTTATAGAGTGCTCACAAGTACGATTAAAGATTAAAGTGATACAATTCGATATTTCAAAGATCAGAGTGTAATTGAAAATCAATTTAAAGATCGAAAATAGAAAAGTGTATCAAAAATAAAACTTTAATTTGAAAATTTGATATTATTGTTCATGAAGCATAAAATTGGTAGGCACCGATTTGGCTTTGCAGCGTAAAGATGATTCGTGTTGTCTTGAAGCTTTCATCTGTTTTCATTTCACTCGGCTTTTGCCAGTTATCTTATATTCCCTAATCAGAATCAATTACCACGTACATTCCTCGAAGTTTGCTATTTAAAGAATATTTTATATATGTTGAGTTATATTTTATTTTATTGTTTGTATTTTTTTATTTTGTTCTACTTCACTACATTATTTTACATTCGTGTAGTCAAATTTATACAATTCCTGTATAAAATATCACTCGTAGTATATCTTGCACATTTATATGGCGCGAAAAAATGAAACACCAAATTGAAATAGATTAAAGTAGATGAGCTTAACAAAGTGTAACGAACTACACATAGCCAAAACTAATATGATATATAAGTGATGAATTTCTAATGTTGAATTTATGAAACAAAATAAATTTTTACAGGAATGGGGTCCAAAATAGGAGAAATTCATATGAAGATGGAGTATATGGGACAACATGCCCCATACCCCCAGGCCAAAATTTCACATATATTCTCCAAATGAAAGATCAAATTGGTAGTTTCTTTTATTTCCCATCTTTGGCATTCCACAAGGCTGCTGGTGGCTTTGGTGGGATTAGGATCTTAAGCAGGCCTCAAATCCCTGTCCCTTTTGATCCTCCTACTGATGATTATACCGTCTTAATCGGAGATTGGTACAAGTCCAATCACACTGTAAGTTTTTCATTTTTCACTTAGCATAAAATATCATAATGTATAGTTAATGCTATTGCTGATATGGCGTTGATCTTCACAATCTATAATAGGTCTTGAAAGCAATTCTTGATAAGGGGAAAAAATTGCCTTTCCCTGATGGAATTCTCATCAATGGTCGCGGTCCAAATGTCACGTCTTTCACTGTTCAACAAGGTATTCAATTAGTACGTTAGGGTGATATTGGGTGGGTTGGACCTAGACCTAGACCCAGAAGTTTGAGTCTGACCCAAATTTTTGGGTCTAGACGTGGACCCAGACCCAATCGTGTGGATCTGGGTCCGTAACTGGACCCAATTTTTTTTTTTTTTGTGTTTTTTATCCAATTTATATTATTATGTGCTTTAAAAAATTTAAAATCTAAAAATTATATATTTGCACACGACATTTTTAATTAAAATTATGTATTCAAAAATCCAATGAGTTTATATTGCATTCAAATATTTAATATATTAATAGTGCGTTAATAATTTATTTGAACCTCATTATTGTATCTAAAATTTGTCAAAAAGATAAACATTAATATTTAATTCAAAAGAATGCAAAATAAATAAATTCGTGCAAGCAAAAAATAGGAAATAAATATTATAAAAAATATCATTTTCTACTTTATAAAATGTCATTGGTCTCTGGTGACGCAACCAAAAGATTTATTGGGTCTGGGTCCAAACCCAATATTATATTTGAGTCCAGGTCTAACCATACCTTTCTAAAAAACTCGATCCTTGTTTACCAATCACACATTGTCTAACCAAATCAAATTCTCTCTCGGTAGTTAATTAGTCGAATTTAAATTGTATTCCTTCGTTTCAGAAACATAATAACATGATCGGATGATCGTTTTTTGTAACAGGAAAAACATATCGACTTAGGATATGCAACATCGGATTGCAAAACTCACTCAACTTCCGTATCCAAGGACACAAGATGAAAGTGGTTGAAGTAGAAGGAACACACACATTGCAAATCAGCTATTCATCCCTTGATGTTCACTTAGGACAATGCATGTCTGTTCTTATTACAGCAGATCAGCAGCCTCAGGACTACTTCATTGTCGTCTCTTCTCGTTTCACATCTACGGTCCTCACCACCACCGGTTATCTCAAGTATTCGAATTCTAACCGTCCCGCCTCTGGCCCACTACCCGGTGGACCCACCACTCAAATCGATTGGTCCCTTAACCAAGCTCGTTCAATCAGGTAAATTTTTCATATTTTAACACTTTCTAATCTTTGTAATTCTTCGTATGAGAATGAGATAAACGTTTGTATTTTGAGAATACTAGCGATTCTGCACGTGGTACTCGCATATATGATTATTTTTAAGTGTAACTAAAGAATATAAGTAATATTAATTTTAAAGAAATACTATAAGGATTTGAGAATCTAGAGAAATGAGGATTTGAAATAGAGGGTTTCAAATTGGACATAGTTTTAAATTGCACATGCAAATGACAAATTTAGCCCTATTTTCAACCACTTGTGTGTACTAGTCCTAAGGGTATATTTTGACAAATGAAAAATGATGTGACAACTACCTAAATTATGATGAAATCCCTATTTTACCTCCAAATTACACTTATATTTTTAATCTACAAAAAAACAAAGGACTAAAATGCGTAAAAATGCTAGAAATAACTTCCATCTGTGAAACTAAACGGCCTTTCTTTTTATAATAATAGTATAGATGTAGTTTTAAATTTCATTATTTTACATATAATGTAGTTATATACTAATCAATGTACATGTTTACGCGTTTTAGGACGAATCTTACAGCAAGTGGACCGAGACCGAACCCACAAGGCTCATACCACTATGGCATGATAAACACGACAAGAACTATAAGGCTTGCAAGCTCTGCAGGTCAAGTCAATAACAAGCAGAGATATGCTATCAATAGTGTATCATTTGTTCCTGCTGATACCCCTTTGAAAGTTGCTGATTTTTTCCAAATAAGTGGAGTTTTTCGAGTTGGTAGCATTTCTGATGCTCCAAACGGTCGAGGGATATTCCTCGATACAGCCGTTATGGGCGTTGATTACAGAACATTTATCGAAATCGTGTTTGAAAATTACGAAGATATCCCCCAAAGCTATCACCTCAGTGGCTATTCTTTCTGGGTAGTAGGGTGAGAATTTATATATAGATCACATTTCAGCAAAAATGTTTTTTGTAATATTTTTGTTACATACTAATGTGATATTTGAAACAGAATGGATGGAGGGAAATGGACTCCGGCTAGCCGGAATGGGTACAATCTCCGTGATGCTGTCTCCCGGTGCACAGTGCAGGTAAGATTGATATATACTTGGACAATATGTGTAGGGCGTCAATGGTCGAGGAATATCCAGATTCAAACTGGACCCATAAAATACTCACAAAAAATATTTTACATAGACCTGATCGCAAACTCGACGGGTCCAAACATAGTTAGACCCAATGGGCCAGGTATGTTTCGGGTTGGGTCCGTGTCGGATGAGTAAACTTTAGGTAATGTTCGGGTATTTTCCAGGTAAAATACCAGCGGGGTAAGAATTGTACCCAGATCCGACCCGAACCCGAACTACCTAGTATCATCGGGTCTGGGTCCGGGTACATTTTTCATTGAACGGGTTTGGGTCGGATACGTTTTTTATTGAACGTATCCGGGTTTGGACAATGCTTATCCGTTACAAGCCTAAATTGTCGAAAATGATACATTTTGCTGATTTTCATGACTTATCACTCTGCCTATAGATCATTAGCAATCAACGACTACATTATAAACGTTCTCGCCAACTTAGAGACTATAAATTATAGCATTTTAAGTTCGTATAGTTGAATTTCGCAAACGCTCCCAAATAACTTATTTTTAGTATTGAATCGAATGACAAGAGAATCTCTTTTATTTGCAGGTGTATCCTAAATCGTGGTCCGCTATTTACATTGCGCTCGACAATGTGGGAATGTGGAACTTGAGATCCGAGTTTTGGGCTCGACAATACTTGGGACAACAATTTTATTTGAGAGTTTACACAACGTCCACATCATTGAGAGACGAGTTCCCAATCCCGAAGAATGCACTTCTTTGTGGTAGGGCGAAAGGCAGGCACACTCGTCCTATTTAAGCGCTACTAAATAAACGTATACCACGACCAGCCAGCGTGATATTTTTCGAGTTATGATTTGAGATTTTACTAGCTTGGCTATAGATTTGCCCTTAGATGATTTATTTCGATTCTTGTTGGGGTGCAAATTCAGCACCTTTTCAAATTTTTAGAAACTTGCAATTGTAGTAGTTGTATTTTAAGTTAATGACCTTAGCTCAAGGTCACATTTTTTCAGTTTGATCTCTGGTGTTTGTATGTTGTTTGGTGTTATACTATCAATTGTTTACACAATTATTAATTACTCATAAAAATTTACTTAAATCATAAATAAAATTTTGTGCTTGCATAATTTTTTAGCAATGTATAGTGCATTACATGAAATATATACCACAAAATAATAGACAGTTTAATAATGATAATCTTTTATAACTAGCATAAAACAAATGCGCTAACGAACATTGTTTGTTATAATAATTGATTATTTTCATGTTTAGATTATTTGATGCTATATATAAGATATTGTATTTACTTAACTTTGTATATATGATTTGTAACAAGAAATGACATATCGAACTAGAATATAAGATTTTAGTTGCAAAATGAGAGGCAAAAAAAACAGTGTGTTTTTTAATGAACCGATTGCATGACAAATATCATATGAAATAGTTTACAATTATTGATAATTGTTAGAATTATCAACTAACATTGCCTAATAAAGTAGAGAAGGTAAAGAAAGCCTAATAATTAAATGAAAAAATGGATTTTTTTTTACTCGTTAGAGTTAATTACCATATGATGTTTCGTCAAAGCTTGCTATGGCAATTTGGGAAAATTTAACTCGGACCTAATTTAATGAGCCCAAAAATAATTTAATATCAAATATTTGCAACAGCCTAATGCTCATAGAAAATGTAGAAAATATTACACACATATCCTCTCACTTTAATACCTAAAAATCCCCTCACTTTTTAGAAATAACCTAACTCTTAAGAGGGCTATTTGTTTTTTACAAAGTCACACTAACACTGATCATTCCTTTTATCTCAGCTATAGTTCAATAAAATTGAAAAAATAACACCGATCAATACTCAAAAGGTGAACCAAACAATGATTATATATTTGTAGGGTGACAATTTGGGTCCATCCATATATTTGGACGGAAACTAAACTAAATTTTCAATGGGTTGGATCCTAACATTTTAGCATTTTAGTTTCAACTGGGTTGGCTTTTAATATTATTTGGGTCCAGTTGGGTCTTAAATTGGGTCCAATTTTTGAGTCAATAATCTACATTAATTTTACACTCTACAACAACCCCTTACACCACTTTGATTCATAATGTGTCAATTTTGGGTTCTTATTGTGTGCACTTTGGGTCCTTGTTGGGTCCAACTATAATGCATATTTTTTGACATTGGACCCAACCTACTTTAACCCCAACCCAAATGGACCCGACCCAAAACCAACCCATTCAACCTAATTGCCACTCCTATATATTTGTATTACGAACTTCCATGATAAATTGAGGCATCTCTTATAATTCATTAATCTTGTCGAAAAGTGGCGGACTTCATATTTACCTTTATTTGTTTATTATTAGTGGACAATAATTTGATAGAAAGTGAGCCGACTTTTTAAAACTCATCAATGCAGTAGGAAATTGATGGAATCTATACTAAATTGTACAAATCTATTTTTAATTTAACTATAAATAATTGAGGACAAACGTGTCAATTCATAATTTAAAGAAATATTCTTAAAGAATACATTGCTAGTATAGTACACATTTGAAATTCAAAATCTAAACATAGCATGAGTATCAAGAAGTGGTTGGATTACGGAAATCTAAGAAAACTCCAAAATAGTTGGTAAAAATCTCTACCTCGAGATATATCTGATAATCTAATGGCACAGACTAGAGATTACAAACATCCTCTCAAAATTTCTGTAATAAGATCGCTGTAATCTCTAATAATTTCAAAATAGTCATCATCTAATCTACCAAAAACCCTATGTTCCTCTGCTATATAAATGTCACCTTATGTTATGACCAAGAGTACCAATATCCTCTATACAAAATCTCATCATAACGAATAATTCCTTTTGTCAGCATACAACATGTCGAAAACAGTGTTTGTGTTTGGTCTGATTATATTATCTTTAGTTATAAATGGTACATGCCATGAACCTGATGGTGTTAATTGTACCAAAATTCCCATTGAGAATTTGAAACCGTGCGGATCATTTTTATCTGGTAATATGACGTGCCACAAACCTACCCCTGAATGTTGTGAAGGTGCTAAATCTTGGCTTGCCGCTCCATCGAAGGTGGTCTGCAAGTGCTACAAAAAAGCACCAAACAGGTTGCCTTACAAGCCTGATAAAACTAGAACATCAGCTCTTCCATTTGAATGTGGAATTCCGGATTTCTATAACTATGTCCCATGTCTTCTGTAAGTTAATGTATAATTTTTGGGATTTAAATTATTTATTTGTGAAATTAATAGTGACCTAATTAAATATATATTTGCCTTAATGCAGCTCTTGATGGTACAATATGAAGATGATTTGTCAATAAGAGTGTGTTGAGGCTCAAATAAAGCCTAGAAGAGAGCTACAATAGTCCTTTTTTGTTTTTGTTATTAGCTCTTGTACTCCGAATCTTGATTCTAAATATTTCTTTATTGAGTAAAAGAAATTATCTTGCTAAGTATTTTGGACACATTCTTTTGCTCAATTCTCCATTCTCTTTTCATTTTAATTTTGCTAATAATTAAATAATCACCCGTGTTTTGAACTCAACCCTTCTCGGACGTTGAAAACAGTAAAATTAGAAATCGGTCCTTAAATCGATTTGAGTGAATGTAAAAACGGGTCACTGAAATGATTGCCAAACCTTATGCTATGCAATGATTCGACCGTCGAACCGTTTGATCTTGTACAAGAAAACCAGTTGTGAAAACATATACATTAAGAACTAAACAATATTTTTCTCACTTTTCATCCTCCTTTTTCCACGTCTTCAGCCTTAAAATTATTAAAATTTACGTTGCTCTCAACTTTTTATATATATATATACATATAAAAATATAATATATTTATATTATTGACATAAATGTATACAAATATGAAACCTACAAAATGAAAATAGTTTTAAAATATATGAAATATGTATTTTTATTTTATAATATTTATTTTTTCATAATTATGACATGACTTGATCGTCTGCAATTGAACATGATGATTGAATCAGTGATTCGTGACCAAACAAAAGATTGAAGATATGCCAAGCAAAACGCCTGTAATTGATATATTTGTCCTTATTAAATATTGAATAATTATTTTATTCCTCTTTATTATTTTATAAATAAGAATAGGCTAGTGAAATAGTCAGAAAAACTTTATTTCAATACCATAATTACCATGAATTATTCTTTTACTCTTTGATCGAGTGAGTCCTCTTATGTTGATTTTCACTTGCTTCGCATTCTTCAACACGATTTAACAGTTTTATATTCGATATGGGGCTATTTTCCTATAGTAAAGTTAGATTTACTAACCAATGACACAAGACTCAAGCATGATAAATGGAAAACAAAGTAAATTTTCACTTATAGATTTTCATGATCAATTATTGACAGTATTTAAAGAGATTAAATCACTGCAATCTCCAAAATACATATCATTTCTTCTGAAACTTTTTCTACAAACAATCTCGAGACTTGGAAGTTGGAAGATTAAGAATATTTAGAGAAAGAAATTGTGTAATATGTTTGTCTTTAAGTGCAAGATAATTTAGAAGGAACTAAAATGATAGGAGCTATATGGTTTACCAAAGAAACCAAAGGAAATAGGACATCATTATGTTTTTGGATATAATTTTGAACATATTAAAAAAAATACATTTACATGAATTTGGATATAATTTTGAACATATTTAAAAAAATACATTTACATGAATTTGTGTCAGAATGATGTGATATATGTGTGCACAACAAATTTTGTATTGCTGGAAATCAAAAACACAAAAATGGTGACAAATGAAATTTGTATTGATCAAAATAGAATATTGGGGTACAATCTCTATTCTAAATCCTATGTTTCTTTCTTCAAGAATATCGATTTGGATGTTGGAGTTGATTTTGCTTCTTTGATCTTCCTTGAACTTGATTTGAACGTCTATAACGTTAATTTGTAAGTTTAGCACCGTAATTATGAATCAAACACTATAATTTGATGAACTTTTTGAAGGCCGCCTTGATTTTTTGCTTAAAATGCCTTTTGTATTTGAAGAACTTTCGTAGAGAAAATTTGGAGAGGTCTTCTTTAGTTTCGATTCAACTTCGGTGTCTTTTTATGAGCTCCACCCTATTTATAGTTGTAGGATGAAGAGTCATAAATCATTTGGACTCTTTTGATAAGTATCTCTTTAATTTTATATCTATCAAGAGATAATTATCAATATATTTGGAGTCATTTGATTGGTTGATTTTATGATTTAGATAAATCTCCTAGATATTATTTCTTTAATATTTATATTAATTTAAAGAGATAAATATTATTTGATTTAAATATCATTTGATTGGTTAACATATCCATGTGACATGATTTGATTGGACGAAAAATTTCAATGTCTACAATATGTATTGTTTTATGTTTCAAAAAATTGATTGAAAGTTGTAAATGTATTAAATTAGTAATAATTAGCTGATAAGTGATATGATATGTTAAATAATTATAAATTTGAGAAAGAAAGTGAAAATATTACTAGAGTAAATGGTTTTGATTTATGAATAACCTTAAACTCTACTCCCTCGGTCCTAGTGTGAAGTTCAAACTTTACAAAGGTAAGATGAAAAGTGAAAACATTTCACCTTTTTTCAGGCTGATTGGAATATCCAACTCTCAATATACTTTTCAGCTTCCAGATCGGAAATTCATAAACATCTCATTCTATTCTTAAATTTTACTCTCCAACATCAATCTATTTCTCCTTTATAAGTACAATTTAAATATTTCAAAAATAAAAAAAATCTTTAATAGATCGAGAGTTCTAAATTAAGACTTGTTTGATAGATTTTGAATTTTTCTAAAGTGTCAAAAAAAGTCTTTAATAAATCCGTATACTAATATGTTAACATATATGATATTTTAACAATTTGTGTGATAAAACTTCACCGAAAATTAGATTCCCAAAACCACCAAATATTACCTTTGTAACACCCCACCATATCTTCTTTCTTGTAATGTTGTAGTATAATTGTATCACATCACATTGGAAAATTGGGATTGATAAATGTTCATATATTTGACTTTTTATTTATAGTTTACTTTAAATAAAGACTTACAATCCTATGAAAATAATGTGACTTCATTATAGTACACTATTGTGAGATAAAAAATTCACTTCACGTAACACCTACCTCATTCTTTTCATTTCAATAGACATTTGCAACGTTACAAACTACAAAACTAGGTCAATAGTGGAATATATTATGACTCATTAATCTTGTCGGAAAGTGGTGGACTTCATATTTACTTTTATTTGTTCGCTATTAGTGGACATTAATTTGATAGAAAGTGGGGTGGTTTTTTCAGATTTGTTAATTTAGTAGAAAAACGATGGACTTTTTATGTAGTAAATTGTAATGTATCTATTCTCAATTTAAATATAGATAAAGGATGATAATACTGTCAATTCACAATTGGAAGATTTAATACATATAAATTTGAATTTAAAATCTAGACATTGCACAAGTAACTAGAAGTGACTGAATTATGGTAATCTAAGAAAATTCCAAGACAGCTCCAATCTCGAGATAAATGTATTATAAATCTGAAAATCTAATGGCAAAGACAAGAGATTACAAACATCGTCTCTAAATTTCTCTAATAAGATCATTGTAATCTCTAGTAATTTCAAAATAGTCATCATCTAACCTACCAAAAACCCTATGTTCCCCTACTATATAAATGTTACCTTATGCTATGACCAAGAAGTACCAATATCACCTATACAACTATCTAACTATAACAAATAATCCCTCTTATTAGCATACACCATGTCGAAAACAGTATATGTGTTCGGTGTGATTGTAATATCTTTAATTGTGAATGGTACATGCCATTAACTTGGTCCAATTGATTGTACCAAAATTCCCATTGATAATCTCAAACCATGTGAATCATTTTTATCTGGTAATACAACGTGCCACAAACCTACCCAAGAATGTTGTGATGGTGCCAAATCTTGGCTTGCCGCTGCCTCCAAGGTGGTCTGCAAGTGCTGCAAAAAAGCACCAAGCAGGGCTCCCTTATAATACTGATAAAATTAGAACATCAGCTCTTCCATTTGAATGTGGAATTCCTGATTTCTACAATTATGTCCTTTGTCTTCTGTAAGTTAATATATAATTCTTGGGAGTTAAACTATTTATTTGGGAAATTAATAATGTCCTAATCAAATATATGTTTGCCTTGATGCAGCTCCTCATGGTAGAGAACGTAGATGACTGGTCAATAAGAATGGCGGTGGCTCCAACAAAGCCCACAAGAAAGCTACAATAGTTCTTTCTTGTTTTTATTATTCGCTCATGTACTCTGAATCTTGTCTCTAAATTTTTCTTTATTTAATGAAAGAAATTATTGGTGAGGATTTTAGGTACATCCTTTTCTTGAATTATCCATTCTATTTCCATTTTTATTTTGATAATAACAAATAATCACCGAGTTTTGAACCCAACACGACTCAGGCGGTTGAAAACAATAAAATTTAAACTAATTTGAGTGGGTGTAGAACAAGTCATTGCAAAATATTGTCACAACTATCGATGTGATGCTTTGACCGCCGAAGTCTTCGATCCAATACTTAGTTCAAGAAACCAAGTTGGATGAAGAAAACATACACATTAAAGACCAAATAACCTTTTTTTCACCTCTTTTCGTCATTTTTTCAGCTTTCAAGCCCAAAAGTTTCTAAAATTTACGTTAGTTTAAACTCTAATATATACATAATATCATTTATATTATTTACATTAATTTATATAAATATAAAGCAGACAAAATGAAATTTATTTTTAAATATGTGATATACAAAATTTTATTAAAATTTTATTTTATAATATTTGTTTACTTATTAATTAATTATTTATTATGATGTCACTAATTCGACTACAATTAAACTGAGAGTTGAACTAGTGACCAGATAAATTTTCCAACTAAGCATCCGAATTGGGGTTTTAAACCTGCTTGGCAATGCCAACCAAAAGACAGATAATTGATATATTTGTCCTTTTTAAATTTTGAGTAATTATTTTATCCCCTTTACTAATTTAAGAATAACAATAGGATAGTGTTATCCACTTTATCACACGATTCTCACCATTTCATTTCTATTTGCAATTTTGCAAACAACTCCTTTCGTTGTATCTCTAAGTTTGGACTTAAAGCCTTCATCATGTCCAGTATCTTCACGGTGTGCAATATATCGAAGAATTAGATGAGGAGGCTAACTTCCGAATTCATACCCAAAATTGAGGCAAACCATCGATTTCCATTGCTTCAATCCTAGCAATAGAGTCAAACATAGGTTGAGAAGATAAATTTTGAGAATCATTTCCTACCGATCTGTCAACTACAAAAACAATGTTATTGAGTTTATATATATATATATATATTATAATATATATATAATATATATATTATAATATATATATATAATATATATATATATATATATATATATATATATATATATATATATATATATATATTAGTTTGTTAAGCCATAATAATAGGCTGTGCAGTGTCTCCCAATTCATTTATGCATTACAACCTCCATTTACAAACGAAAACCAAATACTCCAACATCTCATAAATTCACACCATCATTTATTTTCACCATTGTTCAAAATAATTCCAATAGCACGGATAATTTTTTTTGTAAAGCTTCCAGTATGAAACATCAAATTGAAGGCAATTGATCCATCAGTGAAAACATATTTAGCAAATAGAAATCATGAAATATATATAAAAAATTAAAAATCAAACCTGTGAATCTTGAGCTTTTGATTATGGGATGCCAATTTGTGTATCTTCAAAATTAAAGGAGTAATTATAAAAAATTCTCACAAGAATTATTTTGAGAGGTTTGGAACGTGTAATTACTTTTCAGAAGTTGGTACTAATATGAAAGTGAAGGATTTAAAGCAGTAGCCGTGGGTATTGGTTAAAAAAGGTAAGATTTTAGATAATTGGAAAGAGTGAAGTAATTTTGGGCAAAAACATTCTATATTGCCGTGACTTATTCTTTGCCATCTTTGGTATTTGTGATGCTATATTATAAAGATTTATAATTACCAATAAGCAAACACTTTTACCAAATAATTACTAAAAGTATTTTAGATGCTATATTATAAATATTTATAATTACCAATAATCAAACACTTTTACGAAATAATTACTAAAAGTATTTTAAATGCTATATTATAAATATTTATAATTAACAATAATCAAATAATTTTACCAAATAATTACTAAAAGTATATGAAAAGTTAATATTATATCTTGTAGTTGATTTAGAAGCATATAATATTATTGTTATAAACGTACGTCCATATTGATTTAAAGCTTGTAAGCTGATTTAAATTTTTTGATTGAATTGTGAGTTAGGGCTTGAGTTCTGATTTAAGTCGAACATGAATTATTCCAAAATGTATGATACTAACTTCTGAATTAATTATAACTGAAAAGATAAAATATTAAAATGTCAAGTTTAAGTTGGCTCGGGCTCAACTTGAAACTCGTCAAGTATTACTAAGCATTGGATGCAAAAAAACGTTTAATATCAATTGCTAAACTTGATCCTATATAAACTCGATTTGTTCGACTTGACTTAAATCCTATTCACAATGACTTTTCACTTATTATAGTTATAAAATTATAATATTACAGAAAACTATTACTAAATTGGTTCGATATTATAAACAAATTAAAACGATCAATTTTAAGTAATTATATATATATATTGAATATAACTATCTAACTCAATGATTAAACATGTTGACTCAATATTTGATCGCCATGCGAATATGATCTTAAAATTTATGAAACTATCGCAAAAGTTGGGTCCTTAGATACCAATGGTCAATTTTTTAAAAAAATTAATCCACTAAATTGAGACTAGTTGACTTAAAATCAATCTAACATCATGTAACTTTAAGTACTATAAAATCATATTGCTATCTATACTATATAATTTAGATTTTATAAAATTAGAATAAATGACTAAATATTAATTTATACATTAATATAATATAATATATATTATATTAATATAATATATTGACATGATGATGGATTAATATAAAATTTGCATAGCGCTAAACCCTAAACCCTAAATTGTAAACCCTAAACCCTAAATTATAAACCCTAAACCCTAAACTGTAAACATTAAACCCTAAATATAATTCTGAAATCGATTATAGAAGTTTTAGCTCCAACATTTTTCTATACCACATCTAATTTGCAAATTCATTATACAAAAGCTGAAAAATTTTGAATTTTTATTTAATAATAATACATAAAACTTTATAATTAGAAATTAATTATATATTTACTAATAGTAATAGTAAGAATAATGGATTAAGTGGTCCGATAATAATTATAGCTTTTCAAGTTTTGTTTGAATTACATTCACACAGCAAATAGACTTAAAATGCTATTTCACATTAATTGTATTATAATTTAAACAATTTATTCTCCTGTGTTGAATAATTGTTACTTTTTTCAAATGTTTCTTTCGACGCTCAATTTGTAGCTCTTCGTCGTTGCACTAATGTATATATCGTTGCAATACCTAGCAACAAAGTAACTATGAATTTTAAATACATTACAAGAACTACAATTATCTGATGCTATTTTCTAGCTATTTTTGTCGTTGCGCTAGCGACGAAAATTGCAACAAATGTATATATCGTTGCAATACCTAGCAACAAGGTAACTATGAATTTTAAATACATAGCAAGAACTACAAATATTATGTAGTAAAGTGAATTGATGCTATTTTCTAGCTATTTTTGTCGTTGCGCTAGCGACGAAAATTGCAACAAATGTATATATCGTTGCAATACCTAGCAACAAGGTAACTATGAATTTTAAATACATAGCAAGAACTACAAATATTATGTAGTAAAGTGAATTGATGCTATTTTCTCGCTTTTTTTGTTGTTGCACCAGTAACGAAAATTGCAATGAATGTGTTTTTTATTGCAACAACTACGAACGAATTAACTACGGATTTGAAGTTCATAAAAAGTGTTACAATTATTATGTATCTACCATATTTTATTTATTTTTAAATTCTTAAAATAATTTGTACAATGAATAATTAGTAGCTAATCTATCGCGCTAGAAATGAAACTTGCAATGAAAATACGATTTGTTGCTGATCCGATGCAATTCTGTCGCTGACTTATTCGTATATGTTTATTTATTCTGAAAATATATTTACCTATGGAAAATTTATAGCTAAGTTATGTCCTTAGATACGAAATCAAGTTCGTAGCAATTTTATTTGTAGCTGATGCCCTGTTTTCTTGTAGTGTTCACGAACTCCAATTTTATTTTCATTATGGGGTTATTTTTCAAGTGGCAATGTTAGATTTGCTTACCAATCTATACACACAAGATTCATGGGCGATTAAATCAAAAACATAGTAAATTTTCACTTATATATTTTTATGAACAATTATTGACGGTATTTAAAGAGATTTAATCACTTCAACTTCCAAAATATGCATCACTTTTATAAAATTTTGTCTATAAACAATCTTGGTAATTGGAAGATTGGGAATAATTAGAGAAAGAAATTATGACTTAGTTTATGTTGTCTTGAGTGTAAGATAATTTAGAAGAAAATGAGAGGAGTTATCGGTTTAACCAAAAAGAAACAAAAGGGAAAGGAACCATTTAATTATATTTTGAGCTAAAATTTTGAAAGTACTTTTTTAATTTGCGTTTCACAATTATTCATGTGAGAATGATGTGTGATATATATAATTTTTGTTTATATTTTAAAAATTGGTTGAAGTCGTAAAATGAATTAGCTAAAAACAGTTAATTGATGTGTAATATTATTGAATAATTATAAACTATTAAAATGAAAGAGAAAAATATTAGTAGAGTAAATAGTTTTGATTTGTGAATAACCCTTAAACATAACCATTAGGCTCCGTTTGTTTGAAAGGGAATGAAATGTAAAATGAGAATTGTTTTTGGTAATTTGATTACTAGAAATTTGATATGGTAATCACATTACCTCCATAAAACAAGAGAATGTAATTCCCTTATTTGAGATGATAATTCCCATATTTTGGGAATTAGATTGCATTCCATAATATCAAATAAAAATTACCAAACAAGGTTATTTGATTTTTGGGAATTATATTCCCCATTTTGATTCCATTCCCTTGACAAACAAACGGAGCCTAATAGTCTTGGGTTGTCTACAAAGAATTTGGTAAGGAAATAGATTTTGTTCCCTTTTTATAATTTGGTTTAAACCTATGATGCACGTAGGAAATACATGAATTTTTAAAATTGTAGGATACAATATGATGAGGATACGATGATATATACTATAATCATTTGAATTATTTTACAATATTCATTAATGAAATAATCAATTGATTGCAATAATTACTATACATAAAACTTATAAAAATAATAATCATAAATATATGCAATAAAATAATCAAATAGCTTGATCAATTCTTAAAATAGAAGTACTAACTTTTCAATTTTATTTTACACGAAGTATTTACTATTCAATATTTATATTCAGCATAACAACAAAATATATAAAAAAATTATAAAAATATTTCTAAATATTAAATAATTTACTTGAGCAGCTTAAGGTGGAAGGAGATAATTCGATCATTTTTACAGAAAAAATGGATTTTGATCATAGTTGCAGTGAAAAGAATTGCAACAAATAAATACCAAAAGATGAAATGAGGGTTTCTTGTTTCTAATTTCAATATCTTTCCAATTAATTTTGATTTTTTCTTATTAAACTATGTTTTTACTTTATAGGTTTTAAGGCATGCCACTACAAAACTAAAAAAAATTAAGTTTTGACCAAAAAGTATTAAATAATAAAAAAAAAAAGACAATCGTATCCAAAACGTAACGGATACTCCTATTTATCATATTGGAGATCGTATCCTAATTTTGTTTTTTTTTAATTTTTTGGATACTTGAAAATCGTATCCGATACGTATCCACCAAGTACCCACCCTATATCTGTATTTGATACGTATCCGATATTGCACGAGGCGATTTTTCGGAGTATCCGTGCATCACAGGTTCAAACACATATAATAAAAAATTGAATCTAAAATTAAAGACTTTGGCCTAAATACCCTTATTTTAAACCATATTGTATAATCTAATTATAAATTTTCAACTATAGTGGAATATTTGATATTACATATATATTTAAATAAACTTGGTTAAATAGTTTAAAAAAATAAGATAGCAATTTAATTCAATTGTATTATCCTATTTTAGAATAACGATAATTAAATTGAACATGCTTATTTTTTTTATTTACATATTATTTGACTTTTAAAAAAATAGACACATAAATGAATTTTTCATATAACAATGCATGATAATATTTTAAGTTAGAAACACATTATTCTTAATAATGTGAGTTCATTATTATACTATTGTGAGATAAAAAAATACTTCATGTAACACCTACCTCATTCTTTTCATTTCACTAGACATTTGCAACGTTACAAACTACAAAACTAGGTCAATAGTGGAATATCTTTTATGACTCATTAATCTCGTCGAAAAGTGGTGGACTTCATATTTACTTTTATTTGTTCGCTATTAGTGGACATTTATTTGATAGAAAGTGGGGTGACTTTTTTAGATTCGTTAATTTAGTAGAAAAATGATGGACTTTATATTTAGTAAATTGTATTGTATCTATTCTCAATTTAATTATAGATAAAGGAGGATAATACTGTCAATTCAGAATTGGAAGATTTAGTACAATATAAATTTGAAATTGAAAATTTAGACATTGCACAAGTAACTAGAAGTGACTGGATTATGGTAATCTAAGAAAATTCCATACAGCTCCAATCTCGAGTCAAATGTATTATAAATCTGAAAATCTAATGGCAAAGACAAGAGATTACAAACATACTCTCTAAATTTCTCTAATAAGATCATTGTAATCTCTAATAATTTCAAAATAGTCATCATCTAACCTACCAAATACCTTATGTTCCCCTGCTATATAAATGTCACCTTATGCTATGACCAAGATGTACCAATATCCTCTATACAACTATCTCACCATAACAAATAATCCTTCTTGTTAGCATACAACATGTCGAAAACAGTGTTTGTGTTCGGTGTGATAGTAATATCTTTAATTGTGAATGGTACATGCCATGAACTTGGTCAAGTTGATTGTACCAAAATTCCCATTGAGAATCTCAAACCATGTGAATCATTTTTATCTGGTAATACGACGTGCGAAAAACCTACCCCAGAATGTTGTGACGGTGCCAAATCTTGGCTTGCTGCTCCCTCGAAGGTGGTCTGCAAGTGCTACAAAAAAGCACCAAACAGGCTCCCTTATAAGCCTGATAAAATTAGAACATCAGCACTTCCATTTGAATGTGGAATTCTTGATTTCTACAATTATGTCCCTTGTCTTGTGTAAGTTAATATATAATGCTTGGGATTTAAACTATTTATTCAGGAAATTAATAATATGCTAATTAAATATATGTTTGCCTTAATGCAGCTCTTCATGGTAGAGAATGCAGATAACTAGTCAATAAGAATGGCGGAGGCTCCAATACAGCCTGCAAGAAAGCTAAAATAGTTCTTTCTTGATTTTAATTCGCTCATGTACTCTGGATCTTGTCTCTAAATTTTTCTTTATTTAATGAAAAAAATTATTGGTGAGTATTTTGGGTACATTCTTTTCTTGAATTCTCTATTCTCTTTCCATTTTCATTTTGATAATAACTAAATAATCACTGAGTTTTGAACCAAACACGACTCAGGCGGTTGAAAACAATAAAATTGAAACTAATTTTAATGGGTGTTGAACAAGTCAATGCAAAATATTGTCACATCCTTTTTAAGTCGAAGTCAAAGTCTTTGATCCAATACTTAGTTCAAGAAACAAAGTTGGATTAAGAAAACATACACATTAAAGACCAAATAATATATTTCTCACCTCTCTTCGTCATTTTTTAACTTTTTAAACCTAAAAGTTTCTAAAATTTACGTTGCTTTAAACTCTAATATATACATAATATCATTTATATTATTTACATAATATATATAAATATAAAGTGGACAAATGAAATTTACTTTTAAAATATGCGAGATACAAAATTTTATTATATATTTTTTATTTTATAACAGCGGCGGGCAGCATGGTGAGGGTGGGAGAATTAAAGAAAATAAAATATATATTTTTATTCAAATAGTTAAATTGGAAAAAAAAAGAAAAAAAAGTCAAAGAACAAAAAAGTCTAAATTCGCATAATTTGGTCAAAATTCCCAACATTTGGTCAAAATTCCCAAAATTTGTTCAAAATTTCCAAAATTTGGTCAAAATTAATTAATTTTTCGATGAAAGAAAATCGAATATTCCAGCGAAAATCGAATTTGTTGGTGAAAATTGTATTCAAATTGTCATACATACCCCACATTAGTGTACCCAAATTACCACCCCCATATTAGTGTACCAAATAAATCTGCAGGTCACAATAGAGTACCAAAAATGCAATATTCCCGACCTTTTGATTATATTTTCGAGTTAAAATTTTAAATATAGTTTAATGAATATGTTTTATAGAAATTTGGGTGAGAATGATGTGATATATATGATGTTTATTTATAGTTTTAAAAACTGTTTGGAAGTTGTAAAATGAGTTATATCAATTGGAATTAATTAATACGTAATATTATTAATTAAATAATTATAAATTATGAAAAAAGAAAGAGAAAAATATGAATAGAGCAAATACTTTTGATTTGTGAATAACCCTATAATGAGTTATATCAATAGGAATTAATTGATACGTAATATTATTAAATAATTATAAATTATAAAAAAGAAAGAGAAAAATATGAATAGAGCAAATATTTTTGATTTGTGAATAACCTTAAAACATAAACCTTAAAAAAGGTCAATTTAGATAAAACCAATAATAGTAATATTGATATAAAATAGTTAACTATCATTTGATTGATATACACGTGAAATAGTTAACTATCATTTGATTGATATACACGTGGTTTAAGTATTTTTGTAGTTGAGTATCCCATATTTAATGGTTCCTTGTATACCGGCTTCGTTGAACTTGGCCAATGTGCCTCTAAACCATCTTAGAAATTTAGAATGTTAAATTGTATGTTTGGCATACATTAGATAGAAGATTTAAAATAGTTTTGTTTCTATGATGCATAATATTATTGCATATTATGTAACTATGTCTCAAGTAAATATTTGAATTTCTTGATTTTGATTTCAAATGAATGGGAAATTAAATATTAAAGATTGGAATTTAAGTGAAGAAAAAGATATCCGCGCTAGTTCAAAACATATATGTAATTGAGTCTATAAATGACAAGTGGGCAAGTAAGAGTTGGCTCAATTGACCATCCAATTATAGTTGGCTGCCCGAATGACCTGGGACCAGGCTCGGGTCTTGGATTGTAGGTCCACCCAAATTTATCATTTTAGATAAAGTTTTATGTAAATTAGTTATTTTTTATTTAAGTTGTTCTATCTTCGTGATTGTTAGATTTTTTTCTTTGATTAATCAATTGCGATGGTGATCACAACTATTCAATCGATGACCGTGAGTTGTGGGTTATGGTGGAATGTATGTGTTTATTGTAGACCGGTTGTTGATTCAGGTTGATCGGGTGCGTGCTGCTCTCATTCACACCAAATCAGTGTATGCATAGGGTGAAAAAGTGTATTTCACCTATTTTAGGGGCTTATTTGGAATATTCGACTTTTCAATCTCTTCTCCGGCCCAAAACTTTGGAAATCCATAAACATGTCATTCTATTTTCAAATTTCACACACAACCATTATTCTATTTCTCCTTTCTAAGTACTAGTTTGAGTATTTTCACAAAATTTCTTTAATTAATTGAGAGTTCTAAACTTATAAGACTTATTCAATAGACTTTGAATTTTTTCCCCCCAATTTAATCATACCTAACCACTGTAATTTGGAATACACAAATTATATTCATTACCATCAATAGGTATGCGTTATTGTATTACAAAATCAAATAAATCCGTGCCTCTAACAAAACAATTTCCACAAATTAGTAAATGTATTTTGAAAAATTTGATTTTGTTGACGACATTGTAATAACTTATGAAATAAATTTATTTGTAACGAGACAGTTCTAGAGTTTTGTCTAGCTAGATAGCAACCAAATTAACTTGCTTAATCTAAAACATGTTAAAAATGAAAACGAAAATTTGGAAGAAGTTTGTTACTTGTCGTCAAATGATTCACAAGGTGAGTGACATACATTCCGCAACATATGAATGGTGCGAATCCAAGACAAAATATTATTACAGACAAGAACAGCCACGCTTATTATGCAGTGAAGTAGATAAGATTATACTAGTTAATGTCTAACTATCCAAGTTGTAACTTTGCTTAGCTGTAAAAAAAACTTTCTATATATTATATTTAAGTTGTAAGGTAAGTAGTTGTATGCCTAAACATTTTTTTGTTGTAGAATGTGTTTTAAATTTCAAATCTAGCATTAAATATTATTGTATCCCTACACATATTCTTATAAGACAGCACATATCACATCAATCAAAAAATTGAAAAAAACTTTTATTCTAGTAATTTCTATTTCTATTGCCTATTTAAGCTAATGGTAATATCAAAATATTTTTCATGAAGTTATTTTTTTTGCTAAGTGCTTATATATTACATTTGAAATCTTTTAAAAGTATTCACTTGAATCTAAACACAACTTTAACATAGTTCTAAATTATTCAACTTAATCCTTGTGTTTTGTTTTTCAATATTATATTTTGTTATGAAAATATCTTTATAGACTCATTGGTAATATTTTTTGCAGTTTTGAAGAACTTAGAATCAATTCTCATGCACAATTTTAAGGTACTTTATTTTTTGAGTTATTATTACTTGTATTGACACATATATGTTCATCAATAAACGTATGACGAATTCTTGAGATGATAATTCCCATATTTTGGGAATTAGATTGCATTCCATAATATCAAATAAAAATTACCAAACAAGGTTATTTGATTTTTGGGAATTATATTCCCCATTTTGATTCCATTCCCTTGACAAACAAACGGAGCCTAATAGTCTTGGGTTGTCTACAAAGAATTTGGTAAGGAAATAGATTTTGTTCCCTTTTTATAATTTGGTTTAAACCTATGATGCACGTAGGAAATACATGAATTTTTAAAATTATAGGATACAATATGATGAGGATACGATGATATATACTATAATCATTTGAATTATTTTACAATATTCATTAATGAAATAGTCAATTGATTGCAATAATTACTATACATAAAACTTATAAAAAGAATAATCATAAATATATGCAATAAAATAATCAAATAGTTTGATCAATTACTTAAAATAGAAGTACAAACTTTTCAATTTTATTTTACACGAAGTATTTACTATTCAATATTTATATTCAGCATAACAACAAAATATATAAAAAAATTATAAAAATATTTCTAAATATTAAATAATTTACTTGAGCAGCTTAAGGTGGAAGGATATAATTCGATCATTTTTACAGAAAAAAATGGATTTTGATCATAGTTGTAGTGAAAAGAATTGCAACAAATAAATACCAAAAGATGAAATGAGGATTTCTTGTTTCTAATTTCAATATCTTTTCAATTAATTTTGATTTTTTCTTATTAAACTATGTTTTTACTTTATAGGTTTTAAAGCATGCCACTACAAAACTAAAAAAAATTAAGTTTTGACCAAAAAGTATTAAATAATAAAAAAAAGACAATCGTATCCAAAACGTAACGGATACTCCTATTTATCATATTGGAGATCGTATCCTAATTTTATTTTATTTTTTAATTTTTTGGATACTTGAAAATCGTATCCGATACGTATCCACCAAGTACCCACCCTGTATCTGTATTTGATACGTATCCGATATTGCACGAAGCGATTTTTCGGAGTATCCGTGCATCACAGGTTCAAACACATATAATAAAAAATTGAATCTAAAATTACAGACTTTGGCCTAAATACCCTTATTTTAAACCATATTGTATAATCTAATTATAAATTTTCAACTATAGTGGAATATTTGATATTACATATATATTTAAATTAGCTTGGTTAAATAGTTTAAAAAAATAAGATAGCAATTTAATTCAATTGTATTATCCTGTTTTAGAATAACGATAATTAAATTGAACATGCTTATTTTTTTTATTTACATATTATTTGACTTTTAAAAAAATAGACACATAAATGGATTTTTCATATAACAATGCATGATAATATTTTAAGTTAGAAACACATTATTCTTAATAATGTGAGTTCAATATTATACTATTGTGAGATAAAAAAATACTTCATTTAACACCTACCTCATTCTTTTCATTTCACTAGACATTTGCAACGTTATAAACTACAAAACTAGGTCAATAGTGGAATATCTTTTATGACTCATTAATCTCGTCGAAAAGTGGTGGACTTCATATTTACTTTTATTTGTTCGCTATTAGTGGACATTTATTTGATAGAAAGTGGGGTGACTTTTTTAGATTCGTTAATTTAGTAGAAAAATGATGGACTTTATATTTAGTAAATTGTATTGTATCTATTCTCAATTTAATTATAGATAAAGGAGGATAATACTGTCAATTCAGAATTGGAAGATTTAGTACAATATAAATTTGAAATTGAAAATTTAGACATTGCACAAGTAACTAGAAGTGACTGGATTATGGTAATCTAAGAAAATTCCATACAGCTCCAATCTCGAGTCAAATGTATTTTAAATCTGAAAATCTAATGGCAAAGACAAGAGATTACAAACATACTCTCTAAATTTCTCTAATAAGATCATTGTAATCTCTAATAATTTCAAAATAGTCATCATCTAACCTACCAAATACCTTATGTTCCCCTGCTATATAAATGTCACCTTATGCTATGACCAAGATGTACCAATATCCTCTATACAACTATCTCACCATAACAAATAATCCCTCTTGTTAGCATACAACATGTCGAAAACAGTGTTTGTGTTCGGTGTGATTGTCATATCTTTAATTGTGAATGGTACATGCCATGAACTTGGTCAAGTTGATTGTAACAAAATTCCCATTGAGAATCTCAAACCATGTGAATCATTTTTATCTGGTAATACGACGTGCGAAAAACCTACCCCAGAATGTTGTGACGGTGCCAAATCTTGGCTTGCTGCTCCCTCGAAGGTGGTCTGCAAGTGCTACAAAAAAGCACCAAACAGGCTCCCTTATAAGCCTGATAAAATTAGAACATCAGCACTTCCATTTGAATGTGGAATTCCTGATTTCTACAATTATGTCCCTTGTCTTGTGTAAGTTAATATATAATGCTTGGGATTTAAACTATTTATTCAGGAAATTAATAATATGCTAATTAAATATATGTTTGCCTTAATGCAGCTCTTCATGGTAGAGAATGCAGATAACTAGTCAATAAGAATGGCGGAGGTTCCAATACAGCCTGCAAGAAAGCTAAAATAGTTCTTTCTTGATTTTAATTCGCTCATGTACTCTGGATCTTGTCTCTAAATTTTTCTTTATTTAATGAAAAAAATTATTGGTGAGTATTTTGGGTACATTCTTTTCTTGAAGTCTCTATTCTCTTTCCATTTTCATTTTGATGATAACTAAATAATCACTGAGTTTTGAACCAAACACGACTCAGGCGGTTGAAAACAATAAAATTGAAACTAATTTTAATGGGTGTTGAACAAGTCAATGCAAAATATTGTCACATCCTTTCGAAGTCGAAGTCAAAGTCTTTGATCCAATACTTAGTTCAAGAAACAAAGTTGGATTAAGAAAACATACACATTAAAGACCAAATAATATGGCTATGTTTGGATACGTTTTGGTGGCATTTTGGCTAAAATATCTGAAGAAATTGCGTTTGGCTGCTGCAATTTTGGTCCCAAAATTTTTGAAAATAATTGGCCAAAAAAATTGTTTGGCCAATTAACCCATTTTTGTCCCAATGTCACCTCATGCTGACAGCCTGACACACACACACTCTCTCTCTCTCCAAATATCAGCCACACATTTTTTTCCTCAATTTTTCTATATAAATTATACAGTTACTATATTTATATATACATATATAATATAATACATATATTCTGTGTATATATTATCCTATAATTTATTTTTATATTGATAAAAAATTACTAATCATATATATATATATTATCAACTTAATAAGTAAATAATCACATAGGAAATTGAAAATGTAGAGTTGGAAAAATGTGAATTCGAATAAGAATTTTTTATGTTAGATTTATTTAGAATTTTGTGACCCAAATATTTCACAATAAAATTTGAAAACGTAAACAATAATTTGGGGGAACGGTTATACCATGAGCAACGTGATAGTGAATTATCAAATACAAGTGAATCTATTAATGCTATATCACAGAATTGACCAATTGGTACTTGTTAGTGTCGCGTTCTTTTTTTTTTAAATTGTACAACCAGCAAGACATATGTTCATCATATATATTTGATGCCTAATTTATTTAAATTTGTTTTTTAAATAATTTTGTCTTATTTAATAATATATTTTGATTTAAATTATTTATATTTAATAGTATATTTTAGCTTAAGTCATTTATTTAAATATTTAATAATTTATTTCTTATTTTAAATTGTAATATATATAAATAAATATTTATCTATAATATTATTATTACAAACTTAATATTATAATATAATTTTTAATCATTATTTAATCACTTACAGACAAAAACTGTCATGATTTGACTGCTACAGTAATTATGTTCCCTCTCAAAACAAAACCAAACACTATCTCCCCAAAAAAACACATTCAAAAATCAATTCTCAAATTAAACCAAACACTATCTCACCAAAAATGCACGTGTCCCCAAAAATTTCTCACCAACAATTCTCACCAAAATACCCAACCAAAACAAAACCAAACATACCCTATATTTCTCAGCTCTCTTCGTCATTTTTTAAGTTTTTAAACCTAAAAGTTTCTAAAATTTACGTTGCTTTAAACTCTAATATATACATAATATCATTTATATTATTTACATAATATATATAAATATAAAGTGGACAAATGAAATTTACTTTTAAAATATGCGAGATACAAAATTTTATTATATATTTTTTATTTTATAACAGCGGCGGGCAGCATGGTGAGGGTGGGAGAATTAAAGAAAATAAAATATATATTTTTATTCAAATAGTTAAATTGAAAAAAAAAAGAAAAAAAAGTCAAAGAACAAAAAAGTCTAAATTCGCATAATTTGGTCAAAATTTCAAAAATTTGGTCAAAATTCCCAAAATTTGGTCAAAATTCCCAAAATTTGTTCAAAATTTCCAAAATTTGGTCAAAATAAATTAATTTTTCGATGAAAGAAAATCGAATATTCCAGCGAAAATCGAATTTTCTGGTGAAAATTGTAATCAAATTGTCATACATACCCCACATTAGTGTACCCAAATTGCCACCCCCATATTAGTGTACCAAATAAATTTGCAGGTCACAATAGAGTACCAAAAATGCAATATTCCCGACCTTTTGATTATATTTTCGAGTTAAAATTTTAAATATAGTTTAATGAATATGTTTTATAGAAATTCGGGTGAGAATGATGTGATATGTATGATGTTTATTTATAGTTTTAAAAACTGATTGGAAGTTGTAAAATGAGTTATATCAATTGGAATTAATTAATACGTAATATTATTAATTAAATAATTATAAATTATGAAAAAAGAAAGAGAAAAATATGAATAGAGCAAATACTTTTGATTTGTGAATAACCCTATAATGAGTTATATCAATAGGAATTAATTGATACGTAATATTATTAAATAATTATAAATTATAAAAAAGAAAGAGAAAAATATGAATAGAGCAAATATTTTTGATTTGTGAATAACCTTAAAACATAAACCTTAAAAAAGGTCAATTTAGATAAAACCAATAATAGTAATATTGATATAAAATAGTTAACTATCATTTGATTGATATACACGTGAAATAGTTAACTATCATTTGATTGATATACACGTGGTTTAAGTATTTTTGTAGTTGAGTATCCCATATTTAATGGTTCCTTGTATACCGGCTTCGTTGAACTTGGCCAATGTGCCTCTAAACCATCTTAGAAATTTAGAATGTTAAATTGTATGTTTGACATACATTAGATAGAAGATTTAAAATAGTTTTGTTTCTATGATGCATAATATTATTGCATATTATGTAACTATGTCTCAAGTAAATATTTGAATTTCTTGATTTTGATTTCAAATGAATGGGAAATTTAATATTAAAGATTGGAATTTAAGTGGAGAAAAAGATATCCGCGCTAGTTCAAAACATATATGTAATTGAGTCTATAAATGACAAGTGGGCAAGTAAGAGTTGGCTCAATTGACCATCCAATTATAGTTGGCTGCCCGAATGACCTGGGACCAGGCTCGGGTCTTGGATTGTAGGTCCACCCAGATTTATCATTTTAGATAAAGTTTTATGTAAATTAGTTATTTTTTTTTTTAAGTTGTTCTATCTTCGTGATTGTTAGATTTTTTTCTTTGATTAATCAATTGCGATGGTGATCACAACTATTCAATCGATGACCGTGAGTTGTGGGTTATGGTGGAATGTATGTGTTTATTGTAGACCGGTTGTTGATTCAGGTTGATCGGGTGCGTGCTGCTCTCATTCACACCAAATAAGTGTATGCATAGGGTGAAAAAGTGTATTTCACCTATTTTAGGGTCTTATTTGGAATATTCGACTTTTCAATCTCTTCTCCGGCCCAAAACTTTGGAAATCCATAAACATGTCATTCTATTTTCAAATTTCACACAACCATTATTCTATTTCTCCTTTCTAAGTACTAGTTTGAGTATTTCACAAAATTTCTTTAATTAATTGAGAGTTCTAAACTTATAAGACTTATTCAATAGACATTGAATTTTTCCCCCCAATTTAATCATACCTAACCACTGTAATTTGGAATACACAAATTATATTCATTACCATCAATAGGTATGCGTTATTGTATTACAAAATCAAAGGAAAAATTGCATTTTTGGTACATTAATGTGGCCTGCACGTTTGTTTGGTACACTAATATGGGGGGGTGGCAATTTGGGTACACTAATGTGGGGTATGTGTGGCAATTTGAGTACAAATTTTACCGGAATATTCGATTTTCGCCGGAATATTCGATTTTCACCCGAAAATTAATTAATTTTGACCAAATTTGGGGATTTTGACTGAATTTGGGGATTTTTGACTTAGAATAACACCTAAAAGAGAATTGACCTATTTTGACCAAAATTAATTTTGACTTTTTACTTTTTTTTTTCAATTTAATTATTTATTAAAAAATTATATTTTATTTAATATTTTCACCACCACATGTCAAACAGCCCGGCCCGACCCAGGACCATGACGGGCCGGCTGGGCCGGGCCATTATGGGCCATCAAATTTCTTCTTATGGCCCGGCCCGTGGTGGGCCCGGCCCGGCCCAGGCCCAATTAAACTAAATAGGGTTGGGGTCAATTTGGTAAAATCAAATTTTATTATATTTTTAGTAGTCAAAATTGGTCAATCCCTCCAAAAATTTCAATTAATTTGCTTAATTTGCTTAATTTTAATATGGTATTGTTTGAATTTATGTGGATTAATAAAATGAGTATTTTAAAGTACCAATATGTTGGATTTTTTTTTTATTTTTTTTAATTATTATTGCATATTATATTTTGATTTATGTTCGACATTTTATTTTCATTAGATACATTACAAATCATTTTGCTCGAGCAAAAATTGGGGAGGAATAAGAATGTTAGCTTCAATTTAGGGTTATTATAGTGAGTGATGAGTAATGAATTAATTTTTAGTAAGGATTTAGGGATTTACGTGAAAAATTGGGTTCCAATTTAGGGTTTCAGAATTTTGGGAATTTGGAATTGTGTTGTGAGAGATGGAGGAATTTGGGGGAAATTTGGCATGTGATGTGCACATGAGGTGAGAGAATGGAATTTCCCTCCAATAATAGGACACCTCAGCTTTTTGGGTCAAAATTGGTCAAAATCCCCAAATTTTTACGCACATGCCTGGCACATGACATTTTCCGGCGTAATTTGTACCCAAATTGCCACATATACCCCACATTAGTGTACCCACATTGCCACCCCCCAATATTAGTGTACCAAACAAACGTGCAGGCCACATTAGTGTACCAAAACTGCAATTTTCCCCAAAATCAAATAAATCCGTGCCTCTAACAAAACAATTTCCACAAATTAGTAAATGTATTTTGAAAAATTTGATTTTGTTGACGACATTGTAATAACTTATGAAATAAATTTATTTGTAACGAGACAGTTCTAGAGTTTTGTCTAGCTAGATAGCAACCAAATTAACTTGCTTAATCTAAAACATGTTAAAAATGAAAACGAAAATTTGGAAGAAGTTTGTTATTTGTCGTCAAATGATTCACAAGGTGAGTGACATACATTCCGCAACATATGAATGGTGCGAATCCAAGACAAAATATTATTACAGACAAGAACAGCCACGCTTATTATGCAGTGAAGTAGATAAGATTATACTAGTTAATGTCTAACTATCCAAGTTGTAACTTTGCTTAGCTGTAAAAAAAACTTTCTATATATTATATTTAAGTTGTAAGGTAAGTAGTTGTATGCCTAAACATTTTTTTGTTGTAGAATGTGTTTTAAATTTCAAATCTAGCATTAAATATTATTGTATCCCTACACATATTCTTATAAGACAGCACATATCACATCAATCAAAAAATTGAAAAAAACTTTTATTCTAGTAATTTCTATTTCTATTGCCTATTTAAGCTAATGGTAATATCAAAATATTTTTCATGAAGTTATTTTTTTTGCTAAGTGCTTATATATTACATTTGAAATCTTTTACAAAAGTATTCACTTGAATCTAAACACAACTTTAACATAGTTCTAAATTATTCAACTTAATCCTTGTGTTTTGTTTTTCAATATTATATTTTGTTATAAAAATATCTTTATAGACTCATTGGTAATATTTTTTGCAGTTTTGAAGAACTTGGAATCAATTCTCATACGCAATTTTAAGGTACTTTATTTTTTGAGTTATTATTACTTGTATTGACACATATATGTTCATCAATAAACGTATGACGAATTCTTGAGAGAAGAAAGTAAGAAAGCCAATCTGGAGAAGAAATGAGCATATATGAGCATATATGTTCATCAATACAGCGGAACCAAACACATGATATGGGATCGTTGCTTTCACGCACGCTATTTAATGTAATTACTTTGATACCCTTCATGTATTGGGAAAATGTAATTATATTAAACGTCTTTCAACTTGTGTTTGAGAAGCCCTACTTTATGTATGTGCATATATATTTATGTTTGTGAATAATCCATGATTATAATCGTTTGATAATATATATCGTATAGTATCATATTTAAAGGTCATCGTCGACTTTTATCTTTCCCGAATTTTTCTGGTTCGCCCCAACATTCCCCACTTGTCCGACTGTTGCTGAGCAGTTTTTGGATATCAAACGGACCTCCCCAGAAGGTAATTTTAATGTGGCCGATTTCCCCTCTTTTGCAATCAGTTTCGCTACAGCACCCGCTGCTCTAACTAATTGTCCAGTTTCAGTAAAATTTGAACTAATCTAGATATTATCTAACAATATATATTAATGACTGCATAATACTATTAGGAAAATCTCTCATCACAATCTCTGGGAGCAGATTTGTCTATAGTTTACCTGCAAGGAAATTCACACACTTCATCAAGTGATGGGCAATTGTAAGTATACTATTCCCTATTAATTCATGTTGATCATCTAAAATAAATGAAAAAAATAATTCTTTGCATACAAAGAAGTTGATATGTATCTTCTTTTAATATAGGATCCATTCAAACAAAGTCTCAAACAATAACAATGTATTGAGGTCTGTTGATCAATATCCGTTGTTGGACAACAATGAACTCCATATATCAAGTTCTTTAACAGATTTGCATTCGCCAATGCCATACTCCTCATTCCAAGGGCAGCCTATTCAAACCACTCGATTTTCAGTAAGATTCTTTACACTATGTCGATAACTCATTACTAGGAAATCTTATAACTAGGGGTGGCAAGTTAGACCCAAAACCATGGGGTCCAACCCGACCCAATTAGTTTTGGGTTTGGATGGATCTTTAAAAAAAAAATTATGGTTCCAATTGGTTTTGTATTTATTGGATTTTCAAGACCTTGGTTTCTTATGGTTTTTGATTGGGTCCAAATTGGTTCCAATAATGGGCCTATTTTGGTTCCTAAATGGATCCAATTAAAAAAAAAAAAAGAACGAATTCTCCCTTTTTTCTTTCTTAGATTCAATTGGTTTTCTTTATTTAAAATTTCACTTGTAGAGAATATGTGATTGCTTAAGAACTAAACTCATACTTGTTTTAGTTATTTGAACTTATACTTTAAATAAATTTTTATAATAAGATCAAAAAATTATTTTATATTATTTTTAGTCATTTGAGATTTTTTATTTTTAATATATATTTTATTTTTATTATTATATTATTAAAAATAATTAAAAATATTTGGCTCGACTCGAGTACGGACTCGAGCTCGCGAGCTTGGGCTTGGCTCGAACTCGAACCCATGCTCGCGATCTCGAGTCCGAACTCGAAAATTTTGGGCTCGGCTCGAGTTGGGCTCGAGCTCGAACCCATGCTCACGAGCTCGAGTCCGAGCTCGAAAATTTTGGGCTCGACGAGTTCGAAAAAATGTCAAGCTCTGCTCGTTTACACCTCTATTCTGAACCGACGAACTTTCAAATAGTAACATAAATTATAACTTAGTATCAATTATTATATCTTTAATTTCTGTAACCGAAAAAAAAATTATATTTTTAATTTTTGTAACCGAAAAAAAAACTTATATCTTTAATTTCTTTACATTAATTTTTTCGTTATAAATTAAAATACATTAGTTAATAATATATTTTACATATAAATTATTACATTAGTATAATATGATTGAAATTTTTATAAGAAAATTATAAAAATATAATATAATAAGTTAGTTAATGAACAAGAAAAAAAAATTTATTTGCATTATATTGGATTAGTTGGTGAACAAAAAAAAAGATTAGTGATTAGTATACAAATGTTTACATTGTGTTGGATCCATAAGTCACCAACCTCCTATTTTGGATCCTTTATGGTTCCTAAATGGATCTTTCTACAAGAACCATTTGGAACCAATCAAAACCAATAAGGACCCAATTCATATTGAAAAGACATTTTGGTTTCTTGTTGGTTTCAATTTATCTTTTTTACAAACCCAATTGGACCCGACCCAAATTCGATCCGATCCACCCATTTGCCACCCCTACTTATAACTATTTGCTTTTATTTGTATCTTCATAATAGCCGAACATACTACAAAGTATTCAAAGACAAACACATGAAAATGATTTGATGCATGGATCTTCGGTTCAAATAAGGTAAATTACAAAATCTCATACTACTATTACAGACGATATTATGGTTGCAATATATTTCGTAAACTTGTCATTCTTCTTGATACTAATTCACATTTATATTTAAGTATCATCAATCATTCTTTAGAATAATATTCGTACATTCTTGTAGACTTCCAGGAATCCAAGGCATTCCAAATCATGGAAATGGTAGCTCATTTTACGCAGCCTATAATTCAAATTATCGAAGTGCCTTCAATTGGGTTGGTAACAGCTTAAACAACCCTGAAGGTCCTAATGCTGCCAGAGAAATGGTATGATAATTTGTGTGTTTATATCTTGTTTGATTGCTTTTTTAAGTAAATAATGAGTTTGTCTTTTGTTATTATCATCTCCTATTTTTTCAAATTCTATGATGAAATACTAAAATAGTGTTAATTTTTTTATTTTTCTCAATCTAGCGGTAAATGATTTTGTCTTTTTTTACTTTTCATTTGATAAAATTTGTGCTCTACATAGTACAAATCAATATCCTAGATAGAAAATATCATTATTCAGATAGATTTCAGTAAATTGAAGTGTCAAGTTGATTGAATACTATATAGTAGTTAGAAGTGTGCATGTTATATTTGTTGTCTTTAATATATGAAGATAGTTTGACAAAATTCAAAAACTCTATCTACGATTTATTGTGTGATATCTAGAAATTTAAAAAAAAAAAATATGGGCTTCAGACTCAAACTATGCCACTCATAATTTTATGAAAATCACACTTCTAATGATAATTAAATTCTAGTTTCTTACTATACCACATTAGATATTTTGCTTTTTGAGCAATTTAATTAAATTTCAGAGGAAAATGCCCTGGGAAGAGGTTAATGTTCCATATCATAGAAGATGGAACGCTATTTCCGTAGGTGATGGAGGAAAAATCTCACGATCTTCCTCTACTCCAAATCAAAGGTTAAATTATATTAGTCCCAATAGTAACGAAATTAACTAAGTGCATTTTTCAGGTTTTCTTTGTATGATCCAAGGTACGAAGAAATTGGGCTTCCGATAGATCCACATCTACGTCTTTTTAACGAAACCAAGGATATGGGTAATATATCTTTTTACAAAATATTTTAGTAAATTAGTATTTATAAAGTAGATTATAGAGTTGTTTTTAAGAATTACAGGACTCCCTAGCTCATCGACTATAACAACCATATATTAGTGGTTGTCTCATATACGTCCACTATATATATAGTTGGTTTTGATTGTCTTGTGAACTCTGGATCCTTGAAATTTTAGAATTAATCTTATTTTGCACACGTTAGAATATTTCAATTTATAAGATATATTACACATCATGTTTGATATTGTGTTTTAAATTTCAGGAAGTGCAAACTAGAGAAATAATTGATCTATTTCTTCACAAGTCTTCATGATTGAATGTCAATTCATGGATTTTATGAGTGTTATTTGTGAGATTATCGTTTATGTTTACTTATTGTGTGACAATTTATCATTGTGTGTCCACTTCATGTGTTTTGTGTTTTGTGAATTGCTTTGAAGTTTATATGCACTTTTGCTGACTTTTGTGGTATTTACCATTTACTTGTTATTTTGGGTTTATTTATATGATTAAACTTGTATTGTCCTTTATGATGGCTTCAAGGATATGTTTAAGCTATTAGTATATTTTATAATATTTTTAATATATTTTATAATACTAGTAAAATGCACTTGTATTCACGTATGAAAATTGGTCTGTTATAGTGAAATTATTAAAACTATGTAAAAGTAATTTTGAAATATAATATAAAACCATTTAACAATTCATCTATTCAAAATATTGTCAATCGTTTTAATTTATTTAATAAAATTCCATAATTAAGATCATATAAATTTTTTCTATACTAAGACATATGGAAGACTTTGAATTTTTCTGTCTTAATTCAAAATTTCTAATTATTGTATCTTGAGATGCATAAATTGTATATCATTACCATCAATAGGTATGCTTTTTGTATTAGAAAATTAAATAAATCTGTGTACTAAAATGTTAATATATATATATATATATGATATTTTAACAATTTGTGTGATAAAAATTCACCAAAAATTAGATTCCCAAACCACCAAATATTACCTTTGTAACACCAGACCATATCTTCTTTCTTGTAATGTTGTACCATAATTGTATCACAACATATTTGGATTGATAAATGTTCATATATTTGAATTATTATTTATAGTTTACTTTTGAATGAAGACATACCACTCCTATGAAAATAATGTGAGTTCATTATAATACATTATTGTGAGATAAAAAAACCCACTTCGTATAATACCTACCTCATTCTTTTCATTTCAATAGATATTTGCAACGTTGCAAACTACAAAACTAGGTCAATAGTGGAATATCTTTTATGACTTACTAATCTTGTCGAAAAGTGGTGGACTTCTTATTTACTTTGTTCGCTATTAGTGGACATTAATTTGATAGAAAGTGGGTGACCTTTTTAAATTCGTTAATTTAGTAGAAAAATGGACTTTATATATAATAAATTGTATTGTATCTCTTCTCAATTTTCAATATAAATAAAGGAGGATAAAACTGTCAATTCACAATTGGAAGATTTAGTACAGTATAAATTTGAAATTGAAAATCTAGACAGTGCACAAGTAACTATAAGTGACTGGATTATGGTAATCTAAGAAAATTTCAAAACAACTGCAATCTCGAGACAAATGTATTATAAATCTGAAAATCCAATGGCCAAGACAAGAGATTACAAACATCTTCTCTAAATTTCTCAAATAAGATCATTGTAATCTCTAATAATTTCAAAATAGTCATCATTTAACCTACCAAAAATCCTATATCCCCCTGCTATATAAATGTCACCTTATGCTAGGACCAAGAAGTACCATATCCTCTATACAACTGGTGGGTGTCGAATCCAACAAAAATAAATAACCTACTCGAAAAGATTTGTAAATATTGACAAGTAGGGTCGATCCACAGGGAATGGTGTAGAAATAATTCCTAAGTTACTAATATCAATTAAAAAGGGGTTTTGGATTTTGATTAACTAAAAATAATTTGAAAATAATTTAAACGTAAATTAAAACGCAAGCAAAAAGGTAAATTTCGAATTCAATGAGAGATGAGATTCTAGTCTTCGGATTTTTCGGTATTGATTCTATAATTCGATCATCGATTGCAAATAAAATAGTTCAATGTCCTTAAATAAATTAGCTATAGTCGTCAACAAGCTTTGACGACCTCGTTTTTTCTTACGTCTTCGATAATCAAAACAAGCTCTTTGATTACTGCTCTTATCAATAAGACAACCCTAAACAAGCTCTTAGGATTTAATCTACCGATAGCATTCAAGCACTAAAAAAACACTAATTCCGATCAATAAACACACAAGCTCGGATTATTTAAACCGGATCACTAATTCCCATAACGACTAATCGAAAACTTGTCCATAATCAACGTCGCTAACTGCTACGAATATTAGGGTTTACCAAACAATTACGGATTTGGGTCCTAATTAGCGGAATATAATCCTAACGACTAACTAATTGGTCAGATTAATCAATCGATTACGATATATTGTCAACAAAGCACCGGGAAAGAGTGAATACTCAAATAATAATGAAAATAAAAGCACAAGCAATCTCACGAAATTAAAAGAAATCAAACCTTAAAATCCTTCGACTAGAATTATGTGTTTAGCAACACATAATCAAAAACGTAATACAAAAGTGTTGATAAATTCGAATGCCAGAGAAAAGTAACGTGCTAACTGGAATTAAAATCGAAGGTAGTCTTTGTGGAATAATATTCCACATATTTAAAGCTAAAGAATCATATCTAAACAAGGAAACATAAAAGATTTAGGATTTTAAGAATCCTAATCCAACTAGGAATGTTCAAAATAAGGAAATAAACTTCCAAGCATAAAAAGAAATAATCCCCTAATTTATTGGGAAGTAGAAACGTGCATCAAAAGTCTATTCGAGCCAAGAAAATCAACATCTCGTCTTTTCCTTCGTTCCAAGGCAGAAAGACTGCTGCTGTTAAGTGTGACCAGTTGGTCACGCTTATTTCTTGTGAGCTTTCTGCCCCTGCCAAACTGTCCAAGTCCAAATTTCGTCAAATTAAGCGCTTTTCATCATCTTTTCAATCCATCCTCGTCCTAACACCTAGAAATGACAATAGAAGCATAAAACTATGAGATATGGACCAATAACGTAACAATAAACGCAATATATCACATAAGAAACGCGTACGAAATATACGTTAACAAACACCCCCACACTTAAGCTATTGCACGCCTCGGGCAATGTTTGACAATTGGGCAACGCAAAATCAACAAACTTCAAACACTTAATCAAGTAGAGTTTTATGAACCAAAGGACAAAATCGAGAATGTTAAGTTGACACGTGCAAATATCAAGGAAATCGATGCCACAATGAAAACCAAAAACCAACACAACAATCTCACTTTGAAAAATAAAAATGCACGAAATTAGACGACCATTCTCACAATCCTCTCCAATCACTCGTGTATAGGTTATTTCGTGTATCGCTCAATTCTTAACATGTTAATACGATCCCATAGGCTTGCTTATACACCGAAATCTCCACTACTGTCGAAAGTATGCACAAACGAATCAAAAGGTCTTTTATTCAAGGTTGTAATGGGGCTTAGGGCTCGGGGTAGGAGAAAAAAGGTGATGAAAAGCTAAGTCCATAAATTCGAAGAACATCAAGACGCTATTGGGTAATTCTAGCAATAAGGACCCAAATACCTTTATTTTCATCCTCTTTCGCGACTCGCTTCATCATTTTCCTTTTCCTCAAAAAAACTTTTTTTTTTCTCTCTCTTTTTTTTTTCTTTTTTTTTTTTTTTGTTTTGTTTTCTATTTTTTTTTCCTTCGAACTTTTTCGAACTTGTTTTTTTTTTTTTTTTTCCTTTTCGATAAACTCTCCTTTTTTTTTCCGATAAACTCTCCTTTTTCTTTTCTTTCGAGGTCCCCCACACTTAATCAAAACACAATGTCGTCCTTAATTCCCAAACAAATATAATGTTCTCGATATTCGACTCATTTTGTGGACGGGTAAAACAAAGAGGTATACAAAAAAAACGGTGAATGCTCAAAGTTCGGGTTTTCAAGACAACAAATAGGCTAATAGGCTCAAGTGGGATCACTAGGGGAAAATAAAAAGGTAGGCTCATATGGCTAAGTGGTTAAATCCTAATGCCTTTATCATTTTCGAATGTGCACACAATCATGTAACCTTGAAATGGTTCAAAGCAAGTTCTAGAACACGTACTAATCATGCAAGATTCACACAAGAAAGAAAGATTCACATGGATATGCAATCATATCAAGGCTTCAAAAAGCTCACATGGTGGGGTTGGTCGTGCTAAAACGTGCAATTCTATCGTTCTCATTCAAAGTCATGCTAGCAATTGAAATTCATGCGACACGATAAACCATCAACATGTACACGGTCAAATCATACAAACTAGACTCGGTCAACCAATTAACGAAAATTATACTCTACTGTCACGAAGCGAAAGAAATTTTGAAAAATTTTATTGCGCAAAAATCAAAGAAAATATGCCCAAAATTAAACAAAGCCAGAGAGCATGCAAAGCAATGGCCCAAAATTAAACAAAGCCAGAGAGCATGCAAAGCAATGGAATCATCCCCCCACACTTAATGTAGACATTGTCCTCTATGTAAAGCATATAAAATCGACAAGGCATAAGAGTGAAAAACAAGAAGTGGAAGGAGGACTTCCCTATTTCAGCGGAGGGCTCGGTGGTAGTATGTGGTTTATTGGGGCTGCTATTCCAAACCCGATGACTCGGCGGTGATGGCGAAGATGACGACCCGACTTCAGAGGGATTAGGCAGAGCCGTGGACTCGCTCGGTGGTGGTCATGTTTTGCCCTTGTTCGTGCGACCCGTGAAGTCGGAGAAGATGATGTTTACGGTGGTGCGAGGTGGTGCTGCAAAAAAATCGAATGGAGAAGATGAGTGTTAGAGAGATTGGTTGCGCAGATTTAGGGTTTTAGTGATTTGGGATTTTGATGATAAGTGTAATTGTGTGATTTGGGAAAAGATTTTGGATTAAAAGTGGTTAAGGAAAAAATATTTTTGTTATAAGGAAATATATATATATAAATATATTTATTTCCTTATTTTGTTTGTTTTTCGATTTTTTTTTTATTTTTTTATCTTTTTATTTTTTTGGGTTTTTGATAAAAGAAAAGAAACAAAACTTAAGGCAAAAACGATTAAAGGAGCAGAAAGCACACCAATTTTAGGCGTGACCAGAATGGTCACGCTTAATTTTGGTGATCTTTCTGCTTTGGGAAGAAAATACTTAAACAAAAAAATGCGAAAAAAAATAAAAACGAGCATGGGTTGCCTCCCAAGAAGCGCTGTTGTTTAACGTCTTTGGCTAGACGATGCTACAAAGTTATGTAGCATGGTTTGGTAAGCTCAACTCCGTTATTTCGATATCGTGAGCTTGAAATCTTTCGTAGAAAGGTTTCAAACGATGCCCATTTACTTTGAAAGTTTTTCCCGTAGTAGGACTTTGAATTTCAACTGCGCCATGAGAAAAAATATCAATAACAATGAATGGTCCAAGCCAACGAGATCGTAACTTACCCGGAAATAGTTTAAGGCGAGAATGAAAAAGTAGAACTTTTTGTCCCAAGACAAAGTTCTTTCTAGAGATTGCCTTGTCGCGAAAGGCTTTCGTCTTATCTTTATAAATCTTAGCATTCTCGTAAGCTTCATTCCTAAGCTCTTCTAGTTCTTGGATTTGTAATTTGCGATGAATTCCAGCTTCGTCCAAGTTCATGTTAAATTGTTTTATCGCCCAGAACGCCTTATGTTCCAATTCAACAGGAAGGTGACACGGCTTACCAAAAATTAATCGAAATGGGGACATACCTATAGGTGCTTTATATGCAGTTCGATAGGCCCAAAGAGCGTCATCAAGTCTCATACTCCAGTCTTTTCTACTGGGATTAATCGTTTTCTCGAGTATGGACTTGATTTCCCGATTAGATACCTCGGCTTGTCCGTTTGTTTGTGGATGATAAGCGGTGGAAATTCGATGAGTTACGTCATATCTTTTCAGAAGTGCCTCAAACACTCTGTTGCAAAAGTGGGTACCACGATCGCTAATTATCGCCCTCGGTGTTCCAAACCTAACAAAAATGTGAGACTTCACGAAATTCACATCATCTTTAGCACAATCAGTTTTTGTAGGCTTAGCCTCGACCCATTTAGACACATAATCGACAGCAAGTAAAATGTAATTGTAACCAAAAGAAGGGGAGAAAGGGCCCATAAAATCAATACCCTAAACATCAAAAATCTCGCATACGTGAATAGGATTTAGTGGCATTTGATTTCTACGTCCTAGATTACCCGTCTTTTGACAATTTTCACAAGATTTGCAAAATATATGTGCGTCGTGAAATATGCTCGGCCAAAATAAACCACTTTCAAGAACTTTGAGAGCGGTTCTTTTTGATCCGAAGTGCCCATCACAAGCGGAAGAATGACAGAATTGAAGAATAGATGGTACTTCAGTCTTAGAAACGCACCTTCGAATTACTTGATCGTTACAATGCTTCCACAAATAAGGCTTGTCCCAAATATAATATTTAGATTCACTCTTTATTCTGTTCTTTTGAGTTCTAGACAAATCATCCGGCAATGTTTTAGTAACTAAATAGTTAACTATATCAACGTACCATGGGTATGCCGCTTGTACTGAAAACAGTTGTTCGTCCGGAAACTCATCTCGTAGAGGCATCGGTTCTTCACAGGAAATTAATCGACTTAAGTGATCCGCAACTAAGTTCTCAGCTCCTTTCTTGTCTTTGATCTCGAGGTCAAACTCTTGAAGTAGTAAAATCCATCGTATAAGTCGAGGTTTTGCGTCTTTCTTGACCAACAAATAGCGAAGTGCTGCATGATCAGAAAAAACAATAACTTTAGTACCAAGTAAATAGGAACGAAATTTTTCTAAAGCGAAAATAATGGCAAATAGTTCTTTTTCCGTTGTCGAGTAATTGCATTGAGCGCTATCCAACGTTCTCGAAGCATAGTATATAACATGTGGCGATTTATCCACTCTTTGGCCAAGAACAGCCCCTACTGCATAATTGCTCGCGTCACACATTATTTCGAATGGAAGGTCCCAATTTGGTGGCTTAACGATAGGCACAGAGGTTAAGAGGTCTTTTAATGTATCAAACGCACTCCGACAATCTTCGTCGAACTAAAAACTCACGTCCTTGTGCAGTAAGTTGCACAGGGGTCGGCTAATTTTCGCGAAATCCTTGATGAATCGACGATAAAATCCTGCATGTCCAAGAAAAGAACGAATTTCCCGCACATTCGTGGGGTAAGGTAAAGATTTTATAACATCGATTTTAGCTTTATCAACCTCTAATCCTCTAGACGATACAATATGACCCAAAATATTACTTTGTTCTACCATAAAATGACATTTTTCATAATTAAGCACAAGGTTGGATTTAATGCATTGATCGAGGATTTATAAGATTAGCTAAACATGAATCGAAAGAATCACCATGTACCGTAAAATCGTCCATAAAAACCTCAATGATATCCTCGACATATTCAGAAAATATGCTAACCATGCATCTTTGAAAAGTTGCTGGAGCATTGCACAATCCAAATGGCATTCTTCGATAAGCGAATGTACCGAACGGGCACGTGAAGGTCATCTTTTCTTGATCCTCCGGAGCAATCGAAATTTGGTGAAAACCTGAATAACCATCTAGACAACAAAAGTAAGCGCGTCCAGCTAAACGTTCAAGCATTTGATCAATAAAAGGCAGAGGAAAATGATCTTTACGAGTTAATGTGTTTAAGCTACGATAATCGATACAAACCCTCCATCCGTTTTGAACACGTGTAGGAATCAACTCACCATCAGAATTTTCAATTACAGTTATACCGGTTTTCTTAGGAACAACTTGAACAGGGCTTACCCACGTATCGGAAATTGGATAAATAATACCTGCGTCGAGAAGCTTTTGTACCTCGTTCTTCACTACTTCCATCATCGGTGGATTAAGACGTTTTTGAGCTTGGATCTTGGGTTTGGCTCCTTCCTCCATTAGTATCCGATGCATGCATATGGAAGGGCTAATACCCTTTATATCGGCTATGGTCCATCCAATTGCTTCTTTGTAATCTCGTAATGATCGTAGCAATCGTTCTTCTTGCAAAGCACTCAATTTATTGGACACGATCATTGGTAACGTTTCTCCTTCGCCCAAGTAAAGATATTTGAGATGATCAGGTAGTTTCTTGAGTTCTAACTTCGGGGCCTGCACAACAGAAGGGAGTAATTTAGAAGTCGAAATAGGTAAAGAAATACGCGAAACATTATAGGTAAGTGAAGGAAGAGAATCAAGAGCAATTTTCGTCTCCTCTAATTGCTCATCAAGTTCGAATTCCTTCTCTTTTTCATCCAAATCGGGCGTAATCAATGCTACTTGTATCGAATCCTCGTTCTCAAGCTCGAAAATAGTCTGCACCAAACAATCATTAATATCTATACCAAAAACAGAATGAACATCAGGGGGGTACTTCATGGAATCGTAAATGTTAAATTTTATAATATCTCCGTCAAATTCCATAGTAAGAGTACCATCGTCAACATTAATTTTGGTTCTAGATGTTTTCATGAATGGCCTAACAAGTAATATAGGGGCAGAAGTATTAGACTCGTTATGACCCATATCAACAACGTAAAAATCAGCAGGAAACACTAGATCATTAACTTGTACTAATATATCCTCAAGGACACCATCAGGGTAAGCATTAGTTCTATCAGCTAATTGAATAACAACTCCAGTTTCTTTTAGCTTTCCTACATTAAGTGATTCATAAATCGAAAGTGGCATGGCATTAATCGAGGCCCCTAAGTCTAGCATGGCTTTTTCAATTCTAATGTTTCCTATCCTACAAGGAATCGTGAACATACCTGGATCTTTACACTTCGGAGGTAATTTCTTTTGAAGCACAACAGATACATTTTCTTCTACGTGTACCTTCTCGTTGCCTATAAGCTTTCTCTTAGTCGTGCACAATTCCTTAAGGAATTTAGCATAACGAGGCACTTGCTTAATGGCATCAAGAAGTGGAATATTTACCTCAACTTTTCGGAATGTTTCGAGGATCTCCTTTTCTTGCTCTTCTTTTTTCGATTTGGCAAATCGGCCAGGGAAAGGTGGTGGAATCACGAATGTCATCGGTTTCTTCTTAACAATAGGTTCTTCTTCCTTTTCCAGTTCCTTTTCCTCTTCGTTCTTGGATATTCGCTCAGGTTCTTTCAATTCCTTACCACTTCTCAAAGTAACGGCATTGACGTTTTCTCTTGGATTCACAATGACTTGAGATGGCAACTTACTCGAGTTTTGTGTTACCAGTTCGTTCATGGTAGTGGCCATCTGACTCATTTGATTTTCCAAATTCTTTATAGCATTTTGACTCTCATTCCGAAATTGTTGCATGCCTTGTTGGAATTGCTCGGTACTTTGCTGAAATCTTTGAGTACTCTGTTGAAATTGTTGAGTGTTAGTCATCAACATTTTAACCATATCTTCTAAAGACGTTCCTGACGACTGAGTCGTTTGAGGAAACGGAGGCCCTTGTGGCTTTTGGTAAGGTGGTCTCGGAGCATAGCTCAAGTTGGGATGATCCTTCCATCCAGGATTGTAGGTGTTCGAAAAGGTATCATATTTTCGCTGCGCGGGTCCAGGAAATCCTGCTGCGTTAGCTTGCTCGAGATTCTGTATTTGTGCATTAGGGCACAATTCGGCCAAATGGCCTATTCCGGAGCATAATCCACACATGTTGACTTGTTGAGCATTTCCCATAGCCATTTTCTGCATCATAGATGTCAGATCGTTTACACCTTGATTAAGTAATGACACGTTTACCTCACTCGCTTCTTTGGGTGCGTGATCTTATCGGAGACTGAACTGTTGGGAATTTGAAGCCATGTTTGAGATTAAGTTCTTTGCTTCAGTCGGAGTCTTGTAGATCAGTGCACCACCGCTTGCGGCGTCAAGCATGTTCCTATCCATAACCATGAGTCCCTCGTAGAAATACTGGATAAGAAGCTGTTCAGGAATCTGATGTTGTGGACAACTTTCAACTAATTGCTTAAAACGTTCCCAATACTCATAAAGAGTTTCGCCCGTAAACTGTCGAACTCCACAGATTTCCCTCCTAATAGTTGCCACTCGAGAAGCTGGAAAAAACCTTTCTAAGAACTGCTGTTCCATCTCGTTCCACGTATTTATCGAGCCGGAAGGAAGAAAATAAAGCCAATCCCTAGCTTTGTCGGCTAAAGAAAACGGGAAGGCTCTCAGTTTGATTTGGTCCTCGCTCACATCTTTCGGTTTCATAGTCGAGCAAACCAAATGGAATCCTTTCAGATGTTTATGCGGGTCATCTCCTGCAAAACCACGAAAAATAGGTAGTAAGTGAATGAATCCAGATTTTAATTCAAAGTCTACCTCAAGATTTGGAAAGGGTATGCAGAGAGGTTGTTGATTAGGATTTGGCATGGCCATATCCTTCAGAGTCCTTTCGTTGCCATTGGCATTTGCACCGTTAGCAGGTGCAACATTAGCGGGTCCAACGTTAGCCATATGATCGAATCTTTCTTCTGAATCACTAGAAGAATTGGTATGTTCCAGCGTTGAATTTTCTCCGAGCGATGAATAGTGCGGAATGGGCTGTCTCCGTTGCCTTGTTTCTTTTCGTAAGCGGCGAGCTCTCTTTTCGATCTCGGGATTGTACTCGAATTCACTTCCACGAAAGGTCCTAGGCATACAAAAACTAAAAACACAAAAAAAATATCAGTAGCACGGGAAATAAATCTATTAACACCGTTCCCCGGCAACGGCGCCAAAATTTGGTGGGTGTCGAATCCAACAAAAATAAATAACCTACTCGAAAAGATTTGTAAATATTGACAAGTAGGGTCGATCCACAGGGAATGGTGTAGAAATAATTCCTAAATTACTAATATCAATTAAAAATGGGTTTTGGATTTTGATTAACTAAAAATAATTTGAAAACAATTTAAACGTAAATTAAAACGCAAGCAAAAAGGTAAATTTCGAATTCAATGAGAGATGAGATTCTAGTCTTCGGATTTTTCGGTATTGATTCTATAATTCGATCATCGATTGCAAATAAAATAGTTCAATGTCCTTAAATAAATTAGCTATAGTCGTCAACAAGCTCTGACGACCTCGTTTTTCCTTACGTCTTCGATAATCAAAACAAGCTCTTTGATTACTGCTCTTATCAATAAGACAACCCTAAACAAGCTCTTAGGATTTAATCTACCGATAGCATTCAAGCACTAGAAAAACACTAATTCCGATCAATAAACACACAAGCTCGGATTATTTAAACCGGATCACTAATTCCCATAACGACTAATCAAAAACTTATCCATAATCAACGTCGCTAACTGCTACGAATATTAGGGTTTACCAAACAATTACGGATTTGGGTCCTAATTAGCGGAATATAATCCTAACGACTAACTAATTGGCCAGATTAATCAATCGATTACGATATATTGTCAACAAAGCACCGGGAAAGAGTGAATACTCAAAGAACAATGAAAATAAAAGCACAAGCAATCTCACGAAATTAAAAGAAATCAAACCTTAAAATCCTTCGACTAGAATTATGTGTTTAACAACACATAATCAAAAACGTAATACAAAAGTGTTGATAAATTCGAATGCCAGAGACAAGTAACGTGCTAACTGGAATTAAAATGGAAGGTAGTCTTTGTGGAATAATATTCCACATATTTAAAGCTAAAGAATCCTATCTAAACAAGGAAACATAAAAGATTTAGGATTTTAAAAATCCTAATCCAACTAGAAATGTTCAAAATAAGGAAATAAACTTCCAAGCATAAAAAGAAATAATTCCCTAATTTATTGGGAAGTAGAAACGTGCATCAAAAGTCTATTCGAGCCAAGAAAATCAACATCTCGTCTTTTCCTTCGTTCCAAGGCAGAAAGACTGCTGCTTTTAAGTGTGACCAGTTGGTCACGCTTATTTCTTGTGAGCTTTCTGCCCTGCCAAACTGTCCAAGTCCAAATTTCGTTAAATTAAGCTCTTTTCATCATCTTTTCAATCCATCCTCGTCCTAACACCTAGATATGCCAATAGAAGCATAAAACTATGAGATATGGACCAAAAACGTAACAATAAACGCAATATATCACATAAGAAACGCGTACGAAATACACGTTAACAACTATCTCACTATAACAAATAATCCCCCTTGTTAGCATACAAACATGTCGAAAACAGTGTTTGTGTTCGGTGTGATTGTTATATCTTTAATTGTGAATGGTACATGCCATGATCTTGGTCAAGTTGATTGTACCAAAATTCTCATTGAGAATCTCAAACCATGTGAATCATTTTTATCTGGTAATACGACGTGCCATAAACCTACCTCAGAATGTTGTGATGGTGCCAAATCATGGCTTGCCGCTCCCTCGAAGGTGGTCTGCAAGTGCTACAAAAAAGCACCAAACAGGCTCGCTTATAAGCCTGATAAAACTAGAACATCAGCTCTTCCATTTGAATGTGGAATTCCTGATTTCTACAATTATGTCTCTTGTCTTGTGTAAGTTAATATATAATTCTTGGAATTTAAACTATTTATTGGAGGAAATTAATAATGTCCTAATCAAATATATGTTTGCCTTGATGCAGCTCTTCATGGTAGAGTATGCAGATGACTGGTCAATAAGAATGGCGGAGGCTCCAATAAAAGTCACAAGAAAGCTACAATAGTCGTTTCTTGATTTTATTATTCTCTCATGTACTCTAAATCTTATCTCTAATTTTTTCTTTATTTAATGAAAGAAATTATATTGGTGATTATTTTGGGTACATTCTTTTCTTGAATTCTACATTCTCTTTCCATTTTCATTTTGATAATAACTAAATAATCACAGAGTTTTGTACCCAACACGACTCAGGCGGTTGAAAACAGTAAAATTAAAACTAATCTGAGTGGGTGAAGAACAAGTCATTGCAAAATACTGACACACCCGTTCCATGCGATGCTTTGCTCGTCGAAGTCTTCGATCCAATACTTTGTTCAAGAAACCAAGTTGGATTAAGCTATTTTATAATATTTATTTACTTATTACTTAATTATTTATTATGATGCCACTGGTTCGACTACAATTAAACTGAGAGTTGAACTAGTGACCCGATAAATTTCCAACTCAGCATCCGAACTGGGTTTTTAAACCTGCTTTGCAATGCCAACCAAAAGACAGATAATTGATATATTTGTCCTTTTTAAATTTTGAGTAATTATTTTTATCCCCTTTACTTATTTAAGAATAATAATAGGATAGTGTTATAGCCACAACAACTTTGTTTCAATACCAGAATTACCCTTGGTCATTCTTTTACTCTTTGATCGAGTTTTCTTATCTGCATTCTCACTGGCTTCCCATTCTTCTTCACGCACTCCAATTTAATTTTTGGAATGGAGTTATTTCTCCATTGGCAAAGTTAGATTTGCTTACCAGTCTATACACATAAAATTCATGGGCGATTAAATCAAAAACTTAGTAAACTTTCAGTTGTAGATTTTCATGAACAATTATCAACAATATTTTCATGGGCCTAGTTTGTTTATGTTTTCAAAATTCATTTTCAAGTTTTTAAATCACAAAATTCAAAATAAACTTAACCCACCAAATTCTCATTTTTCTCAACTCTACCTTTTCAATCTCCAATATAACTACCTATCAATCATATTATATAACATTTAACACATTTACCAATGAAATCAATCATTATTTCACTTTTTCTTTCCCACTTTGCAATTTTTTATCTATATTTCTTTATTGTTTATTCATATAATCATTATATACACAACTAACAGAATTATTCTACACATCATCCATCAACCTATCACTATTGATTTGACATATTTTACAACTTTCGACTAATTTTTAAAAAACATAAACAAACAAACATCATTTTCACACGAATTTTTATAATACACAGTTCCAATAAAATTTCAAAATTTCATTCAAAAAACATAAACAAACGAAGCCTTATATCTCTAAAATGTACAACAGGTTTTTGAAATTTTGGCTACAAATTAATCTTGGTACTTGGAAGATTGGAAATACATAGAGAAAACAATTGTGGCATGTAGTATGTGTTGTCTTGAGTGTAATATAACTTAGAACAAAATGAGTCCAGCTAAACGGTGTAACTAAGGGTGACAATTTGGGTTCATACATTTATTTGGACCCAAATCTAACTAAGTTTTCAATGGATTAGGTCATAACATTTTAACAATATAATTCCAATTGGGTTGGCTTTTAATAATATTTTGGCCTAATTGGATCTTAAATGGGTCCAATTTGGGTCTACATTGGGTCCAACCTATTTTTTTACTTTGAGTTAATAATCTACATTTTACACTCTACAACAACTAATCATATAACTTTGATTCATAATGGGTTCTTATTGGGTCCTTATTGGGTCCAACTATCATGCATATTTTTTTTACATTGGACCAAATTGAACCCAACCCACTTTAAGTCTCAACCAAATGGACCCGATCCAAACCCAATTCATTCAACCCAATTGCCACCCCTAGGTGTAACCAAATGGGAAAAAAAATGACCTTTTGATTATGTTTTTGAGTTAAAATTTTAAATATAGTTTGATGAATATGTTTTACAGAAATTCGGGTGAGAATGATGTGATATGTATGATGTTTATTTATCTATTTAAAAATTGGCTAGAAGTTATAAAATGAGTTATATCAATAATAAATTAATTGATATGTAATATTTTTAAATAATTACAAATTATTAAAAAGAAAGAGAAAAATATGAATAGAGCAAATAATTTTGATTTGTGAATAACCCTAAAACATAAACCTTAAAAAAAAGGTCAATTAGATAAAACCAATAATAATAATATTGATATTAAGTAGTTAACTATCATTTGATTGATATGCATGTGGGTTTAAGTATTTTTGTAATTGAGTATCCCACATCTAATGGTTCTTTGTATACCAGCTTCGTTGAACTTGCCCAATGTGCCTCTAAACCACCTTAGAAATCTAGAATGTCAAATTGTATGCTTAACATACATTAGACAAAAGATTTAAAATAGTTTGGTTGCTATGATGCATAATATTATTGCATATTATATATGGAACTACATTTCGAGTAAATATTTGAATTTCTCGATTTCGATTTCAAATGAAAGAGAAATTAAGTATTAAAGATTGGTATTTAAGTTGGAGGAAAGTATATCCACACTAGTTCAAAACATATATTATTGAGTCTATAAATCACAAGTGGATAAGAGTTGGCTCAATTGACCATCCAAATGTTTTGGAAAATGGAGGACCTACCAACCGGCCAGTTATAGTTGGCTGTCCAAATGATCTGGGACTAGGCTCGGGTCTTGGATTGTAGGTCTACCCAAATTTATCATTTTAGATAATGGTTTTATGTAAATCAATTATTATTTCATTTAATTTATTCTATCTTTGTGATTGTTAGATTTTTTTTCTTTGATTATCAGTTGCAGTGGTAATCGCAACTATTTAATCAATGACTATGAGCGTTGGGTTATGATGGAACATATGTGTTTATTTAGATCAGTTGTTGATCGGGTGCATGCTGCTCTCATTCACACCAAATCAGTGTTTGCATAGGGTGAAAAAGTGTATTTCACCTATTTTAGGGGCTTATTTGGAATATCGACTTTTAACCTCTTCTCCGGCCCCAAACTTTGGAAATCCATAAACATGTTATTCTATTTTTAAATTTCACACACAAACATTATTCTATTTTTCCTTTCTAAGTACTAGTTTGAGTATTTCACAAAATTTCTTTAATTAATCGAGAGTTCTAAACTAAGACTTATTCGATAGACTTTTAATTTTTTTTCCTAATTCAATCATACCTAACCACATTAATTTGGAATACACAAACTATATTCATTTCCATCAATAGGCGCATTATTGTATTACAAAATCAAATAAATCCGTGCCTCTAACAAAACAATTTCCGCGAATTAGTAAATGTAGTTTGAAAAATGTGATTTTGTTGACGATATTGTTATAACTTATGAAATAAATTTATTTGTAACGAGACAGTTCTAGAGTTTTGTCTAGCTAGATAGCAACAAAATTAACTTGCTTAATCTAAAACATGTTAAAAATGAAAACGAAAATTTGAAAGAAGTTTGTTACTTATCGTCAAATGATTCACAAGGTGAGTGACATACAATCCGAAACATGTGAATGGTGCGAATCCAAAACAAAATATTATTACAGACAAGAACAACCACATTTATTATGCAGTGAAGTAGATAAGATTATAATGGTTATTGTCTAACTATCCAAGTTGTCACTTTGCTTAGTTGTAAAAATAACATTAAAACTTTCTATATACTAAATTTAAGTTGTAAGGTATGTAGTTGTATGCCTGAACATTTTTCCGTTGTAGAATGTGTTTTAAATTTCAAATCTAGCATTAAATATTCTTGTATTCCTATACATATTCTTGTAAGACAGCACATATCATATCAATCAAAAAATTGAAAAAACTTTGATTCTAGTATTTTCTATTTCTATTGGCTATTTAAGCTAATGATAATATCAAAATATTATTCATGAAGTTAGGGTTTTGCTAAGTGTTTATATATTACATTTGATGTCTTTTACAAAAGTATTCACTTGAATCTAAACACAAACTTTTCCATAAAAATATTTTGTAGACTCATTTGTACTACTTTTTGCAGTTTTGAAGAATTTGGAATCAATTCTCACACAATTTGAAAGTACTTTATTTTTTGAGTAATTATTACTTGTATAGACACATATGTTCATCAATAAACATATAATGAATTCTTGAAAAGATTTAGTTAAATTTCGCTTTTCTTTATTAGTCATTTTAATTCAGAGTATATTCAGCTTAGGTTTAATAAGGATTATACTTAGATCTATTTTTATGTTATCTTTTAGGTTTTTGTTACTAGTTAGATTCATCATTATATCTTGTTAATAAGGTTATTCAGTCGGCAATATTTTTTGAGTTGTTATTTGCTTACGAGTGTTGCTTCATATGTGTAGGCACCTATGTCCATCAAAACATTTGATGAATTCAATAGAGGTTTTGTTGAATTTCACTTTTCTTTATTATACAACTTGATTCGTAAGAGTTTTAGCTCAAGTTTAATTAATATATTACCTATATTTTGTGTATTTATGTTATCTTTTAGGTAATCGTCATCTGCTAGATCCGTTATTTATATCTTGTTAGAAAGTTTATCCAATCGATAACGACAAAATTGAATATTGATCATGTTTGTAGTGGAAAAATATTTTTTTTGGGAAAGAGAATCGAATTGTGCCTTACACATGAGGAACAAAAAATGTCGTTTTGTTAAATTTTTAGGAGAGGGGTTGGTAAATATTACTTCTATTCATAAGAAATGAAAAATTATTGTACATATTAATTGACATAAAAAGAATGTATGAATTTTATTTTATTTGTAAAATGAAGATAGAAATGGGATTTTCTCCTTTGTTGTTTCATCATGAGATAAGCCAAAGAAATTTATTTCACTTGCTGAAAAGACATTAAAATTTTAAGTTTTACAAATGTATTTTGATGATTTAAAAGTTGAACTATTTTATATGTTTTCAACAAGTGAAACATATTTCTTTTCGTGTTATTTATTTAGAAACAATCTTATATACACTTATTTAGTATAAGCGTAACATTTTTTATTTCAGAATCATAAACCTAACTATAGAAGGTAAATAATCAACTATAATTGGACATAATATGAATCATTAAACTATGTTTCTGTTTAATAAAGTTTAATATGGATAAATAGAATAAACAAGAAGCATATTTTTTTTGTTGCAACAAAAAATATTGTACATCAAAATTTACTTTACTGTTTCGTTTTAAGTTACAAATTTATTTATTTTGCAGCAAAAAAGGGAACAACAATCAGCAACAATATCACTATCAACTTCATCAGAGCAAATGAAGCAATCCAATTTCGTGAGCTCATATTTAAATTATGAATTAAGCGAAATGTTGCACGCGTCGCCTCAAGTATGTGACAATGATAAGGGAAAGGGCATCAGGTTAGAACAATACTAAGCTATAATAATTTCCGATTACTCGTGTGTAATTCAATTAAAATTTACGTTTTTTTGGCATTTCTTGATCATACAGTTTCATATTTCATATGAATTCATGATTTACTATATTTCTTGTTTTATTTAATTATACAAAACATTAAAGCAAATTACTCAACATTTTTTCTCATTACTAATTCGTCGTTGTATCTTGTATGTGTGTGTCGATGCTAATAACTACCTTGATGATACTACAGCCTCAAGCTACCAAACTCATCACAGCGGAAACAAGCACATGATATGGGATCGTTGCTTTCATGCACGCCATTTAATGTAATTACTTTGATACCCTTTATGTATTGGGAAAATATAATTATGTTAAACATCTTTCAACTTGTGTTTGAGAAGCCCTACTTTAAGTATGTGCATATATATTTATGTTTGCGAATAATCCATGATTATAATCGTTTGATAATATATATATATATATATATATCGTATAGTATCATATTTCAAGGTCATCGTCGACTTTTATCTTTTTGAATTTAGATCTAGTTTCAATAAAATTTGAACTAATCTAGATATTATCTAACAATATATATTAATGATTGTGTAATACTATTAAGAAAATCTCTCGTCACAATCTCTGGGAGCAAACGATGATTTATCTGCAGTTTACCTGCGAGGAATTTCACACACTTCATCAAGTGATGGGCAATTGTAAGTAAACTATTCTCTATTAATTCATGTTGATCATCTAAAATAAATGAAAAAATAATTCTGTGCATACAAAGAAGTTGATATGTATCGTCTTTAATTTAATATAGGAACCATTCAAACAAAGTCTCAAAAAATAACAATGTGTTGAGGTCTGTTGATCATTATCCATTGTTGGACACCAATGAACTTCATATATCAAGTTCTTTGAGGGTGTGTTCTGATTGAAGGATTTGAAATCTATGGATTTGAAATTCATCGACAAATCCATTTAAGTTCGTTTGGATAAATTCATGTTCCAATGGATTTCAAATCCATTGTTATTCATTTTGACATTTTTTCTTTATGACTACGGTGGATTTCAAATGACTCCATTTTAGGTGTCATTTGAAGTCCTTCCTCCAAATCCCCTCCCCAAATCCAAATCACTCGATCCAATCACACCCTTATGAAATTTGGGGTATAATCTATATATATAATAATATATTATTATATAGGGCGCATTGCATCAACCTCCCCTAAACTTTGAATATTTGACAAAAACACTCCTAAACTTTGAAAAATTGGCATCCACACCCCCTCTTCTACTTTTTCACTAAATTTTCTAGTGAATCGATAAAAATGCCCTTCCACTTTTAACTAGAGAATGGTTAAATTGTATAATTAGTTTGAGCATAAAATATTATCACTAAATAACATATTATTTAGAAAAAATATATATTATTTCAAAGTGAAGTTCTTCAAAATATGTGCATATTTCTAAACTTAGAATTTGGTAAAAAAATATTTTAATATCGAATTTTTATGTACCAAATAGATATTAGTTAAAATAATAATTTTTTTAGATCTGGCATTTTATTAAAACACAATTGTCAATGTGAGGAAAATAACAAAGTGGTATAGAAGCGCATTTACTTTTTTTTCAACTAATTATTTTTAATAGGTTAATACACTATTTATGCACACTAGAAGAAGTTTCTGAATTTATTATGAAAATAATATTTGAATATATAAAAATAGTATTGGGCATATAAATTTTTTTTTAGTCTTTGGTAATGTACTAATAATATTTTATAAAATGAGAAATTAAGCTTTAGTAATATACATTGCTTATGATGTTAGTAATATACATGTTTATGTAAAATGTATTAATATACTTAAGCAATAAGATTTTTATTTAAATAGAAAACTAACTATTAATGAAGACAATTTTTTTTAGGAATTGTTAGCCATTTTCTAGAATTTTCGATTATGCACCACTTATCATTTATTTTATTCTCCTTATTTGATGATATTTTGATCTTTTTTTTTTTTAATTTTTAATATATTATAAGTGAAAATTAAAGGATATTTTAGTTTTTTACAAGTAAAAATGAAGAAAAAAAGTACCAAGGGGAGGTCAATGCCAATTTTTCAAAGTTGAGGGGTGTGGATGTCAAATGTCTAAAGTTTAGGGGAGGTGGATGCAATTATTCCCTGAAATTAATAAAAGAATTAAATAGTTTTTCTATATAGGTTATAAATTATCTAATTACCCATCATTAAATCCTTTATTTATTTTGAATAAAATTTCCCTGTAATTCCTGCTGAAATTAGTACATAGTTTATATACAAATTGAAACTCTACGTGGCAATCTAATTGGGTCTAAAATATTTAAAAACATTCCACAAACTCTAAAACTTTCCAAAAGTAAAATAACATCTCCTAGTCGTTTTGTACTTTCATTAGGAAACTATTTTTTATCGTCCTTTTGTAAATAGGAATCAAACTTTTATTAGGAAATAACTTGTTCTGCCTGAAATATTTTTGTTTCTTTTTAAATATATATATATATATATACACACGTCTATATAACTTGAGATCATCATTATTCAACTTTTGTGTTTTCTTTAGTATAATTTGATGAGAAATAGTTGTAAGGATTCGACTAACATGAAGCTCGCTATCTCCACAACTGTGGAAAAAAGTTTCAAGAAAACGAAACGAACTATCACGAAGATTCAAATTATTCCGAGAGAGTTACTTAGTGAAGTCTTAGCACGAGTTGCTTCGAGTTCTTTCACTGATATTTTCAACGCCAAATTAAGGTATATATATATGTATATTTATGATTATGTTAGTTTGATTATGATAATATGTATACTGAAATACAGGAAAATATTTTAAAAACTTGGCCTATTTGTATTAGTTTCTCAGTTTTTAATTTTTTTAATTAAAGTGATATATATTTCTTGAAAGATTCAATCATTAGTATTCATGCCTTATATTAATATGATTGAATCTGTTTATCTCGAATTAAAATGTATATATATATATATTGTTTCTTCAATTATTTTCCTTTCGTGTTCTCTTGATTTTTATATTATGAACTATGATGATAGCAAGAATCTTGTTCTTCAGCCCCTGTGTTCTTACATCTCTAAAACCATGTCTTATGTAGCTGTAAAGATTTTTGCGACATTGCGACAGATACGTACGTGTATCAACATGTGTCGTTGGACAGTTTTCCGATAGTAGCATGGACGCCTATAACTGAAAACCAACAAAACTTTTTGGCTAAATGCGAGAAATCTGATAATCCGGAGCTTCTATATAGACAATCAGTTGTAAGTATAATATCTTTTTTAACAAATAATTTATGTTTATTATACCAAGTTAGTCTAAAATCCAATGTGTTTCTTCTTACAATTTTCTTCTATTATTATTTTAGGTCGAATACTTTAGCGGAGAAGGAAGTGAATCAACAATTAGGCATCGTCTTGACAAAGCATGTAAGTTAGGACACATCGGGGCTGCATATGCTACGTATATTATCATGCTACTTACTAATTAGACTAATTTACTTTACTGTTTCCTTTTAAGTTACAAATTTATTTATTTTGCAGCAAAAAATGGAACAACAATCAGCAGCAAAATCACTATCAACTTCATCGGAGCAAATGAAGCAATCCAATTTCGTGAGCTCATATTTAAATTGTGAATTAAGCGAAATGTTGCACGCGTCGCCTCAAGTATGTGACAATGATAAGGGAAAGGGCATCAGGTTAGAACAATACTAAGCTATAATAATTTCCAATTACTCGTGTATAATTCAATTAAAATTACGTTTTCTTGGCATTTCTTGATACAGTTTCATAATTTATATGAATTCATGATTTACTATATTTCTTGATTTATTTAATTATACAAAACATTATAGCAAATTACTCAACATTTTTTCTCATTACTAATTAGTCCTTGTATCTTGTATGTGTGTGTCGATGCTAATAACACCTTGATGATGCTACAGCCTCGAGCTACCAAACTCATCACAGAGGAAACAAGCACATGATATGGGATCGTTGCTTTCACACACTCCATTTAATGTAATTACTTTGATACCCTTTATGTATTGGGAAAATATAATTATATTAAACGTCTTTCAACTTGTTTGATAAGCCCTACTTTAAGTATGTGCATATATATTTATGTTTGCGAATAATCCATGATTATAATCGTTTGATAGTATATATCGTATAGTATCATATTTCAAGATTATCGTCGACTTTTATCTTTTTGAATTTAGATCCAGTTTCAATAAAATTTGAACTAATCTAAATATTATCTAACAATATATATTAATGACTGTGTTATTCTATTAGGAAAATCTCTCGTCACAATCTCTGGGAGCAAACGATGATTTATCTGCAGTTTACTAGCAAGGAATTTCACACACTTCATCAAGTGATGGGCAATTGTAAGTATACAATTTCCTATTAATTCATGTTGATCATCTAAAATAAATGAAAAAATAAGTCTTTGCATACAAAGAAGTTGATATGTATCTTCTTTAATTTAATATAGGAACCATTCAAACAAAGTCTCAAAAAATAACAATGTGTTGAGGTCTGTTGATCATTATCCATTGTTGGACACCAATGAACTTCGTATATCAAGTTCTTTGAGGGTTTGTTTGGATCGAAGGATTTGAAATCTATGGATTCAAAATTCATCGACAAATTCATTTAAGTTCGTTTGGATAAATTCAAGTTACAATGGATTTCAAATCCATTGTCATTCATTTTGACCTATTTTCTCTACGACTACGGTAGATTTCAAATGATTCCGTTTTAGGTGTCATTTGAAATTCTTCCTCCAAATCCCCTCCCCAAATCCAAATCACTCAATCCAAACACAACCTTATGAAATTTGGGGTATAATCTATATATATAATAATATATTATTATATAGAGGGAATTGCATCAACCTCTCCTAGACTTTGAATATTTGGCAAAAACACCCCTAAACTTTGAAAAATTGGCATCCACACCCCCTCTTCTACTTTTTCACTAAATCTTCTAGTGAATCGACAAAAATGCCCTTCCACTTTTAACTAGAAAATGGTTAAATTGTATAATTAATTTGAGCATAAAATATTATCACTAAATAACATATTAATTAGAAAAAATATATAGTATTTCAAAGTTATGTTCTTCAAAATATGTTCATATTTCTAAATTTAGAATTTGGTAAAAAATATTTTAATATCGAATTTTTATGTACCAAATAGATATTAGTTAAAATAATAATTTTTTTTAGATCTGGCATTTTATTAAAACACAATTGTCAATTTGAGGGAAAAAACAAAGTGGTATAGTAGCGCATTTACTTTTTTTTCAACTAATTATTTTTAATAGGTTAATACACTATTTATGCACACTAGAAGAAGTTTTTGAGTTTATTATGAAAAATCATATTTGAATATATAAATATAGTATTGGGCATATAAAGATTTTTTTTAGTATTTAGTAATGTACTAATAATATTTTATAAAATGAGAAATTAAACTTTAGTAATGTACATTACTTATGATGTTAGTAATGTATATGTTTATGTAAAATTTATTAATAACTTAAGCAATAAGGTTTTTATTTAAATAGAGAACTAACTATTTATGAAGATAGTTTTTTTTAGGAATTGTTAGTCATTCTCTAGAATTTTCGATTATGCACCACTTATTATTTATTTTATTCTCCTTATTTGATGATATTTTGATCTTTTTTTTTTAATAGATTATAAGTGAAAATTAAAGGATATTTTAGTCTTTTACAAGTAGAAATGAAGAAAAAAAGGTACCAAGGGGAGGTCAATGCCAATTTTTCAAAGTTTAGGGGTGTGGATGCCAAATGTCTAAAACTTAGGGGAGGTGGATGCAGTTAGCCCCTGCAATTAATAAAAGAATTAAATAGTTTTTCTATATAGGTTATAAATTATCTAATTACCCATCATTAAATCCTTTATAATTTATTTTGAATAAAATTTCCCGATAATTCCTACTGAAATTAGTACATAGTTTATATACAAATTGAAACTCTACATGGCAATCTGATTGGGTCTAAAATATTTAAAAACATTCCACAAACTCTAAAACTTTCCAAAAGTAAAATAACATCTCCTAGTCATTTTGTACTTTCATTAGGAAACTATTTTTTTATCGTCATTTTGTAAATAGGAATCAGACTTTTATTAGGAAATAACTTGTTTTGCCTGAAATAGTTTTGTTTCTTTTGAAATATATATATACACGTCTATATAACTTGAGATCATCATTATTCAACTTTTGTGTTTTCTTTAGTATAATTTGATGAGAAATAATTGTAGGGATTCGACTAACATGAAGCTCGCTATCTCCACAACTGTGGAAAAAAGTTTCAAGAAAACGAAACGAACTATCACAAAGATTCAAACTATTCCGAGAGAGTTACTTAGTGAAGTCTTAGCACGAGTTGCTTCAAGTTCTTTCACTGATATTTTCAACGCCAAATTAAGGTATATATATATACATGTATATTTATGATTATGTTAGCTTGATTTTGATAATATGTATACTAGAAAATATTTTAAAAACTTGGCCTATTTGTATTAGTTTCTCAGTTTTTAAATTTTTTTTATTAAAGTGATATATATTTCTTGAAAGATTCAATCGTTAGTATTCATGCCTTATATTAATATGATTGAATCTGTTTATCTCTAATTAATATATATATATATATATATATATTGTTTCTTCAATTATTTTCCTTTCGTTTTCTCTTGATTTTTATATTATGAACTATGATTATAGCAAGAATCTTGTTCTTCAGCCCCTGTGTTCTTACATCTCAAAAACCATGTCTTATGTAGCTGTAAAGATTTTTGCGACATTGCGACAGATACATACGTGTATCAACATGTGTCGTTGGACAATTTCCCGATAGTAGCATGGACGCCTATAACAGAAAACCAACAAACTTTTTTGACTAAATGCGAGGAATCTGATAATCCAGAGCTTCTATATAGACAATCAATTGTAAGTATAATATCTTTTTTAACAAATAATTTATGTTTATTATACCAAGTTAGTCTAAAATCCAATGTTTTTCTTCTTACAAATTTCTTCTAATATTATTTCAGGTCGAATACTTTAGTGGAAAAGGAAGTGAATCAACAATTAGGCATCGTCTTGACAAAGCATGTAAGTTAGGACACATCGGGGCTGCATATGCTATGTATATTATCATGCTACTTAGTGATGACGATGAGACGAAAGAAAAAGGTTTGAAATTGTTGAACAATATGAAGAAAAATACGCTTTTAAGGAGAGAATTGAAAATGGGTCGCGATAAATTGATAAAAACGTTGAGTTGGATTTGGGTGACAAATCCACGTCTGAGACGCCTTCCAATATATTGTACGAGGCAAGATGACCACAAGACGAAGAAGAATTGGCCTAATGATGATGAAGAAGATATACATTGTGAAGCTTGCAATGCTGATAAAGAAATTAGTCTAATTAGTAATCTATTTCATCAATTTTAAATTTTTTTCCTATTGTTACATTTTTACTAGGCATGATTATCCTTTTCTTGTATTAGTTTTTAATATACATGTAATTTTAACTGTAATTCTGTTATGAATGTGCTTTTATTTTTCCTCCCAAGAATGGTATTAAAGCCCCAAGTTTAATAGAATCTGATGATTAAAGACTATATATATATATATATATTGGTTTAATTATATTAAGATTTAGCCAGCAAACTTGGGAAACAGAAAATGTATCTGAAAATAGCAGACTTGCAGATAGGGCAGAATTACAAAAAATTAGTCTGGACTTTATTATATTGAAAAATTCCGTTTAAACTCTATTCGTTCAAATTTGAACACATTTTTAGGATCGATAAAACCAGCACGAGCTCAATTGATCCATTCTTATGATTTACAACCAAATAGTATTCAAATCAACTTGTGCACTCTTCAACTTATCCATCTTCAATTGATCAAATGAAATATAAGACACAGAATTCATGTATGCACTTCAATGCTCTCACTTTCAGAATATTAGCCTATACTTTCCAATTCTCCATCAATTTATATAATTAAATAATATTAATTAATTTTTGATGCCTTATATTTAATATAAAGTTGAGACAGTTAATATTGTTTTTTAGGACCGGAACATCAAGAAAAAACGACATTCACTTGTCCTTTTGGTACATTCGCATATCGAAGAATGCCGTTTGGCGTATGCAATGCTCCGACGACTTTCCAAAGGTGTATGGTTAGTATATTTTCTAATTATGTCGAAAACATCATTGAGGTATTTATGGACGATTTCACGGTACATGGTGATTCTTTCGATTCATGTCTAGCTAACCTAAGAAAAATTTTAGACCAATGTATTAAATCGAACCTTGTACTTAACTACGAAAAATGTCATTTTATGGTAGAACAAGGTAATATTTTAGGTCATATTGTTTCGTCTAGGGGATTAGAAGATGATAAAGCAAAAATTGACGTTATTAAAACATTGCCTTACCCCACAAACGTGCGGGTGATTCGCTCTTTTCTTGGACATGCAGGTTTTTATCGACGCTTCATTAACTACTTCGCAAAAATTAGCAGACCCTTGTGCAATTTATTGCATAAGGACGCCACCTTTGAGTTCGATGAAGAATGTCGAAATGCTTTCAATACACTCAAAAACCTTCTAACCACCGCACCCATAGTGAAACCACCTGATTGGAGTTTACCCTTCGAGATTATGTGCGATGCTAGCAACTACGCTGTAGGGGCCGTTCTTGGTCAACGAGTCGACAAGACGCCACATGTTATATATTATGCCTCAAGGACTTTGGATAGTGCTCAATGCAATTATTCAACGACGGAAAAATAACTTTTTGCTATTATTCATGCTTTAGAAAAATTTCGATCTTATTTACTCGGTATTAAAGTTAATGTTTATTCTGATCATGCAGCTTTACGCTATTTGCTAAGCAAGAAGGAGGCGAAACCGCGGCTCATACGATGGATCCTTCTACTCCAAGAATTTGACTTAGAAATTAAAGATAAAAAAGGAGCTGAAAATCTAGTGGCGGACCACATAAGTCGATTAATCAAATGCGAAGAATCCATGCCACTTAGAGACGAGTTTTCCGATGAGCACCTCTTCTCGATAAAATCAAAATTTCCATGGTACGTAGATATTGTGAATTACCTTGTGACTAAGACTTTATCGGAGGACTTAACTCGAACTCAAAAGAATAAAATTAAAAGTGAGTCTAAGTACTACGTATTGGATGAGCCTTACCTATGGAAACATTGCTCGGACCAAGTCATGTGAAGATGCGTTCCGGAAAGTGAGGTACCTTCTATCCTTCGTTTTTGTCATACTTTCGCTTGTGGACACTTCGGCTCAAAACGTACCGCTCACAAAGTTCTCGAGAGTGGTTTGTATTGGCCGAGCATATTTCATGATTCACACGTATTCTGCAAAACATGTGAAAATTGTCAAAAGACGGGGACCTTTGGACATAGAGATCAAATGCCACTAAATCCTATACACGTTTGTGAAATTTTTGACGTATGGGGAATTGATTTTATGGGCCCATTTCCCCTCTCTTTTGGTTTCAATTATATATTACTTGCGGTGGATTATGTTTTTAAATGGGTCGAGGCTAAAGCCACAAAAACTAATAATGCTAAGGACGTTGTGAATTTTGTCAAGTCTAATGTTTTTGCGAGGTTCGGAACGCCAAGAGCTATAATTAGTGATCGAGGAACACACTTTTCCAACAAGGTATTCGAATCCCTCTTGAAAACGTACAATGTGACTCATCGATTTTCCACTACCTACCATCCTCAAACGAACGGACAAGCCGAAGTGTCAAACCGAGAAATCAAGTCTATACTTGAGAAAACGGTCAACCCAAATAGGGAGGATTGGAGCACAAGGTTAGATGACGCTCTTTGGGCGTATAGAACGGCATATAAAACACCCATAGGAATGTCCCTGTTCCGTATAGTTTTTAGAAAAGCATGCCATCTTCCCATTGAGTTAGAGCATAAAGCGTTCTGGGCAATTAAGCAACTCAACATGAATCTGGACGATTCGGGAATTCAGCGAAAACTGCAGCTCCAAGAACTAAAAGAAATCCGGAACGAAGCATATGAAAACGCCAAGCTTTACAAGGAAAAAACAAAAGCTTTACGAGATAAAACAATCATGAGAAAGGATTTTGTCGTAGGACAAAAATGCCTTCTTTTTCATTCTCGTTTAAAATTATTTCTGGGTAAACTTCGTTCTCGTTGGGTTGGGCCATTTATTGTTACTGATAAGTTTTCTCATGGTGCAGTTAACGTCCAAAGTCCAATAACAGGGAAAACTCTCAAAGTAAACGGCCATCGTTTCAAACCTTTTTACGAAGGATTTCAAAAATACAATGTCGAGACAACGGACTTGGAACCACTCAACAATGCTAGATAACTTTGTAGCATCGTCTAGCCAACGACGTTAAAGAATGGCGCTACTTGGGAGGCAATCCATGAGTTTTCTTTTCCCTTAGCCTTTATTGTCAGTTTTTTATTTTTTGCAGAAGCGTTTCAAGAGTTAAGCGTGCCCACGCTTAGCTTACGAAACCTTTCTGTTTTGCACTTTTTTTAACAGAAGACTTTGAAGAATTAAGCGTGCCCACGCCTAAAACTTCAAACCCTTCTGTTTTGCACCCTTCATTTTTTTCAGTCTTATATATATATTTCTATATATATATATAAAACAAAAAAAAATAGAAAAATGTAAAAAGCAAAAAGACAAAAACCCTAATCACTTTTTCTCCCCCAATTTTCGGATACCCTAAGCCCGCCGTACTCACCTTCTTCTCCGACGAATATTGCAGGTTTCCAATCCTCCTCCTCCATCTCCAACTGCTCCACAGCCATCGTCACCACCACTGACCTTCCGCCGCCACTTCCGATCATGAAGTCGCTCTTTCGCCGCCAATCTCCTTCACCTTTGCCATCTTCGGAAGCCCCTTCGACTGATGCCCGACTCAACACGATAGAAGAACGACTTAACACAATTATCGACCACCTCAAACTACTCACCGATCACTTCGGCATCATGACCGAGTGATGCCGTGGGGAAGTCCCTCTCCTTATTCGTTTATTGTGTTGCATTACCTGTTATTTTCTCGTGCTCATATCCATTGAGGACAATGCATATCTTAAGTATGGGGGTGGTGGTTTCTCGTGCGATTGTGCTTTCTTGGTGTTTTTGTTTAATTTTGGCTATATGAAAATTTGTTCGATTTTACGTTTTCGGCATTTTAGACTTTAGTGTTTGGGATTCTGTTGAACTGGTTAGACTTGAACAATTTGAATATGCTTTGATTGAATTTTCATGTCATGTGAACTTTGTGCTAGTATAGTGATTAAAAGCGAACATAGGAAAGCATGTTTTAGTACGACTACCCTACCATGTAAGGATTTGTGCCGTTTGATCATTTATTCACGAAATATCTTCCTTCTTGTGTGACACTCAAGTGCTTTTTGGAATTCTAGAACTTGTTTTGAACCTCGTCAAAAATTACAAGAGTGTGTGCATGATCGAATATGATAAAGGCATTTAGGATTTAGCCACTTTGCCAAATAAACCGTACCTTTGCATTATCCCCTAGTTAGCCACTTTGAGCCTTTTAATCCTCTTTTCTTGAATTACCTCGAATTTGAGCCCTTACCATTTTATATATGTCCTCGTTTTACCCGTCTAGAAAACAAGTTGAGCATGGAGATTGTTGTTGTTTGGGGACGAAAGTCAAGAAGATGATGTTTTTGAATAAGTGTGGGGGAAACTCGTGAAAAATACAAGGAGTACCCAAAAAAAAAAAAAAAGAAAAAAAATTCGAAAAAGAAAAAAAAAGGAAAATAAAGAAAAATTAAGGGGATCGAGCAAGAAGTTCGATAACAAATGAATGATGATGAATCGAGCCCTCGAAAGAATGGAAACAAAGGTATTTGGGTCCTTATCGCCAAATATACCCAATGAGCTCTCGATGCTCGACGAAATTTTCGGACTACAACCCTTAATAAAGACCTTTTGATTCTTTTGTTCACACTCTCAAAAGTAGTAGCGATGTTGGTGTATAACCAAGCCTATGGGATGACATTAACACGTTGAGGTTTGAGCGAAACTCTATACCCATACACGAGAGTTGGAGTGTTTATGAGAGAAAGTCGGCTGAAATCTTGTTTTTCTTGTTCAATTGAAATCGTGGTGCTAGCATCAAACTAATGTGGTATCGAGAATTTCGGTTAATTGCATGCTTCATCTTTTCAAGCTTGATTTTTGTTCTTTTGGTCACAACTCTATTTGTCTACTAGGCCGAATAATGTCATCTTGATTATTTTGCATAGCTAACTTTTAAACATTGCCCAAGGACGTACAATGGCATAAATATGGGGGTATTTGTTAGGTTGTGTTTTGTGCATGTTTTATATGTCAAAGTCGAGTTGTTTGCTATGATTATGCTCCTTATTTCGTAATATTATGTTGATATTTGAATTCTAGGTGATTACGTAAAGAAAGGAGCCAAATGGGATGAAAATAGGAGAAAAATGAGCAAAAATCGAATTGGCATAAGAAAAGGCAGCAGAAGACTTTGAAGAATTATGCGTGCCCACGCTTAAATCCCAGAACGCTTCTGCCGCAACACGCATTTTCAAGCGCGTTTTTCTGAAGATTCCAGAAGATCTTTCCATTAAAATTCGGATTTCTGTTGCCCGAATTTATGGGATTTATTTCCTTTTTATTTTAGAATTTATTTCCTTATTTTAATATTTCTAATTTGTTTAGTTTGTTAAGTTTGTTAGAGCCCTAATTAGTTTCCTTCTTGTATTAGGACTCTACTAGTTTAAATATGTGGAATTTTATCCGACAAGACACCTTTGATTTTATTTTCAATTCAAGCAACGTTTTTCCCTTTAATTCTGGAGCTCTCGATTTTATTATTTTTTGTCTACGTTTTGATTATGAGTTGCTAAACTCACACTTCTAGTCGAGGATTCATCAATGTTTGATTCTTTAATTTCATGAGATCGAATTGTGCCTTAATTTCTCTGTTTATCAAGTATTTACTTTTTCTCCGAGCTCTGTTGACAATATATTTCAACTGGTTAGATAACTTGATCAATTATTTAATCGTTGGGATCATATTTAGCTATCTAGGGTCTAAATCCGTGACTAGTAAAACCCTAATTTTTGTAGCAGTTAGCGACGTTGATTATTTAATCGTTTTAGATTAGTCGTTATGGGAATTAGTAATCTGGTCTAAATAAACCGAGCTTATGTGTTTGTTGGCTAGAATTGGTGTTTTTCTAATACGTGCATGCTATCGATAGGCTAAATCCTAAGAGCTTGTTTAGGGTTGTCTAATTGGTAAGAGAAGTAATCAAATAGCTTGTTTTGGTTATCGACGACTTAAGAAAAGACTAGGTTATTAGAGCTTGTTAATAACTATAGCCAATTTATCTATAAAATACTGAATTATCATTGCATCAGTGATCGAATTAATTGAATCAATACCGAGAAAATCCGAAGACTAGAATTCCTCACCATATAAAATTCGAATTTTACATTATTTGCTTTAATTGCGTTTTTGATTTTACGTCTTTTAATCGTTATTTTAGTTAAAAATCCAAAAACCCTCCTTTTACCCGATATTAGTGAATTAGGAATTAAATTTTACACAATTCCTTGTGGATTGATGTGCTTAAACCGCAAGCGCACGGCTTCGGTGTAGTACAAAAGATATCGTTCCCACGAGGACCGAACAATCAAGCACTAGCCTATCAATTATCAGTAATCTAAGCCTAATAAAAATACGAGATAGTTGCAAAGAAAACTAAACAGAAAGCAAGTAAATTGATTTGAGTTATATATGATTGGAAATTCCGGAATTAGGGTTTACCACGATATATATTATCGACTCAATTATATTACCGATTGAATTACGATCGCTACTTATGAAGGACACTATCCAATTTTAATCACTATCTTCTGTCGAAGCATAATAACATATCTAAGCTAATTAACCAACTACTTTCGTGATGATTAGACTAGACTCAGACTCATTAATCTCTATGATAATGTATCGATTCCTCAAAAGTCCTAAAACTACTTTCGTGATTTAGGATCCTAGGTTTGAATACTAGGGTTCCGATATAGATGTCACCTTTCAGAATTTTCACCTAATATCTACTATCATGCAAATAAGTGGCCAGCAAATTCACAAGCATTAATAAACAAGAATGCAAATCATAAGCATACGCGATGTAAAATCAACGATTCTATAATCTATATCGATAACATATTATCGGGCTATTCCCGGTTCCAAAATAATATGAATTACTCCATAGATGCGAAGAAACAATCAACAATCAATAAAGTAAACATGATGGAACGACAAGAATTAAAAGAGATTAAAGAAAATAATTTCGATTAAACCCGTTGTCGAATAATCCGTTTACAATAATCCTGAATCTCGTCTCTCGATCTCCGATCTTTACAACTCAATTCAAGAAAATAAAAGTCGAACCCTAAAACTATGTTCGGTGGGGGTATTTATACCTAATCTAGAACATAAAACCGAAGTTGGGCCGAATATGGGCTTTTTCAGCGTTTAGACTCAACCTAACGCGCGTCTGTACGCCGAGTAAAGCGGCGTACGTACGCAGTACAAATCGGTGTACGTACGCCGTACAAATTGACGTACGTACGCAGTACAAATCGGCGTACGTACGCGAGATAGCCCCAAACTTTCTGCCTTCGTTGTCTGAACGCCAATTAACACGGCGTACGTACGCCATTGTTCCAGTCCGAATTTGGCTTTGGGGTCTTCTACAAAGTTGTATCTCTATGTCTTAGCTTCAAAACCCCACTTATTTGGATCCAATCCAAGTTGTAGAACTCGAGTTATAATCGTTTTACCAGGACTGCGCCATTTGGTTCGGAACAAAGCGTATTTGTAACGTTCGGGCCTTTAAACGTTTGAACCGGATCTTGTCATCTTCACAAAACTTTTAGGTAATTGTCTTAGCTTTCCAAACATATAAGGCTCATTAACATTGGAGGTTTGTAGCCCAAGATATGATCGTATTTACAAACAGCGCCCATGTATCTCATTTCATACGTTTTTTCGTCATTTTCTCGAAGTTAATGATTTTACCCTACAATCATGTAACAAACCTATAAACGTATATGGGGTATAAATCATGATATAAAATGATATAAAAACGACTAATCTTAGGCTAGAAAACACGTATAATTGAGGTTTATCAACCCCCCCAAACTTGCTTTTGTTCGTCCTCGAACAAACGGTAAAACAAAGAAAACAAAAACAAAAACATAATCTAAAGATAAACTCATTTTCGTAGAGTATACGATTGCACTTAGCATGTGCAACAAGCCTTTAAACCTTTTAGTTACCCCAAAAGGACGAGTTATAGTCTCGTAAGGGTTTGCATTTCGATATACCCACAAAATCTATGAAATTTGAGCTATGTCCAGATAATACAACTTATAAAAATTAACAAAAGACTAATGGCATAACATCATTAACAATTAAGCTCAAAAGTATGTACATATCTCTCAATTTTGTCATATATTAACACTAAGAGTCGAATTAACTTCCAAAATGGTTCATGTAATCATAGGCATTATAGTCGAGTGGCATCATTACCAAATTTTGGATGTAATCCCCATTTTTATTAACTTTCAAATTCAGAAGGCATTAAGTTTAATAGGCTTTAAAAATACACACTTCAAAACTAAAGCTTTTAAGAATTTTTGACTTTCTACACAGTACGTGTGGATTTCTGTTTAGCTCATTAGACCATGTGCAATGCTTGTTCCCTTAGGCTTTCTATGACACCCATGTAACGAGTTTTGGGCCAACGACTCCGAATCTAGATAGCTTTAGGGCGTTAAGTGTTGAAACACTCCTTTCGGACTTAATCACTCGAGTGTCAAAGGCCACGAAACAAGCTAGGTCTTTATTTGAGTTAGCTTCACATTGTCATAATAATCCGACACATCAATATTTTCAAATTTTAAGCATACATTATGAAGTGTAAATGTGACCATGGAACTCTATACCTTATGAGAATTTTAGTTAATATCTTTGGGAATTACTCCTTAAGTGTCTCAAGATGCAACATCCACTCAACTCCTCTCCCATAGATTGTGTATAAATATGTAAATAAGCTAAACCAAATCTTAGGCCGACATGAACAAAGAACGAGATATGCTTTAGTCCAGATTAAATATTGAAGTCATGACATCTATCTTAAGTTAATTCTAGCAAATTGTACAAATTGACAAGCTAAAACTCATAACAGAAAAAAAAAAAATAAAGCATGCCATATGAATAGCTCAAACACCCCCAAACTTAAGCGAAACAAACTCATATGATATATAAATATGCTAAGTCAAATTCCACCCCCAAATTTGAAATATAACATTGTCTTCAATGTTATCAATCACACATAAGTAGTGGGAAAGAAAAACTTAACCAAATGGGATGTTGAGAAACATGCCCGAATACCGAAGGAGAATTTTAGTTCCAAGTGAAGGTGGTGTAACATCTTTATCCATCCAACGTGAGCTACTCATGTACCTTGTACGACAAAACAAAAACAAAGCATGCAAATATATTTTTTCGTGTGTTAAAGAAAAGGAAAAAAAAAAAAAAAAAAAAGGAACAAAAACAAAAACAAGAAAAAGGAAAACACTTGGATTGCCTCCCAAGAAGCGCTTGTTTATAGTCATTAGCTTGACTTTACCATGTTAACTCAGTTTTGTAGATCCCGAATTGGACCCGACGATTTAGCAACTCTCCAATCGACTTTAGAATCTTGATTTCTAGGTAAAGAAACCTCACGTGCTTGTCGAATAGAAGACCTAAATATCCCCTTTTTAAGTTTTCGTCGAGGGATCTTTTTATCGTGCAAAACTTTAATACCTTCCTTGTTGATCCTTGCACTCTCATGCGCATCAAACTTTAACTTATCTGGTTCACGACGTCGAAACTTTCTTTCCTTTTTAGCAATGTTTGGTGCCAACGACAGATTTTCCTCGAACATTCGAGCAATATCAGCGATAATGGTATCTTCCTCCTCGATCGAGCCATCACTCACATGTCGTGCCTCGAATGGATCCTTATAGTGCTTCCTAGCAAGCTTGTCTTTGATCATAGCTTCGTCAATCTGTAACAATAGTTCTCGAGAGATCGGTTAGCAACAGATTTATATAGACTAAATTCAACTCTCTTATCTCCAATATTCAAGGAAAGCCTTCCATTTTTAACATCAATAATAGCTCCTGCTGTAGCTAGGAATGGCCTACCAAGAAAAATGGGGATTTGAGAATCCTCATCCATATCGAGAACGACGAAGTATGTAGGAATAAAGAATTTTCCTACTCTAATCGGTACATCTTCTAGCATACCTGCCGGATACTTCACGGATCTATCAGCTAATTGCAGAGTAATCGTGGTAGGTTTTAACTCACCCAATTCTAACTTACATGAAACAGAAAGTGGCATAAGACTAACGCTAGCACCAAGGTCACACAATGCATGATCAAAACTAACGTTACCTATTACACATGAAATCGAAAAACTACCGGGGTCTTTAAGCTTAGGAGGTAATTTATTTTGAATTAATGCGCTACACTCCTTAGTTAAAGCCACGGTTTCATAGTCCTCCAGTTTCCGTTTGTTAGAAAGAATTTCCTTCAAAAATTTAGCATAAGAAGGCATTTGTGCAAGTGCATCAGTGAATGGAATATTAATGTAAAGTTTTTTCAAAACTTCTAAAAATTTTCCAAACTGTTTATCTAATTTCGCCTTAGCTAATCTTTGAGAGAAAGGCACGGGTGGTTCATATGGCGGTGGAGGTACATACACTGGCTCTTTCTCACTTACCTCGTTCATTTTATCTTTTGAGCTATCGGGATTAGACGTTTTTTCCTTTTCGACCTTCTCAGTTGACTTAGATTCACTCATCCTAGTAGGCATTTTTGAACTTTCATAATTGGTTCCACTCCTTAAAGTAATTGCATTACAATGTTCCTTCGGGTTTGTCTCAGGTTGTCCGGAAAAAGAACCAGAAGTCCTACTTGAGTTACTAGCTTGTTGTGCAATTTGAGTTTCTAGCATCTTATTGTGAGTTGCTAAAGAGTCGACCTTAGTTGCTAGTTGCTTAATTGCATCATTCACTATCTCGTTTTGTTTAGTCTGGGCAACTACAAAACTCTCAAGAAGGGATTCTAAGTTCGATTTCTGTGGTGGAACATGATTGTAAGGCTTTTGTTGAAATCCCGGTGGTGGCCTAAAATTGGATGGTGGGGCTACGTTTTGAGTCGGCTTGTATGAAAAATTTGGGTGATTCCTCCAACCAGAATTAAAAGTATTTGAAAACGGGTCATTCTTTTGGTTGAAGTTATTCACAAAATTGGCTTGCTCTATAGAGGGATCGGTTGGTACACTCGCAAATTGACACTCTAAGGCAATATGACCAACTGCACCACATATTTCACACATAGGGGGTGGGGTAGTGACAGAGTTAACATGCATATTCATGGAATCCAACTTCTTAGACATAGCCTCTACTTGTGCAGAAAGTAAAGTAATAGCATCAATATCGTACTTACCTGGTGTCTTCTGTGGAGTCGATCTTTCGCTTGACCACTGGTAGTGGTTCAGTGCCATATCTTCGATCAAATCGTAAGCTTCGTCAACGCTCTTATTCATTAGAGCCCCTCCAGCTGCGGCATCGACTGACATCCTTGTGTTGTATCCCCGGCAACGGCGCCAAAAACTTGATGTGCTTAAACCGCAAGCGCACGGCTTCGGTGTAGTACAAAAGATATCGTTCCCACGAGGACCGAACAATCAAGCACTAGCCTATCAATTATCAGTAATCTAAGCCTAATAAAAATACGAGATAGTTGCAAAGAAAACTAAACAGAAAGCAAGTAAATTGATTTGAGTTATATATGATTGGAAATTCCGGAATTAGGGTTTACCACGATATATATTATCGACTCAATTATATTACCGATTGAATTACGATCGCTACTTATGAAGGACACTATCCAATTTTAATCACTATCTTCTGTCGAAGCATAATAACATATCTAAGCTAATTAACCAACTACTTTCGTGATGATTAGACTAGACTCAGACTCATTAATCTCTATGATAATGTATCGATTCCTCAAAAGTCCTAAAACTACTTTCGTGATTTAGGATCCTAGGTTTGAATACTAGGGTTCCGATATAGATGTCACTTTTTAGAATTTTCACCTAATATCTACTATCATGCAAATAAGTGGCCAGCAAATTCACAAGCATTAATAAACAAGAATGCAAATCATAAGCATACGCGATGTAAAATCAACGATTCTATAATCTATAACGATAACATATTATCGGGCTATTCCCGGTTCCAAAATAATATGAATTACTCCATAGATGCGAAGAAACAATCAACAATCAATAAAGTAAACATGATGGAACGACAAGAATTAAAAGAGATTAAAGAAAATAATTTCGATTAAACCCGTTGTCGAATAATCCGTTTACAATAATCCTGAATCTCGTCTCTCGATCTCCGATCTTTAGAACTCAATTCAAGAAAACAAAAGTCGAACCCTAAAACTATGTTCGGAGGGGGTATTTATACCTAATCTAGAACATAAAACCGAAGTTGGGCCGAATATGGGCTTTTTCAGCGTTTAGACTCAACCTAACGCGCGTCTGTACGCCGAGTAAAGCGGCGTACGTACGCAGTACAAATCGGCGTACGTACGCCGTACAAATTGGCGTACGTACGCAGTACAAATCGGCGTACGTACGCGAGATAGCCCCAAACTTTCTGCCTTCGTTGTCTGAACGCCAATTAACACGGCGTATGTACGCCATTGTTACAGTCCGAATTTGGCTTTGGGGTCTTCTACAAAGTTGTAGCTCTATGTCTTAGCTTCAAAACCCCACTTATTTGGATCCAATCCAAGTTGTAGAACTCGAGTTATGATCGTTTTACCAGGACTGCGCCATTTGATTCGGAACAAAGCGTATTTGTAACTTTCGGGCCTTTAAACGTTTGAACCGGATCTTGTCATCTTCACAAAACTTTTAGGTAATTGTCTTAGCTTTCCAAACATATAAGGCTCATTAACATTGGAGGTTTGTAGCCCAAGATATCATCGTATTTACAAACAGCGCCCATGTATCTCATTTCATACGTTTTTTCGTCATTTTCTCGAAGTTAATGATTTTACCCTACAATCATGTAACAAACCTATAAACGTATATGGGGTATAAATCATGATATAAAATGATATAAAAACGACTAATCTTAGGCTAGAAAACACGTATAATTGAGGTTTATCATGGATCGACCCTACTTATCGCTGATTACAAATCTTTTTAAAGTAGGTTTTTATTTTTATTGGATTCGACACCCACCTGTCAATAAGAATGGCGGAGACTCCCATAAAGCCCACAAGAAAGCTACAATAGTTCTTTCTTGATTTTATTATTTGCTCATGTACTCTGAATCGTGTCTCGAAATTTTTCTTTATTTAATGAAAGAAATTATATCAGTGAGTATTTTGGGTACATTAGGCTCCAATTGTTGGCCACTAAATTGTTTGGCATCTCACAAAATGTTTCTTAAAAAATCTTTCAAAATTAAAGATTATTCCAAAAAAATCTTGTAAAAAAAGAGGAAAAATAAATTTTACTATTCTTGATTTGAAAGTTATCATTACAAATAAAAATAAGGTTTTTTTTTGCTATATTTTGACTCTAAAAATTAAATTAATTACATATTCTAATGCAAAATGACGAGACATTTAAAATAAGATCCATTGTGAATATTTTTTAGTGTCTAAATTGATGAGTTTTATTAATAATTATTAATAAAACTTATATATAAATATCAATCTAAACTAATTTATCACAACAAAAAACATATCATATCAACCATAATCATTACATAATTTTATTAAAAAAAAAAAAAAAAAACTCATCCAAACTCTCTTCTCAAACCACATTTCTTATCCTTCAAATTATTATTCTCATTTTTGTCATGAAAAAAAATTCTTTGAGACTATTATACCAACCAATTGGGCCCTTATTTTCTTGAATTCTCCATTCTCTTTCCATTTTCATTTTGATAATAACTAAATAATTACCGAGTTTTGAACCCAACATGACTCAGGCGGTTGAAAACAATAAAAATTAAACTAATCTGAGTGGGTGTAGAACAAGTAATTGCAAAATACTGTCACATCCGTTCCATGCGATGCTTTGACCTCGAAGTCTTCGATCCAATACTTAGTTCGAGAAACCAAGTTGGATTAAGAATCATACACAATAAAGATAAAATAATAGTTTTCTAACCTCTGTTCGTCATTTTTTCACTTTTTAAGCTGAAAAGTTTCTAAAATTTACTGTTCTTCAAACTCTAATATATACATAATACCATTTATATTATTTATATAAATATATAAATATAAAGTGGACAAAATGAAGTTAATTTTCATAATATGTGAAATACATAATTTTATTATATTTTTTATTTTATAATATTTATTTATTTACTTATTAAGTAATTAATTATTGTGATGTCACTTATTCATTATTTAATTAATATTTTTTATTTTATAATATTTATTTATTTATTTACTTATTAATTAATTAATTATTCGACTGCAATTAAACTGAGAGTTGAACCAGTGACTCAATAAATTTTCCAACTCAGCATCCGAGCTGGGTTTTGGCAATGCCAACCAAAAGACAGATAATTGATATATTTGTCCTTTTTAAATTTTGAGTAATTATTTTTATCCCCATTACTAATTAAAGAATAACAATAGGATAGATAGTGTTATAACCACAACAACTTTATTTCAATACCAGAATTACCTTGGTCATTCTTTTACTCTTTAATCAAGTTCTCTTATCTGGCTTCTCATTCTTCTTCACACACTCCAATTTAATTTTCGGTATGGAGTTATTTCTCCATTTTCAAAGTTAGATTTGCTTAACAATATATACATTTGATGTCTTTTACAAAAGTATTCACTTGAATCTAAACACAAACTTTCCATAGTTCTAAAGTATTCAAATTAATCCTTATGTTTTATTTTTCAATATTATATTTTGTTATAAAAATATTTTGTAGACTCATTGGTACTACTTTTTGCAGTTTTGAAGAATTTGGAATCAATTCTCACACACAATTTTAAGGTACTTTATTTTTTGAGTAATTATTACTTGTATAGACAGATATTGTTCATCAATAAACATATGATGAATTCTTGAAAAGATCTAATTAAATTTCGCTTTTCTTTATTAGTCATTTTAATTCAGAGTATTTTCATCTTAGGTTTAATAAAGATTATACTTAGATCTATTTTTATGTTATCTTTTAGGTTTTTGTTCCTAGTTAGTTTCATCATTATATCTAGTTAATAAGGTTATTCAGTCGGCAATATTTTTTGAGTTGTTATTTGCTTACGAGTGTTGCTTCATATGTGTAGGCACCTACGTCCATCAAAACATTTGATGAATTCAATAGAGGTTTAGTTGAATTTCACTTTTCTTTATTATACAACTTGATTCGTAAGAGTTTTTGCTCAAGTTTAGTTAATATATTACCTATATTTTGTGTATTTATGTTATCTTTTAGGTAATCGTCATTTGCTAGATCCGTTATTTATATCTTCTTAGAAAGTTTATCGAATCGATAACGACAAAATTGAATATTGATCATGTTTGTAGCGAAAAAGTGTTTTTTTTTTTTTTTGGGAAAGAGAATCGAAACTGTGCCTTACACATGAGGAACAAAAAATGTCGTTTTGTTAAACAAAAAATGTTTTCAACAAGTGAAAGATCTTTCTTTTCGTGTTATTTATTTAGAAACAAACTTATATACACTTATTTAGTTTAGGCGTAACTTTTTTTATTTCAGAATCATATGTGTTAGTGCCCATTTAACTCTCTACGGTAATTTCCTAATACAATTGCGGGGATGACCAGAAGGTAACCAAGACGGATAAAATAAACAACATTTTTATTAGTATTATATACATAAACCTAACTATAGAAGGTAAATAATCTACTATAATTGGACATAATATGAAACATTAAACTATGTTTCTGTTTAATAAAGTTTAATATGGATAAATAGAATAAACAAGAAGCTTTTTTCTGTTTTTTTTTGTAGCAAAAAAATATTGTACATCAAAATTTACTTTACTGTTTCCTTTTAAGTTACAAATTTATTTATTTTGCAGCAAAAAATGGAACAACAATCAGCAGCAAAATCACTATCAACTTCATCGGAGCAAATGAAGCAATCCAATTTCGTGAGCTCATATTTAAATTGTGAATTAAGCGAAATGTTGCACGCGTCGCCTCAAGTATGTGACAATGATAAGGGAAAGGGCATCAGGTTAGAACAATACTAAGCTATAATAATTTCCAATTACTCATGTATAATTCAATTAAAATTACGTTTTCTTGGCATTTCTTGATACAGTTTCAGAATTCATATGAATTCATGATTTACTATATTTCTTGATTTATTTAATTATACAAAACATTATAGCAAATTACTCAACATTTTTTCTCATTACTAATTAGTCCTTGTATCTTGTATGTGTGTGTCGATGCTAATAACACCTTGATGATGCTACAGCCTCGAGCTACCAAACTCATCACAGAGGAAACAAGCACATGATATGGGATCGTTGCTTTCACACACGCCATTTAATGTAATTACTTTGATACCCTTTATGTATTGGGAAAATATAATTATATTAAACGTCTTTCAACTTGTTTGATAAGCCCTACTTTAAGTATGTGCCTATATATTTATGTTAGCGAATAATCCATGATTATAATCGTTTGATAGTATATATCGTATAGTATCATATTTCAAGATCATCGTCGACTTTTATCTTTTTGAATTTAGATCCAGTTTCAATAAAATTTGAACTAATCTAAATATTATCTAACAATATATATTAATGACTGTGCTATTCTATTAGGAAAATCTCTCGTCACAATCTCTGGGAGCAAACGATGATTTATCGGCAGTTTACCAGCAAGGAATTTCACACACTTCATCAAGTGATGGGCAATTGTAAGTATACAATTTCCTATTAATTCATGTTGATCATCTAAAATAAATGAAAAAATAAGTCTTTGCATACAAAGAAGTTGATATGTATCTTCTTTAATTTAATATAGGAACCATTCAAACAAAGTCTCAAAAAATAACAATGTGTTGAGGTCTGTTGATCATTATCCATTGTTGGACACCAATGAACTTCGTATATCAAGTTCTTTGAGGGTGTGTTTGGATCGAAGGATTTGAAATCTATGGATTCAAAATTCATCGACATTCATTTAAGTTCGTTTTGATAAATTCAAGTTACAATGGATTTCAAATCCATTGTCATTCATTTTGACCTATTTTCTCTACGACTACGGTAGATTTCAAATGACTCCGTTTTAGATGTCATTTGAAATTCTTCCTCCAAATCCCCTCCCCAAATCCAAATCACTCGATCCAAACACACCCTTATGAAATTTAGGGTATAATCTATATATATAATAATAAATTATTATATAGAGGGAATTGCATCAACCTCTCCTAGACTTTGAATATTTGGCAAAAACACCCCTAAACTTTGAAAAATTGGCATCCACACCCCCTCTTCTACTTTTTCACTAAATCTTCTAGTGAATCGACAAAAATGCCCTTCCAATTTTAACTAGAAAATGGTTAAATTGTATAATTAATTTGAGCATAAAATATTATCACTAAATAACATATTAATTAGAAAAAATATATAGTATTTCAAAGTTATGTTCTTCAAAATATGTTCATATTTCTAAATTTAGAATTTGGTAAAAAATATTTTAATATCGAATTTTTATGTACCAAATAGATATTAGTTAAAATAATAATTTTTTTTAGATCTGGCATTTAATTAAAACACAATTGTCAATTTGAGGAAAAAAACAAAGTGGTATAGAAGCGCATTTACTTTTTTTTCAACTAATTATTTTTAATAGGTTAATACACTAATTATGCACACTAGAAGAAGTTTTTGAGTTTATTATGAAAAATCATATTTGAATATATAAATATTGTATTGGGCATATAAAGATTTTTTTTAGTATTTAGTAATGTACTAATTATATTTTATAAAATGAGAAATTAAACTTTAGTAATGTACATTACTTATGATGTTAGTAATGTACATGTTTATGTAAAATTTATTAATAACTTAAGCAATAAGGTTTTTATTTAAATAGAGAACTAACTATTTATGAAGATAATTTTTTTTAGGAATTGTTAGTCATTCTCTAGAATTTTCGATTATGCACCACTTATTATTTATTTTATTCTCCTTATTTGATGATATTTTGATCTTTTTTTTTTAATAGATTATAAGTGCAAATTAAAGGATATTTTAGTCTTTTACAAGTAAAAATGAAGAAAAAAAGGTACCAAGGGGAGGTCAATGCCAATTTTTCAAAGTTTAGGGGTGTGGATGCCAAATGTCTAAAACTTAGGGGAGGTGGATGCAATTAGCCCCTGCAATTAATAAAAGAATTAAATAGTTTTTCTATATAGGTTATAAATTATCTAATTACCCATCATTAAATCCTTTATAATTTATTTTGAATAAAATTTCCCGATAATTCCTACTGAAATTAGTACATAGTTTATATACAAATTGAAACTCAACGTGGCAATCTGATTGGGTCTAAAATATTTAAAAACATTCCACAAACTCTAAAACTTTCCAAAAGTAAAATAACATCTCCTAGTCATTTTGTACTTTCATTAGGAAACTATTTTTTTATCGTCCTTTTGTAAATAGGAATCAGACTTTTATTAGGAAATAACTTGTTTTGCCTGAAATAGTTTTGTTTCTTTTGAAATATATATATATACGTCTATATAACTTGAGATCATCATTATTCAACTTTTGTGTTTTCTTTAGTATAATTTGATGAGAAATAATTGTAGGGATTCGACTAACATGAAGCTCGCTATTTCCACAACTGTGGAAAAAAGTTTCAAGAAAACGAAACGAACTATCACAAAGATTCAAACTATTCCAAGAGAGTTACTTAGTGAAGTCTTAGCACGAGTTGCTTCAAGTTCTTTCACTGATATTTTCAACGCCAAATTAAGGTATATATATATACATGTATATTTATGATTATGTTAGCTTGATTTTGATAATATGTATACTAGAAAATATTTTAAAAACTTGGCCTATTTGTATTAGTTTCTCAATTTTTAAATTTTTTTTATTAAAGTGATATATATTTCTTGAAAGATTCAATCGTTAGTATTCATACCTTATATTAATATGATTGAATCTGTTTATCTCGAATTAATATATATATATATATATATTGTTTCTTCAATTATTTTCCTTTCGTTTTCTCTTGATTTTTATATTATGAACTATGATTATAGCAAGAATCTTGTTCTTCAGCCCCTGTGTTCTTACATCTCAAAAACCATGTCTTATGTAGCTGTAAAGATTTTTGCGACATTGCGACAAATACATACGTGTATCAACATGTGTCGTTGGATAATTTCCCGATAGTAGCATGGACGCCTATAACTGAAAACCAACAAACTTTTTTGACTAAATGCGAGGAATCTAATAATCCAGAGCTTCTATATAGGCAATCAGTTGTAAGTAAAATATCTTTTTTAACAAATAATTTATGTTTATTATACCAAGTTAGTCTAAAATCCAATGTTTTTCTTCTTACAATTTTCTTCTATTATTATTTCAGGTCGAATACTTTAGTGGAAAAGGAAGTGAATCAACAATTAGGCATCGTCTTGACAAAGCATGTAAGTTAGGACACATCGGGGCTGCATATGCTATGTATATTATCATGCTACTTAGTGACGACGATGAGACGAAAGAAAAAGGTTTGAAATTGTTGAACAATATGAAGAAAAATACGCTTTTAAGGAGAGAATTGAAAATGGGTCGCGGTAAATTGATAAAAACGTTGAGTTGGATTTGGGTGACAAATCCACGTCTGAGACACCTTCCAATATATTGTACGAGGCGAGATGACCACAAGACGAAGAAGAATTGGCCTAATGATGATGAAGAAGATATACATTGTGAAGCTTGCAATGCTGATAAAGAAATTAGTCTAATTAGTAATCTATTTCATCAATTTTAAATTTTTTCCTATTGTTACATTTTTAGTAGGCATGATTATCCTTTTCTTGTATTAGTTTTTAATATACATGTAATTTTAACTGTAATTCTGTTATGAATGTGCTTTTATTTTTCCTCCCAATAATGGTATTAAAGCCCCAAGTTTAATAGAATCTGATGATTAAAGACTATATATATATATATATATATATATATATATATATATATTGGTTTAATTATATTAAGATTTAGCCAGCAAACTTGGGAAACAGAAAATGTATCTGAAAATAGCAGACTTGCAGATAGGGCAGAATTACAAAAAATGACTCTGGACTTTATTATATTGAAAAATTCCGTTTAAACTCTATTTGTTCATATTTGAACACATTTTTATGATCGATAAAACCAGCACGAGCTCAATTGATCCATTCTTATGATTTACAACCAAATAGTATTCAAATCAACTTGTGCACTCTTCTACTTATCCATCTTCAATTGATCAAATGAAATATAAGACACAGAATTCATGTATGCACTTCAATGCTCTCACTTTGAGAATATTAGCCTATACTTTCCAATTCTCCATCAATTTATATAATTAAATAATATTAATTAGTTTTTGGTGCCTTATATTTTATATAAAGTGGAGACAGTTAATATTGTCTTTTAGGACCGGAAGATCAAGAAAAAACGACATTCACTTGTCTTTTTGGTACATTCGCATATCGAAAAATGTCGTTTGGCTTATGCAATGCTCCGGCGACTTTCCAAATGTGTATAGTTAGTATATTTTCTAATTATGTCGAAGACATCATTGAGGTATTTATGGACGATTTCACGGTACATGGTGATTCTTTCGATTCATGTCTAGCTAACCTAAGAAAAATTTTAGACCAATATATTAAATCGAACCTTGTACTTAACTACGAAAAATGTCATTTTATGGTAGAACAAGGTAATATTTAGGTCATATTGTTTCATCTAGGGGATTAGAAGTTGATAAAGCAAAAATTGACGTTATTAAAACCTTGTCTTACCCCACAAACGTGCGGGAGATTCGCTCTTTTCTTGGACATGCAGGTTTTTATCGACGCTTCATTAAAGACTTCGCAAAAATTAGCAGACCCTTGTGCAATTTATTGCATAAGAACGCCACCTTTGAGTTCGATGAAGAATGTCGAAATGCTTTCAATACACTCAAAAACCTTCTAACCACCGCACCAATAGTGAAACCACCTGATTGGAGTTTACCCTTCGAGATCATGTGCGATGCTAGCAACTACGCTGTAGGGGCCGTTCTTGGTCAACGAGTCGACAAGACGCGACATGTTATATATTATGCCTCGAGGACTTTGGATAGTGCTCAATGCAATTATTCAATGACGGAAAAAAAACTTTTTGCTATTATTCATGCTTTAGAAAAATTTCGATCTTATTTACTCGGTACTAAAGTTAATGTTTATTCCGATCATGCAGCTTTACGCTATTTGCTAAGCAAGAAGGAGGCGAAACCGCGGCTCATACGATGGATCCTTCTACTCCAAGAATTTGACTTAGAAATTAAAGATAAAAAAGGAGCTGAAAATCTAGTGGCGGACCACTTAAGTCGATTAATCAAATGCGAAGAATCCATGCCACTTAGAGACGAGTTTTCCGATGAGCACCTCTTCTCGATAAAATCAAAATTTCCATGGTACGTAGATATTATGAATTACCTTGTGACTAAGACTTTATCGGAGGACTTAACTCGAGCTCAAAAGAATAAAATTAAAAGTGAGTCTAAGTACTACGTATTGGATGAGCCTTACCTATGGAAACATTGCTCGGACCAAGTCATGCGAAGATGCGTTCCGGAAAGTGAGGTACCTTCTATCCTTCGTTTTTGTCATACTTTCGCTTGTGGACACTTCGGCTCAAAACGTACTGCTCACAAAGTTCTCGAGAGTGGTTGTATTGGCCGAGCATATTTCATGATTCACACGTATTCTGCAAAACATGTGAAAATTGTCAAAAGACGGGGACCTTAGGACATAGAGATCAAATGCCACTAAATCCTATACACGTTTGTGAAATATTTGACGTATGGGGAATTGATTTTATGGGCCCATTTCCCCTTTCTTTTGGTTTCAATTATATATTACTTGCGGTGGATTATGTTTTTAAATGGGTCGAGGCTAAAGCCACAAAAACTGATAATGCTAAGGACGTTGTGAATTTTGTCAAGTCTAATGTTTTTGCGAGGTTCGGAACGCCAAGAGCTATTATTAGTGATCGAGGAACACACTTTTACAACAAGGTATTCGAATCCCTCTTGAAAACGTACAATGTGACTCATCGATTTTCCACTGCCTACCATCCTCAAACGAACGGACAAGCCGAAGTGTCAAACCGAAAAATCAAGTCTATACTTGAAAAAACGGTCAACCCAAATAGGAAGGATTGGAGCACAAGGTTAGATGACGCTCTTTGGGCGTATAGAAAGGCATATAAAACACCCATAGGAATGTCCCCGTTCCGTATAGTTTTCAGAAAACCATGCCATCTTCCCATTGAGTTTGAGCATAAAGCATTCTGGGAAATTAAGCAACTCAACATGAATCTGGACGATTCGGGAATTCAGCGAAAACTGCAGCTCCAAGAACTAAAAGAAATCCGGAACGAAGCATATGAAAACGCCAAGCTTTACAAGGAAAAAACAAAAGATTTACGAGATAAAACAATCATGAGAAAGGATTTTGTCGTAGGACAAAAATGCCTTCTTTTTCATTCTCCTTTAAAATTATTTCCAGGTAAACTTCGTTCTCGTTGGTTGGGCCATTTATTGTTACTGATAAATTTTCTCATGGTGCAGTTAACGTCCAAAGTCCAATAATGGGGAAAACTCTCAAAGTAAACGGCCATCGTTTGAAACCTTTTTACGAAGGATTTGAAAAATACAATGTCGAGACAACGGACTTGGAACCACTCAACAATGCTATATAACTTTGTAGCATCGTCTAGCCAACGACGTTAAAGAATGGCGCTTCTTAGGAGGCAATCCATGAGTTTTCTTTTCCCTTAGCCTTTATTTTCAGTTTTTTATTTTTTGCAGAAGCGTTTCAAGAGTTAAGCGTGCCCACGCTTAGCTTACGAAACTTTTCTGTTTTGCACTTTTTTTAACAAAAGACTTTGAAGAATTAAGCGTGCCCACGCCTAAAACTTCAAACCCTTCTGTTTTGCACCCTTCATTTTTTTCAGTCTTATATATATGTATTTCTATATATATATAAAACAAAAAAAATAGAAAAATGTAAAAAGCAAAAAGACAAAAACCCTAATCACTTTTCCTCCCCCAATTTTCGGATACCCTAAGCCCGCCGTACTCACCTTCTTCTCCGACGAATATTGCAGGTTTCCAATCCTCCTCCTCCATCTCCGACTGCTCCACAGCCATCGTCACCACCACTGACCTTCCGCCGCCACATCCGATCATGAAGTCGCTCTTCCGCCGCCAATCTCCTTCACCTTTGCCATCTTCGGCAGCCCCTTCTACTGATGCCCGACTCAACACGATAGAAGAACGACTTAACACAATTATCGACCACCTCAAACTACTCACCGATCACTTCGGCATCATGACCAAGTTGTAGAATTTAGATATATGATCGAAGAAGAAGAAAGATAATCTTGTATTGATTGTAAACAGTGATAACAAAGAAGTACTTCTCATAAAACAGAGCCTTTAATACCCCATATATATATCTATCTAACAACGGCTAATAAGCCTAATAACTAATCAGGGGTATAACAGTAAAAGACCCTACTAACAGCTTATCTAACACTCCCCCTCAAGCTGAGAAGAGTTTTGATACAAATTCACCACACCAATCTTTTTTAACAACTCCTCAGCTTGAATTCTTCCAAGAGCTTTAGTAAGTAGATCAGCCGGTTGTTCCTTGGTTGAAACATAATGAGTTGTGATCCTTTCATTCTGAATTAGTTCTCTAACGAAATGACAATCCACTTCAATGTGCTTTGTTCTTTCGTGAAACACCGGGTTAGCACCTATTTGAAGAGCTGATTTACTGTCTGAGAAGATCTTAGCAGGTTCAGCAGGTGCACATTTCAAATCCTTCAAAATGCCAAGAATCCAGATTATTTCACAAGCCACAGTTGCCATTGCACGATACTCTGCTTCGGCCGAGGACCTCGACACAACATTCTGTTTTTTTGTCTTCCATGAGACAAGAGATTCTCCAATTTGCACCGCATAACCTGTAATAGATTTCCTCGTCATTGGGCAAGTAGCCCAATCTGAATCACAATAAGCATTAACCTGCATGGAGCTGTTAGAAGACAGAAACAATCCAACACCAGGCTTCCCTTTTAAATACCTCAAGACCCTATATGCAGCCTCTAAATGTGATTTTTTTGGTTTATGCATGAATTGAGTAAGAACATGGACAACATAACTAATATCAGGCCTTGTGAGACATAGGTATAAAAGCTTACCAACAATCTTCTGGTATTGATGAACATCATCTAACAACTTATCTTCATAGTTAACAGAATTAATCTGATCATAATCCACAGAAGTAAGCCTCACATTGGTTTCCATGGCTGTATATACCGGTTTACAGCCTAGCATACCTGTCTCATTGAGTAGTTCTAGGACATATTTCCTTTGATTAAGGATGATCCCTTGAGCTGACCTTGCAACTTCAATTCCTAGGAAGTATTTGAGCTCCCCAAGATTCTTCATATGGAAGGTGGTACTAAGATATTTCTGACAATCTTCAATAAGATCACAACTGCTACCAGTAATCAAAATGTCATCTACATAAACAAGTAAAACAAGTAGATCACTCCCCCTTGATTTAACAAAGAGGGAATAATCACCCTTGGATTGTTCAAAACCATAGTGATTTAGGGCTGCTGTAAACTTCATATTCCACTGCCTAGGGGCTTGTTTTAGCCCATAGAGTGACTTATGAAGTTTGCAGACTTTACCACTAGATATCTTACCAAAACCAGGAGGAACATGCATATATATCCTCTGTTAAATCACCCTGTAAAAAAGCATTGGAAACATCCATCTGATAGATTGGCCAACTATAAATAGCAGCCATAGAAATGACAATCCTGACAGTTACATGTTTTGCTACAGGAACAAAAGTTTCAGAAAAATCTATACCATGAATTTGACTAAAACCTTTGGCCACTAATCTGGCCTTATACTTATCCACACTGCCATCACTCTTGTGTTTGATGGTATAAACCCATCTACACCCAATAGGACTTTTCCCTTTAGGAAGATCAACTATAGACCATGTTTTATTAAGTTCAAGAGCATCAATCTCTTGTTGCATGGCCTGCTGCCATTTAGGATGAGAGACAGCTTCCTCAAACCTCTGAGGTGTATATTCATGATCAATAGAGGCTAAGAAGGACTTATATTGTGGTGTAACATGCTCATAACTCACACAACTAGAAATAGGATGCTCAGTAGAAGTATGAGAGCTCTGTTCAGAGTGGTTTGTCCCTAAATATGGGGATATATAATCTGCAGACCAAAAAGGAGGTTTGCTCACTCTAGTAGATCTCCTAGGTTCAGTAATATTAGAGTTAGGAGCTGCCACATTATTAGGATTGTCAACATCAGGAGGTTCACTAGTGTGAAGATGAGTTTCTGTTTCAGTAATCACATCCCTATTAGAAGACTCAATGTAAGGTTCTAGGAAGTCCTGCTGATATTGTATGGGATCTGAAGTAACAAACTTATCAGTTTGTGCAGTTCCTTGAGAACTAGTAAAAGGCAAAAGATGTTCAAAGAACATAACATCCCTGGAAACTAGGAAGGTATTAGCAGTAAGATCAAGGAGTTTGTACCCCTTTTGAGTAGATGAATATCCAAGAAGAACACATGGCTTACCTCTCATATGAAATTTATCCTGCAGGGGCAACACTTTAGCAAAACATAAGCAGCCAAACACCCTTAAATGATCATAACTAGGATGTTTCTTATGTAGCAAAAAATAAGGAGTGTTCCCATCCAGTAAAAGGGAGGGTGTTCTATTGATAATATAGACTGCAGTTCTAACACAGTCTCCCCAATAAATAAGAGGCATGTTAGCATGAAATTTTAAAGCTCTGGCAACATTAAGAATGTGTCTATGTTTCCTTTCAACAACTCCATTTTGTTGAGGAGTATAGACACATGAGCTTTGATGAACAATACCATGATTTTGAAAAAACAGATTACACTCATTATTAAAGAATTCAAAAGCATTATCAGTTCTGATGATTTGGATATTGGTATTATACTGAGTTTTGACAGAAACACAGAAATTTTGTAATAAAGAAGAAACTTCACTTTTAAATTTCATCAGGTAAACCCAACAATACTTGGAATAGTCATCAACGATAGTCAAAAAATACCTTTCCTGATTATAAGTAGGTTCCTTATATGGTCCCCAAACATCTATATGAACAAGTTGGAACATAGCAGTAGACTTAGAAGTTCTGATAGGAAATTTGTTCCTAGTCTGTTTTGCCATAGGACACACATAACATAACTTGTTTTCCACATGTTTGTGACTATCTTTGAATTGAGGCAACAAATGCATTCTACTATAAGCAATATGACCAAGTCTATAATGCCACAAAGAAAATTTGTCCAAAGTATTACTGTCAACAGAATTACAATGAGTTTTATTACAAGCTATACTACCAGAGGGTGTATCCTGAGTTGTATTGTTACTGTGAAGAAAGTAGAGGCCATTGCACATTTTACCAAGTCCCTTGGTCAATCCATTCTTGATTCCCTGTATCAGGCAGAAACTAGGATAGAATCTAATCTCACACATATTATCAACTAGAAGTTTAGAAACAGAGATCAAGTTAAATTGAAACTCTGGAACATAAAGTACATTTCTGAGAATCAATTCAGGAGATAATTTGACATTGCCAGTGTGAGTGACTTTACTAAGATTACCATTAGGTAATTTCACATTTACAATGCCCTTACATTTAGAACAGTCATCAAGCAGATTCTTATCATAAGTAATATGTTGATTAGCACCCGTGTCCACAATCCATTTATTTTTATAGCAAGAATAATCAACAGAGAGATTAACACAGATACCTGCAAGATTGGAACTGTTCGAGCCTTGCGGTGTCTCCTCTCCAGCTTTGCCTATCAACCTTAAAAGTTGTTGATATTGAGAGTTAGTGAAATGAGGACCAGGGGCACTGTTGTTGTCTACTTCTCCTTGATTGGAAACCGAGTCAGCAGAGTTAACATTGTTAGCCCGATTGTCACTTCTACCTCTGCCTTGATATCTGCCTCCTTGATTAGATCGGCCACCACGTCTACCTCGCCCTCTGCCAGGGGGATATCCAATTACCCGATAACAGGTCTCTTTTGTGTGACCAGTATAACCACAGACATCACATTTTAGTTTGGATTTCTCTGTATCACCAGAAGCTGTGGAATTCAAGATTGTGTTTTCTTGATTCACCGAATTGGATCCAATGCTCCTTTGGCCTTCCTCATTGCATACAATTGAGAATACTTGGCTATGAGTGGGAGGAGGTGTCATCATCAGGATTTGGGATCTTGTATTACTGTAGCACTCGTTCAGCCCCATTAAGAATGTCATCATCTTTAACTGTTGGGTATATGCCACATATTCCTGAGATACTTCTTTGGCTGGACAGGGTATGAGTGATTCATACTCATCCCACAAATGCCGCATTCTGGAGTAATAATCAGTGACTGAGTTTGAGCCTTGCGTAATGGTATTGATTTGTTTGTACAAGGTGTACATCCGTGCACTATTAACCTTGTCAAACCTTTCTTTTAGGTCCTTCCAGATAGCCGCTGCTGTTTCGCAATAAACCACGCCGTGAACCAATTCTCGAGAGAGTGATCTTGTGATCCAAGACTTCACAAGCGCATTACAGCGTTTCCAAAGAGCAAAATTAGGTGAGTTTTCCCCTGGATTCTGACATTCTCCAGTTATGAACCCTAGCTTATTCTTGGCTTCTAGGGCAACACACATTTCACGATTCCATACTTTGTAGTTCTCGCTTCCTTTCAAGATTTCTGTCACTAATTCAAGATTTGGTGAATCAGAGGGTGAGATGAACAGCGGATCGTGAAAATCAATTTTCCCGGAAGTCACCATTGCTCCAGTCGAACCCTTATTTTCACTCGTAACTTCCATCGCAGCTTTCTATCGGACGATACAGACTACCGAGCGATGCCAGATGTAATCGATCAAGAACAACCAGTTGTGCACAGCGGAAAAACGAAGAAATCAAGTATTTGGCTCTGGTGCCATGTAGAATTTAGATATATGATCGAAGAAGAAGAAAGATAATCTTGTATTGATTGTAAACAGTGATAACAAAGAAGTACTTCTCATAAAACAGAGCCTTTAATACCCCATATATATATCTATCTAACAACGGCTAATAAGCCTAATAACTAATCAGGGGTATAACAGTAAAAGACCCTACTAACAGCTTATCTAACACAAGTGATGTCGTGGGGAAGTCCCTCTCCTTATTCGTTTATTGTGTTGCATTACCTGTTATTTTATCGTGCTCATATCCATTGAGGACAATGCATATCTTAAGTATGGGGGGTGGTTTATCGTGCGATTGTGCTTTCTTGGTGTTTTTGTTTAATTTTGGCTATATAAAAATTTGTTCGATTTTACGTTTTCGGTATTTTAGACTTTAGTGTTTGGGATTCTGTTGAACTGGTTAGACTTGAACAATTTGGATATGCTTTGATTGAATTTTCATGTCATGTGAACTTTGTGCTAGTATAGTGATTAAAAGTGAACATAGGAAAGCATGTTTTAGTACGACTACCCTACCAAGTGAGGATTTGTGCCGTTTGATCATTTATTCACGAAATATCTTCCTTCTTCTTGTGTGACACTCACGTGCTTTTTGGTCTAGAACTTGTTTTGAATCTCGTCAAAAATTACAAGAGTGTGTGCATGATCGAATATGATAAAGGCATTTAGGATTTAGCCACTTTGCCAAATAAACCGTACCTTTGCATTATCCCCTAGTTAGCCCACTTTGAGCCTTTTAATCCCCTTTTCTTGTATTACCTCGAATTTGAGCCCTTACCGTTTTATACATGTCCTCGTTTTACCCGTCTAGAAAACAAGTTGAGCATGGAGATTGTTGTTGTTTGGGGACGAAAGTCAAGAAGATGATGTTTTTGAATACGTGTGGGAGAAACTCGTGAAAAATACAAAGAGTACCCAAAAAAAGAAAAAAAAATTCGAAAAAGAAAAAAAAAAGGAAAATAAAGAAAAATAAAAGGGATCGAGCAAGAAGTTCAATAACAAATGAATGATGATGAATCGAGCCCTCGAAAGAATGGAAACAAAGGTATTTGGGTCCTTATCGTCAAATATACCCAATGAGCTCTCGATGCTCGACGAAATTTTCGGACATAGCCTATTTTTTTACCTTTTTTTTCACTCCTACCCCGAGCCTTAGCCCCATTACAACCCTTAATAAAGACCTTTTGATTCTTTTGTGCACACTCTCAAAAGTAGTAGCGATGTTGGTGTATAACCAAGCCTATGGGATGACATTAACACATTGAGGTTTGAGCGAACACTATACCCATACACGAGAGTTGGAGAGTTTATGAGAGAAAGTCGGCTGAAATCTTGTTTTTCCTGTTCAATTGAAATCGTGGTGCTAGCATCAAACTAATGTGGTATCGAGAATTTCGGTTAATTGCATGCTTCATCTTTTCAAGCTTGATTTTTGTTCTTTTGGTCACAACTCTATTTGTCTACTAGGCCGAATAATGTCATCTTGATTATTTTGCATAGCTGACTTTTAAACATTGTCCGAGGACGTACAATGGCATAAGTGTGGGGGTATTTGTTAGGTTGTATTTTGTGCATGTTTTATATGTCCAAGATCGAGTTGTTTGCTATGATTATGCTCCTTATTTCGTAATATTATGTTGATATTTGAATTCTAGGTGATTACGTAAAGAAAGGACCCAAATGGAATGAAAATAGGAGAAAAATGAGCAGAAATCGAATTGGCATAAGAAAAGGCAGCAGAAGACTTTGAAGAATTAAGCGTGCCCACGCTTAAATCCCAGAACGCTTCTACCGCAAAACGCATTTTTAAGCGCGTTTTTCTGAAGATTCCTGAAGATCTTTCCATTAAAATTCGGATTTCTGTTGCCCGAATTTATGGGATTTATTCCCTTTTTGTTTTAGAAATTATTTCCTTATTTTATACTCCTAGTTTGTTTAGTTAGTTAAGTTTGTTAGAGCCTTAATTAGTTTCCTTCTTGGATTAGGACTCTACTAGTTTAAATATGTGGAATTTTATTCCACAAGACACCTTTGATTTTATTTTCAATTCAAGCAACGTTTTTCCTTTAATTCTGGAGCTCTCGATTTTATTATTTTTTGTCTACGTTTTGATTATGAGTTGCTAAACTCACACTTCTAGTCGAGGATTCATCAATGTTTGATTCTTTAATTTCGTGAGATCGAATTGTGCATTAATTTCTCTGTTTATCAAGTATTTACTTTTTCTCTGAGCTCTGTTGACAATATATTTCAACTGGTTAGATAACTTGATCAATTATTTAGTCATTGGGATCATATTTAGCTATCTAGGGTCCAAATCCGTGACTAGTAAAATCCTAATTTTTGTAGCAGTTAGCGACGTTAATTATTTAATCGTTTTAGATTAGTCGTTATGGGAATTAGTAATCTGGTCTAAATAAACCGAGCTTATGTGTTTGTTGGCTAGAATTGGTGTCTTTCTAATACGTGCATGCTATCGATAGGCTAAATCCTAAGAGCTTGTTTAGAGTTGTCTAATTGGTAAGAGAAGTAATCAAATAGCTTGTTTTGGTTATCGACGACTTAAGGAAAGACTAGGTTATTAGAGCTTGTTAATAACTATAGCCAATTTATCTATAAAACACTGAATTATCATTGCATCAGTGATCAAATTAATTGAATCAATACCGAGAAAATCCGAAAACTAGAATTCCTCACCATATAAAATCCGAATTTTACATTATTTGCTTTAATTGCGTTTTTGATTTAACGTCTTTTAATCGTTATTTTTTGTTAAAAATCCAAAAACCCCCCTTTTACCCGATATTAGTGAATTAGGATTTAAATTTTACACCATTCTCTGTGGATCATATCGACCCTACTTATCGCTGATTACAAATCTTTTTAAAGTAGGTTTTTATTTTTGTTAAACGACACCCACCAGTCAATAAGAATGGCGGAGACTCCCATAAAGCCCACAAGAAAGCTACAATAGTTCTTTCTTGATTTTATTATTTGCTAATGCATTCTGAATCGTGTCTCTAAATTTTTCTTTATTTAATGAAAGAAATTATATCAGTGAGTATTTTGGGTACATTAGGCTCCAATTGGTTGGCCACTCAATTGTTTGGCATCTCACAAAATGTTTCTTAAAAAATCTTTTAAAATTAAAGATTATTCCAAAAAAATCTTGTAAAAAATATGAAAAAAATAAATTTTACTATTCATGATTTGAAAGTTATCATTACAAATAATAATAAGGTTTTTTTTTTTGCTATATTTTGACTCTAAAAATTAAATTAATTACATATTCTAATGCAAAATGACGAGACATTTAAAATAGGATCCATTGTGAATATTTTTTACTCTCTAAATTGATGAGTTTTATTAATAATTATTAATAAAACTTATATATAAATATCAATCTAAACTAATTTCTCACAACAAAAAACATATCATATCAACCATAATCATTACATAATTTTATCAAAAAAAAAACTCATCCAAACTCTCTTCTCAAACCACATTTCTTATCCTTCAAATTATTATTCTCATTTTTATCATGAAAAAAATTCTTTGTGACTATTATACCAACCAATTGGGCCCTTATTTTCTTGAATTCTCCATTCTCTTTCCATTTTCATTTTGATAATAACTAAATAATCACCGAGTTTTGAACCCAACATGACTCAGGCGGTTGAAAACAATAAAAATTAAACTAATCTGAGTGGGTGTAGAACAAGTAATTGCAAAATACTGTCACATCCGTTCCATGCGATGCTTTGACCTCGAAGTCTTCAATCCAATACTTAGTTCGAGAAACCAAGTTGGATTAAGAATCATACACAATAAAGATAAAATAATAGTTTTCTAACCTCTGTTCGTCATTTTTTCACTTTTTAAGCCGAAAAGTTTCTAAAATATACTGTTCTTCAAACTCTAATATATACATAATACCATTTATATTATTTACATAAATATATAAACATAAAGTGGACAAAATGAAGTTAATTTTCATAATATGTGAAATACATAATTTTATTATATTTTTTATTTTATAATATTTATTTATTTACTTATTAAGTAATTAATTATTGTGATGTCACTTATTCATTAATTAATTAATATTTTTTATTTTATAATATTTATTTATTTATTTACTTATTAATTAATTAATTATTCGACTGCAATTAAACTGAGAGTTGAACCAATTACTCAATAAATTTTCCAACTCAGCATTCGAGCTGGGTTTTGGCAATGCCAACCAAAAGACAGATAATTGATATATTTGTCCTTTTTAAATGTTGAGTAATTATTTTTATCCCCATTACTAATTAAAGAATAACAATAGGATAGATAGTGTTATAACCACAACAACTTTATTTCAATACCAGAATTACCCTTGGTCATTCTTTTACTCTTTAATCAAGTTCTCTTATCTGGCTTCTCATTCTTCTTCACGCACTCCACTTTAATTTTCGGTATGGAGTTATTTCTCCATTGTCAAAGTTAGATTTGCTTAACAATATATACATTTGATGTCTTTTACAAAAGTATTCACTTGAATCTAAACACAAACTTTTCCATAGTTCTAAAGTATTCAAATTAATCCTTATGTTTTATTTTTCAATATTATATTTTGTTATAAAAATATTTCGTAGACTCATTGGTACTACTTTTTGCAGTTTTGAAGAATTTGGAATCAATTCTCACACACAATTTTAAGGTACTTTATTTTTTGAGTAATTATTACTTATATAGACAGATATGCATGTTCATCAATAAACATATGATGAATTCTTGAAAAGATCTAGTTAAATTTCGCTTTTCTTTATTAGTCATTTTAATTCAGAGTATTTTCAGCTTAGGTTTAATAAAGATTATACTTAGATCTATTTTTATGTTATCTTTTAGGTTTTTGTTCCTAGTTAGTTTCATCATTATATCTAGTTAATAAGGTTATTCAGTCGGCAATATTTTTTGAGTTGTTATTTGCTTACGAGTGTTGCTTCATATGTGTAGGCACCTACGTCCATCAAAACATTTGATGAATTCAATAGAGGTTTAGTTGAATTTCACTTTTCTTTATTATACAACTTGATTCGTAAGAGTTTTAGCTCAAGTTTAGTTAATATATTACCTATATTTTGTGTATTTATGTTATCTTTTAGGTAATCGTCATTTGCTAGATCCGTTATTTATATCTTGTTAGAAAGTTTATTGAATCGATAACGACAAAATTGAATATTGATCATGTTTGTAGTGAAAAAGTGTTTTTTTTTTTTGGGAAAGAGAATCGAAACTGTGCCTTACACATGAGGAACAAAAAATGTCGTTTTGTTAAACAAAAAATGTTTTCAACAAGTGAAAGATCTTTCTTTTCGTGTTATTTATTTAGAAACAAACTTATATACACTTATTTAGTTTAAGCATAACTTTTTTTATTTCAGAATCATGTGTTAGTGCCCATTTAACTCTCTACGGTAATTTCCTAATACAATTGCGGGGATGACCAGAAGGTAACCAAGACGGATAAAATAAACAACATTTTTATTAGTATTATATACATAAACCTAACTATAGAAGGTAAATAATCAACTATAATTGGACATAATATGAAACATTAAACTATGTTTCTGTTTAATAAAGTTTAATATGGATAAATAGAATAAACAAGAAGCTTTTTTTTTTTTTTTCTTTTGCAGCAAAAAATATTGTACATCAAAATTTACTTTACTGTTTCTTTTTAAGTTACAAATTTATTTATTTTGCAGCAAAAAATGGAACAACAATCAGCAGCAAAATCACTATCAACTTCATCGGAGCGAATGAAGCAATCCAATTTCGTGAGCTCATATTTAAATTGTGAATTAAGCGAAATGTTGCACGCGTCGCCTCAAGTATGTGACAATGATAAGGGAAAGGGCATCAGGTTAGAACAACACAGTGTTTTAAAAGGCGTGGGGCGGGGGCGGGGCGTTCGGTATCCCTCGGGGTGGGGCGTATTCCCCGAGGCGTGGGGCGTATGCCCCGCGAATTTTCTATTTTTAATTAAATATAAAATAAAATATTATTAAAAATAATAAGGTAAAATATAAACAAAGATAAAAAAAATGAAAACAAATTTTTAGATGTAAACTCCAAAAACTTAAATATTTGACCATACAAGCGAAAAGTTCAAGTTCAACGTTTGGCAAATATAATATTAAATGATAGGCAAATAATCGTTTCCAATTAACCACTATGCAAAATAAAGATCGAAAAATTGCAGTCCTTAAAGAATCTTGAATTCTTCTCTTGTTGAAGACTTGAAGTTGTATGAACTATGAACTTTGAAGTATGATTTATGAATGAACGATGAAGTTATGAACTATGAAGAGAGTTTAAAAGTATAAATAAAGATTTGATTTTTTAGGGTTTTATTTATAGTTTTATATATGACTTGAGGTTCAAGTTTATTTATAATTATTTGACTCCAACTAAAAGATTTTGGGCTTAAAAATATTAACTATATTAAAGTGGGCCTAAAAAATAAAAATTAAGTTAGAAATTAGAATAATCATGGGGCGCATGGGGGGCGCATGAGGCGCGCCCGGGGCGTACGCCCCACCTCTTTGGGCGTACGCCCCATTGGATTTATGCCCCCCTGGTTGCCCCGGGCGTTTTGGAGGACGCCCAGCCCCGGGGCGCGCCCCGGAAGCGCCTTTTAAAACACTGGAACAACACTAAGCTATAATAATTTCCAATTACTCGTGTATAATTCAATTAAAATTATGTTTTCTTGGCATTTCTTGATACAGTTTCATAATTCATATGAATTCATGATTTACTATATTTCTTGATTTATTTAATTATACAAAACATTATAGCAAATTACTCAACATTTTTTCTCATTACTAATTAGTCCTTGTATCTTGTATGTGTGTGTCGATGCTAATAACACCTTGATGATGCTACAGCCTCGAGCTACCAAACTCATCACAGCGGAAACAAGCACATGATATGGGATCGTTGCTTTCACACACGCCATTTAATGTAATTACTTTGATACCCTTTATGTATTGGGAAAATATAATTATATTAAACGTCTTTCAACTTGTTTGATAAGCCCTACTTTAAGTATGTGCATATATATTTATGTTTGCGAATAATCCATGATTATAATCGTTTGATAGTATATATCGTATAGTATCATATTTCAAGATCATCGTCGACTTTTATCTTTTTGAATTTGGATCCAGTTTCAATAAAATTTGAACTAATCTAAATATTATCTAACAATATATATTAATGATTGTGTCATTCTATTAGGAAAATCTCTCGTCACAATCTCTGGGAGCAAACGATGACTTATCTGTAGTTTACCAGCAAGGAATTTCACACACTTCATCAAGTGATGGGCAATTGTAAGTATACTATTTCCTATTAATTCATGTTGATCATCTAAAATAAATGAAAAAATAAGTCTTTGCATACAAAGAAGTTGATATGTATCTTCTTTAATTTAATATAGGAACCATTCAAACAAAGTCTCAAAAAATAACAATGTGTTGAGGTCTGTTGATCATTATCCATTGTTGGACACCAATGAACTTCGTATATCAAGTTCTTTGAGGGTGTGTTTGGATCGAAGGATTTGAAATCTATGGATTCAAAATTCATCGACAAATCCATTTAAGTTCGTTTGGATAAATTCAAGTTACAATGGATTTCAAATCCATTGTCATTCATTTTGACCTATTTTCTCTACGACTACGGTAGATTTCAAATGACTCCGTTTTAGGTGTCATTTGAAATTCTTCCTCCAAATCCCCTCCCCAAATCCAAATCACTCGATCCAAACACACCCTTATGAAATTTGGGGTATAATCTATATATATAATAATATATTATTATATAGAGGGAATTGCATCAACCTCTCCTAGACTTTGAATATTTGGCAAAAACACCCCTAAACTTTGAAAAATTGGCATCCACACCCTTTCTTCTACTTTTTCACTAAATCTTCTAGTGAATCGACAAAAATGCCCTTCCACTTTTAACTACAAAATGGTTAAATTGTATAATTAATTTGAGCATAAAATATTATCACTAAATAACATATTAATTAGAAAAAATATATAGTATTTCAAAGTTATGTTCTTCAAAATATGTTCATATTTCTAAATTTAGAATTTGGTAAAACATATTTTAATATCAAATTTTTATGTACCAAATAGATATTAGTTAAATTAATAATTTTTTTTAGATCTGGCATTTTATTAAAACACAATTGTCAATTTGAGGAAAACAACAAAGTGGTATAGAAACGCATTTACTTTTTTTTCAACTAATTATTTTTAATAGGACAATACACTATTTATGCACAAGAAGTTTTTGAATTTATTATGAAAAATCATATTTGAATATATAAATATAGTATTGGGCATATAAAGATTTTTTTTAGTATTTAGTAATGTACTAATAATATTTTATAAAATGAGAAATTAAACTTTAGTAATGTACATTACTTATGATGTTAGTAATGTACATGTTTATGTAAAATATATTAATATACTTAAGCAATAAGGTTTTTATTTAAATAGAGAACTAACTATTTATGAAGATAATTTTTTTTAGGAATTGTTAGTCATTCTCTAGAATTTTCGATTATGCACCACTTATTATTTATTTTATTCTCCTTATTTGATGATATTTTGATCTTTTTTTTAATAGATTATAAGTGAAAATTAAAGGATATTTTAGTCTTTTACAAGTAAAAATGAAGAAAAAAAGGTACCAAGGGGAGGTCAATGCCAATTTTTCAAAGTTTAAGGGTGTGGATGTCAAATGTCTAAAGCTTAGGGGAGGTGGATGCAATTAGCCCCTGCAATTAATAAAAGAATTAAATAGTTTTTCTATATAGGTTATAAATTATCTAATTACCCATCATTAAATCCTTTATAATTTATTTTGAATAAAATTTCCCGATAATTCCTACTGAAATTAGTACATAGTTTATATACAAATTGAAACTCTACGTGGCAATCTGATTGGGTCTAAAATATTTAAAAACATTCCACAAACTCTAAAACTTTCCAAAAGTAAAATAACATCTCCTAGTCATTTTGTACTTTCATTAGGAAACTATTTTTTTATCGTCCTTTTGTAAATAGGAATCAGACTTTTATTAGGAAATAACTTGTTTTGCCTGAAATATTTTTGTTTCTTTTGAAATATATATATATACGTCTATATAACTTGAGATCATCATTATTCAACTTTTGTGTTTTCTTTAGTATAATTTGATGAGAAATAATTGTAGGGATTCGACTAACATGAAGCTCGCTATCTCGAAAACTGTGGAAAAAAGTTTCAAGAAAACGAAACGAACTATCACGAAGATTCAAACTATTCCGAGAGAGTTACTTAGTGAAGTCTTAGCACGAGTTGCTTCGAGTTCTTTCACTGATATTTTCAACGCCAAATTAAGGTATATATATATGTATATTTATGATTTTGTTAGTTTGATTATGATAATATGTATACTGAAATACAGGAAAATGTTTTAAAAACTTGGCCTATTTGTATTAGTTTCTCAGTTTTTAATTTTTTTAATTAAAGTGATATATATTTCTTGAAAGATTCAATCATTAGTATTCATGCCTTATATTAATATGATTGAATCTGTTTATCTCGAATTAAAATGTATATATATATATATTGTTTCTTCAATTATTTTCCTTTCGTGTTCTCTTGATTTTTATATTATGAACTATGATGATAGCAAGAATCATGTTCTTCAGCCCCTGTGTTCTTACATCTCAAAAACCATGTCTTATGTAGCTGTAAAGATTTTTGCGACATTGCGACAGATACATACGTGTATCAACATGTGTCGTTGGACAATTTCCCGATAGTAGCATGGACGCCTATAACTGAAAACCAACAAACTTTTTTGACTAAATGCGAGGAATCTGATAATCTAGAGCTTCTATATAGACAATCAGTTGTAAGTATAATATCTTTTTTAACAAATAATTTATGTTTATTATACCAAATTAGTCTAAAATCCAATGTTTTTCTTCTTACAATTTTCTTCTATTATTATTTCAGGTCGAATACTTTAGTGGAAAAGGAAGTGAATCAACAATTAGGCATCGTCTTGACAAAGCATGTAAGTTAGGACACATCGGGGCTGCATATGCTATGTATATTATCATGCTACTTAGTGATGACGATGAGACGAAAGAAAAAGGTTTGAAATTGTTGAACAATATGAAGAAAAATATGCTTTTAAGGAGAGAATTGAAAATGGGTCGCGATAAATTGATAAAAACGTTGAGTTGGATTTGGGTGACAAATCCACGTCTGAGACACCTTCCAATATACTGTACGAGGCGAGATGACCACAAGACGAAGAAGAATTGGCCTAATGATGATGAAGAAGATATACATTGTGAAGCTTGCAATACTGATAAAGAAATTAGTCTAATTAGTAATCTATTTCATCAATTTTAAATTTTTTCCTATTGTTACATTTTTACTAGGCATGATTATCCTTTTCTTGTATTAGTTTTTAATATACATGTAATTTTAACTGTAATTCTGTTATGAATGTGCTTTTATTTTTCCTCCCAAAAATGGTATTAAAGCCCCAAGTTTAATAGAATCTGATGATTAAAGACTATATATATATATATATATATATATATATATTGGTTTAATTATATTAAGATTTAGCCAGCAAACCTGGGAAACAGAAAATGTATCTGAAAATAGCAGACTTGCAGATAGGGCAGAATTATAAAAAATGACTCTGGACTTTATTATATTGAAAAATTCCGTTTAAACTCTATTCGTTCAAATTTGACCACATTTTTATGATCGATAAAACAAGCACGAGCTCAATTGATCCATTATATAAGACACAGAATTCATGTACGCACTTCAATGTTCTCACTTTGAGAATATTAGCCTTAGCCTATACTCTCGAATTCTCCATCAATTTATATAATTAAATAATATCAATTAATTTTGAGTGCCTTATATCTTATATAAAGTTGAGACATGATATTGTTTTTGAGGACTTTGAACTAGTATTGAGTAATATCTCCAAAAGAATTCAAGTAATTTCGGAGATAAATAAATACATTTACGTGATGCTATAACAAAGCACAAAGGAGAAACTATAATTCATGAATAGATTCTAAGTGGATGAAGTCAACTTAATAATATATGGTTGGAACTTGTTAAGTGTTTGTTCAATTTTATAATTAATTGTGTTTGTTCTTCATTTAATAATTAATTGAGTTAATTGAATAAGTTCAATCAAATTAAATTTAGCGTAGGTCAAAATTGTATAACTTAATATTTTTATATTTATTCATTATTTTTTAACTAATTGAGTTGAACTCAAGATCAGATTTTGGAGTAGAAATGTATTAACTAGAACTTGTTTGTTGTATTATACAAATTAAATTTAGATGATTGTCTATCAATTTTCAATCGAATTTCAAATAACTTAATTTCAAATATACCATAGTTATGGTATATAATTAATAAAGGGCATTTGTGTTAATTTTGGTGATAATTTTTTTGTAATTTTGGTGAAAAAATTCCAACTACAGTAGAAACTCGATAAATTAATATTCGATTATTTAATAAACTGTATAAGATAATATTTTTGGCCGGTCCCAACTCGGGGATAGGTTGGTAAATTAATAATTCGCTAAAATTATAAGATAATACATTTTTGATAATTTATATAGACCCCATATAAAATATAAATTAATAATTCATTATATGCATATTACATGAAATATTTAAGATGGGAAGTTATGTTGTGTGTATGAATTTTTTGTATTAGCATCGTTTGATCTTGTATTTATATAGAAAATATTATTTAATGTCCATAAAGTGATACACATTGAATACAAGAAGTATAATAAGCTAGGAGATTGAAGGGTTCTTTTTAAATTGGGCCCTCCATTTGATATACGTCATGTACAATAATCAAGTGAAAGTTTTAAAGGTGTTTGTAAATTGAGTATTTCATTATAAATTAATAAATATTAATTAATATATAAATTAATAATTATTAATTTATCGATTAATTAATAACTCTTTTAATTAATAAATTTTGGTAGTCCCGTGAGTATTAATTTTTAGAGTTTCTACTGTATCATTTCCCACTACAAAACAATTACTAAAGGGCATTTTAGTCATATGAAGAAAAAATGACAAAAAAATTGGATGGAAGGGAGGTTATTGCCAAAAAAAATCAAACATAAGGGGGTGTATGTGATGAGGATTGATTAACAAGAAAACGGAAATGAAACAAAAGAGAAGGCTAAATTCGACTTCCAAGTAGGAATAGCAAGAAACTGAGATATATATTCTCACTCTTGATTAATAAAAATATTCAATTTTTGTAATCTGATTTTTTCTACTACATATCATGGGTATTTATAGGCTAGACAAGGCTGCTAGTTCATTGAATATAAAATACTAAATAAATACAAACTTTCAAACTTCTTTGAGATGTTTTGTTTCTGCCCGTAACTTTGAACGCCCACAACTTTTGATCTACTTCGTCCCTGAATGTGAACAACATATGGGTAAGAAGGTCAATGAGTTGGCTGTCTAATGCTGAAACCATGCATGAATCGGAATTGAATACAAAGAGTTATGACCAAATTAGTAAACACTGTCAGATTCAGCGAATGTGTACTACATCATCCTCTCCATGCGGGAGAGAACTCGTCTCAGAGTTCAGATCATTTTCACCATGATACGGGGTGAGATCACGAACATTGAATGTAGGATGAGTTTTGATATGTGTTGGTAGTTCAATCTTGTAGGCATTATCGTTTATTTTTCTCAACACACGACAAGGCCCAATTTTTTTCTCCTTGAGTTTATTGTATGTTCCAGCAGGAAATCGTTCCTTCTTCAAGTACACCCAAACAAGATCATCTTCTTTAAAAACTTGAACTCGTCGATGTGTATCAGCATCATTCTTATTGGATTTGTAGCTTTCTTCAAGCTTCTTTCGCACATCTTCTTGAATCCTATCCAACGATTTCGTAAAATCATCGACCTTCTTGTTGGAAACTTGAATGTCAGCAAGATCAAGATAATGGTTTGGATTTCTTCCGTAGACTACTTCAAATGGACTCTTGCCTGTCGAATGATGTACAACAGAGTTGTAAACAAATTCAGCTTTAGATAAAATTGCATCCCATTGTTTTGGCCTTTTGGAAGCAAGACTACGAAGTAAATTTTTCAAAGTACGATTAACGACCTCAGTTTGTCCATCAGTCTTCGGATGATACGCACTGCTATAGAGCAAATTAGTGCCCAATTTCCTCCATAAACTTCTCCAAAAATAACTAATAAACTTAGTATCACGATCAGAAACGATACTTTTTGGAACTCCATGAAGTTTGACAACTTCTTTGAAATAAAAGTCAGCAACATATGATGCATCCATGGTTTTCTTGCATGGTATGAAATGAGCCATCTTTAAGAAGCGATCAACCACAACAAAAATCGAATCAAATCCTCTTTGTGTCTTTGGTAATCCCACAACAAAGTCCATACTAATAGAATCCCATGAAGCATTAGGAATCGGCAATGGAGTATAAGCACCAGTGTTTTGAGTATGGCCTTTACATGTTTGGCATACACGACACCTTTTCACAAAGTTTGCTACATCTCGATAGAGAGTAGGCCAAAAATACTTCTCTTTAATCAACAACAAAGTTTTATCTCTCCCAAAATGTCCACCGAGACCACCACTATGAAGTTCTTGGATAATGTACTCTCTAAGAGAACATTTGGGAATGCACAAACACGAACCTTTGAAAAGAAAATTATCAACAAAAAGATAATATCCGTACATACCTTCTTTGCATTTATGGTAAACTTCTTTAAAATCAGGATCCTCGGAATACATCTCCTTTATGCCGTCAAAACCTTCAATTCGGATATTCACAGAATTCAATAATGCAATTCGTCGGCTAAGTGCATCAGCCACCTTGTTAAGCTTGCCACTTTTATGTTTCAACACAAAAGTGTACTCTTGTAAGAATGATACCCAACCAGCATGCCTCCTATTCAAATTGGCTTGAGAGTTTATATATTTGAGAGCCTCGTGATCAGAATTTAGAATAAACTCATTTTGAATAAGATATGGACGCCAATGTCGAAGGGCTTGAACGATGGCGTAAAGCTCAACATCATAAGTAGAATACTTTTTCCTGGTATCATTTAATTTTTCACTAAAGAATGCAATTGGATGACCTTCTTGACTAAGCACACCACCAATACCCACATGAGATGCATCACAATCAACTTCAAAGATTTTATCAAAATTAGGAAGTGCAAGAACAGGGGCACTAGCTAACCTTTCTTTCACAACTTTGAAGCTCTTTTCTGCTTCCGCATTCCAATGAAATTCTTTTTTTTTTCAAGCAATCTGTTAATGGGGCTGCAATTGTGCTAAAATTTCTGATAAATCTCCGATAGAATGAAGCCAATCCATAAAAACTTCGAACTTCTTGTAAATTCTTTGGAATAGGCCATTCTTGCACAACCTTGATTTTTTCTTCATCCACCATAATGCCTGAAGGAGTCAGAACAAAACCAAGAAAAACTAGACGACTTGTCATGAATGAGCATTTCTTGAGATTTACAAAAAGCTTCTCCCTTCGCAAAATTAGCAAAACAGCTTTCAAGTGTTCAATGTGATCTACTGAATTTTGACTGTAAATAAAGATGTCGTCAAAGTATACAACAAGGAATTTGCCAATAAATTAATGAAGAGCTTGATTCATTACCCGCATAAGGTACTTGGTGCATTTGAAAATCCAAATGGCATAACGAGCCATTCATACAGGCCTTCTCGAGTTTTAAAAGAATTTTTCCATTCATCCCCCGGCTTGATTCTGATTTGATGGTAGCCGCTACGGAGATCAATTTTGGAGAAAACTTTTGCTTCAGCAAGCATATCAAACATATCGTCAATCCTTGGTATGGGAAACCTGTATTTAATAGTAATTCGATTTAGTGCCCTGCTATCAACGCACATCCGCCACGAACCATCTTTTTTAGGAGTCAAAAGTGCAGGAACAGCACAAGGACTCAAATTTTCCTAAATGAAACCTTTGCTAAGCAAATCCAACACTTGTCTTTTCAGCTCTTCATGCTCGCTTGGACTCATACGATAGTGGGATTTATTGGGAAGGACAGCTCCCGGAACTAAATCAATTTGATGTTGAATTTCTCGTAGAGGTGGAAGTCCACATGGTAACTCTTCCGGAGTGACATCCTTAAAATCTTCCAAAAGTGATTTGACGTCACTTGATACTTCCAAAGGCTCTTCCCATTCTTTAGTCACCAAAACATATAACATACCTTCACTTTGAACTTCTCTTTGAAACTGTGATAAAGTAACCAAAGCACTTTTCTCCTCGATTTTTGAAGATTTCGGGTAAGAAATGTCTTTACATGGTAAAAGAACAACTTCAATTTTTCCCATCATAAATGTATAAGTATTTTTTCAACCATCATGAATAGCACTTTTATCGTATTGATCGACCTAAAAGTATGTGTCCAACGTCCATAGGAGCTACATCACACCAAACTTTGTCATGATAATTTTTACCCATTGAGAAAGAAATGAGACATTTCTTATCAATTCGTACCTCATTATCCCTTTTTATCCATGAGACCGAATAAGGGTGAGTGTGCGCAACAGTTTCAAGCTTGAGCTTGTCCACCATTTCTTGAGAAACAAAATTCTCAAAGCTACCTCCATCAATGACTAATGAGCATATCTTTCCATGAGATCTACACTTTGTTCGAAAGATGTTGTGCCTCAACCAAGATTGAGTACTTTCTTGTTTAGGAGTTGCTAGTACTCGTTGTATCACCAAGCATTCTCCCTCTTCAGGCTGTATCTCCTCACGATCTTGCTCATCATCTTCATCATATAATGGGTTGTCATTTTTCAATTGTGGCTCTTCATCTTCTTCAACCACAATTGCCGCACGAGCATCATCTTTACGTTATTCATTCATATAGTAACCAGTTTGGCCATACTTGAAACAAGTCTTTGACTTATTTTTAGGGACTGAGCTAACACCATCTTTGCTTGCTCCTTTCCTTGGAATAGTTTTGTTACTTGATTCGCCTTTTTGTGGATAGAAACTTGAAACATCAATATATTTTTTTGCTCCTCGCCTTTGTAACTTGGATTCGACTTTTAAGGCTAGTTGATAAGCATCATTTAACCTCAAATATTGTTGCATCTCCACCTCGTCTCTAATTGCGATTTTGAGCCTATTGACATATCTTGCAACAAGTTGGTCTTCTGATTCTTGGCTGCTAACTCTTGCCATTAGTTTGTAAAATTCCTCGGTATAATCAGTCACACTTTTGTTGGATTGCTGCAAAGTATTAAATTGTATAAAAATACTTTGAGCAAAATCAGCAGGAAGGAAATTCTCGCGTAATCTTGCCTTCATCTTTTCCGAAGAAGCAATCTTAGGTTTTCCTTTACGCAATCTCATCTCTTGTATTTTATCCCACCAAAGTGATGCATAACCTCGAAGTCGGGTGGCCACGAGCTTGACTTTATGATTCTCTGAAATTTTTTTATATTCAAAGAATTTTTCAATGGCGCTAAGCCAATCAAGAAACTCGTCTGGTTGGAGACGACCATGAAACTCCGGTATGTCCATCTTAACAAAATCCGTGGATCAGGTGAATTTTTCAAAGAAATTGGTAATCTCTTTGTTGGCAAATGGATTCACATATTCCGAGTCATAACTGGAATAGCCATGGCCTGAACTGCATTCGCTTCCGGCTTCCCGACGCTCAAGACGTAATGTCAATTCCTCAACTTGTCTCCGAAGTGCCTGAATTTCAGCATCTCGTTCATCTCCCAAGTTACCCATGTTTCCTCTACCACGTCCGCCTCTTCCTCTTCTTGCTGCCATGATAGAAAGGTGAATATGCCAAGAGCGTAGCTCTGGCTCTGATGCCAAATGAGGAGAATTGATTAACAAGAAAACGGAAATGAAAGAGAAGGCTAAATTCGACTTCCAAGTAGGAATAGCAAGAAACTGAGATATATATTCTCACTCTTGATTAATAAAAATATTCAATTTTTGTAATTTGATTTTTTCTACTACATATCATGGGTATTTATAGGCTAGACAAGGCTGCTAGTTCATTGAATATAAAATACTAAATAAATACAAACGTTCAAACTTCTTTGAGATGTTTTGTTTCTGCCCGTAACTTTGAACGCCCACAACTTTTGATTTACTCCGTCCCTGAATGTGAACAACATATGGGTAAGAAGGTCAATGAGTTGGCTGTCTAATGCTGACAACCATGCATGAATCGGAATTGAATACAAAGAGTTATGACCAAATTAGTAAACACTGCCAGATTCAGCGAATGTGTACTACATCAGTATGCCAATAGCCCATAGTTCATGGAGGTAAATGCTATTTTCCCTTGTTATATACGTGATATTATTGACCAGAGAATTTTATTTTATTTCAGGAGATATATTTTTATTCTTGAACAGAACAAAGTCATAAAAGGTCAATTTACTAACTAAACTAGAAGACTGCTGGATCATTGATTGAATCTTAAGCCCTGATATAAAAAATATAGGGTCTGAAGCCCAATCTATTGAATTCAATAATAATTTCATATATATAATACATTAAGTTCATCTACTTTCATAACATTTGAAATGACAAAAATATATAAATGATATAAAAACAAAATCTCCATAAATCTATTCAAATATTTATTAATTCCCTTTTGACATGAGCTCCCAATAATTGAAGCTTCATCTCAAGATTCTCATAATTAACCACGTTCGATATGTGAAATCCCATAAATTTCTGTAACTCCTTGAGCAGCTAATCCAGCTAAAACTAATGCCATCCCACCTCTTAAATCATGTGCATCAACTCTTGTACCGTACAGTTTATTATTATCTCCTTCGTCTTTACCGTAAACCAGTGCACTACTTCCAGAGACATGAATTTTAGCTCCAAGCTTCTGCAATTCTGCCACGTGGCTCATCCGGTTCTCGAAAACAGTCTCTTTAACAGTTCTCGAACCGCTGCAAGTCGAAAGAAATGACATCGTCTGAGGTTGGAGATCTGTCGGGAATCCAGGGTATGGGTTTGTTTTGATGTCGAAACCTCGTGATTCGTCTATAATAAAAAATGTTACTTTCAATTTTTTTAAAATGTAAATAAATTTAACAACCTAAATTCTCATTCAGATTTTCCTTTTTTTTTACTCTATTTTTTAAATTTTCTACATAACTAACTATAAATCATATATACATTATTTTACATATTTACCAATCAAATCATTTATTATAATCAGTATTTCACTTTTACTTTTATACTTTATAATTTTCTTATTTTTAATTCACATAATTATTATAAACATAATTAATATAATTATTGTACACACACCACTAGAAAATGAAGCAAACGCGACGGGCGAAATGCCCGTCGCCATTTTTTTAAAGTTTTGCGACGGTATGGCGTCGGGTATGCGTCGGTGACATTCCAACCCGTTTTCTTAAATGGGGTAAAAATAACGTGTCGGCATGGCGACGGTACAATAAATAATTAATTTAAAATTTTATTTTTAAATCATTTCATAAATTTACGACGCCATACCGACGCTATTTTTATTTTTAACATAAATTAAATATTATTATTAATATATTTTAGGATAAAATATAAATATATATTATTGGTTATTTTATACCGTCGCTATACCGACGCTAATTACTATTTAATTTTTAAAAGTTTTTTATTATTAAAAATTCTAAAAAATATATTTAAATGTTTGCGTCGGTATAGTGACGGTACAATAAATAATTAATTTAAAATTTTATTTTTAAATCATTTCATAAATTTACCGACGCCATACCGACGCTATTTTTATTTTTAAAATAAATTAAATATTATTATTAATATATTTTAGGATAAAATATAAATATATATTATTGGTTATTTTATACCGTCGCTATACCGACGCTAATTACTATTTAATTTTTAAAAGTTTTTTATTATTAAGAATTCTAAAAAATATATTTAAACGTTTGCGTCGGTATGGCGACGGTACAATAAATAATTAATTTAAAATTTTATTTTTAAATCATTTCATAAACTTACCGACGCCATACCGACGCTATTTTTATTTTTAAAATAAATTAAATATTATTATTAATATATTTTAGGATAAAATGTAAATATATATTATTGGTTATTTTATCCCGACGCTATACTGACGCTAATTACTATTTAATTTTTAAAAGTCTTTTATTATTAAGAATTCTAGAAAATATATTTAAACGTTTGCGTCGCTATGGCGACGGTACAATAAATAATTAATTTAAAATTATATTTTTAAATCATTTCATAAACTTACCGACGCCATACCGACGCTATTTTTATTTTTAAAATAAATTAAATATTATTATTAATATATTTTAGGATAAAATGTAAATATATATTATTGGTTATTTTATCCCGACGCTATACCGACGCTAATTACTATTTAATTTTTAAAAGTCTTTTATTATTAAGAATTCTAGAAAATATATTTAAACGTTTGCGTCGTAGCCGACGGGTAGCATACAAAATGAAATTATCAAAGCTCCAACTGAATGATTAATTGATATACTATATCGTTGTCGTCAACATTTTCATAAATACACACATTTTTACACCATAAAGATTAACAACTATCAAATTGTCAATCGTAGCCGATAATTGAACTATAAATCGACACTCGATATACATGTTACATATATATCACGAGTCCGCAAAATAATACGTAGTTCATAAATACTATATGTTTTGTAACGATTTCTCTAGTTAACTTAAACTAATAATCACTAACAAATTCTATTTATTCAACGTGGAACGATTAAATTCTAATTAAAGCATGTTTAACAATATGGCGATGGGTTAGCGACGGGATAGCATCGGAACTCCATTTTTTTTCAGTATTGCGAGGGGTGGACGATGGTTTGGCGACGGAATTCATTTTATTTTCCAGATCTGCGTCGGTATTGCGATGGGATCGCGACGGTACCGACATTCTAAATTAGATAATAGCGTCGGTTTGGCGTCCGTGTGGCGACGAGTATTAAATTTTCAAAAATTTTCACACTCTCGCTAAATTTTATTAGGCGCTAAGTTCAATTTTTTCACAAACAGTGGCGACGGGATAGCGTCGGTTTGGCGTCTGTTTGGCGACGGGTGTTAAATTTTCGAAAATTTTCACACTCCCGCTAAATCTTATTAGGCGCCAAGTTCAATTTTTTTACAAACAGTGGCGACGGGATAGCGTCGGTATAGCGACGGTTTGGCGACGGGTATTAAATTTTTGAAAATTTTCATACTCCCGCTAAATCTTATTTGGCGCTAAATTCAATTTTTTCACAAATTTTCACTCCCGCTAAATCTTATTTTCGAATTTTACAACTTGTTACTCTATATAAAGCCTCATATTCACAACTTCTTAACCTTAATCTTCAATCTCTTCTTTCATTTTTCATTACATATATCATCTAATATTTTTACTTTTATTTTGTCATATTTTGATTTTATTGTGCACTAATATCTTGTTGTTTTGTTTAATTGTTTAGGACAATTAAAAAGGGTAATTATGAATCAATCCCTTACAATTCAATTCGGTTTATTAATTATTCATTATGATATGAATTCTATGTATTAATATTCTTACATTTTCTAATATGAATCCTAACATTTTTTATATTTCTTATAGGAAAAATTGTTAAATACAAATGAAGAGAAAAGAAAAGGTATGTATTACAGTTTTTAATTCGTTTTTAAGGTTTAATGTTTATTATCAATTCCAATTTTTTTTATTCTTGATGTATTTTGATATATTCTTGATGTTTATGTTGAAATAGATAGTGTTTATGTTGTTGTTGATGTTGATATATTATTAATGTTTAATCTTTTAATGTTTATATATGTTGATATATTATTGATGAAATTTTGAAATTACAGCCGATTGCTCGATATATTGCAGCAATCTGGCTGTGTATTTTTTTTACAAAATTTACCAGAAACGCGACGGGATTGCGACGGTCTTCATAGGTTTCGCGTCGGGTTTGCGACGGGCTTCAAGAAATAATTTTTATTATTTGGCGTCGGGTTGGCGACGGACTTCAAGAAATAATTATTATTTGGCGTCGGGTTTGCGACGGGAATCATAAATAAATTAAATTAAATTTGTTTAGCGTCGGAATGGCGACGGTATATAATAAAATATATATAATTATTAATTTAATATAAATATATTTTTAAAAATATGGCGACGGTATTGCGTCGGTCAATACCCGGCCAAAACCAGGTCAAGTGTTTAGGTACTTTGCGTCGGGATGTATTTTAGCAACGCAGAATTGGCGACGGGTCGATACCGACGCGACTCCGTCGCAAAAGTGGACTTGGCGACGGTTTAGCGACGGTATCGGGCGTCGCGTTTGCTCTGTTTTCTAGTAGTGACATTATTTATAAATCTAGCACTATTGATTTGATATATTTTCAAACGTCAGTCTATTTTTAAAACATAAAATAAATACATATTATTCTCACACGAATTTTCATATTACTCAATTTCATAGAATTTTCTAAGTTTTTTTTACTAAAAACATAAATAAACAAAGCATACATTTTTAAATCTTCACTAAATTAAATAATACTAAATATGGCGGGGGATACGGGCCTCCTACGTCTCGTGACACCTAATTATAGAACAATAATAACAATAACGTCTTATAACTAATCAAATTAATTATTTGTTTGATATTGACAACTAATACGCATTTTTTTGTCTCTACTAAACTTTTAAAAATTATTTTTCTTCAAAATACATGATATTTGACAATTTCGATACTGTGATTAGACATCTCATTTCTACTACATAAACTTGTCACCAATACATTAATTTTTGACGTGATACCTTCTGTAGAAATCTCTAGGATTTCATGTTTCTGAGTAATTATGCATCCAGCTCCTGTTAGCTTCTCAATCGAAGAACGAGTAATCGCAGCAGCAAGAACGAAAGAACCCGCTTCAATCCTATCAGGCATTACACCAGATTCAGTACCATATAATAATCGATTTGTTCATCTAATATAAATCTCGTTCGTGCCCACGCCTTCGATTCGGGCCCCATCTTTCTGCATGAAACATGCAAGATCAATAATTTCAGGTTCTCTAGAAACATTTGTGAGCAAACTATTGCCCTCAGCCATGCATGCAGCCATAATTAGGGTTTCAGTTGCTCCAACAATAGGGTAATCAAGTTTAAACTTCCCACCAACCAAACATTTCCCATTGGCTGCATAAGCCACCACCTTCGCGTCGGCCCGTATTTCTTGTTTTATTTAATTATACAAAACATTATAGCAAATTACTCAACAATTTTTCTCATTATATCTTGTATGTGTGTGTCGATGCTAATAACTACCTTGATGATGCTACAGCCTCGAGCTACCAAACTCATCACAACGGAAACAAGCACATGATATGGGATCGTTGCTTTCACGCACGCCATTACATTTTTAATGTAATTACTTTGATACCCTTTATATATTGGGAAAATATAATTATATTAAACGTCTTTCAACTTGTGTTTGAGAAGCCATACTTTAAGTATTTTCATGTATATTTATGTTTGCGAATAATCCATGATTATAATTTGTTTGATAATATATATATCGTATAGTATCATATTTCAAGGTCATCGTCGACTTTTATCTTTTTGAATTTAGATCAAGTTTCAATAAAATTTGAACTAATCTAGATATTATCTAACAATATATATTAATGACTGTGTAATACTATTAGGAAAATCTCTCGTCACAATCTCTGGGAGCAAATGATGATTTATCTGCAGTTTACCTGCAAGGAATTTCACACACTTCATCAAGTGATGGGCAATTGTAAGTATACTATTCCCTATTAATTCATGTTGATCATCTAAAATAAATGAAAAAATAATTCTTTGCATACAAAGAAGTTGATATGTATCTTCTTTTAATATAGGAACCATTCAAACAAAGTCTCAAAAAATAACAATGTGTTGACATCTGTTGATCAATATCCATTGTTGGACAACAATGAACTTCGTATATCAAGTTCTTTGACAGATTTGCATTCGCCAATGCCATATTCCTCATTCCAAGGGCAGTCTATTCAAACCCCTCAACTTTCAGTAAGATTCTTTACACTAGCTATGTCGATAAATCATTACTAGGAAATCTTATAACTATGTGCTTTTATTTGTGTCTTCATAATAGACAAATACACTACAAAGTATTCGAAGACAAACACAAGAAAATAATGTGATGCATGGATCTTCAGTTCCAATAAGTTAAACTACAAAATCTCATACTACTTTTAAATAAACTAGCGAAAGGCACGTGCGTTGCACGTAGTCTACTATATTTTTACTAATTTTTAGCTTAAATTTTTATAATACATAATAATATATTAGAAACGTATATATAAATTATCTAGCAAACTTGATAATAATAATAACATAAGTTGTGTATGTTTATAAAATATTTCATTTGATGGTTTTCTACGACCAAATAATAAATTCTTCATTGTTTTAACATAAATTCATATTTTTATTTGGTCAGCTAATATTCTTATGTTTTATTTAGTCTATTTATTAACATAGGTGCTCAGGCCTTAGCTCAACTATACCAAAATGTGATAAAAGTAGTTAAGCGGAAAATATGATTAATTTATCATGCATTAACTATTTTGTTAATCATTGTATGCATTTTATAGTTAAAAAAATGATGCATTGAATTCACTTGTAAATTTTTATTTTTTTCGCTTTTAACTCTTTTTATTATCTCTAATTGGATCTAATTTCTAGTCGAGTTTTATCATTTGGGTTACACTACGATCCTATAATTTTCATGAATTTAGGATTTTTTTTATTTTTTCTTATATGTATATGTTATTTAGATATACCTAAGTTATTCGGTGCTTCTGATTTGAAAATAAACATCTTTGAACTCTATAATTTAAAAAGTGCATATATATTACCTTTTCTTCTAATGTCAAAAGTCAAATTTTATATAATGCATGGGGCATCTAAAATTTAATTCACTATATGAAGATCTAATGGTTCACATTCATCCATATATGAAATAATTTATCTTTTAAATTCAGGAAAAATTATAAACATCCTAAAAAAGATTGTCTTCCGAAAGCCTATTTCATCACCTTTTTATTTCAAAAACTCCCAAAAATTAAGGTTAACAAAATTTATAGACCAAATCGTTAATCTCATTCTTTTATGTTTGAATTAATCAATTGTACCTTTGTATAGCACATGTTTATTTATAAAATTTATATTGATAATCGATACAAATTATGATTTTAATATCAATTTTAATTTACTAAACTTTAAAAAAAATTATTTTTATATTATAGCCATGTTAAATACATAAATTATATAATATATTAAAATATCTATATTTAAAATTAAAACATGTATAATATAATTTATCAATTTATAAAAATAGAATCAAATGCATAAATTAATTGATTATTTTAACTTACTAAATGAAGTAAATTTATTCCACAAAATTGTTAATTCTAATTTTTAGATTTTTGGAATGAAAAATTTATAGCATGGGATATTTAGATTGAAAAAAGGTTTCATTAACTTTTTAGACACAAAAGTTATTTTAGAAAGTTTTAGCAAATTTGTAAAAAAATGTAGAGATAAGTTTATATAAGATTCAAGTAGAGTAAACATCAAGTTATAGGTTGCTCATTTTTTTTTTTTGTTTTGAACTCGTTGAGTTATTAGTCTTAATAATTAAATATTTCAGAATATTTATTATGAAAACCTTATTGTTTATTTTTAGAAAACTGATAATGGCAATGTAAAAATGGTACATGCAATGTACTTTGAATAATATTATTTTAAATTTTACATAATCATTCGGAATACAAAATTTAAATTTCAAGAGAAAATATTATGTATAGCGAAACACACGAACTATTTTACTGTGTTTTTTAAGAGAATCATCCTATTTTACTGTGTTTTTTAAGAGAATCATCCTATCAGTGGGTGCTTTCAAAGCTATCCTTTTTTTATCATCTAAAAATAATAATAAATAAAGAGACCTAACTCTCGCACGCGGCATAAGGAGAATTGTTATATTGTATATAAAACTATATCATTTTTTAGGTGTTTTTATATTCTTTTTTCTTATATCTTGTATATATTTTTGTGACATAATGAACTATGGGATTTGGTACTTTTAGTTTGATTAAAAATATTCTCTATATTGGTATATATAGCAAAAATCAAAACGAGTTTATTTGTACTAAATTATCTAATATCTTTACTAAATATGAAGATACTAAGTCTGATATGATTATTAATAGTATTATATGTGATAGCTATCGTGTTTCTACCATATTTAAAGTTCAGGCTATGCATTTTTTAGTTTTCTCTCTTATTATAACAATGTTAGGAGTAATAAAGGAGATTTAATAAGGATATTAAATAAAAATCTTAATTTTTTGACTCTTTAATGTTAAATAAAAATTAAAAAAAATAGATAAATTCTAAAAGAAAATCTTCACTTGAATTCTTAAAAATTAGAAAAATGTAAACATCGTCTAATAGATCATTAGACTTTCTTTCACTTCGGTACTCTTAACTATTTTTCATTAGTAATAGAATAATATGAAATACATTGAAATCATATTTTGAATATATCAATTCCTCGATCTTTTATTCTCTATTTCAATAATAACTTTTATAACTTTGAAAGTAATGTAGTATCAACAACGATTTTCTCATTAAAATAATAGAAGTATATAGTCTTTTTCCTAATTATTTACTTGTGTTTAGTCATTTTACAAAAGTGGAATTATATTTAAGTGCATTTAGGGTTAAATTGAAGGTTAATAATATTGATAAAGATAAAGTTGGGAAGAAAGTGAGACTTTAGAATTAGAATTAGGTGCAATTTAATGATGTCAAAAATAATCCGGAACCAAAATTCTAATCTCTACAAATTATTATGTTTCTTTCTTGATCACAAGTTGGTAAAGATAAAGTTCAACATTTTACTACTAAATTAATAAATCATTTAAACCCACCCCACTTTCTATCAAATTTATGTCCACTATTTTCCTCAAAGATTTATGAGATATAAAAACACCCCACTTTCTACAAATTAATACCCACTAATAACATACAATTAAAATTGGTAGAGCAAGGGGAGATCTAGATGAAATGTCATGTGACCTTTTTACTTCTTTATCATGTTGTTACTGCAAATTATTTGTATTAAATAATTAATTGTAATAATAGTACCTTAAATATATATATCATTAGCTACATTGCTTATAAAATATTAGACCAATGAAATTAACTTTAGAAACAAATTAAGTTTAGCTAAAAGATAATTAGATGTAGATCCAGAAGGTATTAAAAATATATAAAAACATGGGGACTATTTAGAGTATTATTCATTTTATTATATATGTTAAAAAAGATTATAAAAAATGATTTAATTTCATGATTGGAGATGTGACTCTTCAAATCAAAAGTGATAAATGTTTGTTTTCCTTAAATAGTTATGATATTAATCATAATTATATAACAATGAATTTGTAATAAAGTGGTTTAAATAAGGGCGATTAACGTCATTTCACAATGGGAATGAACAACTTATAAGATCCATACTTTATAGTAGTATAGATTTAGTAAACTTGTCTTTGTGCTAGATACTACATAACTCCTCGTATACATACTTTAAGTGTCATTTATATTATTTGTATCATCAAGCATTGTTAAGAATATTATTTGTACATATTTGTAGACTTCTGGGCATCCAAGGCATTCCAAATCCAGTGTGCGCATCAAGTCTCATAAATCATCGAAATGGTGGCTCATTTTACGCAACCCTGTAATTCAAATTATAAAAGTGCCTTCAATTGGGCTGGTAAAAGCTCAAACAACCCTGAAGGTCCTAACGTTGCAAGACAAAAGGTATGATAATTTGTGTGTTTATATCTTGTTTGATTGTTTTTTTAAGTAAATAATGAGTTTGGCTTTACTAAAATACTAAAATAATGTTATTTTTTACATTTTTCTCAACCTAACAGTAAATGATTTGTCTCTTTTTACTATTTATTTGATAAAATTTGTGCTCTATTTAGTGCAAAACAATATTCTAGCTAGAAAATATCATTATTCAGATAGATTTTAGTAAATTGAAGTGCCAAGTTGATAGAATACTATATAGTAGTTAGAAACGTGCATGTTATATTTGTTGTCTTTTTTATATGCAGATAGTTTGATAAAATCCAAAAACTTTATCTATGATTTATTGTGTGATATCAAGAAATTTTAAAAAAAAACGGCTTCAGACTCAAACTATGCCACTCATAATTTTATGAAAATCACACTTCTAATGATTATAAAATTCTAGTTTCTTACTATACCACATTAGATATTTAGCTTTTGTGCAATTTAATTAATTTTCAGAGGAAAATGCCCTGGGAAGAGGTTAATGTTCCATATGGTTAGAACATTTTAATTTATAAGCTATATTACACATCATGTTTGATATTGTGTTTTAAATTTCAGGAAGTGCAAACTCGAGAAATAATTGATATATATATTTCTTCACAAGTCTTCAAGATCGAATGGCAATTCATGGATTTTATAAGTATTATTTGTGAGATTATCGTTTATGCTTACTTATTGTGTGACCATTAATGATCATTGTGTGTCCAATTCATGTGTTTTGTGGTTTATGAATTGTTTTGAAGTTTATATGCACTTTTGTTGACTTTTATGGTATTTACCATTTACTTGATGATATTGTAGGTTTTTTATATGATTAAACTTGTATTGTCCTTTATAATGGCTTCAAGGATATGTTTAAGCTATTAGTATTATATTTTATAATATTTTTATATATTTTATAATACTAGTCAAATGCACTTGTATTCACGTTTGAAAATTGGTTTGTTATAGTGAAATTATTAAAAATATATAAAAGTAATTTTAAAATAATATAAAATCTTTTAACAGTTCATCTATTCAAAATATTGTCAGTCAATTTAATTTATTTGATAAAGTCACATAATTAAGATCAACTTATTATACCTACCTCGTTCTTCTCATTTCAATAGATATTTGCAACGTTACAAACTACAAAACTAGGTCAATAGTGGAATATCTTTTATGACTTACTAATCTTGTCGAAAAGTGGTGGACTTCTTATTTACTTTGTTCGCTATTAGTGAACATTAATTTGATAGAAAGTGGGTGACCTTTTTAAATTCGTTAATTTAGTAGAAAAATGGACTTTATATATAATAAATTGTATTGTATCTCTTCTCAATTTTCAATATAAATAAAGGAGGATAAAACTGTCAATTCACAATTGGAAGATTTAGTACAGTATAAATTTGAAATTGAAAATCCAGACAGTGCACAAGTAACTATAAGTGACTGGATTATGGTAATCTAAGAAAATTCCAAAACAATTGCAATCTCGAGACAAATGTATTATAAATCTGAAAATCCAATGGCAAAGACAAGAGATTACAAACATCCTCTCTAAATTTCTCAAATAAGATCATTGTAATCTCTAATAATTTCAAAATAGTCATCATTTAACCTACCAAAAATCATATGTCCCCCTGCTATATAAATGTCACCTTATGCTAGGACCAAGAAGTACCATATCCTCTATACAACTATCTCACCATAACAAATAATCCCCCTTGTTAGCATACAAACATGTCGAAAACAGTGTTTGTGTTCGGTGTGATTGTAATAGCTTTAATTGTGAATGGTACATGCCATGATCTTGGTCAAGTTGATTGTACCAAAATTCCCATTGAGAATCTCAAACCATGTGAATCATTTTTATCTGGTAATACGACATGCCATAAACCTACCTCAGAATGTTGTGATGGTGCCAAATCTTGGCTTGCCGCTCCCTCGAAGGTGGTCTGCAAGTGCTACAAAAAAGCACCAAACAGGCTCCCTTATAAGCCTGATAAAATTAAAACATCAGCTCTTCCATTTGAATGTGGAATTCCTGATTTCTACAATTATGTCCCTTGTCTTGTGTAAGTTAATATATAATTCTTGGGATTTAAACTATTTATTTAGAAAATTAATAATGTCCTAATCAAATATATGTTTGCCTTGAAGCAGCTCTTCATGGTAGAGAATACAGATGACTAGTCAATAAGAATGGTGGAGGCTCCAATAAAGCCCACAAGAAAGCTACAATAGTTCTTTCTTGATTTTATTATTCGCTTATGTACTCTGAATTTTGTATCTAAATGTTTCTTTATTTAATGAAAGAAATTATTGGTGAGTATTTTGGGTACATTCTTTTCTTGAATTCTCCATTCTCTTTCCATTTTCATTTTGATAATAACTAAATAATCATGGAGTTTTTAACTAAACACGACTCAGGCGGTTGTAAAAAGTAAAATTTAAACTAATCTGAGTGGGTATAGAACAAGTCAGTGCAAAATATTGTCACATCCGTTCGAAGTCTTCGATCCAATACTTAGTTCAAGAAACCAAGTTGGATAAAGAAAATATACACATTAAAGACCAAATAATATTTTTCTCACCTCTCTTCCTCATTTTTTCACTTTTTATGCCCATAAGTTTCTAAAATTTACGTTGCTTTATACTCTAATATATACATAATATCATTTATATTATTTACATAAATATATATAAATATAAAGTGGACAAAATGAAATTTACTTTTAAAATATGTGAAATACAAAATTTTATTATATATTTTTTATTTTATAATATTTATTTACTTATTAATTAATTATTTATTATGATATCACTGGTTCGACTACAATTAAACTGAGAGTTGAACTAGTGACCCGATAAATTTTCCAATTCAGCATCCGAATTGCCCTTGGTCATTCTTTTACTCTTAGTCGAATTCTCTTCTCTGGCTTCTCATTCTTCTTCACGCACTCCAATTTAATTTTCGGAATTATTTCTCCAATTTTGGAGTTATTTCTCCATTGGCAAAGTTAGATTTGCTTACCAATCTACACACAGAAAATTCATGTGTGATTAAATCAAAAGCATAGTAAATTTTCAGTTATAGATTTTCATGAAAAATTATCGACAATATTTAAAGAGATTAAGGGTGTATTTGGATCGAGTGATTTGGATTTGGGGAGGGGATTTGGAGGAAGGACTTGAAATGACACCTAAAATGGAGTCATTTGAAATCCACCGTAGTTATGGAGAAAATATGTCAAAATGAATGACAAGCGATTTGAACTCCATCGTAACATGAATTTATCCAAACGAACTTAAATGAATTTGTCGATAAATTGAAAATCCATAAATTTCAAATCCTTCAATTCAAACACACCCTAAATCACTTACATCTCCAATATGTACAACATTTTTTTGAAATTTTGTCTACAAACAATCTTGGTACTTGGAATATTGGGAACGCATAGAGAAGCAATTGTGGCTTGTTGTATGTATTATCTCGAGTGCAATATAACTTAGAATAAAATGAGTCCAGCTATACGGTGTAACCAAATGGGAAAAAAAAAAAGGAAAAAGGACCTTTTAAGGGAAAATTGTCTTTTTGGTACATTAATGTGGCATGCACGTTTATTTGGTACACTAATATGGGGGGTGGCAATTTGGGTACATTAATGTAAGGTAGGTCTAGCAATTTGGGTACGAATTACGCCGGAATATTCGATTTCATCCGGAAAATTACATGTGTCGGTCACGTGCGTTCAAATTTGGGGATTTTGACCAATTTTGACCAAAATGCTGACGTGGCCTGTTATTGGAGGGAAATTAATTTTTACTTGATTGGGAATTCTTTATAATTTTGACCAAAATTAAGTAAACTAATTGATTATTGGGAGGATTGACCAATTTTGACTATTATAAATATAATAGTATTTGATTTTACCAAATTGCCCAAAGCCCCATTTTAATTAATTTCATCTTCTTCAACCTTATCTCCATAACCATTGCCGACACCATAACTGTAATTTCTTCAGAAAATTACATTTGCTTAATAACAGTGCTTTATAACAGTGAAGAAATCAAATGAAAATTACCTACAGATGATTGTTTTTCTTATTTGAATTCAAGTAAAAGAAATTAGTATTTTTCCTAAACCCTAAATTTTATTCAAAAAACATTTGTTTACTGTTCGTGGAGGTGGTGTTGGTGGTGTGACGGCGACAGTGGTGGTGGTGACGGTGGCGGTGGCAGCGGGGTAACAGGGTGGTGATAGCAGCAGCGAGCAGCATGGTGAGGGTGGGAGAATTAAAGAAAATAAAAATATATTTTTTTATTAACAAATAGTTAAATTGGAAAAGAAAAAAGAACAAAAAAGTCAAAATTCCCATAATTTGGTCAAAATTCCCAAAATTTGGTCAAAATTAATTAATTTTCCGACGAAAAAAATCGAATATTCCGGCGAAAATCGAATTTTCAGGTGAAAATTGTATTCAAATTACCATACATACCCCCACATTAGTGTACCCAAATTGCCACCCCCATATTAGTGTACCAAATAAATGTGCAGGCCACAATAGAGTACCAAAAATGCAATATTCCTGACCTTTTGACTATAATTTCGAGTTAAAATTTTAAATATAGTTTAATGAATTTGTTTTACGGAAATTCGGGTGAGAATGATGTGATATGTATGATGTTTATTTATATATTTAAAAACTGATTCGAAGTTGTAAAATGAGATATATCAATAGAAATTAATTGATATGTAATATTATTAAATAATTATAAATTATAAAAAAGAAAAAGAAAAATATGAATAGAGAAAATACTTTTGATTTGTGAATAACCCTAACATGAGTTATATCAATAGGAATTAATTGATATGTAATATCATTAAATAATTATAAATTATTAAAAAGAAAGAGAAAAATATGAATAGAGCAAATATTTTTGATGTGAATAACCCTAAAACATAAACCTTAAAGATAAAACCAATAACACTAATATTGATATAAAATAGTGAACTATCATTTGATTGATATGCATGTGGTTTAAGTATTTATGTAATTGAGTATCCCACGTTTAATGGTTCCTTGTGTACCGGCTTCGTTAAACTTGCCCAATGTGCCTCTAAACCACCTTAGAAATTTAGAATATTAAATTGTATGTTTGACATACATTAGATAGGAGATTTAAAATAGTTTTGTTTCTATGATGCATAATATTATTGCATATTATGTAACTATATCTCAAGTAAAGATTTGAATTTTCTTGATTTTGATTTCAAATGAATGACAAATTAAATATTAAAGATTGGTATTTAAGTGAAAAAAAAGATATCCATGCTAGTTCATGTAATTGAGTCTATAATTCACAAGTGCGTAAGTAAGAGTTGGCTCAATTGACCATCCAAAAGTTTTGGGAAATTGACCATCCAATGATAAACTTTATCTTGGATTGTAGGTCCACCTAAATTTATCATTTTAGATAAAGTTTTATGTAAATTAATTATGTTTTATTTAATTTGTTTTATTTTTGTGACTGTTAGATTTTTTTTTTTTCTTTGATTAATCAGTTGCGATGGTGATCACAACTATTCAATCGATGACCCTGAGTTGTGGGTTATGGTGGAATGTATGTGTTTATTGTATAGACCATTTGTTGATTCTGGTTGATCGGGTGCATGCTGCTCTCATTCACACCAAATCAGTGTATGCGTAGGGTTAAAAAGTGTATTTCACCTATTTTAGGGGCTTATTTGGAATATTCGACTTTTCAATCTCTTCTTCGGCCCAAAACTTTGAAAATCCATAAACATGTCATTCTATTTTCAAATTTCACACAAATATTATTCTATTTCTCCTTTCTAAGTACTGATTTGAGTATTTCACAAAATTTCTTTAATTAATTGAGTGTTATAAACTAAGACTTATTCGATACCGTTTGAATTTTTCTGTTCCTAATTCAATCATACCTAACCACTGTAATTTGGAATACACAAATTATATTCATTAGCATCAATAGGTATGCATAATTGTATTACAAAATCAAACAAATCCGTGCCTCTAACAAAACAATTTCCGCAAATTAGTAAATAATGTTTGAAAATTTTGATTTTGTTGACGACATTGTTATAACTTATGAAATAAATTTATTTGTAACGAGACAGTTCTAGAGTTTTGTCTAGCTAGATAGCAACCAGATTAACTTGCTTAATCTAAAACATGTTAAAAATGAAAACGAAAATTGGAGAAGTTTGTTACTTGTGGTCAAATGATTCACAAGGTGAGTGACATACATTCCGCAACATGTGAATGGTGCGAATCCAGAACCAAATATTATTACAGACAAGAACAACCATGCTTATTATGTAGTGAAGTAGATAAGATTATACTAGTTAATGTCTAACTATCCAAGTTGTCACTTTGCTTAGCTGTAAAAAAAAACTTTCTATATATTATATTTAAGTTGTAAGGTAAGTAGTTGTAATGCCTAAACATTTTCTGTTGTAGAATGTGTTTTAAATTTCAAATCTAGCATTAAATATTATTGTATTCCTACACATATTCTTATAAGACAGCACACATATCAATCAAAAAATTGAAAAAAAAACTTTAATTCTAGTAATTTCTATTTCTATTCCCTCTTTAAGCTAATGGTAATATCAAAATATTTTTCATGAAGTTATTGTTTTGCTAAGTGCTTATATATTACATTTGAAATCTTTTACAAAAGTATTCACTTGAATCTAAACACAATTTTAACATAGTTCTATTCAACTTAATCCTTGTGTTTTGTTTTTCAATATTATATTTTGTTAGAAAAATATCTTTATAGACTCATTGGATTTTGCAGTTTTGAAGAACTTGGAATCAATTCTCATACGCAATTTTAAGGTACTTTATTTTTTGAGTTATTATTACTTGTATTGACACATATATGTTCATCAATAAACGTATGACGAATTCTTGAAAAGAGTTTTAGTTAAATTTCGCTTTTCTTTATTAATCATTTTAATTCGAAATAGTTTCAGCTCAGGTTTAACACAGATAAAACTTAGATCTAGTTTTATGTTATATTTTAGGTTTTTGTTACTAGTTAGATTCATTATTTATATCTTTAATAAGGTTATCTAGTCGGCAAAATTTTTTGAGTTATTTGCTTATGAGTGTTGCTTCATATGTGTAGGCACCTACGTCGGTCAAAACATTTGATGAATTCAATAGAGGTTTAATTGAATTTCACTTTTCTTTATTATACAACTTAATTCATAAGAGTATTAGCTCAAGTTTAATTAATATATTACCTATATTTTGTGTATTTATGTTATCTTTTAGGTCATCGTCATCTGCTAGATCCGTTATTTATATCTTGTTAGTAAGTTTATCCGATCTATAACGACAAAATTGATCATGTTTGTAGTAAAGGGGACATGAAAAATTATTGTACATCTTAATTAACATAAAAATAATGTACAAATTTTATTTTATTTGGAAAATGAAGATATAAATGAGACTTTCTCATTTGCTGTTTCATCATGAGGCAAGCCAAAGAAATTTATTTTACTTACAGAAAAGACATTAAAACTTTAAGTTTTATAAATATTTTCTAATAATTTAAAAGTAGAACTATTTTATATGTTTTCAACAAGTGAAACATATATAGATTTTGTTTCTTGTTATTTATTTAGAAACAAACTTATATACACTTATTTAGTTCAAGCATAAAATCTAATTGTTTCAGAAGCATATATGTGTTAGTGCCCATTTAATTCTCTAGGGTAATTTCCTAATACAATTGCGGGGATGAACATAAGGTAACCAAGACAGATAAAATAAACATATTTTTGTTAGTATTATATACATAAACGTAATTGTAGAAGGTAAATAATTAAAAGAACGATTTTATTGGTATCAACTATAACTGGACATAACATAAAACATTAAACTATGTTTCCGTTTAATGAAGTTTAATATGGATAAATAGAATAAACAAGAAGCCTTTTTTTTTTCTTGCATAAAAAAATATTGTACAACAAAATTTACTTTACTGTTTTTTTTTAAGTTACATATTTATTTATTTTGCAGCAAAAAATGGAACAACAATCTGCAGCAAAATCACTATCAACTTCATCGGAGCAAATGAAGCAATCCAATTGTGATTTAAGCCAAATGTTGAGCCTGTCACCTCAAGTATGCGACAATGATAAGGGAAAGGGCATCAGGTTAGAACAATACTAAGCTATAATAGTTTCCAATTCCTCGTGTGTAATTCAATTAAAATTATTTTTTTGACATTTTCTTTATATAGTTTCATATTTCATATGAATTCGTGATTTACTTTATTTCTTGTTTTATTTAATTATATTAACACATTATAGCAAATTACTCAACATTTTTTCTTATTACTAATTATTCCTTGTATCTTGTATGTGTGTGTCAATGTTAATACTACCTTGATGATACTACAGCCTCGAGTTATCGAACTCATCACAATGGAAACAAGCACATGATATGGGATCGTTGCTTTCACGCACGCCATTTAATGTAATTACTTTGATACCCTTTATGTATTAGGAAAATATAATTATATTAATGTTTTTCAACTTGTGTGAAAAACCCTACTTTAAGCATGTGGATATTTATGTTTGCGAATAATATATAATTATAATTGTTAGATAATATTCAGATTAATTTAGATTATATCGTATAGCATGCATCATATTTCAAGGTCATCGCCGACTTTTATCTTTCTGAATTTAGATCTAGTTTCAATAAAATTTAAACTAATCTAGATATTATCTAACAATAATGTATGTATATATTAATGACTGCGTAATACTATTAGGGAAATCTCTCGTCACAATCTCTGGGAGCAAACAATGATTTGTCTGCAGTTTACCTGCAAGGAATATCACTTCCATCAAGTGATCAGCAATTGTAAGTATACTATTCCCTATTAATTCATGTTAATCATCTAAAACAAATGAAAATAATTCTTTGCATATTGCATACAAAGAAATTGATATGTATCTTCTTTTAATATAGGATCCATTCAAACAAAGTTTCAAACAATAACAATGTGTTGAGGTATGTTGATCGATATCCATTGTTGGACAACAATGAACTTCGTATATCAAGTTCTTTGACAGATTTGCATTCGCCAATGCCATACTCCTCATTCCAAGGACAGTCTATTCAAACCACTCGATTTTCAGTAAGATTCTTTACATTATGTCGACAAATCATTACTAGGAAATCATATAACTATTTGCTTTTATTTGTATCTTCATAATAGCCGAACATACTACAAAGTATCCAAAGACATACACATGAAAATGATTTGATGCATGGATCTTCGGTTCAAATAAGGTAAATAACAAAATTTCATACTACTATTACAGATGATATTATGGTTGCAATATATTTCGTAAACTTATCTTTCTTCTAGATACTAATTCACATTTATATTTAAGTATCATCAATCATTGTTTAGAATATTATTCATACATATTTGTAGACTTCCGGGCATCCAAGGGATTCCAAATCCAGTGTACGCATCAAGTCTCATAAATAATGGAAATAGTAGCTCATTTTACGGAACTTATAATAATTCAAATTATCGAAGTGCCTTCGATAGGGTTAGTAACAGCTCAAACAACCCTCAAGGTCCTAATGCTGCAAGAGAAAAGGTTTGATAATTTGTGTGTTTATATGTTGTTTGATTGTTTCTTTAGTAAATGATGAGTTCGTCTTTGTGTTTTGTTATTATCATCTCCAATTTTTTCAAATGATATGATGAAATACTAGAATAATGTAAATTTCACATTTTTCTCAATCTAGCGGTAAATGATTTTGTCTTTTTTTAATTTTCATTTGATAAAATTTGTGCTCTATTTAGTACAAATTAATATCCTAGCTAGTAAATATCATTATTCAGATAGATTTCAGTAAATTGAAGTGTCAAGATTATTGAAATACTATATAGTAGTTAGAAACGTGCATGTTATATTTGTTGTCTTTTATATATGCAGAAAGTTGATATAATTCAAAAACTTTATCTATGATTTATCATGTGATATCGATAAATTTTGAAAAAAAATTGGTTTCAGACTCAAAATATGCCACCCATTATTCTATGAAAATCACACTTCTAATGATAATTAAATTCTAGTTTCTTACTATACCACATTATATATTTAGCTTTTGTGCAATTTAATTGAATTTCAGAGAAAAATGTCCTGGGAAGAGGTTAATGTTCCATATCATAGAAGATGGAACTCTATTTCCGTAGGTGATCGAGGACAAAGCTCACAATCTTCGTCTGCTCCAAATCAAAGGTCAAAACCACACTCTAGCTAGTTCTAAAATTTTGATTTCGAAGTGATAATAAAATTATCTTAGTCCCAATAGTAACGAAATTAACTAAGTGCATTTTTCAGGTTTTCTTTGTATGATCCAAGGTACGAAGAAATTGGGCTTCCGATAGATCCACATCTACGTATTTTTAATCAAACCAAGAATATGGGTAATATATCTTTTCATAAAATATTTTAGTAAATTAGTATATTCAAAGTACATTATAAAGTTGTTTTTAAGAATTACAGGATTCCCTAGCCCATCGACTATAATAGCCATGTATTAGTGGATCTCTCATATAGGTCCACTGTATTGTTGGTTTTGATTGTCTCGTGAACTCTGATTTTTGAAGTTCCTAGAACTAACCTTATTTTGCACACATTAGAATATTTTAATTTATAAGATATGTTACACATTATATTTGATATTTTGTGTTTTAAATTTCAGGTAGTGCAAACTCGAGAAATGATTGATCTATTCTTCACGAGTCTTCAAGATCGAAAGGCAATTCATGGATTGTATAAGTATTATTTGTGAGATTATTGTTTATGTTTACTTATTGTGTGATCATTTATCATTGTGTGTCCAACTCGTGTTTTGTGTTTTATGAATTGAGTTGAAGTTTATATGCACTTTTGTAGACTTTTGTGGTATTTATGATATTGTGGGTTTTTTTATGATTAAACTTGTATTGTTCTTTATAATGGCTGCAGGAATATGTTTAAGCTAGTAATACATTTTATAATACAAGTAAAATGAACTTGTATTCGCACATGAAAATTGGTTTGATACAGTGAAATTAAATATTTAATAGTAATTTTGAAATAATATAAAACCTTTTTTAACAGTTCATCTATTAAAATATTGTCAGTCGTTCTAGTTTATTTGATAAAGTAACTTAATTAAGATCATATAAATTTTTTAATTTAATAACACTTTTTACCTACATGATATATTTTTTACACATACTTCATAATTTTTACACTTCACACTTTTCCACAAAATGTATATTTTATGTATGTAAAAGTGTGGAATGTGTGCAAAAATTATGGTTATGTTTGTTTATGTTTTTGAAATCCAATATTCAAATTTCAAATCACAAAATCTTAAATCTACTTAACACACCAAATTTTCATCTCAATTTCCTTTTTTCAACTCTACTTTTTCAATCTCCAATACTAACTACCTATCAATCAACACATCAATCATTCTACACATCCATCAATTACAATTAATATATACATTATTTTACACACTCATATATATTTATTTATTTAAATAATCATTACAAAAATAACTAATTCAATCATTATTAAACATCAACCAATCATCATTGATTTGACACATTACAATTTTCAATCAAATTCTAAAAACATAAACAAACATTTACCATTTTCACACGAATTTCGGTGATACGCCATTCCCGAGAAAATTTTAAATATTTTACTCAAAAACATAAACAAACATAGCCATATGTGTTTTGTGTAAAAAATGTATATCTTAGTGTTATAAATTTACAAATTATATGAAGGTGTATACTTTATGCAAAAAAAAGAGCAATATACGTAAAATGGTGGTTTGTATGTAATGTCTATTAAGCCTAAGAAGTATTTTGAAAAAAAATTGCGGTCTACATAAAAAAATGTGAATTGTGTATAAAAAGTCGTGTATTTTGTGTGAAACATACGTAGTGTGTGGAAAAAATATTTATTTTTGTTTAAAAGTGTGCAATGTGTGTAAAAACTGTGTAATAAATGTTAAAAGTGTGAATTGTGCGTAAAAATGTGAGTTACATGTAAAAAAGCTTGTATTTTGTGTAAACGTTATGTAGTGTGTGTAAAAAGTGTGGAATGTGTGTAAAAATATTTTTGTGTATAAAAATTAGGTATTTTCAGTAAAAATACATATGATGTATAAAAAAAATATCATAGGATGTATAAAAAATGTATTTTTGCATGTGAGGGTGTAGAGTGTAAGAAATGAAATATTATTGAGTCAAAGTGTTAAATAAGTTGGACCGAATTTAGATCCAAATTGTGCCCAATCAAAAATCTATTAGACCCAATATTATTAAAAGTCAACCTTGAAATTACAATGCTAAAATGTTAGGATCCAAAAACTTAGTTGGGTTTGAGTGAAAATATGTATGGACTCAAATTGCCACACCTAGTTGAGATGAAAATAAAATACTATTGAGTGTGGTAAATAAATTGGACCCAAATTGGGCCCAATTTAAAACCTAGTTGGACCAAAATATTAGTAGAAGCCAACCCAATTGGAACTACATTATTAAAATGTTAGGACCCAACCCATAGAAAACTTAGTTAGCTTTGGGTCCAAATACATGTATGGACCCAAATTGCCACCCCTGTTACTAACCATCCAATTATCGGGTGTTGCCCGAATGAGCTAGCTCGGGTCGTGGATAGTAGGTTCACCCAAATTTATCATTTTAGATAAAGTTTTATGTAAATTAATCATTTTTTATTTAATTTATTCTATCTTTTTGATCGTTCATTTTTTTCCTTTGATTAATCAATGGTGATCACAACTATTCTATCGATGACCGTGAGCGTGTGGGTTATGGTGGAACATATGTGTTTATTGTATACTAATTATTCATCGGGGTTAATCGGGTGCATGTTGCTCATTCACACCAAATCAGTGTTTGTATAGGGTTAAAAAGTGTATTTCACCTATTTTTGGGGCTTATTTGGAATATTCAACTTTTCAATCTCTTCTCCAGCCCCAAACTTTGAATCTCATTTTTTCACTACATTAGACCCAAACTACAAAACCAGGCCAACAGAAATTGAGTGGGACCAATAACTTGTGAAATCCAACCGCAAGTTTTCTCTTTGACAAACGCCAGCCGTAGATTAAGAAGAATAAAAACTCTAGAAAATAAAAAGATTAAAGATATAATTGTTTTTCGACAAAATTAAGACCTATATAAATTACAAAACCTATTTCTTCGTAGCACACGCTCGCAGCTCAACTCTCCAGCATCGCACTTGCTTCTAAAAAAGGTTAATTTCAATCTTCAAACTCATTATTTGATTAATATTCCTTCTATTGTTTTGTTCATTCTAGTTTTAGATCCTCGATTTTGATGTTGCTAATAATGTGGTTCACTGTAAAAAAAATTATAAAAAGAAATGTGGTTCAGTATGCTCTTTAATGGCTTAATTTAATGCTCGTTAGGGTTTAGTTTGTTTCTCAGGTTTTTTGCGTATTTCGATGTCTTATAGTGTTAAATTTGGGAGGGTTGATTTATTTATTTACTGTGGTAGGGTTTTAGTATGTGTTAGCATGTATATTGTATTATGTGATGCGTAGTTGTGATTCTAGGTTAACTGTACCCCTTCTGGTAAGATTGGTAGACATCTTTGTTGCATTTTAAGAAAATAATGTTTTAATTACATATAGTCTTGTCTTAAACCAGAGAAAAATGCAATTTTTATATCGTGAGCTTGAACATCTTAGGAAATGCTTTAGTTGGGATTTGGGAATTATATGGTTCATTGTTAGTTTTATAATTTTAGTAGCATTCTGTTAGTTTTTAGTAGTTAAAGTTGAAAGTGCAGTTAGAAATTTATTGAGATGTCTCCCTATAAATATTTAGAAATTTATTTTATTTGGACTTGCTTGATATCTAATGGAAGAATAATGGATTTCTTTTTTCAGGGGATCATTTTCTTTGAGACTTTGCTCCATCTTCATTATCCACTTTTGCTTCCATGGCGGTATGTTAGATACTAATGCAGTTTACTTCTTTGCTTACTTCTTCATTGTTTTATCTCTTACCTGCTAAACATCAATATGATTTTGAGTTTCTAGGTTGATAACCTTTTTAAAGATGAGGCTACAGAAGAAAAGGGTGAGCGTGCTAGAATGGTGAGTGTTATATCATATATAGTAGCTAATATTGGACCATTTTGTCACTGTAAATTGTAATGGATTTCCTTTATTTTATTGCTTCTTTCAGTTTTATCTGTAGAATTCTAATACACCATTCTGTCAGCATGTACTGTTTTTCTAATGAGGTTATCTCATACGTAAGCTTCATTTATCAAGTGGTTTTTGTACTAATAAGTGGTTCTCCATTTGTATATTAGGCCTCCTTTGTTGGAGCAATGGCAATTGCTGACTTGGTCAAGACCACTTTGGGACCTAAGGGGATGGTAAAAATAGAATGTTCTCTAGATTTTGCTGAAGCTGTTCTCATTCTGTTTCAGCCTTTCAATCTTTCTTTGTTTCTTTTGTAGGATAAAATTTTGCAATCTACTGGCCGAGGACACAGTGTCACTGTTACAAACGATGGTGCCACCATCTTAAAGTCTCTGCACATTGACAATGCCGCTGCAAAAGTCCTTGTTGGTATCCTTGATGCTAAATTATTTTGCTTGCTTTGCTTTAATGTTAAATGGGTTTGTACTATGACTGTTGGAAGAGTTTTTTCTTTGCTGGCCATACTTATACCTTTTACTGGGTGCTGTACAAGAAAACAGTGCAGGTGATGCTTGAGTTGTTAAATTTTATATGGTGTACAGATTCTAACATAAATATATCCTATTATGAGTGATCCCAGATCCCGTACTAATAAGGCTTGAAGTTTACTTCAGTATGCAAAGGTTAATGCGGGTAATTCTCAATTGTTGAATTTGTCAATATATAACCAGTTTGTTAATTCTGGATATGATACTGATTTATCTTAAGGATATTGTTTTCTCAAAGTAAATTCCTAGGGAATAATAGAATAAGAAAATGGTAGTATTATTTTATGTTTTGGCAACCCTTGATTCCAGTGTCAGACATCTCAAAAGTACAAGACGACGAAGTTGGTGATGGTACAACTTCAGTTGTTGTTTTAGCCGGAGAGCTTTTGAGGGAGGCGGAGAAGCTTGTGAATGCCAAAATTCATCCAATGACTATCATTTCAGGTTTTTATTATGTTTCCTGATTAATTCCTTCACGCTTGAACTTTTTTCAATTCAATATATCATATATGTTTCCTATGAACTGACATAATTACTCTTCTACTTGCTTTAACCGCTCTTATCAACATGGTTGATGGCGTTACTGTGAAGCTGATTTAAGAGTTGTCATTTCATGGAGCTTGTCCATCTACGACTGCTTGTTTATTTCTCTCTTTTACTTGCCCTCTACTTTTTCTGTACCATCATCTGATTATTTACGCTACATGAGGCTTTTCAAACAAGTTGATTTGGTGGTTTGTTGTTCACCGGAGTTTTACTAATTTAGACAAAATATAATCAGTTCCTGTTTTGGGGATCGCCTTTTTGTAGCTCTATACATAAACCATGCTTAGTAAATGATATCTTGTGGACATATTCGTCAGGTTATCGTATGGCAGCTGAATGTGCTAGAAACGCGTTGCTGGAGAGAGTCATCGACAATAAACTGGATGCAGGTTTTTTTTCTTGTTTTTACTTCTCACTTTTGAATGCTACCTTTCACTATCTGTCTGCACTGTCTAGAAGCTCCTTTATATGAATTGTCCTGTCAATCACCCTACTACATAAAGAAAACCTTGTCTATCCAGCATATTCCATGCCTTAATATAAGCACGTGTAATGGTCCCTCTGGAAGTCCATGGAAGCAAAAATCCAGGCAGCCCGTACTTTTGCACTTGTGAAATACTAATGATAGTTGTAAAATTATATTGGTTAACTTTATTTAAGAATCATTTTTTTAGTAAAATTTAAAATCATTGAGGTTTCACTTTCCAATAGTCGTTATCAGGATGTGTGATTGAGTCCACATGTTGGTTTTGGTCTTGTTTTTTCAGAGAAATTTAAAGAAGACTTGATGAAGATTGCTATGACTACTTTGAGCTCCAAAATTCTATCTCAGGACAAAGAACTCTTTGCAAAACTAGCTGTTGATGCAGTTATGAGGCTAAAGGTGGGACCACTTTGACTTGTTAACTTGAAACTTGGAATTTGGGTTTATGAAGGCACAATTTTGACATTTCTTTCAGTTTTTACTCTCCAAAACCATTAACATAACTAATTTAAGAAATTTAGGTATGTGGACAACTGATACTTTTCTGGCTAAGCCTTTTTGTTTATCAATAATCGTACTCAGTAACTTTACCTCAGCTCTATTGGGAAGTCCTCATCCTTTGCTGGTATTTATTTAGTGCATCTAGTGACTATACATAAGTACAATTGAATTTATCAACTCATATATGTTAATGCCTGCATAAGATACAGCACTTGTTATTCCTTCCTTTTTTAAATCTCTAATTTTCCCTTGAATTTTACTCATTCCTATAAATATTAGTACTCACTGCTTTGGTGATTTGGAACAGCTTTGCCAGATGTTCTAACCATGAGCTAAATTCATTAATGGAATAAAAGGGTTAAGAATGAATGGATTTTGGAGAAACTTTTTCCTGTTTTTTCCAGTAAAGAGGAGCTTATTTGAGATGAAGTTTTCAATTCACTCATTTCCGTTTTAACAAGGTCCATGTAAAGGTTGTGTCAGACCGAAAATGATGACTCTGGCTTTATGAACTTGAGTGTATATCTTAATCAAGCAACAGTTTTGAATTTACAAGGTTTTACCTTCAAATGTCTCTATGTAGTATTTACATGGGAATGAGAAATTTATAAAGTAGCTAGCTGTCTGTTGTATTCGTTGTGAGACATATTGTCTGCACCTGCATTAGCTCAGACTGATATCTTCTTTTGTATGACATTGAGCAAGTGGACACTTTCTGCTCTGTGCTTACCTCATCAGTTATAATGATCAAGGGTTCTGATAACTTGAATTATTTTGCTTAGTTTCCCTGTAGAAATATTTATGATTGATCTTATTAATTTTTTGGAAATGACAGGGAAGTACAAATTTGGAGTCTATTCAAATCATAAAGAAGGCTGGAGGTTCATTGAAAGATTCATTTTTAGATGAGGGGTGAGACAGCTGAACTTTTTATCCCTTAAATTGCTTTATTTATCATAATCTGTTTAGTTTTCTTTATAGTCCTTGGAGCTTTTATGTTCCTTCCTAAAAGGTTCAAGTCTATGTAATTAAAAATGGATAAAATCTGTTGCCGATATTTTGAGTTGTTTTCAGTAGACCAAGCTTGTTTTCAAATGTCTAATGACAGTAGCAATCAAGGTTTTGAATGTTTCATGATGAAAGTCTTGAATTTTAATGAGACATGACTCAAACTAAGTGAAGTTCTTCGCTGTATACTGTTTAGCTGCTTTGAAGATTTTTTTTTTCATTTTACCTGCCATAAGTTGTGCATCAAATACTTTGTAGCTGCTATTTGTATATTCAAACTTGTGTAGCTTTTGATTCCTCCAATAAAAATATTGGAATACAAGGAGCTTTCTTAACTGACATTGATGATTATCATGTGTTTGTATATGGAACAATTTACGTTTAAATTGTTCTTTAATGTGTCTTTAGGACAGCTTTAGTAATTTGAATTGGGGATTTAAGTTGGTAGATTCGGGACTTGCTCTTGCTGTTGATCTAACTCAATTGGCTTCAGAAAAGATTCTATCTCATTTTCCGGAAAGCATTTATGTAATTTTATATAATTTCAGTAGTGTTCTTGTCTACCTGTGTTTGCTATCTTGATAATCTAGCTATATTTATCCACCAAATCAATCTCATCATCACCATCAGCAGCTTGAACGTGCTTTAAATTGACATTCTTTCTCCATTCAGCTTTATTTTAGACAAAAAGATTGGTGTTGGGCAACCAAAACGAATTGAGAATGCAAAGATTCTGGTGGCAAATACTGCTATGGATACTGATAAAGTAAAAATTTATGGAGCACGTGTTCGAGTTGATTCAATGGCTAAAGTTGCTGAGATTGAAGTAGCTGAAAAGGAGAAGATGAGAGAAAAGGTGAAAAAGATTATCGATCATGGGATAAACTGCTTTGTTAACAGACAGTTGATTTATAATTTCCCAGAAGAACTATTTGCCGATGCGGGAGTACTTGCAATAGAGCATGCTGATTTTGATGGTATTGAGCGGCTGGGTCTTGTTACCGGAGGTGAGATAGCATCAACTTTCGATAATCCAGAGTCAGTTAAGCTTGGGCACTGCAAGCTCATTGAAGAAATTATGATTGGTGAGGACAAGTTAATCCACTTTTCTGGGGTTGAAATGGGTCAGGCATGTACAATTGTACTGAGAGGTGCAAGGTATGTTATCTTGACAGTTTATTGTTTTAAATAATTCTTTCATCTTTGACCCCATTGTTATGACCATGAAACAATTTTGACGGGGGCATGTTGAATTAACTTACGATTCATGGTATAATAACAATTATAGTCATTTCCCCATTCTGGTCCATCATAAAAGTTGAATAAGGAGTTCTCTTTCTTGGCTTTATGTAGTTGTTTTTGTTTGTCTGAGTGTATGTTCTGATTCTCACCTACAATCTTTACTCTCATAACTGAATTGTTGCTAGATGCGCCTAATATGGGTGTGTACTGTGTTTTGGGTTTGATGTAAGAGAAATACATGGTTTTATTCTTGTCACTGGTTTCACCTTCGGGGGACAAAGTACATTCCCACAAATTGCGATTAGTTTTTCAGCACGCATCATATAAACTATTACCATTTTGTAGATGGCCATGGGATCCGGCTGAATTTCTTTCGACTCGTGTTTGGTGCCAGCAATCTGAGTGACCTTTAAAGCTTAGCAATTTATAGTCGTAGTAACTAAGGATCGTTTTAAATATGACATGTGTCAATCCTCTTGAACTGCATGGATACAATGTCTGACTGTCATTATTCTTTTGACTTCCCAATTGATCGAGTTAAAATATTCCTTTTCTATTTAACTAATTTATCCATTTTGAGTAGTGAATTTAAACAATACCCATTCCCCCCCCCCTCTAAAATGGCACACTATGGGTATCTTAAAATTGTGTCTTAATATTTGATGGTCCATTTGCAGCCCTCATATGCTGGATGAAGCAGAACGATCTCTGCATGATGCCTTGTGCGTGCTATCACAGACTGTAAATGACAGCAGGGTTTTGTATGGAGGTGGATGGCCTGAGATGCTGATGGCGAAGGCCGTTGATGAGCTTGCCAAGAAGACTCCTGGAAAAAGATCTCATGCCATTGAGGCCTTTTCACGAGCACTTGTGGCCATCCCAACTACCATTGCTGACAATGCTGGTTTGGACAGCGCTGAATTGGTTGCTCAACTCCGTGCAGAGCACCACAAGGAGAATAGCACTGCTGGAATTGATGTCATATCTGGTTCTGTGAGTATTTCCATACAATTTTGGAAATAAACTCGTTTTAGTCTTGTGTTCTTTACATTTGGTCTCATTTTGCATATCTACTAAAGGGTGTTTGTTTCCAGAACGGAACATAGTTATCCACTATTCTTATTAGGAGTGGCAAAATGGGTCTGGAACCATGTTCCAACCCAATTAAACTAGTTTGGGTTGGGTTGGTTCCTTAGAAAATTTATTTGGTTCCATCTTGGTTCCAAGATGAATCCAACTAATTTCAAGTAAGGCCCAAATCGCTTGCCAATAATTTAAATTATAAAGAACAAAATGCAAGGTATTGAGTTGGGTTGGGCTTGGTGCCCTTTCGGTTTGACTTTGGTTCCCTTTCGGGTTGATTTTGGTTCCAACTTAGAACCATTTAAGAACTTAACCCATTTAAGAACCAACCCATTGGAACCAATCCAAACCCAACCCGAACCGCCCGTTTGCCACCCCTAATTCTTATATTACATACCACTAAAGGCCTCAGATATAGCTTTTTAAAGTTCTATTTCATTGTTAAAGCAAGATCTCGTTATAAGTTTGGTACAATTGGGCCGTTACACAATTAGTAACTGTTAGTTGGACAATTCTCGTGCAGGTTGGAAGTATGGCTGAGCTAGGCATATGTGAGGCGTTCAAAGTGAAAAACGCTGTCTTGCTCTCTGCAACTGAAGCTGCTGAGATGATTCTAAGGGTCGATGAAATCATCACTTGTGCACCGAGAAGAAGAGAAGACAGGATGTGAAGGCTCGATTCATGACTGGAACTTTGTTCTTATTTATTACCTATAGTGTGTTAAATCTGTCAGAATCGGGTCGAGCTTCTGAATATCTACAGAAATGGAATTCCAGGAGCGCGAAAATGCCGTATCATATTGGCATTTCAGTTTTGAACTAGATTTGTTTTTTAAGTATTTTGTTAGACAATGAATAGTCTTGTATTGCAGATTTTACTTATGAACTATGATCGGATGATTGTGTATTTGCTTTAGTGCTCTTTTCCCTTAGTTTGGACATGAAAATCTAATCTATGATAACTGATTGTGTTTTTTCATTGATTAATTTCGGCTGCAATTATAATTTATAGGTAGTGTACACTGTACAGGACTGGGCAGCTGTACAGGGCAGTTGCTCATTAAAATGCCTGCAAATTAATATTGGTGTACCTAGACATGCTCAGCCGGTTCCGGAACCGCCGGTTCCGGGAACCGGGAACCCCGGAACCGTATTCGAACCGGTTGAGCACGGTTCTGGTTCCGGAACCGGCGGTTCCCGGGCCGGTTCCACGGTTCAGGGTGGTTTCGTACCTTACAATGTTTAACAAATAAAATCGGATAAAATAAAGACAAACAATTTTTATATTAATAACAAATTTAAACAATGTAAAGTTTAAAATTCAATTACATTCTAATTTCCATAATCCTATTTACAATTTTTGTATTACATTACAATAACAATTTACAACTATAAGTAAAAAACTAAATGCTAAAGCTAAAATCTTATACAATTTCGCGACGAGTGGTTGCTTCACTATAACGAAAAAAGGGGGGAATCCGTACCTTGCGAGCTACTACCTCCGGGAGTAGCTCGAATTTGAGTTTGTGTGGGATCAATTCCCAATTTGTCGGAGTGATTAACGTCGAGATGCTTCTTGTATGAACCGTATCCCCCACTGGCCTTCATGGTGTACTTTTTATCGCAATAGTTGCATTCGACCAAGAATTCCTTCGGCATTCTCTCTTTTTGGGGAAGTTCGGTTTTCTTCATGTGGTACATGAAAATCGTACTCTTAGACTCCCTTGGTGCTATTGGTGGTCTACGACTACCACTAGGTGGTCCATGCATTTCGGTAGCACTTTCCGAAAAAAGTTCTTCAAAAGAGGGGTAGCCTTCGAAATCAATTTCGATGTTGTCCAAATCGACATCGATTGGATTAGAATCATCAAATTGAGTTTGTGGGGGTAGGGGCTGTGGGGCCGATGAAGAAGATGATCCTCCCGCTCCTCGTTTGAAAAGTCGGGAAAATTTGGAAGATCCGGATCCGGATGATGATCCTCGACCACTCGACATATTGATTTAGTTTAAAACGGAAAAAATAGAAATTATCGAAATTCGAATACGAACAAACTAATAGAATAAGAATTTAATATTCGAATACAAACAAACTAAAATTGCAAGAGATTGAGATTTTGAGAATAGAGAATTAGAGATTGAGAATTGAGATTGGTGTAGAAAAATGTTAATGTTGAAGGATTATTTATAGGTGATTTTGGGGGTAAAATTATAAATAACATAAAATTTAAAAATATAGCCGTTATTTAACGGACACTTGATCTCAACCATTGATTTAAAACAGACACTTAATCTCAACCATCGAAATTGAAAATTAAAAAAAATTAAAACAACGGTGGAACCGCCGGTTCCTACGGCTAGGAACCGGCGGTTCCACACCGGCGGTTCTAACCGCCGGTTAGAACCGCCGGTAACAGTTCCTCAAGTAGAGGAACCGTAACCTATTCGGCTCCAGCCGGTTCCGGTTCCGGTTCCGGAACCGTTGACCACCGGTTCCAACCGGTCCGATTCCACGGTTCCGAAACCGGCTGAGCATGTCTAGGTGTACCTAGCATTGTTTTATTAAAGATTGAGTGGTACTAGTGATAGCGATTTCGATCCATCTAAAAATTATCGAACTTGACAACCATAACTTATAAAATAACTGATTTTGACTATTTGTGTATTTATAATATATTTTAATGAAGTTCATATGAGTGTTAATTATTATTTTATTATTGAATTGTATTTTTTTCACTTTTTTCACAAATTCATTATATAGAGTATTAATGTATTATTAATGTGAAAAATGCATAATTATAATAATTAAATTTATATAAAAATTTATTATAAAATTTTAAAATATATCTATAAATGTTTATAAGTTTTTTAAACCGAAATTGAAATTTTAAATATTCTCGAAACATTTATCGAAATTTCTGCAAATTAACTACTTGGGTACCAATAATATTACCAAAATTTAATAACTGGTATATATATTAGTCATTATCCCAGAGAACTCATTCATAAGTCAACCTATAATTTAGCTCCATACTATATACTATATAGTACCATTTCCTTTATTTGCTATCATTTCTGAATTTTCCTGCATAATATTGTTAACTTTGAGATTCATCCATGGCGTTCGATCCAAAGGCCATCATTTCTCATGAATTCCCCGAGGTTGTTAATATTTCTATACTTTTCTCATTTCATTTACTTTGGATTTCATTCAAAAATTCACCTTCAATCCTCGTGATTTTGATTGTTTTCTTCATGTTATTCCATGGTGATTTACGCGCATCAGTCGACGTATACTTATACTGAAATGTTAGGGGTACTTCAATTTTTGTTTATGTTTTCAAATTCACTGTGTTATCATTCGATTATCTATAAGTTAGGGCAAAATTGATTGTAGTGTTTGATGGATAGGGACGCTGCGATATATGCCTTGGGTGTTGGAACTTGTTCAAGAGATGCTGTGGATGATAAAGAGCTCAAATATGTTTACCACCCAGGTGGACAGCGATCAATTCAGGTGTTTGAATAAATAAATAACTTTTATTTTTGGGATTGTTTAACATCACTGTTTGATTAAGCTGAATTGTTGCTCTTGTTTTTATGTTTTACTGTTATATTTGTGTCCTATAAAAGAATTGGGATAGTTTTAGTTTTGGTCTCCTATTTCGGATTTAGTCCCGTTGGAATATGAATTGCATTTTTGGTCAGTTTTTTCTTTAAAGTACACTGCACTTGTTTTGAAATTAATCATTTTTATTATAATTATAACATATTAGAAGGACTGGATCCCAAATAATCAAAATCGAGCCGGGTCGGATACCAGCCAAATAGGTCCACCCTTTTATACTCTTGCAACCTTTTACAAAATAAAACCCAAAACTTTAAGTTTTGTGCATTTTCATCAAAGAAAATATATTTTGTTGTTTTATTTATTATATAATAAAATTTACATTTTTTACTAAATACATATTATTATAAAAAAAATCACAATTAAAATATACTTTATTATTGAAATTCACAATTAATGCATTTTATTATATGTAATTTTGGAATTATTAAATGTATCATGTTTTTAGGTATAAAAATATCTTTTGTCCAAGTTCTAATATTTTTTTTTATTGAATTTTGAATAATAAATAACATCCATCGGATATAACTATGACCTATTAAATGTTTAAGCACTAAATTGAACATAATTCAAACTTCATAAATTAAGGACTAAATTTTAAGAATAACTATATGAAAGAAAAAAAAGCAAACATTGCGCCATTTCCTGCAATGAACAACACTTGTTTATTGCAGCGGATCTGGCGCAACACTGTTCATTCCGGCGGAAATGGGCACAATAAATGACGCAGGGTTTGAGCAACCCAACGCCAAAAAGTTAAAACAATAAATTTTTTGTTAATTATTTGTTCTCACTTTATCAAGAATAGATGGTTAAATTTGTGAATATGTTGGGATTATAAATTCACAATTTTTCCTCCTGGAAAAATTGCCCAAGCTTAAGCCGAAAACTGACAACTTTTATTAATTGAACGTGAATGAAGAACAAGATCTCATCTCTCTTTAAATAAGAGAAACCTAGACCTAAAACTCAGGAATAAGGAATCCCATTCCCGTAAGGAAACAAATAACTAAAACAAATAACCACTAAGGAAATAAGGAAACAAATATATTAATTAAGAAAGCAAATAACTGATCCAAACAGAAATAACGGCTATGCCATCTTCTGCTTCCCGCGCCGACGATACACTTTCAACGGCTTGGGCTCCTTGTTCATATCAACTCCCTCCCCCTTCAAAACAGCCTTGTCCTCAAGGCTGAATTCTGGAAATTGTTGCACAAAGTCCTCCATGTCAACCCATGTTGCTTCGTCATTTCCATAGCCTCTCCATTGAATCAAAACTTGCTCCTTTTCGTAGCCGTCATCTATAATGGTCCGTGTACCCAAACACTCTTCGGGTTCGCTCAACTGCGGCCCCACTCGTTCCAAGGAGTCGGGAAACTCTGTATCCACCGGATGATTTCCCACTACACGTTTGAGCTGAGAAACATGAAAAACCGGGTGCACCCTCGATGTTGCGGGTAATTGAAGTCGATATGCCGTCTGGCCAATACGTTCCAGTACTTCGAATGGTCCGTAGAAACGTGCTACCAACTTGTGATGCCCTTGATCCGAAATAGACGTTTGGCGATACGGACGAATTTTCAAAAAAACCTTGTCTCCTACTTCGAAGGTGACATCCCGTCTATGTTTGTTAGCTTGGATCACCATTTGCTGTTGTGCTCGGGCTAAGTTGTATTGTAAGTTCTTGAGGATTTCATCCCTCGTCTGGAGTAATTCGGCCACGGCCGGAACTCGACATTCCCCGGGTAAGAACTGATGCAACAAAGGAGCTGGCCGGCCATAAACCACCTCAAAAGGGGTACACTTGGATGCTGTTTGAAATGCCGTATTGTACCAATATTCGGCCCAATGTATCCATCTTCCCCAAACTCTCGGCTGCTCGGACGTATAGCAACGTAAGTACGTTTCAAGAACCCGATTGAGCACTTCGGTCTGCCCATCTGTTTGTGGATGATATGCCGAGCTCAATTTGAGCTTTGTCCCTTGCAATTTAAACAATTCTTTCCAAAACGTGGTAACAAAAATTGGGTCACGATCACTCACAATGGTTTTTGGTGTCCCATGCAAACGTACTATTTCCTTTACGAATATGTCGGCTACGGAACGGGCTGTGAACGGTGCCTTTAATGGTATAAAGTGACCATATTTGGATAAACGATCGACTACCACCATGATACAAGTGAATCCATTCGATTTCGGGAGGCTAGTGATGAAATCCATCGAAATGTCTTCCCATACAATAGTGGGGATCGGCAAGGGTTGAAGAAAGCCTGCCGGCGATAAGGCCTCGTACTTCGACTTCTGACAAGTCAAACAATTCGCGACGTAATTTTGGATTTGCTTAAACATACCTTGCCAATGCACGCTTCCGGCGATACGTCGATAAGTCCTAAGAGCTCCTGCATGGCCGCCTATAGGTGTATTATGAAATTCTTGAAGTAAGGTTGGAATCCATTTTGACGTGGCTGAAATGGCCATGCGCCCCTTGTAAAACAACGTTCCGTGGTGTAAGGAATATCCCGGCCACGCGCTGCCACCAACTTCTAAATCTGCTATTACTTTGCTCAAATGCTCGTCCCGCCTTTGTTCGGCCACAATTTCGGCTTCCTCGGTCCAGAATGGCCCGCTGATGGCGGCGATATTTTTTTCCTCAAAACGCCGTGATAGCGCGTCTGCCGCGTTATTCTGGTTCCCCGGTTTATATACAATGTCAAAGTCGTAACCTAATAGTTTGGCCACCCAGTTTTGCTGCGAAGGGGTCACAATGCGTTGCGACAGTAGGTATCGTAAACTGCTGTGGTCGTTTTTTACCGTAAATCGTCTCCCCATGAGATAAGGCCTCCAATGTTGCACTGCCAGAACTAACCCCATAAGTTCTCGTTCATATGCTGATTTGGATAGTGTGGTGTCCGCTAGTGCCTTGCTGAAATATGCCACCGGCCGTCCCTCTTGCATTAAGACGGCCCCCACTCCACTTCCCGAAGCATCGCATTCCACTATAAAATGCTTCGTGAAGTCGGGCATTGCTAAAACGGGGGCTGCGGTTAATGCTCTTTTCATCGTTCCAAAAGCCTTGTCCGCTGCCGATGTCCACACAAACTTAGCAGCCACCTCTTTCTTTAAAAGTTGGGTCAAAGGTCTAGCCAAAATCCCGTAATTCTGCACGAAACGCCTATAATACCCGGTGAGGCCTAGGAACCCGCGAACATCCCGAACTGACTTGGGTGTTGGCCAATCTAAAATCGCGCTTATTTTTGTTGGATCCATTGCTACTCCTTCGGCCGAGATTATATGCCCGAGATACTCGATAGTTTTGCATCCGAAAGAGCACTTTTTCCGGTTAGCTCTGAAGTCGTGATCCTGTAGGAGTTGGAGCACACAAGCTAGATGCTGGACGTGTTCCTCTTCGGACCTGCTGTACACGAGAATATCGTCAAAAAAACGATGACGAATTTTCGTAAATATGGGCGAAAAAGGTCATTCATGGTGGCTTGAAAAGTGGCGGGAGCATTCGTTAGCCCAAATGGCATAACAAGGAATTCGTAGTGCCCACTATGGGTGCGAAACGCTGTCTTAGGTATATCATGCGCTGCCACCCTGATTTGGTGGTAACCGGAACGTAAGTCGATTTTTTAATAAATCACGGCCCCTGCCAATTCATCCAGCATCTCTTGTATAATAGGAATTGGGTATTTGTCGGGCACCGTAATTTTATTCAACTCTCGGTAATCGACGCAGAACCTCCAACTTCCATCTTTTTTCTTCACTAGTAAGACCGGGCTCGAAAAAGGACTTGAGCTAGGGCGAATAATACCCGCAAGAAGCATATCAGCCACAAGGCGCTCGATCTCATTTTTTTGTAACTGCCCATATCGATAAGGACGAACAGACACTGGTCCCTTTCCTGTTTGCAATTCGATGTGGTGATCGCGGGATCTCCGCGGTGGTAGCCCTTCGGTTTCGCCAAAAACGCTGATGTAATTTTCTAGCGTTTGTGCGACCGCCATCGTGTGGCTCTCAGCCTCTGCCAGGACGGGCGACGAACAAATGCCGCTGTCCCACATGATCGCTAAAAACTCCGGGTCATGGGTGCGCAGTAATGAGCGCAATCCCACTTGAGTGCGGCATAAGGATGGATCCCCGAGTATCTGGATTGATTTCCCCTCCCATTCGAATTCCATTGAAATTTTATTCCAGTTGACCCGTACCTCGCCTAATGTTTCGAGCCAAGCAACTCCCAATATTAGGTCGATTCCACCGAGGGGAAATACATAGCAATCTGCGTGGAAGGTGCAAGATCCCAACGAAATTGGTATATCCGAACAGACACCCATTGATTCCGCCGTATGTCCGTCCCCCAATTGAACCCGAAAAGTTTTAGTGTTATGCGGATGTAATTTTAACTGTGCGATCATAGTTTTGGAGATAAAATTATGGCTTGCCCCACTATCCACAAGAATCGTTACCTCATGTCCGTTTGCCGTGCCCTTGAGTCGCATAGTTTTTGGGCCGGAGATTCCCGCCATGGAAAATAGCGGCAGGGCAGCCTGTTCCTCGGGTGGTGAGTCTTCTACGGGTTCTACCCATATATGGTCTACTTCGGCCGTGGGTTCTAAGGTATCCTCTTCCTCGACGATAAGTGCGCGCAGATGTTTCATTGGGCATTCATGTAGAGGATGGTACGGTTGTCGACAGCGAAAACACAACCCCTTACTTTTAAGGTCCATAAAATCCTGTTGTGATAGTCTCCTGACCGGAGTTCGGGCGGAGGAGTGGGTAGAACTAGCCGGCGTTGGTAGTGGGGGTCGGGACGGGGCGGCCGAGAAATTTCCCACAGAGGGTTGGGGTGCTGCCCGTGTTGTATAGGAGTTAGGCCGAAGTGGGGCGGTCGAACGGGACTGTGAATGAGGTGGAGGGCGGAAAAGCGGCTGATGGGGAGTATCCGTCTTGATACGAGTAGGACCGGGTTGGTGCTTTTGGAGAGCAACCTCAATGCGGCGAGCAATTTTTAAAGCGGTACCAATATCCTGGGGGTCCCAGATTCGAACACTAGAGCGAATGGTGGGTTCAAGTCCGTGTAAAAAGTATCCCAATTGCTGAGGAGCGGACAAGCCCGGGGTTTGGTTTGCTAGTTGGATGAATTCATCAAAATAGGCATTGACAGACCCTGTTTGACATATGTCCGCAAGCCTTTCATATGCGTTTCCCTCATGGCGTTCGTCGTATCGTAGGATTAGAGCCTCCGAAAATTCCCACCAGGACAAGTGGGGTTGTTCGTGGCGTAGCCATCGGAACCAATGGAGCGCGGACCCTTCCATAGCAACCATTGCGAGGTGGAGTTTTTGCTCTTCGTGAATGGCATGTATGTCAAAGTGTTGGGCTGCCCGGGCTAGCCACCCAAGCGGGTCGTTGCCGTCAAAAGTGGGGAGTGGGGCGAGTTGGGAAGGATTGCCAATTGGTGGGATTGGATGCGTGGCTGCTGGGGTGTCAGTGTCCGAGGCTGCTGAGTTCGGCACCGGTTGAGCAGGCTGTTCGGTGGGGCGGGGGGTGATGGCCGTGATGGCTGCCATCAGTTCAGTGAACTGCTCCTTCAGGGTGATCTCGACAGCCGTGATGCGGCTGCGGAGTTCTTCCTGTGACTCTTCTAAGGCCGTAAAACGAGTTTCGTGGGATCGAGTCATGATCGCGGGGTGTTTTTGATCCGGCAGGTCGGACCAATAGTTGGGATTATAAATTCACAATTTTTCCTCCTGGAAAAATTGCCCAAGCTTAAGCCGAAAACTGACAACTTTTATTAATTGAACGTGAATGAAGAACAAGATCTCATCTCTCTTTAAATAAGAGAAACCTAGACCTAAAACTCAGGAATAAGGAATCCCATTCCCGTAAGGAAACAAATAACTAAAACAAATAACCACTAAGGAAATAAGGAAACAAATATATTAATTAAGAAAGCAAATAACTGATCCAAACAGAAATAACGGCTATGCCATCTTCTGCTTCCCGCGCCGACGATACACTTTCAACGGCTTGGGCTCCTTGTTCATATCAGAATAACATTTATTGTTCTCCACATATCATTTTTATATGCATCATGAACTACAATCAGAAAGTGATAAGTTTGTTAATTCTTATATTCCACAGGTCTTGCCCACATTTACTGCTTTCTTTTCTTCTGGAAGTATGGCCAGCCTCGCAGAAATTCCAGACTTGAAGTAAGCACTTTTGTTGTAGTTCTAAGCATGTTTTGCATATGAATACATACTATTTGGCAGATTCATCTCGTTGATTTTTCTAAGTATTTTCTGGCATCATTCTTCTCCTCCAGATATGATCCACGCCTTATATTGCACGGACAACAATACATTGAGATCTACAAACCCCTTCCTTCAAATGCCTGTGTTAGATTGTCCTCCATCTGGCCATTTATTTATCCTTTTTTTTTGCTTCATTAAATTGTTTAGTTAATATCTCAGTTTTGTCCGTGCAGCTGGTTAACAAGTCAAGTGTCGCGGGTTTGCATGATAAAGGTTTGCTTTTGATGTTGACTTTGATTCACATTGGAGCTCTGTTTATTGAATATGTCATATGCTGAAAGTAAGTTTGAGAAGCACTAATAACGAACGAGTAAAGAAGAATTAATTAGTTCAATTGGAGATGCCTGCAATGATGAAAACATGATCTACCTTTTTGCTTATTACAAAAGCTAACCTTCTGTTAATTTAAATGGATAGTAAGTTTGGGAATTGTATGTCAAGTTTGGTCAAAATATCTAGGTTCATATAGCCGCTTCTATGGTTGAAATGTTAGGTTGTGTTCTGATGTGTTTTTGAAAAATGCATTTTTTTAACCCAGTATGGAAATGAAAATGCACCACTTCATACCATTTTCAAATGAAATTACCCGTGTTCATTTTCACTTGCACATTTTCCAGCATAACCATCTATCAGTCCGCCAAATGACACCCCTCCTATTATTTGTACTACACTATTCACATAATCATAATTTTTAAGTAACTCAATCATTCCATATGTCGTAAATATACAAATTATTATCTGACTTTACATTTGCACCAACTCAATTATCAAATGAAAACAATACTCATTTCCCCATATTTAAATGACTGTTGAAAATGAAATGAAAAGTCATCCAAACACAGCCTTAGTGTATACCATGTGTATGCTGAAGGTTCAGTTTATAGGGCATTAAGGAATGCTTTATAAACGATTAACTATATTTGGTTTCCTTCCAGGCAAGGCAGCAGTCGTTGAGATTGAAGTTTTAAGTTATGATAAAGAGTCTGGTGTATTGTTGTGCATGAACCGGTAAGATTTTCATACAAGTTTATTGTAGGCGGTTTTCTTCTCTTTTACCTTTTATTTTCTGTTGTATAAGTTTGATATGTCTTTATATTGCTCATAAGACGACTCTTTATGTGAGGGGTGCTGGTGGCTTCTCAAAATCATCGCAGCCTTACTCCTATACCAAGTATCAATCCAGTCAGACATTAGCTTCCAAAATACCCAAAATTCAACCGTTTTCTGTAGTTGAAGAATGTACACACAAGTATCACAGGTATGTTGGTTCTTCTTTTCACACACTCGGGCTTAATTTTCACATAGATTAACCTCAAGTTCACCTATATTTGTGAACTTTACCACTTTAAACATTCCTCTGAATTTTCTCAAAGTAGCTTTTCTAATAACTGATGTTCAACATTATTAAACTTTCATATAGTTAAATTATCTAGTCTATTTCTGTATAAATATTCTAATCTGTTTTAGTCACTCAGAACTGCTTTAGGTGGCATATAGAAATTTCCCTGAAGTTTTCAATACCGTAATGCAGGCACTCCGGTGATTATAATCCATTGCACTCAGATCCTAAGATTGCACAAGTTGTTGGGTATTCTCTTTACACCTTCAACTTCCTCTACATAAAGCAAGTATTGTTCTGTCTACTGTGTAACTTACTTTGTTCTATATAACCATCCAATTCATGTTATTCAATTAGTTATTATTTTTTCTAATTCAATGCGTAGATTTTCTCGTCCAATATTACACGGGCTTTGCACACTTGGATTTGCGGTCAGAGCCATCATCAATAGTATTTGTCGAGGGGACCAAAATATGATCAAGAACATATCTGGGAGATTTCTTTCACATGTCTATCCTGGTGAAACCTTAATAACGGAAATGTGGCTCGATGGATTAAGGTAGATTTGCTTTAACTTTTAACTATCTAAATTACATAAAAGTTCGAGTTGTAGATGAAGAGCTTACAAGATGGTGAAATGTGCAGAGTGGTGTATCAGGTGAAGGTTAAAGAAGGAAACAGGGCTGTGCTTTCTGGCTTTGTGACGCTAACTCGCCATAGCTCTTGTCTTTGATATATTGCATTGCCAAGTACTTATGTGGATTTGTTAGGAATATAAAGCCAATGATGAAAATAATCACACGAAAGAAAAAGTAATAAAAGAATAAGAATTATTGACCCAGTTCGTTAGAGAATATGTACGTCGGGGGCGCTGCCAAGCCAGGATATTCACTATATATTTCGTACATCGTAAAATGAGTTACAATGATAGGCTATTTATAATACAAGATACGTAATCCTAATAGGAGAATGATTACTTAAAGACTAAAATACTCCTAAAAAAAATCTGGCGAAAGCTGTGGTCCTGTTTACGGTCTTTCAGGCTCCATAGGGATTATGAGCTATAATTGTTATGGACCTGATTAAATAAAAGTTAAAAGTCTGAGGTTATATTTCATTTTATTTTAACCAGTATTTTCAGAATATAATTATTGGTTTTTGTTCTAGAATGTTATGCATGGTTGGTTGTAGTCTTGAAAATAGTTAGAATTGATTTGATGATTATGAAAAATAAAATGATTCTGTGGATAGTGTTACAGATATTAAAAGATAGGGGTAATCTCATTAATGGTGCCTTAACAATATTGGTGACTACTTTATCCTGAACTTCAAATTATGAATATTTTAGTTAATACTTAGTAATTATATTTTTCAAAATTAAATAAAAAGTACAACTTAAATTGCTGACATGAACAATTGAGTTCAATTAAGCCATTTACATCTGCGTTAACTTAGATTATCTTAAATATTAAGTTTTATCATATATATTGACTATATGATATGATTAAAATAAAGTAGTTATTAATATTCATTTATTTAGAAATTAACTATTAGTAGATATTAATCTTTTTTATCCTTTTATTTTAACATAACAAATAAGTACATAATTTAACTAGTTAAATATTAATAATTATAATAAGTTAATTTATATTTTTTTATTTAGAAAAACCCAAAAACACTAATTTCTCCTCTATTTTTTCTGGTTATGGATCAAAATGACACAAAAATAATATTTCAAATATCAAAATGCAATTAAAAACCTGTTGTTTCGGTCAAAATAATAATAAATAATTCAAATTTGATAATAATATAACGTTGTGGCATAATAAATTTTATTATAAAAATAAAAGTGAGATAAATTTGATAATTAACGGATTACCACTAATATTATCCCAAATTGTTATTAGGGAAAGAAAATACTTGACCAACGCCCTTTAGCCAAAAGCGTGTTGGTTTTCTTTACCTAAAACTCCTGCATTGTGAACTTTGCCCTCGTCGGCGAAGTGAACCGATCATTCAGGAATGGCCGACGGGAGTGCGCAGGTTAGTAACTCCACCAAAGAGGCGCACGTCAGCACCACCGCCGGATTCAATGACATGACGCTTCTGCGCGACGCGGCCCGTAAGCTGCCACCTCAACTGCTCAGAGACTTGCTGTTGAATGGAGTTAGTTCTGTTAATCGATTCATCTTTACTTTGTTAATCGATTCTAGTTACGTATTTTCTGCAGTGAAAACCAGAAGAAACGAAATTAGTTGCAAGTATATATTACAGTATTACTGAGATAGAGCTTGTTAGAATTCCAGGAACCGGTGATTGATTATTTTGACTCTTACGGCTTTTTTTTAAAGTAATCACATTGGTGTTAATGAGCTGTTTCTACGTAGAGTTTTGTATTAAGGAGTGAAGTTTTAGAAGATAGTGTTTTTGAAATTTGAGTAGATGTTTCTTGAATTCTTACACCCAGTCACAGTTTTAATGCTAATTGCACAGTCCAATTTTTGTTTTTAAATACACCTTTAATTCTGGTTGCTGGTAATGTGATGTATAATGGTGCTCTTGATCCACTACAGGTTTGTGCAGGATGTATATTCCGGTTATTTTCTCTTCACGAGGAAATTCGTTCTCATCCTTCCGCTGCAACATCAATTCTGAGTGCAATTCTTTATGAAATATCAGAACCCGAAGGAGATGGAGTTAATTGTAGTTCCAGAGAAACTAAAGATCTGTGTGACTTAGAACCCGTTCACAATTTCAAGGAGGATGTTAAAGTTTGTAGTGTCTGTCTAGGCATCATGCAGTATCTATATAACAATGACAAGGGATTGTTAATGAAAAAGGAATGCGCCAGTGATTTTGCTGTAGCAATAAATGATGTTGTAAGGCAAGAAGGCCACCATTTTGACAGCTTCTCTCTTGAAGTCTCACTACCAGAAATCATTGTTGAAAATGAAAAAGCCATTTGGTTAGTAAGTTTGCAACTTTCTGAATTCTTATTCGTTATGAATTACAACGCTGGTCCAAAGATTCTGCGTTTAGTCTATTTTTACACTAATGTTTTTTGTGCCAGTAGTTTCTAACAACAATTAGTTTTCTGTACCCATTTGTTAATATGATTATTACAGAATAATTGAGAATATTTGGTCATTTTGCTCATTCAGGTCGTATCTAAAAGAGAAGTATAGTTCCGAGGCTTGGTTCCAGGAGAGGTTTTCATCTGAAAGCATTGCCACAAAAGATTTTTTGAAGTTGTCTGTGACAAATCCTTTGGAAATGTTGTTGGTAATATTTTGACTCTCTTCCAGTTACAATCATTTCAAGTCTAGTATTATAAAATGCTGAATTTTTTTAACAGAAGCATGAAATTGGCTTATTTTGTATTTCATCATTGCACTGAACACTGTATGAGGGGAAGAGATATTGGCAAAGTGATTTCTGCGTTGGAAAATTTAGGGGGTGGCTGCTGATTCTGTTTTGTTTTCTGGATAAAGCTATTATAGAAAGCACGTTTTTAAAATATATGACCTTTTGCAGGATGTAAAATCCAAAGTAAGTTCTTTCCGAATTCGCTTGACATACACCCACTCTGATGCATCAATAAAGAATCAGCACATAAAGGAGAACAATGGATGCTATAAGAGGAGGAAAACCGGTAACTCCTTTTCGTTTGTGTGTGATAACTTGTTTTCACTCTGTAGAACACATTTTTAATGCATAAATGTAAATCGTGTAATGCTAGAGTAGCGAACTTTGGATAAATCAGAGCTCAGGTATTGGAATGTTAATTGATTAAAAAAGCCCATCCAGTTTGACTTTAAGGAATACGCAATTGATTTGTGAAAATTTGGATCCTGAGTTATCTCGCTTTTCACAATTTTGGCAATATGTCACACCTGGTAAAATATTTTCATGTCTTGCTAGTTGCTACTACTGTTGTGGTTCTGTGTAGTAAAGAGTTGACCATTTTCACGTTTGCAACTTTATGGTGCTGCCTAACCAAGTTTCACTATTTTTGGCCACATGCAATACCCTAGATAAGTCCCTTGAAAAGTTGATACTACAGTGAGCAACATCTCAAGCACATTCCATTCACTCTTTTATCGTCATCCTTACTTCCTTTAACCTTATGGTGCTTGGAGACTGTAAATTAACATGGCTCAATACGTGTACGATATGAATATATCCTTCTAAAGAGGTAGCAAGTCAGTTATGTGCAACATAGACATTTGGAATGATAAATTATTGAACTTGCAGGTTGACAGGATTCTTATTTGCATTCATTGAGAAGCTTTGGCTCTCTTGTTTAACGGTCTTAAGTCTTAACCAAAGTGAAGAAGACATGTAAAAATATTCTGGTTGTTAATCCAGCATTTGCACATTTTTATTCCTTTATTAAGTATTGAATGGAACAGGTGACAGTGATAACTTAAAGAAGCACAGTGACCTTGCCAATTTTGAAGGACATGATCTCACTAGAAGATCCTCAGTTGAGCAGGACGATAATGGGGTCAATTTCTTAAATTTCCCTCTAGAGAAGGTATATTGATATAATTGTTTATCTGACTGATATATCTTCCTTATCTTGTATGGATTTCATCCTGGTAATACCTTTTTTGAACCTTGACTTGTTTTTTAGGGCAATCGATGCTGCTCATTGATAATTCAGTGCAATAGGACTTCCATCTACATTGGTGGGAGATATCTTAAGGTGCTATAGCTTGTCCTCGTGTAATGTTTCTTCAATAATGCAACTGATGAAAAATACCTATCTAGACATTGAGAAACTATTGCTTGATGTCTATACAGTATCTGGGTTCTGGGCCTCTTGCAATTTCAATTTCATCATGAGCATAAATCATTGAAATGTTTTATCATTGTCTGGCCATAAAATGAACCCCTATGAGCAGGACAAAGACACAGGGATTACAGATTAAGCATCAATTAGGACACAAAAAAACGTGCTACATAAGGAGAAATAATTAGGAAGGTGACCATCTTCAAAATATGTTAGAATTCCCTTCAATCATTTGTTGGGAGATAACAATTGTTCTTGATCCACCTCTCAGATTCATCATCTGTAATTCTATGAATTCTAGGATTTGTCCCCAAATTTAATTATGCCTACTCGATAGCCTACTATGAGAAGAAAGGCATATAAATGCTTTCTGGTCTTTGCGTTGTCAAAAGTTTCCACATTAATCTTTTTTTGTACCAAATACAACGCTGAAAGCCATGTAAAGAAGTGGCTTCTGATATTTAAAGGAAATAAGTAAATGGGAATGTTAAGGGTGTCACCAACGAGTGAATAATGATTTACAAAGAATATAATGATTCCTACAAGACTCAAAAACTCAACAATTGAAATAAATGGAATGAATGTTTTTAAGTAATCCAAATTGTTGGATTATATAAAAATTCTGATGTAGGTGAAAGAACGAAATATTAGTCAAGACATTAACAAATGATTACTTGTTATATATTTTCAGAACTTCACCATCTTAACCAGCTAATTGGGTTTTTGAAGAGGTGATTATAATGCAACCAATTGCATTTTAGAGTTTAGACATTGTAGAAAAGTAAAAAGATACTTTGAAATTTTCTTCTTTCCTTGTTCTACTGTATTGGATTCATCCATATGTAACAGATTTAGTTTAGGGACTCCATCTGTCAACAGCTCATGATCTATGTACAATTAACTTCCGCGACTGTAGATATCTATTCCTTTTATGTGATTAGCTTATTAACTTGCCTTATCTTCATACAACTGCATTATGGTGTCCGATGATCTCTACTTATAGAAGTAAAAGCATAATGATAAGCAGAGGCATATATCTGTTTCTGTCAAGGATTGACTGTTCACTGTGGGATGTTAACTCTCCTGCTCCTCATCAAAAGTGGATGTATGGTTAAGGGGTTAAATGTTTTGGTGGAACTCTTGTCAATATCAATACTACATATAAACTATAAAGTAAAGAGGCCTTAGGGTAACTACATTTGGTCTCCTCACTTTTTGGTATGGCAAACCAATTAAAACTTTGACAAGTGTCCCAAGTAGTTTCTTCCTCTCCTCTTTCACGTTTTTTTCTTCTCTGTCTTTTCTCTTCCGTCCACTCACTTTTTCTTCTTATTTCTCTCTAAATATCCTCTTTTCTGTTTATCTATTTTTTCTCTTTTTTGTTGAACAAAATTTCTACTTGCTCTGTTGTGTCAATCTAGGTCAAATGCATGCTTGCATAATTTTAAGCAACATAAATGACATTAAGGATATATAAAATAGTAAATGAATTAATTATTTTGAAATATAATTTTTAAGAAATTAAGCACAGGCATCGAGTGTGCTACTATGGCCAGTAAATATTAAGCAATTAGACTCTTGGTCTCTTTCATTTAGTAGACCAACCAACCAACTCATGTATTTTATTTTTTGATTGACATGGGCAACAGTAAATTATGGAGTCAGAAAATAATCCTCTTACTCTTTCTATTGCAGTTTTCAAGAAATGTCAGCCAGACACGCTGGATTATTGATGATGAACGGAAGGGTGAAGCTTCTATCGAGGTCCAATTCTAGTTGTTATTTTTCAGGGTAACAATGTGAAGTGATGATAAATGCATTATTTACAAGTGTTCATGTTTTACCTTGGCAGGAAATAATTGGTGGCAACATCCTTCCCCTGTGCAAGGGTGACGTTTATAAATTTCATGCAGCTGGTAGAGAAGATATTGATGTATAGAAGCTTTGATCTCTTATTTACTTTTGCTATCCAACAATTTTCTGTTATTTTCTGAGTCTCTTTCTCTCTATCTCTCTCTAGGTTCGGATGTTGGGAACAGGGAGGCCTTTTCTCGTCGAGATCCAAAATGCACGCCACTGCCCTTCTGATATGTTAATAAAAGATATGGAAAATAAAATAAATGGCCTGGAAAATAAACTTGTAAGTACTAGTTACACTTTCATAACTTCGTTTCATTATTAACTTCGAGTTTATTAAAAGATACAATACATTTGTATGAGCAGGTGAAAGTAAAGAATCTTAAAGTGTTGGGTAGTCAAGGTTGGGAGCTGATGCGTGAAGGAGAAGCAGAAAAGCAGGTAAGTTGCTTTCATCAATATCTTTGTTGATAGGACACATTTTGATAAGATGTGCAATCATACAATTATTGCAATGTTGTTTTCTTCTACAGAAACAGTATGCTGCACTCGTGTGGATTCCCCGTCCGTTAAACGATGACGATATACAGATATTATCATCACTCAAGGACATGGTCCGTTGTTTTGCTCTCTCTCTCTCTTCTCTCTCTCTCTCTCTCTCTCTCTCTCTCTCTCTCTCTCTCTCTCTCTCTCTCTCTCTCTCTCTCTCTCTCTCTCTTCTATGTCTTATGGCTGTGTTTATAAACACTAATAGGTGATGAAAACTCATTTGCTTTACTATAAAAAATATGTAGTACAAAGCTGCAGAAGATATTCTGATCTATGAGGGTTTGGGTGATGTTAGCAAATTTCATTCTATTCTGAAATAGATTATGTTGTAACTTTACATTGGGTATGCATATTTGATCTTAGCTATTTGATTAATTTTTGAAATGACCTTAGATTACTGTGCATTGCGAGCTGTAAGTTTTCGTTGAGATTTTCTTCTTATCATAGAGTAGTTTTTAGATATGTGCTAAACTGTAGGTGCTCCTTTGAAATGAAATACAACTTAACAAATGGTTCCATTTATTTGTGCAGCAAATTTGTCAGAAGACGCCAGTAAGGGTCCTTCACCGTCGAAGCCCATTAGAGCGTGAAAAAACTATACATTGGTTAGGAAATTTCAAATTAACTGGTCATATTACTTGTGCCAGTTTGATGCCAGTTTTATATACTATTGCCTGGTGTTTCAGGATGAGAGTGGACAGGATAGCTGGAAGTTCTGAGTATTTCCTATTGCACTTGTGCACACAGGTTGATATTTTGATTCTTGTTATGCAAATAATTGAATCCATTAAGAAGAATACTAATAATGAGTTTATTGCACTTCACATCATAATACGTGGACTTCTTAGTGATAGAAATTTGTCCTGTTATGGAATATGAAAGGAATATCTGAAAATACTAGCACCCCGTTATTGCTTCATCTTTATTGTAATAGAAAAATGAGCGTTGACATTGATGATTGTAATTTTAACCAGGCTGGAACATACATCAAGGAATTCGTCCATGGGGATCTCGGGCGTACACATCCTAGGTATGAAATTCCATCACTTTTTCGGAATTGATATTCGAAAAGAAATTGTCTTTTTTCACCTTACACACTGAAATTCATGATTAGTGAGTAGTGACACTCACATGTTGTTAGTTGGGTCCAGTTTTAGTCCTTCACCAATTCCCCTAAAGAAAAACTCGAACATTTTGCCAAGCATAGCATGTAGAAATCTTCAACCCATTATATATTATTAGTCTCTCCTGTAAAGATGATCAATGCATTTTGGATTATTATTTTCATGCACCAGATTTTGATCCAAAACAATTTAAGACTCGAGTCGAGAAATATGGCAATGAGTTTCATCATTGAGTTTTATGACTTCTATTCTGATGCAAATTTTTTTCCCTTTGCAGTGTTGGTTCAATTTTGAAATGCAGAGCAGAAATATTGCAACTTGACGTCACAGATGTGAAGATGGATTGTTTCTAGGCGTAAACGAGACCTCTCTGCTAGACTTTCAACTCGGTTTTAAGTTTCAACTCTTCTTGATTTTGACCCCATTTTATGTTATCATTAATTGCCCATACCTAACTACACTTATGTGTGATAAGGGCAGGTATGGCCTGAATCAACCAACTTACACAGAAGATTATTTAAGCTCATTCATTCCTATGCAAGTAAAAGTAATCGAATCGATTAAGATTGATAAAGATTTTCTGATTAATTAATTGCCTGTAGACTGTTCTGCAGTCCTGTAAATACCAAGTTTTTGCTTTTTCTATTTATTTAAATTATCTGCTTTTGTTACGACTCTAGTCCAGATAATATGCAAACACATCAGAAATTTCAAATTAATTTTTTCGGGTTGTCAAACTCGGATTGGTTCTAACTTCTAACATGTATATCCAGTTCAAAGTTTGTCCAATGTATTTAATGACGAACTGGAGAATGATCAAAGTAACATATTCATAAAGTACTTTATTTAAGGACCATTTTGATTTTTGAATTTTTTCCCCTTAATGTAATAGTCTATCCATCAATGGTCCTTCAAGAAAAGTGCAAATCGAGAATCACGTTTGTAATTATTTGTACTTTTGGGTGGTAAATTAGCCATGTTGAAGGTAATGTTTGTGGCTTGTGTGCATGGAATAGAAAATACAAGTATTCTAACATCATTATCAATTACCTGTAAATCCCAGTATTTTTTCATGCCATTTTTTGTCCTACTCAAAAATGTTGTAATCTTCAGTGTGACAACTCAACGTTGGGCGTATTTCTAAACGTGTACGATATTCATGCATGATACTTTCGTAGAGTTTCTCTTTGCCATTAATTTTGCCTATTATCCACATACACTACATGCAGATATAAAAATACATTTGCTCTATAAATAATCCCAAAGAAAAGAACTCTCTAACAAATCATTTTATTACAAAGATGAGGACCCCAAGAATTTCAATACTTCTCAAATTCAGCCTTATTTTCTCAATACAATGCATTGTTCCAGCTCAAAGCCATGATAATTTTCTCCGATGCCTCGAGTCTCAAAACTCGAACTCAATCTCTAAATTCATTGTGACCCCGAAAAACCCTTCATACACGTCCACGTTTCTATTCTCCATACAAAACACACGTTTCGTGTCACCTTCGATGCCAAAACCTTCTTATGTAGCGACCCCTTATAGCGAGTCTCAAATACAATCCATAATCGTATGCTCAAAAGCCAACGATTTGCAGATTCGGGTCCGATGTGGAGGACATGACTACGAGGGTCTTTCTTATGCTTCTAAAGTCCCATTCATCATAATCGATTTGAAAAATCTCAGGTCAATTAAAATCGACACTAAAAAAAAAATTGCATGGGTTGAGGGAGGTGTACTTCTAGGCAATCTTTCTTATCAAATTGCACAAAAAAGCTCAAATCTTGCCTTTCCTGCTGGCCTTTGTCCCACTGTGGGTGTAGGTGGGCACTTTAGTGGGGGAGGATATGGCACATTATTTAGAAAATATGGTTTAGCAGCTGATAATGTACTTGATGCAAGAATTATTGATGCAAATGGGAAAATTCTTGATAGAAAATCAATGGGAAAAGATCTTTTTTGGGCTATAAGAGGTGGAGGGGCAGCTAGTTTTGGAGTTATCACAGCTTGGAAGATTAAACTCGTTCGAGTCCCGAAGATTGTCACCGTTTTCACAGTCAACCGGACCTTGGACCAAAACGCGACCGATTTAGTTCATCGTTGGCAATCCATTGAACACAAATTCGATCGCAATTTATTCGTTAGAATCCTCATAACGCGTGTGAATGTGAATGGGATGAAAATGGTTCAGGCCGGTTTTAACTCTATATTTCTTGGGAAGATTGATGGGCTAATCCCATTGATGCACAAAAGCTTTCCTGAGATGGGATTGATTAAGGATGATTGCATGGAAAAGAGATGGATTGAGGCAATGCTGTATTTCTCTGACCTTCCATATGGATCAACTTTGGATGATCTAATGAAAAGAAACCCTAATCCAAGAACTTATTACAAGGCCAAATCTGATTATGTCCAAGTGCCTTTTCCCAAACATGGCCTAAAAGGGCTGTGGGAATTTTTTAACGAAGATGAAGCGAAGAAGGCTCAGTTGATTTTCGCACCATACGGAGGGAGAATGAGCAATATTCCCGAGTCGAAAATTCCATTTCCTCATAGAGGTGGAAATTTGTATGAAATCCAGTATTTGGTGTATTGGGATGAAGAGGGGAATAAGAATGGAGAAAGATATATAGATTGGATTAGAAGGCTTCATAAATATATGACTCCTTTTGTTTCTAAGAACCCTAGATTTGGGTATTTGAACTATAGGGACTTGGATTTGGGAGTGAATAATTATGAAGGCAACACAAGCTATGAACAAGCAAGTGTTTGGGGGATTAAGTATTTTAAGGGTAATTTTAAGAGGTTGGCTCAAGTGAAGACCATGGTTGATCCTAGTAATTTTTTCAAAAACGAGCAAAGTATTCCCATAATTTCTACGTAATGATACATCAAGAGATGTGATTATTATTATTATTATTATTCGTCGTGGATCGATTAGGTAAAACAATGTTTTCTAGTGATTTATTATTTGATCTTGAAGTGTATGAAGGCTCAATAACAAATAAAATTTGATTGTAATCATCGAAGATGAAGCTTTCATGTGCACTCAATCTTTGTTAGGATCATGGGCTAAAAGAAGTTTTTTTATCAAGAAGAGTACAATTCATCATTTCAATGTTGTCTCTTTATAAGCATATTTGGTCTGGTCACTGATGTTTTTCATGGATTGGTTATGATATCCATAATTCGTTTTAAACTGAATTCTCAATTTTGGGTTCGATTTAGACAGTTTGGCTAATAGATCATGTTTTCAGTCCTCAGTAAATTGCTAGTGATTTTACATCTTATCAAAAGTGTTCCAAATTTTGAGGGCCCCACTTAAGTTGGGACCTTAAAAAAAGTATAGGATAATAATGCATGATACCTGGTGGTAAGAGTATTTTGGCCATTAAGTATAAGATTTTATTTAGTTGAGACTAGAGATAATACTGATTTTTGCAATTAGGTGACAGATATATTATTAAATTTTCTTTTTTTGTTATTTTAATGAGGTCCTGAACCGAACAAAATAGTGAAAGGAAAAGACCATTGGGTACAAAAATGTTACATTTAATTACTCATATCAAAATTTTATTCACGCCACATTGCGTGTCGTGTTCAATGTCTTAAGGACAAGAGGTCATTAGTCATATTTTTTCTGGCCTGAAATTGTCACTGTTTTTTACTGTCAAATGGACAACATCGTTGACAATATATTGTTGTCTAGAATCCTCATATTAGCCACTGAATTTATGACCACTTTTGTCTCCAAGAGCTGCATATTTGAACTATTAGTGACTCGGATTTGGGAGTGAATAATGAAGGCTATGAACAAACAACTGTTGGGAAATGAAGAAGTAATTCATATTCATTACTAATCAATGAGTATTATTATCAAGAAGGTTAGATCTTATCATAATAAGTATATAGTCATCAAATTGAAACCTATTACTACGTTCTATTTATGTGACACATAATATAAGATGTTAAGTGTTTTATTATGTGACCATCGAGTTTATGAAAGTTTGGTGTGTTCACAGACTTGTATGTTGATTAATGGCCAAAGCTGGCTTTTTATAATGTACTGGGTTCACTCTAACTCATGTGATGCTTAACTAAATAAACTAGCTTTTATATTTACTCATCACGGTATATTTTGTATAATATTGAATTTCGAAATTCTAAAATTGATGTATGCTTGTAAGTTGTAATTGGTGCTGTTCCATCACAATGCTCAATCAAGCATAGAAGATTTTGTTAAATTTGAATTATGTTGCAAAATTATGTGTTTTGACAACTCTACCAACAAACATGAGAGCCATGAGACAAATGCTTAAAGAGAATAAATGTTAGCTCTCACTATGTACAATACCCCCTCCCCCAAGGCAAAAATACGGTAATGAAGACGTATATTTCAGTTATCGGTAATAATGACCAAAGATAAATAACAAGTCCATATAAATAACTCTTTGATAAATTGAATCCAGCAGAGAATATAATCTAGTCAATTCTGCAACTTACCTCCATGACTCTGTTGATCTCTATTAGCATAATCTAGTCAATCCAGGAGGCACCCACTGCTTTGGCCATGAACCCATATGAATCTACAGCTTCATCGATCTAAAAAAAAAGTACGAGTTCGGGTTTTTTGAGGTCATCATCCCTAATATGTATGAAAATGTTACTGTTACCTACCATTTTCTGAGTTGGCATTCCAGCTCCATGTCCTGCCTTGTGTTCTATTCGTCCGATAATCGGGTTGGTTTGAGGACTGTTCTTGATGCCCGTGCATAGAACATGTTGCATCGTCTATAATCAAACAAATGAATGGAAGATGGTAAATCTGAAGTGATGAAGATATTATAATACTTTGATGTTTGTTCAGAATCCATTTCAGTGGTTATTAATTGTTCCACTTGTAAAATTATTGAAAAGAACAAGTGATCTGTTTTCCAAGTGAAATAACAGATCATGAGAAAAAGTTACATAAAGTACAAAAAACTTCAACTGATAAAATACGCACCGCCAGCAACTTCAATGAGTGCAGTGGGACCACCCGATCATCATGGTCCGCTGTCAATAACATGGTGGATGGATACTGAGTCGTCCCACGAGAAGGTTTATCCCAAGGCCTTCTAACATTATGCAAAGGCGAGTACCTAATGGAAAATTAACAATGAAAGATATGAGGGTGTATTTGGATTGAAGGATTTGAAATCTATGGATTTCAAATTCATCAACAAATCCTTGAAGTTCGTTTGGATGTATCCAAGTTATAATGGATTTCAAATCACTCGATATTTACTTTGAGCTATTTTCTGGGATTCAAATGACTCGATTTTAGGTGTCATTTCAAATCCTTCCTCCAAATCCCCTCCCCCAAATCCAAATCACTCAATCCAAACACACCCTGAAATCCAGCAAACTCACTTGGATGCATATCAAATATCAGAACAAGCATAACAAATTGTTTTCTACTATCACAACAAATACAACAAATACAGAATGAGTAACCAAGTTATATCCCAGAAATATCAGATTGCTCAGAGATAACACAATATTGGACATTGATATTGTATTCAAGAACACTAAAAGCAAAATAGGCACTAGTCACAGTACAATCTCCAAGTAAATGCATCACAACATAGACAATGGCAGTTCTGAGTGTCAATAATAAGTCATTAACAGCTTCAACTTCTCATTATCGCCAGAACAAAAAATCTTAAAACGGAAACTAAATATTAGTTCTGTCAAGTGTCTTTAACCAAAATAAAAATTAGAAGACAAATTGTCAAAACAAGGAAACATTAAAGTAACGTCAATAGCAAGTTCATATGTCTAATGTACTTTGAAAAGCCAGCAAGATGATTCAGATGAAGGTAAAGTAGCTTACTTGATTAGCCAATAGAACTCTTCCTCCTTATCCGAACAGCCATAGTCTGAGGTCCACGCATGGCCTGATTTTGGAGGAACAATATGAAAAGAAAATAAAAAAAGGTTAAAACACATAAAAGATCAAACAGACAAGAGACCCTAAAAAGAATTCCCTCACCGATGGTAAACTTGTGAAACCTTAGCATGTCCATGACACCAACATGAGCAAGAGCACATCCAAAAAGATCAGGTCTCTGCAATCACAAGTTCACAACATTATCAAGTTTCTAAATTTAACAATTTAGATAATAGTATGAAAGAGATGATACCTGATTAATACAAGCCCCAACAAGAAGCCCACCATTGCTTCCACCTTCAATACACAATTTCTTGGGCTGAGTGTAACCAGCAGAGACAAGATACTCAGCAACCGATATACCAATCAAGGAAAGGATAAAAAAGAAAAATAGAATAACATTGAAGAAAATATCAATCTTACACTTCTTTCTATTCAATACCAACAAAACCTGCAACAGCTGTGAGTTTTCTTCATTGTTGATACAAAATATAGCACCAAGTTCACAGAAAAGCAAAGATGAAATTTTTGTGTGGGACAAGCCTAGAAAGCAAATTACCTTTACAACTGAAATTCTATTTAAAAAAAAAAAAAGGAAATGCTCAATATTACAACTAGACTTTATTCATGGGAATAAGGAACATTACAAATTTGCTGCCACAAGTTAAAGTCCACTCATGCGAATTCAACTCCACTGAGCAGATTTTAAGAAAAAAAAAATATAGCTTTTGGCTACACAAATTGTAGGGAATGCAGAGTTTGATAAAGAGGAAAATATAAATGAAAAAATGAAAGAGAGAAATTTCGAGTAGGACCATGGTTCCGACAGAGTATCCGAACGGAAGAAAATTGGAACTGAAATATAATTTTACTAGTCTCCATATTATGTATCCCATTACTTAGCAGCAAATTCTCTGTAGAGTAGTAATTACCTGATTGACTTCAAATTCAGTCTTGTCAAATCCTGGTGCAACTATTTCTCGGTAGATTCTCATGTCCGGAACCTCACCTTCTAAGTTGCACATATATATAATGCCTGGTACAAGGAAGCTTGTAAACCCAACAAAGATGACGCTATCTCTACGTCTAGCAGAAATTTCAGATACTGTTCCAATTTCGAGTGGTAGATGGTGCAAAAGGGATCCTGTTTTTAAGTCCCTTATTTGCAAAACATTTTTCACATCACTCAAATAATTCACCACAATTTTATTTCCATTCACGGCCGTAGCAGACTCAATTACGTCTTTTTTATCTTGAAGTACTTCAGTCCAAGAACTAGGTTCCTTTAGATCAACTCGGACTAGTTTGTTTCTTGGAGCTTCCTTATTAGTGAGGAAGGTAAACACTGTGTCATCATTTGCAACATAGTGATAGGAAGCATCAAATTTATCTATAAGCTTCACAAAAGGAAGCAAATCCTTAGTCCCTTTATACGCTTCGAGCCCTTTGGGAAGCAATGTCATATCACAGTAATAAATCTTGTTAACAGGATCACAATTTTCTAAGGTGAACAAAAGAACATACTGCAATTCCAAAAAAAGGGACACCAGTTAATTAAAATGTAAATAACAGGTAGTATCAGTGTGAAAAATTTACCTTTGGTGTATTAACAGCCAACAGATTCAACTCCAGAACCATCATTATAATCAGAATTAACTTATCTTTTGAAGGTATTTCGTTAATTGTCAACATGTTTCTTTATTGTATTGAATTATCAGTCAATATAAAGAAAGCATTTGTATTGCCGAAGATTGCAAATATGTCTAGTCAAATCATAACACTCTCAAAAGCTGAAAATTATGTTCAATAATGTCGGTATATAATGTTAAACTATAAATATTATTTCCTTCTTTTCTTGAGTCTTGACTGTATTTATAGGTACTCGAATTTTAAAATATATATTATAATTGTATCTATCTTCACCTGTCATGGAATAGAACATATAACAAAATGTAATTCGAAAAATGATATCAATTTGGACCACCTTGCATTCCTCTGAAATGACATATAGGGTAGTCAAAGTTTTAGTACCTTTCCATCGTCTGTGACTGAAGCCGAACGTGTATGTTTAGGATTGTCTGGATCACTCCAACATAAGATATCTTCAGACTGATCAATACCCAAAAAATGGTAATACAGCATCCATATTATCTCCATCCCTTTTAAACAAATCATCTACATAAAGATCACAGCTAACCCTACAGCTGAAAAGGATACAAAATGAACATATATAACATGGTAACTATCAACATCAATTATGAATCAATTGCTTAAACAAAGTTCCAAATGAGCTTCTTTTGCTGGCAGGTCAAGTTTGAAGGAAAATAGTTGCTGAGAAAATGTAAATAGAGAGATAACTTTCTATTGCAAATAAAATACCGCTCATGGAACAAGTCAAGGATTTCTAATTTGACATCACTTACTCAGGAGCTGGATAACGGCTGTAGAAAAACCCCTTGCTATCATGAGTCCAACTAATATCTGAGAACTTAACCTGCAATAAACAAACAAAGAAGGGTCAAGTCTTTGAACAACTATAAATTAGGTAATGTTGTTAGTAAACTCCAGAACCTGTAAATCTAATATCATATATCAATAATAACTCCAGTTCAGATTTAATTTCAAAAGTAATCTAAGCAACATCATAATAATCTACAACATTACCCATGAAATGGTATCAGGCTCATTGCTTTTATCATCTGCTTTTCCCTCGCTCGCAGGTTCTAAGAACAGAATCGGTCAATTTCATCTGCTTTTCGACAAATTCTTTTGTCTCTGCCGAATCAGGATCCTCAAGCCTAACAATATCAACTCATCTTCACTAAACAAATCTTTGCTAATAAAAATGGAATAACAAGAAGCAAACTAAGAATTTCTTCCAGTATACCTAATCTAAGACAAAAATATATATAAACATCATTCAAATTGAAATCTCCAACAATCCAGAACCACGGAATCCAAACTTTCATAATAATTAGACAAACTATCAACACTATCTCAATCTGAATTGCAGTTACTTAACTGCGATTAAATTACCATCGATAAGGATCGGAGACCATAACACCGTGATAACTATCAACCACAGATTCATCTCAACGAGCGACAGGGTACTGCAGAGGCTCGTTAAAAGCGGGGAACGATCTCACTCTCGGAGCTGTGCACAAAGGAGGCGAGAGAGATGGAAATTTACAGGAGAAAATTTCAGGTGATTGAAGGTGTTTGTGAAAATGGCTCAGAAACACAAAGCGGGATCTAGCCGTACTGACAATGCGAGACAACATTTGTTCCGTTGAATCTAATGATTGGATTCTGTCTTCGTATTGTCTTCCAACTTCCAAGTCACCCATATATATTATATACTAGAGTGTAATCCGTGCTACGCATGATTTAAATTTAATCAAAAAAAGATTATAAAATATGATAAAGATTCATTTTAATTGAACTGTATAATTATAAAATCAAAGATTAATTTTAAATATATTTTTGTGTAATGTAAATACTATAACAACAAAAAACATCTTTACGGTCACATTGGGTGCCACTAATATTCATAAACACTTAAACTAACAAGACATAAAATTATTATTTATAGAAAAATACTTAGATTTAATATTTATAAAACATTTTACTTAAACAGAAAAGAAATGGAATCAATGAATAATTTATTATATTAATTAATGATTTAAAAGCATGAATGGATAAATGCTTATTATTATTATACATATATATAAGAGCCAAAACACCTCAATTTCGTTGCCCGGCTGCACGTTCCACTCGATTCTACCCTCTAATTTTCCCCTTTTTTATTTTTTCTCTTGGGTTTTCTAAAGCCTCAAAACGACACTTTGTATTATCATTTACGAAATACGAAAAATGTGATTAGATAACAATTGCAATCATCCATATTAAAATGTATTCAAAAAATAAATAAATCAAAATAGTACAAAGAAGTCCCATAAAATGAATAAATATTAGCAAATAGGTACCTTAAATTATCAAAAAATAATTGATTTCAAAAATTAAATTATTGCATCAAAGAACAGAAAGTAATACATATATATAAGAGCCAAAGCACCTCAATTTCGTTGCCCGGCTGCACGTTCCACTCGATTCTACCCTCTAATTTTCCCCTTTTTTATTTTTTCTCTTGGGTTTTCTAAAGCCTCAAAACGACACTTTGTATTATCATTTACGAAATACGAAAAATGTGATTAGATAACAATTGCAGTCATCCATATTAAAATGTATTCAAAAAATAAATAAATCAAAATAGTACAAAGAAGTCCCATAAAATGAATAAATATTAGCAAATAGGTACCTTAAATTATCAAAAAATAATTGATTTCAAAAATTAAATTATTGCATCAAAGAACAAAAGTAACTTAATGGGATGCCCTTTCAATTATAGGATAATATAACTCACATGTAGAGAAAGATCATTATTAATCATTGGAAAATTAATTAAAATTAAGCCAGAAGACACAGAAAGGAAGAAAAGGAAAGAAAGAATTAAGAATTAGTTTTAGTATATGTTCGAATGGGCGGATCAAGTTATCAAATGTATTCATTGTAATTTTAAATTTGAATATTCAATAACTCCCTTCTTAGTTATGACTTATGGATAAAGAGTGGGAATGTCTTTAAAATTTAGGATAGTGGTTTAGATGATGATACAAACATAGATGATGAATATGGATAATGATAATAGGGGAAGTTATTTATTGGATTAGATAGTGGGTAGTTAAGTTGTGAATTTATTAAATAATTAATTTTATATATTAAATTATCATTTTTAGAGTGTTAAAAATGGTCAATGAAAGTCAAAAGCAGCCCTTAAATATATATATTAATATATATTAATAGATGCATATATAAATAATATTATATATATTAGTATTGGTAAAATTGCAACATTTTCGCATTCACTTGCAAACCTCTATTGTATTTAATTTAAAGATTACTTTCCAATTAAATTGGAAAATTTAATCATGCTATAATAAATCTGGATCAAGGGATAATAACAGATAATGCTTTAAATACGTTAAAATAAAAATATTCTAAGTTACAATTTGGGTTGAGCCAAATATGATCCGAGTTGTTCTCTGACGAAAAATAGGCGTCCTTATTGAAATAAAATCAAATCTAGTTATGTCTTTTTCATGTTAATATATATATATATATATATATATATATATATATATATATATATATATATATATATATATATATATATATATATATATATATATATATCAGAGGTGTTCATTATCAAGCTTTTAACATTGATCAAATCAGAAATAAAAGAAATTTAAAAAAAAAATAAGTCAAGTCGAGCGCCTAATTAATGGCTTCTGCGATTGTGTGAAGATGTAATGAGATTTTCTAATCGAACACGACCTCCTACACGCAAACCCATGGCACCACCGGAACCCTAGCCTCTACCTGAAATCAAACCCGCGGTCGAAGAAGAGTCGAACCAATCCTCCGACCAACAGCAATCCGAGCCCTCCGCTGAAACAGGGAAGTCCTCCTTCCACTTCTTGTTTTTCACTCTTATGCCTTGTCGATTTTTATATGCTTTACATTGAGGACAATGTCTACATTAAGTGTGGGGGGATGATTTCCATTTGCATTGCATGTTCTCTGGTTTTGTTTAATTTTGGGCATATGTTCTTTGGTTGTTGTTTACTTTTGGCGCAATAAAATTTTTCAAAATTTCTTTCGCTTTGTGATGGTAGGGTATAATTTTCGTTGATTGGTTGACCGAGTCTAGTTTGTTTGATTTGACCGTGTGCTTGTTGATGGAATATCGTGTCGTATGAATTTCAATTGCTAGCACGTTATTGAATGAGAACGATAGAATTGCACGTTTAGTTCGACCAACCCCACCATGTGAGCTTTTTGAAGCCTTGATTTGATTGCATATCCATGTGGATTTTTCTTTCTTGTGTGAATCTTGCATGATTAGTACGTGTTCTAGAACTTGCTTTGAACCATTTCAAGATTACATGATTGCGTGCACATTCGAAAGTGATAAAGGCATTAGGATTTAACCACTTAGCCATATGAGCCTACCTTTTTATTTTCCCCTAGTGAGCCCACTTGAGCCTATTAGCCTATTTGTTGTTTTGAAAACCCGAACTTTGAACATTCACCGTTTTTTGTATACCTCTTTGTTTTACCCGTCCACAAAATGAGTCGAACATCGAGAACATTATATTTGTTTGGGAATTAAGGACAACATTGTGTTTTGATTAAGTGTGGGGGACCTCGAAAGAAAAGAAAAAAAGAGAGTTTATCGGAAAAAAAAAAAAAAAATATTCGAACAAGTTCGAAAAAGTTCGAAGAGAAAAAAATATAGAAAACAAAAAAAAAAAAAGAAAAAAAAAAAGAAAAAAAAATTTGAGAAAAAGGAAAATGATGAAGCGAGTCGCGAAAGAGGATGAAAATAAAGGTATTTGGGTCCTTATTGCTAGAATTACCTAATAGCGTCTTGATGTTCTTCGAATTTATGGACTTAGCTTTTCATTACCTTTTTTCTCCTACCCCGAGCCCTAAGCCCCATTACAACCTTGAATAAAAGACCTTTTGATTCGTTTGTGCATACTTTCGACAGTAGTGGAGATTTCGGTGTATAAGCAAGCCTATGGGATCGTATTAACATGTTAAGAATTGAGCGATACACGAAATATCCTATACACGAGTGATTGGAGAGGATTGTGAGAATGGTCGTCTAATTTCGTGCATTTTTATTTTTCAAATTGAGATTGTTGTGTTGGTTTTTGGTTCATTGTGGCATTGATTTCCTTGATATTCGCATGTGTCGACTTAACATTCTCGATTTTGTCCTTTGGTTCATATATCTCTACTTGATCAAGTGTTTGAAGTTTGTTGATTTTGCGTTGCCCAAATGTCAAACATTGCCCGAGACGTGCAATAGCTTAAGTGTGGGGGTGTTTGTTAACGTGTATTTTGTACACGTTTATTGTGCAGTTTATTGCGTTGGTCATTACTTTTTAGTCCATATCTCATATGTATTGTGCTTCTATTATTATATTTAGGTATTTATATGAGGATGGAACGAAAAGATAACAAAGAGGGGCGAAAAACGAAGAAAACGAGCTTTGCACGAAGGCAGAAGCAGAAAGGTCGCTGAATTTAGGCGTGACCATTCTGGTCACGCCCAAAACTTGGAAGCTTTCTGCCTTGGAACGAAGGAAAAGACGAGATGTTGACTTTTTGGTTGATTTCGACTTATGCTACACGTTTTTAGTTCCCTAATATGTTGGGACTTATTTTCTATTATTCTAGGAATTTTATTTTCTTGTTTTGAACAATCCTAGTTGGAATAGGATTCTTAAAATCCTATCTTTTATTTGTTTCCTTGTTTAGTTAGGATTCCCCTAGGTTTAAATAAGTGGAATATTATTCCACAAAGACCTTATCTTTTATTTACTATTCACGTTTTTATTTCTCTGGGGGGAATTCGAATTCATCTTTTGTAAGACGATTCTCGATTATGTGTTGCTAAACACATAATTCTAGTCAAAGGATTTTAAGGTTTGATTTCTTTTAATTTCGTGAGATTGCTTGTGCTTTTATCTTCATTGTTCTTTGAGTATTTACTTTTTCTCCTTGCCTTGTTGATAATATGTTTCAATAGGTTAGATAACCTGATCAATTATTTAATCTTTGAAATCGTATTTAGCTAATTAGGACCCAAATCCGTAATTGTTTGGTAAACCCTAATATTCGTAGCAGTTAGCGACGTTGATTATGGACAAGTTTTCGATTAGTCGTTATGGGAATTAGTGATCCGGTTTAAATAATCCGAGCTTGTGTGTTTATTGATCGGAATTAGTGTTTTTCTAGTGCTTGAATGCTATCGGTAGATTAAATCCTAAGAGCTTGTTTAGGGTTGTCTTATTGATAAGAGCAGTAATCAAAGAGCTTGTTTTGATTATCGAAGACGTAAGGAAAAACGAGGTCGTCAGAGCTTGTTGACGACTATAGCTAATTTATTTAAGAACATTGAACTATTTTATTTGCAATCGATGATCGAATTATAGAATCAATACCGAAATATCCGAAGACTAGAATCTCATCTCTCATTGAATTCGAAATTTACCTTTTTGCTCGCGTTTTAATTTACGTTTAAATTGTTTTCAAATTATTTTTAGTTAATCAAAATCCAAAACCCCTTTTTAATTGATATTAGTAACTTAGGAATTATTTCTACACCATTCCCTGTGGATCGACCCTACTTGTCACTATTTACAAATCTTTTCGAGTAGGTTATTTATTTTTGTTGGATTCGACACCCACCAGATATGTAAATTAAAGCAATTACAATCAAATAACTTACAAATTTAAATAAAAGTACACATATATATATTTTCAGAAACAATTCATTTTTATTCATATTACATGGTTCAGTAGTATGGGTATTATTTATTATATTTAGAATGTATATATGAAATTGAAGTACTTTCAATTATAAATTTTTATATGTATTTTACGAATTTTAACCATTAGAAGAAATTAATATTAGAAAAAAGTATTTTACGAGTTTTAACTTACATGTATTTTCAATCATATGAACTTGTCGTTTATCAAAATATTAGAAAAAAATAATAAAAATAACTAGAGCATTTCATTTTTTGTTATTGGCATTCAATTCCACTTTCCATTTTATTTAATAAACAAAAATACCCTTTATCTAATTCTTGAAGTATATATCCTTTCTATTAAGATTTCCACTAAGCATGACAGCAATATCTTACTTTTTGTTTTTTTTATTTATTGTTTTCTTGTTTAAATCTTTAGTACATGACACATACAATTTATTAACAAATAATATATAATCAATTAACAACATTATAATATGATCAGAGTTTGGCATCATATTTCTAGCTTAATCTAACACACGCTAGTAGCGTAATCTATATACATAACTAAGCCTTTTATTTAACTTCCTAGCCCAACTATTCGATATCAAAATCTTAGGCACATTAATTGTAGCATAAAAAAGCTTAATTAATGAAAGATTACCACACTTAGAAGCATCCAGATATAAATTGTCAAAGAAAAAAGATTAAAAGAAGCATTAAACCAAGGGACATTTTGGGCAATCCCACTAATTTTTTTTAAGATAAAATTTGAATAGTCTATTTATAAAAAAAATCCATGCATATATTACATGTGCAAGTAGCAAACACTAACAATATTTGTGATCGTTTCCCGAACACCATTGATTAGCTTCAGTTTTCTGTTCCATGGCTACCACAATTCTCGAATGCTGTAAAATCTCAGCATCAGAGTTCAAGCCGAATTTCTCAATCCCTTTAGTATTCTTTGATATGATGTGGTACGGATTACCTAATGAACTTGTCCTATTTTATGATTTCTCGTGTTCTAAATCAGATTTTCTGAAAAGTATTGTTCCTAACCTGAAAACTTCACTGTCTCTCACTCTCAACCATTTTCTTCCACTCTCCGGAAAAATTATTCATCCTCTGCAAAACAAGGAAGAAAAACCCATCTTAAGTTATAGAGCTGGAGATTCTATTGAGTTAATAATTTCTGAATCCAGCGCTGATTTCAATTATTTTATTGGAGATAATCCGCGGGAGTGTGATAAATTCTATGAGTTCGTCCCGAATCTGCCGCCAGCAACACATTCAAAAAACTCAATCGCAAGCGATGTTATAGCTTTCCAAGTTACATTTCCTGAAAAGGGATTATCCATTGGTTATATATTTCATCACGGTGTTATTGACGGTAGCACGATGCTCTCATTTTTCCAGGCATGGGCCCTGGTTAACAAAACCAGGCTCCATGCAGCAGATTTCATTTCTTCCGCAGAAAATAAATTTTTGCCCTATTACGATAGAAAAGATATTAAAAATTTGAATGCTTTATTGGAAACAAGGTATTTGAACGCTATATCTTGGTTTTCTTCTCCGGTGCAAGTGCAACCACCACGGATAAACTTCCCAACAAACAAGTTCCGATCAACTTTTGTTATTAAGAAAGATGAAATTCAAAAGATGAAGAATTTTGTATTGGCTAAATGTCCAAACGGTGTGGCTCATCTTTCGTCTTCCACCGTTGCATGTGGGCTTGTATGGTTTTGCTCGGCCAAATCATTGGAGGATACACTAACAGACGACGAGATAGAGTACTTCAATATTGCGATAGACTGCAGGAAAAGATTAAGTCCCCCGTTGCCGGCTTATTACTTTGGTAATTGTGTGTCAGCTAATTGTGCAACGTTAAAGCACGGAGAATTGAAGGGAAAAGATGGGATCGTGACCGCTGCCAAGGCCATTGGACAAGCTATCAAAGAAAGTACGTACATATATAATGCAATAAAAAAGTTATTATTAGTTAATCTGTTAAGGGAAAATCTAGCCAAGATAACACTTGGCCAAACTCATTGTCTTTCAACAAGGGAGTAAGTTATACTTGCACTATGATTAACCATTCACTTCTTATATATATGTTTAAAACTAAACAAGCGGAGTTCAAACTAAAATTTTCTTATTTGAAGAATTGACACAAACATTATCATGAGATAATAAAGGTGCACATGAGCTGAATTTGCTTAAATTACTTGGTGCACATGAACTCGAGCTTGAACCCGATATCATGATAAATATTTAATATATTATTATGTACATATATAAGTGCTGGTTTGTGTCTCTTTAAATATTATAGGGAAAATCTCAATATTAATATCGTAGGATAAATGAAATCCAATTTTTGGTACCAAGTTTTGTCAAAATTAACACTTTTGGTACCAAACTATTTTTCTTGTCCATTTGTGTTATGTTGTCCACTAACCAACGGTCAACTGACATGCCATTCACATGTCCGTTAGTTTAACCTTTGAGGGAAAAAATTCAAGTGACATGCGTATCCTAATGAAAAACGGGAAGATGAATAAGTCTTATCCCATATTCTAACTATAATTTTAAACCAAAATTGCGACCCTTTCAATCTTCTAAAAGAAGCCCAACTTGAAACTCCATAATCCCAACACAATCGTATAGAACTAAAGGTGTCAAATGGGCCTTAACGGGCCAAAACTGACCGGCCCATTACGGCCCATTGTGCTTAGGGGACAGGCCGGCCTGGCCCCTAAGCCAGCCGGCCATAATGTCACACGCGAATTATTCTTCTCATAGTTGATTACAACTTTGACATTGTTTATTAATAATTTAAATTCTTTTCATTAGTTATATAATTTTTCTCCTTTTTTTTAGTAAATGAGAAAGGAATTTTGTATATTGCTGAGAAATAGCTGGAGGACTATCGGAACTCGGTCGGCCTGCGGGAATATGGAGTATGGTCAACGCCGAGTTTGGATTTTTATGCAGTGGATTATGGATGGGGAAAAGCTAACAAATTAGAAATACTATCAATTGATCGTGCAAATGCAGACATATCTCTTTCCAAATCCAAGGAATTTGAGGGTGGCATTGAATTCGGTGTTTCATACGATAAGGTTCAAATGGAGGCTTTTGCCAAATTATTCAATGAGGTTCTTAGTAATTGTTGTGCTGAAAAAATATTTACTAGACTATAAATTTAGTTGGAAGAATTGGAAGAGTGAAGAAATACATTGAATATTTAATAAGTTTCTTATCACGAAAAAATTTGAAAGATCTTGAGTTTGTTTATGCGTTTAGTTGTAAATATAACGTTTTTTGAGAAAATGTGTATAATGGAGATTTGAATAATAGAATGTGTTTTAAAGACTTTGTTAGAATTAGTATAATATATTAAATTAATAGTGATAATTTGATATATTGATATTTTGAATGACTGGGGTAGTTACTTGTATTATGATTTGGAAAATAATTAAAAATAAAAAAATATATAAAAAATTATAAAGTACGAAAGAAAAAGATAAATAATAATTAGATTGATTAATGTGTGAAATGATGGATGTAGTGATTGTTATTTAGTTATACAGAAAACTGACAAAAGTAAAGTTGAACAAATTTGAATTTAGCCGAAGATAATTTGTGTTAGGGTTATATATGATTTTATGATCCAAAATCTTAGCCTTGGTTTTGATTTGATAAGATATTTTGGTGAGAATTGTTTGTCAAATTTCTTATGGAACACATTCATATTTGATGAGATTGTATTTAACTTTTTTTGGAATTTGATTTGTTTTGTAATATAGTTTTTGTTTTTAAAGAAAACACAAATTACTGTAGAGTCAAATCATAAAAATTGTTATCTATTATGATTTAAAAGGATTAAACTTATAATAAAGTAGTAAGATTATAATAATTATTATATTAATGAGTATTTATATGTATGTTAGAGTAGTTGATATCTCTATATGTTATAAATTTTTATCAATATAAAAAAAAGTTATTAAATATTTATATTTATGTGTGTATATAGTGGTTTATTCTGTATAAAGCTGATGTTGGTGCTTTAATATTTATACATTATACAGTTAGTTTATGTATGGTGGTAGATATATGTATCATTTTAATGTTTATGCAGTGTTTTTCCATTATTATACTCCTCAATTATCGCATTATTTTATGTACGTCATGATACTGTACAGATATAGTTATGGAATAATTGGCGAGCCTTTCTACATTCAAAATGGATGTGATATAATTGTTAACGATGACAAATTATGTATAATTATTATATTGCATAATAAATTGTATGGTGGTAACTTATAGGTGTACAAGTGGAGATTACTTGGGTGATGTTAGTATCTTATATTTATTAGAATTCTATATTATGTGCATATAAACATATATTTGTTTATGATTATTTTGTGTATACATAGACTAATTTTTATAAATGTTCTGTATATATATGTATACATCTCATATATAGGTTATGTTATAACTATTAATCATATATAACTATTTGATATATCATCTAATTAAACCCAAATTTCCTCTTTGTTTATCAAAGTGCCAACTAATGGATGAACGTCACTTACATTAATTTTTACTTAAAGGGCATGAGTGTGTGTGATCTTCTATTTGCTTTAGTGCAAATTCTAGCTCACATTGGATATACGAGTTGGATTATATCTTACAAGTAATAAAATTATATTTATCATATTATTTAACACACTGGGTATACGAGTTAATTGGACAAAATTTCTCCTCGGTAATTCTATGCTATATCGAGTTTATCAGGATTATGGTATATCGAGATTAACGGTGTAGCATATAAGTTATAAGTTGTTCATCTCCTCATATAATTGTGTAGTTATATTGGGACCGTTGGTCTCCCTATAACATAAAAATCATAGTAAAACCATAAAAAAAATAGTTTATGCCATTGTTTCCCATGTTAATGATCTGGCTCCATAGAGTATTTAACATTCTTTCCATGCACTTAAATATTCAGAATGATATTCGTGAACTTGCTACTTTAGTTAAACACTTCAGAATGGTAAATTGGTTTATTTATAAGTCTATCTCCAACTCAATAATAGATTTTGCACTATTTTTCTGTTTGTACAATAAATTTATTCTAACGTACGATTCTATTTTATGCACCAAAAAGTCATTTTTCCATTTCTGTATACTTTAAACTCTTTCACAAAGTAAAACCCAAAACTTTAAGGTTAATACATTTTCGTCCAGTAAAATATTTTATTTTATATTATTGTATAGTGAAATTCACAATTATTAGAAGATAGACTTCTATATTAGTATTAGAGTTGCTATGTAATAGTGTTCATGAGAAAAGCGCTTCTTTCTCCTGTAGTATATATATAGGGATATGTGTACTGTTTAACCATAATAACAGAAATACAAATTATCTTTTCTTCTTTCCTTCATCATGAATTCTTCTGCGTTTCTTAACAACAATTAATATATATTTTATTATTAAAGTTCACAATTAAAATGCATTTTATTATATGTAAGTTTGAATTGTTGAATGTATCAATATTTGTAATTATAAAATATAATTTCTTACAAGTTTTAATATGTATTTTTATTAATGGTCAGGGGATTTTGGGAGCTGATTATATTGACAACTACTCACAGGATTTATTAACTCTGATACAACTTTTGCCAGAATATTCGACGGAGATTATGTCCATCTGATAATGAGAAGTAAGACCTTTTTCAGGCCAAATGTGATCAGAAACTCCTGGAATTTGGATGCAAAATAGAAAGCTTTTCTGTAATCGAGATATAAAATTCAAGCACTTTTACTATATTTCTTAGGGAAAATTACAAATACCTGCCTTCTAGAATGTCGAAATTTCAAAAAACACCCAAAAACGACTATAATTACAAATACCTCCCCTGATGGGCGCTGCCCGTATTTTTGCCTGCCCGAAAGGGTGAAAATACCAAAATGCCCCTACAATTTATGAGAAAAAATAAATAAAAACATTGATAATTATAATTTCTGTATGGACATAAATACCCTTACTTTTATTTTATAAATATATTTTTATTTTCAAATTTAAAAAACCCTAATTTTACCTTCTTCTTCACACCTCCTATCCAAATCCATTTATCCCAAATCAAAACCCTAACTCTCATCAACCTTCTTCTTCACACCTCCTATCCAAATCCATTTATCCCAAATGAAAACCCTAACTCTCCTCTACTTACCATGTTATCCCCAATCAAAACCCCAAAACAAATCAAATCAAAACCGTAACTCTCCTCTATAAATGACGGTGCGAAACTACAAATTCAAGAAGAAAGACGAATTACGAAAATACAAATTCAAGAATATCCCGGTTCGAGAAATAGAAGCTCGTTTATGAATTGGATGTCAAATATGATAAAGGGTCCATCAGATTCTTACACTGCGCGCAGATGATGTTTTTGTAAAGAATAAGGATAACGATTTTACGTGCAACAAAACGCGCGATTCATCAAGCCTAAATAGCGGGTTCCAAACGATATTCAAAAGTATTCGAAACAATGATAACTCTTGCAAGCAGATTGTTGTATCGAATAAAGAATCGCGTTGTGAAGAACGGGCCTTAATCCCGTTTACTTCGTTAGATAAACAGGTGGATAACACTGCAAAAATCAGTCCTCTAGCCAGTTTGTGGATCACTCGTTTGTTTACGACAGATCCTACGGATCAGATTGTTCAAGAATCCCGGGAAGTGAATCTTGACCGTCGAGTGGACAATATCTGTTCTATAGATCAGAAAGATTCTGAGATTAGAGACGATTCTGCTAATATCGAGGAATCTATTGATCTTAAGTCCTCAGAAAAACTCGAAGATTTGGAGGCTATGGGATTAGTGTTTCCGAGACACATTATACCATCGGATTGTCGATGTGGTTTTTTTGTTATTTCATTTGTTATTTCATCTGATTGTCGATGTGGGTTTTTGATTTAAATTTGGGGGGTTTTGTGTTTATTTCAATGCTTGCTTAGTTTGGGTTTTTTGTTTGGTAAAAAGCTCACTGTTAGTTTGAAAGAATAGGAATATCAGTCAGGTAGGATTCTCGTTGCTTATCTCACTGTTGGACTTTTGAGTTGCTTACTCTTGGTCACCAGGGTTGCTTGTATTTGTAAGCGCTTAATTGGACTCCTCATTCTCGGCGTCGACGATCGAGAGATCAACAGAGCCCCAATCGGCGCCGTAGAGGACCGAAGAAGGCCCCAATCGGCGCCGTAGAGGACCGAAGTAGGGCGGACGTCAACCAAAATGACGGCGTCACCTGGGTGGAGGTAGTGATGGACATACCACTTGACGGCGAAAGCCGATTCGTCGCTAAGATCGACGGCGATACCAATTCTCCATTGCGCGTTGGCGGTGGGGGTATCGGTGGAGTGTGGCGTGGTCGGCAGTGGATATTAGAGGGTCCTCATTGAATTCTTGTGGTGTGTTTTATTGTTGAGTAAGAATATACAGATTTGGTATATCAATTCTTTTTTATTTGGTGGGTTTTTTGATTTTTTTTAAAGGATCGATAATTTATTTTTCTTCTAATTTTGTTGTTAATATTGAAGGAAGTTCGGAAAATGGTTCATCGGGAAACATTGGCATTTTCATCATAATGTATTTTGGATCGATAAATCACATCCTTGTTCAGGGTTAATTTACACAATGCTGGATGATTTAGTTTGTGTTATGAGGTTAACTTGTTATAATCCTGATTTTGTATATTTTACGAAATTAGATTGGATATTTTACACAATGCTGGATATTTTACGGGTTATTTTTTATATTGTGACGTTTGAACCCCCTCAAATGATCAAATAATAACATAGGCACCCTCTATAACGGTCATATCATGGCCAAGAAAAAAATATTACATTTACACCCCCTGAGGGTATTTTCGTCAAAAATATATATGACATCATTGAAAAGTGGATGACGTCATCATTTGATGACGTCATCAGGGGTAAATAGAAAAAGTACAAAAGTTTTTTGCTCACATCAGCAAAAAGCTGACCGAAGAAAAGGACAGGGGGTGCCCGTGGTATGCAAAATATTTTATAGGGGATGTACGTGTAATTATGGTCGTTTTTTGGTGTTTTTTGAAATTTCAACATTCTAGAGGGGAGGTATTTGTAATTTTTCCTATTTCTTATTCATGTTGTACATGTGTGGCTACAGGCTACACTTGGGTGCTTTGATATCGTCTGGTAATGATTTATTGTTAAGATGCTAATATTTGAATTACATGCGACAATTCCTACTAAGTACGCTAAAAATATGGAAAACATGAAATATACGAATTCCTTCTCGATAGGACATGTATTTCTTTTTCCGATGGACTTATCATCATTCTTTTTGTAGTGATGAATCTTGATGTATTAGTATAATATCTTACCTTTTGTTTTTTGATTATTTTTGGTTTTTGTTTTAATCTTTAGTAAATGACACACACATAATTAATAAATAATATATAATCAATTAACAACATATAATATGATCAGAGAGTTTGGCAATATGCTACATCTAATTTCTTAAGGCTATGTTTGTTTATGTTTTCAAAATCCATTTTCATTTCAATTCCCCTTTTTTCAACTCTACTTTTTCAATCTCCTATATAACTAACTATCACTCATATACACATCACTTCACACATTTACCAATCAAATCATTTATTATAAATCATTTTTTCACTTTCTCTTTCATACTTTACAATTTTTTATCCATATTTTTTTTTTTTTTTTAATTTACATAATCATTATATACACCACTAACATAATTATTGTACACCCCATCCATCAACCTATTACTATTGATTTGACATCACTTACAACTTTCAACCTAATTTTAAAAATATAAAAAAAAACTACCATTTTCACACAAATTTCTATAGTACGCCATTCCTGAGGAAAATTTAAAATTTCATCCCAAAAACATAAACAAACATAGCCTTAATTTATACGTACATATAAAAAGTCAACCATGTGCAGTGTTACTTGCTAGTGAATAATATTATAAGGCACTGGAAGTGATCACTAATGCACCAAAATATTATCCCAATTTATTGGATATATACCAAAGCTTATTAACGAATTTGTCATCATATCTCTAGCTTACTCTAACACACGCTAGTAGCATAATCTATAAATTCATAACTAATTAGCCTTTTATTTAACTTCCTAGCTCAACTATTCAATATCAAAATGTTAGGCACATTAATTGTAAATCAAAAAAGCTTAATTAATGAAAGACTACCAAACTTAGAAGCATCCAGATATAAATTGTCAATGAAAAAAGATTAAACGAAGTAAAACTTAAGGGACCTTTTGAGCATTCCCACTAATTTGTTTTAATAATTAGTAAATGACACACATAAAATTTATTAATAAATAATATAATAATCAATTAACAACATTTTAATATGATCAAAGTTTGGCCATATGCTACTTCTAATTTCTTAATTTATACGTACTTAAAAAATGTCAACCATGTCCAGTGTTACTTGCTAGTGAAATACATTATGAGACACTAGAAGTGAAAACTAATGCACCAAAATATATTATTTATCCGAATTTATTTGGATATGTACCAAAGCTTATTAACGAATTTGTCATCATATCTCTAGCTTACTCTAACACACGCTAGTAGCATAATCTATAAATTCATAACTAATTAGCCTTTTATTTAACTTCCTAGATCAACTATTCAATATCAAAATGTTAGGCACATTAATAGTAAATCAAAAAAGCTTAATTAATGAAAGACTACCAAACTTAGAAGCATCCAGATATAAATTGTCAATGAAAAAAGATTAAACGAAGTAAAACTTAAGGGACCTTTTGAGCATTCTCACTAATTTGTTTTAATAATTAGTAAATGACACACATAAAATTTATTAATAAATAATATAATAATCAATTAACAACATTTTAATATGATCAGAGTTTGGCCATATGCTACTTCTAATTTCTTAATTTATACATAAAAAATGTCAACCATGTGCAGTGTTACTTGCTAGTGAAATACATTATGAGACACTAGAAGTGAAAACTAATGCACCAAAATATATTATTTATCCCAATTTATTTGGATATGTACCAAAGCTTATTAACGAATTTGTCATCATATCTCTAGCTTATACTCTAACACACGCTAGTAGCATAATCTATAAGTTCATAACTAATTAGCCTTTTATTTAACTTCCTAGCTCAACTATTCAATATCAAAATGTTAGGCACATTAATTGTAAATCAAAAAAGCTTAATTAATGAAAGACTACCAAACTTAGAAGCATCCAGATATAAATTGTCAATGAAAAAAGATTAAACGAAGTAAAACTAAAGGGACCTTTTGAGCATTCCCACTAATTTGTTTTAATAATTAGTAAATGACACACATAAAATTTATTAATAAATAATATAATAATCAATTAACAACATTTTAATATGATCAGAGTTTGGCCATATGCTACTTCTAATTTCTTAATTTATACATAAAAAATGTCAACCATGTGCAGTGTTACTTGCTAGTGAAATACATTATGAGACACTAGAAGTGAAAACTAATGCACCAAAATATATTATTTATCCCAATTTATTTGGATATGTACCAAAGCTTATTAACGAATTTGTCATCATATCTCTAGCTTATACTCTAACACACGCTAGTAGCATAATCTATAAGTTCATAACTAATTAGCCTTTTATTTAACTTCCTAGCTCAACTATTCAATATCAAAATGTTAGGCACATTAATTGTAAATCAAAAAAGCTTAATTAATGAAAGACTACCAAACTTAGAAGCATCCAGATATAAATTGTCAATGAAAAAAGATTAAACGAAGTAAAACTAAAGGGACCTTTTGAGCATTCCCACTAATTTGTTTTAATAATTAGTAAATGACACACATAAAATTTATTAATAAATAATATAATAATCAATTAACAACATTTTAATATGATCAAAGTTTGGCCATATGCTACTTCTAATTTCTTAATTTATACGTACTTAAAAAATGTCAACCATGTGCAGTGTTACTTGCTAGTGAAATACATTATGAGACACTAGAAGTGAAAACTAATGCACCAAAATATATTATTTATCCGAATTTATTTGAATATGTACCAAAGCTTATTAACGAATTTGTCATCATATCTCTAGCTTACTCTAACACACGCTAGTAGCATAATCTATAAATTCATAACTAATTAGCCTTTTATTTAACTTCCTAGCTCAACTATTCAATATCAAAATATTAGGCACATTAATAGTAAATCAAAAAAGCTTAATTAATGAAAGACTACCAAACTTAGAAGTATCCAGATATAAATTGTCAATGAAAAAAGATTAAACGAAGTAAAACTTAAGGGACCTTTTGAGCATTCTCACTAATTTGTTTTAATAATTAGTAAATGATACACATAAAATTTATTAATAAATAATATAATAATCAATTAACAACATATTAATATGATCATAGTTTGGCCATATGCTACTTCTAATTTCTTAATTTATACGTACTTAAAAAATGTCAACCATGTGCAGTGTTACTTGCTAGTGAAATACATTATGAGACACTAGAAGTGAAAACTAATGCACCAAAATATATTATTTATCCCAATTTATTTGGATATGTACCAAAGCTTATTAACGAATTTGTCATATATCTCTAGCTTACTCTAACACACGCTAGTAGCATAATCTATAAATACAGAACTAAACATTTTATTTAACATCCTAGCCCAATCTATCCACTATCAAAATCTTAGGCACATTAATTATTACATAGAAAAAAAGCTTAATTAATGAAAGACTACCAAACTTAGAAGCATCCAAATATAAATTGTCAAGGAAAAAAGATTAAAAGAGGGGGAATTATAGATTTCGTCCCTCAACAAAACTCCAATCGTAAAATCGGTCCTCCATGTTCTGTATGCGTCAATTTAGTCTCTTAACTTGTCAAATCTGAACGTTTTTAGTCCCGCCGTTATCTTTTCTATCCAAATTAACAGAAATCTCCAAAAAAGGTCAAATTAGGGGGGAAATTACATTTTTCATCCTTTAACTTGCTGTTTAAAACATTCTTGTTCAATTACCATGAATCAGGCCCAACATGCTTCCGAAATATAATTAAACATTCATAAATTCATACCTCTATTTGACCTCCTTACTGCTAGGTATTCCAAGCCTCCGGTTTTACGGACTCGTTCCAACCACTCGACCGCAGAAGGTGGTCGTAAGTCTCAGCTCCTTCAGCAATACAAAGCACAGCCCTATGTGAGATTTTAAGTTTTATAAGTTTATAATGTTTTATGTTTTGAGATTAGTATCTTAGAAATTTCTTTGAAAATTTTGAGCTATATATATATATATATATATATATACATTCGAGTGCAATGACTAATTTTGGATGTTTTTGTCGTGTTTTTACAAAATAAATGGGATTGATAAAATTTATCAAATCATGTGTAATTTTATTTATGAATGACGAATAAGTTATTGCTTTGTTATATTTATAATGATCATGTGATTATCAAATATCAAAAAACAAAGAAAAAATAGTTTAAGAATAATTTTTTTATGCGAGATAGGGTGAAATTATGAGGAATAATGTGATGCAATATATATTGATTAATAAGTAGTTATACATGAACATAATGAGTATAAAAGAAAATAAATTTGATTGAAAATAGGTTATATTTGAACTTTTGAGAAAGTTGTGATAAAAGAAATAATCTATACAAACATACATGTCTGTAATTTTTCAGATATAAGGTGTTAAAAAAATTGAGAGGAAAATATAAATTACCAATTAGATTTGACTCATCTTAGGATATGATTCAATTTATTCCAATTTTGTAAGTTTATTCATGACAAGTTTTATTTTTTAAATGAGATTCAAAAACTAAAAGCCATTAGAATTTTGCACTGAAAATAAAAAATTGGATTTATTTAGTAATAAATTAATAATTATGAAATCATTTGATAGAATAATAATAATTTATTTTAATTTAGTTCATTTTAAAAAAAAATCACGTGCTAACCACGTGCGACGCACGTGATCTTTTCTAGTTTTATTTAAAAAGTAGGCATCATATCTCTAGCTCACTCTACTAGCAAACGCCAGTAGCATAATCTAAAAATACATAACTAAGCCTTTCATTTAATTTCCTAGCCCAACTATTCAAATTTGGAGATAAATTCGAATAGTCTATTTATAGCCAAAATCCATACATATATCAAATAACGAATACTAACTATATATCATCGAATAATTTTGCTATTTTTACCAAACATCATTGATCAGCCTTGCATCCCATGGCTACCACGATTCTCGAACGATGTAAAATATCAGTATCGGATTCCAAGCCGGACTTCTCACTACCTTTAACATTCTTCGATATGATGGTGTACAAATTTGACATTGAATTACTTTTATTTTTCGATTTCTCGTGTTCTAAATCCGATTTCCTGAAAAACATTGTTCCTAATCTGAAAACTTCCCTATCTCATACCCTCGCCCATTTTCTTCCACTCTCTGGAAAAATCATTCATCCTCTATTAAACAAGGAAGAAAAACCCATTGTACGTTATACTGCTGGAGATTCCCTTGAGTTAATAATTTCTGAATCTGACGATGATATCTATAATCTTATAGGAAATAGTCCACGGGATTGCGATAAATTTTATGCATTTGTCCCGAGCCTACCGCCGGCGACCCATTCAGAAATCTCAATTGCAAGTGATGTTGTAGCTTTCCAGGTTACATTGTTCCCTGAAAAGGGATTATCCATTGGTTGTATATCTCATCATGGTGTTGTTGACGGTAGCTCAATTTTATCATTCATTCAAGCGTGGGCCTTGGTTAACAAAACCATGCTTCATGGAGAAGATTACAATTGTCCTATTTGTGCAGAAAATTATTTTTTGCCCTGTTATGATAGAAAAAATATTGAAAATCTCAACGAGCTATTGGAAACAAAGTATTTGGACGCTCTATTTTGGGTTTCTTCTCCTGTGCAAGTTCAACCACCGCGGATAAATTTCCCAATAAACAAGTTCCGGTCAACTTTTGTTATAAAGAAAGATGAAATTTCAAAGCTGAAGAATTTTATATTGGCCCAATGCTCGAACGGTGTGGCTCATCTGTCGTCTTACACTGTCGGATGTGCGCTTGTATGGTATTGCTCGGCCAAATCGGCGGAGGTGACACTGCCAGACGATGAGCTAGAGTATTTCAGTATTGTGGCAAATTGTAGGGCGAGATTAAGTCCGCCGTTGCGGGCTAATTACTTCAGTAATTGTTTGGTAGTTCACAATGCAAAGTTAAAGCATGGTGAAGTGATGGGCAAAAATGTGTTTGTGACGGCTGCTAAGGCCATTGGAGAGACTATTAAACAAAGTACGTACATATTGCAATTAAAAAAAATTATTATTGAAGTATGAGGGGAAAATTATAGTCCAAGTATAACTCAAGAAGATATTAAGTTATACTCGTTCTATAATTGGTTATTTATTTTTTGAAATACACTTAGATCTCAACCAACCAAGTAACTTTCCTGTGTGAAGAATGGATACAAACATTTTCCGTGAGATAGATAAAGGTGCACCTGAGTTGAATTTGCTAAATTATTTGGCTTGTGGTTTAACCCAATATATATATATACATAATAATATCTTATATGTGTATAAATATTATTTTATTTTTTAATTTCAAATATATTAGTTAAATATATCATCATAAATACTAAACATATCATTATATACGTATATAAGTGAAAGGTAAGTGTCTTATTAAATATTGTAGGAAAAATCTCAATTTTAATATCTTAAGTACGCAAAATTCTTTTTTAGTATCATACTTTGTCAAAGTTAAACTTTTGTAACAAAGCAACATTTTTTTATTAATTCTAATTCTATTGTCATCAGTTGATTAACGATCAAAGATATATGTCCATTAGTTTAACATTTTAGGGAAGTATTTTCCGTACATACACATAATAGGAAAGTGAGCAAGTGTTATCCATATATAACTCTAATCATTTTAAATTCAAAGTATTCCCACTTTCAGTCTTTTCTAAAAAATTCTAACTTAAAGCTAACTATAAACCTCACAAAAATCCCAATTCAATTGTATGTAACTAACTTCAGAAGAAAAAAAAGACCTAATCCCTCATACCAAGTCCTATTTTGTCACTAAATCAGTTTTGAAAGTAGAAGAAGAAACCATTGACTTTTAGAAATAAAATTGCAGAATTTGCGAGTTGGTTTACTCAAATTTTTATATCTGTTGTTCGCAAATTATCCCTAAACATGTGTGGTTATTAGTCTATAGTAATAAAAACTTATTTGTCACTCATTATTACGGGTAAATATATAATCATTTTCACTATTAACATTGTAATATCTATTTTTGTGGCAACATAAAAAGATTTTCGCACTCAATATATATAGCGACCACGTCTTTGGACATAAAAAGATTTTCGCACTCAATATCTATAGTTAATTACAACTTTGGCGTAATTTATTAAAATCCTATCATTAGTTTCATAATATCGTTTTTTGTAGTAAATGAGAAGGGAGTTTTGTACATTGCTGAGAAATGGCCGGAGGCTTATCGGGAGTTGATCGGGAAGCGGAAGTATGGGGTTTGGTCAGCGCCGAGTTTGGATTTCTACGCGGTGGATTATGGCTGGGGAAAACCTCACAAATTTGAAATATTATCAATTGATCGTGCAAGTGCAGATATATCTCTTTCCAAATCCAGGGCATTTGAAGGTGGCATTGAAATCGGTGTTTCATACAACAAGGTTCAAATGGAGGCTTTTGCCAAATTATTCAATGAGGTTCTTAGTAATTGTTGTGCTGAAAAAATATTCACTAGACTATAAATTTAGTTGGAAGAATTGAAGGAGTGAAGAAATACATTGAATATTAAATAAATTTTCTTTCACGAAAATTTAAAAGATCTTAAGTTTGTTTATGCTTTTAGTTATAAATTTAATACTTTTTGAGAAAATGTGTATTATGGAGATTTGAATAATAAAATATGTTTTAATGACTTTGTTACAATTAGTAAAATAGATCAGATCAATAGTGATCCAAAATCTTATCTTATGTTTGGTTTTGATTTGGTTGGGTATTTTGGTGAAAATTATTTGTCAGATTCTTTCCGGAACACATTCATATTTGATGAGATTGTATTTGATTTTATTTTGCAATTTGATTTTTTTTTTGTAATACAGTGTTTGTTTTTATTTTTAAAGAAAATACAAATTAGTGTAGCAATCTAATCATGAAAGTTGTTGTATCTTAGTAATTTAAAAGGGTTAAAACTTATAATAAAGTAGTTGATAGCTCTATATGTTATAAATTTTTATCAATATAAAAAAACTATTACATATTTATATTATGTGTATATATAGTGGTTTATTTTGTATAAAGCTGATGTTGGTGCTTCAATATTTATGCATTATAAAGTTTATGTATGGTGGTAAATATATGTATCATTTTAATGTTTATGTAGTATTTTCCCATTATTATACTCCTCAATTATCGCATTATTTTATCTACATCATGACACTGTATAAATATAGTCATGGAATAATTGACGAGCCTTTCTACATTCAAAATGGATGTGATATAATTTTTACTGATGATAAATTATGTGTAATTATTAAATTGCATGATAAATTGTAATGTTGTAATTTATAGGTGTACAGTGGAGATAACTTGGATGATATTAGGATCTTATATTAATTCGAATTATGTGTTACGTGCATATAAGTATATATTTGTGTACACTTATTTTGTATATATATATATATAGATAGATAGACTAATTTTTATAAATGTTCTGTATGTATGTGTATATACCACATATATAGGTTTTATTATAACTATTAATCATATATAACTATTGATATATCATCCAATTACATGTAAGAAATCTTCTATTTGCTTTCATGCAAATTCTAGCTCACATTGGATATACGAGTTAATTAAATTTCTTTTTGATGATTCTATGCTATATCGAGATTATAGAGTATAAGTTATAAGTTGTTCATCTCCTCATATATAGGTGTATTTATATTGAGACCATTGGTCTCCCTATAACAAAAAAATCACAGTAAAACCGAAGAGAAAAATAGTATCTGAGTTTAATTAAAGGAACCATAGTTTAACAATTATACGTTACTAGAATAAAGAATTACATACTGTGCCATTGTTAGCTTATGTTAACTATCTGGCACCATAAAGTATTTAACCTTCTTTCCGTACACTTAAATATTCAAAACGATATTTGTGAACTTGATATTTTAGTTAAATAATTAAGAGTGGTAAAGTTTTTATTTATAAGGCCATTTCCAACTCAATAATAGATTTTGCACCATTTTGATATAATTTTTGTACTATTTTTTTGTTTCGATGGGACATGTATTTCTTTTTCCGGTGGACTTATCGTAATTTTTTTTTTGTAGTGGTGAATCTTGTCTGTCTGATAAAGATGTCAAAATGACCCTAACAGGCCAGAACCGGCCCGCCCGTTAGGGCCCATTGTGCTTAGTGGGCCAGGCCGGACTAGCCCCCTAAGCAAGCAGGCCAGGCCTAAAGGGGCAAGGCCGGCCCCTTTAGGCCTGGCAGGCCATTTCGGCCAGCAGGCTTGATAGGCGGGCCTTATTGGGCCGGCTATCACGCGATCCATTTTGTTTTTTTTTTTGGTTTTTTAATTCTTTTATTTAGTTTTCTTTATTTAGTTTGATTTTTTTTATTTCAATATTTAATAATTATTGCTTCTTTTTAAGGAGTGATTATTCCTTGATCTAATTTGTAACATAATTGTTAACTTTTATCTAACTTGTAAAAGTAATCCATGTGTAAATAAATATTTTTGAGTTTTTATGAGAAGTTCATATTTCTAAAATTGTTTGTCGAGCGGCTCGTCCCTCTTTATTAAATAAAAAAAATTATTATAAAAGAAATGAGTACTAAGTTACTAAATCCATTAAAATTGCCAAAAAAAGCCGTTGGGCAACGGCTGGAATTTCAGATTCTGAAATTCAGTGGGGCTGGGGCCTGGGGGTTTGGCTATAAATTATATTATATATGGATAAATTATATATCTATATATTATACTTATTTTTAATATATATCCATACATTATATATATGTTATATCCATACATTATACATACATTATACATATATTAGGTACATTATACAAATAAAATTCAAGTCTCATAAAGTTTTTTTTTTCCTTTCAAACAAGTCCATATATTAAACAACTAGCTAATTAGATAATAAAAGTTCTAAAAAAAATTATACATATTTAAAATAAAATCCAAGTCTCATAAAGATTTTTTTTCCTTTCAAACAAGTCCATATATTAAACAACTAGCTAATTAGATAATAAAAGTTTTAAAAAAAAATTATACATATTTGTATATATATTTAAAATAAAATCAAACAAATCCATATATAATAAAAGTCCATATACATATATTAAACAAGTCCAGAATCCATATAATAAAAGTTTTTAAAAAAATTATACATATTATATATATATATATATATATATATATATATATATATATATTAGTGAGATGGGCCAGGCCGGCCCATGTAGTGAGATGGGCCGGCCTGTCCGGCCTGTTAGGCCGGTTGTCAAGCAGGCCTTAAAAAGGTTTAAGGCCTGCTGACACCTTTATGTATGAGTATAATACGAATAAGAATGAATTAATTTCTTAATATATATGGTAACTTTTATATAAATTTGTAATTTAAATTTGTTTTATTCATGGTTCTAATTTTCTATCAAAAAATTCAAAAAGTTTCTGTTTTTCAACTAAGCGAAAAGAAATTATGAAGTAGTTTCGAAATTACAATGTTTCCAAGAAAACTCAAAATGTTTCAATTTTGTTCTATCAGAACTATCAGTGTTTCCATAGTTTCCATGAAACACTGAAAAGTTTGTTAATTCTTTGCCGGATAAAGTATAATAGTGAATAAAAAAAAGTGAAGAGCAGAAAAGAATTGCAAATCTAACAATTTACTAAAGTAAGTCCACAATATATTCAAATAAGTTCTAAGTAATTAATCAACGAAATCATAGATAATTTTGTTTATATTCAAATACGCACATAAGAAAACATAAGGATGGCAACGGGGCAGTTCCGAGTCCGGAACCGGAACCGGAACCGCCAAATATTTTTGGACCCGGAACTGGTTCCCCTATTATTGAACCGGAACCGCCGGGTCCAACCTGCGGGTACCCGGATCCGCATGTAAATTTTTTTTGCCTTGTTTTATTTTGTACCTAGCCTATCACTCATCTACATTGAATTTGTATAAGAATATAATTTTACATAACATCATTATAAACATTATATGAGCACAAAATATGATAGCAAAATGCAATCAAATTAAACTACATTGATATACCATAGAAAAAAATATTTAAATTAAGAACTTATATATATCTTCATAAATCTATATTAAATTATGTTAACTTTACAAAATTAGCTTAAAATGCAAATAAGAACAAAAAATCTCTAAATACAAACATAACACGTAATTTCATTATATCTTTCGCATAAAAAAAACATTAGGACTGTAATACCCGGTAAATTAATTTAAATTACAATACTAAAATGTAATAATAAGTTTAGTAAAATGAATATATATATATATATAAATGTCATATAAGCAAAGGTGTAAGATGCATTAACTTATTATATTATGTATAATGATGAGTTATCATGATCTAGAAAATGTATATACATACATATTAGATATGATCATGTGAAAACTAAGGTATTGAGATATAGATTATTGTTTATGCTTGGGAAAGTGGTAGTGGCTTTACCTTACTTTGAACTTATTAATTGATTGAGATATATAATAAGCTATAGAATCAAGTGGAAGGATTAGGTGCATTACATTATGGTTATTTATATTAGATTATAAATAGCTTAAAGAATAACAATCATGATTCCAACAAATAACTTAAGGAATAACAATCATGATTCCAACAAATAGCTTAAAGAATAGCAATGGTTGGCAATGGATTATTTTATACCAATAGGATTAAGATTAGTGTATGATATATCATTATAAGGACTCTAGCTTACTAATAGGTATAAGAGTTAAGTTTGTAAACCCAATCCTAATAAATACAAATATTAATCACATTAATCATATTAGAAGTATATGAGAGAACGTGGAAAAGAGATCCAAATATAGGGGCAGCTCAAAGAATTCCAAGACGAGAAGATTGGTGGGGGAAAGATTCTGGTTAGTACATATCATACTCCTTATTTCATTACGTTAAATTTCATAAAGATAGGCTGTCATATTATGGATGTGAGAATTAGGTAATTTACAATAATTGATGATTAGGGGGTGATTACAGATAATTAGGTAATTTATGTAAACCCACGTATATTCCTACTTCTATTAGAAGTGGGTATTTTGTTATGATGTGGCCCACGTTTTATATACATTAGGTAGTTTAATAATATAAGGGTAATTCTAATTGGTTAAGGATTAGAAAAGGTAAATTCCTAAAATACCCTGATGGTGGGTCTATATAAAGAAAACCCTAGGAATTGATCCTCTCTCAACCCATTACGATATTTCTATCCATCAAGAAAATCATTCAAGTCTAAAGGGGTCAAGAGAGAGAAATACAATTTCGGAGATAAATCGTTTCATCGTTTCCGCTACTACGAATCTTGTTATGGATTAAGGTATGTTTCTTCGATCTATGCTTACATGTGAAAATCATATTATTGAAGATCTTGGCAATTACGATTTTATGCTTACATGTGGTATCAGAGCCTTGATTGAAAACATATGATTTTCCTTTAATCAATCGATTCAATTTTCGATTATTATTATGTGTGTATCGATTGAATATTATTCATGAACAATTTTTTTTTATGATTATGATTTCAAATTAATCGATTCGATTTTCGAATATTATTATGTGAATATCGATTAAATATTATTCATGAATGTTTTATTTTATGATCATGTTTTTGAATTAAATTTAATCGCATAATATTGTTTCGGTTTTCTATAAACAAATTGCATGACTTTGCATGATTAAGTAATATATAAAGATGATATAATTCATGCTGAAATTTTCAGATTATGGTGATTGTATGAGTTAATGGTTTTCGTTATCTGTTGCATGATTAGATATATATATATATATATTATATGTATATATGTTTATGTATGGGTTTATGTATGGATTTATGTGATGGCAGTGAGATGTGAATTCTTAGTATGTTTTACAACTTGCACACAAAATAGAGTTTCATCAAGTGAAACCCTAATTATGATCTACTTGTGTTTTACTAATCGAAAGCAAGAAATTTGATTATGTTATATGAATTGAATAAATTTCTTGATTCGACTTATGTGATGCTTATCAAGTGAATGTCTTCATGATATTCAATAAAGTTCATGGTTATAAAATATTATTGGATCGCCCAAAGGTTGATTACTCGTTTTATAATTCATGAACATTATCATGGTGAATTGATGTGATCGGTTAGATATTTTAGTATATCCAAAGATTGCGAATATATCTAATTTGTGAATGTTAATTACCAATTATGTGAAACTATTTGAGCATCAATTATGTTATGTTTAAGTTACCGAACATTGTTGTTTCACCCAAAGGTGAATTACAATTACGTTTGATTATTGTATGTTGTTGTTTCACCCAAAGGTGATCTACAATATACATTCATGTTTATAAATCTGTATTAAAGATTAATTTTATTATGTTGTTTCACCCAAAGGTGAACTACAATTACGCTTGATTATCGTATGTTGTCGTTTCACCCAAAGGTGTTCTACAATATACGCTCATGTACAATTATGTTTCTGAATCTGTAATACAGATTAAGTTTATTACTCGAAGCATTAAAGTGTAAGCATATATTATGTTTTGCAGCATCTGCCCCCGTTTCTCTTCATTCTCAAGCTGAGTCTGTTATTAAGTTTAATGGGTTTAATTTCTCTGAATGGTGTGAACAAGTTCAGTTTCACCTCGGTGTTCTGGATCTTGATTTAGCACTCTTAAGTGAGAAACCCGCTGCTCTTACTGATTCTAGCAGCACTGAGGATCGATCTTTTCATAAAGCTTGGGAAAGATCCAACAGACTGAGCCTTATGTTCATGCGAATGACTGTAGCAAACAACATCAAGTCCATAATTAAGAAAACTGAAAGTGCTAAGGAATTTATGAAGTATGTGGAAGAAAGCTCCCAGTCTGAGTCGGCTGATAAGTCGCTTGCTGGGACACTGATGGGTACGTTAACCACCATGAAGTTCGATGGTTCTCGTACCATGCATGAGCATATCGTTGAAATGACGAATATTGCAGCAAGACTGAAGAAGGAACTAAGCAGTGATACGTGCCGATTATGTAAAAAGACCGGTCACTATCAGAAAGATTGCTTGAAACGTAAGGCATTGTTCGAAAAGCAAGGTAAGCCTAGTGCTTTAGTATGTTTCGAATCAAATTTAGCTGAAGTTCCTTATAATACTTGGTGGATTGATTCTGGTTGTACCACTCATGTTTCAAATACGATGCAAGGATTTCTTACGACCCAAACCATAAGCCAAAACGAAAAATTTATTTTCATGGGGAATCGAGTCAAAGCCCCAGTTAAAGCCATTGGGACTTACCGTTTAACTTTAGATACTGGGCATCATTTAGATCTTTTCAAACTTTTATGTTCCTTCTGTTTCTCGCAACTTAATTTCGTTGTTGAAACTCGATTCAGCTGGATACTCTTTTAAATTTGGTAACGGATGTTTTAGTTTGTTCAAACAAAATCTTTTTATCGGTTCTGGTTTTCTTTGTGATGGTTTATACAAACTAAAACTTGATCCCCTTTTCGCTGAGACTCTTTTGACCTTGCATCATAATGTTGGAACTAAACGTGGATTATGTAATGAATCGTCGGCTTACTTGTGGCATAAACGTTTGGGTCATATATCCAAAGAAAGAATCGAGAGATTGGTAAAGAATGAAATCCTTCCCAATTTAGATTTTACTGATCTCGGAGTTTGTGTTGAGTGCATTAAGGGTAAGCACACAAAACACACACTTAAGAAAACAGCCACAAGAAGCTCACAACTCCTTGAAATAATACACACCGATATTTGTGGGCCTTTTGATATTCCATCTTTTGGTGGAGAAAAGTATTTTATCACCTTTATTGATGATTTTTCACGTTATGGATATGTCTATTTGTTGCATGATAAATCTCAATCGGTACATACCTTAGAGATATTTATCAATGAAGTTGAAAGACAATTAGACAGAAAGGTGAAAATTGTTAGATCTGATAGAGGTGGTGAATATTATGGTAGATATGATGAAAGTGGACAGTGCCCTGGTCCATTTGCTAAATTTCTAGAAAGTCGTGGTATTTGTGCTCAATACACAATGCCAGGAACACCGCAACAAAATGGTGTTGCAGAAAGGCGTAACCGTACTTTGATGGAAATGGTTAGGAGTATGTTAAGTTATTCATCTTTACCCAAATCATTGTGGATGCATGCTTTAAAGACCGCTGTATATTTATTAAACAGGGTTCCTAGTAAGGCAGTTCCTAAGACACCTTTTGAACTGTGGACGGGAAGAAAACCCAGTTTAAGGCACCTGCATGTTTGGGGTTGCCCAGCGGAAGTAAGAATATATAATCCACATGAAAAGAAACTGGACTCAAGAACAATCAGTGGTTTCTTCATTGGTTATCCAGAAAAATCTAAAGGGTATAGATTTTATTGTCCTAATCATAGTACGAGAATTGTTGAAACTGGAAATGCTAGGTTCATTGAGAATGGTGAAGTTAGTGGGAGTTTAGAGACACAAAAAGTGGAAATTCAAGAAGTTAGAGTGCAAATTCCTTTGCATTTGCCTTCTTCTCAAGTTGTTGTTCCTGTACATGTTGATCATGCTAATGATTTGCAAGAACAACAAATTAACGACCAAACACCACATAATGAAGTTATTATCAATGAACCAATGATAGATCAACCACAAGAAATTGAATTAAGAAGGTCTGTAAGACAACGGAGACCTACAATTTCTGGTGATTATGTGGTCTATCTACAAGAGTCGGAATCCGACTTAGGAATCGATAATGAACCAGTTTCGTTTTCACAAGCCATAGAAAGTGAGAGTTCCGTTAAATGGTTAGATGCCATGAAAGAAGAGCTAAAATCAATGGATTATAATGGAGTCTGGGACCTTGTTGAATTGCCTGAAGGTTGTAAAAGAGTTGGTTGTAAGTGGGTCTTCAAGACCAAACGCGACTCAAATGGCAATATCGAACGACACAAGGCTAGACTCGTTGCCAAAGGTTTTACTCAGAAAGACGGTATCGACTACAAAGAGACCTTTTCACCTGTCTCTAAAAAGGACTCTTTAAGGATTATTATGGCAATGGTTGCTCATTATGATTTAGAGCTCCATCAGATGGATGTGAAAACTGCTTTTCTGAATGGGAATTTAGATGAGGAAGTTTTTATGGATCAACCTGAAGGTTTTGTGGTTGATGGAAAAGAACATATGGTGTGTAAACTTAAGAAGTCAATATACGGGCTTAAACAAGCTTCCAGACAATGGTATCTTAAGTTCAATGATACCATTACATCTTTTGGATTTAATGAAAACATCGTTGACCGATGTATATATCTGAAGATCAGTGGGAGTAAGTTTATAATTTTGGTTTTGTATGTTGACGACATCTTGCTAGCTACTAATGATCTTGGTTTATTACGTCAAACTAAGGAATTTCTCTCTAAGAACTTTGAGATGAAGGATATGGGTGAGGCATCCTATGTGATAGGAATAGAAATATTTCGTGATAGGTCACAAGGATTGTTGGGATTGTCTCAGAAAGCATATATTACTAAAGTTCTAGAGAGGTTTAAAATGAACACATGCTCTAAAAGTGTCGTTCCAATTCAGAAGGGAGATAAATTTAGTCTCAATCAATGTCCAAAGAATGAATTGGAACGTAATCAGATGGAACAAATTCCTTATGCATCCATTGTTGGAAGCTTGATGTATGCACAGACCTGTACCAGACCAGACATCAGTTTTGCTGTCGGAATGTTGGGTAGGTATCAAAGTAATCCGGGAATAGATCACTGGAAAGCTGCAAAGAAAGTTTTGAAGTATCTGCAAGGAACGAAAGACCATATGCTTACTTATAGAAGATCTGATCACCTCGAGGTGATTGGGTATTCAGATTCAGACTTTGCCGGATGTGTGGACTCAAGAAAATCCACATTCGGCTATTTGTTCCTCTTGGCTGGAGGAGCAATTTCATGGAAAAGTGCGAAGCAGACTGTCATTGCTGCATCCACTATGGAAGCTGAGTTTGTAGCATGCTTCGAGGCTACAGTTCATGGTTTATGGCTGCGGAACTTTATTTCGGGACTTGAAATAGTTGACACTATTGCCAAGCCGCTGAAAATTTATTGTGATAACTCCGCAGCAGTCTTCTTTTCTAAAAACGACAAGTATTCGAAAGGTGCTAAACATATGGAATTGAAATACTTTGCCGTTAAAGAAGAAGTTCAGAAACAAAGAGTGTCAATCGAACACATTAGCACAAATCTTATGGTTGCAGATCAGTTGACAAAAGGGTTGCCCCCTAAGACATTTACTGAACATGTCGAAAGAATGGGGATTATTGAATGTCATCGTTAAAGTTGTTCATGTTTTATGTTATCATGTGATTGACACTCTGAGCTCATTTATTTTGTTTCTCTTATGGATATATGGATCTTGTTTCTTATGATTAGTATATACATTAATGCATTATGTGAAACAAGATATTGTCTCTGACAAAGACATTATGTTGGATCGTTATTGAATACCTTATTACGTGTCATGTTGAGTATGAGACTAGTATTGTGATACATAGAAGGGACTATGTCGACAAATTGATGTACAACCGCTATGATCCTTATTGGTTGTCATGCTTAATGGTGACTTTATGATTTAACCAATATAATGATGAGTTACCCTATACTATGCGCAATTACGTTTATTATTAAACCTTATGGTATGTATAATGGCACATGGGCCAAGTGGGAGAATGTAAACCCACGTATATTCCTACTTCTATTAGAAGTGGGTATTTTGTTATGATGTGGCCCACGTTTTATATACATTAGGTAGTTTAATAATATAAGGGTAATTCTAATTGGTTAAGGATTAGAAAAGGTAAATTCCTAAAATACCCTGATGGTGGGTCTATATAAAGAAAACCCTAGGAATTGATCCTCTCTCAACCCATTACGATATTTCTATCCATCAAGAAAATCATTCAAGTCTAAAGGGGTCAAGAGAGAGAAATACAATTCCGGAGATAAATCGTTTCATCGTTTCCGCTACTACGAATCTTGTTATGGATCAAGGTATGTTTCTTCGATCTATGCTTACATGTGAAAATCATATTGTTGAAGATCTTGGCAATTACGATTTTATGCTTACAATTTACAATAATTGATGATTAGGGGGTGATTACAGATTGATGGATCTGACAATGACAATGGATATAATTATGTGTGGCAGTGTGGATTCATATATTAGATATATATATATATATATATATTGATATAATTATAAAAAGAAGATGAAAGATGTTAGAATTGTGCATTCTGGAGGACACATTGCTGACTAGATTTTAACTTAGGTAGCATGGCCAAATTCATAATCTGCTCGATCATAAAGGATGTGTTTTCGATGCATTGGTGGTAATGTAGTGTTCAATTACTTGAAATAAAAGTTTTTGTCTTTCCATTTATTCATACCGACATACATATTGATAAGAAAAGCCATGCTTTAAATAATCTTTTATTTATTGGGAAAATATCACTAAATTTTGGATTAGAAGAATTTGGGTAAGAATTAAGAAAGAACATAACGACCCTTTTGTTAATGACAGTACATTGATGCGAATATCAAGATTTATAAATTTTTGTTTGGTTAACTCTTTCAGTTTATTTGAAACGCAAAAACGGGTTAGAGAGAATTATAGTTCATAAGTGATCAACCTGAGGTAAGTAATTCTTCACTCTTCTAGTTCTATTAAAATTATATATATATGTAATCGTTTTGGTGTGGGGGTATGATTTTGAAAATTCGGATCGTGCAAGTTTATATATGTATGGTTTTTGATAAAGTTAAACATTTCAATATTTTCTAAAAGATATGTTTTTGAAAAGCGAGTTATGATATTTAATGGTGATACGAACGGGATTTTGAAAACGTGATTATTTTGGCGAAAGTGTTTGAAAGTGAGATATGACTTGTTGATATGTGGAATGAACGTGGTTTTGGAAAACGTGATTTTAAAAATGTGATTGCTTTGGTTGTGGTTTTTAAAACCCATTGTGAGACCATTACATCATTTACTATTCTGGAATAGGAAATGTAGAGCCGAGACCGTGTGAGGTTGGTTAGTGACCCAGTACAGGAGGGTTGTGCCTGTACCAGGACCAGTGTAGGGGGGTTATGCCTACACCAGGACCCAGTGCAGGGGGATTATGCCTGCACCAGTGACCTAAGACAGGGGGGTTAAGCCTGTCCCTAACCATGGTTGGCTTATGTGTTGGTTTTACGTGGTGATTTTGAATGTGGAGATTGGATGGTATTTTAAAACGTGCTTTTTGTGAACTTCTTTTAAAATGGTTTATAAATTGTTTGAAACTCATGTGATATTATATTATATATGCTTTCGAAAGGTAAAGCTTAATTTTCCTATCTTGCTTGATCCGACTAGTTGAGTGATGGAGTTACTTACGGGGCCGTCGAACTCATCCCATTTTATTAAATTTTTCAGATATCGAAGCTTAGTAGGAGAAAGGTCGTTGTCTCGGATGGGTGTATCTTTATGGACTTTATTTCATATCTTATTTAGACTCTATTATCAGTTTTATCTTAATTTGAATTTCGTTTGAAGACATTAATTGTTTCGTTTTGGACATTGGATTGTTATTAGTATATTTGGGTTTGTACGAGGGATATGACTCGAGTTTCTTTAATGGAAGTATTTCTTTTTATGGTTGGGATTATTCGTATCGTTTAGTTATAGATGCTCTATACCAATGTTATCAATAGGTGAGCCTTACAGGTTATTGAGATGTTCTCATAACTTGCGGCGATTGTCATGGTCCCAAGGCTCAGGGCGTGACAAGGACGCTTTTGTATTTCTTTACAATACATTAGTTTTACATAACATTGTAATAGTTTCACATAATAACTTAAATTTTAGGACGATTTTACAATAAGTCAAATGAAAGTATATTTTATGTTTATGGCACTAGTATATGTGTTTATTTGACCTATGTATTATGTAAATCAATTTCAATAAATGGTTGAAATCAAATTCAATATATTGGTACAAACATTAATTTAATAAAAGATCGAGGGACAATTACACTAAAATAATTGAATTTAATATTTATACAATTTGTGGACTTGATATTTAATTTTCTTTGCAATGAAATAACTTAACAAATATTTTTAATTGCTTTTGGTTGGTTGAATGTGTTTAGTAAAATATCCACCATTAATTTTAATAAAAAGACATCAAAAAAAAAAAAATTAAGGCGTTTTCGGGTTGGACCCAGAATCAAAACGGGAACCGCCCAAGAACCGTTTAGTTGGACCTGGAATCGGATTCGGAACCGTTTAGAAAGAACCGGAACCGATGGGACAGTTCCGGGGCGGTTTCGGGTAGACTCGGAATCGTTGCCATCCCTAAGAAAACACAAAAAGCTAAGATATCACAATTATTCTTATAACGATATATGGATTATTAAATAATTATTTTAATAAACAATATAATATATACTACCGTTTATAATGTTATATGAATAATTTTTTCTTTTAATAATTTAAAAGTATATATACGGTAACACTTTTATAATTTTGTATTTTACATGTTAAGTTGCTTGAACTTTGTCGATTATATGTTATGAGAACGCTCAATTTGAATCCAATATTATCACTTAGTTCGTAATTGAAATTTTTATCAACTAGTGGTGTACATGAATAAATTTTGAAACAAAATATTAATTTTTAAAAATGAATAAAGATAGCATTTGTTGATTACTTTCTTTCACATTGTTTCTGTCTTTATTTGTCTTTATTATAGTTTTTGCAAGTTTTCTCCTTTTTTTTTTGAAACGTTTCTAATATTTAACAACCCGAAACATAGGTTAGAAACGTTGAACATTGGTAATATTTGCTTTAAATTTATAAAATTAATTTCTATATGAGTAACTAGTTGACAATAATTAACATCTTGATAAATTTTTAACATTCTTTTGATTGTTTAGTGGTCGATTAGTTCTTATAAAAATCTTGAAGACATGTATATATCCTTTGTATTACAATTTCCATGAAGAATGACCGTAATATCTTATCTTTTGAAATTTGGGTTCTTTTTTGGTTTTTGTCTTTAAGTAGATGACAAAAAAAATCTATTAACAAAGAACATATAATCAATCAACAATATTATAAAATCATCAAACTTTGGTGATATTTTGCTAATAATATTTTAATAATACACCAGGAGTGATATCTAGTGCACCAAAATCTCTAGCTCACGCTACTAGCACACGCCAGTAGCATAATATAAGAATACATAACTAAGCCTTTTATTTAATTTCCTAGCCCAACTATTCAAATTTGGAGATAAATTCAAATCGTGTACTTATAGCCAAAATCCATGCATATATCATATAACGAACACTAACTATAGATTATCGAATAGTTTTGTCATTGTTTTAAACATCATTGATCGCCTCCCGTCCCATGGCAACCACCATTCTCGAACGCTGTAAAATCTCAGTATCGAAATCCAATCCAGACTTCTCATTACCTTTAATATTCTTCGATATGATGGTTTATAGATTAGACATTGAATTACTTTTATTTTTCAATTTCTCGTGTTCTAAATTCGATTTCCTAAAAAACGTTATTCCTAATCTGAGAACTTCCCTATCTCATACCCTCGCCCATTTTCTTCACTCTGTGGGAAAATCATTCATCCTCTATTAAACAAAGAAGAAAAACCCATTGTACGTTATACTGCTGGAGATTTTGTTGAGTTAATAATTTTTGAATCTGACGATGATTTCTATAGTCTTATAGGAAACAGTCCACGGGATTGTGATAAATTTTAAGCATTCATCCCGAGCCTGCCGCCATCAACCCATTCAGAAATCTCAATTGCAAGTGATGTTGTAGCTTTCCAGGTTACATTGTTCCCTGAAAAGGGATTATCCATTGGCTGTATATCTTATCATGGTGTTGTTGACGGTAGCTCAATTTTATCATTCATTCAAGCGTGGGCCTTGGTTAACAAAACCACGCTTCAAGGAGCAGATTACAATTTTTCTATCTGTGCAGAAAATAATTTTTTGCTCTGTTACGATAGAAAAATGTTGAAAATCTCAACGAATTATTAGAAACAAAGTATTTGGACGCTCTATTTTGGGTTTCTTCTCCGGTTTAAGTGCAACCACCATGGATAAATTTCCCAATAAACAAGCTCCGGTCAACTTTTGTTATAACGAAAGACGAAATTTCAAAGCTGAAGAATTTTATATTGGCCAAATGCTTGGACGGTGTGGCTCATCTGTCGGCTTACACCGTCGGATGTGCGCTTGTATGGTTTTGCTCGGCCAAATCGGTGGAGGTTAATTACTTCAGACGATGAGCTAGAGTATTTCAGTATTGTGGCAAATTGTAGGGCGAGATTAAGTCCGCCGTTGCCAGCTAATTACTTCGGTAATTGTGTGGTAATTCAGAGTGCAAAGTTAAAGCACAGTGAAGTGATGGACAAAAATGGGTTCGTGACGGCTGCTAAGGCCTTTGGAGAGGCTATTAATGAAAGTAAGTACATATTGCAATTAAAAAAAATTATTGTTGAAGTATTAGGGAAAATTCTTGTTTAACTATATTTCAAGGAGATATTAAGTTATACTCACAATTATTCACTTTTTGAAATACAATTTTTGAAATACACTTAGATATGACTAAGCCAAGTTCAGACTAGAACTTTTCTGTGTGAAGAACGGATACAAACATTTTTCATGAGATAGATAAAGGTGCACTTGAGCTGAATTTGCTAAATTATTTGGCTTGTGCTTGAGCCCGATATATGCATACATAATAATTTTTTATATATCTATAAATATTATTTTATTTTTTAATTTGAAATATATTAGTTAAATATGTCATCATAAATACTAAACATGTTATTATATACGTATATAAGTGAAAGGTAAGTGTACTATTAAATTTAGGAAAAATCTCAATTTTAATATCTTAAATACACAAAATTCATTTTTGGTATCACGCTTTGTCAAAGTTACACTTTTGGTAACAAAGCAACTTTTTTATTTCTTAAATATAGTTCTGTGTCATCAGTTGATTAACGGTAAAAGAAATATATCCATAAGTTTTAACATTTTAGGGAAATTTTTTTCATACATACACATAATAGGAAAGTGACCAAATGTTATCCCATATCTAACTCTAACAATTTTAAATTCAAAGCACTCCCACTTTCAGTCTTTTCTAAAATATTCTATCTTAAAGCTCACTATAAACCTAAAAAGTTCCCAACTCAATTGTATGTAACTAATATCAGAAGAAGAAAAAGACTGAATCCCTCACACCCAAGTCCTATTTTGTCACAAAATCAGTTTTGAAATAAATAGAAGAAACAATTGATTTTTAGAAGTAAAACATTTCTAGAGCCCCAAATTTGAGATTTTCCAAATATTATATTAGGGGTGGCAAATTGGTTCCGGAACCGTGGGTCCAACCCGACCCAATTAGTTTTGGGTTTGAATGGATCTTAAAAAAAAAGAATTATGGTTCCAATTGGTTTTGTATTTATTGAATTTTCAAGACTTTGGTTTCTTATGGTTTTTGATTGGGTCCAAATTGGTTCCGATAATGGGCCTATTTTGGTTCCCAAATGGATCCAATTAAAAAAGAGAGAAATAATTCTCCATTTTTTCTTTCTTAGACCCAATTGGTTTTCTTTATTTAAAATTTCACTTGTAGAGAATATGTGATTGCTTAAGAACTAAACACATACTTGTTTTAGTGTTTGAACTTATACTTTAAATAAATTTTTATAATAAGATCAAAAAATTATTTTATATTATTTTTAGTCATTTGAGCTTTTTTATTTTTTAATATATATTATATTTTTATTAATATAATAATTAATAAATATATATTAAATAATTAATAAATATATATTAAATAATTAAAAATAAATAAAAATATTTGGCTCGGCTCGAGTACGGACTCGAGCTCGCGAGCTTGGGCTCGGCTCGAGCTCGAACCCATGCTCGTGAGCTCGAGTCCGAGCTCGAAAATTTTGGGCTCGGCTCGAGTTCGAGCTTGAGCTCGCGAGCTTGGGCTCGGCTCGAGTTCGAGCTCGAGCTCGCGAGCTTGGGTCGGCTCGAGCTCGAACCCATGCTCACGAGCTCGAGTCCGAGCTCGAAAATTTTCGGCTCGGCTCAAGTTCGGGCTCGAGCTCGCGAGCTTGGGCTCGACTCGAATCCATGCTCACGAGCTCGAACCCGAGCTCGAAAACTTTGGGCTCGACGAGTTCGAAAAAAATGTCAAGCTCGGCTCGTTTACACCTCTATTCTGAACCGACTAACTTTCAAATAGTAACATAAATTATAACTTAGTATCAATTAATATATCTTTAATTTCTGTAACCGAAAAAAAAAATTTATATTTTTAATTTTTGTAACCGAAAAAAAAATTATATCCTTAATTTCTCTACATTAATTTTTTCGTTATAAATTAAAATATATTAGTTAATAATATATTTTACATATAAATTATTATATTTGTATAATATGATTGGAATTTTTATAAGAAAATTATAAAAATATAATGTAATAAGTTAGTTAGTGAACAAGAAAAAAAAAATTATTTGCATTATATTGGATTAGTTGGTGAACAAGAAAAAAAGATTAGTGATTAGTATATAAATGTTTGCATTGTGTTGGATCCATAAGTCACCAACCTCCTATTTTGGATCCTTTATGGTTCCTAAATGGATCTTTGTATAAGAACCATTTGGAACCAATCAAAACCAATAAGGACCCAATTCATATTGAAAAGACATTTTGGTTTCTTGTTGGTTCCAACTTATTTTTTTTACAAACCCAATTGGACCCAACCCAAATCCGATCCGATCCACCCATTTGCCACCCCTATATTATATTATACAGTAATAAGTAAATAAAATATTTACTGGTGGGCCCGCGAGCCAACGAATAATTATATTAGTTCAAGCTTCTTTAGAGCTATAATCGAGTCGTGACTAGCTAGTTGGCTCAGCACAAAGCCAAGATAATGACTCACAATAATGATTTTTAACCCTTTTTAAAATTGTCACTAGCTAATTCTTTTTTCTCATAGTTAATTACAACTTCGGCGTAATTTATTAAAATCTCATCATTAGTTATATAATATCATTTTTGTAGTAAATGAGAAGGGAGTTTTGTACGTTGCTGAGAAATGGCCAGAGGACTATCGAGAGTTGATTGGGAAGCAAAAGTATGGGGTTTGGGTAGCGCCGAGTTTGGATTTCTACGCGGTGGCCTATGGTTGGGGAAAGCCCAACAAATTTGAAGTATTATCAATTGATAGTGCAAATGCAGATATATCTCTTTCCAAATCCAGGGAATTTGAGGGTGGCATTGAAATCGGTGTTTCATACAATAAGGTTCAAATGGAGGCTTTTGCCAATGTTTTCAATGAGGTTTTTAGTAATTATTGTGTTGAAAATATTTAATAGACTATAATGTTGAAGGTGGAAAAAATGAAAAGAGTGAAAAAATGTGTTGCATATTTAATGAGTTTCTCTAACATAAAAAGTTCGAAAAATTTGAAGGCTATGTTTCTTTGTGGTTTTATTTAAATTTTCTTTTATTTTCGGGTAAATGCATACTATGAAGGTTTGTTTGCAAATGATGTGTATTTGTTTATATTTTTACGAATTTGTATAATATTTCAAATAAATAGTGTTTTTTAGTTTATGTTGTGTTGAGCGGTGGTAGTTAATTTTATAATAATTATATTTAATAAAATATTAATAAAAAATTATAAATTACGAAAAAGAAATATAAATAATAAATATGTCAAATGATGGATTTAATAACTATAGTTAGTTATATATAAAATTCACAAAATAGAATTTTTTTTTAAAAAAAGACGAGTTTGGATGAAATAATTTATGTAATATTATTTAAAATTTCAAAATCTTAAATATTGAATTAAAAAACATACACAAACAAGATCTAGGAAAATATAAATAAAAAATATAAATTTTAAATACTTTTCGAAAAATAATACACAAGTTTTTGGGTGTTCAAGAAATAGTATAATGTACCTTCTAGGAAGGCGCATGAGCTAGAAATTATAAAACAAATTGATGACATGCACCTTGGTTTGAAGGCGCATCCATCAATTTACAATTTTAAAATTTCGTCATTTTAGTTTGATTAATTCATAATATTTGATCTTATTTTTTTCGTTTATCGATATTATTTTGAACATGAAGTTCAACACTAAATATTTAGTTTGACAACCACACAAAAATTAGTGTAAAAAAATATAACAAAAACAAAACACTCTATTAAAGCTTGTTTGCTAAATTAAAAATAACTTTTTCCTTGTTTCAAACTTACTTTTCACCATTTTTTATATTATTTCAGGTCTTGAGTTGAACATAAAAAATGTAATTTGACAAACAAACTTTCCAATGCCATAAAATTTGGTTTATTTTGATACCTAGATGAAGAAGTACGACCAAAACATTTTGTATGTCCTTTTGACCCTCAAGTTGAACATGAAAAATATAGTTTAACAAATAAAGTATTCCAAGCCAGAAGAATTGATTTATTTCGATATTCGAATAAGCAAATACAATCAAAATAAAACACTACATTAAAGAGATATTTTTTCCTTTATTTAAAACTCGTTTTTCTCTTTTTTCTATGCCGTTTTAATTAGGCCTCGAGTTCAACTTAAAAAATGTAGTGTGACATATAAGTTTCTCATCCACATAAAAATTGAACTACTACAATACCCGAAGAAGAAGTACGATCAAATAAAACACTATATGTCAAACTTTAACTTTAACTATGACATAGAAAAAGGAGAAAAATGAGTCTGAAATAAGGGGAAAAATGTATTTTTCAAATGTAGTGTTTTATTTTGATCGTATTTTCTTATCCGAATATCGAACAAAATCAATTCTTTTGCCGTTGAAAATCTATTTGTTAAACTATATTTTTCGTGTTCAACTCAAGGGTCAAAAAGGTATAGAAAAGGGAGAATGGCTTTGAAATAAGAAAAAAGTCTATTTTCTTTATATAATATTTTATTTTGGTCATATTTCTTCATCCAGGTACAAAATAAATCAAATTTTGTGGCATTGGAAAGTTTGATTGCCAAACTACATTTTTTATGTTCAACTCGAAACCCAAAAGAATATAGAAAATTCTGAAAAATAAGTAAAACTTATTTTAATTTAGAAAAAATAATTTAATAGAGTGATTAGTTTTGGTCATATTTTTTTACACTGATATAAACAAAACTAATGTTTGTGTGGTCGAAAACTTTCTATGTCAAACTAAATTTTTCGTGTTGAATTCCATGTCCAAAATAATATTGGTAAACAAAAAAAGTGAGATAACATATTGTGAATTAATCGAATTAAAACAATTGAAAATGTAAATTGATGGCATGTGCCGTCAGCTAAGGCGCATGCCATAAATTATTTTTTTTTCAATAATTTTGACCCGTGCGCTTTCATAAAGGCGCATTGTGCTATTTTTTGATAGACCGAAGTTATATACTATTTTTTAAAATTAAATATTTTGTTATTTCGTATTTTTGAATTTTAATTGCACATCGGTATGAGTTTAAAAAATTAAATATTATAATATTTTATTAAATATATATTGAAATATATATAGGTCTTATTTGCATAGACATATTAATTCTACCAATTAAATAAAGAGTAAATAAGAGAACAATTATCACAAATTAAGATTAAAAAAATTTGCTTATAAATAAACATGTACATGTTAATTATAAAAACAATAAGAATATAGCTACTACTTTATCTTATAAGTAATATAACACTTAAGAAAATAAATAATTTTATACAAAATTAACAGTAAATAATATCAATTATCGATAAATATATAAAAAATTATAGCATCAGTATATATAAAAGAAAATAATGTAATACAATAGAAACTTTATAAATTAATGCTCATGGGACCACCAAAATTTATTAATTAAAATAGTTATTAATTAATCGATAAATTAATAATTATTAATTTTGTAGCGCCCCAACCCCAACTTAAAAGGAGTCGAGTTGCCACCGTGACTTTGAGCGTGAGAAATATATTTTATAAAATATTTCATAAATAAATACAGCGGAAGACTTCATTATAAAACACGAGTATTTTTTTCTTCTTCTTAACTTTAAAAGCTAATCATGCAAAACTAACTCGTGTCATACTCACATTTGCATATCAAAACCTTGTTATAAACACATGAAAATGATACTTAAATATCAAAAACAGTAGTTTCCCAAAATATCGAGCATTATCTGATTTATATTCATCGACATATTTTAAAACGTAATACATATATATGCTTCTAGAGGGAAGTTCACACAGCCGGCTATCCATCCGCTTCGTTGTAAGCTGGACCTGAAAAAAAATTAAACTTAGCAACGTAAGATTTGAGAAATCTTAGTGGATAACAGTTACTTGCATTGCGTTGAAGAGATTAACCAATACGTCGAAAGCATCATCCAAGGTCCGAAGACCTGGCCTAAACTCCAAGGTTCGAAGACCTGGTCTACTCCAAGGTTCGTCAACCTGGCCTAACTCCAAGGTCCGAAGACCTGGTCTACTCCAAGGTTCGTCAACCTGGCCTAACTACAAGGTCCGCAGACCTGGTCTACACCAAAGTTCGTCAACCCCAGTACTTTACTCCAAGGTTCGTCAACCTAGTATTTTTTCATGTCGTTTCATCTCATCCAACATAAGAGTTATTCTAATCAATGTAACTGAAAATAAACGTTACCCACTTGACGTTTCACTTAGATGCGGGGATGGCTCCTGCAGTGTCCGGTCGTCTCGTACTGTACTCAACCGTTCATCAACATTTAGATTTTAAACCACATTTAATAACATTTACATATATATATGCTTCTAATCTCTTCATTAAGTGTCATCGTGGATGTGTCTCAAATGTGCATAATAATACTTTAATCATAGCAACACAAATTGATTTTAATCTAGCAACTTAAGGCTTAAATGCACTCTTCATTGTAACAATTTTCATAATTCGTATATTCATCAAAAATTCATTAAATTAATCATGCATTTACTGAAAATCCCTTATTTAATCATGCTAAAACAGTGAATATAATTTCAAACCACAAAAGCTTTATTAAAATATTTATCATAACCAAAATTTGATTGAAAATGCTCTAAAATAGGTCGATTTTTTAAAAAATTACTATAAATCGTATAGTTATTGAAACATTCTAAAATTTATAATTTAAACTTATAACATAATGTATATAAACATCATAAAATAGTTTCGGAAAGTTCAAAACGATCAATTTTACAAAAAAAATTCTTTTAGGGTTTAAAATCATGAGAATCCAATTCAAAACTGCACTATCTTTGAAAATTCACTGTAATTCGTGTATTGCTCTAAAAATCACCACATTTTAATAATAGACTTCCAACATTATATAAAATAACATACTAAAATAGTTTTCTAAAATGCCAAGTATACAAATTTATAAAAATCATCAAAGTGGACTGAAATTTCCAGAATTTTCACAAGTTGCTCAAACTCATATATTTCATTAATAAAAATGTAAATTCGAGTTTTATAATCAATCATCCTCAACAAAACCACTTATCCCATTTTATTACACATACAAGAAGTTTAGACTTGATAATCAAACAGGCAAAGTAAATTTCAACATGTAATTTCACAATCAACACTCAAAATGACATATTTTTTTAGATCTAACACATTGAACAAAAGATCCAACAAGTTTCATCACACTTGTGGGAAATCATTCTTAAATCATACATGCAATAATTTTAGGTAAGAAAATTAAACATGCAAAGCCTGTTTTCACATCTATTCACACCACCAACACTTAAAATGACACTTATTCGAAGATCAAACACAGCAAACAAGCTATTCAACAAAAACTTTACATATTGTGGGGATTTATCTTTAGATCACACATGCAATGAATTTATGTAAAGAAATCATACATGCAATTAATTTTTATCAACTTAATCATGATCTTAAAGAAAAAAATAAACAACAAGAAAGAGAAAACTACCTCTTAAAATCTCAACAAGGTTCTTTATGCTTGATTTAAGACTACCACACTTGAGTTTACTTTCCTTTACTACTTGTTATGCTCTTGCTTCTTTGATTTTGAGAGAAAAGTGAAGGATTTTGTTGAGAGAGTAGAGGTGTTAGAGAGAATGGAGAGAATTGTATAGAGGAGAAAGAGAGTTTAGGTGTAAATGATTCTAAAGACCATTTATGCATATATATAGTGTATATAAAAAATATTGTATAATATATGTATCTCTCTCTTGCATTATATATAGATATATATATATAAAGAGGTGTATAATTATTTACTGCATTATATATATATACACATATATATAAAGATGTGTATGATTTATATATATATATATATATGTATATAAATGTGTAATGATTTATGGATTTGATGGGGTATGGGAGGTTGAGTGTGATTTTCATCTAATGTGTCATGCACATTCAAATATAATTATGGTAATTATGCATGCATTTCATTCAATTTAAAAATCATCTAGGCCACATAATTATTGCACATAAACTATATAATAAAAGAAATCTATTTGATTATTGAACACATTAGTTAATATATATATACTAATTATTGATATTATTTCATATTCAACTTATCTATTTTTTCGTTCGTTCATAAAAAATATTTGCATGTCGAGTGCATCACGATCGAACTCGGTCTCTTCGGGTAGATATCCTACAAGACTTTTCAAACTTGAGAAAACATTAGCTCATTATAATCGTTTAAACGTAAAGCTCAGTTTAACATTAACTGAATTAGCAATAATAAACTAATAAAAAAATGGTATTTGTATGCAAAAATATGTTATGCAAGATTTTCAAAAATGGGGTGTTACAAATTTATATACTAATTAATATTTTATTAATTTATAATGAAATACTCAATTTACAAACACCTTTCAAACTTCCACTTAATTATTGTACAATGCATATATGTATATCAAATGAAGGGCCAATTTGAAAGAATGCTTCTATCTCCCACCTTATTATGCTTCTTGTGTTCAATGTGTTTCACTTTATGGACATTAAAAAATATTTTCTATATAAATATAATACAAGATCAAAATATGCTAACACAAACAAATCATACATGCAACATGGCTTTCAAGTTTAACATGTATTGTCTATAACATGCAATAATATTTTATTGAGTAAAATGCTTTTTTCGTCCCACAACTGTCACCCTTATCAATTTTGGTCTTGCGCTTCTCAATTTTCTCACTTTCAGTCTCATATGTCGTCAAATCTATCACTTTTGGTCCTTTGACCAAATTCCGTCAAGAAATTGATGGAGCCACCCACGTGAGACGTGCGTGGCTGTTAATGGGCCAAATTTTAATGGACCAAATTGACAGGAATCAGTAGCCCCAATTGACCTAATTTTGTCCCCTTTTAGTTTGGGAGGGAAAATTGACCTAATTTCTTCATATTTCCCATTTATTCCTCAATTCTTCCCCAATTCTTCCCCATTTCTTCTTAGCAAATTTGATATGTGCAGAATCATATTTCCTCACAGTGCATTCTCCAGTTATTTTTATACATGTTTTAAAGCATTTGAGAATATTTTGTGTGTTCAATGAGCTACTGTTGAAGTAATTTCCTCTTCTTGTTTTTGTCAGATATGAACATACATATAAAAAGTCAACCATGCGTAGTGTTACTTGCTAGTGAATAATAATATTGAGGCACTAGAAGTGATAACTAATGCACCAAAATATATTATTATCCCAATTTATTTGGATATATACTAAAGATTATTAACGAAATTAGCATCATATTTCTAGCTCACTCTAACACACGCTAGTAGCATAATCTATGAATACATAACTAGCCCATTTATTTAACTTCCTAGTCCAACTATTCACTATCAAAATCTTAGGCACATTAATTGTTATATCCAAAAATCTGAATTAATGGAAAGACTACCTAACTTAGAAGCATCCAGATATAAATCGTCAAGGACAAAAAAGATTAAAAGAAGTAAAACCAAGGGAAATTTTGGGCATTCACACTAAATTTTTTAGCATAAATTTGAATCGTCTATTTATAGCCAAAATACATACATATATTATATGTTGCAAGTAGCAAACACTACCTATATTTGTGATCATTTCCCGAACATCATTGATTTGCTTCAGTTTCTTGTTCCATGGCAACCACAATTCTCGAATGCTGTAAAATCTCAGCATCAGATTCCAAGCTGGATTTCTCAATCCCTTTAGTATTCTTTGATATGATGTGGTACAATTTACCTATGGAATTTGTCCTATTTTACAATTTCTCGTGTTCTAAATCAAATTTCCTGAGAAATATTGTTCCTACCCTGAAAACTTCATTGTCTCTTCAAAAAACTCAATTGCAACCGATGTTATAGCTTTCCAAGTTACATTGTTCCTTGAAAAGGGATTATCCATTGGTTGTATATCTCATCACGGCGTTGTTGACAGTAGCACAATTCTCTCATTTTTCCAGGCATGGGCCCTAGTTAACAAAACCAGGCTTCATGGAGCAGATTACAATTCTTCTATCTGTTCAGAAAATAATTTTTTGCCCTATTATGATAGAAAAAATATTAGAAATCTGAATGAATTATTGGAAACTAGGTATTTGGACGAATGGACGCTATATCTTGGTTTTCTTCTTCTGTGCACAAGTGCAACCATCACTGATAAATTTTCCAATAAACAAGCTCCGATCAACTTTTGTTATTAAGAAGGACGAAATTCAAAAGCTGAAGCATTTTATATTAGCTAAATGTTCGTACTATGTGGCTCATCTTTCGTCTTCCTCTGTCGCATGTGCGCTTGTATGGTTTTGCTCGGCCAAATAATTGGAGGTGACAATGGCAGACGATGAGATAGAGTACTTCAATATTGCAGTAGATTGTAGGGCGAGATTAAGTCCGCCGTTGCCAGCTAATTACTTTGGTAATTGTGTTAGCTAACTGTGCAACGTTAAAGCACGGAGAATTGAAGGGAAAAGATGGGCTCGTGACCGCTGCCAAAGCCATTGGACAAGCTATCAAAGAAGGTACGTACATATATACTGCAATAAAAAAGTTATTTGTTATTATTTATTAATCTGTTAAGGGAAAATCTAGCCAAGATACCACTTGGCCAAACTCATTGTCTTTCAACAAGGGAATAAGTTATACTTGCTCTATGTTTAACCATTCACTTCTTATATATGCTTAAAACTAGACAAGCGGAGTTCAAACTAAATTTTTCTTATTTGAAGAACTGACACAAACATTATCATGAGATAATAAAGGTGCACATGAGCTGAATTTTCTTAAATTACTTGGCTTGAGCTTGAACACGAGATTAATTGGAAAAATATTAAATATATCATGATAAATATTAAATATATTATTATATACATATATAAGTGCAGGTTTGTGTCTCTTTGTATATTATAGGGAAAATCTCAATTTAATATCGTAGGATAAATCAAATCCAATTTTTGGTACCAAGTTTTGTCAAAATTAATACTTTTGGAACCAAACTATTTTTCTTGTCCATTTTTGTTATGTTGTCCACTGACCAACGGTCAACTGACATGCCATTCACATGTCCGTTAATTAGTTTAACATTTGAGGGAAAAAATTCAAATGACATGCATATCCTAATGAAAAACGGGAAGATGAATAAGTCTTATCCCATATTCTAGCTATAATTTTAAACCAAAATTGCGCCCCCTTTCAATCTACTAAAAGAAGCCCAACTTGAAACTCCAAAATCCCAACACAATCGTATATAACTAACTGGCTTCAATAGAAAAAGAAGATCGAATTCCTCATATATAGAACTCATTTTGTCATGAAATTAGTTTTGAAAGGAAGAACATGTTAATTTAAATGTTGAAGAAGTGACTAATGATTTTTAGAAGAAAAAAAAAAGGAGAATTAGTGAGTTGGTGAGTTCCAATAAGCTATAAAACCCCAAAAATTGAATTTAAAACACTAAAATCACATCTTCCACTATTTTGAATGATTAACTTCCCTCCAAAATGAAGAAATTTTGTTTTCTTTTTCTACAATTTACCAAACTAATATATCAGTCAAAATAGTCATTAACAGAAGTATCAAAAGTGATCATAAAATTGATATGGCACCAAAAGTGTTACCTTGAAAGTTCATGATACAGAAAATGGATTTCGTATCTCCTACATACAAAATTTTGATTTTTCCAATATTATATTATATATTAAAAAGTCAATAAAAAATTTATATGTAAAATTTTGTGGCAACATAAAATGATTTTCACTATTAACCTTGTAAAATCTAATTTTGTGGAAACATAAAAAAAAATTCACTATTAATCTTGTAAAATCTATTTTTGTGGCAACATAAAAAGATTTTGCCACACAACATATATAGTATGTGTTGACTTTTGTCCTTTGGACAAAAAGAAAAACTTTTTGATTAAACACGCGAATTATTTTTCTGATAGTAATTACAACTTTGACATTGTTTGTTAAAAATTTAAAATCTTTTCATTATTTATATAATGTTGTTGTTGTTTTAGTAAATGAGAAAGGAATTTTGTATATTGCTGAGAAATGGCCGGAGGACTATCGAGAGTCGATGGGCAAGCGGGAGTATGGGGTTTGGTCAGCGCTGAGTTTGGATTTCTATGCGGTGGATTATGGCGGGGGAAAACCTAATAAACTTGAAATATTATCAATTGATCGTGCAAATGCAGACATATCTCTTTCCAAATCCAGAAAATTTGAGGATGGCTTGGAAAATGGAGGCTTTTGCCAAATTATTCAATGAGGTTGTTAGTAAATGTTGTGCTGAAAAAATATTTACTAGACTCTAAATTTAGTTGGAAGAAATGAAAAAGTGAAAAAATACATTGTATATTTAATAAGTTTCCTTTCACAAATTTTTGAAAGATCTTAAGTTTGTTTATGCTTTTAGTTATAAATTTAATGATTTTTGAGAAAATGTGTATTATGAAGATTTGAATAAGAAAATGTGTTTTAAAAGCATTGTTAGAATTAGTAAAATATATCAAATCAATAGTGATTCAAAATCTTATCTTATGTTTGGTTTTGATTTGGTTGGTATTTTGATGAGAAATTTTTGTCAGATTTATTTTGGAACACATTCATATTTGATGAGACGAGATTATATTTGATTTTATTTTGGAATTTGATTTTTTTTTTGTTGTTAATATATAGTGTTTGTTTTTGTTTTAAAGTAAACAAAAATTATTGTAGCTGTCAAATAATTAAAGTTCTTGTCTGTTAGTGTTTTAAAAAGATTAAAAAATTATAATAAAGGAGTATGATTATAATAATTATTATATTAATGAGTATTTATATGTATGTTAGAGTAGTTGATATCTATATATGTTATAAACTTTTATCAATATAAAAAAAATTATTACATATTTATATTTATGTGTATATATAGTGGTTTATTCTGTATAAAGCTGATGTTGGTGCTGTAATATTATTTATACATTACAAAGTTTATGTATGGTGGTAAATATATGTATCATTTTAATATATATGTAGCATTTTTCTGTTATTATACTCCTCAATTATTGCATTATTTTATGTACGTCATGATACTGTACAAATATAGTTATGGAATAATTAACTAGCCTTTCTACCTTCAAAGTGGATGTGATATAATTGTTATCAGTGACAAAATATGTATATTTATTATATTGCATGATAAATTATATTGTTGTAATTAATGGAAGGTGTATAGTGGAGATTACTTGGGTGATATTAGTATCTTATATTTATTAGAACTCTATATTTCGTGAATATGAAAATATATTTGTTTATAATTATTTTCTATATACATATTACATATAGATAGACTAATTTTTATAAATGTTCTGTATATGTGTATATACCACATATATAGGTTATACTATAACTATTAATCATATATAACTATTGATATATCATCTAATATATATTTAAGCCGAATTTCCTCTTTGTTTATCAAAGTGTCAACTAATGGATGAACGTCACTTATATTAATTTTTACTTAAAGGGCATGAATGTGAGAGATCTTCTATTTGCTTTAGTGCAAATTCTTACTCACATTGGATATACGAGTTGGAATATATCTTACAAGTAATAAAATTATATTTATTATATTATTTATCACATTGGATATACGAGTTGGACTAAATTTCTCCTCGGTGATTCTATGCTATATCGAGTTTATCATGATTATGGTATATCGAGATTAACGGTGTAGAATATAAGTTATAAGTTGTTCATCTCCTCATATAATCGTGTAGTTATATTGGGACCGTTGGTCTCCCCAAAACATAAAAATCATAGTAAAACCGAAAAGAAAAATAGTTTATGCCATTGTTTCCCATGTTAATGATATGGCTCTATAGAGTATTTAACATTCTTTCCATGCAATTAAATATTCAGAATGATATTCGTGAACTTGCTACTTTAGTTAACACTTAAGAGTGGTAAATTGGTTTATTTATAAGTCCATCTAAACTCAATAATAGATTTTGCACCATTTTTCTGTTTCTACAATAAATTTATTCTAACGCATAATTTTATTTTATGCACCAAAAAGTCATTTTTTCATTTTTGTATACTCTTAAACTCTTTAACAAAATAAAACACAAAACTTTAAGGTTAATACATTTTTGTCCAATAAAATATTTTATTTTATTTTATATTATTGTATAGTGAACTTCACAATTATTAAAAGATAGACTTCTATATTAGTATTAGAGTTGCGATGTAGTAGTGTTTATGAGAAACACGCTTCTTTCTCCCGTAGTATATATATAGGGAGATATGTACTGTTTAACCCTAATAACAGAAATATAAATTATCTTTCTTCCTTCCTTCAACATAAATTCTTTGTTGAAGTAAATAATTTGCACTTCCAAGATGACCTTCAAAGATTCAAGATTCTAGTCAATAGTCAAAGAAAATATTCAACATTCAAAGAAGACTTCTTGAAATCAAGCATGGTCAATCATGGAAAATTGCATAAATTAAATTATGCATTCAATAAGTTTAGTCTTTTCCATTTCCTTGATGCACCTATAAATATGTGTAATTCCATGATCATTTCATCATAAGAAAAATTCATATCAATATAAAAATATTCTAGCAAAAACATATCTTGCAACTTAAAACGTTTTTCCCTCTTATCACTCTCTTCTCCAACAAATTGTGGTATCTAGAGCCAAGTTCAAATATCATACCATCCACTTCTATAATGGCCGAGAATCCAATTACTACCATGTTTACTTATACTCCAAATCAAGTACCAATCTTTGAGGCGAGCATTTTGATTATTGGAGTAGCCAAATGGAGACTCTATTTATCTCTCAAAACTTGTGGGATGTAGTGCAAGAATCCTATCCACCTTTACCTAATGAAGGTTTGAGTAATGCACAACAACAAGAGTACAAGAAAAATTAGAATCATTCAACAAGATTTAAGCAAAACTATATATCCGAGAATTCATGTAGTCAAGAAGGCAAATGAAGCATGGGATATCTTGAAAGAAGGTTTCAAAGGAAATGCAAAAGTAACATCAATCAAATTACAACATCTTTGGAGAGAGTTTGATAATTTGGCGAAAAAAGATAATGAAGGAATGCAAGTCTTTCTAACAAGAGTTGTAGAAATTGTGAATCAAATAAGAAGTTTTGGTGATGCAATTGAGGGAAAAAAAATCGTCCAAAAAGTCCTACGAAGTCTTCCCTCCAAATTCGATTATGTGGTTGCTGCCATAGAAGAATCTAAAGATTTGACCACATTTACTTTTAGTGAATTATCAAGTTCACTACAAGTACATGATAAAAGAATAAGCAAATCCTCAAATCACCACGTGGAGCAAGCGTCGAGTCAAAATTGAATTTTTCACAAAATAAAAATTCAGAAGGACAACAAAATGGAAGAGGAAGAGGTAGACCATTTCGAGGAAGAGGTGGATCATTCCGAGGAAGAGGATGAGGACAAAGTTTCAAGCCAACATACAAATTTCTCAAAACCAATCGGAGAAAGATAATGCAAATTTCTCAAAAGATGAAAGAGAACAACTTTTTATTGCACTTCACATCATAATGTGTGGACTTCTTAGTGATAGAAATTTATCCTGTTATGGAATATGAAAGGAATATCTGAAAATACTAGCACCCCGTATTCTCTTTATTATGCATCATCCAAATTATTGTAATAGAAAAATGAGCGTTGATATTGATGATTGTATTTTTAACCAGGCTGGAACATACATCAAGGAATTCGTCCATGGGGATCTCGGGCGTACACATCCTAGGTATGAAATGCCATCTCTTTTTCCAAACTGATATGAAAGGAAATCGCATTTTTCCCCTTACACACTGAAATTCATGATTAGTGACGCTCTAATATTGTTAGTTGAGTCCAGTTTTAGTTTTAACTCCATCAATTCCCCTAAAGAAAAATCTGAACCTTTTGCCAAGCATAGCATGTAAAAATCTTCAACCCATTGTATATATTATTAGTTTCTCCTGTTTAATTTTTGTGAATCTTCTGTAACGATAATCAGTGCATTGGGGATTATTTTTTTCTTGCACCAGATTTTGATCAAAAACAATTTAAGACTCGAGTCGAGAAATATGGCAGTGAGTTCTTCATCATTGAGGTTTATGTACTTTTTTTCCCCTTTGCAGTGTGGGTTCAATTTTGAAATGCAGAGCAGAAATATTGCAACTCGACGTCACAGATGTGAAGATGGATTGCTTCTAGGCGTAAACCAGACCTCTCCCTACTAGGCTTTCAACTTGGTTCTTAGATTCAACTCTTCTCGATTTTGACCCATCAGTTTGGCATATTTTTCAGAAATTCACCAAAAGTTACACACAAGATTATTTAAGCTTATCCATTCCTATGCAAGTGAAAGTAATTGAATCGATTAAGATTGATAGAGAAAATTATTTCCGATTAATTAATTGCTTTTACACTGTTCTGCAGTCCTTTAATACCAAGTTTTTGCTTCTTTTTTGTTTTTTTTTTTTGATTTCTTGCTTTTGTTACAACTCTAGTCCAGATAATATGCAAACACATCAGACATTTTCAAATTACAATATTTTCGTGTTGTCAAACTCGGATTGGTTCTAACATGTATATCCAGTTCAAAGTTTGTCCAATGTATTTAATGACGAACTGGATAATGATCACAGTAACATATTCATAAAGTACTTTATTTAAGGACCATTTTGATTTTTTGAATTTTTTCCCCTTTTATGTAATAGTCTATCCATCAATGGTCCTTCAAGAAAAGTGCAAATCGAGGATCACGTTTGTAATTATTTGTACTCTTAGGTGGTAAACCGGTCATGTTGAAGGTAATGTTTGTGGCTTGTATGGATGGAACAGAAAATACAAGTCTTCTAACATCATTGTCAATTATTTGTAAAATCCCAGTGTTTTTCATGTCATTATTGTCCTACTCAAAAATGTTCTAATCTTCATTGTGACAACTCAACGTTGGGCGTATTTCTAAACGTGTACGATATTCATGCATGATACTTTCGTAGAGTTTCTCTTTGCCATTAATTTTGCCTATTATCCACATACACTACATGCAGATATGAAAATTATATTTGCTCTATAAATAATCCCAAAGAAAAGAACTCTAACAAATCATTTATTACAAGATGAAAACCCCAAGAATTTCAATAGTATCAATACTTCTCAAATTCAGCCTTCTTTTCTCAATACAATGCATCGTTCCAGCTCAAAGCCATGATAATTTTCTCCGATGCCTCGAGTCTCAAAACTCGAACTCAATCTCTAAAGTCATTATGACCCCGAAAAACTCTTCATACACATCAGCATTTCTATTCTCCATACAAAACACACGTTTCGTGTCACCTTCGATGCCAAAACCTTCATATGTAGCGACCCCTTTTAACGAGCCTCAAATACAATCCATAATTGTATGCTCAAAAGCCAACCATTTGCAGATTCGGGTCCGGTGTGGAGGACACGACTACGAGGGTCTTTCTTATGCTTCTAAAGTCCCATTTATCATAATCGATTTGAAAAATCTCAGGTCAATTAAAATCGACACTAAAAAAAAATTTGCATGGGTTGAGGGAGGTGTACTTCTAGGCAATCTTTCATATCAAATTGCACAAAAAAGCTCAAATCTTGCCTTTCCTGCTGGCCTTTGTCCCACTGTGGGTGTAGGTGGGCACTTTAGTGGGGGAGGATATGGCACATTGTTTAGGAAATATGGTTTAGCAGCTGATAATGTACTTGATGCAAGAATTATTGATGCAAATGGGAAAATTCTTGATAGAAAATCAATGGGAAAAGATCTTTTCTGGGCTATAAGAGGTGGAGGGGCAGCTAGTTTTGGAGTTATCACAGCTTGGAAGATTAAACTCGTTCGAGTCCCGAAGATTGTCACGGTTTTCACAGTCAACCGGACCTTGGATCAAAACGCCACCGATTTAGTTCATCGTTGGCAATCCATTGCACACAAATTCGATCGCAATTTATTCGTTAGAATCCTCATAACGCGCGTGAATATGAATGGGTATAAAACGGTTCAGGCCGGTTTTAACTCTATCTTTCTTGGGAAGATTGATGGGCTAATCCCATTGATGCACAAAAGCTTTCCTGAGATGGGATTGGTTAAGGAAGATTGCATGCAAAAGAGATGGATTGAGGCAATGCTTTATTTCTCTGATCTTCCATATGGATCAACTTTGGATGATCTAGTGAGAAGAAACCCTAATCCAAGAACTTATTACAAGGCCAAATCTGATTATGTCCAAGTTCCTATTCCCAAACATGGCTTAAAAGTGCTTTGGGAATTTTTTAACGAAGATGAAGCGAAGAAGGCTCAGTTGATTTTCGCACCATACGGAGGGAGAATGAGTGATATTCCCGAGTCGAAAATTCCATTTCCTCATAGAGATGGAAACTTGTATGAAATCCAGTATTTGGTGTATTGGGATGAAGAGGGGAATAAGAATGGAGAAAGATATATAGATTGGATTAGAAGGCTTCATAAATATATGACTCCTTTTGTTTCTAAGAACCCTAGATTTGGATATTTGAACTATAGGGACTTGGATTTGGGAGTGAATAATGATGAAGGCAACACAAGCTATGAACAAGCAAGTGTTTGGGGAATTAAGTATTTCAAGGGCAATTTTAAGAGGTTGGCTCAAGTGAAGACCATGGTTGATTCTAGTAATTTTTTCATAAGCGAGCAAAGTATTCCCATAATTTCGACGTAATGATACTACAAGAGATGGGATTTATTGTTCGTCATGGGTCAATTAGGCAAAACAAATATTTTCTAGTGCTTTATTATTTGATCTTGAAGTGTATTAGTGCTCAATAAACAAATTTTAATAAAATTTGATTGTAATCATTGAAGATCAAGCTTTCATATTCACAAAAGGTTAGGATCATGGGCTAAAAGAAGTTTTTTATCTAATGAAGGAAGAGAACAAGTCATCAATTCAATGTTGTCTCTTTATAAGCACTAGTAAAATGCACGTGCATTCGCACGTGAAAATTGATTTTATACCGTGATATAATTATAAATATCCAAAAGTGATTATGAAATAATACTAAACTTTTAAACAATTCATCTATTGAAATATTGTCATTCATTTTAATTTATTTGATAAAGTAACATAGTTAAAATCATGTAAAAAATGAGTTTATATTTAATTTATTTTTAAATATTTAGTCAATATTATAGTTAAGCATGCTACATATCATCATTTCAAATATAATACAACATGGTAAATGAATATGGACATTTTATTTAGAACATTAAATATTTCTTACTATAGCTAATTATAAAAAAACTTAGGTATCATTTATACATTCTTTCCCAATAAAAACCTTTACTTGTTACTTAAAATATGAAATACTTTTACATAACCAAATTTAGGAGTTTTTTTGCCTAATAAAATTTTAGATTGCCAATTTTCTCAATTAATTTTAAAATAAATTACTAAAACATTTCTAATATATATTTTATAAGCAAATGAGCAATGTAAGTATTTTCAATCTCAAATATCATTTTTATAATCTTTGGAAAAAAAGTTGAAATTAATACTTTCTTGGACTAAATTATCCTCGATTTAGATCGAATATAAATCGTAATATTTTAAACTTTTTAATTTAATAAATTGTATAATACGAATTTTATTTGCTAATTTAAAGTATTATGAATGAATGTTGTTATATAATTCATCAATGTAGTTATTAGAATTCATATTAATTAAAATTTTATATGACCAATTAATATTTTCTTTATATCTTTTTTGTGTTTTTTAAAGAAGTGATTGCAACTCTATATTATATCATTTACAAACTAATATTTAATACAAGTATGCACATTAATATTTTACTATAAACTATTACAAACTTATCCATCTATTGCAATCTACCATATAGGTAGAGAAATGAATCAGTACATACGACTGAGGTTCAAATCCATAACCAAGAGTTATGGAGTCTTAACACTTGACCAACTTGGCTAGACATCATCGACTTTATCTTTCTTATTTGTTGTACTTACCAGAAATGATATATATATATTACTATTATTTTTATTTATTTTTAATCCATATCCCTCCAAGAAATCAATCTTGAACTTTTTTGCACACAAAGTGCACCACTTTCTAGAAATTCTGAAGCAGAACCATGGCATAATTTTGATTATTGACATTTTTTTTATCTTGGATAATATAGATTCGTAGTGAGATACAATACAAATCGTCGAATCCAAACTTTTGCTAAGTTATTTTCTATATTGGATAAAGAAATTATAGAATGATCCTAATACCTAATATATTCATAATTATAATGAAATACATCTTCTTGGTGTAAATATTCAAACTTAATTTATTGACTCTTTTACCATTAAAAATTTAATTATATTGAATTATTTTATCTACGTAAAATATTTTAAAAATCAACTCATAATTTTAGAATAAAATAAAATAGAAAAGTATTAAATATTTTAACAAAAATGAGTTATTTGTTATATTACATATACTTATTCTTTAGGCTCCGTTTGTTTGTCAAGGGAATGGAATCAAAATAGGGAATATGATTTCCAAAAATCAAATAACCTTGTTTGTCATTTTTTATTTGATATTATGGAATGCAATCTAATTCCCAAAATATGTGAATTATCATCTCAAATAAGGGAATCACAATACCTTGTTTTATGGAGGTAATGTGATTACCATATCAAGGTAATCATAAATGAAATACTTTAATGCCATTACTACCCATATATCAAATATAATACAAAATCAACAAAATAGTTATTTATTTTTTATTTCATTTAAGTTATTATCTATGAAGAAATAGTTTCGTATTTTTAATTTATTTAGAATATTTTCATTGTCAAAATAGATCGTAATTTTATTTTAGTTGATATTTATTTATTGAATAAAATTGAAAAATTGCTATGTTGTTTTTGTGATAGTACTTTTGAAATGGTTGTTGGTCACATATGATTAATATATTTTATTTATTAACAATAATATATTCCCGGCTTAAAATAATTATCAATGCATTGGTATATGAAAAATGTATACATATAATTTTTTTAAAAGTCGAACAATATGTAAATAAAAAATAAGCATGTACAATTTAATTATCATTTTTCTAAAAGAGGATAATGCAATTGAACCAAATTGATATCTTATTTATTTTTTTATTATTTAACCAAATTAAATATATATATATATATATGTATATACACTTATGTATATATATAATATCAAATATTCTACTATGGTTGAAAATTTATAATTAGATTATACAAATATAGCTTAAAATAAGGGTATTTAAGTCAAAATCTTTAATTTTAAATTTCATTCTTTATTATATGTATTTGAACCAAACATAGAAAAGGAAAAAATATATATATCCTTTACCCAATTTTTTGTAGACAAGCAAACACTATTAATGGAATCAGATTTGTAGTAATCACATTACCAGAAATCTTATTCCCATTTTAGATTTCATTCCCTGTCAAACAAACGAAGCCTTAATGTTAACTTTTTCCAATAAATATTATATATTTTATATAAGTAATATAAATTTACCTGGTGCTAATTAGCTTGTTATATTTGTAAAAGATCAACTTTAAAAGTTATTGTTTTATTATGATATTAAATTTGTGCAATATCATATAAATATTACATTATGTGATATAACACAACAAATATAGTCTAGTAATTCATATAGTAACTTGTGTGTGGCAAACTTCGTAACTATATGTTCAGGTTTAAAATATTAATTCATTATTATGGATACTTTGTACCTAAATGATGTGGTGGTTGAATGATATGAGGGATTGCATATGTGGGTCCTCGTATTATGTCTCATGTAATTGAGTTTTTTTACTTAAAATCTAATGCTTTGAATTTATATAAAAGTTCTAGTTTATTTTGTTGACATGCAGCTAAAATGCTATTCTAAATCATTTTATATAGACGTAAAACGAAACAAAACTAATTGGTTTAGTAACTTTAAGTAATATAGTATTTAACAATATACATTACAAAAATTTGGATCTAGTATTAAGATTGTAATAATATATCATTTTGAATTTGTGGTTTTTATATGCAAGTGTTGTTATTTATAATAAAAATAGATTATTGTTGTAAAGAACATAAGCTTCTTTTTTTGTTGTACTCATAAAAAAATTAGTATATATTTTTAGTTGTATTACTTTGTATAAGATTTTTATATAACATTTTAACTGTACAAGATAATTTATTTATATTATTTTTACTAACTAATATTTAATTCTCTTAATGATTTGAATTTGAAAATTCTAAATTAAGAAAAAAGACAAAAAAAATTGTTTAGAATTTGAAGTGAATGAATTAATATCAATGGTCAAGTGTCAAAATGATTAATCCGCGAAAGTTGTAGAGTTCTAAAACCAAAGTAATGAAATTATGTTTGTAACTTCAACAAATTCCTTTTAACCTCTAAGGCTCTACTAAAAATAATATTTTTCAAAACTTATAACCCTGTCATAAACGATATTATAATTTTAATTATATTTGAAAAGATTATATTAAATAGTTTAGAATATATATTTAATTTAATGTAATTATCTATATGTTATTGTAAAGTAACAATTATCTTATACATAAAAAATATAATTATCTTATAACAACTTTTATATTCAATAATTAAGTATAATCAAGTGGAAGACGTAACATATTGATGATGAACTACAATAATGATTAAAAGTCATGATGAAAATAGAATGTTAAATTAAAGCTATGTTTATAAAATAAATTCTTCAAATTGAACATTATATTTACGATCGTGAACTTTATGATTTTCACATACTCATAACATATTAAAGACCACTAATTTTTTTAATCAATAGAACTTTTGAATTGTTTAATGAGACGATGTTCTTTAACAATTTGAAAGTCACAATGTGTTAGAGATTCATCTCATTGAAGTGATTGCTATTGGCTATATAGTTTACACTAAGATTCTAAATTATTTTGTCAGGTTCATACTATTTTCTTTGAAATTACACATCTAGCCTCGAAAGAAATGCAAAACTTTCTTTTAACACCCTCATTGATACGCCTGCATTTTATTTTAACATCCAAAATTACCCCTCGTATATTGGAAGTCATACACCTATTTTTTGTATTATCTGATTTAACAAATATGATTGAGGACGTAGAATATGGTTAACATGTGGAATGTGACCTCACACACCTTATTATGTTATCTTATAGATTGGTTTGCATATGAGTTTTTATTCCAAATGTTGCTTTGTATCCATTATATGTTTTGTGAACTTTCATTCCATATTTGTAACTTTTTCATTGGTTTTGAAGAGTATTGATACTATGATACAATCTGCGAAGTACGAAGCATGTTTAGTTGAAGGGAAAATATAACTCTAATATTTGCGTATGTATGAAGAATATGAGCTAGTACGACGGGGAACATGATAGTTTTAAGTGAGCTTGCCTTTGAGCTTTGAAACAAAATTACGAGCTGTCTTGGAGCCAAAATGAGGCAAAATGGAGTACATATAGAGAGACAAGATATGACTATTAAATATATTTTCAATAAATTTTACTTAATATATACATTGAATATATTTGTTAAGCATAATATAAATATATACATTGAATATATTTAATAAGTATTAATTTCAAGTTCATGCATATTTTTTTGATAATAATAATAATTTTAATTTAAAATTAAATTTTACTTATATATATACATAGAATATATTTGTTAAGCATAAATTAAACATATACATTGAATATATGTAATAAGTATTAATTTCAAGTTCATGCATATTCTTTTGATAATAATAATAATTTAATTTTACTTAATATATATACATAGAATATATTTGTTAAGCATAAATTAAATATATACGTTGAATATATGTAATAAGTATTAATTTCATGTTCATGCATATTCTTTTGATAATAATAATTTTAATTTAAAATTAAATTTTACTTAATATATATACAATATATTTGCTAAGCATAAATTAAATATATACGTTGAATATATTTAATAAGTAATAATTTCAAATTCATGCATATTTATTAGTTTAATTTAATTTGAGAATAATACTAATTTATTATTGTAAGGTTATTTTGGTCTTAATAAAAAAGTTAAGAAATGTAAATCATCATAAGTTATTCATACTTTTATAATAGATTATAGATATTTAGTCTGATATGTTTTTTTTCATGAAAAAGTTGTCACATATGTTTTTCATGGATTGGTTATGATATTTTTTTCATCGATAATTCGTTTTAAAACCGAATTCTCAATTTTGGGTTCGATTTAGACAGTTTTAATAGACATGTTTTCAATTCTCAGTAAATTGCTAGTGATTTACATCTTATCAAAAGTGTTCCAAATTTTGAGGGCCCCACGTAAGTTGGGACCTTAAAAAAGTATAGGATAATAATGCATGATACCTGGTAAAGAGTATTTTGGCCATTAAATGTATTAAGATTTTATTTAGTTAAGATAATACTGATTTTTTCAATTAGGTTTTGGATATATTAATTTATTTTGTTATATCTAATGAGGTCCAGTAACCCAACAAAATAGTGAAAGGAAAAGACCAGTGTGTACAAAAAATGTTACATTCAATTACTCATATCAAAATTGTATTCACGCCACATAGCGTGTCGTGTTCAATGTCTTAAGGCACGATAACAGGTTCATATTTTTTTCTGGCCTGAAACTGTCATTGTTTTTCACTGTCAAATGGACAGTGGAACAAAATGCCACCGATTAGTACATCATTGGCAATATATTGTTGTCCAATTTCATGGCAATTTATATGTTAGAATCCTCATATTAGCCTCTCAATTTATGACCCCTTTGGTTTCAAAGAGCTACATATTTGAACTATTAGAGACTCGGATTTGGGAGTGATAATGAAGGCTATGAACAGCAACCATGGTTGATCTAAGTATTCGATGATTTCAATCTAATGATCCTACAAGAAGTCGGTTTATTATTCATGCTAATGGTAAATGAATATCGACTGGCCACAAAATAATAAGTGCAGTTCCATAATTAATAAAATGAAAACTAATTTATGCGGGCTGGATGAAAAGTCCTATGCGCTTAGAGCCTTAGCCCCACCTCTCTATAAATGCCCTTTAATCAAACTAATTAGATAAGGATTTGATTTTGACTCTAAAAACAAAATAAAAATCAGTCATACTCTCTATATCTTTTATCTTTTAAAGTCTGAGTATCATTATTATTTCAAAACTACAAGAAGGCTTGATTCTATCTTCATAAGTACATAAACAACTTGAAGTTACCAAGTGTAGTAATAGTCCATACTTTGTCTAAAACTATACACTACCTAATTTACCGCGAGTCCAATTGAAACTTATTAACACATGTTATTTACTTAACATATTTGATCTAACATCATTGTATAAAAGATGTTAAGTGTTTTATTATGTGATCATCAAGTTTGTTATGAAAGTTTGGTGTGTTCATAGATTTGTATATTGATTAATGGCCAAAGCTGGCTTTTATAATGTACTGGGTTCACTCTAACTCGTGATGCTTAACTAAATACTGTTAGACAAATGCTTAAAGAGAAGAAATGTTAGCTCTCACTAGTGTACAACACCCTCTCCCCCAAGGCAAAGATACTGTAATGAAGAAGTATATTTCAGTTATCTGTAATAATGACCAAATATACAAATAATTGCAATTTCGAAATGCATTAACAAGTCCATATAAATAACTCTTGATAAATTGAATCCAGCAGAGAATATAATTTAATTGTGCAACTTACCTCCATGACTCTGTTGATCTCTTTTAGCAAAATCTAGTCAATCCATGAGGCACCTACTGCTTTTGCCATGAACCCATATGTATCTGCAGCTTCATCGATCTAAAAAAGTACGAGTTCGGGTTTTTTGAGGTTAATTCAGTAATTAAAACACCATCATCCCTAATATGTATGAACATGTTACTGTACTTACTATTTTCTGAGTTGGCATTCCAGCTCCATGTCCTGCCTTGTGTTCTATCCGCCCAATAATCGGGTTCGTTTGAGGACTTTTCTCGATGCTCGTGCACAGAACATGTTGCATCGTCTGTAATCAAACAAATGAATGGAGGATGGTAAATATGAAGTGATGAAGATATTATAATACTTTGATGTTTGTTCAGAATCCATTTCAGTGGTTATTAATTGTTCCACTAGTAAATTAATGAAAGACCAATTTGATTTGTTTTACACATGAAATAACAGATCATGAGATAAAGTTACATAAAGTACAAAGAACTTCAACTGATAAAATACGCACCGCCAGCAACTTCAATGAGTGCAATGGGACAACTCGATCATCATGGTCGGCTGTCAATAACATGGTGGATCGGTACTGAGTCGTCCCACGAGAAGGTTTATCCCAAGGCCTTCTAACATTATGCAAAGGCGAGTACCTAATGGAAAAATAACAATGAAAGATATGAGGGTGTATTTGGATTGAATGATTTGAAATCTATGGATTTCAAATTCGTCAACAAATCCCTTGAAGTTCGTTTGGATGTATCCAAGTTATAATGGATTTCAAATCACTCGATATTTACTTTGAGCTATTTTCTGGGATTCAAATGACTCGATTTTAGGTGTCATTTCAAATCCTTCCTCCAAATCCCCTCCCCCAAATCCAAATCACTCAATCCAAACACACCCTGAAATCCAGCAAACTCACTTGGATGCATATCAAATATCAGAACAAGCATAACAAATTGTTTTCTACTATCACAACAAATACAACAAATACAGAATGAGTAACCAAGTTATATCCCAGAAATATCAGATTGCTCAGAGATAACACAATATTGGACATTGATATTGTATTCAAGAACACTAAAAGCAAAATAGGCACTAGTCAATACAATCTCCAAGGTAATGCATCACAACATAGACAAAGGCAGTTCAGAGCGACAATAATAAGTCACTAACAGCTTCAACTTCTCATTGTCACCAGAATAAAAAATCTTAAAAACGGAAACTAAATATTAGTTCTGTCAAGCATCTTTAACCAAAATAAAAAAATTAAAAGAGAAATTGTCAAAACAAGGAAACGCTAAATTAACGTCAAATAGAAGTTCATATGTCTAATGTACTTTGAAAAGCCTGCAAGATGATTCAGGTGAAGGTAAAATAGCTTACTTGATTAGCCAATGGAACTCTTCCTCCTTATCCGAACAGCCATAGTCTGAGGTCCACGCATGGCCTGATTTGGAGGAAGAATATGAAAAGAAAAAAAAAAAGTTAAAACACATAAAAGATCAAACAGACCCTTACCAATGGTAAACTTGTGAAACCTTAGCATGTCCATGACACCAACATGAGCAAGAGCACATCCAAAAAGATCAGGTCTCTGCAATCACAACATTATCAAGTTTCTAAATTTAACAATTTAGATAATAGTATGAAAGAGATGATACCTGATTAATACAAGCCCCAACAAGAAGCCCACCATTGCTTCCACCTTCAATACACAATTTCTTGGGCTGGGTGTAACCAGCAGTGACAAGATACTCAGCAACCGATATGAAATCATCAAAACAATTCTGTTTATCTGCAAGAGCACCAGCTTTATGCCATTCATCTCCATATTCTCCACCTCCACGAATGTTTGCAACGCAGAAGATAACATCTAAATGCTTTACGTTCAAGATATGGCTAGCAGTAAAGTATGACGTAATTCTGATATTAAATCCACCGTATCCATATAGTAAACAGGGATGTGAGCCATCCATGCTAACATTCTTTCTAGCCACTATAAATGTTGGTATTTTTGTTCCGTCTTTACTGGGCACGAAAACCTAAAACATAGAATATACCAGTCAAGGAAGCGAAAGAAAAATAGAATTACATGGAAGAAAATATCAATCTTACAATACTTTCTATTCAATACCAACAAAACCTGCAGTGCTGAGTTTTCTTCATTGTTCATACAAAATATAGCACCAAGTTCACAGAAAAGCAAAGATGAAATGTGTGTGGGCCAAGCCTAGAAAGCAAATTACCTTTACAACTGAAATTCTGTAAAAAAAAAAAAAAGGGAAATGCACCAATATTACAACTAGACTTTATTCATGGGAATAAAGAACATCACAAATTTGCTGCTACAAGTTACAGTCCACTCATGCGAATTCAACTCCACTGAGCAGATTTTAAGAAAAGAAATACAGCTTTTGGCTACACCAAATTGTAGGGGATGCAGAGTTTGATAAAGAGGAAAATAAAAATGAAAAAATGAAAGAGAGAAATTTCAAGTAGGACCATGATTCCGACAGAGTATCCAAACGGGAGAAAATTGGAACTGAAATATAATCTTCAAAAGTTTCCATATTATGTATCCCATTGCTTAGCAGCAAATTTTCTATAAAGTAGTAATTACCTGATTGACTTCAAATTCAGTCTTGTTCAATCCAGGTGCAACTATTTCTCGGTAGATTTTCATGTCTGGAACCTCACTTTCTAAGTTGCACATATATATAATGCCTGGGACAAGGAAGCTTGTAAATCCAACAAAGATGACGCTGTCTCTGCGTCTAGCAGAAATTTCAGATACTGTTCCAATTTCGAGTGGTAGATGGTGCAAAAGGGATCCTGTTTTTAAGTCCCTTATTTGCAAAACATTTTTCACATCACTCAAATAGTTTACCACAATTTTATTTCCATTCACGGCCGTAGCAGACTCAATCACGTCCCTTTTATCTTCTTGAAGTACTTCAGTCCAAGAACTAGGTTCTTTTAGATCAACTCGGACTAGTTTGTTTCTTGGAGCTTCCTTATTAGTGAGGAAGGTAAACACTGTGTCATCATTCGCAACATAGTGATAGGAAGCATCAAATTTATCTATAAGCTTCACAAAAGGAAGCAAATCCTTAGTCCCTTTATAACCTTCGAGCCCTTTGGGAAGCAATGTCATATCACAGTAATAAATCTTGTTAACAGGATCACAATTTTCTAAGGTGAACAAAAGAACATACTGCAATTCCAAGAAAAGGGACACCAGTTAATTAAAATGTAAATAACAGGTAATATCAGTGTGAAAAATTTACTTTGGTGTATTAACAGCCAACAGATTCAACTCCAGAACCATCATTATAATCAGAATTAACTTATCTTTTGAAGGTATTGCGTTAATTGTCAACATGTTTCATTATTATATTGAATTATCAGTCAATATAAAGAAAGCATTTATATTGCCGAAGATTGCAAATATGTCTAGTCAAATCATAACACTCTCAAAAGCTGAAAATAAGGTTAAATAATGTCGGTATATAATGTTAAACTATAAATATTATTTCCTTCTTTTCTTGAGTCTTGACTGTATTTATAGGTACTCGAAATTTTAGTATATATATATATATATATATATATATATTATATATTGTATCTAAACCTGTCATGGAATAAAGCACATAACCAAATCGCTAAAGTAATTCGAACAATGATAGCAATACGGATCACCTTGCATTCCTCTGAAATGACGTATAGAGTAGTCAAAGTTTTAGTACCTTTCCATCGTCTGTGACTGAAGCTGAACGTGTATGTTTAGGATTGTCTGGATCGGTCCAACATAAGATATCTTCAGACTGATCAGTACCCAAAAAATGGTAATATAATTCGTGGTGTAGATTAGCCTGAGTCTCTGTGCCAGCATCCATATTATCTCCATCCCTTTAAAACAAATCATCTACACAAAGATCACAGCTAACCCTACTGCTGAAAAGGATGCAAAATAACATATATAACATGGTAACTATCAACATCAATTCTGAATCAGTTGCTAAAATAAAGTTCCAAATGAGCTTCTTTTGCTGACAGTTAATGTTTGAAGGAAAATAGCTGCTCATAAAATGTAAATAGAGAGGTCAATTTTTTATTGCAAAAAAAAAAATATTGCACATGGAACAAGTCAAGGAAAGTCAGATAGGATTTCTAATTTGACATTATGACTTACTCAGGAGCTGGATAACGGCTGTAGAAAAACCCCTTGCTATCATGAGTCCAACTAACATCTGAGAACTTAACCTGCAATAGACAAACAAACAAGGGTCATTGTTAATAAACTCGAGAACTTGTAAATCTAATATCATATATCAATAATAACTTCAGTTCAGATTTAATTTCAAAACAAATGTATACAATATCATAATAATCTACAACATTACCCATGAAATGGTATCAGGCTCATTGCTCTTATCATCAATTCTCATAACTCTGATGGTAACCCAATCGCTTCCACTTGCACTAGTGCCATACGCCAAGTACTTTCCGTCCTCACTAACATGTTTGGATCAAGCAAAACCTCAGCTTTCCCTTCCAAACTATCCTGCAACACCAAACAACTAAAATTTCAAAATACAATATAATATACAATCAGAGCATCAGAGAAAAGTAAAAAGTTAAATAACCATGTAAACAACCTGAACATATAGGACCGCTTGTGACTGTAGACCAGTGTTATGGAAGTAAAAATACTTATCACCTTTCCTAAATGGAGCATTGTACTTGGGGAAATCATAAAATCCAGTAAGCTTTTCGCGTAGCTTTTCCCTCGTTTCGCAGGTTCTAAGAACAGAATCGGTCAATTTCATCTGCTTTTCGACAAATTCTTTTGTCTCTGCCGAATCAGGATCCTCAAGCCTAACAATATCAACTCAACTTCACTAAACAAATATTTGCTAATAAAAATGGAATAACAAGAAGCAAACTAAGAATTTCTTCCAGTATACCTAATCTAAGACAAAATATATATAAACATCATTCAAATTGAAATCTCCAACAATCCAGAACCACGGAATCCAAACTTACATAATAATTAGACAAACTATCAACACTATCTCAATCTGAATTGCAGTTACTTAACTGCGATTAAATTACCATCGATAAGGATCGGAGACCATAACACCGTGATAACTATCAACCACAGATTCATCTCGACGAGCGACAGGGTACTGCAGAGGCTCGTTAAAAGCGGGGAACGATCTCACTCTCGGAGCTGTGCACAAAGGACGCGAGAGAGATGGAAATTTACAGGAGAAAATTTCAGGTGATTGAAGGTGTTTGTGAAAATGGCTCAGAGACACAAAGCGGGATCTAGCCGTACTGACAATGCGAGACAACATTTGTTCCGTTGAATCTAATGATTGGATTCTGTCTTCGTATAGTCTTCCAACTTCCAAGTCACCCATATATATATATATATTATGTACTCGAGTGTAACCCGTGCTACACATGACTTAAGTTTAATCAGAAATAGATTATAAAATGTGATAAAGATTCATTTTAATTGCACTGTATAATCATAAAATCAAAGATTAATTTTAAATATATTTTTGTGTAATGTAAATATTATAACAACAAAAAACATCTTTACGGTCACATTGGGTGCCACTAATATTCATAAACACTTAAACTAACAAGACATAAAATTATTATTTATAGAAAAATACTTAGATTTAATATTTATAAAACATTTTACTTAAACAGAAAAGAAATGGAATCAATGAATAATTTATTATATTAAATGATTTAAAAGCATGAATGGATAAATGCTTATTATTATTATACATATATATAAGAGCCAAAACACCTCAATTTCGTTGCCCGGCTGCACGTTCCACTCGATTCTACCCTCTAATTTTCCCCTTTTTTATTTTTTCTCTTGGGTTTTCTAAAGCCTCAAAACGACACTTTGTATTATCATTTACGAAATACGAAAAATGTGATTAGATAACAATTGCAGTCATCCATATTAAAATGTATTCAAAAAATAAATAAATCAAAATAGTACAAAGAAGTCCCATAAAATGAATAAATATTAGCAAATAGGTACCTTAAATTATCAAAAAATAATTGATTTCAAAAATTAAATTATTGCATCAAAGAACAGAAAGTAATACATATATATAAGAGCCAAAGCACCTCAATTTCGTTGCCCGGCTGCACGTTCCACTCGATTCTACCCTCTAATTTTCCCCTTTTTTATTTTTTCTCTTGGGTTTTCTAAAGCCTCAAAACGACACTTTGTATTATCATTTACGAAATACGAAAAATGTGATTAGATAACAATTGCAGTCATCCATATTAAAATGTATTCAAAAAATAAATAAATCAAAATAGTATAGAGAAGTCCCATAAAATGAATAAATATTAGCAAATAGGTACCTTAAATTATCAAAAAATAATTGATTTCAAAAATTAAATTATTGCATCAAAGAACAGAAAGTAATACATATATATAAGAGCCAAAGCACCTCAATTTCGTTGCCCGGCTGCACGTTCCACTCGATTCTACCCTCTAATTTTCCCCTTTTTTATTTTTTCTCTTGGGTTTTCTAAAGCCTCAAAACGACACTTTGTATTATCATTTACGAAATACGAAAAATGTGATTAGATAACAATTGCAGTCATCCATATTAAAATGTATTCAAAAAATAAATAAATCAAAATAGTACAAAGAAGTCCCATAAAATGAATAAATATTAGCAAATAGGTACCTTAAATTATCAAAAAATAATTGATTTCAAAAATTAAATTATTGCATCAAAGAACAGAAAGTAACTTAATGGGATGCCCTTCCAATTATAGGCTAATATAACTCACATGTAGAGAAAGATCATTATTAATCATTGGAATATTAATTAAAATTAAGCCAGAAGACACAGAAAGGAAGAAAAGGAAAGAAAGAGATTAAGTTAGTTTTAGTATATGTTCGAATGGGCGGATCAAGTTATAAAATGTATTCATTGTAATTTTAAATTTGAATATTCAATAACTCCCTTCTTAGTTATGACTTATGGATAAAGAGTGGGAATGTCTTTAAAATTTAAGATAGTGGTTTAGATGATGATACAAACATAGATGATGAATATGGATAATGATAATAGGGGAAGTTATTTATTGGATTAGATAGTGGGTAGTTAAGTTGTGAATTTATTAAATAATTAATTTTATATATTAAATTATCATTTTTAGAGTGTTAAAAATGGTCAATGAAAGTCAAAAGCAGCCCTTAAATATATATATTAATATATATTAATAGATGCATATATAAATAATATTATATATATTAGTATTGGTAAAATTGCAACATTTTCGCATTCACTTGCAAACCTCTATTGTATTTAATTTAAAGATTACTTTCCAATTAAATTGGAAAATTTAATCATGCTATAATAAATCTGGATCAAGGGATAATAACAGATAATGCTTTAAATACGTTAAAATAAAAATATTCTAAGTTACAATTTGGGTTGAGCCAAATATGATCCGAGTTGTTCTCTGACGAAAAATAGGCGTCCTTATTGAAATAAAATCAAATCTAGTTATGTCTTTTTCATGTTAAGATATATATATATATATATATATATATATATATATATATATATATATATATATATATATATATATATATATATATATATATATATATATATATATATATATCAGAGGTGTTCATTATCAAGCTTTTAACATTGATCAAATCAGAAATAAAAGAAATTAAAAAAAAAATAAGTCAAGTCGAGCGCCTAATTAATGGCTTCTGCGATTGTGTGAAGATGTAATGAGATTTTCTAATCGTGTTATATTTTTTTTTATCTTAGATATGTAAATTAAAGCAATTACGATCAAATAACTTACAAATTTAAATAAAAGTACACATATATATATTTTCAGAAACAATTCATTTTTATTCATATTACATGGTTCAGTAGTATGGGTATTATTTATTATATTTAGAATGTATATATGAAATTGAAGTACTTTCAATTATAAATTTTTATATGTATTTTACCAATTTTAACCATTAGAAGAAATTAATATTAGAAAAATGTATTTTACGAGTTTTAACTTACATGTATTTTCAATCATATGAACTTGTCGTTTATCAAAATATTAGAAAAATATAATAAAAATAACTAGAGCATTTCATTTTTTTGTTATTGGCATTCAATTCCACTTTCCATTTTATTTAATAAACAAAAATACCCTTTATCTAATTCTTGAAGTATATATCCTTACTATTAAGATTTCCACTAAGCATGACAGCAATATCTTACTTTTTGTTTTTTTTTTATTGTTTTCTTGTTTAAATCTTTAGTAAATGACACATACAATTTATTAACAAATAATATATAATCAATTAACAACATTATAATATGATCAGAGTTTGGCATCATATCTCTAGCTTAATCTAACACACGCTAGTAGCGTAATCTATATACATAACTAAGCCTTTTATTTAACTTCCTAGCCCAACTATTTGATATCAAAATCTTAGGCACATTAATTGTAGCATAAAAAAGTTTAATTAATGAAAGATTACCACACTTAGAAGTATCCAGATATAAATTGTCAAAGAAAAAAGATTAAAAGAAGCATTAAACCAAGGGACATTTTGGGCAATCCCACTAATTTTTTTTAAGATAAAATTTGAATAGTCTATTTATAAAAAAAATCCATGCATATATTATATGTGCAAGTAGCAAACACTAACAATATTTGTGATCATTTCCTGAACACCATTGATTAGCTTCAGTTTTTTGTTCAATGGCTACCAAAATTCTCGAACGCTGTAAAATCTCAGCATCAGATTCCAAGCCGAATTTCTCAATCCCTTTAGTATTCTTTGATATGATGTGGTACGGATTACCTAATGAACTTGTCCTATTTTATGATTTCTCGTGTTCTAAATCAGATTTTCTGAAAAGTATTGTTCCTGACCTGAAAACTTCACTGTCTCTTACTCTCAACCATTTTCTTCCACTCTCCGGAAAAATTATTCATCCTCTACAAAACAAGGAAGAAAAACCCATCTTAAGTTATAGAGCTGGAGATTCTATTGAGTTAATAATTTCTGAATCCAGCGCTGATTTCAATTATTTTATTGGAGATAATCCGCGGGAGTGTGATAAATTCTATGAGTTCGTCCCGAACCTGCCGCCAGCAACACATTCAAAAAACTCAATCGCAAGCGATGTTATAGCTTTCCAAGTTACATTGTTTCCTGAAAAGGGATTATCCATTGGTTATATATTTCATCACGGTGTTGTTGACGGTACCACGATGCTCTTATTTTTCCAGGCATGGGCCCTGGTTAACAAAACCAGGCTCCATGCAGCATATTTCATTTCTTCCGCAGAAAATAAATTTTTGCCCTATTACGATAGAAAAGATATTAGAAATCTGAATGAATTATTGGAAACAAGGTATTTGGACGCTATATCTTGGTTTTCTTCTCCGGTGCAAGTGCAACCACCACAGATAACTTTCCCAATAAATAAGCTCCGATCAACTTTTGTTATAAACAAGGACGAGATTCAAAAGCTGAAAAATTTTATACTGGTCAAATGCCAGGCCAATATTGCCCATCTTTCGTCTTCCACCGTCGCATGTGGGCTTGTATGGTTTTGCTCGGCCAAATCATTGGAGGATACACTAACAGACGACGAGATAGAGTACTTCAATATTGCGGTAGACTGCAGGAAAAGGTTAAGTCCCCCGTTGCCGGCTAATTACTTTGGTAATTGTGTGTTAGCTAACTGTGCAAAGTTAAAGCACGGAGAAGTGAAGGGAAAAGATGGGTTCGTGAGAGCTGCCAAAGCCATTGGACAAGCTATCAAAGAAAGTACGTATATATAGACTGCAATAAAAAAGTTATTATTAATTAAACTATTAAGGGACAAATCTAGCCAATACACCACTTGGCCACACAACATTTCTAGTTAGTGATGATTGTTGTCCTTTGGACAAAAGAAAAACATTTTGATTAACATATTCACATGCGAATTCTTTTTCTCATAGTTGAATACAACTTTGACATTGTTTATTAAAAATTTAAAATCTTTTTATTAGATATATGTTGTTCTTCTTTTTTAGTAAATGAGAAGGGAGTTTTGTATATTGCGGAGAAATGGCCGGAGGACTATCGAGAGTCGATGGGCAAGAGGGAGTATGGGGTATGGTCAACTGCGAGTTTGGATTTCTACGCAGTGGATTATGGCTGGGGAAAACCTAACAAATTTGAAATACTATCGATTGATCGTGCAAGTGCAGATATATCTCTTTCCAAATCCAGAAAATTTGAGGGTGGCTTGGAAATTGGTGTTTCATACAGTAAGGTTCAAATGGAGGCTTTTACCAAATTATTCAATGAGGTTCTTAATAATTGTTGTGCTGAAAAAATATTCACTAGACTATAAATTTAGTTGGAAGAATTGAATAAGTGAATAAATACATCGAATATTTAATAAATTTCCTTTCACGAAGATTTAAAGATCTTAAGTTTGTTTATGCTTTTAGTTGTACATTTAATGGTTTTTGAGAAATATGTATTATGGAGATTTGAATAATAAAAAATGTGTTTTAAAAACTTTGTTATAATTAGTAAAATATATCAAATCAATAGTGATCCAAAATCTTATCTTATGTTTGCTTTTGATTTGGTTGCGTATTTTGGTGAGTGATAGGGCGTAATTTGGTCAACCCGTATTGCGCAAATCGTATGGGTCAATTCGTATTGGGCAACTCGTTGGCATAAGGTACTATATTAATTAATGGGCCCAAGAGATGTGGGCCTGGTGTAGCGTATACCCAGCCCATCTTCGGATAAAACATGAACTAGTGGCATTGTGACACGTGGTGATAACCATATGGATCCACACGTCATATCATGAATAGTGGATCCCTATTACTATAAATAGAACATTAAAAGCTCATTATAGGGACGGATGTCTGACCTAACTCTACGAGCTGTCTTAACTATATTGATTTTACCCTTAAGAACTACGTTTAACTTGATCCTCACGAGGTACGTAGGCAGCTTTATACACGAGTGCAGTCTTAGACATTACTAACGAATATTTGACTAGATCATTTTGGCGCCGTCTGTGGGAAACCACAAACATTGTTGAACGAATCGACATGGACAAGGAACATCGACCAGGGAAGGAGCCAATGAATTCTACCAGGGACGAGCTGAGAGAAGCAACCACACAACACCCAGATATACCGGAGAAGATGATCACCATGACAGAGTCCGAATTCGACCGAAGGGTTCAAGAAAAATTCCAAGAGTGGGTATCAAAGTTACCACCGACACCAAACATCGGCATGACCCATCCTCCCCCGAGTACCCCAGGAGGGCGATTCCCAGAACTTGACCCTGATAGGGAACAAGGGGAACGCCACGAGAGAGGTACTCGGAGACGGCAATTCCCAGAACTTGACCCTGATGGAGAACAAGGGGAAGATCGCCGCGAGAGAGGAGCACGACGAAAGTTGTTCAATAATCAGGGCGAGGTGCAAGATAAGAGAGAGAAGCACTATGAATCAGACCAAAGTGAATCAGACGAAGTAGAGTCAACTTTTGCGCCAGACTCTAGACAATACTCGTCTAAAGAAGAAAGCATGAGGGAGGTCGCAGGTCGTGCGAATAACTTATCGTCAATTCAACGAAGGAACAACCCTTCAGTATGGAAATATTGGCTGAATCAATGCCCGCTAATTTCAGAATTCCAGATTTGCCGAAGTACGGTGGGACCACTGACCCACGTGAACACCTTGTTACCTTCGAGACATTAATGACACTTCATGGCCTAAGTGATGCATTAAATGCACGAATATTTGCAACGACTCTCAACAACAGGGCACAAGATTGGTTCGTAAGTCAACCCACTAATTCAATCACCTCATATGACCAACTCGTACAAAAGTTCGAGTATCATTTTGCTAGTAAAAGGAAGACAAGGAAATCAGTTTCACATCTATTGGGAATCAAGCAGAAGGATGATGAGACCTTACGGGAATTTGTGGATCGTTTTAATAACGAAGCGTTGGATGTCCAAGGTGTACAACACGAGGTGATTGTACAGCTTTTCATTAACGGTCTTAAATTAGGTCCCTTGGCCGGAGCGCTTACTAGGAATCCACCCAAAAACCCAGAAGAAATGATGATCGTGGCTCAACAGTACATCTATGAGGACGAAATGTATAGGATGAAGCGTGCAGAGCTAGCAGCGCTTAGACAAGGAAAAGAAAAACCACAAAAACGCGATGAAGTGAGGGGAGAAAGAGGCAGCGACAATCGACGAGTTCGATTCGACAATTACACACCATTAAATACGTCAAGAGCAAGGGTATTGGTGGCAATAGAAAAGGCTAGACTACAAGTCAAACCTCCTAGAAAGATGAGGTTGGATCCGAATCGAAAAGGTAATGGAAAATATTGTCAATTTCACAAAGACGTTGGCCATGATACCGAGGATTGTCGTCAGTTAAAAGACGAAATCGAAAAACTGATTAAACAAGGATATCTCCGAAACGTCGTAAGTCAGAATCAAACCGAAAGGCAGATACCTAGAAGAGATGATAATACTCGCAGAGAGATATCACCTCGTAGACATGATGCGAATGGGGGTAGACGAGAGCGAGATTACCGACGAGGTGGTCAGATGGATTTGAGAGACGAGTTAAAAGAAAATGAGCAGCTCAGAAATAGCAGAGGTACGGAAAATCGAAATGACAATAGGCCAAAATTTGGGGAAATAAACACGATTGCTGGAGGACCTATAGGAGGGGACTCAAAGAATGCGAGGAGGCGTTATACACGTGAGCTGATTACTTACGAGGCACGATGTCAGATGGTATGTCATGTGCAGGAAAACACGAAAGAGATCTCTTTTGGAGACCGAGATTATGAAGGCATAATGATACCTCATAATGATCCGATGGTGGTGACAATGGATATAGCAAACTACGCGGTACATAAGATCCTGATTGATAACGGAAGTTCAGCAGATATAATATTCTCTCGAGTATTGGAAAAAATGAATATTGCGGTGAATAATTTACACCCCGTGAATACCCCCCTCGTCGGATTTGGTGGATCAGAAATTATTCCATTGGGTACGATTGATTTACCCACGTCGATGGGATGTGAACCGAGGCGAAAAACCATGATGGTCAGATACCTAGTGGTTGATTTTCCCTTCGCGTACAACGTGATTTTAGGACGTCCTGCCTTAAATCAGTTCGGTGCTATTGTGTCGACCCCTCATTTAAAAATGAAACTTTTAACGGACGCGGGTGTCGGGGTCGTAAGGTGTGATCAGAGAGCGGCAAGAGAATGCTATTCTACTTCATTAAGAAACCCGGTACGAAATGAGGTCACAAGAGAGGAAAGAGAAACGAATCAGATAGTAAGATTTGGCGCTACGAAGAAAGAAGAACCAGAACGTAAACGAGTTAAACCTGAAAACCCAAGGATATTGCCAGCAGAGCACAAAGAAGTGGAGCTAATTCCTGGGAACAAAGAAAAAGTAACGAGTATAGGTACCCAGATGTCGGAAAGTATGGAACTTATGATGATAAATTTCCTCCGCGTCAACATTGACATGTTTGCATGGCAAGCCTCGGATTTCAAAGGGATTGATCCGAAGGTGATCGTGCACAGGTTAAACCTGGACCCCTCGGTAAAACCTATAAAACAGAAAAGGCGAAACTTTGGTCCAGATCGTAACAGGGTCATCGAAAACGAGGTGAACAAGTTATTGGAGGTGGGGTGCATTAGAGAGATAAATTTGGTTGGCAAACGTCGTATTGGTACCAAAGACCACTGGAAAATGGCGAATGTGTATAGATTACACTGATCTGAACAAGGCATGTCCTCGTGATCCGTATCCTCTGCCTCGTATCGATTTACTGGTAGATTCCACAGCAGAATGTGCCCTATTGAGCATGATGGATGCGTACCAAGGTTTTAACCAGATTAGGATGGCACCCGAGGACGTTGATAAAACGTCTGGTGGGTGTCGAATCCAACAAAAATAAAAACCTACTTTAAAAAGATTTGTAATCAGCGATAAGTAGGGTCGATCCACAGGGAATGGTGTAAAATTCAATTCTTAAATTACTAATATCGATAAAAGGGGGGTTTTGAGATTCTTAACTAATTAAAATAAAAAGACGTAATTAAAAAGGCACAAGATATAAAAACGCAGATTCAAAAGAACGCAAATAAAACAGAATTCGGATTTTTCAATATGATGGAAAATTCTAGTCTTCGGATTATCTCGGTATTGATTCAATTAATTCGATCACTGATGCAATGATAATTCAATGTTTTATAGATAAACTGGCTATAGTTATTAACAAGCTCTAATAACCTAGTCTTTCCTTAAGTCGTCGATAACCAAAACAAGCTCTTTGATTACTCCTCTTACCAATTCGACAACCCTAAACAAGCTCTTAGGATTTAGCCTATCGATAGCATTCTCGTATTAGAAAGACACCAATTCTAGCCAATAAACACATAAGCTCGGTTTATTTAGACCAGGTTACTAATTCTCATAACGACTAATTGAAGACTTGTCCGTAAACAACGTCGCTAACTACTACAAAAATTAGGGTTTACCAAACAATTACGGATTTGGGCCCTAAATAGCTTAATACGATTCCAACGATTAAATAGTTGATCAAATTATCTAACCAATTGAAATATATTGTCAACAAAGATCAGAGAAAAAGTAAATACCTAATAACAGAGAAGTTATAGCACAATTCGATCTCACGAATTTAAAGAATCAAACCTTGAAGAATCCTCGACTAGAAGTATGAGCTTAGCTGCTCATAATCGAAACGTGGACAAAGATATTAAAAATCGAGAACTCAGAATTAAAGGGAAAAATGATGCTGAAATTAAAAATAAAATCAAAGGTGTCTTGTGGAATAAAATTCCACATATTTAAACTAAAAGAGTCCTAATCCAAGAAGGAAACTAATTAGGGCTCTAACAAACTTAACAAACTCAAATCTTGAAATATCTAGAAATAAGGAAATAAAATCCTAACAAATAAAAGAGAATAAAATCTCATATATCCAAAAATCAGTTGGCTTCTATAGCAAAAATCCGAATCTTAACAGAAAATCTTCAAAAATCTTCATGAAACGCGTTTTCTGGGCAGAAGCGTTCATAGACTTAAGCGTGGGCACGCTTAATTCAGGAAAGTCTTCTGCTGCTGCTCTTTTTATGCTAACTCAATTTCTGCTCATTTTTCTCCTATTTTCGTATCTTTTGATTCTTTCTCCTTCTAATCTTCATAAATCCAATTATCAACCTAAAGTCACAAAATAAGGAGAGTAATCGTAACAATCAACCCAAATATGGACATGTAAAATATACACAAAATACGACTTAACAAATACCCCCACACTTATGCCATTGTACGTCCTCGGGCAATGCTCAAAAGTTGACTATGTAAAAACTACTCAAAACAGTACCAGGCGGCAAATTAAACCATTCAGCAGTGTGATCAAAAGAACGAAATCAAACTCGAAGCACGAAACACGTAATCAATCGAAATTCTCGATACCACAATAATCTCATGCTAGAACAACGACCTCAATTGAACAAGGAAAACAAAAATTTCAGTCGACTTTTACTCAAATACTCTCCAACTCTCGTGTATGGTTATAAGTGTATCGCTCGAATCTCAACGTGTTAGTGTTATTCCATAGGCTTGGTTATACACCAATGTCGCCACTACAGTTGAGAGTGTGCACAATCGAATCAAAAGGTCTTTATTAAGGGTTGTAATGGGGCTAAGGCTCGGGGTAGGAGTGAAAAGAGAGGTCGAAAAAAATGGCTAAGTCTGAAAATTTTATCGAGCATCGAGATCTCATTGGGTATATTCGACGTTAAGGACCCAAATGCCACACATTTTCTATCTTTCTCGGAGGCTCGGTACCTCATCAATTTTTAAACTTCTCTTTTACTCTCCCTTTTTGTTTTGTTTTTTTTTTTTTTCGAATTTTTTTTTTTTTCGGTACTCTTTGTATTTTTCATGAGTTTCTCCCACACTTATTCAACAACATCATCTTCTTGACTTTTCGTCCCCAAATAATATACAACCTCCATGCTCGACTTATTTTCTAGACGGGTAAAACGAGGAGGCATAAAAAAACGGTAAGGGCTCGAATTCGGGGTAAACCAAGAAAATAGGATAAAGGCTCAAAGTGGGCTAACTAGGGGATAATGCAAAGGTACGGTTTATTTGGCAAAGTGGCTAAATCCTAAATGCCTTTATCATATTCAATCATGCACATACTCGTGTAATTTTGACAAGGTTCAAAACAAGTTCTAAAATTTCAAAAACACGTGAGTCACACAAGAAAAAAAATCATATCAATTAAATGGCACAAGTCCTCACAAGGTAGGGTAATCGACTAAAACATGCGTTCCTACGCTCGCTTTTAATCATTGAACATAACACAAACTTCATATGGCACGAAAACTCAATCAAAGCATGCTCATTTATCCAAGTCTAACCGTTCAAAAGAAACACAAACTAAAGTAGTCTAAGAATGCCGAAAACGAAAAAAAATTTTTGTTTCACATAGTCACAACTAAGCAAAAACACCAAGAAGTACAATAGCACGAGAAACCATCCCCCCACACTTAAAACATGCATTGTCCTCAATGTAAATACGATAAAATAACAAGCAATGCATCATAATAAAAGGACAAAGAGGGGGACTTCCCTACAGCATCACTCGGTCATGATGCCGAAGTGATCAATGAGCAGCTTGAGATGGGCAATAATTGTGTCGAATTCTGCTTTAGTTGTATCGAGTTGGCAGCTTGTGAAAGTGCAGTAGCATCAGGGGCAGCAGTAGTAGTTGCGGGTTTAGCAATTGGAGCCATAGCAGGTGGTGCGGCTTTAAAGCGGCGACGTGAAGCAGCGAGAGCTTTAGAGACTGCGGCGATAGGAGTCGCGATTGTAGGAGGTGTAGCCGAAGTCGGCGGTGTGTAGTGGCAGGGGTTTCAAAAGAGGCGGCGACATGGGTCGCCGTGGTTGAAGGCGGTGGCGAGGATGATCAAAAACCTGCAAATCGAGTGAAAAGTGAGTGACGACGGTTAAGGTTTGAGGGGGGAAGAAGGAAAAAATTAGGGCTAGAAAATCCCTAATTTCAAATTTGTTTTTGTCCTTTTTTGATTTTTTTTTTGATTTTTTATTTTTTTTATTATTATTATTTTTTTTATATATATATAAGACGAAAAAAAAATGAAAATGTGAAACATAAGGGTTTCATAAGTTAAGCGTGGGCACGCTTAACTCTCGGAACGCTTCTGTAAAAAAAACTGAAAACTAAAAATAAAACACTAAGGAAAATAAAAACTCATGGGTTGCCTCCCAAGCAGCGCCATTCTTTAACGTCGTTGGCTAGACGATGCTATGCCTCATGTGGCTTAAGTCGGAGGTTCAAAGCCATCACTATGCCAAGCTACCTTTAGTGGATCGTCATCATTAAATTCAAAAATTCGCTGCATCACAAGGTTAGTAGTATCTAAACCAAACATAGAGCAATCATTAGTAGAACACTTCATGGAATCATATAAATTAAACATCACAAATTTATCTTCAAATTCCATAGTAAGAGTTCCATCATGCACATTAATTTCAGCCCTAGATGTTTTCAGAAAAGGTTTTCCAAGAATGAGAGGGGCTAACTTACTAGATTGATTTTCATCCATATCAACAACATAAAAATCAGTGGGAAAAATTAAGTCATTAACATGAACCATTACGTTCTCAAGAAAGCCATTAGAAGATGCATTAGACCCATCAGTCAATTGTACAATCATGTCTGTTTTTCTCAACTTTTTCACATTCAAAGATTCATAAATAGAACGAGACATGATATTTACAGAAGATTCAAGGTCTAAAATAGTATTCTTAAGTTGCACATCACCTATCATACAAGAGATAACAAACTTACCAGGGTCTTTGCATTTTGAAGTTACCTCCTTTTCAAGTGTTGGAGATTCATCTTCTATGTCTACCTCTTCATCGTCACTGCTCTCATCTTCCCCAAAAATCTCATATTCTGTGACTTCATGCTCATATTTTGGAGGAGTGATCTCAATAACCTTAGGTTGCTCGGTAAGTGTTTCCGTTGGTTTTGTTAGTTGATGGTCCACATTTTTCTCTCTAGACTCACCTTCCACCTCTTCATCATCACTGAACTCATCTTCCTCAAACATCTCATATTTTGGAAAGTCATCTTCTATATTCATCACTTGTGTACAGTTGACAAAACGACCAGGAAATGGAGGAGGTATCGCAAATGTCATCGGTTTCTTCTTGGTAACAGGCTCTTCTTCTTTTTCCAGCTCTTTCTCATCCTCGTGTTTCGAAGTATTTTCAGCAGAAGAGTTTTGAGTGTTAGGCGTGGGCACGCTTAATTCTTGAAACGGTTCTGCTTCTTTCAATTCATTCCCACTTCGTAGGATAACTGCATTGGCATTCTCCTTCGGATTTATGATGACATTGGACAGCAGTTTACTCGAATTTTGAGACATTAATTCGTTCATGGAGGCAGCCATTTGACCCATCTGCTTTTCCAAATTCTTGATGGCATTTTGGTTTTCTTGTTGAATTTGTTGCACACCTTGTTGGAATTGTTGAGTGTTAGCGATCAATGTTTTCATCATATCTTCCAAAGACGTCCATGAGAATTGGGGTTGTTGAGGAGATTGAGATCCTTGTTGTTCGTAATAGCTAGGAGGTCGTGGAACGTAGCTCAGATCGGAGTGATAACTCCATCTTGGGTTGTAAGTGTTGGAATATGAATTGTGATTACTCTGCGGAACACCCCAGAATCCATCATAAGCTTGTCCATATGACTCCTCTTGAACACGGAAGGTATAGGAGAATTTCTCTATGAATTTTGCTTCCAGTTGAGTCCATGTCTTGATTGAACCAAAAGATAAATCATAGTACCAATCCCTAGCATTGTCTGCTAAAGATAAAGGAAAGGCTCGAAACTTGATTTGATCTTCAGTGACATCCTTTGGTTTCATTAATGAACATACCGCATGGAACTCATTTAGATGCTTATGAGTATCATCTCCTACAAAACCATGAAAAATAGGAAGTGAGCGAATAAATTCATATGTTAATTCAAAATCAACTTCAAAAGTAGGATATTGAATGTAAGAAGATTGCTCATTAATGTTTGGCATAACCCACAACTCCTTTAAAGTCCTCTCGACTGTAGCCATGGCATCTAAGAACGTTGCAAGATCTCTTTTTGTAGACGTTGAGCTCCTTTCTCAATTTGAGATTCACCTATATGAAGAGATCTAATAATACAAAAAAACTAAACAAAAATATTAGTAACAAAAGAAATAAATCTATAACACCGTTCTCCGGCAACGGCGCCAAAATTTGGTGGGTGTCGAATCCAACAAAAATAAAAACCTACTTTAAAAAGATTTGTAATCAGCGATAAGTAGGGTCGATCCACAGGGAATGGTGTAAAATTCAATTCTTAAATTACTAATATCGATAAAAGGGGGGTTTTGAGATTCTTAACTAATTAAAATAAAAAGACGTAATTAAAAAGGCACAAGATATAAACGCAGATTCAAAAGAACGCAAATAAAACAGAATTCGGATTTTTCAATATGATGGAAAATTCTAGTCTTCGGATTATCTCGGTATTGATTCAATTAATTCGATCACTGATGCAATGATAATTCAATGTTTTATAGATAAACTGGCTATAGTTATTAACAAGCTCTAATAACCTAGTCTTTCCTTAAGTCGTCGATAACCAAAACAAGCTCTTTGATTACTCCTCTTACCAATTCGACAACCCTAAACAAGCTCTTAGGATTTAGCCTATCGATAGCATTCTCGTATTAGAAAGACACCAATTCTAGCCAATAAACACATAAGCTCGGTTTATTTAGACCAGGTTACTAATTCTCATAACGACTAATTGAAGACTTGTCCGTAAACAACGTCGCTAACTGCTACAAAAATTAGGGTTTACCAAACAATTACGGATTTGGGCCCTAAATAGCTTAATACGATTCCAACGATTAAATAGTTGATCAAATTATCTAACCAATTGAAATATATTGTCAACAAAGATCAGAGAAAAAGTAAATACCTAATAACAGAGAAGTTATAGCACAATTCGATCTCACGAATTTAAAGAATCAAACCTTGAAGAATCCTCGACTAGAAGTATGAGCTTAGCTGCTCATAATCGAAACGTGGACAAAGATATTAAAAATCGAGAACTCAGAATTAAAGGGAAAAATGATGCTGGAATTAAAAATAAAATCAAAGGTGTCTTGTGGAATAAAATTCCACATATTTAAACTAAAAGAGTCCTAATCCAAGAAGGAAACTAATTAGGGCTCTAACAAACTTAACAAACTCAAATCTTGAAATATCTAGAAATAAGGAAATAAAATCCTAACAAATAAAAGAGAATAAAATCTCATATATCCAAAAATCAGTTGGCTTCTATAGCAAAAATCCGAATCTTAACAGAAAATCTTCAAAAATCTTCATGAAACGCGTTTTCTGGGCAGAAGCGTTCAGAGACTTAAGCGTGGGCACGCTTAATTCAGGAAAGTCTTCTGCTGCTGCTCTTTTTATGCTAACTCAATTTCTGCTCATTTTTCTCCTATTTTCGTATCTTTTGATTCTTTCTCCTTCTAATCTTCATAAATCCAATTATCAACCTAAAGTCACAAAATAAGGAGAGTAATCGTAACAATCAACCCAAATATGGACATGTAAAATATGCACAAAATACGACTTAACAACGTCGTTCGTAACGTCTAAAGGTGTTTATTGTTACAAGGTGATGCCCTTCGGATTAAGAAATGCGGGAGCCACGTATCAGAGACTCGTCAATTTGATGTTCAAGGAAGAAATCGGCAAAACAATGGAGGTATATGTGGATGATATGCTGGTGAAGAGCAAGTTCGAGGTGGACCATATGGAACATTTGGAGAAATCCTTTACCATAATGAGACGGTACGGCATGAAGTTGAACCCAAAGAAGTGTACATTCGGAGTACGAGGTGGAAAATTCTTGGGGTACATGGTCACACAACGGGGAATTGAAGCGAATCCTGAAAAAATCCAGGCAGTGTTGGATATGCAATCACCAAGAACTATAAATGAAGTGCAGATATTGACTGGAAAAATGGCAAGCCTAAGTCGATTCATCTCGAGATCTGCTGATAAAGGCTTACATTTTTTTAAAATACTTAAAAATGTGAAACAATTCGAATGGACAAAAGAATGCGAGGAAGCTTTCCAAAACTTGAAGCAGTACCTGGCATCCCCACCATTGCTCACTAAGCCCGTAGAAAACGAGCCACTTTTTCTTATTTAGCTGTTTCAGAAAATGCGGTAAGTGCAGTTTTAGTTCGAGAAGTCGAAGCGGAACACCGACCGGTCTATTATATCAGTAAAACGATGCTTGGGGCAGAACGAAACTATTCCAAAATTGAACAGTGGGCTCTGGCCTTGATGACCGCGGCTCGGAAGTTAAGACCATATTTTCAGTCGCATCAAATTATCGTATTAACAAATCAACCCTTGAGGCAAGTGTTGGCCAATCCAGATATTTCAGGACGTCTCGTAAAGTGGGCTGTCGAGCTCGGAGAATTTACTTTGGAGTATAGGCCTCGGACAGCAATTAAAGCACAAGCATTAGCGGAATTCATCGTAGAGATGACCACGGAAGACGAACCAAACCAAATATCCAGTTCATGGATGTTACATGTCGACGGGTCATCCACATCCCAAAGAGGGGGTGTAGGTATATGGCTATACGACCCACAAGGTTGATTTATTTACCGAATTTTCTTAATATAGAGGCACGTATACACGTTACGATTACGAGTTATTCAATTTTTGAATTTATCTCGTTTAATAGGCGAAGATTACGAGTTCGCAGTGAAGCTTGATTTTGCAGTAACAAATAATGAAGCTGAATACGAAGCCATGATATCAGGTATGAATCCCAACGCCAGATCCAAAATTCGAATAACTCGTACACAAATATTGAACGAAGCCATGATATCAGGGCTAAAAATGGCCAAGGAAATGAGAGTAGGATCGGTGGATGTTTACACCGACTCACAACTCGTAGCAAGCCAAATAAATGGGACGTACGAAGCAAAAGAGACAAACTTGATAAAGTATCTGGCACATGTCAAGACCTTGATGAGTTCATTCACAAAGATTAGCATATTGCAGATCCCACGAGAAGAAAATGAAAGAGCAGATGCTCTGTCAAAATTCGCTAGTACAACCGCAGGTGTGAAGAGTAGAAAGGTGACCTTATTAGTAGCTGAACGACCTCAGTTAGAAATAATTGTACCAAAGCACAAAGTAATGGCAATAGACGAAATGCATGACTGGAGGAATGAAATAGTGAAATGCTTGGTGGATGAGACTTTGCCCGAGGACAAGAATGTAGCCCGAAGAATTGTTTATAAAGCTTCCAAGTTTGTTATGACGGAAGGGAAGTTATATAAACGATCAGCAATGGGCCCACTACTGCGTTGTCTAGGAAAGGACGAGTCACAATACGTCATGAAAGAAGTACATGAAGGTAGTTGTGGCAACCATTCGGGGGGAAGAGCGCTGGCACAAAAGATTTTAAGGCAAGGATATTATTGGCCGACACTCGTGAAGGACTCACTTCGATATTCAAAGCAATGTAAAGAATGTCAGATGTATTCAAACTTATCACATCGACCCGCAGTGGATCTCGAACCTATAAAAATTGCTTACCCTTTTGATCAATGGGGGATCGATATATTGGGACCATTTCCACCGGCATCAGGACAGAGAAAATTTATCATTGTCGCTGTTGAATATTTTACGAAGTGGATCGAAGCCGAGGCAGTGGCAAAGATTACGGATCACGAGGTGATGAAATTTATTTGGAGGAACATTGCATGCCGATTCGGAGTGCCTCGTATCTTAATCTCGGATAATGGGACCCAGTTCAATAGCAAGAATGTGGTAAAATGGTGTGAAGAGTACAAGATTCAGCAAAACTTTACAGCAGTGGGAAATCCACAGGCAAATGGTCAAACTGAGGTAGCCAACCGGATATTACTTCAACATTTAAAAGCTAGACTCGATGGGAAGAAGGGTAATTGGGCAGATGAGTTGCCTGGTGTGTTATGGGCATATAGAACCACACCTCGTACATCCACCGGGGAAACCCCATTTTGCCGCGTATACGGATCGGAAGCTGTTATTCCAGCTGAAATCGGAGAGATGTCTCATCGAGTCACGGCTTATGCCCATGAACATAACGAGTTCGAGAGGGCGTTTGAGTTAGATATAATTGATGAAGTAAGGGAACGAGCCTATGCGAAAATTTTAATCCAAAAGGCCGCTATGACTCGAGCATATAATAAGAAGGTGCAACCGAGACAATTTCAAGTAGGAGACCTGGTTCTAAAAAAAGTAGAAGTATCAAAACATGTGGGAAAGCTCGATGCGAACTGGGAAGGACCTTACAAGGTGATCAAAGTAACGAAGGCCGGCACGTATCGGTTAGAGGATTTCAAGGGAAAGGAACTACCTCGTCCATGGAATGTGCACAATCTTCGTAAATTTTATACTTAGATTGGTAACATTCTATTTTTGGCATGGCGTAAGCATACGAAGCTGTGGATTTTTGAAGCTACCTTAGAGATTAAAACCTTTTGTAACTGTTTTTGAGGAATTTCGAATCGTCGAAGTCAAAGGAACAATGAACAATGAATTTTAGTTAACCTCGTATGGTTGTTTGTTACTATAATTCGCATTACATGTTCAACTATCATGGTTTTTACTTCGTATATTATTTTAAGACATCACATTATAAATTGAAACTAATGTCGAACTAAATGAAATCACAAACGATCACCGATCGGAATAATAATATATTAAAACTAGGAAAATTGATCATCCAAAAAGATAATACAATGTATGATATAAAATGCGATAAAAACAAGGGAACAATAAAAATAAAAACTAAGCCTCTTCGACCGGCATCACTTCGTCGGCTTCATCTTCAGCATCAGAATCTGGCCCCAAGTCCTTGAACTCCGGATACTCAATATAGGTTGGCCATTTAGCAGTGGAAGCTCGTAGAGGAACCGAGGCAATATGCCTCTGAAAGGTATCTGGATTGAACTCGGGCACGACTAACTTATCTTTCTGCATGTAGTCAACAGCCTTCATAAAGCCATCGAAGAAAAAATCGGACATGGGCTCTACGATCAGCTTTCCAAATGCAGTAGAGTTCTTGAAATCGCGAGCCCCATTGTACCTCGCTTCGTTGAGCATCTTTTTATGCTCGTCAGAGGCCAAGAAGGCATCTTTCCCTTCAGCAAGACCAGCTGCATATCGTAATTCTGATGACACGACCGATGCAGCCAACTCGTCCTTTAATGCCTGGTTCGAGACCTCTAGTTCTTTCATCTTACTCATCAAGGACTCAGCTTCCTTTGTCAAGCGACAAGCTTCCTCGAGCTCTGTCTCGTATCGACCTCGGTATTCATTGAAACGCTGTTGAATCTCCGAGTTCTCGTGTCTCAGATACGACACATTAAGGGAGAGATTATGAGCTCCGAGCATAGCCTACAACTGAAATGGTTAAAACAACGATACGACAACATATGAGTAATGATAAAAATTGTTTTTTAATACCTTATAAAGACCGTCGTGAATCATATCCTCAACGAATGTGTGAGGCTGGTGCAGAAAGTGAGCCTTGTTAGAGGGCAGGGCAAGATGTCGTAGCATCTCGGAGGCAACCCTTGATCCATCTGAGGATATGACAGAATTGGTAAGGTTGACGTCCCAATCAGGAACGAATCGTGGCTGGTTTGGGTAAAAAACGAGACCCTGATTGCCAAGCTGGCGGATCCGGTCTTGACGAAGAAGAGCTTCGTATTGCTCTAAGATCTCGAGGCTGACAGAAGGCGAGGAACTAGTACTTCTGCTAAGTAAGGCTTGTAGACGAGATGAGTCGTACCTCGTCTTTTTTCGACGCTCGGCCTGCATTTGAGCCTGCTCATTGGACTCCTCAGACACTTGCGTCGTTGTTCTCTCTGTACGAATTGGAGTGGGCGCTGCACCACTCGGACGAATAGGGCTATCCATACTTCCAGTTACGATTGCTCGAGGGGCAGAACCTTTCCCTCCACGGGTGGGTCGGGAAGACCCCGCAGAATCCCTAGTACTCGTAACTTGACGAGTTGCAGAATTGGCACCAGATGGTGGTACAGCACGCTTCCCAAGGGACTTCAACATACGAGCCTCCATCTCCGCCATTCCTATAAACGACACGAAGCCAAGATATAAAAAATAAAAAACAAACAAAAAAAAAAAAAAAAAAAAAAAACCAAATTATCATAAAAAACAAAGGTGTAAATACGAGCCCCGTCTTACCAGCTTTTTTATAAGGAATGGGTGCCGGACTGATACCACACCGTACTAACACAGGCTCAGCTAGGAGGATTTTAGGGTCGTACTGCCACTTGAGGTGCCTGTCAATAAAATTAGGACCCCAAGTGGGACTACCAGGGTCCTCAATACTAGGAAGTGTGAGCCTCCACGTACGAGTAACTCCCCAAGTGGCCAAATCGGGGTAAGCAATAAAGAAAAATTTATTTTTCCATGTGCCATGGAGGAAGGAGAATGACTAAGTAAACGCGCTCTCGGTGTACGAGGTGAGAGATAGAAAAAACCTTTGTCTCCTGAACCGGAACGACAAACTCGGAATAAGTGAAGAAAATTAATAAAATTGGGTTCCTCTTTCCAGGGCCGCATTAAAACAATAAAAGCATTTAAATGACGATACGAGTTGGGAAGAAGTTGAGTTGGACACAAGTCCAGATAATGTAGTACCAACTTTATTACCGGATGAAGGGGGAATCTAACCCCGCATTGAAGATGGGCAACATGGAAAGTTCTATACCCTAGAGGAGGACGATGCATTCGTTCCTCCTCGTGGGGCACAATAACATTAATTTCTTCAGGAATGTAATACTTTTGTTTAATAGTCTTTAAATTGTCTTCGGTGAGAACAGAAGGACGATTGACCCAAGGATGGGCATCAATAGGAAATGAATCGTACTCGGGAGCTCCTTCGGAGTTCGTTTGACTCACCTCGTGAGCCAGATGAGTACAATCGAACTCGTTGCCTGACGCGGAGACTTGGGGACCACTAAGCTCATCAGATTCGTCCATAGAAGAGTTATTGAGCCTAAAGTTTTGAATGAAAGGACCTAAGTCACCTAACGACTCGAGAGAAGAGGTTGACAGAATACTCGAAATAGAAACTTTGGACATGAAAGAACGACACGATGTGCCAACAAAAACGAAGTGATTATTGGACGAGATTATAAGAATAATACTTGAAAATGAAATAGAAAATCGACAATACCTAATTACAGGTCACGAGACGGGTTGCGTTGCGTAAAACCGACGAAATGCTGGGAGCTTTTAACAAAAATTCTCTCTCAAAGCAGTTTGAAGCAAGATATGTGTGGACAAATAGACAAAAATCGTTACATATATATATACAAAAAATGGGCGGGAAATTGAACGGGTCAGATTAAAATTAGAGTTCAAAATCAAAGGACCAGATCAGAAGGCCCTCTCCACATTCTCGAAGTGGATTGGACAAAGAAAATAAATATTTACTCATTAATTAAATTCATGAAAATTTGGAAGATACATGACACTTAGTACTTCCCAACGAGATGAATTATAAAAGACTTTCCACATTCTTAAAGCGGATTGGACAGAAAATAAATATTTACTTTTATCATAAAATACATGAAAACTTGACAGATCGTTTCTTTTTTCTTAATTATTACACAGTACGAGCATGAAAATATTAGCGCCAACGCACGATGGAATGTCAATTCAAATAAAAATGATAGAATAAGAACGGATCGCACTGAAGCTCGTATTATAAAAACAGAACGGGGCCTTTTATAATACGACCTGGGGGACTGATGATAGGGCGTAATTTGGTCAACCCGTATTGCGCAACTCGTATGGGTCAATTCGTATTGGGCAACTCGTTGGCATAAGGTACTATATTAATTAATGGGCCCAAGAGATGTGGGCCTGGTGTAGCGTATACCCAGCCCATCTTCGGATAAAACATGAACTAGTGGCATTGTGACACGTGGTGATAACCATATGGATCCACACATCATATCATGAATAGTGGATCCCTATTACTATAAATAGAACATTAAAAGCTCATTATAGGGACGGATGTCTGACCTAACTCTACGAGCTGTCTTAACTATATTGATTTTACCCTTAAGAACTACGTTTGACTTGATCCTCACGAGGTACGTAGGCAGCTTTATACACGAGTGCAGTCTTTGTTTCTAAAGTGAGCACAAATTACTGTAGCAGTCAAATCATGAAAGTTGTTGTATGTTAGTGATTTAAAAGGGTTAGAATTTATAATAGAGTTGTATGATTATAATAATTATTATCTTAATGAGTATTTATATATATGTTAGAGTAGTTTATGTTTCGATATGTTATAAATTTTTATCAATATAAAAATTATTACATATCTCTATTTATATGTATATATAGTGGTTTATTCTGTATAAAGCTGATGCTAGTGCTTTAATATTTATGCATTATAAAGTTTATGTATAGTGGTAAATATATGTATCATTTTAATGTTTTGTAGTGTTTTTCCATTATTATACTCCTCAACTATCGCTTTATTTTATGTACGTCATGATAATGTATAAATATAGTTATGGAATAATTAACGAGCCTTTCTACATTCAAAATGGATGTGATATAATTGTTAACGGTCATAGCTGTACAAATATAATTATGGAATAATTGACGAGCCTTTCTACACTTAAAATGGATGTGATATAATTATTAACGATGACAAAGTGTGTTAATTATTATATTGCATGATAAATTGTATTCTTGTAATTTATAGAAGGTGTGTAGTGGAGAGTACTTGGGTGATGTTAGGCTCTTATATAAGTATATCTTAATATAGTGCATAGAAGTATATATTTGTTTATATTTTGTGTGTATATATATATATATATATATACATAGATAGACTAATTTTTATAAATCTTCTGTATATATATATATATACCACATGTGATAGATTATATTATAACTATTAATCATATGTAACCATTGATGTATTATCTAATTAAACCCATATTTCCTCTTTGTTTATCAAAGTGCCAACTAATGGATGAATGATCACTTACATTAATTTTTACTTAAACGGCATGAATGTGAGAGATCTTCTATTTGCTTTCGTGCATATTGAGACCGTTGGTCTCCTTATAACATAAAAATCATTGTAAAACCGAAAAGAAAAATGGAATAACAAGAAGCAAACTAAGAATAGATAATGCTTTAATTTAGTTACACATTTATCATTCTATAATAATAGATAATGCTTTAAGTACGTCGAAATAAAAATATTCTAAGTTACATTTTGGGTTGAGCCAAACATGATCCGAGCTCTTCTCCAACAAAAAAATAGGTCTCCTTATTGAAATAAAATCAAATCTAGTAATGTCCTTTTCATGTTAGGAGATATATACCAAAGGTGTTCATTATCGAGCTTTTAACATTGATCAAATAGAAATAAAAGAATTAAAAAAAAATTATCAAGCTGATCGCCTAATTAACGGCTTCTGCAATTGTGTAAAAATGTGAATGAGATTTTCTATTGTAAATCGTATTCTATCTTTTATTTCAAATACGTAAATTAAAAGCAACTACAACCAATATAACTAATAAATTTAAACAAAAATACCCGTATATATATTTTCAAAAATAATTCATTTTTATTCGTATTAAATGGTTCAATAGTCTGTATTATTTGTCATATTTAGAATGCATATGTGAAATTGAAGTATTTTCAATTAAAATACTTATATGTATTTTACGAGTTTTAACTAACATAGCTATAATTTTATTTTTTTGTTCTTTCTTGCATAATATATAATGCATTTACGTGGTATCTCCACATAGCGGACCTACTAACATTGGGCTAATTGCAAGAAATTGTAAATGAATAGCCAATTTTTTTATTTCAAAGATCTGATTTTGTTTTAAAAAAAATCATATTTTAACCATAACATCGGAAAGGAAAAAAGGCCACCATGATTTATCATATGAACTTGTGGTTTATCAAAAAATTAGAAAAAAATAATAAAAATTAAGTAGAGCATTACATTTTGTTATTGGCATTCAAACTCCCTTTTCATTTCATTTAATAAACAAAAAACCCTTTATAGACTTAATGAAGTAAATATTAAGATTTTTTTTGGATGCGCACTGGGTAAACCTCGCTCTTGTGCAATAGCCTGCAAACCACACAAGAGAGATAATTCAGCCTATGTTACTCATAGCTGACAGATGGGAATCGAACCCATGACCAAGGCCACAAAGTCCAGCTGCCTTACCAACTCTACCAGGGGTTGCCCCCAAATTAAGATTTCCATGAAGCATGACCGCAATATCTTACCTTTTGTTTTATTATTGTTTTTTTGTTTTAATTTTTAGTAAATGACACACATATAATGTATTAATAAATAATATATAATCAATTAAGAACACTATAATATGATCAGAGTTTGGCTATCTGCTACTTCTAATTTCTTAATTAATACATACATATAAAAAGTCAACCATGTGCAGTGTTACTAGCTAGTGAATAATATTGTGAGGCACTAGAAGTGATAATTAATGCACCAAAATATATTATTATCTCAATTTATTTGGATATATACCAAAGCTTATTAACGAAATTAGCATCATATTTCTAGCTCACTCTAACACATGCTAGTAGCATAATATGTGAATACATAACTAACCCTTTTATTTAACTTCCTAGTGCAACTATACTATCAAAATCTTAGGCACATTAATTGTTGATCAAAAAATCTGAATTAATGAAAGACTACCAAACATAGAAGCATCCAGATATAAATTGTCAAGGACAAAAAAGATTAAAAGAAGTAAAACCAAGGGAATTTTGGGCATTCCTACTAAATTTTTTAATATAAATTTGAATCGTCTTTTTATAGCAAAAATCCATACATATATTATATGTTGCAAGTAGCAAACACTAGCTATATTTGTGATCATTTCCCAAACATCATTGATTTGCTTTAGTTTCTTGTTCCATGGCTACCACAATTATCGAATGCTGTAAAATCTCAGCATCAGATTCCAAGCCGGATTTCTCAATCCCTTTAGTATTCTTTGATATGATGTGGTACAATTTACCTATTGAATTTGTCCTATTTTACGATTTCTCGTGTTTTAAATCAAATTTCCTGAAAAATATTGTTCCTGACCTAAAAACTTCACTATATCTTACTCTCACCTATTTTCTTCCACTCTTTGGAAAAATCATTCATCCTCTACAAAACAACGAAGAAAAACCCATTTTACGTACAAAGCTGGAGATTCTGTTGAATTAATAATTTTTGAGTCCACCGCTGATTTCAATTATCTTGCTAGAGATAGTCCGCGGGATTGTGATAAATTCTATGAGTTCGTTCCGAACCTGCCGCCAGCAACATATTTAAAAAACTCAATTGCAAGCGATGTTATAGCTTTCCAAGTCACATTGTTCCCTAAAAAGGGATTATCCATTGGTTGTATATCTCATTACGGCGTTGTTGTCGATGGCATAGTTCTCTCATTTATCCAGGCATGGGCCGTAGTTAACAAAACCGAGGCTTCTTGGTGCAAATTTTAATTCTTCTATCTGTTCAGAAAATAATTTTTTGCCCTATTATGATAGAAAAGATATTAGAAATCTGAATGAATTATTGGAAACAAGGTATTTGGACGCTATATTTTGGTTTTCTTCTCTGGTGCAAGTGCAACGTTAAAGCACGTAGAATTAATGAAGGGAAAAGATGGGCTCGTGATGCTGCCAAGGCCATTGGACAAGCTATCACAGAAAGTACGTACATATATACTGCAATGAAAACGTTATTATTAATTAAATTGTTAAGGTAAAATATAACCAAGACACCACTTGGCCAAACCCATTGTTTTTCAAGTTGGGAGTAAGTTACACTTACTTTATGATTAACCATTCACTTCTTAAAATATATTTAAAACTAAATAACTCGAGTTCAAACTAAATTTTTCTTATTTGAAGAACTGATTAACCATTCACTTCTTAAAATATATTTAAAACTAAATAACTCGAGTTCAAACTAAATTTTTCTTATTTGAAGAACTGACACAAATATTATCATGAGATAATAAAAGTGCACATGAGCTGAATTTACTTAAATGACTTGGTTCGAGCTTGAACCCGATATTAATTGGTAAAATATTAAATATATCATGATAAATATTAAATATATTATTATACACATGTATAGGTGCAGGTTTGTGTCTCTTCGAATATTATAGGGAATATCTCAATATTGATATCGTAGGATAAATGAAATCCACTTTTTGGCACCAAGTTTTGTCAAAATAACATTTTTGGTACCAAACTATTTTTTTTTGTCCATTTTTGTTATGTTGTCCGTTGACCAACGGTCAAATGACATGCCATTCATATGTCCGTTACCTTACATTTGACGGAAAAAATTCAAGTGACATGCATATCCTAATGCAAAACGGGAAGATGACTAAGTCTTATATCATATTCTAACTATAATTTTAAACCAAAATCCCCCCCCCCCCCCTTCAATCTTCTGCAAGAAGCCCAACTTGAAACTCCAAAATCCCAACACAATCGTGTATAAGTAATTGACTTCAATAGAAAAAGAAGTCGAATCCCTCATATGTAGCACCCATTTTATCATGAAATTAGTTTTGAAAGGAAGAACATGTTAATTTAAATGTAGAAGAAGAGACCATGGTGAGCTCAAATATGCTAAACCCCCCAAAATTGAATTTAAAACACAAAAATCATATCTTCAACTATTTTGACTGATTAACTTCCCTCCAAAATGAAGAAAATATGTTTTCTTTTTCTCCAAATGGCCAAATTAACATGATCAGTTAAAGTAGTCAAAGTATCATATCAGTTAAAGTTGTGACTAATAGAAGTATCAAAAGTGATCATAAAATTGATATGGCATCAAAAGTTTTACGTTGAAAAATCATGATACATGCAAATAATGGATTTCGTATGTCCTATGTACAAAGTTTTAATTTTTCTAATATTATATTATAGATTAATCAGTAAATAACAAATTTATATGTAACTTTTGTGGCAACATAAAAAGATTTTCACTATTAACCTTGTAAAATCTATTTTTGTGGCAACATAAAAAGATTCTCCCACACAATATATATATATAGTAAGTGAAGATGTTTTTGGACAAAAGAAAAACTTTTTGATTAACATTGTCACGCATGAATTCCTTTTCTCATAGTTGATTACAACTTTGACATTGTTTATGATAAATTTAAAATCTTTTCATTAGTTATATAATGTTGTTGTTTTTTTAGTAAATGAGAAAGGAATTTTGTATATTGCTGAGAAATGGCCGGAGGACTATCGGAAGTCGATTGGTAAGCGGGAGTATGGAGTTTGGTCAGAACCGAGTTTGGATTTCTACGCGGTGGATTATGGCTGGGGAAAGCTCAACAAATTTGAATTATTATCCATTGACCGTGCAAACGCAAAGATTTCCCTTTGCAAATCCAGGAAATTTTGAGGGTTGCTTACAAATTGGTGTTTCATACAATAAGGTTAAAATGGAGGCTTTTGTTAAATTATTCAATGAGGTTCTTAGTAATTGTTGTGCTGAAAAAATGTTCACTAGATTATAATTCATTTGGAAGAATTGAAAGAGTGAAGAAATACATTGAATATTTAATATGTTTCCTTTCATGAAAATTTGAAAGATCTTAAGTTTGTTTATGCTTTCAGTTATAAATTTAATGCTTTTTGAGAAAATATGTATTATGGAGATTTCAATAATAAAATGTGTTTTAAAGATTTTGTTAGAATTAGTAAAATATATCAAATTAATAGTAATAATTTGATATATGATATTTTGAATAATTGGGGTAGTTAATTGTATTATGATTTGGAATATAATTAAAAATCCAAGTATATAAATAAAAAATTATAAAGTATAAAAGAGAAAGATAAATAATAACTATAATATATTATTTTGATCGATGAATGTGTGAAATGATGGATGTAATGACTGATATTTAGCTATATAGAAAATTGAAAAAGTAAAGTTGAACAAATGAATTTAGATGAAGATAATTTGTGTTAAGGTTATATAGGATTTTATGATACAAAATTTTAGCCTTATGTTTGGATTTGTTTTGATTGGGTATTTTGTCGAGAATTGTTTGTCAGATTCTTTTGGAACACATGCATATTTGATGAGATTGTATTTGATTTTATTTTGGGAATTGATTTTTTGGTAATATAGTGTTTGTTTTTATTTTTAAAAGAAACACAAAATATTGTAGCAGTCAAATCATGAAAGTTGTTGTCTATTAGTAATTTAAAAGGGTTAAAACTTATAATAAAGTAATAAGATTATAATAATTATTATATTGATGAGTATTTATATGTATGTTAGAGTAGTTGATATCTTTATATGTTATAAATTTTTATCAATAATTTTTTTTATTACATATTTATATTTATGTGTAAGTTTAGTGGTTTATTCTGTATAAATCTGATGTTGGTGCTTTAATATTTATGCATTACAAAGTTTAGGGTAAATTGCTTTTTTTGTCCCACAAGTGACACCATTATCAATTTTGGTCACGCGCTTGTTGGTTTTCTCACTCTCAGTCCCATATGTCGTCAAATCTCTACATTTGGTCATTTGACCAAATTCCGTCAGCAAATAGACGGAGCCACGCATGTGAGACGTGCGTGACCGTTAATTGGAGGAAAATAAGCGAGAATAAGTCCCCGACCTAATTTTTTCCCCTTTTAGTTTTGGTATCAAAATTTGACATAATTGAGCTCTATTTATTCTCAATTCTCCCCCAATTGACCTAATTTCTCCATCCAAACTAAATTTATTCTGATTATTCAAACCTTGATCATCCAATTCATCGCAAAAAGCCGAATAATCCTCCCTCATAATCAACATATTGTGAAGTATAGAACAAGCACCAATACAAGCCACTGCTGTTTTATACTCCATCTTCATAGGCCTACTAAGAACACCCCAATGCCTCAAACTTGTCATAGCTTTTAAAGAAGAAAGACCCATCAAACTATGAACTTTATTGAAATTTGCCTTAATAGAACCAGGCTCGGGATCGATAAAGGGTATTAATAACCAAGGAAGTAAATTATACTCACCACATCATTCACATTGATGGGTTTTGGTGAATTCAAAAGTGCACATTTTTCAATATCTGTAAATAAAGATGACGATTTTAGGATTTGCATATCAAGCTTATTGCCACGAAAACCAGCTACAACGCTCAAGATTCTCGATGATGAATCTACCACAAATTGAGCTGCGATTGAATCATGCCCATTAGCTCTTTCGATGTTAAACCTGGCACTGTTTATAATCCCGCAGCAATTAGGCAAGCCGGTTAGGGTTTCAAACTGAGCTGAAACTTTGCCCAACGCGGTTTGACTCGAAAAACCCACATAGAAACAGTAATTAGTGCATAGCACACGGCAGAGTTGTTTGACGCAAAATTTCGAATCGAAAATGGATACTCTGAAACGTGATAAAATTTTCGAGTAATATGCGCCGGTGGTGAGTCGAAATAAGCCGATTTTGAGCCGAGTTTCGATCGATAAATTGAGAGGCGAGTAAATAGAGCTCAATTAGGTCAAATTTTGATACCAAAACTAATAGGGGGAAAAATTAGGTCAATTGGGACTTAATTCCCGCTTATTTTCTTCCAATTAACGTGGCTCCGTCTTGTAGGGATCTTCCACCCTCTTTCTTATTGAAAGAATCCAATTTGGTAAACCTACCACACCTACAAAACCTACCACACCTACAACACCTACCACACCTACCACACCTACCATCTTCCTAACACCTAGTTTTGGTGCTATAAATAGAATGCTTCATGTTGTTTAATTGTATCATTTTCTAAAGTGAGAAAATTGTGTGAAGAGTGAAATACACTTAGAATAGAAGTGTATTAGTGAGGATTGGTTTTTTGTAATAGTTGAGTGTGAGAGTTTGCTCCTCCTATTGTAATTCTGTTCTTGATGTTGAATAGAAGAATTTTCCAATCCCAACAAGTGGTATCAAGAGCCATGTTGAGCTTTTGATATTTTTCCCAGAATTTTTCAGATAAACTTCTACTGTTTGAAAAATCGTGTTTTTCAATTTTGCTCAGAATTGCAATCTGAATATACCGTTGGATTCGTCTCGTCGAGAGGAGAAAACTGGTATTTTTGGGGAAAATTTTGGCCACCGGAAGCTGCCATACGTGCCTCCAAATCACAATATGTGGAAGCCTCGGATGGAGGATTTGCTAAATTTGAGGGATTTAGCCGATCCTCTTGATAATAAGGGCGCCAAACCGGATAAGAAGACGGATGAAGAATGGACTAAGATGAACCGAAAACCTGTCGCACAAATTCGACAGTGGATCGATTATAGTGTGTTCCACCATGTTGCTCAAGAACAGAGTGCTTACATACTATGGGAGAAGTTTGGTAGCATGTATCAAGCAAAAACCGCCCGATATAAGACGTTACTAATGAGGCGATTAGTAAACCACAAGTTACGAGGTGGTATTTCGGTGTCAGAACACACCAGTCAATTCCAGGATCTCGTGAATCAGTTGAGCACCACCGGATGGGTTCTCAAAGATGAAGAACAAGCGATACTACTCTTGAGCTCTCTACCTGACAGCTGGGAGACTCTTGTTGTCACTCTCAGTAATTCTGCTCCTAATGGAAAGGTGACTATGCAGATGGTAACAGATGCCCTGATGAATGAAGAAGCCCGAAAGAAGGAAGCCGGGACGGAACAATCATATTCCCTCATATCAGAAACTAACAGACGAGGGGGAGGCAGAAATGGAGGAAGAAGTCGAGGTCGAGGTAGAGGCCAAGGTCAAAATAGAGGAAACTCTCAAGTTCGCAGCAGATCACAAGAGAGAGGTATGTCCTTTGAAAACAATACTTGGTTTGAAGGATATTGCAATCACTGTGGTAATTATGGGCATAGGAAAAGAGATTGTAGAAAGTTTCTACGAGAGCAGTCACAAACGAGTCAAAATACTAGCCAAAAAGATGGTACTCATGATGTTGAGTGGGTGGTTGATACAGCTGCATTATTTCACGCCACTCCACACCAGAACTTATTCACATCTTATAAGTCCGCAGACTTTGGAGCTGTGAAGATGGGAAACACCAGTTTCTCGAAGATTGTTGGCATTGGTGATGTACACATAACAACCAATGTCGGATGCGCACTTGTGTTGAAAGATGTTCGACACATTCTGGATCTTAGATTGAATCTTATCTCAGGTGCAGCTCTAGATCATCAAGGTTATCATAATCAATTCAAAGAAGGTACGTGGAAGTTATCTAAAGGTTTCTTGACTGTTGCAAGAGGGCATATTTGTGGTACTCTTTATAAAACCCATGTAAAGTTGTGTCATCCAAGTCTCAATGCTGTTGAAAAAGAGACATCACCAAACTTGTGGCACTAGAGGTTAGGCCACTTGAGTGAGAAGGGACTGACAACTCTTGCAAAGAAGGAAGTCATTTCCATGGGCAAAGGTGTTGCCCTAGATCCATGCGAGCACTGTTTATTCGGGAAACAACACAGAGTTTCATTCAGTTCTACCAGGAAGAACCATTCAGAGTTACTCAGTCTTGTCCACTCAGATGTATGTGGACCCATTGAAGGGGAGTCACTTGGAGGAAGCAGATATTTTGTGACATTTATTGATGATGCGTCACGAAAGGTATGAGCTTACTGTCTAAAGAGTAAGGATCAAGTGTTTGATCGTTTCAAACTATTTCATGCCATGGTAGAAAGAGAAACAGGGAAGAAGTTGAAGTGTCTACGTTCAAACAATGGAGGAGAGTACACTTCTCGAGAATTCTCATCATATTGCGCCGCATATGGAATCAGACATGAGAAGACGGTTCCACGAACCCCACAACACAATGGTGTAGCCGAAAGAATGAACAGAACCATTGTGGAGAAAGTTCGTTGCATGTTAAGTATGGCTAAACTACCTAAGCCATTCTGGGGTGAAGCTGTACTGACAGCTTGTTATCTTATAAACAGATCACCTTCTGTTCCTTTAAACTTTGAAGTGCCAGAGAAGAAATGGTCAGGAAGAGATGTTTCTTACTCTCACTTGAAAGTGTTCGGGTGCAAGGCATTTGCACATGTGTCCAAGGAGTTGAGACAGAAGCTTGAACTCAAGTCAAACCCATGCATTTTTATCGGCTATGGAGATGAAAAATTTGGATACCGGTTGTGGGATCCTGAAGTGAAGAAAGTTATACGAAGCAGAGATGTTGTATTTCATGAAAACGAGTTTCATGAGTGTGCTCTAGTAATCCACAAACAACATACTCCAGAAGACGAAGTCCCTGTATCATCAAACATTCCTCTCAACGACGAGGAGATGCATGATACTACTGAACAAGAGAGTGATGGTTCAGTAGGTGATGAGGATGCTCACAGTAATGATATTCCTCAGCAGGGGGAGCCTTCATCTGAAGACGAAGCTGAATGTACTCATGTTCGACGTTCTATGCGAGGTATAGTTCCACAGAGAAAATACTCCACACCCGAATGGATACTTGTTGCCAGTGAGGGGGAGCCAGCAAGCATCGCAGGAACGAGAGAAATAAAGAAAAAGGTGGAGGGTGCTATAAATAGAATGCTTCATGTTGTTTAATTGTATCACACCTACCATCTTCCTAACACCTAGTTTTGGTGCTATAAATAGAATGCTTCATGTTGTTTAATTGTATCATTTTCTAAAGTGAGAAAAGTGTGTGAAGAGTGAAATACACTTAGAATAGAAGTGTATTAGCGAGGATTAGTTTTTTGTAATAGTTGAGTGTGAGAGTTTGCTCCTCCAATTGTAATTCTGTTCTTGATGTTGAATAGAAGAATTTTCCAATCCCAACACGTCTATTTGCTGACGGAATTTGGTCAAAGACCAAATGTGAGAGATTTGACGATATATGGGACTGAGAGTGAGAAAATCAACAAGCGCGAGACCAAAATTGATAATGATGTCACTTGTGGGATGAAAAAGCAATTTACCCAAAGTTTATGTATGGTGGTAAATATATGTATCATTTTAATGTTTACGTAGTGTTTTTTCAGTATTATTCTCCTCAATTATCGCATTATTTTATGTATGAAACTATACAAATATAGTTATGGAATAATTGACGAGCCTTTCTACATTCAAAATGGACATGATATAGTTGTATTTGCAATTGTTCATTTATTGTGATTTAAAAACTGGATATATGTGTAGCTTTTTTTTTTTCTTTTGATTTTTTTTCCTTAGCTTCTCTATTTTCTAAAGCAGCCATAGCATTATTTTTCTTAAGATTATTTAATGTATGTCATTTTAAATCTCATATACAGTCTTCTAAAATTAAGTTGCGTGGATTATGATTTTATTTTTGTTTGTTTCATTATTTTTGAATGTATAATTTGCATTTTTAATAATTAATTATGTTCATAAAGACGTAGGATAAGTTAATAAATATATATGTTACATGTTAAAATTAATGCGCAATAGAGAAAATAGTAATATCATAATAAGATTGCCTTTTCATTTCTTAATTAATATGCATAATCTTATTATAATCACATATTGGATTCTATTTCTAGTAATTTTTATTAAGAAAAACCGCTATCCATATTCAAAATAAGTATTTGAGTAATTTTTAATTTCATAAGGATATTGTCACATGTTGGATTCTATTTTTAGCATTTTTTTAAAACAAAGCCGCTATTCATATTCAAAATAAGCGTTCGAGTTATGTTTTAATTTCATAAAGATATTTGGAAAAGTATATCTTATAATATTATTGCAAATCATAATTGATAAATGAACATTTAAAATATTTGTAAGTGGTGAAATGAGTAAACATCAACCAATTCATTTTTTTCAACACTTCTATTAAATAAACTAAATTAATGAACATTTAGAAGAAATCAAAATCATACTTTAATTAAGTAAACTATAATGACTTTAAGCTTAATTAAATTCTCTCATTTGATCCTAATTGACTTAGTGATGTTGTTTGTTAAATTGTGTTTTTTAAGATTCTTTTCGTTTTCCTTCTGAACTGACACGATTGTGTAATTGTGTTTTTGTCTTTCATTCGTTCTATGATTGTTGGTGTTTTTTTCTTCTTCTCTTTACTTGATAAAATATTAAAATAAAAGAATTATAAATAGAAGAATACCAATAATTTTGAAATTAATTTATCCATTTATTTAGATTTTATGTAATTTTTCAAAAATTATATACAAATAATTTTTATAAATTAATGAAGTCAAAAGTTTGAATAAAGTAAACTCATTTTCTTAACAAACTCAACATATAAATATCTTTTTGTAAGTCATTTTACTATGATTAACAGTTGGAATATGTCTAATTTCGATAGCCCAAAGATATTTCTAGGTACTTTTGAACGTAAGTTGGTCATCTTGATTCAAATGTAAATTTTATCCAGATAAATATGATTAATTTAATATACATTCTAGTATCAAATACTTGTTCAAAAATCTCCATGGGAAGAATGAGTATGGGTTTTTAAACAAAGTTTTTAAAATTTAATTTGTAATGCTTAACAAATTTAATATTTATAACGTAAAGAAAATGCTTAACATATTGTTTTTTCTTATAGAATGTGATTTTACTTTTCATTGAAGTTATTGACTAGTCATAAAATATTTATGCATGATAATTCAACCCTAGTCTTCTAATCATGAGTATCAAATATTTTAAAATCGTTATAATTTATGAAATGCCTAAAAATTGTATGTGTTGATATTATATATATAGTTTCTTAAAAAGTTAACTGTCAAAAATACTTTCTCCATTTTCTTCTACAAGAAAACAAATATTTTAAAATAATAAACTAAATGAATACATTAGACATAGAAAATGAATACGGGAAGATACCATGAAAGTAAATTTTTGATTGAATGCAATCTATGATGTACGGACACAGAATACGGGATATGGCGCAAGACACGAACATGAAATACGGCATTTAAAAAAAATATAGGACACAACATACGGCCCTAAAACTACTATAAAATCTGTATATATATATCATAAATATATATATGTTCATTAATTTACGCTAATATATATAAATTAGTCTTTTCATTCTAATTTAAATATGATTCGTTAGAGAAATAAACTATAAAAATGATTGTACATTATAAATTTATATTTGATTTGCAAAGTTATATATGTCTAAAGAAAAATAAATACTTAATTTTTTAAAATCACAAAAAATGAGTAAAATAATATCAAGTGTCACAAATAATGCATACATAGTAGACACACCTTCTAAGCGCGTCCATTACAATGTTCCTATTTTATTTATTTTATTTTATTTAAGTAAAATAATTTATTTTCATGTTGGACACGGTTCTAGAGAGCGTTAGTGGAGTGTCGTGCCCAATGGAGTGTCAGACATGACACGTTATGAATTTTTAAAGTGTCTGTGCATCGTAGAATACAAGTGTACTAACCCTTAACCTTTATCAGTTGATGTCCTGATTTCCAAGAAGTCCAATAACTAGGGCTCAATTGGATGGAGATGTACCTCCAAAAATTATTTTTTACGAAAAGTTCATTTGTTTAGTCTGTTATAAAAATTTTCTAACTAAAAAAATCCCCCAAGATTATAAATAATTTGAAAAGAATCTTTCAAAAAATTGAGTAAAATTAATTTTTTATTATTCATGATTTGACAGTTACGACAATCAATTATAAAGTTTTTTCCATCTATTTTTAAAAGTAAATAAATAAATAAATTACATATTCTAATGCAAAATAACGTAAAATTCAAAATAAAATCTATTGTGACTATTTTTTTGACGCTTAAATCAACGAGTTTGACTAAAAATATTTAATATCAACATAAACATATTTTTCATAACAAAAAATATATCACATCAACAACAATCATTGCCTAGTTTTAAAAAACTCATCTATACTCACTTTTCAAACCTCATTTCTTATATTTCAAATAATATTTTCTTATTTTTATCATAAAAAAAATTCTTTGAGGTGATATACCAACCAATCGGGACCTATACTCTCCCTTCCCGAAGTTTTTTGAAACTCGAGTTTTTCTAAAGTCTAAAATAATATTATATTAATTTATTAATTATCTATTGAAATTTCAACCCAAATCCAAAATCTCATAGAACTTCCACTAAAACTCGAAATTTTCAAATTTTTTAAAAAGTATATATATTTTAAATATTTTATAACAGTATTCCACTCACTAATAATAGAGATGGCAATAGGGCCGGCTAATGTAAATACCCGTATTGAATCCGTCCTGTTGGGGCCGGGTCTGAATCCAAAAAAATAGGATCTGGTCCGAGTTCGGGTATCAAAAACCAAGACCCGACTGGGTCCGGAGCGGGTAGCGAGTCCAGCATATACCCGTCCCAGACCCGGACCCGGACTCGCCCCGATTGCTTATTTATATAGTTTATATATTTTTTTTATTAATATAATATGATAAAAATAAAAATATTAAAATTAATAGTTAATTTTAGATTTTTAATTGGTAGTGGACTACTTGGAAGTTCCAAATTCCACAAACTTCTGCACCCTCTTCATTCACCACAGTCCACAGAGATTTGATTTTTATTTCATTGATGTTTATTTAATATTTGATTTGTTTTCAAATTTCGAGTAAACTTGAATTAATTTACCTATTTAGATTTGTCTATTCTGAATGATTAAGTGTGGTTGATTGTTTTTTTTAATGCATTTTAGGTTTATATTGTTTTTGTATTATTTATATTAGTTTTAAGTGTATAAGTGATTAAAAAAAATGGAGAAAAATTTAAAATTAAATGTTTTAATCGGGTCCATCGGGTATGACTCGGACTCGTCGTGTACCCGATGGGTTCGGAGTGGAACCGGGTATTAACGGGTCCGAGGCGAGTTCCAGTCCTAAAAATCCTAACCAGGGCGAGTCTCGGGTCCAGCATTACCCGCCTCGGACTCGCCCTATTGCCATCCCTAACTAATAAACTACTTCACATAATTAAAGTTGATCAACATTTAACTCATAATTTATACTTGCACTATGAAAGTTGAGGTATTAGAGATAATAGCGATAGCAAATTTTAATCCACCTAGGAGCTCAATATAATTTTGAATAATGATTTTTACTGAAATTTTGGTATATTTTATTTTAATGAGGTTCTTATTGGATTTAATTATTAATTTATTCCAAATTATATTTATTTCACATTTTTCACAACAGAATGTAGACATTATTTAACAAGATTCATTATGCAAACATTATAAATAAATAAATAAATATTGTTTATAATATATCATGATTATGATAACTAAAGTCATCCAATGTCTCATCGTAAATTTTACAATATTTTCTTCATAAGTTCACTAAAATAGAAATCAAAATTTGAATACTCTCAAATCTTTTGTAAATTTATTAGTCCGATATGGATAGCGATACCAAAACCTATAAATTTATTAGTATAACTGTGCCAAAACCTAATACCTTGGTTATGAGTATGAGGTCCCCGTCCACGTAAAGTTTCTCTCATTGAAAAGTGCAAAATATTATAGAAAATTTACTAAACTCCATACATAAATGTTAATATCCGGAAAATCCATAAAAATACTTATCAATCAATTTTTTTATATATTCTAGAAACTTTTCACTCAAAATATACCATACTTTAGCATTATCTTTTTAAGCCATAGTAGTTAAGAATTGACTAATTTCTCTTTTTTATCAAATTTTTTTATTTCAAATTGATCATTTGAATGATACGAGTTTTTAGTTTTAGTATTAAATATTTTTGTATAAATTATTTTGGTATAAATGATAATTAGACAAACATATTCCAAACAAAAGTTTCAAAGAAGATTAAAAAAGGCTAAATATTGCAATTAAAATCAAAATATGCATAAATAACAATTCAAACAAATTTTTTATAACAAAAAAATGCCAAATTAATAATAATAATTGCATATTTTTCTCTAAAATAGCTTTCCAAACACAACTTTCACGCTATGTTTTTTATTTAAAAATCATTTCTTTCTATTTTTTATTATAAAAATATTCTTTAAAACAGATATGTCATCCACTTTAGGTTTTATTAATTGAAAACAGATTTAACCATGTTTAAGAATTTAAATATATATATATATATATATATATATATATGAAAATATTCCCACTTAAGAATTTGGGGTTGAGCCATGATCCAAGCTCTTCTCAAATAGGTGTCCTTCATCGAAATAAAATCAAACCTAGTATGTCCTTTCATGTTAGGAGATATATATACTAAAGTGTTCATTATCAAGCTTTTAACATTGATTAAAATTGGTAATAATCAATTAAATTACTGATCCACTTGGGTGATTAATGACTTATTGTCAACATACTAATATTTGAATTACATGCCATAGTTCCTAGTTCGTTAATTACCAAAAAGAAATTGCTAATGTGAAATAAACGAATTCCTTCTCCATAGGATATGTATTTGAATCGTTTAGTACGCATACTTCATGTATTCCGGATTGTGGTTGACGCACAATACTCTAATTTTAATAAACGAAAAATTTATTTTTACATAAAACTTGAAAGTTATAATAATGTTCTATAAGAACTAATTGACTAGGATATAATCAAAAACTAATGAATTTATCAAAATATTAATTATTTTCAACTAGTTAATCATATGAAAACTAAATTTATAAATTAAAAGCAACTACAACCAATATAACTTACAAATGTAAATAAAAGTACACGTATGTATGTATATATATATATATGTATATATTGAAAAATAATTCATTTTTATGAAATGGTTCAATAGTATGGGTATTATTTATTATACTTAGAATGCATGTGTGAAATTGAAGTATTTTCAATTATAAATACTTAAATGTATTATACGAGTTTTAACTAACATAGTTATAATTTTATTTTTTGTTCCTTCTGGCATTATGTACGTGTATCACCACATAGCGGACCTACTGACATTGGGATAATTGTAACAAATCGTAAATGAATAGCCAATTTTTGGTTTCAAAGATCTGAATTTGTTTTTTAAAAAAATTATATTTTAACCATGTGACCTTATCATTTTACCATAATATAGGAAAGGCAAAAAGCCACTATGATAAATCACATGAATTTGTGGTTTACCAAAATATTAGAAAAAAATAATAAAAATTAAATAGAGCATTTCATTTTTTGATATTGGTATTCAAACTCTCTTTTCATTTCATTTAATAAACAAAAATACCCTTTATCGAAATATATATCCTTTCTATTAAGATTTCCACTTAAGCATGACCGCAATATCTTACCATTTGTTTTTTTGATTGTTTTTTTGTTTTAATCATTAGTAAATGACACACATAAAATTTATTAATAAATAATATATAATCAATTAACAGCATTTTAATATGATCAAAGTTTGGCCATATGCTACTTCTATTTTCTTAATTTATACGTACTTATAAAAAGTCAACCATGTGCAGTGTTACTAGTGATTAACATTATGAGGCACTAGAAAGTGAAAACTAATGCACCAAAATATATTATTTATCCCAATTTATTTGGATATATACCAAAGAAAACTAATGCCCCAAAATATATTATTTATCCCAATTTATTTGGATATATACCAAAGCTTATTAACGAATTTGTCATCATATCTCTAGCTTACTCTAGCACACGCTAGTAGCATAATCTATAAATTCATAACTAATTAGCCTTTTATTTAACTTCCTAGCTCAACTATTCAATATCAAAATATTAGGCACATTAATTGTAAATCAAAAAAGCTTAATTAATGAAAGACTACCAAACTTAGAAACATCCAGATATAAATTGTCAATTGTCAATGAAAAAAGATTAAACGAAGTAAAACCAAAGGATCTTTTGGGCATTCCCACTAATTTTTTTTAATATATTCTATTTATAGCCAAAATTCATGCATATATTATATGTTACAAGTAGCAAACACTAACTATATTTGTGATCATTTACCAAACATCATTGATTAGCTTCACTAACCTGCTCATGGCTACCACAATTCTCGAACGTTGTAAAATCTCGGCATCAGATTCCAAGCCGGATTTCTCACTCCCTTTGGTATTCTTTGATATGATGTGGTACGAATTACCCATCGAAATTGTTCTATTTTTTGATTTCCCATGTTCTAAATCAGATTTTCTAAAAAACATTATTCCTGGCGTGAAAACTTCACTGTCTCTTACTCTTAGCCATTTTTTTCCACTCTCTGGAAAAATCATTCATCCTCTACAAAACAAGGAAGAAAAACCCATTGTACGTTATACTGCTGGAGATTCTGTTGAGTTAATAATTTCTGAATCCAGCGTTGATTTCAATTATATTACGGGAGATAGTCCGCGGGATTGTGATAAATTCTATGAGTTCGTACTGAACCTACCACCAGCAACACATTCAGAAATCTCAATTGCAAGCGATGTTATAGCTTTGCAAGTTACATTGTTCCCTGAAAAGGGTTTATCCATTGGTTATATATCTCATCATGGCGTTGTTGACGGTAGCACAATTTATTCTTTTATCCAGGCATGGGCCCTAGTTCACAAAACTAGGCTTCTTGGAGCAGATTACAATTCTTCTATCATCACACGGAATAATTTTCTGCCCTATTACGACAGAAAAGATATTAGAATTCTTAATGAATTACTGGAAACAAGGTATTTGGAAGCTATATCTTGGTTTTCTTCTTCAATGCAAGTGCAACCACCACGGATAAACTTCCCAACAAACAAGTTCCGATCAACTTTTGTTATTAAGAAAGATGAAATTCAAAAGATGAAGAATTTTGTATTGGCTAAATGTCCAAATTGCGTGGCTCATCTTTCGTCTTCCACCATCGCATGTGCGCTCGTATGGTTTTGCTCAACCAAATCGTTTGAGGTGACATTGGCAGACGACGAGATAGAGTACTTCAACATTTCAGTAGATTGCAGGGAGAGATTATGTCCACCATTGCCGGCTAATTACTTTGGTAATTGTGTGTTAACTAATTGTGCAAAGTTAAAGCACGGAGAAGTGAAGGGAAAAGATGGGTTCGTGGCTGCTGCGAAGGCCATTGGGCAAGCTGTCAAAGAAAGTACGTACATATATATTGCAATAAAAAAGTTATTATAAATTAAACTATTCACGTGACATGCATATCCTAATGAGAAACAGGAAGATGACTACGAGAGTGTTTGGCTAAACTTATTTAAAACATCTTATAAGTTGTTACACCTTATAAGATGTTTGGTCTTATTTAAAAAATAAGTTGTTAAGTGTTTGGATAAAATAAGTCTATTACTTATAAGATGTTTTCAAATGTTATAAGAGAGAATTTGTGCAATAATAAAAACAAACATTTTCCGGAGAAGGATATTATAGGAAATGAGAAAATTAATCGGGTTACTTATGCCTTTTAATAATATAAACAACATCCCCAATTTAAGATTTTGAAATAAGGTGGGTTAGGCTAGCTTATTTTTCATTTGCTTATAAGACCAAAATATCTTTTTTTTTTTGTCTTATAAGCTCTTACTAAAAGAAATTATTCAAATACTTTTATAAAGCTTATAAGCTCTCAAACATCTTATAAGATGTTTAAAAGAGCTTATAAACTTAGCCAAACACCCTCTAAGTCTTATCCCATATTCTAACTATAATTTTAAACCAAAATTGCACCCCTTCTCAATCTTCGAAAAAAGCCCAACTTGAAACTCCAAAATTCCAACACAATCGTATATAACTGGCTTTAAAACACTAAAAATCACATCTTCCACTATTTTAAATGATTAACTTCCCTCCAAAATGAAGAAAATTTGTTTTTCTTTTTCTCCAAATGGCCAAAACTAACATATCAGTCAAAGTAGTAACTAACAAAATATCAAAAGTGATTAAAATTGATATGTCACCAAACGTGTTATCTTATAACATCATGATACAGAAAATGGATTTCGTATGTCCTACATACAAATTTTTGATTTCTCTAATATTATATTATATATTAAAAATTAAATAAAAAATTTATATGTAAAGTTTTGTGGCACTGTAAAATCTGCTTTTATGGCAACATAAAATGATTTTCCCACACAATATATATAGTAAGTGGCGATGTTTTTGGACAAAAGATTTTTTTTTTTTGCTTAATATTGTCACACGCGATTCTTCTTCTAATAGTTGATTATAACTTTGACATTGTTTATTAAAAATTAATTAATTTTTCATAAGTTATATATTGTTTTTCTTTTAGTAAATGAGAAGGGAATTTTGTACATTGCTGAGAAATGGCTGGAGAACTATCGAGAGTCGATCAGCAAGCGTTCCTATTGGGTTTGGTCAGCGCCGAGTTTGGATCTCTACGTGGTGGATTATGGCTGGGGAAAACCTAACAAAATTGAAATATTATCAAATGATCGTGCAAATGCAGATATAACTCTTTCCAAATCTAGAGAATTTGAGGGTGGCTTGGAAATTGGTGTTTCACACAATAAGGTTCAAATGGAGGCTTTTGCCAAATTATTCAATGAGGTTCTCAGTAATTGTTGTGCTGAAAAAATATTCACTAGACTCTAAATTTAGTTGGAAGAATTGAAATAGTGAAGAAATAAATTGAATAGTTAATAAGTTTTCTTTCACGAAAATTTAAAAGATCTTAAGTTTGTTTATGCTTTTAGTTATAAATTTAATGCTTTTTGAGAAAATGTGTGTAATGGAGATTTGAATAATAAAATATGTTTTAAAGATTTTGATAGAATTAGTAAAATATATCAAATCAATAGTGATCCGAAACTTTATCTTATGTTTGGTTTTGATTTGGTTGGGTATTTTGGTGAGTATTGTTTGTCAGATTCCTTTTGGAATACATTCATATTTGATGAGATTTATTTGATTTTATTTTGGAATTTGATTTTTTTTGATAAATAGTGTTTATTTTTGTTTTTAAACAAAATACAAGTTACTTCAAATCATTAAAGTTGTTGTCGGTTAGTGAATTAAAAGGGTTGAAACTTATAATAAATTAGTACGATTATAATAATTATTATATTAATGAGTATTTATATGTATGTTAGAGGAGTTGATATCTATATATGTTATAAATTCTTATCAATATAAAATAAATAAATTATTACATATTTATATTTATATGTACTTATAGTGGTTAATTTTGTATAAAGCTGACGTTGGTGCTTTAGTATTTATGCATTATAAAGTTTATGTATGGTGGTAAATATGTGTATCATTTTAATGTTTATATAGTGTCTTTTCATTATCAAACTCCTCAATTATCGCATTAATTACTATATATATATCATGATACTGTACAAATATAGTCATGGAATAATTGATGATCCTTTCTACCTTCAAAATAGATGTGGTATAATTTTTTACGATAACAAAATATGTATAATTATTATATTACATGAAAAATTGTATTGTTGTAATTTATGGAAGGTGTATACGATGTTAGTATCTTATATTAATTAGAATTCTATATTACGTGCATATAAGTATATCTATTTGTGTACACTTATTTTATATATATATATAATATATATATATATAGATAGACTAATTTTTATAAATGTTCTATGTTTATATACCACATGTATAGGTTATATTATAGCTAAATCATATATAACTATTGATATATCATCTAACTAAACCTGGATTTCCTCATTGTTTCTCTAAGTGCTAACGCTTACATTATGATTTACTTAAAGGGCATGAATGTGTGAGATCTTCTATTTGCTTTCCTGTAAATTCTAGTTCAAATTGGATATACGAGTTGGATTATATTTTACAAGTAATAAAATTATATTTATCATATTATTTATCACATTGGATATATGAGTTGGACTATATCCTCTATAATTTATGCTATATCGAGATTATCAGGACTATGCAATATCGAGACTAACGGTGGAGCGTATAAGTTAAAAGTTGTTCATCTCCTCACATATTGGTGTATTTATATTGAGACAGTTGCTCTTCTTACAACATAAAAATCATAGGAAAATCAAAAAGAAAAGTAGTGTCTGAGTTTAATTAAAAGAACTATAGCTGAACAATTACAATGTACCAGAATAAAGAATTAATTTTATAATAGAGTTTTAAGTTATTCTTGCATTTGAAGAAATATAAAGATTTCTTTTGTGCAAGTTGTACTAATTAGTTTATTCCTAATTTGTTTGTCATATTTGTCTAGAAGCATATGTGAATTATTTAAATAATATCCATTTAATGGTATAATTTATCTTATATTTATTGCGTGACTCGAGACTGTCCTCCGTGCCATTAAAGTTCTCTAAATAAAATTTAAATTTTTCATCATTTTACTTCTGAATTGTATATTCTAGATTTAGAAAGGCTCTTCATATTTTGTTCTTTGTTCAAATTATCTATACTAAAACCATTTATCCATTATATATATGGAGAACAACATAATGACTCAAGTCTCAAAATATATGGGTATATCATGATTTGAGAATTGGTTGATGGCTTATGTATTTATTTTTACTTTTAACTTTGATACTTTAAGAATTTACATAAATTACATGTTTTTCTTAGAGTTCAACCATTCAGAAAAGTTATGAAATAGTGAAATCTTTTTTATATCACAAGATAAAACTTCTTTCATTAAATATTTTTATTCAGCCTCTATTCTTTTGTGAGAATTACTAAAAGTTTTCAATACCAAAAAGGTTCAATAAAATTTTTGACAAAAATTGCCATACTATGTTTGTCGATGATAACCCATTGTGCATTGATTAACATGTAATTCTTATTTATTAATTAGAGTATTTTCTTTAAAGTAACAAGTTGCCCAAACAATAATATCCCATATAGTTATTAGATGCATTATTATTGTAGCATCCTACAATTATATGGATTTATTGTTATCTTTATTAACCCGATGTATTTTAACATAAATTTCAAGTCAATGTTAAAGTTAAATAGCGAAATAAAGAAAAGAAATGTATTTTGTATTATATTCACCTAAATGAAAACAAATTTAACCTGATTAATTTTTAAAAATAAATTAGTCGATAAAAAATAAGAAAAAATATTTTATTACATGTCCATTATTGAAACATAATTATATAAATATCACATATCAAAACTAATTGTAACTTTGCGAATTAATAGCAACTGTGATGGGGATCGAAAAGGAATAGGATAAATTTAGGCATTTTAATGCTTTATACTTAGTAGGATGATTTGAATTATATTTGAGTTGATTATTTTTTCTTATTTAGCTTAATTACCTTAATTCAAGTTTATTTCCTTTTATATCTTTCCGTAGAGCCTATAAATACAAAGACTCCATAATTATTGAAAGAGACCTTTGAATGAATTGAATAAAAGTTTTATTAATTTTCTCTTATAAATATTAGTTGTAGTTTAGTTTAGTTAGTTGTACTACATCAATTGGCACCAGAGCCAAATCTCGATTCACCTCGCTTCCGCATTATCCTTCAGTTTCCATTGCCACCTAATTAGTTTTGCCTATTGCATCAACTTCGACGGTGTCAATTTGCAATGAAGCTCATGGAGACAATTCTTGATCAACTCAAAAAAGAAGTGGTGATTGCTTGAACTTGATTTAATTTTTCTTAATTCAATGGTATTGTAGTTAATTGCATATTTTATCCGGTTTTCCGAAAAATAGATAGAAACAAATGTCTTTTCCCAACCATTTTCCACCATATCCCGAAAACTTCCACGGTCACTTAGGCCCTTATAATTTTTTGAATTGGCTTCTTGAGTTGGAGGATTATTTTAATTTTTACAACATGACTGATTATGAACACATTAACTTTTGTAAAACTAAATTATGTGGTCAAGACAATCATTATTGGTATGAAGTTGAGTACGAGATAAATTATTTTCGACGAACACCAATCACTCGTTGGGCTGATATGAAGCGTTACTTGAGACATAAATATGTTCTTCAAAGTTATTTGGTTCATTTATTGTCTAATTAAAATGTCTAAACCAACATAATTTATCTGTCCCTGAATACTTTTTATAATGGCAAAATCTCATGCTCTTTTGCGATTGTGAAATGACAGATGAATATGCGAATCACATATTTATTTGTGGTCAAAAGCATGAAATAAAAAATGAACTTCCTATGTCTTGTAGGAAAAGCTTATAGAGTTGCATTAGAACATAAAAAGCTTTATCTTCATAACAAGACTAGAGAACCGATTAACACAAACACTCCAACTAGATATGAATTTGAGGATTCTTGCAAGCACACTCAAGATCAAATTCCTACATTTGAGCCCACTCACTTTGAGTCATGTGTCCCAAGTTCATTTCTAATTCCTTGTACACAGATTGATGACGTCAGTTTTCTTATTGACCAATGTTTGAAGTATGCTCATAAACAAAATGAAAATTCCATTACTCTCGAGCAATTGGTGAAATCAATTTGTCTTGTACTTATCCTTCTAGCATTGGTCATCATAATGGAAATTCTCAACATATTAATCCATCACCCATTATATTACATCTAATGCTACAATTCATGTTGTCCTAGAATATGGCCCTAATGCGTATTTACTTCATATGCCATTGAATTTGAATGTGAAGTCAGTTTCTTGTTTGGAGGAACTAATGGTGTACCGAGATTCTTCGAAATCGTCCTGCTTTTTCCACCTGATGATACAGGTGGCTGCATTCCATTTATGGAGTCTAATTCTATTGTTGTAGTTCGAGGAGTCCAAGTCTGCATTTTCCTTTATGAATTGACAACCTTTGGAGGAATTGTATAATATTTGGCCACTTCTCAGTCGTTTTTCCACTTCTATGGAGATAGATACAAATACAACCTTCACCACTACATTCCGAAGGAAAGATTTTTTCAGCCGTGGAGAAATGATGGGAATCTAAAAGGAACAAGATAAATTTAGATCTTTCAATATCTTTATACGTAGTAGAATGATTTGAATAATATTTGAATTGATTATGTTTTCTTGTTTAGCTTAATTAACTTAATTCAAGTTTATTTCCTTTTATGTCTTTTTGTAGAGCCAATAAATATAAAGGCTCCATAATTACTAAAAGACACCTCTGAATGAATTGAATAAAAGTTTTTTAGTTTTTTCTTATAAATATTAGTTTTAGTTTAGTTTAGTTAGTTATTCTACATCAAGTTGCTTTAATTATTTATGAAGAGGCATACTTAATACTTGGGTTATTTGCATCCGTCCTAAAAAGTATAATCCTTTGATAAGGATCACCCCCATATATTAAATTAGGCATTTACCACCCTATGTGTAGAAAATTATATGTAAACTACCTATTCTACCCTTAGCTTAATTTTTCTATTTTTTGTTTTTCATTTCATTAATTTTTTTTATTTAACAGAAAAAGAATGAAATATAAGATAAAGATTATGAGAATTCTTAAGTAAAATAGTTCTAATGCATAATCATTTTAGTTAGAAATAGTCGTAATAAAATAGGTTATTCAATTTAGTTCATTTGTAGGGTGGGTATTCGGATGTAGACCATTCAAATAAGTGTTTTTCGAAATATAATTTTTTTGTCAAAACATAGCCGTAAATAAACTTCTTATAAAAATGCTCAAACAAACAAGTCCAAAAGCCCTTTTAAATTTCATAATTCTCCAAAAGTCCGTTTAATAAGCGCTCGGGGAGAAATCAATAATTTAGTTTAAATTCCATGCATAGCACGTGGGTCATTCTAGTTTCTTTTATATGAAAACAAATATGTTAAAATAAGTGGCTAAATGAATATAGTAGATATAGAAAAAAATAACAACTGAAAGATACCATGAAAGTAAATTTTTGATTGGATGCAAGTGTACTGACCATGTAAGTATAAAGGAAAAAGTTAAATAATGATTGATTTGATTGGTAAAGTTTGAAAAGTTGTATATATGATTGATAAATAGTTATATACGAGATTGAAAAAGTGGAGTTTAGCAAAGGAGAATTTGAATGAAAAATTGGTGTGTTAAGTTTATTTTTAAATTTTTGATTTAAAAGCTTAAAAATGGGTTTTGAAAACATAAACAAACAAGGCCTAAAAATTTGATTAAATAATGTCAGTATATAATGTTAAACTATATATATTGTTTCCTTCCTTTCTTGAGTCTTGCTCTATTTATAGGCAATTTTTAAAAAGGCGAAAGGCGTGGGGCGGGACGTATGCCCCGTGATTTTTTATTTTTAATATGAATAAAATATATAAATAAATATAAGTTTGATCTAAATTATTGGAAAATTATAAAACTTCGAAGGAAAAATAAAGTTAATAAATTTCGCTAGATAGAGTTTAAATTAATATGTTTAACCATGCAAGTTAAAAGTTTCTCGTACGCGTGACATAAATACATTAGAAAGAAATAAAAAAATACACTTGAAACTGTAAGTTTTCTGAAATAATTTTATTTAGAGAAAAACATAAACTTTGTTATGAAAATTTCTCAAAACCAAGAAATCCAAGGCCTAACGTGTCATGCGTAGGGAATAGAAGTACTGATTGTTGAAAATCTGAAAAGGCTTTCAAAAATTGGATATGAACTTGAAATGATCTTTAATTGTTTGACTTCATTGAATAGTTGTGGGTTTTGAATTTCTTAATAAAATATTAAGCATATTTAGAGTGGGCTAGAAATATGATTGACTAACTTTAAAAGATTCCAAACTTATTTCTTTTTGCTCATACATCATGCTTTGGGGCGCAAAAAGGCACGCCCACGCCCCACCTCTCCGAGCATACGCCCAATAGTACGTTTGCACCCCACCATTGCCCTAGGCATTTTTGTTGCCCCGCCTCTGGGTGCGCCCCGGGCATGCCTTTTTGAACACTGTTATAGGTATTCGAAATTTTAGAATATAGTGTATATATCGTATCTATCTTCACCTGTCATGGAATAAAGCACATATTAAAATTGCTAAAGTAATTTGAATAATGATAGCAATATGGACCACCTTGCATTTCTCTGAAATGACTTATAGACTAGTCAATGTTTTAGTACCTTTCCATCTTCTGCGACTCAAGCCGAACGAGTATGTTTAGGATTGTCCCAACATAAGATATCTTCAGACTGATCAATACCCAAAAAATGGTAATATAGTTTGTGGTGTAGATTGGCCTGAGTCTCTGTGCCAACATCCATATTATCTCCATCCCTTTAAAACAAATCATCTATATAAAGATCACAGCTAACCCTACTGCTGAAAAGGATACAAAATGAATATATGTGACATGGTAACTATCAACATCAATTATGAATTAATTGCTAAAACAAAGTTCCAAATAATTTTCTTTTGTTGATAGGTCAAGTTTGCAGGAAAACAGTTGCTCAGAAAATGTAAATAGAGAGGTCAGTTTTTCGTTGCAAATAAAATATTGCACTGGGAACAAGTCAAGGAAAGTCAAATAGGATTTCTAACATCTGAGAACATAACCAGCAATAAACAAAAGAAGAAGGGTCATTGTTAATAAACTCCAGAACTTGTAAATCTAATATCATTTATCAATAATAACTCCAGTTCAGATTTAATTTCAAAAGTAATGTATACACTATCATATGCAATCAGACCGTCAAAGAATGTATAAATTTAAAATAATCGTGTAAACAACCTGGGCATATAGGACCGCTTGCGGCTGTAGACCAATGTTATGGAAGTAAAAATACTTATAACCTTTCCTAAATGGAGCATTGTACTTGGGGAAATCATAGAATCCAGTAAGCTTTTCGCGTAGCTTTTCCCTCGTTTCACAGGTTTTAAGAACAAAATCGGTCAATTTCATCTGCTTTTCGACAAATTCTTTTGTCTCTGCATCATGACAGGAGCTTTTGCTCATGGAGCTATATTTTTCATCAGGATCCTCAAGCCTAAAAATATAAACTCATCTTCACTAAATAAATATATGCTAATAACTAGTAATAATAACAAGAAATAAACTAAGAATTTCTTCCAGTATACCTAATCTAAGACAAAAAATATATAAACATCATTCAAATTGAAATTTCCAACAATCCAAAACCACGGAATCCAAACTTACATAATAGTAAGACAAACTATCAACACTATTTATATGGACCTGGTGGATGTTAACAATCCATTGTACATATTGAGACATGGAATTAGAAGTCTATTCAACTCAAGAATATGTGAAAGTTATACATATAAATAAGATACAATCCAAGATAAACCAAAATACTAAGATGAGATATATTAGGGATATAGTCATTGTGATTAGGAGATGGAAGCCGTTGGTGATGATCATGAGTGGATACAGATTTGATCTGATAGTACATACATCCATCTGATTCTCCAAGTATGGACCTGGTTTCGAAAGTTCTCAAAGGAGCTGACAATTACAAAGTGTGGAGCCGTGAGATCATCGTGGCATTAGAAGTCAAAACAACATTGGATTCATTGATGGTTCCTGTAAGATGCCTCAAGATGATGATTTTCTCATTGCCCAATGGAAGCGGTGCAACGCATTGGTGAAATCCTGGATCCATCATTCTTTATCACGTGAGTTAATTCATTGTGTATTGTGAATCTACTTTCTTGATTTGGACCAATTTGAAAGAGAGATTTGATAAGATTAACGGTGCCAAAATGTATGCGCTATATAGAGAGATTAACACAATTACCCAGGGCACCAATGATGTTACAACCTATTATTTGAAATTACGACAATTGTGGGACGAATACGAGTCCTTAGTACCCTCTCCTTCCATAGTTGTATCGAAGGAATATACTAACATCTGTGCCCAATTGAAGATGATGCAATTTTTGTTGGGCCTAAATGAATGTTATAGTGGCACGAGATCGAATATACTTATGATGTCTCCCTTGCCTACCCACAACCAAGTTTTTTCCATTGTCAGTAATATAGAAACTCAGAGGGGGATTAATACGCCCACTCCTGATCCCCCTGCTGCCTTTTTTACTAATCCTCAAAATCCCCTTCATCCACAGGAAAGGGAAATCTGTCACATGTGAACATTTGTAATATTTCTGGGCACACAAAGGCAACTTGCTTTAAAATCCATGGTTTTCCTCCTAATTGGAGAGGTGGTAGAGGGGTAGAAATAGTAGGGGGAATATGGGAGGCAGGACTGGTGGTAGAGGTTCTTCCAACATATCAAGCTAATCAAGCCAAGATAGTTGTTGATCAAGGCCACTCAGAGCCAACTGCAAGGGATTAGACTCAGGGACAAAATTCAGTTTTCACTCCTCAATAGGGGTGGCAAAATGGATCCGGAACCATGGTTCCAACGGTTCCAACCCAATTTGGGTTGAATTGGTTCCTATGAAAATTTTTATTTGGTTCCTAATTGGTTCCAAGTTGGGTCCAACTAAATTTCAAGTTAAGCCCAAATCGTTTGCCAATAATCTAAATTATAATGAACAAAATGTAAGATATTGAGTCGGGTTGGGCTTGGTTCCCTTTTGGATTGATTTTGGTTCTATTTTGGGTTGAATTTGGTTCCACCTTAAAACCATTTAAGAACCAAACTCATTTAACAACCAACCCATTTGAACCGACCCAAAACCAATCCAACCCGCCCTTGCCACTCATACTCCTCAACAATACCAGCAAAAATTGGATATGTTGAGCAACAAGACTTCTCATACCAGTCAAGGTGACACCGAGCCTACTACAAATATGGCAGGTATTTTAACTAATCATATAAGTCTTTTGTCTGAAACCAATAATGCACACACATGGATTGTTGACAGTAGAGCTAACCAACATATGACTTGCAATTTTTAGCTCCTTAACACACCTACTGCTGTGTATAACACCTTTGTTAATTTTTCTAATGGTAATAATAGTCTGTCACACATGTGGAAAATGCCATAATAAATAGTGATTTGACTCTAAAGAAAGTCCTTTATATACCAGATTTCAAGTACAACCTCATTTCTATATCTAAACTCACTACTGACAATCACTGTTTTATTAGTTTCTACCCTCATTTTTGCTTGATACAGGACATGTTGACTGGCAAGATGAAGGGGATTGGTAAACATAAGAATGGTTTGTACTTTTTCAGAGACTTTTAGAGATGATCTCAAAATGTGCTTAGATTAATATAGATATCTCACATGTAATACAATTCAATCTAGGTTAAACACAAGTGTTTACATTAAGGTTGTCATATGACACCTAAGGTTTGGACATATGTCTTTCAGTAGGTCCTCTTTTTTACCTTGATATTGGGGTTAAGATTGGTATAAATAAAATGCATTGTCATGTTTGTCCTTTGGCTAAACATAGCGGGACACCTTTTCCTACCTGAACTAGTACAACTCAATCTTGAATTGATCCATATTCATCTATGGGGGCCATACAAGGAGCCCACTTATGATAATCATAGATACTTCTTGACTATGGTTGATGATTTTTCAACAGCTACATGGGTGTTTCTTATGCAATACAAATCTATGTTTTTCCTATTGCAAAAGTTTTTTTACATTCTTGCATAATCAATATTCTGTTAAAGTGAAACAAATACAAACTGATAAATGCATGGAATTTCTTTAAGCATGAATGTAAGACCTTCTTTGATTCTTTAGGAATATTGCATCAAAGTTCTTGCCCATATACACCTCCACAAAATGGTATTATTGAAAGGAAACATCGACATATATTGAATGTAGCTAGAGCCTTGAAATTTCAGTCAAATATGCCTATTAAATTTTGGGGGAATGTGTTTTAACTGCTGCTTATATTATTAATAGAACTCCTTCTCCTTTGCTACAAGGACGAACACCTTTCATGTTCTGCATAATAAACCTCCACAATATTCTCACTTAAAGATTTTTGGGTGTTTATGCTATGCTAAACTCCTCACTCGATCTAATAAATTCAAGCCTAGATCAAGAGCATGTGTTTTCATGGGGTATGCTTCTGCACAAAAGGGATATAAGCTTTTGGATTTGCATTCTAATGACCTTTTCATTTCTAGGGACGTTATATTTTATGAAAAAACCTTTCTTTTCATAATAAACACAAGGATTCACACCTCTTTCCTATTCTAAATACTAATCAATACTTTGAAGAATTTATCAACCCCTATGATTTCTATTTTGATAACCCTCTCCAACTCATGATAATAGTAACCTATCAGCATCAGATAATGTACAAGAGTCCTCTCATGATGTTGTTGTTCCTCATTTGACAAATGATCAATGTTTACGAAGGTCCACCAGGGTATCACAACCTTCTATATGGTCTAAGAATTATGTCTTCTCACATGTATCCACCACTCCTTATCCCCTATCATCTTTCCTCTCTTATGAACAATGTAATCCTGCATATCAAGTTTTCTTGACAGCTTTAGATAATAATAGTATACCTAAACACTTTTATGAAGCTGTTAAGGATAAGAACTGGCATGAAGCCAAGAATGTTGAGATGAAAGCTTTAGAATTAAACAACATATGTGACATTGTAGACTTGCCACTAGGTAAAACCCCCACTGGATGTAGATGGGTTTATACTATTAAGTATAATCAGATGGGGGTATCAATAGATATAAAGCCAGGCTTGTGACTAAGGGCTTTACACAAATAGAGGGGTTGAATGACACTTTTTCACCTGTTGCTAAGCAGGTGACCATTAGAACTGTTATATCTTTAGCATCTTCCAAGGATTGTCCTTTGTGCCAAATGAATGTTACTAACGCCTTTTTTGCAGGGAGACTTGGATGTGGAAGTTTACAAGGACATTCCTTTGGGGTTTGACAGACAACAGGAGAAAGGTAAACTATGTAAGTTACTTAAGTCTTTATATGGTCTTAAGCAAGCTAGTAGATAGTGGAATATCAAATTTACTACTGCTATGCATAAGCAGGTTTTGATCAATCAAAGAATGACTATTCTTTGTTTACTAAAAAGAGGGGGAATGACATAGTTATACTCTTAGTATATGTTGATGACATATTGATAACAGATTCTAATATAGATATGATTGATGAATTAAAAAAAATATTTATATATATATAAAAGACCTTTTGTATGAAAGATTTGGGACTACTGAAATATTTTTTTGGGCATTGAGATAGTTAGGTCATGAAAGGTATATACCTAAACCAAAGACAGTATACTCTGGAGCTACTTATAGATGTAGGTATGCTAGGATGCAAGCCTTTAAGCATTCCTATGGAATAGAATACCAGATTGACATCTCAGACTATGACAAGGGTGTTGGTATACAAGAGGATGATCCTGTTGTGGAGAATGTTACATACTATCAAAGGATGGTTGGTAAGCTGATCTACCTATGCATGACCAGACCAGATATCAGCTATGCAGTCCAGGTTCTTAGTCAGTTTATCCACCAGCCAAAAAGATCACACATGGAGGCTATGATGAGTGTTTGGAGATATTTGAAAGGAAGACCTGGATTGGGATTGTTAATGTCATCTGATGGAGACCTTAGCATTGGAGACCTTAGCATCAAAAGATTTTGTGATTCTGACTGGGCAGCGTGTCCTATGACCAGGCGGTCTCTTACAGGCTTTATGATTCAAGTGGGAACATCTTGGTTTCTTGGAAAACTAAGAAGCAGAAAATGGTTTCAAGATCTTCGGCTGAAGCAGAGTACAGGGCAATGACCATAGTCATCAGTGAAATACTATGGTTAACAGATTTATTCAAAGATTTAGGTGTTGATCAAAAGGAGCCTGTGAAGTTGTATTGTGACAGTAAGTCTGCACTTCACATTGCAGCTAATCCATTCTATCACGAAAGGACAAAGCATATTGAAGTTGATTGCCATTTTATACGTCAGAAAATTCAGGGTGGTTTAGTTGCTACACATCACATTTCTACTGAAGATCAACCGACAGATATACTAATCAAGGCACTGGGGAAACTGCAATTCGAGTATCTTTTTGGCAAGCTTGGTGTCCTAGACTTGTACAGACCTCAAACTTGAGGGGAGTATTAGAGGATGGTTGTGCTTTAGTTCATAAAGCGTGTTTGTACTTTGGGATATAGTTAAGTATACATATCCATCCTTCTTGTAAAGGACATTTACATTCTTCATTATAATCAATAACAGAAAGATGATTTTCTCTTTTCCCTCTCTCGTTCTATACTATCCATTCTTGACATGAGTAAATTTCAGGTGATTGAAGGTGTTTGCAAAAATGGCTCAGAGATGAAAAGTGGGAACTAGCAGTACTGACAATGCGAGACTACATTTGTTCCGTTGAATCTAATGATTTGATTAATTGTGTCATCTTATAGTCTTCCAAGTCACCCATATATATATATACATTATGTATGCATATATATTTATATATGCATACATAATATAGTAATGTTCGTATTGAAATAAAATCAAATCTTGTAATATCCTTTTCATGTTAGGAGATATATACCAAAGGTGTTCATTTATCAAGCTTTTAACATTGATCAAATCAGAAATAAAAGAACTTAAAAAAATAAGTCAAGTTGAGCGCCTAATTACCGGCTTCTGCAATTGTGTAAAGATGTGATTGAGATTTTTTTCATTGCAAATCATGTTTTATTTTTTATTTTAGATATGTAACTTAAAAGCAACTGCAAGCAATATAACTTACAAATTTAAATAAAAGTACCCATATATATATATATATAGAGTCGTGCTATATACCACCCTTTATAAGTTACTTAATTTTCACTTCCTATGTGGCTATCCTAGTCACTCTCCAACTCAACATTCAATTATAATTTTTTTTATCTTCCTATTTTTCTTGATTTTATTCTTGAAAGTTCCAATTTTTTTTTCCTTTGCACGCATCTGATTCTTTTCTTTGTAAGAGTCAAGATTAAAATTTTCTTTTATTTTTCTTTTCATTGTTACAACATAGAACTCTCTCTTTCATCTCTTCATAACTTTTTTATTTTGCAGTCCCTAAGTATTAGATTGTTTTTTACAATGAGTAATAAACATCATTCTATATGAAATTTGAGGTTTTTATGTCATAGATAAAATGGTTGCATTCGAGGTGGGAAGGGGCAAGGAGCACAAACGTAAATGACAAGAGTTGGGAGTTTGGGGAAAAAATTGTCTTCAAACATGGATGATGGATGATAAAAGATAAAAGATAAAAGATAAAGTGGAGAATTTTTTAGGAATAAACTTTGAAAAATATAAAGATAAAAGAAAAGGAAATAATAATAATTAAATGGTGACATGGATGATGATTGGGATTGACATATAAGAGGTGAAAAATATGTGATAAAATTTTTGATAGTATATAGTATTTTCCATATATATATAATATATATTTTCAAAAACAATTCATTTTCATTCGTATTAAATGGTTTAATAGTACGAGTATTATTTATTATATTTAGAATGCATATGTGAAAATGAAGTATTTTCAATTAACAATATTTATATGTATTTTACGAGTTTTAACTATTAGAAAAAATTAATATTAGAAAAATGTATTTTACGAGTTTTAACTTACATGTATTTTCAATCATATGAACTTGTGGATTATCAAAACATTAGAAAAAATTATAAAAATTAAGTAGAGCATTTCATTTTTTTTATTGGCATTCTAACTCCCTTTTCATTTCATTTAAAAACAAAAATACCCTTTATCTAATTCTTGAAGAAAATATCCTTTCTATTAAGATTTCCACGAAGCATGACGGCAGTATCTTACCTTTTGTTTTCTGATTGTTTTTTGTTTTTGTTTTAATCTTTAGTAAATCACACATATATAATTTATTAATATAAAATAAATAATATATAATCAATTAACAACATTATAATATAATCTTAGTTTGGCTATATGCTATTTCTAGTTTCTTACATATAAAAAGTCAACCATGCGCAGTGTTACTTACTAGTGAAAAATATTATAATGCACTATAAGTTATAACTAATGCACCAAAATATTATCCCAATCTATTATATATACCAAAGATTATTAATTAAATTGGCATCATATCTCTAGCTTACTCTAACACACGCTAGTAGCATAATCTATAAATACATAAATAAGCCTTTTATTTAACTTCCTAGCCCAACTATTCAATATCAAAATCTTAGGCACATTAATTGTAAAGCTTAATTAATGAAAGACTACCAAACTTAGAAGCATCCAGATAAAATTGTCAAGGAAAAAAAAGATTAAAAGTAAAATCAAGGGATATTTTGGGACATTCCCACTAAATTTTTTTAAGATAAATTTGAATCGTTTATTTATAAAATCCATGCATATATTATATGTTGCAAATAGCAAACATTGACTATATTTGTATCATTGATTTGCTTCATTTTCCTATCCCATGGCTATCACAATTCTCGAACGCTGTAAAATCTCAGCATCAGATTCCAAGCCGGATTTCTCAATCCCTTTAGTATTCTTTGATATGATGTGGTACACATTACCTATTGAAATTGTCCTATTTTACGATTTCTCTTGTTCTAAATCAGATTTCCTGAAAAATATTGTTCCTGACCTGAAAACTTCACTATCTCTTGCTCTCACCCATTTTCTTCCACTCTCTGGAAAAATCATTCATCCTCTACAAAACAATGAAGAAAAACCAATCTTACATTACAGAGCTAGAGATTCTGTTGAATTAATAATTTCTGAATCCAGCGCTGATTTCAATTATTTTATTGGAGATAGTCCGCGGGATTGTGATAAATTCTATGAGTTCGTCCCAAACCTGCCGCCAGTAACACATTCAAAAAACTCAATTACAAGCGATGTTATAGCTTTCCAAGTTACATTGTTCCCTGAAAAGGGATTATCCGTTGGTTTTATATCTCACCATGGCGTTGTTGACGGTAGCACAGTTCTCTCATTTATCCAGGCATGGGCCCTGGTTAACAAAACCAGGCTTCATGCAATAGATTTCAATTATAATTTTTTGCCCTATTACAATAGAAAAGATATTAGAAATCTGAATGAATTATTGGAAACAAGGTATTTGGAAGCTATATCTTGGTTTTCTTCTTCTGTGCAAGTACAACCCTCACGGATAAATTTCCCAATAAACAAGCTCCGATCAACTTTTGTTATTAAGAAGGATGAAATTCAAAAGCTGAAGCATTTTGTATTAGCTAAATGTTCGTACAATGTGGCTCATATTTCGTCTTCCTCTATCGCATGTGCGCTTGTATGGTTTTGCTCGGCCAAATCATCGGAGGTGATATTGGCAGACAATGATATAGAGTACTTCAATATTTCAGCAGATTGTAGGGCGAGATTAAGTCCGCCGTTGCCGGCTAATTACTTTGGTAATTGTGTGTTATCTAACTGTGCAACGTTAAAACAAAGAGAATCGAAGGGAAAAGATGGGTTCGTGACTGCTGCCAAGGCCATTGGACAAGCTATCAAAAAAAGTACGTATATATATACTGCAATATAAAGGTTATTAATAATTAAACTATTAAGGGAAGTCTAGTCTATACACCACTTGGCCAAACCCAAAAGAAAGTAAGTTATGCTTGCTATATGATTAAAGATTAACTTCTTGAAATATATTTTGTTCAGATGATTAAAGATTAACTTCTTGAAATATATTTTGAACTGAACAAGCCGGATTCAGGCTAAAATTTTCTTTTCTTGTGTAAAGAACATATACAAATATTATCATGAAATAATAAAGGTGCACATGGGCTGAATTTGCTTTAATTACTTGGCTTGAGCTTGAACCCGAAATTAATTGAAAAAATATTAAATATATCATTATACACATGTGTAAGTGCAGGTTTGTGTCACTTTGAATATGATTTGGAAAATTTCAATATTAATATCGTAGGAAAAATAAAATCCACTTTTTGGTACCAAGCTTTGTCAAAATAACACTTTTGGCACCAAACTAATTTTTTTTGTCCATTTTTGTTATGTTGTCAGTTGACCAACAGTCAAAGTGACATGCCATTCACATGTCCGTTACTTTAAAAATTCAAGTGACATGCATATCCTAATGAAAAACGGGAAGATGATAAGGCTTATCCCAAAGTTCTAATAACACCAAAAGTGTTACTTTAAAAAATCATGATATAGAAAATGGACTTCGTATGTTCTACGATACAAAATTTTGATTTTTTCTAATATTATATTATATATTAAAAAGTAAATAAAAAATTTCTATGTAAAATTTTGTGGCAACATAAAAAGATTTTCACTATTAACTTTGTAAAATCTAATTTTGTGGCAACATAAAAAGATTCTCCCACACAACGTATATGTATATAGTAAGTGATGATTTTTGTCCTTTTGGTGGGTGTCGAATCCAACAAAAATAAATAACCTACTCAAAATGATTTGTAATTAGCGATAAGTAGGGTCGATCCTCAGGGAACAGTGTAGATTCAATTCCTAAATTACTAATATCGATTGAAAGGGGCGATTTTGGATATGGTTAACTAAAACGGATTTAAAAGACGCAAATAAATTGAAAGCAAAAGATAAAATTCGACTTCAATGAGATGAAAGATTCTAGTCTTCGGATATTTCGGTATTGATTTCTATTATTCGATCATCGATTGCAATTAAAGTAATTCAATGTTCTTAAATAAATTAGCTATAGTCGCCAACAAACTCTGACGACCTCGTTTTTCCTTACGGTTTCGATAATCAAAACAAACTCTTTGATTATTGCCCTTATCGATTAAACAACCCTAAACAAACTCTTAGGATTTAATTTATCAATAGCATTCTATATCTAGAAAAACACTAATTCCGATCAATAAACACGCAAACTCGGATTATTTAAACCGGATCACTAATTCCCATAACGACTAATCGAAAACTTGTCCATAATCAACGTCGTTAACTGCTACGATTATTAGGGTTTGCCAAACAATTACGGATTTGGTTCCTAATTAGCGAAATATAATTCTAACAATCAACTAATTGGCCAGATTAATTAATTGATTACAATATATTATCAACAAATCACGGGGAAAGAGTGAATACTTAAAGAACGGTGAAGATAAAAGCACAAGCAATCTCACGAAATTAAAAAGAAATCAAACCTCAAAACCTTGGAATAGAATTATGTGTTTAGCAACACATAATCAAAAGCGTAATACAAAAGTTGAAGAACTCGAAATCCAGCGCTAAAGCAGAAAACGTGAATAGTAATATTAAAATCGAAGGTAGGTCTTTGTGGAATAATATTCCACATATTTAAAGCTAAAGAATCCTATCTAAACAAGGAAACATAAAAGATTTAGGATTTTAAGAATCCTAATCCAACTAGGAATGTTTGAAATAAGGAAATAAACTTCCAACATAAAAAGAAATAATTCCCTAACATATTGGGAAGTAGAAACGTGAATTAAAAGTCTATTTAAGCCAAAAAGTCGACATCTCGTCTTTTTCTTCGTTCCAAGGCAGAAAGCTTCCAATTTTTGGGCGTGACCAGAATGGTCACGCCTAAATCCAGCGACCTTTCTGCTTCTGCCTTCGAGCAAAACTCATTTTCTTCGTTTTTCGCCACTTTTTGTCATCTTTTCGTTCCATCCTCATATAAATACCTAGATATGATAATAGAAGCACAATACATATGAGATATGGACTAAAAAGTAATGATCAACGCAATAATCCGCACAATAAACGTGTACAAAATACACGTTAACAAACACCCCCACACTTAAGTTATTGCACGTCTCGGGCAATGTTTGACATTTGGGCAACGCAAAATTAACAAACTTCAAACACTTGATCAAGTAGAGTTTTATGAACCAAAGGACAAAATCGAGAATGTTAAGTTGACACGTGCAAATATCAAGGAAATCAATGCCACAATGAAAATCAAAAACCAACACAACAATCTCACTTTGAAAAATAAAAATGCACGAAATTCGACCATTCTCACAATCCTCTCCAATCACTCGTGTATAGGATATTTCGTGTATCGCTCAATTCTTAACATGTTAATACGATCCCATAGGCTTGCTTATACACCGAAATCTCCACTACTGTCGAAAGTATGCACAAACGAATCAAAAGGTCTTTTATTCAAGGTTGTAATGGGGCTTAGGGCTCGGGGTAGGAGAAAAAAGGTAATGAAAAGCTAAGTCCATAAATTCGAAGAACATCAAGACGCTATTGGGTAATTCTAGCAATAAGGACCCAAATACCTTTATTTTCATCATCTCTCGCGACTCGCTTCATCATTTTCCTTTTCCTCAAATTTTTTCTTTTCTTTTCTTTTGTTTTCTATTTTTTTTTTTTTTTTTTTCGATCGATATATTTCTTTTTTTTTTCTTTCTCTCTTTTTTTTTTTTTGATAAACCCTCCTTTTTTCTTTTCTTCCGAGGTCCCCCACACTTAATCAAAACACAATGTCGTCCTTAAATCCCAAACAAGTATAATGTTCTCGATGTTCGACTCATTTTGTGGACGGGTAAAACAAAGAGATATACAAAAATGGTGAATGCTCAAAGTTCGGGTTTTCAAAACAACAAATAGGCTAATAGGCTCAAGTGGGCTCACTAGGGGAAAATAAAAAGGTAGGCTCATATGGCTAAGTGGTTAAATCCTAATGCCTTTATCACTTTCAAATGTGCACACAATCATGTAACCTCGAAATGGTTCAAAGCAAGTTCTAGAACACGTACTAATCATGCAAGATTCACACAAGAAAGAAAAATTCACATGGATATGAAATTAAATCAAGGCTTCAAAAGCTCACATGGTGGGGTTGGTCGAACTAAAACGTGCAATTCTATCGTTCTCATTCAAAGTCATGCTAGCAATTGAAATTCATAAGACACGATAATCCATCAACAAGTACACGGTCAAATTAAACAAACTAGACTCGGTTAACCAATTAACGAAAATTTTATTCTACCATCACAAAGCGAAAGAAATTTTGAAAAAAAATTTATTGCGCCAAAAGTAAACAAAAACCAAAGAACATGTGCCAAAATTAAACAAAACCAGAGAACATGCAAAGCAATTGAAAATCATCCCCCACACTTAAAGTAGACATTGTCCTCAATGTAAAGCATAGAAAAACCGACAAAGCATAAGCGTGAAAAATAAAAAGTGGAAGGATGACTTCCCTAGGGCATCACTCGGTCGTGATGCCGAGGTGTTTTCGGTGGCTTCTGAGGCAGAGTGCTCGGAGTGAGAGGTAGAAGGTGTGTCCTCGGAGCCGGATGATGTAGCAGCAGTGATTAGGCGGCGGCGTTCTGAAGTTAAAGTGGGTGGGCCGCCCCTTTTCCATGAGATGTCGAGGGCTCCGAGTTTGGCGATAACCACTGGAAGAGTAATCGGATTTGTGGCATGGCTTTGTTCATGCACCCCATGGTGTCGAGGAGGGCGGTGGTGCATGGTGGTTCACGACGGAGCTGCAAGAAAGGCGAACGGGGAAGAGAGGTTAGAATGGTGGCGTGAGATTAGGGTTAGAGGAAAATTGATTTGGGGCTGTATCAAAGTGTATGTAAAAAGGGTACTAAATGGGTTTTTAAGGAAATAAATATATATTTAGGATAAATATATATTTAGGATAAATATACATTTGTTTCCTGAATTGGAAAAAAATTTTTGTGTTAAGGAAATATATATATATGAATATATTTATTTCCTTATCTTTATAATTTTTCAAATTTGTTTGGATTTTCGAATTTTTCGATTTTTTTTTTTTTTTTTTTTTTGAGAAAAGGAAAGAAACAAAACTAAGGCAAAAACGATTAAAGAAGCAGAAGGCTCACAAATTTTAGGCGTGACCAGAATGGTCACGCTTAATTTTGGTGATCTTTCTGCTTTTGAAAGAAAATACTGGAACAAAAATGCGAGAAAAATAAAAACGAGCATGGGTTGCCTCCCAAGAAGCGCCATTCTTTAACGTCTTTGGCTAGACGATGCTACAAAGTTATGTAGCATGGTTTGGCGGCTTCAATTCCGTTGTTTCGACATCGTGAGCTTGAAATCCTTCGTAGAAAGGTTTTAAACGATGCCCATTTACTTTAAAAGTTTTCCCGTTAGTAGGATTACTGATCTCAACTGCACCATGAGGGAAAATGTCAATAATGATGAATGGTCCGAGCCAACGAGAACGTAATTTACCCGAAAATAGTTTAAGGCGAGAATAAAAAAGTAAAACTTTTTGTCCTACGACAAAGTTCTTTCTCGAGATTGCCTTATCGCGAAAGGCTTTCGTCTTATCTTTATAAATCTTGGCATTCTCGTAGGCCTCGTTCCTAAGTTCTTCCAGTTCTTGGAGTTGCAATTTGCGGTGAATTCCAGCTTCGTCCAAGTTCAAATTGAATTGCTTAATCGCCCAAAATGCCCTATGTTCCAATTCAACAGGAAGGTGACACGGCTTACCAAAAATTAATCGAAACGGGGACATACCTATAGGCGTTTTATATGCAGTTCGATAGGCCCAAAGAGCGTCATCGAGCCTCGTACTCCAGTCTTTTCTACTCGGGTTGACCGTCTTTTCGAGTATGGACTTGATTTCTCGATTAGATACCTCGGCTTGTCCGTTTGTTTGTGGATGGTAGGCTGTGGAAACTCGATGAGTGACGTCGTACCTTTTCAGAAGTGCTTCAAATACTTTGTTACAAAAATGGGTACCACGATCACTAATTATCGCTCTCGGCGTTCCAAACCTAGCAAAAATGTGAGACTTCACAAAATTCACAACATCTTTAGCACAATCAGTTTTTGTAGGCTTAGCTTCAACCCATTTAGACACATAATCTACGGCGAGTAAAATGTAATTATAACCAAAAGAAGGGGGGAAGGGGCCCATAAAATCAATACCCCACACATCGAAAATTTCGCATACATGAATAGGATTTAATGGCATTTGATCTCTATGTCCTAAATTACCCGTCCTTTGGCAATTGTCGCAAGATTTGCAAAATATATGTGCGTCGTGAAAAATGCTCGGCCAAAATAAACCACTCTCAAGAACCTTGAGAGCGGTTCTTTTTGATCCAAAGTGCCCACCACAAGCAGAAGAATGACAAAATTGAAGAATGGATGGTACTTCGGTTTCAGACACGCACCTTCGAATCACTTGATCAGTACAATGCTTCCATAAATAAGGCTCGTCCCAAATATAATATTTAGATTCGCTCTTTATTCTGTTCTTTTGGGTTCTAGACAAATCATTCGGCAATGTTTTTGTAACTAAATAGTTAACTATATCAACGTACCAGGGATATGCCGCTTTAACTGAAAACAGTTGTTCGTCCGGAAACTCATCTCGTAAAGGTATCGATTCTTCACAGGTGATTAATCGACTTAAATGATCAGCCACTAGATTCTCAGCTCCTTTCTTGTCTTTGATTTCGAGGTCAAATTCCTGGAGCAGTAAAATCCATCGTATAAGTCGAGGTTTTGCGTCTTTCTTAGCGAGCAAATAACGAAGGGCTGCATGATCAGAAAAAACGATAACTTTAGTGCCAAGTAAATAGGAACGAAATTTTTCTAAAGCAAAAATAATGGCAAAAAGTTCTTTTTCCGTCGTCGAGTAATTGCATTGAGCGCTATCCAACGTTCTCGAAGCGTAGTGTATAACATGTGGTGATTTATTTATTCTTTGGCCAAGAACAGCCCCAACGGCATAATTGCTCGCGTCACACATTATTTCGAATGGTAGATCCCAATTCGGCGGCTTGACAATAGGCGCAGAGGTCAGGAGGTCTTTCAATGTATCAAAAGCGCTTCGACAGTCGTCATCAAACTCGAAATTCACGTCCTTATGCAATAGACTGCACAGAGTTCGGCTAATCTTTGCAAAATCCTTTATGAATCGCCTATAAAATCCTGCATGTCCAAGAAAAGAACAAACTTCCCGCACACTCGTGGGGTAAGGCAAAGATTTTATGACATCGATTTTAGCTTTATCAACCTCTAATCCTCTAGACGACACAATATGACCCAAAATATTACCTTGTTCGACCATAAAGTGACATTTTTCATAATTAAGCACAAGGTTCGATTTAATGCATTGTTCAAGGATTTTTACAAGATTAGCTAAACAAGAATCGAAAGAGTCACCGTGTACCGTAAAGTCATCCATAAAGACCTCGATGATATCCTCGACATACTCAGAAAAGATGCTAATCATGCACCTTTGAAAAGTTGCTGGAGCGTTGCACAATCCAAATGGCATTCTTCGATAAGCGAAAGTACCGAAAGGGCACGTGAATGTCGTCTTTTCTTGATCTTCCGGAGCAACCGGAATTTGATGAAAACCTGAGTATCCATCTAGACAACAAAAGTAAGCACGTCCTGCTAAACGTTCAAGCATTTGATCAATAAAAGGAAGAGGAAAATGATCTTTACGAGTTAAAGTATTTAAGCTACGATAATCGATACAAACCCTCCATCCGTTTTGAACACGTGTAGGAACCAATTCACCATCAGAATTTTCAATTACAGTTATACCGGTTTTCTTAGGAACGACTTGAACAGGGCTTACCCACGCGCTATCGGAAATAGGATAAATAATACCTGCGTCAAGAAGCTTTTGAACCTCGTTTTTCACCACTTCCATCATTGGTGGGTTAAGACGTCTTTGAGCTTGGATCTTTGGTTTAGCACCTTCCTCCATTAATATTCGATGCATGCATATGGAAGGGCTAATACCTTTTATATCGGCTATGGTCCACCCGATCGCTTCCTTGTAATCTCGTAATGATCGTAGCAATTGTTCTTCTTGCAAGGCACTCAATTTATTGGACACGATCATTGGTAATGTTTCTCCTTCGCCCAAGTAAAGGTATTTGAGATGTTCAGGTAATTTCTTGAGTTCCAACTTCGGGGCCTGTACGATAGAAGGAAGTAATTTAGAAGTCGAAATAGGCAGAGAAATACGAGAAACATTATAAGTAAGTGAAGGAAGAGAATTAAGAGCAATTTTCGTCTCTTCTAATTGATCACTAATTTCGAATTCCTTCTCTTTTTCGTCCAGATCAGGGGTAGTCAATGCCACTTGTAACGAATCCTCGTTCTCAAGCTCGAAAATAGTCTGCACCAAACAATCATTAATATCTATACCAAAAACAGAATGAACATCAAGGGGGTACTTCATGGAATCGTAAATGTTAAATTTAATAATATCTCCATCAAATTCCATAGTAAGAGTACCATCGTCAACATTAATTTTGGTTCTAGACGTTTTCATGAATGGTCTACCAAGTAATATAGGGACAGAAGCATTAGACTCGTTATGACCCATATCAACAACGTAAAAATCAGCAGGAAACACTAGATCGTTAACTTGTACTAATATATCCTCAAGGACACCGTCAGGGTAAGCGTTAGACCTATCAGCTAGTTGAATGACAACACCAGTTTCTTTTAACTTCCCTATATTAAGTGACTCATAAATTGATCGTGGCATGACATTAATAGAAGCCCCTAAATCTAGCATAGCTTTTTCGACTCGAATACTTCCTATCTTACAAGGGATTGAAAACATACCGGGATCCTTACACTTTGGAGGTAATTTCTTTTGAAGCACAGCAGACACATTTTCTCCTACGTGTACCTTCTCGTTGCCTATAAGCTTTCTTTTTGTCGTGCATAATTCCTTAAGTAATTTAGCATAACGCGGTACTTGCTTAATGGCGTCGAGAAGTGGAATGTTTACCTCAACTTTTCGGAATGTTTCGAGAATCTCCTTTTCTTGTTCCTCTTTTTTCGATTTTGCAAATCGACCCGGAAATGGTGGCGGAATTACGAACGTCATTGGTTTCTTTTTAGGGATGGATTCTTCTTCTTTCCCCAGCTCTTTTTCCTCTTCATTCTTGGAAATTCGTTCGGGCTCTTTCAATTCCTTTCCACTTCTCAAAGTGACTGCATTGGCGTTTTCCTTCGGGTTCACTATGACTTGGGATGGTAATTTGCTCGAATTCTGGGATATTAACTCGTTCATAGTGGTAGCCATTTGACCCATCTGTTTTTCCAAATTCTTGATGGCGTTTTGGTTTTCTTGTTGGATTTGTTGTACGCCTTGTTGAAATTGGATTGTATTCTGCTGGAATTGTTGGGCATTAGACATCAAAGTTTTTAACATATCTTCCATAGATGTACCTGATGATTGGGTCTGTTGAGGGGGCGGAGGTCCTTGAGGTCTTTGGTATGGTGGTTTTGGAGCATAGCTTAGGTTAGGATGATCCCTCCATCCAGGGTTGTATGTATTCGAGAAAGAGTCATATTTTCGTTGTGCGGGTCCAGGAAATCCGGCTGCGTTGGCTTGTTCAAAATTCTGATTTTGTGCGTTAGGACATATTTCAGCCACGTGGCCAATTCCGGAACATATTCCGCATGCGTTAACCTGTTGAGCGTTACCTAGAACCACTTTTTGCATCATAGATGTCAGATCATTTATACGTTGATTAAGCAATGACACGGTTACCTCATTTGATTCTTTCACCTCTTTCGGTGCATGATCTTGGCGAAGACAGAATTGTTGGGAATTTGAAGCCATGTTTGAGATTAAGTTCCTTGCTTCAGTTGGAGTCTTGTAGATCAGTGCACCTCCGCTTGCAGCGTCAAGCATGTTCCTATCCATAACCATGAGTCCCTCGTAGAAATACTGGATAAGAAGCTGTTCAGGAATCTGATGTTGTGGACAGCTTTCAACTAATTGCTTAAAACGTTCCCAGTATTCATAGAGAGTTTCGCCCGTGAACTGTCGAACTCCACAGATTTCCCTCCTAATAACTGCCACTCGAGAAGCTGGAAAAAATCTTTCTAAGAACTGCTGTTCCATCTCGTTCCACGTATTTATCGAGGCGGAAGGAAGAAAATAAAGCCAATCCCTAGCTTTGTCGGCTAAAGAAAACGGGAAGGCTCTCAGTTTGATTTGATCTTCACTTACATCTTTCGGTTTCATAGTCGAGCAAACCAAATGGAATCCCTTCAGATGTTTATGCGGGTCATCTCCTGCAAAACCACGAAAAATAGGTAGTAAGTGAATGAATCCAGATTTTAATTCAAAGTCTACCTCAAGATTAGGAAAAGGTATGCAGAGAGGTTGTTGATTAGGATTTGGCATGGCCATATCCTTCAGAGTCCTTTCATTGCCATGGGCATTTGCACCGTTAGCAGGTGCAGCATCAGCGGGTGCGACGTTAGCCATGTATTCGAATCTTTCTTCTGAATCGCTAGAAGAATCGGTATGTTCCAGCGTAAAGTTTTCTTCGGGCGATGAACAGTGCGGAATGGGCTGTTTTCGTTGCCTTGTTTCTTTTCGTAAGCGGCGAGCTCTCTTTTCGATCTCGGGATCGTATTCGAATTCACTTCCACGAAAAGTCCTAGGCATACAAAAAACTAAAACAAAACAGAAAATATCAGTAGCACAGGAAATAAATCTATTAACACCGTTCCCCGGCAACGGCGCCAAAATTTGGTGGGTGTCGAATCCAACAAAAATAAATAACCTACTCAAAATGATTTGTAATTAGCGATAAGTAGGGTCGATCCTCAGGGAACAGTGTAGATTCAATTCCTAAATTACTAATATCGATTGAAAGGGGGGATTTTGGATATGGTTAACTAAAACGAATTTAAAAGACGCAAATAAATTGAAAGCAAAAGATAAAATTCGACTTCAATGAGATGAAAGATTCTAGTCTTCGGATATTTCGGTATTGATTTCTATTATTCGATCATCGATTGCAATTAAAGTAATTCAATGTTCTTAAATAAATTAGCTATAGTCGCCAACAAACTCTGACGACCTCGTTTTTTCTTACGGTTTCGATAATCAAAACAAACTCTTTGATTATTGCCCTTATCGATTAAACAACCCTAAACAAACTCTTAGGATTTAATTTATCAATAGCATTCTATATCTAGAAAAACACTAATTCCGATCAATAAACACGCAAACTCGGATTATTTAAACCGGATCACTAATTCCCATAACGACTAATCGAAAACTTGTCCATAATCAACGTCGTTAACTGCTACGATTATTAGGGTTTGCCAAACAATTACGGATTTGGTTCCTAATTAGCGAAATATAATTCTAACAATCAACTAATTGGCCAGATTAATTAATTGATTACAATATATTATCAACAAATCACGGGGAAAGAGTGAATACTTAAAGAACGATGAAGATAAAAGCACAAGCAATCTCACGAAATTAAAAAGAAATCAAACCTCAAAACCTTGGAATAGAATTATGTGTTTAGCAACACATAATCAAAAGCGTAATACAAAAGTTGAAGAACTCGAAATCTAGCGCTAAAGCAGAAAACGTGAATAGTAATATTAAAATCGAAGGTAGGTCTTTGTGGAATAATATTCTACATATTTAAAGCTAAAGAATCCTATCTAAACAAGGAAACATAAAAGATTTAGGATTTTAAGAATCCTAATCCAACTAGGAATGTTTGAAATAAGGAAATAAACTTCCAACATAAAAAGAAATAATTCCCTAACATATTGGGAAGTAGAAACGTGAATTAAAAGTCTATTTAAGCCAAAAAGTCGACATCTCGTCTTTTTCTTCGTTCCAAGGCAGAAAGCTTCCAATTTTTGGGCGTGACCAGAATGGTCACGCCTAAATCCAGCGACCTTTCTGCTTCTGCCTTCGAGCAAAACTCATTTTCTTCGTTTTTCGCCACTTTTTGTCATCTTTTCGTTCCATCCTCATATAAATACCTAGATATGATAATAGAAGCACAATACATATGAGATATGGACTAAAAAGTAATGATCAACGCAATAATCCGCACAATAAACATGTACAAAATACACGTTAACACCTTTGAACAAAAGAAAAACTTTTTGATTAACATTGTCACACGCGAATTCTGTTTCTCATAGTTGATTACAACTTTGACATTGCATATTAATAATTTAAAATCTTTTCATTGGTTATATAATATTTTTTTTTTAGTAAATGAGAAAGGAATTTTGTATATTGCTGAGAAATGGACGGACGACTATCGGAAGTCAATGGGCAAGCGGGAGTATGGGGTTTGGTCAGCTCTGGTTTTGGATTTCTACGCAGTGGATTATGGCTGGGGAAAACCCAATAAATTTGAAATATTATCAATTGATCGTGCAAATGCAGATATTTCCCTTTCCAAATATAGGGAATTTGAGGATGGCTTGGAAATTGGTGTTTCATACAATAAGGTTCAAATGGAGGCTTTTGCCAAATTATTCAATGAGGTTCTTAGTAATTGTTGTGCTGAAAAAATATTCACTAGACTCTAAATTTAGTTGGAAGAATTGAAAGAGTGAAGAAATACATTGAATATTTAATAAGTTCACTTTCACGAAAATTTAAAAGATCTTAAGTTTGTTTATGCTTTTAGTTGTAAATTTAATGCTTTTTGAGAAAATAAGTATTATGGAGATTTGAATGAGAAAACGTGTTTTAAAGAATTTGTTAGAATTAGTAAAATATATCAAAATCAATACTGTTCCAAAATCTTATCTTATGTTTGGTTTTGATTTGGTTGGGTATTTTGATAAGAATTGTTTGTCAGATTCTTTTTGGAACACATTCATATTTGATGAGATTGTATTTAATTTTATTTTGGAATTTGATTTTTTTGGTAATATAGTGTTTTTTTGTTTATAAAGAAAATACAAACTACTGTAGCAGTCAAATCATGAAAGTCGTTGTATCATAGTAATTTAAAAGGGTTAAAACTTATAATAAAGTAGTAAGATTATAATAATTATTGTATTAATGAGTATTTATGTGTATGTTAGAGTAGTTGATATCTCTATATGTTATAAATTTTTATCAATATTAAAAAATATTGCATATTTATATTTAGAGAAAATGTCAAAATACATACCATAGGATAGGCCCAATCCACTTTTGATACCACGCTTTAGACCTGTAACACATTGGGTACCAAAAGACTTATTTTTTAACACATTTGGTACCTCCGTCAGTTGACTAACGGTCAACCCCATGTGCATGTCACATGCCCGTTAATTCTTCCATTTTTCCCCAAATCGATCAACAATTTCTCCCGCCCTGTTCAGCCCTAAAATCACAAAGATTTCTCCGCTCTCGTTCAGCCCTAATCGCTACCATTTCTCCCGCTCTTGTTCAGCCTTAAATCACAACCATTTCTCCCGCTCTCGTTCAGCCCTAAATCGCAACCATTTTGAACCCTAATTTCTCTTACAGCCCCAAATCGTTCAATAATTTTCAGCAATTTTCAGCCAAATAGTTCAACCCAAATTCTGCATACACAACTGGTAAAGATCGATTTTGTTCACAAAATGAGTCTACGCGACCCTGAATACAACAAATATCCCCACCCAATATATCGTAAGTTGTATTTGCAATTTTTTGAGTTTCATGAAATGCAATCTCTCTTCAAGTTTGGATCCAAGTCTAGCCAGACCGTCTTTAAGCTCCTCATAAGTGATGGTGCCACTGTTATCAGTGTCCATATTCGTGAACATCGATTTAAGCCCTTCAATTTCTTCTGTAGAGAGATTTTCTGCTATTACCTAATAAAAACGCCATTAAAAACGGTTTAGCAAATCAACGAATTTCGATCATATACATTAGGATCAGTTTCTATGCATATAATTGTTAGCCCACAAAGCAACTTCTTGTAAGTAAAAAGATATATGTAAAGAGAGATGATATTACTAATAAATTTTGAATTTGATACCTTGAGTGCAAGTTTTTTGAGCTTGTTCATTGCTCTGAATTGCTTCATCCTCGAGAGAACTGCACTGTCTATTGGTTTATCTGATGCTTCTCTGTCTTCTCTAATCCATGGATGGTCTATACAAAGCCAAATGTTTACGAAAGTTAAAAAAGTACTTTAAAACATATATGCAGATTTCAATATAAGGAAGGTAAATGGAAAATCTACAAAGTTATATCTACAAATATTTATCGACGAATAAATGCATACCAAGAACTTGAGCTGCTGTGATACGTTGTTTGGGATCCTGAGTAAGCATCCTACGGACCAGATCTTTCGCGCTACTTGATATCGATGGCCAAGGTTCACTTTCAAGATCAACATTTCCTCTTAATATGGCATCAAATATTCCTTTCTCAGTTTCTGCAATCGAAATTTATTTTGATTTTTAAGCTACAAGAAGCTTAAACGTAAAATAAACGAAAATCTTTCAGCTACGAAATATTTTTGGCTAGAAGAATGAAATCCAATTTTCCTCCATTTCCCTTACTTATTTCCCTCCAAAATAGACAAATCCGATTAGTTAGAGGGGGAAAATGGAAGAATTAACGGGCATGTGACATGCACATGGGGTTGAACGTTAGTCAACTGACGGAGGTACCAAATGTGTTAAAAAACAAGTCTTTTGGTACCCAATGTGTTACGGGTCTAAAGCGTGGTATCAAAAGTGGATTGGGCATATCCTATGATATGTATTTTGACATTTTCTCTTATATTTATGTGTATATATAGTGGTTTATTTTGTATAAAGCTGATATTGGTGCGTTAATATTTATGCTTTATAAAGTTTATGTATGGTGGTAAATATATGTATTATTTTAATGTAAATATATGCTTTCCATTATTATACTTCTCAATTATCGCATTATTTTATGTAAGTCATGACACTGTACAAATATAGTCATGGAATAATTGAAGAGCCTTTCTACATTCAAAATGGATGTGATATAATTGTTAATGACATGACACTGTACAAATATAGTCATGGAATAATTGAAGAGCCTTTCTACATTCAAAATGGATGTGATATAATTGTTAATGATGATAAGTTATGTATAATTATTAAATTGCATGATAAATTGTAATGTTGTTAAATATTGATATATCATCTAATTACATGTGAGAGATCTTCTATTTGCTTTCATGCAAATTCTAGCTCACATTGAATATATGAGTTGGATTATACAGTAGAAACTCTATAAATTAATACACATGGGACCACCAAAATTTATTAATTAAAAGAATTATTAATTAATCGATAAATTAATAATTATTAATTTATATATTAATTAATATTTTATTAATTTATAATGAAAGTTCTTTATCGATTATTGGGATATATGCTCTCAATCAAGGTGCTTTAAGAATGTAAACTTGAACAGTTTGAACTGTGAGACATGATTACGGTGCTAAAAAACGAACTTGGATGACTGGGGTGTTATTTGAAGAATATGTTTGCCAACTTGATACAAAAACGGTTGGAAGAAAAATTCTCTTGATTGTGGATAATTGCCCTGCTCATCCAAAAATTATTGAAGGATTGCGAAATGTTGAATTATTTTTTTGCCACCAAACACAACTTCAAAAATTCAACGTTGTGACGCAGGGATTATACGAACTTTTAAGATGCATTATCGCCGTCGATTTTATAGAATTTTTTTGGTGCACCAGAAGTTCGTGCAAATTCAATTGCGAACTGCTTTCATCATTGTTAACACCACCAGAAGTTATTGCAATGATAAGGAAAATTAGAGACGAGATTTATCATTCAAGGTGAATTTCAATTCAACCAAAAAAAGACAATTTAGTCATTTTTCAAGATATCATTCATATAATATATGTAGTATATAAGGAATTATTAATTTATATTTTATATGGGGTCTATAGAAATTATCAAAAATGTGTTATCTTATAATTTTACCGAATTATTAATTTAGCACTCTATCCTCGAGTCGGGACCGGCCAAAAATATTATCTTAAAGAGTTTATTATATAATCGAATATTAATTTATCGAGTTTCTACTGTATCTTACAAGTAATGCAATTATATTCATCACATTGGATATATGAGTTGAACTAAATTTCTTTTCGGTGATTCTATATATCGAGATTATAGAGTATAAGTTATAAGTTGTTCATCTCCTCGTATATTGGTGTATTTATATTGAGACCGTTTGTCAGCCTATAACATAAAAATCATAGTAAAATTGAAAAGAAAATTAGTATATGAGTTTAATTAAAAGAACCATAGCTTAACAATTATAAGTTACCAGAATAAAGAACTACATAGTTTATACCAGTATTTAAACATTTCTTTCCAGGCACTTAAATATGCAGGATGTTATTCGGGAACGTGCTACTTTTAGTTAAATACTTAAGAGTGGTAATTTTTTTTTTTTACTTATAAGTCCATCTCTCACCCAATAATAGATTTTGCACCATTTTGATTTAAAATTTGAACCATTGTTCTGTTTTTAAACAATAAATTTATTCGAACGCACAATTTTATTTTATGAAAAAAAATCATTTTTCCATCTTTTTATACTTTACACTCTTTCACAAAATAAAACCCTAAGACTTTAAGGTTTACACATTTTCGTCCAATGAAATATTTTATTTTATTTTATTTTATATTATTGTATAGTAAAATTCACAATTAAAAAAAATATTTTATTATTAAATGCATTTTATTATTAAAATTCACAATTAAAAATAAATTTTATTATTATAGTTCACAATTAAAATGCATTTTATATGTAATTTTGATATTGAATGTATCAATATTTTTAATTATAAAATATATATATTTTTACAGGTTTTAATGTGTATTATATTCACAACTACTCACAGGATTTATTAACTCTCATACAACTTTTACGAGAAAATCCTGGAATTTGGATGCAAAACAGAAAAGTTTTTCGTAATCGAGATATAAAATTCTAGCACTTTTACTATATTCCTTATTCATGTTGTACATGTGTGGCTACATTTTATTTTATTCAAATTGGTAATAATTAATTAAATTACTGATACACTTGGGTGCTTTGATATCTTCTGGTAAAAACTTATTGTTGACATGCTAATATTTGAATTACATGCTATAATTCCTAATAAGTTAAATACGATAAAAATATGGGAAACGTGAAATAAACGAATTCCTTCTCGACAGGACATGTATTTCTTTTTCCTGCGGACTTATCATCATTCCTTTTGTAGAGATGAATCTTGATGTAATACTATAATACGAATAAAAATGAATTAATTTTCAATATATATATATATGTGAAACTTTTGTATAAATTTGTAATTTATATTAGTTATATTTGCTTTTAATTTATAAAATTAATTTCTATGTGAGTAACTAGTTGACAATAATTAATATTTTGATAAATTTTTAACATTTTTTGATTGTAGTCAATTAGTTCTTATTAAAATTCTTGAAGCATGCATGTATATATCCTTTTTATTACGATTTCCATGACGAATGACCTTAATATCTTACCTTTTGAAATTTGGGTTCTTTTTTGGTTTTTGTCTTTTAAGTAGATGAGACACATATTAAAAGTTTTAAATAATAATTTAATTAGTGAATTATTATTAATAAATTATAGTTTTTGGAGTAGTCAAATATTAATAGAATGAAATATTGTTTAATTGAAAGAATAAGTTCATTGAAAATTGAAATGTATACAATGATATAATTTTATACTTTATTTATTCTTTCTCTCGTTTATTTTTTACATTAAACTCTTTTTTCCTTTTCACTGAATATTTTGTGTACTTGGATTTTGCCCATTCATTGTGATTTAAAAATTGGATATATGTATAGCTTTTTTGTTTCACAAATATTTAACATAAAGAAAATGTTTTTTTTTTCTTATGGTATGTCATTTTACTTTTTGCTTGAATTTATTAACTGTTCATAAATTGTTTATGCATAATAATTTAACCCCCGTCTTCTGATCATAATCATAAGTATCAAATATTTTAAAATTGTTGTATTTGTGAAATGCGTACAAGATTTTATGTGTTGATATTATACATATAGTTTCTTATGAAGTTAACTGTCAAAAATACTCTCCGTTTTCTTTTATAAGAAAACAAATATTTTAAAATAAGTTACTAAATAAATATAGTAGATATAGAAAATGATAACAACTGAAAAATACCATGAAAGTAAATTTTTGATTGAATGCAAGTGTCGTAACTCTTAACCTTTATCAATTGAAGTACATATTTCCAAGAAGTCCAATAACTAATTGATGGTCCCCAATTATGATTAGGGGCATTATCGTAATTTAATAATATAATCCATATAAAAGCAATATTAATACGCCATCGTGGGCCTCCAATCGAGGGCCCAATAAAGCGAGCCCATGATCCAACTAAAATCTCTATAAATACCTACTTGATTAACTAAACTGATCCTTATCTGGTTTACACTCCAAAGACTAGAATTATTAAATACTCTCCAAATCCACGAGATTGAGGAGTATAATATCTGAGAACTATGAAGAGGCTTGATCCTATCTAAATAGGTACGTAGGCAGCTCGAAGTTACTGAGCGCAGCCCCACTATCTAAAAACATCCAATCTGGTCTGTCGTGAGTCGGGTCGGATCCCATCCCCACGTGACCCTCATGTAACATCACTATTTGATCCCGCATCATTTTGGCGCCGTCTGTGGGAAAATCACTCACTCACTGAGAATGCAGACTAGATCTCAAGCACGTACCATTGAAGGTAGGACGGGCAGTAGCCCTTCAGCAGGAAGCGTTAGGAGAAGAGCTCCCACTCCAACGTCTCAGCCGAACCATGCTGCTGGAGAAGTTCCAAACCCGCTTCCCCCACCGTCAGCCCCGACTGTATCCCACCCTTGGAGAGGGTATTCGAGATCACTCAGGAGGTACTCATGGCTTTGGTGGAAGAGGCCTCAATCAGAGCAGCAACACAAGCAGTCCAGCAGTATGCTCTGAATCACCCCCCCTCGTCCGGAGCCCCAACCTGGTGCCAAAGCGACTAACTCCCCCTCGATGGGAAGGGCACGGGACACACGTCGCGCGCCTACCTCCCAGGGGCTCTCACCCCGAAGGACTAAGGCTTCGCGATCCTGTGTGACGCCTGAACGCGTCAACAGTGAGCGCACCTCTCGCCGCCGAGCTCTCCCACTCCCGTGTCGAGGTCGGAGGTCTCCGACCCCCGTGGGAGTGGCATCGAGGCACTCAGGTGTTCGAAGTGCAGAAAAGACCCATGACTTCCCTGACGCTAGCATTGGCTCCTCTCAAGAACGACCCCCTAGAGGCCGTGACAGGGAGCATGGTTTTCGGAGGTCCCCTCGCCGAGGTCGGAGGACTCCGACCCCCGAGGAGACCAAATCGCGACGCAAATCTCGTGGATCTCCCCGTAGAGGTTGCAAGTATCACGCTTCCGACGAGGCTCACTCTAGGCAGGAATCTCGCGGGTCACCTCGCAGAGGTCGGAGGTCCCCGACCCCCGAGAGAAGCCATTCTAGGCGGACTCCTAGTCAGCAACCCCCCATTCAGGAGGAGACGGCTTTACCACGGGGCGCGCACGATGAAGTGCGAAGGGCACCACGGGCGGTAGCGCCACCGAGAAAAAGTCCTTTCTGCCCCACTATACTAGCTGAGGCAATCCCGCAAGGGATGAAAATCCCCCATCTCGGTGAGTATGATGGCACCGGAGACCCCCAGGAACACTTAGACAAGTTCAGCGCAAAGACCGACATGTACGACATTAGCGATGCGGCCTATTGCAAGATCTTTAGGACTACCCTCACGAGTAGTGCTATGTCTTGGTTCAACCAGTTGCCCTTCGGTACTATTACCAGATTCGAGCAGCTGACGCAAAGGTTCTTGCACCACTTCTCTATGAACAAGAAGTACCCTAAGACTGCATCGCACTTGTTCACCGTCATGCAACGCGATGAAGAGCCCCTCCGTGACTATGTGCGACGCCTCTCGACGGCTGTATCAGAGGTGCCTCACGACAACCATGAGTTGCTCTCTGGCATCATGCAGCAGAACCTCCGCTCGGGCAGGTTCAACGAGTTTATAGCTGGAAAGCCTCCATCCACTTTAGACGAATTGTTGGCTCGAGCTGAGAAGTACATCCGGATTGAGGAAGCGATTGGCCCCGTAAAAACTGAGGCAGGTGCGAGTAAACGAAAGGTCCGGGAAGATGATAAGCTTTCGGAGCCTAAGGAGCGCAAACACATGCCTCCTTCAGGCTTCTCCCAATATACCCCGCTAACGCTGTCTCGCGAGCAAGTGTTAGCCATAGCGGAGCAGCAAGGAATAGTGACCTGGCCGAAGAAGATGAGAGACAATCCTACTAGGATGAAGTCGAATGACTATTCCCGTTTTTACCGTGACAAAGGACATATAACCGAAGACTGTCAGCACTTGCAAGTGGAGATAGAGAAGTTGATCAAGAGAGGTTATCTGCAAGAGGTGGTGTCCACGGATGAGGAGATGGACAATCTCCCTGTCAATGGGGTGATCCCTTGAGGAGCTGCCAGCCCTGTTAGGTATAATGCTACTAGTCGCAAGGCGGAGCCCTCAAGATTTAGTTTACTTATTTCACAAATCATGTCGAGTCGACCCAGAGCCGAGCGTTAAATAAGGTGCCCCTTCGAGCACACTCATGTTATTTGACTATTTATTTCTAAGCATGTATCGAATCGGCCTAGAGCCAGACATTTGACAACGTGCCCTTTCGAGCACTTATAATGATTAAACATATATTCCTTTATATTAACTCCTATGCGTCAAATGATATTATTTTGTTAAAGTATTATCGAGTTCACTACCCCCTACTTGCCCATAAATAGGGGGTGAAGCTCCCAAGTGTGAGAGCTCCCCCCAACAAAATTAAGACTCGAGGTCGAGGTTACCACGTGTAACTCCCCTACGAGCATATATCAGGTTTGAAGCTCCCAAGTGTGAGAGCTCCCCCCAACAAAACTTAGACTCGAGGTCGAGGTTACCACGTGTAACTCTCCTACGAGCATATATGAGGCTTGAAGCTCCCAAAGTGTGAGAGCTCCCCCCAACACAACTTAAACTCGAGGTCGAGGTTACCACGTGTAACTCCCCTACGAGCATATATGAGGCTTGAAGCTCTCAAGTGTGAGAGCTCCCCCCATCACAACTTAGAATCGGGGTCGAGGTTACCACGTGTAACTCCCCTACGAGCATATACGAGGCTTGAGGCTCTCAAGTGTGAGAGCTCCCCCCATTTAAACTTAGACTCGAGGTCGAGGTTACCACGTGCAACCCCTCTACAAGCATACATTGGGTCTGAAACTCCCAAGTGTGAGAGCTCCCCCCAACAAAACTTTGACTCGATGTCGAGGTTACCAAGTGTAACCCCCCTACAAGTATACATGGGGTCTGAAGCTCCCAAGTGTGAGAGCTCCTCCAACAATACTTGGACTCGAGGTCATGGTTACCACGTGTAACCCCCTACGAGCGTTTATGAGGTTCGAGGCTCCCAAGTGTGAGGGCCCCCCTTAACAAAACCTACACTCTAGTGCACCAAGCAGAATACTTAAAATCGCGCTAAGTGTCGAACCCATCGTGCCTCAACAACAACGTTCGAGCCCAATGTCTTTGACAGGGGTCATAGGATGGGGACACGCCTACCTCACAGTAGAGTACAAAAGTGACAATGTCTACCTCATTACATTCGATAGGGAGGTATATGAAAGTACCTAAGCAACAACGCTTATCCCAACACCCTCGACAGGGGGGCATACGAGGAAGGGCCGATGAAAAGTAAAATAAGATAAAAATTCGTCGATAACATATAAGAAGTCACAACTATCGAAAGCTAAACAAACACAACTCCACTGAAGTCGAACCCCATAAGGGTCGGGGGGTCTGCCTGCGCAGCCCCCCCCCCCAAGGGGGTCCGCGCCGCGTGCGCAGACCCCCTCTCCCCAAGCGCGCAGACCCTCCGAGGGGTCAGGCATACCCCCCCCCCCGCAGACCCCCCCAGGTTCCCCGGGGGCCGGCATCGGTGCCGACCCCTTGAGCTTCGGGTCATGTTTCTCGACCTCTCGGGTTCACCCGCACGTACGTTTGATACAAATCGAAAAGGTGAGGATTCGAGTTGGAATACACCACCTTCAAGAGTTATAGGGAGAGTGCTCATGAAGAAGGAAAATTTTCATCCCTCCGACTTTCTACTCCCGAGAGCCCACGCAGTCGAGCACTCGGGAGTGGGGGGCATATTACCGTAATTTAATAATATAATCCACATAAAAGCAATATTAATACGCCATCGTGGGCCTCCAATTGAGGGCCCAATACCATGGCCCAACTTTAATTTCTATAAATACCTACTTGATTAGCTAAACTGATCATTATCTGGTTTACACTCCAAAGACTAGAATTATTAAATACTCTCCAAATCCACGAGATTGAGTATAATATCTGAGAACTACGAAGAGGCTTGATCCTATCTAAATAGTTACGTAGGCAGCTCGAAGTTACTGAGCGCAGCCCCACTATCTAAAAACATCCAATCTGGTATGTCGTGAGTCGGGTCGGATCCCATCCCCACGTGACCCTCACGTAACATCACTATTTGATCCCGCATCACTAATATACTCTGCCTTTCCAATTGTTTGAAACTCTATTAATTAAATTTTAATATTAAATTAAATGATTTTTCTAAAATCTAAAAGTAATATTATATTAATTTATCAAATATCTATTAAAATTTTGACCGAAATCCAAAATCTCATAAACTTCCAATAAAACTCGAACTTTTAAAAATTTATATTTATTTTTAAAAAATACTATAACACTATTCCACTGGATTTTTTTAATTAAATAATACAAAATAAGCCTGGTAGGTGTCAAATCCAACAAAAATAAAAACCTACTTTAAAAAGATTTGCAATCAGCGATAAGCAGGGTCGATCCACAGGGAATGGTGTAAAATTCAATTCCTAAATTACTAATATTGATAAAAAGGGGGATTTGGTGATTTTTAACTAAAAACGAAATTAAAAACGTGAAAATTAAAAGACGTAGAATCAAAAAGTGAATTTAAAGCAGATTTTCGAATTCAATATATTGAGAGGTTCTAGTCTTCGGATTATCTCGGTATTGATTCTACGAATTGATCATTGATGCAATAATAATTCAACGTTATGAAATAAATTGGCTATAGTTACTAACAAGCTCTAGCAACCTAGTTTTTCCTTAAGTTGTCGGTAACCAAAACAAGCTCTTTGATTAGTCCTCTTACCGCTTAGACAACCCTAAACAAGCTCTTAGGATTTAGCCTATCGATAGCATTCACGAATAAGAAAAACACCATTTCTAGCCAACAAACACACAAGCTCGGTTTATTTAGACTAGATTACTAATACTCATAACGACTAATCGAAGACTTGTCCGTAATCAACGTCGCTAACTGCTACAAAAATTAGGATTTACCAAACAATTACGGATTCGGGCCCTAAATAGCTTAATACGATTCCAACGATTAAATAGTTGATCAAGTTATCTAACCAATTGAAATATATTGTCAACAAAGTTCAGAGAAAAAGTAAATATCCAATAAACGAAGAAATTAAAGTACAATTCGATCTCACAAATATTAAGAATCAAACCTTGATGAATCCGAGACTAGAATTATGTGTTTAGCAACACATAATTATGAACATGAACAACAATAAAATTCGAGAGCCTTTTTCAAAGGGAAAAACATGTACTTCAAATTAAAATAGAGAAAAAGGTGTCTTGTGGAATAAAATTTCACATATTTATAACATAAAGGAATCCTAATCCAAAAAGGTAACTAATTAGGATTCTAACAAACTTAACAAACTAAAACAAAATAAGAATCTTCAAGATATGGAAATAAATCCTAAAACATAATAAGGGAATAAATCCCAATAATTCGAGCAGTAACAAATCCAAAGTAAATCTGGATTTCAGTAGGAAAGTCTCTCAAAACGTCCAGCAGTCCCGTCTTTGGCCGAAGCCTTCATGGAATTAAGCGTGGGCACGCTTAACGTTTCGAAGTCTTCTGCTGCCTTTTTCGTGTCAACACTTTTTTTTCGTCATTTTTCCTCTTTTTCGTTTCATTTGGTTCTTTCTCCTTTTAATCTTCTAAAATTCAATTGTTAACCTAAAATCATAAAATAAAAAGAGCAAACGTAACAAACAACCCGACTAAAGACATATAAAATATGCACAAAACACGACTTAACAAATACCCCCACACTTATGCCATTGTACGTCCTCGGGCAATGTTCAAAGGTTGGCTATGCAAAACTACTAAAAACAGTATCATACGGCGAATTAAACCATTTAGCATTGTGACCAAAAGAACAAAATCAAACTCGAAAAGGAGAAACATGTAATCAATCGAAATTCTTGATACCACATTAGTTTCATGCTAGAACAACGACATCAATTGAACAAGGAAAACAAAATTTCAGCCGACTTTCGCTCAAATACTCTCCAACTCTCGTGTATTGTTATAAGTGTATCGCTCGAATCTCAACGTGTTAGTGTTATTCCATAGGCTTGGTTATACACCAACGTCGCCACTACTATTGAGATTGTGCACAATCGAATCAAAAGGTCTTTATTAAGGATTGTAATGGGGCTAAGGCTCGAGGTAAGAGTGAAAAGAGAGGTCGAAAAAGTGGCTAAGTCTGAAAATTTTATCGAGCATCGAGACTTAATTGGGTATATTTGGCGATAAGGACCCAAATACTTTTGTTTCCAATCTTTCGAGGGCTCGGTTCATCATCTTTCATTTGTTATCGAACTTCTTGTTCGATACCCCTTTATTTTTTTTATTATTTTTTTTCCTTTCGGAACTTTTTTTTTTTTTTTGATTTTTCTGAATTTTTCAATTTTTTTTTTGGTAGTCTTTGTATTTTTCACGAGTTTCCCCCACACTTATTCAAAAACATCATCTTCTTGACCTTCATTCTCAAACAACAATAATCTCCATGCTCGACTTGATTTCCAGACGGGTAAAACGAGGAGATAAACAAACGGTAAAAGCTCAAGTTCGAGGTTAATCAAGAAAAAAGGATTAAAAGGCTCAAAGTGGGCTAACTAGGGATAATGCAAAGGTACGGTTTATTTGGTAAAGTGGCTAAATCCTAAATGCCTTTATCATTTTCGATCATGCACATACTCGTGTAATTTTGACAAGGTTCAAAACAAGTTCTAGAATTTCAAAAACACGTGAGTCACACAAGAAGAAAGAGATCATATCGTGAATTATCGATCAAATGGCACAAGTCCTCACAAGGTAGGGTAGTCGACTAAAACATGCGTTCCTATGCTCTCTTTTAATCATTAAACGTAACACAAACTTCATATGGCACAAAAACTCAATCAAAGCATACTCATTTATCCAAGTCTAATCGTTCAAAAGAAACACAAACTAAAGTCTAAGAATGCCAAAAACGTAAAAAAATTTTGTTTCACATAGCCATAATCAAACAAAAACACCAAGGCACACAATTGCATAGGAAAACTCCCCCCCCCACACTTAAATCATGCATTGCCCTCAATGGATAAGCTATAAATAAACATGCAACGCAATCGAAAAAGATAAAGGATCAAGGAGGGGGACTTCCCTATGACATCACTCGGTCGTGATGTCCAAGTGCTCGGTGATTGAGGCGATTTGTGATGTGAGATTGTCGAGTTGTGTTTGAATGGGCGGTTGGGTAGTCTCGGGTGGTCGGAGCAGTAGCGGCGGCTTTGAGGTAGAAGGTTCGGCGACAGGGGTAGCAGTTGGAGAAGTAGTGGCCGCAGTCGGCGGTGGATCAGTGGCCGGAATTGTAGTTCAGGTTGGGGCTCCGGTTGATGGTGACGGAGTGTGAGGTGATCAGAGATCTGCAAATCAGAAGAGAGAAAAGTGAGAGGCGGCGTGATGAAGATGAAGAATTTAGGGTTTGAAAACCCCAAATGCAAACTGTTGTTGAATTTTTTTTTTTGAAAAGGAAACAAAAGAAAAGCAGGGAACCAAAGTGATTTTTGCCGAAGGGTTTGGACTTTTAGGCGTGGGCATGCTTAAATATTCAAACGCTTCGGTAAAATCACGAAGGTCAGGGCCGAAGGGTTTCAGAAGTTAGGCGTGGGCACGCTTAACTTGTGAAACGCTTCGTAAAAAAAAAGCAGGTCAGGCCGAATGGTTTCGCATTTTAAGCGTGGGCACGCTTAATTTTTGAACCTGTTCGGTCTTAACAAAACAAAAAGCACGAAAACATAAAGCATGAAATAAAAGAACGCATGGGTTGCCTCCCAAGAAGCGCCATTCTTTAACGTCTTCGGCTAGACGTTGCTACAAAGTTATGTAGCATAGTTTGGCGGTTCTAACGTCGTTGTTTCGACATCGTGAGCTTGAAATCCTTCGTAGACAGGTTTCAACCGATGTCCATTCACTTTGAAAATTTTTCGTGTAGTTGGATTTTGAATATAAACTGCACCATAGGAAAAAATGTCAATGACGATAAATGGTCCAATCCAACTGGAACATGGCTTACCCGGAAATAGCTTAAAACGAGAATGGGAAAGAATAACTTTTTGCCCTATGACTAAGTTCTTTCTTGAGATCGTCTTATCACGAAAAGGTTCCGTTTTATTCTTCTCGTTTATTTCATTTTGAATTTCCTCTAACTCTTGGATTTTCAACTTCGGTGCCTGCACAATAGATGGAAGTATTTTAGAAGTTGATGAAGATAAGGAAATACAAGAAACATTAAGAGAAAGTGAATGAAGTGAATCAAAGTCCGATTTCTTCTCTTCGAGTCCTCGGTTTAGCTTAAGTTGCTTTTCCTTCCCGTCTAAGTCGTTAATGATCAAAGCTACTTGTAACGGATCGCCATACTCAGGTTCGAGCATAGTCTGCATCAAAGGTTCAATAACATCTATACCAAAAACAGAATGATCGTTAGAAGGGTACTTCATGGAATCGTATATGTTAAATTTTATGATTTTTCCATCAAATTCCATGGAGAGAGTCCCATCATGTACATTAATTATAGTCCTAGACGTTTTCATGAATGGTCTACCAAGTAAAATCGGGGCGGGATTACTAGACTCATTATGATCCATATCGACAATATAGAAATCGGCGGGGAATACTAGGTCATTAACTTGTACCAAAATATCTTCTAGAACACCATCGGGGTAAGCATTAGACCTATCAGCTAATTGAATAACTACACCGGTTTCTTTCAATTTTCCTACATTAAGTGATTCATATATCGATCGTGGCATAACATTGATTGAGGCTCCTAAGTCTAGCATAGCTTTTTCAATTCGAATATTCCCAATTTTACATGGAATTGTAAACATACTTGGATCTTTACACTTAGGAGGTAATTTCTTTTGAAGCATAGCAGATACGTTTTCTCCTACGTGTATCTTCTCGTTGCCTTTAAGCTTTCTCTTTGTCGTGCACAATTTCTTAAGGAACTTGGCATAACGAGGTACTTGCTTAATGGCATCAAGAAGTGGGATGTTTACCTCAACTTTTCGGAATGTTTCGAGTATTTCTTTCGCTTGCTCCTCTTTCTTTGACTTGGCAAATCGACCCGGGAAAGGAGGTTGAATCACGAATTTCATTGGTTTCTGCTGGATAACAGGTTCCTCTTCTTTTTCCAATTCCTTTTCAATTTCTCGTTTTGAAGTGTTCTCGGCAGAAGCGTTTGGAGGATTAGGCGTGGGCATGCTTAACTCTTAAAACGGTTCGGCTTCTTTTAATTGCTTGCCACTTCGTAACGTAACTGCATTGACGTTCTCCCTTGGGTTTACTATGACTTGGGACGGCAGTTTACTCGAACTCTGGGACACCAACTCGTTGACGGCGATAACTACTTGCCCTATTTGTTTCTCCAAATTCTTGATTGCATTGTGATTTTCTTGTTGAACCTGTTGTACGCCCTGTTGAAATTGTTGAGTGTTAGCGATCAATGTTTTCATCATATCTTCTAAAGATGTACCTGGGGTTTGGTTTTGCTGAGGAAACGGAGGTCCTTGATGTTTTCGATAAGGAGGTTGTGGCGCGTAGCTCAAGTTGGGATGATCCCTCCATCATGGGTTATATGTGTTTGAGTAAGGATCGTATTTTCGTTGAATGGGCCCCAAAAATCCAGCTGCGTTTGCTTGCTCGAAAGCCTGATTTTGAGCCTTGGGGCATATCTCGGCCATATGTCCGATTCCGGAACAAACACCACACATATTGGCTTGTTGTGTGTTTCCCACAGCCATCTTTTGCATGAGAACTGTCATGTCGTTTACGCGTTGATTGAGTGATGCTATAGTTGCTTCATTCGCTTCTTTCGATGGGTGTTCTTGTCGAATGCTAAATTGTTGGGAATTAGATGCCATATTCGAAATCAAATTTCTCGCTTCGGTTGGGGTTTTATAAATCAATGCTCCACCACTCGCGGCATCTATCAAATTCCTATCCATGATTGTTAATCCTTCATAGAAGTACTGTATAAGAAGTTGTTCGGGAATTTGATGTTGTGGGCAACTAGCAACCAACTGCTTGAAACGTTCCCAATACTCGTATAATGTTTCACCCGTAATTGGCGAATTTCGCAATTTTCTTTCCTTACGTTCGCGACCCAAGATGCTGGGAAGAATCTCTCTAACAATTGTCTTTCCATCTCATTCCATGTTTCAATCGAGCCGGGAGGAAGGAAATATAGCCAATCTCTAGCTTTATCGGCTAAGGAAAAGGGAAAAGTCCTCAATTTCATTTGATCCTCGATTATATATTTAGGCTTCATGGTTGAGCAAATCAAATGGAATCCCTTCAAGTGCTTATGTGGATCCTCTCATGCAGAACCATGAAAAATAGGTAGTAAGTGAATAGTTCCAGAAGGTAGTAAGTGAATAGTTCCAGATTTTAATTCAAAATCTACATCAAGATTAGGATAAGGAATGCAGAGGGGTTGTTGATTCGGATTCGGCGTAGCCATGTCTTTCAGCGTTCTTTCGACGACGTCGGGGTTGGCATTGCCATTGGCATTGGCACCATTAGCAGCGTTGTCCATTGATTCGTTTTCTTCCTCTGAATTGCTAGAAGAAAACGTAGATTCGGTCTTGGACGATGAAACGTCCGGAGTAGTGAAGTAACGTTGCCTAGTCTCTTTTCATAGTCGGCGTGCTCGTTTTTTGATCTCGGGATCGTATTCGAATTCACTTCCACGAAAGGTCCTAGGCATACAAAAACTAAAACAAAACTAAAACGAAAATATTAGTAACAACGGAAATAAATATATAACACCGATTCCCCGACAACGGCGCCAAAATTTGGTGGGTGTCGAATCCAACAAAAATAAATACCTACTTTAAAAAGATTTGCAGTCAGCGATAAGCAAGGTCGATCCACAGGGAATGGTGTAAAATTCAATTCCTAAATTACTAATATTGATAAAAAGGGGGATTTGGAGATTTTTAACTAAAAACGAAATTAAAAACGTGAAATTTAAAAGACGTAGAATCAAAAAGTGAATTTAAAGCAGATTTTCGAATTCAATATATTGAGAGGTTCTAGTCTTCAGATTATCTCGGTATTGATTCTACGAATTGATCATTGATGCAATAATAATTCAACGTTATTAAATAAATTTGCTATAGTTACTAACAAGCTCTAGCAACCTACTTTTTCCTGAAGTTGTCGGTAACCAAAACAAGCTCTTTGATTACTCCTATTACCGCTTAGACAACCCTAAACAAGCTCTTAGGATTTAGACTATCGATAGCATTCACGAATAAGAAAAACACCAATTCTAGCCAACAAACACACAAGCTCGATTTATTTAGACTAGATTACTAATTCTCATAACGACTAATCGAAGACTTGTCCGTAATCAACGTCGCTAACTGCTACAAAAATTAGGGTTTACCAAACAATTACGGATTCGAGCCCTAAATAGCTTAATACGATTCCAACGATTAAATAGTTGATCAAGTTATCTAACCAATTGAAATATATTGTCAACAAAGCTCAGAGAAAAAGTAAATATCCAATAAACGAAGAAATTAAAGTACAATTCGATCTCACAAATATTAAGAATCAAACCTTGATGAATCCTCGACTAGAATTATGTATTTAGCAATACATAATTATGAACATGAACAACAATAAAATTCGAGAGCCTTTTTCAAAAGGAAAAACGTGTACTTCAAATTAAAATAGAGAAAAAGGTTTCTTGTGGAATAAAATTCCACATATTTATAACATAAAGGAATCCTAATCCAAAAAGGTAACAAATTAGGATTCTAACAAACTTAACAAACTAAAACAAAATAAGAATCTTCAAGATATGGAAATAAATCCTAAAACATAATAAGGGAATAAATCCCAATAATTCGAGCAGTAACAAATCCAAAGTAAATCTGAATTTCAGTAGGAAAGTCTCTCAAAACGTCCAGCAGTCCCGTCTTTGGCCGAAGCCTTCATGGAATTAAGCGTGGGCACGCTTAACGTTTCGAAGTCTTCTGCTGCCTTTTTCGTGTCAACACTTTTTTTTCGTCATTTTTCCTCTTTTTCGTTTCATTTGGTTCTTTCTCCTTTTAATCTTCTAAAATCCAATTGTTAACCTAAAATCACAAAATAAGAAGAGAAAACGTAACAAACAACCCGACTAAAGACATATAAAATATGCACAAAACACGACTTAACAAAGCCAAAATTTCTCAATATAACACAATCTGGGAGAAATTATGTCAAATTATGGGCTTAATGTCTTAGGTATAAGTATATTTTATTTTATAAACTTATAATTCTAAGCTTAATGTTTTGTTTATAAGTTATGCTTCATGAACTTAATGATTACAATTGTGGTGGCATAAATATATTTTAATTTAATTTTTCATGTGAACTTTTTTTGGTATGAGTATATTTGTAAAAAAGTTCAACTTAATCAATGTTTTTAAACTCGAACCGGTGATTGAACCAGAAATTTAATCGAGTCATTGGGTTACTGGTTCGACCGGTTCGGTGTGAAAAAACCGGTTAACCTAACTATAAATGATATTATATAAAATCAAATAAAAATATAATAAATATCTGTGAATATAAAAAAATAAAATAACTTAATGCTAATATCTAACTTTGTTTAGGATCTTTATACAAATTTTCATAATTTATTAATTACTATTTAAAATTAATAAGTAAAAAATGAGAAAAACTTGAACAATCCTTTGAAAAGACAAACTTTGCTACCTAGGTAAAGCCTAGTAGGGCAGCTTTTTTTTTTTTTTCAGCTTTTATTTCTTTCTCTTCAAAAGTCACAAGTTTTTTCTTCCATCTTCTCCATCTCTCTTTTACTCTTTCGTTTTTTTTTAGCATTTTGAAATTTTATATAATATTAAGTAAATTATTTCATCCAAACTCATCTTTTTTTCAGGTCTACTTCGTCAATTTTACATATAATTAACTACAATTACTAAATCTATTTGATATAGTATAACCTCGTATAAGTACTATACGAGCTTGAACCCACAAACCCTGAAGCCTCGTATGAGAACCCTACGACCTTGATAGAAATATTATAGCATATTTATCTAAAGGTCCCTAACTTAATTATGCCTATTTGCATTACACTACCTAACCCGCGTGTTTTTATCGGGTCAAACCCGGTGTCGCCCTAACCCGCACAATCCGGTACGTCCATTCTAGGAACACGTGTAAGACATCCCGTGTGTCCCGCGATCGTCCGTACATTGGGCACTGTGCCTATAAATAGCCCCATTTAATATTAGAAAAGGGACTTTTGACTTATTGAACAGTACCTCGAGAGTACATAGTACGATCTGAAAGTACGTTCTCATTATTCTATAAACCGAGTTAAGAACCTCGTATATGACCTTAATCACAACCTTGAACTACGTTTAGACTTGATCCTAATAGAAAGGTACGTAGGTAGCTCAGTACGTCTGAGTGCAGTCTATATCCATTCTACGACCCTCTTTGGTCTTATTCGAGCCTCGGCTTGATTTGGCCCGTAAGTATTTTACGAGTTATATCAGGTGGCGCCGTCTGTGGGAAACTACTCAAAGATCGTTGAAATCATGAACTCAACTAACGCAATGAACAATCAAGACAATACCCCTGATGAAGAAACTCCCTTAGCTAGAAATGTGGGGATTATATCAAGTACACTGATCACTTTGACTCAGGAAGAGCTGGATCGTAGAGTTCAGCTGCAAGTGAAAGATATGTTGAGAGCACGTGCAGAGAAGGCCCCTATCGCACCTCGAAGACTCTTTACTGAGGAAACCAACCATGAAAAGGACTTTGGGAGTGGGAGCAAAGCACCAGTGGAGATCGTTGACGATGCTCCTAGACGAGTAAGAAATGTCACTGCCCTTATGGCCCGAAATGCGCCATTTTCTGAAGAGATAATGATGGAGCTGCCAGATAAGAATTTTTCGATGCCCACTCTCCCACAATACGATGGCACTAGAGATCCCATACCTCATGTAACTTGTTTTGAATTATTGATGTCTTTTCAGGATCAATCTGAAGCCGTTAATGCAAGAATCTTCGTTTCGACTCTCATCGGGCGAGCCCAGGATTGGTTCACGAGCCAATGCAGGGGATCCATCATCTCATACCCTCAATTGATTAGCAAATTCGAAAATCATTTTGCCAGTAACAAAAGGGCGAAGAAATCAATATCAATGATCATGGGCCTAAAGCAGAGCTCTACGGAAACACTACGAGCCTTTATGCACCGCTTCAATCAAGAGATTCTGGACTTTCCGAATCTAAATCACGATCTAATGATTACTATCCTGCTACGAGGCTTGCTAGTAGGACCATTCGCCGATGCTATTGCGCGCCAGCACGAGGATATGATGGAAATGGCAACGGCATACATAAACCAAGAGAAAATGAACAAACTAAAAAGCACCGAGAGTGATCTCCCCATGAACTATCCGCGCAGGGATAGAGGGGAGGGAAACTCCGAGGATGCTAGAAAGTACAATTCATATGACCCGCGAAAGGGCAAGAATGAGGATAGAAATGATCGTCAGGATCATAAATCCCATAAAAAACGAGAGTAAATATCGAAATACGAGCACTATACGCCCCTGAACGCGACGAGGCGACAGGCGCTATATGCTATACAAAATTCGAGATACAATGAAAAATTCGTACGACCAAAACCATTGAGACATGTATCAAGAAAGGGGTTGGAACACTACTGTGAATTCCATAAAGAACGAGGCCATGACACGGAAGAATGTTTCCAACTGAAAGACGAGATAGAGAGGCTGATTCGTGAAGGATTCCTAAAGGAATTCATAGAACAAAAAATGGTTGAAATGAGGCACTATGGCCGACAAAGAGAGCATGAGCGCCCAAGAAGTCGTTCAAGGGAGAGGAGAGATTATCCAGAAAGAGAAAGGAATCATGACAACGGAAGAAACGACCGTTATGGTCGTAATGACCGACGACGAGATGGCAGTGAGCATCGACCTGACATAGGAAATCAGCCATTCCGTGGCAACATCTTCGTGATATCTGGAGGACTGGACGGAGGTGATTCATCGAGTGCGAGAAAGAATAGGTTGAGAGAAATACGAACCAAATCACGAAGGAGTGGAACCCAAGAGGTTATGATGTTGTCAAGAAGCGATGAACCTATAGTATTCACTGACAATGACTTCGCTGGAATGATAAGGCCACATAACGACCCTATGGTAATTACCATGGACGTGGCAAATTACGCTATTCACAAAGTATTGGTGGATACAGGGAGTTCAGCTGATATTATTTTTTGGACCGTACTTGAGAAAATGGGATTACATTCGGTCGACCTGCGACCCGTGCACACTCCACTAACTGGCTTTGGAGGATCACAGATTATGCCCAAGGGTTCAATTGAGTTAGACGTTTCTCTTGGCACTGCTCCAAAACGAAAAACGATGCGAATAACCTTCTTGGTCGTTGATGCACCCTTCGCATATAACATGATCGTTGGACGACCAATGCTAAACAAGTTTGAGGCGGTTGTTTCGACCCTGCACCTGAAAATGAAGTTCAAAACTAGAAATGGCATTGGAGAAATGAAAGGGGATCAGTTGGAGGCTCATCAGTGTTACACGACCTCCTTGGAGCCAAGGGTTCTGAAGAAGCAGAGGGAAATACCCGACATTAATGTCATTGAATATGCGCCTACGGACCTTATTTCCATGATTGATTATGAAGAAAAAGAATGGCATGAGGCTCAGAAAAAGAAGAAGGACAGAGGTAAGTACAAACCCGAGACACCAGAGACATCGGTAAAACCGACAGAAAACAAGATCGTACAGTTATTCCCGACCTATACTGAGAAAATCACTAAGATCGGAGGTGAATTGAGCCCGGAATTTGAAGAAGAGCTCGTCAACTTTCTACGAGCCAATGCCGATATCTTTGCATGGACGACAACAGATTTCAAGGGTATTGATCCAGAAATCAAAGAGCATCGACTTAATATCGACCCCACTGCTAAGCCAGTCAGGCAAAAAAGAAGAAACTTCGGCCCAGAGCGTAATGCCATCATCGAAGCAGAAGTGAAGAAACTGCTAGATGTAGGTTATGTTAATGAAATTCAATTTACTGAGTGGCTAGAAAATTTAGTAGTTGTTCCTAAAAAAGACGGGAAATGGCGTATGTGTACGGATTTCACCGATTTAAATAAAGTTTGTCCTCGTGACCCTTACCCCTTGCCTCATATAGATTTACTCGTAGATTCCACTGCTGAATGCGAAATGCTCAGTATGATGGACGCCTTTCAAGGCTTTAATCAAATAATGATGGCAATGGAAGATCGTGAAAAAACGTCGTTCATAACCGCTAAGGGCGTATACTATTACAACTTAATGCCCTTTGGATTAAGAAACTCTGGTGCAACTTACCAAAGACTCGTGAATACAATGTTCGAAAGTGAAATAGGTCACACAATGGAAGTGTATATAGATGACATGCTCGTAAAAAGTATAAAAGAAAAAGATCACTTAAAACACTTAAAACGAGCATTTCAAATTATGAACGCTTATGGCATGAAACTTAACCCAACAAAGTGTACCTTTGGAGTACGAGGAGGAAAATTCTTAGGATACCTCGTACACCAACGAGGCATCGAAGCCAATCCCGATAAAATCGAAGCAATCCTAAAAATGCCGACACCAAAAACAGTGAAAGATGTACAGAGATTAATGGGTCGTATGGCTAGCCTTAACCGTTTTATCTCCAAATCTGCAGATAAAGGTCTTCATTTCTTCAAGATTTTGCGTAACATGAAAAATTTTCAACGGACAGATGAATGTGACACGGCTTTCACAAATCTGAAGCAATATTTAATGTCACCACCACTATTGACCAAACCAATCCCAAACGAGCCTCTCTTACTATACTTAGGTGTATCAGAAGTAGCAATCAGCGCAGTCCTCGTACGAGATCAAGAAGGTGATCATCGTCCGATCTATTACGTCAGCAAGTTGATGCAAGGTGCAGAGCTAAATTATACAACCATTGAGAAATGGGGCTTAGCATTAATCACCACAGCTCGAAAACTTCGGCCTTATTTTCATGCTCACCATATAGTGGTATTGACGAACCAACCACTAAAACAAGTACTATCTAAACCAGATGTGTCCGGTCGTATGATAAAATGGGCAATAGAACTGGGAGAATTCAGTATCAAATATAAACCCCGTATGGCAATCAAAGCGCAGGCTATTGCTGATTTCCTTTCCGAAATGACAGTGTGTAGCGTCGTAGATGAACCCTCGAAACCATGGCTCTTGCATGTTGATGGCTCGTCCATGGCTAAACGGGGGGTGCAGGAATTTGGATTCAGTCTCCAACAGGGGAGGACATGGAATTTGCAATAAAATTGGTTTTTGATGTGACAAATAACGAAGCTGAGTATGAAGCACTGATCGCAGGTTTAAAATTAGCTACCTCGTTAGGAGTGACTCACTTACATGCGTTTACAGACTCGCAACTGGTTGCCAAGCAATTTTCGGGCACATACGAGGCCCGAGAAAAGACGATGAGTAGATATTTAGCAAAAGTCCAGGAACTAATGAAACTATTCACAGAAGTGCAACTCTTGCAAATATCCAGAGAAGAAAATGAAAAAGCTGATGCATTAGCAAAGTTCGGAAATCAATCCGTGGGAATAAAAAGCCGAACTATCACTATATTGATATCAAACGAGGCAGTGATCGTGGAAAAACCGCTTGCAGCCCCAGTATCAGATGACGTTAGCGATTGGCGAACATCTATTATTCAATACTTATTATCTGAAGAACTTCCTGCCGACCCGATTGAAGCAAAACGAATCCGACAAAGATCAACTCGATTTACGATAGTGAACGGCGAATTATACAAAAGAGCTATCTCCGGCAGTCTTCTACGATGCTTGTCCCCAGATGAGGCTCGGGCTGTTATAAGAGAAATTCACGAGGGCAGCTGCGAAAATCATTCCGCGGGACGCTCGTTAGCTCAAAAAAATTTACGACAGGGTTTTTATTGGCCCTCAATGGTCGAAGATGCCACCCAATTCTCACGTCGTTGTAAAGAATGTCAATTGCACTCAAATACGATTCATAAACCAGGAACCCCGATGGAAGCAATAAAAATTGCCTATCCATTTGATCAATGGGGCATCGACATCCTAGGTTCTACGAATTCCTCATATATCATTTCTTTTACGACCTTGTGAATAAGTCCTTTAAAACACAACCAATATATTATTGCAGGTCCTTTCCCACCAGCACAAGGGCAAAAGAATTTTATTATTGTAGCAGTTGAGCACTTTACGAAATGGGTGGAAGCAGAAGCAGTGGCACGAATAACTGAACGGGCCGTAATTGATTTTATATGGAAAAATATCATATGCAGGTTTGATATTCCTAAAATATTAATATCTGATAAAACAGAGTGATGTGCCTAAACCGCAAGCGCACGGCTTCGGTGCAGTACAAAAGATATCGTTCCCACGAAGACCGAATAATCAAGCACTAGCCTATCAATTATCAGTAATCTAAGCCTAACAAAAACACGAGTTAATTGTAAAGAAAACTAAACAGAAAACAAGAAAACTGATTTGAGTTATATATGATTGGAAATTCCGGAATTAGGGTTTACCACGATATATATTATCGACTCAACTATATTACCGATTAAATTACGATCACTACTTATGAAGGACACTATCCAATTGTAATCACTATCTTCTGTCGAAGCATAACAATATACTCAAGCTAATTAATCAACTACTTTCGTGATGATTAGACAAAACTCAGACTCATTGATCTCTATGATAGTGTATCGATTCCTCAAAAGACCTAAAACTACTTTCGTGATTTAGGATCCTAGGTTTGAATACTAGGGTTCCGATATAGATGTCACCTTTCAGAATTTTCAGCTAATATCTATGAACATGCAAATAAGTGGCCAGCAAATTCACAAGTATTAATAAACAAGAATTCAAATCATAAGCATACGCGATGTAATTTTACCGGTTCTATAATCTATATCGATAACATGCTATCGGGCTATTCCCGATTCCAGAATAAGATGAATTACTCCATAGATGCGAAAGCACAATAAACAATTAATAAAGTAAACATGATGAAACGACAAGAATTAAAAGAGATTAAAGAAAATAATTTCGATTAAACCCGTTGTCGAATAAACCGTTTACAATCGTTCTTGAATTTCGTGTCTCGATCTCCAATCTTTACAACTCAATCCAAGAAAATAAAAGTCGAACCCTAATCTAGTGTTTTGAGGGAGTATTTATATCCCACCGAAAGAAAGAAATAAAGGCCGAATGAAATAAGCGCTTCGGCACAGGAGTGCGCGTTTAAGCTTCATGCTTAAGCGCGGAGCGCTTAAGCGCCATGCTTAAGCGCAACTCCCTGCCTCTAGCGCTTAAGCATGGCGCTTAAGCGCTCGGGGCAGTGTGTTTTGGCTTCGCGGATTTTTGTGCAAATGTCGTTTTTCTCGGCTTTTCACGCTACATGTTTCTGTTACGAGCTACTGTATTCGCCTGCACACTTAACATGGCTATTAAACGCATTGTGAGGAGAAAATAGAAGCAATCGAGTATAAAATATAATCTAATGGATGCTGTAAGAAGCGTAAAAATGAGGTTTATCAACCCCCCCAAACTTGCTTTTGTTCGTCCTCGAACAAACGGTAAAATAAAATTAAAAAAGAAAAACAAAAAGAAAACTAAAGATAAACTCATTTTCGTAGAGTACACGATTGCACTTAGCATGTGCAACAAGCCTTTAAACCTTTTTGTTACCCAAAAAGGACGAGTTATAGTCTCGTGAGGGTTTGCAGATGATGTACCCACAAAATCACAAAATCAATGAATCTTTGCTAAATCGAAATGTGATACAATCGTACAAAAATCGACGTGAACTAATGACCCGACATTTTTAGAAAAAGATCATGCATTCACTTAATCACAGGTTACATCACACCACAGAGTTAAACAAGCTTCTAGAAAGCACTGAATAAAGCCATCTTTAAGCATTATAGTCGAGTGGCGTTTCTAACAGTTATTGAGTGGCGCACATCTATACCAACTGGACTTTAGGTCTAACTGGTTCACAATATTGAACTTTTAGCATAAGTCACTTGTGCAAACGATTTCATACTTGACAGGATTGTGCAATGTTCGTTCTCTTAGACTTTCTATGACACCCGTTATCGAGTTTTGGGTCAACGACTCCCAAGCTAGGTAGCCATAGGGCGTTAAGTTTTTAGAGACTCCTTCGGACTTAATCACTCAAGTGTCAAAGGTCACAAAACGAACTAATCCATGCAATAGCGATTCTATATGTATCATATTTCATTTCTATCTTTTTTTTTTTTTCAAATTGTGCCAGAAGACGTTGTTCTAAGTTGGTAGACTTGGAGGCCACTACCTATGTGTTTCGAAAACGGGTGATCCACTCAACTCCTATGCCGTGGACTACTACATATTAGTGACTAGCCAGAAAATTATAACTAAGCAGATGATATCACCGACAGAAAAGTTCATGCGTTATTTTTATTAAAATGTCCGGCTTCTTTTTTTTTTCGAGTCAATCGTTGTAAGATGATCGCAAAGATAAAGCTATGATTAAGAGAAAAAAGAAAAGAAAAAAAAAATGCATGTCACATGAATAGCTCTCTAACACCCCCAAACTTAAACGAAACAAACTCATATGATATATAAATATGTAAGTCGAATTCCACCCCCAAATTTAAACTATACATTGTCCTCAATGTTATCACACATAAGTAGTGGGAAAGGAAAACTTAACCTAACGGGATGTTGAAAAACATGCCCGAATACCAAAAGAGAATTTTCGTTCCAAGTAAAGGTGTTGCATCATCTTTAGCATCCAATGTATGCTACTCATGTACCTTGTACGACAAAACAAAAACAAAGCATGCAAAAATAATAATAATAAAAATAAAAATAATAATAAAAATAATAATAATAATAATAATAATAATAATAATAATAATAATAATAATACTAAAACACTTGGGTTGCCTCCCAAGAAGCGCTTGTTTATAGTCATTAGCTTGACTTTACCATGTTAACTCAGTTTTGTAGATCCCGAATTGGACCCGACGATTTAGCAACTCTCCAATCGACTTTAGAATCTTGATTTCTAAGTAAAGAAACCTCATGTGCTTGTCGAATAGAAGACTGAAATATCCCCTTTTTGAGTTTTCGTCGAGGGTTCTTTTTATCATACAAAACTTTAATACCTTCCTTGTTGATCCTTGCACTCTCATGCGCATCAAACTTTAACTTATCTGGTTCACGACGTCGAAACTTTCTTTCCTCTTTAGCGATGTTTGGTGCCAACGACAGATTTTCCTCGAACATTCGAGCAATATCAGCGGTAATGGTATCTTCATCCTCGATCGAGCCATCACTCACATGTCGTGCCTCGAATGGATCCTTATAGTGCTTCCTAGCAAGCTCGTCTTTGATTATAGCTTCTTCAATCCTGTAACAAGAGTTCTCGATAGAGCAGTTAGCAACAGATTTATATAGACTAAATTCAACTCTCTCATCCCCAATATTCAAGGAAAGCCTTCTATTTTTAACATCAATAATAGATCCTGCTGTAGCTAGGAATGGCCTACCAAGAATAATGGGGATTTGAGAATCCTCATCCATATCGAGAACAACGAAGTCTGTAGGAATAAAGAACTTACCAACCTTGATAGGTACATCCTCTAACACACCTACCGAATACTTCACAGATCTATCAGCTAATTGCAGACTAATCGTGGTAGGTTTTAACTCACCCATTTCTAACTTACGTGAAACAGAAAGAGGCATAAGGCTAACGCTAGCACCAAGGTCACACAATGCATGATCAAAACTTACGTTACCTATTACACATGGAATCGAAAAACTACCGGGATCTTTAAGCTTAGGAGGCAGTTTATTTTGAATTAATGCACTACACTCTTCAGTTAAAGCCACGGTTTCATAATCCTCTAGTTTACGTTTGTTAGAAAGAACTTCCTTCAAAAATTTAGCATATGAAGGCATTTGTGATAGTGCATCAGTGAAGGGGATATTAATATAAAGCTTTTTTAGAACTTCTAAAAATTTCCCAAATTGCTTGTCTAATTTTGCCTTAGCTAATCTTTGAGGGAAAGGTACTGGTGGCTCATATGGTGGTGGAGGTACATACACTGACTCTTTTTTAGTTTCATTCTTTTCGATTGGTTCACTTTCGATCATCCCATTAGGCATTTTTGAATCTTCATAATTGGTTCCACTCCTTAAAGTAATTGCATTACAATGTTCCTTTGAATTTGTCTCAGGTTGTCCGGGAAAGGAAACTGAAGTCCTATTCGAGTTGCTAGCCTGTTGTGCAATTTGAGTTTCTAGCATTTTGTTATGAGTTGCTAAAGATTCGACCTTAGTTGCTAGTTGCTTAATTGCATCATTTATTACCTCGTTTTGCTTAGTCTGGGCTACTACAAAACTCTCAAGAAGTGACTCTAGGCTCGATTTTTGTGGTGGAACAGGACTGTAAGGCTTCTGTTGAAATCCAGGTGGCTGCCTAAAGTTAGGATGTGGAGCTGCGTTTTGGTTTGTATTGTACGAAAAATTAGGGTGATCCTCCAACCAGGATTAAAAGTATTTGAAAATGGATCGTTCTTTTGGTTGAAGTTATTCACAAAGTTGGCTTGTTCAATAGAGGGATTGTTAGGTACACTAGCTAGTTGACACTCTAATGCAACATGACCAACCATACCACATATTTCGCACATAGGAGGTGTAGTATTGACAGAATTAACATGCACGTTCATTGAATCTAATTTCTTAGACATGGCTTCTACTTGTGCAGAAAGTAAAGTAATAGCATCAAGATCGTACTTACTTGGAGTCTTCTGTGGAATCGATCTTTCGCTTGACCATTGGTAGTGGTTCAGTGCCATATTCTCGATTAGATCATAAGCTTCGTCAATACCTTTATTCATCAGTGCTCCTCCAGCTGCTGCATCGACTGACATCCTCGTGGTGTAGATCAGTCCATTGTAGAATGTATGAACAATAAGCCACTTCTCTAGCCCATGATGTGGGCACAGTCGGAGAAGATCCTTGAATCGTTCCCAAGCTTCATATAGCGATTCACCATCTCGCTGAGCAAAAGTCGTAATTTGATTCCTCAGTTGTGCAGTCTTGCTCGGGGAAAAATATCTCGCTAGAAAGCATTGCATGAGCTGATCCCATGTTCTGATTGAACCCGATGGTAAAGAGTGTAGCCAAGCTCTCACCTTGTCTCTCAGTGAAAACGGAAATAGTCTCAGCCTGATAGCATCCTGAGAAACCCCGTTCATTTTTAGAGTGTCGCAGTACTCTAAGAACATTGACAAGTGGAGATTCGGCTCTTCAGTAGGTGCACCCCCAAACTGATTCTGCTGAACCATTTGCAGGAGGGATGGCTTGAGCTCGAAATTGTTGGCCTCTACAGTAGGCTTAGCGATGCTGGAATGAAGTGTCTGCGCATTTGATGCTGCAAAATCCTTAAGACATCTCGCATTTGCGTTCGCATTCACATTTGCAGCCGGGTTTGCATTCGCGTTAGCGTTTGCGTTGACGTTTGCGTTCACATTCTCTTCAGCCATTGTTATTTGTTTCAACTGAGCTTGTTTCAGTTTTTGTAATTTTCTCCTAGCACGAAAAGTTTGCTCGATTTCTGGATCAGATTCGAAATCGATCTTACTTCGCATACAAGGAAAAATCGAAAACCTGAAATAAAACAGAAAAATAAAAATAAAAAATAAAATAAAATGGCTTAGTCTCACTAGAATCTGATAAAAACTAATATTGACTATTCAAGTCCCCGGCAACGGCGCCAAAAACTTGATGTGCCTAAATCGCAAGCGCACGGCTTCGGTGCAGTACAAAAGATATCGTTCCCACGAAGACCGAATAATCAAGCACTAGCCTATCAATTATCAGTAATCTAAGCCTAACAAAAACACGAGTTAATTGTAAAGAAAACTAAACAGAAAACAAGAAAATTGATTTGAGTTATATATGATTGGAAATTCCGGAATTAGGGTTTACCACGATATATATTATCGACTCAACTATATTACCGATTAAATTACGATCGCTACTTATGAAGGACACTATCCAATTGTAATCACTATCTTCTGTCGAAGCATAACAATATACCCAAGCTAATTAATCAACTACTTTCGTGATGATTAGACTAAACTCAGACTCATTGATCTCTATGATAGTGTATCGATTCCTCAAAAGACCTAAACCTACTTTCGTGATTTAGGATCCTAGGTTTGAATACTAGGGTTCCGATATAGATGTCACCTTTCAGAATTTTCAGCTAATATCTATGAACATGCAAATAAGTGGCCAGCAAATTCACAAGCATTAATAAACAAGAATTCAAATCATAAGCATACGCGATGTAATTTTACCGGTTTTATAATCTATATCGATAACATGCTATCGGGCTATTCCCGATTCCAGAATAATTTGAATTACTCCATAGATACGAAAGCACGATAAACAATTAATAATGTAAACATGATAAAACGACAAGAATTATAAGAGATTAAAGAAAATAATATCGATTAAACCCGTTGTCGAATAAAATTGTCTACAAAAATCTTGAATCTCGTCCCTCGATCTCCAATCTTTAAAGCTCAATTCAAGAAAATAAAAGTCAAACCCTAATCTAGTATTTTGAGGGGGTATTTATATCCCACCGAATGAAAGAAATAAAGGCCGAATGAAATAAGCGCTTCGACACAGGATTGCGCGCTTAAGCTTCATGCTTAAGCGCGGAGCGCTTAAGCGCCATGCTTAAGCGCAACTCCCTGCCTCTAGCGCTTAAGCATGGCGCTTAAGCGCTCGGGGCAGTGTGTTTCGGCTTCGCGGATTTTTGTGCAAATGTCGTTTTTCTCGGCTTTTCACGCTACATGTTTCTGTTACGAGCTACTGTATTCGCATGCACACTTAACATGGCTATTAAACGCATTGTGAGGAGAAAATAGAAGCGATCGAGTATAAAATATAATCTAATGGATGCTGTAAGAAGCGTAAAAATGAGGTTTATCACAGAGGCAATGACACACATCGTCGAACGAACTCTGCTTAACTATATGGAAAAATATCATATGCAGGTTCGGCATTCCTAGAGTGTTAATATCTGATAACGGAACTCAATTCAATGGCAAGGACATGATTAGTTGGTGTAAGGAATTAAAGATCAGTCAACACTTCACGTCGGTAGGACATCCTCAAGCAAACGGTCTCACGGAAGTGATAAATCGAATTATCCTACAGCACCTAAAGACTCGTATCCACGGCGAACGAGGAAGATGGGCGGATGAACTACCCGGAGTCTTATGGGCCTACCGCACAACGCCAAGGTCGTCCACAGAAGAAACACCATACTGCCTCGTATACGGATCAGAAAAAGTGATACCCGCTGAAATCGAAGTCATGACAGACAAAGTCAGCTCGTATGATCCTGATCTTAATGTGGAGCAGAGACAATTCGAATTAGAAATGATCGAAGAGGTAAGGAATCGGGCATATGCTAACATTTTGAGGCATAAAAATACGATGATTCGAGCTTACAACAAGGGAGTCAACCTACGTACTTTCCAAATCGGCGATTTAGTATTGAAAAAGATCGAAGTATCACGAACTGTGAAAAAGCTCGAACCTAATTGGGAAGGACCGTTCAAAATTATCAAAGTTACGAAGCAAATGACTTATAGATTACAAGATATGGAGGGAAAAGAATTACCCCGACCATGGAATGTAAACAATTTACGACGCTTTTATGCGTAAGATTATGATGAAGATCGTTTATTAAATCTTTGAGATGATCTGTATGAATTTATTAATTGTTGCTTTCTTTAGTTTCAAAATTAAATAAGGGGCACGAACTCAATAATATTCGAGACAACATGCAAAGTATATACGAAACTAAAAATTCAATACTCAGCATCTTCTAAGTCAGAATCATTCATTCAAAATCGATCAAAACAAAACGAAGCATAATCATCTTTTACAATCCATTTTCACAGATACAAGCAAAAAATTACAACGATAATGCCATTTCTATTCCTACACAGTACTATTATCGTTCGTTGGCTCGACCACGGCCTCTTCCGGATCGGCGACAGGCACTTCAGCAGGTACCTCGGCAGGGATTTGAGGTGGGGTTCGTATACGATCCTCCATTATCTCAGATATTGTTAGTGGAGCAGGGTAAACTCTCTCCCCGACTCCTTCTGGATTCGGAGCATCCTCATTCGTAGCCTCCCCTCTATCAACGGTAGATTCCAAGGCCTGCATGAATGGCCCACTGCCACGAGCGAGTATCGCCTCTTGACGTTCCCGAAGCACTGTCTCTACGGTGACATCGAACTCTGGAAAATCCTTGTAAGGTAGCACCTCATCCGGGGTTGCAGAAGGTCGTAATAAATCCTCGTAAACATGTAGGTTGACAAAATGGTCAATATCAAAATCTGCACTTAATAAGCCGTCTTTCTTCAAGTAATCTAAGGCCTTGCACTAACCATGGAGATGGTCATCCATTGCCTTAGCCATCATTAGCTCGTTGAATCGGGTCGAATTTAAGAAATCCTTCACCCCTTTGCTCGTTGTAACAGCGTTTAAGGCCAACTCCTGTTTTTGTCCATCAGAAAACCCTGTATCGTAGGACTTTTTCTTCTCACCTGCCAGACACTTTTGGGCAATGATGAGCTGTTTCTGATGCTCCAGATCATCGGCCTTAACTTTCTTTAGTTCCCGAGCCATTTCTGCGAGTTTATCCTCGTATTTCTTGGACTCGACCTCCAGTTTCTTCATCAGTTCGTCATTTTCCTTTTTATAATTGGAATTGGACAACGACAACTGATGCATGCAGAGTCCCACCTGATATCACGAGGTTACATGAATACACAGAAAAAACATAAAATAAATCATACAAACGACACGAGCATACCTGATTTAAATGTGAGGCACCCAGTTTTTCGACCACTGGATGTGCACGCTCCAACAACATCATCTTGTCGCGAGGCAACAAAAAGTTGTTGTACAACTCCATCGCGGTACTGCCACTGGGGTCTGACATAACGCTACTATCCTCGTATACACGAGGATGTAGACTTAGTGGTGTGGCATCTCTGCTGATAGGAGGACGTTCGTCTATTTTCAACTCCGTGAAATCCTCCAAAGACAGAGCCTCCATCTTATTCAATAATTCCCTTAATCTGCCCTCCTCGGCAGCATCAAAAGTCTCTACCCGTGCCACCTCTAATCCTGAAGTCGAAGTCGAAGCACCGGCATCACTGCGAGGGCGTTTTTGCACCCTCGCAGTTGGTTCGTTAGCAGCAGCACGGCGCGATGACTCGGCATTAGAGCGAAGCGTCGAAGTACGAGGCACCGCAGTACTTCTATCCCTCGTAACAAGAGCATAAGGAGGTGGAGCTCTTGCTCCGGCAGCAGTACCCCTGCGAGCCTTAGCCATTTGAGCCATACGAGAAGCCATAGCTGCACAAAAACACGATTAACATGAACACACTAGGCAAACATCACAAATGACAAAGACTCGTAAAGATAACTAATACTCTACCTAAATCAGAAATAGGCTCCACATCCGCGACACTAAGTCCACAGGCCCGAAGCATGGACTCAGATATCAGATCAGAACTGTAATACCATTCTAATATTTGCTTTATTTCTTCTTCTGAAATAGTAGGAGGCCCCACTCGTAATCTAGTGGGAACGATTACATTCCATTTACGAAGCACCCCCCAAGGTGCTTCGTTGGGCATAGCAAGATAGAAGTATTTATCTTTTCACGCCCCATACGAGTCCTTTGGATTAGCCTGGACTCGAAAACCCTTTTGGGGGGTAAGATAGTAGAAACCTAGCTCGGACGGAGAATTACATCGATTCAAATGGAGAAATTTATTAAAATTTTGAATATTGGGTTTGGCGTTATGAACCTCATTAGAACTATGAAATATACGAGATGTCGATACGAATTCGGCAGCAACTGAGAAGGGCAGAGACGAAGATGATTTAGAATGTTCACAATAGCATGATGTAAAGGAAGGCGCAGGCCCGCCATGAAATGGGCCAAATGGAAAGTGCGATAATTGCGAGGAGGAGTATGAATACGATCAGAAGAACCAGGAATTAGGGTCTGAAAATCATCCGGGATATGATATTTGATTCGAGCCTGCTGAATACGACCTATGCCAATTGTGGACTGTATATCCAACCACTTAATCCTACTTTGATCTTCTACGGACTCGGAGAACAGATCCCTATTCACCTCATCATCGCCTTCTAAATCTAAAGTTTCTGGTAATTCTAATGAAGTTGTAACACTAGTAGAGTCGTCACTCGAACTGCTCGAATCCGAGGAACCGGAACTCAAACCTGAACTAGTACCTATGACATCTACTAACTCCTCACGATCCATGATAAAAATGAAGTAAGAGGAAGATTAAAATCATTTTATTTATTACTTCTCTTCCTTAATCGTACTTTATAATTTTTTATTTATATTTTATTTCATATAATTATTATAAAATTAACTACCACCGTTCAACAGATCATAAACCAAAATAGCACTATTTATTTGAAATATTATACAAATTCTTAAAAACATAAACAAATACGCATCATTTTCAAACAAACCTTCATAGTACGCATTTATCTGATAATAAAAGAAAATTTAAATAAAACCACAAAGGAACATAGCCTTCAAATTTTTCAAACTTTTTATGTTAGAGAAACTCATTAAATATGCAACACATTTGTTCACTCTTTTCATTTTTTCCACCTTCAACATTATAGTCTATTAAATATTTTCAACACAATAATTACTAAGAACCTCATTGAAAACATTGGCAAAAGCCTCCATTTGCATCTTATTGTATGAAACACCGATTTCCAAGCAACCTTCAAATTCCCTGGATTTTGAAATTGACATGTCTGCACTTGCACGATCAATTGATAATACTTCAAATTTGTTAGGTTTTTCCCATCCATAATCCGCCGTGTAGAAATCCAAACTCGGCGCTAGCCAAACCCCATATTTCCGCTTCCCGTTCAACTCCCGATAGTCCTCCGGCCATTTTTCAGCAATGTACAAAACTCCCTTCTCATTTACTGCAAAAAACGATATTATACAACTAATGATAAGATTTTAATAAATTACGCCGAAGTTGTAATTAACTATGAGAAAAAAGAATTAGCTAGTGACACATTTAGGCAAAAAAGATTTTTTTGTCCAAAGAGGTGGTCGCTAACTACATATATTGAGTGTGTGAAAATCATTTTATGTTGCCACAAAAATAAATAGTGTAAATTGTTTTTTTCGTCCCACAAGTGTCACCATTATAAATTTTGGTCCCGCGTTTCTTGATTTTCTCACTTTCCGTCCCATATGTCGTCAAATCTATCACTTTTGGTACTTTGACCAAATTCCGTCAGGAAATAGACGGAGCCACGCACGTGAGACTTGCGTGGCCGTTAATTGAAGGAAAATAAGCGAAAAATTGACCTAATTTTGACCATAAACCCTTTGGTCACTTTCCTATCATGTGTATGTACGCTCAGTGGCGGAGACAGGGTGGGGTGGGCAGGGGTGATCGGCCCGTCCAAATTTTTTAAAACATATGTATATTTTAAAAAATGTAACATTGCCGCCCCACCCAAAATAAACTGATCAATGTCTATCGTACTTTGACCCCACCCACTTTCAATTCCTGGCTCCGCCACTGTGTACACTTACCTTTCACTTATATACGTATATAATAATATGTTTAGTATTTATGATGATATATTTAACTAATTTATTTGACATTAAAAAATAAAATAATATTTATACATATATAAAAAAATATTATGGATATATATATATATATCGGGTTCAAGCACAAGCCAAATAATTTTAGCAAATTTAGCTCACGTGCACCTTTATCTATATCATGGAAAATGTTTGTATCCGTTCTTTACTAAGGCAAGTTCTAGTTTCACACAGGCAAGTTCTTTACTCACACAGGCAAGTTCTAGTTTCAAAAAGTGAATAGTCAATTATAGGGGAGTATAACTTAATATTTTCTTGAAATACACTTAAACTAGAATTTTCCCTCATACTTCAATAATAATTTTATTAATTGCAACATGTACGTACTTTCTTTAATAGCCTCTCCAATGGCCTTAGCAACCGTCACGAACCCATTTACGTCCATCACTTCACCGTGCTTTAACTTTGCACTGTGAATTACCACACAATTACCAAAGTAATTAGCCGGCAACGGCGGACTTAATCTCGCCCTACAATTTGCCGCAATATTGAAGTACTCTAGCTCATCGTCTGGCAGTGTCACCTCTGCCGATTTGGCCGAGCAAAACCATACAAGCGCACATCCGACGGTGTAAGACGACAGATGAGCCACACCGTCCGAGCATTTGGTCAATATAAAATTCTTCAGCTTTGAAATTTCGTCTTTCTTTATGATAAAAGTTGACCGGAGCTTGTTTATTGGGAAATTTATCCGTGGTGGTTGAACTTGCACCGGAGAAGAAACCCAAAATAGAGCGTCCAAATACTTTGTTTCCAATAATTCGTTGAGATTTTCAACATTTTTTCTATCGTAACAAGGCAAAAAATAATTTTCTGCACATATAGGACAATTGTAATTTGCTCCATGAAGCATGGTTTTGTTAACCAAGGCCCACGCTTGAATGAATGATAAAATTGAGCTACCATCAGCAACGCCATGATGAGATATACAACCAATGGATAATCCCTTTTCAGGGAACAATGTAACCTGGAAAGCTACAACATCACTTGCAATTGAGATTTCTGAACGGGTCATTGGCGGCAGGCTCGGGACGAACGCATAAAATTTATCGCAATCCCGTGGACTATTTCCTATAAGATAATAGAAATCATCGTTGGATTCAGAAATTATTAACTCAACAGAATCTTCAGCAGTATAACGTACAATGGGTTTTTCTTCATGGTTTGATAGAGGATGAATGATTTTTCCGGAGAGTGGAAGAAAATGGGCGAGGGTATGTGATAGGGAAGTTTTCAGATTAGGAACAACTTTTTTCAAGAAATCGGATTTAGAACACGAGAAATCGAAAAATAGAAGTAATTCAATGTCTAATCTGTACCCCATCATATCGAAGAATATTAAAGGTAGTGAGAAATCCGGCTTGGATTCCGATACTGAGATTTTGCAGCGTTCGAGAATGGTGGTAGCCATGGGACTGGAGGCTGATCAATGAAGTTTGGTAAAATAATGACAAAACGTTTCAATGATATATAGTTATTGTTCGTTATATGATATATGCATGGATTTTGGCTATAAATTAAATAGACTATTCGACTTTATCTCCAAATTTGAATAGTTGGGCTAGCAAATTAAATAAAAGGCTTATTTATGTATTATAATGTATTTATAGATTATGCTAATGGTGTGTGCTAGTAGCGTAAGCTAGAGATATGGTGCCTACCTTTTAATTTAAATTTGCTATATTTCCAATAAATTGAGATAATATTTTGGTGCACTAGGTATCATTCCTGGTGTATTATTAAGATATTGTAAGTAAAATATCACCAAAGTTTGATGATTTTGTAGTGTTGTTGATTGATTTATGTTCTTTATGAATAAATTTTGTGTGTGTCATCTACTTAAAGACAAAAACCAAAAAAGAACCCAAATTTCAAAAGGTAAGATATTAAGGTCATTCTTCATGGAAATCGTAATAGAAAGGATATATACATGCATGTCTTCAAGAATTTTAATAAGAACTAATTTGACTACTATACAATCAAAAAATGTTAAAAATTTATCGAAATATTAATTATTGTCAACTAGTTACTCACATAGAAATTAATTTTATAAATTAAAAGCAAATATAACTAATATAAATTACAAATTTATACAAAAGTTTCACATATATATATTAAAAATTAATTCATTTTTATTCGTATTATAGTATTACATCAAGATTCATCTCTACAAAAAGGAATGATGATAAGTCCGCAGGAAAAAGAAATACATTTCCTGTCGAGAAGGAATTCGTTTATTTCACGTTTCCCATATTTTTATCATATTTAACGTAACTTACTAGGAATTATAGCATGTAATTCAAATATTAGCATGTTAACAATATATAAGTCATTACCAGAAGACATCAAAGCACCCATGTAATTATTACCAATTTGAATAAAAATAAAGTGTAGCCACACATGTACAACATGAATAAGGAATATAGTAAAAGTGTTAGAATTTTATATCTCGATTACAGAAAAAAGCTTTCTGTTTTGCATCCAAATTCCAGGATTTTCTTATCACATTTGGCCTGTAAAAGCTCTTGCTTCTCATCATAAGCTTTGATGCGCGTATAATCTCCTAAAAGAAAATCATGGAACATAATCTCCATTCGAATATTTTGGCAAAAGTTGCTGTGAGTAGTTGTGAATATAATCAGCTCCCAAAATTCCCTGACCATTAATAAAAATACACATTAAAACTTGTAAAAAATATATTCTATAATTAAAAATATTGATACTTTCAATAATTTGAAATTACATATAATAATATGCATTTTAATTGTGAACTTTCATAATAAAATTTATTTTTAAATTTGAATTTTAATAATAAAATGCATTTAATAATAAAATATATTTTAATTGTGAATTTTACTATACAAATATAAAATAAAATAAAATATTTTATTGTAGAAACAGAAAAAATGCTGCAAAAATTGCATCAAAATGGTACAAAATTTATTATTGAGTCGGAGATGATCTTATAAATAAACTTTTTACCACTCTTAAGCATTAAACTAAAGCAACAAGTTCCCGAATATCATTCTGAATATCAGGTGCATCGAAAGAATATCATTAACATGGGGTAACAATGGCATAAACCATATAATTCTTTATTATGCTAGCTTGTAATTGTTCAGCTATGGTTCATTTACTTAAACTCACAAACTATTTTTCTTTTCGATCTTACTATGATTTTTATGTTATAGGACCCATAATAAATACATCACTATATGAGGAGATGAACAACTTATATGCTACAATCGTTAATTTCGTTGTAGCAGGAAAAAATTTAATAACATGATAAATATAATTTTATTACTTGTAAGATATAATCCAACCTTTTTAGTAAAAATTAATGTAAGTGACGTTTATCCATTAGTTGGCACTTGGAGAAACAAAGAGAAAAAAAAAATCTCACCAAAATATTCAACCAAAATAAAACCAAATTTAGCCTAAGATTTTGGATTACAAAATCCTATATAATCTTAACACAAATTATCTTCATCTAATTCAAATTTGTTCAACTTTACTTTTTAAATTTTGCATATAACGAAATATAATCACTACATCCATTGTTCTATACATTCATCGATCAAAATAATCTTTTCTAAATATTAAACCTCATTGGAATCAAACATGTGAATTTTTGAAAATGCAATCGCCAGATGATTTTCATAAGTTAGTTAAGAACAAATCGTCCCAACCCATCCCAAACACAAGAAGACTGCAAGGTTCGGGTTCTAGAATTGTGTGGCTCTGCTTCGATTAAGGTGCCTTAAAATCGCAAATATTAGATAAGATCAAAATATAATGAAATCGTCACAACCTATACCGCGTACAACCTAACCCTAGTACACATATATTATTAGCTTCCATGTGATCATCATATCAACTATAACTTTGTGCAGAAGTAAAGGGATCGGGGGCAACCCCAGTAGAGTTAGTCAGTAGGATAGTAAATGAGTAGAATAACTCAAACACTGGTATCTAACATGTTGTATAAGGCTCGTACCATCAGTCATATATGTACTGCAAAAAAGTCCATTTGTGGGCTAATATTTACATTACATCACAAGATTTTGTATGCTATTGTAACATCGAGTCAAATATTTTAATTATCCGATTGATTTAAACCATCGGTCAAATATACATGCATGGTTATAATTTATGAGATCACTGGGTTGTACACGTGCTAATCTATAAATAGTCCTGGCCACAACACGTTCTCATATTCAATCACACTAGTTCAGTAGTCATTTTATTGATCCAAAGTATGATCTCAAATCAACATAATTTTAATATATGACTTTACGACAATACGATGAAAGCACACACTCGATTTATTTAGGTATATAAGTGGTCTGGTCGTATTCCTAATGAACATATGAATTGGCAGTGTCATAATGTCAACTTGTAATATCGTTAGGAAATTTATATAACAAACCTCATTGATCTACACGACAGTTCATTAATTCCCTTGACAAATAAGTGAAATCGAAAAGTCAAAATAAATGTTTTTCAATGACATCAGCCAACGAGATCGAAACCAATCTTAAACGGTTATTATAACGAATACTTTTGTAAGAGAAATTACTAATTCTACGAATACTTTCTTTCTTATTTAAGATTCAGGAAAAAAGATTGCAGCAGAAAAGGAAATTCATCATTCATAAATCATAATCCAAACCAGAAGCCAAATACAACAAGTACAGCGGCTCTCCACCATACATATTTTCCCAAAAAAACATTAAATTTTCAACTAAAAGCATAAACAAACAAGATCTTTTGAACTTTCATGAAAGGAAACTTATTAAATATTCAATATATTTTTTCACTCTATCAATTCTTCCAACTAAATTTATAGTCTAGTTAATATTTTTTCAACCAATAATTACTAAGAACCTCATTGAATAATTTGGCAAAAGCCTCCATTTCAACTTCAGATACTCCTTCGGCCATTTCTCAGCAATATACAAAATTCCTTTCTCATTTACTACGAAAATAAAACAATATTATATAACTAATGAAAAGATATTAAATTTTTAATAAACAATGTCAAAGATTAAAAATCAACTATGAGAAAACATTTTTTTTTTTCAAAATGTTTTTTTTCCATTGTATCGTCACTTACTATATATATTGTGTCGAAAAATCCTTTTATGTTACCACAAAAATAGATTTTACAAGGTTAATAGTGAAAATGATTGTATATAAGTTAATAACTGTTAATGAGTGACAAATATTTATTATTACTACTAATAACAACACATGTTTAGGAATAATTTGATTACAATAAATATAAGTTGTTAGACTTTATAGAGTGCAATATAACGTTGAAATCTAGAATATGAAATTGTGTATTCAATGGAATACGAATAGTGAAGGACTAAAGGGGCCTCGTGTTGTACAATAATGAACAATGGATCAAACTATAACCTAAACATATTCACTTAGATTAGTGTTATTATAATTTTATTCTTTAGACACACGTCATTAACAATATAATTGATAGTGTCACTTTAAAAATAGTGCTAAAAATCATTATTGTGAGTCATTGTCTTGGCTATGAGCTGAGCTAGCTAGCTAGTCACAACTCGACTATAACTATAAAGAATTTTGAATAGAGTTTAACAGACTAAACCCGAGTCGAATTATGACTATTCATTGGCCGTGCCCCTACATATAAATTTTTTATTTACTTATTCATATATAATATAATATTAAAAAATCATAATTTTATACTTAGGACATATGAAATCTATTTTCTGTATCATAGTTTTTCAAGGTAATATTTTTGGTGCCATATAAACTTTATAATCACTTTTGATACTTTTAGTTAAAGTCACTGATATGTTAGTTTGTCTATTTAGGGAAAAGGAAAAACATATTTTCTTCATTATGGAGGGAGTTAATCATTCAAAATAGAACAAAATGTGATTTTAGGTATTCTAAATTCAATTTTTGGGGGTGGGTTTTAGCTTATTTGACTCTCAAATTCTTCATTTTATCTTCTAAAAATCAATGGTCTTTTCTTCCTCATTTAAATAACATGTTCTTCTTCCTTTCAAAACTAATTTCATGACAAAATGGGGGGAAATCTATTCCAGTCCCATACCAATGGAGCCGGTCATTCTACACCACACATTTGGGATGGGGTGGGTGATTTTTATATGGGTGGTGGATGTAAAAAATCACTCACCCCACCCCAAATGTGTGGTGTAGAATGACCGGCTCCATTGATATGGGACTGGGATAGAATTTCCTCAAAATGGGTCCTGCGTATGAGGGAAAGAATTCGACCTTCCTTTACTATTGAAGCCAGTACTTATATACGATTGCGTTGGAATTTAATTTGGAGTTTCAAGTTGGGTTCTTTTGTACAAGATTGAAAGGGGTGAAATTTTGGTTTAAAATTATAGTTAAAATATGGGATAAGACTTAGTCATATATCTTCCCGTTTTTCATTAGGATATATGCATGTCACGTGAATTTTTTTCCCCTCAAATGCTAAACTAACGGACATGTGAATTAACATGTTACTTTGACCATTGGTCAACTGACAACATAACGAAAATGAACAAACAAAAAAAGTTAATTTGGTACCAAAAGTGTTATTGTGACTAAGCTTTGTACCAAAAGTGGATTTCATTTATCATACGATACTAAAATTGAGATTTTCCCTATAATATTCAAAGATCAAAAATATGCATACCTGAGCTTATATATGTATATAATAATATATTTAATATTTATCATGATATATTTAATATTTTTCCCTATTAATCTCGGGTTCAAGCTCGAGCCAATCAATTTAAGCAAATTCAGTTCATGTGCACCCTTATTATCTCATGATTATGTTTGTGTCCGTTCTTCACACAAGAAACTTTTGGCTCTTATTCAGTTATAAATATATTTCAACAAGTGAATACTTAATCACAGAGCAAGTATAACTTACTCCCTTCTTGAAATACAAGGGATGTGGCCAAGTGGTGTCTTAATTAATAATAACTTTTTTATTGCAGTATATATGTACTTACTTTCTTTGATAGCTTGTTCAATGGCCTTGGCAGCAGTCACGAACCCATCTTTTCCCTTCACTTCTCCGTGCTTTAACTTTGCACAATTAGTTAACACACAATTACCAAAGTAATTAGCCGGCAATGGCGGACTTAATCTTGCCCTAGAATCTACTGCAATATTGAAGTACTCTATCTCATCGTCTGCCATTGTCACCTCCAACGATTTGGCCGAGCAAAACCATACAAGCGCACATGCGACGGTGGAAGACGAAAGATGGGCCATATTGTACGGACATTTAGCTAATACAAAATTCTTCAGCTTTTGAATTTCGTCTTTCTTAATAACAAAAGTTGATCGGAGCTTGTTTGTTGGGAAGTTTATCCGTGGTGGTTGCACTTGTACCGGAGAAGAAAACCAAGATACAGCGTCCAAATACCTTGTTTCCAACATATGGGAATTATCATCTCAAATAAGGGAATCACAATACCTTATTTATGGAGGTAATGTGATTACCATATCAAGGTAATCATAAATACAATACTTTAATGCCCTTACTACCCCTATATAAAATATAATACAAAATCAACAAAAATAGTTATTTATTTTTTCATTTCATTTAAGTTATTATTTATGAAAAAATAGTTTCGTATTTTTAATTTATTTATAATATTTTTATTGTCAAAATAGATCGTAATTTTATTTTATTGGATATTTATTTATTGAATGAAATTGAAAATTTGTTATGTAGTTTTTGTGATAGTACTTTTGAAATGGGTGTTGGTCACATATAATTAATATATTTTATTTATTAACAATAATATGTTTCCGACCTAAAATAATTATCAATGCATTTGTATATGAAAAATCCATATATGTATCAACTTTTTTAAAAGTCAAACAATATGTAAATAAAATATAAGCATGTTCAATTTAATTATAATTTTTCTAAAAGAGGATAATGCAATTTAATTAAATTGATATCTTATTTATTTTTTATTATTTAACCAAATTAAATATATATGTGTATATACACTTATGTATATATATAATATCAAATATTCTACTATGTTGAAAATTTATGGTTAGATTATACAAATATGGTTTAAAATAAGAGTATTTAAGTCAAAGTCTTTAATTTAGATTTCATTCTTTATTATACGTGTTTGAACCAAACATAAAAAAATAAACAATATATATATCCTTACCCAATTTTTTGTAGACAAACAAACACTACTAATGGAATCAAATTTTTAGTAATCAAATTACCAGAAATCTTATTCCCATTTTAGATTTCATTCCCTGTCAAACAAACGGAGCCTAAAGGGAATGAGAAATCCGGCTTGGATTCCGATGCTGAAATTTTACAGCGTTCGAGAATTGTAGTGGTCATGGACAGGAAACTAAAGGTAATCACTGATGTTTGGTAAATGATCACAAATATAGTTAACGTTTGGGTATAAATAGAAAATTCAAATTTATCTTAAAGAAATTAGTGGGAATGACCAAAATGTCCCTTCATTTTATACTTCTTTTACTGTTTTTTCCTTGATATTTTATATCCGGGTGCTTCTAAGTTTGGTAGTCTTACATTAATTAAGATTTTTTGAAGTAACAATTAATGTGCCTATGATTTTGATATTTAATAGTTGGGCTAGGAAGTTAAATAAAAGGCTTAAATGTATTTATAGATTTTGCTACTGGCGTGTGTTAGAGTAAGCTAGAGATATGATCCCAATTTTGTTAATAAGATTTGGTATATATCCAATAAATTAGGATAATATTTTGGTGCATTAGTTATCACTTCTTAGTGCCTGGCAATATTATTCACTAGTAAGTAACATTGCACATGATTGTGAACTGATTTAAAGGGGCTGAAAAGTCTCTAGCCCTCCAGGCTCCAAGACATTGACTTTTTATATGTACATATAAATGAAGAAATTACAAGTAACATATCGCCAAACTCTGATGATATTATAATGTTGTTAATTAATTATATATTATTCATTAATAAATTTTATTTTAAAAATTTCTTTATTAGAAGTTTTGATGATGATAAGATAGGCAAAATTGTAAGAACCCTGAAAATGTAAATTTTGTTTATCATAGAACACTTTGTATAAGCGATAGAATGTTTAAGTTGTAACATTTAGTATATGTGTTTTTATTTGTCTTTATGTTTTGTTTATCTTGAACGCTTGTTGAATTCTAGGTGAGTTTATTAATGTGAAGAAGTTGAAGATCAAGAATACAAGCGACAAGAAATTAACTAACCGAATCATCAAGTGTTTGCCTGTCAAGCGACACCATTCCATAAGCGACAACGTAATCCAAGTTAAAGACTTATGCCCAATACCTAAGTACTTCGTCAAACAAGTGACCGAATGTTATATGTCTACTCTGATGCATTTAATATTCAACAAATATTTATTTTAAATACATTTAATGCGTATCAAAAGCATTAAAGAGTCTCTATCCACTACTAGAAAACAAGGCAAACGCGACACCCGATACCGTCGCTAAACCGTCGCCAAGTCCACTTTTGCGACGGGTTCGCGTCGGTATCGACCCGTCGCCAATTCAGCGTCGCTAAAATACAACCCGACGCAATCCCGACGCAAAGTAGCCAAACACTTGACCCGGTTTTGGCCGGGTATTGACCGACGCAATACCGTCGCCATATTTTTAAAATATATTTATATTAAATTAATAATTGTATATATATTTTATTATATACCGTCGCCATTCCGACGCAAAACAAATTTAATTTATTTATGTTTCCCGTCGCAAACCCGACGCCCACTAATAATAATTATTGAAGTCTGTCGCCAACCCGACGCCAAATAATAATAATTATTTCTTGAAAACCGTCGCAAACCCGACGCGAATGCTATTATTATTTCTTGAAGACCGTTGCAATCCCGTCGCGTTTCTGGTAAATTTTGTAAAAAAAATATACAGCCAGGTTGCTGCAACATATCGAGCAATTGGCTGCAATTTCAGAATTCAATCAATAATTAGAGATATCAACCTCTTGCATTGATTCAAATGTATCAAACCACTCAAAGTTAAAAAAAAAAAACTATTTTCTTGCATCAAACATTAAAAGATTAAACATCAAGAATAATATATCAACATAAACACTAATAATTTATCTACTTCAACATAAACATCAAGAATATAGCAAAATACATCAAAAATAAAAAAAATTGGAATTGATAATAAACATTAAACCTTAAAAACGAATTAAAAAATGTAATACATACCTTTTCTTTTCGAATTAAAAACCAAATTGAATTGTAAAGGATTGATTCATAATTACCCTTTTTAATTGTCCTACACAATTAAACAAAACAATAAGATATTAGTGCACATTAAAATTAAAATATAACAAAATATAAATAAAAATATTAGATGATACATGTAATGAAAAATGGAAGAAAAGATTGAAGATTAGAGTTAGGAAGTTGTGAATATGAGGCTTTATATAGAGTAACAAGTTGTAAAATTCTGAAATATCGAAACCGTCGCTATCCCGTCACTATCCCGTACCACTATTTGTGAAAAAATTTGAACTTAGCGCCTAATAAGATCTAGCGGGAGTGTGAAAATTTTTGAAAATTTAATACCCGTCGCCAAACCGACGCTAGTATCCCATCGCAATACCGACGCTATTATCCCATCGCAATACCGACGCTATTATCCCGTCGCAATACCGACGCAATACATCAGGAACACATTAAATTTCATTTTGTATGCTACCCGTCGCCACCCGGACGCTAGCTTGTCGTAGATCTGGAAAAATAAAATGAATTCCGTCGCCAAACCTTCGCCCACCCCTCGCAATACTGGAAAATGATGGAGTTCCGATGCTATCCCGTCGCTAACCCATCGCCATATTGTTAAACATGCTTTAATTAGAATTTAATCGTTCCATGTTGAATAAATAGAATTTGTTAGTGATTATTAGTTTAAGTTAACTAGAGAAATCGTTACAAAGCATATAGTATTTACGAACTACGTATTATTGTGCGGACTCGTGATATATATGTAACATGTATATCGAGTGTAGGGCTTATATTTCAAATATCGGCAACGATTGACAATAATATCTATTTTAAAAATAAAAATGGTGTCGGAATGGCATCGGTAAGTCAATGAAATGGTTTAAAAATAAAATTTTAAATTACTTATTTATCGTACCGACGGCATACCGACGCAAACGTTTAACTATATTTTCTAGAATTCTTAATAATAAAAGACTTTTAAAAATTAAATAGTAATTAGCGTCGGTATAGTGGCGGTATAAAATAACCAATAATTTATATTTATATTTTATCCTAAAATATAATAATAATAATATTTAATTTATTTTAAAAATAAAAATAACGTCGGTATGGCGTCGGTAAGTCAATAAAATGGTTTAAAAATAAAATTTTAAATTAATTATTTATCGTACCGACGCCATACCGACGCAAACGTTTAAATATATTTTCTAGAATTCTTAATAATAAAAGACTTTTAAAAATTAAATAGTAATTAGCGTCGGTATAGCGACGGTATAAAATAACCAATAATATATATTTATATTTTATCTTAAAATATATTAATAATAATATTTAATTTATTTTAAAAATAAAAATAGCGTCGGTATGGCGTCGGTAAGTTTATGAAATGATTTAAAAATAAAATTTTAAATTAATTATTTATTATACCGTCGCCATACCGACACGTTATTTTTAACCCATTTAAGAAAACGGGTTGGAATGTCACCGACGCATACCCGACGCCATACCGTCGCAAAACTTTAAAAATATGGCGACGGGCGTTTCGCCCGTCGCGTTTGCTTCGTTTTCTAGTGGTGATCATACCCCACTTTCGAGAAATACTATCACACTCTCAGCCCAATGGGGCTAGCCCCCTCAACACCACAATTTGTGACATGTGGTGCTGAATGCACTAGCCCAGGTATGCAATCGAGTCGAGCTCGAGCTCGAACCTTATTAAACGAGCTCAAGTTTGGGCTCGAGCTCGTTGAGCCGAAAATTCTTGAGTTCGGGTTCGATCTCGCGAGTTTGAGCTCAAGCTCTAGAGCTCGACCCCGACCTATGAACATAAAATTTTAGGGAGAACAACAAAAAAAGGGGGGATGGTCTTCTTTTTCTCTATTTAATCAAGAGAAAACTTCACCCAAATTCTAATAAACGGAATATATTAGAATTTTTAATTTTTTATTAATTTTTTTATACATATTTAATAATATAATAATAAAAATAAAAATATATTTAAAAAGCTCGCGAGCTTTTTTTAGAGAGAAGTGGGCTCAAATTCATTTAAAAACTCGAGCTCGTTCTAGACGAGCAGATTCGGCTCACGAGCCGGCTTAGCTCGTTTTACACCCCTAAGCTAGTCCCACTAGGCTGAGATTAGAATAGATTTTTCCCCACTTTCATAGTGCAAGTATACATTATTAGTTCTTTTATGTGAAATAGTTTATTGGTGAATGAAACATGGGTTTTTAAGCAAAATAATATAAATTAAATAAAAAAGTCTCACAATAATACAACTGTTAAAATGTTGTGAAAATATACAAGACGTCAACGCAAATGCCGTAGAAGAAGGCATTTAAGAAGCCGTCTTCTAATTTTTCGCTTTCTTCAGTTAAGGAGCCGTCTTGAATTATATAGAAAAGCAGAAGATGGCGACTTTAATGCCGTTTTTTGCTTTCTTCAGTTTATAATTGTGTAATAATATTAGAGAATGAATTATCATATGTCTTTATTGTAATTTGGATAATGATGAGTGAGAGAGGGGAAGTAATACAGGGTTTTACTAAATTTAGTATTGTTTCTCTCCTTCATGAAGTTTTGTCTTTTTAAAAACAATTGTAAAATAAAACCTAAATAAGTCTGTTAGTTTGAGACTACTTAAACAATAAAACAAGTTTGTGTTAATATTCACATAGAAATATTATATATTAATTTAGGGTAAAAAACATGTTAATATTATATACTATCGATTTTTTACATCTCTAATTAATATAAAAAACAGTTGCAATGATTTAATTTTAATAGATTATTACATCATAACAAACATATTATCATTTTCTTAAAGAATAGACTAGTTCCCTCTTATGTTTTTAAAAATGAGAAAATATACAACCAATTTCATTAAAATGATAAAAATATCCTTATACATATAACAAAGAATTCTAAATATTATTTTAGATAAATTATTTTTATTTTACATTAAGTTGATTTATTGACCACTGAGCTCAAGCTCGGACTTGAAAAAATACCAAATTCTGAATAAACTCAATGTTTTCAAACTCGGATCGGACCGGCCAGTCCAATAGGTTAAACCGTGAACCAGTCAAATTTCCGGACCAATGTTTTCAAACTCGGATCGACACCGAAGAAGAAGTACGATCAAATAAAACACAATATGTCAAACTTTAACTTTATATGGCAATTGTGTCTTTTTATCGTACTTCATCACTGAGTATCGAAATAGACCGTTTCTTGTCTGGACAAGAAATTTATATGTCAAACCATTTTTTTTTTTTTTTGCTGAACTCGAGGCCTAGAATGACATAGAAAATGGAGAAAAACGAGTCTGAAATAAGGGGAAAAAAGTATTTTTAAAATGTAGAGTTTTATTTTGATTGTATTTCCTTATCCGAATATCGAAAAAAATCAATTCTTATGTTGTTCAAAACCTTATTTGTTAAACTATATTTTTCGTGTTCAGCTCAAGGGTCAAAAGGGCATAGAAAAAGGAGAACGGTTTTGAAATAAGGAAAAAGTATATTTTCTTTATGTAATATTTTATTTTGGTCGTACTTTTTTATCTAGGTATTAAAATAAATCAAATTTTATGGTATTAGAAAGTTTGGTTGTCAATCTATATTTTGTATGCTCAACTCGAGACCCAAAAGAATATAGAAAATGAAAAATAAATTTAAAATAAGTAAAAAGTTATTTTAGTTTAGAAAAAATAATTTAATAGAGTGTTTAGTTTTGGTTATATTTTTTTTAAAGTGACAAAAAAAAATTATGTGGTCGAAAACTTTCTATGTCAAACTAAATTTTTTTGTGAGTTAATCAAATTGAGCCGGTTGAAATTGTAAATTCATAGCTTGTGACTTCAGCCAAGGCCCATGACATAAAAAATTCACCATATTAATCTTTAGAAAATCTACACAAATACATCAAAAATTAATTTTTTTAATATTATTTTTCTAGAAAGTTAATATATTTTATTTTGACTTTAACGTGATTATCATTTAAACATATTCTTTTTTCAATTTATAAAAATATTTGAAAAAAAAAGCATAGTTAGTATCAGTAATCAATAGAACAACTTCATGTGAATAAATATCAATATAAAAGTATAATATATTAATTCATTACCCTAGAAGGCTAATGGTAATCAAGTACATAATCTACTAACCCTAAATGTTGGGCTTTTATCAAAGTACAATATATTAATTCTTTACCCTAGAAGGCTAATGGTGATCAAGTACATAATCTACTTGCCCTAAATGTTAAGCTTTTATCAATAACCCTAAATGTTGGGCTTTTATCAAGTACACTTATCAGGCTAAATCATCATTCATGTTTTAAGTTTAAAATCAATCAACCATTTTTTAAAAGACCTTTTCATTATAAAACTTTTAGATTGATGGATTGGATAATAATTTTATTTTTGATATTATTTCTGAAAAAAATTTAACGTGCTTTATTTTGAGTTTAATATGGTTATCATCCAAACATATTTTTCTTTTTTAAACTTATAAAAATATTCAAAAATCAAAATATTTAAAATTAAAAGAATAATTACACATGTGTAATCAATATAAAATTTCGATGTGAACAAATATCTATATATAAGAGTACAATTTATTAATTCTTAACCTAGAAGGCCCGGCGATCAAGTACATAAATTTGGTAACACTTAATGTTGCGCTTTTTTGAATGAAAATTTTTTAAAATGAATTTTAAGGTTAGAAAATATTATCATATTTTTTTTTTTGGGATATGACATTTATTTTAATGCTGATGTTATTTTTTATTAATTGAGAATTTCATCTTTTAAGTATAGATATTCTATAGCAATGTTGTTACTAAGTTAGCTTTACAAGCTTATCGAATATTTTTGTGGTGGTTTTTATAATCTCGGATTCGGGGCGTGAAACAAAAATCTTATTAAAAAAGTAGGCACCATATCTCTAGCTTACAGTACTAGCATTTCATAATCTATGAATACACGCCTAATCCTTTTATTTAATTTGCTAGATCAATTATTTAATATCAAAATCTTGGAACATTAATTGTTACATCAAAAAAATTGAACTATTAGGACTACCAAAAGTCAAAGCATCAAGATATAAATTGATCATCGAATAGTTTTGTCATCATTTACAGAATGTCTCGTCCCATGACTACCACCATTCTAGAACACTGTAAAATCTCAATATCGGAATCCAAACCGGACTTCTCACTCCCTTTAGTATTCTTTGATATGATGTGGTACAAACTACACATTGATTTACTTTTATTTTTCGATATCACATGTTCAAGATCTCATTTCCTAAAAAACATTGTTCCTAACCTCAAAACTTCCCTATCTCTTACTCTCGCCCATTTTCTTCCACTCTCCGGAAAAATCATTCAACCTCTACTAAACCATGAAACAAAACCCATCGTACGTTATACAGCTGGAGATTCTGTTGAGTTTATAATTTCTGAATCTGACGCTGAGTTCAATCATCTTAAAGGAAATAGTCCACGGGATTGCGATAAGTTCTATGAGTTCGTCCCGAACCTGCCGCCAGCAACCCAATCAGAAATCTCAATTGCAAGCGATGTTTTAGCTATCCAGGTTACATTGTTCCCTGAAAAGGGATTATCCATTGGTTGTAGATGTCATCATGGCGTTGTCGACGGTAGCACAATTTTATCATTCCTCCAGGCATGGGCCCTGGTTAACAAAACCAGGCTTCGTGGAGCAGATTACAATCCTTCTATCTATGCAGAAAATAAATTTTTGCCCTATTATGATAGAAAAAGGTTAGAAACTTGAATGAATTATTGGAAACAAAGTACTTGGATGCTTTATGTTGGTTTTCTTCTCCGATGCAAGTCCAACCACCACAGATAAATTTCCCAATAAACAAGCTCCGGTCAACTTTTGTTATCAAGAAAGATGAAATTCAAAAGATGAAGAATTTTGTATTGGCTAAATGCTCAGGTTGTGTGGCCCATCTTTTGTCGTACACCATCGCATGTGCCCTTGTATGGTTTTGCTCGGCCAAATCGGCAGAGGTGACACAGCCAGAGTACTTCCATATTGCGGCAAATTGTAGGGAGAGATTAAGTCCACCGTTGCCGGCTAATTACTTTGGTAATTGTGTGTTAACTAACTGTGCAAAGTTAAAGCACGTAGAAGTGAAGGGAAAAGATGGGTTCGTGACAGCTGCCAAGGTCATTGGACAAGCTATCAAAGAAAGTACGTATATATATATATATATATATATATATATATATATATATATATATATATATATACTGCAATAAAAAAGTTATTATTAATTAAGGTCTAGCCCAAACACCACTTGGCCAAAACCAAGAAGGGAGTAAATTACACTTGCTCTTTAATTAACCATTCAGTTCTTGAAATATATTTAAAACTAAACAAGCCGAGTTCAAACTAAAATTTTCTTATTTGAAGAACCGACACAAACATTATCATGAGATAATAAAGGTGCAGATAAGGTGAATTTGCTTAAATTACTTGGCTCAAGCTTGAACCTAAGATTAAATGGAAAAATATTAAATATATGACGATAAATATTAGATATATCATGATAAAAATGGAGAATCAATGAATTGGTGAGCTCAAATAAGCTAAAACCCCAAAAAATTGAATTTAAAACACTAAAATCACATCTTCCTCTATTTTGAATGATTAACTTCCCTCCAAAATGAAGAGAATTTGTTTTTCTTTTTCTCCAAATTGCCAAACATCAATCAAAGTAGTAACTAACATAAGTATCAAAAGTAATCATAAAATTGATACGGCACCGGAAGTGTTACCTTGAAAAATCATGATACAGAAAATGGATTTACACTACTAGAAAACGAAGCAAACGCGACGGGCGTTTCACCCGTCGCCATTTTTTTTAAGTTTCGCGACGGTATGGCGACGGTGAAATTCCAACCCGTTTTTTGAAATGGGTTAAAAATTTTGCGACGGTATGGCGACGGGATGGCGACGGTATGATAAATAAATAATTTAAAATTTTATTTTTAAATCATTGGCGACGGGATGGCGACGGGATTGCGACGGTATATGCTAAAATATTTTTAAACAATTATTAATTTAATATAAATATATTTTTTAAAATATGGCGACGGGTTTGCGACGGGCTTCAAGAAATAATTATTATTATTTGGCGACGGGATGGCGACGGTATATACTAAAATATTTTTAAACAATTATTAATTTAATATAAATATATTTTTAAAATATGGCGACGGGTTTGCGACGAGCTTCAAGAAATAATTGTTATTATTTGGCGACGGGATGGCGACGGTATATACTAAAATATTTTTAAACAATTATTAATTTAATATAAATATATTTTTAAAATATGGCGACGGGTTTGCGACGGGCTTCAAGAAATAATTGTTATTATTTTGGCGACGGGATGGCGACGGTATATACTAAAATATTTTTAAACAATTATTAATTTAATATAAATATATTTTTAAAATATGGCGACGGGTTTGCGACGGGCTTCAAGAAATATTTATTATTATTTGGCGACGGGATGGCGACGGTATATACTAAAATATTTTTAAATAATTATTAATTTAATATAAATATATTTTAAACATATGGCGACGGGTTTGCGACGGGCTTCAAGAAATAATTATTATTATTTGGCGACGGGATGGCGACGGTATATACTAAAATATTTTTAAACAATTATTAGTTTAATATAAATATATTTTAAATATATGGCGACGGGTTTGCGACGGGCTTCAAGAAATAATTATTATTATTTGGCGACGGGATGGCGACGGTATATACTAAAATATTTTTAAACAATTATTAATTTAATATAAATAATTTAAAATTTTATTTTTAAACCATTTCATTGACTTACCGACGCCATACCGACGCTATTTTTATTTTTAAAATAAATTAAATATTATTATTGATATATTTTAGGATAAAATATAAATATATATTATTAGTTATTTTATACCGTCGCTATACCGTCAACAATTTACATACATTGATTGCTAATATTAACAATATTTAAAATACCAAATTATGATTATTTGAAAAAAAAAGGTACTCTATCAATCTTTATTTTCTTGTTAAATATTGTTTTAACAATCTAATTCCACGCAATTGAGTGGAAGAGAAAGAATATTAGAGAATAAAACGAATTTACCTTGAATTGAAGAAAAAAAAAAGCTAAATTTTAAAAATAAAATTAGTTTACAAATTAACGATGTAATTTTTCCTATTTGGTTCATGTATCTCATATTCTTATATTCATTCAATTATTATACTATGAGATCGATCACTTGAAACAATATATAACTTTAATATTGGTATTTAATACGTTCAAATATGTTATGGATCTTTGTTAAAAAATTATTGTAAAACTTTAGGCTAAAGATTTATGAATATGTTATTTTCATAAAATAAATTATTCAGTAGTAAAAATACATATGGCATATGTATTATACGATAATAATATGAATGAAACTAATGAAGATTATGCGCAAATAAGAATTTCTTATTTTTTTTCTTAATCTTTATTTGCTTTGAGCTAAAAATTATTATTTTATACCTACATTGATATCTATGGTGAAAATTTTATAGTTAATATTAATTGTATACTTATGGTTACAAGGAGATTAAGTTAGCAATTGGTCCATGACGGGATAGCGTCGGGATGGCGACGGGTTTTAAATTTTTGAAAATTTTCACACTCCCGCTAAATAGTGGCGACGGGATAGCGTCGGGATGGCGACGGGATTTAAATTTTTGAAAATTTTCACACTCCCGCTAAAAAGTGGCACGGGATAGCGACGGGATTTAAATTTTTGAAAATTTTCACACTCCCGCTAAATAGTGGCGACGGGATTGCGACGGGATTTAAATTTTTGAAAATTTTCACACTCCCGCTAAAAAGTGGCGACGGGATAGCGACGGGATGGCGACGGGATTTAAATTTTTGAAAATTTTCACACTCCCGCTAAACAGTGGCAACGGGATAGCGACAGGATGGCGACGGGATGGCGACGGGTTAGCGACGGGATGGCGACGGGATTTAAATTTTTGAAAATTTTCACACTCCCGCTAAATTTTCGAAAATTTTCACACTCCCGCTAAACTTTCGAAAATTTTACAAATTGTTACTCTATATAAAGCCTCATATTCACAACTTCCTAATCCAAATCTTCAATCTCTTCTTCCATTTTTCATTAAATGTATCATCTAATATTTTTATTTATATTTTGTTATATTTTGATTTTAATGTGCACTAATATCTTGTTGTTTTGTTTAATTGTGTAGGACAATTAAAAAAGGTAATTACGAATCAATTCCTTACAATTCAATTTTGTTTTTTAATTATTCATTGTGATATGAATTCTATGTATTAATATTCTTACACTTTCTATTATAAATCCTAATTTTTTTTATATTTCTTATAGGAATAATTGTTAAATACAAATAAAGAGAAAAGAAAAGGTATGTATTATATTTTTTAATTCGTTTTTAAGGCTTAATGTTTATTATCAATTCCAATTCTTTTTATTCTTGATGTATTTTGCTATATTCTTGATGTTTATGTTGAAGTAGATAAATTATTAGTGTTTATGTTGATTTATTATTTTTGATATTTAATCTTTTAATGTTTGATACATTTGATGAAATTATTGATGAAATTGCAGCCGGTTGCTCGATATGTTGCAGCAACCCGGCTGCATATTTTTTACAAAATTTACCAGAAATGCGACGGGATTGCGACGGTCTTCAAATGTTTGAAGTCCGTCGCTATCCCGTCGCTAAATTATTAGTTACAAAATTTACCAGAAACGCGACGGGATTGCGACGGGATATAATAAAATATATATAATTATTAATTTAATATAAATATATTTTAAAAATATGGCGACGGGTTTGCGACGGGCTTCAAGAAATAATTATTATTCATTGGCGACGGGATGGCGACGGTATATAATAAAATATATATAATTATTAATTTAATATAAATATATTTTAAAAATATGGCGACGGGTGTGCGACGGGCTTCAAGAAATAATAATTATTATTTGGCGACGGGTTTGCGACGGGAAATACCCGGCCAAAACCGGGTCAAGTGTTTAGGTAGTTTGCGACGGGATGGCGACGGATTGTATTTTAGCGACGCCAAAATTGCGACGGGTCGATACCGTCGCGAAACCGTCGCAAAAAGCGATTTGGCGACGGTTTAGCGACGGTATCGGCCGTCGCGTTTGCTCTGTTTTCTAGTAGTGTTAGAACATACATACAAAATTTTGATTTTTAAAAAATAGATCATAAAATTGATATGGACATACGTACAATATTTTGATTTTTCTACTATTATATTATAATTTTAAAAAGTAAATAAAAAATTTATATGTAAAATTTTGTGGCAACCATAAAAAGATTTCCCCACAATATATATAGTAAGTGACAATTTTTGTCCCACGGACAAAAGAAAAACTTTTTGATCAACATTAATGTCACACGTGAATTCTTGTTCTCGTAGTTGATTACAACTTTGACATTGTTTATTAAAATTTAAAATATTTTCATAAGTTATATAATTTTTTTTTTAGTAAATGAGAAGGGAATTTTGTACATTGCTGAGAAATGGTCGGAGGACTATCGAGAGTCGATGGGCAATCAGGAGTATGGGGTTTGGTCAGCGCCGAATTTGGATTTCTACGCGGTGGATTATGGCTGGGGAAAACCTCACAAATTTGAAATATTATCAATTGATCGTGCAAGTGCAGATATATCTCTTTCCAAATCCAAGGCATTTGAAGGTGGCATTGAAATCGGTGTTTCATACAACAAGGTTCAAATGGAGGCTTTTGCCAAATTATTCAATGAGGTTCTTAGTAATTGTTGAGATGAAAAAATATTCACTAGACTATAAATTTAGTTGGAAGAATTGAAGGAGAGAAGAAATACATTGAATATTAAATAAGTTTCCTTTCACGAAAATTTAAAAGATCTTAAATTTGTTTATGCTTTTAGTTATAAATTTAATACATTTTGAGAAAATGTGTATTATGGATATTTGAATAATAAAATATGTTTTAATGAATTTGTTAGAATTAGTAAACTATATCGAATCAACAGTGATCCAAAATCCTATCTTATATTTGGTTTTGATTTGGTTGGGTATTTTGGTGAGAATTATTTGTCAGATTCTTTTCGGAACACATTCATATTTGATGAGATTATATTTGATTTTATTTTGGAATTTGATTTTTTTTTTGGTAATATAGTTCTTGTTTTTAAAGAAAATACAAATTAGTGTAGCAATCAAATCATGAAAGTTGTTGTATCTTAGTGATTTAAAAGGGTTAAGACTTAAAATAAAGTAGTTGATATCTCTATATGTTATAAATTTTTATCAATATAAAAAAAACTATTACATATTTATATTTATGTGTATATATAGTGGTTTATTTTGTATAAAGCTGATGTTGGTGCTTTAATATTTATGCATTATAAAGTTTATGTATGGTGGTAAATATATGTATCATTTTAATGTTTATGTAGTGTTTTTCCATTATTATACTCCTCAATTATCGCATTATTTTATATATGTTATGACACTGTATAAAAATAGTCATGGAATAACCTTTCTGTATTCAAAATGGATGTGATATAATTGTTAACGATGATAAATTATGTATAATTATTAAATTGCATGATAAATTGTAATGTTGAAATCTATAGAAGGTGTATAGTGGATATCACTTGGATGATGTTAGGATCTTATATTAATTAGAATTCTGTGTAACGTGCATATAAGTATATATTTGTGTACACTTATTTTGTATATATAGATAGATACACTAATTTTTATAAATGTTCTGTATGTATGTGTATCTACCACATATATAGGTTTTATTATAACTATTAATCATATATAACTATTGATATATCATCTAATTACATGTTAGAGATCTTCTATTTGCTTTCATGCAAATTCTAGCTCACATTGGATATACGAGTTGGATTACATATTACAAGTAATTCAATTATATTTATCACATTGGATATACGAGTTAATTAAATTTCTTTTTGATGATTCTATGCTATATCGAGATTACAGAGTATAAGTTATAAGTTGTTCATCTCCTCATATATAGGTTTATTTATATTGAGATCGTTCCTATAACATAAAAATCATTGTAAAACCGAAACAAAAAATAGTATCTGAGTTTAATTAAAGGAACCATAGCTTAACAATTATACATTCAAGAATAAAGAATTACATAGTTTATGCCATTGTTACCTTATATTAACGATCTGGCACCATAGAGTATTTAACGTTCTTTCTGTGCACTTAAATATTCAGAATGATATTTGTGAACTTGATACTTTAGTTAAATAATTAAGAGTGGTAAAAGTTTTTACTTATAAGGCCATTTCCAACTCAATAATAGATTTTGCACCATTTTGATATAATTTTTGCACCATTTTTTTATTTCAACGGGACATGTATTTCTTTTTCCGGTGGACTTATCGTCATTTTATTTGTAGTGATGAATCTTGATGTATGAGTATAATACGAATAAGAATGAATTAATTTCTTAATATATATGGGAACTTTTATATAAATTTGTAATTTATATTAGTCATATTCATGGTTCTAATTTTTCTATCAAAAAATTCGAAAAGTTTCTGTTTTTTAACTAAGCGAAAAGAAATTATGAAGTAGTTTCGAAATTACAATGTTTCCAAGGAAACTCAAAATGTTTCAATTGTTTCAATCAGAACTATCAGTGTTTCCATAGTTTTTATGAAACAATGAAAAGTTTGTTAATTCTTTTCCAGATAGTATAATAGTGAATAAAATAAAAAAAAATAAAATAAAAATAAGAGAATAGCAGAAAAGAGTTATAAATCTAACAATTTTCTAAATTAAGTCCAAAATATAATCAAATAAGTTCTAAGTAATTAATCAACGAAATCATAGATAATTTTGTTTATATTCAAATACGCACATAAGAAAACACAAAAAGTTAAGATATCACAATTATTCTTATAACGATATATGGGTTATTAAATAATTATTTTAACAAACAACATAATATATACTACCGATTATAATGTTATATGAACAATTTTTTCTTTTAATAATTTAAATATATATATATATATATATATATATACCGTAACACTTTTACAATTTTATATTTTACATGTTAAGTTGCTTGAACTTTGTCGATTATATGTTATGAGAACGCTTAATTTGAATCCAATATTATCATTTAGTTCGTTATTGAAATTTTTATCAACTAGTGGTCTACATGTATAAATTTTGAAACAAAATATTGATTTTTAAAAATGAATAAATATAGCATTTGTTGATTACTTTCTTTCACATTGTTTCTGTCTTTATTATCGCTTTTTGCAAGTTTTCTCCCTTTTTTTTAAACGTTTCTAATATTTAACAACTCAAAACTTCGGTTAGAAACGTTGTACATTGGTTATACTTGCTTTTAATTTATAAAATTAATTTCTATATGAGTAACTAGTTGACAATAATTAATATATTAATAAATTTTTAACATTCTTTTGATTGTTTAGTAGTCGATTAGTTCTTATAAAAACTCATGAAGACATGTATATATCCTTTCTATTACAATTTCCATGAAGAATGACCGTAATATCTTATCTTTGAAATTTGGGTTCTTTTTCGATTTTTGTCTTTAAGTAGATGACAAAATAATATTTATTAATAAAGAACATATAAGCAATGAACAACATTATAAAATCATCAAACTTTGGTGATATTTTACTAACAATATTTTAATAATACACCAGGAGTGCTATCTAGTGCACCAAAATATCATTCCAATTTATTAGCAAATTTTATTTAAAGAGTAGGCATCATATTCACGCTACTAGCACATGCCAGTAGCATAGCACTCACAATTGAGGCTTTTTATGGGGCTTTTTGGGGGATTTTTAATTACAATGGGGATTTTGGGAGGATTTTGGTGGGCTGCTCCTGAAAAGCTACTCTTAAGGAGCTGCTCCTAAGCAGTCCCTCCAAAATACGCTGACTCAGCATTTAAATGCTGAATCAGCATTATTTTTTAATTTAAATTTAATTTATATTTTTTTTATTGTTAATTACAAAATATGCAATTAATTTTTGCACATGCAATCAACCCTAATTTATTATTATTTTTTATTTTTTAATTATAAGAAATTTTATCTATACATACCCTCATCACACTATTATTTTTTATAATTCGTTTTTATTTAAAAAAAACTGTAATTTTTGTCTATATTTTTTTTTACTAAAATAACAATACCTATAATAAATTCTATTTATTCTTTGAGAATAATAATAAAATTATATTGAATAAATAATAATAATAATTAAATTAAATTTACAATAATGTATACAAATATACTATATTTCTTATGATAATAAATAAATAATAATAAAAATTAAATTAAGTTTACAATAATGTATACAAATATATTATATTTCTTATGATAATAATATTTTCATAGTTATTTATATATATTATTAAATTTAAAGTAATACATGTTGGAAGATGACGTGGCATTGTGGGTCCAAAAGAAGGGCTTTACCATTGTACGTAAAAATTTATGGGGCTTTTTATTTTGGAGGGAGATGACTTGGCATATGGAAAAATGTGAAAATCCCTTGGGCAAGGGCTTACCATTCTGAGTGCTCTAAGAACACATCTGACATAACTAAGCCTTTTATTTAATTTCCTATCCCAACTATTCAAATTTGGAGATAAATTCGAATTGTCTATTTATAGCCAAAATCCAAGCATATATCATATAACAAACACTAACTATAGATCATCGAATAGTTTTGTCATTGTTTTTTACCAAACATCATTGATCAGCCTCCCGCCCCATGGCTACCACCATTCTCGAACGGTGTAAAATCTCAGTATCAGATTCCAAGCCCGACTTCTCACTACCTTTAACATTCTTTGATATGATGGGGTACATATTAGGCATTGAATTACTTCTATTTTTCGATTTCTCGTGTTCTAAATCTCATTTTCTGAAAAACATTGTTCCTAATTTGAAAAATTACCTATCTCATACCCTTGCCCATTTTCTTCCACTCTCTGGAAAAATCATTCATCATCTCTTAAACAAGGAAGAAAAATCCATTGTGCGTTATATTCCTGTAGCTTCTGTTGAGTTAATAATTTCTGAATCCGATGATGATTTTTATAATCTTATAGGAAACAGTCCACGGGATTGTGATGAATTTTATGCGTTCGTCCCGATCCTGCCGCCAACAACCCTTTCAGAAATATCAATTGCAAGTGATGTTGTAGCTTTCCAAGTTACATTGTTCCCTGAAAAAGGATTATACATTGGCTGTATATTTCATCCTGGCGTTGTTGACGGTAGCTCAATTTTATCATTCATTCAAGCGTGGGCCATGGTTATAACAAAACCACGCTTCATGGAGCAGATTACAATTTTTTTATCTGTGCAGAAAATAATATTTTGCCCTGTTACGATAGAAAAAATGTTGAAAATTTCAACGAATTATTGGAAACAAAGTATTTGGATGCTCTATTTTGGATTTCTTCTCCGGTGCAAGTTCAACCACCACGGATAATTTTTCCCAATAAACAAGCTTCGGTCAGCTTTTATAACAAAGAAAGACGAAATTTCAAAGCTGAAGAATTTTTTATTGACCAAATGCTCAGATGGTGTGGCTCCATCTGTCGTCTTACACATTCAGATGTGCGCTTGTATGGTTTTGCTCGGCCAAATCGGCAGAGGTGACACTGTAGGACGATGAGCTAGAGTACTTCAATATTGCGGCAAATTGTAGGGCGAGATTAAGTCCGCCATTGCCAGCTAATTACTTTGGTAATTGCGTGGTAATTCACAGTGCGAAGTTAAAGCACAGTGAAGTGATGGGCAAAAATGGGTTCATGACGGCTACTGAGGCCATTAAAGAAAGTACGTACATATTGCAATTAAAAAAATTATTATTGAAGTATGAGGAAAAATTCTAGGTTAAGTGTATTTCAAGAAAATATTAAGTTATACTCCCCTTGTAATTGATTATTCACTTTTTGAAATACACTTAGACTTGACCCAACCAAGTTCAAACTAGAACTTGCCTGTCTGAGTAAAGAACGGATACAAACATTTTCCATGATATAGATAAAGGTGCACGTAAGCTAAATTTGCTAAAATTATTTGGCTTGTGCTTGAACCCGATATATGTATAATAATTTTTTATATATGTATAAATATTATTTTATTTTTTAATGTCAAATATATTAGTTAAATATATCATCATAAATACTAAATATATTTTTATATACGTATATAAGTGAAAGGTAAATGTACTATTAAATATAAGTATACACAAAATTCATTTTTGGGATCACCCTTGGTCAAAGTTACACTTTCGGTAACTGTAGAATTGTAGAAGAAGAAAAGGAAAGATTCAATAGATTGATTATCAGAAAAAATAATGAAAACCCTCTTCAGATTACAACGGATATAGTAAAGCATCTCTTAACCCCTCTTTATAACTAATTTACCAACTAATACATACAAGATAGTTATAAGGGTAAACTAGTAAATGACCAACATACAGCTCTCATCATAACACTCCTCCTCAAGCTGAATTTAGAGGCTTATATAAATCAAACATGCCAAGCTTGGTAAGAAGAAATTCAGCTTGTACTTTGCCAAGAGCTTTTGTAAACATATTTACTGGCTGTTGGTTAGTAGGAATATAATGAGTCTTGATCACTCATTATTGTATCTTGTCTCTTATGAAGTGGCAATCCACTTCAATATGCTTCGTACGTTCATGGAACACAGGGTTAGAAGCAATCTGTAGGGCTGAAGAACTATCAGAAAACAGATCAACTGGCCTTTTGACAGGAACTCCAATATCAGCTAAAACTCCAAGTATCCATATAACTTCACTGGTGACAGTAGCCATTGCCCTATATTCAGCTTCAGCTGAGGATCTAGACACCACACTCTGCTTTTTTATCTTCCAGAATATCAATGATTTGCCTATTTGAACAGCATACCCCATAACAGACTTCCTTGTCATATGACAAGTTGCCCAATCAGAGTCACAAAATGCTTTTACCTGCAGATCACTGCTAGAAGGGAAAAATAAACCAAGACCAGGACTTCCTTTTAGATATTTCAGAACTCTATATGCAGAATCTAAGTGAGACATTTTAGGCTTATGCATAAATTGAGTAAGCACATGAACATCAAAGCTAATGTCAGGTCTAGTTAAGCATAAATACAAGAGCTTGCCAACAATTTTCTGATACAGAGTCACATATTTTAGCAATTGATCAATAGTATTAACATCATTTGCAACATCATATTCCTGAGAAGTTAATCTAATATTACTTTCCATAGGAGTGGTAACTGGTTTAGCTCCTAACATACCTGTCTCAGCAATCAGTTCTAGAGTTTATTTTCTTTGAGATAAACAAATACCTGTTGGTGACCTGGCCACTTCTATGCCCAAGAAAAACTTGAGCTCTCCCAAATCTTTCATCAAAAACTTATCATTCAAGTACTGCTTTGTAGCCAAAATTAACTCACCATTGTTACCTGTGATGAGGATGTCATCTACATACACTAAAAGCACCACCAAATCACTCCGCCTTGATTTAACAAAGAGTGAGTAATCATGCTTGGACTGCAAAAAAACAAAACTAGTTAAACCATCACAAAACTTCTTATTCCACTGTCTAGGAGCTTGTTTGAGCCCATAAAGAGACTTGTGAAGTTTACAGACTTGATTTGCATCAAAGTGTCCAAATCCAGGTGGAATTTTCATATAGACCTCTTCTGTTAAATCACCTTGTAAAAAGGCATTAGTGACATCCATTTGAAATATAGGCCATTGTTTTACAGAAGCAATAGAAACAACAAGTCTTACAGTCACATGTTTGGCAACAGGTGCAAATGTCTCAATAAAGTCTATCAATAAAGTCTATACCTTCCTGTTGAGAGAACCCCTTACCAACCAATCTAGCTTTGTGTCTATCTATTGAGCCATCACTCTTGTGTTTAATAGTATACACCCATTTACAACCTATAGGGGCCTTGCCCGGAGGTAATGACACAATAGTCTAGGTCTTATTTAACTCAAGTGCACTAATTTCTTGTTTCATAGCCTCTATCCAATATGAGTTTTTACTATCCTCTTCAAAAGTATGAGGTATGGAAACATTAGCAATAGAGGATAGAAAGGCTTTGCAAGTAGGGGTGATAAAATCATAACTAACAAAATTAGAAACAGGGTATCTAGTAGTGAGGTGATTAACATTTGCATCTGTAGAACCATAGTGGGAAATATAATCAAACAACCATTTAGGAGGTTTGCTAGGTCTAGAAGACCTTCTTAATGTAACATCTGTTGTAGGTTCAGCAGACTGAGGCTCATTAGAATTATCAGTAGTATCATTAGTAGTGTGAGGAAATTCAGACTGCTGTATATCAGAAACAGTGTAAGGTAGCAAAAAGTCAGTTTGATATTGAGCATGATCATGTGTAACAAATTTTTCTTTCCCATAGTCTTGTGAAGGTAAAGTAAAAGAAAGGATATCTTCATGAAAAATAACATCTCTGGATATAAAAAAATTCTTGTCAGTTAAACTTAAAAGTTGATAACCCTTCTGATAACTAGAGTAACCCAAAAAGACACAAGGTTTACTTTTTGGTAGAAATTTATCAACAGTGGGTAGAACCTTTGCATAGCACAAGCACCCAAAGATCCTTAGGTGATCATAAGCAGGCTGTTTTCTAGTTAGTTTAGAATAGGGATTGTCACCTTGAAGATTTAAAGTAGGTATCACAAGCACCCAAAGATCCTTAGGTGATCATAAGCAGGCTGTTTTCTAGTTAGTTTAGAATAGAGATTGTCACCTTGAAGATTTAAAGTAGGTATTCTGTTAATGAGATAGATAGCAGTATGCACACAATGTCCCCAATATTTGATGAGAATTTGAGAATGAAATTTTAGGGCCCTAGCAACATCTAGAATATGTCTGTGTTTTCTTTCTACAACTACATTCTATTGTGGAGTGTAGACACAAGTACTTTGATGTGCAATACCTAGAGATTTAAACATACCAGTGCATTCAGAACTAAAAAAATCCCGGGCCTGATAAGTTCTCACAGTTTTAACCTGAGTATTATATTGGTTATGCACAAGAGTAAAGAAATCTTTAAGTAAGGTGACAACATCTGTTTTATATTTCATTAAGAAAATCCAACAATATCTAGAGTAATCATCCCGAATAGTCAGAAAATATCTCTCATTATTATAAGTAGGTTCCTTATAGGGACCCCATATTGCTATATGAACAAGATGCAAGATACAAGAAGCTCTAGAATTACTGTTAGGAAATTTGAGTCTAGTCTGTTTAGCCAAAGGGCAAATGGAACAGAACTGTTTATGTGCAAAATCATGATTGCCTATATTGAGGTGTCGTAACATATGAAACCTGGCAAAGGACATGCGTCCAAGCCTGTAATGCCATCTTGTTGGCTTATTTTTAACAAGATTCTTACTACCTAAATCAATACTTATGTTGCTGAAAACCTCTGTAGATGTAATATCAGGTTCAGTAGTTGAATTGTCAAAGTAGTAGAGTCCATTGTATTGTTTACCAGTACCCTTGATCAACCCAATCAGGCTCTCCTGTATCAAGAAAAAAGTTGAATAGAAACTAACACTACATTGGCAGTCAGCTAGGAGTCTAGATACAGACAGAAGATTGAACTTGAAATCAGAAACATATAGTACATTATGTATTTCTAAGTCTTTAGTAAGCCAAATACTACCTACATGAGTAGCTTTGCTCATACTACCATTAGGAAGTCATACAAACAAATTGTCATGACAGTATCTAACATTCTTCCCAAGTAAGTGATAATTGAATGTTATATGTTGATTAGCTCCAGCATCCACTATCCAAGTTTGTTTACCACAAGCAATATTAGAAGTCAAGTTAATAGCAATACCTGCCAAGTTACCTGTAGCCTGCACATTTGGTGCATTTGATGCATTTTGCTTGGAATTTCCTCCATCATGTCCATAAGGTGGTTGGAGCAACTTGAGAAGCTGTTGATATTTCTTCACACAGATAGGATTATTAGAGCCTCCACTCTGTTCAGCTGGTCCTTTGTCTTGATCAGCTGCCCACATCTGATTGACCTGATTAAATTCGGACAACTCTCCTCTCCCTTGGTTATTTCTACCCCACGATCCTCTTCTGCCATAACCTCTCCTTCCCCTACCTCGGCCAGGAGGGTATCCGATGACCTTGTAGCAGGTTTCTTTAGTGTGACCATTATAGTTGCATACTTCACACTGGAGTACATTCTTGTCACTGAAATTTGTATTTTTGGAGGAGGTTGATGCATTAAGAGTTAGGGTTTGAGGTTCTTGATTTGGTGCAATCACACCAATGTTCATTTGTCCATCCTCATTGCACACAATCTAGAAAACCTGGGTATGTGATGGGAGAGGCGACATCATCAGAATCTGTGAACTTGTATTGTTGTAACACTCGTTCAGCCCCATTAAGAACGTCATCATCTTGAGTTGTTGAGTGAAATCGGTGTATTCTTTGGAGACAACATTGGCTGGAACAGGGATTAGGGATTCGTATTCATCCCAAAGCTGCCTTAATTGTGAGTAATACTCGGTGACATTATTAGCTCCTTGTGAGATGGTGTTGATCTGCCTATACAAGCTGTACATCCGAGCACCATTCACCTTGTCAAACCGTTCCTTTAAATCCAACCACATAGCCGAAGCCGTCTCACAATAGACTACTCTGTGGATCAATTCTCTCGATAGGGATCGAGTGATCCATGATTTAACTAACGCATTACAGCGTTTCCATAAGAAAAAATTGGCAGATTCATCACCTGGATTTTCACAATCTCCAGTGATAAATCCGATCTTGTTCTTGGCTTCAAGAGCCACCCGCATCTCTCGGCTCCATATTTTGTAATTCTCGCTACCCTTCAAGCTTTCAGTTACGAGATATGTATTTGGGGAATCCGACGGAGAGATGAACAAGGGATCATGAAAATCGATCTTGGAGGTTGTAGAACTCGCCGTCTCTTTGGTTTCAGCCATGGCGATTTAACCGCAACTCCAACGGAAAAGTTGAAAAGAAAAACTAACACCAACAAGGAATTAGGAAGCGCGCATCAAGAAGATGAAGTTGATCGAAGAAAGAAAAAATGGCTCTAGTGCCATGTAGAATTGTAAAATTATAGAAGAAGAAAAGGAAAGATTCAATAGATTGATTATCAGAACGAATAATGAAAACCCTCTTCAGATTAGAACGGATATAATAAAGCATCTCTTAACCCCTCTTAATAACTAATCTACCAACTAATTGTTGGACAAACTTCGAATAAATAGATAAGTTTCGGAGATTAGGAAAATTCGAGGCGAGACGAACTCTTTCCTTAACACGAAATTGCCCCACTACAGGTGGTACGGGTTGTGCAAACGTGTCCCAAGATACAACGAATTCAGTTTTTCAGTAGGACCACTCCAAACTAATGAACACCATCGAGCTTTACTAACTACTCAAACTCTCGAACGAGGAGGAAAGAATAAACATAGGACGTCACTGTGTTTTGGTACATCGATTACATACCGTAGGGGACCCTATAAATAGGTACAAAATTAAAGACAGAATTGAATACAATTAAATTCTGACATAATGTTGTCACTGTAACTGCCGAAACGTTTTATTAAAGCATAAATACCATGGCGGTTACAAATGACAACCAAGAGTCAAATTTAACGGGTACAGAAACGTGATCAGCGTTTTTACAGGGACTATTCGATTCTGTCCGTAATTTCAGACATCAGAAAATAAATTTTCCAACAATCCCCCACACGAATGAAATTAACGTATGTTCGAGAGTTCAATAGAAAATTTATTACATCAGATAAGGTAGCTTTCGGCCTTGAACCTTTCTTAGTGAAATATCATCGGACTCACTAGGCTCTCCAGTGAACATGTTGTCTTGAACTGGTCAGCCGTTCATGCAAGCCCAGACAATGATACTCTCTGTTGGGTCCATTTTGGCCTTGGCACCCCATCTTGGATTCATAGGTGTTTACTCATACCACAGAGTTGAGGCGGCCGCCACCTCACACTTACATAGGTGACTTCCTATTAAGAGTAATCTGCTTTACCCCACTTCATATAGACAGTATAGGAAACATTAAAAGCTTAGCTTAACCTTTGCTACAACTTTATAGAACACGCACTTCTTTATCCTAGGCAATGGGTTAGAGTTCGAAAACTCTTAAGTGCTCCCCAGAACTTGCACAACTAAGTTTTCCCTTTGAACCATGATCTTGGGATCTCCAGTCAACATGGTAGGGTTCCCGCTGTGTTCGTTCTTTACTTGTAGACTTTAACCCCATTCTCTAGATAGGCAGTTTATTTGATCTCTAGGTAATCCTTTCGTCAAAGGATCTACTATATTCTCCTTTGATTTTATCCAATCAATGGAAATATCTCATTAAAGACCAACTGCTTAATGGTATTATGTCTACAACGGATGTGTCTAGACTTACCATTATTACAAACCACTTTGCGCCCTACTAATTATCGACTGAAAGTCGTAGTAAATTCAGATAGGGGCTCTGGTTTTTTCCAATAGAAAATATCTTCTAACAAATTTTACAATTCAGCTTATTCACAAACGTCTGATTCCATTTTGAATCGAGCTATGCAAATTTGTTTAGAAATATTTCTATGACAACGCTCTTCCACCGGTGGTAGAAATATACCCACTCGTGGACTTAGAGTTAATCGTATCAGATATCCAATTGGATCAGAGTAGAGTAATCCAGCGTCCTTAGTATGCTTTTAAGTATATAAGACCTCTAGTTAAAGCTTTCCAAATATGCTTTTAACTGAGATTACTCACGACTCCAATCAACAGCTCACAAAACAAACTAGGTCAATATGGGTTCAGTTCATGATATATATCAAACTCCCAGTGACCCTAGCATATTCTAACAACAATACGAGGTTGCAATTATCTTGGTGCTTGTTTAAGTCCGTATGATGACTTTACAAGTTTGCACACCTCCATCTCCGGTTTAGGAGCAACATAACCATAAGGTTATTCCATTTCTTTATGTAATTCTCACATATAAAATGCAGACTTAACATCCACTTTATGAATCTCAAGGTAATGCAATTAAGCGACACCAATGAGCAATCTTATGAGTTAGTCTTATTACTGGGGAATAAGCATCAAAGAAATAAAGACCCTCTATCTCTCGGTATTCTTTTGACTACCAGATTGGTCTTATACTTATCAATAGTTCATCAGTCATACACTTTCTTTTCTGAATTCATTTACAGCCTAAAAGCCTCATTTTCCTAAGGAAAATCTCAGGCATGGTTGTGTATTATAGACTCGATTCCACTATTGATACATCCTTTTCAGTTTTGTGTATCTAGACTTGACAAATCTTCCTTAATCGTTCTCGGTTCATCTTCTAATGTATAAAATACAAAGTCATACCAAACGATTTAGGAACTCTTGCCATTTTACTACGTCATAGTTCTTTATCCCATGGATTAGAACTTCTCGCAGACGTATCGTTCTTTTAAGAGGGCATTATTCTTTCTAAAGATATCCTCAAAACGAAACAACTCTAGATTCCTTGACATTTACATCGTGAATCACCAAGATTTTTGACTTATATGCCAAAAATTGATAGATGCTGCTATTACGTGCATAACCACTAAATATGCAGTCAATAGCTTTATGCTCTATCTTCACTTGTTTGGGTTTCAGTATTTCGACCTTCGCCAAATACCCCCACAATTTTATGTACTTATATGAAGAATTTAAGTCATTCCATAACTCGTACTAATTCTCAATCCCACTTTCACGTGGATAACTGGCGAAGAGGTTTACCTCCCCCCACATTTCTGAGTTAGCCCAGCTAAGTCAATTATCGCATTCATCACTTGCGATACTCGGGTTAACTACTCCGTTTGACCATGGTACATAATAAGCCATTGTTTGATTTATGATGCCTCAATTAATCAAACGATGCTTTATATTCTCCACCTTAGTCAATACGGATAGCTTTAACCATTTTTCCATAATTCATCAAACCTCATTCTTTTTACGAAGTCTTGGTTTATGAATTATCTAAATTTAGTCCATTACCATCGTCAAAATTTGTGGTGAAACGTATTTCGACCAAATGCATCCAATGCATTACCCCCACATTTGACAATCATAAATAAAATTTAGTTTATTTACCAATCGAATCCAATTTAATTCTAGCGAAATTAAATCCAATTTAATTTGCATGGGCTCTTTTAATTATTTGGTTAAATCCAATTTAACCAAGTCCATAGTTAAAACCAATTTAACTTGAAATCAAAATCCTTGATTTTGATGTGAATTAAATCCAGTTTAATTTTCATGAGAAAATCGACGCGAATTTAATACAACATAATTTCCGTGTTAATCCGATGAACTTTGATAATCTCGTAAAATATTGATTAAACTTTATTTAATCAATTAGTTCAATTAAGTCCAACTTAATTTTTCCCATACGATGATTAAACCTAGTTTAATCGATTAAGTCCAACCAAAGATTAAATCCAATTTAATCATATTGAAATCCAATTTGATTTCACGGATTTAATTAACCACAAAGTTAAATCCAATTTAACTCTTATTCAATTTCAAAAATTGAATCCCATTTGATTCTCATGTAAAGATAAACCCGGTTTAATCTTCAGAACACAAAAGTAATGATTAAGTCCAATATATCCAAAATTAAAATCAAACAAGTTTAATTTCATGTTATTGCAACTTAATCAAATACTAAAATTAAATCTTAAACTTAATTTTTCCAATTTATTTATCAACATCACTAACTTATAGTTTTGTTGCATAAATAATTAAAGTACTTCAATTTCACAAATAGATACCCAACTTCAATTTAAAATTATGTTGGTACTTGGGTCCAACCCGATTAAATTTTGAAAGAAGTCCAATTGACTAGGCCAAGCCTTAGCCACTTTAAGTATTATTGAGCCCAGCCCAATTTAGTTAAATTACATGTGGTGAGCCAAACTCATCCACCCTCAATCAAATGATCAAGTGTTGGCCGAACCCAATACTTCATTTAATTAAAATAAATGCATTGAGCCCAGCCCAATCATATTATTTTCTAATTTGAATATGTACTAGGCCTAGCCCGATACATGTGTGGTCCAAGGCCATCACCTTTAATAAAATGTTCGTGTCTTGGGCCGAATGTCTCGAATTAGGTTGAGCCCAACACAATTCTTACCAGGACAAGCCAAGCCCACTAACATACCTTTGTCTTCTCCATCTCTTCCTTAACAGAGATGTTAGCAATATGAAACAGAGATGGAGGAGGAGCACGCTTGCTCAGATTAGCAACCAAAATTATTGATCTCATCTCTCTCTTTCAACCTGTTGACGGCGCCGCTCCACCACCGAGATTTTCCGATTGCAAGCCCCCGGATCGGCGTAAACTCAGTGATCCTTGTTACGGCCAAAATTTTCCGGTCAAAATTCAGCCACAAAAAACGCAGCCCATCTCCGCCAAATTTTAATGGCTCATTTCGGCGATTCCTCGGCCACACCTCTCGGTGTATAACGGCGGTTAATCGGCGGCAATTTCAGCCCCGAACAAAGGCACCACTGTCCCGAAAAGCTTCGATAAGCTCAACGGCGTATACCACCGAAACAACATCTTTACGGCGGTTTCAGCAGCCATCGATGTCTCTTGAGCAAATATTAAACTCAATTTCAGAATTCAATTTTTCCAAATCTGAATTCAACCCTATAGATATATTACCGCTGCTTTTCAACGGTGTTCACCGCGACAGGTGCGGAATTTAACTCCTTTATTTACGGCGATTTGAACCATCGATTGCAACGACTTTAAGAAGATTAGGATGCTAATTTTCTGCTCATACAATCATGGCTCTAAATCCCAATCAAAATTTCAGATTCCGAATCCGAACAAAATGATTTCAACCCCCTCTGGGTTTTAACAGTGACGCCCAGCGTCCTTAAACCCCATCCGGGATCGCCCATTTCAATCGAACATATCGATTTTGCAATCACCCAGAAACTAATTGCATCAAGAGGTAGGCGTTCGAAATGCCTTCAATCTCAGATTTTCATATTTTGAATCCAATCTGTGAAATGCAATTTCCAAACCCGATCACTTGTCAAAATCCCAGATTTTGATTCAATCAAAATTAGAACTTACAAACATCTCGAATCTTCAATTTAATTGAAATTCTCATTCTGTAATTCTTAAATTTTAATTTCGATCTCAGCCAATTCAATCGTCAAATCAGATATGCAAGTTCAAACTCCAAGTTCAATTTGCCCCAACAATCTGAGATCTGAAAAATCAGATTTGCATATAGTCACCAATCACCATTTCGAATGGTTCCTGTTGCATATAAACCGGCGATTTCGTGATCTAAATAAAACCACAAATCCCGATTCTCAATCAAACAATCGCGACTCAAAATTTTAGATTTACAAATTATCTTGAATTTCCGATCGAAATTCTCAAAATCAAAATTTTAGTCCGATTATGATTGATTCCAACAATTCACATATCTTCCTTTAGCATCAATTGTTATTTGCAATTGTCAACAGTGTCTCCAAGAGCTTCCACATTTAACAGTGCCTCCAAGAGCTTCCACATTTGAGCTGTGACTTTGCATGTGTCAATTGAATATCACAAGAACTGCTCCCTTCCGAATCTGATTCCAAAACAAATCATTGATTAATTTACAGTTAGCCTTAAACCAACGTAAATTCGTAAACTAAAAGAACAATAAAACTTATCTTTTTCAGCAACGAAGTTGAACAACGAGATATATTTCGTGTTAAGTTTGTTGGACAAACTTCGAATAAATAGATAAGTTTCGGAGATTAGGAAAATTCGAGGCGAGACGAGCTCTTTCCTTAACACGAAATTGCCCCGCTACAGGTGGTACGGGTTGTGCAAACGTGTCCCAAGATACAACGAATTCAGTTCTTCAGTAGGACCACTCCAAATTAAAGAACACCATCGAGCTTTACTAACTGCTCAAACTCTCGAACGAGGAGGAAAGAATAAACATAGGACGTCACTATGTTTTGGTACATCGATTACATACCGTAGGGGACCTATAAATAGGTACAAAATTAAAGACAGAATTGAATACAATTAAATTCTGACATAATGTTGTCACTGTAACTGCCGAAACGTTTTATTAAAGCATAAATACCGTGGCGGTTACAAATGACAACCAAGAGTCAAATTTAACGGGTACAGAAACGTGATCAGCGTTTTTACCGGGACTATTCGATTCTGTCCGTAATTTCAGACGTCAGAAAATAAATTTTCCAACACTAATACATACAAGATAGTTATAAGGGTAAACTAGTAAATGACCAACATACAGCTCTCATCATAACAGTAACAAAGCTAACTTTTTTTTTAATCAATTGTAGTTATATTGTCATCAGTTGATTAAAATCAACGGTTAAAGATATATCTATTAGTTTAACATTTTAGGGGAATTTTTTCCATACATACACATGATAGGAAAGTGAGCAAATGTTATTCCATATAACTCTAATAATTTTAAATTCAGAGCACTCCCATTTTCAATCTTTTCTAAAAAATTCGAAGTTAAAGGTCACTATAAACCTCAAAAAAGTACCAACTTAATTGTATTTAACTATTTCAGAAGAAGAAAAAGACCTAATCAATCAAATCCAAGTCCCATTTTGTCACAAAATCAGTTTTGAAAGAAGTAGAAGAAACAATTAATTTTTAGAAGTAAAATTGCAGAATTTGAGAGTTGGTTTACTCAAATGATTATATCTGTAGAAGAAACAATTAATTTTTTGAAGTAAAATTGCAGAATCTGAGAGTTGGTTTACTCAAATGATTATATCTGTTTTACTTAAATTATCCCTAAACATGTGTGGTTATTAATCTATAGTGATAAAAACTTATTTGTTACGCAAATTATTATACGTTCATTTTACCAAAATCAATTATTAGAAGGATAGAAACTTTGTTTCGAAAATTCCTATGGTACGGTCATGCGGAGAAGGGGTATTCTAAGGTGGGATGGGACATGGTATGCCTTCCATGCTCCGAAGGTGGGCTTGGAATTGTTCCAATATTAAAACAAAACCGAGCTCTTATGGTGAAACATATTTGGTCTTTAATGGTTGATGATAGTTCCTCGATCTGGGTCACATGGATAAAAGAGCACATCGGCTAAGGAATGATTCATTTTGGAATATACCTGCGTCATGTCCGTGGAGTTGGAGACAAATTCTAAAGCTTAGGCCGATGGTTCAGCACGCATTTACATATAACATTGGAATGGACACATATTCTTTATTTGGCGTGATCCATGGCACCCGAAAGGCATTCTAGGCAAACTGTATCCTATTGGCCCTCGACTCATTGGATTACCTTCTGACGAGAGGGTGGACAAGGTTATACAAAATGGGACATGGAATTGGCCTTCTAATACATGGAGTTTGGCACAATTTGAGATCCAACAGATAATTGAAGAGCTTCCATCAATTCATGAGAATCGTAATGATTGGATCAGCTGAAAACTTACAACGAGGGGGACCTATACGGCTAGATCGGCAATATCATTATTTCGAGAGGCCAAACCGAAGGTCTGTTGGGCCTCGCTTCTTAAGGGACCGGGAAAAATACCTCGACACCTTTTTATCTTATGGCTGGCGATTTGAGAACGGCTTCCTATGAGAGATAGAGCGTGGATCGGACATGGCGAGTCTCATTGTCTATTATGTAGTAGAGCACATATCGAAGACCACGATCACTTGTTATTCGAATGTGAGTACTCTTCCCGATGCATTGAGTTATTAAAATGAGAAATCCGAGTTGAATTACCGAAAGCACGATGGGCGCGAATAGTAAGTTGGGCAGCCTCACGATGGAGGGGAAAACATATAGTAAATGCCTCATATCGCATGATGCTATCAACCTTGGTTTATGCTATTTGGAAGGAGAGGAATACGCGGACCTTTAAAGGTGAGTCTCATAATCCAAAAGTGGTGGTAGCTAGCGTTCTCAATATGGTCAAGAACAAACTATCAACCATGGGCATCGATGACTCAATTCAAGGTAGAGTGGTTAAAAGAATTTGGCATATAGCATGGTAGGTATAATAGACAAATATCCTACATTCATGTATTTGGTTGTATGGTGTAGTTAATTGTTTGCTACTTGGTGCAGTAAGGATATATCTCCTTATTCGCATTGTGTATATTTTTACCTTTACATATATGAAATTGAAATTCCCCCCAAAAAAAAATTTATTTCACTATTAACATTGTAATATCTATTTTTGTGGCAACATAAAAAGATTTTCGCACTCACTATATATAGTTAGCGACACGTTTTTGGACAAAAAAATCTTTTTTGCTTAAATGTGTCACTAGCTAATTCTTTTTTCTCATAGTTAATTAAAACTTCAGCGTAATTTATTAAAATCTTATCATTAGTTTTATAATATCGTTTTTTATAGTAAATGAGAAGGGAGTTTTGTACATTGCTGAGAAATGGCTGGAGAATTATCGGAAGTTAATCGAGAAGTGGGAGTATGGGGTCTGGGTAGCGCCGAGTTTGGACTTCTACGCGGTGGATTATGGCTGGGGAAAACCTTACAAATTTGAAGTATTATCAATTGATCGTGCAAATGCAGATCTATCTCTTTCCAAATCCAGGGAATTTGAGGATGGCTTGGAAATCGGTGTTTCATATAATAAGGTTCAAATGGAGGCTTTTGCCAATATTTTTAATGAGATTCTTAGTAATTGTTGTGTTTGAAAAATTATTTAATTAACTATAAAGTTGATGGTGGAAGAATTGAAAAGGAGTGAAGAAATATCTTGAATACAGTAGAAACTCGATAAATTAATACTCGATTAATTAATAAACTCTCTAAGATAATATTTTTGGTCGGTCCCGACTCGGGGATAGGGTGCTAAATTAATAATTCGCTAAAATTATAAAATAATACATTTTTGATAATTTCTATAGGTCCCATATAAAATATAAATTAATAATTCCTTATATACTACATATTACATGAATGATTTATTAATTTTTTTTGAAAAATGATTCAATTGTCTTTTGTTTTTTTGTTGAAATCAATTTCACCTTGCAAATCAATTTGCAATTATCCTTGAATTATCCTTATTGTGTTTGCATAATTGCTAACATTCATTCTTACAATTGCTTTTGAGTGAGACTTGGATTATCCTTGTTGTGCTTGCATAATGCTATTCGAATCTTGTCGGTCATTATTGTTTTTTCACACCTTTAAGATTAGAAGGCATGTCGTATGTGTATGATTTATTTGTGTTAGCATTATTATCTTGTATTTATATAAAAAATATTTTTTAATTATTGTACATGCATGGTACTATAATTAAGTAAAAGTTTGAATGGTGTTTGCAAATTGAATATTTCATTATAAATTAATAAAATATTAATTAATGTATAAATTAATAATTATTAATTTATCGATTAATTAATAACTCTTTTAATTAATAAATTTTGGTGGTCCCAAAAGTATTAATTTATAGAGTTTCTACTGTATATAGTAAGTTTCTCTAACATAAAAAGTTTAAAAGATGTGAAGGCTATGTTACTTTGGGGTTTTATTTAAATTTTCTTTTATTATTGGGTAAATGCGTTCTATGATTTAACATAAGTGTGAGTGTAAGTGTAAGTGTAATTGTCAGGGAGAAAAGATCTATGGACTATTATAGATAAGGTGAAAAATAAATTTTATGATTTAACATGAATTAAGGGTATTTATTTTTTTTGGATGACGAGGGAAAATCCGCAGCTGCTACCTTTTCGGGCGTGCACTGGGTAAACTTCGCTCTTGTGCAATTGCCTGCAAATCACACAAGAGAGATATCAGCCTAGGTTGTCCATAGCTGACAGACTCACAGTAGAGAAGGCAAATAGGTATTCCCACAGTGGGAATCGAACCCATGACAAAGGCTACAGAATTCAGATGCCCTATCAACTATACCAGGGATTGCCCCGAATTAAGGGTATTTTGTCTATTAATCTGGCCATGGGGATGTTAGATGTGCAATTATGTAGTAGAACGAACTTGTAAATGTTTCAAGGGTATAGCAAGGGTAATTCTATGCTAGATTGGGTCCATTGGTCCTGGCCTAATTAGAACTACATGTGTCCTCAAAGGGTGTGGTTTTCACCCACCCACCTGGAAAAGACCACCCCTTCATTGGCAATATGTTGCGTAGAATTTTCCAGCGGGGTGTTTGATGGATTGCGTGCTAGTGAAAGGGTTCATTATTTATACTTGTTGCTCACAAATTAGTATACAAGATCGATCTAGAAAGGGATTTGAATACACCTTGAAATTCTATGAAGTTCAATAATATTTGTATTAAAAATGTCAGTCGCACAATGAATATCAAACAATCCGGCTCAATGCTTGATTTATACTGAATTTTTGAAAGACTTAATTAAATTTAGCTTAGACAAGGTTTTGAACGTACGAATTAGGCTCAACTTTCCGCGCTTAGTTCAAAGATTTATTTGAAAATTTTATATTTTATAAACGATTGTGTCGCAAATTACTGTAATAAAATTGTTCTCTTACGATTATGTGTGATATGCAGAATGAGCGATGAGAAAGAAATAAACAATAAAACAACTAAATAATCAAGGCATTTATAAGATTCGATTGGGGTGTGGTCCCATCATCCCAACTACATCCTCTTCTCCTGTTTTCACATAAAGAAATTAATAGCTGTGTATATGAACCGAGCTCGAGCCGAGCTTAGTGATTTTTTCAAGCTCGAACCTCCATAAACGAGCTCAAGCACGGGCTCGTCAACCTTTAACTTTTCGAGCTCAGGCTCGAGCTCATGAGCTTGGGTTTGAGCTCGAGCCGAGCCCAAGCTCGTGAGCTCGAGCTCGAACTCGAGCCAAGTCGAATTTTTTTAAAATTATTTTACTATATATTTATTAATTATTTAATATATATTTATTAATTTAATAATAAAAATAATAATATATTAAAAAATAAAAAAGCCGGTGAGTCTGTTTTTAGAGACAATTGGGCTCGGGCTCGAACTCGATTAAGAATTCGGGTTCAACTACATTATTCCAAGAAAATGTACACAAATACATCAAAAATTGATTTTTTAATATTATTTTTCAAGAAGGTTAATAAATTTTATTTTGACTTTAACATGATTATCATTTAAACATGTTCTTTTTCTTAATTTATAAAAATATTCGGAAAAACTCAAAAAATTTAATATTCAAAGCATAGTTAGTATCAGTAATCTATTTTATTTATAAAAGTATAAGTGTTTCTTTAAAATTTTGATCTACTTAATATATGTCCTTACGTATTTTAATTTCGAATGGTAAAAGAGTCCAATAATACATAATAATTAATAAAAATTAGTTATATATATATATATATATATCTAAATATAAGATATATAATTACACTAGAACTCTACAATATGTAATTCATTTTATTTAAAAATAAAAGAGCTAAATACTAAATTAAGTTGTATATATCTCTAATAGAAAAACTTTATGTGAATAAATCTCAATATAAAAGTATAAAATATTAATTCTTTACCTAGAAGGCTAAGCAGTACATAATCTACTAACCCTAAATATTGGGCTTTTATCAGGTACATTTATCAGGCAAAATCACCGTTCATGTTTTAAGTTTAAAATCAATCAAACATTTTAAAAGTTCATGTTTTAAGTTTAAAATCAATCAAACATTTTTTTAAAGACCTTTTCATTTTAGATCTTTTAGATCGATGATTGGATAATATTAATTTTATTTTTTGATATTACTTTTCAAAAAACTTTAACGTATTTTATTTTGAGTTTAATATGGTTATCATCTAAACATATTCTTCTTTTAAATTAATATAAATATTCAAAAATCAAAATATTTAAAATTAAAAGCGTGATTAATATGTGTAATCAATATTGTTAGATAATATTTATATTAGTTTAGATTATACCGAATCGTATCTTTTATAATCTTGTAGTTATTTAGTTTTATCTTATTTTCATGTTTATAGGTAGATTACGATTTCATTAGATTTTATTATAACTCTATTTATACCCTTCTTTTATAAATAATATAATTCACGGGGTTTCATATTATTCAACATGGTATCAGAGCCATGGCTTCTAGCCTTGGTCTCTTGATCTTTTGCTTTTGCTATTTTCAAGTGGCCGACCCCGTCCGGCGCACCTTATTCAGTTTAGTTATTTTATGTTATCATTGCTCACCCTTGTTAAAAGAAGGAGTTAGAGTTCTTGCAGCTGCACCATCTATGTGTCGTTGGTTATTAATTTTTATTTTTATGTTATAACTGGTCACCCTTGAAAATAAGGAGTTTGAGCCCTTATCGCAGTCTGCTCTCATCATACGAGGACTTAGAATCATTGTTTTTTTTATGTTACAACTGCTCACTCTTGGAAATAAGGAGTTAGAGCCATTGCCGCCGCCTTTCAAGGTTATTGCCAGTTTTTTATCTTATTGGATTTGGATCCAGTTTCAACGTTCAAGATCCCATGTTTCAACTACGGGGAAGTGCTAGATAATATTTAGATTAGTTTAGATTATACTGAATCGTATCTTTTATAATCTTTTAGTTATTTAGTTTTATCTTATTTCTATGTTTATAGGTAGATTACGATTTCATTAGATTTTATTATAACTCTATGTATACCCTTCTTTTATCAATAATATAATTCACGAGGTTTCATATTATTCAACAAATATAAAACTTCCATGTGAATAAATATCTATATATAATAGTACAATTTATTAATTATTAACCTAGAAGGCCCGGCGATCAAGTACACAAATCTGTTAACACTTAATGTTGGGCTGTTTTGAACGAAAAATTTGTAAAATGTATTTTGCAGTTAGAAAATATTATCATACGTTTTTTAAATATTACATTTATTTTAATGCTGATGTTATTTTTTTATTAATTGAGAATTTCATATTTTAAGTATAGATATTCTATAACAATGTTGTTATTAAATTAGTCTTACAAGCTTATAGAATATTTCCAGAAGTTTGTGGTGGTTTTCGTAATCTCGGATTGGGGGCGTGGAAACAAAAAACTTATTTCAAAAGTAGGCACCATATCTCTAGCTTACTCTACTAGAATGTCATAATCTATGAATACATGCCTAAGCCTTTTATTTAATTTCCTAGATCAATTATTCAATGTCAAAATCTTGACACATTAATTAAATTACTGCTACACTTGGGTGCTTTGCTATCTTTCTATCTTCTGGTAATGACTTATTGTTAACATGCTAATATTTGAATTACATGCTATAATTCCTAGTGAGTTAAATATGATTAAAAAAACGAAATCCTTCTCGATAGGACATATATTTCTTTTTCCGCTGGACTTATCATCATTCTTTTCGTAGTGATGAATGTTGATATATGAGTGTAATACGACTAAGAATGAATTAATTTCTTAATATATATATATATATATGTATATGGAATCTTTTATAAAAATTTGTAATTTATAATATAATTTGCTTTTAATTTATAAAACTAATTTCAATATGAGTAACTAGTTGACAATAGTTGATGTTTTGATAAATTTTTAACAATTTTTGACTGTATAGTAGTCAATTAGTTCTTATAATTTTTTTTGAAGACATGTATATATCCTTTCTATCACGATTTCAATGAAGAATGACCGTAATATCTTACCTTTTGAAATTTGGGTTCTTTATGTTTTTTGTCTTTTAACTAGATGACACACATAAAAAATTTATTAATAAAGAACATATAATCAATCAACAACATTATTAAATCATCAATTTTGGTGATATTTTATTTATAATATATTAGCGTTTGGTTGGGGTTTATAGGGGTGATATATTAATTATCAATCCTAATTTTAAGTTTGGTTCAACAAGGTCGGCCCATGATACGTAACAAGCCTGATATTTAATCACCCCATATCTAGGATAGTAGATACCACCAGGTAGGTGGTATCCACTATCACAAAATTATATCCAACCTATTTTGAAAAGTAAAATTACGAATTTACCCCTCACATTTAACCTAATTTTTATTTTGTTATATTCCTTAAAAACCTATCATTGAATCAATCTTAAAAATATGGAATTAAACTTCAAACTTTGGTATTAAAATCATCAAACAAGCAAAGTAAATATGGTTTATATAATCATATTATTTTATTAAGATACTCAAAATACTTTTATTTGATGTATAAAATATATTCCATATTTTTAAGTATAATTTTTTATATATATGATTTTGATAATTCAACTTCAATAATAGGATAAGAAAAGTAAATATATTTTATATAATTATGTTATTTTATCAAGATATTAAAAATATTTTTATTTGATTATAAAATATATTCCATATGTTTAAGTATAATTTTATACAAATGATTTTTATAATTCAACATAAGTAAAATAAATATATTTTATATAATCATATTAGTTTTTAAGATACTCAAAATATTTTTATTTGATGTGTAAAATATATTCCATATTTTTAAGTATAATTTTATATATATATGCATTTGATAATTCAACATCAACAATAGGGGCATTTTAGACTTTTTCATTGTATCACTCCTTATATATAATATCAACCAAACAACTTGAATATATATCATCTAGGATATCACTCTCATTTATAATTCTAACCAAACAAGTTTTTGGCAAAAAAATCTCTCAATTTCTCTCATAACTATCAAACATAATATTATCATGTTCAATCACATGATACCAACCAAACGATACATAATACACCAGGAGTGATACCTAATGCACCAAAATATTATCCCAATTTATTGGAAATATAGCAAATTTTATTTAAAAAATAGGCACCATATCTCTTGCTTACGCTACTAGCCCACGCCAGTAGCATAATCTATGAATACATAACTAAGCCTTTTATTTAATTTCCTAGAAAAAATAGGCACCATATCTCTTGCTTACGCTACTAGCCCACGCCAGTAGCATAATCTATGAATACATAACTAAGCCTTTTATTTAATTTCCTAGCCCAACTGTTCAACTTTGGAGATAAATTCGAATAGTCTATTTAAAGCCAAAATCCATGCATATATCATATAACGAACACTAACAAAAAATCATCGAATAGTTTTATCATTGTTTTATCATATAATGAACACCAACTAAAAATCAGCCTTCGTGCCATGGCTACCACCATTCTCGAATGTTGTAAAATCTCAGCATCAAAATCCAAGCAGGACTTCTCACTACCTTTAACATTCTTCGATATGATGGAGTACAGATTCGGCGCTGAATTACTTCTATTTTTCGATTTCTCGTGTTCAAAATCTGATTTCCTAAAAAACATTGTTCCTAATCTGAAAACTTCCCTATCTCATACTCTTGTCCATTTTCTTCCACTCTCTGGAAAAATCATTCATCCTCTGTTAAATAAGGAAGAAAAACCTATTGTACATTATACTGCTGGAGATTCTGTTGAGTTAATAATTTCTGAATCCGGTGATGATTTCTATAATCTTATAGGAAACAGTCCACGAGATTGTGATAAATTTTATGCATTCGTCCCGAGCCTGCCGCCAGCGACCCGTTCAGAAATCTCAATAACAAGTGATGTTGTAGCTTTCCAGGTTACATTGTTCCCTGAAAAGGGATTATCCATTGGTTGTATATTTCATCATGGTGTTGTTGACGGTAGCTCAGTTTTATCATTCATCCAAGCGTGGGCCTTGGTTAACAAAACCACGCTTCACGGAGCAGATTACAATTTTTCTATCTGTGCAGAAAATAATTTTTTGCCCTGTTACGATAGAAATAATATTGAAAATCTCAACGAATTATTGGAAACAAAGTATTTGGACGCTCTATTTTGGGTTTCTTCTCCGGTGCAAGTGCAACCACCACGGATAAATTTCCCAATAAACAAGCTCCGATCAACTTTTGTTATAAAGAAAGACGAAATTTCAAAGTTGAAGAATTTTATATTTGCCAAATGCCCGGACGGTGTGGCTCATTTGTCGTCTTACACTGTTGGATGTGCGCTTGTATGGTTTTGCTCGGCCAAATCGTTTGAGGTGACATTGGCAGACGACGAGATAGAGTATTTCAATATTGCGGCAAATTGTAGGGCGAGATTAAGTCCGCCGTTGCCGGCTAATTACTTCGGTAATTGTGTGGTAATTCACAGTGCAAAGTTAAAGCACGGTGAAGTGATGGGAAAAAATGGGTTCGTGACGGCTGCTATGGCCATTGGAGAGGCTATTAAAGAAAGTACGTACATACTGCAATTAAAAAAATTATTATTAAATATGAGGGAAAATTCTAGTTTAAAGTGTATTTCAAGAAGAAATTAAGTTACACTCGCCTATAATTGGTTATTCACTTTTATATGATTAAGCCAAGTTCAGACTACAACTTTCATGTGTGAAGAACGGATACAAACATTTTTCATGAGATAGATAAAGGTGCACTTGAGCTGAATTTGCTAAATTATTTGGCTTGTGCTTGAGCCCCATATATATATATATATATAATAATCTTTTATATATGTATAAATATTATTTTATTTTTTAATTTCAAATATACTAGCTAAATATATCATCAGAAATACTAAACATATTAGGTAAGTGTACTATTAAATATTGTAGGAAAAATCTCAATTTGAATATCTTAAATACCCAAAATTCATTTTTGGTGTCACGCTTTGTCAAAGTTAACTTTTGGTAACAAAAGAACTTTTGTCTCATCAGTTGCTTAACGGAAAAAGAGAGATATCCATAAGTTTTAACATTTTAGGGAAACAAATTTCATACATTTACACATAATAGGAAAGTGACCAAATGTTATCCCATATTTAACTCTAACAATTTTGAATTCTAAGCACTCCAACTTTCATAGTTTCAGTCTTTTCTAAAAAATTCTAACTTAAAGCTCAGTATATACCTAAAAGAAATCCCAACTCAATTGTATGAAACTAATATCAGAAGAAGAAAAAGACCGAATCCCTCATACCCAAGTCCTATTTTGTCACAAAATCAGATTTGAAATAAATATAAAAATCATTATTTTTAGAAGTAAAACATTTCTAGAGCCCCAAATTCGAGATTTTCCAAACATTATATTATACATTAATAAGTAAATAAAAAATTTACTGGTGGGCTCGCGAGCCAACGAATAATCATAATTCGACTCTAGTCTACCTTGTTAAACTTAGTTCAATCTTCTTTAGAGCTATAATCGAGTCGTGACTAGATATTTGGCTCAGCGCAAAGCCAAGATAATGACTCACAATAATGATTTTTAACACTTTTTAAAATTGTCACTAGCTAATTCTTTTTTCTCATAGTTAATTACAACTTCTGCGTAAATTATTAAAATCTCATCATTAGTAATATATAATATCCTTTTTTTAGTAAATGAGAAGGGAGTTTTGTACGTTGCTGAGAAACTGCCGGAGGAATATCGGGAGTTCATCGAGAAGCGTAAGTATGGGGTTTGGGTGGCGCCGAGTTTGAATTTCTACAAGGTGGACTATGGTTGGGGAAAGCCTAGCAAATTTGAAGTATTATCAATTGATCGTTCAAATGCAGACATGTCAATTTCCAAATCCAGGGAATTTGAGGGTGGCCTGGAAATCGGTGTTTCATACAATAAGGTTCAAATGGAGGCTTTTACCAAAGTTTTCAATGAGGTTCTTAGTATTTATTGTGTTGAAAATATTAGTAGACTATAATGTTGAAAGTGGAAATGAAAAGAGTGAAAAAATGTGTTGCATATGTAATGAGTTTCTCCAACATAAAAAGTTTGAAAAAAATTTGAAGGCTATGTTCCTTTGTGGTTTTATTTAAATTTTCTTTTTTTTTTTTTGGGTAAATGCGTACTACGAAAGTTCATTGAAAATTATGCGTATTTGTTTATATTTTTAAGAATTTGTATAATATTTCAAATAAATAGTGCTTTTTGGTTTATGATGTGTTGAACGGTGGTAGTTAATTTTATACTAATTGTATGAAATAAAATATAAATAAAACGAAAAAGAGAGAAAAGTAATAAATAAAATGATTTTGATCAATAAATGTGTAAAATGATAAATTTAGTAACTGTAGATAGTTATATATAAAATTCACAACATAGAATTAAAAAAGGATGAGTTTGGATGTCATAATTTATGTAATATTATTTAAAATGAATTAAAAAACAAACACAAACAAAATCTAGGAAAATATAAATAAAACAAAAAATAATACACAATTTTTGGGTGTTCAAGAAATAGTATAATGTACCTACTAGGAAGGCGCATGAGCTAGAAATTATCAAAAAATTGATGACATATGTCATTCCCTACCTCACCTGTGACGATACTCCAAAACTCTAATGGATCAGTGCTCTACAAAACAAAGCTATAAAATAATTAGTAAGATAGGACGTGAAGTTTTACTAAACAAATACAAACCAATGTAACCTAAAGTGTTCGATACCTCTATGTGTCTTAAGTTAATCCATGACCCTAAGCAAGTCGAATTGTTTCTCAATCGTTTATATCTTTACCTGGAAGGGGGAGACACGAGTGATGAGCCACTAAGCCCAATGAGTGCAGTGTGTGTAAATGTGGGGTTATGCATGTATGTCATTATAAGATAGAACCTCATGATACATGATCGTGATGATATGACAATCAACGAACTAATCATTAATGAAAGAAAAGCTGATAACACATAACACTCAATCGTCAGTGAAGGATTATAAAGACCGCTACTCCCAGATTTGCCTCAGTACAACACTAGAGTTAATCATAGTGCCCTGAGATTGTGTCACGGTGCAGCACTTGGTCCGTCACATTCAATCATTGTTTTATCAAATAATAAAGGATACGATTCATGGACAACCTCCTTATGACTCCACGACAAATCAACTACCTTATTCACCAAATGCAAGGAGCGGCGACCTTGCTAACAAACTGACATGCCCGGGAACATGTCTAAATCTACGACTCCATCGCCATGATACGCTCCGTCCATGCGCGGGAGGAGAATCGGCAACCATGGAATTGTGACCCACTAGTACGACAAGCCGAATGCTGCCTGCAAGGATCACAACCTCCATTCTGTAAATTGGGCCCATACAATAATCAATAATCTATAATGGGATTCATATAATCAAGACAATAAAACATTTATATGCAGAAGGGATAAAGTACTATGCTATGTCCGTTAGTCTGCTATCACATATCAGTAGGAGATGTCACATGTTTGAGTGAGATAAAGTACTACACTCAGATGTCAAGTTATTGCATCATGACTATCACCTGCCCAACGAGTAAAACACATGGAATACTATGAATATGCTCTTTTACCAAAAGTAAAACAGAAGGGATAAAGTACTATGCTATGTCCGTCAGTCTGCTATCACATATCAGTAGGAGACGTCACATATCCGAGTGAGATAAAGTACTATACACTCAGATGTCAAGTTATTGCATCATGACTATCACCTACCCAACGAGTAAAACACATGGAATACTATGAATAGGCTCTTTTACCAAAAGTAAAAATAAATTTATGATATATCACAACTATGTGAATATCAATGACGTTAATAATTGTGAAATTAGATAAACTAATAAATAAAGCACTCATTGTATAATAGTAGTAACAAAGTGCAGTATATCCCTTATCTTGGGAGTCCTGCACCGTCGTGGATATTTTCCACCAACTACAATTTCCTAACAATCCCCTTCTTGTATTATTATAATAATGAAACTCTATTTGCTTATTTGCTCAAATTCAACTTCATCGTCGTGGATATTGTCCTCCAACTACAATTTCCTAACAATCCCCTTCTTGTATTATTATAATAATGAAACTCTATTTAATTATTTGTTCAAATTCAAATTCATCTGATTAAGTAAGTGACATGCATTTAATGATCTGAAAACATGCTACCACTGAGTGTAGCAAATAGAAACTAAAAGAATAATTTTGAAATAAGAAACAAAAACAGTATACATGTGTCTAGCTTTTGAGCCAATATATATAAAAATTATTGAAAGTATACAGTAAAAAATTACTGAGAAGAAAGAAAAAGTGAAATGTTTGATTCCTCAAAATTATACAAGATATGTGTATAAATGAAGCATGAATTTACATAAAAGTTTATTTCGTTACATTGTTATTCATTTTTTCACTTTTTAATTAATTAAATTCTTTTAAGAATTGATTAATTTATTCATATCAATCAATATTTTTTTTTAAATAACTAACTTACTAAGTGATAATTTATTTAGTTATATTTAAATTATTAACATCTTTAAGTTGAACAACTATATATATGAATTACTTAATGAGATTAAAGATGTTATTTATTAGTCCATATAAAACTTCATGTGAATAAATATCAATATAAAAGTATAATATATTAATCTTTTTACCTAGAAAGCTAACCAGGATCAAGTACATAATCTACTAACCCTAAACGTAGGGCTTTTATCAAGTACATTTATCAAGCTAAATCACAATTCATGTTTTAAGTTTAAAATCAATCAAACATTTTTTTTAAAGACCTTTTCATTTAAAATCTTTTAGACTGATGGATTGGATAATATTAATTATATTTTTTGATATTACATTTCAAAAAACTTTAACGTATTTTATTTTGAGTTTAATATGGTTATATATCATCGAAACATATTCTTCTTTTAAAATTATATAAATATTCAAAAATCAAAATATTTAAAATTAAAAGCGTGATTAATATGTGTAATCAATATAAAACTTCCATGTGAATAAATATCTATATAGAATAGTACAATTTATTAATTATTAACCTAGAAGGCCCGGTGATCAAGTACATAAATCTGTTAACACTTAATGTTGGGGTTTTTTGAACGAAAAATTTGTAAAATGTATTTTGTTGTTAGATATGACATTTATTTTAATGCTGATGTTATTTTTTTTATTAGTTGAGAATTTCATATTTGAAGTATAAATATTCTACAGCAAGTTGTTATTAAGCTTATAGAATATTTCCAGAAGTTTGTGGTGGTTTTGGTAATCTCGGATTCGGGGCGTGAAAACAAAAATCTTATTTATAAAGTAGGCACCATACCTCTAGCTTACTCTACTAGCATGTCATAATCTATGAATACACGCCTAAGCCTTTTATTTAATTTCCTAGATCAATAATTCAATGTCAAAATCTTGACACATTAATTAAATTAATGCTACACTTGGGTGCTTTGCAATCTTGCTATCTTCTGGTAATGACTTATTGTTAGTTAACATGCTGATATTTGAATTACATGCTGTAATTCATAGTAAGTTAAATACGATAAAAAAAAAAGAAATCTTTCTCGATAGGACATGTGTTTTTTTTTCCGATAAGTACTTATCGTCATTCTTTTCGTAGTAATGAATGTTGATGTATGAGTATAATACGACTAAGAATAAATTAATTCCTTAATATATATATGGAATCTGTTATATAAATTTAATTTATATTAGTTATATAATTTGCTTTTAATTTATAAAACTAATTTCTATATGAGTAACTAGTTGACAATAATTAATGTTTTGATAAATTTTTAACATTTTTTGACTGTATAGTAGTCAATTAGTTCTTATAATTATTTTTTGAAGACATGTATATATCCATTCTATTACTATTTCAATGAAGAATGACCATAATATCTTACCTTTTGAAATTTGGATTCTTTTTGTTTTTTGTCTTTTAACTAGATGACACACATAAAATTTATTAATAAACAAATATAATCAATCAACAAAATTATTAAATCTTCAACTTTGTTGATATTTTATTTATAATATATTAATAATACACCAGGAGTGATACTCAGTGCACCAAAATTTTATCCCAATTTATTAGAAATATAGCAAATTTTATTTAAAAAATAGGCATCATATCTCTTGGTTACGCTACTAGCCCACGCCAGTACCATAATCTATGAATTAATAACTAAGCCTTTTATTTAATTTCCTAGCCCAACTATTCAAGTTTGGAGATAAATTCGAATAGTCTATTTATAGCCAAAATCCATGCATATATCATATAAAGAACACTAACTAAAATTCATCAAATAGTTTTGTCATTGTTTTATCATATAACGAACACCAACTAAAAATCATCGAACACCAACTAAAAATCAGCCTCCCAACCCATGGCTACCAACATTCTCCAATGCTGTAAAATCTCAGCATTAGAATCCAAGCAGGACTTCTCACTACCTTTAACATTCTTCGATATGGGTATTGAATTACTTCTATTTTTCGATTTCTCGTGTTCAAAATCTGATTTCCTAAAAAACATTGTTCCTAATCTGAAAACTTCCCTATCTCATATCCCTGCCCATTTTCTCTACTCTCTGGTTAAAAATCATCCATCCTCTGTTAAACAAGGAAGAAAAACCTATTGTACATTATACTTAAAGATGTCAAATGAGTCGGCTCGGCCCACAGGCCCGCGACCCATGGACCGTGGTGGGCTGGGCTGGCCCACGTAATTTGGTGGGCTGCCCCAGCCCACCACGGACTAGCCCAGCCCATTTATTATATGAATTTCCTTTTTTGGGACTGTAAGTATAAAAAGTTTGAAATTTTTTGAAGGCTATGTTTCTTTGTGGTTTTATTTAAATTTTCTTTTATTTTCGGGTAAATGCGTACTACGAAGGTTTGTTGAAAATGATGCGTATTTGTTTATATTTTTAAGAATTTGTATAATATTTCAAATAAATAGTGCTGTTTTGGTTTATGATGTGTTGAATGGTGGTAGTTAATTTTATACTAATTGTATGAAATAAAATATAAATAAAAAATTATAAATTACGAAAAACAGAGAAGTAATATAAATAAAATGATTATGATCAATAAATATGTAAAATTATAAATTTAGTAACTGTAGTTAGTAATATATAAAATTCACAACATAGAGTTAAAAAAAAGATGAGTTTGGATGTCATAATTTATGTAATATTATTTAAAATTTCGAAATCTTAAAAATTGAATTAAAAAACACACATAAACAAAATCTTGGAAAATATAAATATAAATAAAAATTATAAATTTTAAATATTTTTCAAAAATAATACACAATTTTTGGGTGTTCAAGAAATAGTATAATGTACCCGGGGCATGAGCTAGCTATTATCAAAAAATTGATTACATGTGTCACACCCTACCTCACCTGTGACGATACTCCAAAACTCTAATGGATCAGTGCTCTACGAAACAAAGCTATAAAATAATTAGTGAGATAGGACGTGAAGTTTTACTAAACAAATACAAACCAATGTAATCTAAAATTATCGATACCTCTGTGTGTCTTAAGTTAATCCATGACCCTAAGCAAGTCGAATTGTTCCTCAATCGTTTATATCTTTACCTGGAAGGGAAAGACACGAGTGATGAGCCACTAAGTCCAGTGAGTGCAGTGTGTGTAAATGCGGGGTTATGCATGTATGTGTCATTATAAGATAGAACCTCGTGATACATGATCGTGATGATATGACAATCAATGAAGCCAATGCCGCTGCATTTCAAGTTTATCGCCGGTTTTTTATCTTATTGGATTTGGATCCAGTTTCAACGTCAAGATCCCACGTTTCAACTGCGGGGAAGTGTTAGATAATAGTTAGATTAGTTTAGATTATACCGAATCGTATCTTTTATAATCTTGTAGTTATCTTATTTCCATGTTTATAGGTAGATTACAATTTCATTAGATTTTACTGTAACTCTATTTATACCCTTTTTTATCAATAATATAATTTAGGGGGTTTCATATTATTCAACAGTATGCCCTGTGTTTTTTATTTTTAATATGAATAAAATATATAAATAAATAAAGTTTGATCTAAATTAGTGAAAAATTATAAAACTTGGAAGGAAAAATAAAGTTAATAAATTTCGATAGTTAGATTTTAAAATTAATCTATTTAACCATGCAATTTAAAAGTTTCTCATGCGCATGACATAAATACATTAGAAAGAAATAAAAAAATACACTTGAAAAAGTTTTCTGAAAGAATATTATTTAGAAAAAAACATAAACTTTGTTATGAAAATTTCTTAAAAGCAAGACTTCTAAGCTATAACTTTGTTATAAAAAAACATAAACCTTGTTGCCCCGCCTCCAGGCTCGCCCCGGGCATGCCTTTTTGAACACTGTTATAGGTATTCGAAATTTTAGAATATATTATATACATCGTATCTATCTTCACCAGTCAAGGAATAAAGCACATATTAAAATTTAATTCGAATAATTATAGCAATATGGAACACCTTGCAGTTCTCTGAAATGACGTATAGACTAGTCAATGTTTTAGTACCTTTCCATCGTCTACGACTCAAGCCGAGTAGTTTAGGATTGTCTGGACCACTCTAGCATAAGTGATGGGTCAAATTTCATTTGCTTTTCGACAAAATCTTTTGTCTCTGCCGAATCAGGATCCTCAAGCCTAAAAATATTAAGTTATTAACTCATCTTGACTAAATAAATATTTGCTAAAAACAATGTTATAACAAGAAATAAACTAAGAATTTCATCCAGTATACCTAATCTAAGACATAAAAAATATATAAACATTATTCAAATTGAAATTTCCAACAATCCAAAACCACGGAATCCAAACTTACATAATAATAAGACAAACTATCAACACTATTTATATGGACCTGGTGGATGTTGACAATCCATTGTACATACATCCATCTCATTCTCCAAGTATGGACCTGGTTTCGAAAGTTATCAAAGGAGCCGACAATTACAAAGTTTGGAGCCGTGAGATCATCGTGGCATTAGAAGTCAAAAACAACATTGGATTCATTGATGGTTCCTGTAAGATGCCTCAAGATGATGATTTTCTCATTGCCCAATGGAAGCGGTGCAATAAATTGGTCAAATCTTGGATCCATCATTCTTTATCACGTGAGTTAATTCATGGCGTTGTGTATTGTGAATCTACTTTCTTGATTTGGACCAATTTGAAAGATAGATTTGATAAGATTAACGGTGCCAAAATGTATGCGCTACATAGAGAGATTAACACAATTACCCAGGGCACCAATGATGTTACAACCAATTATTCGAAATTACGACAATTGTGGGACAAATACGAGTCCTTAGTACTCTCTCCTTCCACGGTTGTATCGAAGGAATATACTAACATCTGTGCCCAATTGAAGATGATGCAATTTTTGATGGGCCTAAATGAATGTTATAGTGGCACGAGATCGAATATACTCATGATGTCTCCCTTACCTATCCACAACCAAGTTTTTCCCATTGTCAATAATGAAGAAACTCAAAGGAGGATTAATATGCTCATTTTGCGTGATATAGGACATGTTGACTGGCAAGATGAGGGGGATAGGTAAACATAAGACTGGTTTGTACTTTTTAGAGACTTTTAGAGATGATCTCAAAATGTGCTTAGATTAATATAGATATCTCACATGTAATACAATTCAATATAGGTTAAACACAAGTGTTTACATTAAGGCTGTCATATGGCACCTAAGTATGGACATATGTCTTTCAGTAGGTCCTCTTTTTTAACTGATATTGGGGTTAAGATTGGTATAAATAAAATGCATTGTCATGTTTGTCCTTTGGCTAAACATAGCAGGACACCTTTTCCTACCTGAACTAGTACAACTAAATCTATTTTTGAATTGATCCATATTGATCTATGGGGGCCATACAAGGAGCCCATTTATGATAATCATAGATACTTCTTGACTATGGTTGATGATTTTTCAACAGCTACATGGGTGTTTCTTATACAATACAAATCTATGTTTTTCCTATTGCAAAAGTTTTTTTACATTCTTACATAATCCATATTCTGTCAAAGTGAAACAAATACAAACTGATAATGCATGGAATTTCTTTAAGCATGAATGTAGGACCTTCTTTGATTCTTTAGGAATATTGCATCAAAGTTCTTGCCCATATACACCTCCACAAAATGGTGTTGTTGAAAGGGAACATCGACATATATTGAATGTAGCTAGAGCCTTGAAATTTCAGTCAAATGTGCCTATTAAATTTTGGGGGAATGTGTTTTAACTGTTGCTTATATTATTAATAGAATTCCTTCTCCTTACTACAAGGACGAACTCCTTTCATGTTCTGCATAATAAACTTCCACAATACTCTCACTTAAAGGTTTTTGGGTGTTTATGCTATGCTAAACTCCTCACTCAATCTAATAAATTCAAGTATAGATCAAGAGCACGTGTTTTTATGGGGTATGCTTCTGCACAAAAGAGATATAAGCTTCTGGATTTGCATTCTAATGGCCTTTTCATTTCTAGGGACGTCATATTTTATGAAAACACCTTTCGTTTTCATAATACACGCAAGGATTCACAGCTCTTTCCTATTCTAAATACTAATCAATACATTGAGGAATTTATCAACCACTATGATTTATATTCTAATAACCCTCTCCAACTCATGATAATAGTAACCTATCACCATCAGATAATGTACAAGTGTTCTCTCATGATGTTGTTGTTCCTCATTTAACCAATGATCAAGGTTTACGAAGGTTCACCAGGGTATCACAACCTCCTATATGGTCTAAGGATTATGTCTCCTCACATCTATCCACCACTCCTTATCCTATATCATCTTTCCTCTCTTATGAACAATGTAGTCCTGCATATCAAGTTTTCTTGACAGCTTTAGATAATAATATTATACCCAAACACTTTTATGAAGCTGTTAAGGATAAGAACTGGCATGAAGCCATGAATATTGAGATGAAAGCTTTAGAATTAAACAACATATGGGACATTGTAGACTTGCCACTAGGTAAAACCCCAATTGGATGTAGATGGGTTTATACTATTAAGTATAATCAGATGGGGGCATCGATAGATACAAAGTCAGGCTTGTGGGCTTTACACAAATAGAGGGGTTGAATGACACTTTTTCACCCGTTGCTAAGCAGGTGACCATTAGAACTGTTATATCTTTAGCAGCTTCCAATGATTAGCCTTTGTGACAAATTGATGTTACTAACGTCTTTTATGCAAGGAGACTTGGATGAGGAAGTTTATAAGGACATTCCTTTGGGGTTTGACAGAAAACGGGAGGAATGTAAGTGTGTAAGTTACTTAAGTTTTTATATGGTTTTAAGAAAGCTAGTAGATAGTGGAATATCAAATTTACTACTGCTATGCATAAGATAGTATATGTTGATGACATATTGATAACATGTTCTAATATAGCTATGATTGATGAATTGAAAAAATATATATATATATATATAAGACCTTTTGTATGAAAGATTTGGGACTACTGAAATATTTTTTTAGGCATTGAGATAGTTAGGTAATGAAAGGTATATACCTAAACCAAAGATAGTATACTCTGGAGCTACTTATAGATGCAGGTATGCTAGGATGCAAGCCTTTAAGCATTCTTACGGAATAGAATACCAGATTGACATCAGCAAACTATGACAAGGGTGTTGGTATACAAGAGGATGATCCTGTTGTGGAGAATGTTACATACTATCAGAGGGTGGTTGGTAAGCTGATCTACATATGCATGACCAGACCAGATATCAGCTATGCAGTCCAGGTTCTTAGTCAATTTATGCACCAGCCAAAAAGATCACACATGGAGGCTATGATGAAAGTTTGGAGATATTTAAAAGGAAGACTTGGATTGGAATTATTAGTGTCATCTGATGGAGACCTTAACATCAAAGGATTTTGTGATTCTGACTGGGCAGCGTGTCCTATGACCAGGCGGTCTCTTACAGGCTTTATGATTCAAGTGCGAACATCTTGGTTTCTTGGAAAACTAAGAAGCAGAAAGTGGTTTCAAGATCTTCGGCTGAAGCAGAGTCCAGGGCAATGACCACAATCATCGGTGAAATACTATGGTTAAAAGATTTATTCAAAGATTTGGGTGTTTATCAAAAGGAGCATGTGAAGTTGTATTGTGACAGTAAGTTTGCACTTCACATTGCAGATAATCCAGTCTATCACGAAAGGATGAAGCATATTGAAGTTGATTGCCATTTTATATGTCAAAAAATTCAGGGTGGTTTAGTTGCTACACATCACATTTCTACTGAAGAGCAACCAGCAAATACAATAATCAAGGCGCTGGGGAAACTGCAATTTGAGTATCTTTTTGGCAAGCTTGGTGGCCTAGACTTGTACAGACCTCAAACTTGAGGGGAGTATTAGAGGATCGTTTAATATTCATATATATTAGAGTTGTGCTTTAGTTCATAAAGTGTGTTTGTACTTTGGGATATAGTTAAGTATACATATCCATCCTTCTTGTAAAGGACATTTACATTCTTCATTATAATGAATAACAGAAAGATGATTTCCTCTTTTCCCTCTCTCATTCAATGCTATCCATTCTTGACAGGAGTAAATTTCAGGTGATTGAAGGTGTTTGCAAAAATGGCTCAGAGACGAAAAGCGAGAACTAGCACTACTCACAATGCGAGACTACATTTGTTCCGTTGAATCTAATGATTGGATTAATTGTGTCATCGTATAGTCTTCCAAGTCACTCATATATATATACATTATGTATGCGTATATAAGTATATTATATATACATACATAATATAGTAATGTTCTTATTGAAATAAAATCAAATCTTGTAATGTCCTTTTCATGTTAGGAGATATATAAAGGTGTTCATATATCAAGCTTTTAACATTGATCAAATCAGAAATAAAAGAACTTTAAAAAAAAGTCAAGTTGAGCGCCTAATTACCGGCTTCTGCAATTGTGTAAAGATGTGATTGAGATTTTTTATTGCAAAACATGTTATATTTTTTATTTTAGATATGTAACTTAAATGCAACTACAACCAATATAACTACAAATCTATATACTACTATAAAAGTATGGATTGTTTCTTCCCATTGTGAAAAGACTATTTCACCTATTAATTCATTTAGTTAATTAGTATTTGTATGTAACTCCTTCACAATAAATAATTGAATATTAATATTTTATTAGTTAAGTAATAATTTTTCATGTCAATTATTTCAACACTCATTAAAAAGTTTAAATATGATGCTAACTTTTCAACTTCTCACTAATATTTATCCATTTTATAAAAACATATTATGTATATTACTAATCCCTAATATATATACATAAAGAGAATAGTAAATTCAAAAATCCTAATTTTATGAACAATTATAGGATTGTGGCATGGTAAAATTCATATATAACAAATTCAATTTAATATTTTTTAATGTGATAAAACAATAAAACATATAAGCATTCTATTTTACCCCTATTAATTCATTTAGTTAATTAGTATTCATATGTAACTCCTTCACAATAAAGAATAATTAAATATTATTATTTTATTAATTTAGTAATAATTTCATGTCAATTATTTCAACACTCATTAAAAAGATTAAATATGATACTATTTTTCAATTTCTCACTAATATTTATCTATTTTATAGAAACACATTATGTATATTACTAATCCCTAATATATATATACATAAAAAGAAAAGGTAAATTCATGAACAATTATAGGATTGTGACATAATTCCATTCATATACAACAAATTCAATTTAATATTTTTTTATGAGATAAAAAATATTTAAATTACAAAATTAACAATAATGGATAATTAGGAAGAACATTTATTAAATGTGACAAAAAAGTGATATTCTATTATTTGATGCAAGGATCAACAAAAAGAAGTAAAGAACTTGTAAGCTAATACTTAATTCTATTTATTTATTTATTTGAGTTTAAAATTTAAAAGTATTTGAGAAATGCGTACTACGAAAATTTATGGAAAATGGTGTGAGTTTGTTTATATTTTAAAAAATTGGTTGAAAGTTGTAAAATATATAAAAATAATAGTTAATCTAGATATCATAAAATATAGTTTTTGAGACAATCTAAATATTCAAACATGGGGACGACATAATTGAACTCAATTGTGCTACATTAATAATTGAAATTATATTTTTTATCTAATTTTGATAAATAGAGTTACTAAGTATGAACTAAAATATTTAGAATTTAACTATAAAAGTATGAATTGTTTCTTCCCATTGTGAAAAGAGTATTTTAGCCCTATTAATTCATTTAGTTAATTAGTATTCATATGTAACTCCTTCACAATAAATAATTGAATATTAGTATTTTATTAATTAAGTAATAATTTTCATTTCAATTATTTCAACACTCATTAAAAGGTTTAAATATGATACTAACTTTTCAACTTCTCACTAATATTTATCCATTTTATGAAAATATATTGTGTATATTACTAATCCCTAATATATATACATAAAGAGAAAAAGTAAATTCAAAATTCCAAAATTTATGAACAATTATAGGATTGTGGCATGGTAAAATTCATATATAACAAATTCAATTTAATATTTTTTAATGTGATAAAAAATAAAAATATATAAGCATTCTATTTTACCCCTATTAATTCATTTCGTTAATTAGTATTCATATGTAACTCCTTCACAATAAATAATAATTAAATATTATTATTTTATTAATTAAGTAATAATTTCATGTCAATTATTTCAACACTTATTAAAAAGTTTAAATATAATACTAACTTTTCAACTTCTCACTAATATTTATCTATTTTTATTGAAACATAGTATGTATATTACTAATCTCTAATATATATATATATATATATAAAGAGAAAAAGTAAATTCATGAACAATTATAGGATTGTGACATAATTGAATTCATATATAACAAATTCAATTTAATATTTTTTATGAGATAAAAAAATATTTAAATTACAAAATTGACAATAATGGATAATTAGGAAGAATATTTATTAAAATGTGACAAAAAAAAGTGGAATTCAATTAGTTGATGCAAGGATCAACAAAAAGAGGCAAAGAACTTGTAAGTTAATACTTAATTCTATTTATTTATTTGAGTTTACAATTTAAAATATTTGAGAAATGCGTACTACGAAAATTTGTAGAAACATTTGTGAGTTTACGTATATTTTAAAAAATTGGTTGAAAATTGTAAAATATATAAAAATAATAGTTAATCTATATATCATAAAATATAGTTTCTGAGACAATCAAAATATTCAAACATGGGGACGACATAACTGAACTCTACATTATTAATTTAAATTATATATTTTTATTTAATTTTGATAAATAGAGTTACTAAGTATGAATTAAAATATTTAGAATTTAAAATTCTAAGATAAAGTACTTACCAATATAATTTACATTCAAATAAAATAATGGCTTTGTCTAATCAATTTCTCTATAGATGATGTTCATTGATAAATATATTTCTTTTTTGATTGGGGTTCCACAAGTACATACTAATAGTTAATGTCTAAGTAAAATGAGAAAAATTAATTATATTACTCATGAAATAATAAAAATTACTTACTTATTCAATTAGTTAGTTTTAATTTATATAAATAAAAAAATTACAAATTTTATTTGATTTAGGAACCAAAGTGATACAAATATGAAACTTTAGAAGCCAAACTACAAAGATACAAGCTAATTCACTTAAAAATTAGCAAAAACGACTAAAGTGATTTGAAAGTATAATTTTGACAACGGTAGTCGGTAAGCTAACAAATTACTTTAGGGATGTAACTGAGATAATTTGATACTTTTTGGATTATTTCATAAGTAGTTATACAGGAAATTGAAAAAGTATAGTTGAAAAAAATGTGAATTCGGATGAGAATAGTTTGTGTTAAGTTTATTTATAATTTTTTGATCCCAAATCTTGAAAGTGGAATAAATCATAAACAAACAAGGTCAAAAGGCTTCAAGCCACATGTTATTATTTAAAATAACATTAGGTATCATTAGTTTGAATAAAGTGATTTTTGTTCCAATTTAATACTTATATATACATTACTTTTTGGCCATTTATATTTTGTATATTTTGATTAGAAAAATGGTTGCCAAGTTAATGTCCTTATTTTTTAAATAATAAATTATAAAGTAAAAGCTAATTATATATGTTATTGTCTTATTGAATAAATTAAATAAAAAAAATTAATTGATAAAATTTAATTATGAATATAGAATACAAATATTTTTCCAAATTTTAGTATTATATATAGTTTTGAGTTAAAACCAAATTAGATATTCCATCATAAAGTAAAATTTAATCATTATCTTACTACTAGCATGTTTCTTTATTTATGTATGTTTGTTATATTATTATGTTACACAAAATTTTAAATTCAAAAATAAAAATAAATATAGTAGACCACACGCATTGCGCGTGCATTTTACTAATTTAAATAAAAATGCCCATATATATAGAGAGAGTGGTGCTATATACCACCCTTCATAAGTCACTTAATTTTCACTTTCCTATGTGGCTATCTAGTCACTCTCCAACTCAACATTCAATTATAATTTTTTTATTTTCCTATTTTTCTTGATTTTATTCTTGAATGTCCCCAATTTTCTTTCCTTTGCATGCATCAGATTCTTTTCTTTAGAAGAATCAAGATTAAAATTTTCTTTTATTTTTCTTTTCATTGTTATAACATAGAACTCTCTCTTTCATCTCTTCATAACTTTTTTATTTTGCAGTCCCTAAGTATTAGATTATTTTTTTTACAATTCGTAATAAACATTATTCTATATGAAATTTGAGGTTTTTATGTCATAGATAAAATGGTTGTATTCGAGGTGGGAAGGGGCAAGGAGCACAAATGTAAATGACAAGAGTTGGGAATTTGAAAATGAGATAGGCCAGGTGAATTCGGGAAACATCACATTAAGGCTCCGTTTGTTTGTCAAGGGAATGGAATCAAAATGGGGAATATGATTCCCAAAAATGAAATAACCTTGTTTGGTATTTTTTATTTGATATTATGGAATGCAATCTAATTCCCAAAATATGGGAATTATCATCTCAAATAAGGGAATTACATTTCCTTGTTTTATGGAGGTAATGTGATTACCATATCAAGGTAATCATAAATGCACTACTTTAATGTCATTACTACCCTTATATCAAATATAATACAAAATCAACAAAATAGTTATTTATTTTTTCATTTCATTTAAGTTATTATTTATGAAAAAATAGTTTCGTATTTTTAATTTATTTAGAATATTTTCATTGTCAAAATAGATCGTAATTTCATTTTATTTGATATTTATTTATTGAATGATATTGAAAAATTGCTATGTTATTTTTACGATAGTACTTTTGAAATGGTTGTTGGTCACATATGATTAATATATTTTATTTATTAACAATAATATGTTTCCGACTTAAAATAATTATCAATGCATTGGTATATGAAAAATGCATACATGTAATTTTTTTAAAAGTCGAACAATATGTAAATAAAAAATAAGCATGTTCAATTTAATTATCATTTTTCTAAAAGAGGATAATGCAATTGAACCAAATTGATATCTTATTTATTCTTTATTATTTAACCAAATTAGATATATATATGTATATACACTTATGTATATATATAATATCAAATATTCTACTTGTCATAAAATTTATAATTAGATTATACAAATATGATTTAAAATAAGGGTATTTATGTCAAAGTCTTTAATTTTAGATTCCATTCTTTATTATATGTATTTGAACAAAATATATAAAAAAAATATATATATATATCCTTACCCAATTTTTTTGTAGAAACCAAACACTATTAATGGAATCAGATTTATAGTAATCAAATTACCAGAAATCTTATTTCTATTTTAGATTCCATTCCCTGTCAAACAAACGGAGCCTAATTATTAAACATCAACCGTAGCTGTCCAAGCATGAAAAAACTTTGAGGAAAAATCTTCAAACATGCACGAAGGCAAAAATGAGGGAACAGAGGATAATTCAAGAGTTTCAGTTTAATTAGGAATGAATCCAATTTAATGTGGGCGTAGATGAGGGAAATTAGAGATTTTTCGGAATGAATGATCTCATGGGATGTGAATGAGGAAAAATGGAGAATTTTTTAGGAATAAACTTTGAAAAACATAAAGATAAAAGAAAAGGAAATAATAATAATTAAATGGTGACATGGATAATGATTTGGATTGATACATTGAAAAATATGTGATAATTTTTTGATGGTATACAGTATTTTCCATATATATATATATATATATAAAATATATATATTTTCAAAAACAATTCATTTTCATTCGTATTAAACGGTTTAATAGTATGGGTATTATTTATTATATTTAGAATGAATATGTGAAAATGAAGTATTTTCATTTATCAATATTTATATGTATTTTACGAGTTTTAACTATTAGAAAAAATTCATATTAGAAAAATGTATTTTACGAGTTTTAACTTACATGTATTTTCAATCATATGAACTTGTGGTTTACAAACATTAGAAAAAATTATAAAAATTAAGTAGAGCATTTCATTCTTTTGTTATTGGCATTCAAACTCCCTTTCATTTCATTCTATGATGCACGGACACTTCAAAAATTACAAAGTATCGTGTCGGACACGACACTCGTCCGGTACTCTTCGACACCGTGTTCAGTATAAAAATAAATTTATTTGCTTAAATAAAATGAAATAAAATAAATATGAATACCGTAATGGATGCAGTTAGATGGTATGCCTACTATGTATGCATTATTTATGACCATTGATGTTATTTCACTTATTTTTTTGTGATTTTAAAAACTGAAGTTTCTATTTTTCTTTCAAGCATATATAACTTTGCAAATCAAATTCAAATTTATAACGTACAATAGTCATTTAGTTTATTTCTCTAACTAGTCATATATATGTATATTGATTTATATATACACATTTTATTAGCAGTTTCGAGGCCGTGTCGTATCCTAATATTTTTAAAATACCGTGTCTCGTGTACATGCTGTGTCGTGCACCGTATCCCGTATCCCGTTTTCGTGCAACATAGATTTCATTTAATAAACAAAAATACCCTTTATCTAATTCTTGAAGAATATATCCTTTCTATTAAGATTTCCACGAACCATGACTGCAGTATCTTACCTTTTGTTTTTAATCTTTAGTAAATCACACATATATAATTTATTAATTTAAAATAAATAATATATAATCAATTAACAACATTATAATATGATCAGAGTTTGGCTATATGCTAGTTCTAGTTTCTTAATTTATATGTACATATAAAAAGTCAACCATGTGCGGTGTTACTTGCTAGTGAATAATATTATGAGGCACTAGAAGTTATAACTAATACACCAAAATATTATCCCATTCTATTATATAGACCAAATATTATTAATAAAACTGGCATCATATCTCTAGCTTACTCTAACAGATGCTAGTAGCATAATCTATACATACATAGGCCTTTTATTTAACTTCCTAGCCCAACTATTCAATATCAAAATCTTATTCACATTAATTGTTACATAAAAAAAAAAAGCTTAATTAATGAAAGACTACCAAACTTAGAAGCATCCAGATAAAATTGTCAGGGAAAAAAGATTAAAAGAAGTAAAACCAAGGGACATTTTGGGGCATTCCCACTAATTTTTTTAAGATAAATTTGAATCGTTTATTTATAAAATCCATGCATATATTATATGTTGCAAATAGCAAACACTGACTATATTTGTGATCATTTCTCCAACATCATTGATTTGCTTCACTTTCGAATCCCATGGCTACCACAATTCTCGAACGCTGTAAAATCTCAGCATCAGATTCTAAACCGGATTTCTCAATCCCTTTAGTATTCTTTGATATGATGTGGTACACATTACCTATTGAAATTGTCCTATTTTACGATTTCTCTTGTTCTAAATCAGATTTCCTGAAAAATATTGTTCCTGACCTGAAATCTTCACTGTCTCTTACTCTCACCCATTTTCTTCCACTCTCTGGAAAAATCATTCATCCTCTACACAACAATGAAGAAAAACCCATCTTACATTACAGAGCTAGAGATTCTATTGAATTAATAATTTCTGAATCTAGTGCTGATTTCAATTATTTTATTAGAGATAGTCCGCGGGATTGTGATAAATTCTATGAGTTCGTCCCAAACCTGCCACCACCAGTAACACATTCAAAAAACTCAATTGCAAGCGATGTTATAGCTTTCCAGGTTACATTGTTTCCTGAAAAAGGATTATCCGTTGGTTTTATATCTCACCATGGCGTTGTTGACGGTAGCACACTTCTCTCATTTATCCAGGCATGGGCCCTGGTTAACAAAACCAGGCTTCATGCAACAGATTTCAATTATAATTTTTTGCCCTATTACGATAGAAAAGATATTAGAAATCTGAATGAATTAATGGAAACAAGGTATTTGGAAGCTATATTATGGTTTTCTTCTTCAGTGCAAGTGCAACCGTCAAGGATAAATTTTCCAATAAACAAGCTCCAATCAACTTTCGTTATTAAGAAGGACGAAATTCAAAAGTTGAAGCATTTTGTACTAGCTAAATGTTCGCACTATGTGGCTCATCTTTCGTCTACCTCTGTCGCATGTGCGCTTGTATGGTTTTGCTCGGCCAAATCATTGGAAGTGACATTGGCAGACGATGAGATAGAGTACTTCAATATTGCAGTAGATTGTAGAGAGAGATTAAATCCGCCGTTGCCGGCTAATTACTTTGGTAATTGTGTGTTAGCTAACTGTGCAACCTTAAAGCACCAAGAATTGAAGGGAAAAGATGGGTTCGTGACTGCTGCCTATGCCATTGGACAAGCTATCAAAGAAAGTACGTATATATATATGCAATATAAAAGTTATTATTAATTTAACTATTAAGGGAAAATCTTGTTAATACACCACTTGGCCAAACCCATAATACAGTAAGTTACACTTGCTATATGATTAAGGATTAACTTCTTTAAATATATTTAGAATTGAAAAAGCCGGATTCAGGCTAAAATTTTCTTGTGTAAAGAATGGATACAAACATTATCATGAAATAATAAAGGTGCACATGAGCTGAATTTGCTTTAATTAGTTGGCTCGAGCTTGAACCCGAGATTAATTGGAAAAATATTAAATATATTATTATACACATGTATAAGTGCAGGTTTGTGTCTCTTTGAATATGATTTGGAAAATTTCAATATTAATATCGTAGGAAAAATAAAATCCACTTGTTGGTACCAAGCTTTGTCAAAACAACACTTTTGGCACCAAACTAATTTTTTTTGTGCAATTTTATGTTGTCAGTTGACCAACAGTCAAAGTTACGTGCCATTCACTTGTCCGTTACTTTAAAAATTGAGGAAAAAAATTTAAGTGGCATGCATATCCTAATGAAAAACGGGAAGATGATAAGGCTTATCCCAAAATTCAAATGTGATCGTAAAACTGATAACACCAAAGGTGTTACTTTGAAAAATCATGATATAGAAAATGGACTTCGTATGTTCTACTATATAAAATTTTGATTTTTCTAATATTATATTATATATTAAAAAGTAAATAAAAAATTTCTATGTAAATTTTGCGGCAACATAAAAAGATTTTCACTATTAACCTTGTAAAATCTATTTTTGTGGCAACATAAAAAGATTCTCCCACAAGACATATAGTAATATATGTTCATTAATTTACATTAAAATATATAAATTAGTTTTTTCATTCTAATTTAAATATGACTGGTTAGAAAATAAACTATAAGAATGACTATTGTACAGTATAAGTTTGTATTTGATTTGTAAAGTTATATATGTTTGAAAGAAAAATAAATACTTCAATTTTCAATATGACAAAAAATAAGTGAAATAAGATCAAGTGTCATAAATAATATATACATAGTAGACATACCATCTAACTGCGACCATTACGGTGTTCATATTTTATTTTTCATTTTATTTAAACAGATAAATTTATTTTCAGATTGGACACAGTGTCGGAAAGTGTCGGTCGAGTGTCGTGTCCGATCAAGTGTCCGACACGACACTTTGTGATTTTTGGAATTGTTCATGCATCACAGATAGTAAGTGATGATTTTTGTCCTTTGGACAAAAGAAAAACTTTTTGATTAACATTGTCACACGCTAATTCTTTTTCTCATAGTTGGTTACAACTTTGACATTGCTTATTAATAATTTAAAATATTTTCATTAGCTATATAATGTTTTCTGTTTAGTAAATGAGAAAGGAATTTTGTATATTGCTGAGAAATGGCCGGACGACTATCGGAAGTCAATGGGCAAGCGGGAGTATGGGGTTTGGTCAGCTCTGAGTTTGGATTTCTATGCGGTGGATTATGGCTGGGGAAAACCTAACAAATTTGAAATATTATCAATTGATCGCGCAAATGCAGATATATCTCTTTCCAAATCTAGGGAATTTGAAGGTGGCTTGGAAATTGGTGTTTCATACAACAAGGTTCAAATGGAGGCTTTTGCCAAATTATTCAATGAGGTTCTTAGTGATTGTTGTGCTGAAAAAATATTCACTAGACTCTAAATTTAGTTGGAAGAACTGATAGAGTGAAGAAATATATTGAATATTTAATAAGTTTCCTTTCAGGAAAATTAAAAAAAACATAAGTTTGTTTATGCTTTTAGTTGTAAATTTAATGCTTTTTGAGAAAATATGTATTATGGAGATTTGAATGAGAAAATGTGTTCTATAGAATTAGTAAAATATATCAAAATCAATAGTGATCCAAAATCTTATTTTATGTTTGGTTTTGATTTAGTTGGGTATTTTGGTGAGAATTGTTTGTCAAATTCTTTTTGGAACATATTCATATTTAACTTGATTTTATTTTGGAATTTGTTTTTTTGGTAATATAGTGTTTGTTTCTATTTTTAAAGAAAATACAAATTATTGTAGCAATTAAATCATGAAAATTGTTGTCTGTTATGAATTAATAGAGTTCAAAACTTAAAATAAAGTTATAAGATTATAATAATTATATTAAAGAGTATTTTATATGTATGTTAGAGTAGTTGGTATCTCTATATGTTACAAATTTTTATCAATATAAAAAAAAATTATTACAGATTTATATTTATGTGTATATATAGTGGTTTCTTCTGTATAAAGCTGATGTTGGAGTAGGGGTGAAAATTTAACTCGATATTCGATACTCGATTTGAGCTCGATCGCTAAAAGCTCGGTTCGAGATCGGTTCAACATTTTAACAACCAAGCTTGAACAACTCTTTCTGTTCGAATTTTACAGCTCGACTCGAGCTCGGGTCGTTTAGCAAAAAATTACAAAAATATGTAGAAAATATTCAAATTACTCAAATTGACTCGTGATCGGCTCGATTAAAGCTTGTTTGAGCTTGGTTCGATGAACAATCAAACCAAATTCAAACACAATTTTTAAAGCTCGATTGTAATTCAAACAAGCTTGAACACGTATGCATTCGGCTCGACTCGACACATTTTCACCCCTATGTTGGAGCTTTAATATATATTTATGCGTTAAAAAGTTTATGTATGGTGGTAAATATATGTATCATTTGAATGTTTATGTAGTGTTTTTCCATTATTATACTCCTCAATTATCGCATTCTTTTATGTACGTCATGATACTGTACAAATATAGTCATGGAATAATTGACGAGCCTGTCTACATTCAAAATGGATGCGATATATGTTGTAAATTTTTGTGATTTGTGTTTTACATAATCTTAATATACTCAAATACATTAGAAATATAAGATCAACAATTTTATCATACTCTTATAAATAATAAATTAATGTATAATACCAACATATAAACAATAAAATACGAAGCCTGCACCGATGTAGAGTCGCGCCGCATGACGTTGTCCTAAAGCATGATTGCCTCCCCCACGTGCAGGTTTTGATGGCTGATCACGACTCCAAGATAAAACGCCATTAGCTCATAGCGATGTCTCATCTTATGTGCACGACCACAAGGAGACAAGGAACCAATCCTTAGTCACGTTGCCAAAACACTTTTATTGGGAATATGAAATACTCTCATAAGATAATATACAAAAGTGTGCACTCTCAATATGTATAAAAACAAAGTAGACTATGACCCCTTTATATAAGAGATGAATTTTGACAAAGTCTAAGAGATTAATGGACCACTAAAACCATCATAAATCACCATAAACCAAATACTAAATGGGTCCACTAATGATGGTCAAAATCATATAAATACAATGATAATAAGGTTATAAGTCTATAATAAAATATAAATAAATAGGCACACTAATTGTGAGATTTTAATAAAATATAATTATTGAAAATAAATAATAATAAAGAAATTTTAAAGATTAATTTTCAACAATCCCCCACAAAATTTAAAATTTCTGTAATTAAATAAATCAATAAAATATGGTGGCAACTTTATATCATGCAATAGGTGTAGGTGCCTTCCGGATTTGAACCTACACTTAGTTATAGTATCCATTTGAGGGAGCCATAATGGACTAAGCCTTGAATTAGGTCCCTTGATCAAACTTCAATTACTTCACACACGATACAGACTTTAGGATATGGTTATAGCGGGTTAGCGCGTTTACTGGCCATACGCTCTGATCTTGATTCTCGTGAGGTCTCTAAGGTTAGTCCAAACCCATCGCCTCGGCCCTCAAGGCGAATCTCACTTAGGTGAAACCTCAAAGGGTACGTGGGGGCCTCTACCCCGCGGATTTTCCTGCCTTTATCTCATATAGGGTCAAAGCCCAACCTAACATCACACTTTTACAGCACTTCACCTTAGGATTGGGAAGGAGCCAATCTTATAGAAATATTCTCCTCAAAATTGTGCTTATGGATCACGCATTACAGGTTGGGTTTTCCTTTGAATATTATAAGTCTACAACTCATTCTCTACATATCTCATATAAATTTTTATAAGCCGAGAAAATAGTGAAATATTAAATTTAAATTATTCCAATTACACATGTTGCTTATCCCCGCATTCCACAACATCTCATAATTAAGCAACATGTCACCAGAAATAAATATTGATATTCAACATGATCGATTTCAAATAAAATTAAGTTAATGCACTATTAATTTTTTTCAATCCACTCAGAGTTAAATGTGTAAAATATTTTGTAATGATGTCAACCCCACATTTCTAACATATCATATCATGAAATAAACAAATAAGCTTATAAATTTATCTCAAAGCATTTTAATATTGCTCCTCGTATAAGATTAATTTTATGTTTTCTATAAAACATTATGAAACACAATCATAATTCACATATCAAATCCATATACATGCTTAGATAAAATGACTAACTCTAAACACAAGAAAGTTGATATATATCACATTTAATGCAATAACAAAAAGCCTTCAAAATAATCAATTTCTCAATCTTTTCTTTGAAAGTCAGCTAGTGACTTACTATGGATTTTGTTTTTCACATTTCAATCATGCACAATAATGAAAAATTATTTTTACAATCGTCATTAGCTAATAAATCGACAGACATTAGTTCTATGTAATTAAACATTCGAAACATACTAATGATAAATCACATTTTCATACTTGGAAAATTTATGAACTTTATCACTATTCATAGTTAATCATAATTACATATAATGTAATCCTCACTATGGTTTAAAGGTATCAACACATATAAACGACCATAAGTAAATTAATAAAATTAGTAATTTAGAATACGTTTCAAATTGTCTATTAGGAATCAAACATGCATATAATTGTCTATTAGGAATCAAACATGCATATAATTGTCTATTAGGAATCAAACATGCATAAAATTACTTGCTGTACTTACATAGATTATAATTTCACAAATTGCTAATTACCTTCTCATTTAAGTCATAGCTCAATAAACATAATAAACATCAAGGCAATCAACTTCACCATAACTACCTTAACCTTAGTGCAAAAAATTTAGCAAGCTCAATAATTATAAAACTTTATTTCCATACATTATTGTGTTGATATATAACTCACAAACAAAATGATATAATAAACTTATTAAAATTTCAATTTTTATTGTTAAACACTTTTTTTAAGTAATTTTTTTGCCAACTACCGGTTAGACATTAGGCTATAATAGAATTATCTATTCATATCTACTGCTCAAGTCAATAGCTTCTCAACATATACTTATAGTACAATCTCCAAATAATTTTAATAATGCATTAACTAAGAGTTGCCATGATTGCCTCCGTACATGTAGGTTTTGATGGCTAATCACGACTCCAAGATAAAACCACATTAGCTCACAGCGATGTCTCATCCTATGTGGACGACCACAAGGACACGATGAACCAATCCTTAGTCGTTGCCAAAACACTCTTATGGAGAATATGAAATAATCTCACAATATACAAAAGTGTGTCACTCTCAATATGTATAAAAACAAAGTAGACTATGATCCCTTTATATAAGAGATGAATTTTGACCAAGTCTAAGAGATTAATGGACCACTAAAACCATCATAAATCACCATAAACCAAATACTAAATAGGTCCACTAATGATGGTCAAAATCATATAAATACAATGATAATGAAGTTATAAGTCTATAATAAATTATAAATAAATAGATACCCTAGTTGTGAGATTTTAATAAAATATAATTGTTGGAAATAAATAATAAAAAAAAAGTTTAAAGCTTAATTTCCAACAATATAATTGTTAACAATGACAAATTATGTGTAGTTATTATATTGCATGATAAATTGTAATGTTGTAATTTATAGAAGGTTTATAGTGGAGATTATTTGGGTGATGTTATAATCTTATATTAATTAGAATTCTATATTACATATATATATATAGCATATATTTGTTTATAATTATTTTATATATACATATAGATAGACTAATTTTTATAAATGTTCTGTATATATGTATATACCTCATATACAGGTTATATTATAACTAATAATCGTATATAACTATTGATGTATCATCTAATTAAACCCAAATTTCATCTTTGTTTCTCCAAGTGCCAACTAATGGATGAACACCACTTACATTAACTTTTACTTAAACAGCATGAATGTGAGAGATCTTCTATTTGCTTTCTTGCAAATTCTAGCTCACATTGGATATACGAGCTGGACTAAATTTCTCCTCTAAGATTTTATGCTATAGCGGGATTATCAGAACTATGCTATATATCGAGATATAAGTGAAAAGTTGTTCATCTCCTCATATAATTGTGTATTTATATTGAGACCGAAAAGAAAAATAGTTTCTGAGTTTAATTCAAAGAACCATAGTTGAACAATTACACGTTACCAGAATAAAGAATTACATAATTTATGCCATTGTTACCCATGTTAATGATCTGACTCCATAGAGTACTTACTTAACATTCTCATAACGCCATCTCCAACTCAATAATAGATTTTACACCATTTTGATGCAATTTTGCACCATTGTTCTGTTAAATTTATTCTAACGCACAATTCATTTTATCAAGCAAAAAATCAATTTTTTCCATTTTTTTACACTCTTAAACTCTTTCACAAAATAATACTCAGAACTTTAAGTTTTATACATTTTCGTCAAATAAAATATATTTTTTATTTTATAGTATTGAATAGTAAAATTCACAATTAAAATATAATTTATTATTAAATGCATTTTATTATTAAAATTCACAATTTTTAATAAATTTTATTATTAAATTCACAGTTAAAATACATTTTAATATACGTAATTTTGAATTGCTGAAAGTATCAATATTTTCAATTATAAAATATATTTTTTTACAAGTTTTAATGTGTATTATATTCACAACTACTCACATGATTTATTAACTCTCATACAACTTTTGCCAAAAAATATTGGAATTTGGATACAAAATAGAAAGCTTTTCTGTAATGAGATACAAAATTCTAGCACTTACACTATATTCCTTATTAATGTTGTACATGTTGTAGAAATTCATATCAAGAATTAAAGGTTACAGATAGATTTACAGAGAAGATAATCTTGAAGAGGAAAAACTAAAAAAAATGATTCTGCTATATTACACTCTGTTATATGATATATATATATATATATCATATAAAGATATATATATATATATCTATCTTCAACAACACCCAACGTCCATATATAAAAAGCATGCTTTTTACTTTTCTTTTTATTTTTGCTTTTACTTTTGTTTTATCTTTACACTCCCCTCAATCGGAAAAGAGGTCTCATATATGTCAAACATTCCAAGCTTCTTTAACAAGTTCTCTGATTGGATTTTTCCCAAAGCTTTAGTGAACAAATCTGCTGGCTGTTGACTTGTGTGAATATAGTTTGTCACTATCACTCCATCTTGTATCTTTCCCTAATGAAATGAAGGTCCACCTCAATGTGTTTGGTCCTTTCATGGTATACAGGATTAGCACCTATCCGAAGAGCTGAATTACTATCTGAAAATAATTCTGCTTCTTGCTTGAGATCAACTCCAACATCTTTCAGAACACCCAATATCCAAATGATCTCACATGTAACAATTGCCATGGCCCTATACTCTGCCTCAGCTGAAGATCTAGACACCACACCTTGTTTCTTGGTCTTCCAAGATACTAGAGAATCACCTAACAGAACTGCAAAACCAGTGACAGATTTCCTTGTCATTGGGCATGTGGCCCAGTCTGAATCACAATAGGCCTTCACCTGCAAAGAACTATAAGAAGACAAGAGTAATCCATTTCCAGGATTCCCTTTGAGAAACTTTAAGACTCTATATGCAGCATCAAGATGACTCCTCTTTGGTTTGTGCATAAATTGTGTTAAAACATGGACAGCAAAACTAATGTCAGGCCTAGTTAAACACAAATACAGTAATTTACCAATGATCTTTTGATACATATTTGGATCATTCAGCAGATAATCATCCTGATTTTCTTTATTGACAACATCATAATCATAAGAAGTGAGTTTCATATTACTTTCCATAGGTGTAGCTACTGGTTTCACCCCTAACATACCAGTTTCTTGTAATAATTCAAGAGTATATTTTCGTTGGTTCAAACATATTCCCTTAGAGGATCTAGCAACTTCTATACCCAAGAAATATTTAAGTTCTCCCAAGTCTTTCATATGAAAAGTAGATTTCAAATATTCTTTACAAGAATTTATCAATTCCATGCTACTACCTATAATCAAGATATAATCTACATAAACAAGAAGAATCACCATATCACTCCCCCTTGATTTGACAAAGAGGGAATAATAATTTTTTGACTGTATAAAACCAAAGTGATTGAGAGCAGTGGTGAATTTTCTGTTCCATTGCCTAGGAGCTTGCTTTAAACCATAGAGGGATTTATGTAGGTGACACACTTTGGACTTATCTGTTATCCCAAAACCAGGGGGTATAGTCATATATATTTCCTCTTGTAAATCACCTTGAAGTAAGGCATTAGTGACATCCATTTGATAGAGGGGCCATTGTTTTATAGCTGCTATGGATATGACTAATCTAACAGTGACATGTTTGGCTACAGGGGCAAAAGTGTCAGAGTAATCTATCCCTTCTTGTTGTATAAAGCCTTTAGCTACAAGCCTAGCTTTGTACCTTTCTATGGACCCAACACTATTGTGTTTGATAGTATATATCCATCTGCACCCTATAGGTTCCTTCCTTGGTGGAAGCTGTACAATAGTCCAAGTATTATTGCACTCAAGAGCATGAACCTCTTTCTGCATAGCTGCTATCCATTTTGGATGAGAACTAGCTTCCTCAAAGTTAGTAGGAATAGATTCAGAACTAATAGAAGTGAGAAAAGCTTTATACTTGGGTGATATAGCAGAATATTCAACAAACTGGGTTATAGGGTATCTGGTTCCTATCTGAGGCTGTGGTGGATCCGGATTCAGGTAAGGTGAGACATAGTCAGAAGACCAGTAAGGAGCCTTACTCTAGATGATCTTCTTGGTTCAGTAGATACAGTAGTAGATTCAGTCACACCAGTATCATTATTGTCAATAGGATAGTCAACAGATTCAGTCACAACAGATTCAGAATTTTGAGTATAAAGATAAGGCTCTATCAACTCAGAGTGATACAAATAAGAATCATGGTGCAAAAAGGATGAAGTGTTCTGCTCAGAATGTTGATGAGTGAAAGGAAATATGTTTTCATGGAAGATGACATCTCTAGAGATGAGAAAGGTCTTAGTATTTAAATCAAGAAGTTTATATCCCTTTTGTGTGGAAGAGTAACCTAAGAACACACACGGTTTACTCTTCACTTGAAATTTATCATGAACAGGAAAGAGCTTAGCATAAGATAAGCAACCAAAAACATTAAGGTGATCATATTGAATAGCCTTGTTATGTAAAATAATGAAGGAGTATCACCTTGCAGAATAGGTGTTGGAGTCCTGTTGATAAGGTATATAGCAGTTTTAACACAATCTCCCCCATATTTAGTAGGTATATTATAGTGAAATTTAAGGGCTCTAGCTACATTTAAAATGTGTCTATGCTTCCTTTCTACAACCACATTTTGTTGAAGAGTATAGACACAAGAACTTTGATGAACAATTTCAAGTTCTTTAAACAGCCTACAACACTCATTGTTGAAGAATTCTAAAGCATTGTCAGACCTTATTACTTTTATCTTAGCATTATATTGATTTTGGACTAAGTTGATAAAGTCTTCCAAAATTTGGCCAACTTCAGTTTTAGATTTCATCAAGGCTATCCAACTATATCTAGAATAATCATCAACCAAGGTAAGAAAAAATTTCTCCTGATTATATGTGGGTTCTTTATAGGGCCCCCAAACATCTATATGGACAAGTTCAAGGATATAAGAAGATTTTGAAGTACTAACAGGAAATCTATTTCTAGGGTGCTTGACTAAAGGACAAACAAAACAATATTCATTATGATTAGATTCAATTTTGCCAAGACCTAATTGAGGTAACATACTAAATCTAGAAAAAGACATGTGGCCTAACCTGAAATGCCATAAGGCACTTTTATTAACAAAAAATCTATCACTATTACAAGTCAAGCTACATTGCTGCAATGTTCCAGATCTTTATCCTTGGAGGTATTGTCAAGATAGTATAGGCCATTGTACTCCTTACCAAGTCCCATCATCAACCCACTCCAAGTTTCCTGTATCAAACAACATTGAGGGTAAAAACTTATCCTATATTGGTTGTCTGCTAGAAGTTTAGATACAGATAATAAGTTAAATTTGAAATCTGGAACAAATAGGACATCCTTTAGTTCTAAGTTTTTGTTAATTCTTATATGTCCTGAGTAGGTAACTTTACTCACATCACCATTAGGTAACTTAACATAATTTCCAGAATCATGCTTAGTAACATTTGTCCCAAATAAAGAAAAATTAAAAGTAATATGTTGGTTGGCTCCTGTGTCTATGATCCAATTCTTATTACCACATATCTTATCAAAAGATAGGTTAACACAAATACCTGACAGGTTCATTGAAGAACTTGATTTCTGTCCTTCTTGTGGGGTCCTTTGGATGAGCTTCAGTATCTGTTGATATTGTTGGCTGGTAAATGCAGGAATTTCCTGGTTTAGTGCATCATTGTTGGTTTTAGGTTCTGAATTCACCTGATGAGCACTGTATTCACCTCTTCCTTGATTATTTCTGCCCCAAGAACCCCTCCTTCCACCTCTTCTACCTCTTCCCCTACCAGGTGGGTAACCAATCACTTTGTAACATGTCTCTTTGGTGTGTCCCTTAAGACTGCACACATCACACTTTAACAGATTTTTCTCAAATGCAGCAGATGTTTGTCCAGTGGTGTTCATTGTAAGAATGTTGATTTCTGGATTTGTAGCAGGGGAGGTAATGTTTCTTTGGCCTTCTTCATTGCAAACAATAGAGAAGGCTTATCCATGTGATGGCAGGGGTTCCATCATAAGAATCTGTGACCTTATATGACCATAACATTCATTCAACCCATCAAGAAGGTCATCATCTTTAGTTGTTGAGTGAATGTAGAATATTCTTTTGTCACAACATGTGCAGGAGCAGGTATAAGACTCTCATATTCATCCCACAGATTTCTGAGTTTAGAGTAATACTCTGTGACCGAATTTGAGTCTTGAGTTAATGTGTTAATTTGTCTATACAGTGTGTACATCCTTGCCCCATTGACCTTATCGAATCTTTCTCTTAAATCATTCCAGATTACAGATGTAGTTTCACAATAGACAATCCCATGTACAAGTTCTCGAGATAAAGACCGAGTTATCCACGATTTTACTAGAGCATTGCATCTTTTTCATAGGTAAAAATTAGGGAAATTTTCCCCAGGGTTAATGCACTCACCAGTAATAAAGCCAATCTTGTTCTTGGCCTCAAGAGTAGGCCTAGCATTGGGCGGGCCGGACCCAGACCCAAACCCAAACCCAAAACTTTGGGTCTAGACCTGGACCCAGACCCAATGGGTCTCATGTTTTAGGTCTGGGTCTGGACCTAATATTTTGGGTCTAGACCTAGACCCAATATATATTTTTTTATTTTTTTTTATCTAAAATGCTTTATGATTTAGTAAAATAATAAAAAAAATTATAATTAAATTCTGATGTTGCCTGCGGCAAAGGCCATGTCTTATTTTGTGTGGTTCTAATTTATTTTCCCAAACATATTCATGTAAATAAGTTGATATCATCACCAAAAAGAAGTTGCTATTATTTTCATATATTCACAAAATAATTCGATAAAAAAATTGAAAAATAATAATAATAATAATAATAATAATAATAATAATAATAATAATAATAATAATAATAATAATAATAATAATAATAATAATAATAATAATAATAATAATAATAATAATAATAATAATAATAATAATAATAATAATAATAATAATAATAATAATAATAATAATAATAATAATAATAATAATAATAATAATAATAATAATAATAATAATAATAATAATAATAATAATAATAATAATAATAATAATCAAACATATCTTTCAAATTATGGTTAATTACGGTCAAGGGTTTTTTGAATTTTTAATTGAGTTTTATCATTATTATTGTTATTCCAAAAATTTTAATTGAGTTTTATCATTATTATTGTTATTCCAAAATTTAAAAAAGAAATTGTAAAAATTTCTGTCTCATGAGCACAATTGTAAAAAAAATGTAAAAATTTAATGTAGATGCTTAATAATTTTTTATTGTTTTACAAAATTATAAAGCATTTAGATAAAAAAATAAAAAAATATATATTGGGTCTAGGTCTAGACCCAAAACATTGGGTCCAGACCCAGACCCAAAACATGAGACCCATTGGGTCTGGGTCCAGGTCTAGACCCAAAGTTTTGGGTCTGGGTCCGGACCCAGACCCAAAACCCACAAAGTTTTGGGTCTGAGTTTGGGTCCAGCCCGCCCAATGCCAGGCCTACTCAAGAGCAACCCTCATTTCTCTGCTCCAGATTTTATAGTTTTCGCAGCCTTTCAAGGTCTCCGTCACCAAATCGATGTTCGGGGAATCCAAACGTGATATGAAGAGAGGATCATGGAAATCAATTTTCGAAGCTACAGTTGTAGTAAATGTGGAATCTTCTCTGATTTCTAACATCGAACAAGAACTTCAGATTTTATTGAACTACCAGAAAAGGAATAGGCTCGCCGATTCAATTGTGCGCAGTGGATATCAAGATCGAAGGAAATGGCTCTGGTGCCATGTAGAAATTCATATCAAGAATTAAAGGTTACAGATAGATTTACAGAGAAGATAATCTTGAAAAGGAAAATCTAAAAAAATGATTCTTCTATATTACACTCTGTTATATGATACAACACCCAACGTCCATATATAAAAAGCATGCTTTTTACTTTTCTTTTTGCTTGTGATTTTTTTTTTTTTTTTTGATAAGATAAACCTTATATTACCAAACCAAAGAAACACAGTACAGAAAGATCAATAAATGGGCACCTAAAGCTAGACAAAACAAGGGACAGGGGGTAAGGATGAGGCCCATCTACCGAAGACAAAAAACAACAAAACGAAGCATGATTACAACTGAGGGCAGTATACAAAGAGAGATCTGCAATCCGGAGCAAAATCACGTCACAGACGCGAAAGGGGGTGGAAGCATTGCTAAGTCTGAACTTAAAGCAAATTTCTCGGGGTTCCCAACCAGTTATGGGAATAAAACAAGTCAAGAAAACTTCATTCATGATGAGAAATTGTCTTCGAGAAAACTCCCCAAAAGCAGATCTCTGTAGAAGAACACTGAGCCCAATAGTGGAAACCATCTCCAAGACTAAAACCATCCTGCAACAACAAAGAACAACAAAACGTACAAACACCACAACACAGAAACCAACATAAATAACAAGAAAACATAAAAACAGAAAACCAAGCAAAACACCAAAAGAAAGATGACAAAGACAACAAAAGCTAAACGAACTAAGGGGATGTTTAAGATTAATCAAGATATGACCACTCCCTTCAACAAACCAGCAGAACGAACATTATGGGGCAAATATTGTGGGGTGGACGAAGAGGAAACCAGGCTTTTTGAAGGGAGCTTTGGGTCCACAAGGGCGTAAGATAACAGATCTGGGACTTTCAGTGCTCCAGCGCCTTTCTTTGGAGAGGTAACAACCGAAAACGTCATGGAAGCTGAAGAACTTTGCAAAAACTTTTCGGGGATGGGCGAAAAACTCTTGACCGGCATTTTGAGATTGCAACCACTCGCCCATTTCGCATCGAGACAGAAGAGATATGGGTGTTGGGAGGTGGTGAACTCTTGGATCCGCCATCTTCTATGAGGTGGAGGAAACGAAGAGAATGAAAACGGGGAAAGCGGCGAGATCGAAAAATCCGCCGGGGAAAAAGCAGGAGCCAAGCCGGTGGAGGAGCGGCGGCCCTGCAGGGAGAAAACCCTAGGAATCACTTTCTCTTAGAGAGAGAAAGTGCAACCGGGTTGAGTACAATTTTGAACTCCATTCACACTACACCTTATGTATAAGTTTTATCGATTTTTTTTTTTTTTTTTTTTGCTTGTGCTTTATCTTTACACAAAGCCTATTTTTTACTTTGCTTTTACTTTTACTTTATCTTTACACGTGTGTCTAAACTTTATTTTTATTAAAATTGGTAATAATTAATTAAATTACTGATACACTTGGCTGCTTTGATATCTTCTTGTAATGACTTATATTGTTAACATGCTACTATTTGAAGTACATGCGATAATTCCTAGTAAATTAAATACCATAAGAATATGGGAAACGTGAAATAAATGAATTCCTTCTCGATAGGACATGTATTTTTTTCCCGGTGGACTTATCGTCATTCTTTTTGTAGTGATGAATCTTGATGAATTAGTATACTACGAATAAGAATGAATTAATTTCTTAATATATATATATATGAGACCTTTTATATAAATTTTTAATTTATATTAGTTATATTTGCTTTTAATTTATAAAATTAATTTCTATATGAGTAACTAATTGACAATATATAATTAATATTTTGATAAATTTTTAACATTTTTGATTGTATAGTAGTCAATTAGTTCTTATAAAAATTCTTGAAGACATCTATATATATCCATTCTATATTACGATTTCCCAGAAGAATGACAGTAATATATTACGATTTCCATGAAGAATGACAAAATAATATTTATTAATAAAGAACATATAATGAATGAACAACATTATAAAATCATCAAACTTTGGTGATATTTTACTACCAATAATTTAATAATACACCAGGAGTGATATCTAGTGTACCAAATATTCCAATTTATTAGCAAATTTTATTTAAAAAGTAGGCATCATATTCACGCTACTAGCACACGCCAGTAGCATAATCTAAGAACACATAACTAAGCAATTTATTTAATTTCCTAGCCCACCTATTCTAATTTGGAAATAAATTCGAATCGTCTATTTATAGCCAAAATCCATGCATATATCATATAACCAACACTAACTATTTATCAGCCTCCCGTCCTATGGCTACCACCATTCTCGAACGCTGCAAAATCTCAGTATCGGATTCCAAGCCGGACTTCTCACTACCTTTAACATTCTTCGATATGATGTCGTACAATCTAATCATTGAAATACTTCTATTTTTCGATTTCTCATGTTCTAAATCCGATTTCTTGAAAAACATTGTTCCTGATCTGAAAACCTCCTTATCTCATACCCTCGCCCATTTTCTTCCACTCGCTGGAAAAATCATTCATCCTCTATTAAACAAGGAAGAAAAACCCAGTGTACGTTATACTGCTGGAGATTCTGTTGAGTTAATAATTTCTGAATCCGACGATGATTTTTATAATCTTATAGGAAACAGTCCACGGGATTGTGATAAATTTTATGCATTCGTCCCGAGCCTGCCGCCAGCGACCCATTCAGAAATCTCAATTACAAGTGATGTTGTAGCTTTCCAAGTAACTTTGTTCCCTGAAAAGGGATTATCCATTGGTTGTATATCTCATCATGGTGTTGTTGACGGTAGCTCAATTTTATCATTCATTCAAGCGTGGGCCTTGGTTAACAAAACCAGGCTTCATGGAGCAGATTATAATTCTTCTATCTATGCAGAAAATAATTTTTTGCCCTGTTATGATAGAAAAAATATTGAAAATCTCAACGAGCTATTGGAAACAAAGTATTTGGACGCTCTATTTTGGGTTTCTTCTCCGATGCAAGTGCAACCACCGCGGATAAATTTCCCAATAAACAAGCTCCGGTCAACTTTTGTTATAAAGAAAGATGAAATTTCAAAGCTGAAGAATTTTATATTGGCCCAATGCTCGAACGATGTGGCTCATCTGTCGTCTTACACCGTTGGATGTGCTCTTGTATGGTTTTGCTCGGCCAAATCGGCGGAGGTGACACTGCCAGACATGAGCTAGAGTATTTCAATATTCCGGCAAATTGTAGGGCGAGATTAAGTCCGCCGTTGCCGGCTAATTACTTCGGTAATTGTTTGGTAATTCAGAGTGCAAAGTTAAAGCACGGTGAAGTGATGGGCAAAAATGGGTTCGTGACAGCTGCTAAGGCCATTGGAGAGGCTATTAAAGAAAGTACGTACATATTGCAATTAAAAAAATTATTATTAAAGTATGAGGGAAAATTCTAGTTTAAGCGTATTTCAAGAAAATATTAAGTTATACTCCTCTATAATTGATTATTCGCTTTTTGAAATACACTTAGATCTGACCCAACCAAGTTCAAATTAGAACTTGCCTGTGTGAGTAAAGAACGGATACAAACATTTTCCATGATATATAGATAAAGGCACGTGAGCTAAATTTGCTAAAATTATTTGGCTTGTGCTTGAACTCGATACACATATATATATATATATCCATAATAATTTTTTATATATGTATAAATATTATTTTATTTTTTAATTGCAGAATTTGAGAGATGGTTTACTCAAATGATTATATCTGTTGTAGGCAAATTATCCCTAAACATGTGTGGTTATTAGTCTATAGTAATAAAAACTTATTTATCACTCATTATTATGGGTAACAAATTATATATAATCATTTTCACTATTAACATTGTAGTATCTATTTTTTTGGCAACATAAAAAGATTTTCGCACTCAATATATGTAGTTAGCGACCACGTCTTTGGACAAAAAATTTTTTTTGCCTAAATATGTCACTAGCTAATTCTTTTTTCTCATAGTTAATTACAACTTTGGCGTAATTTATTAAAATCTTATCATTAGTTTTATAATATCGTCTTTTGTAGTAAATGAGAAGGGAGTTTTGTACATTGCTGAGAAATGGCCGGAGGACTATCGGCAGTTGATCAGGAAGCGGAAGTATGAGGTTTGGCTAGCGCCGAGTTTGGATTTCTACGCGGTGGATTATGGATGGGGAAAACCTAAAAAATTAGAAGTATTATCAATTGATCATGCAAGTGCAGACATGTCAATTTCCAAATCGAGGGAATTTGAAGGTGCCCTGGAAATCGGTGTTTCATACAATAAGATTCAAATGGAGGCTTTTGCCAATGTTTTCAATGAGGTTCTTAGTAATTATTGTGTTGAAAATATTTAATAGACTATAATGCTGAAGGTAGAAAAAATGAAAAGAGTGAAAAAAAATGTGTTGCATATTTAATGAGTTTCTCTAACATAAAAAGTTTGGAAAGTTTGAAGGCTATGTTCCTTTGTGGGTTTATTTAAATTTTCTTTCATTATTGGGTAAATGCGTATATGAAGGTTTGCACGAGAATGTTGTGTATTTGTTTATGTTTTGAAGAATTTGTATAATATTTTAAATAAATAGTGCTAGTTTGGTTTATGATGTGTTGACGGTGGTAGTAATAATAATTATAAGAATAAAATGTAAATAAAAAATTATAAAGTACGAAATAAAAAGAAAAGAGAAGTAATAATGAGAATAAACGATTTTGATCAATGAATATATAAAATGATGAATTTAGTAACTGTAGTTAGTCATATATAAAATTGACAAAGTAGAATAAAAAAAAAAGATGAGTTTGGATGAAATAATTTATGTAATAATATTTAAAATTTCAAAATCTTAAAAATTGAATTAAAAATCTTACACAAACAAGATCTAGGAAAATTTAAATAAAAAGTGTAAATTTTAAATGTTTTTCAAAAAATAGTACACATTTTTTGGGTGTTCAATAAATATTATAATGTGCCTTCTAGGAAGATGCATGAGCCATAAATTATAACAAAATTGATGAACCAAGGCGCATCCATCAATTTACAATTTAAAATTTCGTCATTTTAGTTTGGTTAATTCATAATATTTTATCTCATTTTTTTCGTTTATCTATATTATTTTGGATATAGAGTTCAACACAAAATATTTAGCTTTACATATATATTTTTCAACTACACAGAAATTAGTTTATTTTGATGTCAGTGTAAAAAAATATAACAAAAACAAAACACTCTATTAAAGCTTTTTTGCTAAATTAAAATAATTTTTTCCTTATTTCAAACTTACTTTTGACCATCTTTGATATTATTTCCGGTCTTGAGTTGAAGATAAAAAATATAATTTGATAAATAAACTTTCCAATGCAACAAAATTTGATTTATTTTGATACATAGATGAAGAAGTACGACCAAAATAAAACACTACACAGAGAAAATAGATTTTTTCCTTATTTCAATATTGTTCTCCCTTTTTTATGTCCTTTTGACTCTCAAGTTCAACATGAAAATATAGTTTAACAATTAAGGTATTCAAGGCCATAAGAATATATTTATTTTGATATTTGAATAAGCAAATACAATCAAAATAAAATATTACATTAGAGAAATATTTTTTCCCTTTATTTAAAACTCGTTTTTCTCTTTTTTCTATGTTGTTTTACACCTCGAGTTCAACACAAAAAACCTAATTTGACATATAAGTTCCTCTTCTAAATAAAAATTGGTCTATTCGATACCCGAAGAAGAAGTACGTTCAAATAAAACACTATATGTCAAACTTTAAGTTTATATGACAAACTGTCTTTTTATCGTACTTCTTCTTGCATAGACATATTAATTCTACCTATTAAATAAAGAGTAAATAAGTGAAACAGTTATCACAAATTAAGATTAAAAAATTGTGCTTATAAATAAATATGTACATGTTATCTTAAAATAATAAGAATATATCTACAACTTTCTCTTAGAAGTAGTATAACACTTAAGAAAATAAATAATTTTTTAAAAATTTAACAGTAAATAATATCAATAATTAATAAATATAAAAAATTATAGCATTAGTGTATATAAAAGAAAATAATGTAATAATAATGATTATTAACATTTATGGGAGAGTTTTTAAGTTTAACCTGTCTTGTCTATAACATACAATAATATTTTATTATTTATTTCATATATACTGAACATTGATTTGTTTAATGAATTTATCATTAAGTCATAGTTAGAGTCAAATTATATTGAAATGTAAGTTTTAGGAAGCAAAGATCTATGGATTATTATAGATAGGTGAAAAATAAACTTTATTATTTATCGTAAATTAAGGGTATCTTGTTGGGGATGTTAGATGTAATTTATGCAGTAGAGCGGGGTGTTTGATGCACTGTGATATAGTGAAAGGGTTCATTATCAATACTTGTTGGTCGCAAATTGGTATACAAGTTGATCTGAGAGGGAAAAAGAAATTAATATTATGTTGTAGTAGAAGAACTTAGATTCTGAATGAACAAATTCAAACTTGAAAAGGACCTTTCTGATTTTTGAATAATGAGCAAGGGGATTAATTGAGAAAGATCTCTTGTTCTTATTATAGGATCGTGATTGGATTCGCATATGTTTGGAAATGAAAATAATATTCTGCTTTGAGAATAATAAAAAACGGAAAGTGTTCAATTGGGATTTGAATACACTCTGAAGTTCTATTGAACTTCATTATTTTTTGTACTAAAAATTTCAGTCGCATAACAAATATCAAACAATCAGGCTCAATGCTTGATTTATACTGAATTTTTGAAAGACTTAATTAAATATAACTTGGACAAAGTTTTGAACGTATGAACTAGGCTCAACTTTATGCGCTTAGTTCCAAGATTTATATGGAAGTTTTATATTTTATAAAAGATTGTGTTGCATAGTTGCTGCAATAAAATTATTCTTTTACGATTATGTGAGATATGCAGAATGAGTGATGAGAAAGAAATAAACAATAAAACAACAATAATCAGGACATTTATAAGATTCGATTGGCGGTGTGATCCCAACTACATCATTCTTTTTTTGTTTTCACGTAAAGAAATTCACTATATTAATATTAGAAAATCTACACAAATACATCAAAAATTTATTTTTTTTAATATTATTTTTCAAGAAAGTTAATATATTTTATTTTGACCTTAACATGATTATCATTTAAACATATTCTTCTTTTTTTAATTTATAAAAATATTCGCAAAAATCAAAAAAAAAATTAATATTAAAAGCATAGTTAGTATCAGTAATCAATATAAAAACGTTAATGAATAAATATCAATATAAAAGTATAATATATTAATTCTTTACCCTAGAAGGCTAATGGCGATCAAGTACATAATCTATCAACCCTAAATGTTGGACTTTTATCAAGTACAATTATCAGGCTAAATCAACATTCATGTTTTAAGTTTAAAATCAATCCACCATTTTTTTTAAAGACATTTTCATTTTAGATCTTTTAGATTGATGGATTGGATAATATTAATTTTATTTTTTGATATTATTTTTGTAAAAAAATTTAACATATATTTTTTTTTTGAGTTTAATATGGCTCTCATCTAAACATATTCTTCTTTTAAATTTATAAAAATATTCAAAAATCAAAATATTTAAAATTAAAAGCATTATTAATATGTGTAATCAATATAAAACTTCCATGTGAATAAATATCTATATATAAGAGTACAGTTCATTAATTCTTAACCTAGAAGGCCCGGCGATCAAGTACATAAATCTGTTAACACTTAATGTTGGGCCTTTTTGAATGAAAGATTTGTAAAATGAATTTTAAGGTTAGAAAATATTATCATTTTTTGGGATAAAAATTTGAAATTTTATCGGGAACTGTGTATCATGAAAATTCGTGTAAAAATGAATAGTTTTTTTTTTTGGATATGACATTTATTTTAATGCTGATGTTATTTTTTATTAATTGAGGATTTCATCTTTCAAGTATAAATATTCTATAGCAATGTTGTTACTAAGTTAGACTTATCGAATACTTTTGTGGTGGTTAGACTTACAAGCTTATCGAATATTTTTGTGGTGGTTAGACTTACAAGCTTATCCAATATTTTTGTGGTGGTTTTCGTAATCTCGAATTTGGGGCGTGAAACAAAAATTTATCTAAAAAGTGGGCACCATATCTCTAGGTTACTCTACTAGCGTAGGCCTGTCAACGGGCGGGTATTACCCGTACCCGTACCCGTTCAAAATTTATTACATCCAACCCGGACCCGATCCGTGAGGAATTTCACTCGGACCCGACCCGGACCCGGTGATTTTTAAATGTTTGGGTCCGGGTTGGGTATTTACCCGAAACAAACCCGTGGGTAGATTACCCGGTCAATACCCGTTCAAAACCCGCTCGATACCCGTTCGAAATTAAAATTGATTTTTTTGTACAACCCGCTCAGTCGCTCACTCACCTCATTTTCAGCCTAGAATTGAAGACTCACAAGTCACAAAGCATAATTTGCTGGAGAACTTTGGTGAATTACTGTGGCCACAAATATCCCTATCTCTACCTGATAAAATTTGCTTCAAAACCCAATAATTTAAAATTATTTTCAACAATTTCTGTGACCAAATTCAAAAAATTCAGCTAATAAATATCCCTATCTCTACCTGATAAAATTTGCGTCAAAACCCAATAATTTAAAATTATTTTCAACAATTTCTGTGACCAAATTCAAAAAATTCAGCTAAAATTAGAAGAGCCCATCATAAGAATAAAATATCAAGAAACAATTAGAAGAATTTAAAGTGAAAATGATGAAATTACCAAAGAAATGAGAGGCAGAATGCAGATATTTTGTCCTAAAACAGCAGTTTGTGCTTAGCAAATCCTTTGAATTTATCGTCTTGAAATATTCTTTGAATTTATAAAATTTTGGTATTTTTTTCAAAAAGTAAGTTATTTTAGTGTTGGGATAAAATAAAATTATATATATGATTGGATGAAATAAAACTTATAAGATGTAACCAATTAAAGTTATGTTGTCAAGATGAATAAATTGAAGTTAAAGATCCTGAAAATTAAATTAAACATTAGATCCAACTTTAACTCATTAAAAGCAAAAAAAAAATAATAATAAATAAACCCGACCCGGTATATGCTTTCCACCCGGTCAATACCCGGTCAGTGGACCCATCGGGTAAACGACCGGGTCGGGTACGGGTCGGGCGACAAAAAAATTTAACGGGTAATGGGCGGGTAATGAGCGGGTACGGGTAATACCCGCCCGTTGACAGGCTTATACTAGCGTGTCATAATCTATGTCCTATGAATACACGCCTACACCATTTATTTAATTTCCTAGATCAATTATTCAATATCAAAATCTTGGAACATTAATTATTACATCAAAAAATCTGAACTATTAGGACTACCAAAATTCAAAGCATCAGGATATAAATTGTTCATCTTAGAGTTTTGTCATCATTTACCGAATGCCCAAACATCATTTGATCAACCGCATGTCTCGTCCCATGACTACCACAATTCTAGAACGCTGTAAAATCTCAATATCGGAATCCAAACCAGACTTCTCACTCCCTTTAGTATTTTTTGATATGATGTGGTACAAACTATCCATTGATTTACTTCTATTTTTCGATTTCACGTGTTCTAGATCTCATTTCCTAAAAAACATTGTTCCTAACTTCAAAACTTCCCTATCTCTTACTCTCGCCCATTTTCTTCCGCTCTCCGGAAAAATCATTCAACCTCTGCTAAACCATGAAACAAAACCCATCGTACGTTATACAGCTGGAGATTCCGTTGAGTTTATAATTTCAAAATCTGACGCTGATTTCAATCATCTTAAAGGAAATAGTCCACGGGATTGCGATAAGTTCTATGAGTTCGTCCCGAACCTGCCGCCAGCAACCCAATCAGAAATCTCAATTGCAAGCGATGTTTTAGCTATCCAGGTTACATTGTTCCCTGAAAAGGGATTATCCATTGGTTGTATATGTCATCATGGCGTTGTTGACGGTAGCACAATTTTATCATTCCTCCAGGCATGGGCCTTGGTTAACAAAACCAGGCTTCGTGGAGCAGATTACAATCCTTCTATCTATGCAGAAAATAAATTTTTGCCCTATTATGATAGAAAAAAGGTTAGAAACTTGAATGAATTATTGGAAACAAAGTACTTGGACGCTTTAGGTTGGTTTTCTTCTCCGGTGCAAGTCCAACCACCACAAATGAATTTCCCAATAAACAAGCTCCGGTCAACTTTTGTTATCAATAAAGATGAAATTCAAAAGATGAAAAATTTTGTATTGGCTAAATGCTCAGGTTGTGTGGCCCATCTTTCGTCGTACACCATCGCATGTGCCCTTGTATGGTTTTGCTCGGCCAAATCGGCGGAGGTGACACAGCCAGACGACGAGCCAGAGTACTTCCATATTGCGGCAAATTGTAGGGAGAGATTAAGTCCACCTAATTACTTTGGTAATTGTGTGTTAACTAACTGTGCAAAGTTAAAGCACGTAGAAGTGAAGGGAAAAGATGGATCCGTGACAGCTGCCAAGGCCATTGGACAAGCTATCAAAGAAAGTACGTATATATATATATATATATACTGCAATTAAAAAGTTATTATTAATTAAACTGTCAAGGGTCTAGCCCAAACACCACTTGGCCAAAACCAAGAAGGGAGTAAATTACACTTGCTCTTTAATTAACCATTCAGTTCTTGAAATATATTTAAAACTAAAATTTTTTTATTTGAAGAACCGACACAAACATTATCATGAGATAATAAAGGTGCAGATAAGGTGAATTTGCTTAAATTACTTGGCTCAAGCTTGAACCTAAGATTAATTGGAAAAATATTAAATATATGACGATAAATATTAGATATTGTTGAAATAATAATAATAATAATAATAATAATAATAATAATAATAATCTAGATTCATTAGAATTGTCTAAATTCATTGTAGAAGTTGAAGAGGCATGTAGAAGTTGAAGAGTTGGGTATGTGAAAGATCAAGAGTCAAGTAGTTTAAAAGTCATTTAATCTTAGCCATTAAATTGAATCGATCTTAACCGTTGGTTTGGGCTTTGTATTAGTATAAATAGGGGTCTTGTATTTCATTTGTAATCATCCAAAAATGAAGTTACATTGAAATATAAAATACAAGTTTCCTCCACTCTCTTCACTAAAGTTTTCAATTATTTTCTCTCCATATTCTAACAAAGTGGTATCAAGAGCCAATTTTGTTTGGAGATATTCTCAATTTTGAATATGTCAAACGGAGCACCTTTGCAAGTTCCAACTCTCACCAAAGATAATTTTGATAATTGGTGTTTACGGATGAAGGCTTTGTGTGGAGCAAGTTTGGGACTCCATTGAAAATGTAGTTGACGGAAATGAAGCAGCCGCCAAGAAGAAGGATCAAAAGGCGCTTGCACTCATCCATCAAGGATTGGATGAGAAGATGTTCGAAAAAGTTGCTAGTGCAACCACGTCGAAACAAGCTTGGGATATTCTTCAAACTTCATTCAAAGGAGTTGATAAAGTCAAGAAGGTGCGTCTCCAAACATTGAGAAGTAAGTTCGAATCTCTACGCATGAAAGATTCAGAATTAGTATCCGATTACATTTCAAGAGTTTTGGTTGTTACTAACCAAATGAAAAGATATGGAGAAGAGATGAAGGATAATCGGATCGTTGAAAAAATCCTACGATCATTGGATGTAAAATTCAATTATGTTGTTGTCGCCATTGAAGAATCCAAAGATTTGGACACCATGAGCGTGGATGAGCTTGCCGGATCCTTGCAAGCACACGAAGAAAGATTGACAAAGCCGGTTCAAGAAACACCGGAACAAGCTTTGAAAGCAAAGCTAACATTAAAGGAGAATGTGACTTATTATGGCACGTCTCAAAGAGGTCGAGGACATGATGGAAATCGAGGGCGTGCGTGGCCAAGGAAGAGGCCATGCTCGTGGAAATGATGGGAGAAACAATAATAATTTTCGCCATAATGATGAAGGACGACAAAATTTTAACCAAGGAAGAGGTCGTGGACGAGATAGAGGACCGAGAGGATCGAGAGGAGGAGGAAGACATACTCAACAAAGGTATGATAAGTCAAATATTGAATGTTACAATTGTCATCGTTTTGGCCATTATGCTTCGGAATGTGCCTATGTCGAAGAGACGAGTAACCTTGTGGAGAACAACAATGAAGAGGTCCATCCCACCATGCTACTCGCTTGTAAAAGCAATCAAGAAGAAGAAAATAATCAATGGTACCTTGACTCCGGTGCAAGTAGTCACATTTGTGGAAAGAAAAGTTTGTTCGTGGAACTTGATGAGTCCATCAGCGGCAATATCACTTTCGGAGACTCTTCACAAATTCAAGTGAAATGAAGAGGTAACATTTTAATACGCTTGAAAGATGGTATCATCAATTTATCTCCAACGTTTACTATGTGCCAAAAATGAAGAGTAACATCTTAAGTTTGGGACAATTGTTGGAGAAAAATTATGACATTCACTTGAAAGAGAAAAGCTTGACAATGAAAGATGAAAATGGAAGGATCCTAGCCAAGGTGCCAATGACAAAAAATAGAATGTTTTTGTTAAACATTCAAAGTGATGTCCCAATGTGTTTGAAATCTTGTTTTAAAGATTCATCCTGGTTGTGGCATATGAGATTTGGGCATTTGAATTTTGATGGCCTAAACTTGATGAGTAAAAGAAGAATGGTAAAAGACTTACCCGCTATAGACCATCCAAATCAACTTTGCAAAGGGTGTCTGCTTGGCAAACAAGCAAGAAAGAGTTTCCCAAAGGAGTCGATGACAAGAGCTCGATATCCATTGGAGTTGATACATTCAGATGTATGTGGGCCTATCAAGCCATCATCGCTTGGTAAGAATAATTACTTTGTACTTTTTATTGATGATTATTCTCGAAAAACTTGGGTGTATTTTTTGAAGGAAAAATCGGAGGTGTTTGAAACCTTCAAAAGGTTCAAAATTATGGTGGAGAAGCAAAGTGGTTACCGAATCAAAGCTCTTCGGTCTGATAGAGGTGGCGAATTTACATCAAATCAATTCAAAGAATTCTGTGAAAAGAATGGTATCTATCGCCCCATGACGGCTCCATATTCACCACAACAAAATGGTGTAGCTGAGAGAAAGAACCGAAGTATTCTCAACATGGCAAGGAGTATGTTGAAAATTAAAAATATACCGAGGGAGTACTGGGCCGAAGCCGTTTCTTGTGCCGTCTACTTGATGAACCGCTGCCACACTAAAAGTGTTCATGGAAAAACACCACAAGAAGCTTGGAGTGGTTATAAACCAAGTGTTTCACACTTGCGGGTATTCGGAAGCATTGCATATGCACACATACCAGATGAGAGAAGAAGTAAGCTTGATGATAAAAGTCAAAGGTATTTATTGGATATGATGAGAACTCAAAAGCATATAAATTGTATAATTCTTGCAATGGAAAGATCGTGATTAGTAGGGATGTTGAATTCGATGAGGAAAGTGCATGGGATTGGAGTACCTCACATGAAAAAATTAATCACAATCCGCTCATTGTTGAAGAAGAAGAAGATATGGTGCAACCTACCATTCCACCACCATCGCCTACACCACAAAATACACAATTTGATGAAGGGAGTTCAAGTGAAGGGCCTCGAAGGTTCAGAAGTCTACAAGAATTGTATGACAACACTGAGGAGGTACGAAATTTAAGTGAATTTACACAATTTTGCTTATTTTCTGAAAGTGAGCCAGTAGATTTTGAGGATGCCATTGAAAACCAAAAGTGGAGAGATGCAATGGATGAAGAAATTAAAGCCATAAAGAAAAATGATACGTGGGAGCTTGCATCACTTCCTAAAGGCAAAACCACTATTGGAGTCAAGTGGGTGTATAAAATCAAAAGAAATTCCAAAGGTGTGATAGAGAAATATAAGGCAAGGTTGGTTGCCAAAGGATACAAACAAAAGGCCGGAATAGACTATGATGAGGTATTTGCCCCAGTTGCCCGTCTTGAAACTATTCATTTAATAATTTCTTTGGCAGCTCAAAATTATTAGAAAATTCACCAAATGGACGTCAAATCTGCATTTTTGAATGGAGTCGTGGAGGAAGAGGTGTACATTAAACAACCGTCGGGTTTTGTGGTGAAAGGACATGAAGATAAGGTCCTAAAATTGAAAAAGGCTATCTATGGCTTGAAACAAGCCCCTCGTGCTTGGAATAGTAGAATTGACAAGTATTTCCAAGCAAGTGGTTTTACCAAGTGTCCGCATGAACATGCTCTTTATGTAAAATTCGAAAATACCGGTGATATTTTACTTGTTTGTTTGTATGTGGATGATTTGATTTTCACAGGAAATAATTCGACGATGATTAATGATTTCAAGAGAGCTATGTCCAAGGAGTTTGAGATGACGGACATTGGTTTGATGTCCTACTATCTTGGAATCGAAGTAAAACAAAGAGATGATGGTATTTTCATATCTCAAGAAGGATATGCTAAAGAAATTCTCAAGAAGTTCGAGATGGAAAATTGCAATCCTGTTAACACACCCGTGGAGTGTGGAAAATTATCAAAGCTCGGAGATGGTGAGAAGATTGATCCCACACTTTTCAAAAGCCTTGTTGGAAGCTTAAGGTACTTGACGTGTACAAGACCTGATATACTATATGGCGTTGGACTTGTGAGTCGTTACATGGAAGTTCCTAATACTTCTCATTTGAAGGCGGCTAAAAGAATTCTTCGATATATCAAGGGAACGCTTATTATGGAATATTATACAAACATTCTCAAAATTATGAGCTTGTTGGTTATTGTGATAGTGATTGGGCCGGTGATATTGATGATCGAAAAAGCACTACCGAGTTTACTTTCTTTATGGGATATTCCGCTTTTGCATGGAGTTCTAAAAAGCAACCTATTGTGACTCTTTCTACATGTGAAGCGGAATATGTGGCTGTTACTTCTTGCATTTGTCATGCTATTTGGTTGAGAAGCTTGTTGAAAGAGCTTCATCTACCACTAGAAGGTGCAACAGAGTACGTGTTGATAAAAAGTCCGCTATTGCATTAGCAAAGAACCCTGTGTTTCATGAAAGAAGCAAGCATATTGATACTAAGTATCACTTTGTTCGAAATTGCATCACCAAGAAGGAAGTCGAGCTTGAGTATATGAAATCTCAAGACCAAGTTGCGAATATTTTCACCAAGTCGTTGAAGTTTGATACTTTTCGAAAGTTGCGTATGTCTCTTGGAGTAATGAATCTAGCTTAAAGGAGGATGTTGAAATAATAATAATAATCTAGATTCATTAGAATTGTCTAAATTCATTGTAGAAGTTGAAGAGGCATGTAGAAGTTGAAGAGTTGGGTATGTGAAAGATCAAGAGTCAAGTAGTTTAAAAGTCATTTAATCTTAGCCATTAAATTGAATCGATCTTAACCGTTGGTTTGGGTTTTGTATTAGTATAAATAGGGGTCTTGTATTTCTTTTGTAATCATCCAAAAATGAAGTTACATTGAAATATAAAATACAAGTTTCCTCCACTCTCTTCACTAAAGTTTTCAATTATTTTCTCTCCATATTCTAACAGATATATCATGATAAAAATGGAGAATTAGTGAATTGGTGAGCTCAAATAAGCTAAAACCCCAAAAATTGAATTTAAAACACTAAAATCACATCTTTCTCTATTTTGAATGATTAACTTCCCTCCAAAATGAAGAGAATTTGTTTTTCTTTTTCTCCAAATGGCCAAACATCAATCAAAGTAGTAACTAACATAAGTATCAAAAGTAATCATAAACTTGAAATGGCACCGGAAGTGTTACCTTGAAAAATCATGATACAGAAAATGGATTTAGAACATACGTACAAAATTTTGATTTTTCTAAAATTGATCATAAAATTGATATGGACATACGTACAATATTTTGATTTTTCTACTATTATATTATAATTTTAAAAAGTAAATAAAAAATTTATATGTAAAATTTTGTGGCAACCATAAAAAGATTTTCCCACACAATATATATAGTAAGTGACGATTTTTGTCCTAAGGACAAAAGAAATACTTTTTGATCAACATTGTTACACGTGAATTCTTGTTCTCATAGTTGATTACAACTTTGACATTGTTTATTAAATTTTAAAATCTTTTCATTAGTTATATAATGTTGTTTTTTTCAGTAAATGAGAAGGGAATTTCGTACATTGCTGAGAAGTGGCCGGAGGACTATCGAGAGTCGATGGGCAAGCGAGAGTATGGGGTTTGGTCAGCGCCGAGTTTGGATTTCTAGGCGGTGGATTATGGCTGGGAAAAACCTCACAAATTTGAAATATTATCAATTGATCGTGCAAGTGCAGATATATCTCTTTCCAAATCAAGGGCATTTGAAGATGGCATTGAAATCGGTGTTTCATACAACAAGGTTCAAATGGAGGCTTTTGCCAAATTATTCGATGAGGTTCTTAGTAATTGTTGTGATGAAAAAAATATTCACTAGACTATAAATTTAGTTGGAAGAATTGAAGGAGAGAAGAAATACATTGAATATTAAATAAGTTTCCTTTCACGAAAATTTAAAAGATCTTAAATTTGTTTATGCTTTTAGTTATAAATTTAATACTTTTTGAGAAAATGTGTATTATGGATATTTGAATAATAAAATATGTTTTAATGAATTTGTTAGAATTAGTAAACTATATCAAATCAACAGTGATCCAAAATCCTATCTTATATTTGGTTTTGATTTGGTTGGGTATTTTGGTGAGAATTATTTGTCAGATTCTTTTCGGAACACATTCATATTTGATATTTTGATGAGATTATATTTGATTTTACTTTGGAATTTGATTTTTTTTTTGGTAATATAGTTCTTGTTTATAAAGAAAATACAAATTAGTGTAGCAATCAAATCATGAAAGTTGTTGTATCTTAGTGATTTAAAAGGTTAAAACTTAAAATAAAGTAGTTGATATCCTATGATGCACGGACACGGGACATGGGATACGGCGCACGACACGACACGGACACGGGACACGGTATTTTTAAAAATGTTAGGACACAACACGACCTCGAAACTACTAATATATATATATATATATAAATTAATGTATACATATATATATGTTAAGTAATTTATGTTAAATATATAAATTAGTTTTTTCATTCTAATTTAAATGACTGGTTAGATAAATAAACTATAAGAATGACTATTGTACGTTATAAATTTGTATTTGATTTGAAAAGTTATATATTTAAAAGAAAAACAAATATTTTAGTTTTCAAAATCACAAAAAATAAGTGAAATAACATCAAGTGTCACAAATAATGTATACATAGTAGACATATCATCTAACTATATTCATTACGGTGTTCAAATTTCAGTTTTATATTGGACACGGTATCGGGAGTGTCGGACACGGTGTCGGGGAGTGTCGGACGAGTGTCGTGTCCGATCAGGTGTCCTACACGACACGTTGTGATTTTTTGAAGTGTTCGTGCATTAGAGTTGATATCTCTATATGTTTAAATTTTTATCAATATAAAAAAAACTATTACATATTTATATTTATATGTATATATAGTGGTTTATTTTGTATAAAGCTGATGTTGGTGCTTTAATATTTATGCATTATAAAGTTTATGTATGGTGGTAAATATATGTATCATTTTAATGTTTATGTAGTGTTTTTCCATTATTATACTTCTCAATTATCACATTATTTTATTTACGTTATGACACTATATAAATATAGTCATGGAATAATTGACGAGCCTTTCTATATTCAAAATGGATGTGATATAATTGTTAACGATGATAAATTATGTATAATTATTAAATTGCATGATAAATTGTAATGTTGTAATCTATAAAAAGTGTATAGTGGAGATCACTTGGATGATGTTAGGATCTTATATTAATTAGAATTCTGTGTAACGTGCATATAAGTACATATTTGTGTACACTTATTTTGTATATATAGATAGATAGATACACTAATTTTTATAACTGTTCTGTATGTATGTGTATCTACCACATATATAGGTTTTATTATAACTATTGATCATATATAACTATTGATATATCATCTTATTACATGTTAGAGATCTTCTATTTGCTTTCATGCAAATTCTAGCTCACATTGGATATACGAGTTGGATTATATATTACAAGTAATTCAATCATATTTATCACATTGGATATACGAGTTAATTAAATTTCTTTTTGATGATTCTATGCTATATCGAGATTACAGAGTATAAGTTATAAGTTGTTCATCTCCTCATATATAGGTGTATTTATATTGAGATCTTTCCTAATTTCCTATAACATAAAAATCATAGTAAAATCGAAACGAAAAATAGTATCTGAGTTTAATTAAAGGAACCATAGCTTAACAATTATACATTACTAGAATAAAATATTACATAGTTTATGCCATTGTTACCTTATGTTAACGATCCGGCACCATAGAGTATTTAACATTCTTTCTGTCCACTTAAATATTCATAATGATATTTGTGAACTTGATACTTTAGTTAAACAATTAAGAGTGGTAAAAGTTTTTACTTATAAGGCCATTTCCAACTCAATAATAGATTTTGCACCATTTTGATATAATTTTTGCACCATTTTTTTGTTTCGATGGGACATGTATTTCTTTTTCCGGTGGACTTATTGTCATTTTTTTGTAGTGATGAATATTGATGTATGAGTATAATACGAATAAGAATGAAGTAACTTCTTAATATATATGGGAACTTTTATATAAATTTGTAATTTATATTAGTTATATTCATGATTCTAATTTTTTTTATTTTCTATCAAAAAAAATTAAAAAGTTTTTAATTTTCAACTAAGTGAAAAGAAATTATGAAATACTTTCGAAATTACGATATTTCCAAGAAACTTAAAATGTTTCAATTGTTTCTATTGGAACTACCAGTGTTTCTATAGTTTCCCATGAAACACTGAAAAGTTTGTTAATTCTTTTCGGGATAAAGTATAATAGTTAATAAAATAAAAAAAATAAAAAAAAAAGAAGAGCATAAAGGAGTTACAAATCTTACAATTTACTAAATTAAGTCTAAAATATAATCAAATAAGTTCTAAGTAATTAATCAACAAAATTATAAATAATTTTGTTTATATTCAAATACGCACATAAGAAAACACAAAAAGCCAAGATATCACAATTATTCTTATAACGATATATGGGTTATTAAATGATTATTTTAATAAACAACATAATATATACTACAGATTATAATGTTATATGAGCAATTTTTTCTGTTAATAATTTAAAAATATATATACCGTAATACTTTTATAATTTTGTATTTTATATTTTAAATTGCTGAACTTTGTCGATTATATGTTATGAGAACGCTCAATTTGAATCCAATATTATTACTTAATTCGTTATTTGATATTTTTATCAACTAGTGGCCTACATGTATAAATTTTGAAACAAAATATTGATTTTTTAAAATGAATAAAGATAGCATTTATTGATTACTTTTTTCACACAGTTTTTGTCTTTATTATCGCTTTGACACGTTTCTAATATTTAACAACTCGAAATTTAGGTTAAAAACGTTGAACATTGATTATATTTGCTTTTAATTTATAAAATTAATTTCTACATGAGTAACTAACTAGTTGACAATAATTAATATCTTGATAAATTGTTAACATTCTTTTGATTGTTCAGTAGTCGATTAGTACAAATTCTTGAACACATGTATATATCTTTTTTCTATTACAATTTCCATAAAGAATGACGATAATATCTTATCTTTTGAAATTCGGGTTCTTTTTTTATTTTTGTCTTTTAAGTAGATGACAAAATAAATTTTATTAATAAAGAACATATAATCAATCAATCAACATTATATAATCATCAAACTTTGGTGATATTTTATTTGTTATAGCACCAAAATATTATCCCAATTTATTGGAAATATAGCAAATTTAATTTAACCATATCTTTTGCTTACGCTACTAGCACACACGCCAGTAGCATAATCTATGAATATATAACTAGGCCTTTTATTTAATTTCCTAGTCCAATTATTCAAATTTAGAGATAAATTCTAATAGTCTATTTATAGCTAAAATTTATACATATATCATATAACGAACACTAACTAAATATCATCGAATAGTTTTGTCATTGTTTTACCAAACATCATTGATCGACCTCCCATCCTATGGTTACCGCCATTCTCGAATGCTGTAAAATCTCAGTATCGAATTCCAAGCCGGACTTCTCACTACCTTTAACATTTTTCGATATGATGGGGTACAAATTAGGCATTTAATTACTTCTATTTTTCAATTTCCCGTTATCTAAATCCGATTTCCTGAAAAACATTGTTCCTAATCTGAAAACTTCCTTATCTCATACTCTCGCCCATTTTCTTCCACTTTGTGGAAAAATCATTCATCCTCTATTAAACAAGGAAGAAAAAACCATTGTACGTTATACTGCTGGAGATTCCGTTGATTTAAGAATTTCTGATTCTGGCGATGATTTCTATAATCTTATAGGAAATAGTCCACGTGATTGTGATGAATTTTATGCGTTCGTCCCGAGCCTGCCGCCAGCAACCCATTCAAAAATCTCAATTGCAAGTGATGTAGCTTTCCAGGTTACATTGTTCCCTAAAAAGGGAATATCCATTGGTTGTATATCTCATCATGGCGTTGTTGATGGTAGCTCAACTTTATCATTCATTCAAGCGTGGGCGTTGGTTAACAAAACCAGGCTTCATGAAGCAGATTACGATTTTCCTATTTGTGCAGAAAATAATTTTTTGCCCTGTAACAATAGAAAAAATGTTGAAAATCTCAACGAATTATTGGAAATAAAGTATTTGGACACTCTATTTTGGGTTTCTTCTCTAGTGCAAGTTAGACCGCCACGGATAAATTTCCAATTAAACAAGCTCCGGTCAACTTTTATCATAAAGAAAGATGAAATTTCAAAGTGTTAAAACCCATTACGGTGTTGGGCTTCCAAACTGACAATTGTGGGCTGAAATAATAAAAGAAGCCTTAGCCCAGTCTATTAAGGGCTGCGGCAGCAAAGTAAAAAACACGGAGGGGCTTATTTGCAATTTTGTAACAGTTGGGTTGTAATATAAAACCCAGCTTTTTAGGGTTTCAGATCATTAACTTGATATTTTTTCCTTCCGCCTCCATTCTTCGTCTCTTTGATATATCTGTAAAACAACTGTTCAACTCTTTTGAATAAACTCTGATAAATTTCTTTTGTTCTTCACAATATTTGTTTTACAAGTAGCATTGATTTCAACATGGCATCAAGAGCCTGAGTTCTAGTTAGGGTTTTTTCGGGTTATTTGTTTGCTGTTACACATCAATATCAATATTATCTCCGACACCTCACCGGAGAAATCTTTCTTCTGATCTTGGTATCACACTGAAACATCGATTGTGAAAGGTGTGCATGTACGGTGGTTAAGCAGGCGTCTTCGGTTCTTGGCATGTTGTTGTGAATAGTGGCTGTTTTTTACCGATCTACATGTTTTATACTAGATCGGGCCATATTTCATCAGATCTACGGTGTTTTGTGTTGAAGGAGCAACACTTTCTCGTTATCAGTCTTTTGCCCTTCAGATCTGAGATCTGTTCGAGTGCTTCGCCGGTTTTTTTGCTCAGACTTACCGATACCAGTACATGCACACCTCTGTGGTCCTTAAGTTGACCATTTTTTCTGTATCGTTCCTCTTTTGTGTTTTTTTTTAACATCGTTTATATCTCTTTATATTCGTATAAACAATGTTTTAAAAATGTGGTGTGTAACATGTGTGTTTTTCTCCTACAGATCTTGGGACGAAATCTGTTGACTCACACCTTTCTGCTGCAATACTCTGCCTCTCCTTGATCTTTTTTTTTTTTCTGTATTTTTTTCTAACAAAAAATACAGTGGTATAATCTTGTTTTCTTGCTTTGGTTGTTACCGTTGATCTGTGGTTATCAATAGTTTGCTTTCTTGAGGTGCTGTGTTGTGTCTAACTCTTATTATTGTCTGCTTTGCCTTTGTGCTGCATTCTTTATCATGTCTGACATTGTAGCATCTACACCATCGCCTAGAGGCACCTCTATAGCCAATCTTGATATAAGTGACCCTCTGCATTTACATGCATCTGAGTATACAAACTTGTCGATTATATCATATGTTCTTACTGGTTCTGAAAACTATTCCATTTGGAGTAGGGCCATGACTATAGCATTAACTGAAAAAAATAAACTTGGCTTTGTGTTAGGCACAGTTGAATATCCCACTGATCCAGTTCTTAAAAATCAGTGGGATAGATGTAATGCTGTCGTTTTATCATGGCTCTTAAACTCTGTTAGCAAAGAGTTATATGCTGGGTTAGTTTTTGCCACTAAGGCTTCTGAGGTGTGGTCTCAATTAAGCTGTACTTATAATATACTTGATGGATCTCGTGTGTTTTCTATTCATCAAGATATTTCACAGATCCGTCAAGGATCTGACACTGTTGCTGTTTACTATTGCAAGTTAAAAATGTTATGGGATGAATACTCTGCACTTGTTGACATTCCTCATTGTACTTGCTCTGCTTCTGAAAAAACGAAAAAACATGCTCAAAACCTTAGACTCATGCAGTTCCTTATGGGATTAAATGAACAATACTTTGCGGTTCGCAGTAATATCATTCTTCGTGACCCCTTACCTGATGTCATGAGTGCTTTTAATATCATTTCGCAAGAAGAATCACATAGGAATTTATCTACTCATAGCAATATGGTTAAACATGCTTCTGTTTTCTCCACTCAAAGCTATGCTGCCTCACAGAATAACAACACTAATAAGAGCCTGTCCAATACTAGACTATGTGATCATTGTGGTAAAACAGGGCATACTATTGATAGATGTTTTCAACTTGTTGGTTTTCTTAAAAATTTTAAAAAGAAAAAATCTGGACAAAACCAATCTTCTAATAAGACATCTAATGCTGCTATTGTTGATAAAGATAATTGTGTTGATAATGATTCATCTAGCATTGATTTCACCCCCGAACAACGGCACCAGCTCTTACAATTGTTGAGCAGTCAACGGGAACCTGATGATATAAAAGCCTCTATGGCAGGTATATCATCCAACTCTTCTGCTGGTAACTTACCTATGAATGGGTGGATAATCGACTCTGGAGCCACCGATCATATGGTGTCTTATCTGAGCTCGGTGTCCTCTGCCAGGGTAGTTACCAACAATATGAGTATCAACCTACCTAACGGGACCAGTGCTAAGATTTCCCACATTGGGACAATAGAACTGCTCCTTGATATTACTTTGCGTAATGTCCTAGTGGTTCCCGATTTTCACTATAACCTGCTCTCTGTTTCTAAACTTACTAAAGACTGTAATTGTTTGGTGAAATTCTCTCAAGATGGTTGTACTTTTCAGGACCCTCACAGTGGAAAAAAGATGGGGATTGGTAAGCAAGAACGGGGTCTGTATTTTTTTCATTCCACAGGTTTACCTGATAACCCCTTTAGTGGTTCTTGCAATCTATGGCATAATCGCTTAGGTCACCCCTCTGATAATGTGCTAAAAGTTTTAAAATCTGTGATCAAGTTACCTGAATCTGTTAACACTCTTCCTTGTGATATCTGTCACCATGCTAAACAAACATGTGATGCTTTTCCTTTACGTACACATGTTTTCCATGCCCCCTTTGATTTGGTTCATCTTGATTTATGGGGTCCGTATATGGTTGAGAGTCATGATGGGTTTCGTTTTTTCTTAACTATTGTTGATGATTTCTCGCGTGCCACATGGGTTTATCTTCTTAAACATAAATCTGATACTGTTTCTGTGCTCAAACTGTTTTTTGCCATGATTCGTACTCAATTCTCAAAAACTATTAAATGTGTGCAATCAGACAATGGAACTGAATTTACAAATAATGACCTATCTTTCTACTTGTCTACTTTGGGTGTAAAACATCAATTTACGTGTGTTAACACTCCGCAACAGAATGGTATTGTTGAGCGTAAGCATAGGCACCTTCTCAATGTTGCTCACTCCCTTTTATTTCAAAGTGTTTGTCCTATTGAGTTTTGGTTTGAGTGCATTCTTACTGCTGCGTTTCTAATCAATAGAACCCCTAGTTCGGTTTTAAATGGCAAAACTCCGTTTGAAATTATGTATGGGTTTCCTTCTAAGTTTGATATTTTACGTGTGTTTGGCTGTCTATGTTATGCCTCCATGTTTACATGCAAAGATAAATTTGCTTCCACATCAAAAAAATGCATGTTCCTTGGTTATTGTGAAAATAGAAAGGCATACAAGTTGCTTGACCTTGAGGATCATTCTGTCATTATATCCCGAGATGTGAAATTCTATGAGACTGTGTTCCTTTTCAATCTGATAAATCTGACCTTGTTGACAGAAGCCGGTTCTTTGATGCGAGGGTATAGGAGGGTATTCAACAATCAGGTATGAATGTCGATGATGAGTTGGCTGAGTCCAGAACGGGTATTAACAGTCAAACCATGGATATTTACTCCGGTCATGACACTGTTAATCCTGTTCAAGACATGGTAGGTGACCCCAACACTGACTCACCCAGTCGAGCTAGAGGCCATTCCTCTGGTCATGACACTGGTTTTATTTCTTTTAATGTGTTGGGTGATCCTAACTTCGGCCAAGGGACTGAGACTACTATTCTTTCACCCACACCTCCTGTATCCTCAACTGTGGATGATGTACCAAACTTACACACTCAAGGTACTTCTTCAGATTGTACATCTGGTGAATTAGTTCGTAAATCCACTCGTATATCTAAATTACCGTCTCGTTTACAAGACTATGATATGTCCTGTTCTACATCTGGTTGTCTATATCCTTTGAACAGCTGTCTTAGTTACTTGCATATTAATTCTCAATATCGTGTTTTTTTAACAAACTTGGATAAAATTCCTGAACCTAAGTCTTTTCATGAGGCCATCACTAATAAACATTGGAAAGAGGCCATGGACCTTGAAATGACTGCCTTGGAACAAAATAACACTTGGACCCTTACTCAGTTACCTCCTGGCCATAAGCCGATAGGATGTAAATGGGTTTTTAAGGTCAAATATCTATCTAATGGCACCATTGAACGTTATAAAGCACGTTTGGTTGCCAAAGGATATAGCCAACGGGAGGGCATTGACTATTTTGAAACATTCTCCCCGGTTGTTAAAATGGTTACCGTTAGAACTTTACTTGCCTTAGCTGTTACTCGTGATTGGCATGTGTATCACTTAGATGTTAGCAATGCTTTTTTGAACGGTGATCTTAATGAGGATGTTTATATGTCTTTGCCTCAAGGATACTTTGATCCAAATGAAACTAGGGTCTGTAAATTGCGTAAATCCCTCTATGGGTTAAAGCAGGCCCCACGCCAATGGAATGAGAAATTCACACACTGCTTGAACAGTTTTGGTTTTATACAAAGTTTGCATGACTACTCTCTGTTTGTCAAAACTTCAAAAACTGTTTGTGTATTCTTATTAATATATGTTGACGATATTGTGCTAACTGGAAATTCTCATGAACATATTAATCGTGTGAAACTGTTTCTTGACTCAAAATTTCATATTAAAGATCTTGGTGAGGTGAAGTATTTCTTGGGGATTGAATTTGCTAGATCACCTCGAGGTCTATTTCTAAATCAAAGGAAATACACACTAGAGTTACTTACTGAGTTTGGATTATTGGGCTCAAAACCATCTCTGGTCCCTATGGAACAGAATCTGAAATTGAATACGAAAAAAACTGATAATGATGACTTTTTGTCCGATGTCAATTCCTATCAAAAGTTAGTGGGAAAGCTCATCTATCTTACACATTGTCGTCCCGATATATCTTTTTCGGTACATATCTTGAGCCAGTTTATGCACAAGCCAAAGAGTTCTCATTTAAAAGCTGCATTGCGTGTTCTGCAATACTCAAAATCAGCCCCTGGTAAAGGGCTGTTTTTTCCAAAACACACTAATCTAACATTACGAGCTTTTTGTGATTCGGATTGGGCAGCTTGCCCAGTATCTCGAAAATCTGTTACCGGTTTTTGCATTTTTTTGGGGAACTCTTTACTTTCATGGAAAAGTAAGAAACAAACCACTGTTTCAAAATCCTCAGCTGAAGCTGAATATAGAGCAATGAGTCAAACATGTAGTGAAATTGTGTGGATTTTGGGCATTTTTAAAAATTTGGGAGTCAACAGCTTAACTCATGTCGAACTTTATTGTGATAACCAGGCCGCTGTTCACATATCCTCTAATCCTATTTTCCATGAGAGAACCAAACATATCGAGATTGACTGTCACGTAGTTCGTGACTACGTCAAAAACAAAATTATTAACACTTGTTTTGTACGTACAGGGGATCAAGTTGCAGACATATTTACAAAAGCCCTGGGACGTGTCAAACATGAAGAATTGGTCAATCTGCTCGGTATGATCAACATTTTTTCTCCCCCACAGTCAGCTTGTGAGACGGTGTTAAAACCCATTACGGTGTTGGGCTTCCAAACTGACAATTGTGGGCTGAAATAATAAAAGAAGCCTTAGCCCAGTCTATTAAGGGCTGCGGCAGCAAAGTAAAAAACACGGAGGGGCTTATTTGCAATTTTGTAACAGCTGGGTTGTAATATAAAACCCAGCTTTTTAGGGTTTCAGATCATTAACTTGATATTTTTTCCTTCCGCCTCCATTCTTCATCTCTTTGAGATATCTGTAAAACAACTGTTCAACTCTCTTGAATAAACTCTGATAAATTTCTTTTGTTCTTCACAATATTTGTTTTACAAGTATCATTGATTTCAACACAAAGCTGAAGAATTTTAAATTGACCAAATGCTCGGATGGTGTGGCTCATATGTTGTCTTACACCATCAGATGTGTGCTTGTATGGATTTGCTCGGCCAAGTCGACAGAGGTGACACTGCCAGACGATGAGCTAGGGTACTTCAATATTGCGGCAATTGTAGGGCGAGATTAAATCCGCCATTGCCGGCTAATTACTTTGGTAGTAATTGTTTTGTAGTTCAAAGTGCGGAGTTAAAGCAGGGTGAAGTTATGGGAAAAAATGGGTTCATGACGGCTGCCAAGGCATTGAAGATGCTATTAAAGAAAGTACGTACATACTCCAAGTTAGAGGTGCCCAACCGATTCCGGTTTCTGGTTCGGAACCGCCTATTCTGATTCCGGTTGGTAGGGGAACCTTATTCGGACCGTGTAGCACACGGTTCCAGTTCCTTGGTTCCCGTTCTAACCATAATTTGTTTTTAATATATTATGTATAAATTTATTTCGGCAATATTTTTTAAAACAAATCGGATAAAGTGAAGACAAACATTAAAATTTTTGAACAATAGACAAATAATTTTTATTATTAATAAATTTAAACAATATAAATTCGAATTTGATAAGTAATAAAATACGATCCCCGGTGGTAATAAAATTAACCGTTAGAATAAAATCCTACTTTGTTTGGATAACCTCTATTAAAATGGATGGACAAGTGAGTTATATAGACTTTGTTACCCTTAAATTTTATATATCCATTGGTAACAAGTCAAATATACTTGTCATTAGATTACTATATATTAAACTGACTAATCATACATACATATAATTTTCTAAATAATTATTAAACTCAAGCTCAATCATAAGTGAAGACAAAAAAAACTATGTAAAAAGTCATTAAAACCCATTTAAATTATACAGAGATTTTTGGATAAGTCAAGATCTGCCATGGTGAATTACTGTAAAGTAGTTGTGAAATGATTAATAGATGATAGTCAACTCATATATAAAAACAGAAAATCAGATTTATATTAATGGAGAAATAGGATAATTTCTGAACTAAAATTAACTGTGAGAACCGACGGTTTAAAACCGCCGGTTCTTGATTCCTTCCTCATAACGAGGAACCGGTTTCAAACATTGTTAGCCAATTCTAGTTTTGGTTTCGAACCGGAAACCGTGGTCACGGTTCTGGAATCGTGGTCAACGGTTCTAGAACTGTTGACCGCCGGTTCCAACCGGTCCGGTTCTCCAGTTTCAGGAACCGATTGAGCACCTCTAGTCCAATTAACAAAAGTTATTGAAATATGAGGAGAAAAGTATAGTCAAGTGTATTTCAAAAAAATATTAAGTTATACTCACTCTGTAATTGGTTATTCACTTTTTGAAATACACTTAGATCGACCAAGCCAAGTGCAGACTAAAACTTTCTATTGTGAAGAATGGATAAAAACATTTTTCATGAGATAGATAAAGTTGCACCTGTGCAAAAGTATTTGGCTTGTGCTTGACCCCGATATCTATTAATATATATATTTGAGGTAATATATATTTGAGGGTTGTATTTGACTAATTTTGACAATTCAAAATTATCTAAAACCTCAATTTTAATTTTATGAGAATTTTGAATTATTTAATTTTTTAAAAAAAATTATTGGATGAATGTAGGTTTTTTTGGTAGTTATTTCCCTTCAATTCAAATTCAAATTTAAAAGTTATCTTTTAAAATTAAAACCAAAAAAGGTACGGACAAGAAACTGCAATTTACCCCCACTTCCACAATTTCAATTGTTATTCAAAAATTCGAACAATTCATCAAAAACTGCACTTACCACTTCTTGGAACCTTTAGAATAATTGCTTTGTTCAATAAATTCGCATATAATTCAGATAAAATTTTTTTATTAAGGTTATATTGTGTTTATGTTGTAACTTGTAAATGCTTTTATAACATTGATTATATCATCCATTTCCAAGGTATTGTAATTATATTATGTTTCATATAATCACTTCTTAGTTACATCTTCATATCTTTTAGTTTTCAATAAATTCATGAGCACGGACTAGTACCAGATGTGATGGGAAGTTTTTATTAGTCAATAATCCAAATAAATTGATTATGTAGTTATTTACATAAGAAATGTGTGAACAAAGAAATAATAAAATATTATTATAGAATGAGAAAAATTGTTAGATTGATAACTGTGTGAAATAATTAATAAGTACTTATATTGAAGATTGAAAAAGTCTACTGATGAAATTAGTTTGTACTGTAATATTTTTTTAATTGTGATTTAAGATGATGAAAATGAATTTCAAAAATATAAAAGAAACATACCCTATGTTTTCAATACAATGTAATGGACTAATTTTGACATTCAAACTCATGGACTAATAATAGCAAACTTCAAAGAAATCTCAAACCATAGGATAAAATAACTAAGTAATTAAGATCGTCGTAATCTCAAGACCACAATCAGAAATTAGGTTACCGAACAAGACTCCAAGCTTTAAGCATTATGTGGTCGTCCACATAAGGCCTTAACGACCACATCTGGCAATAGGTCTCCAATTCGCCCTGTTGAGACTTGAGGCTGAGAGAGGATACAATTCGATCCTACAAAACCATACAATTTAAATAAACTAATGACCAGAAATACCTTTAAGAATTTACAATAATTTCTTGTCATGCAAATTACAATATCGAAAAGCAAAATATAATTTCATGTTGAGTTATGGAGCCTGAACCGGACGATTTTTTTAGGGGTATTTTAGTCATAACGTAATCCTAGGTTATGTATCTTGTATAAATAGCCCTAATATCGTTGTAACTATCTCATGAGAAATATAGTGAATATCCTCACTTGGTAGACATTGTCAAATTCTTTGACAAACTGGGTCAACAACAATTCGTGTGGTCTTTTGTTCTTCTTTTCTTTCGTGTGATTATTCATTGGCATCATATTCCTAACATTTCACTCCCTATTCCTCCTAAATATGAATTATTATAACTTGTAATATATTGATATTACTTAATAATAGTAAAGGTTTATCACCCACATTGTGTAGTCTTGTTTCACATGCTGCAAATATACTATCGGTTCGTGATAAAAGAGCGTTACATATTATTATCCTTCAAATTTAAAATTTAATACCTGCGTTGTGAAGTCTTGTTGCACCATACTGTAAATAGCAGCCATCATACCAGCATATTCAATCACTTCAAGTTTTGAAAGGTCTGATGATGATGACACTTCCTCCTGGTAATAAATAACAATTATATGAATTCTAAAAAATGATAATTAGCGAAAACCTCAAATACCATGTTAAAATTCCTTAAATTCTATAGTTTGTAGCTCAATATTAATTAATATCAGATAGTACGGATACGTGTTTCTACTTTCAGCTAAACTAAAATACAGCAGCTATACACTATTGCAACCAATCAACTAAGTCCTCATGCGTGAACCCCCCAAGTCTCGAACTCAAGGTTCCAACCTTAAGAAATAAAATGACAAAAGCAAGAAAATGGTGAGCTGGGTTGGTTTTGGGTCGGTTCCAATTGGTTTGTTATTAAATGAGTTTGGTTTTTAAATGGTTTTAAGGTAGAACCAAAATCAACCCAAAATGGAACAAAAATCAATCCAAAATGGAACCAAGCCTAACCCGACTTAATACCTTACATTTTCTTCATTATAATTTAGATTATTTGCAAACGATTTGGGTCTAACTTGAAATTTAGTTGGACCAACTTGGAACCAAGTCGAAACCAATTAGGAACCAAATAAAATTTTCTTAAAAACCAACTCAACCCAAATTGGGTTGGAACTGGGAACCGTGGATCGGGATCGATTCCCCCCCCCCCCCCCCGCTACTTTCAAGCATATGAGACCACACACATAACTCTCAACATATGCGTGTGTGCACACACACACATATATATATATATACAGAGAGAGACTTTACTTGGGCATTTAAAGTAATTAATGAATCTAAGTAGTGGCTAGCATCCTCATCTTTCTCTCTCGCATTTTGGACGGCCAACGCTGCATCATCCAGAAGGGCTTGAAGTTCAGTTACAACACTTTTAGCTGCAATATGACATTCAGATTTTTAGTAAACGGGCTTTAGTTGGAAAATTGTATCTAACTCAGTAAATCCTTCCGAGTTGGAAAAATGAGCGGAAAGACGAGAAAGAGGGGTGGGGGGTTAACAAAAATATCAAGCAATGCTGAATCAACAATTCACTTCAAGAACCACACACTTCTTTAATAATTGGCTCAACTACATACTAGGATAAGATTTTTACTGATCTAAACTAGTTGTAAATTACATGCTATTATAACAATGAAGAAGTATCATCTATCTTTTTAGACTACGAAAAAGGGCATATGCAAGAAATACATGGCACAAAATAAGAAACATATTTCATTCAGAGAAGAATTGAAAGAAAAAATATCTGAACAAGTAAATGTAGTGTCGAAAATTTTATAATAAGTGCAATTTCGGGGAGTCATAACGACTCTATTTCCAAAAGATATCCTAAGCAGTTAAAAGTAATCTGAGAAGGAACTTACCTTCATTTATAAGACCTTTAAGCCCAAGATGGCATGTACGCACTGAAAAACAATTAGAGCCATATATATAAAAATCAAGTTTGAGCACACCAACAAAAGAAAAAAAGCTTTATTTTGCTCGGTGGACCTGGATAGAATCTAGAACTTGCATCACATATCAAATAACAATGGCGATTAAAAGTTCAAACTAGTTTTTTAGTACATGAATTTGGTACAGTACAGCCCCCCAAACATCAATCTAAATTTTTTAATCTTTCTCCCCTTAAAACCATTTCAACCTCCCTCTATCTTAGGATTTTTGCTCTTTTCCCCACGACAAAAATGAACGAAGAACCATGGGAAAAGATGGGTCGACAATAGGGGTGGCAATTGGGCAGGTTGGGTTGGTTTTGGGTCGGTTCCAATCGGTTTGTTGTTAAATGAGTTTGGTTTTTAAATGGTTTTAAGGTGGAACCAAAATCAACCCAACTTGAAATTTAGTTAGACCCAACTTGGAACCAAGTTGGAACCAATTAGGAACCAAATAAAATTTTCGTAGGAACCGACTCAACTCATATTGGGTTGGAACAGCTGGAACCGTGGTTCCGGATCCATTTTGTCACCCCTAGTCGACGTAATAGGTCATGCATACTCTTTTGTTTGATAATGGTATAAGAAAGAAATGTGAATAAGAAAGATTAATCTAGCAACCTACTGAAAAGAATTCATCCTTTCTTGCTCTGTATATTTTAAACACTACATTTGCTACATATATTTTCGACATCACACTTTCTCAAAAGTGAAAAGTTGAATTCTGAACAAACTTACACTTGCTCACATTTTGTACACAGTCATGGGCATTCATACATCCGGCATCAAAATAAGATAAAACTCTTCTTGAATCATGAGCTTTTATAATTTGCTCCACTGACGAAGATGTCTTCTCGATTGGAGGCCGTCTTAAGAACCCTGAGCAGGAAATAGATAAACCAGTGAGTTCACAAAAACAATTAATGTTTCGGCTGACTCTATGCAATATTGGGTTTAAATCAGCACTCATGGAAAAATCAACATGAACTTGGTTGTCTCAATGCAATTTGGATTTCCAAATGTTATCATGGTTGTAAACGATTTGTAGGACAATTTGAATCGTTTATAATATATGCGCTACGGGTGGCAATTGGGCGGGTTGGGTTGGTTTTGGGTCAGTTCCAATTAGTTTGTTGTTAAAAGAGTTTGGTTTTTAAATGGTTTTAAGGTGGAACCAAAATCAACCCAAAATGGAACCAAAATCAATCTAGAAGGGAACCAAGCCCAACCCGACTTACTACCATACATTTTCTTCATTATAATTTAGATTATTGGCAAACGATTTGGGCCTTGAAATTTAGTTGGATCCAAGTCGGAACCAATTAGAAACCAAATAATTTTTTTTAAAGAACCAACTCAACCCAAATTGGTTGGAACCGATGGAACCGTGGTTCCGGATCCATTTTGTCATCCCTATATGCGACCCTATACCTCCAAATATTACCAAAGGAAAACATAGTTGCACCCCCAAAATTGAAAACACACGAGAAACGCATTGAGACACACTTACCAAGTGCTTGATGAAAGCAAATAAGGAACTTGTTTCCCACAGACACCAGCTCTTCGAACTTCGTAATCCTGCCATTTGAGCACCAATATAAGATTTAGTGAAAGGCACATTAAGAAATTGATGAACATAAATTCTATTTTTTGAAGGAGAAAAGTGTGGTTTGGAATAGTAATAAATGGAAATAAAATATATATATATTGAATTTAACCTCATCATAAATTCTGAGAATATTTCGATAATTCTTTTGGTTGATTGACTCTGCCCATCTTCTTCGTTTTCCATTTTGCACAGCAACAAGTTGTCAGTGCTGAAAATAATCCCCTCGTTAACCAGAACTTCCAAAAAGGAAGCATATATCAAATCAATTCCAACACTTAATCTGTAACTCCAAGCAATTCGAGACTAATTTAATTTTAGTACTTACTCGTATATTTTAGCATAGTCTAATCTAAAAACTATATAGAATGAAAAAAATGGCTTTAAATATCTGGGTTCAAAATAGGTCGAGCTAGACAAAACTTGAAAGGCACGCAATATTGACTGGAGCTAGATAACTTGTCAATATTAGCTCATGATCAAGTCGTTCTAAACAAGCCAAATACAATGAATGGTCGCAACCAAAGCGACAAAAATGTTGTCCTATGAAATTAACTAATACAACAATACAGTACTGACTAATTCTCAAATTCTTGGTTAACTCACTAGAGTTTTTTACGAAGTCTTCGCATTACACGTTTCTGTATAGAGCAAGCAATGGACTAAATTTCATAATTGAAAAGAATCCTTCGTATATTTCAAGTTAAACTAAAAGCACGTTAGATAAACATAAAGAGCAGATGAAGAGCTATGTCATAGATCCAAAGTCGTTTCCAAAAACTTTTAGACATTTGGCAAATTCATTTTACTAGCCCGGGTTGATATGATAAGCTTGTTAGCAAAAACATGTGCCCCTAAAGAAATGCTGAATTTTAGAAAAAGTTGTAAAGGTGATAAAAATTTTAAATTGGGTCTCTCGGTATCAAAATTAGTTACTGACCCTGGGTATTATTAAAAGACAAAATCTGGGGATATGTGCCAAACACTGCCTATCATTCTCATTATCACTCAATCACTCAAGTGAAAAAATTCAAATCCTAGCGCTGCTACCGCCACAAGATTTATCACCCAACAGAAAAAAAAAAATCAAATTCTTCCGTGAAATCTACTTTTCTATTTTTGTCTGCCTATGCTTAAGAGTTTTTGGCCTTCTAGCAGTGGCATAATCTAGATTAATCTTTACTACAGGTGTGAAATTGAACTATAATATGACTAACTTATGAATCTTTATTACGGTTCTCTACAATTATGATGTGGATTCTTTAAAAGAAGTTCATCTCTGAATAGGTTTCAGCATTTTGCACTATTCTTTTACAATTGTTAACATTAACTCTTACTCTGCATACTAAACCCATCTTTCCCACTTTTCTAAAATTCAGCACTTTTTAACAACACAAGTTTTGAAAACAAGCTTATAATACCCGAATCGGGCTAGTAAATAAATTTGCCAAATGTCTAAAAAAAATTTTGAACTTAATTAATAAATTTGGGTCTATGACAATGATATGACATCGCTCTACATCTGCTTTCTAAGATTGAGGTAAGGTAACGAGCAGAGCTTGGTGATTTTTCCAGTCTCGGCCTCTAGCATTATTACAAGAGCTTGTCGAGCTCATTTTCAGAGCTCGTGCTCAGTGGTCAATACACCAGCTCATTGTCAATAATCTAAGTTATAATAAACAAAATGTAAGGTATTAAGTCGGGTTGGGCTTGGTTCCCCTTTGGATTGATTTTGGTTTCATTTTGGGTTGATTTTGGTTCCACCTTAAAACCATTTAAAAACCAAACTTATTTAACAACCAACCTATTGGAACCACCCCAAAACCAACCCAAGCCCCCCAATTGCCACCCCTAAGAAAGATTAATCTAGCAACCTTCTGAAAGGAATTCATCATGTCTTGCTATGTATATTTTAAACACTACATTTGCTACATATATTTTCGACATCACACTTTCTCAAATTGGGTCTCTCAGTATCAGTATCAGAATTAGTTACTGGGCAAGGGTATTATTAATGACAATTCTGGAGATATGTGCCAAACACTGCCTATCCGTGTCATTTTCACTCGATCACTCCTGTGAAAAAATCCAAATCCCACCTCTGTCGCCGCCACAAATCTATCACCCCATAGAAAAAAATCACATTCTTACGTGAAATGTACTTTTTTCTGGTTTTTGTTTGCCTATGTTTATGAGTTTTTGGCCTTATAGCAGTGGTTTAATCTAGCTTAATCTTTACTACAGGTGTGAACTATAATATGACTAACTTATGAATCTTTATTACGGTTCTCTACAATTATGATGTGGCTTCTTTAAAAAGAAGTTCATCTCTAAATAGTTTTCAGCATTCTGCACTATTCTTTTATAATTGTTAACATTAACTCTTACTGTCCGTACCCATCTTTTACACCAAATTCTAGTGGTTTATTAGCCTTTGCAAGTGTTAAGGAGTTTTTGCAGACTCTAAAAATAAGTGATTATCAACTTATGGTTTAAGATAATCTATTTGGAAGTGTTTGCAAGTCTAACTCATAATCCTAATTCTCTTAATTTAAATGATAATGAGCTTTGAACTAGTACAGGGTGCTTAAAACTGATTATAATATTTTTTTTAAATAATACTAATTTATCCTAGTCATACTAATCATTTTCTTTGAAAAACAATCCCCTGCTACTCTGGGATATGAAAAAGATTCATAACTTCATATGCGTCATATATAAGCCCTACCTGTAAAAACGGGATTTTTTTTTTTTTTTTGCTTTTTACCGAATTTAACTTGTGTTTTGCTGTTGGATATCTCTGCTTGTGCTTAAGCTTCTATTTAAAATAACCTAAAAGTAAAAACATACTTCAGCAACTTTTACTTGCTTTTTCTATTATTTTTTTTAACAAGTGCTGCAAACGAGCCAATCTGAAAAAAAAAAATTCTCACTTTTCCAACTTTTCTAAAATTCAGCACTTCTTTAATGACACAAGATTTTAAAAACAAACTCATAATACCCAAATTGCACTAGTAAATAAATTTGCCAAATGTGTAAAAGTTTTTTTAAACTTAAACAATGAATTTGGGTCTATGACATTGCTCCACTAGTGATGATACTCCAAGTACCAAGAAACGAAGGAAAATCGACGTGAAGGAGGAGAAGTTGCAACTCATGGAAGTAGGAGCACAGTCTTGAAATCTGGAACTATTAGGATAAATGAACATATAGAACTTAAGAATGTCCTTTATGTCCCAGAATTCAAACACAACTTACTCTCTGTGTCTAGACTTGTTGATGATACAAATGTTTTTGTAAGTTGTAACACAATTTTCCTTCTGAATTAAAGATAGAACCTTAACCTGAATATATAATCAACATTCACACATTGCCGCAGCAGTGGTAGACAAAGCAGTCAAACGTTTAATCCACTTTCAACATCATTTTAATTCTAGATTTACTGAACCAAACTTAAGTCGCAAGCCTTAAAAGGAACACAAAGATGAGGAAACACCGGAACAACTCAAGCAAATAGTTAGCCGCTTTAGGATGAAAATCTAAGAACTACAGATATAAGAGCAAGCTAATAAAAGATTGCAGGAAGCCTATAAGATAGAATAAGCCAGTTGATAGTTTAGGGGCACATAAAACGAGATCATAACGCAGAGTAAACAACAAGCAGGCTTACCTTATCATTGATTGTGACTGAATATCATTGATTGTTGAACTACCTTTTCCTATTATAGAACCAGCTTCCACGTTTGATAGAAGAAACCTAAGATGAGTGGTCTTCTCTTCATTGTCTGTGCGATATCAACAAGGTAGAAATTTAAGAGAGAATGAAAATAGAAAAAGATAGTCATTAGGAGTAGGCCTGTCAACGGGCGGGCAATGCCCGTACCCGGCCCAGACCCGCTCAATGCCCGCAAAAAAAAAATCCTACCCGGCCCGGACCTGACCCGGATATTTACCCGACGGGTCTATTATGCGGGTATACCCGACCAAAATCAAAGGTTTGGGTCGGGTAAGACCCGACCCGATCAACTTTTTTTTTTTTTAATTTTTTTGTTACTTTTTTTCACATAATTTATTAATTCCGATTTTATAAAATTATACTAAACCAAATTATTTTAATTCAAGCACTTAGAAATTAATAACTATATTGGTGTTGGACTATAAGTTCAAAATTATTCCGACTTGCACTTGTATATTGATCATAAACTCGTAATTGTAACTTTATATTTAGAACAATAAAATATGGTCAATAAAAAACCCATTAATGATATAAACTATAGGTTTGGGAGAAAACCAATCATTTTTACATAAAAATTATAATATTAATTGATTTACTAATCAAACCAAACTTGGACAAACTTTAATCGAAACAAATACCGAATAAAATCGTATTTTTAGACACCAAAAATATAAACTATTCGAATAGAAGCAAACATCAAGTCTCAAGCTAAATTTCACAAGAATTGTTTAAAAAACTCCAAAAATGGAGGATGTTGATTTCTGATTGATTAACAATGATCAACAAGTAATCAGACAAATTCAATACAAAAACAGACAAATTCAACTTATAACAATGATCAACAAGTAATCAATCACCAACACACATTAAATACAAAAACAGACAAATTCTACTTTCTGATGTGAATCAAACCTGAAACATTTCTCAACTCAGAAATCTGAAAATTATGAGCAAAAGTTTCATCATAATACTGAATTGACACAACCTAACATACGTGTTCGCATAAATTACAAGATTCGAAATTGTTTCTGGGAAACAATAAATAGATTACCTGGAGATGGTTTAGAGTCGGTTTGTGAAGGTTCGAGGTCAGAGACGATGAAGTCCCGTCGGGCGTCGATGGCTCAGGCCTCAGAAGGATTGGTGTCGAATTGTCGATTGCTCTGGCTCAAAACGATTGAAGAATTGGGGGAAAACTGATAGTGTGATACGCTGCGTTTAGGGTTAATTATCCATTTATTCTCAATTTATATTTAGAGTTAATTACCCGCGGGTAATGTCCGGGTACGTTACCCGCGGGTAATGGCCTGGTACATACCCAACTCGGACCCAAATTTTAAAAATAATTGGACTCGGGCTTGGGCCCGGGTTTGAATTTGTACGGGTTGGGTATGGGCCGGGTCTTACAGCATTGTATTGGGTTTGGGCCTGAGCATTGCCCGCCCGTTGACTGCCTAATTGTATTATGCTTATATTGTTATTCACTGATTTACTGCTACCTAATTATACAATGAAGCAAAAGAGATTATAGTTTCAGTTTGCAGTAAAAATAATAATGAGCACTCTTGAAGCAGCATTACATCACTTTTCAATATAACTTTCTATTTCGCCAACAAATAATACACTGTATTGCATTATGAACCATGCGAATTTAGAAGGCTACTCATATAAAAAAACTTTGATAGTTCAAATGGAAAAATCTTAGGTACTAGCACTAAATTTCCAAACCCCTTGGGTCGTAGCTTCCAAGAAAATAATAAACAAACATTAAGATCAAGAATGTGTAACAAGTTGAAACTGCTTTATACTCACACTGACCTTTAGACCTTTCTACACCAACAATCCAATAAGTGAAACTAACCCAATTCTCGCACAACCAAACTATTATGATAAAAACTGATTAACTATTAATAAGCAAAACAAGGTGAACAAACCCAAATAATAATGTGAGTGATAGACTAATAGATGCAGGGGTTTTCTAACTGACGACGACTTATCTTTTCTCCACAATAGAGAATCAGTTAGCAATAAACACAAATCTCATAGGCTTAAAAGCAATGAGTATAACAAACCAATAACAAGTGAGTCAATAGAGATATAAATTGCTCCCGCAACAAGCGCGAACTTAGATTCATGAAACAGAAGTTAACTCAGTTTCAGCATCCGATGACAAGAACAATGGTAATTGATCTAGGTCGAAATAAACGAGCTAGGTCAAGCCAAGCCACTAAGTACGACCCAGCCGTAAGATAGACTATAGACTGCACTCGGGGTTCGACCCAAGCTGCCTACGTACCTTTCTTAAGGATCAAGTCTAACGTAGTTCAAATATAATAATGAGGTGTAGATATTGAAATTTTGCAACCAATCAAATCCTGCCACGTGGAAATATTGACCAATCAAAAGTCGTCTACGACAAATGATATTTATCTATTAAGTTGATTTATGGATAATTATCAACTAAGTTAATTTTTGGATAATTATCAATTCAAGTTGATTTATGGATAATTATCAAATCCAGTTGATTTTTGGATAATATCTAGAAGATCTATCTAAATCTTCTATCAGCCAATCAAATGGCTCCGAAATTATGATAATTATTTATTAAATCAAATGGATAATTATCAATGGATTCCAAATTATCCATAACTCTTCCATCCTACACCTATAAATAGGGTCCTTTAGAGATCATAAAACACACACAGAAGCTCAATCAAAAAGCTAGAGAAGACGAAGGAAGCTCTTCAAATTTTCTCTACGAAGGTTCTTCAAATATTCAAGGCGTTCTAGGCGAGACTCAAGGCGTTCTAGGCGATATTCAAGGCGTTCTTGAAGATATTCATCAAATTATAACGTTTGATTCGTAATTACGGTGCTAAACCTACGAATTAACGTTATAGAAATTCAAATCAAATTCAAGGAAGATCAAAGTCACAAAGTCAACCTTGAAGATTTCAAATTCCATATCAAATTCAACGTTTGATTCGAGATTAAGCTGCCAAGCCCTCGAATTAACGTTATAAACATTCAAGTCAACGTTGGAGAAGATCAAAGAAGCAAAGTCAACTCCAATATTCAAGTCAACATATTTTTGAAGGAAGAATCAGAGGATTAGAATAGATATTTGTACCCTATATTTTATTTTGATTTATATAAATTTCATTTGTCACAATTTTTGTGTTTCTTGATTTTCAGAATTACAAATTTGTTGTGTACAAATTTTTGGCACGCCCAGTGGGACCATCTCTACCTCTCATCTCCTCACTTCAACAAGTTCAAATGGATGCTCAAATCAAAGCTATGAAGATAGTGGAATCCAAGATGATCATCTCAAATCCTTCAAACTCCACGAGTGAAGTCATTGGCGTTGCCACAAGAAGTATGTCCATGAAGCTACAAACATCTTCAAATGTGGTTCTCCTACAAGAGCATGTTAAGGATGATCCATTCCACCTTGGTGACGAAATCAATCATGATGAAGAGAAGTATTTGCCATCTCCACAATATTCTACATCAAGTGACTTGAGCCTCGCATGTGTCATGATGACGAATGTTACAACTCCTGAAGAACAAATTGCAAACTTAACGAAAGCTGTTGAAGGGCTAATGAAGCATGTTCAAGAGCAAGCCACTCTAATTACAAAGTTGATGAAGAAAGCTGACGACGTGGATGCCATACACGAAATTGAAAAACAAGTTGAGGCGCACGATGAAGCTGAGACGTCAAAGAATCAACATCTAGTTAAGAAGGAAAGATCCATTGTTGAGGAGCTTCAAGTTTCAAGTGATGGGACGATTCCAGCTGCTCGACTTAAGGAGTTTATCATTAGTATTATCCAAGACAATCGCGATGGGAGATCCAAGATGCCTTTAACTTATGTCAAGCCATATACTCGAAGAATTGATAATTTAAAGATGCCAACTGGTTACCAACCCCCAAAATTCCAGCAATTTGATGGCAAAGGCAATCCAAAGCAACATGTGGCGCACTTTGTTGAAACATGCAATGATGCTGGAACTTATGGCGATCAACTAGTCAAGCAATTTGTTAGATCACTGAAAGGCAATGCATTCGACTGGTACATTGATCTTGGTGTTGACTCAATCAACAGCTGGGAGAAATTGGAGCAAGAGTTTCTCAATCGCTTCTATAGCACCCGTCGCACAATCAGCATGCTTGAACTCACCAATTCCCGTCAATTGAACGATGAACCAGTCATTGACTACATTAATCGTTGGAGAAATTTGAGTCTTAACTGCAAAGAAAGATTACATGAGTCCTCTGCTATTGAAATATGTATTCAAGGGATGCATTGGGGTCTTCGATACATCCTTCAAGGAATTCAACCGACAACGTTTGAAGAGATGACCACTCGAGCACATGATATGGAGTTGAGTATAACCGGAAGTGGAGTTGACAAGTCATATATCCAAGAGCCTTATAGACAAGAAATCAACAAAGGGGGCAAGCCATTCACAAATGATTCTGATGATGAGCCCATATCTGATAGTGATGAACATGTGGAAGAAAGTGACGTTCAAGATCGTCATCCAAACTTTGACTAAAGATGCTAAATCAACGCTCCTCGATAAGAGCATAAACTGTCATCAACGCTCCTTGATAAGAGCATAAACTATCATCAACGCTCCTTGATAAGAGCATAAACTGTCAGCAAGTTTCCTTGATAAGAGTTTAAACTTTCAACAAAATCAAATCAAATGAAGTACTCCTTGGCACGAGTATAAACGGTCTACATGTCAAAGCAAATCAAATGAAGTCCTCCTTGGCACGAGTATAAAAGGTCTACAAATCAAATGAAGTCCTCCTTGGCACGAGTATAAAAGGTCTACAAATCAAATCAAATCAAATCAAGCCCTCCTTGACACGAGCATAAAAGGTCTAGAAGTCAAATCAAATCAAATGAAGAACTCCTTGACACGAGTATAAAAGGTCTAGAAGTCAAATCAAATCAAGTGAAGTTCTCCTTGACACGAGCATAAAAGGTCTAAAAGTCAAATCAAATCAAATGAAGAACTCCTTGACACGAGTATAAAAGGTCTAGAAGTCAAATCAAATGAAGTTCTCCTTGACACGAGCATAAAAGGTCTACAAGTCAAATCAAATCAAATGACGTTCTCCTTGACACGAGCATAAAAGGTCTACAAGTCAAATCAAATCAAATGAAGTCCTCCTTGACACGAGCATAAAAGGTCTACAAGTCAAATCAAATCAAATGAAGCCCTCATTGACACGAGCATAAAAGGTCTACATGTCAAATCAAATCAAATGAAGCCCTCCTTGACACGAGCATAAAAGGTCTACAAGTCAAATCAAATCAAATGAAGCCCTCCTTGACACGAGCATAAAAGGTCTACATGTCAAATCAAATCAAATGAAGCCCTCCTTGACACGAGCATAAAAGGTCTACAAGTCAAATCAAATCAAATGAAGTTCTCCTTGACACGAGTATAAAATGTCTACAAGTCCAACCAAATCATGTACTCCAAGCCTTGAAGAGTATAAACTAAATATGGCACCTCTATGAAAAAAATTGAACTACGTTATGACTTGATCCCTTTTTCTTAGGGTACGTAGGCAACTTAAATATATCTAAGTTCAGTCATAAATTCAAAATCAAATCACATTTTCTTGATGAAGTGACATCACTCATTCAAAAGAACTTTGAAAGAAAGATCCCATCTTGACATGGGGGCATGTTAATCTCGTTGTGACACAAACAACTTGCGATGGAAGCCAACAAAGTGTTTTCGAGGAGACACCAAACTGTAGGAAAGACTTTCGTGGTATAGAAGCACAAGACGAAGCTATTCTTAAGGCATGATTTTTATGTTGAGACGTTGCGACTCATCCACTACGAAGTATGCTTTGAAATAACCAAACTTCCGTGAACGAGTCGCAAGGGGGCATTTGTAGATATTGAAATTTTGCAACCAATCAAATCCTGCCACGTGGAAATATTGACCAATCAAAAGTCGTCTACGACAAATGATATTTATCTATTAAGTTGATTTATGGATAATTATCAACTAAGTTAATTTTTGGATAATTATCAATTCAAGTTGATTTATGGATAATTATCAAATCCAGTTGATTTTTGGATAATATCTAGAAGATCTATCTAGATCTTCTATCAGCCAATCAAATGGCTCCGAAATTATGATAATTATTTATTAAATCAAATGGATAATTATCAATGGATTCTAAATTATCCATAACTCTTCCATCCTACACCTATAAATAGGGTCCTTTAGAGATCATAAAACACACACAGAAGCTCAATCAAAAAGCTAGAGAAGACGAAGGAAGCTCTTCAAATTTTCTCTACGAAGGTTCTTCAAATATTCAAGGCGTTCTAGGCGAGACTCAAGGCGTTCTAGGCGATATTCAAGGCGTTCTTGAAGATATTCATCAAATTATAACGTTTGATTCGTAATTACGGTGCTAAACCTACGAATTAACGTTATAGAAATTCAAATCAAATTCAAGGAAGATCAAAGTCACAAAGTCAACCTTGAAGATTTCAAATTCCATATCAAATTCAACGTTTGATCCGAGATTAAGCTGCAAAGCCCTCGAATTAACGTTATAAACATTCAAGTCAACGTTGGAGAAGATCAAAGAAGCAAAGTCAACTCCAATATTCAAGTCAACATATTTTTGAAGGAAGAATCAGAGGATTAGAATAGAGATTTGTACCCTATATTTTATTTTGATTTATATAAATTTCATTTGTCACAATTTTTGTGTTTCTTGATTTTCAGAATTACAAATTTGTTGTGTACATGAGGTTCGTAATGACAGCTCGGTAGTAGAGAGGATAAGTACTAGCAAATCTCATGTCAGCGGTCCCCTTCCCAATGAACAGTCCTGGTATTTATAGAGAATCCATATTGTACGGACGTAGTCAGGGTATGTGTATATGTCGTACACGTGTCCTCGATGTACGGGTGGGATCTATCGGGTTGTCAGTTGTACTTGACCCGTACATATAAAAGACGCGGGTCTTGTAGTGTAATGCAATTAGTTGGCTAGTAAAGACCTTGACTGTAAATTAAACCCAGAAGATTTATTATCATAATTCTAGTGGGTTGTAGTCTATATGGGTCGTAAGTCATATGGGTCGTAGTCCATATGAGTCGTAAGTCATATGGGTCGTAGTCCATATGGGTCTTAAGCCATATGGGTCGTATGTCATATGATCCGGAACTAATTGATTTTCAGTAGGGGTGGTAAAATGGATCCGAAACCACGGTTCCAACGGTTCCAACCCAATTTGGGTTGAATTGGTTCTTATGAAAATTTTATTTGTTTCCTAATTGGTTCCAATTTGGTTCCAAGTTGGGTTCAACTAAATTTCAAGTTAGCCCAAATCGTTTGTCAATAATCTGATAAACCTCGATTATACGTATTTTCTAGCCTAAGATTAGTCATTTCTATATCATTTTATGTCATGATTTATACCTCATATGCGTTTAATAGTTTTGTTACATGTTTGTATGGAAAAATCATTAATTTCGAGAAAGTAACGAAAAACGTATGAAAGGAGATACATGGGCGCTGCTTGGAAATATAACCGTATCTTGGGCTACAAACCTCCAATGTTAATGAGCCTTATATGTTTGGAAAGCTAAGACAATTACCTAAAAGTTTTGTGAAGATGACAAGATCCGGTTCAAACGTTTAAAGTCCCGAAAGTTATAAATACGCCTTGTTCCGAACCAAATGGCGCAGTCCTGGTAAAACGATCATAACTCGAGTTCTACAACTTGGATTGGATCCAAATCAGTGGGGTTTTGAAGCTACGACATAGATCTACAACTTTGTATAAGACACCAAAGCCAAATTCGGACCAAATATATGGCGTACGTACGCCGTGTTAAATCGCGTACAAACAACGAAGGCAGAGAATTAGGCCATCTCGCGTACGTACGCCGATTTGTACGGAGTACGTACGCCGTGTTAAACGGAGTACGTACGCCGCTTTACTCGAAGCCCAAATACTTTCGTCCCACATTCGGAGTTTATGTTTAGATTAGGTATAAATACCCCTTCCCAACATTGTTTTAGGTTTTGAACTTTATTTTCTTGAGTTGAGTTGTAAAGATTGGAGATCGAGAGACGAGATTCAAGATTTTTGTAGACAATTTGATTCGACAACGGGTTTAATCGAAATTATTTTCTTTAATCTCTTTTAATTCTTGTCGTTTTATCATGATTACATTATTAATTGTTTATCGCGCTTTCGTATCTATGGAGTAATCCATCTTATTCTGGAACCGGGAATAGCCCGATAATATGTTATCGATATAGATTATAGAATCGTTGATTTACATCGCGTATGCTTATGATTTGAATTCTTGATTATTAATGCTTGTGAATTTGCTGGCCACTTATTTGCATGTTCATAGATATTAGGCGAAAATTCTGAAAGGTGACGTCTATATCAGAACCCTAGAATTCAAACCTAGGATCCTAAATCACGAAAGTAGTTTTAGGTCTTTTGAGGAATCGATACACTATCATAGAGATTAATGAATCTGAGTTTAGTCTAATCATCACGAAAGTAGTTGATTAATTAACTTGGGTAAATTGTTATACTTCGACAGAAGATAATAAGTATAATTGGATAGTGTCCTTCATAAGTAGTGATCATAACTGAATTGATTGTATGATTTAATTGATAACGTATGTCGTGGTGAAACCTGATTCTGGAATTACTAATCCAATATAATCAAAATCAGTTGTATACGTTCTGTTCCGTTTTCTTTACTTTTTATCTCATATATTCGTTAGGCTTAGATTACTGATAATTGATAGGCTAGTGCTTGATTGTTCGGTCCTCGTGGGAACGATATCTTTTGTACTACACCGAAGCCGTGCGCTTGCGTTTTAGGCAATCAAGTTTTTGGCGCCGTTGCGGGGGCTTGAATAGTCAATATTAGTTTTTATCAGATCTTAGAGAGACTAAGCCGTTTTTATTTTTATTTTTATTTTTAATTTTCGTTTTTAATTTTTATTTTTGTCTTTAATTTCAGGTTTTCGATTTTTCCGTGTATGCGAAGTAAGCTTGATTTCGAACCTGATCCAGAAATCGAGCAAACTTTTCGTGCTAGGAGAAGACAACAAAAACTGAAACAAGCTCAGCTGAAACAAATAACGATGGCTGAAGAGAATGTGAATGTAAACGTCAACGCAAACGCTAATGCGAATGCAAACCCGGCTGCAAATGCGAATGCGAACGCAAATGCGAGATGTCTTAAGGATTTCGCAGCGCCGAGCAGACACTTCACTCTAGCATCGCCAGGCCTACTGTAGATGCGAACAACTTCGAGCTCAAGCCATCCCTTCTGCAAATGGTTCAGCAGAATCAGTTTGGGGGTGCACCTACTGAAGAGCCGAACCTCCACTTGTCTATGTTTTTAGAGTACTGCGACACTCTGAAGATGAACGGGGTTTCTCAGGATGCTATCAGGCTGAGACTATTTCCGTTTTCACTGAGAGACAAGGCGAGAGCTTGGCTACACTCTTTACCATCGGGCTCAATCAGAACATGGGATCAGCTCATGCAATGCTTTCTAGCGAGATATTTTCCCCCGAGCAAGACTGCACAACTGAGGAATCAAATTACGACTTTTGCTCAGAGAGAAGGTGAATCGTTATATGAAGCTTGGGAACGATTCAAGGATCTTCTCCGACTGTGCCCACATCATGGACTAGAGAAATGGCTCATAGTTCACACATTCTACAATGGACTGATTTACACCACGAGGATGTCAGTCGATGCAGCAGCTGGAGGAGCTCTGATGAATAAGGGTATCGATGAAGCATATGATCTAATCGAGGATATGGCACTGAACCACTACCAATGGTCTAGCGAAAGATCGATTCCACAGAAGACACCAGGTAAGTATGATATTGATGCCATTACTTTACTTTCTGCACAAGTAGAGGCTATGTCTAAGAAGCTAGATTCCATGAACGTGCATGTTAATTCTGTCAATACTACACCTCCTATGTGCGAAATATGTGGTATGGTTGGTCATGTTGCATTAGAGTGTCAACTAGCTAGTGTACCTAACAATCCCTCTATTGAACAAGCCAACTTTGTGAATAACTTCAACCAAAAGAACGACCCGTTTTCAAATACTTTTAATCCTGGTTGGAGGAATCACCCTAATTTTTCGTATAACCCAAGCCAAAACGCAGCTCCACATCCTAACTTTAGGCAGCCAGGATTCCAACAGAAGCCTTACGATCCTGTTCCACAACAGAAATCTAACCTAGAGTCCCTTCTAGAGAGTTTCGTAGTAGCCCAGACTAAGCAAAATGAGATAGTAAATGATGCAATTAAACAACTAGCAACTAAGGTCGATTCTTTAGCAACTCATAATAAAATGCTAGAAACTCAAATTGCCCAACAAGCTAGTAACTCGAATAGAAATTCCGGTTCTTTTCCTGGACAACCTGAGATAAATCCGAAGGAACATTGTAATGCTATTACTTTAAAGAGTGGAACCGATTATGAAGGTCCAAAGATGCCTACTAGGATTAGTGAAACTGAGTCAACTGAGAAGGTCGAAAAAGAAAAATCGTCTCATCCCGACAACTCTATTGACAAAACAACTGATAAAAGCGAGAAAGAGCCAGAGTATGTACCTCCACCGCCATATGAACCACCCGTGCCTTTCCCTCAAAGATTAGCTAGGGCGAAATTAGATAAACAGTTTGGAAAATTTTTAGAAGTTTTGAAAAAACTTTACATTAATATTCCATTCACTGATGCACTTGCACAAATGCCTTCTTATGCTAAGTTTTTTAAGGAAATTCTTTCTAACAAACGGAAACTAGAGGACTATGAAACCGTGGCTTTAACTGAGGAGTGTAGCGCATTAATTCAAAATAAATTACCTCCTAAGCTTAAAGACCCCGGTAGTTTTTCAATTCCATGCGTAATAGGTAACGTTAGTTTTGATCATGCATTGTATGACCTTGGTGCTAGCGTTAGTCTTATGCCACTTTCTGTTTCACGTAAGTTAGAATTGGGTGAGTTAAAACCTACCACGATTACTCTGCAATTAGCTGATAGATCCGTGAAGTATCCGGCAGGTATGCTAGAAGATGTACCGATTAGAGTAGGAAAATTCTTTATTCCTACAGACTTCGTCGTTCTCGATATGGATGAGGATTCTCAAATCCCCATTTTTCTTGGTAGGCCATTCCTAGCTACAGCAGGAGCTATTATTGATGTTAAAAATGGAAGGCTTTCCTTGAATATTGGGGATGAGAGAGTTGAATTTAGTTTATATAAATCTGTTGCTAACTGCTCTATCGAGAACTCTTGTTACAGGATTGACAAGGCTATAACTGCGGACAAGCTTGCTAGGCACCACTATAAGGATCCATTAGAAGCACGATTGTTGAATGGTGGCTCGATTGAGGAGGAAGATGAAGTTGTCGCTGATATTGCTCGACTGTTTGAGAAAAATCCATCGTTGACTTCAAACATTACTAGAGAGGAGAGGAAGTTTCGACGTCGTGAACCAGATAAGTTCAAATTTGATGCGCATGAAAGTGCAAGGATTGAAAAGGAAGGTATTAAAACTTTGCATGACAAAAAGATCCCTCGACAAAAACTCAAGAAGGGGCTATTTAGTTCTTCTATTCGACAAGCACCTGAGTTTTCTTTACCTATAAATCGAGATTCTAAAGTCGATTGGAGAATTGCCAAGTCATCGGGTCCGATCCGGGATTTACACTAAGCATGGTAACGTCGAGCTAAAGACGTAAAACAAGCGCTTTTTGGGAGGCAACCCAAACGTATCTTTTATTTTCGTTTTCATTTTATTTTTCATTATTTTTGTTTTTTTTTCTTTCGATTCGAGTTTTATCTTTCTCTAAAAAAAAAAAATCGAGTTCAATCCTTCTGCATTGAGCTCTCAGACGCGACATTCTGTACTTTGGCCAAGCTAAATAGAGGAATCAACACGAGCGACTCCAATCTTGAACAGGTTTTGTTTCCTTTTAATTCTTTACGCATGCATATCATTTCGATACATTAGGGACAATGTACGTTTCAAGTTTGGGGGTGTTTATGGCGATATTCGAAGATGTTGGATGCTTTCTTAGCATTACACTTTTACTTTGAGTGATAGCTTTATCTTTGTGATCATCTTACAACGATTGACTCGAGAAAAATAAGCCGGACATTTTAATATATATGACGCATGAACTTTTCTGTCGGTGATATCATCTGCTTAGTTACAATTTTCTGGCTAGTCACTAATACGTAGTAGTCCACGGCATAGGAGTTGAGTGGATCACCCGTTTTCGAAACACATAGGTAGTGGCCTCCAAGTCTACCAACTTAGAACAACGTCTTCTGGCACAATCTGAAAAAAAAAAAAAAAAAAAAAAGATACATATAGAATCGCTACTGCATGGATTAGTTCGTTCTGTGACCTTTGACACTTGAGTGATTAAGTCCGAAGGAGTCTCTTAAAACTTAACGCCCTATGGCTATCTAGCTTGGGAGTTGTTGACCCAAAGCTCGATAACGGGTGTCATAGAAAGTCTAAGAGAACGAACATTGCACAATCCTGTCAAGTATGAGCTCGTTTGCACAAGTGACTTATGCTAAAAGTTCAATATTGTGAACCAGTTAAACCCTAATATCTTTTAGACTAGTTGGTATGGATGGGCGCCGCTCAAATTGTGTTAGAAACGCCATTTGACTATAATGCTTAAAGACGGCTTTATTCAGTGCTTTCTAGAAGCTTGTCTAACTCTGTGGTGTGAGGTAACCAACGATTAGCCGAATGCACGATTTTCTTCTAACAATGTCGGGCCATTAGTTCACGTCGATTTTTGTACGATTATATCACATTCCAATTTAGCGAAGATTCATTGATTTTGTGATTTTGTGGGTATATCTTCTGCAAACCCTCACGAGACTATAACTCGTCCTTTTTGGGTAACTAAAAGGTTTAAAGGCTTGTTGCACATGCTAAGTGCAATCGTGTACTCTACGAAAATGAGTTTATCTTTAGTTTTTTGTTTTTGTTTTCTTTGTTTTACCGTTTGTTCGAGGACGAACAAAAGCAAGTTTGGGGGGGTTGATAAACCTCGATTATACGTATTTTCTAGCCTAAGATTAGTCATTTCTATATCATTTTATGTCATGATTTATACCTCATATGCGTTTAATAGTTTTGTTACATGTTTGTATGGAAAAATCATTAATTTCGAGAAAGTAACGAAAAACGTATGAAAGGAGATACATGGGCGCTGCTTGGAAATATAACCGTATCTTGGGCTACAAACCTCCAATGTTAATGAGCCTTATATGTTTGGAAATCTAAGACAATTACCTAAAAGTTTTGTGAAGATGACAAGATCCGGTTCAAACGTTTAAAGTCCCGAAAGTTATAAATACGCCTAGTTCCGAACCAAATGGCGCAGTCCTGGTAAAACGATCATAACTCGAGTTCTACAATTTGGATTGGATCCAAATCAGTGGGGTTTTGAAGCTAAGACATAGATCTACAACTTTGTAGAAGACATCAAAGCCAAATTCGGACCAAATACATGGCGTACGTACGCCGTGTTAAATCGCGTACAAACAACGAAGGCAGAGAATTAGGCCATCTCGCGTACGTACGCCGATTTGTACGGAGTACGTACGCCGTGTTAAACGGAGTACGTATGCCGTGTTAAATCGAGTACGTACGCCGCTTTACTCGAAGCCCAAATACTTTCGGCACACATTCGGAGTTTATGTTTAGATTAGGTATAAATACCCCTTCCCAACATTGTTTTAGGTTTTGAACTTTATTTTCTTGAGTTGAGTTGTAAAGATTGGAGATCGAGAGACGAGATTCAAGATTTTTGTAGACAATTTGATTCGACAACGGGTTTAATCGAAATTATTTTCTTTAATCTCTTTTAATTCTTGTCGTTTTATCATGATTACATTATTAATTGTTTATCGCGCTTTCGTATCTATGGAGTAATTCATCTTATTCTGGAACCAGGAATAGCCCGATAATATGTTATCGATATAGATTATAGAATCGTTGATTTACATCGCGTATGCTTATGATTTGAATTCTTGACTATTAATGCTTGTGAATTTGCTGGCCACTTATTTGCATGTTCATAGATATTAGGCGAAAATTCTGAAAGGTGACGTCTATATCAGAACCCTAGAATTCAAACCTAGGATCCTAAATCACGAAAGTAGTTTTAGGTCTTTTGAGGAATCGATACACTATCATAGAGATTAATGAATCTGAGTTTAGTCTAATCATCACGAAAGTAGTTGATTAATTAACTTGGGTAAATTGTTATACTTCGACAGAAGATAATAAGTATAATTGGATAGTGTCCTTCATAAGTAGTGATCGTAACTGAATTGATTGTATGATTTAATTGATAACGTATGTCGTGGTGAAACCTGATTCTGGAATTACTAATCCAATATAATCAAAACCAGTTGTATACGTTCTGTTCCGTTTTCTTTACTTTTTATCTCATATATTCGTTAGGCTTAGATTACTGATAATTGATAGGCTAGTGCTTGATTGTTCGGTCCTCGTGGGAACGATATCTTTTGTACTACACCGAAGCCGTGCGCTTGCGGTTTAGGCACATCATAATCTAAATTATAATGAACAAAATGTAAGGTATTAAGTCGGGTTCGACTTTGTTCCCTTTTGGATTGATTTTGATTCCATTTCGGGTTGAATTTGGTTCTACCTTAAAACCATTTAAGAACTAAACTCATTTAACAACCAACCCATTAGAACCGACCCAAAACCAACCCAACCCGCCCAATTGCCACCCCTAATTCTCAGTAACCTCGTTCTTAGACCGCTTCAAATCTACGAGCTTGCAAGATTCCTGTCCTTACTTACACATTTTCGGTATAATTTTCTTTTTCTCTCTGTTATTTTATTTTTATTTACTTATGGATTATGAAGGGTCAGACGGTATCATACACGTCGTAGGGGAGGACATATTGACCATTTAGATGTGCATAACACGAGTCATAATTCTGGTTCTTCTGGTTCCAGTAGTAGTACTTCTTATGGTGATAGCACTGAGTCGGATTCAGAGTCTTCCTCGTCAAGTGATTTTGAAGGGATATCAATATTAACTTTATTCGTTTTTCTTTTCTCCCGAATGCTAATGAAAGAGTTAATTGGTTGTGGATACGTTCCTAAGTCACAATGGGTCGTATTATGCAGATTTTTAGAAAATATCAAATTCCATCCGGGTATAAGATTTTGATCACTGATCCTGAGGATCGTATCCTCGTATATAGATTGTATACATTACTCCACCTCATACGGGCCTTTTATGTGGCCCACTTAACGGCCGGTCTTCGATTCTCATTGCATCCTACTATAATAAACATGTTGAATCACTTTCGTTTATGTCCAAATCAATTATTATCAAATTCATATCGTAATTTGGTTTATTTTATGGAATGGAGATGTAAATATGATTTTGATTATTAATAAAAGACACTCACTTAGTTAATATATATTATATATATTGTAATTATTATATGGCTCACATATTATTATCTTATCAACATTAAGATTTATTTGACATAAATAATACTTAATATTAAGTGATAAATCCTATTTGTTAAAGAAAAGACATGATTTGCATAATGTAAGATTATGATTTATGACTCAAAGTGAAAAATATTTTGATGGAAGGCAACGTTATTGATAATTTCTATCTATTAAAAATCATGATTAATCCTGTAAAGTGAAACTTTCACAAATTACATGATTCCTAAAATCTTGAATTTCATGATTTTCACATAATAATTAATGAAATGAAAAATACAGTTAAAAATGAAATGAAAAAAAAACCATGAATAAAAGTTAAATTAATTTTTATATTTCCCTTTTGGCTAAATTCTAAACTTTAATTAACTTCTCCAATATAGAACAAAATAGAACATAGAACACCCCCAACAAAATTTGAAGAATTAACACTGTCTTCTCTATTTATCATCACCAAATAGTTACCAAACCCAAATGTCACTCACGGATCGACCGATCAGCACAAAACCAGGCTGTGACACAAAAGCTTTCAACAAACCTTGCACTATATATGCCAACAAGATCCAATGCTGGGAGTATCGAAGCTCAGTGGGTCCCATTAGTGCGATAACGCCATTCCAATAATTAGTAGTCGGATTTCAGGAAAATCTTAGTATACACCTGGTGTTTGTGTATGTCTTTAATGATCATACACCACAAGTTTCATGCAGCTTTGAAGCTTTCTGATAAAAGCTTGTAATATTGTATTTGCTGCAATCAAGAAAAAATATGTTCAAATAAAATGCAGATGGTCGTTAGAGGCATAAATTAGAACAGTGTGCAATAACACGAACCTTGTCTGAAACTGAAGGCGATATTTTGTCTAACGCTATCTTGAAATGTTCGTTTTTGATGGTCCATGGACAACTTCTGTGAGATGATGTTAGTTTCTCTTCAAGAGCAGCCATAGCAGCTTCATTAATCTACAAAAGAAAACAAATTGTGTTACCAAGGGACCCTTAAGGACATGATTGGTATGAATGAATGGAATTAAGTGGGAATGGAATGGTATAAGGAATGGAATGGAGATGGGAATGGAATGATATTGATTTCATAAATCCTATGATTGGTATAGTGCAGGAATGAGAAAGGAAATTAATTCGAGATATGAGATTTTTTTTAATTTATTCGTATATTTGAGTTATTTATTAAACTCGAATACAAATTTGAATCCAATCTAATTCTATGAAATTTAAATAATTTGAGATTTTGATCTTTTTATTTAAAGAAAAATAACACGGGACATGATGAAAAAATGGAAAAAATTAAATGAAAAATGGGAAAAATATTGTTATTATATAATGATTGAAAGAGTTATATATGTAATATTGTCTATATAATAATTCACCTTTTCTAATACTTTTTTATTGATAAACTAGTTTAATGATAAGATATTATTTGTTAAACGCAATATTATTTTATATTTTTTCAATTCATTTTTTGTATTTTTTTTTCTATTTTTGTTACATTTGAAATTATATTTATTATAATTAAGTAATTCTTATTGACGAAAATATTTCGACTTAGTACGTACGAAAAATAATATGTATTTTTTAGTTATTTCAATGCATTTAAATAATTTTTTGAAATTTTTAATAATTTATATTATTTTTAAAATAATTTGTGATTATTAATCATAAGTCCAAAAAATATATATATTGCATTCATCAAATTTTCAAAACTTTTATATTGGTGTGAAGAAAATAATATTATAAGAAAAAAAATATGATTGATTCCTAATAGGCAAGGAATAGCCAAACCCAAGCGGTATGGAAGGAATCACTATTCCCATACTTTTGGTGATATGGATTCCAATAGGAATGAGTATTCCCAACAAAAAAACATACCAATCATTAGAATAGGAATGAACATATGAATGCCCATTCCATTCCCACCTCATTCCAGTATACCAATCACGTCCTAAGTTGTTTGGATTTCTTCTTTTTGCTAAGTGAGTATGATATCATTCATATATAAAAAAATTGTTTTTATTTCTCATCCCATTAAATAAATAGAGTAAATTATAGGACACCCCATAATTTGAGAAATTACCATAAACAGAAGGAGTTTACGATTTCAAATCCAAGTGAAAAGCATATTACAATTTCGCCCTAGTTTTTAAAGTTGCCAGATCTGACATGGGGTCTCTTGATAATTTGTGAAATTTAAGGGACCTCATCGTAATTTCCACAATAAATGAGGGGGTGGTGTGCATGTAATTATCCAAATAGTAGAGACTATTTCCAAAGACTTAAACTGCTATTAAGGGCAATTGTGATTTCAATTTTTGATACTCGTAAGAGAAAATGGGATGGAGAAAAGAGGACATACAAGAGCAGAGAGATCGGCACCACTGAGGTTCTCACAACCACTGTCTTTACCAATGGCCATGAGATCCACAGTGGCGTCTATGGGCTTTTTCCGAGCAAGAGCTTTCAAGATCATTCCTCTTTCATCTGGGCTAGGGAGAGGAACATACAGAAGCTTTCCAAACCTTCCTGGTCGAAGAACAGCACGGTCCATCACTTCAAGCCTGTCAAGATAAGAGGTTATGCCCATAGTAAGGGAAAAAAGATAAAACAAAAAATTCAAGTTCCGAACAAATTGAAGGGTATACATGGACATCTAGCGTGAGACTCTAATTATATTTACCTGTTTGTAGCACCAATAACATAAACGCCCCGTCTCTGTTCTGCACCATCCAGTTCTATCAGTAGCTGCAATGGTAGATAGAGCATTCACTTTCAGTCCCATAAGTGTTAGGTAACCACTACTACTAGTAAGTGTGTTATTTTACTAACCTGGTTCAAGAGTCGCTCAACAACCCAACCCCCTTCTTTACCACGCTTTGTTGTCAATGCATCCACCTGCTAGGAAATGAAGTTTAGGGATAAAAGAAAATAATAACACCCAATGCGAACCCCTTTAAGCTGGGTGAAACTATTAATTAGTCAAAATATTTATGCTAGATGAAAACACGAAAGAAGACAGAATGTATATAAATCAGGCGTGAAATTAATTTGATAGATCCATAAAGGACAGCATTTTATCCATCTTTTCTTCGTTCAGATTTTAATGCTTTTAGAAGCCTAACAAGAAACTAGTTATGTGATACCACTAACTCTGAACAATCACTTTTAAGGTGAAAATACTAAAATAAACCAAACTTCCATTTTTCTCTCATCTAAGATTCGTATGTCAATTCAAACATGGACATCCATTGGGAGGGTAACATACAAAACGTAAAAACAAAGATTCTCATGATTACATGCAACTCCTAAGGTAAAGTCAGAATAAAATACAAGCACAATGTAAAACATGCTTCTACCATAAGAACAAAAGATAGAAACAAAACGTACCTCATCGAAGAAAAGTAAGCATGGAGCACAAGTCCTTGCACGACTAAATATTGTCCGTACTGCCAACTCACTTTCACCAACATATTTATTCAGAAGTTCAGGGCCCTAAGGAAACACAAGTAATACAATAAATTATCAGGTAAAATTCAGTTTTGCCCAGCTACATTGTGGCTAAGTAAGCGAAATAAAGGACCTTGATATGTATGAAATTAGCTCCGGCTTCATTAGCAACAGCCTTGGCTATCAATGTCTTTCCGCATCCAGGAGGACCATAAAGCAAAAATCCTGTCTCTAAGTCTACACCAAAATCCTACAAAATTGAGCAACTTATTAAGACATCAAACTACAGAGAGTCACTCAACAAAGAGACAACTTGGAAGTCTAACTGTGGTACTAGTGCAAACATAGAACACTGTTTTTAACTGTCAATTACACAAGCATAAAAAATTTAGATTGCCTGCTTCGAAGCTCAAAGTTTAACAAGAAACCAAGATAAGTCTATTTCTATTGCAAAATCCATCTAGATCAGCTCAACTTATTAGGAAGTGAAACAAATTACCTCGTAATCTTCAGGAAACTTTATGCGCCTTACTACATAACGGTCAAACTCCTGTCTGAGAAAATTAAGACCCCCAACATCATCCCACTTTACATTAGGTATGGAAGAAAACCCTTCTCTTCTCGAAGAAGGTTGAACCATTTTAGCAGCTTCCTGCAATTGATTGAATGAAAGATCACATGTATCATAATAGTAAACAACATAAAAGGTGCACAGAAAAAGAGGAAATGGATATGTGAAGTTTGATTGTCTCCAACTCCAAATGCCAAAGCTTATAAAGGTACAAACAACAAAGGTTTGGTCTGGAGACACACTATTAAGAGAAGCTAGATGGAGACAAATATAATTTAGGCTTACGGAACAGCTGTTGCATATATAACTAAAAACATGACAGAAAATAATTTATCCTACCAAACGCACTAACTTAAGTATGACTAGTAAAAGCAAAAAAAATTACTCCAAACAGAAGGATAGAAATGAAAAACCCACTGCCCCACCCGCAGAAGTTCTGAAAAAAAGCAAGATGTAGAGGCTTTTCAAATATATTCATGTCAAATAAGGGAAAATTATCAAAGACCACTTTTTCCATAGAAGAAAAATGGAAATTCAGTTCAAGACATCCACATCCATGCATCACCACAAAAAGGGATACCAACTGTGTATTTTTTTTTTTTTTATAAAGGAAATCCCTCCAATCCCTTAAAGTATCGTAACCACAATTCTATGTATATGCCACCTTGGTACATATTTATACACAAACCCCTCTGGACATCTTCCTCCTTCAACTGTATACTAAACAATTAATTCCGTGAAATTTTTTTTAAAATTTTTTTGTTACATTTTTCACATAATTTATTAATTCCGATTTTATAAAATTATACTAAACAATTATTTTAATTCAAGCACTTAGAAATTAATAACTTTATTGGTGTTGGACTATAAGTTCAAAATTATTCCGACTTGCACTTAATTATATATTGATCATAAACTCGTAATTGTAACTTTATATTTAGAACAATAAAATATGGTCAATAAAAAACCCATTAATGATATAAACTATAGGTTTGGGAGAAAACCAATCATTTTTACATAAAAATTATAATATTAATTGATTTACTAATCAAACCAAACTTGAACAAACTTTAATCGAAACAAATACCGAATAAAATCGTATTTTTAGACACCAAAAATATAAACTATTCGAAAAGAAGCAAACATCAAGTCTCAAGCTAAATTTCACAAGAATTGTTTAAAAAACTCCAAAAATGGAGGATCTTGATTTCTGATTGATTAACAATGATCAACAAGTTATCAGACAAATTCAATACAAAAACAGACAAAATCAACTTATAACAATGATCAACAAGTAATCAATCACCAACACACATTAAATACAAAAACAGACAAATTCTACTTCTGATGTGAATCAAACCTGAAACATTTCTCAACTCAGAAATCTGAAAATTATGAGCAAAAGTTTCATAATAATACTGAATTGACACAACCTAACATACGTGTTCGCATAAATTACAAGATTCGAAATTGTTTCTGGGAAACAATAAATAGATTACCTGGAGATGGTTTAGAGTCGGTTTGTGAAGGTTCGAGGTCAGAGACGATGAAGTCCCGTCGGGCGTCAATGGCTCAGGCCTCAGAAGGATTGGTGTCGAACTGTCGATTGCTCTGGCTCAAACCGATTGAAGAATTGGGGGGAAAACTGAGTGTGATACGCTGCGTTTAGGGTTAATCCTCCATTTATATTTAGGGCTCATTTGGTTGGTAGGAATAGGTGGGTTGGCTTATTTTATCAAGCCATTTCCAATGTTTGGTTCACATTGGAAACAACTTAATAAATACTTCTGGCCCGTTATTTATTACCGGGCCGTGTAGGTTTACGTGGATTTATGGGACACACCTCATAGGTGTGTTCCATAAACACACCTTTTAATATTGGAGGGTTACAGTTTTAATTGACTAAAATACCCCTCCATAAACTAAACCCTAAGCCACGTTTCTCTCCATCTCCCACTTTCTCCAACTTTCTCCCTCTCCCATTTTCTCTCAGCTCTCATTTTCTCCATTCAAGACTTCATCCTTCACATAATTTCAGTTTCGAATTTAGAACAAAAATCATAAAAATTAAAGAAAGCTTTTCTACTCCATAATTATGATTAATCCACACTATCAAGATTTTTTTCAAATACATGTTGGAATTTTCTACGGACATTGATTGTGAGTTAGGGTTTAATATTTCCTCCTGCAACTTGAATACACAAGAGAAAGAAAGAAAGTGAAGGAGAGAGAGTGAAAGCCGACCATCGATTATCTCCTCGGCATCAATTTTGCAGAAAGTAAGGTCACCTATTGTAACATTAAATAAATTTGTTGGGAAATGTTTTCTGGCCTTGTAAAAAGAAAGGCATAAGAAAATCTTTCTTCATCACTTTTGCGCAAAGGTTTATCTGATGTTCATTTCTGGACAAAGGAAGGTGAAATGATGGGGATATTGTGGGAATCCGATGAACATGGTAGTAAGGGATGGAGAGACTCAAAAGTGAAGCTGCGAATAATGAAAATGGACTTCTTTCTATTAGTTTAATGGAGCATACATTCATTTTCATATTTTTGGCAGAGAACTGCATTTCATTAATCTAAAAAAATGCATATATGAGATAATAAGTCAAGGAAATGTTGTGATCTTGGTAAATTTACAAATTTAATAATTTTTTGTTTTAATGGGTGGGAGAATCGAATTGGGGGCCAGGTGAGAGGAAGAAGACGATAGTTTTAATTTTAATTGGGTATTTGGGGGTTAAATTTTTTAGATGAGGATATTTTAGTAAATAGCACTATTTCAACCTAATTTAAAATTGATTTGAAACAAGTAACCAAACAAAAAAGTATTTTGGATGGGTTAAAATAAGCTTGGGATTCAAACTCATGAATTAGCCCAACCCCCTAAACCTATCCATCCAACCAAACGAGGCCTTAGAGTTAATTACTCCACCTCATACGGGCCTTTTATGTGGCCCACTTAATGGCCGATTCTCATTGCATCACTATAATAAACATGTTGAATCACTTTCGTTTATGTCCAAATCAATTATTACCAAATTCATATCGTAATTTGGTTTATTTTATGGAATGGAGATGTAAATATGATTTTGATTATTAATAAATGACACTCACTTAGTTAATATATTATATATATTGTAATTATTATATGGCTCACATATTATTATCTTATCAACATTAAGATTTATTTGACATAAATAATACTTAATATTAAGTGATAAATCCTATTTGTTAAAGAAAAGACATGACTTGTATAATGTAAGATTATGATTTATGACTCTTAAGTGAAAAATATTTTGATGGAAGGCAACGTTATTGATAATTTCTATCTATTAAAAATCATGATTAATCCTGTAAAGTGAAACTTTCACAAATTACATGATTCCTAAAATCTTGAATTTCATGATTTTCACATAATAATTAATGAAATGAAAAATACAGTTAATAATGAAATGAAAAAAAAAACCATGAATAAAAGTTAAATTAATTTTTATATTCCCCTTTTGGCTACATTCTAAACTTTAATTAACTTCTCCAATATAGAACAAAATAGAACATAGAACACCCCCAACAAAATTTGAAAAATTAACACTGTCTTCTCTATTTATCACTCACGGATCGACCGATCAGCACAAAACCAGGCTGTGACACAAAAGCTTTCAACAAACCTTGCACTATATATGCCAACAAGATCCAATGCTGGGAGTATCGAAGCTCAGTGGGTCCCTTAGTGCGATAACGCCATTCCAATAATTAGTAGTCGGATTTCAGGAAAATCTATGTATACACCTGGTGTTTGTGTATGTCTTTGATGATCAAAACTAGGTTTTTCATGCAGCTTTGAAGCTTTCTGATAAAAGCTTGTAATATTGTATTTGCTGCAATCAAGAAAAAATATGTTCAAATAAAATGCAGATGGTCGTTAGAGGCATAAATTAGAACAGTGTGCAATTACACGAACCTTGTCTGAAACTGAAGGCGATATTTTGTCTAACGCTATCTTGAAATGTTCGTTTTTGATGGTCCATGGACAACTTCTGTGAGATGATGTTAGTTTCTCTTCAAGAGCAGCCATAGCAGCTTCATTAATCTACAAAAGAAAACAAATTGTGTTACCAAGGGACCCTTAAGTTGTTTGGGATTTCTTCTTTTTGCTAAGTGAGTATGATATCATTCATATATAAAAAAATTGTTTTTATTTCTCATCCCATTAAATAAATAGAGTAAATTATAGGACACCCCATAATTTGAGAAATTACCATAAACAGAAGGAGTTTACGATTTCAAATCATTACAATTTCGCCCTTGTTTTTCAAGTTGCCAGATCTGACATGGGGTCTCTTGCATGTAATTATCCAAATAGTAGAGACTATTTCCAAAGACTTAAACTGCTATTAAGGGCAATTGTGATTTCAATTTTTGATACTCGTAAGAGAAAATGGGATGGAGAAAAGAGGACATACAAGAGCAGAAAGATCGGCACCACTGAGGTTCTCACAACCACTGTCTTTACCAATGGCCATCAGATCCACAGTGGCGTCTATGGGCTTTTTCCGAGCAAGAGCTTTCAAGATCATTCCTCTTTCATCTGGGCTAGGGAGAGGAACATACAGAAGCTTTCCAAACCTTCCTGGTCGAAGAACAGCACGGTCCATCACTTCAGGCCTGTCAAGATAAGAGGTTATGCCCATAGTAAGGGAAAAAAGATAAAACAAAAAATTCAAGTTCCGAACAAATTGAAGGGTATACATGGACATCTAGCGTGAGACTCTAATTATATTTACCTGTTTGTAGCACCAATAACATAAACGCCCCGTCTCTGTTCTGCACCATCCAGTTCTATCAGTAGCTGCAATGGTAGATAGAGCATTCACTTTCAGTCCCATAAGTGTTAGGTAACCACTACTACTAGTAAGTGTGTTATTTTACTAACCTGGTTCAAGAGTCGCTCAACAACCCAACCCCCTTCTTTACCACGCTTTGTTGTCAATGCATCCACCTGATAGGAAATGAAGTTTAGGGATAAAAGAAAATAATAACACCCAATGCGAACCCCTTTAAGCTGGGTGAAACTATTAATTAGTCAAAATATTTATGATAGATGAAAACACGAAAGAAGACAGAATGTATATAAATCAGGCGTAAAATTAATTTGATAGATCCATAAAGGACAGCATTTTATCCATCTTTTCTTCGTTCAGATTTTAATGCTTTTAGAAGCCTAACAAGAAACTAGTTATGTGATACCACTAACTCTGAACAATCACTTTTAAGGTGAAAATACTAAAATAAACCAAACTTCCATTTTTCTCTCATCTAAGATTCGTATGTCAATTCAAACATGGACATCCATTGGGAGGGTAACATACAAAACGTAAAAACAAAGATTCTTATGATTACATGCAACTCCTAAGGTAAAGTCAGAATAAAATACAAGCACAATGTAAAACATGCTTCTACCATGAGAACAAAAGATAGAAACAAAACGTACCTCATCGAAGAAAAGTAAGCATGGAGCACAAGTCCTTGCACGACTAAATATTGTCCGTACTGCCAACTCACTTTCACCAACATATTTATTCAGAAGTTCAGGGCCCTAAGGAAACACAAGTAATACAATAAATTATCAGGTAAAATTCAATTTTGCCCAGCTACATTGTGGCTAAGTAAGCGAAATAAAGGACCTTGATATGTATGAAATTAGCTCCGGCTTCATTAGCAACAGCCTTGGCTATCAATGTCTTTCCGCATCCAGGAGGACCATAAAGCAAAAATCCTGTCTCTAAGTCTACACCAAAATCCTACAAAATTGAGCAACTTATTAAGACATCAAACTACAGAGAGTCACTCAACAAAGAGACAACTTGGAAGTCTTCGGTCAGCAAACTGTGGTACTAGTGCAAACATAGAACACTGTTTTTAACTGTCAATTACACAAGCATAAAAAATTTAGATTGCCTGCTTCGAAGCTCAAAGTTTAACAAGAAACCAAGATAAGTCTATTTCTATTGCAAAATCCATCTAGATCAGCTCAACTTATTAGGAAGTGAAACAAATTACCTCGTAATCTTCAGGAAACTTTATGCGCCTTACTACATAACGGTCAAACTCCTGTCTGAGAAAATTAAGACCCCCAACATCATCCCACTTTACATTAGGTATGGAAGAAAACCCTTCTCTTCTCGAAGAAGGTTGAACCATTTTAGCAGCTTCCTGCAATTGATTGAATGAAAGATCACATGTATCATAATAGTAAACAACATAAAGGTGCACAGAAAAAGAGGAAATGGGTATCTGAAGTTTGATTGTCTCCAACTCCAAATGCCAAAGCTTATAAAGGTACAAACAACAAAGGTCTGGTCTGGAGACACACTATTAAGAGAAGCTAGATGGAGACAAATATAATTTAGGCCTACGGAACAGCTGTTGCATATATAACTAAAAACATGACAGAAAATAATTTATCCTACCAAACGCACTAACTTAAGTATGACTAGTAAAAGCAAAAAAAATTACTCCAAACAGAAGGATAGAAATGAAAAACCCACTGCCCCACCCGGAGAAGTTCTGAAAAAAAGCAAGCTTTTCAAATATATTCATGTCAAATAAGGGAAAATTATCAAAGACCACTTTTTCCATAGAAGAAAAATGGAAATTCAGTTCAAGACATCCACATCCATGCATCACCACAAAAAGGGATACCAACTGTGTATTTTTTAACAGTGCGACAATCAATAACACTGATCATTCCGTCCTTTTTTTTTTTATAAAGGGAAATCCCTCCAATCCCTTAAAGTATCGTAACGACAATTCTATGTGTATGCCACCTTGGTACATATTTATACACAAACCCCTCTGATGACATCTTCCTCCTTCAACTGTATACTAATGTGTAGACCTAATCAGAATACAAGTTACCTCAAAATCAGTCATGCTTATGCTAAGCTTCCCCATTTCTTCATCTGACCATGGTTGCCTCCACCAATCTTCTTTATGTTCCTGGTCTGCAACTTCTACAGAAAGCTCAACCTTTCTCTTGTCTATTATTCTCTTCATTGCAAGGTTACCAGCCTTGTTCGTCAGTGCTGCCAAATCTGCTCCAACAAACCCAGGCGTTGACCTGGCTATCTTGACAAGATCAAAAGCACCTTCAACTTTGAGTTTGCTTGTAAGCACCGACAATATTTGAACACGTGCAAGTTCGTCTGGAACACCAAGAACAATTTCACGGTCAAATCGTCCAGGCCTTCTCAAAGCAGGGTCAACAGCATCAGGTCTGTTTGTTGCTCCAATTACTAAAACATAGCCAGGTCTGCGATCAGAACTTTCAGAATCTCCATTTTCATATGTGGTTTTTACGAGTCCGTGTGATTCGTCCATGCACGTCATCAACTGTGTCACAATGCGCCGCTCCATTTCCCTCTGCAAATTTTCCCTTTTCGAAGCAATAGCATCGATTTCATCGATAAACACAATTGATGGCGCTGTCCTATATGCTTTTGAGAACAACTCTCTGATATTTTCTTCGGATGCACCTGAAAAGATTAACAAGGGCAAACATAAGATAATATGAATCCTGAAGGTAAGCTTTAATTTCTACGAAGTACAACCCTTGTAAGGCAATCTATGTTTATAAAAATCAATGACCACCCAGCAACGGAAAAACAGTAAACCATCTCCAGACCAAGATCTCGCAACAAGGTTTACAAAGCTGAGAAGTCACTTTCATAAACAAAATTTGAGGTCAATAAATTTGGCACGGGGCAAGCCATTTGGCCAACGGTTGGATTCATAAAATTTTAGTTCTAATGGGGATTTCAACAGTGAGTTTCTATGAGGTAAATACTGGTAGAAACACTAATGTGTTTGTTTGATTTATGGATTTCAATAAACAGCAGAACTCACGTGATTTGTTATCATTACTGGTTTTCCAAAATGAAAGTGTCTTCAGATTCTTTTAGGAAATCTTGAGCACAAAATCCATTAACAAAACCCATTAATTTCAAATCAAAATCAAAATTTGGAAGTACTCCTTTTCAGAATGGTAAAGAAATTACATGTGGCTTTAGAATCCAGACACCACAGATAGTGGTTTAGCATCATCAAAATAAATAATGTATGGTGGATCAATTTCAGTAGACACCCAAGAGAAAGAAATCCAAGTGATCTTTTGAACGCAACAGCAAAAAAAGGTGTCCAATTGAATCTCAGGAATCACTCCCCTTGCATTTTCTAACACTTTAAAGGTTTTGCTTTCCTAACTCGTACTATTTTTTAAGTTAGAAATAGAAATATCATAAGGCATTCAGCAATTTGGATCTTTAATGACGGCAGATTATAGGACATATTTCTACCACGATATATTAACAAAGAAAGTCTTGAAGAACACTTCTTGAAAGTGATCAGTGAAGCTAAACACACAATTGTCCAAAATGGAAAACAAAATCACAACTTTAGGTATCTGTCAAGAACCTGAAAGTATCTTCATTACATGATAAAAAACAAGCCAAGCTGCTCAAATAATCAAACCAGATAGAGTCAAAGCATGCTCTTTAGGGTAACGAAGAACTAGTGTATTTTAAACAATATGAAACGCTTATCGTCTTGATCACTAAATCACTTTCCAAAATTTGAGAGTTCAATAAACCATCAGAGTTAAGTAACTAATTATTAGAAAATTAGCATAAATTAAGCCATACATTACAGTAATCAACTACAACTAGCAATACCTGAAACTCCAGACACCAATTCAGTGGCAGAAATTTTGTAAAATGGGACTCCCGTTTCATTGGCAATGGCGTGAGCTAACTTGGTTTTCCCACATCCTGGTGGCCCATGTAACAAAATCCCAGCCATAGGCTTCACTCCAAGGTGGCGTGGCAGCTGTGGATGATACAAAGGCACCATAATCTCCATCTTCAATTCCTCAATCACTCCATTCATTCCCCCGAAATCCTTAAACATGGGTCCATCACGACAGTCCTTTTGAATATTCTCACTCTTATTATTGATCTTATTCGGACCATCACCAAATTTAGGTTCCTCATTCACTAAGTTCAACGTCTTAACATCCTTGTTCTCAATCTCCAATTCCACTTGAGATTCCTTAACCACTTGTTCGTTCGCCTTTCGCCGCAAATTCTCACGTAGCATTGACTTCATCAAGTCGAACTCCGGCTCGAATTTCTCCCCGTACACAGCGTCTTCCGAGGTCGACCCCTCTTCATCTGAAGTCGAATCATCTCCCTCCTCAGAAGATGATGAGCCGCCGCTGTTGTTGTTCAAAACGTCGCCGTTTCTATTTCTACTCCTCACGTGTTTAGCTTCCATGAGTTGCAACTTCTCCTCCTTCACGTCGACTTTCCTTCGTTTCTTGGTACTTGGAGTATCATTACCGTCATCATCATCACCACTGGTATCACCATCGCGCGCAACGGCGTCGTTTCTCCGTCGGAGAATCTGGTTGACGCGTTTAATTAACGGCTGAATCTTTTGACGCGAATAATGGTGAGGGTAGCTGGAACGAAGGTGATCCACCATTTGTTCAGGTGTGTAGTTCTTCTTCAGCGCCGATTCCATGTGGCGGCCTAAAATTCGGTCGAAGCTCGATCGCCCGCCGCCGCCACCACCGCCGCGTCCTCTTCCCATGGTTGCTGCAAGAAGTAGGTTTGAGTTGGGTTCTGTTTCCGGGTTGAATTTTCGATTCTATATTATATTACTTGGGCCACAAATTGAGCCCATGCGCTTGGCCCAAATCCTGGGCCTTTCCCATCGTTTATGTTTTTATTTGAAAACTTTATATTTGGGGGAAATATATTATAAAGACTTGTACGAGAGAGTTGTACTTGTTTATGTTCTAATGCATTTGTCAAGATTTGTAAAATATATTAGATTAATAGTGATAGTTTGATGTATAATGTATTGAATGATTAAAATAGTTAATTATATAATGATTATGTGGATAAAAAAATTATAAATAAAAAATTATAAAATATAAAAGAAAAAGAATAATAATAATAATTATTATTATTATTAGAATAAATGAACTTAAAATATATCACAGCCTAAACATATACAAGTCGCTTTTCTATGCAGATGCATTTGTATATGTGAATATAGTGATTATATAATGCATAGTGAAACTTGCATTTCGATGTGTTTTTACTTCAAAGATGCAAATAAAACCAATACTACATACAAATTCATACATGTCTAGTGAGTTAATTGTCATAATGTATAGGTTTTTTCATATTCCATGTTTTGAAGTTATATAAAAGATCATATCGTAATTCCACGCAAATGCAGTAGCATATCCACTTTAGAAAAATAATTATCATAAAAATGAGAGAAAAATGTTTGTGAGAACAATAAATATAGTGTGACATGTATTTTTTGTTGAGTTTTTTAGAGAAAAATATGTACCGGTTATACTTGATTTTACATTTTTTGTGAGAAATTTATTTATTTTGATATTTGTGTATTTTTATTAAAAAATTTAATCAAACTCATAGATTTAAACGTAAAGAAATAGTTATAATAAATCTTATTTTAAACGTTCTGTTATTTTGCATAAGAATATGAGATTTAATTTTTGGAATTGAAAAATAGTCGGAAAAAATATTCTTAATTGATGATGTGCACTGTCAAAAAATGAATACTAAGAACTATTTTTTTACTTTTTTGCAAGAATTTCTTCAAAATTATGTGGAATTTTGAGAGACTTTTTTTGAAATCTTTTTTCTAGAAAATACCAAATAATTGAATTTTTAAAATTACTCTGAAATAATTTGTTTTTATGAAGTAAACCGTCAAACCAATTGAGGCCTTATCGTTATAGTGTTTTAGGTTTAGAAATTAGTTCTTTAGAAGATAATCTTCCATTTTGAGATAAGTTTTGATAATCTTTCATTTTTAATAGATTATCTATATTATTATTAAAAACAAAGTTGTTCTGTATCACAAATAGAAGCTATTTTCAGCATTTTTATGCATTTTAGTCCTTTATTATATTTGTTAAGATTGAAAATGAAAGTGTAATTTTGAGGGTAAAATAGGAATTTTATCATAAGTTAGGTAGTTGTCAAAGCGGTTGAAAATATTGCTAAATTTATCATTTGCTTGTGCATTTTATAAAACTCACGTTCTCTAACCATTATCCCACTATTTCAAATCCCCATTTCTCTATATTCTCAAATCCACATTTCTCTAAATTCTCAATTCTCATTTATCTCTCAATGAAATTATAAATTTTTTTAAATTAATATTACTTATATTTTTTAGTTACACTAAAAAAAGTCATGCATGTGAGTACCGCATGCGGAGTAGCTAGTATGTGAAAATTGAAAAGTGTTTTAGTTTTTACAAGTAAAAATAATGAAAAGGTACGAAAGAAAGGTTCAGACCAATATATCAAAAATATTGGTGTGGATACCAAATTGCTAAAGTTTAGGGAAGATTGATACAATTATCCTAATATATATATATATATTGGATTATACGTATTAATCTAACATAACTAAAATATTGAAAACATAAAAAAAAAAAGCATAATTAATATCAATAATCAATATGTAAGATCCACATAAATAAATATTCATATATGAGTATAATTTATTAATTCGAAACCCAGAAGGCTAAGGGCGACAAGCACATGAATCTACTAACCCTAAAAGTTGGCCTTCTTTAAATGAAATTTTGTAGGTTGAAAAATATTTTAAAGGTATTTTTAATATAACATTATAATTTAGTGCTTAAGTTATTTCTTTTCTAGTTGTATATTTTTATCTTTTAGGTATAAATGTTCACCTGCTATTGAGTTATTTTTGCAGGCTAATCACATATTTTTGAAAGTTTCCGACGATTGTGATGGTCTAAATTGGTGCGAGACACTAAATCTTATTAACTAAAAATGTTGGCACCATATCTCTAGCTTATAGTGTACTAGCACACGCTAGTAGCATAGTCTATAAACATTATTGAATTTAACCACACACAAATCTTATTAACTAAAAACATTTGCACCAATTTTAATCTACTTGGAAATGCTAGTAGCATAATCTATAAACATCATTTAATTTCGACCAACTATTCAATGTCGAAAAATTCGAATTAATAAATGTTCAGGGAAAAGAATACCAAAATGATTTGAAGATAAATTTCAATTGTCTACTTAATGCCAAAATTCATGCATGTATCATTCAATAGTTTTGTCATCATTTATAAAACGTCCAAAGTCCAAACATCTTTGATCAGTCTCTCATCCCATCCCATGGCTACCACCATTATCGAACGCTGTAAAATCTCAGTATCGGAATCCAAGCCGGACTTCTCACTACCCTTAGTATTCTTCGATATGATTTCGTACAACCTATGCATTGAATTACTTATATTTTTCGATTTCACGTGTTCTAGATCTCATTTCCTGAAAAACATTGTTCCTAACCTCAAAACTTCCCTATCTCTTACTCTCGCCCATTTTCTTCCACTCTCCGGAAAAATCATTCATCCTCTACTAAACCATGAAACAAAACCCATCGTACGTTATACAGCTGGAGATTCTGTTGAGTTTATAATTTCTGAATCCGACGCTGATTTCAATCATCTTAAAGGAAATAGTCCACGGGATTGCGACAAATTCTATGAGTTCGTCCCGAACCTGCCGCCAGCAACCCAATCAGAAATCTCAACTGCAAGCGACGTTTTAGCTATCCAGGTTACATTATTCCCTGAAAAGGGATTATCCCTTGGTTGTATTTTCCATCACGGCGTTGTTGACGGTAGCACATTGTTATCATTCCTCCAGACGTGGGCCCTGATTAACAAAACCAGGCTCCATGGAGCTGATTACAATCCTTCTATCGTTGCGGACAATAATCTTTTGCCTTATTATGATAGAAACAATGTTAGAAATTTGAATGAATTATTGGAAACAAAGTATATGGACGCTCTATTTTGGTTTTCTTCTCTTGTGCAAGTGCAACCACCACGGATAAATTTACCAATAAACAAGCTACGGTCAACTTTTGTTATTAAAAATGACGAAATTCAAAAGTTAAAAAAATTTGTATTGGCCAAATGCCAGGCCAATGTGGCCCATCTTTCGTCTTACACTATCGTTTGCGCCCTTGTATGGTTTTGCTCAACCAAATCAGCGGAGGTGACATTGGCAAACGACGAGTCAGAATATTTCGTTATTTCGGTGGATTGTAGGGCGAGATTAAGTCCACCATTGCCGGCTAATTATTTCGGTAATTGTGTGTTAACTCACAATGCGGAATTAAAGCATGGAGAAGTTAAGGGAAAAGATGGGTTCGTGATAGCTGCCAAGGCTATTGGAGAGGCTATGAAAGAATGTACGTAATACTGCAATTAAAAAATTATTTATTTAAGTGTGAAGGGAAAATATCACTCTTTGTCAAACTCGAGTGCATTTCAAGAAGAGAGCAAATTACAACCGTCTATGATTGGTAATTCTTGAAATACACTTGAATGAGACAAGACAGATTCATGCTAGAATTTTTTTGTGTGAAAATGGATTACAAACACTGTCATGAGATAGATAAAGTTCACATAAGTTGAATTTGCCTAAATTACTTAACTCGAGCAACTCGAGATTAATATATATATATAACAATCTTTTAGATATGCATACATATGATTTTATTTTTTTTAGTTTTGAGTATATATATTTGTTAAATGTCATGATAAATATTAAATATATTATTATGTACATATATAAGTTTAATTAGTAATTACTATAGGCTAAATGTTAACTTTGATATCATATGATACACAAAAATTACTTATGGTACGTCAAAGTTACAGTTTTATACCAAATCAAATTTTTTTTTATCAATGTTAGTTCTATTTTCCATTGACTAGCCGTCAAAGTCATATGTCCGTTAGTTTAACATTTAAGGGGAAAGTGTTACATGTGATACGCACATAACATGAAGTGACTAAGTGTTATCTTATATCCTAACTCTAACTTTATGACCCAAATCACACATCCTTTCAATCTTCTTGTGAAATTCCAACATAGAACTCACTGCACACCCTAGAAATCCCAACTCAATCATATGTAACTAGCAACAAAAGAAAAGGATTGAATCCTAACTCAACTTATATACTAGCACTCTATGTGGCAATCATTTTGTTAGTGATAAATATTTCTAGACAAGAAATATTTCTTGCTCAACATTGTCACTAAGATAATTATTTTTCACATAGTTGGTAACAACTTTGACATTGTTTATTAAAATCTTATCGTTAGTTATATATTTTTTTCGCAGTGAATGACAAGGAAATTTTGCACATTGCTAAGAAATGGCCAGAGCATTATCGGAAGTTGATCGGAAAGCGAGAGTATGTGATTTGGTCAGGGCCGAGATTTGAAATCTACGAGGTGGATTATGGTTGGGGAAAGCCCAGCAAATTGGAAATATTATCAATTGATCGTGCAAGTACAGAGATATCGCTTTCCAAATCTAGGGAATTTGAGGGTGGCATGGAAATCGGTGTATCATTTAATAAGGTTCAAATGCAGGCTTTTGCTAATGTATTCAATGAGGTTCTCAGTAATTGTCGTGCTGAAAAAATATCTAATAGACTTTGATGTTGAAGTGGAAGAAATTAAAAGAGTGAGAAAATGTGTTAGCTTATTTAATAATTAAGTTTCTCAAACATAAAAAGTTTAAAAGATTTGAAGGCTAATTTATGTTATTATTTTAATTTTTTTGGGGAAATGCACTATGGCAATTTGTATGGGAATTAAGGCTCCGTTTGTTTGACAGGGAATGGAATCTAAAGTGGGAATAAGATTTCTGGTAATTTGATTACTAGAAATCTGATTCCATTAATAGTGTTTGCTTGTCTACAAAAAAATGGGTAAGGATATATATATATTTTTCCTTTTCTATGTTTGGTTGAAACACATATACTAAAGAATGAAATCTAAAATTAAAGACTTTGACTTAAATACCTTTATTTTAAACCATATTTGAATAATCTAACAATAAATTTTCATCCATAGTAAAATATTTGATATTATATATACATAAGTGTATATACACACACACACATTTATATATATATATATATATTTAATTTGGTTAAATATAAAAAGTAAATAAGATAACAATTTGGTTCAATTGCATTATCCTCTTTCAGAAAAAAAAAATTAAATTGAACATGCTTATTTTTTATTTACATATTGTTTGACTTTTAAAAAATTGATACATATATGGATTTTTCATATATCAATGCATTGATAATTATTTTAAGTCGAAAACATATTATTGTTAATAAATAAAATATATTAATCATATGTGACCAACAACCATTTCAAAAGTACTATCACAAAAACAACATAGCAATTTTTTCAATTTCATTCAATAAATAAATATCAAATAAAATGAAATTACGATCTATTTTGACAATAAAAATATTCTAAATAAATTAAAAATACGAAACTATTTCTTCATAAATAACAACTTAAATGAAATGAAAAAATAAATAACAAGTTTTGTTGATTTTGTATTATAATTGATATAGGGGTAGTAAGGGCATTAAAATAATGTATTTATGATTACCTTGATATGGTAATCACATTACCTCCAATAAATAAGGTATTGTGATTCCCTTATTTGAGATCATAATTCCCATATTTTGGGAATTAGATTGCATTCCATAATCTCAAATAAAAAATGCCAAACAAGGTTATTTGATTTTTGGGAATCATATTCCCTATTTTGATTTCATTCCCTTGACAAACAAACGGAGCCTTATGCTTTTAAGAATATAGTAGAATTTGTAAAATATATAAAATTAATAGTGATAGTTTGATGTATAATATATTAAATGATTGGATAGTTAATTTTATAATGATTATATGAATAATATACTTTCTTTTGATCTATTTAAATGTTCAGAATGATCACGGGAACTTGCTATTTTAGTTAAACACTGAAAAATGATAAAAGATAAATTATTCCTAACAAATTCAAAAACCCTTAATATGCCACCTTATTCCATATTCTTGAAAATATATCAGATACCAAGTTTAATATCTAGTTAAATGGTTGATATATAGCTTAATATCATATATAGCAATTAATTTATTAACTAGATTTCTCTTCAGATGATTTAACTGTCAGTGAAATATTTAAAGGAGGTAGCTGGATATACCTTTTGTCTTTCCATAATTAAAAATTAATGGGTAATTGTCAGAATTTCAATGATGAGCCTAAGTATGTAAATATATGTATATCTGCATTTTCAATGTGGAGCTGCCCTAATTATATTCGTTGCCCTACCGCCCCCATCTCTACTACTCTATGTGCTGCTTTTAAAAGCTTCATGAAAATCTTTAACTATAATAATAAAGTTATATTGTCCCATAAATTAAGAAAAATGGAATTAATCAAGAAACAAACAGATTTACATCTCCGCAGACCTACAAATTAACAATAAATTATCTCTAACTTTAGGGTTTTAGTTGATGGGATCAAATAATCTCTAAATTATCTTTTTTATTATATCCCAGCAACCATCAGCTTCCTGCAAAAATATGATCAATTAATCTAGAATAATTAAATAGTGCCACAAAGTTTAAGTGATTATTAATTACATAAATTTCAGAATTCATGCATGGCTGCAGAAATTAAAGAAAAATAATAACTAAAAGATATATAGCTAGCTATATATATATATATATATATTTATAAGAATCGTTTACCTTGAGTTGTGAAACGAAGTGCAGAATAAAACTGGAGAAAGAAACGCAGCTAAATTTATTTTCACGAGGGTTTTGCAAAGAGAAGCCAACAGAGCTCAGTTGGCAGTATGCCCACCTCCTCCATTAGAGTATGTAATTAAATTCATGTATTTAATTTCTTATATATATATTATAAAAAAATAAAATAAAATAAAATTTCCATAAATTGAGGAGGTGGACAGAATGCCAATAAACTCTGTAAGAAACCCTTTGATAAACCCCACCATGAATCTAATTCCAAACAACAGATCTTCAACCTTGTATATTGCATCTGATTCAATTAACAGAAATACACACATACACACACACTAGAAACTGATATCTATCTATATATATATATATATATGTGTGTGTGTGTGTATCAGCTTGCAAGAAGTAGAAATGATGAGAGATAGAAAAAAAGAGAAAAGGTAGCTGGGGCGCTATTTAAGATGTGAGATGAGATGAGGAATATATAGATAGATAAGTTACAACACAGTTATAAATAAGTGAGAGAAATTAAAGAGAAAGTTGAAGCTGTAAATAAGAGATAATTAAATGGATCTAAATATCAAAAAAATAAATAGTTAATAAAGGAGAACTGAGGATCAAAAAAATTATCATAGAAACTCTTGCTTGCCCCAAAACAAAGACCTCGTTTATGATGAAAAAATAAAAACCCTTTTGATATATCATATGAATTCTCTTTACATATATATACACACATCAGTCCATAATATATATATATGTATATGTGTATATAAATATCCTCAAACCCTCGTTTGTGACGAAGATAAAACCCTAATCCCCGGACCCCATCTCACACAAAACACGTTTAGCAACGTAAAAGCTGGATAAAGGGGTTTTGGATGGTGTTGGCGTACTATTACCAAGCTTGTTGCTTACTCACCAAAACTCACTATACCAACAACCAATTCTTTTCTTAATTAATCGTTTCTAAGGGCAATACTTGGATGTACATTAAAATAGAGAGAAAAGTCTCTGAATTAAATGATACTTATTTAGGAAAAATTGCAAATTTATCCACAATATCACAATTAATATATTTAGTTTCAGGCTTTTATAAAATTTTGAATACAGTTTCAATAATTTGATAAAGTTACAGCGTTAGGCTTCTTTCTAATTAATGTTAGCTCTATACTTTATTTTTGTTATTTAAATTTGCATTTTGCCTTTTAAACTATACAAAATGTATTAAACACCCTCTTTAACAAATATTATTGTCCCTTAGCTCCTAAAGAAATTTGAAGAAAATAAAAAATAGTTGAGAAAAATCCATGTTATGAATTTCCCAACTAAGCCTATATATTGTTCTCCCTTTTAATTTTTAAAATACTTTTTGGGGATAAGAGGTATTTAAGGGGTTATTTAATACATCTTGTTTAATTGAAGGGGCAATATACAATTTATAATAACAAAAATAAATTATGGGACTAGCATTATTATAAAAAATGACTAATATTACAACTAGTGTGAAATATTGAAACGTTTTCTAAAATCATGTAAAGTTTGGCACTAACACTAAAATAGCTATGTTTGTGGGACTAAATTTAACTAAGATTTTCCCTACCTCTTAATATAAGTATTTTTCTCTAAACACCTTGATCACTAGTATATACACTTTTATTGTTGTCGGTTCATTTTATATACTTGTTTTATTTTTCTCGAAAAAAGTTTTTGCGCCTATGATCAAAGTATGTAAATCGAAGGTAAATATTTGATCTCCAACAGAACTAAAATTGACATCTCTAATGAGACAATTAAATTCAAATGGGGGTTAATTAAGTTAACTAATCAAGTTGAGTCTTAAAATTAATTTGTTGATCGCTACCTTTCAAGTTGTATAATTACATATTGAAGTGATGAAGTCTAGCCAAGTAAACTCAATTAGTGTCAAACGTTAGTGTGCTATAAACCTATCTTATGTTATTCTTGTTAGTAATCATTTCTATTGGAAATATAAATATATAATCAGCAAAATAATTCAAGGTATAATGAAATAGTAATTATTTGAAAAATAAAGTAAATCAGTGTTCAAGGGGGCTCTTATTATGGAATTCCTCTACCAAACCGTTGAGTTGTAAAATCTAATTCAACCATTTTAAATGACCACAAAAAATAAGAGTCAATATTGTATGGATACTTTAATTTTCTTCTCAACTCTTGTTGCATCTTATGATTATATGTTTGAAAGAAAATATTATGCTATATTATAGTATACTATATTAGTTGCATTAGTGATTAGACTTCAACTTAAATTTACTTTTAACTACACTGTATGGAGAAAAAAAACTCAAAAATCAATATTTGTCTTTCATAGTTATATTGAAGTCACGAACTGGGGGCAACCCCCGGTAAAGTTGGTAAAGGCATGTGAATGTTGTGGCCTTGGTCACGGGTTCGAATCCTGATGAGGGAATGTCTATTTGCCTTCTCTACTGTGAGCCTGTCAGCTATGGGCAACCTAGGCTGGTTTACCTCTCTTGTGTGGTTTGTAGGCTATTGCACAAGAGCAGGATTTACCCAGTGCTATGCAACCTAGGCTGGTTTACCTCTCTTGTGTGGTTTGTAGGCTATTGCACAAGAGCAGGATTTACCCAGTGCACACCTAACGGTAGCGGCTGCGGGTTCCCATGTCATAAAAAAAAAAGTCACGACCTGTGGTTATTATTATTGCTCTATCACTCTAAGCAAAAATATTTTGAAAAATCAATATGTCATCTTTAATTTTCTTTTTCTTTTTTGGTATAGTGAAACTTACTAATCTTATTAGATCACAACTTTCTGAAATAATCACTATTTTGTAATGATAAAACTCATTCAAATTTATTATATCGTTTTTTTTTAAATTCTCTAACTCTCTAAAAATCAGTCTAACCTATGCTTCCACCACCAAAGTGTAAAAAGGTGGCATCCTAGGTCTAAGGTATACCCCTCCATTAGAAACTTCAAATTTTCAAACAAAAAGTTTTGACTTATGACCCCAAATGAAGAGCAAAAGTTCTTCTTTTTTATTATTTAAAAAATAAGAAAAACCCATTAGCCAAATAGAAGGTAAAAGGCAAAAAAATATAGGTCAAACAATAATTACTTCCCATGTTATGTTTTCAACAGTCTTTTCTCATTTCATTCCATTTTCCAAGAATAAAAAATAAATAAATAAATTCCACTCTTTTTGTCTAGTGATATGTCGCACTCATCACGCCCACAAGTCAGTACTATTTTTACCCTTGGATGTCAATTTTCATCCTTCCTGTTTCAGTATATATTTACTATTATTGCAGTCAATAATTCCATCTTCAAACTTTCACTGCAAAATTAATTCAACAATTACTATAAAAGTTTGGCTTTTATTACATATATATAAAGATGATGTGTATAAGTCAATGTGGCTCTGTTGTTTTATTTAGAACTCTTATTCATATAGTCTACTATATATTTATTGCTCGAGAACTGCCCTCCAGCTATACCCATTAATTCTCTTCAACTATTCAACTTATGTAAAATTCTAGTTTACATAATGGAGTAATTAGCACAAGTCAAATTAAATTAATACAAAATTTCCCTCAAATTATACATCAAATCAATATATATTTAATATATATATATATAATTATATATTTGATGTATAATTCGGGATATATATACATATATATATATAGTAAAATGAAATCTAACATATTGGCTCGGACAGAAAATGAAATCTGGCTAGAAAGTTAAGAATCGAATTTTGCTTGGAAAATTTGAAGAAAAGAAGGAATATTTTTAGCTTTCTTATCTTGAAATTATACGATATAATGATATAATAATTGTAACAAATTTGCCAAACGCTGCTTAAACTTTACAAATTAAATGGATCGAAACTGAAGGTGGCAATAATATAATAGCATATAATCTCTATTAAGTAACTTTTTTCTGAAGAGCTTATTAATTCTTAAAATATGATGTTAAAATCAATAATCTTATTTTGTTAATTTAAGCAATTACAGAATTTGTCTTTAAAATAAAAATCAATGTCTTGTATGGTTTAAAGACATTTTATAAGATGTTCTATATAACGCCTAACACCCTTTTAGTCTGATAACAATTTTCATCATTTACATAAAGTTTTTTCTCAGCTCTTATATTATGAGTGTAAGTGAATTTATTTTTGGAAATATAAATTAATTGGGCCATTTTAAGTCTTCAAAGTTAAAATTATATATATACTAAAACCCTACTTTTCATGTAATCTTCATCTTACATGTATAAATTATAATTCCAATTATGAGAAAACCTATCCAACCACCCCATTTAATTTATTTCTCATTAGTCTACACTTTATGTTTATTACATTTACACACACAGTTGGCATTGCTCAGTTTATTTCAGGCTATGATTGAATCATTGGGGCACTCATAAATTTTTGGTTGACATCATAATTTGATGTTTGGTGCAATTAATATTATTAATTGTTTGTAGATGATAAATGCACCTAAATATATGGAATTTAACATTATTACGAGTATTTTTCAATGCACATCGAACATTGTAGAAGAGTATAAATAGTTATTGAGAAATATTGAGGCTTCAATAAAATGGCATTATCCAATTTTAAAATATATATGTTAAAAGTAATTAAAAAATGTTTTGAGGATAACAAATTTTATCGTTTAAGTTGTTTGTTTCCATAATTTTAGAAAAAAAGTAATAATTATGATTGATATAAATTTTTTTGTCAGAATTTATTTGATTTGATGTTTAGATATTATTTTAATTAAATATTTAGTTTAACTAATTGATTAGACGGTAAAAAATAGACAAAATTGATCTTATTTTAAATATTACTTATTGTATACTAAACTGTATGATTAATTTAATTTTTGATACCTGGAAAAAAATTCTTAATCAATAGCGTAATCTTTCAAATCATAAATAGTAAGAGATATTAATAATTTCATCAAATTTATATCGAATTTTGATATATTTTTTAATGGTTTAAGACATACCAAACAAAATGATTTTTTAGTATTTTTACTTTCAAATGTTTTCTTTAGAGTAAAAGTTCCAACCAATCGGACCTTAGGGTATAGCCTCACCAAATTAATTATAATATTTCTCAAAAATGGATGTTTCCAGCTTCATATTAGGATATTAAAACTTGCACATGCATTTTTGTATTCACTCTTCTTCAATGTGATCATTTTGCTGCTCCATAAAAACTCGTTCATTGAAAATATGTTTAATTTAATTTGGTGTACAAATAATAGTCTTTTAAACTCTTTTAGTCCTTTTTTTTTTCCTTCGAAATCTTCCATAAGCTTCAGGTGATAATTTATACTGGTAAATAATTATTTTAAATATGACGCACATATAGATCATTCTTAAACCTGTCATAAATCCTGGGATTTAAATAAGAAACAGAATATTGGCTTTTTATAATTATTATAAATAAAGTAAATCACTCTTTGCCTAAGTTTACCAAGTTAATTAATCATTATTAGGAGCGCATGCTGAATTTTGGCTATGATAATTATATGCACTAAAAGTCAAATCTTGAACATGGACACATATTATAATATATGCTCCATGCTTAAATTAATAGTCTTTTTTTTCATGATTGTTAGTTATTGTGATGTTGGTAGATGCTATCACAGACTGCATTAAAAGGAACAACTCTTCTAGCCAGTGCTTTTAGCACATGGAATTAATTAACTAATAGAATTAAGAAAAAAAATTATTAGACCCCCTAAAATAAATTTGTGTGTCCAAATAACTTATTAAAACATTTTCAATTTCAAAAACTCATTTTACAAAAATTTTCATTGAAAAATCAAAAAAATAAAATTAATAACTTTTGTGTAAAATTATCCTCCATTTGTTAAGTAATTAAGAGTTGATCGGCTTGTCTTTTTGTCAAAACTAGATCTTTTGCTATAAAGTATTCAAATTGATAAATCAAATAAAACATTTTATTTTTAATATTAAATATTTTCAATATGGAAATCATCTATAATTATATTTTTAAAATTTTTAAGATGATGAAAAAATCTAAAATTATAATTAGTGTTAATTATCAATATTAATTTTTACAAGTAAATAATTTTTCATAATAAGTACTATTGATTAGTATTTTTGTTTAGAGGGTTAAAGATAACTAAGTTCATAAATTATTAACTTTAAATATGGATTTTTTGGTATATAATGTTAGCTAAACGAGGTTAGTGGATTGAAAAATATAATCATAGTTCCATTTAAAGAATTTTTTTAGGAGAATTTCAGTAATGTTTCCTAAAACTAATGCTGGCAAATGAACTAACCCCTGAGAATATTTATACAATTAGATATCAATACCATTATACTATTAATAATCTGTATTATGGAAATGAATTTAACCTCTTGGCTTGACGCCATAAATGATGTGATCACCATGCATGCAAATGCATAGATCAAGAAAGATTAAAACAAAACCAAAAAAAGGCATCCAATTATATATCAAGTTAATATTTGATAATATGTTTCACTTTATCCATACATGCATGGCCATTATACTATTAATAATCTTCACATTCAACTTTATACCATTATTTTATGTATTATCTACTCCATACATCCTTAATTATTAATTATTAATTATTTCTGAAGTAATCATATCAAAACTAAACTGGTGATCTAAATTATACTCATGTCAATAAATGCGAATTCATAATACATAAATAAACGGATATTCAAACACTTGTGCAAAGGCACAAAGGAAGACCCGAAAAAAAAAAAGATAGGAAAATACAAATAAAGAAATGAAAATAGCTAGGGAAATTTTTCAATGAGCCTAATGATTAAAAAGGGATCCTCTAAAACAGTGTATATCACGTGAGAGGGTGGATCAATGATTGTGTATATTTGAAACTTTTGAATGTTTGATATATATAATATATATTATATATAATGGAAATGAATTGAGTTTCAAGACATAAATGATGAAGTCGATGACTATGTTTATGATGGCTATAGCCCACATTGCCCCCTCACTTATTCTCTCTAGGTCATATTTGACATTCCTTTGGTAGACCTTTCAATTCCATTTCTCCACATATATATATATATATTTATATATATATATATATATATATATAGATCAAGGATCCTAGCTAGAAAAGTAGTACGGAAGTAGAACATAAATTTGTATTTGGACATGAAGAATATGGCCCAATTAGTTGCAAATCTTTCTCACCTAATTTATTTTCATAATAAAGGTGAGAAAGTATTATTTTAGGGAATAAAAAATGAAGTTATAGAAGTGTGCTTGAGTGAATTTTTTAAAAGAAAAATAAGTAATAATTGTTGTCGATGCGATATATTTTTTTTATTGCGAAAAATTTATGTAGGTTGATAATAGATATAAAGTTTATTAAATATTTTTAGTCAAACTTGTTAATTTAGATATAAAAAAAATATCTACACTTGATATTACGTTATTTTTCATTAAAATGCGTAATTAATTTGATATGTGCATGGTTGAAACTTGAAAGATAGGAAAAATGTCATCTTAGGGTTGCTACCGGTCCTTGTTCCCATCGAAAGTCAGAATTAAGAAGTATTAATTACTATCAAATCGCGCTTAGTAAAAATTAAATTATACTCATTTTTAAAGAATTTATTCAAATTATCTAAAAATTTCTAGAGATTTTATTTTAAAGAAAATTATGGCATGCAAAACAAAGGAGTTTTTAAAAACTTTTATTCTGAAATATTTTTTTGGGGCAAAGGTGGCCAACCATTTCACAACAAAAAAATGGAATTGTTTAGAGTCAAGAATGAAGAACATGAGCAAGTTAGACATATTGTTTCATGCAATATATAAACTCTACACAGATAGGAACGTAACTTTATTTCTCCAATGTATATATATGCGGCCTTAGCTTGAGACCTCCTAATATCAATCTGTAAATCCATTCTAAATTAGAACTGATGCTCTTGACAAATGACAAGATATATAGTGAGTGATGATATATAGTATTAGAATTTAGGCGTAGCACTGTGAACATATAGCATTAACATGTATTTGGATATAACAAGACTTCCAAGAAGAAAAGAGAATTTCTATGATGTTTTCGGGATTTACTAAAGTACGTAATATAGAGCATATGATGGTGTGTTTTGATTTTCATTGAGACTTTGAATTTGAGAGACTGAAGAAATATATACTAACAAAGAATGATGTAGCATGATTTTGATTTTAAACGTAGAGAAATATGATCAGATTTCAATGTACTTGTGATTTTCCATTGAAACATGCAATTAACTAAACTATTAATATAAAAGAAAATCAACTTTCTCGTGTAGTTCGGCAATTGCCTTTAACCCTTTTTATGTTTAAATTGTAATTTAGCACGATGGGTTTCATTGTCGTTTTCTATATTTTCATTCTTAAATTTAATTTACTTTAATTCTTTTTTGTAAGCACACGTATATGTGTATCCCAATAAATTTGTTTGAATTATAAATATATTTTAAATTTCGTGTTTGACTTTTTCAAATGCTAATCGAGTATTAGTGAAACGAACTTTTATGAAGTTGAATTCGAGTAGTTTAATTATTTTTAACAACCAAACTTAAATATTAAATAATTTGAGTCATTTTTTTGGTCAAGAGTATGAAAATCCAAAAGAATTTAAATTGAAACAAACTCTAAACATTAAAGATTAAAGATGCTAAAAGTATGACTTACATATAAATCATTGAACGGACTAAAAATTCATTATTCACAAAGTTCAATCACACCAAAAATTTTGTTGCATCACGAATAAAAGTTTTAAACCAAAATTTCTTATTTTCTTATAAGTGAAATATTCATTTTCTTAATTCTCCTTTTCTTTTCTTCTTTTCCTTTTTTCTCCATCCCCTTCCAAGTTCCAAATCACAGGCTTAAATGAGAGCATAAAAGAAAAACAAAACGGAAAATCAGTCAAGCACAACGTCCAATCACCTGAAGCACAACCTTCAATTAGGGTTTTACAAGGGGATAGAATAATAAACGCACCCCTTTCCCATTTCCCCACTCAAATACTCTAATAAACATGGCTGAAACTGAAACTAGAAATCCACCATCTCCTCCACCACCACACGACGAGCACGAACAACCAATCCCCAAACGTCAAAAAATGTCCTCCACCACCACCTCCGACGGCGAAGAACAAGACCTTGAAAACAACCCTGCCCTCCCCCGCACCCCCAAATACAAGCGCCGCAAAATCGCCATTTTCTTCGCCTATTGCGGCGTTGGTTACCAAGGTATGCAAAAAAACCCTGGCGCAAAAACCATCGAAGGTGATCTAGAAGAAGCCCTTTATCTTTCCAAAGCTGTACCTGAAGAGGAACGAGGTCTACACAAGCGCTACGATTGGGCTCGATCTGCAAGAACAGATAAAGGTGTGAGTGCAGTTGGACAGGTTGTATCGGGCAAATTTTTCGTCGATCCGCCGGGTTTTATTGAGCGATTGAACTCTAATTTGTCGCCCCAGATCAGGATATTTGGGTACAAGCGTGCGACGCCTTCGTTTAATGCGAAGAAGTTCTGTGATCGTCGGAGGTATGTTTATTTGATCCCTGTTTTCGCGCTTGATCCATTGTGTCATCGTGATAGGGAGAGTGTGATGGCTAGCATGGGGTCGGGAAGTGAGCTTGTTAAGTGTTTGGAGTGTTCGGAGAGAGGTAGGAAGGTTTTTGGTGTCATGGGGAGGCGAGATTTCGAATCGAAAAGTGTAGGTGTAGCTGTTGAGATTGGTTCAGGCATTTCGTCGAACAGTTGTAGTGCTTTAGCAGAAGAAAAGATACACACCGAAACTATAAAACTTGATTCTGCAAATAACTCAAATGTTGAAATCGAGAACGTTGGATCTGCTCAAAATTTGAAAATGGCGGACGATGAAGCTGCTGCAGTCGATTCGGCTATTTCGTCCAACAATGGAACTGTTGTTGTAGAGAATAAGGTTGTAGTAAAATTTGAAAATGGTAATGCTAACACTGATACTAACAATTCAAGTACTGAAACTGAGAATGTAATACAAAAACAAGATGAAGATAAACTAGAAGGTGAAAATACTAACGGCACTGCAAAATTAGAAAAGAAGAATGAGTTCTGTTATGGAGATGAGGAGAAAGAAAGGTTTAATAGAATACTCAAGTACTATGAAGGGACGCATAATTTTCACAATTTCACTACCAGAATGAAAGCTGAGGACCCTGCTGCAATACGATACATACTGTCGTTCAATGCGAATACCGTTGTTAATGTCGACGGAATTGAGTTTGTCAAGTGTGAAGTATTGGGTCAAAGCTTCATGCTTCATCAAATTCGGAAAATGATCGGTCTTGCTGTTGCAATCATGAGGAACATCGCCCCTGAGTCGTTGATCGAGACAGCTTTTGATAAGTAAGTGTTTCGATTCTTTAAGGTTGTCTTTGGATTTATGAGTTTAGATTCGAGTAATGATGTGAAAGGGAGGATTTCAAGTGACTTCAGAGTGTTGAGGAATTTGAAATCCGTTGTAATTTGGTGTTTGGATTCAAGGATTATATAATTCGACAAATCCAATGAGCTTGCTGGATGGTTTCAACTTACAATATACTTCAAAATCACTTGGTTTGGTTGAAATCGTTCATAATGATTGAATCCTTCATAAGGATTATATTGTAACTTGAAACTATCCAAACAAGTTTACTGAATTTGTTCATGAGTTTGAAATCCACGAGCTCCAAATAGCAGCTCCAATCGGAAGTAATTACAGGGTGTGTTTGGATTGAGTGATTTAGATTTGGGGAGGGAATTTGGAGGAAGGATTTGAAATGACACCTAAAATGGAGTCATTTGAAATCTATTATAGTTATGGAGAAAATAAATCAAAGTGAATGTTGAGTGATTTGAAATCCATTATAACTTTGGATACATCCAAACCCTAAATCTATATATTTCAAATCCTTCAATCCAAACACACCCTCAAATCATTCTCCAAATTCACTCCACAAATCAAATTCATCACTCTAACCACAATTTTAACAAAAGCACATTCTAATGAGATAGTTATGTTACTGATTATTCGTTGTTTGCTATTTGTTTCTTAAATTCAGGAAGGTTAACATTACAGTGCCCATGGCGCCTGAGGTTGGATTATATTTAGACGAGTGTTTTTTCTCATCATATAATGATAAATGGAACCACACCCACGAAGAGTTATCCATGAAAGATTACTCGGAAGAAGCTGAGAATTTCAAGATGAAGTATATTTACTCTCATATTGCATCTACAGAGCATAAGGATGGGCCTGTGGCCCTCTGGTTGCATTCTTTGAACTATCGAAATTATCCTGATTTACGCGTTGTGGATAATATTCCAAGTTCTAACGAGGTTGAAAATCGTTTGAGCTCTGATGTGAAGGACTGTGAAATTGTTAACATGGTTGAGTAAGTTTAATTTTTTTGCAACAAAACTTTGGTAAAATTTTTGCAGTGATTTTTATTTATGTACTTTGGAATTTGGTATGGAATTATTTATGTATGAGAAATATTGTTATGTGCAATATATATTTTTTATCTGGAGCTTGAAGTTGGCATAAGATTAAATGTGTTTTTTTCCTTGTTTTAATTTTTGGTCGTATGGTACTAAATTCCTAATGTCCTAGCAAAAAACATGGATTATTTATCATATATTCTAGCACAACATAAGTGCAAATTAAATTTATTTTGCTTAATTTCTATGTTTGATTAATTAGCTTGAGAGATAAATATGTACAAAATTATATCTAAATATCAATTTATAATAATTTATTATAGTAAAAGAAATTACATTAATCATAATTGTTACTTACTTTTTTCTACAAACAATTATCTAAATACACTTTTAACATCACATTCTGAAAAAAAAAAAAAAAAAAACTTTTACTAACTGTTGTCATTAAAAAAAAAATCCAAAATGAAAATAACATATTATTTGAAATGACATCCAATTAAACCCCAAAGGTGAATCATATAATTTATTTAATTATTTAAACGATTGAGTAATAATCTATTAAGAATAATCCAAACATATTCAAGCAATAATCATTGTGGAAATCGTCGGATGGTTGTCATAATTAAATAAACTGAGTCGACCAATTTATTATTTAATTATGTTTGATTATTTTTCAAATCAAGTCCAATCAGACTCGAACAAATTTCATATTTATGTTTTTTGGTTTTTTTAAACCAAAATATACGTTTTAATATTTGTTAATTTTAGAAGATAATTTTGAATATTTCAAAGCATTTCTTAAATTTGTTTGTTATTTAAAGTTTGCGATTCTCAACAATACACGTAAGGAATCCAACAAATCTTCAACCCCAATTTCGCTCTCAAATTCAATTCGTCACCACCGCTCACAGCCAATGTCTACCGCCGTTGACTGGTCGGACCTCCCACCGGAGCTCCTACAAACCATCGCCTCAAAGCTCCAAACCCTGGCCGAGTACATCCGCTTCCGCGCCGTCTGCCATAGCTGGCTTGCCGCCGCTCCGATCACCACACGCCACCTCCCGCGCGAGTTCCCCTGGCTCATGCTCCCCCTAAGCCGCTCATCCAATCGCTGTGGCTTCCTCAATCCCCTCACATACAATCTCCAGCGTCTGATCCTCCCAGAAGCCTCTCACAGCCGCCGCCGAGCCGGCTCCTCCCATGGCTGGCTTATTCTCATCGACGAGTCACCTTCAATCTTTCTTATAAATCCTCTCACGCGCGGTAGGATTACTCTTCCTCCATTGTCGTCGTTTCCGAATGTTACGAATTTCGATATCTACAGCATAGGTCGGGAATATAGTGTCAGATCCCCGGAAAATGAATTGTGTTATTATAATCTGAAGGAAATGCGCGATACGTTTATTAAGAAGGTGATTTTATCTCACAATCCGAACGTTGAATCTGAGTTTTTCGCTTTCGCAATTCTTAATCGTCATGAGAATCTCGCTTACTGTAAAAACGGCGATGCTTCGTGGAAAATTGTAGAGCAAGCTAGGCGGTATAGTGAGGATGTCATATATTTTAAAGGCGAGTTCTATGCTGTTGATAAGATTGGATCAATTGCGATTTGTGATGTAAATGATCGCGATTTGCCAACAGTGAAGTTTATCAACACAACGCAGCAGATTGGGGGAGATATGCAGTATTTGGTAGATGCAATGGGTGATTTGTTGTTGGTGTCACGATATTTAGAATTCGAGATAGATATGGAGCATTATGTTGAAATCTGCAAGACGGTGAAGTTTCGTGTGTATAGGTTGAATTGGAGTGTTGGAGAATGGGAGACTGTGACGAGTTTGATCGACAAAGTGTTGTTCTTGGGGGAGAATTCATCATTTGCGGTGGTGGCTAGTGATTATACAGGGTGTGAAGGGAATAGGATTTATTTTACAGATGATTATTCGGGGGGAAACTATGATACTCTTGCTGGGGATCATGATGTTGGTGTTTATAATATGGCAGATGAGAGTATTGAAGAGTTGCCATTTTATCCTCCAAATTCGCACTGGCCAATTTGGGTCACTCCAAGCTTATGCTAAACATGTAAGCTCAATATCTTCCTTTGAACTTTTAAGTTTTGATTGACGGTGATTTAGTAAAAATGAAAAATTGACGATGATTTAATCGGTGTTCCTTGCATATGTGGAATTGTGGATATTGTTCTTCACTGAAAGTTTTCCATATTGATAAATGTGTCCTTACATGATTGTGCATCACTCTTGGTATTCATTGTTTCATGATTATGCTTACATGATTGTGCATTACCCTTAGTCCTTTATATAGAAACTACAAGTTTGAAGACGAGTAGAATTTGCGTTGAGAACTTGACTACGATAAGCACATGATACTTTGCCTTATCTGCATCAAAATCAACTCTTAAATCATACTTTTTTCCTGTAGAAATTGCTCCTTTCAATGTTATTGTTTGGGCAAAACTTCTGACTCGGTTTATTTGAAATGATTTTTCTATCAATATGATAGTGTTCCGAACAGGCTCTGTGTATCGTCAAAAAAAAACCTCAAAGTTAACATTAAAAGGAGACCACATGTGACATAATATGTTATAATGTGAACAGTTCAATTAAACCCTTTGCATTTAGTCATAATAAATTTTTACCTTGTCTCACAAAAGATATAGATTTTAACTCCATTAAAATTGTATCAAAGCAAGTTATGCACGAAGTGCATGCTTCCTTCTTTGATTCACAGTTTTGCCTTGATATCTTCTGATTCATATGTTGAACAGGAGAACAAAAGATGTTGAGAGAGCTTCCTTCTGTGCTTGGAGTATAACTGTGGAAGTCTATATTGGTCACTTGAGTCCTTTGAATGGATTTTTGCATAATTAGCAAAATAAATGTGAATGTAGAAGGATACAATTAATAGTGAAATCAAAACAATGTAAATTGGTATGGTTATTCCATGATTTTATAAATGCTTGCTGAGTCTGCATAATGTATATATCGTTGAACCTCTGTAGTTCGACCAAAAAGTACTCGACTCTGTGTTGTCATGAGTTACTATTATATACATGCTAATTAGAAAGAACCATAATATGTGTTTGTTAAGTAGAGATAGATATGTGTGAAAAATGATAACCCACTGAGTTTTTTGTTTAAATTCTTTTCTTTTATATCATTTACTTATGAAACCCACTGAAAATTAGGGAAAAACACCCATCAGAAACACCAAATCTCTACTTTCTATCTACCTCTTGGAGAATTCAACTTTTCTACATATTTTCCACACAAAAAAAAAAAAACCCAAAAACTAACAAAAGATTACAAAAAAGAAGATTATTTATAGTAGCAAGCCCAACCCAGCCCATTCAAGGCCCATATCGACATCAGTCTAGGCAATACATCTTGTAGAATAAGTAGAAACAGTAGAATCCAGAGTTGGGGCTTCTTCATATATTATCCTTGGATGATCACTCTCAAGCCCATAATCCATCCTCGGCCTATACTCCATTTCTTCATCAAACTCGTACACAAATTCCGGCATCTCTATTTCCTTCCTTCTCACGTTTTCCCACATGAATTCCAATCTGTTCACGTATCTCACCTTGTCATACAACCTGTTTTAATCCAAATAAGATCAATTCTTATTCACTGTAATTTGATATTCATACCATGTATTATGTATGTAATCGATTCAATAAAAAAAGAATGGTATAGTTACCGGCAGCTGCCGCCGGAAAAGAGAATCCGGCCGAAGGTGGCGAGGAAGAGGCGGGACTGGAGTCCCGGGTGGAGGAAATAAAACGTATCTAAATTCTCTCTAACGTTGATCGGAATAGCTTCATAGATAGATTTCAAAGCTGATATTCCCGGAAAATTTTCGCCTCTGTTCACACCTGTGTGCACGTACACCACACTAAACGGCCGTCCATCTAAGCTCGGAAAGATCTCATCCTCCAAGTATTTCTTCACCATTTCAACACTCACAAGCCTCGCTAATATCCCCCAAAAAAAAAAACATCATATAAATGAGAGTAAAGGCTAGAATAAAATCATAAAAAATCTAAAAGAAATTCTTGATTATTACCAGGGAAGAACTTTCCGATGATGCGTAGGATAGGGCGGCCGCGTTTGTCTCTTCCTTGAATCTTGAAGATTTCCAGTTTCTTTATAAGCTTTTGTTGTTCAGATTGAGAAAGTAGAGTGGATTGAGGAGGATTAGAAATCATGGTTGATTTAAGATAAATGTAAAAGGCTTTTTCAGGTTTTGTAAATGTGAGTTTAGGCCATCAGGGACTGGTTAGTTTTCTGTTTATATAGGGGGAAGTTTGGGTGGGGTGGGTAGGTGGTAGGGTAGGGGGAGGGGGATGGATAATGTTAGAAGAAGAGGTGATATAGATATGGTCTTAAGGAGCGTTGGGAATTAAATATCATTTAAATAAGCTAGCTTGTCTTGTTTGGTTATATTCATAAATTCAATTTTCAAACTTTTGAATCACACAATCGAAGTAAATTTAATACAAATTATTTTCATAAAATTCACTTTATTTAACATTTACTTTTCATTCTCCTGTAAAATTGCATGTTAATCAGATAATCATTATTTCTCTTCTTCTTTTATATTTCGTAATGCTTTAATTTTTTATTATATACCTAGATAACGCAATCTCTAAACACATTATTTATTAATATATCATTAATAATCTGACATATTTTAATTATTCTAACCAATTTTTAAAATAAATATAAATTTTGATAATACACTTTTTTTCAAAATATTTTTTTAAAATTCAAACTAAAAATATAAACAAACATAACCTTTTGTTTCTTACTTCAACTAGTTTAGGGGTGGGGTGGGTTAGGTGAGGTGGGGATAAGTTTTATCCATATTTGAAGGGGAAAGAGAATATTCTAAAGCATCTTCCATTTTGGAAATTTGGACAGAGTGAATAAGCTAAAATTAGACAGAGCTGAGTAGCTGCACTTAATGCCACGTTTGGACTACAATTATGGATTCCTATTTCCTCCTCTTCACCCTTTTTTACCGTACACTATACATCCTTATGCTTATTTTTCATTGGTAATTTTATCCAACTTACTGTAAAATCTCCCTAATTTTATATTTTATATACACTGGTTATAATATTATAAAATATTGACATATTCCAATCTCTATTTTTTGGAGTATATATATATATATATGTCTCTTGTGATGATAGATTTAATATTGGAAGAACCCTTTTCTTTTGAATAACTTAAATCGGACCGATTGATCATACTATCGTCAAACCCGGTCTTTAAAGTATATAATTATATATATATATATATATATAAATTTTGACCAAGCATCAATTAGATTAGGAAAGTTTTACTTAAAAAAATTCATCTTTATATAAAATAATCATAAGTGGATTGGTCAAACTCTATTAATCATGAGTAAGTTGTAATAATATTTATCCTAATTTGACTAATGAAAAGTTCATGAGTGCGAGTTACTGTTGTTAATCACATGTCTTAGTTATTGTAAAAAATATTTATTTGTGTTAGTTATTATAAAAAATAATCGTCTAATTAGTTTTAGTGAGAGGAGTGTCTATAACGGTTATATTTCATCTGTTGAAATAATCACTGTGTTTTATTTAATTCACCTAACTTTTCCGTTTACCGTTATTAATAGCTATAACTTAAAATAGAATAAAAGACAAAAGTTCTCTTAAAGAAAATAATTATACCATCATCTTTAATCCAAAAAACTCATGACATTTTTTAATCCAAAAGTTCATTTCACCAAGCCTTCATTTAAAAAACACATCATTTATGATTAATCAATTTCTACACTTAATTATCCTTATCTAAATTAAGAATTAATCAAATTGTACTTCGTATAGAAAGTTATTTGTTTAAGAATATTTATACTGATATTGATGTTAATTATGATTTGAATTTTTAATTTTTAGTGTCCTTAAAAGTTAATAAACACTATTTGGATAGTTATCATGTTTAAATTCAAAATAAATTTTATATAAGTGACACAAAATACTTCATCTTAAAGAAAATATAGTTTGTATCATTCAATTTATTACTTTAAAAAGTATAAAACAAAAATAGTTTGGTAAAATCAATATAATTAATTCTTAACTTAAAAAAATGGAGGATCATTTGCTCTAAAAATATTAATATTAATTTTTCGGTACTTTTGAATGAAAAGTAATTTTTCTGGCTTAGCAATTTAAGTTATCTCATATATTTTTGGTCTTCTTCGATTTAAATATGACCTCTGTATCAATTAGTTTTCACAAATTCATCACTTAATATATTACTTTCTAATATCTTTCTAAATTAAATATTAAGTTTCTAATATCTTTCTAACTGTGCTACTATTTCTTTTTTGGATGACGAGGGAAACCCGCAGCCGCTACCGTGAGGTGCGCACTGGGTAAACTCCGCTCTTGTATAATAGCCTGCAAACCACACAAGAGAGGTAAACCAGCCTAGGTTGCCCATAGCTGACAGGCTCACTCACAGTAGAGAAGGCAAATAGGCATTCCCTCATCAGGATTCGAACCCGTGACCTAGGCCACAAGTTCAAATGCCCTTACCAACTCTACCGAGGTTGCCCCATGTGCTACTATTTCTTATTCTAGGTCTGTGGACTGGAGAAAGCCTATTTCACTATTCCCTATATTTTCAACTTGAAAATGAAATTAGACTTATCATAGTAACCTACCAAAATCCAGAAAAAACTGAAATTATTGGACCAATTGATGATTAAAGCAAGGTGCCCATTGTCCAATTGAAAACTATTTTAAATATCAATGTCTTAGTCACAAGGTCTAACTTTTATTCTCATGTGGGTAAAACTCATATAAATTCATATACCCTTCCTAAATATGTAGTGTATGTTAAATTAAATTTGTTGAATTCTATATGATATAAATTATTTTAAAAAAAAACTGCCTGTATAAAAGTCTAAATCATGGGGCTATATGACAAATAATGTCATTTTCCTTCTTAGCTATATAATAATGATCCTAAAAAAAAGAACTATATACTATAGTGTTCCATCATATGCAATTTATTTTATTGCAAATTTAAAAGGAAAAGATAGAACTCCCTTTTCTAGTCACATAATAATCAAGCCAAAACTGTTATTAATATTCAACATGTTTTTTATTTTATAAAAATGGTAGCTCAAAATTAAAAGGCTAAAAAAATTCTTAGTGTTATGACCATTGACTAATGATATTTCTACATGGATTTTTTCATGATTTCATTTAACTAAAAATAACCCATGTTTCAGTATTTTATCTTCATATTTTAGTCATTGTTAAAAAATTTCCTCTTTCTCTCAATTATATATTTTTCTTTTCATTAGAAATTAATTGTAAAACATAACCCACAACTCTATACTATAAGATACAACCACACATGAAATTAAAGGAGTTATGCTACTTAAACACGATTTTATTTTATTTTAGATATCTTGTGTTTGCAGAAAATTTTCTTATATAACTATAAGTAATTAAACAAATTCGTATAACAATAAATTGAGTAACAATCTTGAACTTTCAGGATCGACTAGTTTGAAAAATAATAAGAAATCAAAATAAAATTATAACACATGTGGGACCGTATCACAATAATGATGTCATTTTTTTTTATCATTTAAGAAATGATATAAAATAACAAAAAATTCTATGAATTAAACGAATTCATTATAGCATAGACTAAAAATTTGAGGGCATGGAATTGATCCGGTAAAATTTTGATTAGACATTATTAACACTTTATAAGCTCATTTGTGCACCATTAATAGCGGCGGCTATATCAAATATGTTATCCAATCATTGCAGTCTCGCCATTTATTTATAAAAAATGATATCTTGTAATATGGTCATTTTCAATCATTCTCGTAATATGCATTATTGAAGTTTAATTATTGGAGAAAATGCCCAAAAGAAGACTTTTGGAGAATTTTGGTGCAACTTGTCACGTTCCAAGCAGCCGTAATTACAAATAAAACCATGGGCTAAACCCACAACATTCATTTGTTTTCCCAATTATGTACATTTTGTATTTTTTTTTTTTTACAAGTATTGAATTATAATGTAATTCGTGTCTTTTTCTACTCAGGTCTTTACACTTTACCATTTTAGAATTGCCCATCATATTGGGCCTCAACAAATCCATTCATTAGGCCCATGACTCATCATTACACTAAAAAATAAGTTATAATTTTGAATGGGTTTATTAATTATTATGGGTCGATTATCTATTGTTTTCCATATTTTTTTTTTTTTTTCTTCTCAATGTAACTAAAGATAATTTATAATAATAATAATCAAAATAATAATAAGAAGAAGAAGAATATTACTACTACTACTACGGAAATTTGATTGCGATGTGGCTAGAGACCACATCTAGATCAAGCTTGAACTCGGATAATATTGCCAATGTATTATCCGATGTGCAAGATTGGGAAACTTCTTGGTAACTTTAGCCATAGAAAAATTGAGTTCAATTCCAATTCTAAAAACTTCAAGAAAATAAAATATTAATAATAAAATGACAAGTGCAAATTTTATTTAATCACTAATAATACACATTAAATTATAAGAAATCTTGTTTTATTTTTTTTGGTTAAACCACTGGTATCCGCGCAACATGCGACTAATCCAGCCGAGCCGGGTAGGACCACAAAGGGCGGCAAAGCTCTCCCTCCCAAATATTAACAAGTTTTAATACTGACAAAAGTTAAATAAAAAAATTTTCGGTTGATAATTAATGATAACAAATTATTATTATTATTAATTAGTGATACATATTTAATGAAAATAAATATAATAGTCAATACTTATTTTATCACCAAGTTGCTAATTGTCAAGTGACAACTTAAAAAATATTCTTTTCAATAAAAAAATATTATATCAATCTTACAAAAATTATTGTACTTGTTATATATATATATATATAGTGACAGATGTCACCTAAAATTTTGATTACAAATTTATGATTTTGGAATGAAATTTTAAGGCTATGTTTGGTTTTGTTTTGGTTGGTTATTTTGGTGAGAATTGTTGGTGAGAATTTTTTTGGGACACGTGCATATTTGGTAAGATTGTGTTTGGTTTTGTTTTGATAGTTGATTTTTAGGTGGATTTTTTGGTGAGATAGTGTTTGTTTTTGTTTCCAAAGGGAACATAAATTACTGTAGCAGTCAAATCGCGTAAGCTTTTGTCTGTTAGTATTTAATTAGTGATTGAAAATATAATATAATATTAAGATTGTACTAATTTTTATATATAGATGAATATTTATATAATAATAGTTGATATTTATATAATAATGGTTGATATTTATATATTATACATTTTTATTGATGTCTAGAAATAAATTATTACATATTTATTATATAAATGTAGTATACAAATGTAAGAAATTTATTTATCGATACGAACGTTAAGAAATTTACCGAAATATAGAATATTATCAAATATTATTGTTAGCCGTGTTAAAATTGTAAATTAATTAAGATATGACTATTACAATTTCCTACTTTTTTCATATATCCAAAGTAAGTTTAAACATTATACAGTTTAAATAATATAAAAGTACATTGGTCGTACTCTTCCTCTTGAACAATTGACTCATACTTGTACTATGTATACCCATATGCTACATGTATATACATACATTAAGTCAAATTGTCACAATAAATTCATTGAAAAAATTTAGACTATTAAATTATTTCATAGTCTAATTGTCCCGTATTAATATTTTTTGAATTAGATTATATGATTGCAACCTAATTGTTATTTATTAATTATTGACATTAATAAAATTTATTGTTCAACATTTATTAATTTTTTAAAATATTCTTATTTAATTGCAAAATAATAATAATTTATAATTGGATGGTTGGAATATATAATTATGCATAGAGATGAAATCAAGTGGTTAAAAATATAAAATAATTTATAAAAAATGCTTAGATGGTGAGAGGAGAGAGAGTGTTATTGAGAGATGTGACAAATGATGTGTATGATTAGATAAAAGGAAAATATAAAATAATCATATTTGTAGCCAAAATTAAATTTGGCCAAATATTGTTTTTTTACTTGGTCCAAAATCTTACAAGCCAAACATTAATTGGCCAAATTTTTGGTCCAAAATGGATCTAAAACAAAACCAAACATACCCTAAATTTTCTTGAAAACTGTGTGTTATGAAAATTTGTGTAAAAATGATGGTTGTTTGTTTATGTTTTTTAAAATTATTTAAAAGTTGTAAAATATGTCAATCAATAGTGATAAGTTGATGAATAATGTGTAGAATAATTATGTTAATTATGTATATAATAATTATGTGATTAAAAAATAAAGAAATATAGATAAAAAATTATAAAATGTGAAAAAGAAAGTGAAATAATGATTGATTTGATTGATAAATGTGCAAAAAGTTGTATATATGATTAATAGGTAGTTATATTGGAGATTGGAAAGGTGTAGTTGAGAAAAAGAGATTTGAATGAAAATTTGATGTATTAATTTTTTTTTGAATTTTGTGATTTAAAAACTTAAAAATATTTTTAAATCATAAACAAACAAGGCCTAATATTTTCTTGTTTGCATTGTTCAGTCAAATCTAACAATAACTTGAAAAATAAAGTACATGTTTAGATAATTGATATATTATTCAAAACAATTGATCAACCGTCACACAAGTATATATTACAATATTTTTCACAATCTTAATTTGGACATGTTTTTAGTTGAGTTAGGTAATATGTTATGTTGATTAATTAAATAAGTATCAAGTCAAGTGTAAGTTGAAAATATACACAAGTTTGAGTTTGTTGAAACTATTTGTTATTTGATCGAGCTCAATTTATTAAAATCATCTTTGATATGAGTTTGAACTTTGAACCATGTCTATCTCTGATCAAACTTCATGAATCGGCTCGACTTGACTTCACAAACCCAAATCAAATGCTAAACTTACGAGTTTCCGATTTAATGAGTCGTTCTTTTAAGTCTTACAATTGAGATTGGTTTTAAATTTTTATGAACCGCCAAACGATCACAATATTTATATTATATACTTATAGCTATATAGTGTTAATTTCATTAATAGATGGAATACTTCTCATTTCAAAATGATACATGATTTCTCATATGCATAAATATATTGTACTAAACTATAATAAGTATGCATTTACCAAATGTGTCACAAATTATCAATCTAATAGTTGAAATTAAATTATATTTGATAGAACACAATGATATACATAAATTTAATTGGTGAATTAGATTTTACCTGCGTATATGTAAAATTCCAAGAATATAGTTTATGTTAATATTCTAAAAGAAATCATGAATATTATATTTATTATGAAATTGGTGTGCGGTTAAAACAATAAACTTGTTTTAGAAAATATTTGAAATCATATCTTTTCATTAAAAACTTTCAAGTTGTAGTCTTGTACACATTGATTTTTTTAATAACTACTACTTTTACAAGTCATACTCAACATGTAAAGTCTACAAAATATAATCGATATATGAATAATGAAATACATATACAATGAAATTTAAATAAAACACATAAAAAATCGAACACTTTAAGAACAAGTTGAATAAAATATAAATATCATACAAGTAAAATCGCTAAAACTCCTCAACCCAAATGGACCACAAAGTGCGATTTTGGTATTTATTGTGTTGATTTTGATTAAAGCAAAGTTTGATGTACGTATGATATAATTAATTATATGAGGTCAGAAGCCTAGGCTACTATTACTACTATATACATTACATTACTTCTCCAATTGGTTCATCTTAAAAAGAGAATCTCCACCAGCTATACCTGCTCTTATTCCTCCAATCAAATTTCTGTCACCCCCTCAACTACACTCTATGTCCACAATAGACATTGAGATTCGTGGAAAAATTGATCAAATTCACTAGTCTTAATATTTATTATAAATTAATATTTAATTCTCATAAACACTTATATATAAAAAAATATAAATATAAATCGTACACTAAATATAGGGGTGTAAATGAGCCGAGCCTTGAAAATTTCACGAGCTCGAGCTCATTTAAAAAATTTTGAGCTCGAGCTCAAACTCGAACTCATCGAGCTCATTTTTTTTGAGTTCGAGCTCGAGCTTGAGACAAATGAGTAAAGTTCAAACTTGGCTCATCTGCTCGTTCGAGTTTCATCCAAGTTCGAGTTCGCTCATTTGCTTGTTCGAATCAAACTCAAACATTTGACTATATAATATATTTTATCATTTTGAATACTTAATAAATTAGGATAATTAAAAAAGATGGATAAATTCTTGCTTACGTAATATCGTACTTCATAAAATTTGTAAGTAATTAATCAATAACTCGTTAAAATCGAACTTGTTTCGCTAATGTAATGCATTTACATAAAATAATATCAAAAGTTATGAGAATCATGTATTATCTAGTAAATTGGTAACGGAATACTCATGTACTTCAAAATTAGTGTATATATATGATGTTTATGTCTAAATAATCTTTTGGTTTTATAGAAATATGTATAACGAGAATAGAGAACTATGTCTCGAGAATTTTATATCATAAGTATCAATGAATTATGAAATGTTTACCCAATATTATTTTCATTAAAAATATAATGTATTGATTATTTTTTTTTAAAATTAAATGCAAATGTACTATATATGTATGTAAAAACACATATATATATATATAATAGTAAGTTTCACGAGCCATCTAAACAGAAGTTCGAGTTCAGTTCATCAATAAGCTCGAGCTCACGACAGTTCGAGCTTGAACCGAGTTTTAATCGAGCCGGCTCATGAAGCTCGTGAGCCGTCTCGACTCACCTTACACCCTACACTAAATTATAAAATTCAATCTCAAATAAAATTACCCGATAAAATAAAAATATGAAAAAATCCCACAACATAACCACTGCACTCACTCACCATCCTTAATGACAAGCTTATCTTGGAATCATCTCTTAGCTTTAATTTTGGCATTTCTCACTTTAACTTCTCTCTCTTCCACTCCCCTCTATTTACTCATCTTTGCTCGCCAACTACTTCTTCTTATTACTATTATTCACTCTACCTTGCTCCGGCAACTTTTTTTTGTACTTTTCTTCATTTTCCGGCGACTCTCCGCCCTTCATGTCGTCGGAGAAACTCACAAATGGGCCTTTTCCGGTCCCACTCGCCTCCCATGACGACGTCGTCAAGGATCGCACTCTCTTCATCAACACCCTTAGAAGCTTCCATTCTTCTTTGGGCTCCAAATTTCTGTATGTATATGCATTTTTTATCCTATTGTCACATTTAATTTTTACTTTTCAAAATGTTAAATTATGGATATATATATTTATTTGTGAAGGATTCCTGTGATTGGAGGGAAAGAACTGAACCTGCATGCACTGTATGTAGAGGTCTCAAGAAGGGGCGGTTACGATAAGGTTTAATCGTTTAATATTCTAATTTTATTTAATATTTTTTCTAAGAAATTTATTAATTTTTTTTTCATTTTATTATATAAAAAAGGTGGTAACAGATAAAAAATGGAGAGAAATAAGTACAGTATTTGATTTCTCTCCAACAACAACTAGTGCTTCATATGCATTACGAAAGCACTATTTCACTCTGCTTTATCGCTATGAGCTCGTTTACTTCCAACAAGGTTCCATGCTTAATCCCACAGGTACAAATATCATTATTTATTTATTTTCTAATTTTTGTTTACTGTAATAAAAAATATATAAATTATTAATATATATTTAATAATTGTGATTGTTTTTAAATTCGAAATTAAAAAAAAAAACCTAATTTTCTTGTGAGGTATGAAAGTGATGGAATATTTTGATGTCCTAGGAAAGAATTTTAATGGATATTGTCCAGTGCAGAAAATCTTGGACCTAGAAATAATAGGTTATAAACATATATATAGATATTAGACCATTAATTGAAAAGTCTAAGTTGATGATAATAAATTGTGAAATAGGAACCACATGTTATTTAATTTCTCTGCCACAAACGTTATTGTTTCAACCATGTGGTAATGGCAATATGACAATTTATGTTATAAATAATTGCAATTTTTTTTAATGTTTATTATAGATCGAATCTATTAATTTAATGTCTCTACCATACCACACATTTATATTTGTATTTGGGTGAGTTGTTACATACGTTGTCGTGGACGATTAAAATCACCATTCTCCATGCAAATATGTAATAATGACACTAAAATTAAAGGACCCAATTTATCATATAATTTCATGTTTCTCTGTTGGCTATATATTTCTTATGTGGATGTAAAAGAGTACATAATTTGGAGGTCTATATTTTTTTAGTGATATATATAGTACTAGGAAGTTCCACCAATTGAATCTCCTTTATTTATGTTACCATTTTCTCCAAATATATGTAATTTGACATTTTCCTATAACTAAATTTCCGCCGTTTTATTTTCATAATAGAACAAAAGATACAAGAGACAACAAATTGAAGGTAGGGCCCCAATAACAAAAGTAATAAAATGATGCTTATGTTTGACATTTTCTAAAATTTAATGAAAGTCAATTGTATGCTTTCTTTCTAAATTGCCCTTATATATTGATTTATATTTTTGGGTAAAACTAATTTCCCTTATTGATCGTTTTGTAGAATACTAGAATGTATGATTAGAAGGTTAAAGCTTTCATTATCCTAAATGTTGTGTTTTGTATAGGGGTGAAATTCGAGCCAAGTCGGCTCGCAAGCCAAGTTAATTCGACTCGAACGAGCTCGAACTCTTAGTCGAGCTCAAACTCGAGCTTGAAATAATCACCAAGCTCGACTTATTTACACCCGTAGTTTTGTATATAAAAATTGATAATTTTTTTTTTGAATTGAAGATTAATATCATCTATTATATCGATATAAAAGTTCAATTTAAGGGAGTTCTAGTAAATTCCCCCCCCCCCCCCAAAAAAATGTCCATACAAAACTAAAGACGTGATTGGTTGGCATGTCCATTTTTTAGAATTTGTTTTCATTAATAAAATGAGAAAATATTATTTGAATGATAATAAATGTTGTATGAAAAATGAGATAGGATGAGAATTTAAGAGAAAATTAGGTAATAATTGTGGTTGATGTGATATATTTTTTGTTGTGAGAAAATTTCTTTGCATTAATATTTAGACATATTTTTTATCAAAATGTGTTTAGTCAAACTCGTTAATTTAAACTTCAAAAAATAGTTACAATGAATCTTATTTTAAACATTACATTATTCGCATTACAATATGTAATTAATCTAATTTCTGCCTTTGAAAAAATAGTTAGGAAAACCCTTTCAATTGATTGTGTTAATTGTCAAATCATAAATAGTAAATCCAATTTTACTCATTTGTTGCAAGAATTTTTTCAAATTATTTGTAATTCTGAGGGCATTTTTTTTTTGTTAGAAAATTTTTACGACCTGCCAAACAAATGAATTTTTCATAATTTTTTACACTAAAATACTTATATGGGGTATAGCTAGCCATCATTAGGGTTGGCAAAATGGATCCGGAACCACGGTTCCAACCCAATTAAACTTGTTTGGGTTGGGTTGGATTGGTTCCTAATTGGTTTCAACTTTGTTCCAAACTTCCAAGTTAGGTCTAACTAATTTTAACTTAGGCCCAAATCGCTTGACAATAATCTAAATTATAAAGAACAAAATGTAAGGTATTGAATCTGGTTGGACTTGGTTCCCTTTCGGGTTGACTTTGGTTCCCTTTTGGATTGAGTTGGTTCCATCTTAAAACCATTTAAGAACCCAACCCATTTAAGAACCAAACCAAACCAAACCAACCCAAACCCAACCCAAACCCAACCCAACCCACTCATTTGCCACCCTACCTATGATCATCAATTTGATTCCTTCTCACATGTTTTACCCTTGTTGACAAAAGAACATATTTCACTATCCTCTATGACTTACCAATTTCCTTTCTAGGCTCCACTTCATTCCAAGCTATAGGAACAATTGACAGCAAATTCGAGTGTGGCTACTTGGTATCAGTCAGGTTGGGGGACGAGATTCTCAACGGTGTGCTCTATCATCCCGTTTCTTCTGTCCCTCAGCCCTGTACTGCCATTGTACCATATGCCCCACAGCTGCAACAACAGGGTCATCGGGTTAGAAGAAGAAGAAGAAGGGCGGGGGATCCAGGCCGACCAAAGCCCAACAGAAGTGGTTACAATTTCTTTTTTGCAGAAAAACACTCGATGCTCAAATCTCTTTACGCGAATAGAGAAAGGGAGTTCACTAAGATGATAGGCGAGTCGTGGAATAATCTCTCCCCTGCAGAAAGGGTGGTAAAGTTTCTTCAACTTAGAACTTGAACTTTACACTGTGGATGGATAAATTACATATATCTTTGAGAAATTACCACAACATTGACTTTCAAATAGAAATATATGATAATTTTAGCCTTATCAGCAAAATCATATTACAAATCCATCTCTATTATTGAAGTTGTCAGGATATGATATAGGTGTATTCGTAATTTGCAAAAAATTCAAGGGGTTGGTGGTAATTACCCAATAAGTGAGAGGATGTGCAATGAGAAGTTTATTAAAAGAAAAATGCTAAGGGAAAGGGATTTGAATGTTTTGCTAGAGAAATACGTTATCATGAAATACAAGAAAATCATTTTGCCTTTTTTAAAGAAAATTAAATTAGTATTTGCTCCTCATGTTTTCTTACACTATGCATCTAAGCAAGATTGAAATTTTCTTTTTCTTTGATTTGTTATTCCATAATGTGTTCCTTTCTTTATCAAAAGGATTGGAGTTCTTGAACTTCCTAATTCATGGCATTTTGCAGGTTTACCAAAACTATGCTGAGAAGGATAAAGAAAGGTACCAGAAAGAAATGAAAGAGTACAAGGAGAAACTGAAGATGGGGCAACGATAATGAAAACTGAAACAGAACGGTGAACAGGGGAATGAAGAAACCGGTCGTGTTTTGCTTTTAGTACCTGAATAGATTTTAAGTTTACAACTGAGAAACTTTTGTTTAACTTTTCTACCTTCTTCAGAAGAAGAGATTTTGTTGTTAGGCTTTTTCTAAACTCTAGTTTCCAAATAACTTGGTTCGAGAAACTCTCGTCCCTTTTCTTTCTTCCAACTCTTTTCTTGCAAAGTGAACTAAATTTGTGAAGTTTATTTTGTAGTACATTGCAGAGAGCTTATTCCTTAAGTCTCAAGCTAGTGATTCTTAAGTAGTAATAGACGAAACAGCTTTTGAGTATCAGCCCTATACGGCTTTAATCAACCTCTAAACTTTTGACGATTAACTCAAAAGATATAACTGATAACAAAGCTGTGTCCACCTAGGCAGTTAGGAAATGAGCAAATACTTGGTCCTCACTTGTAAACAGATAATCATATATTTGGTTGAGGAATTAATCATATGGAGATGGCCTGATTAGATTCAAGTGTACTACCCTATTGGGATGCCTCAGCAGATCAGCTACATAAATCACCAACAGAAAAATGACATTTGATATGGTGAGAAATATTAGGTCGAAACATTAGAATTACAATATAACCAAAGATTATAAAAAAAAAAAAATGGCTTTTCAAATCACAATCTAAACTAATAGCTATAATGTCTAGAATCGTATGAGGTAAATAGCTAGTCCTGTTATCAGTAAAAACAATAAACTGATAAAGCATATATAAAAGACCTGAATATAAAAAACGACAATGTAACAAATCTAATATCATTGGCAAAGGTATATGTTTATATATTTGACAAATCAAGGAAGGATAAAGTTCAAATAGACAAAAAGAAGCACAAAATACGAATATACAACAAGGTCACCACTACATATGTTAATAATTAGAGTCAATTACCAGAAATGAGGTGGGCAGGAGTTTCTTGCTCAGGATCTTCTGTTTAGACCATGAAAGAAACGATGTTTTCTCCTCCGTGAATGCTTTCGAGAATTCCTCGAAACAACATATGGAATGAATTGCACCTGCAAAGTATAAAACATTTTACTTGCCTTAAACCGAACACCAAAACAAGTCAGGAATATAGATTTTTCATATGAAATTTCGATATTTGAAAGCTTAGAAAAGAAATACCTGAGAATTGTTCCTCACACCGTGATCCTGAAGCACAGAGGCATCATCCAGTAGCTTCTCATTCTGGTGTGAAAGGCAAAAGTTCCCCCATACATGTTTCCTGCAATTATCGAAGAAAAGCATTGTTTTTCAATCTTCAAGCTGAAAATCATTCTACTGGAGAACGATAAAGCATCAAGATTGAAGACTGAAGTTACCAAGAAATGTGACGATGGCCCATCTTTGACTCCTCCACCTCATTCACCTTTTTCTTGATTGCTAATTTCAAATCCTTCACAGTTGCAGTACTCATGACTGCCACATCTTCTCATCCAAACCCAAAAATATAATATAAACAAATCACATCGATTATTATCACGATTAACACTTCCATATGTTGCAGTTATACATCTATCACAAGGCGTTTGTGAAAATGCCAAAGGAGAGAAAGTCGGAACCAATAACTAACCACTGCCACATCGTCAGTTCCAAATCAAAAATGAAAAAATAAACAAATCGAATCAATAAATTCACGATTGACACTAACATTTGGTGCATTCATATGTATGTATACAATATATATATATATATATATATATATATCAAGCCGAGGAGAGATGAATTTGAAGTACCAAAAGAAGTGCCGTCCAATTTAAGGACGGTGATGCGCATGGCGCTGCCGAGCTCCAAGTTGATGAGAGTGTCCACGTCGGACACAGACGGTTTTTTAGGTACGTCGGCGAGAACTGGATCGTTGAGTAGTGCCGCTAGTGTTGATTGTAATCTAGCCTTCTTCACGCTGCTGCTGTTGTACTCTGGTGTTCGATCCACGGCGGCGGTGCTTGTACCACCGCCCTCCGCCACCGTACCGTCTTTTGATGCGTCCATCCTCTATTGCTGGCTTTCAATTTATCAATTAAACCCCCATATTATTATTTATTACCCGTTCCATTTTATGTAGACATTCTGATTATTTTTATCATTTGAATATTTTCTGAAAAAAAGACTGATATTGATTTCTTGTCACCTATTTATCACTTAATAATAGTTATTTGTTGAAAAGTAATGAAAATTTTAAACTGAAGCAAATCTCAACTAGAGTTGTAAACAAATCAAATTGGATAAATTATTGTCAAACTAGTTTAAATTATAAGCAATTAGTTCAATTATTTTCGCATATCATTTCCAACGATTTTAGTGGAGTTTCAAATTTATTAAAAAAAATACAAATTTGGAATGGAATATTAACTATCCAACTTCAAATGAACTTTTGAGATCATTTTCAACCCTAATAGTCATGGTTCAAAGTATCGGCAGATTCGCCAATATTATCTGCAATGCGTAACTGGAACAGTGGGTGCCAATCGGATAAAAATGCTCGATGCTAATATTATTCGACAACATAATGTATCGGCGATATTATCAGATATCGGCCGATAAAATTAGCAATGCAATGATAATATCGATTGAGGTCTGTTGATAGGTTTCTGAATGTAGGTTTGACAGTGTTGATTAACGTGAAATACTATCCTAGACGAGACTGTTGGTCCTGGTCTAGGATAGAATCTCTAGTTGATTAACCAGCACTATATCCTGATAAGGGGTTGATTAGGCAAATGGGAATTTATGTATTTGATGAAATTATTCTGAAACTAATCAAATACATTTGGCATAAAATCCCTTGTGGAAGAAGATTATGAAAAATAAGTGTTAATTTTAAGCATTTATTTAAATTATTTCAATAAATTAATTATCTAATTAAATAATTTAATTAAGAGTAGCATTTGCTACTATATTAAGGTTAGTTACGTAGCTATGCTTGTCTATTCATTTATGGTTGAGAAAGTAAAACCTTTCATATTTATTAAAGGCAATTTGTGTTATTTATACTTGTCTATAATTTTACTATTTTTTTTAGAATTTATGGAGCATTTATAATGATTTTGTATCGTAAAATTTATAATAATTTTGTATCGTATTATCGTATTGCCCGATAATATCCTGATATGTCGGGACCAATATGAAACAGCACATGCCCATATTATCGCCGATATCGCAACTTTGAACCATCTGATATTATCGTCGATATCGCGACTTTGAACCATGGTAATAGTAGCTATCATAACACACCTTTAGTCTTATGAATTTCAGCCATTGTCCAAATTAAACTGAGAATTGATCATGCCATTAAAGACACTTTCAGTCTCACCCAAAAACGATGACACTTTCAGTCCATTAAATTCTTAACAACGTTTCCGTATGATTTATAGGGGGGAAAGATCATGAACATATCGCGACAATGAAAAATGAAAAACCCAATTCACAAAACAATCCATTATTAACTATAGATAAGTAACATCGATGTTTATGAATACAATACACTTTCATTAAAGTCCTAACAAGATAAAAGTCGACAAAATTGACCCTCCAAAGTAATCCAATTACTCCTCCATCCGATTGTCTTGTGTTTGTTTTTGAGGAGCCTTGACTTTGATCTTGGGTAAAGTGAGTGAGGGCTCGGCAGCAAGAGCAGCAGGAGCTTTGACCATGTGAATGCTTTGTTCCAGTTCCTTTGTTGCCTCTCTCAGCACCTGTGCCTTCTTTCCCTTCATCCTGTTCGATATCACAACATATGTTAAAACACAAGGAAAAATTACAAGCATAACCCTCACTTATCGGATAATTACAACGAGCTCACCGAGGTTTTGCAAATTAACAAGACACCTTTACCAGATAGGGTCTGTTTGGATTGTTTTTGTTTTTTATGTTTTGCAAAATAGTTTTGTAGAACAGTTTGTCAAAAAAAATGTGCAGTATAAATAATGTTGAAATCCTATTTGGTTGATTATTCTGGAAAAAAGAAATCGGGAACGCTTCTCTTCTATTATCTTCTCTCTATATGTGTTTTGATGAAAGGATGTGTGAAATTAGGAGAGAGAAAAGATATTCTTTTTCAATGAGGTGTTTAAGTGTAGTGTTTTTTAGTTTGGAGTGTAAAAGTGTTTTGTAAAACTTAAAAACAGATAAAACTTGTTCTGCAAAATAACACATTTTGGAGTTATATTCTTCAAAAACATAAAGTGGGAAAAAGCCCAACCAAACGCGTTTTTCATGTTTTTATTTTGCAAAAACAAAAACACACTTTAAAAACAGTCATCCAAACGGACCCTAACAACTCAAAAAACAAAATTGTAATTGTGATTTGATTTTTACCGACAGGGGTGACGTTGAAATATGTTTTTACTCATAAGGGAAATTATGGTAATTTTCCATCCTTCGGGGTATTTTTGTAATTAGGGTCTCAAGCAAGGGCGTCTATGTAATGTACTTGAAACAAATTCACATGTAATATCTTGAATAATGATAAGAAAACAGGAAGGAATAAGAACCTCTTTGCAATGTGTCTAGCCTCCCTATCAACTCTGACTTTATCGATTTTCTTAATGGCCTTGAGAGTGTTCTCTGTAACATTCCTGTCATATCTCTCGGGCCTATTACGTTTTCTCTCAAACTCAAATGTTGCATCCTGCAAATTTAAGACAACAGCAGAAGATGAAAACCACCAGAAGAAATAAGAGGAGAAAAACATAAATAGGTCAATATATAATGCTTACCTGAGTCATATCCTTCCCGTTCAACCGTCTGTAAGCCTTAGTCCATTTTACTTTGCGAGGGTTCCTCTTCATCTTGAAGTTTTTGTGGCATTTAGATCGACAGAATCTAAAGATCTGCAAAACCAAAACATAAACTACTTTACAGAAACCAAAACATACATTTAAAGATCTATCCAATATATTTTATGTGAAATCATTGACTCCCACCAAAATTTGTTTCAAACTGCTCCAACTGAAACTCAGAAAAAGACCACAAATTCTTGAACTACATATAATTAGGAAAATCAACCAGGCATCAGAATTATTGCTTGAGAACCTCAAGCTGATACATACGAACATGACTAACTTAAGATCACATTGCAGAAACTCAAGAGTTTTAGACAAAGATACTGATAAAAATCTGCCAAGAAGATATCAATCTTTGTAATAAGGAAAAGCAGGACTGAATCTATTCCATTAGCACGCTAAAATTCAGCTCAACATAAATTCAGCAGAATGTTGTGTCGTCAAGTTAATCACAAATTAACAATATCACATGTCCTGCTTAACATCAAATTTGAGAGTGATAACTCAAAGTATCACTAGACTGCTGTGTTTTGTAGTATGAAATATAAAATAACAACGCTTAGGCCTTAAACTACATGGCCAATCTTCTAACATTCTCACACTCAAAAAAACAATCTAGGAGACCTTTATAAAACTAATCGACTATCGACCTATGTTTTGTTACACAAATATTAGCAACAACAAGCAATTATTTTGACAATAATTGAAAAATTAAATGTATAAAAGAGACCGACAAAGGTAAAATCTCTCACCTTTGCATCATTACGAACATATTGAATCCCATGCCCTGGATATACAGTAGAAGAGCAGAACCAGCACTTCTCCAACCTCATCTTTCTCTTGTGTTATAAACCACCCTATTAAAAAAATTCAAACTAATAAGATTTTCAAATTGAGACTCATAATGCCAAAACCCTATTAAATCACTACTCTCTATAAGCCACAATTCATCCACAAACCAATTTAACGAGAAAAAAATCAAAATACGAATTTCAGATTGAGACTTACAAATGCCAAAACCCCATTAAAATCATTATTCTCTATAAAACACAACGCATCCACAAATTTAACAAGGAAATAACAAAATAGCTTGAAACTAATCAATAAAAAAAAGTAAAACATCAGTAAAACGTATATAAATTATGAACTATATGCATAAATTTATAGTAAGAAAGAACAAAAATTTAAGGAAATTAGAGAAGGAGGATGTACCTGGGACAATGAGAATGAAACGGCAAGAAAGGGTTTAGGGCTTCGGATTAATAGTCGTTTGCCGGTGTCGTGTAATCGTGTTTGGTTTATTTTAATATATAAAGACGTTATGCGCTTTTTAACACAAACAACACGACTTCAGGAGTCCGTCTTATTGTATTAGGCCTTAAGATTTTTGTTTTATCATTATTTATTTAGTTTTTACAATTAAGTCTTATTTACCAAAGGGCAATTTTTACTAGGTTTAATTAATTCGAATGGTAAACTTAACCTTTGTCAAATATTTTTTTTCCTTTTGGTTTATGCGACAATACTATTAAAACGTAAAAAAGTTTAAATTTTTGTTTCTAATTATTTTTCTCTCAACGTTTTAATGGGCAATGGTTATTTTTATTATGGAGGTAAACTGAGTCCAGCCAACTCACAAGTTGGATTGACGCAGCTCAAACGAGCTCCGCTCGAGCTTGATTATTTAGTGGAGCCCACTTTACTCTGAAAAAAGCGTGCGAACTTTTCAATTTTTTAATATATTAATTTATTATTTAATTAAAATATATATGAAATAATTGATAAAAAATTATAAAAATTCAAATTTCAAAATTTCCCCATATAATTTTAGGCTTGCAAGTCGAGCTCGTTATCTCATAGTAAAACTCAACGAGCTCGAATCTAGAAAAATCACCAAACATGACTTGAACTCGACTCGTTTACACGCTCAGTTTTTCATTGTTAGTTGTTTTTAAACAAAGACTTATTGCTAATTGTTGAATGGTGATCTTCCTTCACTTTCTTGATAGTTATTAATTAGGGGTGGCAAAATGGATCCAGAACACGGTTCCAACCCAATTAAACTAGTTTGGGTTAGGTTGGGTTGGTTCCTAATTGATCCCGACTTGGTTCCAAGTTGGGCCGAATTAAATTTCAAGTTAGGCCCAAATTGCTTGTCAATAATCTAAATTACAAGAAACAAAATAAAAGGTATTAAGATGGATTGGGCTTGGTTCCCTTTTGGATTGAGTTCGATTCCCTTTTGGGTTGAACTTGGTTCCTTCTTAAGAACCATAAAGAACCCAACCCATTGGAACCAACCCAAACCCAACCTGACCCACCCAATTGCCACCCGTATTATTAATCATCACTCCTTCATAATTTAGTACCTAATGGTTGAACAATGATTGATGCTCATATAATACAACAATACCTTCAGAGCTCGTTTGCTTGCTTTGATTAGGTATGATAGATACGTTTTCATATTTAATTTGTTGTTTGGTTGTTATAAATTCGGTCTGTGATTAACAATAGGCCCGGAATACAATTTATAGATTTCGAAGATATTGGATCAGCCAAGGGGGTGTGATACATATTCTTGTAAAAAGTATCCTAAGTTTACCTATCATATCATATCCTATCAAGGTAAGCAAACGAGCCCTCAATTGATTCATTCAGAAAAAAAATAAATCAGCATTACATTCACCACTCTTCTAGCAACAAAAAACACACATCCCCCAGATACAACAACAAAACACCATTTCCACAGAAAACTCGAATCCACAAACATCAACCACATTCCCTAAAAACATCAACCACTCCGAGGGGCCGGTGATTTCTGCATCTCAACGACCTTTTTCCACGACCCACGACCCGAAATCTCGCCCCACCATCTCTCAACATTCTTCCTCGACCTGAAAAGTTCTTCTTTCTCAGTCCCATTAATCAAGTACTGAGAGTTGGGCAAGTGAGAAAGGTCAGCCAATGTGAACTCATCACCAGCCAAGTACCTACTCTCCCCGAGCCTCTTTTCGTACACATCGAGCACTTTCACAAGCTTGGCTTCGTTCTGTTTGATCAAATTCTCGTCTTGCTTGATTTTCATCCTTGGTGCAAATGCTAGTTGGAATACGAGGACCGAGGATGGAGGGTTGAAGCTTTGGCCTTCGGCTTCTAGCCATTGATCTATAGATGCTTTCTCCAAAGGGTTCGTTCCGTATAGGCTTTTATTCCCTTGGTGAGCGTATTTGTCGCAAATGTATCTAGATATTGATCTGGATTCTGTAGATAATACATGTAAATACCCAAATCAAGAAATGTTTGAGGAAAAATGTTGTATAACAGGCAGAATAGTTGAAACCAACTATAGTGTGCCATGGTACAAAATTATGAGAAAGTTCACAAAGTCGAATATCAGGGCTAGCTTTAAAGACAACTGAACGATAAACTGTTTTAACAGCACAGAATACTGAAGAGTAATTTCATAGCATTAGGCAATCGGACTGGTTTCGGTGTACTCAGTTCATCAAAGCATTATCTTGTTTACTTGAGGAAGAAATTCCCTTTCTCGATGAACAAAGGGAGCTTCATTAGTTATTTTCTCATTTGTTCTAATAGAAATTAAGTAGTTAGATACTCTAAATTTATCTACTAAAAACGTAGATTAATTTAAGTAATAGGTATTCCTCTTTTGATACACGTAATCCACTTGAATTTCATGCTAAAACACAATATAATCAATCAAGATTTCCAACAATTATACGAAAACGTAGCACATAATTTGAATTGTCACTTGTATATTTATGATTACAATACTGAAACCTGAAGTAAAATGCATTGTGACAGAATATCCAAAAGAAGTTGGAAAAAATGTACCAAATAGAGTAATGCTCTCATCTTGAAATGCTGGCACTTGTCCAAATGGCTGCTCACAAAATTACAACCAACATCAACAAATGTTCACCAAAGAATCAAACAAAAACAACATCTATTGCAAAAATACACCGATTTGAATTTTAAAAATGGATCAGAATGCAATGAAAATTGACCTGAATCTTGAGGTAGTCAGGCTTCTTGTGTTCGCCTTTAGCCATGTTAACAGGAAGGAGTTGAAATGGGACATCTTTCTCAAGTAGACAGGCCAGAACCCTCGACACGGCGGTGGACAGCGGTGGACCATACACTTTCACCGGAGCTGTAGCCATTGAATTTAAGAGCTGGGATTTATTTCGTTCTATTACTCTTTACTTTAAAGCTATACTTATTTTGGCCGTTTGAATATAGGCACATGTGTTCAAATGTCAACCATTAGAATTTAGTAAGGCATACGCATTGCGGGTTGGACGGTATTATTATTTTTGTGGTTTCGGGACATTTTAGTTGAAGTTTGATCCGGTAATTCTCTTGTTTTTTTTTACCCATTCTTACATAAATTTGTCCAAAAAAAAAAAAGTCCATTAAACTAAGTAGCTTTACATGACCAGTTCTGGTTACGATTTACAATCAATTAAATTTAAAAAAAAGAGCTTTTAGATGCCCTATCATATAACCAAAAGAGGTGAAAACGGGGGCAACCCCTGGTAGAGTTGGTAAGGGCATTTGAACTTGTGGCCTAGGTCACGGGTTCGAATCCTGATGAAGGAATGTCTATTTGCCTTCTCTACTGTGAGCCTGTCAGCTATGGGCAACCTAGGCTGGTTTACCTCTCTTGTGTGGTTTGCCGACTATTACACAAAAGCGGGGTTTACCCATTTGAAACAACATAAACCTTTAACCCAAGAATTGTACAAAACTCCTGCATAAAACAAATAATATACAATATATTACAGGGAAAATTACAAAAAAACCCCTCTATAATGTCGAAAATACAAAAAACACTCAGAACCTTTCATAATTACAAATACCCTGTAAAATATTTTGCATAACACGGGCACCCTGTCCTTTTTTTCGGTCAGCTTTTTGCTGATGTCAGCAAAAAACTTTTGTACTTTTCCTATTTTACCCCTGATGACATCATCAATTGATGACATCATCCTCTTTCCAATGATGTCATATTTTTTATTGACGAAAATACCCTCAAGGGTGTAAATGTAATATTTTTTTGTGAACACTGCTGCTTCAATTGTTTTATAATTCAATTATCCTCCTAATATTAATCCTTTTATAATTCAATTGTTTGGTTATTCAAATTTTTCCTTTTTATTTTCTCTAATAACCAAACAAAGGGATAAAATATTCCACGTAATTTTTTTTAATTTTCTTAAACTAAACAAACTGAAGATGAAATATGAGAAATAAATAAAGAAGAAATAGTCAACGTTTTGGCATTAGCATTTTGCATTAAAAAGAGTGTTAGCTTAACGAAGCCTCCTATTGCTAATTAACATAACGGTCCTATTACAGTTGTTTCCCATTTTCAAATGCCCCCAACAAATATCATTTCTTTATTACAACTATTTTCTTCATAAAACTAAATAGTAAATTTGATAATTCATAAAAAAAATGAATATAAAAATTATCAAATATATTAGCACCCAAGAATTAATATCATATAAGATAAAATATCTTAAAACTCTTGAAAGTTTCTCGATAGCTACGGCTCAAAGGGGACGTGTTCGTCTACCAGTTGCACGGCCACAAGAAGTGCATTCTTCGGGATAGGATATTCGTCTCTCAAAGATGTTGATGTAGTGTAAACTCTGAGATAAAATTGTTGTCCTAGATATTGTCGGGCCCACATCTCCAATCTCAAGTTCCACATCCCGACATGGTCGAGAGCAACATAAATCGCGGACCATGAATTAGGATACACCTGCAATAACCATGAAATTCTTAGGTTGTTTTGATGTAAATTTATGAACTTTCTTTCTTACGTTGTTAGCATATACTTAGTTCTTCGTCTTGTCGCTAATTTGGTAAAGACCGTTTTTAATTAAAAATAGTAAAAATAAATACGAGAGACTGAATTTAATGAGGTTTGAACTATAGATAACGAGATTAAATTAGTGCCAAAGGTAACTTACTCAAGTGCATCAACGTAAATTCTGCAGTAAACATTCGACTAAGTTTGAACCGAAATTTCAGTTCTTCGAAAATCCAAACAGAACCAAATTGATTCGTGTAACGATAAAAATCAAGTTAAAATTTGTTCTGTTTTAGTTATCCAAAATACCAAAGTTGAAAATAAACAGTGGAAATTCTACCAAAACAGAGTAGCAATTGTGTTTAGAAAGCACAATTTCTGTTATTTGAAACTAAAATTCGATTTGGTTCAGTTAACCAATCTTATAAAAAACAATTTAACCAAATTCAATTTCAATTCCATAAACCAAACTATGAACACTTCTAGTCTAGACGTTTATTCTTACCTGAACCGTGCACCGAGAGACAGCATCTCGGAGAATATACGAACTCCTAATAGCTGATGTCCATTGCCCTCCATCCATTCTAAACAATATATACATCACATCAGTATAAAAATACAATTATAACGAAAAAATATAAATGTAAATACAGGAATAAATTTACAAAAATGCTCACCCTACAACAAAGAAGGAGTACCCACTGAGGTAACAACATAGCAATTATCAACACTTATTTCGTAAGTATGTACATTATGGGGAAAATAAAACACCACAGATACACCACAAACTGAAAAATAGTCTACCCACTATGAAACATCGTAGAAACCTAAATTTTAACAAAATCCAAAATCGTAGAGAAGTAGACAAGACAAACCTAAAGGTTTCATGAAAACCCTGAAATCGATGATTGGTGTTACGATCCTAATTGCAAGGTATGGGACTTGGATCCCACATCGGAATTATGGGGTTCCCATGTGGGGTTTATATGAATTTGGGCTCTTCCACCTTATCAGCTAGCTTTTGGGGTTGGGTTCTCCCTCCCAGTTGCAATCGTGCGGCGCGAGTGGTGACGCTGGCATTGCAGTGTTCGCCCGGGGCTAGGTGAACCTAGCACACACGATCCTAATTGTGTTACGATCCTAATTGTAATAAGGTATGGGTGACGCTGGCATTGCAGTGTTCGCCCGGGGCTAGGTGAACCTAGCACACACGATCCTAATTGTGTTACTTTTGGGGTTGGGTTCTCCCAGGGTCATATCTGGGTTCTCCCAGGTCATATCATCCACCCTTTTGGGGTTGGGTTCTCCCAGGGTCACTTTTGGGGTTGGGTTCTCCCAGGTCATATCTGGGTTCTCCCAGGGTCATATCAATTGGCAGCATAGCTTAAGAACGAGTAAAGTCACCTCGGATCCCCCAAATCGAATCAGGCTCGGATCTCGATATTTCAGGCTCCGATTTAGGGTTTTTGTGAGCTCTGATAGGTCTTCTTTGACTCCGCACGACGACGAAGATGAAGTATCGTCGTTCGGGTTTTGGGTCGATCTTGATGACTTCATCTTCGTCTTCATCGAGCTTCAGAGTGTTTGCAATCGATCCGGTGAACCATGACATTTTGATTTAGGAATAAAGGGTAATAATGAAAATTTGTGATAAAAAATATACAAAATACTAACTTAATAGAGTTGTCTCTATATGTTGATTTTGGAGAAAGAAATTAGAGAATTGTAGAGAGAGAATCAGGATATGGAGTTATAGAGGGGGAAAGTAGTTGTAGAGGCAGGGTTGAAAATTGTGGTACATTTTGATGTAAATGAAAGTAAGGATATTTTAGTCATTTTATATTTTACAATTTCTTTTTTTTTTTTTTTTTCTCAGAAATAATAGGGGCAAATTGAACTTTTTTACCTTCTCGGGCAAGAAAAATGACGTGCAGTGCTCGTCAGGGAGGTATCTGTAATTATGAAAGTGTTTTTTTGTATTTTCGACATTATAGAAGAGAGGTAAGGAATGTATATGTAATTTCCCAATATTATAATACTATTTCATAATAGAAAGGTATCCCACTACATCTCCATATAAATAATACATCATCTCTCAGGTAGAACAAGTAGTCCAGTTAGATGGCAGTCTAGTCGAACTTATAGGCGGCATATTGCGCACATTTACGTCCAGGGGTAGCAAACGGTATTCAATATCGAGCTCTCGGAAAATTTTAACCATTTCCTCAACAAGAAGTGCTCTTCTTGTCCATCTCTCACCCATGTCCTGATGATTCATTCTATGCGAAAGCCAAACCGAAAACTTCAATCGATTCATATCCTCAACGTCTCTCACCACTATTTGTGGGGACGGTTGCCAGTGTTCGCTTCGGTTATCAACATACCTGCAAGTATAGGCATATCTCTTATCAAAGATGTATACAGAATAGGAGCGGCAAAATGGGTCCAAAACCAAGGTTTCAACCCAATTAAACTAATTTGGGTTGTATTGGTTCCTAATTGATTTAACTTGGTTCCTGGTTGGGCCCACCTAAATTTATGGTAAAACTGAATCCCGTATGATTTACATCTACAACGTGAGAATATGGACCAAGGGGTCGTCTAGTTTTTAGGTCCTTAACTTGCTCTGTATGTATACAAAATACAAGCTAAATTAAAGAGCATGAAAAACTGGATAGAGTGATTTGGATTTTGAGAGGAGATTTGGATGAAGTATTTGAAATGACCCCTAAAATGGAGTCATTTAAAATCCAGAAAATAGCTCAAAGTGAATGTCGAGTGATTTGAAATCCATTATAACTTAGATATATCCGAACGAACTTCATGGATTTGTTAAAGAATTTGAAATCCATAAATTTCAAATTCTTCCATCCAAACACACCCTTAGTGTTTTGTTAAGATGTGGATAGAGGCAGTTGTTTAATGCTGCAAAACATAAATTGCTAATCGAAAAAGTGTACAAGGATATGAGGATGCATGTCGCATACCTTGTGATCCTCTCCTTCATTAGTGTAATCTTCTCTGGAGGAGTTGCAATGTGGATACAGAAATCAATGGCGTCTCCCATATCTGGGCTACGGTTATAGTTGTAGATGGGCTTTGTGGATAACACACTGTTTGGATAATAGATCTTGTGGTTATCGAATTTCAGAAAAATCGTTGTCAATATATTCATCTCTTCAACCACCATCTGAAATTCAAATGATTTTTTCATAAGGAGTATTATACAAAAAGTGTAAATATTGATGAATTACACTTGTCATGTGATTAGTGGTGAATTTTCCAGAAGAACTTACTTGAACGCCATCGAGTTCAATACGGTCACCTACATCAAAAGGGTGCATCACAAATAAAAAGATGATGGCCTCGAATGTTGTCTTGCATGTGTTTCCAAACATGAACACCACCAGAAGAAGCTGGGAGCTTAAGAAGATGAAGAACTGTGTTGTTGCAACTTTTAGTATAAGAAGCCAAATCACAATTATTATAACTCCCACCATCACATTCAACATTTGGTGTAGTTTGTTCACAGCCGTTTTCGTGTCATTTAGAGACAAAGCAAGAGCTCTTCGTTCTCGAAACGCTTTCACCTGCAAAATAAGTCATTTGAAATTTCATTTCGTAACTTTTGACATTCACTAATACAGTACCATATATATTTCATAATCTACATATCACTACTATCTAATTACATGATTCAAGGACATATTCTGCAATAAGCTTACGCTACACTCGCTATAAATGAAGACAATTATAAGTATATGCTTCATCAACCCATTTCACAATGAAGATTTTGAAGCATAATCGCTTTTTTCGATTTTCAAGGCAAAATCAATCAACAGCCCAACATGTTATTTTCTTTCATATTATAGAGGAAGTTATAGATACTGAAGTGCAATGAAATTCTTCACATAAATCATTATTTGATTATTTTGTGAGGGTATTTTGTCTAATATTGTGTTCGCCACATTATGTAAATAATTTCAAGTTAAATGTTAAATATTAATTCATAAATCGTGTTCTTTTCCAGTTTACATAGTTGTGACTTTAGTTAGAATCTAATTTCAATAGCCAAAAATGAAATGTTGTCAAGTGAAACTTTAATTTTGGAAAATCTAACATCGTTTACAGTTGAAAAATTGCATTCTTTTTCAAAAGCTGTAAGTCTCTTATATAAAGAACACTCCTGGACATATGAATGGATATAGTTCCAAGTTTTTCTCTTTTTCAGAATTGACAAGTAAAATATGTCTATAACTGAAAATTCTTTTTCTGCCATTTCAGATATTAAATCATCTATTATTGTATAATTGAGCTACCCTCTTGTTATGTAAATTCCTAAATTTTAATATCCATCTTTGAAGGTTGCCAGAGTTGATAAAAGACAGATACTGTCATATTAACACATTTCCTACAGTCGACTGAACATTCACTAGTATACCAACGAACTACTATGGACAAGATGATACAAAGTCCTTGTGATATAACTAAGAACTGTGAAATAACTAAGAAGAGAGAGAAATCAAACAGATAATGGAGTAGGTATATCTAACTCAACAATTATTAAAATGTAGCAAGTTCTAATACAACAAAGGGGAAAGACGAGATAATTTTACATACCACCCAATTTTTAAGAGTCCGCTTGCAGATTCCCTTTTGTTCACTTCCGTCTTCAAACAAATGCATAGTCTTTAAAACCTCATCTTCTCGCATAAAACGCATCAAATCCTCCTGGTAAATGCGTCTGATAACAAAAGACAAGTGATCATATAAGAAATCAGCAGCGAAAAACACTAAACTAGTTTTATGCGCTACACAAATTTTTTCTATTCCAAAGAGATGATCTCTTAAGCTAGGTATAGAATTATACTTATACCTAAGGATGTCTAGATATAAAAATAGACGCAATATTCCATGGACTCATTGTAGTAAAGCGATATTGCCATTCCGGAAATGGATTAATAAACTCATGTTGCCAAAAGGCAAAAGAATAATCGCATAAAATAATCAACTGAATAGATATAAGTTAACGTCAATATATATCAAAACATAAGCCCTACATAGCAGTTAGAAGCCAAAATGAAGTGGAAGAGAGGTTTACTTTGATCCCGGCTTGGCCACATTATTGAAGATCTTTTTTGCAGCAACTTTAGCCTGATTTTCACTTGTTATCTGCACAATCGTCTCATCCTCACCAGTCGAACCCTGTATTTTCTCATCAAGCGTCGAGATAACTCCATGCCTCACAATATTCATCAATCTCTTCATATTCCAAGCTGAAATATTCTTTTGATTCAGCCTATGCAAATGATCTATAGTTATACCATTCTGCTCTTCCTTCTTAGACATAATTTTAGAAAACACAGTACTCCTCTCGCCTTGCGACATTGTACTCGTCCTAGGAGTCCCAATTATTCTTCCACTCTTAGAAAACATATTCGCCTTCAAATCAGCTGGAATAGTTGCTCCTGCACTCTGAAGCTTCTGCACCTCAACCATAACCCTCTCCTCCTCTTCTTGCTCATTCTGAATTTCCACCAAAGGCGGCCCAGAAAGCGTCTCAATCACATATTGATTGAACAAAGACTCTTGAATCCGATCGAAAAACGTGCTGACATGGAACGGGGATGCTAAAACCTTCACAAGCAGAGTTTTCAGCAGCCAAAACAATGTTCCCACCAAAAGACACACCCAAATTTTGGTAACATATGGCAAAATCCTCCTATCAGTGACCCTCTCAACCTTTTTGTCAAAAATGCATTGCCAAGCAATCAAAACCAGAGCCAACCACACACAATTTTGAACAGAGTTTCTCAATCCGTACACAAAATACAAAACACGTTTTCGAAGTAAAAAATTCCTCTCAATAAAGAAAACCACAATCCTAATTGCCCATCCAGACAACAATCTACCAGAAATTAAAACCAAAACCATCAGTTCCCATTTCCAAAGCTGTAGCTGAAATATAGTTCTTTTTTTCAACACATTAATAGTTAAACTACAAGCTAAAGCACCAATAATCAAAATCAAACTCAATAGCTGCAAAATTGAAAGAGCATTAAAACTCATTTTCTTATAATTTTCAGGTAAATCATCCTCTAGAAAAGGATCATCCTCATCAATTTCACTCGTTCCTTTACCTAAAACCTGAGATTTAAGCAATCGAGATTTCTGGTAATTCTCATCCGGAGGATCGATCAATCTGGACTTAGTTTTAGTTCTCAACAAACTCGATTTTCTTCGAAACGAACTGTTCGAGCTGCAAACCAAAACCTCATCCTGTTCACCGTTCGACCACCGGTTTGCCGCCGGTTCTATTGTTTCATGGAACGAGACGCAAACCTCTCTAGGCGTCATTTGCCCGTAGTTGATGCTAGAACTTTCCGGTATCTTAGATAGCGGCGACTCCGTAACAAAATCAAAGTCCTTCGAGTTTGCAGCCGCTTTCATGACGGCATCGTTTGTGTAATCATAGCTCGAATCTCTCCACATTCTGCCCGTGCTGCTCTCGTTGTTGCCGTCGGATAACTCCTGGCCGTTGATTTTAATCACCGTCTCCTTGGGAGGTGAAGAAGATGACGGCATTGTTTCGGCTTCGGCGGCTGCGGCGGCGGTTTCAGTAAGGAGAATTTGGCGTTCCTCCTCTTGTGGTGAAGATTTGTTGAAGGATTTACGAAATGCTTCCATGTGAGGTGGTGAAGACAAGAAATACTTCAAAGCTTTGTATTAAAATATTAGGTTTAATTTTTTTATTGAGAAAGCAACAGTCTATATAGTTCAAAGGGAAAAAATTCTTATTTTAAATGCTTCAATAAATATATTAATGGTGAGATGCTTAGGTGTTTTGTATATATACATACAGGCTACAGCTATTCAACAGTGGTGTTGAAGAAGAGTTTTTTGAAACGCCATACAGAGTGAGGCTGTAAGATCTCAACCCTACACGTGCTATCTAATCTACGGTAAAGGTTATATATGTAATTATGGGATAGTTTTCTAATTTCCAAATACCTATTCCATCTCCTATTCCACATAGTTAGTTATTTGACATATATATAATTCATAATTACATATATTAAGGAATGTTTAACATGTGTAAATTTTATAACACTAATTAAACATCCAATAAAATAGGAGATGGAATAGGATTTTGGAATAAAAAATCTAATTCCTAAAATTTTAATATTTTACCATACTATTTTATTTTATCTTTTAGAAAATAATTGTATAGCAAGTGTATCATTAGCGGTGTATATATCTGTTCAAGATTGTTTGAATTTCAATTGAATTTTGTAAAATGCAAATTACATTTGAGCTCAATTTAATTGTTAATTGAGACGAGTTAAGCAAGTTTTAATTGAATCGAACACGAATCGAGTTCCTGTATTGTATTTGTTGAAGAAAAGAAAATTATAGGGCCTAATTGGATAGCATATCCATCTCCGATAATTTTTTTCCATGCTAAAAATGAGAAATGTGATTTGGAAGATGAGATTTTTAAGAGAAAAATAAGTAATGATTGTGGTTGATGTGATATGTTTTTTATTGTGAGAAATTTGTTTGAATTGGTATTTAAATATAATTTTTATTAAAAGTGGTTAGTCAAACTCGTTGATTTAGATGTCCAAAAATAGTCACAATGGATCTTATTTTAAACGTTGCATTATTTTGTATTAGAATATGTAATTAAATTAATTTTTTGCTTTGAAAAATAGCCCGAAAAAACTATTTTAATTGATTGTATTAACTGTCAAATCATGAATAGTAAAATTAATTTGTTGCAAAAAAATTTTATGTTATTTATAATTTTGGAAGATTTTTTTAAAGAATATTTCCGGAACATGCTAAACAAATAGGATTTCTCTAAGATTTTTATCCTAAACACTTTTTTTCATAGCATAGGTGCCAACAAATTGACCCCTAATTGTTTGATTGTCCTGTTGGAAATTAATTACATGCAATATCAGGAATTGAAGTGATAATAACATGCCTTTTCATGCTTGTTTTAGCAAAGGAGTTAATAGCCGATTTTCTATCCCAAATCCATGTTCTATCACTTATTTCATGTATTATATGTTTGACACGTATTAAAAAATTTACACGTGTTAAATATCCCTTAATAAGTGTATTTGTGAATTACACATGTCAAATAACTAACTATATGCAATAAGGGATGTAATAGGAATTTAGAATAGAGAAACATATCCCACGTACATAACCCCAAAACTAAACTATAATCAATATTGTAATTTATTTCATCAAAATTTTGTGTAATAACATCCCTTCACTTATTTCTCAATCAGTTCTTACAAACTCAATCACTCTGAAACACACAAACATCTTCATCTGTATCCATCCATGGGGTCACAGCCCTGTTCCTTGAGCACCATAAGAAAACTCGTCGCTTTATAGATCATCTCAACTTCTTCGAATGCCTCCATTAATTTATCACACATCGATCCGTTAAACTCCAAAGTTGCAGTTTTTTCCACGGCTCAATTATTTCACCAACTTCCTTCAAATGCCCAAGCATCACATACGACCTATGATGCACGGACACGGGATACGGCGCACGACATGGACACGGGACACGATATTTTTAAAAATGTTAGGACATGACACGGCCTCGAAACTACTAATAATATATATATATATATATTAATATACATATATATGCTCATTAATTTACGTTAAATATATAAATTAGTTTTTTCATTCTAATTTAAATGACTGGTTAGAAAAATAAACTATAAGAATGATTATTGTACGTTATAAATTTGTATTTGATTTGAAAAGTTATATATTTGTAAGAAAAACAAATACTTCAGTTTTCAAAATCACAAAAAATAAGTGAAATAACATCAAGTGTCACAAATAATGCATATATAGTAGACATATCCTCTAACTATATTTATTACGGTGTTCATATTTTATTTTTTTCATTTTATTTAAGCAGAAAAATTTATTTTTATATTGGACACGGTGTTGGGAGTGTCGGACACGGTGTCGGGGAGTGCCGGACGAGTGTCGTGTCCGATCAGGTGTCCGACACGACACGCTGTGATTTTTTGAAGTGTCCGTGCATTAGGGCATACGACGAAAGAACGCAAATATAATTTCGCCCCGTCATCCTCAATCAAACAAAAACATCTATTGCAAAAATACACCGATTTGAATTTTGAAAATGTTGTTGTGTTTATGGAAATTGGTTAGTCGAGGCACGGGTTACCCGATTTCCTTAACACAATCACGCCCCGCTCTTGGTGGTGACGGAATACAGCGTTTGTGTCCCAAGATACAACGACTAGCAGTCTTAGAATTAGGACCACTCCAAAATTCTAAGCCTGACGAACTAATCTCTGTTTACAACTTTCGATTTTTGAATGACTAATGTAAAGAAATAAAAGAATATATGAATGTATTTGAATCTCAACATGTGGGGTTTATTTATAAAGAATGAAAAGTAGTGGGCTAAGAGATACAACTTTCTGAAAATTGCAAGCATGTCCAAGAGTTGTGACTTTTGGGCGAAAAGCCCCCTACTCACAACTTTTCAGGTCTTGCTATTTTGCCCCAATAGTTTCAGACATTTACACAATGGTCCATAATCTTATGTGAACACATCCACAACTCTCGCGATCGTGACCGTCGATCGTACGATTGTTATGATTTTATCGCAATAGTATGACCATTAATTTCTCATTCATCAAAATTGTGTATTACTATACAATTTTTCCAACAGAAAATGGATCAGAATGCAATGAAAATTGACCTGAATCTTGAGGTAATCAGGCTTCTTGTGTTCGCCTTTGGCCATGTTAACAGGAAGGAGTTGAAATGGGACATCTTTCTCAAGCAGACAGGCCAGAACCCTCGACACGGCGGTCGACAGCGGTGGACCGTACACTTTCACCGGAGCTGTAGCCATTGAATTTAAGAGCTGGGATTTATTTCGTTCTATTACTCTTTACTTTAAAGCTATACTTATTTTGGCCGTTTCAATATAGGCACATGTGTTCAAATGTCAACCATTAGAATTTAGTAAGGCATACGCATTGCGGGTTGGACGGTATTATTATTTTTGTGGTTTGGGGACATTTTAGTTGAAGTTTGATCCGGTAATTCTCTTGTTTTTTTTTTACCCATTCTTACATAAATTTGTCCAAAAAAAAAAAGTCCATTAAACTAAGTAGCTTTACATGACCAGTTCTGGTTACGATTTACAATCAATTAAATTTAAAAAAAAGAGCTTTTAGATGCCCTATCGAATAACCAAAAGAGGTGAAAACGACCTCGTATGGGTTGACAACTTTAAAGAACTGAAAATAGCATTTTATCCACGCCCATAACATATGAATTGACAAACAAATTTAAAACAACATAAACCTTTAACCCAAGAATTGTACAAAACTCCATGCATAAAACAAATAATATACAATATATTATAATACTATTTCATAATAGAAAGGTATCCCACTACATCTCTATATAGATAATACATCATCTCTCAGGTAGAACAAGTAGTCCAGTTAGATGGCAGTCTACTCGAACTTATAGGCGGCATATTGCGCACGTTTACGTCCAGAGGTAGCAAACGGTATTCAATATCGAGATCCCGGAAAATTTTAACCATTTCCTCCACAAGAAGTGCTCTTCTTGCCCATCTCTCACCCATGTCCTGGTGATTCATTCTATGCGAAAGCCAAACCGAAAACTTCAATCGATTCATGTCCTCAACGTCTCTCATCACTATTGCTGGCGAGGGCTGCCAGTGCTCGCTTCGGTTATCAACATACCTGCAAGTATAGGCATATCTCTTGTCAAAGATGTATACAAAATAGGAACGGCAAAATGGGTCCAAAACCATGGTTTCAACCCAATTAAATTGATTTGGGTTTTACTGGTTCCTAATTGGCTTCAACTTGGTTCCTAGTTGGGCCCACCTAAATTTATGGTAAAATTGAATCATGTATGATTTACATCTACAACATGAGAATATGGACCAAAGGGCCGTCTAAGTTTTTGGTCCTTAACTTGCTCCGTCTCTTGTCAAAGATGTATACAAAATAGAAGCGGCAAAATGGGTCCATAGTTTCAACCCAATTAAACTAATTTAGGTTGTATTGGTTCGTAATTGGTTTCAACTTGGTTCCTGGTTGGGCCCACCTAAATTTATGGTAAAACTGAATCCCATATGATTTACATCTACAACATGAGAATATGGACCAAGGGGCCGTCTAGTTTTCAGGTCCTTAACTTGCTCCGTCTTTTGTTAAAGATGTATACAAAATACAAGCTAAATTAAAGAGCATGAAAAATTGGAATTTGCTTAGTGTTTTATTAAGCTGTGTATAGAGGCAGCCAGTTTTTTAATGCTGCAAAACGTAAACTGCTAATCGAGAAAGTGAACAGGATAAGAGGACGCATGTCACATACCTTGTGATCCTCTCCTTCATTAGTGTAATCTTCTCCGGAGGAGTTGCAATATGGATACAGAAATCAATGGCGTCTCCCATATCTGGGCTACGGTTATAGTTGTAGATGGGCTTTGTGGATAACACACTGTTTGGATAATAGATCTTGTGGTTATCGAATTTCAGAAAAATCGTTGTCAATATATTCATCTCTTCAACCACCATCTGAAATTCAAAATGATTTTCATAATGAGTATTATACAAAAAAGTGTAAATATTGATGAATTACACTTGTCATGTGATTAGTGGTGAATTTTCCAGAAGAATTACTTGAACGCCATCGAGTTCAATACGGTCACCGACATCAAAAGGGTGCATCACAAATAAAAAGATGATGGCCTCGAATGTTGTCTTGCATGTGTTTCCAAACATGAACACCACCAAAAGAAGTTGGGAGCTTAAGAAGATGAAGAAATGTGTTGTTGCAACTTTTAGTATAAGAAGCCATATCACAATAATTATAACTCCCACCATCACATTCAACATTTGGTGTAGTTTGTTCACAGCGGTTTTCGTGTCGTTTAGAGACAAAGCAAGAGCCCTCCGTTCTCTAAATGCTTTCACCTGCAAAATAAGTCATTTGAAATTACATTTCGTAACTTTTGACATACACTAATACAGTACCATGGAATGTTGAATGAGATTTTAGAAAATGTCTTTGACCTACTCTTGTGTACCATATATATTTCATAATCTACAATTCTACATATCATAACTATCTAATTACATGATTCAAGGACATATTCTGCAATAATCTTAAGCTACACCCGCTATAAATGAAGACAAATTATAAGTCTATGCTTCATCAACCCATTTCATAATGAGATTTTGAATCAAATCGCTTTATCGATTTTCAAGGCAATATTAATCAATGGCCCAACATGTTATTTTCTTTCATATTATAGAGGAAGTGATAAATACTGAAGTGCAATGAAATTCTTCACATACATCATTATTTGATTATTTTGTAAAGGTATTTTGTCTAATATTGTGTTGGCCAAATTGTGTTAATTAATTTCAAGTTAAATGTTAAATACTAATTTATAACTCGTGATTTTTTCCAGTATACATATTTGTGACTTTAGTTAGAGTCTAATTGGAAAATCTAATGTCGGTTTACAAACTGAGAAATTGCATTCTTTTTCAAAAGGTGCAAGTCTCTTATATAAAGAACACTCCTGGACATATGAATGAGAGAATATAGTTCCAAGTTTTTCTCTTTTTCTGATTCCCTCGCAACTCAAAAGCAGAATTAGAAAAGGCTTCGTATAGATGACAAGTAAAATATCTCTATAAGAAAATCCTTTTCTGCCATTGCAGATATTAAATAATTTATTTTTGTATAATTGAGCTACCCTTTTGTTGTATAAATTCACAATTCTGATATCCATTTTCGAAGGTGTCCATAGTTGATAAAGACGGATACTGTCATATTAACACATTTTCTACAGTCGATACGAACAACTAGTATACCGACTAACTACTATGGACAAGATGACACAAAGTCCTTGTGATATATAACTAGTAAGAATTGTGAAATAACTAAGTAAGAAGAGAGAGAAATCAAACAGATAATGGAGTAGGTATATCTAACTCAACAATTATTAAATTGTAATAAGTTCCAACACAACAAAGGGAAATGACAAGATAATTTTACGTACCACCCAATTTTTAAGAGTCCGCTTGCAGATTCCCTTTTGTTCACTTCCGTCTTCAAACAAACGCATAGTCTTCAAAACCTCATCTTCTCGCATAAAACGCATCAAATCCTCCTGGTATATGTGTCTGATAACAAAAGACAAATGATCATATAAGAGAACTTCTATAAGAAATCAGAAGCAAATAACACTGAACTTGTTTTATGTGCTACTCGAATTTTTTCAATTCCAAAGAGAAGATCCTTTAAGCTGGCTATAGAATTATACTTATACCTAAGCATGTCTATGTATAAAAATAGACGCAAGATTCCATGGACTCATTATAGAAAAGCGATATTGCAATGGAAAAAGATTAATTAACTCATGTTGCCAAAAGGCAAAAGAATAATCGTATAAAATAATCAACTCAATAGATATAAATTACGTCAATATATATCAAAACATCGCAGTTAGAAGCCAAAAATGAAGTGGAAAGAGATGTTTACTTTGATCCCGGCTTGGCCACATTATTAAAGATCTTTTTTGCAGCAACTTTAGCCTGATTTTCACTTGTTATCTGCACCATCGTCTCATCCTCACCAGTCGAACCCTGTATTTTCTCATCAAGCGTCGAGATAACTCCATGCCTCACAATATTCATCAATCTCTTCATATTCCAAGCCGAAATATTCTTTTGATTCAGCCTATGCAAATGATCTATAGTTATACCATTCTCCTCTTCCTTCTTAGACATAACTTTAGAAAACGCAGGACTCCTCGCGCCTTGTGACATTGTACTCTGCCTAGGAGTCCCAATTAGTCTTCCACTCTTGGGAAAAATATTCGCCTTCAAATCAGCTGGAATAGTTGCTCCTGCACTTTGAAGCTTCTGCACTTCTACCATAACCTTCTCCTCCTCTTCTTGCTCTTGCAGAATTTCAACCAAAGGCGGCCCAGAAAGCGTCTCAATCACATATTGATTGAACAAACACTCTTGAATTCGATCAAAAAATGTGCTGACATGGAACGAGGATGCTAAAACCTTCACAAGCAGAGTTTTCAGCAGCCAAAACAATGTTCCCACCAAAAGACACACCCAAATTTTGGTAACATATGGCAAAATCCTCCCATTAGTGGCCCTCTCAACCTTTTCGTCAAAAATGCATTGCCAAGCAATCAAAACCAGAGCCAACCAGACACAATTTTGAACAGAGTTTCTCAATCCGTACACGAAATACAAAACACGTTTTCGAAGTAAAAAATTCCTCTCAATAAAGAAAACCACAATCCTAATTGCCCATCCAGACAACAATCTACCAGAAATTAAAACCAAAACCATCAGTTCCCATTTCCAAAGCTGTAGCTGGAATATAGTTCTCTTTTTCAACACATTAAAAGTTAAACTACAAGCTAAAGCACCAATAATCAAAATCAAACTCAAAAGCTGCAAAATTGAAAGAGCATTAAAACTCATTTTCTTATAATTTTCAGGTAAATCATCCTCTAGAAAAGGATCATCCTCGTCAATTTCACTCGCTCCTTTACCTAAAACCTGAGATTTAAGCAATCGAGATCTCTGGTAATTCTCCTCCGGAGGATCTTGCAATCTGGACTTAGTTCTAGTTCTCAAGAAACTCGATTTTCTTCGAAACGAACTGTTCGAGCTGCAAACCAAAACCTCATCCTGTTCACCGTTCGACCGCCGGTTTGCCGCCGGTTCGATTTTCTCATGGAACGAGACGCGAACGTCTCTAGGCGTCATCTGCCCGTAGTTGATGCTAGGACTTTCCGGTATCTTAGATAACGGCGACGTTTGAGATAACGGAGACTCCGTAGCAAAATCAAAGTCCTTCGAGTCTGCAGCCGCTTTCATAACGGCATCGTTTGTGAAATCATAGCTCGAATCTCTCCACATTCTGCCCGTGCTGCTCTCGTTGTTGCCGTTGGACAAATCCTGGCCGTTGATTTTAATCACCGTATCTTTGGGAGGTGAAGAAGATGACGGCATTGTTGCGGCTGCGGCGGCGGCTACGGAGCTTTGAGTAAGGAGAATCTGGCGTTCTTCCTCTTGTGAGCGTGAAGATTTGTTGAAGGATTTACGAAGTGTTTCCATGTGAGGTGGTGAAGAGAAGAAATAGTTCAAACCTATGTATTAAAATATTAAGTAATTCTTTTTATTTCCTTTTTTTATTGAGAAAGCAACAGTCTAGATAGTTCAAAGGGAAGAAATTCTTATTTTAAATGCTTCAATAAATATAATAATGGTGAGATGCTGAGGTGTTTCGTATATACATACAGCTATACAGCGGCGGTGCAGAAGAAGAGTTTTTTGAAATTTGTGAAAAAGAAAACGCCATACTGAGTGAGGTTGTAAGATCGTAACCGTACACGTGGCGTCTAATCTACGGTTTCTGCGTGAACAATTAGGCGTTGGGTAAAGGTTATATATGTAATTTTAATATTTTACCATACTATTCTATTTTCTCTTTTAGAAATATACCATAATTACCATTTATATATTTGTTCAAGCTAATCTTCTTCTACTATATTATAGCACAGTTTTTCCTTAATCCTAATTTTCTAGAATTTTGAATTTTTTTAATAAAATGAAAAATTCTTATTGGTTGGTTAAATTTTTTTAGATTGATTACTATTCTTAAACGATAATAAAATTAAATTACTTTCCTATTACATTCACTTGCAACCAAAATGGGAAGAGTTACAATGTTTTGATTGTGATTTGTGATCATTAATGCAAATGGAAAGACCAAAATTTATTACCATGTATAATTCTTAGCATATCTAAATAAATAAAATGAAAAATTCTTATTGGTTGGTTAAATTTTTTTAGATTGATTACTATTCTTAAACGATAATAAAATTAAATTACTTTCCTATTACATTCACTTGCAACCAAAATGGGAAGAGTTACAATGTTTTGATTGTGATTTGTGATCATTAATGCAAATGGAAAGACCAAAATTTATTACCATGTATAATTCTTAGCATATCTAAATAAAGAATGGTCTAAATTAAGTACGTTCACATTAGGCTTAAATTTAAATTTTAAACTTTATTTTTAAAATTGACTACCAAATCGAAATCCTTAATTAGGAGGAATATTTAATTTACATTAGCTAAATTTACGTAATAATTCATTCCACAATTGATGTAATTATGCAGTTAATAAGGAAACTGATACATCTATAAATTATTTTCATTTTCTAAAAACTTATAAATTATCCCATACTTTTTCTGCTTCACAAATCAATTTTACGTTTCTCCATGTTAACTAATTTTTTCATCTACAAAAGTGAATTTGATTTGATGTGAGGTAATTTATTTTATTAGTTCTTTATTTTTCATCTTTCAATAGTTTTGAATTTTACGCTTTCAATTTTGTTTGATTTTCTTCATTTAATTTAGTCTTAAACATTAATGACATTATGAGAATTTCTTAGTCGATCGAAATTATTAGTCCTTATTTTATTTGGCGATGAGTGGTTATGAATGGAGCAATGGAATACTTATACATATATGCTTGAGGTAATCATTTCACTCCATTAATTTTTATTTTTTGTAGTTAATACCATTGTGTACTACGTTTCTGTTTATAGTATTATTTTTGTTGTTAAATTTATTGTATATTAACAATTGTTTTTAATATATATGTGCACAGGAGTGTACTAATAATCTTTTTTTTAATATATATATATTTAATAAAATTGGGGAAAACTTTAGATTATGAATGTAGCAAATAAAAGCGTTCAATATTGAATTTTGAAGGTTGAAGACAAATCTCCGATTTCTATTTTCTATTCCCTTCTTCCTTTTCTTATTAGATTAAATTTTGAATTTAAATTTAGTTTTTTTATGAGAACTAGAAAAAAAAATTAATTTAATAATATAATTATAATTTTTGTTATTGGAAATAATTTTTCATTTTTTACAAGTTATAAATAAAAAAACAACTTAATAGATTTACTGTTTTAATATTATAGAAATTATCTTCTGGTTGAATTTAAATTTTAATATTCCAAAATTATAAAAATTTAGCACCTCAAGTCTATATGTGAACCTGTATAGATAGGCTTCACGTACTAAATTTCACTACATTACTTATTAATGTTATTTTTTATTGATTAAAATAATTGAGAACTAATATCATTATCATTATATATATTATAGCAAAGCGGTGTGAGACCCACTTTGCTCTCTATCTTTTTTTTCGGTAATTATAATTTGTTTTATTGTTGAGAAAATTTTTATTAATTGATTTGATTGAGTGTGTAATTTGAAAGTTTGAATTTAAACATATTAATTAGGAATATAAAAACACTTATTTGGTAACTAACACAATATTTGGATAATGTATTTTGCATTCATGATTGATAGTGGTTATAACAAGTTTTATGATAAGTTCCTGTTAGTAAGCCTACAATTAAATGAGATGATAATATGTTGACTAAAGTTTAATTTTTTAAGATTTGTTAGATGTAAATAGACTTATTGTATTAATTAAGAAATGAAATTCCACAATAAAAAATTATAGTTAATAATATTTGAACAATATTTGGGACAATCGTATTTATTTGTTCCTTACATCTTGACTTCTAAAAATAGTAAAGAAAAGATTTTACATACAATTAGGGCAAACAATAAGCTTCCATAATTGATGCTAATTAAATGAGTAATTGACTCTTTTGGAATGACGAAATGAGTAATTGATTTTTTAAATGAGTAATTCACTATTATTATAAATATTGATGTCCATAATTGATGTTAATTAAATGAGTAATTGACTATAGTTATAATTTTTAATGTCCACAATTTAAGCTTATAAAATGAGCAATTAATTCTTTTAAAAATTAAATGGCTACTTTTCTCAATTCTCTTTAAATTGGCATTTCATTGTAATATCATAATTGTGCATGTTCATAGTCTAACATCACATTTACAAGATCATAAAGTTTTGATTTCTTTCTTATTTTTATGTTATTACTCTCAATTTTTTATTCATTTTTTTATTTGTTTTTTATTTTAATTTTCTATTAGTGTTAATCTATGGCAGACATAAATCAAATGACTTCCATGGACACAAAGCTGGCAAATGTGGAAGCAGACTACTATATTTTATTTATTTATCTTTATTTGGTTTCAGTGGATATTAAGTGTAATTAGTAAATTTTTTAAATAATTTTTCCCATTAATATTCTTTTTATAATTTATTGGTTTAATTAGTTGTGTGGAATTGAAATAGTCAATATTCATGTAAAAAAATATTTTTATATATCTCTACATATTTTCTTATGTTTATAATTTATTATGACATTCAGTTTTCTTCAATGGAAATGAATAATAACTATTATGATTATATTGAGGACTTTTTTATTTGATAAAGACTAATGAGTCAGCCGAAATAAGCTTGAAGTTTGTAAAAGTCTGAGAATAAGAGAATTTGTAAGTTACAATAAGCTTGAGTAGAGTTAGAATAAGAGAATTTGTAAGTTGGCCTTAAACTTATTGTATTCCAACTCAATGAGTTTGAGTCACTTCATTCTTAGCTCATAATATTTGATTTACAAGCCTAACTTTTGTATGATAAATGAAACATATATATTACAATTGAGTATAATCATATTCTATTTATAAGTGACATTTGTTTATTATTATTATTATTATTATTATTATTATTATTATTATATAATTTAGTCCCTTAATATATTTACTTTGATAGATAGATATCCATGACTTTACATAATTAGTCACTAAATATATTGATGTGATTGGTCATATTTAATGTTTTTTTATCTACGAAGTTATGGATTTCACCAAATCTTTTTTATAAGTTTGTTTCATCTTCTACACTAAAGTTAAAGAAAAAATTGCTAGATTAAAATTCAAATATATCACCTAAAAATCGCTTAGAATTAAATTATTATATTAAAAAATTTAAAAATATATATTTGGACAATTTATTTAGAAAAGAATATGTTCAAAAACAAATTACATTTCAATTTTAGTTTAGTAAACCACTTAAATATTCTTCATAATAATAGTAGGATTATAATAGTCTTTAAAGAAAAATAAATTGGAAAAAAAATTTAGAAGGAATGAGCTCTATTGTTTTGTGGTACTCTTTTTGACAACAAATTGTTTATTTATTTATTTTCTTAAAGAATGTTCTCAACTTCTTCCACCAAACAAATTTGTTGAAAAGTATTGTTGTGTTAAATAAATAATTTGTTGTTTATTTGGCACAAGGATTTTTTTTACTATTCAGTGACACTATTTTATATTTCTCATGAACAATAAGGTGTCATAATATTATGATTTTTTAACATTACTAAAATTTGATCTATTTCTTTGTGCATATACGACCACTATATAACATAAAGTTAAGAGAGTACAAGCAAGTTAGGATAGTATATATATATGGCCTATGGAAGGCCATGTAGATTAAGATCAATGTTTAATTTTCTTTTTAATTTTCATATAGTCATCATATATTTGAGGAGCTTCAAGATAATATCCGAAACAAGTTCAATAACTCCCAATTATGCATATTTACTACCGTATCGAAAAAATATCACTAAACAACTTTATAAATGAATAAGCATTTTAATTCTTCACACACATCAATTGGACGATTTGCAATTAGTTATAAGTTTTTTTATTCAGTAAAGGACCGTTTTGTACCTTAGCTAAGAAAGTTGGATCATATTACTTTATCAGTTGTCATTAAGTAACTATATTTTAAAATTCTTCATTGTTCTATTGAATGATTTTTTGTATTGAGTTAATGGATATAAATATGATAATTATGAGTTTTCAAAAGGGATATTTTAAATTATAATCCATGCATAGCACGGGGTACACGCTAGTTTGAATTATAATCGAGTTTTGAAAATTATATTTGAGATTTGACTGTTAACCGAGACAAGCTTTAATCGAGTCAAACACGAGTAGTTTGGTTATTTTGTACATATCGAATACAATAAAGTTGTTTAAATTTGGTTTAATAAATTAATAAATCGAGTTCGAACGAGCTTTTAATAATCGAAATCGAGTCAAATACTGAGTAGCTTTATTAAACTTTCAACCTTAATTAAATTATATCATTAATGGATATACATTGGATGTTGGTGTACCTTAATTTATATTGTTTGGTGTTTATAATTCCGTGTGCAAAAGGAACTTTCCTTTTAACCTTCTTTTTGGTTTTTTTACTGTTTTTCTGAACTTGGAAGAGATTGCTGCGTGAACGACTTTTTTCCCTTTTTTCCACTACGGTCATTAAATAAATACATGGGTTAGGAAAGATTTGGTATATCTTGAACATGTGATATTCCGAGGATGAGATCAATAGCAATTTTGTTTCTTTTTTGCTATGTTTATTATATATAGGCTAGTAGTATTTTAGTATATATATATATATATATATATATATATATATATATATATATATATATCTTGAACATGTTATAAGATAATAGGAGGATCTATACCATAATTTACATAACCCCATTATCAAAGGGCCATTATTCTTATATTTATTTTGTTTTTGAGTTGGTTGGATCACATGAAAATGCATAAGAAAAATGGGTTGATAATGATGGTTACTATTAAACTATAGAGTTAGAGCGTTGAGGTGTCCATTCAAAGCACAAATAATGTGAGCCAAAGTTAGTGGGGGTGTTGAAATTGAGTCACAGGTTTACATGAAAAATAGTGTAATTAAATTTCTTAGTAGCAAATCAAAAACGACAACATGGGTTTACGTGTCTCTATTTTGTACAGTCGCCGGCGTTTACGCACTTCCGCATTTTTTTAATATCGACATAAAATCACAACTGTGGATTTACTTTTGGACTTGTGAACATAATTAGCGGACGGCTTGGTGAAGTCAAAAAAAAAAAAAAATTATGGTGTTATAGTTTTTTAATTGAGTTAGTCTAATTTTTCAATATTTGATGTCTTAATAAAAAATATTTTTATTAAAAAATTTCAATCTAATAATGAAAATTAAGTTAGCTCTAATAAAATGAATCAAACATAAAATTGTTCACATATTTTGTATATCATTTCCGAGGAATTGTAGTAACTTGTATTGCTTTCATATAATAACTATCAGATCGAATAAATAAAATCTCACTAGTTAGAAGGTAAGATTGAATTATATAAGAATTACTTCTGTAAATCTCACTATATATATATATATATATATATATATATATACGTTGAACGAACGATACCCATGTAGTATATTAAATTTGATCCACAAATCACAAATTCAAGAAGACTAAAATCTATGGGGTTCCTAACAAAAATGTTTCACTTGTTTAGAATATAGCTCAATGATTATCCTCTCTCTCTCCTTTTTTTTTTTTGTTACAAAATAGTTTTACAAGTATTCGAAAAAGTCAAATGATGCTCAACAATGAAGATAAGAAGATTTTGAATAAAGAAGTAATTATTGATATCAATGAATAATGCTCAATTCAAATGATGAACTTTTTTTGTTAGCTTAATAGAATTGTGTATTTAAAAGTTAAAAAAAGAAATTGGTATTAGTATTGCACTTTTATTTATGTTTATGAACATACAATTTTGAATTTATTTTTTAAAAAAATATATATATATATATAACCTAAACGTATGTTCGTATTCTATATTTTGAAATTTATCATAATTCATATCAATAGTATATCGTATTCATACGTTGCACACATCCAATTCAATTGAATATTTTAAAGTGATTGGGGTTGTTACAAATTCAATGGTGCTATTTAAAAACTGTACGAAATCAAAGTTGTGAAACGACTGACGCAATTAGTTAGTTAGTTGATTAAGTGTATGAGTTGCACACTATATAGTAACCGTACATTGATTCGACTCTTTTTTTTTTTCAACTTAATTATTGATCATTCATTAATTTTATTCTCCTTTTTTTTTTAAATATGATCGAACTAGTTTTATGAGTTGTCTATTATATAATTCAGTCATTTAAGACAAAATATATCCAACGATTTGAAAATGATTATAAAGTAATTATACTAATAATCTAATATAATCAATTGTTGATGATCATATTAGACTTTAGATTCACCATATCTCCACAAAAACATAATAGACTTTGTATGGTATTTATTGGTTCAATGTTGAGATCCTTGTAGATATCGAAATTTTGCAACCAATCAAATCATGCCACGTGAAAATATTGACCAATCAAAAAGTCGTCTACGACAAATGATATTTATCTATTTAAGTTAATTTATGGATAATTATCAATTCAAGTTGATTTATGGATAATTATCAATTCAAGTTGATTTATGGATAATTATCAATTTAAGTTGATTTTTGGATAATATCTAGAAGATCTATCTAGATCTTCTATCAACCAATCAAATGGCTCCAAAATTATGATAATTATTTATTAAATCAAATGGATAATTATCAATGGATTCCAAATTATCCATAATTCTTCCATCCTACACCTATAAATAGGGTCCTTTGTAGCTCATAATTTACACACACAGAGAAGTACGATTAAAAAGTTAGAGAAGTTCTTCGAATACAAAGAAGAATTTTCTCTACGAAGGTTCTTCGAATATACAAAGAAGATTCAAGGCGTTCTAGGCGATATTCAAGGCGTTCTTGAGGAAGTTCATCAAATTATAGCGTTTGATTCGTAATTACGGTGCTAAACCTACGAATTAACGTTATAGAAGTTCAAATCAAGCTCAAGGAAGATCAAAAGTCACAAAGTCAACCTTGAAGATTTCAAATTCCATATCAAATTCAACGTTTGATCCGAGATTAAGCTGCCAAGCCCTCGAATTAACGTTATAAACATTCAAGTCAACGTTGGAGAAGATCAAAGAAGCAAAGTCAACTCCAATATTCAAGTCAACATATTTTGAAGGAAGAATCAGAGGATTAGAATAGAGATTTGTACCCCATATTTCATTTTGATTTATATAAATTCATTTGTCACAATTTTTGTGTTTCTTGATTTTCAGAATTACAAATTTGTTGTGTACAATCCCTATTGGTAGAAATTATAATGTTACGTCTATTTATGATGCAAATGTTTTTTATATAGTAAATTGGACCTAACTCAAATCATTTTGGACTCGTATTTGAGTTCATATCAAATACAACATAAACTCATTGCGACACGACTCCTGTTTATTAAAATTTTAAAATAATAGGGTTATAAAAAAAAATTCAGTAAACACAAAGATTCGAAAATTTTCATAAAATCAAAGTTGTCAAATGATTAATACAATAAGTTTGTTATGTGATTAGGTGTTTGATTTGCATAATATATAGCAAATAACAACAAATTGATTCGACTAATTTTGTTTGGCTTAATTATTATTCACCCATTTATTTCTATTCTCTTTTATAATATGATCCAACTAGTTTTATGAGCTGTCTATTGATTATTCGTCATATAAAACCAAATATTTGAGGATTCATCATCGAAATGATTAACATAATTGATTTTGGTTCGGATGATTGATATTTGTATTCCCTTTTAATAATCTAACTAGCTAATGAGTCTATCATCTAATATGGGGTAAAAATTAAAAGAGTGATATTGATAGTTTTTTTGTTTCACTTTTTTTGGTAATTTAATTTCGTAATTTATGTATATTATAATAAAAAGATATACAGTAGAAACTCTATAAATTAATACTGTTGGGATCACCAAAATTTATTAATTAAAAGAGTTATTAATTAATCGATAAATTAATAATTATTAATTTATACATTAATTAATATTTAATTAATTTATAATGAAATATTCAATTTACAAACATCATTCAAACTTTCACTTAATTATAGTATAATGCATGTACAATAATTAAAAAAATATTTTTTATATAAATACAAGATAATAATGTTAACACAAATAAATCATACACACACGACATGCCTTCTAATCTTAAAGGTGTGAAAAAGACAATAATGACCGACGAGATTCGAAGAGCATGATGCAAGCACAACAAGGATAATCCAAGTCTCACTCAAAAGCAATTGTAAGAATGGATGTTAGCAATTATGCAAGCACAACAAGGATAATTCAAGGACAATTGCAAATTGATTTGCAAGGTGAAATTGATTTCAACCAAAAAACAAAAGACAATTGAATCATTTTTTTTAAAAAAAAATTCATAAATCATTCATGTAATATGTAGTATATAAGGAATTATTAATTTATATATTATATGGGACCTATAGAAATTATCAAAAATGTATTATCTTATAATTTTAGCGAATTATTAATTTAACACCCTATCCCCGAGTCGGGACCGGCCAAAAATATTATCTTAGAGAGTTTATTAATTAATCGAGTATTAATTTATCGAGTTTCTACTGTATTACTAAACTGGTGAACTAAACGGTGGTATATAATATCTCTCAAAGTGAAAGTACCAATACTTATCTTTTAGACTTCATGACCGCGAACTTCATAATATAACCCTGCTTTTAGACTCGAATAATCGATAAAATTATCATATAATTGAAGGCCTAAAAGGCAACCTCAGGCTTCAGCCCAAATTGAAAAGAAACAAAACGAAAAGGGGTTACAAAATAATATAGAAAATTGAATACAATAATTATAAAGTTTAGAAAATGGAAAAAAAGGTATCATATGGGCATGAAAGAAGTCAACATGCACAATACATTTTAAAAAGACATACGAAAAACATTATTTGACTTATTCCATTAATCCAATTAAGTGATGTACTCTATATAAACAGTACTGCAAAGCGTCCAATCACAAATTAAATTTAATCTGAATGAATAACGTATGCTACATAAACACTAACTACATGCAAAAATGGTTAGTCATGAATCAAATTAAATTTATTTCTTAGCAAGTTTTAACTAAATGAAATGGAAGTTTCATATTAATTAGATTTTATTTGTTGTGTAGCTTTCACGAATTTCATTTGATCTAGCATTTAATTTGAAGAAAAAAAGAACTAAAAATAAAGTAAACTATGCTTTTCAAAGTCCAATCATCCAAGGAAAATTAATATTAGTTGGAGGGATTTTTTTTTTTTCATATTTAAGTTGGTGTATCTATTTTTATTCATAATTAGTTCTCAAAACATTTAAGTGTCATAAAATATTATAAATATTATATATACATAATTAAAATAAAAATCGCACATATGGAAATTTATTTTTAGCTCCATTATCGCATTTTATTTATTTATTTAATGCTGAATAATTAAAGGCTACAATATAATTTAGTAATTTACACACCTGAACTATAGCAAGTGCCATTTTTAAGGTTACAAATAGCAACTATATATAGGCTATTTGGTTACAATTTTGTAACCATTTATGTCACTTGAACTATATAGCTACTATTTATATAATTTAAGGTTGTGTTTGGATAACTTCAACATTTACCATTTTTTTTTAGAAATTATTTATTTCTTTAGGCTTTTTTCTAAGCAACAACAAAACGTAATCTTTGAGGAAGAAATTGTAGAAAATGATATTTTAGAGATGATTCATTCAACCAAAGCCCAACTCTCAACCATCCCATTTTTATTGATCAATTTGATGCTATATAACTACTTAAAAGACATGATAGTATTTTTTTTTTTTTTTTAAATATATATCAATAACAATACCATATGTTAAAAACAACATACAACTCAAGCCAAGAATTATTCAAACCTTTATTCATAGAATAAAATCACTGCACAATAAAATACAAACCATTTCACAATAGAAAGCCATCTACATCTCTATACAATACATATCACAAAATGGTAGGTAAATCTCTCAAGTAGTCCAATTAGAAGGCAATCTAGTCGAATTTATAGCCGGCATATTGCGCACATTTACATCAATCGGTAGCATACGATATTCAATATCGAGATCCTTGAAAATTTTAACCATTTCCTCAACAAGAAGTGCTCTTCTTTCCCATCTCTCACCCATGTCTTGGTGATTCATTCTATGCGAAAGCCAAACTGAAAACTTCAATCGATTCATGTCCTCAACGTCTCTCATCACTATTTGTGGGGCCGGTTGCCAGTGGTCGCTTCGGTTATTAACATACCTGCAAGTTTAGGCATATCTCTTGTCAAAGATGTATACAAAATACAAGCCAAATTAAGGGGAAAATGCATTTTCAGTACATTAATGTGGCATACACGTTTCTCTGGTACACTAATATGGGGGCAATTTGAGTACATTAATGTGAGGTTTGTGTGGCAATTTGAGCAGACTTATGTGAGGTTTGTGTGACAATTTGAGTATAAAAGTCACAAAAAACTTCAATTTTCGCCGAAAAATGTCATGTGCGATGCACTTGACTTGAAAAATTGGGGATTTTGACGATTTTGACCAAAATTGAGCTAATTAATTAATTTTTTTGGGAGATTGACCCAAAATTGAGCTAATTAATTGTTTTTCTAGGAGATTGATCCAAAAATTGAGCTATTTTACCAATTTGCCCCCAAACCCAATTTTAATCAATATCATCTTCTTCATTAATAATACAAATATTCGACGCTTACTCCATATCCTACCTTCGTATGTTCTCTCTTTCCTCGAGAACATACAGTAAAAAAAGAGAGTATTTTCTCTCTCTCTCTTTAGAATATGAAGGTTGTACTTCAAACATTATATATTAGTATACTTATATTGTTCAACGTGGGGCATTTGATGAGCTTATTGTCAAGAGGATGAAGATAACATACCTTGTGATCCTCTCTTTCATTAACGTAATCTTCTCCGGAGGAACTGCAATGTGGATGCAGAAATCAATGGCGTCTCCCATATCCGGGCTACGGTAATAATTATATATGGGCTTTGTCGATAACACACTGTTTGGGTAATAGATCTTGTGGTTATCGAATTTCAAAAAGACCGTTGTCAATATATTCATCTCTTCAACCACCATCTGAAAATTCAAACGATTTTTCGCGTAAATATTTGATGAATATAATTACACTTGTCATGTGATCAGTTGATGAATTTTTCAAAACGACTTACTTGAACGCCATCGAGTTCAATACGATCACCCACATCAAAAGGGTGCATCACAAATAGGAAAATGATGGCCTCAAATGTGGTCTTGCATGTGTTTCCAAACATGAACACCACCAAGAGAAGCTGGGAGCTCAAGAAGATGAAGAAATGTGTTGTCGCAACTTTTAGTATAAGAAGCCATATCACAAGAATGATAATTCCCACCATCACATTCAACATTTGGTGTAGTTTGTTCACAGCCGTTTTCGTGTCGTTTAGGGACAAAGCAAGGGCCCTTCGTTCTCGAAACGCTTTCACCTGCAAGACAAGTCATTTTGAAATTACATTTGATATGATAACTCGAAATAAATTGAAATTATTTCCAATACAACAAAGATAATTGTATTTACCACCCAATTCTTGAGAGTTTGCTTGCAAATTCCCTTTTGTTCACATCCATCTTCGAAGAAATGCATAGTCTTTATAGCCTCATCTTCTCCCATAAAACGCATCAAATCCTCCTGGTATATGTGCCTAATAACAAAACACAAGCAATCATATAAGTAAACTTACATAAACAATAAGTAGCAAATAACACTAAACTTGGTTTATATGCTACTCAAAATTTTCAAAATAATTGCCCATTTACGAAATGGATTAATACCCATGTCACGAAAAGGCGTATATAATTAAAACCCGTCAATATAAATCAAAACATGAACACAAAAATTTACTTCGATCCCGGTTTGGCCACGTTCTTAAAAATCTTCTTAGCAGCAACCTTAGCCTGGCATTCACTAGTTATCTGCACCATGGCCTCATCATCATCACTAGTCGAGCCCTGTATTTTCTCGTCAAGCGTCGTTATAACTCCGTTCCTCACAATATTCATCAACCTCTTCATATTCCAAGCCGATACATTCTTCTGATTGAGCCTATGTAAACGATCTATCGTTATACCGTTTTGCTCTTCGCCGTTCGATATAACTTTCGAAAACGTATGGCTCCTCGAATTACTCTTTTTCGGTGGCTCAAATATTTTCCCAGTCTTACGAAACATATAAGCCTTCAAATCAGAAGGAATATTTGCCCCTTCACTTTGAAGCTTTTGAACCTCAACCATAACCCTTAACTCGTCTTCTTGTTCTAGCTGAATTTCGACCAATGGCGGCACAGAAAGAGTCTCAATCACGTATTGACTGAATAACGACTCTTGTATTCGGTCGAAAAACGTGCTTACATGAAACGAGGATGCTAGAACCTTAACAAGAAGTGTTTTCAATAGCCATATCAATGTCCCTACTAAAAGACACACCCAAATTTTGGTCACATATGGCAAAAATTTTCCATTAGTGACCCTTTCAACCTTTTTGTCGAAAATGCATTGCCAAGCGATTAAGACAAAAGCTAACCATACGCAATTTTGCACTGCGTTTCTTAATCCATATACGAAGTATAAAACGCGTTTTCGTAGTAAAAAATTCCGTTCGATGAAGAAAACTCCGATTCTTATTGCCACTCCGGAAACTAATCGACCGGAGATTAAAACCAAAACCATTAGTTCCCATTTCCAAAGCTGGAGCTCGAATATGGTTCTCTTTTTCAACCTGTTAATGGTTAAACTACAAACTAAAGCACCAATAATTATGATCAAACTCAAAAGCTGTAAAATTGAAAGAGCTGTAAAACTCATTTTTTTGTAGTTTTCAGGTAAATCATCCTCGAGAAAAGGGTCATCCTCATCAATTTCACTCGTTCCTTTACCCAAAGCCTGTGATTTAAGCAATCGGGATTTACGACCAGGATCAAGCAATTTGGATTTGGTTTTCTTTTTCACCAAACTCGATTTTTGCCGGAACGAACTGTTTGAGCTGCAAACCAGAACCTCCTCCGGTTCAACGCTGGACCGGCGGCTCGCCGCCGGTTGGCCGTAGTTCCCAGTGTTGGGACTTTCAGGCGTCTTAGCTGCCGGCGACGTTTGAGACGACAGAGATTCGGGATCAAAATCGAAGTCCCTCGAGTTCGCGACAGCTCTCATGACGGCGGCTTCGTTTGTGAAATCGTAGCTCGAATCTCTCCACATTCTGCTCTCGTTGGGTGAATCTTGGACGTTGATTTTGATTACGAAGTCTTTGGGGGGAGAGGAAGACGACTGCATGGCGGCGCTCGGCGGCGGGGGTGGCGGCGGTGGGGGGAGTTTGAGTTAGAAGAATGTGGTGGTTGTGGGTGTAGTGAATGTGAATGAATGTTGAAGGATTTATAAAGGGTTTTCCATGGGAAGTGAGCTGGAGGAAAGCTACATTCACCACAAATATCATCAATCAATATTCTTCTTCACAGTAAAAGCCATTATAGTTACAGAGATGAGTGCGAGAGCATTATTCACCACAAATATCTGCAATTATACAGACTGTAGAAGCAGACATGTCTTTTCTAGAAACCAAAATACATCAAAACTTTTGTACTAATTATTATCGTATTATGGGATTTATATTTATTTCTTTATTTTTTATATATATATATAGGGATGACAGTCTAGATGGTCAAATGGAAAAATCTTATTTTAAACAGTCATGCTAATCTCACATAAATACGTGGAATTAGGACATACAGCCGGTTGCTGTATTTAGTGGGCTTTTTATATATAACCTCCGAGATATTTAGCATTAGCAAACAACTCCCGAGTTATGAAATCTTGGCAAATAACCCTTTCTGTTAAGTTGACCGTTAGTCAAAGGTTAAGTTTATGGACAAAATTGTAATTTATGTATAAAAACAAGGAACATCAAAAATAAAAAAAAATAAATTTTAATTCACTTTATACAACAATAATTTTTCTCAATTTTAAATGTTTATTTATTTATCTAAAGATTTTGATATATATTATATTATTCTATCTAACAATTTGAATGTAAAATTAAATAAATTTAGATAAATAATTTAAAGGGAATATAATATTAGAAGTTGAAGGTAATTAGATAGAATAATATAATATATAATATTTAATATAATATTTGAAGTTAGAATAATATAATATTAAAATATATAAATTTGAAGGTAATTTAGATATAATAATATTATAATATATAATATTTGAAGGTTTGAAGGTAAAATTAAATAAATTTAGATAATTAATTTGAAGGTAATATAAATTTGAAATTGAAGATAATTAGATAGATTAATATAATATATAATATAATATTTGAAGATAGAATAATATAATATTATAATATATAAATATGAAGTTAATTTAGATAGAATAATATTATAATATATAATATTTGAAGGTTTAAAGGTAAAATTAAATAAATTTAGATAAATAATTTGAAGGTAATATAAAATTTGAAATTGAAGGTAATTTATAAATTATAATTTTGCCCATAAACTTAACTGTTGACTAACGGTCAACTTAACAGAAATGATTACTTGCCAAAATTTCATACCTCTGGGGTTACTTGCTAATGCTAAATACCTCGGGGAGTTGTATATAAAAAGCCCGTATTTAGTTAAGGATTTCTTTTTCACAAAAGCCCACCTTAAGTTTCCTTATTTAGTAATTGACCCACATTATATTAGGTAAAATTCTACTATAGTTAAAATATTTCAATAAGGTATAATTTGGTGATCTTCTAAAAAAAAAAATTTCAATAAGCAATAAAATAAGAGAGCCTCAATTCAATTTAAAGTGTGATTTTGAGATTTTCTTCTCTTTCGAAAATTGAAAAGTATTAAATTCATCAACTTTCTTGAATTAATAAAAAAAAATTAAAATTATACAATTTTGATATAAATAAATATAAAATGAGATTAAATAAGAATTTTCGTTCTATAGTTAATATAAAATTTGATTGATCTCTATTGGTTAGAAATATTCATTTTTGTAAAAAAAAGATTCACTTCTCAACCATCCATACTCAAACAAATAATTTTTTAAATATTTTTAAAGCTTATAGTTGTTGAGTGATAAAAATAAAATATCAAATTGATGAAAAATATTTCTCATATAATATCTGTTATATTACGCTTATAATGAAATTTATTTATACAAAAACATCCTACTGGAGGTGAATGATTGCAGATTGTAGGTGCAAATGGTTAAGCAAGAAAGGAAAGCTGGGGCTAAAGTACAAAGTCTTAAATTATGTGTGGGGCTCATCATAATAATGCAAATGTGAGGCCTATTTTATTAAATTATTAATACAATACATGGCAACCTACCTTCCAAGTCACCGGTTAAATCTCAATGGCTAATGTTACAGACGGTTAGGAAATCTTTTTTCTATTTTAAATCTTCAATGAAATATAGATATTATAGGGTCAACTGTAATAAAATGACATTATATCCTTCCAAATTATAAAAGGTATCCAAAGTCCAAACACAACCTTCCAATATTTAAGTATTTTTTTACTGGAAATGTTTGAAGTCTCAAAATCAAGTAATCATTGAAATCTTAGGGGTATAATTATTAATTAACAAATTTTGAAGAATCGTTATTATTTAAATTATCTACTAGCATATCATTTAGATTTTGTGGTTTGTAAATTCTGAACTTATAAATTAGCAGGAATTTAGTTTAAATTAATAATTTGACAAATTGTCAATTAACCAAATGTATATTAAAACTTACAAGTTACAACGTTGTATTTCTTTATTGTGTCTCAGTTATAAGTTACTCATTTGTATTTAACAAATATTATTCAAATCTTGAATGAAATTTCCAATAAAAATATAATTAATTTAGTAACTTCATTTAAATATTATAAGATTGTGTTATACATCAACCAGTGTAATTAATCCACATCAGCAAATATAAATAGTATGCTTGTATGACTTAATTTACAGTATTTAGTATTTTAAACCTGGTGTAGGCCATAAATGTTTCCTTTCCTTTGTTTGTTTTTGGTTATATTTATTAAATATGGTCTACCAAGATTTAGTATATCTTGAACATGTTTTTTTTTTTTTTAATGACGAGAAAAACTCACAGCCGTTACCGTTAGGTGTGCACTGAGTAAACCCCACTCTTATGTAAACATGATCGACAGGATCATAATTAAAAATCACATCATCCTTATCTTGCGTAAACATGTTACTAAGATATACCAATAAATTATGTAACGTCAATCAAATGGCAATTATTCTTATGTTTATTGGTTTTTGAATTTATTAATCCATATGATTTGAGTTAATTGGAGCAAATTAAAATGCTTAAATAATGGATTGAAATTGATGTCCACAATTGAATTATAGGATGAGGTGACTAATAAAAGCACAACATAATGTGAACCAAATTTAGTGGGGCATAAAAAATGGGACAAATATTAAAACGTTTACATCAAAAAATATTGCTGTTATTAAATTATTGTTAGCAAATCAAAAACGATGATATGAGTGTACGTGTCTCTTTCTTATGCGGTCGGCGACATTTTGGCACTATTATATTTTCTTAACTAGTGTAAATTCCGTGTGCAAGGCATATATCTAATATATAATATTGTTTTAAAATAAATTAATTTTTATAATAATATTATTTCTGAAACAGCATAAGAACAATTGTGCATTATTAAATGAATTTGGCATACGAATATAGTTTTTTTACTTTGAATTTGTTGATTCTCCCAAAAAAAATCTATACGCATGTTAAGTTATTGACAAAGAGAATCAAGTTATATTAGGGATGATCTTGGTTTTTTTTTACCTATTTTTCAATCGAATTGTCAAATGCAATTTTACAAAAAATAATTTCAAATTAGGGTTTTCAGATTCAAAATTATTTTTCAGTAATTCGGTGTAGTTTAGCGGTTTTTAAATTAATTTGTCAGTAATTTATAAAACTAAAGTTGTATAGAGAAGTGTTGACAAACTAATCATTCCCTTTTAAAATTAAACTATCATTGAAAAAAAACCCTTATACTGTAAGAATATTTCCATATAATTTACGATATCAATGGAAATAATTTCTCCATTTAGTATTTCCATATTAATTACGATATCAATGGAAATAATATCAGTCAATGGAAATAATCTCTCCAAGAATATTTCCATATCAATTATAATATCAATGGAAATAATCTTTCCATAATATAGTCCCTGTCAAAGATTTTAGACCAAAATTATAACTTATATTTAAGGCTAAAATCATGCAATTACCTAAAATAATGGGATTGTGATATTGCCCATTGATGGTTATGGGGCTATAAATACAGACGTTTTGGGTCCCTAAGCTCATACTCACATTCATAAACCAACACCATCTGGGGGTGAGTTTGAGAGCTTAGAAGAACCTCGAAATACGCGGGAGTTAAAGTCCGAAATAGCCGGAAAACATAACAATGGCTGGAGGTAACTCGATCTTTATTCGCTTCTACTTTAACATGTTCATATATAATTAGAACACCTTTTGAATGTATAGCTTTGATTCATATAACATTTGATATCAGAGCTTTTTGTTTTATCTCTGCCTTGCTTGGTTTATCCTTTTAAAGTGTCAAAATATCAATTGATATATATACGTAATGCACCGCCTTACTGGAGATCATCTTTTTTAAAGTGCAAAATATTGTTTGATATATACATAATGCACTGACAAGCTTTTCAAACATTGAGTGAGATGTGGAGTAGTCCACTACCCTTTGTTTTCTCCTAATTATTAACTAGCATATAATCCGTGCTACGCACGGTTAATATTAAATTTTAATATAATATCGTGATATCAACTAATTATAATAATTATAAAACTAATAAGGAATAGTTAGTAGTTAAATTATTATTATTTTTTAAAAACTGATCGTTATATTAAATCATCTAATCAACATAAAAATCATAATAATTTCACCTTAACTATAAATTCTTGAGCTTTTTAAAAGAAACACAAAATTTAAAGTTTTAATTTGATAGGCTTAACTAACAAAATGATATTAAATTTGTAATAGAGATCCTAAGAAAAGTCCTTGCACATGAGTAATGCTTTAACCAAGAGTAATAAACTATAACAATATTCATATATAATGAATAAAGACGAAAGTAAATGTCAAAGATGATTAAATTCGTTTTTCGAAGAAACTTGACAGTTGAAATACATTAGGATTTCATAAATGAGACATCATAATATAAGTCCTTGTGATTAAAACAAATAAAAAATTGGAGAGAAAAAATAGGCATAGACCACATATGATGCATTTATAGTGAATGATTTTTCATCCATATTATGATATTAATATTGAAAATAACATGAAAATATACTTTTGAGTGTAAGTAAAAGTAAATTAAGAGTACCATTATGCTATAGGAGAAAAATTAGTAAAAGGAAAATCAAATAATAACATAATTCACACTTGAAATTGAATTGGTTGATTGATTGATCAAGATAAATAAGAAAATATTAACAAAAGGTTGAAAATTTTATTATATTATAAAAATTCGATTATGAAAAAGAAGATAGATACCCGTGCTATGCAAGAATATTTTTATTAATGGATACTAAATAAATCGTCAAAAGTATATATAGCCATGAAGTAATTAAGAGAAAAATAAAATGTAGTTGTTTATGAATTTTTTAATATTATATAAGAAAAATATTTTTAACTTTGACACATTAAAAGATGAAAAATTTATAAAAATAAAGCATGTAGGGTATTTAGAATGACAATTTGCATAAGAGCAAACACATATAATTCAACTGTATTTTGAGAATTGAAACACATCCCATTTTCTCATTAAGCAACTTACTACTTTGACTCATAATAACTTATCTTAAATTTAATTATGGGCTAAAACAAATTCCTTCATAAAAAGAAGGAAAAATTTTACATCTCTGAATTTTCTATTTCAATCACATGATAAACATCATATCATAAAATCTAAACACTCCCTTTGTACCTAAAATTGCAAAACAATAAAATTTCATTTAACATAAAATACAAATACAAATAATATGTTTAGTGACTTTTACATTATTTGATTTATTAACACAGACAAACATCAAAATTTTAGAAAGAAGAAAAAGAAAAGTTATTTGAAAATTATTTGAAAAGTCATCATATATGTTAGTAAGTTAAAACCTATAATTTTTCAATAGAAATATAAATTTAAGTTTTAAAAGTCATAAAGAAAATAAAAGATATGGAATGTTATCAAGACCAAGTTGTTATTAGTCACACACTCACACTTTATTCGAACCTTCACTGCAACAAAAAATAGTAGAAAATTGAGACAAATTTAAAATAACATTCATAAATAGTAGAATATTATATGAAAATAGATATAGACAAATATGTTTATGTACAACAATAAGTAATTAATGAATTATCGAAATGACAAAACAAAAAAGAGAGTGAAATATAGTATGAGATATAAAACGAAAATGGAGAAAAAATGAGTATATCCTCCAAATGGATGCAAGAAAACAAAAAAATAAACAATTTAAAGAACACAAAAAATGCATGGAAAAAATTTAGGAACCAATACTTACGTCATTGCCAAAATCTTGAATGAAAAGAATAGTTGTAGGTTTTGATTGGGAAGTAATATATAGGGTCCGAAATGATTTGAATTTCAAAATGCTTAAATTTAGGCATGAGAGTAGAGCACAATTAAAATTAAAATGCTTAAATTTAGTCAACTATTCAAATAAATAAATCTAATATAATTAAATATTAAAAACTTTCTTTTTCTTGTTCGATTAATTTCAAAAAATTTACAACCATAAATATGGTTCATCTAATGCAAAGATTTTTAGTCAACTATTTCAAAATTATTAGTAATTAACATTAAATTTTTAGAGATATATAAAGATATTTTGACTAAATTTGAATTTAAATACAACATTATTGCAAATTTATTATTGTATTTCTATATGTGCAAATCATTTCAATAAATCTACGTATATTTGGAAAGGTTCAATTATCATTAATCAACAATGATACCAAAAATATAAATGATAATAAATATAATTATATTAAGTTACCTAATATGAATTTTTTAATTGAATAAAAAAAATCAAAATTCTAGAAAATTAGGATTTGAGTTTAGTAGTCAAAATTAGTCAAATACCGCTTTGCTATAATATATGTAATGATGCATATTAAGTGGAGATTATTTTTTTCTTTGCATGAACACGTGTTGGAGGCTTGTATCTTATATATGGTATTTTCCATTCAACATGCAAAACCTCATCTTTTGAATTGAAGACAACATATTTGTCTTTCAATGTTTAGTTTTACTGCTATACCATTTATTTTAGAAGTTATATTTTAATTAACATATAACATTTAGTAATGGTTAGCATAATATAATTATAGTTTGTTATATTGATCCATATGGTCTTAGTTAATTAGAGATAGCCACAACATCTCTTATTAATCGAGATACATATTGATGTCAAATAAACAAAAGTTGTAGTTAATCATATGATATATTATGAAATTTACCCACATGAATTTTGTAATTTTATTTATGATTAATTAGGATAAAATATCAAATTATATTTTCTAATTAACCCACAAGTATTAGAAAAAGAAACATATTTTGATAGTTTTATCATGATAGTGTGAATCTAATGGAATTAGAACTTTAGCCCACATACAAGTTTTATGTCTCTAGATTCATTTATTAAGAACATGTTTGTACATTGATAAAAAATGATATAGTTATAACCTTCAAAACAATATTCAATAAGCATGTTTAATTCTTGTAAATTATGTAAATTGCAGCTAGTCAACCTGTTAGTTACTCTGATGTAAAATGTGATGTTCCCGAACTCAAGGGTGACAACTTTAAGGTCTGGAAGGAAAGAGTTCTCCTTCATTTGGGATGGATGGATATTGACTATGACATCAGAAAGCCTGAACCACCTGCAATCACTGAGGTGAGTACCCCAGACTAGGTTGATCTTTATGAAAAGTGGGAGCGATCTAATCACCTCTGTGTTATGTTCATAAAGACCAAAGTATCTGCTGGGATTAGGGGTTCTATTGAGCAATATGACAATGTTCGTCTCTTAATGAAAGCAATAGACGAACAATTTGTCACTTCGGTATGGCTTTGGCAAGTAAACTTATCATGCAATTCTCATCCATGAAGCTTACTGGGATAGGAGGTGTGCGTGATCATATCATGCGCATGAGGGATATTGCGGCTCAATTAAAAACTTTAGAAGTTGATATATCAGAAAACTTTCTGGTTCACTTTATTTTGTGCACTCTGCCCCAGCAATTTGATGAGATTTCTTATAACACACATAAAGATAAATGGTCAATTAATGAACTTCTGACCATGTGTGTTAAAGAGGAGGGAAGGTTGGCTGTGAAAGAGGGTGAAAAAGTGAATCTGACTTTCTCCGAAAGGAAGAAGAAAGATCGTGCCAAAGACAAAGGCAAGATCTCTGTCAAATCAGACATTGAGAAAGAGTCAAAGTGTTTCTTTTGCAAGAAGAAAAGACACATGAAGAAAGAATGCTCTAAGTTCAAAGATTGGCTTGACAAGAAAGGTATTCAACTTTCGTTTGTATGTTATGAATCAAATCTAACAAATGTTGGTCATAATACCTGGTAGATTGACTCTGGTTCTACAATCCATGTTTCAAATACCTTGCAGGGTATGCAAAACCTACGGAAGCTAGTGGGAAGTGAACAATACATCCATTATGGAGAAAGGATGAGCTCACATGTGGAGGCCATTGGTTCTTGCAATTTGGTGTTAAGTAGTGATTTTATTTTGCATTTGGAAAAGACTTTTTGTGCTCCTAGTTTAACAAGGAATTTAATTTCAGTTTCAAGACTTGTACCTTTTGGTTTTGACTTTAACTTTTTGGTTAATAGTTTTACATTATTCAATAAATCCGAAATTGTTGGTTATGGTACATTGTCTGATGGTCTTTATCTAATTATATTGCAAAATAACATTGCTTATAACTCCTTGAATGTAACTGCTAGATTGAAACGTAGTATTGTGAACGAAAATTCTTCTTTATTATGGCACCTGAGATTGGGACATATCTCCATTTTGAGAATCAAACGGTTGGTGGATGAAGGAGTACTTAGTACACTTGATTTTACTGATTTTGAGACTTGTATAGATTGCATTAAGGGGAGGCAAACTAACAAGTCTAAAAAGGGTGCAAAGAGAAGTATTGAGTTGTTAGAAATCATACATACAGACATTTGTTGTCCTGATATGGACGCAAGTAGTCCAAAATACTTTATCACCTTTATTGATGATTTTTCACGATATATGTATCTCTATTTACTCCGTTCTAAGGACGAAGCTTTAGACGCCTTTAACGTTTTCCAGGCTGAAGTAGAGAAACAATGTGTAAACAAATCAAGATAGTGAGATCAGATAGAGATGGAGATATTATGGTAGATACACTGAGAATGGACAAGAGTATTGGGTAGATATCAGAGTAACCCAGGCATTGACCACTGGAAAGCTGCAAAGAAGGTTATGAGATACCTTCAAGGAACAAAGGACTACATGATTATGTTCAGACAGACCGGTGAATTAGAGGTGGTTGGCTAGTCTGACGCTGACTTTGCTGGCTGCATGGATTCAAGAAAATCCACTTCAGGATATGTTTTCATGCTAGCTGGTGGATCCGTGTCCTGGAGAAGCATTAAGCAGACATTGACTGCTACTTCTACTATGGAGGCTAAGTTTGTATCGTGTTTTGAAGCTACATCTCATGGTGTTTGGTTGAACAGTTTTATATCTGTGCTTAAAGTTGTCGACTCTATTTCTAAGCCACTAATGTTGTATTGTGACAATTCAGTTGCAGTTTTTATGGCTGAGAATAACAAAAGTGGAAGTCGAAGCAAACACATCGACATTAAATATCTAGCCATAAGAGAACGTGTTAAAGATGATAAAGTGGTCATCCAACACATTAGCACTGATTTGATGATTGCCGATCCTTTGACTAAAGGCATGCCATCAAAGAAATTCAAGGATTATGTAGAAAGCATGGGACTTGGTTCCACGATGTAAGCTTTCGATGTGCGATACATTATTTTCAATAAACTCTTATTCAATTGATATTTTCTCATATGGTTGTGCACATTCATTTAATTTATTGAGAAATATCATTTGCGTGGACCTACAATAAAGATATGGCTTAAAGATTAAGGGCTATTAGTAGAAAGATTTAATATATTGTAATACATGGAAGATAATACTCGTTAACAGAGAATCTATCGCCATGATTCATATATTTTGTTTTCTTATGTTGAGTGCTTCGTTACATAGACCAAGTGGGAGAATGTAAAAATATTTCCATATAATTTACGATATCAATGAAAATAATCTCTCCATTTAGTATTTCCATATTAATTACGATATCAATGGAAATAATGTCAGTCAATGAAAATAATCTCTCCAAGAATATTTCAATATCAATTATGATATCAATGGAAATAATCTTTCCATAATATGGTCCATGTCAAAGATTTTAGACCAAAATTATAACGTATATTTAAGGCTAAAATCATGCAATTACCTAAAATAATGGGATTGTGATATTGTCCATTGATGGTTATGTGGCTATAAATACAGACGTTTTGGGGTCCCTAAGCTCATACTCATATTCATAAACCAACACCATCTTGGGGTGAGTTTGAGAGCTTAGAAGAACCTCGAAATATTCGCCGGAGTTAAAGTCCAAAATCGCCGGAAAACATAACAATGGCTGAAGGTAACTCGATCTTTATTCGCTTCTGTGCTCATATTTGTTTAGAACACATTTTTTATGTATAGGTTTGATTCATATAACATATACAACTCTAAATTTGTAAAAATTGTGATTTTCAATTATTAAAGTATAAGATCGAAAATTAGTGGATAGAAATCAACGCGAAATTTGCTATACTGTTAAAAATAACATGTACGAGATACAAGATGAATTTTCCTAAATACAATTGATGATAAATACGAAACATAAAGATGTTCTTATATAATATTTCAACCAAGTTATAATTAATTTAGAGACGTGAGTCCTTCAAAGAGTTCAAAACCATGAACTTATTAATGGATGAAATCATCAGTAGAAAGACAAGGATGGTGCGATTTTTTATTTAATTTTCAAACCGATGATTTATATTTTGAAAAAAATCATAAAAGTTGGTGTGGTCGATATATTAGTTTGGACTGTTTATAATATTCCATGATCAACATGTATATGATTGTACCAAAATATCAGTGGAAGGTACATTTACTTTACTATCACTTTGTTGCAGATATTGATTGATTTCATTGTCCAATCTCAGTGATATGATATCTCATCTAATATATTCTTCAATTGTCTATTGGAGTTTGAGAAATGTATATCCATAGCACATGCCATTAAATTGTTGGGGAAGATAGTACAAATCATAGAAAATTTCAAATACAAGAAACAAACATAGATGCCATCACAACATAAAATGCTTTACTTGTGTTCATCAATTACAATGTGCAATTGATCTATATCAATATGTAACGTAATTTAATTCAATTTCTCAAGAATAAACAACATGATGTAGCTCACTTAACTACATGTAATCTTTTGGTTAATTTAGTTACAAATAAATGAAAACTCATTATCCATATCAGTTACTGTCTCTCTATTTATAGATGCAGTTAGTTGTAACTAGGGGTGGGAAAACGAGTTCAAACTCATGGTTCAAACTATTTAAGCTAGTTTGGGTAGGGTTGATTCCTAAAAATTTCAAGTTAGGTCCAAATTACTTGCTAATAATTTAAATTATAAGGAACAACGTACAAAATCTTGAGTTGAGTTTGGCCCCTTTTTGGCTCAGGTAATTAGAAAACCCTTGATAGAGTGTTTGGACGTACATGCATGCTTGCAAAAATGGTCATTTAAATAATTATAACGATTGCGTGACAAGTTTGTATATAATTGTATATTGCTCTTGTGAATGCTGTGAAAGTGGGATATATAATTGCGTGTTCAATACAAAGTGGTCAAGTGACGGCTTTTTCAAGTGATCAGTTGTAAACATCAAGGCATCAAAATGACATTAATGGGACACTCGGATACCCAAATAATTGACCAAGTAAAGTTTGGGTCCCGAGCTGCTAATTGGGCTTTTCAAAGTCCAATCATCCAAGAAAATTCTTCTTGGGCTGGGCCTTAGATCCAGTAGGGTTCAACATTGTTATGCCCCAAGTTTGACTGGGCCAAGGGTGGACCAGTTTAACAATTTTCGTGTTTTGGATCTTCCAATAAGTAATAATTATATACACAAGTTCTGAAAATCCATTGCTAGAACCACAAAAAGCAGAAAATCCAGCTTCAACTCAAACTAATTAACAAAAAAATAAAATAAAAAGCTGGAGCTCGAATTTATGATATATAACATATAAACATACAGAACCTACAGAATTATATATCATACAAAAAAGGGATGGATCATGCATGATCCTAGGACTTCAAAAGGACCTAAACAAAACTGTACAATGTTGTCTCTCATTCAGATACATGTTTGTGACTATCATTAATTTGCTAAAGCAATCAACTCATAGAGGTTGATTTCCATTTTCATGGCAATCTTCTGACTTTTTTTTTTCCTTTGTTGTGCAGTGGGGCTCGAGAAGAAACGACTATTACTTTCTTCACAATTCAACCACTTCACTCTCCGTTCACGAAAGACAATCAAACGGGACATAGTTTTGCAAACGGGAAAACATCACACACCGTTTTGATTTTCTTGCCGTTCCACAGCCAATTCGTTCATGAGAGAATATGGTTCTTCCACATTTCTCCTTTTGGTAGCCCTCTCCTCTTCAAAGAGCTATTTCAGTGAATAAACATACACAAAAAGAAAAAAATTCATGCCTTTTTAGAATACAATTGAAAGGTGAGAAAATGAAAAGTTTGAGTGCAAAAATAATACCTTTTTAGGCATGTATTGCAAGATTTCGATAATCTCAGAGAATTCAGGTCTTAAAGATGGTTCTTGCTGCCAACACCTTTCAAGCAATTCTACTACCAATGGATGAGTATTCCTTGGTATTGCTGGCCTTAGGCCCTATTATGGTTTATTACATTGAACAAAGAAACCAAACATTTGTTGTAAAATCCACAACTGAAATACAATACATTTTGGGAATTATTATAAATCCACAAACACAAATACACAGGTATATATATATATATATATATAAGAATCCCGTATTTATATGCATATATATTACATACCTGCTGGACAACGCCTACAGCAGCCTGCAATGGCGTCAAGTGTGCATATGGAAGCTGGTATTTGAAAATAAAGCAAAGTGATTATTTGGTTTAGAGACGTATGAGGGCAATATAGGAAATCACAATGCACTTTGGTTGGTTGGTTCAAGGTAGGGGGTGTAAACAAACCGAGCTCGAGGGCTGGTGAAATTTTCATGTTCAAGCTTGAGCTCGAACATTACGAGCCTAATTTTTATGTTCAAGCTCAAGCTCGCTAAAGACGAGTCGAGCTCGAGTCGAATAAAAATTAATTTAGATACTTTTTATTTTTTTTTAGAAATTATTTTTAATTAACTTATATTATTTAGTTATTTATATATATTTTAATTTATATAATATGTAACAAAAATATAATTTAATTTAACCAATTTGTAGAAACGCATATCACAACATCCATAAATAGAAATATTATATTTTATTATTATATATTTTGCATGACATACAAAAATTAAAATATTATTTAAACATTGTTAAAATATCTTTTAAATAAAAATTTAAGCATTAGTTTTAAAATTTTGGGTCCTTACAATCATATATAAAAATAAAAATAATACAAATAAAAAGCCAGCTCGTGAGCTCATGAACAACTACAAGTATGTTTAAGCCCGGCTCACGAGAAAGCTCGAGCTTGAGCCGAGTTCCAATCGAGCCAACTCATCCAACTCATGAGCTGGCTCGACTCACCTTACACCCTAGTTCAAGGATCTTGGTGAAGAAAAGAACTAGGAAAGGAAAAATTCTTCATTATTTATCATTTTCCTTACCAAAATTGTGAGGAAAATGAATTGTCTCAAATTAGCATTAGATTTTCCCTGTTATTTCATTTCCTTTCCTTTATTTTCGCAACCAAGCAAGGGAACATGATTTTCTCTATATTTTCTTTTCCTTTCACTTGCAATTTCCTTGAACTAAACATAGTGCAAAGGAAAAGATACACGAAAAATGGATGACAATTGGATATACATATGACTATATAAAATATAACCTTTCCAGTTAGAAGCTCCCATAGCACAATCCCGAAGCTAAAGACATCAGCTTTATGATTATATGGCTTGTGCTCAACAACCTTCAAATCATTCAAAAATAAGCACAAATTAGAGGTCTTATTACCCATCTTATACACTGTTTGGATCAAGGATTTTGGTGAAGAAAAGATTTTTGTTTTCCACCATTTTCCTCGAGTTTTATCTCTCGATTTCATTTCCTTTTCTCTAGTAACCAAACAAGAGAAAATGGTTTTCCTTGTGTCCTCTTTGCATTTCGCTACCAGCTTTCTTGAACCAAACAACCGTTATTGAATGCACGTTTTCATGCATGTAATCCAACTAATTTCTACATTAAGTATTTACAAATGTAAGATATATATATATATATATATATATATATACACAAACACACACACACAAGGATGAGACTCACCTCTGGAGCCATCCAGCGATATGTGCCCGTTTCTGCAGTCATAATTCCCGACTGAAGTTGCACTCTTGCAACGCCAAAATCAGCAATTTTAACCACCTGCACGGCGTAATTCTCGATCACAATACATAGAATCCCTCTCTCCTAAAATGTATTACTCCAATTTTCTTACAAGATATCAAAAGATTCCATTTCCTATAATGAAATCCTATTTTCTCAAAAAATACGCTCACCTAAAATGTGACAACACTAACTCTAAAACTATTACTTTAATGGTGTGTCTGGACTGAAGCATTTGAAAGCTATGGATTTCAAATTCATCAACGAATCCATTAAAACTTGTTTGGATGAATTCAAGTTATAATGGATTTCAAATCCCTGGCATTCATTTTGAGCTATTTTCTTCACGACTATGGTGGATTTCAAATAACTCCATTTTAGAGTCATTTGAAATCCTTCCCTCAAATCCAAATCACTCGATCCAAACACACCCCTAAGGCAATACTGTAAAGATGCATAATAATTTTTTCCCAATTCTTCTCTAAAATTTTGTGCATGGTGAAATTGGATACATAAAATAGAATGACGAACGCTGTGAGGAAAAATAAATAAGCCTGTTTGGAAATATCATAATTTGTTACTTCATTTTCATCCATCAAAAGGTTGGCAGCCTTCAGGTCCCTGTGGATAATATTATTTTGATGCAAATAGCTCATTCCTTTAGAAACGTCGATTGCAACCCTCAGTACAGCTGGAAGTTTGAAAACGCCCTTTTGTTTGTGCAGGAAATCGTATACACTTCCACCAGACATATATTCTGAAAACAAAAATAGTAAACAAGTGACAAAAGAGCACTTAAAATTACATAAATGGTTTGTGAAATAAGACATATTACCAGTAACGATGCATAGGAGTGGAGGTCTTGTACATGCACCAATGAATTGTACCACATTTTTGTGTCGAACTTTTCTGCAATGATTCAACGACAAAAAAATTCCATAAAAATTGAAAAAAAAAAATAAAGGGTATGCTTCCACCATTTTTTTGATATATCATTAATGTAAATTATAAAAGTGTAATAAAGAAAAACACGAGAAAGATGTGGTAGAAAATTAGAAATTCACCTCAATATGTACACTTCTTTTGAAAATTCCCGCTGCATTTCTCCGTTAAGTAACTCCGCCTTAAAAACTTTGATGGCCACATCTTGACTGTGAAATAAACCTTTGTACCTGATGTTGATTGTATATATATACTTAGAGAGTGTTTGCAGATAGAGAAGTGACTAAAAGTAATAGAATTTCGAAAATAACTTTGATTTATTCAATCAAAATATCATCTTAATCAGTTTTAAGCACCACATACCAAGTTAGATTGTAGAATACATCATTTAAGTTTAAACACTGTGACTCACTTTCAAAGACTCATTTAATCGAACTGAATTACTAAAACAAATAATATTTGGAATATAAAACTCACGTGTCTCCTTGAGCCCCAGATGCAATTTTGTATTCAAAATTCAACAAATTGGCATCAATTTCCCATACATCACTCCCGTCAAAAGGAATTTCAACATGGCTCGGTGGTAACATAAAACCACTCAGCCCCTGTCTTCCAGCAGGAAACACCAACTCTTGTTTAGAAACCGACAGCTTCTGCAGCAAAGTTCATGAATAAAAAGATTTCAAGAAATTGGGATATTATGAGTTTTTACAAGTTTTTAAGTTATTTGGTACCTCAATGTTTTGAATTTCCTTCACCAGTGTATGTTTGAGATGGTTAATTCCCTGAAAATAGGAAAGAATAATAACCAAGACGCATTTATAGATTAGAAAAAGAAACATAACCAATTAGAATTAAGGGTTCAACATGATTCTGAATAATAAGATGTTACATTATTAAAAACAATACCTTTTCCCAACTATCAACAACAAAGACATCCAAAGAATAACCGTCTATCGTGCAAAAAGCATGAGCTTCTTGAATGTTCAAACCGATTTCAGACATCAGGCAAGTCAACTGTAAAAACAATAATGGATTAAAGATTTGACTTGCTATTGTATGAAATTCTTTACAACTAAATAAAATGGCCAAAAAAATGCTATTGTTGAAATTGGTGAGGCGTTAACTATTACAAAGTGAAAAGCATTACCACACTAAGAAGCTTGGGCCTGTCTTTTGTTGAAATTGTTATTTCATGAAGTGGTCTGAAAACAAATCAAATCACCGATTTAGTTTAAAATGCACGTCATATCTTTCTGTCGGGGGAGAAGTTAATAGACTGACAAAAACAAAGAAAAAAACAGCTCAAAGTAACTCAAACCTTTCAGAGTATTACCGCAAAAAGTGTGATTTCTTACTCACAGAGCTATTCCCATCGTTAGAATCAGATTTATTGCCCTCAAATGCGAGTTCGAAATTTGATGACAGGCCGAATGCAGGAGGTGGGGGAAAACTGCAAATCAAGAAATAGGAGACCCTTAAATGTAAATTCATTTGTTAAAGATATGAACTTTTGAATTCATATTCAATGTATTCAAATGCATTTTTTTTCCAATACCTATCAGCCTCGAGAGAGTCCCCTCCACTAGCAAAGGGACTTCCATCACAGGTAGGACGAACCTGCAAAATGTTAAGTTGTGGGCTTATAGAAATTGTAATTTATAAAAAAAGAAATTAAGATCAAAATTACTTATTGCAATTATTACAGTACTCTATAGTAAGTTTTTGGGAGCCTGAATGTCACATTTCCCATCTAAAATGCTTCATTACTATTGCAAAATATGTATATACGCTAGACATAACTTGTGATTATGAATATGAAATCACGAATTCTCACTTTAGGGCATTTTCAAACTTATGCATAATATAAATATCCCTTCTTTAGCGTATTACTTTTGACTGGGTAATTCTATCAGTCAAATTGCATACTCAAGATATTCAAAGTCAAGTCTTATCATCAAATTGCAATAGCATAGCAAAATTAAAATAGAGATTCTTATGGTAACATGGAAATTTATCTTAGTACAATCAAACATTACTCTTCAGAATGTAAATAACACGAGAGTCAACTTAACCTGAAAAAGGATCATAAACGATGAATTATAAGATATACCTGCACGAGACGAACATCAACTGCAGGTCTAGTGAGAGGATCACGTGCCATATCCAGTAATTTCTTGTGCATCAACACATCCTCTGCCCTTTCAGTATTAACATCCAACGCATAACTACAATAGCAGGATATTAAGTGATAATATGATCATTTTAAGCTATCAAAATCCAGCTAAATTACTACAAATTAGTTTCCCAGTAACATTCAGTCTCAAATAAAACATAAAATTCTACAATTTTTCTCAATAGTTATCTGTATTTCTTTCAGAAAGATACATGCCCTCTAATAAACTACAATTTTCAATTAGTATTATTACAACAAGTAGAAATCATCACAAAGTCCCTATTAGTAGTTAATTAACCAAATCACCAATTCTTTTCAAAGCAAGAAACACAAGAGGGCAATTTTTAATTCCTCCAGGCTTCATCAAATCAATGATTTTACCACAAAAATGAAACTTTTATCTACTTTTATATCTTCGAGCAAAATTAAAACCTTTTCCCCCTTTTCTTTTCTCAAATTAAATTTTCAGCCAACTTCAACAGAGACCCTTTTGCCTCACCATCACCCACCCCACAAATTACCAAACACAAAAAATTACCCAACAAAATTACATAATTTTACAAAAGGGATAAAAAAGAAATCAAGTTGTTTACCGAAGAGTAAGCATGCTAAAATGAGCCCACAATTCATCTTCAAACCCGGGTTTATTAGCCTCTTCAACATCTAATTCTTTCAATCGAACCAACACTTCTTGAAATACTTCAATTTTTTGCCTTCTTTTCCGGCTTTGAATCGGTGACCACTCTGATTGCTTGCTACTACAGCTTTCACTATCTCCCATCAAAATTTAAAAATAAAATAATTATTTTTCTCTTTAAAAATTAAAACCCACAAAAAAGAACAGAAAAAAAAAAATACATATAACTCAAGGAATATGCAGATTGATTCAGATTCCAATCATTTACACAACAAAAATTACAAGTAAAGGCAAATAAGAAAGAAATAGAGTTGGTGGGGTGTGATGTAAGAATCTATTGTATGTATCATGTATGTCTATTTCTATATATGCATATTCTTGTTTGCATGAATTGAAGCCAAAATTAAAGAATTAAAGAAAGAAAAAGACAGACCAATTTTGTAATGAAAGTTGACGTGGATTCAAACAAGGCTGGTAACTTTGCTTGTATCACCCCCTTGGTTTTCTTTATTGATTCTATCCATTTCAAAGATTGAATCTTTCGATTAAATTAATGTTTATGATGTTTTTCTATAACAATTGCATTGCAAGTGATGCAGCCCACATTGAGTTTTATCCAATAAGATTGTTGGGTTGTCTCATTCCCCACTTGCATGATCATAATTTTTTTTTTCTTTTTAATTTGATAATGTTGGAATATGGTTAAAGAATGTTTGATTAGATCACCCAATGGGTTTAATTACCTCATTGCTTGGATCATTCAGCCTTGACGACATAGTTTTCTATGCTTAAACATGTGGCAAAGATTGTATTTACTCATATAACCAATGGGAAATTATTTTTGAATTAATTGATTATATGATAAATTTTTGATTTGTCGCTCTTTATTTAATACATATAAATTACATTATAAGTATAATTCACTCGTCTTATTATTAGTTTGAATGCAATCATATAATAGAGGGTGATAAATTTAGTCGTTTAAATTTTTCATTCTCAAGTCTCAATTTTCATTGTTTTTGAAATAATTTTGGTTTTCCTATTGGTTTTGGTAGAAAATGAAAATATATTTGGATGATTGAAGTAAAGTTTTTGGATTTAAAAGTAAAATAATGATGATGTTTGTTATTATAAATATTTACAGGCATGTAAAGACGCGAGAAAAGATGAGTATATTTGGTTATATAATTTTTAAGAGTATCTTTATAGAATAGTAGATATTGGTGAGAACTTAAATTTAGGTCTAGTTATATTAATCGACATTTAACTTTTAGGTAATTTATGGCTAATTATATGACATTTACAGGTCAAAATTTCATCTAGCATGAGTCTCACTAAGGCCTGTAGTAGTTCCAACTGTCCCCAATGTTCTAGCTACCTACAATAGTCAATGTAAATTTGCTTATTTGAAAAACAATTACAATTTAAATCATAAATTGGGTTAGATAATAATATTTTTTGCCACAACAAGTGCCAGTAAAAAAGTCTAGGGGTGATTTCAAATGTAACAACAGCCACAACTGCTAAGTTGCATGACCGAATGACGTAGTTTATGGAAAATATTGGTATATTTTTTATGAATTTAAGTGGATGGTCTATTTATTTGTTTTATAATTTAAGTTTTTTGCGAATTAGAATAGTGAATTATGATATATTTATTGGGAATATGATGATATTATTAGTAAAATTAAGTTTAAACACAAATTTTGAAGCTTAGTAGCAAAAAGAAACTTGAAAAATAATTCGTTTATCTAGACTCAACTTGTTTGAAATTGTAAAAATAGTAATATGAAAAATAAATAACATCTTTTTTTTTTTGATAAAATCATCCTTATATTACCAAATAAACAAACAAAACAAAGGGCGCAGGGCATCTCGAAACAGCCGGAGAAAGGAAAATGGGGAATCGATGATGCCCAACAAAAGACACAAAACAAAAACACAAAGCGCGAAAGCAACAACGGGCATTACAAATAGAGAGATTTGCGTTCCGGAGTAAAAAAACGTCACAAAAGCAACCAAGGGTGGGAACATCGCCCAATCTGAACTTAAAGAAAAGTTCAAAGCGAATTTCCCGGGGTTCCCAAACAGTTATGGGAATAAAATGAGTCAAGAAAGCCTCTTTCAAGTACTGAATATGGCTCTGAGGAAGCTCCGTAGTTGTAAATCTCTGCATTTTAAAATCGTGCCCCAAAGTGGAAAACTTCTCCACGAGATTTTCCAACTTCCATCTAACAAGCACACCAAAACATGTAAACATAAGGCATAAAACACCTACAAAAACAACAAACACACATAAAAACTGAAAAAAAATAAACAGAGCACAAACATCCAACAGACAAAAACAAAAAATGAAGGACTCGGGCGGATCTTTTGATATAACCATAGGTCGCACGCCCCCTTCAACAAAAACAGCAAGGACTCCATTATGGGGCAAAGAGGGTTGGGTGAAACAAGCGGAGCTCAGGCAGTTTGAAGGCAACTCCGGGTTGACAGGAACGCAAGGTGGAAGATCTGGGCTGTTTGGTGCTCGTGAAGCTTGTTTTGAAATGGGTACACCTGGGAAAGCCTTGGAGCAGGACGAACGTTGCAGAAACTTCCCGGGGATGGGAGAAAACTTCTTGACTGGCTCCGCCTCGAGACGGTAGCGGAATGGAAGGTGGGAGGTGGAGAACTCTTGAATGTGCCATTTCTTATGGGGTGGAGGATATGAAGAAAAGGAAAAAAGAGAGGAAGGTGGAGGTGGGAGAATCGAAGCCGAGGAAAAAGGCGAAGGCAACAGAGGAGACGGATACACCGCCTGAAAACAAGCCGGAGCCAAGCCGCTGCCACTGGGAGGGCGGCGGCTGCCCTGCAGAGGAAACCCTATGAGGCTTTTTCTCTTGGAGAGAGAAAATTCCAGGGCTGGTGGGTAAATACTAAGTGATCTTGACTGTCACATTCGAAATAAAATAAATAACATCTTAATTCATAATTTGGGCATTGATGAAATCTTCTTCCAGAATCATCATTTTGTCTATAGATGATAAAGTTATTGGATGAAAAATATAATTTGTCCACTTTTGCAGCGGCCCACATGGGGTGATATAACAGTTCAAATGTACTTTGAGTCTAAAATTTATGAAGAACATCAAGTAGTGTATGTTTATAGTGATTTTGGTCGTGATTTGCAATGTTGTGATTTAAAGGTTCCAAGTATTTGAATACAAAATAGTTATGTTAAGGCCACGGATAGAGTGACTATTCTTTTGATGATTAAGCTAATTAACGATGATTATAAAATTAAATATTTAGATAGAGATTATGAAAATGGGGATTTGAACATAGAGTATACATGCCTCATTATTACTTGATTTGATGATGATGCGTGATCAAATAGTAACAGTCACGTGAGGGACACGTGGAGATGGGATCCGACCCGGCTCACGACAGACCAGATAAGATGTCTCGGTTTGCGGGCTGCCCTCGAATGATTCAAACTGCCTACTTACCTAGCAGATAGGATCAAGCCTCTTCGTAGTTCGAAATGATATGTTTCTATAATAATGAGAGTTGAGGATATTCAGAGAGATTAGGGTAATTCTCCAAATGATCAGAACGTGATTAATGAATTAACTGAAATCATATTTATAGCTGTCAGATAGCTCGACGGGCCGGACTTATGGGGTATGGGCTCACCACGTCAAAACCCTAGCCCGTGAAGCTGGATCCATTATGGGCCGTAGCCCATCAGACCTGGGATCCTGGGCCGGGCCCATCATATGCCCCCTAACTCTCGGGATCCTCCTCGACCTCGAGGTGGGGAGATCGAGAGTTATCATCTTTAAACCCGTGAGTCCGCACCGTAAAAGTCCAAGCTTCTATGAGTCTCAACTTGCAGGCTTGCTCAAACATGGCCCATGAAAATCTTGTCTCAATAATAGCCCATGCCAAAGCCCGCGAGCCCATGACAACTTCAAGCTTCCAAGGAAAAGTCTCCTCCATGACGAGCTCGGGTAAGTTCTTCATTCTTTTTCCCCTTCTTTTTTTTTTTGGCATATGGTGGCGCGCGTCCGCGCGTCCCACGGGCTCGCCGAAGCTCGTCCCACGGGCGCGCCCCCCGCGGGACGCTCATCCCACGGGCACGCGCCTTGCGGGACGCGCGCCTCGGAGGGCGCGCACCTTAGGGTGAACGCCCGAGAGCGTCCTCCGGGACCCGTTTGGGGCATACAGAAATGCCTTGGCTTCTTAATGTCATAACTTTGTTCTATGCCCCCCATGTCAAAGGCTTTAGGCATGCTTTAGGCATCGGGCTTGAACGTTGTTGTCGGGGTATGGTAAGCTTTTCTCATGATGGTGAGATTCGACCCTCTATAAGCATGTGGGGCTTCCAGCGTTGGTAAGCCTCTCACTTTTTAAGTTGGAGAAGGGCTTATCATGTTGATAAACCTCTATCCTCAGGTGACGCGCGCTCTTGGGGTGTGAGCTGCTTGTGATGGTGAGTCTCGACTCTCGGTAGATGGTTTGGACCTTCAATTTGTTAAGGAGGGGCTCTCGCACTTGGGAGTCTAAAACTTCGTATACGCTCAAGGTGGGTTACTCGGAGTAACCTCAGCCTAGAGTCGAAGTTAAGTTGGGGGAGCACTCACGCTTGGGAGGCTCAAATTAAGTTTTGACGAAGGAAGCTCTCACACTTGGGAGGCTCGAGCCTCAAGTGGTAGGGGCTCTCTCAGGGCTCGCCCGCTTGGTGTTGCCCGTGTTGAAAGTTTTGATGAGTGGAGCTCTCACCCTTGGGGGCCTCAAGCCTCAAGTGGTAGGCGCCCTCTTGAGGCGCGCCCGTGTTGGGTGCGACGACGTCTTTCTACCTCGGTTATTATTATTAATTTTTATTTTTGGTTCGTGTCTCCATCCTATGTCGTATGCCCCCCTGTCGAAGACATTGGGCTTGAACGGTGTTGTTGAGGCACGGTGGGTTCGACACTTAGGGCGATTTCAAAGTTTATGTATGGTGGGGATTCCAACTTTGGGAACCTCCAACTTCACAAGTGCTCGAGGGTCCAGCTTTAAAAATGCTCGAGGGGGGGTTACCCAGGGGTGACGACCTCAGCATAGAGTCCAGGTTTAGTTGAGGGGAGCTCTCCGACTGGGGAGCCTCAAACCTCAAGCGGCAAGGGCTTCCTCAGTTCTGAGGCCGGGAAGAAGGCCTTTAGAGATGCCATCGAGGGTGGACTTTGCTGAGGAGGTCCGTTTGGAGGCGAAGGAGGAGGCTTAGGGGCACATGACGCCGACTGTCTGCCGGAGCCGGAAGTTCCTTTGGACCAACAAGCGCTACACTGGGGATGACTTCACTTGGGTGTATCCCAGCGTGCGGGACGATAATGGATCCGGGGCCGGTCCCAGTGGCCTTGGTGGCGACTCGGAGGAGAGTTAGATAGCGACGTAGGGTCTGTTTAGTTTTAGTCACTTTGTGTTGTCTTCATAAGACTTATTTGATTTATCGTTGATCTTTGTTTAGTTTAGTTCATCTCGACTTTATCTTTCTCGTGTTGACATTATGTTTTAAGTAAGTCGAGTCCTTATGTTTGAGTAAGCCGTGTCCCTTGCCCCTATGCCCCCCTTGTCGAAGCCAATAGGCTAAGACGACATGGAGCGAGCGTGATGGGTTTGACGCATAGAAATAGCAATGCATAAAGGCCGGCGTTTAAGTAAGAATGAGGTAAGGGCGATGAGCTTCAGCCTCGAGTGATCAAGTACTGGTGGGCGATGAGCCTCATCCTCTAGGGGGGGCGAAGAGCCTCAGCCTCTAGGGCTTAAATAGTGGTGGGGCGATGAGCCTCATCCGCTAGGGGGCGATGAGCCTCACCTCTAGGGATTAAGTAGTGGTGGGGCGATAAGCCTCATCCGCAGGGAGGACGATGAGCCTCAGCCTCTAGGGATTAAATAGTGAGGGGAGGGGTGATGAGCCTCAGCCTCTAGAGGGGCGATGAGCATCAACCTCTAATTATTAAGTGACGAGAAAGGTGCGAGAAGAATTAATAACTGAACATAAGTGTGCTTCGCTGAGCCTCTTATTAAACGCTTAGCTCGGGGCCAACTCGATCGCAATAGAACAAAGGAAAAACATGACTATAAAAGAATATTCAACGCTTGGCTCGTAGGCCAACTCGATCTCAAAGGGAAAAATAACTCTTAAGCAAGCATAATAAGAATAATCGAAAATTGACTAAGTGAAAATGACACTACCGCCTACTACTGGTACTCGCGGTTGAGGTTGGCGATGTTCCATGTGCGGGATACCTCCGTTCTTAGCAACTTTATTGGGCTCCCCGGACACCAGCTCTACCTCCCTAAGCTCTTCGATGGCCTCGGTGGGGGTCTTCCTGCGGGGGTCCTTGGCGAGCTCTAGCTCCTTGCGCCTGACGCCCTCCATGGGCTAGGAGATGGTGCTAATCATCTTCCTTTGACCATTGTCTCTATGGCTTGCGCCTTCCCCCTTAGCGGGTTTTTTTAGGGTGTTAGCGTAGCACTCCCGGGCAGTTCTAACATCGCCGACTGCCTTGCCTATTTCACTTGGGGTAGAAAACTTCATCTTCAAGTGGTAGGTGGAGACAATGGCTTTAAAAAAGTTCAGACTCGGCCTCTCCAAGATTACGTTGTACGAGGAAGGGGCCTTCACCACCAAGAACTTGGTCATTTTAGTAACCCTTGCCGAGTACGAACCCAATGACAAGGGAAGTGTGACCTCTCCCAATGCTTCTACTACTTCGCCCGTGAACCCGGTGAGAGGGGTATTCACCTTGTCGAGCTGCACATTGCCAATGCCGAGTTGAGCAAAAGCATTATAGAAGATGATGTCTGCCGAGCTCCCGCTATCCACTAGTATCTTCTTCACCCAAAAGTTCAAAATGGTGGCGGAGATCACTAGCGCGTCGTTGTGGTTCGGGACTTGTATGTGCAAATCCTCATCTCCAAAGCCGATCAAGGGGGTTCCAAGTGAGATTCCTTGACTCACTTGGAACACCTGACCACCTAGCGATGGGCTGAGAGCATGTAATCCCGAGGCAGCTCGGAGCAGGTTTTTTCTCGAGTTACTTGAGTCCCCTCCTGCTGGACCCCCTGAGATTACACCGATGATCCCATTGAGAAGAAGGTTGTCTGAGTCCTTTCCTATTGGGGGCGCTTGATCGCCCTTGTTTTTCTCTCTATCATCTCTCGAGAGGTCTCCGTCGTGACGCCCCCACAAGGCTCCAATCTCTTGCCCAGCCCCAGCGGGGTACGAGACCACCTCCTGCAGGTGACCACGTTGTATCAACTTTTCTATCTCGTTTTGGAGGTGGTGACACTCCTCCGTGGTATGTCCCTTGTCGCGATGGAAACGACAGTACTTGCGGCTTGGGTTTTCCTTTAGTTTTTTAGGCCAGCGGATCAATACTTGCTGCTCTGCTATGGCGAGCACCTGCTCGCGCGACAAGGTGAGCGTGGTGTACTTAGCGAATTCCTGGGGAGGCATCGACCTGCGCTCCTTGGGCTCTGAAAGCTTATCTTCTTCCCAAATCCTCCTCTTGCTGGCGCCCGTCTCGACCTTGGCGGGGCCGACCGCTTTCTCGATCCGAATATACTTCTTGGCGCGGGCTAACAGCTCGTCCATAGTGGCTGGGGGTTTTCCAGCGATCGACTCTCTAAACCTATTCGGGTGGAGGTTCTGTTGCATGATGCCGGAAAACAGCTCATAGTTGACGTGGGGCACTTCAGCCACTGCCGCCGAGAAGCGTCTACCATATTCTCGAAGCGACTCCCCTTCTCGTTGCTTGATGGTGAACAAGTATGACGTGGGCGGTCTTAGGGTACTTGTTCATGGAAAGTGTTGCAAAAATCGCTGTGTCAGTTGCTCGAATCCGGTGATAGTACCGAAGGGCAACTGGTTGAACCACGATAAAGCTACGCTCGAGAGGATCGTCCTGAAGATCTTACAATAGGCCGCGTCGCTAAGGTCGTACATGCTCCCAGCGCCTCCAACAGAAGGGATGTTGCCCGTCCTACCACCATTGGTATGTGCTTAAGACCTAGTCTGCATTCTCAGTGATTGGGTCGATGTTCTCACAGACGGCGCCAAAATGATGCGGGATCAGATAGTAACAGTCACGTGAGGGACACGTGGAGATGTGATCCGACCCGACTCACGACAAACCAGATAAGATGTCTCGGATTGTGGGCTGCACTCGAATGATTCAAGCTGCCTACGTACCTAGCAGATAGAATCAAGCCTCTTCGTAGTTCGAAATGATATGTTTCTCTAATAATGAGAGCTGAGGATATTCAGAGAGATTAGGGTAATTCTCCAAATGATCAGAACGTGATTAATGAATTAACTGAAGTCATATTTATAGCTGTCAGATAGCTCGATGGGCCGGACTTATGGGGTATGGACGCACCACGCCAAAACCCTAGTCCATGAAGCTGGGCCCATTATGGGCCGTAGCCCATCAGACTTGGGATCCTGAGCCGGGCCCATCAAATGATAATGTTTAACATGATGTACGAATAGTCAAATTATCGATAAAACACGTGAATGGAGGATTGTTTTGGTCATTTCCGTAAATGTTATGGGCATTTTGGTCACTCAAAGTTATGGCCTTTATCGTTTTTAAAATTTAGATAATTTATTGATATAATAATAAACAAGAAAACACAAAGGACTTCATGGCCGAATAAATTCAGTGTTAGTCTACGAATCAGAGGATTTGGGTTCAATTTTAATGAGAACTTTTTAAATCTTCCTTTTGTTAATAGATTAAAAAAATGAATTATTGCACTTATAATTAGAAATGTAATTAGTGATATTTTATGTTTAGACGTTTACAATTTCTGATAATATTGTACGAATTAAGTTAATAACCTTTACGGAAATGCAACACATCAATCGTTTTGTTATTGGCTATTCCTTAAATCATGGAAAAATAACAAATCATTACTACACACAAATGTATACTATCCATTATTTGGTAAGATGAAAGTTTAATTAATATATGTATCACTAATATATTATTTTAGGAAGTTGATATTAACATTTTTTAAAGCAATACATGACATTCCAAATCTATTTTATTTTTAACTAAATTATCAAAGTGTCCATGTATTATTTAAGCCCATCATTTCTCTAATATATATATTACTAATATAATTTTCATTATACTATTCAAACTTTTTAATATTTCTCTTCATACTCAATATTCGCCTATTGAATACACTAGACAATATGTATCATCTTACTTAGTTATGTTGTGTACTAACCATCTCAAGAGTCGGTCATATATGTTGGAGTATTGAGATAGATATTCTTGAAACAATCATAATAATTTAACTAGAAACAATGTACATCTAAGAAAAATATACGTAATATAACACATAAATAAAATATCAAGAATTGAAACACCGAAACCCTAAAAACATCCTTCACATTTCACTCTTGTGTCACAATTTAATCTTGGGACCTACTTTGTAACATCAAAATACTTAATCAAATTAGGCTAAGGGAGTTTATGAGGCAGTATGGTCTATCCCTATTTGGTGATTCCTACCAACCCTACATCCCCATTGAAGCCCCTTACTTCTATTGCCCCCATGTGTTTATAAATGCCTTTCACTTTGTATCATTATAAATATTTTTGAATCTTTAAGGAATATATGCTCGTGATATTTAAATAATCATTAACCAAGTGAGCAAATTATTAAATTAAGCTACACAAACTTTAAGAAATAATGATAGCTAAAGAGCTAATTAATGGGTAATTATAATATTTAAACGGCTTAATCGTGTCTAGGAATTCCTGTTAAGTATTTGAGTGTGGCGCATAGTAGTAGTAATATGTGCTAACTTCTAAAATAGATTTGATCAATTAGTGTAAGGTCTGAGTTATTTAAGTTATTTTACAAGTATAATCATTTTTCCATTAAAAAAATAAAAAAATAACAATAATTTATATGCTATTTAATTATATGTAAATATTACTAATAATTATAATAATAAACGAAACTTGAAGTCCTTAGACCCCTTAACAACAATCCATTAAAATCTTTGGTACTTAAGTGTTAGTGTAGGATGCTACACTTATTAATTTATGAACAATAACAACCATGAATCTACGACTCATTAATTATTAAAATTTGAAATTTTAAAACTATTTAAGAATAATCCAAGTGTTATACACTTGGTTCATTTGTCTGTATTGTCGTCCCAATAAAATTAGAGCAATATATTCGTATTGTTGTGATGGATTAATCAGAGCAATTAAAGAAATAACAGAAAACGTAAATAAGAGACACAGAATTTACGTGGTTCACCAACGTTGTGTTGGCTACGTCCACGGGCAGAGGAAGAACAGTTTTATTAGAGGCTAGGTTTTCAGATTACAGAATTCAGAATAACCTGCGAACAGGTCTATTTATATTACTAACAGACTAATCTAACTTGGGCTCAGCCCATCACGTATCTGCAGGCCCAAATCCGAATTCCATTAGTAATCGATTCAAGGCACTTCTTTAACAAATCTCCACCTTGACTTGAATCCTCCAAACAGACGCAACATTTCGATTGCCAGACTTCTTCCTCCACCTCAGAATTACCCCAAAGGGTAACTTAACAGCTTGTGACATTTAACAAGTTCAAACAATGTTGAAACTTGCTATGAGGAACCGGCTTGGTAAACATGTCAGCGGGATTATCAGCAGTACCAACTTTCACCACCTTGATCCTCTTCTCACTTCTCAGGAAATGATACCTCACATCAATATGCTTTGTCCTCTCATGATGAACCTGATCCTTGGCTAAACAGATTGCACTCAAACTGTCACAATAAACGACAGTTTGATCATGATGTAGACCAAGGTCACTAACTAGCCCTTTCAGCCATATTCCTTCTTTTGCAGCTTCTGTCAACGCTACATACTCTGCCTCAGTTGTAGACAAAGTAACTGCAGCTTGTAATGTTGCTTTCCAACTAACAACAGAACCACCAAGAGTGAACACATAACCAGTCATCGACCTCCTGCTGTCAACATCTCCAGCATAATCAGAATCAGAATAGCCAGCCACAGAACACTGTGAATCTCCACCATAAATGAGGCCAACATCAGACGATGCAACCGCAGCGGAATCAGTCATCATAGAACCTCGCAGAAAATACAAGGTACCACGCTTCAAGCCTGTCAGAACCACCTTTGAATCTCGACAGATATGCATAACACCACCCTCACCTTTGAAACTGAAACCTTTGCTGTCGAGTAAACTCAACGAAATCAGATTCTTAGTCATCTGTGGGACATGCCTGACGTCATTCAAGGTGCAGAACGAACCATCATGTGTCCTGATCTTTATTGAGCCAATTCCGATTACTTTACAGACAGCACTGTTGGCCATGTTAACGCTGCCTCCATCTGTCTTTTCATAGGTCGAGAAATACTCCTTGTACGGACATATGTGGTACGATGCCCCAGAATCAAGAACCCACACATCCCTGCGATGTGACTGTTCATCTGCAACTAAGGCCAAATCCTCTTCAGACTTTGTATCAGTTTCTGCTACAGCAGCAGACCCACTAGGACCTTCTTTTCTGTCCGACTGCTTTTTCTTCTTAGGACAATCAGATTTCCAATGCCCTGTTTCTTTGCAATAGTTGCAAATATCATCAGGTTTTGGACCCTTTTTATTCTTTTTCTTTTTCGATTTTTCACTTCCCTTAACTGTTGCAGCCAGACCAGATGCCTGATTCTCTGTATTGGAACCAGACGCCTTTTGACGATCTTCTCTTGTGTGAAGAGCAGATCTCACATCTTCCAGAGATAAACTATCTTTCCCAACAATAAACGAATCCACAAAATTCGCATATGATTCAGGCAAAGATACCAACAGAATTAAAGCAGCATCCTCATCTTCTACTTTAACATCAATATTACGCAGATCTAGCAAAATTTTATTTAATTTATCTAGATGGTCCCGAAGGGACGTACCTTCCTGCATGCATAATCGGAACAGGCGTTGCTTCAAAAGCAACTTGTTGGTCAGAGATTTCGTCATGTAGAGACTCTCTAATTTCAACCAGAGACCTGCCGCAGTATCTTCATCAGCGACCTCAATGATCACGTCGTCGGACAAACATAGCATGATCGTAGAATGAGCCTTCTCCTCCAGAGTACTCCATTCTTCATCGTCTACATCTTCCTTCTTCGTCTTTCCAGATAGCGGAGCCCATAAGCTCTGCTGTTTCAGAAGAGATCGCATCTTGATCTGCCACAAACCAAAACTGTTTCTCCCGGTGAATTTGTCAACCTTTACATTAAACGCAGACATCTTCAATTCTTGCCGAAAAATCCAAGTGCGGAAAAGCCGATCGATTGATCTGGCTCTGATACCAGTTGTTAGGAATATGATCGCAATTGAGAATAAACGCACGAAAGAAAAACGATAAAAAAACACACGAGAATTGTTGACCCAGTTCGTCAAAACAATTTGACTACGTCTGGGGGCGCTGCCAAGCCAGAATATTCACTATGAGATTACATTGTGATTCAATGAGAGTCTTAAGACTCTAAGGGTTACAATAATATTAGGGTTATTTATAATACAATATACCTAACCCTAATAGGAGAATGACATAAGCCCATCAAAATACTTTTGGGCCTATTTACAGTCTTTCAGGCTCCATAAATCAACAATCTCCCACTTGGAGACTGAACTCAACAAACAATGTAGCCATCTCTCGATCTTCTCATTCAGTAGCCCACAACATGATCCCGGCAGCGCCAAGCCTCTCACCTCAAGTTTCGAGGCCAATTGAAGCTATTCATAGCTTCAATTTCTTTGATTCTGATCTGCCTCTAATTTCTGTATTCAGAACTGACCCCGAAGCTATATTCGATTCTCTCCTGCGAATTTCTTCGCTTATAATCAAATATCTTACTTCGTCAGATTTCAACATCTCTTTCCCTGCTGAAGACGGCAACCGTTCCACTCCAACTTTCTGGGAACCTCCCTTTCCTTGCTGAAGACGGTATCCGTTCCACTTCAACTTTCCAGGAACCTCTCTTTCCCTGCTGAAGACGGTAACCGTTCTACTCCAACTTTCCGGGAACCTCTCTTTCCCTGCTGAAGACGGTAACCGTTCCACTCCAACTTTCTGGTAGAGAATACAACAGAATTAGGGCTCTAACCTCGTCATCAAAATCGAATCACACTCATCGTCTTCCTGTCAAGCACCTTCCACTTTTCGTCTTTCATATCCGACGACTTATCACCAAGTGGCTCATACAAATCTTTACGCAATCTTCGATTTGCATCTTCCAGAACCCAAAGTCCGTCCCGTCAAACTTTTCAATCGGCGTTCTTCCTTCACTCATCATATCCGCTCCCACTCAACCTGGAGCTCTGATACCAGTTTGTTGTGATGGATTAATCAGAGCAATTAAAGAAATAACAGAAAACGTAAATAAGAGACACAGAATTTACGTGGTTTTACGTTAAACGCAGACATCTTCAATTCTTGCCGAAAAATTCAAGTGCGGAAAAGCCGATCGATTGATCTGGCTCTAGATACCAGTTTGTTGTGATGGATTAATCAGAGCAATTAAAGAAATAACAGAAAACGTAAATAAGAGACACAAAATTTACGTGGTTCACCAACGTTGTGTTGGCTACGTCCACGGGCAGAGGAAGAACAGTTTTATTAGAGGCTAGGTTTTCAGATTACAGAATTCAGAATAACCTGCGAACAGGTCTATTTATATTACTAACAGACTAATCTAACTTGAGCTCAGCCCATCACGTATCTGCAGGCCCAAATCCGAATTCCATTAGTAATCGATTCAAGGCACTTCTTTAACACGTATTATCTCAATAATAAACAACAAAACCATCCCCAAATTCCAAAATATTAAACGACCGACAATGATTCACGATAACTTATTTATACTACATCTATTCACTATTTTAATATACTTTTGAATGATGGGCTTGACTTCTAAAATATATTTTCTAACTCAATAATGTATGATTATTAATATTTTTTTATTGCAAATATTAGTATATGTTGACCCACAAAAATAAATGTAGGTTGGAAACAAGTAGTAATAATAAATGAAAAGAAGAGTATTTAATATGGGAATCTTTGTCTGACTGCAAAAATTTAAATCCATCTTCCCCCTGTTGCCAAACAATATTTGCAGAGATTCTCTTTTTATTCAATATTATGACACTGTAATTTTCTCTTCATATTTATGATTCAAGCAACAATCCCACTTCCTTTCATTTACTACCCTCAACTAACTCTTGTTTTGTGGGGGAATATGATTTTTTTATGTACAAGAAAAGAAGATTTCAATTGGAATCAAAATAATTTGGAAAAGATAGAATAAATTTTATGAGAAATAAGGAAATGGAGTAAGAGTATAGTCACGTCATCAAAAGTTGAGCATTTAGTATGCTTATATATCTTAATAAAAAATAATTAATGACGAAATATTAAGTGATAATGTTAAAATTATAATTATATATATACATATAAAAACTCAATTATTTATTATTTTCATAAATAATTACATAGAGTAGTTGTGTGTCAATAGTGAGCATGAATTGAATTTTCTAGATTTTAGAGCAAGGGGTCAATAGATGGATTTTGTTGGGTTTAATGACCAAATCAGATTTTTTCTTCTATTTTTTATTGCAAAGTATTGGATGAATAATATATCTATATGTAACAATTGAATTTTTATTAGACATTTGTCAATTACCCAACACTATAAAAATTTTAATAGGGTTTTCAATAGATCCTATATGTTCAATGATGTGAAAGATGGAGGTAAAAAGGATGCACAATTAATATATTTCTCTAAATTATTGGGCATTATTCAATTCTTCCCTTGTTTGTATGATACATTGAGAAGAAATTTAGGAAAAGAAGACAAATTTTCTGTGATGCGTGAGTATGTTCTTAAGTGAGTTCTCTTTTGAAAATGAATTGAATCATGCATGAACATGCCATCAATTTATTTTATAAAATCATATATATTCAATGGATTTTCCTATATCTTTAAAATACTCCCAGAGTGACATGAAATGAATTTTCCTATATCTTTAAAATGGAAAATTTGAACTTAATTTATAAGATAATTATTGTAATAAATTACGTAACATTGCAACTTTTTTGTACTTTTGGTTTTATAATTACAGTTTTATGCTCAAATTGGAGAGCTATTCAGAATGATATACTAATGTCACATCATTTTAAAATTAATTGATAATAATTTATTTATTTTAATTATTATTTATAGTTTATTTTTAAATGAACACTTGTCAACTTCATAAAAACGTAACTTCATTATAGTGCATTAACGTGGATATACGACTTTCATAACCATTCTATTTATTTTTCCCTCTAATTATTCTTTCTATTCAAACGAGTGTCTTTTGCTTTCACATCGTCTTATATTTTTCTGCATAAACTTGGTCAAAAGTAACTTTTATTTTTTGGTAATTAATCAAAAACTAAAATGAAAACAAAAGATAACAATTAATATTCAACTTGCAAAAACATGATGTCCTGACTCAGAAATAATACTAACACCTTCCAGAAGTACCTTTTTTTGAATAAGAAATTGTTGAAAAATAAATGAGTACCCTCCTCATAACAAAGATTACATATCCTATTAAAACCAAAATAAAAATAAATTAAATAAGGTGTCAAAGGAAATGAAATGAACATAATTAACTTCCTAATGGTTTTCAATTAATGTAAATAGATTCTAATTGATAAATTTAACCTGATTTCCTCTAATTATATATATGAGGTGATGGATGATACATATTTGCAGCAATACTTCAATTCTTTATTGGAACATCTCTCCCAACTAATCCAAATATGAAACTTCAAAATTCAAATGCGTGCTCCTTTAAGAATTTAAACATCTGCCTGGACATTTGATTCAGTTACAAAAATAAAAAAATAAAAAATTATTGACATATAAGCACCATATTTATTTGATTATTTAGGAACAATGAAACTCATTTTCTTAATGTTTTTCTCCCTGGGAAATTGAACGTCCAATCATGTCTCTAGAGATTTATATACATACATATAGTTTTTTGATGTGTATAAATATGTATATACAAAAAAATTTATACACACAAATTACAGTTATAGTTCATATATCTGCAGGGAAATGGGGGGTTGATTGGCACCACAAACCAATGTTAAGTATTCACAATACTTTTCAATTTGGTTTGTAAAAATTGGAAGCTCATAAAATCCTACTATACAACGACGATCTTAGAGTTAAAATTACTAATTAAATCGACGATATTGGTTAGAACAAATCCTTAAAATGTCACTTTATATTATACCTCAAAATTCCAGTGAATATATCAAACCTAAATAAAAAAAAAAAAAAAAAAATCAAACCTCGGCTGGCATTGTTGTGCCCTATAGAGCAAACAATCATGCATACTTAGAAAAAAAACCACTAAGATATTGGCACGGCTCAATCAAAAACATTGAACCCTTATAACCCATTTGGATTAAGTGTTTATAGGGTTCGTCATATCTGAGTGAGCCGAGCCAACATCACAGTGATTATTTCAACATATATATATATATATCATCAACCAAAAAAATCTAGGGTTTTTACCCTTTAATTTTCATTCTTTTTTGTGCCTAAAGAAAGATTATAAAGATGGAGAGATTAGAGAATGGAAGAATGTGAGAAAATGAAGAGGCTATTGTGGAGTTTTTATGAAGAAAAAAAAAAAAGTTGTACTGTTGGGGGTGCATTTAAAATCTACTACTACCAAACCCTAAAGAAAAGAGGACCAGAGCCATTAATGAGTTACAGATGACCCATAAATCACCATAATAATAATAATAATAATAATAATAATAATAATTCTCTATTTTTCTCACTCCAAATTGTAATGAATTATGAAGAGAATCACAGCCCCATAACTGTACTGAACAGTCCATCTTCGTCTTCTGAACTATGTACAGTGTTTATATTAATTTCTTTACATGGAATCAATATATGTATCATCTGATAATCTACTTTTCTTTTTGTTCATAGCTTACCAGTTGCTTGCTAAAGCCAAAAGCAATATGCATAATGAACTAGTTTCTGTTCTATATGGGCCATAATAAATGTCGAATTCAATTTAGTTTATGTTGGTGTAGTTCATATGTCACTCGATTATATGATCAAGATGGTTTAAGAATGATATATATTATTATGATGTTATATGCAAATAAAATTTTAATATTGTAATTTGTATAGTTGATATGACTTCCAAAGTTAATAAAAAGTTAGCTCTATAAACTTGAATTTGGATTGAAGAATTTGAAAGGGTTCCAAATCCATAGTCAAAATATATTCTTACTCAATAATGGTTTGTTTCTCTTAACATATGCTTCGATTTAGAGTTGTTCATTGTTAACATGTAATTGAACGTTTTCTTTTTCTAAGAAAAATTAATTAACTAGAATTGTGTTTTTTCCCATCATTATTAAGATATCGGATTCATATAATATTTAAGTAATTTATATATAGCGATTCTATATACCACCGTTTCTATAACCATTGATTTTTATTTTTCCTACTTATGGTAAATAATTATTTGTCTAATTGATTTCAATACATCCATACTTTCGAAATCAAGTGGATGTGAAATTTTGGTGATATGAAATTGGTGATATATAGTATTTCTCTTTCATAGTCGTTATGCAAATTGTTTCATCAAATTCAAATCTTCTAATCAAAACACAACATTGGATTATTGACTTAAGTATAAATATGGTTCAAACATTTTCAACAACAAAATAAGTATTAGTGACAAGACGTAACGTGACAATTTACTAATTAATATACATAAGCGATTGCAATTTTTTTGTTTTATCACTATAATAATTTTTACCGACTAAAATTATTTTTAAGATATCACTGGTAACAGTTAAGGACAATGATTCGTGATAATATAAATATAATGATAATTATATTTGTTATCACTAAATATGTGTGACTAATTATCCTTTCTTGTTACTAATTCTTATTAGCGACAATGTATGTACACGTCTTTTCAATTATTAAAGCTTTGAAAATTATTTTTGTGACAAAAAAATTAATTCTTGATGCTTAATGTATATATTAATTAAGAGCAATTTTGATAGTATCAATAAAATCTTTTACTAATACATATATATATATATATATATGGCACGTTATCATGCAAATATGAAATACCCATATAGCAAATCATTCGTATAAGAAACAACTCAATTAAATTATTATATATTTTCCCTGTTCCAAGGTAATAACTAATAATCTCATAGCAGAATTTGAGCCCATGAGCCCAATAAGTAGAAATAGATTAATGATCAAATAAGTCCATCAAAGAAATCAAAAGGTTGCCTTGAGATAAATTTGTCGCAGTTGATGCATTATGGACCATGGTCTCCAGTTTGTGAATAGAGTTTTCCTATATTTCCATAAAATTGAAGCCCAATGTTTAGCTCATTATCTTGAATATATCCAATCATGAATAGTTATAATTTATAATAGGAATAAGTACACCACATATCAACATAAATTAAATTATAAATATTTTTGCTATCTCAAGGTAGTAACTAATAATCACATATCAGAATCTGACTCAATAGGTAGAAATTGAGATCTTATTTTTCCGAGTAAAATGTAACTATTAAATAAGTATGATTAGTGATAACTAATTAACAAAATCACTTGATATTTGTTGCTCATATTTTATTTTTGAATGAGCACCAGAATTTGAGGGCGAAATTTTATTTCACATCTCATTTTAATGAGTTTGTGGATAGACTTTTCCTATATTTTCAAAAAATTGAAGCGTAATATATAGCTCATTAATTTGAATGTAACCTATGAAGATCAAGAATAATTGTAATTGTAATTTGTAATAGGAATAAGACACCCCATTCTAACTAAAATAAAATATTTTGCCTAAACTTATGCACCTAAATTAATAGGTTGATGTAACAAAAAAAGAATATATATATATATATATGTTGATGAATAATAATATTACTATTACTAACACTAATATTAATTATACCACTACTAGTTATCACTGATGCCAACCACTACCACATCTATTACTATTGCCAATCACTACTAGTAAAATGACTGCTACTTGTGGCTGAAAATTTTAATTTTTATGGTTTCTTGATTCTCTGCGATATTAGGTTTGGTCGCCTCTAGAATTTAGAGATATGGTTTCCTAATTTTGAACTCTTATTAGAAACTTGGAGACCTGAATACAAATCAAATGCGATGACTTATTTATACTTCTCGACGGACGGTCGAGATCAACTAAATCTAGTGGTTGCAAAAGATCTCTCCATTACCTTCGCTTACAACAATGACTCTTCAACTTATAAGAGTGACTCTTAAAATTACAAAGAACAATCTAGCTAATAACTCTAGATATTACATGATCATTCTAAACTCTTTACGAATTGGACAGACCTAAATCTCTCTTGGATCGAATCCCAAATAGTTGGTCCATGACATACTGCTACTGCTACGACTGTCGCCACTACTACAACTAGGGTTGAAAATGAGTCGTGTCGAGCCAAACGCATAGGTGTTCAAGCTTGTTTGAATACAATCGACTATTGAAAATTGTGTTTGAGCTTGGTTTGATTGTTCATCGAGGTGAGCTCAAACGAGTTTTAATTGAGCCGATCACGAGTCGTTGAATATTTTGTACATGTTTTTGCTCTTTTTGCTAATAGAGCCGAGTTCGAGACGAGCTTCGAAATTTATCGACCAGAAAAAGTTGTTCAAGCTTGGTTTGGTGAATTATAGAACCGAACTTTTAGCGATCAACTTCAAGTCAAGTATTCAGTAACTTAATTTAATTTTCAGCCCTAAATTTAGTATATATACTTACTAAATCAAGAAGCGATGAATATTGAAGATATATAGTAATTTTAAACTTTATTCACTCTAAAATATCTTCCATGCACGTCAGTTATGCACAATAGTTTAATAAATGATGAAATTAAAAAATTTCTTAATTAATAACTCCTACTACTTCTTTAAGATCTTAAAATGTAAATAAAAATCTATTTTTAAATGCTCTATTATCTCTATAATCCTACCTATAATTGCACAAGTTTGTGACTCTAATTCAAATTTCTTATATAAAACTGACTTTGAGCCTTCAGAATGTAACACAACTCTCGAAAACTACTCGAACTATCAAACCAATTTATTACTCTTTAGCAAGCCATTAATTAATTTCAAAAATACCGCACTAATCATGCCTTTATCCTCAAATGGAGCTAATAAGCCTTGGAAGAGCCACACCATTGCCACCCCGCTTCAAGAAAATGAGCTGCATGATTACATACAATCCGTGATACTCAACAAACAAGATACCAATGAACCATTTTACGTGCTCGACTTAGGTGCCGTTGAGTCGTTAATGGCTCGTTGGACACGAAACCTGCCCTCCATCAGACCATTCTATGCGGTCAAATGCAACCCAGATCCTTCACTCCTCAACACAATGGCTAACCTTGGCTCGGGCTTCGATTGCGCTAGCCGAGCCGAGATTGAATCTGTATTATCCCTTGGTGTCCCCCCAGATCGTATCATTTTCGCTAACCCATGCAAACCCATTACACACATAAGATACGCAGCAGAAGTTGGCGTCAATCTTACAACATTCGACTCAGAGTTCGAACTTTTGAAGATCCAAAAGTATCACCCAGATTGTGGTTTGTTGATTCGGATCAAAGCTCCGGATGATGGAGATGCAAAAATCCCGTTGGGTAAAAAGTTCGGTGCTCTGCCGGAGGAACTGAGCCGTTGCTCAGAGCTGCTCAGGCATTGAAGCTTCGTGTACTCGGTGTTTCATTCCATATCGGCAGTGGCGCGAGGCGTGTAGAAGCTTATAGAACTGCCATTAAAGCAGCTAAAAACGTGTTCGATTTGGCGGGTTCTATTGGCTTGCCTAGATTGAGTTTGATCGACATTGGCGGTGGTTTTACGGATGGTGAGCAATTTGAAATCGCAGCATACACTATAAAGTCTGCCATAGTCGAGCACCTAGGTGATGAACTAGGTTTGGGTTTGGCCGTGATTGCAGAACCAGGGCGATATTTTGCAGAATCTGTCTGCACTTTAGCAACCAATATTTTTGGGAAACGCATAAGGGGTGAGCTCCGAGAGTATTGGATAAACGATGGTATTTATGGCTCAATGAGCTTGAGAGTTTGGGATGAAACGATGATGAATCCGACACCATTTGCATGCATGTCGAATCCATTAAATGCCACGTGTCGTGGAGAAAAGGTGTACACATCGACGGTGTTTGGGCCCACGTGTGATGCTGCTGATATGGTGTTGACTACTCATCGGCTTCCTGAGTTGCAAGTCAACGACTGGCTAATTTTTCCGAGAATGGGTGCATATACCAAGGTTTTTGGGAGTAACTTCAATGGATTCAATCTTGCTTCCATTATCACACATAGTCCACACCTTAGTAATCTATAAGTCTGGAATGAAATCTAAAATGGAAATTAGATTTCTCGTAATTTGATTACTAGAAATTTAATTTCATTAATAGTGTTTGGTTGTCTACAAAAAATTGAACAATGAAATAGAATTATATTCCATTTTTATGTATGGTTCAAACACATATAATAAGAAATGTATTTAATTTTAACTTAAGTACCCTTGTTTTAAACCATATTTGTATAATCAAATTATAAATATTCAACCATAGTAAAATATTTGATATTATATACATGCATGTGTGTATATACACATATATATTAATTTGATTAAAAAAGTAAAAAAAATTAGATATCAATTTAGTTCAATTGCATTATCATCTTTTTGATAAATAATATTTAAATTGAACATGCTTATTTTTTTAATTTACATATTGTTTGATTTTTAAAAAATTGATACATAAATGGATTTTTTATATAACAATGTATTGATAATCATTTTAAGTCAGAAATACATTATTCTTAATAAATAAAATAAATCATATGTGGCCAACAAATTTTAAAGGTACTACCACATAAACCACATAACTTTTTTTCAATTTTATTATAAATAAATTAATATTAAATAAAATGTAAATCACGATCTATTTTGACAATAAAAATATTTCAAATAAATTAAAAATACTAAACTATTTCTTTATAAATAATAACTTAAATGAAATGTATAAATAAATAACATTTTTTGTTGATTTTGTATTATATTTGATATATGGGGTAGTGAAGGCATTAGAGTATAGTGTTTATGATATACCTTGATATGAGAATCACAATACCTCAATAAATAAGGGATTATGATTCTTTTTTTTTTTTTTTTTGATGAGGATTTCCATGTTTTTAGAAATTAGCGTTCCATAATATCAAAAAATAATACCAAAGAATGTTATTTAATTTTTAAGAATCATATGCTCTATTTAGATTCTATTAAGCATTAAGGATTTTTAATTTTTAGTTTTTTGGTCTAAAAATGATAAATTAATTTGGTAGTATTTTTTTATAAATAGTTGAAATTGATTTAATGGTTGATGATATGTACTTAAAATAATAATTTTGTGTTGTAGATATATATATATATATATATTACTCATATTATTTGGAGGGGGTATTTGACTTATTTTAAGTCCGTCAAACTCAATTTTCGTCTTAGATATTTTTAATAAAAAAGATTTTATTGGTCAAAATTGTATGAAATAAGATTTTTTATTCCAAATACATGTTTCATCTCCTATTCCATGTATTAGATGTTTGACACGTATCAAAATATTACACATGTTGAACATCCTTTAATAACTGTATTTGTGAATTACACATGCCAAACAACTAAATCTATGGAATATGAAATGGAATAGGAATTTGGAATAGAAAAACCTACCCATGTATAGGTCCAGTCTGACGATCATGGATCCCTTAATTAATGTCAATACTTAAGAAGACAAAATCAGATTTAAAAAAATACTATGATCTTATTATAAAAAATTATTTAAAGTCTAAGTTCAAATGACTAAAAATAATATAAAATAATTTTTTGATCTTATTATAAAATTTTATTTAAAGTATAAGTTTAAATGACTAAAACAAGAATGAGTTTAGTTCTTAAGCAATCACATATTCTCTACAAGTGAAATTTTAAATAAAGAAAACCAATTGGGTCTAAGAAAGAAACAAGGGAGAATTGTTTCTCTCTTTTTTTAATTGGATCCATTTAGGAACCAAAATAGACCCATTATTGGAACCAATTTGGACCCAATCAAAAACCATAAGAAACCAAAGTCTTGAAAATTCAATAAATACAAAACCAATTGGAACCATAATTCTTTTTTTTAAGATCCATCCAAACCCAAAACTAATTGGGTCGGGTTGGACCCACGGTTCCGGAACCAATTTGCCACCCCTAATCAAAGTTACTGTTTTACAAGTACACAACTTTATTTTGTATGTTTGCAATTTCTTCCTCATCAATTTCTATGGAGTTCTTTCCATGACTCCATATTTTTGTGTCGTTTTTCTGAAGCATTTTTCATATTTTATTTAGCTGATTAATTTTTCTTGTTCTGGAATTTTCATGTGGTTGGAAGATTCTAATATCTATTGGGTTTTTCATTCATATTTAATCTATGATGCCCCAATAATATCTTTAGTTCCAATTATTTGGTTTGATTTGGAGTTATATAATTTTATCGTGATGCATTGAGATAGATTTGATATTTTTCATTTTCTCCAAGTCTCATCTACGTTTTTTTTTAATTACAAAGAGGGTAGATTGCTCATAAAATGGGATGTCATTTCTTCCAATTCATTGCTCATAGCTATCTATGGTCCTGCATACATCCAACTATATCAAATTGTGTTCCACTCCTTCGGCTAGTGGTGCGCAGCTAGGGGTGTAAATGAGTCGAGCTCGAGCCGAGCCTTGATAATTCTACAGGCTCGAGCTCGAGCTCATTTAAAAATTTTGGGCTCGACCTCTAGCTCGAACGAGCCTATTTTTTGAAGCTCGAGCTCGAGCTCGACACAAATGAGCAAAGCTCGAGCTCGGCTCACTAGCTCGTTCGAGCTCAAGCTCGGCTCGTTTGCTCATTCAAGCTCGAGTTCGCTCATTTGCTCATTTGGGTCGATCTTAAAGCTTTGCTTGTTTGCTCATTCAAGTTCGAGATCGTTCGTTTGCTCATTTGACCAATCATTCACAAAAAAAAAATACTCTCCAAGAAAGAAATAACATTGCAAAATAAATAAAAGAGTTATCTGATTTAAAAACACCAACAATTTGCTCATTGTCAATAATCTTCAGAAAAAACATAAGAAATACCGCCAAATGAAGAATAGGTTTGTAAGTTTAACGAAAATTTAATTAATGACTACATCTTTGAAATAACTTCTTTTTACTGCCAACAAGAACGCACCATCACACAAGTACCTGCAAATTGTTAAAACTTTGGTTTGCAATATTTACCTTGAATCTTTGACATTGCATGGGTTGGCAGCCGAGGAAGCGAACTTGAAGTCTTGGAGAGGAGAAATTCAATTTTATTTCTTTTTCTTCCTTTTGTTAATGAAGATAATTGGTAATTGCAAGAATCCCAAAAGTCACTGCGTATGGGAAGATGAATGGATTCCCTTTTATTTCTGCCAAGATTTTTTTTGTTAATTATGTTATGTTTCCTAATATATTATTTATGTTAATATAAGTTGTAGAATAATGGACATATAACATGATTCTTTTTTGAAATATTATCAATTTATATTTATTTTTGTTAAAATATTTTATCATATTCCTCACATAAATACAATGTGAATGGAAAATTCTAATAGGAATCTTTATTAGTAATTAATGTATGTGATCTGATTTTAATATACGATTTAGGGTTTAGGGTTTTTATGTTATGTGTATTTTTTTTTTGCTTAATCATTAAAATAATGGACACATATCACATGATTCTTTTTGAAATATTCTAAAATTATAATTTTTTTTGTTAAAACATTTTTTCATATTTTCCTCACAGAAAATACAATGTGAAAAGAATCTTTGATTAATAATGAGTATATATGGTCCGATTATAATTGTAGGGTTTAGTATACATAGTTTTATATTATGTTTATTTTTTTCTTTTTCTTGATCATCAACATAAAACATATTTTTTGGTTTAATTAATAAGTCAAAAAATTCATAATTTGAGTACTTGTTCAAGATAATTCGAAAGAAACTGGATAATTGTTGCTTACATAATATTATTATTCATAAGATTTACAATTAATTAGGGAATAACTCGATAAAACTCTATTTATGATCAATATAATGCGTATACGTAACAGTAATGCTATGAAAATTATATAGTATCTAGTAAATTGATAAACAAAATAATCGTGTACTTAAAAATAGAAAATATATGTTTACATAATGTCCATGTCCAAATAAATTTTGGTTTTATTGTAATAGATATCAAGGACACATAATTATGTCTCAAGATTATTTTTTCATAACTATCAATGTATTATGTTATATGATTAGGCTTAAGTTATTTTTTGAATATGTGTATGTTTAAAAACAGTAAAAAATATATGACAAAAATATTGTGAAAGCCAATTATTTAATTGACTGAAAGATTGTAATTAGGAATGAAATTTGGATTACGGAATAATATTATGACCTTTTAAATTTATTATTTAATATTTTTAATATAATTATTATAATAGGATTTAATATTTATATAAATTACTATTAATAATATAAGTATATAAGTAAAATGCATAAATAATAAATAAAACTGTTATTACTAATATATATAGACATATGAAACTTTGAAGTAAATAATTAGTAATTGAAAAGTGTACCAAATATGGTTTCATTAAAATCATAATGTATTATTTAAAATAATAATAATAAACACAAAAGTAGTTACATATACACTCATATATAAAATATATATAATTTTATATAATAGTATGGCTCATGAGCCAGCTCGCGAACTTATGAACACTTAAGTCGAAGCTCGAGCTCAGTTCATCAATAGGCTCGAGCTCGCCAAGCTCGGCTCGAGCTCGCGACAGTTCGAGCTTGAGCCGAGCTTTAGTCGAGCCTGTTCACTAGGCTCACGAGCCGGCTCGACTCACCTTACACCCCTATGCGCAGCCCAGTTCGCCAACGGGGGCGATTAGGGTCGGTGTGGTATACACCATACCATATGTTTAGAAGAGGAAGGTGATTTTTCACCCACGCTATGCTACACCAACCCTATTGGACCCGATCTGTCATATTATTTCCCAAATATATATAAGACTGAACACATATGTTTAGTCAATAACATATAATAAGCCTGTTCTAGTAATTAAAAAAGAAATTAACAGGACAAGCCTTTAATAAACGCGTGTCTTTTAGTTGATAAAATTTTCTGTTTCAAATTCTTATTCCATCTCATATTCCACGTATAAAGATGTGTGACATCAATATACGTGGAATAAAAAACAGGACATGGTTTGGAATAGATTATGACCATATTTAGGGAATTAGATTTTTTATTCCAATTTTGTGTTCTATCTTGTGTTCCACTTTTGTAATATTGACATATGTTAAAATATATACACATGTCATAAAAACTTTAATAAGTGCATGTATAAAGTTACACGTATCAAACATCTTATACAATGGAATAGAAGATGAAATAGTGAAACTCATCCCATTTAATGCACAATTTTTTTAGATCATTAAATTATGTAATTTTAATATATATTTTTAACTTCTGCATCATTTAATTAATCTTTTTAGTAAATTCTAATTTTTATACAAATTGTTTCCTCAAATTCAAATTTTCTAATCAAAGAACAACATTGAATTACAGACTTGGGTATAAATATGGTTGTAAAAATTGGGACCTATGTGATGTGGGACACCTCCTAACCTTCTCTACAACAAAATATATATAAGTGAGAAGATGTAAAGTGACAATTTAACAAAGAGTGGTGCTATAGATTATAGTTCATCATTTCCACTTATTTCAGATATGGTAAAAATTATATTCAATAAATATATTAAATCTCGTAGACCGTAATTTATGTATTTTATAGCAAAAAGTTATCATATCATATCAAGTGTCGGTGAAAAATCGATAAAAATGAACGGTGTTATATATCATTTTTCTTTAACAAATATACATAAGAAGTGATTACAATTTTTCTTTTGTCACTATAATAATTTTATTTACTAATTTTTTTTAAGTAGTCATTGATAATACTTAACAACACATAATTAATGCTAACACAAATATAGTGATTTGTCACTAATTATCAATATGACAACCACTTTCTTGTCACTAATTGTTATGAGTGATAATGTATGTACAATTCTTTTCAATTAGAAAATCTTTTTTGACAAAAATAAATTTTGTTACTTAATATATATAGGGCAATTTTGAGAATAAAATTGAAGATTCTCTTCGAAAATATCGTGATATAACTCATTACGGTGGTCATAAAACTAATAAAGGATAATTAATGGTTAAAAGATTAATAAAAAAATTATGTTGAGAAATTAATATACTGTATGAAAATCTCAAATGACCAAATTTATAAACTACATACAACATATAATATAGTCACGCTTATTAAAGTAAATCGAATGAATTCTTTTTTTCTCAAAAGAAGGAAAAAGAATGTTATGAATAAATATATAAATCATATGAGTAATGATATTAATATTCAATTCAATAATATATATAATTGATTTTCTTGTAAGGTTGAGTACAATAATAATAACAACCTGTAGAAAATTCTCTAAAAGTGTACAAATTTTGCACAGAAATTATAAAATCATCATACAAAAATGAATTATCTTTTAGACTTACCACAAATTCTAATAATTCAGACCTTCTTTGCAAATATTACCCAATAATAAAATTACAAATTAAAAAAAAAATACAATTTGATTGAATAAACACAATAATAATATTTAACGTACATAGAGTTTTATGAAAACTATACAATTGTTTTACAGAAATAGATTAACTGTAAGCTTTTCGAGTACAATTTGTACCTTAAATAGTCGCTTATGTAATAAATATTTTTTCAATTTAATTTATTAAAAGATGAAAAGGATGTACAATTCATAATAATTTCATTGTTTGAAACAACTGTTTGCATCTGTGTTGTCTATGAATGATAAGAAAGCACAAAATGGCTGATAGTAAAGATTCGTGTATCTTTATGTATATACAGAAACATTTATAATATTTAGGATTTAAATGGAGGAAAAATGAATATGATTACAAAAGTACCACATAGTAATTGTTCGTCTATTTGAATTCCAAGTGCAGAAAAATTGAATAGAAATGTGAATTAAACAAAAATTATCAATTGAAAGTAATAATAACAAATAAATAGAAAGACACATTCACATGGGAAAATGTCAAAAAGAGAGGTCATTCATATGCCTATCACCAACACATGAAAAATAACTCCAAAATAATTTCAAAATACAAATCAAAATAAGCAAAGATATTGAAAAGTATCATTTACGTGACCATCTCAATTCACAGAATGAGTTAAACAAATAAATTCAGGGGAAAATGGAGGTAATTAAAAGAGAATAATTGAATTTATTGTACACAAAAACCCTAACTCATGAATGAAAAGGCTAAATAGAGAGTATAATTTGTTTGATACCACATTCTTTCAGATTTCATCTCCATGTCTGTGCAAGTAATGCCTGCCACATATTAAAATGAATGTATAGTTAGAAAAACAAAATAAAATGAAAAATGCATAAAAAAAAAATTTCAAAGCAACCAATGAAATTTTTTCAAAACAATAAAAAATTCCAAATTATGAGAATTTATTATTCGAGTCAAAATTAGCATTGGATAACAGACCATTTGCTATGATATATATAAGAGATAATAGATTAGTGTCATGTGATATGCAAATACCCATATGACAAAACATCAACTTAATTAAATTATTATAAGTATTTTTCCTATCTCAAGATAATAGTTACTAATAATCTCATAGCAAAATTTGAGCCCATGAGCCCAATAGGTGGAAATAGATTAAAGACCAAATAAGTCCATCAAGGACGATGACTAATTATTGAGACTGAGAATAATTTTATCTAATTTTAGTTATAATTGCACTTATAAAAATCAAATTAACTTTGTTATTCATGTAACTATTAAATACGTATGGTTAGTGACCACTAATGAACAACGTCACTTGATATTTTTTACTCATATTTTTGCAATGAGCATCAAAATTTGAGGGTGAATTTTATTTTGCATGTCATTTTAAGAGTTTGTGATCAGAGTTTTTTTTTTTTTTTTATATTTTCAGAGCATAATATATAGCTCATTGTCTTGAATGTATCCTATGAATATTATATGACTGATTGTGATTTAAAATTGGAATTATATTACGTCACTTTCTAACATAAATATTTTGCCTAAACTTATGCACCTAAATTAATAGGCCGGTGTAACCAAAAAATATATAATGGATATGTTGAGGATTAATAATAGTACTTCTAAGGATGGCAATATTATTTTGAGATTATGGTTTCAAACTAATTTAATTAGTTTTTTGTTTAGTTGGGTTTTAAAATTTTTGTTTTGATTGTAAGTTAGGTCTAATTTGGACATAATTTGGAACCAATATAAATGTAATATTATTATAAACATAAGTTGAAAATAAGCATGTTGGGGGGTTGTGTTGAGTTTGATTTCCTTTTGAATTCGACATGATTACACCTTAGATCCAAGTAAACACAACTCATTTAAAAACCAACTCAAACTCAACTCAAACCACCCATTTGCCACCCCTAAGGACGTGATTGGTATGAATGAATGGAATTGAGTGAGAACTAAATGATATAATGAATGTAATTAAGATGAGAAAAGAATGATATTAATTTCATAAATAATATGATTGGTATACTCAATGAATGAGAAAGGAATTGAATTATTATTCATTTATTTGTTCCAATCAAGCAATTAGTGATATGAAATAAATTTGAGAAATGTGATCTTTTTTTATATATATTTTATATGTTTTGTATATTCGTATATTTGTGTTATTTATTAAACTTGAATACAAATTTGTATCCAATCTAGTTCTTTTAAATTTAAATGGCGTGAGATTTTAAAACTTTCATTTAAAGAAAAATAACAAGAGACACGACGAAAAAAGTTGAGAAAGCAATGAAAGACGGAAAAATATAGTCCGTACATGATAATTGAAAAAGTTATATATGTATTATTGTCTATACAATAATCCACGTTTTCTATTACTTTTTAACCGATAAACTAGTTTAAGGATGATGTATTATTTATTAAACGCGCTTATTTTAAATTTTGTCAATGCAATTTTGTATGTTTTCCCTATTCTTGTTACATTTGAAATTAGATTTATTATAATTAAAGTAATTCTTATTGATGAAAATATTTTCGACTGCGTACGAAAAATAATATGCATCTTTTTTTGTTCTTTCAATGCATTTAAATATTTTTTTAATTTATTAATCATTTATATTATTTTAAAAATAATTTAAGATAATTAATCATAAGTAGAAAATATATATATATATATATATATATATATATTGCATTCGTTAATTTTTCAAGACTTTTTTACTAGTGTGAAAAAAAATAATTTTATCACAAGAAACAAAAAAAATTAAGTCACAATAGATAAGGAATAACTAATACCAAGTGGGATGGAAGGTATCATTATTCCCATACTTATGGGAATATGGATTCCAACAAGAATGACCATTCCCGACATAAAAACATACCAATCATAGGAATGTGAATGAACTCAGGAATGTTGATTTCATTCCCACCTCATTCCAGTATACCAATCATACCCTAAGTACTACTACGACTACTATTACTACTATTAATTATAACTAGTGGTGGTAAAATGGTCCTAAAATCATGATTTAAAGTTTAAACCCAATTCTATTAGTTAGGGTTAGGTTGGTAATAAAAAAAAATTATTTGATTCTTAATTTGTTCCAACTTAGTTCCTAACTTGTTCAAACTTAGAGGTTTTTGGCTAAGCTTATAAGCTCTCAAATATCTTTAGAAGTGTTTGGATATTTTTTTTTAAGAGTTTATAAGACCAAAAAATAAAATGTTTGAGTCTTATTATAAACAAATCAAAAATAAGTTAATCGAACCCACCTTATTTCAAAATCTTAAATTTTGGATATTGTTTATATTCTTAAAAGACACAAATAACTCTAGTTAATTTTTTCTTTTCCAATAATACATTTCTCCGGAAAATATTTATTTTTGTTATTGCACAAATTCTCTGGTATAACATTTGAAAACATCTTATAAGTCCAATAGACTTATTTTATCAAAACAATTAAGAGCTTATTTTTTAAATAAGACCAAACATCTTATAAGCTCTTAAAACATCTTATAAGATGTAAGAACTTATAAAATATTTTAAATAAGCTTAGCCAAACACCCTCTTAATTCTAAGTTGGACTCAACTTAATTTTAAGTCAATCCTGAGTTATTGCCAATAATCTAAATTAAAAGGTTGAGTTTGATAACTTTAGTTCCAATTTTAAGAAAAGCTGAGTTTATTTAAAATTAACTCAAACCCAATCTAATTCACCTATTTGCCATCCCTAATTGCCCTACTACTAGTTATACCTGCCAACCACTACCACCGCCTGCCAACCACTACTACTGCTACTGCTAAAACTACCATTCCTACTATCAACTACCCTTATTGCCAATATCACAAGTATAAAATTTAATTTGTGCTATAAACATCTTTTTTTTAGTTACTTGATAGTTGATATTATTTTTGATAATGGTTGTGTTCTTCTTTTTGGTAATTTTAAGAATTTAATATTCAACCTAATAAAGATTCTACCTACCGTTCATAATATATGGTTAATACACATACGTTGCCCATTCGGAAACAAGTATACAATATTCGCACTTAACAAACATCAAAATGGTCAATAATTTTGAACACGTCTTTGTTTTTCTTTTAGTTGAGATTTTTTCCATCTTTTGAACAATTTTATGTTTATGACAAAAAAATTATTTTATCATTACATTTAATAAATTAGGTATTTTTTTTCCTTCATAAAAGAAAAATTGTATGAGAATATTTGGATTATTCAACACCATTTCATGCATCACTTCAAATTCTATAATTTAAATAAATTTTTCATTATGCATATGTTTGGCTTCAATTAAAATTTTATTTGCTGTTTTCCATATCAAAAATTTTGAATAATTTTACGAATTACGTATTGATGGAGGACCAAATATGAATCGCATGAATAATGTTATTTGATTCGATCAATGATAAACTGGTTAGTATTTTATTAGGTTGATGGTTGCATTAAGTCACTTCAAGCTGCATTTCTACCTATTTTGATATGATCAAACCTTTTCTTTTTTGTAGTTTTCAAATACGCTACTCTTTAATCATGTAAAACTCATGGGATACTTAATTACTTTTAGTAGTTTTTAAAGTGTAAAACACATAATGATATATTTTTTGATTAAACTAATACTTATAGAACCCAATATCATAATATATTAACTTTGTACTTATATATAATTGTTTAATTAAGTTAGGAGAATATCCACAATATTTGGAGGGACCTGATCACTTGTCAAATAAAATATTTTTAACTTCAAACTATATCCAATAAATAATTATTTACTTCACTCATTATGTCTTTGTTTTCATCCCTGTAATATCTCAAATTAATGAATTACCATGATTAATCACATAATCATTATTCCAATAACTAATTTAATTATTTTACACAGTATAACACATAAACAACCACGTCATTTTTTTAAAGTACAACAAAATATACAATATATTTACATCATTTTCATAAAAATACTCATTATACACTAATCCTCGAATTTGTTATTCTGAAAACTCCACAAAAGCATATCCAAACATTTTACACGTTTCACATTAATATATGTAAAATTCATAAATCATAAAGTCTCTTAATAGTAAATAAAATAGTAAATTAAATGGCATCTATATTTAAAAGTAATTAAAACAAAAACTATATAATGGGCTATAATCACATGAGGCTGTCACCAAGATTAATTCCAATTAGTGACTTCTATCAATTAAATTAATGATCCTCCATGTAATATATAGTGTTATAATGCCTAAAAACAAAAGGTGAATTAAATCAAAGGATGATTAATGCCGTAGTGACAAATCTCTTAGCGACTATATCAGAACCTCGGTCTATTTAAAATGTGCTCTGTACTATAATATAATTACTAATATGCATATTAAATATATTGCTCGGATATGTAATAAAATTTGTTTTCATAATAAGTACACAAGTAGATGGAATAGGTGATTGGGTATCGTAGAAATAGAGGATTATGATGAATTAACGAAAATGAATAGTAACTAGATTTTAACAATCAGTAGTATTAAATAAAAATTTGTTTTAATAATAAGTATACAAGTAAATGGAATAGGTGATGGGTTATCGTTGAAATAGAGGATTACGATGAATTAACAATTAATAATTAATTAATGACTAGTAGCTAGATTTTAATAAATAAAATTTTATTTTTATAATAAGTATCTATTTCTATTATAAAAGTATGGGTGTTTCTTTGAATTTTTAATCTACCTAAAATACCCCTATAGATTTAATTTTTTTAATGGTAAAAGAGTCAAATAATAAGATATATAATTTGATTAGGACTCTACAAATTATAGTATCCCATATAGACAATTTGATGTAGAATTCCATTAGGAATAGATCACTATAATTTATTAATTAAATTAGAGAAAACTAATTATATTAATTAAATTAAAGAAAATCAAACATAAAATTATGCTCACGTTAGAGAAAGAGATAAAGCTTAATTGAGTTGAAAAGTTTCAAAGAACTTGATTTTAAATAAATAATATAAAAATATATCTTAGTTACTATTTCCTTAGTTATACAATATTAAGTGGCATACAATGACATAGCAACATAAAAAATATTCTACCAAATAATTGATTCTTACAAAAAAAAAAACTATTCTTAAGGGAATATTAGCTATGTTTGTTTATGTTTTTGGGATGAAATTTTAAATTTTTCTCGAAAATGGCGTACTATAGAAATTCGTGTGAAAATGATAGGTGTTTGTTTATGTTTTTAAAATTAGGTTGAAAGTTGTAAGAGATGACAAATCAATAGTGATAGGTTGATGGATGATGTGTAGAATAATTATGTTAGTGGTGTATATAATGATTATGAAAATTAAAAATAAAAAAATTATGGATAAAAAATTGTAAAGTATGAAAGAGAAAGTGAAAAAATGATTTATAATAAATGATTTGATTGGTAAATGTGTGAAGTGATGTGTATATGAGTGATAGTTAGTTATATAAGAGATTGAAAAAGTAGAGTTGAAAAAAGGGGAATTGAGATGAAAATTTGGTGGGTTAAGTTTATTTTGAATTTTGTGATTTAAAATCATGAAAATTGATTTTGAAAACACAAACAAACAAGGCTAAGTTTTTCATAATCAAAAATAGAAAATTCGAAAACATTTCAAATAACAACTTGAAATCGAGGGTGATATTATTGGTGCACACTTTTTGCAATGTTTGACCAACAACCATTAGTGAGAGGGGTCAATGTAACATTTTCAGACATTTTAAACTTAATCCTGATATGAAATTTAAAAATATAAATAACGAACACAGTTATAAAACTAATACGATATTGCACTCAGTCTTTTTTTAGTCATGTCACATGTGCTATTATGCACAAATACGTGAGACCAGCACTACACGACATAGATACATAAATAAAAATAAGTAATATATATCTAAAAGAATATGAATTATAAATACATTAGAACTCTACAACGATATTTGTAAAATAAAGAATATTAAAATTTATGTGAGTTATAATATTAATTCTTTGATATAAAATAGTGAAAAATATTTCATTAAGTATGGACAAAAAAAATTAATTCATTGTCAAGTTAAATTATGTTAGTATAAGTTCTTTTATGTGATTTATATGTGGAATAAATTCCATATACTTATGCAAAATTAAGACAATTATATCATCAACTACTTGTGTATTATTATGTGATCTTCTATTTTAATTGATAGGAGTATGAGAGTACTCCTCTTTATTTATTAAAAAAATATTATGGTCTTGAGAATTCAGATATTATTGTTCCTATTTTATGTCACAATTACCAAAAAATAGTATTTAGTCTATAATACTTAGTGCATTAGCTCATCTATTTTTTACCAAGATAATTACATGAAAGATTAAATAACTTTAAAGTTTTGAATTGTATAAAAAAAAATACACATCCTTTTCGTGATTGTGATAGACACAAACACAAACAACAACTAAAATGTTCACATTTTCAAGACCAATTAAACACTGAAAAATGAAACATAAAAAAAAGATGAAGATTTAGAGAAGAAAAACATTGCAAAATGAGAATAAAAGTGATATAAATACAAAAAGGGAATATTACATTTTTTCCTGACTCTAAAAATTTATCTCATTCTTTATAAATTTTTTCATTTAGTTTTTAAATTATAAAAGTCAAACATTAGTTGTCATACAAATAATGGAAATAATTGTCTAATCTTCTAAATTTGGTCAAATATCATAATCATTAAGACGTTTTTCATGACCAACTTCACTAACAAACAAGTCATGTTCCAAATCCGGTTCATCAAGAGTGAAATTTTAAATTTTTATCGAGAATCGCGTACTATAGAAATTCGTGTGAAAATGGTAGGTGTTTGTTTATACTTTTAAAAATAGGTTGAAAGTTGTAAGATATGTCAAATCAACAGTGATAGGCTGATTGAAGATGTGTATAATAATTATATTAGTGGTGTATATAATGGTTATTTGAATTTAAAAATAAAAAAAGTAATTGATAAAAAAGTATAAAGTATGAAAAAAGTGAAAAATAATTATAATAAATGATTTGATTTGTAAATGTGTAAAGTGATTATATATGATTGATAGTTAATTATATAAAAGATTGGGAAAGTAGGGTGGGATAAAGGGAAATTGAAATGAAAATTTGGTGTGTTAAGTTTATTTTGAATTTTGTGATTTAAAAACTTAAAAATTGAATTTGAAAATGTACACAAACAAGGTACAATCTCTAAAACTTCTAAATTTCTCAAAATTAAGCAAGATATATGTATAAATGAAGTATAGATTTTGAAAATAATGTATAAATGAAGTATCAATTTTGATCTTACTTTTCTATACACACTCACAAAATTGAGTGATGAAAGAAAAATACAATAAAATCGATTGTTACTATTTTAAATCAAGTTTCTCCTTTATATTTTTAGTGCATCATTTAACCACCTTTTATAATTCATATTCAGCCGATTGTTTAAATAATATGTTAAATATGACATTAACAATATACAAACTAGGGTTTTTGAATGATTTACATATTTAATATACAAACTAGGATTTTTGAATGTCAAATTATTTATTTTATGTAGTTATATTATTATACAATCTGTAGAATGGACGTTTCCCCACTTTATTTCCTTTATCTATTTAAAAAATTCATGAAATTATTTAAGTAATTTTCAAAATATGTTTATAAAATTAAGTCATTAATGTCAATAGCAGAATAATTGTTTGGAATATGTCAAGCATTGTGTTTAGAAAAATAATTAATTGAATCTAAAATAAATAATTACAAAAATTTCGTTAATATATTATAATTATTTCTCTATTGTGCATTAACTTTTTAGGAGCAACATATATAATTTTTAATTTGCTTACAATTTTCATATATTAACAGTCACATATGAAAAGATATCTATGGCAACTAATTATTGTGATTTCATGAAGAATGTAATTAAGGTACGAAATAGAGATATATCAATAATTATGATAAAAACAATGATAAGATTGCTTTAAATAATTAAAAAAATAAAAAAAATAAAAAAATCTTAGATATACAGGACATCACGAAGAGATAATTACATATATCATAGCATTTAAGGAGATAAAAGAAGAAAAGAGTGCAGAAATCATAAAAATGAATAAAGAATGAATTAAATGAAACATTAAATCATAGATAAATTAATTTGTTTGTATCATTATCTAAGTTTAGATTTTGTATAATCTTAAATCTTAATTCTTGTATGTATTTATTTAGTATTTCATATCAAGATATATTTGCTATTTCAAGGATTATAGTTTATTAGTTAATAATTCCCTAAACTTAAAAAATATTCAAACGTGAAGCATATATCACTTATAAATGGTGATATTTATACATAAATTGAAACGAGATCATATGATTCACGTGCAACGCACGTGTTATTTACTAGTACAAGTAAATGGAATAGCCGAATAGGTGATTGGGTGTCGTTGAAATAGAGGATTACGATGAATTAACCAATAATAATTAATAAATGACTAGTAACTAGATTTTACTAATCAGTACTATTAAACTTTAGAGTAATGTTATATATTATTTATTTCTCGCCTCCCTGATTTTAATAAGGACCTATTTATAATTAATTGATTTTAATATATAGATTCCTATTTTTTAAATCAAGAAATAGTAAAAATCAATCATATTAAAATAGTAATATGTAGTATGTTTTAAGCTCTAGAGTCTAGAATGCTTCCATGCACAATAGTTATGCACAATAGTGAAATTAAATATTTTCATAATTCTAACTCCTCTATACATCAAGATTTGTAGACATCTTTCAGTCATAAATAGGATGCAAATAAAAAATCTATTTTTAAATACCCCATTAAATATTCCTATAATCCTGCCTATTAGCTGCACGACTTTGTGGCTCCTCAAATTTTCTATATAAAACTGAGTTTGAGGTTTCAGAATGTAACACAAAACTCTCAGAACTTAGAAGTTTGTACTATCAAACCAATTTATAACTCTTCAAAAAGTACCACACTTATCATGCCTTTGTCCTCAAATGAAGCTCATAAGCCTTGTAAGGGCCACACCATTGCCACTCCACTTCAAGAAAATGAGCTTCATGATTACATACAATCCGTGATACTCAACAAACAAGATACCAATGAACCATTTTACGTCCTCGATTTAGGTGCCATTGAGTCTTTAATGGCTCGTTGGACCCGAAACCTGCCCTCCATCAGACCATTCTACGCAGTCAAATGCAACCCAGATCCTTCACTCCTCCATGCAATGGCTAACCTTGGCTCGGGCTTCGACTGTGCTAGCCGAGCCGAGATTGAAGCTGTATTGTCCCTTGGTGTCTCTCCAGATCGTATCATTTTCGCTAACCCATGCAAACCCGTAACACACATAAGATACGCAGCAGAAGTTGGCGTCAATCTCACAACATTCGACTCAGAATTCGAACTTTTCAAGATCCAAAAACATCACCCAGATTGTGGGTTGTTGATTCGTATCAAAGCTCCCGATGATGGAGATTCGAAATTTCCGTTGGGTAAAAAGTTCGGTGCTTTGCCGGAGGAAACTGAGCAGTTGCTCAGAGCCGCTCAAGCGTTGAAGCTTCGTGTGCTCGGTGTTTCTTTCCATATCGGCAGCGGTGCAAGGCGTGTAGAAGCTTATAGAACTGCCATTAAAGCAGCTAAAAAAGTGTTCGATTTGGCGAGTTCTATTGGCTTGCCTAGATTTAATTTGCTTGACATTGGCGGTGGCTTTACAGATGGTGAACAGTTTGAAATCGCAGCATACACTATAAAATCTGCCATAATCGAGCACCTAGGCGATGAACCAGGTCTGGGTTTGGCCGTGATTGCTGAACCAGGGCGATATTTTGCAGAATCTGTGTGCACTTTGGCAGCCAATGTTTTTGGGAAACGTTTAAGGGGTGAGTTAAGAGAGTACTGGATAAATGATGGTATTTATGGGTCAATGAACTTGAGATTCTGGGATGAAACGAAGATGAATCCGACACCATTTGCATGCATGTCGAGTCCATTGAATGCCACGTGTCGTGGAGAAAGGGTGTACACGTCGACGGTGTTTGGGCCCACGTGTGATGCTGCTGATGTTGTGTTGACTTCTTGCCAGCTTCCTGAGTTGCAAGTCGATGACTGGCTAATCTTTTCGAGAATGGGTGCATATACTAAGGCTAGTGGGACTAACTTTAATGGGTTCAATATTGCTTCCATTATCATGCATACTCATGCTCCACACCTCAGTAAAGTATAAGGTTTCGTTTGTGTGACAGGGAATGTAATCTACAATGAGAATTAAATTTATGGTAATTTGATTATTAAAATTAATTCCATTAATAGTGTTTGGTTGTCTAAAAACATTCGGTAATGCAATAGATTTCATCCCCTTTTTATGATTGATTCAAACATATATAATAAAGAATGAAATCCAAAATTAAAGACTTTAATTTAAATACTCTTATTTTAAACCATATTTGTATAATCTAGTTATAATTTTGAACCATAGTAGAATATTTGATATTATATATATACATGTGTGCATATACACATATATATTAATTTGTTTAAATAATAAAAAATAAATAAGATATCAATTATGTTCAATTGCATTATTTTCTTTTGGAAAAATGATAATTAAATTGAACATGCTTATTTTTTGATTTACATATTGTTTGACTTTTTAAAAAATAGACACATAAATGAATTTTTCAGATGACAATGCATTAATAATTATTTTAAGTAAGAAATATATTAATCTTCATAAATAAAATACATTAATCATATGTGGCTAACAACCATTCCAAAGATACTATCACAAAAACCTCATAATAATTTTTCAATTTCATTCAATAAATAAATATTAAATAAAATTTAAGTCACAATCTATTTCGACCATAAAAATATTCCAAATAAATTAAAAATACTAAGCTATTACTCCATAAATAATAACTAAAATGAAAAGCATAAATAAATAACTAGTTTTGTTCATTTTGTATTATATTTGATATAGGGGTAGTGAAGGCATTAAAGTATATTGTTTATGATTAACTTGATATGGAAATCACAATACGTCAATAAATAAGAGATTATGATTACCTTTTTTGGAAGAAGGATTATCATATTTTTAGGAATTAAATTACATTCCATAATATCAAAAAAAATACCAAACAACCATACACTACTATGCCGCCACCAAAACGCCGCCGCACTTCCACCGCAACAGCACCCCCAACCGCCGCAATTGCACCACCAACTGAAGTTGCACCACCAGCCTCGAGCCACTAGCCCTCTACAACTAATCAAACACCGGTGCCTAGTTTCACTACAACAAAAATTGGTTTTGGTTACACTTGTAAATGTAACTAAATATATCATATAGCTACACTTACACAAAGGTCACGTTTCATGTTAGTGTGACCGAGTTGGGCGTAGTCTAAAGTTACTATTACGCTTGGAAGTGTAACTAATTATAATGCATATGGTCACACTTAAAAGTCTAAGCCTTTTGGCTTTAGTCACATTTTCAAATGTGACATACAAGTTTTGAAAATTAATAAGACTACAATTTCAAGTGTGACAAAAGATACTTAAAACTTACGTTTTAAAGTGTGGCAAAATGTTAAATAAGACTACAATTTCAAGTGTGACAAAAGATACTTAAAACTTACGTTTTAAAGTGTGGCAAAATGTTAAATAAGACTATAATTTCAAGTGTGACAAAAGACACTTAACAAATACGTTCTAAAGTGTGGCGAAATGTTACTAAAGATTACATATGAGAGTGTGACTAAATTATAAGGTTATACATGGAAGTGTAAGGAAATGATACCTAAGATTACATATGGAAGTGTGACAATTTCCACAGCTTTAGCACGCCTGCTCGATAAACAAAATAATAATCTAAATTAATTTCAAATCCTACACTTCCACAATATATCATTAAAAGATATCAAGAAAAATAATTCTCATTACCTATATATATATATATATTAACAAAACAACAATTCTGATCAAACATCCAACTAAAATATACTTCATTAATACCAACTAAAATTTAGTCAATACCATAATAATTCGACAATTATCATCTAAAAGACTTAATCTTAATATCAACAAGTACTATATCAAAAATACTAGATTTTCAGCAAAAAACAACCTTTAATCTATCTTCATGTCTCAGTCTTCAGCATGAACCACCTTTAATTCAAAAAAAGAAGAAGAAAAAGACAACAATCAAAGACAAATTTAACAATTTTTTTTGGAATGTTAAAATCTCTCTAAAATGCTAAATTGAACTAAAAAACATACCAATGATATTGGCCAAGCAACATATATGCCTAGTGCGTCTCCAATGGTTTGGAAGCACTCATAAGGTCTTATTAAATCCTCATCTCTCTTCACAGCCACATACACATGAACTTCTCAATAATGTTTTCCCAGAACTTGACCATTAACTTGGTTGGTGGGCTCCATACTCTTTAAGAATCCCTTTGCTACAACTTCATTTCGATTCATGATGCTCAAAAGATCAACAGAGCAATTAACCTAAGTCCAAATCATCACACAAAAAATATTTTAAATTAAAACAAGACCTAAACAACCAATACAATCATCGAGCTAATGCTAAAACAAAAACTAACAAACACCATCCTCAAGCTAATCATACACGATAACTAACATCAACCAACATCCAATATAACATAGTATCTATGTACTAACAACAACTAACTATACACAATTTTAAACTCGTAGTATATGAAAAAATATATAAAGTTGTAGAATTTAATACTTACTCAAAGAGGCCGATTATTATTTATCTCAAAAGTGGAGAACCTTTGCTCGTAAGAAGATGATGATGAGCGACCAGAATCAATAGGCGAGCTAACGTCATTACTACGTTGTTCTGAAGCTCTTGCTTCGAAGCTATTCAACCTATCTGTAAGTGTTTGAATCATTCTCCAACAAGCTCTACGTGAAGGTATTTGCTCAAATATATTTGTTGGTGTGACACCATGCCCATATGTGCGAAGTCGTCCAGCTTTCTCTGGGCCATTAGCTTGAGAATAAACATCATTCCTATACACAATATCTTGGGATGGATTATCAAGTCCATCAACTAGTCCTCGCATTGTTTCCTGTCAAAGCAATGACAAACAAATAACATCACACATTCTAAAAATAAAAATTCAACATAATTAAGACGTTGTTGTACTCACCATCACTTGTCTAGCCTCACCCTCTTCTCCCACTGGGAAGCACAAGTTAAATGTTTCTGCTCGAGTAGTCTCACACCCAATCTTCCTTTCATGTTTTAAGAATTTCCATTAAGTAGATTTTGATAATTAAAAATCAAGTAGGGGGACATTTTACTGATCACATACTAACCTTATCTTCTCGTATTTGAGCAAAAGCTCTCCTTCCTGTTATGTGATTCAATTTCTTTCTTTTTCTAGCTTCCTTTGCTCGCATGCTTACTTTCTGAAAAAAAAATTAAAATATACAAATACTAAATTTTAAATAGATAACAAAAATATCATACTTCATCTACCTTTCCCTCTTCTGATAACCAAAAAGTGATAAGCCCTTTTCACTGCTCTTCAATCACCCTTTCATCGGTATTATTCAATAAATATTCAAATGGTTTCTCGGGCTCAAAGTACTTAAGATTCAAGTATTTCTTCTAGTTTCTCCATTTCTGGCTAATGGATTGCAAAATCTACTCATCCATTCCAAGAATGCCAATAAACTTAGACTAAATTAAAAATCATTGAATTTAAATATTTTTATATTAATAAATTAAGACATATAAAGACATTTTTACATAATACAATATAATAAAATACCTGCACAATGTCTAACATCTCTATTTTGTTAGACTTTGGCACTTTACGCCAATCAAGAATGTTAAACGAGCAATACGTACCCTTCCTGGATAAATCACCTAAAAGGGTAGAAAACCTTGAACTGTTACCACCTATAGGCTGACCAAGCTTATTAAATTGAATAGGTAGCTTGATGCCTGGACGTAAACCCCAAATGTCAGGGCAAAATGTACATCCTCTTGTTTTGTTTTTGGTAGTATGCTCACCTGAGTAAAAATTATAACGACATTAGTAATGAGTGAGAGATATCGAGAATATAAATCCGCATAATTAACATTAGAAACTCACTTAAGCCGCATCCATCAGATTGAAGACTTTCTTGGTGATCCATCGACACTTCCTCTTGATGGTTAACATCTGACCCTGCATAAGTACGTCTAGGATTTTGAGTTCTGGTCATCCCTAACAATGGCCAACAAAAATAGAAAACAACTCATTTGTGATAGGTTAATCTTGAATAATAAAATAAATGACATGATCGAGAAATTGAAAAACTATTTAATATGAACTAAATAAAATAAATGACATACTAACGAAATCAACACCATGTTTCAAAACTAATTAATAAATAAAACACACAGTTGAAATAAAATCTAGACATTAACATATAAATCATATATCATCTTCCAAAATTCTAAACACTTAACTAAAAGAAAAAATCTGAAATATTGATAGAAGTCAATTCCTATTTGATCTCGTCCTTTTTCCTATGTGACACATCTAATCTCTTTCTTTATTGTATCAACTCCAAAATCTTTCCAATTGATATGTCGACTTTGGTTCCCACAACATCATCTCTTACCAATACAACTTCTTCATCTGCATGCGATGGACGAACTGAGCCCCATTGTTATATGTCAAACTCGTTCTTTTTCTTCCATATCATAATGATCTCTGGCGACAGTTTTCAGAACAACTTTCCAATTACTCTCTAATGCATCATCGACATAAAATACTTATTTTACTTGAGATGCAAGGATAAAAGGCTCGTTATGACGTTTAACATTTGTGAAGTTTGTTAAAGTAAATCCATCATCATCTTGCTTCAGTCTTTTGCCTTTTGAAATCCAATCACAATCAAACAACACAACTTTTTTGTCTCGCAAATAATCTAACTCTATCATATTCCCCACGACTCCATAATAACTCAACTCAGTTACTATGGGACGATTATCTCTCTTATTAGCAAAACTTGATGTCATAGCAGATACCATAATCCTACTATTTTGAGTTTTTTTATTTTTTTCCTGATCTTTTGTATGAAATCTAAACCCATTAGCTACAAAACCACTAAGTTTTTTCCCAACCGTTATTGATCCTTTAGCTAATAGTTTCAAATCTTTATAAATAGCATCACTACCAATCAATTGCACATGTTCAACCTACATAAGATAATATAAGAGAAAAAGTGACAAATATAATAATAGAAGACTTTAGCAAGTAATAAAGTATATTAAAAGCTTATATTAATACTAATCAAAACTTACATTATCTTTAAACCATGATGCAAATGTTTCAGCATGGATACATTGGATTTCATGTTCTGATGCACTAGGAGTTTGTCTACTAATCATAGTTTTGTGCTCCCTACATATATATGTAAAATTAACTTATAGAAAATATATGATAAACTATTTATCCAAAGAACTTACATGAGATATGGCTCAATGTCTTTGCAATTAAATAACACATATCGATATGCTTGGGATAATATTTTATCATCCAATTTTACAGTATCTTGCTTTCCAATTGGTCGTCAACATACTGAAAAAACATCCATCCATTCTTTGGGACTTTCAGTAACAGTATCGTTTCTCCCAATTTGATTAAATCTTTTCTCAACTTCATCAGACAAGTACAAGGAACAAAATGTGAGGCATTCATCTACTAAATATCCTTCCGCGATGGAATCCTCAGGGCGACTTCTGTTCCGAACATATGATTTTAGAGTGGACAAATACCTAAAGTTGAAATTTAACTTTTATTTAGAAAATAATTGTCTACATATGCAAGAGTAAAAGATAGTGGTCACATTGAATTTAGACATATCTCTCTATCGGATACATCCAACGATAATGTACGGGACCTCCAACCCTAGCCTCCGTAGCCAAATGAATAATTAAGTGCACCATTATATCAAAAAAAGATGGAGGAAAAATTCTCTCAAGTTGACATAATATCTCGGGAATATCCTTCTCCAGTCTAAGCAAATGTGAAGGTTGAAGAACCTTCATACATAAATCTCGAAAGTATCCACATAATCATATCAGAGGAGAACGGATAGTCTTCGGCAATATTTTCCTCAAAGCCAGTGGAAGCAATTGTTGCATTAAGATGTGATTATCATGACTTTTTAACCCAGAAATTTTTAGTGGCTTTAGTTTTACACATCTTGATATGTTTGACGAGTAACTATCAGGAACCTTTGCCCTTTTCAAGATTTTGAAGAATATTTCTTTCTCTTTCTTATTCATTGTAAATGATGCTGCGGATAAAAAGGTTTTATTGGAGTCACCTTCCTTGGGGTGAAGACTTGGCCTAATTCCCATATCTTGTAGATTCATACGTGCACAAATGATCCTTGGATTTTCCTTGTAGACCTAACAAGGTGCCAAGAAGACTATCACATACATTCTTCTCGATATGCATGACATCGAGGTTATGACGAATCAAGTTATTTTTCCAATACGAAAGTTCAAAAAATATACTTTATTTTCTCATGAAAGTTGGCCTTAAGTGAAACACGTTACAGAATAATTGATAAAAGTGAAAAGAAAAAGTAGCCTGTGATGAGAAAAGCAGAAAAAATAGGCAAAGATGAAGGAGATGTTTTAGCTTTATTACAAACCAAGCTCAAACATTTACTAAAATTTCTAGTCTGAAACAAATGAATTTGGATCTCCCCAACAAAAATCAACTTCCTAATAAACAAGAACAAAAGCTAAGAAACAAAAACAATCTTCCCTCTTCACAAAAACAAATAGAAGAAGTTAGAGAAAAATCGGGGATAAAATCAATAAAAGCCCCCGTAAGGAACAACCCAGTCAATAAAATTACGACTAATAGGTCAGCTTCTTCTCATTAGCTACTACATCCAACAACAAACTATTACAAAAGCATATTTCATATAATAAGGGACCGTCATCTATAGTATAATACCTTTCCCTTTATGGGCTTGAAGATGAAGCTTCGTGTCTTGGTTCTCTCAAGTACCCGAGGAGTGTTTCAGCCTGTAAAAAGTGAACAAATATAATTCAATAAGAAAACATGGCATGTTAAAAAATAACAACAATAATTGAAAAAATAAGACGGTAATATGTACCTATATCATTCAGATCGTAAATGGGGGATTGTAATTTTGAGGTAGAAAATGAGATTGTAAATGGGGGACTGTAATTTTGAGGTAGAAAATTTGGGGGAAAAGAGTAGGGACGTGGGTGGGGTTTTAGACTTTTAGTAATAAAGGGAAGGATCTTTGGTTTGGAATTATTATGTTTAAAATTATTTTTTGGCGAAAAGAGGAATTATTAGATTTAAAATTATTTTTTGGCCAAAAGAATTAAACTTGGGATTTGGCGCCTATCATTCCCGCTTGATCCCAATTTTTTTTTTGTAAAAAATTATAATTTTTTTTGTTATAGTTACATTTCTAGTTAAATGAGATGATAGGATATTTATGTTTACACTTTCATAAAAGTGTAACGAAAACATATGTAATTATAAACCATTTTTTTTGTAGTCTCTGCCAATTCCAAATCAAATCAATCCAATCCGAGCACGAAGAACCAGCTGCAATTGCCGATCACCTGCCAACACTGACACAATCCCGTCTCGGGCGTGGGAAGAGCATTCTGCCCTCACCTTCAGCAGTTGGTGGTCATGTGACGTTCCGGGCAGCCGCCGAATGTCAAATGTATACTGAATTACTTTCACATACTATTGTGATGTGCAAATACGTAGATTTTAATGCTTTAGATACGTTGCATCTGTGTGTTGATTTTTTGAATTTGGTAGAGGGTATAGGACTGCGAGTGTATTTTACTATCCGTTGTCCCACTTTTGTTGAGCTCACTCATGAATTTTACACTACCTCTAAGTTCAACAAAACCAATAACCTTACATTGTCTATCCCCGGAGTGATCCAGTTTAGGCTAATGGATAAATCTTTCTCATTTTCTATAACTAAATTCAATTTAGCACTTGGTTTTGTCTCTGACGATTTTGTTACAAGCCCCGACTACTTGAACTCTATTTGTGACTATTCACCCAATTTCGACCCTGTAAACTTATGGAAAGCTTGGTCTATATCAACAAGTCATTATAATCCGAGCTCCTCCAAAAGTTCTCTTCTATGTGAGCCCGTTCTCAGATTTGTCTAGAGATTTTTGGCTTACAACTTTTCGGGTCAAATAAATAGTCTGGGAACCTTAACAAAATCTTAATTTTACCTCTTGTGGTGCATGGCTAGCTGTCCAATTTCATTCCGCAGCAACCAAACAACGTCCTCTCATTTTAGGGTCATATATTATCCACCGTGCGCTTTTACTTGGTCTACTTAACTTGCAGGACCCAGACATGCGCATAGCCTGTGAGATAGAGCCCTTGGACATTGCTTGCCTGACGAGGATGTGTCTTGTTACTGAAGATCACGACCGTTACACTTTCTCCAATGCTGGACCTCTCGCACCCACATATGCCCAATCACGACGCATTCGCGTCGAAGAACCCGTTGCCACTACCGAGACCGCTGCCACTCCACCTACTACCACCTCAGCTGCTGCACACTATTGAAGCTCGCCTCGATGCAGTTGAAATCAAGCTCGAACGCCTCCTCAAGCACCTCGGCATCATGACCGAGTGATGCCCTAGAGGAGTCACCCTTTCACTATTCATTTTACTTTTATGCAGTTTGTGCTTATATGTTGCATATTTGTTTACATTGAAGGCAATGTAAATTTTAAGTGTGTGGGGAGGGGGTGATTCTCCATTGCGTTTGCATGTCTTTGGCTTTGTTTAAATTTAGGCAATGAAATTTTTCAAATTTTGATTTACTTTGGGATTTTAGGACATAGAGGTTGTGTTTTTTGCTAAACTTGTTAGGTTTGAACAATTTGACCATGCATTGATTGCTTGATTTTCCTTGCCATATGAAATTTTTTGCTAGCATAACGATAGAACGGGAACTATAGGATCGCATATTTTTAGTACGACTTATCCCTACCATGTGAGCTTTTGAAGCCTTCATTTTGATTGAACATCCATTTCAATTTCTCTTCTTTCTTGTGTTAATCTTACATGTTTTTGTACATTCTAGAACTTGCTTTGAACTGTGTCAAAACTAAACAATTTTGTGCACAAAAGTGCACAAAATAAGCCTACCCTTTTCATTTTTCCCCCAGTTAGCCCACTTCAGCCTATTAGCCTATTTCTTGTTTTACAAACACGAACTTTGAGCTTCTACCATTTTTTATATATCTCTTTATTTTGCCCGTCCGAAAAATGAGTCGAGCATCGAGATCATATTTATTTGGGAATTCCAGAAGAAGGATGTGTATTGATTAAGTGTGGGGAAACTTTTGGAAATAAAAAAAGGTGCTTACCGAAAAAATTGGAAAAAAAAAAGAAAGAAAAAATATCAGAAAAAAAGAACAAAAAAGAAAAAAGAAGGGAAAAAGGCCAAGAAAGAAAATGCAAAAAGGATGAAGAATGATGAATTGAGTTCTAGGAACGACGAAAACCTATGTAGTTCTTAAGTAAATTGGTTATAGTTATTAACAAGCTCTAATAACTTAGTATTTGCTTAAGTCCTCGATAATCAAAACAAACTCTTTGATTACTCCTCTTACCAATTAGACAACTCTAAATAAGCTTTGAGAATTTAGCCTACCAATAGCATTCATGTATTAAAAAGACACCAATTCTAGTTAACAAACTCGTAGGCTCGTTCATTTAAACTAGGTTACTAATTTCTGTAGCAACTAATTAAAAAGTTGTCCATAATCGACATCACTAACTGCTACAAAGATTAGGATTAACCAAACAATTACAGATTTGGGTCCTAAATAGCTTAATATAATTTTAGCGAGTAATTAATTGTCCAGATTAACTAATCAATCAAAATATATTGTCAACGGAGCACAGAGAAAAAGTAAATACTTAAGAAACAAAGAAAATATAAGCACAAATTCAATCTCACGAACTAATGGAATCAAACCTCGATAAATGCTTGACTAGAAATGTGTTTAGTAACACATAATACAAAGTCTACAAAGCTGAAGAATTCAAAAGTTGGGAAAACAAAACGTAAAAACCCGATGTTTCTTGTGAATAAATTTCACTTATTTAAACCTAAAAGGGTCCTAGCTAAACAAGGGAACTAACTAAAATAGGATTCTATGAATCCTACCAAAACTAAAATTGTTCGAAAAAAGAAACAAAATTCCTAAATAAAAGGAAATAATCCCAATAGAATGGGAAACAAAATTCCAGCAGAGAATAATTGTGTTCCAAAGAAAAAGCTCGGTTCCAGCCATTTTTGAACTTTTCGGCAGATTGGTCATGGAAATTAAGCGTGGATGTTATTTAATTTGTGGGAATCATATGCCCTATTTGGATTCCATTACATAGCAAACAAACGAAGTCTAAGAGATTTGTAAAAGATGAAACCCACATTTGCATTAGATGTATTTTTATTTTATATTTTGTGTGCGGAAATGATAAATTTATTTGTTTATTTTTTTATATATAATTAGTTATAATTGATGGTTGATGATATATAAAATGATTGAGTTATTAAAATAAATAATTTTTGTGTTGTACATATATATATATATTACTACTGATATTATTTGGAGGGGATATTTGATATATTTTGACCCAATTGAACTAAATTCTATATTTCTAGAATTTACGTTTTTTAGTAGAAAAGATTTTTATTTGTCAAATTTTATGGTTTCGACGATCATGGATCCTTTAATAATGTCAATACTTAAAGAAGACTTTCAAAATATGTGAATTAGCTCCCTTCCTAATTTCTTTAACTGATTACCAAAAATTGTTGGAGTAATTCGTATATATCTCCTAAATAATGCCAATAGTTAAGTAGATGTATTTCCAAAAAGAATATTGACTTACTTTCTTAAAATTTTAATTCGATTCGAAGATATGGTTGGTGGTTGACTTGCTCAAAATGTAGTAATTGTTGCAAAATCTGCACTTAAACAAATTATTTTCGAAATGATAAGACAATATCGAGACGAGAGACTACTCTCTATCCTTAACACTAAATTGTCCCGCCTTGTGGTACAGGTGTTTGCAATTAATGTCCCAAGATACAACGATATCTCAGTTATATATCAAAACCACTTTTGATATACGAACAAAACAAAACTTTATCTGCTTATGAGCCATAGAAAAGAAGAGAGGAAAATAATTTTATGGTGATGCTTTGACGTAGATTTGATATTTTTCCTTTTCTCCAAGTCTCATCTACGTTTTTTATTACAATGAGGATAAAATCCTAACGATCTAGCCCGACAAATCCAGGTTATTAGTCACTAATCTAGGCCAAGTTATTCCAATCCGGTCTTTCTTTAAACATTATACTAGAAATTACAAGTTTGAAGGTCATGCTTATAGATGTGTGATAACGGCATATGTAAAATAGGAAATAGAACATGGTTTGGTATGTAAAATCTTATGATCATATTCAGTGGACAAGTTTTTTAGATCATTAAATTGTGTATTATTTTACTATATTTTTTTAATTTCTGCATTATTTAATTAAACTTCCCAAATTTCTTGTATTAACTAACAAAGCATTATTTTCCTGAAATTACTTCAAGTTTTAAGTTCTCAAATTTGGCTCTTATTCGACATAACTAATATTTTGATAAACTTTTACATAAGATGTTTTTATAATATTTTAATTTTTTTTTATTTACGCAAGCAATGAGTGTGCCGTACGAAAGCACGTAGAGTATAAATGGGTGCAGCTCCCATACTAGATGTTTGATTATCTATCCAGTATATGTACATACCATATATTATATACATGTAAAATGCACAAAATTAGCATGTTATATATGAGCATATGAATAAGATGGAAGCATTGGTGGAGCATGAATTTTACAAAGGGGGCGAGATAGAATATTGATATAATTTGTGATGCTTAAATCTAATATAAATATAATCGAAAGATGAACTAAACTACTAAATATTTATCTTGAGATCGATTGCTAAAAATATATTTTGCGTTCCAATTCCATAATATATTTAGGATAGAGGTTTATCCAAATTTCAATATCTATGCTAGTCATTTACGTAATATGCATGCTAGAAGTTTCTTTATGTATACGTAATTTGGATCATTTTGCTGCATCAAAATTAAGCAATCTAATTTTTTCAAGTATGTGGAAAAAGATTCAACATGTCATTAAACTTAAGGTGTATGACTCATCCAGCACAACACGATTGAATTATGGCTGTAAGAGAAAAATAATTTGAAATTTAGGCCTGTCAATCGGAGATATTATATGTGAAGATTCTTATTGTGTTCATATTTGAACCTAATTAGTGATATTTTTATTTAGACTAATTAATATATAACTCATTGTACGTTTTTCGGTATTATTCTATGATGTGGGATCAAATAGTGATGTCACGTGAAGGTCACGTGGGGATGGGATCCGACCCGACTCACGATAGACTAGATTGGATGTTTTTAGGTAGTGGGGCTGCGCTCAGTAACTTCGAGCTGCCTACGTACCTATTTAGATAGGATCAAGCCTCTTCGTAGTTCTCAGATGTTATACTCCTCAATCTCGTGGATTTGGGAGAGTATTTAGTAGTTTTTTCTTTTGGAGTGTAAACCAGATAATCATTAATTTAGCTGATCTGGATGGTATTTATAGAGTTTTAGCTGGGCCATGGGCTCGTTGTGTTGGGCCCACGGTTGGAGGCCCACGTGTTAATATTGCCTTTATATTAATCGCTTTATTAAATTACGATAATGCCCCTATGCAAAATTGGGGACCCATCATATGCCCCCCACTCCCGAGTGCTCGACTGCGTGGGCTCTCGAGAGTAGAAAGTCAGAGAGATGTGACATATTCTTCTTTGTGAACATCCTTCCTCTAACTCTTGGAGATGGTGAATTCCTAATCCGAATCTTCAAGGCGAAATCTCTCCTCCTCTTCGATTCATGGTACGTGTGAGTATGGGTAGAAGGTCTCGGGCAACCCCCTAAAGGGGTCCACGTCGAGTGGATCCCCCAAGGGAAAGGGGGTCCGCCCCCGTGCCGGCAGGGCGCATAGGAGGCGGACCCTCTAAGGGGGTCCGCCTCCGGGGCGGCGGGGCGGAACCCCTTAGGGGGTCCGCTCCGCCCCCTTGGGCGGAGGGGGTCCGCCCGCGCAGGGCGGACCCCCTTCGGGGGCGGCGGGGCGGACCCCCTAAGGGTCCGCCTCCGTGGCGGTGGGGCGGACCCGAGCTCCGTCGGGTTCGCCTGATTCTCGATAGTTCTGACTTTTTAGTGTGCTAGCTTTACCCTCCTTTGCATGTCCCCCATGTCGAGGGTGTTGGGATAAGCATTGTGACTTAGGCACCCTCGTAGTAACGAGTTTATATGCACAATTTTTTTTTTCTTTTTTTTTTAAAGAAGGCGTGTCCCATATTGTGCCCCCCTGTCGAAGACATTGGGCTTGAACGCTAGTGTCGAGGCACGATGGGTTCTACACTTAGGCGATTTTTGAGGCTTATGCTTTGTTGAGGGGAGCTCGCATCTTTGGAAGCTTCACACCTCATGGGTGCTCTCAGGGGGTTTACCCGGGGTAACCTCGACTTAGAGTCTAAGCATTATTGGGGGAAGCTCTCTCACTTGGGAGCTTCCAGCCTCATAAGTGCTCTTAAGGGGGTTACTCGGGGTAACCTCGACCTAGAGTCTAAGTTTTTAATGAGGGGAACTCTCTCACTTGGGAGCTTCAAGCCTCATTTGTGCTCTTAAGGGGGTTACTCGGGGTAACCTCGACCTAGAGTCTATGTTTTTAATGAGGGGAACTCTCTCACTTGGGAGCTTCAAGCCTCATTTATGCTCGTAGGGGGGTTACTCGGGGTAACCTCGACCAATAGCCTAAGTGTTGGGGGGAGCTCTCACACTTGGAAGCCTTAAGCCTCTTACATGCTCGTAGGTGGGTTGCACTTGGTAACCTCGACCTCGAGTCTAAGTTTCATTGGGGGGAGCTCTCACACTTGGGAGCCTCAGACCTCTAATGCTCATGGGGGGGCTACATGGTAACCTCGACCTTGAGTCTAAGTTTAATTGGGGGGAGCTCTCACATTTGGGAGCCTCAAGCCTCATATATGCTCGTAGGTGGGGTTGCACTTGGTAACCTCGACCTCGAGTCTAAGTTTCATTGGGGGGAGCTCTCACACTTGGGAGCCTCAGACCTCTAATGCTCATAGGGGGGCTACATGGTAACCTCGACCTTGAGTCTAAGTTTAATTGGGGGGAGCTCTCACACTTGGGAGCCTCAAGCCTCATATATGCTCGTAGGAGGGTTGCACTTGGTAACCTCATCCTCGAGTCTAAGTTCAATTGGGGGGAGCTCTCCCACTTGGGAGCCTCAGCCCTTATCTACTTTTAGACATCAGATAATGCTTAGACGAAAAAATTTTCTTTGAGATATACACGTTAATGTTAAGAAAAATAAGACAATCATTAAAACTAAAAATGTGCTCGACAGGGGCACCTTATTAAGCGCTTGGCTCTAGGCCAACTCGATACATGGTCAGAGATAAACATTCAAATACTAAAAGCGTGCTCGAAGGGGCACTTTATTCAACGCTCGGCTCTGGGCCGACTCGACACAATTTTTGAAATAAATGAAACAAATTTTGGCAGCTCCGCCTCGCGGCTAGTGGTGTTATACCTAGCAGGGTTGGTAGCTTCTCAAGGGATCACCCCATTGACAGGGGGGTTGTCCATCTCTTCATTGGCAGTAGTTGTAGACACCACCTCTTGCAGATAACCTCTCTTGATCAGCTTCTCTATCTCTACTCGCAAGTGATGACAATCCTCGGTGGTGTGCCCTTTGTCCCGGTGAAAACGACAGTAGTCGTTTGACCTCAGCCTGGCGGGATTGTCCCTCATCCTCTTTGGCCAGCTCACTATCCCTTGCTGCTCCGCTATGGCTAACACTTGCTCGCGAGATAGTGTTAGCGGGGTATATTGGGAGAAGCCTGGAGGAGGCATATGCTTGCGCTCCTTAGGCTCCAGAAGTTTGTCATCTTCTCTGCCTTTCAGTTTGTTCACGCCTACCTCGGCCTTGGGGGGTCCTACTGTCTCCTCGATCCGTATATATTTCTCTGCCCGAGAGAGCAGCTCCTCCAGAGTTGATGGTGTCTTTCCCGCTATGGAGTCCCTGAATCGGCCCAAGCGGAGGTTCTGTTGCATGATGCTGGACAGTAGCTCGTGGTTGACATGAGGTACTTCCGACACTACCACAGAGAAGCGTTGCACATAGTCTCGGAGGGGCTCATCATTGTGTTGTACAATGGTGAACAAGTGCGACGCGGTCTTGGGATAATTTTTGTTCATGGAAAAATGGTGCAAGAACCTTTGCGTCAGCTGCTCAAACCCGATAATAGTACCGAAGGGCAACTGGTTGAACCAAGACAAAGCTCTACCCGTGAGGGTAGTCCTAAAGATCTTGCAATAAGCCGCGTCGCTAAGGTCGTACATGTCGGCCTTTGCGCTGAACTTGTCCAGGTGTTCCTAGGGGTCCTCGGTGCCATCGTACTCGCTGAGATGAGGGATTTTCATCCCTTGTGGGATCGCCTCAGTCAGTATGGCTGAACAGAAAGGACTCCTTCTCGGCGGCGCTACCGCCCGGGGGCTAGGAGTCCGCTTAGGGTGGCTCCTCTCGGGGGTCGGGGACCTCCGACCTCTGCGAGGTGATCCGTGGGATTCCCTCCTAGAGTGAGCCTCGGCAGAAACATGAGACTTGCGTGCTTGGCGGGGGGACCTGCGAGACTCGCGTCGTGATTGGGCCTCCTCGGGGGTTAGAGTCCTTCGACCTCGGCGAGGGGACCTTTGAGAACTACGCTCTCTGTCTCGGCCCCTAGGTGGTCGCTCTTGAGAAGAGCCCACGCTAGCGTTAGGTAAGCCATGGGTCTTCTCCGCACTTCGAACACCTGAGTGCCTCGATGCCACTCCCGCGGGGGTCGGGGACCCCAGACCTCGACGCGGGGATAAGAGAGTCTGGTGCCGGGTAGCACATTCAGGTGTCGCATGGGATCGCGGAGCCTCGCTCCTCCTGGGAGAGAACCTCGGAGGGGTAGGTGAGCGACACGTGCCCCGCGGCCTTTCCTTCAGGGTGGAGTTGGTTGCTTCGGCATTAGGCTGGAGCTCCCCCCGAGGGGGGTGGTTCAGAGCATACTGTTGGACTGCTTGAGCTGCTGCCCTGATAGAGGCTTCCTCCACCAACGCCATGAGTGCCTCCTGAGTGATCTCGATCACCCTTGCAGGGGGAGGGACCACCCTTGGAGCAGCTGATGGGGGAGGTGGACGCAGAGCCTCTCCCACAGTAGGGTCCGACTGAGGTGCTGGAGCAGGAGCTCTCCTCCTAACGCCTCCTGCTGGAGGGCTACTGCCCCTCCTATCTTCAGTAGTACATGCCCGAGATCTGGTCTGCATTCTCAGTGAGTGAATCGCGTTCCCACAGACGGCGCCAAAATGATGCGGGATCAAATAGTGATGTCACGTGAAGGTCACGTGGGGATGGGATCCGACCCGACTCACGATAGACTAGATTGGATGTTTTTAGGTAGTTGGGCTGCGGTCAGTAACTTCGAGCTGCCTACGTACCTATTTAGATAGGATCAAGCCTCTTCGTAGTTCTCAAATGTTATACTCCTCAATCTCATGGATTTGGGAGAGTATTTAGTAGTTTTTTCTTTTGGAGTGTAAACCAGATAATCATTAATCTAGCTGATCTGGATGGTATTTATAGAGTTTTAGCTGGGCCATGGGCTCGTTGTGTTGGGCCCACGGTTGGAGGCCCACGTGTTAATATTGCGTTTATATTAATCGCTATTTTAAATTACGATAATGCCCCTATGCAAAATTGGGGACCCATCATTCTAATTGAGTAATTGTTAGAATTAAATAAGCCGGAAACAAACAAGAACGTTAAATATTTTGTAATCAAAGAAGTCATATCTAGGGCTGTTCACGAGTCGAGCCGACTCGCGAGCTCGTCGAGTCGGCTCGAAAAATACTCGGCTCAAGCTCGAATTTTTTCGAGCTCGAGCCGAGCCTAACGAGCTCGAGCCGGCCATCGAGCCGAGCTCGAGCCCGTTTTAGTTTGTTCGGGAGCTCGCGAGCCGGCTCGCGAGCTCCCATTAATTTTTAATATATATATTATACATATAATAATAATAATAATAATAAAACAATTAATAAGACCCAACCCCAGTTGGATTGGAAGGGACATAATTATTACAATTAGGACATAATTATTACAATTACTCAAAGGACATTATGAGTGGGACCAGCCACTCATGTCTGTCTTCCAGATCTGAATTCCCTAAGTTGAATTCACCCAACTCTCACCCCCTACATCTCTGTTCTCCCTCTCACTCTCTACCACCATCGCCCAGCACCACCACCACCACCTTCGTTTTCACCGGCGTTCAGCAATGGGCACTCTCACCGACTCCAAAGTCTGAACAGCTAGAGGTATTATTTTGATTTCGATGTTAGCATGTATGTATTTCGATTTCGATTTCGATTTCGATTGTCTCACCGACGGTCACTCTCACCGACTTAGAAAATAGATAGTTGAACTTATGGTAGTCGATAACGATATCCCCGAGTCCCAGCTGGATTAATCAGCTTTTGAGAGCGAGTTCGAGCTATCGAGCTCGAGCTCGAGCTAAAAATATGAACACGAGCTCGAGCTCGAGCCTTTGTATGCGCAGCTCGACGAGCTCGAGCTCGAGCTCACTTCGAAATTTTCGAGCTCGAGCCGGACAAAATCGCAAAGCTCGGCTCGAGCTCGACTCGTGAAAAGCGACTCATATCCTTGAACTATATATTAGAAAACAAGTACGATAAATATATTATTTCTAACTCTCATTTCTTATATTAGCATAATTTGCGGCATTTACGTTAACTTCTATAATTCTACTCACCTATATTTCTAATGGTTTTCATTTTTATAACATCTTATTGCTTGGACGCATATTTATACATATTTATATTATGACATTTTTATATCTTTTTCCTCGTCATATCGCAAATCCTATTAACTCGATTTTGTTAAAAAATAAAGTTATCAACTCTACGAAATCAACCAACCCTGTCGGTTGGCATTATTCGGGCTGTACAAATACTCGACCCTAATAATAAAATAAAAATATTTTAATATATAGTTTTATTATTAACCTGCAATTAAACGTGTTTCAGTTTTAAGAGTTTTTTATGCAATTGGGATCTCACCAACCATGAATAAATTATTGTTCCAAAAAAAAAAAAAACAGTTTGATATGAAATTAGGATTTCATCGACCATTCTTAATTATGGTACCTAAAAATTAAAAATTTAAATGAGAAACTAAATTGTTGAATTTTAATTAAAATTACATAAATAATTTTCTATACATAGAAGGGATAAATAATTACATAACAAGATTTATTTAATTATTATTATAAACTTAAAAATTCAACCAAAATCGAACTTAAACTAAAATATTCTAAAAGCCATATACATAGCAGGAACATCACTTAAATTTTTGAACATGCCTTATGTAAAAATGTGAATACGTTTTTTATTATTGTTAGTAGCGTTTCTTTAAGTCATTATATGAGGAGTCATCTGGAGCCGTTGATCTGCCTACATCTAACGGTTCAGAAAGAAGACAACTTTGAGTGGGAAAGTCAGCTTATTAACTCGGCTAAACACTTAAGTTTAAGCTTGATTGGTTTTAGAGTTAGTTAATCAGTTCTTTGGCTTTGTACCTAATATTGTAGCTTGGCAGTTGAGAGAAAGAGAGAGTAGAAACAAAATCGTAGCTTGGCAGTTGATTTTGGTTTTTTCTTGAAACTCTTGTAATCTTTCGATCGATTAGTGAATTGATTTCTATTGTTCTCCGTGGATGTAGGATTGTTTAATCCGAACCACGTAAATCTTGTGTTGTTCATTTTTCTGTTTCGGGTATTATTCATTTTCTTGGATAATTGATTATTTGTGTTTTGGGTAATCGATTTGATCGAGAACGATTAATTCAACAATTGGCGCCGTCTGTGGGAAAGGGGCTTGAATTCAATCGAAGTATCAATGGCTTCCATGGCCAAATTTGAGACAGAGAAACTAACTAAGAATGTTGATTTCACCTTGTGGCAAGCTCGGATGGAGGCATTGCTGGTACAACAAGGTGTGGAACAGGCTCTTCTCGGTGATGCTGGTTTTGCGAAGGATCAAGATGAAACTGAGAAAAAACGTATAATTGGAAAGGCAAGAAGCACCCTAATCATGTCACTGGGGGATAGAGCACTGAGGGAAGTCATTAAATTGAAGACTGCTAAGGAGGTGTGGGACAAACTCGAGGAGCTGTATCATGTCAAAACAGTTGTGAGCAAGATTAAACTCAAGCAGATGTTCTTCAACTACAAGATGAAATCAGATAAGTCCATTCTTGAACATCTTGATGATTTCAATAAATTGTGTTCTGACATTGAATCAAGAGATATGGTGTTAGGTGAAGATGACAAAGCTGTCATTCTTCTTAGCTCTTTACCTAAAAGCTATGAACATTTTATTGATGCTATTGTAATGAATAAACCTGATGATTTGACAGCAAAGGATGTGGAAATTGCATTAAGGAACAAGCTGGATCAAAAGAGTGTTGGAATTGGATCACAACCTGATATGAATGCTGAAAGCCTGTCTGTCAAAGCATCAAAGGGGAAGAGCTCTAACTTTAAGAAGAAGGGCCAAAACAAGTTAAGGCATCAGAAGGAATCAGGAGCTGGCAACACTGATTTCATAGAGAAGAGGAAATGTTACAAGTGCAAAGAAATTGGACATCTCAAGAAGGACTGCCCTCAGCTAAAAAACAAAGCTGGTTATAAGGTGACTGCTCATACAGCTGACATTGCTGTGGGAACCTCCTTTGAGAATGCAGAGGCTCTTGTCACATCATGGGATTCTAGTGATAACCAGTGGGTGTTGGACTCAGGCTGTTCGTTTCATATATCTCCCATCCAGGAGTGGTTCAATGAGTTAAAACTGTTCAATGGAGAAAATGTGCTACTTGGAAATGATCATGCCTGCAGGATCCAGGGTATTGGACATATACACATCAAGATGTTTGATGGAATTGTGAGAACACTCACTAATGTCAGGTATGTACCTGGCATGAAGAGAAATCTTATATCTCTAGGGGTGTTTGACAGTAAAGGTTACAAATATGGTGGATGCAATGGTATGCTGCAAGTAACAAATGGTGACAAAGTAGTACTACAGGCAGAAAAAATGAATGGATTGTACTACTTGCAGGGCTCAACCATTTCAGGACAAGTGAATGTAACTAAAGAGATTGATCCTACTGAATTGTGGCATAGGAGATTGGCACATGTCAGTGAAAAAGGCTTAACAGAGCTTGCTAAGTTAAAGGCTTTTGGGACTGACAAAATCTCAAAATTGAAATTCTGTGATCATTGTGTTATGGGGAAGGCTCATAGAGCTAGTTTTAAAACTAGCAAACACAGCACAAAAGGAACTCTAGAGTATGTTCATGCTGACTTATGGGGACCAGCTAGAGTTCAAACCATAAATGGTGGTAGATATTTTTTGAGTATTATAGATGATTATTCAAGGAAGCTGTGGGTGTATATTCTGAAATCTAAGGATGAGGCCTTCTCTAAGTTTAAGGATTGGCTGAATGAAGTTGAGACCCAAACCAACAAGAAGCTGAAGTACTTGAGGACAGATAATGGCCTTGAATTTGTGTCAACAGAATTCAACAACTTCTGTAAAGAGAGGGGGATCCAGAGACACAAAACTGTTGCTAACACTCCTCAACAAAATGGAGTTGTTGAGAGAATGAATAAAACATTGTTGGAAAGGGTAAGGTGCATGCTGTTAAGTTCAGGGCTACCCAAGAACTTTTGGGGAGAAGCAGTAAATACAGCTTGTCATTTGATCAACAGGTGTCCTTCTAGTGCCATTGAATTCAAGACTCCAGAAATGATATGGACAGGGGGATTAGCAGACTATACAAGACTAAGAGTGTTTGGATGCACTGCCTTTGCTCACATAAAGCAGGATAAACTTGAGGCAAGGGCAGTCAAGTGTGTATTTCTTGGTTATCCAAAAGGTGTGAAAGGGTATAAACTTTGGAATATTGGGGAAAAGAGATGTATTATCAGCAGAGATGTCACCTTCAATGAAGGTGAAATGCCACTCAGTCAAAAAGGCCACAAGACATCTGCTACTGAGGTCCAGAATCTGAATGACTGCTCTGAGGTGGAGATAACCAGTTGTGATCCTACTGTAGACTATATACAAGATAGATTACAACAAGTGCATCATGATAATGACCCCTACAGCTCTGAAGATGACATTCCATATGGTAATCAAGCTGCTCAAGAGCAGAATCCAAACACCAGTGATGAAGATGAACTAACCATACCTGAGAATGACCAAGCTGTGAGCTCAAGTGATTTGAGAAACTGGAACCTTACCCAACACAGAACTAAAAGAGCAGGAGCTGGAGAACATTCTGTGAGATTTGGATGGTCAAACATTGTGTCCTGTTGCCTTAGTGTAGCTCAGGATATTGAAAATTATGAACCTAGAACCTATCATGAAGCTATTAGTTGCAGTGAGAACAGAGAATGGGTAAAAGCCATGGATGAAGAGTTACAATCACTCAACAAGAATGGTACATGGAAATTAGTGGACAAACCTGCTGGAATCAAGACTGTGAGTTGTAAATGGATTTACAAGAAGAAGGTGGAGACAAGTGAGAAAGGTGAATCAATAAGGTTTAAAGTTAGACTAGTAGCAAGGGGATTCACTCAAAGAGAAGGGATAGACTTCACTGAAATCTTCTCACTTGTGGTAAAACACAGCTCTATAAGGATTCTTCTTGCTATGGTGGCACACAACAATCTCATTCTGCAGCAGCTTGATGTAAAAACAGCCTTTCTGCATGGAAATTTAGATGAAAGGATCTATATGACAATACCTGATGGAGTTAAGGCAAAAAACAATCAAGGAAAAGTTTGTCTACTGTTAAAATCACTATATGGTTTAAAGCAAAGTCCAAGGCAATGGTACAGAAGGTTTGATAGTTATGTGATCATTGTTGGGTTCAAAAGGAGCTCTTATGACAGTTGTGTGTATAAGTTTTACCCAACAAATAACTCCATCATATTTCTGTTACTTTATGTAGATGACATGTTATTGGCTGGGAATGAAATGTCTGAGATCATTAAGATAAAGAACTTGCTGAAGAAAGAGTTTGAAATGAAAGATCTAGGTCATGCAAGAAGAATTCTAGGTATGGACATCACTAGAGAACCTGAAGGAAGAGCTTTGTACTTATCTCAGAGTCAGTATGTAAATAAGGTACTTGCAAGGTTTTATATGCATCAATCAAGTGTGGTTTCAACACCTATGGCTCAAAACATAAAACTCTCATTGGAACAATGCCCAAAAGGAGACAAAGAGGAAGCTGAAATGGGAAAGATACCTTATGCAAATGCAGTTGGAAGTCTTATGTACTCAATGGTCTGCTGCAGGCCTGACTTAGCTCATTCAATGAGTGTGGTGAGCAGATACATGAGTTGTGCTGGTAAGGCTCATTGGGAAGCTGTTAAGTGGATCATGAGGTATTTGAAGAGAACTGCTACACATGGTTTGAAGTTTGTAAGGAACTCAGAGGCAAACACACCTGCTTTAATAGGTTATGTAGATTCAAACTTTGCAGCTAACTTGGATAGCAGGAAGTCTCTTACTGGTTATGTATTTACTTTATATGGTACTGCAGTTAGCTGGAAAGCAGTTCAGCAGCCAGTGGTGGCTCTATCTACCACTGAAGCTGAATTCATAGCATTGACAGAAGCAATCAAAGAGGCTATGTGGTTGAAAGGGATGATTAAAGATTTTGGCATTGATCAGAAAGTGATAGAAGTTCACTGTGACAGTCAAAGTGCAATACATTTAGTAAAACATCAAATGTTTCATGAGCGGACTAAACACATTGATGTCAAATATTTCTTTATTAGAGACATAGTGGATAAGGGAGAAATCAAAGTGACAAAGATATCTACTCTTGACAATCCAGCAGATATGTTGACTAAGGCTTTGCCTTCAGAAAAATTTAAGTATTGTTGCACTCTAATGAACCAAGGCAGCTGTCCTGTGGCCAGTCTGCTGTGAAGAACTCAAAGCTGACAAAGGGGATTGGTTCTAACCTCAGGAATCAAGTTAAAAGGGATGGTTCTAACTTAAGGAACTAATATTCGAGAATGGTAGAAGGAAAGAAGAAACAACTACTAAGGTGGAGAATTGTAAAAATGTGAATACGTTTTTTATTATTGTTAGTAGCGTTTCTTTAAGTCATTATATGAGGAGTCATCTGGAGCCGTTGATCTGCCTACATCTAACGGTTCAGAAAGAAGACAACTTTGAGTGGGAAAGTCAGCTTATTAACTCGGCTAAACACTTAAGTTTAAGCTTGATTGGTTTTAGAGTTAGTTAATCAGTTCTTTGGCTTTGTACCTAATATTGTAGCTTGGCAGTTGAGAGAAAGAGAGAGTAGAAACAAAATCGTAGCTTGACAGTTGATTTTGGTTTTTTCTTGAAACTCTTGTAATCTTTCGATCGATTAGTGAATTGATTTCTATTGTTCTCCGTGGATGTAGGATTGTTTAATCCGAACCACGTAAATCTTGTGTTGTTCATTTTTCTGTTTCGGGTATTATTCATTTTCTTGGATAATTGATTATTTGTGTTTTGGGTAATCGATTTGATCGAGAACGATTAATTCAACACCTTATTTTTTTAATGTATCTTATATTTTATTAGAGATTTTTTATTTTTTTTCCTTTCTGAAGTAGCTTAATTCAGAGCTTAAGAATGATAATGAGATTGGAAAAAGTGAGGACTGAAGAGCGCTCTGAATTCATTCCGATAGGATTGGAAATGAGCGAGTCAAAAAAATGGAATCGGGCCGAGTCCACCAAATACGCGTTCCAATCCCGACTAGGTCTAATATACTTTATTATATATAAACATATTATTATTATTATTACTTAAAATATAACAAAAAAATACTATTTTCTAAATATAAACTATATGATTGATGATTTATTTGATATTTGTACTTATTTTAAACCTTTGCAGACTACTTTACCATTTAAATTTGTACTTATTATGGATTAATTCATATTTAAGTACCGAATAATTATCTATTTTGATATATGGTTGGCGTTTATATTAATTTAATGTTGTTTTATTTATTATGAATATGTTTGTGAGATCATAATAAATAAAAAGGCTTAAACCCGCACTCGCCAAAACCTTTCAGATCTCGGGTCCAAAATGGGTCTAGGTATTAATAATTAAATGGGAAGTATCTCAAATTTTACATTATCATTCCCATTGCCATCTCTAAACGAGCTATACACATAGTTCACATAGTAATATAATAACAGTCATAATTATTATTTTTTCGATCTAAAATAGCACTTAATATTAAATTAATAGAGACGACTTTTTCTTTCTCGACAAGCAAACCATTTAGTATTATATTAGAATAATTATGGGGACAATCTTTTCCTTTTTTAGCAAACCACTTATTATATTAGTAGAGATAACTTTTACGATTTCAAATTAACATTTTTAATTGCCTCACGTTATAGCTGCTTTGCTTACTTATGCTAAAGTTTCTGATTCAAATCTTTGAATGAATCAGGTCGTCGATTCTTATCTTATTATAATAAAAAGTAAGAGATTGATTCTATATAATATAATTTTATTTTTCGTTATTTATATTATATTTCGAAAAAAGCACGTTAATGCAATAAATACACCAGAATTAAATTAATGTAATAAGCCATAGAAAATTAATAATAGATGTTTCATTATATTATCAATCCAGCGCATGCATTCATATCATAAACTATATACTCCTATTTTTATATATATATAATCCACAATATATATGAATACAACCGACGCTGTAGAATTCCGATTCCTTAAAGTATGGGGATGAGATTTTCTTTTTCAAACCATATTCTATATTTTATTTCATTTCAGATGAATAGATGTTTCTCACACGTAATTCATTTACACACTTATTAAAAAATGTTTAATTTATTTAAATATTTTAATACATGTCAAATATATATATTTAGAAAAATAGTACAAATTTAAAATAGAAAATCCAAATCCTTAAAAATAATAAGAGCAAAAAAACATGTGATGAACTAAATTAATGATCCAACTGTTCCAATATTTATTATCTTCTTGACAACTCACATGGACGCTTAAGTAGATGTCATATGCCATCAATTTAAACAACAAAAAATTCAGATTCATTCCACTTTCAAACCTCATTTCAATTCTTTTCATTATTGGCCCCAAAAATGGCTTCACAACTCAATCAAACCTTAAACCGTAATCCCAAACCAGACTCAAAACTCGTAATAACTGGCGGAGCTAAGCTCTCCGGCCACGTCTCAATAAGCGGGTCCAAAAATGCAGCCTTACCCATATTAGCCGCCACCATTTGCTGCTCCGGCACTACAAAGCTTGATAACGTGCCCGATTTATCCGATACAAGGGCCATGGCCTCCATTCTAGCCTCTTTGGGAGCCGAAATCGAGTTTTCCAACAACAAAGTGGTGATCAACACCCAACGACTCGGGTCCGTGGAGCCCGACCCGACCCACATTGGGAAGATCCGAGGTGGGTTTTTCGTCATCGGGCCATTATTGGCCCGGTTTGGCGAGGCTGTTGTCGCCTTGCCAGGTGGCTGCGATATTGGGGCCCGCCCCATTGACATATATATTCGCGGGCTCCGCGCACTTGGCGCGGTGGTCGAAATACTGGCGGACGCGAAAGTGGTGGCTTATGCGGCCAATGGGAAATGTTTGGTCGGTGGGAAATTTGATCTTGATTACCCTAGTGTTGGGGCAACTGAAACCCTAATCATGGCTGCATGCATGGCTGAGGGCAATACTTTGCTCACGAATGTTGCTAAAGAACCTGAAATTATTGATCTTGCATGTTTCATGCAGAAAGGTGGGGCCCAAATCGAAGGCGTGGGCACGAACGAGATTTATATTGGAGGAACGAATCGATTGTATGGTACAGAATATGGTGTAATGCCAGATAGGATTGAAGCGGGATCTTTCATTCTTGCTGCTGCGATTACTCGTTCTTCGATCTCCATATCGCCTGTTTTTCCAGGGTTTTTAGACAGTTTGATTGAGAAGCTGTCGGGAGCTGGGTGCATAATTACTCAGAAACATGAAGCCCTCGAGATTTCTGCAGAAGGTATTACGACAAAAATTAATATATTGGTGGCAAGTTTATATAATGGTAATAAGATGTTTAATCACAGTATTAAAACTGTCAAAACTTAAGTATTTTCAAATTCTAAAAGTTTAGTAGAGACAAGAAAATGCATATTAGTTGTCAATACCACACAAATTAATTTAATAGTTATAAGAAGTTATTCTTACTATTGATCTACAATTAGGTAGCAATATTCACGAGAGGAGACCGGTATCCCCGTCTTATTTAGTATTATTTTAACTTAGAAAAAAAATAGGGTTTGTTAAAATTTTTAGTAAAAGAATTATAAAATTTTATGTAATTGAGTATTATGAAAATTTGCATGAGAATAATACGTACGTGTTTGTTTATAGTTAAAAAATAAGTAAAAAGTTATAAAATATATCAAATCAATAGTAATGAATCGATTATTAACGTGTAGAATAATTGTATTTGCTCTATTTATAATGATTATGCGAATAAAAAAATATAAATTTTTTTGTAAAGTATAAGGAGAAAGTGAAATAGTGATTATAATAAATGATTTGATTGATAAATGTGTGAAATGATGTATATATGATTGATATGTAGTTATATAGATAATTTAAAATGTAGAGTTAAAAAAAAGAAATTTTTTTAAAATAACATTTGAAACCATAAACTAACAAGGCCATACTTTTCTATATGTGATTGTCACATCGTATATGTATATGTTCCTTAAAAATCATTATAAAGATAATACGAATTATTGCCACTTAGTACATACAATATCTAACTACAACTTTAACAATTTCACTAATTCGTCCTTTTTATTGCAGGGATAGATGAATCACGAGGTTTCGACATCAAAACAAACCCGTACCCTGGATTCCCGACAGATCTCCAACCTCAGACGATGTCGTTTCTTTCGACTTGCATCGGTTTAAGCACTGTCGAAGAGACTGTTTTCGAGAACCGGATGAGCCACGTGGCAGAATTGCAAAAGCTTGGAGCTAAAATTCATGTCTCTGGAAGTAGTGCACTGGTTTACGGGAAAGACAAAGAAGATGATAATAAGTTGTACGGTACAAGAGTTATTGCACGTGATTTAAGAGGTGGGATGGCATTAGTTTTAGCTGGATTAGCTGCTCAAGGAATTACAGAAATTTATGGGATTTCATATATTGAACGTGGTTATGAGAATCTTGAGATGAAGCTTCAATTATTGGGAGCTCATGTCAAAAGGGAATTAATAAATATTTGAATAGATTTATGGGAGCTGAATTTGACAAAAAAGGTTAAATTACTTTAAGATTATATATATATATATATATATTTGTTATTTCGAATGTTTTTTTGAGTAAGGTTAATCCTTCTATGAAAGTAGATGAACTTAATGTTTTACATATATATATATATATATGTTTTATAATATTTAATTTTGTAATATAAGGCTAACGTATTTGTTTTGATCAGTATTTACTTTTTTATAATTACTGAAATAAAAAAGAGAAGCAAGAATAAGTGGGTCGATTAATCGAACATGCCACCACAAGTTTGGGACGAAATGAGTAACTAGAAATTAACATTATATATTGAAAATTAAGTGGATAGAAGTAAAGCCATTGACACCTTAGGCCCTCTTTGGTTTAGGTTTAACAATGGAGTTTCAAAGAAGATTGTATTCTGAACATCCTGGATAAAACAAATCACTCAAATCAGCAACATATATATATATATATATATATATATATATATAGGTTTACATGATTCAATTAAATTACATCTACGTGCATGACTATAATTAAGCCGACTATAATTAAACATGAAGGTTAAAAGCGAGTCCAATAAATTTTAGAGTCGAAAAATTTATTTAGAGTAAGCTAGGTTCTAATTAAGCTATACATTAGAGGCAAATAATTTTTAATTGAAATGCATAATATGTACTAATTAACCAATACAAAATATAAAATGATAAGAAGTTTTGAACTTCATTAGCCGAAGAAATATTTTTGAAATTGGGCTTTTATTATTGCCATCAATGGATTGGGCTTTAGAGACTACATATAAATTTTTAGATGTGGGCTTAGATTCAATCAATGATCCAGCAGTCTTCTAGTTCATATATGGGCTATGGCCTTAATTCAGTTAGTAAATTGACTTTTTATGACTTTATTCTGTTCAAGAATAAAAATATATCTCCTGAAATAAAATAAAATTCTCTGGTCAATAATATCACATATATATTAATAATTATATATATTAGATTATTTATATCCCATATTTCATATTTGTTTTTCTTCATTGCCAGTCAGATCAAAGCTCCACAGGACACCACTAAACTAAATAGAAACAAAATCATCGGAAATGGAAACGCTAACCACCACCACCGCCGCTGTTTCACTGCCGATCTTCTCCCCGATCAAATCAAAAGATTCTCCGGCACGGCGGCTCCTCCGATTCTCCACTTCCCCCAAAAGTCAGCCTTTCTTTTTTTTTTTTTTATTCTTAAAGCCCCAAGTTTTACACTATTCCCATCTCTCACCAATCTTTTGTTTCTATTCTTTGATAGATGATAACAATAGTAGCAGTAACAGCGACAATGATCTGAGGTCCGATTCGATTGACTCTGCGCTCGTTCCAATTTTCGGAAATCGAACTCTCTCGAAGGTGCGCTTTCTCATATTTTTCATTTTCTTCTTATGGATAGAAATTCTTAGGATACGATTTGTTTATGTTTTTGAATTAAGATTTTGACGTGTAAAAATTATTTGATACGTGGTGCTTGTTTGTTTATGTTTTTAGGAAATGATTAGAAATCATAAAATGTGTCAAAGTAGAAAAAACAATTGATTGATGTATGATAGGTTAAGTTAAATATAATTGTTTATTTGTAAAGAATGAAAGATGAAGAAAAATGTATTGATTAGAGTAAAGCATTATTGATTGGTGATAGTTATGTATGGAATTTTAGGGTATTGTCTACTAAATGGGAATTGAAATAGTGAACTTCAAAACTCTGTATGTAAATGGTTTTTTAGTATGGAATTTTAGGATAAGATCCAGAAAACACAAAATAGGAATTGAAAACATAAACAAATGTGGATAATTCCTGAAGATTTATTAGATTTTTTTGTTTTGATTTGTAGGATGCAGCAATGGGTCTGGTATTGAGTGCAGCGAATGTGAGAGGATGGACAACAGGGTCGGGTATGGAAGGTCCACCCATGCCTGCAGGTTCGGATTCTGATTCGGGTATGGGTCAGGTGTCCACTTTCCCTTGGTCGCTCTTTACCAAATCCCCACGGCGCCGTATGCGTGTGGCTTTTACTTGCAACGTCTGTGGCCAACGCACTACGCGCGCCATCAATCCACATGCCTATACTGATGGCACTGTATTTGTTCAGGTACCATAATGTCTTTGTGTGTTCTATAAGCATTAACCATGTAACATTTGGTGCTTTTCAAGTTGTTCGAGAATTCATTTGAGGGTACTTTGGAAAAAGATTGGATGAATTCTTGTCACTAGAACAAAAGAAAATTGTGATACTAGTCTCATAGCATCATAGGCTAGAGCATTTTCAGTCCGTTTATGAACTTATAGAATTAGTTCCACGGAATGCATTTTTAGTCCCAACCATTAAAGGGATTCCTTGAGCCTAATAGATAAATCCTTTTTGTTGTACGTGAAATAGGGATTCAACCAAATTGATTCTGGGTAAATGTAAAATCAAGCCATTTGCCCTTATTACAATAAAGTGATCAATTGATTCTTGAACTGAAATTTTTATCTGTCTTGGTCTTGATTCAAAACTGTAGAAGTCTCGACTAATTAATATTTTGTATCTGGAAAGACTGGAATTCCTTGAATCAAACCATAAGTGAGATCATTGAGCTTAATATCCTAACTTCTTAAAGATTTTTTGTTACTACATGTGTATTGGTAACTGTTAAAAACATTCTTGATGGTATTTATTCCTTTTTGTTTTGGTAGTGTTGTGGGTGCAATATATTTCATAAGCTGGTGGACAATTTGAATCTGTTCCATGAGATGAAGTGCTATGTGAATTCAAGTTTCAATCCAAACCCGAATGGTGGTGTGGGCTTCAAGTACTTTGACTTGGATGAGGACAAAGATGATGGTATATTTCCGCTTCTATGAATGGTGATTAATGCATATAGTTGAATTAGTCTGCATATTGGTGTACATTCTATCGGTCTTACAGAGTCTGTAATTAAAATGCATGTAAATAGATTTCGTATTGAATAAGTATCATCAGTGCAAGATATGTGTATGGATTTATCATGACATCTGATGATATGTGGAACTCCATGTCTTCTCGGTAAATTGATGGCAGATAATCAGTGTCAATTGTCTGATTTGCATTAGAAATTGATTGAACCAAACCTAAAAAAAGATAGTAGAAAGATTAAGAATTCTCAGAATGAATTATACTATATCTATCAATCACCATTCCGTAATGTTGTGTTTGATGAAGATGAAATACCGACAATATTGATGAGTCAAAGATTTCGATGCTCTTAAAACTTAACGACGTGCACATGCTACTCTTAAAACTTGATACATTTAAAACGGACGAAACTTAAGTTGCTAAAAGAAGAATTCGATGAGATTAAATTTATTATTTTGGAAACAATATGATTAAAAATTGCAATAGCCCTCTCTTCAGAAACAGGAAAAAAAATTTCATCTTTTGATGTAAGAATTATACAACATATGTAATGTAACTAAAATGAACACATATCAAGAGACACCAAAATTGCACTAAAGTTATTTTACAGTATACAGAAAGCTTTGTAAAAGTACTTCTGACTTCTCACAAATGTTACAGTTATATTCAGATATATTTCCCTTCAAACTTTTTTTGGGGAATACAAAATATGTATATAAAAAAATATGAACACGAAATCGAGCGTAAAGTCTATGTAGTTAAAGCATCAGGCAGATTGGTCGGAGCCCCGAGAATCTTACCACCAACATCTGGAAAGCTTTCATATCCCGGCAAAGAGTTTATCTTTCCATCAGCTTCGACTTTCAATGGGTACTTGATGATATGTCCTTGTAATGGAGTGAACTTTTCAGCTGTATATCTTTTCCAGTTATCTTCAGCAACTTTATTTACATATTTAACACAATCCAAATTACTTGGATCCTTGAAAACATTATCGATTTTTCCCACGTGCTCTGTCCAAAGCGACATTCTGTATCCATACACCTGCAGATTTTGCATGCCAATTGTTCATAGTAAATAGAAAAGATTCAGTTTTTAGATTCGTTTATCGATGTTTAATAGCGGGTTTTGTTTTCTTTTTCGAGTTTTCATACTTTGTTGAAGAAAGCTAGCTAACCTGGCCATATGGGTGGTGCTTCTTATGAGCCCAAGTGTAGTGGGGCTGATAAGCACCCATGGCAATCTCTGTGTCTCTTGAACCAGCCATTGATCGTTGGTTAATATTTGCAGACCCGAGAATCACATACTCATCATCGACTATCATTCCCTTGGCATGTACATAAATCATAAATCTTCCGTTTTTTTGTGAAGCTGATACCTGCCCACCATTTTATTTCAAGTTTAATGCAGTTATATAAATATCCACAATTTGGTCGAAAAATGGTACAAAATTTACCGCCATTCCAGCACATGAAGGTTGAAATTTCGCATCTTCATCAGGCTTCTCTCGATTGCCAAGACAGTAGAAATTCAGATAGTCAGTAGGGTGTGCATTCTCGAGCCCTGCTGTCTTGATCTCTCGAGCAATAATTTCGTACATCATTTGCATTGTTTGTCCCTACAAGACCAAAATCTTCAAGAGTAAAAAAAAAAAAAAACATCCTAATGAATTTTGCAATAAACTCTAATTATCCAAAGATTGACTAAATTACCTGCCAATAAAGGATCTCTTGTACAGTAGCAGAATTGGGGACTCCCTCAGGCCACATTGGGATAACGACGTAAACAGTAAACCTCTCTTTAGTCCTTATTTTGCTGGCGATTTTTAACGCCAGTTCCATTGGGATTAAATTATCAGCACCTAAGAGAAACAATTTTGTGATATAACTTATAAATGCAAGAAAAAAAAAATACAAAATTGAAGAAGTTCTTCGAGGTTCAGTCAAACCTGCATTTCTATAGGAGGGCCAGGCATAAGATGAACCGAGGAAATATTGATTCTCGATGTATATGAAGTTTTGTGCGGATCTAATGGCCTGGATATAACCCATCTGAATGCTTCTATCTATCACCAAATTTTTCGCAAAAACTAGATTCTGCAACATATATCACACCAATTATAATCTCATTATTTATAAATTTGCAGGATTAATTCCATATTTGCAAAAGATATACACAAGATTTTGGCATTACTTGTTCCTCAGCTGCATGGGGCTTTTTGGGGAATCCCTTCAATGATCCTGAATCTATGGACCGGAAAATCTGTTAAACATCAAAACAGGCAATCGAAATCAAAACTTAGTCTTTCTAAAAAAAACAAATAAATGTGAGACATTTTTGTGTACCTGAATATGCCAGTTTTCAGGATCATGTTCATCTGAAACCCATAATGAAGGATGGTCATTAGGAGTATCTGCAGAAGGACTATTTATCCATGAAATTCGTTCGATCTTTAACAAAGCATCATCGTTCCATCGTGATATTCTCTTAAACCGTTGCCCAATTTCAGACCATTTTGTGGCTTTTTTCCACCTTTGCTCGAAGTTCTTGAGCACGTCATAAGAAGCAGGGCCTTCGATTCTGCAGTGCAAATCATGCCATGGCTGTCTAGGGCCCATGGTTCCCAACTATTCAAAACACATAATAAAATTACTTATTAGCATAATAGAAAATAAAGGATAATTCAAATGTTGTTTAAATCAAAGGATAAATTATGAAAAGCATCGTAAAGTTTGAGAAATTAAAGTAACTTCCTTATTCAGCAAAAACATATTACAATTTTGCACTTTGTCGTGAAAGTAGATTACAGTTTTACCCCGTTTTATCGAGTTTCATAATTTGTCACTTTGTTAATCTGTGGAACTTTCGAAAACTAGAGATAATCCCAATTCACATGGAGCAAATTGCTTACTGGATATGTTGGATTATGATAATCATTCTCAAAGACTGTATCCAAATCCCGAAATAGTCGATGCTGAGGTGTGTCATAGCGTCCATCACAGAGGTCTAAACCGCCAATGAAGGAAGTAATTTTTCGATTATTGCCAACGTCTTGTGTGTCCACAATCACACACTTCTGATGGTGAGTATATATAGTTCCTACAACCTAAGATAAACACGAAATAAGAAACATCATAAGACGGTTTAAATGTGATTCGCAAGAATGAAGTTTCAAAAAAAAAAATTTGTTTCAAAGATGGAAAACATACATGTTGCTTAAAAATGCTAAGCTTGTTGCTAGCATAACGAGGGGCGAGCACACATGTGACGGAAGAGTGCTTGAAAAATTTCCGAGTTTCCTCATCATGAGTTTGCATTACTCCTTCCTGATGTAGAAGGTGACATCAAATGAATGAATATGAATTTAATTAAGTAATCAATAGTCAAGATTGCATATCAATCAAATGGCATTTTTTTGGTCATGTACAATGATTTTCCCTTTAGAAATGAAAATTTTCAAAGTACAAAAGTCATGAACATATGCAAATTTCTTACCGAGTTTCGATTTCCAGCGATTTTTTCCTCAATTCGTGGGAAACGGATAGTAAGTATCCTTAAATAACTAGTTTAAAAAATTTAACCTACATTTACGAAACAAATTTTGCACTTCTTCCTAACTCTATCCTCGTTCCATGTCACCCAAGTGGGTAGGTGAAATTCTATCCTAGGCCGGGACCAACAGTCTCGGCCTGGTTATCACCATATATTTCATGTGGTGGTGGGCTAGTAAAAACCACCCACCCCACATGATATGTGTGGTGATTTCTAGGCCAGGACTGTTGGTCCGAGCAAGGATAGAATATACCAAGTGAGTAGGCACCCAAGTGAGTGGATGATATATAATAACGTTATTTCACTTTATAACAACATCATATGCCTATCCAATAGATGTAATAACATTACTCCATACAATTAATTAGGGGTGGCAAATGGGCAGGTTTCAGTTGGTCCAATGGGTTGAGTTCGAATTGCTTTAAGTGGAATTAAGTTCAACCCAAAAGGCAATTAAGCTGAACTCAACTCAATACATTGTATTCTGTTATTTATAATTTGATTCATTTGCAAGCAATCTGAGCGTAACTTCAACTTGAAACAAAGTTGGAACCAATTAATAAACGAACCAGTCTAAACTAATTTAATTTGGTTAAAACCATGATTTTGAACTCATTTTGACGCCAAATAATTCGAAGTCTCAAGTACATATTCATAACCAAAAACATACATACCGTTTCAATAAAGAACTTGCTATGAGAAGTCTTATCATCCCAAACCAGCAACAGAACCCTAACCCCTTCTTGAGACTTATACTTCAAAAGCTCCCCTAAATTCAAATCCCCACCATTTGGCAACGCCTTTGTCGTCTCTCTCACAAGCTTCACCTTATCGTAAATCGACCACCCCACAATATACACCAAATGATGCGCCTCACAAATCGCGTGGCATATATCCTCCCAACACTTTTCGTGCTCGAATTTTCTGCCGCCTTCCAGCGATATCTCCGGCAACATTCCGTCGGGGACGTGGGCGTCTTGATACAGCGTCAGTTTGCCGCCGTGCCGAACGGGGAAATAGCTTTCCTTTAGCTCGTAGTTCTCTGAAATGCCGTTTTGGTAGATGGGGTTTTGGTTGCAGGGAAAGTATTTTATTTGTAACCGGACAGCGGAGTCGGGGTTCGCCGCCGGGCCGATCACGGGGACCCATTCGTCGATTAGGTTGCCCTGGGCGACACGTTTGGCGGAGACGGCGGCGACGCCGATGAGGTCGGCGCCGAAGACGTCGTTGTCTTTTACCTCGAACTCGACCTGTATATATAGTTTTTTCAAACGTTAAATTTGGCAATAATTACCTGTCGCTATTTATTTGTCGTTGAGATTCAGCGAAAAAAAAAAACTGTTAGAATTCATCATCATTTATGTATCAGTGGCAACTTTGATTATGAGCTTTATGGGCTTTAATATCTAGCATTAAAATTTAAATATTATAGTCAATTTTTTGATCAATTTTGTCATATTATTGTGAATGTCACATGGCTATGATATGCTAGAAATAATATCATGACACCATTTGCTTGGAATACTCATTTTAAAATGTTTATTTGAATATCTTACGTGCTCACCACGTACTCCAATCATCAATCTCGTAAAATTCATATAGTCAATCACGTAGAAAATCAATCAACATGACAAAACATGCAATAATCTTAAAAATGAAGATCAAATGTACGAAAAGTATAAAATATTTGCCACAAAATATTGCAAACTCCTTATATCCAATCCATCTTTATGGATTTATATCTTCAGTTATACTTCTCATATTGTTTATTATGAAAAAGAACATATTTAAGGCTAAATTATTAATGCATACAACAAAACAAAAAAATTTAAATTTTATGACCTGTGAAACGGGATGAGCTAAAGGAATCCTGAAATGTTCGTCCCAAATCGGGTTTTGTGAATTCGATATGATCCTCGTTCGTGCCACACGTGCGCCAGCGAGGCAAACGGTGACGTAAGGATCGCTGGTGATGATCGTACGGCCGTGGTGTCTATGATGGTGATCCGACGTACAAGGTTTGATGCAGGCGTTAAATGATCTAAAGAATTGATGAAATCGTTCCATAAACATGTCCATATTTGGCAATCTTCGAGCTTCGATTATGGTAACATCGAGGTCTCCATGGAGATATACGATGTCGTTTTCCAGATTCCGATTGGCCATTTTTTAGGGGTTTTTTTTTTATTGAAGGAAATGTGGGTTTGGGCTGCGGCGGAGAGTGGTGGTTGTTTCACTTCTCCGCCGTCACCAATGTGGTGGAGGACGGAGGTGGCTGACGGAAATATTATGGGATTTTTTTTGACGTTGAGGTGAAGACACGTGGATGGAGAAGTTTTGGTATGGATTTTGGAGCCTTGATTAAGTTTGATAATTATTATATCAGTTTTTTGGTGGTATATTTAAAATGGCAACAATGAGCAGAAAAGTAAAGATGAAGAAATTTGAAGAGCGAAAATGGGGGTATATGAGGTGGGTATTTGTTAGGTTTTTCACACCGTAATATTAATATAATTAGTTAAATGTGACACGAAATTGTTTTTTGGCAGATATTTTCCAAAAACATGGAAACGGGTAACATGTACGAATTACGGAAAAGGGGTAAAATACGCGTAAATGAACTCTTCTAGACTCTAGGACGACATTGCATATTATTATTTTTGACTTATTTATATATGTATATGTCTATATCTATAGTATGATGACTTAAGCTTCTAAAATTTGAATTTGGTATGCAAAATACACGTAGATTATACGATCTTCGATTTCTATAAGAATTTCGCATATATTACAAAGATGCATCAATTACCTTTCCTGCCTTTACGTAGATTCTAATAACCATTCAAGATGAAAAAAAAAAACCTATTTGCTATATCAATAAATACAGACATACTTATAATACAACAAAATCAAGCTACATGCACCAGGCCTTTAACAAAATTTGACCTTTTGCTTCACCATTTTGCTAATTTTGTTTTGAAATTTCTAGCTATATATATATATATATATATATTCACTTAATATATTTGCTATATGTAAATTGTTGAAGCTCTGAAGACAATACTTCAAACTAAGGGCTCTTCAGGGCTGAAGCTATTAACATTAGTGCAATTCTTGACAGGAGGCTTTATCATGACACTTTGTATGAATGCTATCATCTACACAAACACAAAATTCGTTATAATCGATTTTGTAAATAAAACGAAAGAAAATTCAATAATCTTTATGTATTCGTATATTTTTTCTTTGAATTAGGGACTTACAGCAGCTATGCCAGCACACATAATGCTGAATCCAGGGAAGTGAAATGGTGCATTATCTGAGAGAAAAATAGCTGAACAAAGGAAAAAAATAAAAACGATATTATCTTTTAACAGTAGGAAAAAAAAAAGAGAACGATTTAGCTTACCAGTTAACGGGCTGAAAGCAAGAGGAGATACGATGTTAGCAAATGAACATATCCCTGTAATACATCCTTGAGCCTTTCCCTGAATATTATCCGATGACGCAAATCCGGATTATTATTTTGAATTATTATAAAAATTAAACCAGAATTTTTCAAAACTCAAAATCACCTGTTCACTCGGCCCAATTTGTTTGGATGCAATGCTTCGTAACTGTAAATTAAATCAGATATTAATATATATATATATATAATGCTTGAACAATCGAAAAATGTGTTTCAATAAACGATAAAAATAATAATAGAACGACTTACACATGGCAGAGCAAAAGTAGCGATTACGGTGATCATAGCAGCAGCATAAGGAACCTGAAAGTTTTTCGGAAAAATATGTTCAATGATTTTTTTTCTGTATATTTCGATAAAAATGTCACAAAACGTACCCAAGGCGCCCACGCAATGCTGTAAAGTATGATCTGTGATCGAGAAAATAAAATCGCGTTATATATACTAAATTATAGAAATAAGAGATAATTTATTTGAAGTACTATAATAATGTATTATATATATAGGGTTCTTACATGAACAAAGGTGAAAAACAGGCCTAAAGAAAGCATCTTTTCTTCTCCCATGAGAGGAGTTAATATAGGCATAAGGATCAGCTGAAAGATTTCAAATCCAAAAATCCGTCACACAAATGAAATACTATAAGAATTATGCTAAAATGATATATAAAAAAAATGCAACACAAATTACCTGTGATATCGATCCTGCAATTCCTGCAATTATCATTAGATCCGCAAATTGATCTTTGTTAAAGTGAAATTGCGCCTTCAAGTAATACTGCATGGACGTTAAACTGAAGCACGTTACCAAAAAGCCCGTTTGACATATAATTTAAGTATTAATAATTTTGTAAAAAACTTCATTATAAAAGATGAATATATACATTAGTTTTCATCTTCAACTATGGGAAAGATAACATTATATATAGTATGGTTCTTCACATTGTAATTTCCCAATTTTAAGGTGTTTTTGATAATTAGAACTTTCCATGTAATTTAATTACCTATATCATTTTATCGAAGAAATGAAATGAAAAGTAACGTACGTACCATCAAAGAAGCAAAGACTCCAACATCCGCAACATTGATGAAAAACGCAACCACTGCCGCCTTTGCAAATGTGGGGCTGCAGAAAAAATGTCTAAACTTTAACATGACACCATATTATAAGCTATTCGAAAATCTTGTATAAAACTGAGAATTTGCATATAAACAAGATTTCGATATTACCTAGTCCTCAACAAGCAAATAGTATCATCCACAGAAGGAAGATTCTTGAAAAGATTCCATTTTTTCGAGGGAGATTTTTCAAGGAGACAATCGGTCTCTGTAGAAACTATGCAATTGTTCATCATCGACTCGGGAAGAAACACTCTCATATATAACAGGGCTAAAATGGACATTGCAGCAGCAACCTATACATACAAAGCAAAGTAGTATATATTTCATATTTAGGAATATAATAGTTTGTTTTCATATTGTAACTATGTTACTCACTAACTAATTATAGAGCCTTTTTTTGTAGTTTCATTAGTGTTATAATTTCACATTTTATATATATATATATATACTATTTATTAAGTGGCACTCACTTAATTAAGCATTAAAACCAAATTAGTCTAGATATGAATTATGAACATACTATTTCAACCACTTTTTGTCTCATCTACTAAACCTCCAATGTTTTCTTTAAATCTTTTTTCCCTTTATTTATTTTTCTTTAAACAAATGTGGTCGAATACCAAAAATATATATATTATCAAATAACATTAAAAAATTATTTATTTATTTTGTATCTTATGTACTTAACTTAACACCTCTAGTGTGCCACCGCTACTAGTGTAAATTAAGTGAAAATCAAATTGCCCTTCTAAAATTCCTAAATTATACTCCTGAAATTCAAGAATAAACCCTTGTTTGTTTATGTTTTTTCAATTCATTTTTAAAATTTCGGATGACAAAATCCTAAAATTATAACACAAATTATTTTCTGATTGTACTTTTTAATCCCTTGTGTAATTACCTATTAATCACACCATCTATTATTTCATACCATGCTACTGATATCTTTATGCTCTCATTCATACTATACAATTATTCTACCTATCATAAATTAACTTTTTTTTTTGGTAAGAAACTATAGTACATTAACTAAACATTATTAACTTTGATATATTTTATAACTTTCCACTAATCCTTAAAAACATAAACCACATGTCACATCATTTTCACATGAATCTAATAAGTACACATTTCTAGAAACAAATTCAAAAGTTTTAATTAACTCAAAAAGCATAAACAAAGTAGTATAAAATTCTAGATAACATATAGCACAATATCAAGATGATAATGGCCTAACATAATTTTTTGCTTGATCCTATTTAATGTGTATGAGAAAGGATTAAGGAGTTAAAAAAAATACTTGAAATGTAGCAGAAGTAGAGAGAAAACGAGTTGATAAATTCCCAAAGACAAAAGAAGAAGATGCAAAGCCTGACATTACTCCAAATACTGATGCCCTTTTGCTTTCTGGAACATTATCTGCCTGCAATTAAATTAAACCCCCACTAATTAAGTAATTAATTAATTAATTTGTGAATAAACTCAATTAGTGAGTATGTAATTAAGCTAATAAAGAAGGATTAGAAGGGATACATACAACATATGCAAGAGCAAGAAACTGAACACTTCCTTCACTGGCCATGGCGATCAGTGTTTTGAGAACGTAGTAAGCGTAGAAGTGGTATTTTGTCCTGCTGTAAGCCAGTATCACTGTATATTGTATACAATTAAATCACATTAATTAATTTAACAATTTAATTATCCCAACAACTATCAGATATTAATTATGTTGCATAATTCAATTATTTATTTTAATTGTGTTTCTCTTACTAATTTTGATCAATAAATTGGTTACATTGTCATGCACATGTTCTATTTTATTACCTACTACAATTTATCAATTTGACAATTCCCAAAAAAAAAAAAAAAAAAAAAAAAAAGATTTAAAAAAAATTAATGGGGTTGAATTTTGTGGATATAAAAAATTATTTTCATTTTTTTTTAGTAATTTCACCTTTTATCCACAATCTGGGGTATTTTTATTTAAAATGACTTTTCAGTTTAAATTAACATCTAATTTTTAACAGGATTATTCAAGCTGGTATTTATTCTAGAAGAAGTTTCATCTAAGAAAAAAAATTCCACTTTATATATTCTCTTGCTTTTCTTTGAATATACTTTTACTTTATTATTCTTTTTGCCTTTTTTCAATATTACGTAATATTCCATCAAAAGAAAGCTAACAGGCATGAAGTAATTTATCATTCTTTATATATAATTTATATGGAGATTTCAATATATAGATATTTTTATAAAACCATGTGTTTTCCATTGAGTCCGAAGTAATAATTATTAATTGAAATATTATTCCTATGAAATGTCACATCCGGTTAGTTATGAAAATCCATCAAGATGTCCATATTGCTTTTGATTCAAGATTTTTTTCCCATAAAATATCTACAACAACTTCTTCACAGCCTTAATACTTATAATATGAAATTTTCATTTAAAAAAGTAAATAATTGATACAAAATTTCACCCATTCAACCTTAATTTAATTTTTTTAATATAATCACAAATTCACAATTATTTATTTAACAATCTCAAAATTTCATAAAATCAATAATTAAAAATAATTAAAAATACCTAGAGGAAATATTGAAATAGTCATTGGGATTGTGAGCATGATTTTCCTTCCATACGTGTCGGAGAGATTCCCCACCAAAGGCATCACCATTAGAGATCCTATGCCAATTATCTATACATAAATTTTCAATACAATTATCATTTGATTTAACTAATATATATATATATCGCCATTAACAATGTCGGAGTCCAAGGGAACAGTCAAAAATAAAATAAAGACAGAATGGAATAGTATCATAGAGATTTGAAATAAATTTATCAGCAAAATTATCATTTTTATATTAAATAGTGGTTTACGTATAAAGAATTATTGATAAGCTAGACACGGTAATAAGCACTTAGCTCATTAAAAATATATTTACAAAAAAAAAAAAAAAAAGAACATTTCGATATTACTAAGATATAAATAAGTTCAAATTAATTTGGTTTCAATAAATATTTACGAATATATATATACATATTTTATCTTGATTGAATATGCAATTAACAATGTGCAAAATGAAAACTTAAAATTAGAATCAACGGATGTGACATACATCATGTATTTGATGTATATGAAGTGATGAATGGGTGATGAACATCACTCATTTTATTTCAAATATGTTTTATATTTCACATCAAATTTATAAGACGTGATATATAATTATCCGAAATAGTATTAATCTCGTAGAATAGTGACTCTATATTTACATTTTTTTTATTGATTTGACCAAAAGTATTTCTAACATACACTAGTGGTGAGACTAATTTAGTTGGAAAATGATAGCAAAAAGATTAAACACCGCCCAAAGTGCTATTTCAAAATTTTGGATTCTGTATATTCACAAAATCACCTTCCATTTAATATTTAGTCAACAATGCATTAATAAGACCGTATATATTCTCTTTATATATGAATTACAAAATATCAATACACAATATAGTAAATATTAGGACATGATTGGTATGAATGAATGGAATTATGTGGGAATGGAATTGTATAAGGAATGGAATAGAGATGGGAATGGAATGATATTGATTTCATAAATCCTATGATTGGTATAGTGCAGGAACGAGAAAGGAAATGAATTCGAGATATGAGATTTTTTTTAATTCTGTATATTCATATATTTTGAGTTATTTATTAAACTCGAATACAAATTTGAATCTAATCTAATTTTATGAAATTTAAATGATTTGAGACTTTGAACTTTTTATTTAAAGAAAAATAACACGGGACATGATGAAAAAATGGAAAAAATTAAATGAAAAATGGGAAAAATATAGTTATTATATAATGATTGAAAGACATATGTAATATTATTGTCTATATAATAATTCACATTTTCTAATACTTTTTATTGATGAACTAGTTTAAGGATAAGATATTATTTGTTAAACGCAATATTATTTTATATTTTTTAAATTTATTTTTGTATTTTTTTCCTATTTTTGTTACATTTGAAATTATATTTATTATAATTAAGTAATTCTTATTGACGAAAATATTTCGACTTAGTACATACGAAAAATAATATGTATTTTTTAGTTATTTCAATGCATTTAAATAATTTTTTGAAATTTTTAATAATTTATATTATTTTTAAAATGATTTGTGATTATTAATCACAAGTCCAAAAAATATATATATTGCATTCATCAAATTTTCAAAACTTTTATATTGGTGTGAAGAAAATAATATCATAAGAAAAAAAATATGATTGATTCCTGATAGGCAAGGAATAGCCAAACCCAAGGGGTATGGAAGGAATCACTATTCCCATACTTTTGGGAATATGGATTCCAATAGGAATGAGCATTCCCAACAAGAAAACATACCAATCATTAGAATAGGAATGAACATAGGAATGCCCATTCCATTCCGACCTCATTCCAGTATACCAATCACGTCCTTAATGTAATCAATTTGAGCATGGACGATTATTTCATATATTAGTGACACAATTTCATGAACTTAATTTAAAATAAAAACATTGAAAACGAAATAATAGTCATGGAAATCTTGTTGTCTACCACGAGGTACTTTTTGTATTTTAAACAGTGTACTTATAGTGCATGCCTATTTCCTTACATTTTTTGGGTCATTATTTCTGAAAACGCTTTCTTTGCTAACCATATGAAATAGTTTATTATTTCTCAAAAATGCGAGCGATGAAAAAAATAGTAATGGATATAAATTATAGAGGGCAACCAACTTATTGAATTTTATATTTTATATTTTATATTTTATATAAATTAAATATATATGTTTGATGGGCCTCAATTCAACACTGACCAAAATTTAAACTATATTTGGGTTATATGGTGTCCAATTAAAGGAGGCCCATAGAGTATGGGGAAAAATAATAGGCTAGAGTTTATCTAACATAGACCCAAGTTTGGTTACTCGGACCCAAGGCCCAATTGAACAACTATAAATAACCTTTCCATTAATTCATGAAGGGGCTAATCATTCTTGAGAATTACTCTGAATATCCTTATTATTTCGAACTACTACGAAGAAGCTTGATCCTACCAAGTAGGTATGTAGGCAGCTTGAATTACTCGAGTGCAACCCGTAATCTACAATCAAATCGACGCTCTTTCTACACTGTCGTGAGACAGAATTAAAACAAAGAAGGAGATCTTAAACATCGATAATGCAGATGCAGACATCATCAATGTTCAAGTAACAAGTCTCTATCTACTAGAATCTTTGCACAAACAAAGCAACCAAAATATTTAAAATTTATAAAATTTCTTGGATTTTTTCCACTTATGGGAAAGAATTGGAGGATTGATTGATTTTTGGAGGTGCAAAAAGTATAGAAAATTTAGTAAAATATAAGAATTAAGAAAATAATGCAGGATGGGGGAGTGGCTATAATAGAGTGTAAAATTTCTAAGGTATTTATTAGGTCTTTCGTGTACCAATCCACATGCTTTACGTCGCATTTAACATAGTAAATTACATCATTGTTGAGGGATAACGTGACACAAAATATTTGATTTTCACCAAATCTAATTCATATAATAATTTTCAACACTTTTATAGTTTTATTAGATAAGTTTGGATGGACATAAAGTAATTTTTGAAGGGCTTCTACTTTAGTTTGTGTGTCTTGCTTGTTTTAAAAACATAAGAGGTGTAAGTAGTTGAAAAGAGGCAGAATGTTGGGAAAGTGATCGGTGAGAATGAGAAGTTAAACCCATCATTTAACTTTTTTATTCTCATTTAATTATTAGTGGAAAATAGGTAAATGTTAATTTATAAGGCAAGATAAAACTAATATTATTACGAGAGAAGATTATCTATATAATCCTTAGTGATAATTATAAAAACCCCTCAACTTTTTCAAAATTACATAAACTCCCCACATGGATTAAGACATCCTTATAATTTATACTTCATATATATTTAAAAATACTTATAAATTCATCAGTAAAAATCTAGTATTAAGGTGGGCAGGAACCTTACTAAGAAATTGGGTTTTAATACTACTCCATTAAGTACTTTGTAAGGAGCCAAAAAATTGGCAAGTTTGACTTCTTAGTTGTATATATTTGTACAGGAAATTATATGACACATCGAGTTTAATAACTTAGGTATGATATCATATCAGGTTGAGTGATTTTCACCAATCACCACCCATACACCAATATGTGATTAATAATATATCGAATTTTCAGAACCGGTGAGTCATAAATTTTTCCATATTTGTACTAAGCCAAAGAAAGACAATTCTAATACAAAATAATAGCTTTCATAAATTGGGAACATAAATTATCTTTTGGAATCCACAATCCATTTTATAACAATCATTCCCATTATAGTAGACTCTATTACCAACCAAGAGGCATGTATGGGATTTATAAAAATATTAATGGTAATTAGAGAAGGTTTAGTCGGAGAAGAAATAGTGTTTTAGTTGCCGGATAATGCAGCAATGTATGGAAATGGTAAAAAAGGGAGAAAAGGAAAAGTAAACAAGAAAAAATTATGCTTGATGAAAATGAAATATGACTCGTAAATGATCAAAAGAGTAAATTTTGTCTTGTTTAAATACAATTAATAATATAATTAATCAACAGAATAATGATTATATTCATATTTACGTATTAGTTGAAAACTACCACTACTGTGATTATATATATATATATACGTACCGCTTGTTGAGCTCCGGTGAGATATATGGCCAATGAGCATTTATCTTTTCCGGGACAAAGCGCCGCCATTGTGACGTCGGTGATGGCCGGAACCACCATGAAGTTGGCGAAGCAGTAGAGGAACACCGTCATGAACAGGTGGCTCAGCCCAAACGCCGCTCTCTCCATTGTATATATGTGGCTGTTAGATTCAGAAAAAAAAAAAAAAAAAAAAAGAGAGCCAAAAATCCAAATGCTTAAAAAGAAGAAATTGAAGTGTGAGAAAAGTAAAAGAGCTCTCTACTAATTGTACTGTCTCAGTTGGTAAAGCATCAATATATAGGTTTAAAGCACAACTGCACAAGTGTTATGGTGATATGTGCCCTCTTTTATAATGTTGTTCTTTCAATTTTACTGTTTAAAAGTTATAATATGCATGAGATTGACATTAGCTAATAAATACAAAGATAAAGTAACTTAAAGGGAAAAAAAATTATTGGAAAAAAGCAACCAATGAGAATAGCTAGTTTTATGAACAAGGTACTTATGTCGAGTGTGCTTGGGAGAGTATATTGTGTGCGTGTGTATGTGTGTTTCTTATCATATTTAAAATCTATAAATTAAAATATTTATCATCTGAATTTTTTTATATGACTTTTTTTTATGACGAGAGAAACCCGCAGCCGCTACCGTTGGGCGCGCATTGGGTAAACCCCGCTATGGTGTAATAGTCTGCAAACCAGGCAAGAGAGGTAAACCAGCTTAAGTTGCATATAGCTGACAGGCTCAGAGTAGAGAAGACAAATATGCATTCCTTCTTCAAGATTCGAATATATGACTTTTAGGCTCCGTTTGTTTGTCAATGGATTGGAATCAAAATAGGAAATATGATTCTCAAAAACCAAATAACTTTGTTTGGCATTTTTTATTTGATATTATGGAATGCAATCTAATTCCCAAAATATGGGAATTATCATCTCAAATAAGAGAATTACAATATCTTATTTATTGAGTTAATGTGATTACCATATCAAGGTAATCATAAATACAATACTTTAATATCTTTACTACCCCTATATCAAATATAATACAAAATCAACAAAAATAGTTATTTCTTTTTTTTATTTCATTTAAGTTATTATTTATGAAGAAATAATTTTGTATTTTTAATTTATTTAGAATATTTTTATTGTCAAAATAGATCGTAATTTCATTTTATTTGATATTTGAATGAAATTGAAAATTTGCTATGTTGTTTTTGTGATATTATTTTTGAAATGGTTGTTGGTCACATATGATTAATATATTTTATTTATTAACAATAATATGTTTTCGACTTAAAATAATTATCAATGCATTGGTATATGAAAAATCCATATATGTATCGATTTTTTCAAAAGTCAAACAATACGTAAATAAAAAAATAAGCATGTTCAATTTAATTATCATTTTTCTAAAAGAGGATAATGCAATTGAACCAAATTGATATCTTTTTTATTATTTAACCAAATTAAATATATAAATATATATGTGTATATACGCTTATGTATATATATATAATATCAAATATTCTACCATGGTTGAAAATTTATAATTAGATTATACAAATATGATTTAAAATAAGGGTATTTAAGTCAAAGTCTTTAATTTTAAAATCCATTCTTTATTATATGTGTTTGAACCAAACATAAAAAAAATGAAAAAAATATATATATCCTTACCAATTTTTTTGTAGACAAGCAAATACTATAAATGAAATCAGATTTCTAGTCATCAAATCACCAAAAATCTTATTCACATTTTAGATTTCATTCCCTTTCAAACAATAACCTTAAATCATATTAAGTTAGCTTAACTGAATAACTCTATGCTATTGATAAACCTAGTCAAATATATATTAAAATAAAAGTATGTGTTACATTCATTAGTAAGATAAATAGATGTGATCTAAAAATTAGTTTTAATTTACTTGAATAAAATTATAGTGGTAGCGAATTTATTCTGAATCTTATGCTTGTTCGTTTATGTTATTTAATTCAATTTTCAAAATTTTGAATGATAAAATTCTAAATAAACGTAATATAAATAACATCCAAATTCATATTTTTCAACTATATTCTTCAATCCCTATATAACTACACATTAACCACGTACATATAAATCGTTTCACATATTCATCGGTCAAAACTGTTTATTATAATAATTACTTATATTTCCTTGTCATACATTATAATTTTTAATTTATATTATTATTATTTTAATATTTTTAAAATCATTGTATACATAATTAATGTAATCATTCAACACAGTATTCATCAACTTATTTTACTACTTTCATTTAATTTTTAAAACATAAACTAACATATATAATTCCCCACAAAAATTTTCATTTCAAAATATTTTTAAAATATAAACTCAATAAATATGACCAGAGTTTCACAAACACAACAGTATGGGGGCTTGGAGTTGGCGACACAAGTCAAAGAGTAACGAAAGTGCGACGTTGAAATGATGCGTAGCTTGTAAGTTACTACAAGCCATTAATAAAGATGCTTCTTAAATAATCCATGTCTACAAATTTTTATTACACTTTGATACGTACAAGGTTGAGCAAGATGATAATGTACTTAAAATAGTGAAACAATAAACCTGTGTATTATGAGTCCATCCAAGAGCCAAATTCATAATTAATATGCGATGATTAAGGGTCTAAATTGATCGAGTCGAATGTATAGCTATTTAAATTTATTGAAATTATAATTGAGTTTTGAAAATCGTGTTTGAGTTTGGTTTAATTGAGTCGAGCTCAAACGAGCTTTAATTGAGTCGAGCTCGAGCAATTTAATTATTTTATAAATATTTTTATTATTTTTACTAATTGAGTCAAGCTCTAGTTGATTTTCGAAACTTATCAAACACTAAAAAATTATTCAGGTAAATTATAGAATCGAATTTGAATAAATATCGAATAATTTGATTCAGTTTTCAATCACTAATAGTTGATTATGCTCTAATAAGGGATTCTAATGATCTCTAGGAGTTACTTTAAGCCCATCTGGTTTTTAATTTTAGATTTCTACTTTCATTTCAGTCCATGAGGTTTACTCCCAGGGTTTCATTTTAGTCCTCATACTTATAATTATTATCAATTCAGTCCCTTCGATCAACTTTTGCACAATTTTTGATGATTAAAGGGCATTCTTGTACCATTACCCTATAATTATTAAATTTAAAATATAAAAGAAAATATGTACTGTCGATTCTCGTATAAACTCATTTTGGTCCTCGAGCTTTGACCTAAATGTCGAATTAATTCTTGAGTTTATAATCTGCCTCAATAGAGTCCTTATGGGTCAATCTTCGATAAGCAACGTCCAAGATTACTCCTAGTGAAATAATAATTATTGGCCTATTAGATTTTAAACGCACATTTCATACCTTGGTTCTAATTGGGAGAATTCATGAAAGGAAGATACTTGCACGAAAATCATAAATCAACTTTTTTTTTGTTATTTCACTTATATCTATATTTTCATAAAACATTATTAGACATTAATATATATAATTAAGTGTTTTGAAATTAAATGAACTAATTCAAGGTTACTTAATTACCCAGAGCTTCAATTAGTCAAGATAATTAAATTGTAACAAATCACATTGGAGTTGTGAGTTTACTATTAGGTTATTTTGAACCAAAATTGGTTAGATACACTCAAAGTTCATTTTTGATAGAAGATAATCTGATTCGAACCAAAATCAAATAATTGAGATTTTTTATTAATTAACTTGGTGGATTAAATAAAAACTGTGTAAAATAAGAAATTAATATTATTGGATTAGTTAACATTCAAATACAAAAATAATAAGTTGAATTTGTTAATTGATCAACAACTTTCTTTAGAGGAGCAAGCATTGAAGCTCTTGAAGAAATGATGCAAAATTTTCAACATTTTCTTGGGCAATAATAATAGCATTATCAATTTTGAACACAACTTAATGATACAACATTAGTTTATGCATGTTTGATTTGGACCCTCAATATTGTTTTTGTTATTTTATAATTTCTCCTCAATTGGCAAACAAAACATCTTTTTAATGAAACAATTTGTTTTTGTAAACTATGAATAAAATTTAACGAAACAATTTATTTTTTATAAATTGTTATAATGAATGAACCCTGTAAAGAGTATTGAATATAAATACTAGAGAATCAATGAAAAATAATGCAAAGATATAAAAAATATACAAAAGATATTGAAATAATCTAATACTTGCTAAATTTGCTAAATATCAGAGATATTCGCAAGATGCAACGTATTACATGGTGAATCCTATAATTATCAAATTCTTTTTAATTTTTGTTATGGGTCTAGGTTTTTAATTAAAAAATATATTTGGTGAAATATTTTGGAGAAGACCTATATTAGCATAACTCTTTCTCCCCTTCAAAGATTACCTCCACCTCTTCATCTAGCCGCCATATCTGCCGATCCTATGTCAATTTGTCAAGATTAGAAGAGAGCAAACAGATATTCCAGAGATGTCCTGACCCTGGGAGAACCCAACCCCAAAAGCTAGCTGATGAGGTGGAAGAGCCCAAAGTCATATAAACCCCACATGGGAACCCCATAATTCCGATGTGGGATCCAAGTCCCATACCTTGCAATTAGCCCAAAGTCATATAAACCCCACATGGGAACCCCATAATTCCGATGTGGGATCAAGTCCCATACCTTGCAATTAGGATCGTAACAATCCACCACGCTCCGCAGCCCCGGCGCCCACGCGGGCTGGCTGTGTGCTAGGTCAACCTAGCCCCGGGCGAACACTGTGTTATGATCGAAGGGAGGGAATTCGGGCTTCAACGGTCATTTGAAATGATATGGGCCAAGACACTCAAGTGGGCCGAAAGATTTAACAAAGCAGGGCCAAAGTAATCAGAAGGAAGAATGGGCCGAAGAGTAGAGTTTTTAATTAACAAAATAGGCTCAATTACATTAGAGGGCAATTATGTCATTTTATTAAGTCTGAACATGTTAGTTAGAGAGCAGGGGAGTCGAGGGAATATAAGGAGAAATGGTGAATGTAACAAATTCAGTTATGAAGTTTTATCGATAATCATTTTTGCGCATTTTTCTTTGTTTTGCATTCATCCCCTTGCTGCATATTTTTCTTCATTGCATTTCCTTATTGCATTTCTTGTTTTTGGATTAGGTAATTGTAACAGTGGCCTCAGAGCATCCGATCCAAGCTGCATCTCTGATCAGTAATGGCAAAAAATAACTCCAGGTTGGACTCCATTGAAGAGCAGCTCGCTGCACTGGTGACAAAGCAAACACAGTGGGAAGGGCAACAATCAGAAATAATGAATATCAGAAACCATCAGGAAAATTGCATCAAACAATTGGAAGGAATGAAAAACTCTCAACAAGAAACCAAAGGGCAAGTGGAAATGATATTGCAAAAAATGGACGAACTCTGCAAGCTGCAAAAAGGGAAGGAACCGAGCACCGATATACCATCGGGCTCGCAGTTTCCGTCGCCTAGGGGCATGACCAATCCCAACCTTGTAACCGGGCAGGCTAACATTCCTGGAAATCCTAACACCATGAATGTGAGAGTACCCAGATTTGATTTCCCAAAATTTGATGGGGAGAATCCAAGAGGATGGATCAGAAAGTGTCACAAATACTTCCTGGTGCATCATATGAACGATTTTGAGAAGGTTCTGACCTCAGCTATGCACATGGAAGGATAGCTGACCACTGGTATCTGGATTATGTGGAAGGAAGGGAACTAATGGGGTGGCAACACTTCACTGAGCTGATATTGGCTAGGTTTTCCACACCTCAACAAGAAAACTTGATAGGGGAATTTAATAAACTAAATCAGACCGGGTCAGTGGAAGAGTATATTGAGAGGTTTGAGGAGCTGAAAGCTTTCATGATTAGTACTAACAGATTTTTAACTGAGGAGTATTTTATCAAAAGCTTTGTTAGTGGACTAAAGAGGGAAGTTGCTCAAATGGTTGAAATGCTCAGTCATTTATCATTGGTTCAAGCAATGCATCTAGCCAGAAAACAAGAGGGATTGATAGAAGCACTAGGAAAGGGCTGGAAGAATCAAGTCAGAACTCCTATGGCTCATAACAGTAACAAGGGGTGGAGGACTGAAACTGGAATAGGGGTGACCTCCAAGAAATTCAGTGCACCCACAGAAGTTAAGTATCCTCCCATTAAGAAGCTCAGTGGGGAAGAAATGAATGAAAGAAGGAGGAAGGGGCTTTGTTTCAATTGTGATGAGCCTTATGTGCTGGGGCACAAGTGCAAAAAGTTGTTTGTAATTATGGGCAGAGAAGTGGGAGACAGTGACACTGAAGAACTCACTGATGTTGAGGAAGAGCCTGCAGAGGAATTACACATTTCAGTGCATGCCCTAGCTGGACAGATAACTCAGGATACCATCAAGGTAACAGGGAGAGTCAAAAATGCTAATCTATCTATTTTGATTGACACAGGTAGTACACATAGTTTTTTGGATCCTAACACTGCTAAGAAATTGAAATGTGAGCTGGAATACACCAACCCTTTAGTAGTCACAGTGGCTGATGGGGGGAAAATACACTGTAATGCTAGGTGTGTAGGTTTTCAGTGGACCATGGGAGGAGAAGAATTCAAAACCAGTGTGAGAATCTTACCACTAGGGGGCTGTGACATGGTAATAGGGGTAGACTTACTTAGGAAGCTGGGACCTATCACTTTTGACTTCAAGACTCAAAAAATAATGTTTGTAAAGGGGGGCAAGGATGTCATATTGCAGGGAATACAGCAGGAGGTCTCTCTTAAAATGATGAATGGCAAACAGTTAAAGAAGCTGATCACCCAACAAGGAAAGCAATTGTTTGGCTGTATATATATGCTCACCACTTCAGACACATTGCCACAGACACAATTGCATCCAGACCTACAGGCTATCCTGCATCAGTACCAGCAGGTGTTCAGGGAACCAACCAGCTTACCTCCTCCAAGATCTCATGACCACCAAATCCCTATCAAGGCAGGGGCAGGGGCTGAACCTTTCAAGCTAGCTCCATACAGATACCCCTACATCCAAAGGCAAGAGATTGAGAGACTTATTCATGGAATGTTAAAAAATGGCATTATACAGTCAAGCAATGGTCCTTATTCTTCTCCAGTCCTGCTAGTAAAGAAAAAGGATGGAACATGGAGATTTTGTGTTGATTATAGGAAGCTGAATTCAATAACTATTAAGGATGGTTTTCCTATCCCTTTAATTGAAGATTTGCTAGATGAGTTAGGAGGAGCTACTATATTTTCAAAAATAGATTTAAGGGCAGGGTATCACCAAATCAAGATGGCCAAACAAGATATACAAAAAACAGCCTTTGTCACTTCAACTGGACACTATGAATTTAAAGTGATGCCTTTTGGTCTCACTAATGCTCCTGCAACATTTCAATCACTCATGAATGAAGTATTTAGGGCTTACTTAAGGGACTTTGTTCTGGTGTTTTTTGATGACATTCTCATTTACAGTAAAGATCTGGACAGCCACAAGAACCATCTCCAGTTAGTTTTACAAAAATTAAGTAACCATCAACTCTATGCTAAGGAGTCAAAATGCTGTTTTGGAATGCACAAAGTAGAATATTTGGGGCACCTAATCAGTCACAATGGGGTAGAAGCAGATCCAAGCAAGATACAATGCATGGTGGAATGGCCTAAACCAGCAAGTGTAAAGGCTTTGAGAGGCTTCTTAGGCCTCACAGGTTATTACAGAAAGTTTATTAGGCACTATGGACTTATAGCTAAACCCATCACTGTACTTACCAAGAAAGGAAAATTCCAGTGGAATGAAGAGGCTGACTTGGCTTTTCAAAAGCTAAAGGTAGCAATGAGTACTGCCCCAGTTTTAAGTTTACCTGATTTCACAAAACCTTTTAGTGTTGAAACTGATGCCTGCTATTATGGACTGGGAGCTGTCCTGTTGCAAGAGAAGCATCCAATTGCTTATATCAGCAAATCTCTGGGACCTAGAAGTTTGGGACTGTCAGTATATGAAAAAGAATTCTTAGCCATCCTACTAGCAGTGGAGAAATGGAGAGCATACCTCATACAAGGACAGTTCATCATAAAGACTGATCAACAAAGCCTAAAATATCTACTTGAGCAAAAGATTTCCACTCCACTACAACAAAAATACATGACTAAGCTGCTTGGGTATGACTACAAGATTGAATACAAGGCAGGGGTTGAGAACAAAGTGGCAGATGCTCTGTCAAGAAGGGACAGTGGATCCTGCTCAGTCATTTCAACAGTCAAGCCTCAATGGATAGATGAGTTACATGAAAGTTACCAAGGTGATGAGCTATCTCAGTCTATCATTGCTCAGTGTGTGCTCAATCTTTATGATGTTTCACAATATTCTTACAAGGGAGATGTGTTGAGGTACAAGGGCAGAATCTACATAGGGGAGACTACCAATCTTAGAGAAAAGGTGATTACTTGGTTTCATAGTTCAAGTGTAGGAGGACACAGTGGGTTACAGGGGACATTCCAAAGGGTTCAAACTACATTCCTATGGCCAGGCATCAAAACACTAATTCAGACAATAGTATCACAGTGTTTGATTTGTCAGCAGTGCAAGCATGAGACTACTCGCACCCCTAGATTATTACAACCATTACCCATCCCTGATCAAGCTTGGTCTCATGTTACTATGGATTTCATTGAACAATTACCTACTTCTGAGGGTAAAAATGCAATTTGGGTCATTGTAGATAGGTTTACCAAATATAGTCATTTTATTGCACTCACTCACCCATTCACTGCATCTCATTTGGCATCCCTTTTTCTTGACACAGTTTATAAACTGCACGGTTTACCTCAATCAGTAACCACGGATCGAGATAAGATATTTGTTAGCAAGTTTTGGAAGGAACTATTCTCATCTCTAGGCATTGATCAACACCTTAGCACAGCCTACCATCCTCAAACTGATGGACAGACCGAAAGGGTTAATCAATGCTTAGAATCGTATTTGCGTTGCATGTGTGGTTGCACTCCGAAGAAGTGGGCTCATTGGTTGGCCATGGCAGAGTGGTGGTACAACACCAATTACTACACTGCCATTGCACTTACCCCTTTTGAGGCACTCTACGGGTACAAACCACCGCAACTTAGTATTGGACCATCTATTTCAGGTACTGTAATCGGTGTGGAGCAGCTCATGAGGGACAGACAAGACATGGCTTTTTACCTTAAACTTCAACTTACCAAGGCACAGCATCGCATGAAGCAAATGGCAGACAGAGGGAGGACTGATCGACACTTTCAAATAGGGGATTTTGTGTTCTTGAAGCTCAAACCATATCGCCAACGGACACTTTGCAGTCACAAGATTTGGAAGCTTAGTCCAAAATACGCCGGACCATTCAAGATCATCGCCAAGGTCGGGGAGGTGGCTTACAGGCTGCAACTTCCTGATTCAGCTAAAGTTCATCCAGTGTTTCACGTTTCACTCCTGAAGAAAGGCCGCGGCATCACATCAGCTTCGCCAACCATTCCACCGCTCGATGAGGACGGCCAAGTTATTCTGAAACCCTTAGCAATTCTCGCGCGCCAGATTGCCAAACGCAACAACTCCGCAGTCACTCAACTACTTATCAAATGGGCGCACCTTCCCGAATCTGAAGCAACCTGGGAGGATTGGGCTCTTATCACTCAGAAGTTTCCTGAAATCAAGTCTTGGGGACAAGACTTCACAAAAGGGGGGAGTATTGTTATGATCGAAGGGAGGGAATTCGGGCTTCAACAGTCATTTGAAATGATATGGGCCAAGACACTCAAGTGGGCCGAAAGATTTAACAAAGCAGGGCCAAAGTAATCAGAAGGAAGAATGGGCCGAAGAGTAGAGTTTTTAATTAACAAAATAGGCTCAATTACATTAGAGGGCAATTATGTCATTTTATTAAGTCTGAACATGTTAGTTAGAGAGCAGGGGAGTCGAGGGAATATAAGGAGAAATGGTGAATGTAACAAATTCAGTTATGAAGTTTTATCGATAATCATTTTTGCTGCATTTTTCTTTGTTTTGCATTCATCCCCTTGCTGCATATTTTTCTTCATTGCATTTCCTTATTGCATTTCTTGTTTTTGGATTAGGTAATTGTAACACACTGCAATGCCGGCGTCACCACCCGCGCCGCACGATTGCAACTGGGAGGGGTAGTGGATGGCTCTGATACCAATTGATATGACCCTGGGAGAACTCAACCCCAAAAGCTAGCTGATGAGGTGGAAGAGCCCAAAGTCATATAAACCCCACATGGGAACCCCATAATTCCGATGTGGGATCCAAGTCCCATAACATGTCCAGAGGTATAATACTTATTTGCTTCAAAATTATTAGATTAATTATTTTTCACTATTCTTTTTGTCAGTGAAGATTATATATATATATATATATATATATGAATTAGAAATAGATTCAGTTTGCAATTTGCATAGAAGAATCGGAAATTAGGGTTTCTGTGAATACTTAATATGATTTGTATAATCAAAATTTGATCCCATTTTTGATTTATGCATATTAGTTTTAATATGAACGAGAAATTTACATGAGACGAATTATGTTTTCAATTACACATGCGTGGCTAAAAATATGGAATTAGTTCATAAGTGAAACTCTAATTTTCATACCTCTATTTTGGTCGTGATTTGACGTAGGAACGGTGGCCGATGATCAGAAAGTGAATCCTATAGTTTATAGGTATATTTGGGTAGTTATGGCAATGTTGACGTTGAATCACTTTCTACCGCTCGTCGCTTGGTCACCAACATTGAGACCGAAATACAAGGCAATGCACAAGCTTCTGCAAAGAGATGGTGATGATCATCAACGGTTGTTAACTAAAAGCTACATTCTCGATTTCTCTCTTGTTATACCCTACGCGCTAATATTGACAATCGTCCCGTTTTTAGTAAAGAAAGTGAAGCCTTTGAAGTTGTCTAGGGTTAAAAGATGGTTCATCGACTTGACTTTTATTTCAATTGGTATAGTCATACAAAAGTACAATGATGGATATTTGCTTTTGCTTTCATTTTTTGTGTGTCTCCATCTCATCGCTATGGTCAATCTCATTGCTCCTTTTGCTAAACAAGGGATTTTTGAGTGCTTATTGACCAGTTCGCTACAATTCGTTATTCATCGTTTTAATGATGACAAAATAAGCTTCAAGGTTGTGTGGATCATTCTTGCTTTTTATCAAGGGTTGAAACATGTCGATGAGGTATTTGTAGAAAAGAAATGCAAGGAATGTGACAATAGCTCGATGGAGGAGAAAATGAAGAAGATGAAAGTTGATTAGAGTAAATATATATATATATATCATTTTTTGTTACTCGTATAGTTTGTTTAATTCTTCGTGAATTATCTTTTTTAGTTTCAATGTTTTCATTAGGTATCTTCCCCCACCCCTTTGATTATCCATGTAATCAAGAATTATCTATTGTAACAATCAGAGATAACAATAGATTACGTATTTCCCGGGATCACAAACCTTAACATACCTTTTCTTCCTTTGTCCTGTTTTTTCTAGTATTTTTTTTAACTCATATGTATTAGATTACTTACAATTTATATTTTGACATAATACCAACTAGATTACACATGAAAATACCAATTAGATTAACATGAAAATTCATTGTAAATCAAGGAAATTTGAATTATATAACTAACTTGAAATAATAATCGCACTTAGGCCTTTCAAGAGCAAAATAACATAATGTTTTCAAACAAAACAATATAACTCTAAAATACGTGCACAAAAATATAATACGTGCACAAAAATCATAATCAATTTTTTCTTTGCTATTTAACTTATATCAAAATTTTCATAAAACATTATTACACATTAATATAATTAAGTGTTTTGAAATTAAACGAACTAATTCAACATTACTTAATCACCCAGAGCTTCAATTACTATTAGCTTATTTTAAACTCAAATTGGTTAGATACACTCAAAAGTTCATTTTCGATAGAAGTTAATCTGATTCGAACCAAAATCAAATAATTGAGATTTTTTATTAAGCAACTTGGTGGATCAAATAAAAATGTGTAAAATAAGAAATTAATATTATTGGATTGGTTAACATTCAAATACAAAAATAATAAGTTGAATTTGTCAATTGATCAATAACTTTCTTTAGAGGAGCAAGCATCGAAGCTCTTGAAGATGAGTATCTGTCGGGTCGAGATAATAGGGGGAGTTCACTCTAGTATGTGGATCAAATGTAATTTTAATCTCAAAGAAATGACAATATTTCCTTGGGCAATAATAATAGCATGATTAATTTTGAACACAACTTAATGCGACAACATTAGTTTATGCATGTTTGATTTGGACACTCAATATTGTTTTTGTTATTATAATTTCTCCTCACTTGGCAAACAAAAAATATTTTTAATTAAAAAAATTATTTTTGTAAACTATGAATAAATTTTAACGAAACAGTTTATATTGTTATAATGAATAAACCCGCAAAGAATAATGAATACAACTCAATAAAAGATATTGAAATAATCTAATACTTGAGAAATTAGCTAAATATATGCAACATATTATATGTTTAGTCATATAGTTATCAAATTCTTTTTGAACTTTTCTTGTGTGACAAAATAAAGATAAAAATATTGTATAATACTGCTAATTGAGAAGTGAGAATTAAATCCAAAACTAATAATTGTTTACTGAATACATCACTACGACATTTTTCTGTTTTATTAACTTATCAGATTATGATATAAACATCACAAATGCAAATTTAAATATTTGTTAGACGTGTAAAATCCAAACAAAAAAAAGCAAATAGATCATTTCCAATTATCATATTGTCATTGTAAATCAAGGAAATTTAAATTACATAACTAACTTAAAATAATGGCACTTAGGCCTTACAACAACAACTAACAATAACAAGAAGCTTTAAATCTAAACAACATTACTCAAACTCCATAAAGTTTCATCAAAATAGTGGCACATCCAAAGCCGCATTTTTCATATCTCTTTTCAACTCAAAATTCTTCCAAAACTTATCTAAATACTTAACCAATTGAAAGCCAAATGAGATGGCTAGAGCTTCCCACGACCAATTGGTGGTGTCTTTGACATGGTGTACACGCACCTCAATCATCATTCCAACTAGACAATCGTATAGTCCGACAGTTTCCACTACAATAAAAATATTAGAGAGACATGATATGCAAAGCAATCGGATACCAAGAAAAAAAATATTTGCTTGGCTATGGAGTTTCATTTGTTGCATTATTTTGCTACTTTTGAAACTTGAGTTGACAACTCTTTTCTTGTCATTGGTCAAAATACTTGATGGTCGACGTGTTAGGAGACATGATACTAAAAACTATTTGGTTCATTGGAGCATCAACAACTTTTGGTTTCTGTTACTTCATGTTTTCTCATATATTGGAAACTCATAGAGAAGATAAAGGGTACTTATGACGGTAATGTTAAGGTTTTTAATCTTTATTGCCTTGTAGTATCTACATTGTATTCAATGTTTTTAGCTATATTCACTTTTGCATTACCCCCATTGGATATAGCTAAAAACATTGGATACAATGTAGATACCACAAGGCAATATATATTAAGGATTTTAACATTTTCGTCATGAGTGTACTCCATCTTCTCTATGAGTTCCTCCGATGTATGAGAAAACATGAAGTAACTCATAGAGAAACCAAAAGTTGTTGATGATCCAATGAACCAAATAGTTTTTAGTATCATATGTCTCCTAACACTCGACAATCAAGTATTTTGACCAATGACAAGAAAAGAGCTTTCAACTCAAGTTTCTTTTTTAAAAAGTAGCAAAATAATGCAATAAAAGGAAACTACATAGCCAAGCAAATATCTTTTTTCTTGCATAAGAGAACTTATCTCCAAAAGAAGAGACTAGGGATGGATTTGCCATTTTTATCTAAGAAAGGAGGATGGAGAAATGAATATGTATATATTCTAACTATCAAAGTCTTGCTTTGGTTCTAATATATATAGGAAGAAATACATAGAGGAAGGAGATATAGAGTTATTTTATTGTGTGTATGAGTGCATGATAGAGTATAAAGACAAATAACATTGTTGTACATGGTTTCTTTTTTTCTTTTGTGTAAAATTAAATGACTTTTGTTGTTGAGTGTAATTAATTCTTAAGAGTGCAAGGTGTAGTACACATGTCCAATGGGAGCAAAGACTTTGTATGTTGCTGCTCCTGCATTGGATTGCAGAAAATGCGCAGGTACATAGTGTAGTTGCAGAAAGTGCGCAGGTACATAGTGCAGGTATATAGTACGCATGTAGGCATAGCATGTATACAGGTACTCGGACATTAATTTGCATGTCAATTATGGATTTGATAAATGATAGATATTAAACACTTAATATTGTGTGTTTTAATTATCATTGTTAAAATATTTGGTACAATTATTACGTTTTGATTTATTATGTAGAATCGTTTTTAGAAAAACAGTGTTCTTGGAACTTACACATTTAATTATTAGGGGGTTCAAAATTAACTGAACCTACAGAACTGAAAATTGTATTCGGGTTTCGTTCTATTTTTTTTAAGTTTTGGTTTCCCGGTTCATTTTTTTTTTTTTTTGGTTTGCTTCACCAAAGCGAACCAAAAGCAAAAATATATAATATTTATTATTAATTAATATTATTTTATACATAAAAATATATAAAATATACAAATAATAGGAAAAATAAAAAAAATCAAGTTCAGTTCAAGGCTTCAAGCATTCTTTTCTTCTTATTACTATTTCAATTTAACCGAACAGGCTACTGAACCGGATTTTTCAGTTCTTGATTTCGGAGAACCGAATTTCGGTTTGGTTCAAACGAACCGTTGCACAGCCCTATTAGTTATCATATTTGGAAATCAGGAATTTGTAAACAGTTATATATCATTAATAAAAGGAAGGGTTTCCATTGGTCTTGATCATCATCTCCATATAAAATGATTCATATCAAACTAGTTGCGGGTATATATAATTCAAAATTTAATGTGATTATAAACTTGAACGAAGAGATACCTAAATTAATCAAATATTATATTGAACATGTTTAGTTTTTATATTTAGAAGCCATCAATTCCAAACTCATCTATGGCCCTCTGAGCAAAGTAAATAATATTAAAATTACATTAATTTCCTAATTTTTGTTATTACAATAGTTAATAATACAAATCTATAAAGGTAAAATAATTATTCTTTGAGTTATTTTTAATTAAGAATTTTCATGAGCCATATTTAAATTTCTTTTTTTCAATTTAATAGGAATAGGAAAGGTAGAACATAGGGAAAAAAAACTATTACCTTGCAAGCTTGATGGATCAAGAGTTGCATCAGCACGCATACTCCCGAAAAGCAGTGCATCACCCATTTTTGGTTTCACTGAAAGGCCTTCTCTTGGTGCATCACCCTGGAATGGAGCTAAAATTAAAATAAAATCACGTTTTTCCTTAATTAAGATAATTATCATAAGAGTTTGCCACCCTTGAAGCATAAAAGAGCACATACAAATACATAAGAGTAGTAGCTATGCGCTGACCCCCAACTTAGTGTTGAATTCATCAAGACAATAGTCATAATGAGGTTTTCTAAATCGAGTACATATTTTTCTCTTACTGCCCGGAAAACATATGTTCAACAAACTTTTACTGAAAATTACCAAGTTTCTACCATCAACTGTGATTAGTCTTTCGCGTTCATTTCCTTTTTAATGCCACTCATGTTGTTAAAGTCAGATTATATTCATCATTGTACTCAGACCTTGCATCATTGACGTCATGCATCCAATAAGTCTACAGTGTTTCTTAGCCAGAAGGCCAACTCCAATAGTTAAGCAAACCTTCAGTCTGAAAATAAATATAACAACGATGAACCTTCCAAAGGTGAAACAAGACACAAGGTCGAAAATTATGCAATATAGATTCCTATGATGTACTTATACTTCCACACCTACATGTATGAATGTGTAATCCGCTATTATTTTTTCTATATCTCTTATTATCCTGTCCTCTCCTCAAGAACATTCCGAAACTTGTGTGAACCATCAAATGTGATGTGCGTGCTTCTTATATGCCAAAGTCAAGTACGAGATAAATGTGAATTACAAAGTTCAAGATACTCTCTTGTGCCTTTAGTTAAAATATAGGTATATAGGTAGATCAGAGGAACATACCTGCTATCCATGCTCTTGCCAGTTTTGCTATCACTACAAAAAAAATGACATCTAGTAAGGAAAAAAAATTGTCACGAAACATCACCTTTTTGTCGCCAAAACTTTTGGTAACGACAACTTCGTTGCGCTTTTTTGTCCTATAAAGCCAATCGTTACGAATGTATTTGTGACAAATTGAATTTCTTATGATATCACTAGTTCTAGTAACGATTATAGTGTCACAAAAACTTATCCTTCACGTTACAAAAGAAAAAATTCGTTACTAAAAGTGAATTACCTGATTTTCTTTATAATAGTGATTTCGTTATAAATGATTATTGTAACAAGATGGAATCGTTACCAAAAGTCAGAATTATTCAATTCACATATATATAAATTGCAACAATGATTTGTTACAAAAACAAAATATAAAGATCACAGTTTCCTTAGTGATTCTTTATGTCCACACTAGCTAGAAAGACAAGCATTCAGGATAATTCATAATAAACACTGAATAAGAATATTTTTTTAAAAACACTCTCATACTAAATAGCTAAATATAAAAATAACAATTGGAGTACATTATATAAACACTACTCTTATTAAGGGACCATCCTAAATACCACAATATAATAAATAGAGATAACTCATACTACATGATCTAATGAGTCAATCTAGAAAGAACTTAATATGGAACTAAATATAGTGAAACATTCCAAAAGAGTATTATTGGAGCCTAACCTAAATACAAATAAATTTCTGAACTTTGTAGTGCATGTCTGATATGGGGGCCTTCACTGCAAAGACCTGCAAATAAAATGGGAACATTCAGGGAAAAACAATCCTCATAAACAATATTCACCACAATAGAATTGACAATGCATAAGAATCAAGTCAAAATTAAACTAAATATAGAACTGAAAAACGTAAATACAAACATTATAACAACTTATCTCACTAATCCATTAGAATAAACGATAACAAGAATAAAAGTGAGTGCTACTGCTTATTGGAGATGCCAGAAAGAAGAATGACCATTTTTACCACGCAAATAGACTCTTTAGACCATGAAGGCCAGTAATCAAAAGTTACCACTTGGAGAATGTATCTGGAAAAGATGTCAGTTTACTTAAACTAAAGATAATCTTCAATTTTATCCCAAAAACTTATAGAAAAATTAGGATATGATAGCAATAATAAAGCAGAAAAACAAACTAATGAGCTATAATTTTCTTTTCTGTGTATAACTATTGCATATCTATCCACAGATTTTTCAATTATAGTTATTAAGAACATGCTAGTGGGAATTTAATAAAGTCTCCAAATTATAAACAAACAAATTAATATGGTGTGTTGAAAGTCATTCTAGTAGATGAGTGCTGAATTCTATTCTAGTACTAATCCAAGTAACTAATGAAATTAAAGCTACAAGTGAAATAAAAACTTCAGCCTAACATTAGATTTTAGATCTAAAAGCAAAGTCATAAGAAATTGCATTTACATTCCAATTACAAGTTTGATAATTCTAGTTCATTAATAACTTCAAAGGAATTTTTTGACCTATTTCATTGAAAAGGAAAAAATACAATTACTTCTTCACAAACAACAGGAAATATTCTGGATATATCATAATAGTTCAAGTCTCAAAACTAATAGAATCAAAAGATGCAAAAAATGGTTAAAAAAATCCCTTGAAAAAGGAAAAGCTTCAAGTAAAGTCTCCAACCTTAAGTTATGAACTTAAATCCAAAGTGGTTTTAAACTTCTGATCAACTTCTCCTCAAAGCCACTGGAGTAGAAAATAGATTCCTGCAAAGAAATAAAAACTAGGGCTAATACCAATGAATGCTATTAAGAACAATGGATGGATTAAAGACATGAACAAATAGAATATGCCTGTGTGACGGGAGAGCTTTGAGGGAGGAAGAGAACCCGAGCTCAAGCCTAGCTTGGTAATTTTGTTACCTGGTTCAAATCCAGTTCGACTCGATCTCGCGAGTTTGAGGTAAAAATTTACAAACAAATTGCACCAGCCACAAACAAAGCAACAAACATGAATTGCATCAGTCATGAACAAATCTTAAACAAGAATTGTTCATAATTAAACAAAAAATGATTAAACAAAAGGTATAGAAAAAAAACTGGCCCATAGTGTTTACCAGTGAGAAGGTGGCAACAATGGCTTCTCGCGGTGATGATGGGTGTAATTTCAGGTGTAGTGATGCACGATTTCAGGCGGCGGCACAGGTTATTGAGGTTAAACGGGCTGAGGCGGCATGTTTTGGGCCCGTTGGGGTGACCTAGGGTTTCAAGCTTAAATTTTTTTGAAGACTAGGATGTGTGTTCTGTTCACAAAATGAGAGTGTTGGTAAAGGGATGTAGTTTTTACTTTTGCACTAACATGTAAAGGTTTAAAATTAATGAACTAAATGTAATAATCTTGATATATTAATGAAGAATAATAAATGCAACAGCAGAGAGGGATGAGAAATTCAGAGAAAATAGAAAGAAGAAAGGCTGCTTTTTATTCATAATTTAAAATGACAACAAATCCGGAAATAAAGTAGCTGGGTCTCCAAAGACCCGTACATAAACTAAAGACAAAAGTAAACAAATTTGACAGCTAGCTGCTAGCCTAACAACCTAAGAGTGATGTGGCTGAGCCAACGTTAGAATCCTCGTACTCATCCTGCTCGTTCATCGTCCATTTGTGTCTTGCTACGCGCCTGAAGTTTAGAGGTTATCTTGTTGAACCATTTTCCCATCCAATGGCTGAGATCTCTCCCTTGGTTGCCCTTGATCCAACGGTCCTCATCAAAAGCCCCAATCTGATTTCCAATTTGATCAAGGATCATGACACTAAATTACTCATGCCTTCTTAAACATGATTTAATTTTTTAGGACATTCTTTATATATTGCAAAATGAATGTAAAATGACAACTACAATAGAATTAGAGAGAATAAAATTTCTTATTATTATATCAATGTTTTTAATAATAATTTATAGCTGTAGCTTTATCATAATATATTTAAAATATAATAAGTAATAATAATATTATAATTATTCTTTCTATCTGTTGTTAAAAATAAATTACATTTTTTATCATTCTCCAACAAATTTTTGGCTGCCAAATTTAGTAATTTCTTTATTTTTACAAATTATTCAGCTACCAATTTAGGAATTAAAAATGGAGGAAAATTTGCCTCCAAAACATAAATAAAAGCTTCAAACTCTTGATTTCTTGTAAGGAAATGTACTGGTTACAAATGGAACTTATTGTAACAATTTCAAAAATTATTACTAAAAGATGAAAAGCTAATGAGCTTTTTACTTTTTGTAACTAAAACTGAGTATTATGTAACGAATTATTTATTTTGTTACTTAAATAGATATCTTTTATGACAAGATGGTATTTTCGTAACAAACTAAAAGATTTGTTACAAAAGAAAAAAAAATTGTAACGATTAACTTATTTTGTTACAAAAAAGCTAGTTTTAGTGACAAATAATGAATTCGTTACAATATGTTTTGTCATAAGAAGTGCATTTTCTTGTAGTGTATAATAACTAATAAGCTATTCTAATGATTTCTAATAGTTATTTTAAGTCCATCTGGTTTGTAATTATAGGTTTCTACCGGCTAAAATTCATTTCAATCCATGAGGTTTACCTCCAGGGTTTCAATTTAGTCCTCATACTAATAATTATTATCAATGCAGTCCCTCCGATCAACTATTGCGCATTTCTTTATGATTAAAGGGCATTCTTATACATTACCCTATAATTATTAAATTTAAAATACAAAAGAAAATGTGTACTGTCGAGTTTGGGATAAACTCATTTTGGTCCTCGAGCTTTGTCCTAATTGTGTAATTAATTCTTGAGTTTATAATCTACATCAATAGAGTCCTATCTTTGATAAGCAACGTCCAAGATTACTCCCAGTGAAATAATAGTTATTGGGCTATTAGAATTTAGACTGGCATTACATAACTTAGTTCTAATTGAGAGAATTTTATGAAAATATAATGCTTGCACGAAAATCATAATTAATTTTTTTTCTTTGCTATTTCACTTATATCAAAATTTTCGTAAAATATTATTAGACATTAATATAATTAAGAGTTTCGAAATTAAATGAACTAATTCAAGATTAGTTAATCACCCAGAGCTTCAATTACTATTGGCTTATTTTAAACTCAAATTGGTTAGAATACACTCAAAAGTTCATTTTTGATAGAAGTTAATCTGATTCGAACCAAAATTAAATAATTGAGATTTTTTTTATTAACTTGGTGGATCAAATAATAAATGTGTAAAATAAGAAATTAATATTATTGTATTAGTTAACATTCAAATACAAAAATAATAAGTTGAATTTGTCAATTAATCATCAACTTTCTTTAGAGGAACAAACATTGAAGCTCTTGAGAAGAGTATCTGTCGGGTCGAGATAATAGTGGGAGTTCCCTCTAATCTGTGGATCAAATGGAATTTTAATCTCAAAGAAATGATATAAATTTTTCAAACATTTCCTTGGGCAATAATAATAGCATGATCAATTTTGAACACAACTTAATGCTACAACATTAGTTTATGCATGTTTGATTTGGACCCTCAATATTGTTTTTGTTATTATAATTTCTCCTCACTTTGGCAAACAAAAAATCTTTTTAATGAAATAATTTATTTTTGTTATAATGAATAAATTTCCGTGAAGACTATTGAATACAACTCAAAATGTTTATATAGATACAAAGAAACCCTAACTAGAGAATCAAATATGCTAATATATAAAAAAACATACAAAAAATATTGATATAATCTAATAAAGAGTAAATAATATTCTAACAATTTTATCAGAAAATGTATAACCATTTGCTTCTCTAAAATGCTAATCAAATGTTTAAGCAACCTAAAACGATGCTTCAGTTATATATGTCAAAACCCTTCATAAATAGTTGTTTGTGAACAACGAACACCTAGGTTTATATGGTGAGTCATATATTTATCAAATTCTTTTTGAACTTTCCTTGAGTGTGACAAAATAAAGATCAAACTATTGTATAATACTGTTAATTGAGAAGTGAGAAATAAATCCAAAACTAATAATTGTTTAGCACTAGAATATTTTTATGTTTTATTAACTTATCAGTCTATGATATAAACATCATTAATGCAAAATTAAAGATTTGTTAGACGTGTTAAATCCAAACAAAAAAAGAAGCAAACAGATCATTTCCAAATTTTATGAAAAGATCAGCAATATTATATAGCCCCATGTCTTTATTTTCTTTTTCGTTTTTTCCAATGTAACAAGAAATCTTGCATTTAATTTCGTTTGAATGATTTGTTTAGTCAATAATTTTGATATTAGGGAAAGCCAAAAATATAGAACAATATTAGATATGTACGTAATAAAGAATATCACAAATATGTGGCTAATATAACCACAACCCTAGAATAAAATCATCCAAATAGATCTTCAACCATACGTGATAACAACTTAATTTCTACATTTGAAACTAGGAAAAATTTTCCCTAGCCAATCTATTCTAAGGAACAATTTAATTCACTTCAATACATCACAAATTTCTAAACCAAACAACCCCAATATCTCACCCCATTACAAAATTACCACCCTTTATCCTCAATCTTCATCCATTCATATTCAAATAAATGCAAAACTCATAAATTAACTAATGTGTGCTTCCGTCCAATGAGACTTCTTCACTCCAACTGTACTTTCTATTTTAATTTTTTAGATTATATGTAGTTTTTAATTATTCTTCTTAATTATATTATTAAAATTAGAAAAATATAAATAGTTCTTTTATTGCTTATTTGTACTCTTTGATTACATTCTACTCTTTTAGAAGACTTACAGTTTCGTGTTTTGAGCTAGAACCTATTTTAATTAAGTTATTAATGTGCATTAAAATTCGCAAAATCGGTAGAATTAAATAAGATATATATTATTTGTTTATGTTTTGGCCTTTTTATTAAACTTAAAAAAATGTATTTCTGATTAATTATATTGTTAATCAAATCAAGTTTGATCTACATTGAGATTGAAAAATGTAATAATTTTATTATATTTCACAAATCGGGTTCAAGCATTTTTCTAACTCTTTATCACGGTTAAATGTGATTTTTAAGTTCATAAACATGTAATAATGATCATTTTCTCTAATCATGTTTGTCGAAAAATCATAAATAGTATGAACAATTTAAGATTTCTTAAGAAAAAAGCTTGTGTTATCTGATAAAATAATTGAGAAAATAAATCTATGCAAAACAGAAGAAGAAAACAAGTGGTAATTACAATAATCCAAAAGTCGCAATCAACAACATAATTTAATATAGATTTATGAAGATATATATAAGTTCTTAATTTAAATATTTTTTTCTATGGTATATCAATGTAGTTTAATTTGATTGCATTTTGCTATCATATTTTGTGCTCATATAATGTTTATAATGATGTTATGTAAAATTATTTTCTTATATAAATCCAATGTAGATGAGTGATAAGCTAGGTACAAAACAAAACAAGGCAAAAAAAAATTTACATGCGGAACTGGGTACCCACGGGTTGGACCCGGTGGTTCCGGTTCCATAATAGGGAAACCGGTTCCGGGTCCAAAAATATTTAGCGGTTCCAGTTCCGGTTCCACCGGTTCCAGACTCGGAACCGCCCCGTTGCCATCCCTATTTGGGGAGGTATGGCATTATTGACGTTGAATAACTTTCTACTGCTCGTCGTTTTTTCACCAACATTGAAACCGAAATACAAGGCAATGCATGAGCTTCTACGAAGAGATGGTGATGATCGTCATTGGGTCTTAACTTAAAGCTACATTCTTGATTTCTCCCTCGTTATACCCTATGCGCTAATATTGATAATTGTCCTGTTTTTAGTAAAGAAAGTGAAGCCTTTGAAGTTGTCTAGGGTTAAAAGATGATTCATCGACTTGACTTTTATTTCAATTGGTATAGTCATACAAAAGTACAAGGTGGATATTTTGATTTTGCTTTCATTTTTTGTGTCTCCATCTCATCGCTATGGTCAATCTCATTGCTCCTTTTGCGAAACATGAGATTTTTGAGTGCTTATTGACCAGTTCGCAACAATTCATTATTCATCGTTTTAATGATGTCAAACTAAGCTTCAAGGCTGTGTGGATAATTCTTACTTTTTATCAAGGGTTGGAAACATGTTGATGAGGCATTCGTAGAAAAGAAATGCAAGGATTGTGACAATAGCTTGATGGGGGAAAAAAGGAAGACGAAGAAGACGAAAGTTGATTAGAGTAAATATATATCATTTTATGTTACTCGTATGGTTTGTTTAATTCTTCATGAATTATCCTTTTTAGTTTCAATGTTTTCATTAGGTATCTTCCCCCACCCCTTTGGTTATCCATGTAATCAAGAATTATCTATTGTAACAATCAGAGGGTAACAATAAATCACGTATTTGTATTAGATTTCTTACAGTTTATATTTCACACAATACCAATTAGATTACACATGTAAATTCATTGTAAATCAAGGAAATTTAAATTACATAACTAACTCGAAATAACTAATGGCACTTAAGCCTTGCAAGAGCAGATGCTTTCAAAAAACTTTCAAACTAAACAAAATAACTTTAAAACCCCATAAATTAAGGATATTTAAATTACATAACTCTTACATAACTAACTTACAATAACTAATGGCACTTAGGCCTTGTAACAACAGAATAACAAGAAGCTATCAAAAAGCTTTCAAACTAAACAACACAACTCTAAAACTAACTTACAATAACTAATGACACTTAGGCTTTCAACAACAGAATAACAAGAAGCTTTCAAAAAGCTTTCAAACTAAACAACATAACTCTTAAACCCATAAAGATTCAAACTATTAGCGCATCCAAAGTCGCATTTTCCATATCTCTTTTCAACTCATAATTCTTCCAATGCTCATCTAAATACTTAACCAATTGAAAGCCAAATGAGATGGCTAAAGCTTCTCACGACCAATTGGTGGTGTCTTTGACACGGTGTACACTCACCTCAATCATCATTCCGACTAGACAATTTTAAAGTCCGACATTTTTCACTACAATAAAAATGTTAGAGAGACATAAGACATGCAAAGCAATCGGGTACCAATAACAAATATAATTTTTGCATTTCATGATTTCGGAAGCAGAGAGAACCATAAATATCATGAGAGAATCAATGAAAAAATTTCATAAAGTTGGCAAGATAATCACTCTTATAGGGTAATGCAAAAGTGAATATAGCTAAAAATATTGGATATAATATACATACTAAGAGGCAATATAGATTAAGAATCTTAACATTATCGCCATAAGTATCCTCCATCTTCTCTATGAGTTGCTCTGATGTATTAAAACACATGAAGTAATCCATAAAGAAATCAAAAGTTGTTGACACTCCAATGAACCAAATAATTTTTAGTATAATATGTCTCATAACAAGTCGATCATCGAGTATTTTGAACAATGACAAGAAAAAAGCATTCAACACATGTTTTATAAGTAGCACAATAAGGCAACAAATGAAACTACATAGCCAAGCAAACATCACGTTTCTTGCATAAGAGAACTTATCTGCAAAAGAAGAGACTTAGGATTGATTTGCCATTTTTATCTAAGAAAAAAGGATGAAGAAATAAAGTGTTTCCTTTGGTTGTATGTTATATATTCTAACTATCAAAGTTCTCGCTTTGGATAAAGCTTCCCACGACCAATTGGTCGTGTCTTTGACATTGTGTACAAGTACCTCAATCATCATTCTGACGACACAATCGTAGAGTCCGACATTTTTCACTACAATAATAATATTAGAGAGACATATGATATGCAAAACAATCGGGTACCCATAATAAATATCATTTTTGACCTTCATGTTTTCCAAAGCAGAGAGAGCCATAAATATCATAAGAGAATCAAGAAATTTTTTTCATAATGTTGACAAGATGATCACTCTCATGGGGTAATGCAAAAGTAAATACAGCTAAAACATTGGATAGAATATAGATACCACAAGGCAATATAGATTAAGCATCTTAACATTATCGTCATAAGTATAATTTATCTTCTCTATGAGTTGCTTTGATGTATTAGAAAATATGAAATAACCCATAGAGAAACCAAAAGTTGTTGATGCTCCAATGAACCAAACAGTTTTTAGTATCATGTCTCCTAACACGTCGACTATCGAGTATTTTGAACAATAACAAAAAAAGAGCCTTGAACTCAAGTTTTATAAGTAGCACAGAATAAGGCAACAAATGAAACTACATAGCCAAGCAAACATCTCGTTTCTTGCATTAGAGAACTTATCTCCAAAAGAAGAGACTTGGTATTGATTTGTCATTTTTATCTAAGAAAAAAGGATGACGGAATGAAATGTTTGCTTTGGTGGTATGTATTGTTGTATTTATGTGGGTAGGAATCGATTCGTTTATGTTATGATAGGCTAGGCACACCTTAAAGATGCTATCTTTAAAGGTATATATTTCTCCCACATGGATGTAGATGGTTTCGAGAAATACACCTTCTAGGATACAAAGCCTACAACTTCGTTTCTAAAGGCTACACTCCTTTGAAACCACTTTAGAACAAGAACTCGACCAAGAGAGACTCGAAAATATAGAGAGAAAGAAGAAAGAAATATTTGGAATCATTTTAGTGGTCAAAGTATGGAAGTATTTATAGACTTCCAATGGATGCCACGAATAGGCACCTTTTCCACCCGAAATGGTATCTCCAATTAAGAGACACCTCTTCAGTCAAACAACATGACCAATGGACCGAAACAATGTGAAACACACCATTTCACGGTTCGAAACCTTTCATTAAAGGAAGCAACCGTTCAAAAACGTCCAGCCAAATATTAAATATTTATTTAATATTTTATTTCTTTCTTTCTTAAATATATATAAATTATAAATTATATATAAATATACAACATGTATATATATTCTAACTATCAAAGTTCTTGCTTTGGCTAAAGCTTCCCACGACCAATTGGTCGTGTCTTTGACATTGTGTACAAGAACCTCAATCATCATTCTGACTACACAATCGTAGATCCCGACGTTTTCAACTACAATAAAAATGTTGGAGAGACATAATATTGAAATCAATCAGGTACCCATAACCAATATCATTTTTGCCCTTCATGATTTCCGAAGTAGAGAGAACTATAAATTTCATGAGAGAATCAATGAAAAATTTCCATAATGTTGGCAAGATGATCACTCTCATGGGGTAATGCAAAAGTGAATATATCTAAAACATTGGATATAATATAGATACTACAAGACAATATAGATTAAGCATCATAACATTATCGTCATAAGTATCCTCCATCTTCTCTATGAGTTGCTCTGATGTATTAAAAAACACTAAGTAATCCATAGAGAAACCAAAAGTTGTTGACGTTCCAATAAACCAAACAGTTTTTAGCATTATATGTCTCCTAACAAGTCGACCATCGAGTATTTTGAACAATGACAAGTAAAAAGCCTTCAACTCAAGTTTTATAAGTAGCACAATATGGCAACAAATGAAACTACATAGCCATTTAAACATCAATTTTCTTGCATAAGAGAACTTATCTCGAAAAGAAGAGATTTGTGATTGATATGCCATTTTATCTAAGAAAAAATGATGAAGAAATGAAGTGTTTGTTTTGGTTGTATGTATATATATTCTAACAATCAAAGTTCTTGCGTAGACTAAAGCTTCCCACGACCAATTGGTCGTGTCTTTGACATTGTATACAAGCAGCTCAATCATCATTCCGACTACACAATCGTAGAGTCCGACGTTTTCTACTACAATAAAAATGTTAGAGAGACATATGATATGCAAAACAATCGGGTATCCATAACAAATATTATTTTTGCCCTTCATGATTTCCGAAGTAGAGAGAACCATAAATTGGCAAGATGATCTGTCTCATGGGGTAATGTAAAAGTGAATATAACTTAAACATTTGATAGAATATAGATACCACACGACAATATAGATTAAACATCTTAACATTATTGCCATAAGTATCCTCCATCTTCTCTATGAGTTGCTCCAATGTATTAGAAATTATGAAGTAACCCATAGAGAAACCAAAAATTGTTTACGCTCCAATGAACCAAACAGTTTTTAGTATCATATATGTCCTAACACGTCGACCATCGAATATTTTGAACAATGACAAGAAAATAGCCTTCAACTCAAGTTTTATAAATAGCACACAATAAGTCAACAAATGAAACTACATAGCCAAGCAAACATCACGTTTCTTGCATAAGAGAACTTATCTCCAAAAGAAGAGGTTAGGTATTGATTTGTCATTTTTATCTAAGAAAAAATGATGAAGAAATGAAGTGTTCTTTAGTGGTATGTATATATATTCTAACTATCAAAGTTCTTACTTTGGCTAAAGTTTCCCACGACCAATTGGTCGTGTCTTAGACATTGTGTACAAGCACCTCAATCATCATTCCGACTACACAATCGTAGAGTCTGACGTTTTCCACTACAATAAAAATGTTAGAGAGACATATAATAAGCAAATCAATCAGGTACCCAAAACAAATATCATTTTTGCCCTTCATGATTTCCGAAGCAGAGAGAACCATAAATATCTTGGGAGAATCAAGGAAAAATTTCCATAATATTGGCAAGATGATCACTCTCATGGGGTAATGCAAAAGTTATTATAGTTAAAACATTCGATATAATATAGATACCACAAGACAATATAGATTAAGCATTATCGTCATAATTATCCTCCAACTTCTCTTTGAGTTGCTCCGATGTATTAGAAAACACAAAGTAATCCATAGAAAAACCAAAAGTTGTTGACACTCCAATTAACCAAACAGTTTTTATGATCATATGTCTCCTAACACGTCGACCATCGAGTATTTTGAACAATGGCAAGAAAAGAGCCTTGAACTCAAGTTTTATAAGTAACACAATAAGGCAACAAATGAAACTAAATAGCCAATCAAACATCAATTTTCTTGCATAAGAGTACTTATCTCTAACATAAGAGACTTGAGATTGATTTGCCATTTTTCTCTAAGAGAAAATGATAAAGAAATGAAGTGTTTGTTTTGGTTGTGTAGATATATGTATATTCTATCTATCAAAGTTTTTGCGTTGGCTAAAGCTTCCCACGGCCAATTGGTCGTGTTTTTGACATTATATATAAGCATCTCAATCATCATTCCAACTACACAATCGTAGAGTCCGACGTTTTCCATTACAATAAAAATGTTAGAGAGACATATGATATGCAAAACAATCGGGTACACATAACAAATATAATTTTTGCCCTTCATGATATCCGAAGTTGAGAGAACCATAAATATCATGAGAGAATCAAGGAAAATTTCCATAATGTTGGCAAGATGATTTTCCTCATGTGGGGTAATGTAAAAGTGAATATAGCTAAAACATTGGATATAATATAGATACCACAAGACAATATTGATTAAGCATCTTAACATTATCGTCATAAGTATCCTCCATCTTCTCTATGAGTTGCTCCAATGTATTAAAAAACATGAAGTAACTTATAGAAAAACCAAAAGTTATTGACGCTCCAATGAACCAAATAGTTTTTAATATCATATGTCTCTTAACGCGTCGACCATCGAGTATTTTGAACAATGATAAGAAAAGAGCCTTCAATTCAAGTTTTATAAATAACACAATAAGACAACAAGTGAAACTACATTTCCAATCAAACATATGATTGAATCTTGAGAGATTAATTTTGAAATTAAACGTGAAAAGTATGGACAACCTGAGAAATAAAAGGAACCCTATACATATAGAGTAATTGTCAATTTTCATGCATAAGAGAACTTATCTCCAAAAAAAAAGATTTGAGATTGATTTGCCATTTTTATCTAAGAAAAAAAGATGGAGAAATGAAGTGTTTGTTTTGGTTGTAAGTATATCTATTCTAACTATCAAAGTTATTGCTTTGGCTAAAGCTTTCCACGACCAATTGGTCGTATCTTTGACATTGTGTACAAGCACCTCAATCATCATTACGACTACACAATCGTAGAGTCTGAAGATTTCCACTACAATAAATGCTAGAGATACATATGATATGCAACGCAATCGGGTACCAATAACAAATATCATTATTGTCCTTCATGATTTCAGAAGCACAGAACCATAAATATAATGAGAGAATAAAGGAAAAATTTCTATAAAGTTGGCAAGATGATCACTCTCATGGGGTAATATAAAAGTGAATATAACTAAAAACATTGGATAGAATATAGATACCACAAGGCAATATAGATTAAGCATCTTAACATTATCGTCATAAGTATCCTCCATCTTCTCTATGAGTTGCTCTGATGTATTAAAAAACATTAAGTAACCCATAGAGAAACCAAAAGTTGTTGACGTTCCAATAAACCAATTAGTTTTTAGTATTATATGTCTCCTAACAAGTCGACCATCGAGTATTTTGAACAATGACAAGAAAAAAGCCTTCAACTCAAGTTTATAAATAGCACAATAAGGCAACAAATGAAACTACATAGCCATTCAAACATCAATTTTCTTGCATAAGAGAACTTATCTCGAAAAGAAGAGACTTGTGATTGATTTGCCATTTTTATCTAAGAAAAAAGGATGAAGAAATGAAGTGTTTGTTTTGGTTGTATGTATATATATTCTAACGATCAAAGTTCGTTCGTAGGCTAAAGCTTCCCACGACCAATTGGTCGTATCTTTGACATTGTGTACAAGCACCTCAATCATCATTCTGACTACACAATCGTAGAGTCCGACATTTTCCACTACGATAAAAATGTTAGAGAGACATATGATATGCAAAACAATCGGGTACCCATAACAAATATCATTTTTTTCCTTCATGATTTTCGAAGTAGAGAGAACCATAAATATCATGAGAGAATCAAGGAAAAATTTCCATAGTGTTGGCAAGATGATTTCTCTCATGGGATAATGTAAAAGTGAATATAGCTAAAACATTGGATAGAATATAGATACCACACGACAATATAGATTAAACATCTTAACATTATCACTATAAGTATCCTCCATCTTCTCTATGAGTTGCTCCGATGTATTAGAAATTATGAAGTAACCCATAGAGAAACCAAAAGTTCTTGACGCTCCAATGAACCAAAAAGTTTTAGTATCATAAATATCCTAACACGTCGACCATCGAGTATTTTGAACAATGACAAAAAAATAGCTTTCAACTCAAGTTTTATAAATAGCACACAATAAAGAAACAAATGAAACTACATAGCCAAGCAAACATCACGTTTCTTGCATAAGAGAACTTATCTCCAAAAGAAGAAACTAGGTATTGATTTGCTATTTTTATCTAAGAAAAAATGATGAAGAAATGAAGTGTTCTTTGTTGGTATGTATATATATTCTAACTATCAAAGTTCTTGTTTTGACTAAAGTTTTCCACGACCAATTAGTCGTGTTTTTGACATTGTGTACAAGCACCTCAATCATCATTCCGACTACACAATCGTAGAGTGCGACGTTTTCCACTACAATAAAAATGTTAGAGAGATATATAATAAGCAAATCAATTAGGTACCCAAAACAAATATCATTTTTGCATTTCATGATTTCCGAAGCAGAGAGAACCATAAATATCATGAGAGAATCAAGAAAAAATTTCCATAATGTTGGCAAGATTATCACTCTAATGGGGTAATGCAAATGTTAATATAGTTAAAACATTGGATATAATATAGATACCACAAGACAATATAGAATAAGCATCTTAACATTATCGTCATAAATATCCTCCATCTTCTCTATGAATTGCTCCGATGTATTAGAAAACATAAAGTAACCAATAGAGAAACCAAAAGTTGTTGACGCTCTAATGAACCAAACAGTTTTTAGTATCATACGTCTCCTAACACATCGACCGTCTAATATTGTTAACAATGACAAGAAAAGAGCCTTTAACTCAAGTTTTATAAGTAGCACAATAAGACAACAAATAAAACTACATTGCCAATCAAACCTCAATTTTCTTTCATAAGAGAAATTATCTCCAAAAGAAGAGACGTGTGATTGATTTTCCATTTTTATCTAAGAAAAAAGGATGAAGAAATGAAGTGTTTGCTTTGGTTGTATGCATATATATTCTAACTATTAAAGTTCTTGCTTTGGCTAAAGCTTTCCACGACCAATTGATGTTATCTTTGACATTGTGTACAAGCACCTCAATCATCATTCCGACTATACAATCATAGAGTCCGGCGTTTTCCATTACAATAAATGCTAGAGAGACATATGATATGCAAAGCATACGGGTACCAATAACAAATATCATTTTTGTCCTTCATGATTTCGGAAGCACAGAACTATAAATATCATGAGAGAATCAATGAAAAATTTCTATAAAGTTGGCAAGATGATCACTCTCATGGGGGTAATGCAAAAGTGAATATAGCTAAAAAACATTAAATAGAATATAAATACCACAAGGCAATATATATTAAGCATCTTAACATTATCGTCATTAGTATCCTCCATCTTCTCTATGAGTTGCTCTGATGTATTAGAAAACATGAAGTAACCCATTGAGAAATCAGAAGTTGTTGACGCTCCAATGAACCAAATAGTTTTTAGTATCATATGTCTCATAACACGTCGACCATCGAGTATTTTGAACAATGACTAGAAAAGAGCCTTCAATTCAAGTTTTATAAGTAGCACAATAAAGCAACAAATAAAACTACATAGCCAAGCAAACATCACCTTTCTTGCATAAGAAACTTATCTCCACAAGAAGAGACTTGGGATTGATTTGTCATTTTTATTAAGGAGAAAATGAAGAAATGAAGTGTATGCTTTGATTGTATGTATATATATCATAACTATCAAAGTTTTTGCTTTAGTTTTAATATATAGAAAGGAAATATAGAGTTATTTTATTGTATCTATGCACTTGGTTCTAATAGAGAGTTATTTTATTGTGTGTATGAGTGCATGGTAGAGTATAAAGCAAATAACATTGTTTTGTATGGTTTCCTTTTTTTCTTTTGTCTAAAATTGAATGACATTTGTTGTGAGGGTAACTAATTTTTAAATTCATGTTGTAGCCTATATATCCGAGATATAATTGATGTTGAACTAAAGGTGGACTCAAACTTTACATATTGAACAGTTAGCCTAGGAAGATAACTTAGCATTGTCCAGTCGATAGTTCTCCAACCAAATAACTTAGAGATATCAAGTGGTAACCACCCTGGACTTTCCATCAAGTAAAGTAAGGCTATTAGGGTTTGGTGATCCATCTTATCGTTACCGTCAACTTAGCACCCCAAGATAGACAAACAACAAACATGAATTCACTCATCCAACTAAACTACAAGTAATAAGAACCTCCACTTAAGAAGTACCAAGCTATACGTCATAGTTTCTGAATGACTATTCGTTGCAAAGATTCTCTCGGATTAAGGGAGATAATCCTATTGTAGATCAATATAGGACTTTAGCCGCCAAAATAGTCGTTGCATAAGAATAGCAAGACAATGAGCGGTGCAATATTCCATGAGTTTCAGTATTTATCGCCATCTCCACGAGCTAGACTTGACCATTTTAATATTCCAGAATGAGGTTTGAACATAGTCGGTTCGCATTGTCCATGAGACCCAAATTGAGTTCACATCTTTCGTAGTAACAGCCTATAAGTGTCGATGCATTAATGCTTTGTTATACGACATACTCGGAACGAGGCCCAAACCACCCTCGTCAGCTGATAAACAAACCATGGACCGTAAGACCTTAGCATACCTAATATCCTGGTTTCCATGCCATAGAAACTGTCGAAGGATTTTATCAATGTCCCTAAGAACTCCTTTAGGAGCAAGAATATACCCAACCAATAAACATGTAGAAATGACAACACTGATTTAATTATAACATTCGCTCATCTGCAACACTATTCTCGCCTTGATCTTGGATATGAGAGGGGCGCAATCAACTCTTGTAAGCTTAGATGTTATTAGTGGGACGCCCACCGGGAAGCCATAAATAGGTTGTAACATATTTTCATGGTCCTTCGCCTTAGCCGATAGGAAACAGTTGGTTTTGCTCAGCCTGACAGAGTAGTAAAGAGGTATGTACCTTGCTTTAAACAACTCTATGGTTTAGGATTTCGTCATCAAATTTCATTTGTTCACCTTAATTAAATTTAGTTATGGTCTTCCTCCCATTTCTAAATTCATTATTCTTCTAGCAAATTTCATTTTTCATACATAATCCATCATTCTTGAAATGCTAAACCAATATATACATAGAGAGAGAGAAATTATTAATTATTTGAAAGGTAAAGTGCACTTCACCCCCTCGAAAAACTTGTATTTTGCACTTTCCCCCCTAAAAACACAAAAATGAGACATAACCCCTTAAAAACTTGATATATTCATCACTTTGCCCCGATTATTATTTTTCGGGTAAATCTTGATAGAAAATTATTTAAATGATTCTTTCGTCAAGAGCATTATCATCTTTATTATTTTTTTGTGATTCTTTCACATGCATTGATTTGAGTCAAAACCGTTTTACTTATCAGACATATCAACTTAGGGTTGCAAAATTCTCACTATGACATCATCTTGTATATAAAGAATAGCCCGAAAAAGCTTATCAGAATAGGAATTTACAACAAATGCAGGATGAGATCATGATGAGAATTTTGCAACCCTAAGATAATATATTAGAGAAGTACAACGATTTTGGGCCCAAATCGAGTATGTGACAGAATTACAAAAAAATGATAAAGACGATAATGCCCTTGATCGGAAATCATTTAAATGATTTCCGATCAAGATTTACCCCAAAAATAATAATCGGGGCAAAGTGATGAATATATTAAGTTTTTAAGGGGTTATGTCTCATTTTTGTGTTTTTAGGGGGGAAAGTGCAAAATACAAGTCTTTCGAGGGGGTGAAGTGCACTTTATCCTTATTTGAAAGAAACTGCTATTGTTTTTAGCACATATGTCATGTTGGAATTCTAACTAGTCGTGCAATTCTATTCATTAAGTTGAATCTCAATTACATAATAGTATTGATAATAAAAGGTGTCTACACATGATTTTAGAAATTCATGCTGATATTATACGTGGGCCAAAAATAAGTAATCATTCAGAAAAGTTGGTCGAGATAATTATAGGAAAAACCCGACAATTAGGGCTATTGTGAACGTTCATGTTGCAGTTGTTAGACGAAGCAAAACAATATGGGACATTTGTAGTTTATGAAAGAATGAATAAATATTTGTAATTAAATCATAATTTTATGGGTAATAGATGTAACTATCGATTTAGTTAGATAAAATATGTTTAACCTAAAAGATATAAGATAATAATCTATTATTTATAGAATATATTATCTAACAGTTTTAACTATTTCTAATGGCCCTTACAAATTCTTTGCTAGATTATTTAATTTCAAGATTTATCACAATGTTAACTATATATTTGTAAGCATGTAAACAACAATTCAATTACTGGCTCTAATATTTTTTGAATAAAATTAAATAATATGAATGGTATAGAACTACCAACTAGTTGTTTGAAACCAATCTTTTCCTTGTCACAATTGTTTAATTAGAGAAAACTCTTGTAGGGAACTTCTATTATTGAACTTATTGAGGAACATATTTAAATATCACTACAAGAAAATGCACTTCTCGTGACAAAAATAATTGGTAAAATAGATAAACCATAACAATAAATTAGAAAATGATAAATAAAAAGAAATATAACACATTAGTTAGAAAATATCTTATATAAAACGAATTAATATATCCTATTATATTCTAACACTCCTAAAAATTGAAAATTTTGAATCTTGAAACTTGATTGAAAATCCTAAAAAAAACTGAGACAATGGTCTGAGTTAGAGAATATTGATGAGAAAAACCACAACTGTCATCACAAGAATTTTTATGATTTGTGTAATCAATAGGGTCGGGAAGAATGGTGTCAACGAAAATGCTTAAAAAAAATGGAGGAATTTCGTCGAAAAACATTAAATATGATATGAACAAATATCACAAAATTATGTTTAGGTGAGTTAGGAAAGATAAGCAGAAAACCCTAATATAACAAGAAAAAAGAATTGATACCAATGTAATAGATCATAGGAAAGAAAAATTTGCAAGATATTCTCGGGTTTTTCACATTCTTCCCTAGGAAAAATATGGTATTTTTGAAGACTGATCAAGGATGTACCAAAAAAAATTGAAAGAAAAACAACAATAATACGTTGAATGTTTTGTATCAATAGATTTGGGAGACTCAAAAGATATTGATTTTTTAGAATCAAGAAAAACTGAGGGAACTTAGAACAATAAAAAAAGAATCTAAACACAAAACCATTTCCGGCATAATTCATATCCCTACGAATCTTATGCTATAATTTAAAATATATTGTATTTTGTATTTGTAGCTTATAGTATTGGTACCTTCATATCCAGATTTGTCCATTATAACTGATGCGGGATCAAATAGTTACAATCACGTGAGAGACACGTGGAGATGGGATCCGACCCGTCTCACGACAGACCAGATAAGGTGTTTTCGGATTGTGGACAGACCAGATAAGGTGTTTTCGGATTGTGGGCTGCACTCGAGTAATTCAAGCTGCCTACGTACCTAGCAGATATGATCAAGCCTCTTCGTAGTTCAAATTGATATGGTTCTCTAATAATTGAGAGTTGAGAATATTCAGAGAGATTAAGATAATTCTCCAAATAGTCAAAACGTGCTTTATGAATTAATTAAGGGGTATTTATAAGCATCTAGTTGAGCCATGGGCCTAGGACGCATATCTTTGGCCCATAACGCTTATTTCCCATTATATGGGTTTGGGTGAGCTGGGCTTGGAGCAAGCGCCTTCTTGGGCCGAATAAAAGTTGGGCCCATCAATAACTATAAGCACAAGAGAGCATTGTTAAGCTACAATAGATTCTGGAAGCAAAAATAAGTTAAAATGATCAGTTAGTAAATTCATCTTACAAATTCTGTGATTAAATCCTCACAAATCATAGCCAGACCGAGAGAAAATTGTGGTCATTTGATTTAATTTTAACCTTGGCAAAGGGATATTTTATTATGGACAAAAATCAATATTGATCTTACAGTGAGAATTAAAAGACATGCTCTAATTAAACTAACATGACGATATGCTATTATCAAATAATGGGTGATATAAGTTCTGTTTACCGTAATTTCAAACAGATATAAAATACTAAGAAACCTTATATGATAATAATCAATTATTTATCATTTGCTACAACTTTTATTACTGAAACACATTAATCGAGTCTACTCAAACAAATTAGTCCGCAGAGAAATTATATATAAGATCAAAATCTTGTCTCTATTTAAATTTGTGTCCCTACAATTATTGAAGCATGATATATACATATATATATATAGTCTAATATTTACTGTACAGTCACATTCACACCTTTGTGCAACTTATTACAAAATGCAACCTAATTAAATCCTACAACCCCACCCCACCCACCTCCGAATAAATAAATAAAATAAATTACAAAAATACATTACCAAAACCAAAAAAAAATCATTTTTTTTATTGTGCTCTAACCATGTTCAACTGGAGCGGCTTAGGCTGAGTCATGGTCCTCCTTTTCCACAAATTAATCTCCTTTTTCGGCTCCAAACCCGAGCCGCCACCATAATCGGCTCCGGCTCCAGTTCCAAAGATCGGCGCCGAGAAGGGTATGATGATGTCATCTACTTCCCTATCTTCATCTGAGTAAAAATCCCGATCCTCCTCCGGTGCAATCTGTGCAGTTGTCCAATCAAAATTCGCCAGCGTGTCACGGCTGCTTGCGAACCTCCTTACCTGGCTCAGGCTCGGCGCGCCGTCGGTAAACCGCGGCTTGATACGATCCACTGACACGTCGGATTTTCTTCTCGATCCAAATAGCTTCTTCAGCGCCGACGGCTTCTTCTTGAGTTCTGGCTTGGTTTTCGTAAATTTCTCAGGCCGAGAACTGGAAACGCGATTTAATTCTTTTGGCAAAGAAGCGTGTTTCTTTTTGCATATCTTGTTCTTGTGCTTGATTTGGCCCATGCACGACACTTTCGGAGAAGTGGGCTCTGGTGGTTCGTAATTCTTGGGCTTTGTTCGGGCTTCAGGAGGGATCATCGGGCCCGAAAAGCCCTTATGCATATGGGCTTTGTGCTTGTCTCGGCCCGGACTGAACGGAGGGTTTAACTGGAATGAAACTGCTGCTTGAGCTGCTTTTGGTAGAAACTTCAGTATCTTCATGTTTATTGACTTTGTCACTTTCTTCTGATCCATTTTTAACCTATATAAATAATTTGATAGTATTCAGTTTTTGAAATGATAATAGTTATGTTGAGGCTCTTTATATATATGTATGTAGTTGTAAGAAAAACACACACACATACGTACGGGTGTGTGTGTGTTAAATACGTGACATATACATAGAACACAGGAAAGGATCAAAATAGGGTTACAAAGTTGACATTTTCAAGAAATATTTTGATAGATTGGTCAAGGGAGAAAATTTGGACCGAGGAAAACAAAGTTGTATCTATTGTAATGTAATATAAAATAATACAGCTGTATTTGGTTAGTAGTTAGTACAAATTTATTAATTATCTTCATTCAAGGGTCCAAATCTCCGGGCTAAATCAACTGAAATAATTAATAGTTTTAATTTCTAGTTGAAAAATCATAGAGTAATTTGCGTACACATATGGGATTAAATAATAATATAAAGAAAAAGTCGGGCTTTGTCATTATTAATTATTTTATATGGAAAACGAGGTATAATGGCATGGATACATGTCATTATATAGAATGAATGGATTGAATTATGCGATTATTATGACAAAGAGAGAATAGTGGCGCTTTGTGCCTATTGATTATATTTATATCTCATGTGGGGTCATTTTAACTGATTTATTTTTTATTATTGGATGATTTAATATGGGTATTTTATCAAAATAACTCTAATCCAATTATAGAAGTTAAATCGATTTATCAAAAATTAAGTCTACCGACTACTTATCAACCTTGTGATTTGTCAGGATACATACGTACATGATAATACAAAATTTAGAGATATTCTTCATGTAGAAATTGATTCCTTTTTGTTTCTTTTTCCTCTTTTCCCTATGTAGAATATTTATTAAAAGAAACACGTCCGCAAAGAAAATTATATCGGCTTGGTTGGAGAGTGATTTTGTAATGTGAAAAAATAAAACACATAAGGAAAAATTATCTATGATCTTTGTTTATATAGAATATGTTTGAGCTTTTAAGAACCCTTAAATAATTTATAAGTTCTCAAAATAAGTTGTTATCTGTTAAAAGAATTAAAGAAATTCGACTTATTTTTAAGAAATTATAAGATAAAAAATTGTAAATTCCAAAAACATGTTAATGAGTCTTCGAATATGCAAAAACTTTTCTTGTATAAATGTAAGGTAAAAGGCAGTGTTAACTATAGCACCTTTTATTTTCATGCATGCGGAATGATATGTTTTGGCTGTAACATTCTCAATTATGTTCCTTTTATTACCATTTCATGATTGATTTAGTTTTTGCTTCTTTTGCAGATTTAACTAGACTTGATTCACGCTATAGATCGACTATATATAACGAGAGACCAAATTACTATTAACGTAATTTTCCTAGTCAATAACTATACAATATTGGGGTTTACTTATAACACGAATCAGGTATAATTTGACCATATATTTTAATTGGATCGTTTATTGCAATTTGTGTTTTGCGCTTATTTTGTTGTACAGATAAGAACGCCTAGTGTCATTCATAGCTATAAAGTTAGAAATTTTTAATACACGTGGAATTTATATAAAGGGATAAATGCAAATAACCCCCACGTGAAATATTTTATTGGCTGAAAACCTCCTGTGAAAAAAATATAGGCTAAAAACCCCCTATGAAAATTTTAAATTGCATGAAACCCCCTGTGAAAAAAATATAGCATAAAACCCCCTGTGAAATTTTACCATTACGAAATATAACTACATTGAAAATTAATTGTTGGATAAAGTTTAATTAATATCCTAAAATTTGATTATTAGTAATATTAATTAATTTGTAAATTTAAACATTTTACAGGGGGTTTTAGGCTATATTTTTTTTCACAGGGGGTTTCATGCAATTTGAAAATTTCACAGGGGGTTTTTAGCCAATTTTTTTTTCACGGGGGGTTTATGCAATTTGAAAATTTTATAGGGGGTTTTTAACCTATATTTTTTTCACAGGAGGTTTTCAGCTAATAAAATATTTCACGTGGGGGTTATTTGCATTTATCCCTTTATATAAATACCGAATTCTAATAGAATACCCAATAACTCAACTTAAAATTGGAATGTCAATCTTGATGTACAAAGTAATTATCCTCAAACACTGACATAAACAAGATATAACCTACTTTTTTCTCATTTAAATTCTATAATAGGGCTTAAGTTTTGTAATTAAGTACATGAACTGTTCAAGTAGCTAATTAATCACGATTAAAAAAGTTGTTTTCCAATTCACCAAGAAAAACATATCTATAAATCAAGTGACTTTAGAAGAGCTCAGGTTCAAAATGTGGGGTCAACCCTTTTTTTGATACAAATATTAATCGATCCACACGTATATTATTTAAACGTGAATATTAAATTTCCCCACATTTTGAATTGTAGATTTCAACACGTACTACACACAACTTGTGACTTAGTAGGATAGAAATTAAATCAACGTAACTCAAAAATGGAAACAGAAAAGTAATATTTGGCGGCTGGATTGAGCTGAGATAACTAATATGCATGAAATTAAAAAGAAATTAAAACTATGTCCAATTATCAGCACACACCTCCCAACTAATAAGTGATAAGAATTAATTAATTAGGCTGTTCTTGCATGGGCCATGCTTTTATTATGTTTTAAGTTGTAATAATATCCTCTATCCGTAAATTTATTTTTTATGCTTTTTTATCCAATTCTCAATTCTCATGTCGGTGGGGTGACTTTGAGGGACTCCAGAATTTGTTTTGGGATTAAAAACGTAAAAGATTACGGACATTATGAATTAATATAAAATATTTTGAAATAATTAAGACGACTAATTTAACACATAATAAATTGGACTAAAACTGAATTTGGATCAAGTTATGAGATGAAGTGTGTAATATTAATCACAACTTACATATTCCAAATACATATATATATATATATATATATATATATTACACATATATATGGTGGTATATGTGTGGAATTGAATCGATGCTCAAGTTCAATCTTATCATTATACCAAAATATAATAATGGCGAAAAATTAATTCCATCACATGCATTATATGAAATTAGACTTCCTAGGATGTACGACGAGTCAACAACCACCAATCAACCTTTGATTTATCCAATTATGATATATCTACAGAAGAAAAATTATAACATAAACAAAAAAGAAAAACTATGTAAGAGGAGAAAATGCTGACAGACAAGAACGACAGCTTGAGTATAATTGCGAAATGAGCACTTCTTTAAACTTGATATTATTGCTCTAATATCATATAAAATTAGAGACCTTGTATAACATTTGTATTAAAAATATAATATATATATATATATATATATATTACAAGAATGGAAAAACTAGTAACCCTAAACGAAAAACTTGAATAGATAGATAAAAGAAAAGATACTCTAAAAAATCATCCATTTGCAACCTTCAATGTGATAGGATTATTCTAAATTGTGTTCCATCTTTTATTTTATATATGTAAATGTTGTTATAATACATGTCAAAATATTTAGTATATGCATGTTAAACATCTACGTATATAAAGTAGAAAATTAAACACGGATTTAAAATAGAAAATCACATCGCATTAAAATAACGCAAAGGGCGACGCTAATTGGGCTCTGTCTGAAAAAGGGATTGCAATGGAAAATCATAAATAAAATTACACCTTAGTATTTATTTAATAGAGAGAAAAACATAGAAATGATTATTATACAAACTTTTTATTGTGCAAACATACAAACTTTGTATGAGTTCTTTTCAAAAATAAACATTTCGCTAACTAAATTCTTATTATTATGATGTAAGAATTATTTAATTTTTGTCTTTTGCAGATTAAATAAAAATCAACTTCAGCAATGGAATTTTTTTTCTCGAGAGAGCACGTACAACGAACGTCATTTCCAATGGAGTATAGGTCGACACGTACTGTACACAACTTGGAAAACTTATATATGACGTAGTTAGAAAGAAATTAAACCAACTTCAGGAAAATGAAATGTAATAACTTGGAAACTATAACTAATTTTTATAGGTACTAATAGACTATTATACACTTAAAAACTACAAAATGTTAATAATTTGTTAATAATAATACTTATTATCAACTAGTGTTCATGTAAAATATTATTTATAACTAAAAAGAATAAAAATAAATATATCTTATAATATTTTGTAAAAATAAGTTATAGTTTTAGTTTCTAACAATTCATTCGTATTCATATTATATAGTGGGTCCATTTTTTTTTTTTTATTCTCGCATTTTCTTAGTAGATTTTTTTTGTACAATAACTTTTAACGAAATTTCGTATTTGACTAACAAGGATAAGGTAATTAATGAGAATGAATGTGGAGGAATTAACGAAATTTGGAGTATGTCCTAAATGATGAGAATTATAATAAATGAGGCGGTTGTTGCATGGGCCATGTTGCTTTTGAATCTTTTATTTAAGAGGTGATTTATCTCAATTAATTTCTATTGTTCATATAAGTGACATATCATGTGTTATTATTTTTTAAGTTTACTATTGACATGATTTTATACGCATATAATTTATCATTAAAGTAAAACACGAAATGTTATGTTCATCAACTTGTGTCGGCTAATTACACTATTTCACATGAAAATAGAAATTGATACCACTATATGAACAAACCTTATATGAAATTGGATGATTGATACGAGATGAATTGAAAATTTTATGACTATATTAAATATTGGATCCCACACATAAACATGGAGGGATATAGTGTTAAAAATCATTATTCGAGATACGATACTTGAGTCACTTAAATTGTGCTGGATTATTCGGGGTGCCATTGAGTCCACTCAGACCCGTCATATATAAAGCACGCGACTCCTCTAATATTTATCTTATTTTAAGATTTGTAGGTCTAAATTTCGACCTTTACCTTAAGCATTATCACTACAATATTAATTTACGAATTAGGATTCATTGCCAGTTTGCCACACTCAACAACATATTAAATTAAATTTAATGATTGGGTATTTATCTTTAATCAAATGAAAATTAATAAATCAAAATTTGGATATTAAAAATTAAAATCGACCCATCATCATAGGCCCTTTATAATAGCACAGTTAATTGTTAAATGGGCTTCTTAAAAGGCCCATCAGCCTAAAGGACTTGGAATTGAATTTTTCTTTTTCTTGTTTTAGAAACCCAAAAAAAAAAAGCACCAAAATGAAATAATCAAAACACACGGTGAATTTTTTTACGTTATTTTCTTTTAATTTATTTAATTGAAGGCATGCTTTAAATAAAATGAATGGTTAACACTCGGATTAATGGAAAATAAATCAAACTCCATTTAAACAATAAATCTCATCCGTAGGCAAATGAGAAGTCATTTATGTTACACTAAATCAATAATCTAATATTAACATTAAATATTTCATCATTGAACTTAATCTAGCATTAAATTTTGAGCCAACGTAGGAATATTTATTTGCAGTAACTGGCCAGCCTTGTTTTAGTGAGTATATTATATAAAATTCATTTTAATTTCAAATATATTTTATTATATACAAAAATGAAGCTCAAATATTCTACTGATATTAAATGATAATTAAATATGGAATACTTTAATTAATATTCCTAGCCAATCTAACTTGACCATTGAAAGAAAATTTTTTAAAAAAAAGTTGAAAAGTAAATTAAAGATAAAACTTGGTGCTGTTGCCCACAGAACAAGGCCAGATATTATAGACACTTGGAAAAGTATTCAAAAGGATGAAAATTGAATAATCGAAATGACAAAATTACCCTTAGCACCTCTTACACAATTTTCTTAAATATCCCGTAAATAGTTGAAATAAAAAACACATTTTCGTCTTTTAAGCCTTTCACCCTTTCCGCCATTCATACACATGCACAAATTAACCAACCTTAAAACCTTCACTCCACCATTAAAGCTCTTCAAATCACCTCTGCAACGCAATCAATTTGGCTCTAAATTCTCTGTCATTTTCAACTACTGCACCAAATTTTCAGTTTTTCCGAACAAAAATGGCGAAGTGGAAGGTTCATAGGCAGCAAGGCAAGAGATCATCGACTGTAGTTTTGGCGCTGTCGATGCTGTTAATGGCGACAATTGTTCTGGTGGTGCTTCTCGGCCTCGGTATACTATCGCTCCCCGTCGCTACCGACGATGAGATCGGGGATAGCATCAAATTGAAGCGCATGATATTAGACATGTAATAGTTGTTATGTCTTTTTTCCTTTTCTGCTGTGTTGGTAAAATGTCGTTGTGATTAACTTTTTTTTGATTTGGAGCAGCAAAGGTGAAGAAGAATTGGGGACAAGAGGAGATCAGTGGACGGAGATTCTATCGTGGGAGCCTAGAGCTTTTCTGTATCATAATTTTTTGGTGAGTTTTGATTTATTTTGAATTGTTTGTTGCATTTTGTGTCTTTTTCATTTTTATACCGGTTATTCAGTTGATAGATTGGATGAAAATTCGTTTCGATATACATTCTGTATGTTTTGGTTACATATGGCCAATTTGTTGTTTTTGTTTACTTGAGCTGCAATGGACAGAGCTTCTTATGCTTTTCAGTGATTTTTGATAAATCGAAGGTTTAGGGAACACCTAAAAAGTTCGCCCATACTAATCTAGCGCCAATATTCGTTTTGGATTGTTTATTATTATAGTAATTGCTTCGATTTGGAGCTGAAAAAGTCCCTAAGTTATAGAAGTTTTGAGCTAGGTTCGTCTTTCATAAGGTGACATGATACACAAGGCTCCTGCAGCAATTAAGTATTCATGTACCACAACTGCTAGTTTATACAGTCTTGTGATTGTTCTCTGAAATTAACCCGACAGCACAATTTAACATTAAACCCAAAATTTCGTGCCTAGATTGAGCTTGCACACGAATGCAAATAATATTTTTGGTTACCAATTCACAAGTTTCATTGTATATCATATACAAAATGTGTGTTTAAGAAATCCAATTGTCATTAGATTGGACGTATACAATGTGATGGTGCAAAAAGAAATGAAATTGGCGCCCATTTTTCTTCTTGTTCTACAAGTTGAAATGAACTTGTTTACAAAAAAATCAAGAATTTACGCAGATTCTGTTTGCGATGTAATTTTTTGATTTTCTAGCTTCTTTTACTAGATTTATTTTAACTGATTGTCCTTTTTCAATATTCCTGCAGTCTAAAGATGAATGCGAGCATTTGATAAATCTGGCCACCCCTCACATGAAAAAGTCAACTGTTGTTGATAGCGAAACTGGCAAGAGCATGGATAGCAGGTATGTTCCTCTGAGCTACCTATATTTTAACCGAAGACATAAAGAGTATCTTGAACTTTGTAATTCCCGTTTTATCTTATTCTTGAGTTTGGCATATAAAGAAGCAACCGTATCACATTTCAGGGTTCGCACAAGTTCCGGAATGTTCTTGCGTAGAGAACAGGATAAAATCATCAGAGACATTGAAAAAAGAATAGCGGATTACACATTCATACCTGTAGGTGCGGAAGTATAAGTACATTAATCGGAATCTATATTGCATAATTTTTGTCGTTTTGTCCTGTTTTACCTTCCCAATTATTTCTTTCATGAAATTTTGGAAAATGATCGTTGTTATATTTCGATATCATTTTCAGACCAAAGGTTTGGTTAACTAATGAAGTTGACTTAAAAAAACATTCTACACTTAATGGATGCATGACTTCAATGATGCTTGAAGGCCCGAGTACAATGACGAATATAATCTTGCTTTAATAACTTGAGTGGCATGAAAAAGGAAACGAACACAAAGGACTAACCACAGTTTAATAACGATTAATGGTAGAAATTTGGTAGTTTCCAATAAATGTTCGTTGAACATATGTTTTTTAGGTAGTAAGAGAAAAATATCTACTCTATTTTGAAAACCTGAGTTTACTAGCTGGTTGTTTGATTTGTGCTGCATTACTAAGAAACAATAGCCAGTTTCTATCAGAGTCGTGGTAAGTGACCACATTCTACTTGCATTATTTTACTTGCATTATTTTAAGCATTATTGCTTTTAAAACTATCTTTGTTGTTTACGGAGTTTTCAGCATTTTCTGTTCTTGAAATTAGTTCTTGTTGGGATTGGAAAATTCTTCTATTCAACATCAAGAACAGAATTACAATAGGAGGAGCAAACTCTCACACTCAACTATTACAAAAAACCAATCCTTACTAATACACTTCTACTCTAAGTGTATTTCACTCTTCACACACTTTTCTCACTTGTGAAATTGATACAATTGAACAACATGAAGCACCCTATTTATAGCACCAAAACTAGGTGGTAGGTGTGGTAGGTGTGATCTTCAATGGTAGGCAATGGTAGGTGTGGTCTTCAATGGTAGGCAATGGTAGGTGTGATGTGAGGAAGCTTCAATGGTAGGTAGGCTTCAAATGGTAAGTATCAAATTTGATTCTTTCAATAAGAAAGATGGTGGAAGATCCCTACAAATCTCCCCCTCCACCTTTTTCTTTATTTCTCTCGTTCCTGCAATGCTTGCTGGCTCCCCTTCACTGGCAACAAGTATCCATTCGGATGTGGAGTATTTTCTCTGTGGAACTATACCTCGCATAGAACGTCGAACATGAGTACATTCAGCTTCGTCTTCAGATGGCTCCCCCTGCTGAGGAATATCATTACTGTGACCATCCTCATCACCTACTGAACCATCACTCTCTTGTTCAGTAGTATCATGCATCTCCTCATCGTTGAGAGGAATGTTTGATGATACAGGAACTTCGTCTTCTGGGGTATGTTGTTTGTGGATTACTAGAGCACACTCATGAAACTCGTTTTCATGAAATACAACATCTCTGCTTCGTATAACTTTCTTCACTTCGGGATCCCACAACCGGTATCCGAATTCTTCATCTCCATAGCCGATAAAAATGCATGGGTTTGACTTGAGATCAAGCTTCTGTCTCAACTCCTTGGACACATGTGCAAATGCCTTGCACCCGAACACTTTCAAGTGAGAGTAAGAAACATCTTTTCCTGACCATTTCTTCTCTGGCACTTCAAAGTTTAAAGGAACAGAAGGTGATCTGTTTATAAGATAACAAGCTGTCAGTACAGCTTCACCCCAGAATGGCTTAGGTAGTTTAGCCATACTTAACATGCAACGAACTTTCTCCACAATGGTTCTGTTTATTCTTTCGGCTACACCATTGTGTTGTGGGGTTCGTGGAACCGTCTTCTCATGTCTGATTCCATATGCGGCGCAATATGATGAGAATGCTCGGGAAATGTACTCTCCTCCATTGTCTGAACGTAAACACTTCAACTTCTTCCATGTTTCTCTTTCTACCATGGCATGAAATAGTTTGAAACGATCAAACACTTGATCCTTACTCTTTAGACAGTAAGCCCATACCTTTCGTGACGCATCATCAATAAATGTCACAAAATATCTACTTCCTCCAAGTGACTCCTTTTCAATGGGTCCACATACATCTGAGTAGACAAGACTGAGTAACTCTAAATGGTTCTTCTTGGTAGAACTGAAGGAAACTCTGTGTTGTTTCCCGAATAAACAGTGCTCGCATGGATCTAGGGCAACACCTTTGCCCATGGAAATGACTTCCTTCTTTGCAAGAGTTGTCAGTCCCTTCTCACTCAAGTGGCCTAACCTCTGGTGCCACAAGTTTGGTGATGTCTCTTTTTCAACAACATTGAGACTTGGATGACACAACTTTACATGGGTTTTATAAAGAGTATCACAAATATGCCCTCTTGCAACAGTCAAGGAACCTTTAGATAACTTCCACGTACCTTCTTTGAATTGATTATGATAACCTTGATGATCTAGAGCTGCACCTGAGATAAGATTCAATCTAAGATCCGGAACGTGTTGAACATCTTTCAACACAAGTGCGCATCCGACATTGGTTGTTATGTGCACATCACCAATGCCAACAATCTTCGAGAAACTGGTGTTTCCCATCTTCACAGCTCCAAAGTTTCCGGACTTATAAGATGTGAATAAGTTCTGGTGTGGAGTGGCGTGAAATGATGCGGCTGTATCAACCACCCACTCAACATCATGAGTACCTACATGTAAGCATTCTTGTTCACCATGTGTAACAAGCAACACGTCTGATGACAAACTAACCATAGTCGCACCATCTTCTTGGCTAGTATTTTGACTCGTCTGTGACTGCTCTCGTAGAAACTTTCTACAATCTCTTTTCCTATGCCTATAATTACCACAGTGATTGCAATATCCTTCAAACCAAATATTGTTTTCAAAGGACATACCCCTCTCTTGTGATCTGCCGCGAACTTGAGAGTTTCCTCTATTTTGACCTTGGTCTCTACCTCGACCTCGACTTCTTCCTCCATTTCTGCCTCCCCCTCGTCTGTTAGTTTCTGATATGAGGGCATATGATTGTTCCGTCCCGGCTTCCTTCTTTCGGGCTTCTTCATTCATCAGGGCATCTGTGACCATCTGCATAGTCACATTTCCATTAGGAGCAGAATTACTGAGAGTGACAACAAGAGTCTCCCAACTGTCAGGTAGAGAGTTCAAGAGTAGTATCGCCTGTTCTTCTTCTTTGAGAACCCATCCGGTGGTGCTCAACTGATTCACGAGATCCTGGAATTGACTGGTGTGTTCTGACACCGAAATACCACCTCGTAACTTGTGGTTCACTAATCGCCTCATTAGCAACGTCTTATTTCGGGCGGTTTTTGCTTGATACATGCTACCAAGTTTCTCCCATAGTGTGTAAGCACTGTGTTCTTGAGCAACATGGTGGAACACAATATGATCGATCCACTGTCGAATTTGTGCGACAGTTTTTCGGTTCATCTTAGTCCATTCTTCATCCGTCTTCTTATCCGGTTTGGCGCCCTTATTATCAATAGGATCGGCTAAATCCCTCAAATTTAGCAAATCCTCCATCCGAGGCTTCCACATATTGTAGTTTGTGGAAGTGAGCGCAATTATGGTGTCCGATGATGATTTTTCCATAATAAATGTTCAATAATATCTCGTACCTTATTTTTGAAACCGAATTTGGACAAACGGAGCTCACCGTTGAATCCGCAATGGTCGAAAATGGTAGGGTAGCCACGTTCGGGGTCAAAATACAATTTTTGAAAAATTATAGGTCGAAATTATAATTTTCCACAAATTGAGGGACCAAACTGCAATTTTTCAAAACTTGAGGGACCAAACTGCAATTTTTCATAACCTGAGGGACCAAACTGCAATTTCTCAAAACTTGAGGGACCAAATTGCAATTTCTCAAAATTTGAGGGACCAAATTGCAATTTCTTAAAACTTGAGGGACCAAACTGCAATTTTTCAAAAATTATTAGCTAATTGGTGACGTGGCAGATGACGTCAGCAGTGACGTGGCAGATGACGCCAGCAATGATGTGGCGCTGACGTGGCGCTGACGTGGTCGTCTTCTTCCTTGGAAATTTCAGGAGGCGTTCGGTTTGGTTTTGATACTAACTAATAGGTTCGATTTCAATTTGATTAGGTTGGTTATCCGATTTGTGAATAACCCTATGCATCAATGAACTACAATGAAATTAAGGAAATTATTGTTGAAGAATGGCTAAGAATTTCACAAAAAAAAGGAAATTCTTGATATTTTTCTAAATTATTTGTAACATGTTTAGAAACTTAAATTTAATACGAATCCATTAAACTAATTGAAGCAGAAATATTTTGAATTTGAAAAATCTAAGCATAAAAAAAGAGAGATTACTCAACTTTATTCTTTACCCAGCTAACATGAAAAAGCAGCTATAAAGTGAAAAGTTATATATATACAGTAGTTTCCGGTGGTCAAAAAATTCTCAAAAAATACCAGTTTTCTCCTCTCGACGAGACGAATCCAACGGTATATTCAGATTGCAATTCCGAGCAAAACTGAAAAACTTGATTTTTTCAGTTATGAAAATTTTTTGAAAAAATATCAAAACTCAACCAGGCTCTTGATACCACTTGTTGGGATTGGAAAATTCTTCTATTCAACATCAAGAACAGAATTACAATAGGAGGAGCAAACTCTCACACTCAACTATTACAAAAAACCAATCCTTACTAATACACTTCTACTCTAAGTGTATTTCACTCTTCACACACTTTTCTCACTTGTGAAATTGATACAATTGAACAACATGAAGCACCCTATTTATAGCACCAAAACTAGGTGGTAGGTGTGGTAGGTGTGATCTTCAATGGTAGGCAATGGTAGGTGTGGTCTTCAATGGTAGGTAATGATAGGTGTGATGTGAGGAAGCTTCAATGGTAGGTAGGCTTCAAATGGTAGGTATCAAATTTGATTCTTTCAATAAGAAAGATGGTGGAAGATCCCTACAGTTCTGTTGCTTGCAATCTATACAAAAGCAGGTCATGAAATGCTATAAATGTCTTGTTACTGTGTGTTTAAAATTTGAACATACAGCTTGCTGATTATACTCTCTACAAGCTAAGCAGGTCCCTAATAAATCTTGTAATTACTTTGCAGAACACGGAGAAGGTCTTCAAGTTCTGCGCTATGAAGAGGGACAAAAATACGAGCCTCATTATGACTACTTTCTTGATGAATTCAACACTAAAAACGGGGGTCAGCGAATAGCTACTGTTCTTATGTATTTGTACGTACTCTTTTATGCTTCCACGGTGGCAAAACTCTTATGATTATTATCTTAATTAAGGAACAACGTGATTTTGTTTTGAATTTTGTCGAAACCTATGCAGATCAGATGTTGAAGAAGGCGGCGAGACAGTTTTTCCGGCTGCCGGAGGAAATTTTAGCTCGATTCCACGGTGGAATGAAATGTCAGAATGTGCCAAAAAAGGCCTTTCAGTGAAACCAAAAATGGGCGATGCATTGCTTTTCTGGAGTATGCATCCTGATGCAACTCTAGATCCATCAAGCTTGCACGGTCAGTTTCATTTGCGATTCCCGTCTCACAAAGAAAGAAAAAAGTTGATGCAATGGGTTTATTGGATACAACAATTATTTTATGGGTTTTTAGTAATTTTCCAAAAGTATATATATATATATATATATCAAATGTTTTAAAAGGCGTTTTTGGTGAGGCAATACCAAAAATGCCCGGGGCAATGGTTGGGGGCTAAAATCCCACTGGGCGTACGCCCCATGCGTCTGGGCACGCGTTTTTGCTCCCCAAAACATGGGGCGTACGCCCAATGATGTATTAGCAAAAAAAAATTAAGTCTGGATTATTTTTAAAGTTAGCCCTATTTTTAACCCACGATATGCTTAATATTTTATTAAGAAATTTAAAGCCTACATATTCAATTAAGTCAAATAATTAAAAATCATTTAAAGTAATATCAATTTTTTAGAAAGCCTTTCCCGATTTCAACAATTAGTTATTTCCCTTTTCCCATGCACGACGTGTTAGAACTTAGAAGTCTTCCTATTGAGAAAGAACAAAATTTGTGTTTTTTTTTTTCTCTTTAATATCTTTCGAGAAAACTTGGAGTTTTAAGTGTATTTTTTAATTTATTCATAATGTATTTATATCATGCGTAGGAGAATTTTTAACTTGTATGGTTAAATATATATTAATTTTAGAACTCTATCTATAGAAATTTATTAACTTCATTTTTCCTCCGAAGATTTATAATTTTACACTACTTTATATATTATTTATATATTTTATTAATACTAAAAATAGAAAATTCGCGGTGTCTGAGCTAGTGGCTCACCTTTTAGCCTTTCGACTCATTGTTTACTATATTGTTTTTCCAGGAGCTTGTCCGGTTATCAAAGGGAATAAGTGGGCCTCTACGAAGTGGATGCATGTTGGCGAATACAAAATGTAGGCATTTCTATGAGGTAGATTAGAAAGCATAACATTCAATCATGACAAGTATTTCAACTTTTCTGTTTTTTGGGCTTTTCTTTGATATAGCAATTTATATATTCAAATAATGCCATTTTTTTTATAGAAAAAATAGCAGTCTAACTTAGGATAAAGGAAATAGTGAATTTGTAACTCAATCTGTAATACATACTTTGAGTGGTATTACTCATAATTTCCATAACATTTTTTCACAGAAACTTGTTGTATACCAAAAACTAATAAAATCATAGAAACCCATAACAAAAAAATCCAAAATTATACATAAAAATCAATTTCATACTGTTCTAAGTTCTAAAATAAGAGATCAGATTAGACCCAAATAGGTGGCGGCCAAATTCCATCCTCAACACATTGATCAATTGTATCTATGGTTCCATCTTTGATATTGTAAACACCAATATCACATCCCCCAATCCTTGGTTCTATATGTGCAAACAAGCTATCATCTGTAAAATAAACACGATTCTCAAACTCCATGGATGATAAACACAAGCTCTGATTATCTCCCAAGAACAAAACCCCATCTTCTATACTATCAATCCTCTCCACTTTTCCACTATTGACATCTAATCCAAATATCTCGAATCTCGTCGTTTTGTGAGGAAAATCATAGCAAAACTCGTCGATTTTTTCATAATCGTCGTAACCTTTTTGATACCCTATGTACCTATTTATCAACATCAACTTCCCCTTAGTGTCGAAAACCAAATACTTTCTATCCGCGTAATTTGGAGACGAGGGCTCGTAAACGGTATCTATGAACGGACCCTTAACGGGATTTCCTTTTACGACAAACCCGTGAGAATTCAAGGCGTAAAATTGACCTTCTTGATCAAAAACGACATCCTCGTACCCATGGATATGATCTTGTTCGTTTATTACAGTCCACTCTTTATCGCCTACTCTGCAGAAAGCAAGCCGTTTTAGTTCTCCGAATATGGCGATAGAAACGCAGCCCTCTACCTTTGGATCTTTTGACAAGAAAACTTTTTTGATATATGTGTTCTTGATGTCTTGTGAATCCACTTTGACGCTGCCGAGGAATGGGGTCCAGTAGAGATACTCATCGCCGTCGAAGTTGAGAATCTCCGGGAGGGTCATGAGGGTTGGGAGCTGGATCGCCGTTGAGTTTTTTATCAGAGGATTAACGGCGGAGATTGAACCATCATCTGAAACCATGATCAGCCAACCGTGAGATGATCCGACGCAGCGTTTCTTGTTCAGTTCGTGTAAGTCTTCGTGGTGGATGTTGTTATCGCTCAGAATATTGTGAAAGTCGCCGTAGTAAGGGCGGTGTTGGCCGGCGGCGGACGGTAGCAACAGCCGTGGAAGGCGGATGTTTTCCGACATCATGTTGTGTGATCGAAAAAGAAGAAGAAAGTTTAGGAAAAGTTTTTCACAAAGTGCAATTAGAAGAAAAGAGACTTCGAATGTAAGTAATAATAATAAGGTAATTAATGCGTGTATATATATAGAGTGATTGTTGGAGACCTAATCCTTTTCAGATTAGTTAAGATTTATTTAGTCGTATAATTGGATACAAAATCATATCTATAGTCTTAATATATGGAAACTTTATTTTAATGCCAAAATTAACTTAATAGAAGAGTTGTCACCAAGTAAAAGCAACTTCCTTGTGAAAAGGCCCATTTTTTAATTTTTACTTTTTGTTAAAATTACCCAAAAAAAAAAATACAAAAAAAACACTTTACAATATCCAAAAACAAAGTAACTATAAGTTAATGCTAACAACTTGTTAAACTAAATTGCTTTTTATTATTTATTTAAGGATCGGCTAATTGATTTTTTTTATTATATCAAATTCTATAATTTTGGATTTTTCGAATTGAAAGATTGCATTGTACAATTTTCTTTTTTAATTTAGGTCTTTTAAATATTTTATTATACAATTTGTTGTTTTACTTTAACATAGTAATTATCTAAGTAAATTCTTCGGAAGATTAAACATATAAAATGTTGAAACTAGTTATCAGCATAATATCTCTAAATAAATAAAACAAAATCGTCAAATTTGTGTGCCAATTGGCAATTTTTGGCGGGGCTCAAAAGTTTGGCGTAAATTGTACCAAATTTGTCAAAAATTGGCATTTCAGTATAAATTCCATGTTACACAGTTTTTTCATTCTTTATACAAAATTACAAATAGTTGATACGAACTAGTAACATCTTAAAAGAAACCCATAACCGAAGTATAAAATAAGCAAAGAAATTATATATATATATATATATATATATATATATATATTCATTTGTATTAGGATTCTCCTTTATTTGTTTTGCATCTAGTTTCCACGTTTATTTATTTAGCTAGAGTTCTAGCTTTTAATGTATTCTCTCATGTAATTAATTATATATACTTTGAGTAGCCTAAAAACAAATTCTCTTCTCTTCCATCGTTGATTACATGCTTCAGTATCTATTAATTTGGCCAGAATTTTTAAAACTTTTCCATTAGACAGTATCAATACTAAATTTGAGATTTTTTTTTGATTAAATCTATATCTATATATCTATATATATATATATACTATTATAAAAGAACGAGTTGTTTTTTATATTTTTGATCTACCTAAAATATCCCTATAGATTTAACTTTTTAATGGTAAAAGAGTCAAATAACAAGATATATAATATGATTAGGATTCTACAAATTGTATCACATGTAGATAATTTGATGTAGAATTCCATTAGGTTTAAGTCACTATATTTTATTGATTAAATTAAAGAAAACTAAATATGAAACTAATGCTCACGTGAGAGATCAAAGCTTAATAGATTTGTAAAATTTCAACAACTTAATTTTAAATAAATAATATAAGAAAATATATTAGTTAATATTTCTTTAGAGATACTACATGACAAGAGGAATGCACTGACATAGCATAAAAAGTGATCCTACCAAATAATTGATTCTAACAAAAATAACTATTTTTTAAGGGAATATAAAGTTTTATAAATAATCAAATATAGTAAATTAGAAAAAAGTAGATCGTAAGTTTTACCAATTATTATAATGACGAATTTAATATAAAATTATATTTGCGTTATCTATTTCATATCTATCCTTAGAAAATTACGAACTAATCATTTATTCATCCCTAAATGAAGTTTGTTTGCTTTTTCTTTTTCCTAAAACTACACATTAGATTAATTATAATTTATTACGTATTCCATATAGTAAAAATAATTTATTAACAAGTTGATCATGTATTACCCATATGCATTGATCATAATTCAATGCATATAAATCTAAATTAACAAGTTGCCAAAACATATGATTCCATTTACTAAGTTGAGAAAAGTTAATAAATATATATATATATAAGGTTATAATAAAAAAGAAGCAAAAAATATAATGTGGTAAAATACATAATAAAAAAGTTAAGAGCAAAGTACAATAGACAGTCGAAGGGGTGAATGTATAATTTTCTTATAAGGGGGGCGTCTATTATGTGCACAAATTACACATACTAACATGTGTAATTAAATTAAATAAGCAGAGTAGTTAGATTGATTAACTTTTTAAAAATTTCTTTTTTTAAAACGAAGGTGATATTATTAGTGCACACTTTTTGCAACGTTTGACTGACGACCATTAGTTAGAGGGGTCAATATAGACATTTTAAAACTAATCCAGATACCACATTTAAAAGTATACATAACGGACACAATTATGACACTGATACGATACTGCACTAAGTCTTTTTTTAGTCATGTGCTATGATGCACAAACATGTGATACATGAGACGGGCACTATACACGGCACGAATAAGTAATTAAAAATAAGTTGTATATATCTGCAAGAATAAGAATTATAAGTACATTAGAACTCTACAATGATATTTGTAAAATTAAGAATATTAAAATTTATGTGAGTTATAATATTAATCTTTTGCCATAAAATAGTGTAATACATAGGAATATATTAGGATTATATCCAACTATACCTATAATTTTGAAATTACTTTTGAAATTCACGTACGAATGTGAACATATTGACATTTATTCTGAAGTTAGCATAAATTAAATAATGCTTATTTTACTGATTAGGTATTATTTTCAATTCACATTTCTAAATCACAAAAAACAATGTGTATTATAGGCATAGCATAGTAAAATATTTCATTAAGTATGGAAAAAAGATTTATTACTTGTCAAATTAAATTATGTTAGTATAAGTTCTTTTGTGTGATTTATATGTGCAATAAACCACATACTTATGCAAAATTATGAATAATTATATCGTCAACTACTTGTGTAATATTATGTGACCTTTGGTCTCACCTTTCACATGTTGTGGAGTATTTCCTAACGGAAAAAAACTTGCTTTAATGTTTCTATATTTTTGTGTTTTTGACCAAAAAGGTTTAATTTTATTTTTAAAAAAATGGATACACGTGTCCTAAATGTGTCGAACATCGCCATGTCCGACACGTGTTAACATTTTTCTTATTCAAGGGCATCGATCAGCCGTGTCCAACACGTGTAGGTAGCGTGTTGGAGGTGTGTCCATGTCCGAGAGTGTCCGACACTATACGTCATGATTTATTGAAGTGTCGATACTTTATAGGTTATGTGCAATTTTGATTCAAAACGAAATATATTTCAAAAATTTGGAAAATAGTACACTAAAGATATATCTATTTATATGAATGTTTAATATTTTAAAAAAGAGTAGTTAACATATTCATTGACATAAATAAAATTTTATCAAATTATTTGAATTTTTTTATCACTTGTTCAACTTTTATATTTAAGTTTTAACAAAAGAAATAAATCTCTTTTTGTATTAGAGTGCAAAATATTTGTATAGTTATATAGAAAAAAATTACTATGCCAGGTACCAATACATGTCGAATACTTCAAATTTTATACTTGATACAATATCCAAAAAAGCCTTTCTTATTTTCTCTACATTATAAAACTATTCCTGATACAATAATCAAGAGTATACATAGCGGAAACAGGAATGTCACCCATACAATACTGCACTATGTATTTTTTAGTATATGTGCAACATATGTTCAAAATGAAGTGGAGTTTAAAATTTTGGGATATGGTACATTGAGATATGTCTATTTATATGAATGTACAATATTTAAAAAAATATTAAATAAATTCATTCACATTTGACTTTTATGTTTAGTTTTAACAAAAGAAAGAAAATATATCTCTTTTTGTACTTTAGCTCAAAAAGTATTGTATAATGACATAAATAAATATTATTTTTGGTATCCAAGGCGTGTTGAAATGTTTCAAATTTTTTATCAGATATGGTATCAAAAAAAATCTCCCTTCTTATATTTTCAGACATTTTAGTACTATCCCAGACAAGGTTCAAAGTTTCGTTTCTAAACTAAGTTTCGGGTTGTTAAATATTAGAAACGTTTCAGAAAAGTATGACAAAACTTGCAAAAATGAGAAAAAAGACCGAAACAATGTGAAAGAAAGTAAACAACAAATGCTATCTTTATTAATTTTTAAAAATCAATATTTTGTGTCAAAATTTATACATATACACCAATAGTTGATAAAAATTTCAATAACGAACTAAGTGATAACATTGGATTCAAAGTTCAAGCAACTTAACCTGTAAAATACAAAATTGTAAAAGTGTTACGGTATATATTTTTAAATTATTATAAGAAAAAATTGCTCATATAACATTATAAACGGTAGTATGTATTATGTTGTTTGTTAAAATAATCATTTAATAAATCATATATCGTTATAAATCATATATTGTTAAAATAATCATTTGATAACATTAATGGCTATGTTTGTTTATGTTTTTGAGTTAAATTTTTAAATTTTCTCGGGAATTGCGTACTACCAAAATTCGTGTGAAAATGGTAGTTGTTTGTTTATGTTTTTAAAAATAGGTTGAAAGTTGTGAAATGTGTCAAATCAATGTTGATAGGTTGATGAATGATGTGTATAATGATTATTTTTGTTGTGTATATAATGATTATGTGAATAAAAAATAAAGAAATATAAATAAAAAATTATAAAATATGAAAGAGAAAGTGAAATAATGATTGATTTGATTGGTAAATGTGTGAAAGTTTGTATATATGATTGATAGTTAGTTATGTAGGAGATTGAAAAAGTAGAGTTGAAAAAGAGTAATTTTGGATGAAAATTTGGTGTGTTAAGTTTATTTTGAATTTTGGGATTTAAAAACTTGAAAATGCAATTTGAAAACATAAACAAACAAAGCTATATATAGCTTTCTATGTTTCTTAATGCGTATTTGAATATAAACAAAATTGTCTATAATTTTGTTGATTAATTATTTGATTATATTTTGGACTTAATTTAGTAAATTGTTAGATTTATAACTCTTTTTTGTTATTCTCCTTTTTTTTAATTTTATTCACTATTATACTATATTCGAAAAAGAATTACGAAACTTTAAGTGTTTCGTGGAAATTAAACTATGGAAACATTGAAAGTTTCGATGGAAACAATGGAAACATTACGAGTTTTGGAAACATTATAATTTCGAAACTACTTCATAATTTTTTTTCAATTAGTTGAAAAACGAAAAGTTTTCGAACTTTTCGACGAAAAAGAAAGAAAATTAGAACCACGACCTCAGATACTGTATTCAGGATTATCCATAGTAGACACTGGTGTGACACCGCCTGATACGATACTATACCAAGTCTTTTTTATGAGTATATGTGCAACTTTGGTTATGAAACTTCAATTATAACTCTTTCAAATTATTTGTAGTTACGACCAATAATTAAGAATATATAGATTTATTTAAGTAGTTTGTATGAGTTATGTGTTTTTATATACACTTCTAACAGTTTAGAAAATACATACCACTACGTCATTTGAATTAAAATAATAAAAAAATAAAAAGTGACAAACAAGAAGTCTACGTAAGTATCCAAATTTTGAACCATAACAAAGAAATTTGCCAATATATAAAGAACTAAATGAAAAAATGAAGAATATAAATCTATGATCCATTGAAATTGAAAAACCAATTTCATGAAATGCAATAAGAATTTATTTGGTAATATTCATTTATGTTTCTTTCTTTATGTTGATTTACAAGTTCATTCAATTAAAATTTTATCTTTTAAACAGTTAAAGTTTATTAACGAACGACTCATTTAGTTAAGCTGTTATAAAAAATATTTTGGATTTGAACAATAATTACGTATATAAATTATTTTACCAAGATCATATGATTCACGTTCAACGAACGTGTTATTTACTAGTAAGACTAAATGTGTCATGCGCGACCAAAATGGTCGAAAATTAGTAAAATTCAATTGTGGTGTTTCAATTTTAAGAAAGTTGCAGAATAAAAAGTGTGACCACCCTATAATTTACAAGACCAAAAAATATAATTTTGCCTCACTAATTACACTTAAAAGATTGTCAGTCACATATAATAATGAAGATTCTGAAGAAGGCTTGTCAAGAGTATCCTCGTTCAAATGTCAACTTGAAGCTTTCATTAATGAATCCAAGCTTAGTCTCAAACAATCTACATCATTTTACCTGGAAATTCATAAATAAGATCAGACGATTGAGAACTATACCATAAGGGGTTTTATCAAGTGTGTATTTAGTAATTAGGATCATTCATGGGACACTTAAATCTAAATGCTATTTCTTGTTCAAAAAAGTCAACTAAACATTGACCCGAACAATGTTACCTTATGGGTGCCAATACTACGTAGCCCGTCCAAAATCTCAGCAAAATCAAGAGGTGGTAACTGAGAAAAGCTTAGATTTTCCCCTGTGTTTGGATGTGTAAACCTAAACATCAAAGACCATAAAGTTATTTTAATCACTTTGTAAAATTGTAAAATTAGCATATAATTAGATTTATCTTACCCGAGACTTAAAGCATGGAGACAGGGTCTTTCTAGTTTAGTAACCAGTTCCAGAAGTTGTCTATGACAGCTAGACGGGTTCCTTGTCTGAAGCAGTGATAGTGCCATGTTCTTAGTTCCTCCATACACATCATCTCCCAAGAGTGGAACACCGAGATATTTCGCATGGGCTCGTATCTAATTCAAAAATCACTTCAGCTGATAATACTTCATAAAAATACCATAGTTAAGTATATTTAAGTTTTGAAAGGTTAAATGGAGCAAATTCTTGTTAATAATTAGGCGAAATGTAAGTTTCACAAGTGTTTATGAGCAGCCATCTCAGATGAAGAAAGTAACTAAAAGGGTAAAAAGAAATAATATTCTTGGATGTTGCTTATTGTAACATTGGCATCCAAGAAGCATAGATATGTTTTCTATTTAATTTGTCATAATTACTTGCATAGTTTACAGAGGTTAGTCGAGTTAACTTCTAGAATTGATTTCTATATCCGTGCAACAATTGAAAATTGACCAGAAAATAACGGACCTGATGAGTTCTACCAGTTTCTAACCTCCATTCCACCAATGCACAACCACCTCCAGCAAGTATTTCGATCACTTTATACCTGAACAAAAATCATATTGATGCTTAATCACTGCAGTGGTGTTAGATGAACAATACTATCAGATTGATATGCTTGATAAAAGTGGCAAATGATATCACCGAATAATTCATATGTTTACCTTTGAATGAGGGGGGCAGCTTCAGAAATATCTTAAGAAATGAAAAATCTTTTTCAGATCCCAAACGGAACAATGGTAACAAAACGGATTGCATTTATGGTTGTTCAATTCAGCATATAGTATAATTGGGATAGGTCACAGTGTATCCACAACATGGAAAAAGATTAAAAACCAAACATTATGCTTCTATAACGGCAAACAAGATAACATTAAGGCGTGAAGAATCAGCATAAAGCAGAAGCCAGAGAAGAAGTCCCTCACAAGCTGCATTTAGAGTTTCAGAACACAAGTCAATATGTTTTAGTGGATAATAGTTTTGTCCTGAGATAAGCAATTTTGCAATTGCATGTATTTTTCGTTAATATTTGGAGAGCCCGATCAGGCTTGAAGCCACTAACAGAATTACCATGGCAAAGTATTCATGAACCCCAAATTAGATGGGTGAAAACAGATTTTAGAAAAACGATTCAAAAATCAAGTATATTCCTTTTTCACCTAAAAGACTTCTTTGATCTACCTTCAAAATGCATTTCCTAATTCAGCACTTATCATCAATTCTTTTCAGCCACTCAAGCAATTCTTCGTCTAACTTTAGAGCATGATCATTGGCGGCTCAAATGCATTCGTATCTATCCAAGAAGGAATATGCATAGGATTAACCAGCATTTCAATCCCATTTCTGTTTTCAATGAGGGCCCGTAACGAGAATTCAAGGAGAAGCATCAAACTGAGTTTTCCACTAAGTAATGAAAAAATCCCAAAACCAAAACGAGGGTAAGAAAGTAGAAATTAAGAGAGAAGCTAACAGACAAATTTGAAAACTCACCAGTTGGCAACAATTCAAATCCAAAGGGTTCACATATTTGATTCTCACAAATCCAAGGTCATCATAAGTCCTAGAAATGAAATCACTTGATGACTTTGTTTCCACCCAATAAATTCAACTGATTGCATTACTGTGTATCCCTCTATCCTACAACTCAAATCACCAATAATCACCACAAGAACAGTCGCCATCTTTGAAGTGGTGATATCGATTTGTGTCCCTAACAAAAATTTCTCTCCTCTCAAATCTCGATATGAATTTTATAACAGCATGGCAATCTCCACAAATTCTCAAGTTCTTCGTAACTCTCAAAGGGTACCCTTCACTCGTATTCAAAATTCCAAACACTACAGCCAGCTTTTCACTGTGCCCACACAATATATGCTCCTTTTCCTGTTCATCCACATCTTGTAGCACATAATCAGTATTCGGCAAATAACCAGCCTTTTTCATTTCCATGCTCAATTTATTTAACTTATCCAAAATTTGAGCCATTTCAGGAAGTGACTTATCGCCTGCCAAAAGCATGTGTACTTTGTTTTTCACCTCAATCCAACTGCAACCAGGGTTCTTTTTCAACCCCTTATCTCTCATGATATCTCTAATTCTATCAACTTCTCTCCATTTTCCTTTAGAAGCGTAAATATTAGAAAGTAAAACATAGTTTCCGGGATTTTGTGGCTCTAATTCAAACAATTTACCAGCCGCAATCTCACCCAAACTCATGTTATTTTGAACTCTACAAGAACTTAATAACGCACCCCAAACACATGCATCAGCTTCAAATGGCATTCTTTTTATCATTGAATAAGCTTCTTCGACCTTCCCTGCACGCCCGAGTAAACTCACAATACAAGCATAATGTTCTACTCTAGGTTCAACACCATAATCCCTATACATGCTTTCGAAATAAAAACGCCCTTTTTCAGTAAGCCCATTTTGGCTACATGCCGATAAAAGACTAGTGAAACTAACAGAGTCAGGTTTCTGCCCGAATTTTTGCATCAAGTGAAAAATTTCGATAGCTTCTTTTGCCTTTCCGTGCATTGAATACGCCCCCAGCATTACATTCCAGCAAACCAAATTACGATTAGACATTCTATCAAAACAACATCGAGCAATTTGGATTTTTCCACAATTAGCATACATGTCTATAAGTGAACTGCCTACAAAAACATCGCCGGAAATGCCTCGTTTGAGGGAGAAACAATGTGCAGCTTTTCCATGCATGAGTGCCGCAATATTACCACAAGCTGGAAGCAAACAAGGGATTGTTACAGCGTTTGGTTTCACACCCGCTATTTGCATTTCTCGAAAAATCTCTAAAGCCTCGATATCTTTACCGTGCTGCGAACAACAAGCTATAATTGAAGTCCACGAAACAACATTTAATTCCATTTTTTGGGCTTGAAGTTTTTTAAACACCTTTAAAGCCTTTTCAACAAGGCCATGTCGGGATAGCCCTGCTATTAAGGCGTTACACACTCCAACATCCACTTGACCCGTCTCTTCAAACACTTTAGACATATCCATATAACACCCACATTTTCCGTACATATCTATGAGTGCACTTATAATACACTTGTCAATAGAAAAACCCATTTTTATAACGTACCCATGAACTTGACTGCCCGAATTTAAATACCCCAAGTCACCTATTGCAGGAAGGACACTAGAAATGCTGGTCCCATCAGATATGCAACCATGTAATTGCATTTTTTGAAACATTTTAACCGCATCGAGAAAACACCCACTCTGATTAAACCCTGCAATCATACCATTCCACGACACGGGATTCGGTTCAAACGCGAGATTTTTTACCTCGTTAAACACCCTTTTCGCGTTAACCACATCTCCTTTCCTTGCATACCCAGCCGCCAATGCACTCCAAGAAACAACATCTTTCACAACCATATTATCGAACAACATATGTGCATTAACTAGTTCATCACATTTCACATAAAAATGAATCAGAGAGGACTCCACAAAAGGATCCAAGTAAAGCCCAGATGCTAAAGAAAAAGCATGAACTTGCTTTCCAACTTTAACAGCCAATAGTCCAGCACAAGCCTTGATAATGCTCGGTAAGACATGTGCATCAGGGTAAAGCCCATAAGAAAGCATTTGCAAAAACAAACCAAGAGTATTCTTAAAATCGTTACATTTGGAAGATGCTGTAATACGGGAAGTGAAAGAGCGGAGATCAGGTGTGATTGGAATCTGGCGAAAAACTGGTCGATAGGAGTCATTGGAATCTGCTATTGAAGCTAGGGAGTTACTGTGAAAAGCTTTATTATTTACACTAGAAGACATATTCCCGCTGCAAACAAAACAATAACTAATGTGACTACTTACAGTTGGCATCATATAGTGCAGATGAATTGGCATTCATAGACACATAATTAGCAATAAAAAAGATTAGAGATGGAGGGTTACAATCACCTACTAACAGCATGGCGGGCTTTTCCACGGGTAACAGATCCAGGAATAGCAATCATACGAATCCGATTGTTCACATCACGACCTATCGGGATATCAACGCGTCCAGCGACCGGGGAGGGCACTCCACAAGTGAGACTCACATAAACTCTCTTTATAGTGTGTTTCTTGAACTGTTCAGCTAAATGGGAATGAGAATGTTCATCCTGCACATACAAGAAAAAGAATCAAACTTTGACGCTACTTAAAAGACAAAGTTTCCTATGACGACAGATGTAAACTTGAAATAACTACTTCTTGAAAACAAAAAGGAATCACCTTTGCAACAACAAGCAATCCACTAGTCCCTTTATCTAATCTATGCACAATTCCCGGGCGCACAGATTCCTCTGTACCTCTGTTCTGTCCTTGATATGCAGATAACGCACTGGCCTCATTGGCCTCATCTCCTAAATCATCATCAATCTCAGAGACTGATTCTGGATTGAAACATACAGTGGGAAGTCTACAGTGGCCAAGAATCCCATTTACAAGTGTTCCATTTGCATTTCCTGGTGCTGGATGAACAACCTACATTGTGGAAAAATCCCATGTTAGGAATGTGTGGAGCAGGCTTATCCACATCAGATTAACAAGTAGATTACCCGAAAACATCAATAATGTCTTCCAACTAGGTCTAAAAATAATAACGCATAAAGAGAATAATAAAATCTCAGTGATGGTATCGATGCTTAGCTCATGAATCACTCGACCCACTAGTTTGGAAAAATATACGTGCATTGACATCGTATCCTAAAAAGATATAAAGAATTCAAAAAAGATTATATGTAAATCCTCAAATAGAATGCAAACTTCTTAAATTTTGGTACGAGAAGGCCAAAAGTGCCGATTGAAATAGCCATAAAATTGAAAATTTAATAACAAGTTAGGGGGGAAGTCAAACTTGCGGTCTCCTGAGTTTATCATGCTGTGAACCCAAATAAGTTCATTATAATACCACATGAAGTAGAATCCAGCTGAAAAGCATACAAGTATACAACATTAGTATCAGTAAAACTATGCGACAACAAGTGAAAGTGACACTATTTTGGTATATTTATTTTGACCTAAAATGCTGAGGCTTATTAAACTAAGCTAATCTTCAGAAAATAACGACTAAGATCCCACAATCAAAATCCAAGCTTGAATATTCCTATGACTGTTTTTTCATCAATATATTGCACACTCCAAAATTATATCATTGCATATTCCAAAATCAACTCAATTTTTCAGCTTTCTTTGATAAGGGATAAAAACACAAACTAAGGAAACAGCTAAACTGGTCGAGAGCTCACCATGTGGGCAGGCTTGTTTACAACCAGCACGTTTTCATCCTCATATACTATGTCCAACGGAATATCCTCTGGTTCAGCCCTCAAATGCTGCAACTCCGCAATCGTGCAATTCACTGTGTCCCCGTCTCTCACCACATGTGAAACCTTAAATACAACCCAATTAACAATCATGAATAGACTCCATACTCATGCATCTAATTAAGATGTAACTTCACACTTCACATTCCCTTATAACATTGAAAGTTCATACATGACAAATGAACACCCTGTTCTCCTAAACAGAGATTTCAACATGAAAATATAACAAAAAAAAATGTCAAACTGAAGAACTATCGCCAGGATCTCCCATCACATTTTGGTGTAATAATGTTATTCATTGGTGCGATCATAAATTTTACAATAAAATGTGATAGACTGTAAGTTATAATTTCTTATTTCCTTTCAGCTTCCACCCAACACGTTTATCCATTAGTGTTACAACAAAATGTGATAAAAAATCCGACCCGACAAAATATCCAGCACACCTTATTGATGGCATGGCCATTGACAGAAACAAGTCCTGAGCGGATGCTGGACTGAACTCTAGCCCTACTGATGCCATTAATGCGCGAAGAAATCCACGTATCAATTCGCAGCTTTTTGCAATCCAGTTCTACCGTCTCATCAATCTTGACGCCAGAAAAATTTTTGGGTCGGCCGGAAATTTGTTCCTGAAAGTCATCCGAATCTGAGCTCACGGCCGGAGTGGAACTAGAGTAAGAAGTTATTAATGTACGTATCGAAAGGTTTCTAGGGTTTATGGAAAAGGGTTTAGCTGAAGCCCAAGACAAGGATTGGAGGGGCAACATTTTAAAGGCTGTTTTATGAAAACAGTGGCCTTTTCATTTGATTAATTGAGGTAAAAATGAACAAATTAGGTTTTGGCGATAATCTTTGAACAACAAAGAAATGGTTCAAGAGACAATGTTCGTCATTTAAGCAGCTTCATCTCCTTCCACAACTGAGAGTTGAGACTGTTAAAAGAAGGAAAACCCGATTAAAAAAACCTGGATGCATACCCGGAATGACCCGAAAGGCCCAACCCAAACCCATATCAGATTTACAAATTGGTCCGAGAGAGTTTCGGTTATTAGATTTCATCTACAAGACTGATAAATTAAGTTTTAAATACTTCGATTTTCATCAAATTTGATTTATGCCATTAACTTTTTGTCCATAAACTATTGTCATGACTTAAGAAAAAATTGATGTAAGCTCAATACATTTCATCATTCCATAAGCATTTTAAGGGCCTGAATAAATTCTTTTAAAATCAAACATTTAAAATCATTATTGAACTTGCTTGTATTAAAATCTTAAATTTGACGAAATAAAAGTTTACTGCAACTGAAACTTAAACGCTTAAACAAAAGTGAATATACGCCTCAGATAAATCCAACAATAGTAAGCTCACAAAATGATTAAACAAAAGGTATAGAAAAAAAACTGGCCCATAGTGTTTACCAGTGAGAAGGTGGCAACAATGGCTTTTCGCGGTGATGATGGGTGTAATTTCAGGTGTAGTGATGCACGATTTCAGGCGGCGGCAGGCGGCGGCACAGGTTATTGAGGTTAAACTAGGATGTGTGTTCTGTTCACAAAATGAGAGTGTTGGTAAAGGGATGTTGTTTTTATTTTTGCACTAACATGTAAAGGTTTAAAATTAATGAACTAAATTACTCATGCCTTCTTAAACATGATTTAATTTTTTAGGACATTCTTTATACATTGCAAAATGAATGTAAAATTAGAGAGAATAAAATTTCTTATTATTATATCAATGTTTTTAATAATAATTTATAGCTGTAGCTTCATCATAATATATAATAATTTATAGTTGTAGCTTCATCATAATATATTTAAAATATAATAAGTAATAATAATATTATAATTATTCTTTCTTTATCTGTTGTTAAAATTAAATTACATTTTTTATCATTCTCCAACAAATATTTGGCTGCCAAATTTAGTAATTTCTTTATTTTTACAAATTATTCAGCTGCCAATTTAGGAATTAAAAATGGAGGGAAATTTGCCTCCAAAACATAAATAAAAGCTTCAAACTCTTGATTTCTTGTAAGGAAATATACTGGTTACAAATAAAACTTATTGTAACAATTTTAAAAATTATTACTAGAAGATGAAAAGCTAATGAGCTTTTTACTTTTTGTAACGAAAACTGAGTATTATGTAACGAATTATTTATTTTATTACCTAGATAGATATCTTTTATGACAAGATGGTATTTTCGTAATATGTTTTGTCATAAGAAGTGCATTTTCTTGTAGTGAGCATCAAAATCGATCAATTTTTCCAATTTAAGTTCACCAATGTCCTATTAATTTTGGATCGAGAGATTAGAGTTATGGTAGACCTGCTCCACTTGAAGTTATTTAGTGAAAAAAAAAAATCTCATTAAAAATGAATAAGTGATTTTGATAATTTTCGAGCCAAGAAATATATACCATCCAATTGAATACACACTTACGTATTTACAAGGGGAAAATAATTAGATTCTCGCAAGACTTCAAGTCCCGAAAACCACTAAAAATGATCAAACGAACATTAGTAGGGATGGCAATGGGGCCGGGTAATTTAATTACCCGTATTGGACCCGTCCCGATGGGGCCGGGGCCGGGGCCGGGTCCAAAATAGTGGGGCCGGGTCCGGGGCCGGGTATTAAAAATCAAGACCCTGGCGGGTCCGGGGCGGGTACCGGGTCCAACATATACCCGTCCCGGACCCGGACTCGCCCCGTTAACATAAAATTTAAATATTTTATATATTTTTTATTATTATAATATAATAAAATTATAAAATTAATAAATATTAATATAATAATATATGATTTTAGAATTTATTAAACAATAATAAATTAAAGTTGCTCCCAATTCAAAACCCTAGCCTCCTGCCTGCAGCTCGTCTTCTTCACTCTCTCTTCACCATCCCTTCAAATCTTCAAATCTTGTCCTCTTCAGTCTTCACGAATCAGTCGAGTCCATAAACTGTGATCGATCGCGTTCATCAATCGAAGGTACATCTCAAATTCCCTCTTTTTTTGTTACAAATTTGTTGGAAATTTTCAAAAAAATAACTTTTTTTATTGTGTTGATTTGTGATTTGTGAATGACTCAAGTGTGTGTTGAATGTTTTTTTTATGTATTTAGTTTATATTGGATTTGTATTATTTATATTAATTTTAACTTTTAAGTATATTTTTGATAAAAAAATTGAAAAAAATTAAATTTTAACCGGGTCCATCGGGTAGGACCCGGACTCGCCGGGTACCCGCCGGGTCCGGGGCGGGACCGAGTATTGCCGGGTCCGGGGCGGGTCCGGGTCCTAAAAAATCTGACCGGGGCGGGTCTCGGGTCCAGCAATACCCGCCCCATTGCCATCCCTAAACATTAGGATTATATTGGTCAGTTTCTATAAATAAGGGATCAAATTTATGTTAGTTGTAAATTTGAGGAGCAAAAGTGTAATTCTCCGGAAAAAACCCCAAACCCCCAAATCAATTTATCCTTAATCTGATCTGCTGTTATGGAGATAATGTTACACTTCTACCATCCTCTCTCACATTCATATATATATAATATATAGATACATAAATATATATATATGTATATTTACAGCAGAAAGATGCACACGTTCACAAAATCATTCCTTTAGTACAGTACTGGACTGACCCGTATACAAAAATGTTGTCAAGAAGCTGAAAGCTCGAATCTTTTGCTTATCCACCAATCTGTAACTCTCTCTCTCTCTCTCTAGTTTTTGTTTCTTGTTTTTCTGTTTTCTGGGCAAATTTTGATTTTTGAACTTAATTATTTGTATGAACAGCTACTATTCTGATCTGGGGTTTGAATAATTTCTTGAAATGTTCTGTTTCTTACTTCTCTTCTGTATTTTGCTCTAAAACAGAGCAAGATCTGACATTATCATTGCCTCATTTCAAATCTGAAGCTTATTTGCTTTCTTTTTTGGGATATTTAGTTATATTCAGCCACAAATTTTTAGTTGGTTTATGCTAATTTTGATGGGTACAAATGTATATCTGATTGGATTCTTCCCAGTTGCAAGGTCTGGGCGTGAGTAATACCTGCTAATCACATTCCTAGTCAGACTATTGTGATTTCTGATTTGCTATATTTTCTGTTTCAGCTTATTTGAGCATCGACTGCTTTGGATGTATTAGAAATGCACTTGGACAAAAAAGAGTTATCCCTTTTTTAAGATTGGTTCCCATTCTATGCTCTGTGTGTGTGTTTGTTCTTTTTTTTTTTTTTGCGCTTTTCTTATGTTTGAAATTGCAGTCTAAATTTTGATAGATTACTTCGTAGAAGTCAGGTTTCGTGGGATTCTCTTTGATTCGTGTCTAATTTATTCTATTCGACTCAAGAGATGCATCTGATATACAAGTTACAACTTAGTTCTGATGAATACAGATTAACAGATTATGTTGCAGTTCTACTTTAAGTAATGGCTATTTATTACTTTCTACTCACTTCTTATTTCCATAGACTTAGAATTCCTCTTAAGGCTTAGCTAGAATTTTCTCTGCCCTTGTGATTAAAGATATTAAATCTTTACTGATAACCACATCGTGTGGTATTTACCTAAACAAGCAAAAAATGAAATTGAAGTCCTCTCAGTGATTTGGCATTTGTACTCACCCACAAAGTAGTCTAATCCTCTGACGTGATAAACTTTATTTTCTTTGATTTCAATATCTTCTGCAATTATGCTACCTGTATTGTGCGTAGTTCTGCTGGTCATATAAATGATCAAATAGCATTTGGTTTGTGCAAATTCCTCACTTTGTTGGGTATTAGCCAATTAAAAAATTTAAATTTGAATGGTTTTGGACAAGTTTATCTAAAATATGTACTGGTTATTTCAATCATATCTTTTCGGGCTATGCAAGTAAAAAACTAGATTCATGAAGTTGGCCCATTTTCATTTCCATCTCCATTCTGTCATTATTCCTCTTACCTTAATTCGTATTCCTTTTGGTTATGCAGTGTAATCATACCAAGTAACGCTTACTAACTAGAATGCTGAATTATTTAGGCCCAATACTTCAATATATTAACAGAAGAAGTTGTTAATACTTGATCTTGTACCAAACAGAAGAGAAAATAAAAATATGGCTGTGGAGATGTCTGAAACAAAGCCTGCTAATGGAGATGCAGCTGCAGATCTGCCGCGCACTTTTAAGTACTTATTAGGTTTGTTATTTCACAATCATCAATCAATCTTCGTCTTATTTGGGTCTGAATTTTTTTTCCCTTCATGATACTATGTTTTATGTATAATGATGTCTGTTTATAGCTACACAGTTTATGTCAAGGGGAATCCCATTCATATTCAACTCTTGGATTGTCAGACACCTAACTGCAGAAGATTACGCGGTAACTAAACCTTTTAGAGCCTTTTCTTGTCTTCTAATATTTTGATGAGAGAATGTGACTTTAGCAATGAAATTGATGGAAGTGTGTTGAGGGGAAAAAAATCATTTCGGTGGCATGAAATTGACGCTTGGATTTGAAAACTAGAATAATTTTCTGAATTTGAACTTGTTTTTTTTTATGGACTCCTGATCTCAAGGCGATCTTGTGTCCTCCAATGATAGGATTGATCCTTGTTTAGAAATGATCTTTGAATTAAAGCGATTATTTACAATTTATAATATTTTCTGAATTCAAACTGATGCTTTTGGTAAACTCCTGTTCTCAAGGCGGATCTTGTGTCCTCCAAGGATAGGATTGATTCTTATTTAGAAGTAATCTTTGAATTCAAAGTGATTATATTCCAATTATTTCAACGGTTCAATTTGTTTGGCCTTTTCATTGGTTTTTGAAGAATGGTAGAAATAGTTTTGGCGCTTCTAATATTTATGTTGTTGTGTCTTTCAAGAAATCTGAAGCTTGTCATTCAAATTGTTGTTTGTCACTTAGAAACTTGGCATTTTATGAGTGAAAAGGTAGGCATCATCTGTCCCTGTGCTTCTGAGTCCATATGTTTTTATGATAACTTTCCTTTTGTGAATTTTTGTTTTTTTGATTTAATCTAGTGAGTTAAGGTTTGTTTGTATGTGACATTTATATTGCTTTTGTTTTGTTGATTTTTTCGTTCAAATCGCTATCTGATACTCTGTATTGCTTGATATGCAGCTTTATGCTGTGCAATTCCATCTGTTTGTTACTTGTGTATTGTTTCTCAGTCGAGAGGGATTCCGAAGAGCGTGCATGAGGGCAGATATGAGATGGTACTTTTTGATCTTTCAGTTAATTTTCTGATGCAAGTATCGCCAAACGAAACTTAGGCATGAATTTTTTGTTTTCTTCAGTTGTCTGAATTAGAAAACTGGAAAATTGATTTAGCTGTATTCTTGCAGTGATGATGCTTCAGCAAAGGGAGCAAATGCAGCTAAGCTTTTGAAAGTGGCGTGGTTTACTTTGCCTATAGGAATATTAGTTACAATTGCAGCATGTTTATTTGTATTCTGGTGGCAAGGCCTAAGTTATTCCAGTCCATATGCAAAAGCTATCTTGATTAACGGTAAGCTAATTACACGACCACATATTTCAATAATCTAAATATCTTACTCCAATGCAGTGAAGAAACTAGAAGTTTAGGACTGTGTATGGTGCACGGCAGTAAGAATTACGTGGACTCTTATAACTAAAGGTTTTGCATTTGAAAAGGAACATAAATAAATGTAGGACTGCCAGCTCAATTATTTAGTCACTTTTCTGTTGTTATTGTTGTTGCATCATTGATCATCATATGTATTATCGGTTGGCTCCATCATATGGTATTAATTTATGTTGTTTATAAACATAAAGCATTTCTCTCTTGCTTATTAATTATGGGCGTGGGTAGATCAAATTAGGCTTTCCGTGTATGGGCCCATTTCTTAAGGTAGTTTTTGTTCAATTAATAAATATGTAGAATCTGGAATTTTTCATCAACAAGCATTATGTAGACACAAAAGTTTCATACATAAACCTTTAACCATATTTCTTAAAAACTACTTTATGCATCGAAAAAAATAATTAATTGCTATATAATTGAAAATTCTCTGTCGTAAAATGTTTGTCTCTAGTGAATTTTTTTTGATTTAATTTGTTCATCCGCATGCAGGTTTTGCATGTTTACTTGAGCTACTGGCAGAACCATTTTATATTTTGTCCCAGAATTTGCTGCTTCTCAAATTACGCCTGGTTGTTGAAACTGCAGCTACTCTTTCACGCTGTATAGTTACATATATCCTCATCCAGAAGCAACTTGACCTGGTACAGAGTAATGCTTGGTATATATTATACTTCAGAGTTTAGCTTATAAATATGATAAAACAAATTTGGAGTATATTTGATTGTGTTTGATTATAGATGCATTTATTATTGTGCTTTGTATATATGCGTGTTTAATATTTTTTTTGTTGGAAGAGTGGGTAGGTTTAATGAATGCGGTTGAAAAGACCAAATTGAAGTCTTCCCGTATAATATAATCATTTAGAATTATCAATCCTTTTGAACATTCAAGGAATCTCCGTAGTCCTTGAGTCTGACTTTGTTTCCCCTTCAAAAATATCACTTCTGAATCTTTATAATTTGCCGTTTAATTGTTTGGTTTACAAATATAAGCACCGTAAAACTGCCTTTCACATCCGTCACTAATATGTATCCTTGATGGTCCGGAAATTTGGTTAAATTAATGTCTCTTCACATTTTTTTATCTTCTTTGTAGCTTTAATCTTGACATTTGATCCAATGTTTTAGTTCATTCAATGATGGGTAATATATTAGTTCTTGGTTTACGAACATATCACTGCAAGCGGTGGATTATCGCATACACTGAGTCATTACGTTTAATAAATTATTGACTCTTAATTTTTTGCTTACCATGGTCTCCAAGTCAACTTAAGGGCGCTTACTAACATAATCAACTATTGTTTGAATTTCAGGAGAAAGCAATTATATTTTCACTGTCACAGGTGGCATACGGAGGTGCTATTTTCTTAGGTTATTGGGGTTACTTTCTTCTATTTCGAGTATATAGGACATCTGTCCTGTTTCCATTCAGGTACTAGTTCTCGTTTTAGTTCGTTCATTATCTTTAGCTGACAATACTGCAACATACTATTGTTTACTTAATGAGTCGGATAATTGTTACATAAAATTAGTCAAATGAAGTATTCTTAAGTTTTCATTTCTTCTCTCTTCATATATATATATATATATAATATGTTCATCGTTTGGAAGATTTTAGCTTTTCTTGTTGGTGACTATTGTTGTATAGTGTTACGAAAAGGTGACAATTTAGTTAATGCTTTACTCTTCACTCTACAGGGTAGGAAATATGACGGGCTATGACCAACCTCTTGTTAACATGTGTATGATATTTACTCTTCAATCCTTCCGAAAGTTAATTCTTCAAGAAGGTGAAAAGATAGTCCTTGTATGGTTGGATACACCATATAACCAAGCTGTATATGGACTTGTAGACAAACTAGGTAAACTCGATTAATTTTTTGTTCACGTAAGCATGTTTCTTCAAATGGATGCTATAACTATTGCTTGTTTTTGGGCTAAAAATGGAAATTCAAAGATGTTTAGGATTTTCCTTCCATTATTTAGTCTACGAGATTTGATGTGTCAGGGAGCTTAGTGGTGAGGCTGGTTTTCCTTCCATTTGAAGAAAGTTCGTATACTACATTTGCAAGGTCTGCATCAGGTTTATTTCTATTCATTTTTTGTGTATCCATGAGCATTCTGATGTACTACTTAACTGCATGCATCTTTTATGTTATCGCTACATGTAGAACTTGGAGATCTTTCTGTGTGGAGTCATTTGCTTTGATTTAGGATTTTGATTCAAAATATTCTGTCAGATTAGGCAAAAATCAGAAACACCCTCAAACACCCATTTAACGTTAAAAAGGCCATTCAACTTGTGGAATGATCAATTCAGCGTAGGTTGGATGGTGATTAATTTCCAGTACTGGTCATTCATTCAATTAGTCTTAAATAGGCTCAACGTTTTGGCAATTGAGAAACATCAACTAAATCGCTTTTTGTAGGTGCATGTTATTAAGGAAACTATGAATAAAATTTCAAAGTCATGGTATTTTTCAAAGGAAATAAACAAATAATCATAAACTAGACTAGGAGATCATGATCTAAACTCAGTATTCTCACTCGACAAATCAGGTTTTAAACGACAGATTGAGTCGGTAAGGGCCTATTTGACGGGGTCTTATATTTCGCCTCATCAATAATTAGGTTGCATTCATGTCACAATTGAATTTAGGCATCTCAATTTTATGCTCATGCAGGAGATCACAAAGACAAAAAGAAGATCCTGGAAAGGCGTCTGACAGACGCGCTAAAGCTTGTTATGCTAATAGGTATGTATTTTTGCTTGCAGTTCTATCTCTTATCTAATATAATAATGACTTCAAATTGATAACACTGAAATTCTATGTTGCAAACGAGTAATATGAATTTTTTTATTTGTTTTAAGAATTTGATAATACCGAATGCATATTCTAGTCTTGTATGTCTGCTATAGTGATCTGATTTACAAGCAATATATATTTTTCCTTTATAAAACGTTCTTTTTTTTATTTGTTTAGGCCTCGTGGTTATCGCATTTGGTCCAAGCTATTCTTATTCCCTCATCAGATTGCTATATGGCCAAAAATGGAGTGACGGAGAAGCTTCAACAGCACTTCGATATTATTGCCTTTATGTCATAGTGTTAGCCATGAACGGTAAGCAGGAAATTAGTTCGATTGAATAAAAAAAAAATCAACATATTTTGGAATTTGTTATACGGGTTTATAATCACTTTTTCATTTCTTAATTTTTTTTCTATCAGGGACATCTGAGGCATTTTTGCATGCAGTTGCATCAGAGAACGAACTTAAACGATCGAACAACTCATTACTTATTTTTTCATTGATTTACATAATCATGAATGTCTCTCTTATACGATCAGCAGGCGCAGTTGGGTTGATATTAGCCAATTCTTTGAGTATCCTTTTTTCAATTTCATTGACTTTGTGATTGCTAATGTTATTTCTTATCTCTCTTGTTTGTTTCCTTAACTGTGTAATAAAGACATGATATTCAGAATAATTTATTCAGCAATTTTCATTCGGAGATATTTCAAGGTAATTAATCACTCTCCTCTATTTAATCTGTTTTAATTTTTCTAACATTTTAATAATTTTACACTTTTGATGCATTGTTTATTGTCTTATCAGGAATCGCCCTCATTTTCGTTTAGAGGTTGTTTTCCCTCTGGGTGTGAGTTTCTACTAGTTTCAGGTGTAGCAACATTCATCCTCGAGAGAATATATCTGAACCGAGAAAATTTCTGGGCTACATTCCCCTTACACTTCTCGTTTGGTGTGGCGTGTTTCGGAATAGCGGCTTTTATAATGTGAGTATTGTTCTATTCATCTTGTCTTATGGTGTGTTTGGATCGAAGGATTTGAAAGCTATGAATTTCAAATTCATCAATAAATCCATTTAACTATTTAGGTTTGTTTGGATGAATTTAAGTTATAATGGATTTCAAATCCCTGAATGGTTGTTTTGTGGTATTTTCTCCACAAATATGGTGAATTTCAAATAACTCCATTTTAGAGTCGTTTGAAATCTTTCCTCCAAATCCCTTTCCTCAAATTCAAATCACTCAACCCAAACACACCCTTAGACCATGTACAGCAGCAAGGGAAATTGGGGTGGAAATGGAAGGGAAATGGAATTGGGTGATTTAGTAGTAGGCAAATTTGGTAGGGAATTTTTTTGGTAGGCAAAATTTGCCTTCAAGGAATTGGAAGGGAAAATAAAAGCCAGCCAATGGAATGCTGCCATGTGTCTTAGCCTTATGTTTTTTTCCTCCTTTTTTTTAAATCGTTTTTTTAGTATTAATTATGCAAAATTAATTTTTTATTCTTTCACCATTATTTTTCTTTTTTCAAGCTCTATAAATAGAGACTAAGTTTGTGTCATTTGGACACCAATTTTTTTTCGAGGTTTTTACTTTATATTTTAAAATTTGAGGTTTTTTTTAGATTTTTATTTCAAATTTTCTAAGTTTATCGATGTTTGTTGTGTTTTTCTTGTACGTTTTTACTAATTTATGAGTATTCGGTTTAATTGTAACTATAAAATTAATTATTAAAATTAGTGATGTGGATGAAAGAGAAAGTAAAAAAATTTTAATTGACTAGCTGCTGTGGAGTTGAAAGGAATGTGATAGGGAATGTGGTAGGGAATCTGATGTGGCAGGGAAAAGAGGGTGATAATTTGCCTAGCTGATGTACATAGCCTTATAGTTTCAAGATGCTTCCTTCTTCTTATCGTCTCGTGTATCTTAGATCTTAAATTTTGACAATGGTAATTGTGATAAACTTTCTTAAATTTTTTGTTATTTTCAGTTATAGACAGGAGAAGAGTTTTATTAACAAAATCATACGTTTCCGTGAACATGCTGATTGAAGCTGCTAAACATCTCAAGCTTTTTAAAAGGTTTGGATTTATATATATATATATATATATATATATATATATATATATATATATTAGAGCAACAGTTATGTTGATGCTAGAAATCGATTACTTGTCCGATTTGAGTATGATTGTCTAATGTAGAACAATCGAAGTAGATGTTAATTTATTGTAGTAGGGTCGGTGGTAGGTTTGCTAATGTGTCAATGGATTTAATACAAAGGAATAGTTCATTCTAGACTGGTCGAGTAGTTCGATTCAATTGTTACTTTCTTAATACAGAGAACTTGACTTTATTCAATTAAATTTTTTTGCCAAAATTATGTAGAGTACAAACGAGGAAAAGGTTTTTGATGTATTAATCAAAGAATTTAATTTTGGCATGTTTGAATTTTTTTATAAATAGAAAATTGTTCATATTTTTTTTTGCTCACAAAAAAAAAATCCTAAAAAAGACATCATATCACATCTAATTTCTATATTTTTCCTTATAAAATAGGCCCCTTTTACTAATACACTAAAAAAATTGAATTTACTATTATTGAAGCAGAAATTATAAGTCGATCATTACTAAGCAATCTTAACTTATTTGCTTTTTGATAATCATTTGTGATGATTTATTAATTTATATGCCTGCCATCAAAACTTAGCATATAACCATGGATTGTCCCTAATTACATCCAATGCAAAAAAGTGCATTTCCAACGAGAATGACCTTTTGACCTTTCTTAAAATCATTAAAAAATTTCATTGTTTCCAAATAATACATTTTCCAGACAATTAATAACATCAATTTAATTTAATTTATGACTATTGTCCATTATTCAGGTATAGAAGTATCTTCCTGAAATAAGGTTATATAAAGTAATTGTATATTTCTCAGTAAAAATGAAGGGAATAGAAATAGACAAGACAATAATTACATATATACATATAATCATGGTTCAAAGTTTCTAAAGGTTTCCGCCGAAACAGCCGAAACGTTTCGATTTTATAAGTAATGGAAACAAAATCATTCAACATTTTCGAAATTACTTGGTTTCCTAAGAAACTCACGGAGTTTCCATGTGTTCCATGGAAACTTAGAGTTTTCTAGAAACTATTATAAATAATCCAAAAAATCAAAAAAAAAAAAAAGAAATTAAAAATCTTTTATATATTGTTAAATCTACGAAATATAATTTGAATCAAAATTGGACTCTTAAATCCTAAATAAAATTAAAACAAAATCGCCCCTACAAAGTTCTCTGCTGCAGAAAAATTGAAGCACAAAATTAATTTCTAGGAAGCTAAATTTACTTTATAATATTTTGTAAATTTATTATAGTGATTTCGATACGTTTCCGAAATGTTTCCAATATTTTACTATCTGAAACTCACCTTCAAAACAAAACTTTGAACCATGCATATAATAAGAGACGAATAATTTCGAAAAGAAAAAAGTGGAAAAGTTGACATCTTTTTTTAACAGAAGAAATATTAAAAATGGGGTTGCATGTAGATTATAGAATAGTAAGTTATGAAAATTTCATTCGAAAATTGGGGGTACTTGAAATTTTGGTTTTAATTCTAGATAAATCATGAAAATTAAGAGATATTTTGAAATGAAGCTTTCTAAATCATTAATTAATAACACGTGTATCATTTACGTTATAATAGTGTATTTTTTAAAATATATATAGATATTATTGTGGTGAAAATATATTTCAATAATATAAAATAAGTTGGATATTATAATAAATAATGACCAAGTCTCATAAAAATTCAATCAAAAAAAGATATACAATTCGCATAATATTTATCGATGGAAACCATGTATGCAATTTTAAGGAGAATCACACGGATATTCATCAAAATAATATAATATTTCAAAGAAAAATGATCAAAATTTCTATGGATATTTTATAAAAATTGAATTGAAAGTGAGATTTCATTTCAACATCCTCAAAAGTCAAAATTTGCATTACAATATTGACATCAATTAAAGTTTAAGATCATAATTACATCATCCTACTTGAAGCTTGTAGGGTTTGCAGCGGGACCAATTCGATTTGGAATAGGTGGTTCCCGAACTGGAATGGTTTCCCTTTTATGAACCAGCTAGTAACCAAAACTGCATATAACTTTTTCTCTTTTTGCTTTTTTGCCTTTTTTGACTTTAATCAAATTTTATATATTGGTGTTTTATAAACATCAATATATAACACAAAAGCACCAAAATAATAGCAAAATAGAATCAACGAACTACATTCATATATCAAAAGATAAAATATTTCAAAAGAAAACGTAATCACAAAAAACCATTTAAACTTTCAATAACTAACCCAATATGCAAAATAACAAGTATCCACTATCCAATACACACACCAATTTATGCACGAAAGTTTTTTGCATCTAAAAAAAAAAAAATATATATCAAACTTTTCATATCAAAATGAAAGCACAAAAATTAGTAAAGTTTTGTATTTGTGTCTATGTCAAATGTTAATTTTCTTAAATAAAAATAAATAAAAAATAGGGCAATTCTGGGTTGGACTCGAAATCGACTTTCAACCGCCTAAAAAATTCTTAAATTCGACCTGAAATTGGAATCAAAACTACTTTAGCAATCGAAAACCGAAATCAAGTGATGATTTCAGATTCGACCCAAAACTGTTGTATCCCTAGAAGCTTGGAGCATATGGCCAACTTCAACTCACAAAAAAAATATTTCAGAATAAAAATTTCGGAAAAATCAATTATTTGGTATTGTCTTAAAAAAAATCTTCAAAAAATTCTCTCAACATTTTAGATAATTACGAAAAAATTTTTGAAGAAAAGATAAATTTGATTCTGACTATTCATGATTTGACAGTTCACTCCATTTATTTAAAAAGGTTTTTTTAGACTATCTTTTAATTCAAAAAATTAAATTAATCACATATTCTAATATAAAATAACGCAATGTTTAAAATAAGATCCATTATGACTATTTTTTTACATTTAAATCGACGTGTTTGAGTAAAAATATTCTTTTTAAATTATATTCAAAATCAATTTAAACAAAATTTTTACAACAAAAATCATATCACATGAACTTTAATTATTACAAATTTTACTCCAAAAAAACTCATTCAAACATATATTTTACAATCCCTAAAAATATTTTTTTTCTCACTTTTATCATAAAAATAAATATTTGGAAATTAATGTGCCATCCAATTGGGAAATATTGTCCAAAGAAAAAGGAAAAATTGTTTGCATGGACAAAGTATAGAAAGCACTCGTGTATTCCCATTTCCAAAACTATTTTATTTTTGCGTCCACATAATAATTGCAGTCAATTTTGATTCGACAATGTCTCCTTCAGACTATGTACAATGGAGGTGTTGAAAGAGGGTGTTTAATATTTTAAATAGTTGAAACCATTGGAATAGGGTGTTTAATGGTGAGGTGGATTAAATTGGTGGAGAAATTTTACATGGTGTTGAAAAGCTTACATGGCATGATCTTATTGGCTAACCATATTGTAGATATTTTTATCACACTCCAATTATTTGATGTTAATTATTTGATAATAAATAAATTTTTTTATATAAAAAAAATATATCAAAATTCATAATTTTTTCTCCTCTATAAATAGAGACTAGTTTCACTTGATTTGGATACCAAAAAAAATTCGATCATTTTCAATATAATCATATTATTATCCTTTAATAAATAAGATTAATATTTAGATAAATATTTAAATAAATTTTATTTTAAAAAATATCGAAAAAGAAATTATTTCATCGTTATTTTTAATTATAAACGATAATCTTATTATAATCTAATCATAAAATTAAAAGGATAAATAAATAATAAAAGTAGTGGGGTAGGGTGTTGAATATTATTAAACAAAACCATTGTAGAGTGTAAAATTTGAATGGGTGTTTAATTATTATGTGGAAGAGAGATAAGATGATGTGGAGTGTTGAGAATTGAAAAAGAGGGTGTTTAATGTTGTGACCATTGTACATAGTCTCACACTCGTGAAACCTCATCGATGACGTGCCCATTTCCCCTTACCTCATCGATGACGTCATCACATTTCTCCAACATTCCATAACAACAATCTCTCTCTCTCTCTCTATATATATACAGACTCCATAATTCTCCATATATCACACTACTCAATAACAATCATATCAAAATCAAAGCAAACCCTATTCCCATTTACGCTTCAAACTACTCAAATGGCACACAAGGCATTAGGTTGGGCCGCCAGGGACACATCGGGAACACTCTCCCCATTTCCCTTTTCCCGACGGGCCACCGGCGATCGTGACGTCCAATTCAAAGTTACCTACTGCGGGATCTGCCATTCCGACCTCCACAGCGTCAAGAACGAGTGGGGTAACTCGATGTACCCGCTCGTGCCTGGCCATGAGGTCGTCGGCATCGTAACTGAAGTTGGATCCAGTGTCAAGAAATTCAAAGTCGGAGACAAGGTAGGCGTCGGATGTATGGTGAATTCGTGCCGGACATGCGATCAGTGCTCTAACGATCTCGAAAACTACTGCGGGAAACCGATCTTCACCTACAACAGCATCGACAGAGACGGCAGCGTCACCTACGGCGGTTACTCAGATCTCATGGTAGCCGACGAGGATTTCATCATCCGCTGGCCGGAAAATCTACCTCAGAGCGCCGGCGCGCCACTATTGTGCGCCGGCATCACGACGTACAGTCCGTTGCGCTATTTCGGACTCGATAAGCCAGGCCTCAACGTCGGCGTGGTAGGACTCGGCGGTCTAGGCCACGTGGCTGTGAAATTTGCTAAAGCTTTTGGTACAAAAGTGACTGTTATTAGCACATCTGTGAACAAAAAGAAAGAGGCGTTAGAAACCCTAGGCGCCGATGCATTTCTGATTAGTTCAGATCCGAAGGAATTGCAGGCGGCGTCGGGGACTTTGGACGGGATAATCGATACTGTGTCGGCGACTCACGCGCTTCCGCCGTTGTTGGCCTTGTTGAAGCCCCACGGGAAGCTTGTCGTGGTTGGTGCGCCGGAGAAGCCGCTCGAGCTGCCGGTGTTTTCGTTGATCATGGGGCGGAGGACGGTGGCCGGGAGTATGATCGGAGGAATAAAGGAAACTCAGGAGATGATTGATTTTGCGGCCAAGCATAACATATTGCCGGATGTGGAGATGATTGAGATGGATTATGTGAACACCGCCATGGAAAGGTTGCTCAAGGCGGATGTGAAGTATCGGTTTGTGATCGATATTGGAAAGTCCTTCAAGTCGAAGTGAGTCGACTCGGCCGGTCGACTTCAACTCGATTGAGTACTCAGTTTGATTTAGTTTCATTTGTTTTGGTGTGTTATTGATTGGATTATAGAGTTTGAAATAAATCACTTCTATTAGTGATACTGTTTTTAGATTAATTTATGTTTTGAGATTACTGTTGCTTTAAATCGAATATACTATTTTCCCTAATAATTTTGGTTGTTGTGGCTATTGGTAATGATTATATTCTAATCTTGCTAATAATAGTTAATAACAACGTTTTAAATTGTGAACATGTGGTTGATTAGAAAGATCCAATATTATTGGAACCTATGATATAATATATAATATATATATATATATTTAAAATTTGAACATGTGGTTGGTATGTTTAGGGATTCGTGGTACTTGTCCTCTCGTGGTGTTCTGTTCCTGTCCTCACATCAATATAAAAAGTATCTTTCTTTTTTATTGGGTGATTTTTCTGAATTATTGATTGGTGCAGGGACGTTAATAGGCGGGAATTGTTCGAATACGAATTTGTTTAATTGAAATTTTATTTGACTTGGAACCGTATAAGATCCGGACTCGACCCGGAGTCGATGATATTAGGTAGTTTGGGTTCAAGTCGGGTCCATGTCTAATTTTTATCCGTGAGTATTTTATCCGAGTTTTACCCTTTAAAAATACATGCGGGTTTATACCCGAACAATACTTAAAATTTACCCGTGGGCTTTTATCGGACTTGGATCTTTTTGGACCCATTGTGTATGCAATCGGGTTCGAGTAAATTTTTTGTTTTTTTGGTATTTTACGAGTCATGGATTTGGGTTTGGCATTTCCTGCTATTGACAATCCTAGATACGTGAAAACCTATGTTTGTTTATGTTTTTGAAATTCAAATTCAAGATTTCAAATCACAAAATTTTAAATTTAATTAACACACGAAATTTTCATCTCAATTTCATTTTTTCAACTCTACTTTTTCAATCTCCAATACTAACTACCTATCAATCAACACATCAATCGTTTTACACATCCATCAATTACAATTAATATATACATTATTTACACACTCATATATATTTATTTATTTAAATAATTATTACAAAAACAACTAATTCAATCATTAAAGATCAACCAATCATCATTGATTTGACACATTACAATTTTCAACCTAATTCTAAAAACATAAACAAACATCTACCATTTTTACACGAATTTCAATGGTACGCCATTCTCGAGAAATTTTCAAAATTCTAGCTTAAAAACATAGCCTTAAATGATATGCCCAACTGAAGATTGCCCCAAAGCAAAAACTTGAAAAATACAACACGAAAGTCGAAACAAGCCTACAAGACTTTGTCGAGTAACAAGCTTAGTCCGACTGGTGATAAATATAGGGAAAAGGTTCATAAGTTTACATAATATAACACAAAATTGGAAAAGAAAATCTATATATTAATATTCCGTCAAATTATAACACTCCTATCGGCTATCTCCCAAATAGTCAAAGATTTCGATTTTTGCACTTGATGGTATTCCTCGTCAAAGGCACTCATGCACAAATGATTGAGAAAAAAATGTGTTTTATTGCTTACACAAGGACTAATATTGTTAGATATCTCGTATTTTGGAAAACGAACCTAACCACCATGATTAATAAAATCCGAAAAACATATTAAACCTTACACATACACTATTTAATATTAAAAAGTCAATTTATTGATAAATTTAAACAATCACGTAATAATACAACCTAAAAATGAATGTCGAAACAAGAGTACAAATCTTTATCAAATAATTGGCTTAGTCAACGTCTGATATTAAACGTAAGGAAAACAGTCAAAAATTTGCATAATATAATAACAAAATTGTCAAAAAAATATCCACATTTTAATAATCCGTCAAACGTTGCTAGGTTATGACACTCTTATCAGCCAAATAGTCAAAGATCTCAATTTTTGCACTCGATGGTATTTCCAATCGAAGGCATTCTGGCGTAATAGAATGAGGAAAATTGTGATTTTTTGCCTTAACAAGAACTAAATGTTGTAAATATCTCGCATTCTTCAAAAAGAACCTCACCATCGCCACTGGCAGCTCCTTGAGTGTAAATCCCTTCACTTTAACGATGTTTAACACTCAAGTATTTTCTCCCATAAAAATCCCAATAAACACTTTTGCTAAATGCATTATTTTCAAGCTGCAAAAGAAAAAAAAAAAAGGGGTGGTTAATAATAAGATTAAAAAATAACTATTTAAAAATATAAAATAGAAAAAAAAAAGTTGAAATTTTTCCCCTTAACTTACATCAATAAAAACACTCTCAATCTGGGGACACTTCCTGAGAAAACTGACAATATCAGAAGGATTAATATAACTTTCTCTTGACACAACCAAATGAAATTCCTTCAATTTCCATAGACAAAATTCCAGCTCCCTATACTCATTTTTCTCAAATCTAGCACATAACCCCTGTACATTTCACCAAAAAAATAAATAAATCAAGTAAAAAAGTACAAAATCTTTTAAAAATTAACAAAAAAAATGGTAAAAAAATTATAAAATTACCTCAAGAAAAGTACTACTAACACTGAGGCTCTTAACAAATGCAAGACTTCTCATTATACCCCTTCTGTGAGAAAGCACCTGATAACATCTAGGATATATAATATCAATCACCACATCATTCAGTTTTACTAACTCAGTATTCTCAAATTTGAACTCACAAATTTTCCCTTCATAATGAAATGTACTAAGATTAGGAGCATTTATAGTAATCGAAACGACTTCAGAACAATTTCTCACCACCAATCTTTCGAAATTGGACTTAGATCCTAAAGAACGAATCTTGAGGTCCAAAATCGAACCACATTTGATCAGTTGTAATGATTTTAACGCCAAACAATTGACGAATATCGCATGAATTAATGTGGGATTAGCCCTTACGTGCTCGAAAGTAAGATGCCTCAAATGGGCTAGCCCGTTTGAGGAAACGGGTAAATGTAACTCACAATTAACGAGTTTCACAGTTTTTATACTCTCGTGGTTTATAAGATCGTAACTTAACAAAAACATTCTACCCGATGGGGTAAAATCTAACTCTAGTTCATTTATACCTAAACGAACAACCCTAGTTAACCAATGGGACACTAGGGCTATTTCATCATTGGCATTAAAGTACAACCTAAATCTATCCGCCTCGGGATTCGAATGGTAATAAAAAAATTTGTTGACGATGTTTTTAAACTCGTCTTTCGATAAGGTATTAGCGAAATTTCTGTCGAAAGAAAAATCACGACAAAATCTCCACGAGTTTATAAACCTTGTTGAAAGAATTGAGATCTTGTGGGCTTGTTTTATTGGAAGAAAAGAGGCTATTCTCTCAACAACATCATCAGGCATATCAGCCATTATTGAATAATTGGGTAAGAAATTAAAATTGAGAAGTAGAAATAATTTGAATGCAATGGAATATGTGAGAAATTTAGTGGGTTTTATATGGGAATTAGGAAGGGTTTTTCAAGATTTAGGATTTTTGAATGTTGAATAAATATAGGATTTAGTTTCCTGATTACGTTTGGTAAATTGCTGGTATACAGCGAATATTTGTTGGAATTTTCACATATTATCTTTATCGGATTTATCAGCATCAATTAGTCCAGATATTATATGGTTTGTATCTGACCAGAATATTGATTAATACTTACTAGTCCATTATTAATTTAACAAATCTGGACTGGATTAAAGGAAAATAATTGATAGGATATAATATAAACAAAAAATAATATCAGCAAAATCTAAAAGGATCCTACCACCTTTTTTTTCTAGTAAAATAAATTTATAGTTATTAGTAACTTGTATTATTATATATTAAAAAGAAACTTTTTATAAATTATCATTATGTTATATGGAATTTAGCGGGATAAATGTAGTTTTCGTCCCCCCTTCTTTTTTCCAATCGCAAAATCGGTCCCCCTTGTTACGGCCTCTACACATTGAGTCCCTAAACATATAAAATTTGGACACATTGCGTCCCTTCCGTCAATTTACCGTCAATCGTTAACGGGAAATCGCACGTGCCTCTCACGTGGCTCTTAAATTGGGGGGGAAAATCGATTTTGCCTTCATTTTCATCAAATTAGGGTTAAGCCTCCATCATTCTCTGCTGAAAATTCCCTCATTATAACAAAATTCATCCAGATTTTGGCCTTCATTTCTTCGGATTAGGGTTTAAGACTTCATTCCCTGTCGAAAATCAAACAAGTTTTCGGATTTATGTTCATTTTTCTATTCACCGTAGCTTCGAAGGTTTGGGATTTCTATTCACCCGTAGCAGAAGCTGTTATAGCTGCAGCTTTTTCAAATATGGGTTTCGACTTTGTAGTATCATCGAAAGAATGCCTAAGGACTTGGTTCATGGTATAGCCCACTTGAGAAGTTTTAATAAAGAAGATAGAAGTTTTTATCTCTCTTATTGTTTTTAGTTCTTGATATTGAGCTGCAGTTTACAAGTTTTCCCATCTCAGGAGGAATGTGGCTAATAAAATGGTTATGGGCAAGAAGTAATCTTTCTATGTTTTTGAAATTTCCGACTTCTGAAGGTATAAGTCCCGGTTTAATTGGAGCTCAAGAGCTGAAAGGTTACGAAGCTTTGTAAATTCAACAGAAAGGCTTCCAGTGAGTAAATTATCTCCCAACATTTAGCTGCTCAAGAGATTTGCATGTTTTAAGGCCATGGGGAATGTTTCCAGACAATTTGTTCGATCGAGGCTCAGAAAAGTCAATGTCTGAAACTCACATATATTTGGAGGTATTTTTCCTACAAGGTTGTTCTTGGAAATGTCAAGGATGGATAGGTTGCTATTTGATCCAAGAAAAGGAGGAATAATACCACTGAGATGATTGTCAAAAAGCTGAAAATCCTTCAAGAATGGGAGATTTTGGAAGTCTAGAGGAATCGAACCGGTTAAGTTATTTATGGACAAGTCTAATTTTCTCAATTCCTTCAACTGGCCAAGCTCATTAGGAATGTTTCCTTGGAGATGGTTTTCGAAGAGATAAAGCAATCGAAGATTAGAAATTTGGCCCAAATTTCTCGGGATGTAGCCTGTTAAACGATCTTCTGAGAGATCAATCTCGATTGCGTTTGTACAATTTGCTAACTCAATTGGAATGGTTCCATTCAGTAGGTTCGTGTAAATGTACAATCTCTTCAGCTGACTTAACTTTCCTATTTCTTTGGGAATGGATCCTATGAATTTATTCCCATTCAAGGCTAATAACTCCAAGCTACTAAAATTACCTATCTGAGGAGGGATTTCACCAAAAAAACAGATTCTCCTGAATTTGTACACTCGAAAACGCCTTTATTTTGTAGAACTCAATGTGTTTTTGATTGATTAGAGGGTTTGTTGTTATAATTTCATCAAATTGGTAGGGAATAGTAATGCATTTTCCTTCACAAGCATAAATCAATCTAAAAAAACAACACAAAAAATCAAATAAAACGAGATCTAGACATCATCATAACTTGAAATTCATCAAAATAAATCATCCATTTCCCATCGGCATCAACGCCGCTGATCATCTTCTCGCACTCAGCCAGCGTGCATTCCTCTCCAAGGCTCTGCAACACCTCCTGCAATTCCTCCGCCAATATCGACCCTGTTTTTATCGATATCGAAAACCTCGAACGCGTCTCTCAGATTCACGAGCACCTCCTCTTGATCGATGTCCTTCGTGTTCAGCTCGACGAATTCTTGAAGATTGATGTAGTCTGAAATGGGTGGAAAAAAACGAGTGCGAAAATGGGTGAAAATGAAGTCTAAACCCTAATTGGAGGAAATGAAGTCTGAAATCGATTTTTCCCCCAAAATCACATGTCACGTGTGTGACACATGCGATTTCCCGTTAGTTTGGATGGTAAATTGATGGCAGGGACTCAATGTGTCCAAATTTTCTATGTTGAGGGACTCAATGTATAGAGGCCGTAACAAAGGGGACCGATTTTGCGATTGAAAAAAAGAAGAGGGACGAAAACTCTATTTATCCCGAATTTAGCCAACCCTTTATATTTTATTTAGAAAAAAATTCTAATACATGTCTACATATTAATTACGATGCATTTAATAATTCCGCGTCAACATAATCCCAAAATGTGACATGATTTTGGTGTTATTATAACTGATATTATGAAATAGCTGTAATTCCCACTTATAGATTGACTAGTTAAGAATTAAAAAAATTATTGTAATTATATTTCAATATTTAAAGAAAAGGAAAATCATATTCATGTTTAATGTTATGTCAACTTGTATCATATATTTGATTTTGTTCTAGACTTTACGGCAAACATTGTATGTTAGATACCTCAAAATTGACTGTTTAGGCAAACTTATCTACCTCAAAATCTATCGTTTAGGCTTTTGTTTGGCTCGTTTAGTATTTTTTTTTTCTAATTTTCAGCGTTTTTGTTTTGTTTCTAGTTTTTTGCTATTTATAGAATGGGTCCAAATTTTGCCACATGTCATCACATCTGGTGGCGTACTAGTTGAAATTTGATTGCATTTAGAATTTGTTATGTATTTAGAGGTTATGAGTTGAAATTATGAAATAAATAGTTTCCTATATTAATTAGAATAGGAGTCTAGTTCTTCAATGTTGTTTTTTTAATTAATTATTTAGACTTTTATTAATAGTATTTCAAAGTTTTCTTAATTTATCCGTGAGTATCATTATATATATTATAGCAAAGCGGTCCGTTGACCACAAAGCTAATTTTGACTCAAATTCTAATACTAATTTTCTAGAATTTTAAATTATTTTAATATTCAAAAATTCTCTCATTGGTTTATTTGAATTATACTATATTTATGTATGTAATTTAATTTGTCTTAATCAACGGCCTTAAATAGATTTTCCCAAATATAGTTATCAATAGAGGGTATTTATTTACGGATTGAAAAAAATCATTTTCTTTTTATTGTTATTAATATATAGTAATTTGGAAAGGAGACAGACAGACCGTGAATTTGGCAAAAATCAATTGCATTAATCTTGAAATAAATTATGATCAAATTATGGAATGTTTTACTCAATTTAATATTTCTTTAATATATAATATGTTTTTAATTTTCATTACTCAAATATTCCAAACGGTTGATCTCTTCAACTCTTTATTTGTTTGTAATTGAAAGAGTGAGAGTAATTATTAGATTTAGACTCTGTAAACTTTTCTCATTTTAAGATAAAATCTCATTTATAATATGTATATTTTCATGATTGTTGCAGGAAAATTGGCTAAAACATTTGATCTCTATATCTGGTGTTGAAGGACAAACTAAGGTGATACTCATGAGGAGAACATTTGTTTGTCAAGAGGTTATATTTCATGTCCACGAATTGCAATTGTAATCCCTATATTATGTATATTTTTGTGTGTTGTAAATTTTGATCTAGCTCTACCAGTGTTGAAGGACAAAAAAAGGTGAGCATATACGAATCTATTATTATATATACGTAAATTGTTTGAATATCTTATTTCATAATGTTTTGAAATATTTTATAAATAGTCTTCTAATCTATTATCTTAATTATCTTTCTCTTTGTTTATATTCTTTCTTTTTTTTTCAAACTTTTTTTTAATTATCTTCTCTTTGGATGAAAGTTTTAGTATTGTTCTTTCATATATGTGGTGGTATCGAAATAATATGTTTCATTAGATTTCTATTTAAACATTTGTTATTTTCAGGCATTTTCCTCATACGGCTCAACTTAGTAGTAGTAGTATTGCTATGTTAGTTTTTTTATATTTTGTTCCTACATGTATTTTGTTTTTTCATTGAAAAATATCCATGGTATTTTTTGTTGATATTTACCTTTTAATCCCAGTATTACTTTCTTAAAATTGTTTTTTTTTTATGCTCCATTTATTCTCTAATATTTAAATTATTATTGTTTTTTATTTGTCAAATTTTGTTTCAATTCTTATCCCATCAGTATATACCATGGAACCAATCATTAGGGGTTCTCAAGGCATTTTGTCATTAGTTTTTGTGTAGTATGCTTTGTTTGGCTTTTTTTTAAGTACATCTTTCTTTCACACATCAAATTTATCCGTATTTGCCTTTAGTTTTTCCATATCATGTAAAACATTGATAATAAAATTTCGGCCCTTTATGTTTCTAGCAGTTATCTAATCTTACTATCGTTCCTATTTTAGGTGATTTTTTTTTATAATTTTCAAGATTATCCAATTTTTGTCAAGTACATTATTATATTAATATTAAAGTTTTTTCTAATCCTTTACAAAATATCATTAGCCAAAAGTTTTAATTAAAGCCATTTATTACAGTACTCTTTAGGTGGTGTTTTCAATATTGACTACTTCGTTTATTTAGCGTGATCATCACATGATCAAGGATTCAAAGTTTATATTAAATTAGCCCACAGGTCTAATTTTTCCTAAAGATTATAAAGTTATTATCTAAAATGTATTTTTAGTTCCCATTAAATTCATTTTCTTTTAATCATTTTTCTTATCATTATTAAGTTTACGGCTTACCAACTTTTTTTTTTCTACCATTTGATTTTTCTTGATGTGTTTATGATTTTTATTTTAATTCATGTTACGATAGTTTCTCCAACCACATATCTAATCATTGGGTATTGTAGTTGATAGAATATCATTTTGCAATATTATTTTAAAATCTGATTAATCATCTTTTCAAGATTAATATTTCTTTTATTTGATAAATGTTCTCTACTTATTTACACAGTTTTTTTCTTCATTCGTGAGTGTATTTCTTTAATTTTACCAATTTTAATCTAATTTTCTTTGTTAAGCATCACGAATCACTATTAACTCCAAATTTTCTTTTTCTTTCTCTCTTATTTTTAATTTTTTAAAATTCTCCACCACATCTTATTGTGTATATATTTGATGAAATATCATTTTTAAAATTATTTTAGTTGTTTAAGTAATCTTCTGTAGAATTTGAGTATGTTTGTTAACAACATGCACTCAACTTTCTATTTTTCATTCATTTTTTGACAAATGGGAAAAATCTTGCAATTCTTTTGAGTTCTGTAGACTAAAATTGCAAGTTTGTATCCATTTGAAACCAAAATTACAAGACATTCAATGCTACAAAAAGTGTAATTTTCCTTTTTTTTTTGTGGTTATGAATGGGACAAAGGTGTAATCTTTTCTATTTTTCATTTTTTGTGATTGTTATCGTGCATAGCACGGGTTATACGCTAGTTACATATTATTCGAGATCTAAAGACGTGTTGTTTAAAGTTCTAAGATTTATTGTTCCGCTACGTCAATATATTTACATTTTACATATATATTAGACAAGTTAACTTGTGAAAATAGTACAACAAAAGCCTCTCTTCAAATCTATTATCTATTATATATATTATAGCAAAGCGGTGTAGGGTCCACTTTGCTTCTATCTTTTTTCTGGTAATTTTGAATTTTTTTTAATACTTTAAATTTTTATCATTGATTGGCTGAATTTAAATTTCAAACATTTTCTTTTAACTACATTATCAAATCTTATCAAATATAGTTTATATATAGAGAGAGTAATATTCTTTATTCAATTTATTAAATTTCCTAATTAATTTAGTAAATCGGCAAATTTATTGGTAACAAATATAAAATGGATATGTATATATTTGTTATAAGTAAAATGAAACACTTGGACAATTTTAAAATAAAATGAAAATAAAATTACTTATATATATAATAATATATTATATTATATGACATTATAATTAATGGACCGTTATTAGTGGAGAAATATATGGAATAATAGAATAATTTACTACATAAGAATTAACATTTAAAATTATGATTACAAACTTTGCAGTTTAAGCTTAAATTAGTAGTGGAGAAATCTATGGAATTAATTTTGCATTTTAAGCTTAAATTAGGAAATTAGATTGAATTAAGGACAATAAAGACTATTGTGCAAAAAATATGAAGTTAGACATTTATTCCTAATATCTAATCATTCAAAAGGCAAATATTAATTACGGAAAATTGGATTCAAATCCGATTTTTTTTTCAAGATTTAAATTTCAAATTTGCTCTTAATTTCCTTATTTTATTATGGAATTAAAGCAAATTGCAATAAATGAATAAATGAAAGTTTTCAAATGTAAAGATTTTTAACTCGATCATTTTTATTTTACATTATTCATCATAATTTATCATTCTCATTCGTAAATCAAAAAGTTGTCTGCAAGTCCTAAAACAAAAACGAATGCATACGAGACTGAAAATAAAATATATGATGGAGGCAATGAAACATGCTGGTGCTACAATAATTCGTAGAAGTGGATAAGTGAAAAATTAACTCTCATCTTTTGACATTGCCAACAAAAAAAAACATATCTCTTGAAATTGATAAATGATTTATTCTTCTTTTGTTGTATCTTTAACAAACAAAAAAATATCTTTTGTTACACAATAGTATTGTGCAATAAAATAGTAATATTAATATTTCAATTTTTCAATATGTATCAATTAACTTTTCATGATGTATGATATTGTTCATTTTTTCTAATTGTTAAAGACGAATTTATCTCTATCTTGATTGAATTTTTTTATGATCTATTTTTTTGTTTTCTATTAACAACATATTTGTAATCTTTTGGCTATGATATATTATTTTGTTTCTTCTCCCAAGTATATTTTAGTTTTTAATAAAAAGTTGTTTAATTCATGACTATTACAAATATTTACATACTGCTTTTTCCCCTACTAAAATGTATTAGATTTGTGTGTGCTAACCTGAATTTGGCTGCCACTTGGAATAGTTCTTTTATTTATGATTTTTTTAAATTTTATTTTCTATTTATTTTTAGTACTAATAAAATTTTCTTAATACCTTTCTCCAATTGTATTGTTTTTTTAGTTTTAATTTGAGTTTTGTAGCAATCATTACTATTGAACACTTTTTGTTCATTCAATGACTACTATGACTCTACAATCACTATTTTATCTTGATATTACTGAATTTGATTCGTAACCACTAATTAATTGTTCATTAATTTATTGAGTGATATGAACATTGCCCACCTTTGGAGATTTTGTGTTCTCTTCTTTCAAATAATGTCCACGAATTTTTTTTAAAATTTACTTATCATTTTCAATTTTCATATATAATTTGCCTATTGCCTGAGTCAATTTAAAGAACATGTATCTGCTTTCCAATTCTGTTAAATATTGCTCACATAATGTCCTTATAATTCATCTTTGGTTTCTTCACATTTTTATTGGTTTAAAATATTGTAATTGTTAAATTTGATAAACAATTATTTTTCAAAATTATACATATGCCCCTTTTCTATTTTTCTTTTGATGTCTTCCAAAGGATTAGAATTTTTATGTATTAGATGAGATTGTATCTTATTATGGCAAAAATATATTTATTCAACTTTAGAATAGATATAATCTACTGGATGGTGAAAATATATAAGAAAGTTGTAATGTAGCAAATTCTCTAATCATTCATACTAAATTTCATTGTTAAACAAAAGACATTTTTACTTGCCTACTCGAAAAGTTTATTTAAAAAGTGTTCCCAAACACATCTAAAATTTAGTTTATAATTTATGTGCATAGCACGGGGTTCATTATAGTAATATATATAATAGATATTTGTTTGACTTCATTATAGTAATATATAATAGATATTTGTTTGACTTTTGTTGACCGAATAAAAATTAGACAAAAGAGGTGTATCAACAATAGAATAGACAACATAAACTACAAATGAGAATGATTAATTTGATCATCTGAATAAAAAATCATTAAGCGAACGCCTAAGCCATCGAAACTGTATTTAGACGTCAAACGAGGTTAAAACGTCATTTCAGCCATCTTTGATAATTTCCATATATTATTTGACAAAATTTTGTGTCGAAAAAATGAAGGTTAAGAATTTATTAAGGTAAAAAATAAATAGCATAAAACCTATGAAATTTTGTGTCAATTTTTAGAATGAGTTTCATGTATTAACCTTCATTTTTAAGGTGCTTCACATATTAAAACCAATTTCAATTCCTGCTTATTATTCTAAGGTAATCGAATATTTAATTAGGCCCTTATAATTGTTAATAGGCTAATTAGAAGGATAATTTGGAAAATAAATTAATTTTTGAGCTAAATAAATTTTAATATGTCAGCAAAAATTTTAAAAGGAAAAATTCTATTTTTGGTTTTATAAGACTTCTTCACGCAATTTATCATTCACCTTAACGAAATTTATTATCAGTTTTAGTCTCATATGATTAAAATAAACTACACTTTTGGCCCTAAAGTAAAAAAAAAATATATGAAAAATGACAAATCCAGTTCACGTTTAATTATATCATATGAAGCCAAGAAAAAAAAGAATTGAGAATCAAACTTTTTTTTTTGATTTGATTTTCCGTGCATAGCACGGGTTACCTGCTAGTTACACTAAATGAAAACATAATGGTTGAAAAAGCCCCAAATGTTATCGTAAGTGAAATAAATTTTGAGATTAATACTACATTCTGCAATACCTTACAAGCCAAATCTCCATCCATTTCATTTACTCAAAAGATGTCACAAAATAGAAGAAAAAAACACCTAGAAAATACCATAATCAATACAAAATTCAAGTCTGGCCTATCACAATTATAATTCACAAAACTACTGAAATAAAACTCGTACATGATTAGTTAAACGATAAACGAATTATACTTTAAATCGACCATAGTCAAAATCGCAATAAAATTCAACTACCTTCGTTCATTAAAGCCCGATCGACACTTTTCACACACTTAGGGTGCACCTCATAGCCACAATCAATGCACTGGTACGCCCAACCGGACCCTTGCTCGTCACAATCACAACATATAAACGGACCACCACCCCCGTTCCGTTGAGACACCAACGTTAGCTCGTGAGAATGGCCCGAATGGTGCTCAAAAACCGGAAGTTTCATAGCTTCTTCATCCATTTCCCGTTCCAATACCCGTTTTCGGTCCTCGGTAAACGGGTACGCCTTTTCTTGGTACAAGTTCACAAGGCTCCTCCCCTGTTTGGTCACAGTTTTCCCATCGGGCCCCAAAATAATGAGGCTCGGGATTCGTTGTACGTCGAAATATTTAGCGAGATTCTTAATGTTTGGATCGCCGTAAGGTAACGCCAGCCACGGCATTGTCTTGAAATATGAGAAGAAAGATGTTTGATCGTGGTCGATTGAGATGAAAACTATTTCGAAGTTGTGGTGGCCGTTGATGAATGTGAATTCTCGGTTGATTTTTCGGTAAACGGAGGCTAGTTTCGGTGTGAATTTTACGCCCGGGGTGCACCATTCGGCTGAGAAATAGAGCCCGATGGTTTTGCTCGTCAACGAAGAGACCGGTACCTGAAAAAGGCAACAAAAATGAAACGACCTTAATGTTAAATACTAGGGGTGGCAATTGGGTTGAATGGGTCGGGTCCATTTGGGTTGGACTTAAAGTGGGTTGGGTCCAATGTCAAAAAATATGCATTATAGTTGGATCCAAAAAGGACCCAAAGTGAACCCAACCCAAAATTATGAATCAAAGTGGTGTAAGGGGTTGTTGTAGAGTGTAAAATGTATTATTGACATAAAGTGGAGAATAAGTTGAACCCAATTTCGACTCAAATTGGAATTGAGCCCAGCTTAAGACTCAATTGGACCCAAATATTATTAAAAGTAACCCAATTGGAACTAAAATGCTAAAATGTTAGTACTCAACCCATGAAAACTTAGTTTGGTTTGCGTCCAAATACATGTAAGAACCCAAATTGCCACCCCTATTAAATACTATAAAATTAAACATAATAAGATGCGAGCGAAGCAGAAAATCGAGAGACCAAGGCTAGAAGTCCTGACTTAGAAGCATACTATGTTGAATAATATGAAACCCGGTCAATAATATTATTGGTAATAGAATGGTATAAATAAAGTTACGATAGAATCTAATGAAATCATAACCTATTTATAAACATGAAAATAAGATAAAACTAAATAACTGCGAGATAATTACCTGTTTCGGCAGGGAATTTCCCATGAGAAAATCTCTTCCATGGTTACTCAATAAATCTTCAAGAGTCTGATTATCATGTTCATGCTTCTCCTTCTGAAGCAGCTCATCCAACCTCTGTTTCGTAAACGGATAAGCTTGTACACCGTATCGATATATAATGTCGACCCCATTTTCGACTATATCATGATTACGATTTGGTTGTATAACAATGAGACAGGGTATGGCTTCAATATTAAACCTTCGGTTTAAGGCTCGTTTTGTGTCGATATCTGAGAAGGGAATAGAGAGCCATGGCATTGAAGAACGGTAATTGTTAAACGAGTTTAGATCTTCGTCAGATGACACGAATACAATCTCGAAGCTCGGGTTTTTGTTTTTGAGCTGATGGTAAGTGTTGGTTAAGACGGGGGTGAAGTTTAGACAGGGGAGGTGCCAGTTAGCAGAGAAGTAAAGGCCTACTATTTTGCCTTCCAGGTCTGAGATTTTTACCTGTTTTTTTGGCAATTATGAGTTTTATGAGTTGTGAATGATGAATATGAATCGATAACTTCATTACTAAATTGCTTCATGTAGTTGGAAAGCAACAGTGCAAGAATTCATTCTAATTTTTAAAATGCTCAACATGAGTTTAACTGGATTAAACTTGGGTTCTGAATTGATCCTGCATAAGCCCTCAATTGATTTAATTTGGTTACAACAGAAACAAACAATTCAAAAAAAATATTTATTGAGAGAATTGATATTGATAATTGATAATTATGATTTTAATTTTTTATAAAAAAATTAAAAATATATTTGTAAATATACTTTTTTTTAAAATAAATTATATAAATATTTAAAATACTTTATATTAAAATAAAATCCGTATTATAAGGCTTAAGATTTGAAATTTTTTAAATAAAAGATACCAATACAAAAAAAATTAACAATTTACTAACTTACTAAATGAAGGGTAATTTAGTCTAAAAGTTGTTAATCCGAAATTTTGGGATTTTAAAATGAAAAATTTGTAGAATGGATTTTCGACAGGTAAATTTTTTTTCCATGAACTTTTCAAATAAACTTTATTTTATGAATATTTTAGTATTTTTCGCAAATTTTATTATATAAAATGTAATTAACAAAGTCTGAACATCACACTTCACCAGGGGTAATTCTATCCTGACCGTGACTGTTGGTCCCGGTCCAGTTCTCACCACACAATAGCATGCGAGTAGTGAGTTCCACATGGGGGTGGGGTGGGGTGGGGTTAATATGGTCCGGATTAAGATAGATTTTTCTCTTCCACCATCAGATATTGTGTGTGAGTCCACGTCTAATACTTGTGTGTGATCCATTCACACACTTGCAGATCGTATTACTCACTAGTGATCACTCCATAATTTCATCAGTAATAAAGATATATATATTCTCAAAGTATATAAAGATGAAATTATTATTATTATTATTATTATTATTATTATTATTATTATTATTATTATTATTATTAATTTCCTAGAATGAATCATGCAAGCAAAGAGAAAATGATTAAAAATTGAAATTCATTAGAAAAACTACATGTTTGTACAGTGAATGCCTAGACTTTTTTGTACATACTATTACCAATGATGTATAAGCTAGACACTTGATCATAGACTCTAATGCACGGACACTTCAAAAAATCACAACGTGTCGTGTTGGACACCTGATCGGACACGACACTCGTCCGACACTCTCTGACACCGTGTCCAACATGAAAATAAATTTGTCCGCTTAAATAAAATGAAAAAAATAATGTATGGATAGCGTAATAGACGCAATTGGAAAATATGTCTACTATATATGCATTATTTGTGACACTTGATGTTATTTCACTTATTTTTTGTGATTTTGAAATCTGAATTATTTATTTTTCGTTCAAACATATATAACTTTACAAATCAAATATAAATTTATAATTTACAATAGTTATTTTTATAGTTTATTCTCTAACCAGTCATATTTAAATTAAAATGAAAAGACTAATTTATATATATTAACGTAAATTAATGAACATATATATGTATATGATATATATACATATTTTATTAGTAGTATCGAGGCCGTGTCGTGTCCTATGTTTTTTGAAAAATATCGTGTCCCGTGTCCGTGTCGTGTCGTGCGACGTGTCCCGTGTCCGTGCATCATAGATCATAGATAATTAATTAAGTACTTTGGGTCCATGTACGTGACATTGGACGAGTTGAGCCAACACATATAACGTTATATTACCGTCAGGCTCGAGGATTATAGTTAGTACGATATTTGACGGGTTAAACTAACTTTGATCCAGATCCAACAAATTACTCATACAAACTAGGGTTTTTATATTCTTCTATAAAACACAAGACCAACTAATTAAACAAACATACTTTGAAGCACATAGTTTTGGTACCTACCCACACCTCATTTACCAAAATCATGAAATTTTCTAGAAAACTAATTAATTTTCTAACTCATTTATATGAAAGTAAATTTTGGTTTAACCTGAGTTCCAGAAGGGGAGATGAGAAAATGACGATCTTCAGAACCCAAAAGAGCTGATAAAAATCTATGCTCACCAAATGCATCATCTTCAATATTATTATAATTAACCCTTTGGTCCCTCTTTACCCATTCTTCTTCTTGCTTCATTTTTTTTCTCTCTCTCAAATTTCTCTGTGCCTGGAAAATTACATCCATGCATATATATATATATATATATATATATATAAATATATGTATATATATATATGTATACATGAAAGCAAGGGAACAATAGAACAAGCAACACGTAGCATTTGTACCTTACTCCACTGAGTTAATAGCTGCGGCTTATTATTATTCTTTTTTAGTTGACAGAGACTATTGCCCGCTATTCTAGTTATGTGGATTTTTAAGATAGAAAATCAAATCATTCCAAAACTCAAGTGACACATGTATAGTTCCAAATTATAGATTGGTACATATACCATGAGTTATATATATATATATATATATGTTCTTTATTTTATTTTATTGTATTTGGTTGAGTTACATTATTATATAAAAAAAAAATCGTGTTGCTCATTCTCTAGTTAAGTTGGTTTGTAGTTTTATCTTGTTTTATATGCTTGATTGATATAACTTCGTTTTGAGTTTTAAAGATATCCAAACTAAAAGATTGAATTCTAGTACATGTCGATTTCATCAGATTTAATATTAATCATACATGAAGCATGTTATATAATTACTCACTCGTTCTTTAAATTATATCTTAATTCACTCGATTATATTCAATTTAAACTAAAATTTCTTCTGATAGTAAGTTGTAAATGTTGTATTATGTGGGTAGAAATCGATTCTTTTATTGATAGGCTAGGCACACCTTAAAGATGTTATCTTTAAAGATATATATTTCTCTCACACGGATGTAGATAGTTTCGAGAAATACATCTTCTAGGATACAAAGCCTACAACTTCGTTTCTAAAGGCTACACTCCTTTGAAACCTCTTTAGAACAAGAACTCGGTTAAGAGAGACTCGAAAATATAGAGAGAAAGAAGAAAGAAATATTTTGAATTATTTGAATGAATTTCTCGGTCAAAGTATGAAAGTATTTATAGACTTCCAATAGATGACACGAATAGGACCTTTTCTACCCGAAATGGTATCTCCAATTAAGAGACACATTTTCGGTCAAACAACATGACCAATGGACCGAAACAATGTGAAACACAACCTTCCACGGTTCAAAATCTTTCACTAAAGGAAGCAACCGTTCGTAACCAGCCCACCATATATTAAATGTTTATTTCTTTCTTTCTTTCTTTCATAAAAACAAATAAAATATAAATATGTAAATATACAATAGTAAAAGCTCAAATTAAAGGCTCAAACTTAACCAACCATGCATATATATTAGTTTAGTTTACGTTAAACTAAACTTTGATATTGACTAATTGTTAATTATCATTAATTAGTTATATGATAATATAAGAATTGTCAATAATGTAAAGACAAGATTTGTGATGAAAGTAAAATTGGGCATTTTTGAACTGGGAAATGAGCCACGTATAAGATGCACAATTTGAGGGATTACCAAAAAGGAAAGGCGACAATAGTATAAAGAGACAACTCTAGGGGACACTTGTCGAATCTTCTTTCCACTACTTTATTACACAATCTTCTTGGACATCGTGTGATTCTACTGTAAATAGGGATTAATAATCCAAATTTATTGGAAAATTTTATGTTAGATTCACTCAATCTAATATAATATTATATATCCTAATTAATTATACACTATCAAAACTTTGATGATGACAGAAAATATTTGAAATTGGTTTAATTAATCCAACTATGATAATAAAGTTGTGCTAGACTATTCTAGAATTACCTTTTGGAAAACATCACTTAATATTGATTATCATGGATGGTAAAACAGTTACAAGTTTAGTCTCATAATAATTTTTTTGTTGAGTTTCATAATTTCAAAACTATTTGTTATAATTTAATGAGTATTTGTTAACTGTTTGTTATTTAACTTACTTTTGGACAATTATCAGTTATATAAATTACATGGTCTTTTGTACTCAAGCTTTTGGCTATAGTGTATATGATTATGAAACTCGCACTCATAATTTTTAATGTTTTTATTATTTTAATCGTTTTTTAAATTGTATTTGTACTGCTACTGACTTGTATAGTGTATTCTCAATAAATACATATATATTTAATCTTTTTTGATAATTTTTAAAATGAAATTAATAAGATCAATCTAGATATGATGCCGAGACACCATTTTCAATGCCATGTCCCTCTTTAATTGATCATTAAATTTTTATGATTAAAATTATACTGTAGAAATGAGATTCCAATATCTACTATTTTAATTTGAAATGATAAAAAAAAAAAAAAAAGAGAATTCCTCGGGTAGATGATATTAAAGCGTAGAAGCTATTGAAATCATCTAAGTTTTAAAATACAAATGAACTTATGGTCTAAAATTGATACACGAAAACAATATTATCTCACTAACCTAGGCAATTATTTTGTGGGTGCAGGAGGCACCATTTGTCTTAATCTGCCCAAAACTTTGAATTAATTAATAATCATAATTCCTAATTACAAAAGATAATTACTTTTGTGACCCCACGAAAAGCAATCATTTCTCGAACCTAAAAGGCCACATATTAATTGGGCTTGGGAAAAATCTTTTGTTGTCACGTGTTCAATGCGATGCCTTGTTATTTTTGTAAAAGGACAATAATTTTAGAGGATAAAACGCAAGAAAATAGTTACATTTATTGGGATAAATCTTGCTAACTCTAAAAATGGATTTTTAACTTAATCTCCATCATCAGATACACACTCGACACATATATGAGTATACATATACTTGTGCAAATTATTCAAAAGTCCAAAAATTATGAAAATTATAAAAAAAATTTAAAAAATTTATAATGAAACTTAGGGCAACTTTTTTTTTTTTTTTAATAATTATGCATCCTTTATAGGTGTGGCAATTGGGCGTGTTTGGTTGGTTTTGGGTCGGTTTCAATCGGTTTGTTGTTAAATGAGTTTGGTTTTTAAATGGTTTTAAAGTGGAACCAAAATCAACCCAAAATAGAACCAAAATCAATCCAAAAGGGAATCAAGCCCAACCCGACTTAATACCTTACATTTTTTCATTATAATTTAGATTATTAGCAAACAATTTGGGCCTAACTTGAAATTTAGTTGGACCCAACTTGGAATCAAGTCGGAATCAATTAGGAACCAAATAAAATTTTCTTAAGAACCAACTCAACCCAAATTGGGTTGGAACCGATGGAGCCGTGGTTCTGGATCCATTTTGTCACCCCTAATCTTTTACGTTAAAGCCGGGCTCATGGGGCCTAATGAGTAGGTCCATTAAGGCTGGTAAGTGAAATCGGCATGTTGGAAAAATCAGGTATGAACATTGAGACGAGGTTCGAATACTAAAAAAAAACTAAAAAAATCTGAGATATCTCGTTAAGACCCTTTTGACATATTTTGTTACACATTATGTATTTTTGATCTAAATCAGACAGACCCAAATTTATAAATTTAGGGCTTTCATATCACTCTTAGATTTGTAATTTGTTTTTCAATTAATTGGGTCCAAGATTATGTTTCAATTGCATTCTAAACGCAACGTAATTGAAAAAACTGAAATAAAGGTTCATATTGAAGGCCCATGACTCGTTAATAGTGGGCTAAATTCAAAATTTCCATTGATCAGACTAAAAATGGCTACAAGTTATTTTGCTCTACATAAAAGCTTGAAATTATGGGCCACTTACAAAATATGGATATACTCGATGGACAATGATTGAGCAAAAAATAATATTAAAAAAATATTGAAAAATGATTAAGTAGCACAAATAATAAAAGCTTTTAAATGAATTTTCAATTTCTATTTATATAATTTATCTCAAATTATTATTAACTTAAATTATATGTTGATTGGGTATTAATTTGTTGGTGCCAGCACAAACCCTATGTGATGGAGGCTTGCTTCTATATTGCGTGAAAGCAAGATATTTGACAAAAAGGAAATGATCCCACAAACTCAAGTCTGCTCGCAAATCTGAAACTATAAAAGGGACAATTTTAAATTTTGAATTTTTATAATTTAATATTTATTTATTGATATACTAATAAAAAATAATTTATTAAAAAATACAAGGCAATATCTTTTTGGGATTAAAATTTGTCTCGAGCTTGTGAGCCTGCTCGATTTGATTTGCACCTGTATTTGGAGGGTGAACGACCAGGAAATTCTGGACATGTCTTCTAAAACTAGATTCTTTTACATGTCTTAAAAACGCACCAAAAATATTACGGAATAGATCTTTAATTTTTTTTTTGTGCAAAACATACCTAAACCACAAGTAATTTTGAACTTTTTAGTAGTATAACAACAAAATTAAACTCTAAGAAAGTATAAAATTTGAAATTGATCCAAAAAAAATCTTTATTGAGTTGTAATCTGTGATGCACAGACACTTCAAAAAATCACAACGTGGTGTGTCGGACACCTGATCGGACACGACACTCGTCTGACACTCTCCGACACCGTGTCCAATATAAAAATAATTTTTTTGCTTACAAAATAAAAAAAAATAAAATATAAATACCGTAATGGACGCAGTTAGAGAGTATGTCTACTATGTATGCGTTATTTGTGACACTTGATGTTATTTCACTTATTTTTTGTGATTGTGAAAACTGAAGTATTTTTTTGTTCTTTAAAACATATATAATTTTACAAATTAAATACAAATTTATAATTTACAATAGTCATTCTTATAGTTTATTTCTATAACCAGTCCTTTAAATTAGAATGAAGAGACTAATTTATATATTTTAACGTAAATTAATAAACATATATATGTATATGATATATATACACATTTTATCAAAAGTATCGAGGCCGTGTCGTATCTTAATATTTTTAAAATGCTGTATTTCGTGTCGGTATCGTGTTTCGTGTCCGTGCATCATAGGTTGTAATTTTCTAATATTAGGCTAGTTCTTATGCCGACTTGTAATGTAAATCATGCATGTCCTATATAGACGTGTCTACGCATAAACGAGTAAGGATGAATATGTGGAGGCCAGCTTGTACTTTGTATACTTCCAAGAACATATGGGATCTAATTGAAATTCTCACCCTACATTTGTCTTATAATCTCTGATATATATAATTACTACAAAAAGACATCTAAATAATTGAACACAGTGCAATTTCGAATTTTCAGCAGTCCCACACAATATTCGATGGATTCCAACTCGCCACCCAATCTCACTCCCACCTCAACCCTTCATTATTTCACTGTTTTCCTTTTTTTTTTTTACAAAAGAGAAAATAATTGCTATCATTAATTTTATGTCATTATTTTTAGGTTGGGTATTGGGTAAAATCATTTTTTTTTTATCATAACAAGCAAATTATGTTGTTAATAATTGACAGACTCGTAAAAGAAGGATGAATAAGCATTTTAAAGGAGAATTAGACTCGTAAAAAGAGTCACAAAACTCAATGATTCGACCAATTTTATGGGGTTAATGAAGAAAATATATATAGTTTCTAAGTATTGATTGGTAATTTTTTAATATGTCACAAAGATCAAATAGTAATAAGCTATAATCGATTGATTACTATTTACTATTAGAATTAAATATTAAATAACACTAACAATAATATATATTAAAGTAGAGAAAAAGACTCACAATTCGATTAGATGTTAGTAGTAAAGAAACCTATAATATTTTGAAGCCTTAATTTTGTACCATAGAACTAGATTTCATCTATTTAATTGGCGATTTATTATCATTCACAGTCTCATACAATTTAGTAGAATATTCGGGCGTATGTAACTTTAGCTATAACTGATTTAGTTAATATCGCTGCATGTTGAGTTATAACTTTTTGAATTATAATTCAAAGTTTCATTTTATATAATTAGAAGTATGATGGGGGCAACCTCGGTAGAGTTGGTAAGGGCATGTGAATGTTGTGGCCTTGTTCACGGGTTCGAATTTTGATGAGGGAATGTCTATTTGCCTTCTCTACTGTGAGCCTGTCAGCTATGGGCAACCTAGGCTGGTTTACCTCTCTTGTGTGGTTTGCAGGCTATTGCACAAGAGCGTGGTTTACCCAGTGTGCACCTAGTAGTAGCGGCTGCAGGTTCCCTTGTCAATAAAAAAAAAAGTACGATGGAATATAAACAATTCAAAAGAAATATAGTACTACTTTTATCAACACGATGACCACCCTAAAATTATTAACTACTTTCATTTATAGTAAGATAAAATATTAAAATTGTAACAGTCAATTCGTAATTATTACTTATTTGCCACCAACAATTTGTATAATATAATATCAAGACTATTCTATTCTATCGCAAAACCAATCATTAGGAAATTGTAATGTCATTTGTCATATAATTGCTTTGACAAGCGCCAATATAATTTTTTTTTATAAAAATATGAAGTGAGGAATAAAATATTTCCACAAATGTCGAATCAAAATATCTAAGCTTAGTAATGATTGAGGAAAGCATTAATTGCTTGGTTAAAAAATTTCAAACCTATTTGATTCGATTTTGGAATCATATTATTATTATTATCAAATCTATATTACTCTGAATTTAATTAATACATTACACCACTTTCTTCCCTAGTTTCGAATGTAAAGTTTAAATGTGTAGTACTTATAAAATTACATCTCATTCACGCAAATATTAATCAATAAGGCCATTAATCATACATCATTCTGGCATATGGTTAAGCAGAAATTTTTTCTATATTACTTCTATTATATTCAGAATTTAATTGAAAGATATTTCCATAATCATGCTTAATAATATTTTAAGAGATTGTTTTAAACATTTAGACTTGTAACTCATTAAGAAATAATTTGATTAGGGATTCCGGCCAATTTTTCCAAATTTCGGTAGTATTCTTTTTAAATTGCAAATTTTATTATGTTTTGTATCATGGTTTTGCAAATTAAAGTTTCCAACCCTTGTAGAACATAAAAAAATAACTTTAACCTTTTAACAAATTAACCCTCTTTTTAACCATTTTTGACCATATTTTACACTTTACATCTTCTTATGGTCAATAAAATTTCCTGCCACCCCATAAATATACATAACCCATGAAAAAAAATCAAAAAAAAAAAAAATCAAAGCATAACATGAATTTGAATTCTATTATAATCAAAATCAATATAATCACCAACAAGATTTTAAAAAATAAAAAAAATAAATTAAAAATACTACTACCAAAATTGAATACCATTTAGCAAGGATTAATTTCAGATTCAGGTGGATTAAAGAACTCAGGCCCGATCTTACCCCTACAAACAGGGCAGATAGAGTTCTTAGACAGCCATGCATCGGCGCATTCTAGATGGAACCCATGGTTGCAACCGGGTACCATTCTAGCCGGTTGCTCACTCTCTATTTCGTCCAAACACACCGCACAATCCGTCCCCAATACCAAATCTTTACCGGTTACTTTCGGTAGCTTTTCCAGATCAGATTCCGATAGACCCTTCTTTTGGTTTGCTTTCACATTGCCTTGAAACTGTTGATTGTCATTTGTGTCCCTGTTTGCAGAGTAGCAGAGCAAACATATGTAGACTAGGAACACTGCGCTCATGCCGGCGCACGGTAGAAAAAGTGAAAGAAATACAGATAACAACATGTTTTCACTTTTTTCTAATGGGTTTTTGAAAATTTATGGGAAAAAAATTGAGGGTTTTTGTGGGTTTTAATCTGGGTGGAGTATAATGTACACCATGGTTGATGGGAAGAAGAAGAAAAATGGGAATGGGGGGTTTATATAGGTGGGGTGAGGGTTTAAGGGAGTGTTTGGGTGTGGGAATGGGAAAATGGGATTTTGGTTGGATGATGAAGAGGTGGTGAGATTTAGTAGCGTAATTTAGTCTAAATTTAATTTTAATTTTGTTTATTATAAATAGTTATTGCGTTCAAATTAACTTATGGTATAATAAATTTTGTTGGCAATAAAAACATTCCATAAAATAATATTATGTAATATTTTGAGATTCTCCCTGGATATTATATAATATTGTACACACAAAATATAATTTTCTCATGTGATTATCTTTTTTGGCAAGCCAAAATATTCCTGAAGATGTGCCCATAATATGCGTTTTATGTTCAAATTTGTGTAATATTTTTCCTTGAGATGCAAGCAAACGCGTCACCTCCTCAAAACTGCAAAAACAAATTATGTTCGTTTTATTTTGTATTGTATTGCGTAACCTACTAACCTCTCACCCCACCTATATATATATATATTAACTCAAACACCTGAATTCAAATAAGTCGTTTCATAATACAAATTTTAAAATTGCATTTTTCATCCCATAATTTAGTAAACATTCGATATTAGTCGGGTTCATTATTAGTGCCTTACATTTAGTGGTATACATTTTAAAATATCTTATTATCTAAAATCTAAGCAACTCTGTTAATCAACACCTTGATAAAAAAAATTGGGACATTTTATTCATAAAGACACGTGATATTGGATATAATTCGTATGTGAGTATATTTATATCTAAATTTTACAAAAAATCCATCATTTTTTTAATAGTTTGGATCAAAGGTGACAAACTAGACTGATGGGTTTGGTTGGATTTAAGTTAGATTGGTTCTCTACAATTTTAAGTTGAAACCAAGTTTAAAAAAATGGAATTATGTTTGATTCAACTCAATACTTTGCATATTGTTCCTTATTTTTTAGATTCTTGACAATTTTTAAGTTATTATGAGACAAAACTATCTGGACCCAATTTGGAATCATCATGTTTAAACGAAAATAATTCTTTGGCGACCAACCCAATGCAAAACTAATTGAATTGAGTTGAAAACATGAATTCAAAACAACGTTGTCACTCATAATTAGAATTTAAAAAAAAATTATAAATGTCTCATGTGAGACAAATTTTACAAATTTGTTAATAACTAGACTAAGAATTGCAACAGACTTTAACTAAAGGGATTACTATTGCAATTTTTCGTTATATTTATTTGAAATGTAAATTTCCTATAAACCCCACTTCATAAATAATTGAAATTATGTCAAAATACAGGTGTTTGAAAACTCTCAAAATTGAACTACAGCTTGGATTATTAATAGTTATTCATTTTGTTTGCTAATGCTTGGTTGTTGAGCACAGAAGTTAATACATGTCAAATTATGCTAAATTTGTGGAGTCTTTTGAGGCATGTTTTAAATGAAATTAATATAATTCTGTGGGCTAGCTGTATATGTTCATTATACAATCTGTATTATATAATTTCTGTGGGTAATTTTGGAATATGCATGTAAATTTTGGTGGGCTATTTAGAAATTCCAAGCAGGATCTCTCGTAATTTCGACAACATTGTCAACTTTTGGTCTTGTCTGACTTTACTCTTAAAAAGAATTATGAAAAGAATATTGTGTCGTTTTTGTCAAAGGAATTAGGATTTATGTTGTTCCTTTTTTGATTTTTTTTTTTATTTTATTTTTCGTGTTTTTGTTTTTTGGCTTTCCAATTTCTAGGGTGGAACCAAATTTTCAATTCAAAAAATTTAGCCAAAAAAAAAAAAAAAAAAAAAAAACTAGTTTAGATTTAAAAACGTAATCCATCAACTTTGTGACTAATTACATATTATTTACTTGAACATTTTTGGTAAGTTGTATGGTATAGACTCATAGATTAATGCACCCCAAATTTTTTTGGTATATATGTAATTTGCCAATAAATTTTAATCTTTTTATTACGAATACTTTATTTGGTGCAGTGCATATATTACAAGGTTACTAGTTTGGTATATAAAGTTCTAGAAAGTAGGTAAAATATAAATAAAGGGATCGATTTCGAATGAATTGTTATTCAAGCTAATTTATATTTCAATTAATTGTTAATCGAGCCGACTTTAAATGATTATTAATCGAGTCGAACACAAGTCGAGCTCGAGTAATTTTATTTTTTTATATATATTTTTATTATTTTAAAGTAACCAAACTGAACTCTAATCGAGCTATAAATTTCTCGAACACACATACAAAAAATGAAATGTTAAAATTTAGTTTGATAAGTTAACGAATCGAACTTTTAACGATTGAGTTCGATTAAATATCAAGTAGTTTTGTTAGACTTTTAGCTATTACTCAAAATTCAAAATTTCAAAATTCTGAGTTTTGAGATTACATTAACGGTGCGTTTGGATCGATGGATTTAGATTTGAGGAGTGGATTTGGAGGAAGGATTTCAAATGACACCTAAAATGGTGTCATTTGAAATCCACCGTAGTTGTGGAGAAAAGAGCTCAAAATTAATGTCGAGGGATTTGAAATCCATCTTCATCCAAACGAACTTAGATGGATTTGTCGATGAATTTGAAATCCATGGATTTCAAATCACTCGATCCAAACACACCCTAAAGGAAATTGTGCCCTCCTGAAATGAAAAAAATCTCGAGTAATTATTTAGTCTACACTCACATCAAAAACTCGTTATAATAATTATACGGTTGTAAAAATATAAAAAAATTAAAAATCTTTTAAAATCCTTACGCATTGCAAATTTTGGCGCACATACACAAAATATTAGTGATAGACATGTAAACTGAATAAAATTGGAGCCCCAAAAACTCCAAAAAAAAAAAAAAAAAAATCAGATTAGCTTAATCATTAACTTTGCTTAATTATGTAAGAACTAAAAAAAGTATTATTTGTTACGTAGTTGTTTAAAACACAATTGATAACTTAAGAAGTGGCCATGGAAGAAATAGAGGGCTATGAATGAAGGGGAAAAATCTATCTTGGTCCAGGACCGTTTGTCCCGGCCAAGATAGGCCACAAATTTTACTTGGGGTGGGTGGTTTTATCCACCACCCCAAGTGTATACCACCCCACCCAAAATGAAAACTTGTAGTTAAAACTGGACCGGGACCTGGACCATTGGTCCCGGTCCAAGATAGAATCACCCTGAATGAAGTTATCATTTCAATTACGTGATAAAGCTGTGACTTTATTCACAATGATTAATATATTAATGGTTATGGGACCTTTGGAAATTGAAAAAATCCAATCAATGTAAGGTATTTTTAGGAATTTTGTGATTAGGAATCTATTTAATTTTGCGGTCTTCAATATTATATGATTGATATAAAAGTCATCATGAACTATTATAATTATTGCAAGAAAGTAGAAACCAATGATTGATTTCGACAGTAGCTTTTGTCAAATAAAAAATAAAATTGATAATATATCATCATTAACTTCTGAAGTTTAGAACATTTGAACTTGTTTGTATGATCCAATATCGATCAAATTGAACTAGTAAAATGATTGCTACATGGGCCTTACTTTCATATATTTTGTGGGCTTCGAATAAGATTTATCTTGTTTACGAAATACAAATTTAGAAGAAATATTGTAGGCCTATAACCTTTGGGCTTAATTGGAGAAAATTAAAGAAATAATATATATTTAATTACAAATTCAAAAACTAGCATTGATTTGGAAGGATTCATAAAAATACATAGAAGATAGCAATAGCCCCATTTTAAATTAAAATTATGTCGTATCAAAACGTCAAGTTATTGGTTATCTTTTGTATTAAACTTCGATTTGAGAATTTTTAAATGTAGAGAAAAAGTATTCCCCATATATTCCTACATACATAAATCCTTTTCATTTATTCTCCTAATTAGTGTTTTTAGGGTTTTTAATCCTATGATACATAGTTATTAGTTACTATAATATCTTACCATATAATACACAAGTGTGTATATATATATATATTAGTACAACATAAATTTTTTGTACTAATGTAATTTAAATAAGTACAACATAAATTAGTACTTATGTAATAATATATATATATATATATATTATAGTCCAACATAAATTAGTCACAGGAAAAAGAGGGAGGAGGGGGAAATTTTATTAATATTTTTTTTTAAAATAAAATAATGAGTATGCGTCTTACTACCACAAGCGGTTTAAGGCTATTTTTACGAATCCTTTCAAATTAATGCTAGTTTTTGAATTTGTAATTAAAAATGTATTATTTCTTTAATTTTTTCGATTAAATGCGAGTAACAAACTTGGACAAAAAAGATATAGAAGTAACCTTAAATAAAATTTATAAATGAGTCAGATCAAGACAAATTTTGTTTTAATTATTTTTGAGTGTTGAAACTTAATAGGAGTGGCAATAGAATTGTCGAGTTTCAAATGTTGTCTAAACAACTAAAATACTTTGTATATATTTGATTTGATATGTTACTAAATTTGAGTTTAAATAACTCTTTTACGATTGATTGAGCTGAATATTAAATAATTTGATCATTTTCTATGACAAAATATAACCAATAATATCCTTTTCCTATGGACACAATTTATCCTTGATCTGATACATCAATAAAATCAGTCCAAATAACTTCTTAACTATTACTGAGATGAGGTTAGTATCATAAAATTTAATCTTTTCCTTTAACGAAATATTACCAATTATACTATTTGTTTTTTTCTAAATAGTTGATACATTTGATACTTGTTCGCTTAACTAGGACGCAAAATTGGGAAAAATACCCTTTTCAGCATATTCTTTGCTTCAAACACTAGTCACTAGGTGGGATCAATTGGAGTAGTGTTAGAACAAAATGAGCAAATAAAAATTGGATCAAATTCTTTTATCTCACAACAATATATCGACGGGTCATATTAATTAGTAAAAATACTTTTGTAATTTAATAAAGCATGTTTGCTATTAAATATTAATACATGTATATTTTCATATTGGGTTGTAAATCAAGGTCCCGAGCCCTGTCCAAGCAAGATCATGATTCAATAAATACTTACCATCTTAATCAACTAAGAAAGAATTATCCGATTTACACTCTAAAAATTAAAAATACAAATACTTTCTGAATCTTTTAAAATCGAAGAGTACAATATCTGAAAACTACGAAGATGCTTGATTCAATCAAAGTAGGTACATAGGCAGCTAAAAGTTACTGCACAACCCTCAATCTATTAGAATGTTAACTAGTTTGTACGTCGAGTCGAATTTAATCTCATCCCATATGCAATTTACGTAATACACATTTAATTTCGCATCTATATCCTAACAATGTGACATCTTAAAATTGATAAATATTTAATTATTTAAATTTGGGTTAAAATTTTATTTTTTAAATATAATTGTCAATTCAATGACATCATCATGGTTCTCGGATCCGGAAAAGGATATGTATTTGACGCCATCAGTAGTTGTTAGTTCTTACCTCCCCCGCCAAGTGTTCGTCTTACAACTACCCCACCCCTTACTCTCTCACTCTCACAACCGCTACTCAAAACTACTAACAGGACAACAAAAATAAGTCCGAAGAACCAAGATTTCAGACATGAATTTCAAGAGCAACAGCTTAAGAATGATTGATTTTGTTCTGTTTTTGTGTTTGTTTTCTCCGATCGCCGTTCAGTCCCAAATACCGACGGAGCAGGACGGGTTCTGGTTCGGAGATAAAACGGCGGCGGCGACGGCGGCGGAGAAGGTGTTAATCGAGGCGTTCTTCGACCCGGTTTGCCCCGACACCCGTGATTCATGGCCGCCTCTGAAGAAAGCCCTAAATCAATATGGCTCTCGTGTTAGTCTTGTTGTACACACCTTCCCTTTACCGTAAGTCTCTTAATTTATTCCTCGGTAATTTGTGTTAAAAATAGGGTTATTATTATGATCAATGATTTTTTGTGCTTTGGATTTATTCATAACGATAGATAGATGATAAGTGTCTATCACGTTCATGTACCACTTTCTATTACATTAACAGATAGTTTCCAATTATATGATTACTGTGATTCACTTTAAACTATATTATGTCTGGAATTGAATTTTATGTGCGACTATGAAAATGGTATAATTTTTTTTATTTTGATTAACTTGCAGTTACCATGATAATGCCTTTATTACTTCTCGAGCTCTGCATATAGTCAATAAGTTGAACACTTCCGCCACGTATGATCTAATGGAGGCATTTTTCGAGCAACAGGTGAGATTTGAATTTCATGGAAATAGGGAGCATATTTAGATTCTTGCACTTAATTACCATGACAATCGGATCATAATTGTATGAATGAATTAATGCTTTTGTAGTCGGGTTTTAGGATGATCAAACTCGTGTTAGTTGATTTTTATCACTCTGCATCTCACGTTCATTGAGTAATATCGAGAAATGCATTTCAAACATCGATTCTTTTTGAAGAAAATAAGGATCCCAGATGGTCATTTTCGTGGTTGAAGATTATTGCAAAATTTTCTGATTTATTCCTTCACCTGGCAGAGTACCAAGTTGGGTGGACATAGTCCATATGGCAGCCCGAAAAGTTGTTTATTCAAGAATTTATTTCATTTTAATCATGACAAAATTTCCATTTTGTTCGTAAGTGACGTAATCCATCCCATAGTTGAAATGCTTTCGAACGAATTTCCTATAATCCCTTTAAGAAAATCATGGAAATGATGTCAAAATCATAACCCGAGGATTTTCTTATACCTTGTTAAATTTTGTTGCTATAATCAATTAGTTATCTTGGGATTACTGCATATCTTCGGTTTGAATTTGAAGACTAATTAGTAATCATGGTTTTAAATTCATAATAATAATGAATACATTGACCTAATTTGGTTAATTTCAATTTTTAATGCCACTTCAATTACTTTCATATCCATTTTTCTGCTACTTTATCGTCATTTTCGAATTGTAGCTCCAAATCAATTCCCCAAGTCCAAATCCCAGTATCCAAATGCAATCTTAGTTTCTAAATACTCAATTAGGTTAAAAAATGTTAACAATAGACTATTGAACAGGAACGCTTTTACGGGCGGGCCACGTTTAACATGTCAAGAGCGGACGTTTTAGACCAAACGGTGAAGTTTGTGACAAAGGCACTTGGAAACTCTTACCATGCTGCAATAAAATCCGGGTTCACCGATTCCAAAACCGATCATGCAACTAGAGTTTCTTTCAAGGTATGATTCTCGAGTTTTATCCTATTACACAACTTCCTTAAACAAAGTATTATAGCAAATGCTTCTTTTATATTGTAATATTGTTTACGGTTTTAAGTAGAGTGGCAATTGGTTTGATTGAGTCGGGTTTGGGTTGGGTCCAACTGGGTCCGATGACAAAACACATGGATTATTGTTGGACGCAGCAAAGACCCAATCATGAACCCAATAAGGACCCAATCAACTATACTGTTGGACGCAGCAAAAACCCAATCATGAACCCAATAAGGACCCAATCAACTATCAAGTTTGGAAGATGGAAGTGATGGAATAGAGAGAATAATGAGAATAAATGAAGAACAACCAAAATAAAAGAAAATTAGGGTTCTAAGTGGTATAAGAGGTTGAGATGTAAATGAAATATTATTGGGTTGGTGAATAGGTTGGACCCGAATTGGACCCAAATTGAGTCCAATTTAAAACTCAACTTGACCCAAATATTATTAAAAACCAACCCAATTGGAACTACAATGCTAAAATATTAAAATATTAGGACCCAACCCATTGAAAACTTAGTTTGGTTTGAGTCCAAATATATGTATGGAGACAAGCCACCTCTAGTTTTAAGACATCTCGTTCAAATACTATCGTGTTTGCATTTTGCAGTATGGTTGCTTACGAGGGGTTTATGGGACGCCATTTTTCTTCGTGAATGGATTTCCTTTACCTGATGCGGGATCGGCTCTCGACTATAAAGGATGGAGACAAGTTATAGATCCTTTGATTAGCGAACGCGGGTTAAACCAGGAGGAGCCTAGACATTTCTTCAAATGAGTACATATATATATATATATATGTATGTATGTACTGTGTTTAATGTGTGTTTGTTTTGGTTCATTAGTTTTAGTAATGGAGGGGTATTGGAAAATAAGTGTTGTGTGTTCTTGCTGTGTTTTGATTTGGTGACTGCCTGTTAAGATGCTGTGTTTTGTAAAGTGGTTTTCAATAATATTTGTTGAGGATGTCACAATCGCATGTTAAAACTGTTGGAATAAACTTCCCTTGAATATTATTGATAGAAAATGAATATATATAGTGTTGCAAAGATAAAAGAGACCTCAAGTACTCGAGTAGTAAGCAAGGTTTAGAGAAAAAATGATATTTTACTATTCTTTATTTGATAGTTACCACATCGATCGATCGGGAGAATTTTTTTCGAATATTTTTCAAAACCAAAGATTGAATTAGTTAAACATTTGAATGTAAACGGTAACATTTAAAATAAAATTTATTGTGATTTTTTTACGTCTAAATCAATGAGTTTCACTAATTTATGTAATAAAAACTATATCAAAATATCAATCAAAATAAACTCACAACAAAAATATAGCACGTAAATCCCTTAATTATTATATAATTTATCTAAAATAAATCCAAATCCATAGTCAGCTCTTATTTCTTATCCCTAAAAATATTTGTATTTTAGTTTTATCTTTAAGTTTTTTTTTCTCTGGAATGAATATGCCACGACCAAAAATACATTAAAAATTAATAGGCAGAATTCTATATATTAAATTTTGCAGATCCAAATGGTGCGGAGTGCGGACTCACATATGTATTTTGAGTCACATTTATGCGGAATAAGATTTTCTATTCCTAAATGTTATTACATTCTCTATTCCATATGTTTAGAGATTGACACGCGTATATACTTATTAAGAGATGTTTAACACGTGTAAATATTTTAATTCGTATCACCTTTAAACATATGGAATGGAACACCATTTTGGAATATAAAAATTTATCCCAAGACATGGATGCATTTATGCATGACTTTCAACATAATTAATTTTAACGTTAATCATAAATTAACCTTAAAAAACAAGCTTGTATTGTTTTACCCCTAATAATTAATGGAACCTATTTATGGAATTGTCATTAAAGGGGATTTTCTGGTTTTTCTATATCCAAATTGGTTTTTTGCAATATTTTTTTGACAAAGAAAATGAGAAATAAATACATGGAATCGGTGTAAATATTGTGAAAATTCAAAAAACAAATATTTAATCACCTCAAAAATGGAATCTTTTAAATCTATCTAAAAGGCAATTCAGTTTGTGTTGTACAATTTAAGCTTGAAAGGCTTGTACAGTTCCTGACAAGATCTATCTTATATTATAGATTTTATAACCATTTTCTCCAAACGTGCAGACAAGTTAATTGACAACTTGGCATACTAATTTTAAATCTTCTACTTTAAAATGTTTATTATTATTTCCTATGTTTTGATATGCATACATTCATATAGGATATTACATCATACCCCGCACTTATTATATAATTATAAAGTAATCCCTCATTTGATAAATTGTACCCATTATTAATATAAGAACATACGTTTTCATCGTGATCGAAACGAAGAGGTTCTAGTAATTAAACAATAAACTATAAATACCCCTATTTAGAAATCTTTTTATCAACTTGATAATATATATATATATATATATATATATATATAAAGCAAAAATAGAAAATAGTACCCGTATTTAGAAATCTTTTTATACACTTGACAATATATATTTATATAAAGCAAAATAGAAACTAATGAGAAAAATGGTTGGAAATTGGAATAGATTTTTGGATAACTATTGGATGGCATATCCATTAATATTACTTTTTATAATAAAAGTTAGAAAAAGTACTTTTAGGGATAAAAAATATACTATGAGATGTGTGTTTGGATGGAATTTTTTGGAGAAAAATATATAATGGTCATGGTTAATGTGATATACTATTTATTGTTGAAAAAATTGTTTGAATTGATATTAAAATATAGTTTGATTACTCATCGATGTAGACGTAAAAAAATAGTCAGAATTTATTTTATTTTAAAAGTTACGTTATTTTATATTTTAGAATATATGATGAATTTGATTTTCAATTGTAATAGATAGTTGGAAAAACTAATAAAAATTATTTTTTTTATGTTTTTTGCAAGAATTTTTTTAAAATATCTAAAATTTTGAGATATTATTTTTAAGATTTTTTTAAAAACATATCAAATATTGGATATATTTAAAATAAGTTTTGCTCTAAAATACTTTTTGGTGGATTAATTTTCCAACCAATGTTGGACCTTTTTGTTTTATATATATTTATTGTGGTATCTAAAATCCTAATATTAGAAAATTTTAGTTCAACCAACTAGGGCAAAAATCCTGGAGCGGGCATATAAATAGGTGAGGAATAAGCAGTAAAGAGGTTAGTGCGCAACGAAGAAACGAAGCCAAAGAAGAGGGCTGGACCATATTATTATCTTAGTTATTCATTCACACTGCACCAAAGGTGAATATTTTTCCCTGTTTACCTATTCTAATTCACCTTTGAAATTCATATGAATTTGAGATCTGTAGCTCAAGCTTTCCACCGCCAATCCCTAGTTATTGCCACTTTTTTTTTCTTTTTTTGTTAATTAATTAGCGATTTCCTGTTTTTTCTAAGATTTTGTTAATTAATTAGCGAGTTCTTGTTTTTTTGTATGCTTATAATGAATTTGTTAAAGTATTTGTGAATTAGTTAGCGATTTTCTGTTTGAAAGATGTTTCTAATGAAGTTGTTGATGTTTTTGTTAATTAATGAACGAGTTCATGATTTTCTGAAAGATGTTTGTAATGAATTTCTTAATGTACTTGTGAATTAATCAGTGGTTTTCTGTTTCTTGGTGATGTTTCTAATAAATTTGTTAATGTTTTTGTTAATTAGTTAGCGAGTTTGTGTTTTTTTTTTGTAAGATGTTTATAATGAATCTGTTAATGTATTTGTATATTAATTAGAGATTTTTGTTTCTTTGTGAGATGTTTTTAGTGAATTTGTTAATATTTTTGATAATTAATACGTGATTTCTTGATTCTTTGTAAGATGTTTAAAATGTTTTTGTTATTTTTTTATCATTAACTAGCGATTTCCTGTTTTTCGTAGAGCATGGATCGGTACCAGAAGGTGGAGAAGCCAAGAGCGGAGACGCCAATTGATGAGAATGAGATTCGGATAACAAGCCAAGGCAGGATGCGAAGCTACATCTCTTATGCCTTGAGTCTGCTTCAGGTATAGTGTATATATTTGTACATTATGCATGTGAAAACTTATATTTGCAACTATAAATTGTGAACATCTTAGTTTGCATAGTTTGTTGTGTTTGATGCATTTGATCTCGTGAGTTATGGAATATACAATCGATTGGTTTTATTTATTTGAAGGAAGTTGAAATGTGATATATACCAGTGATTTGTGTAGTTTTAACGAGCATGTGTAGATTGTTTATAGCTTTGCCCTTTTATGGTTTGTGGCCATGTGGTTTTGATTTGCTTTCTAGCTTTATCGGCATATTTGGATGTCAAAATGTGGACAGTGGATTATAAGATGACATAGTTGAAACTTGTGAAATACATATGAAGTTTTAGGACATCATTTATCAGGGGGTATACTTTGTGGATGAATTTGTTGTATGATATAAATTTAGGGGTTAAAATGACGTCCTGGAACTCTAATTGGATTTTTCAGTTTCTTGTTGCAATTACCTCATTTATATATAGATGAAACATCTTTGCTAGTGGTAAGATCTCCTTTGGAAGTTTGAACTTTTTTTAGTCCTAATAAATACTGGATCTTTTCTGAGCAATGTTGACTTTGTAATATGGAGCAGAGTGGTGGCGCAATATACAATACTTTGGTTGTTTTTTCATTGAGCTACTTGGTCTATGTTATTGGAATGCATACCTGTTATTTCTTAGTTGTATTTCTAGGATAATCTGACTATTAGACTTACTTTTCCCTATAAGATCGAATCCTATAGTCTCTTCCATATGAACTTCGGTCCATGATTACTATTGGGGAAAATGCTTCTGCAGAATATTAAATTTCTTCACTTTATCCGGCAATGCTTTGTAGGAGAAGGGCTCTGAAGAAATAGTGTTCAAAGCAATGGGCAGAGCCATCAACAAAACTGTAACAATGGTGGAATTAATCAAGGTTTTTCTTTTTTGTCTTTCTTTTATTTCTTTATGCAACTGGTGTTTTATGGCATATGAGGCTGATCTTGTGGTATTTTATAATTCAGAGAAGAATTGTTGGTCTTCACCAAATCACAGCAATTCAATCCACTGATATAACTGACACATGGGAACCCCTGGAGGAAGGTCTTCAAACGTAAGGGCGCTTCAATGTGATTGTTTAAAATCCATGAGGATGTTTTATTTAGAATTTAAATAAATTTGTCGCAATATTGCTAGAATTTGATGTTTTTAAGACTGACTTTGGTAATATTGTCTGTTCATTGTGACAGCCTAGAAACGACAAGGAAAGTTTCGATGATCACAATTACTCTCTCCAAAAAGGAGTTGGATACGAAAAATATTGGGTGAGTGGTTGCACTTTGTTTATGATTTGAAAGTTTTCAGGTTCTGCTTTATTGTACGATATGTAAATCAAATAAGAATCACAATCACTTAATTCTCATCACTGCTCTTTGAGTTTTTCAAGGAATGATATAGAATTTTACATAATAGCTCACTTTTCTTGTATTGGGTGGAATACAAAGATACACCCCTCTAAATTCTGGATTTCAAGAAATTATTGGCCTTTTTTTACGATCCCCAATGTGCTCCGTCTTTGATAGTCCTGATATCATTTTTATCAAATAAGGTTATTGATTTCCATCATGTGCTTTAGGTACCAACCTCCAATACCAGCCGACCAGGTTAAAGTGTCTACAGAGCTCGACTATGATGGAGGTGAACCATGGTTCCTAATTCCTGTACTTATTCTTTGTATATTTCTAAAAGGCAAAGATTTTAACATTTTTTAATTGTGTAGAGGGATCAACTCCTGTTCGAGGAAGAGGCCGAGGTGGTAGAGGAAGGGGTAGGGGAAGGCCTAGAGGTCCACCTGGTATGAATTTGGTCAACTTGATTCAAATTATCCAAGGATCAGAGTTCCAACATTTGGGCACTTGTTTAATGTATTTGTGAAACTCGTAGCAGTATATTAAAACGTATCTGTTTTACTATTTATCTAGGGAATGGTTTTGCATCTGGCGAGTACGAGGATGGAGGCTATGAGCAGGATCGTGGGTATGCGAGGGTTAGGGGCCGAGGTAGAGGGAATTTTTGCACTTTTTTTAGGGTGTGTTTGGATCGAGTGATTTGGATTTGGGGAGGGAATTCGGAGGAAGGATTTGAAATGACACCTGAAATGGAGCCATTTGAAATCTGAACAAAATAGTTCAAAATGAATGCCAGGGGATTTGAAATCCACCTTAACATGAATTCATCTAAACAAACTTGTCGATGAATTTGAAATTCAAAGTTTTCAAATCCTTCAATCCAAACACACCCTTAATGTATTGTGTTTTCAATGTACTTGTGGAAGTCTCAGTAGTATATTAGTATATTAATGTAGTTAAAAATATATGTTGTACTATTTATCTAGGGAATGATTTTGCATCTGGAGAGTACGAGGATGGAGGGTATGAGCAGGATCGTGGGTATGGCAGAGGTAGGGGCCGAGGTAGAGGTCGCGGTTTCCGTGGTCGTGGAAGGGGAGGGTATAATGGTCCTCAGTTGGATACTCAGCATGATGCTGGAGGCTACAATCAAGAAGCGCCCCGAGGTACCCCTTCTTTTATTGAAGTTTGATATTTGATAGAAACGAAAATAATCAATATTTTATTAAAACGAGAAATAAGTAAATAAACAAGAACTAAATGTTCTTGGCCCGAAATATCAAGAAATATCAAGAACTGACGTTCTTGATCCCAAAGCCAATGGAGGCTCCCAATTCTATGATCAATTATTTGATAAGAAGTAATGAAACCCTAGCCACCTATTTATACTACTAGTAACCCTAGTTACCAAAATAAAATAACATCTAACTTAGGAAAGTAAATAACTAAAATCCTTCAAACTAGGAAACCTAGTTAAAGAGAACCTAATTAAAGGAATTAAAATCATAAAACTTAAATAATTAAATTTCCCCAAATCTTCCCAAGATCTGCTCCATAACAATATTTTTCTAACACAACTTTCTATGACTGTTATATAGTAGAGGCACTTGTTGCTAATGGGCCTGATTGCCCCACTTTGAATTGAGGCATCTTAGTCAAATTGTTTCTCTAGCCGGTTTTGCTTTATGTGGATATTTTAGAAAGCAAATAAAGAAGTGTTCCTTTTGGATTGAAGGATTTGAGAACTAGGAATTTCAATTCAGTCAAGTTCAAGTTACAATAGATTTCAAATCCAGTGAGCTTCTCTGGGATAATTCAAGTTACAAGGGATTTTAAATTCTCTAGCACCCATTTCATAAAAGAGACATCATTTAATCACTATGATGAATTTCAATCTGCCTAATATTGGGTCATTCGAAACCATTCCTCCAGCTCATTTTCTCAAATTCAGATCATTCCTCCCAAAAGCAACCTAAGGAATTGCTTTTACAACTTTCGTTTGAGTTTTTTTATGTCTGTCTCCTGTGTCGATTCTAGACTTTGATGGGCAACAAAAAAGGTATCTGATTCTACGTTGACTAGTGATAGAGAATGATGAGGGAGCTTGAATATTCGTATAATTAGTGTCTTCCTTAGAAGAATGCTTGTTGTTTATCTGCTCATCCCATTTTTTGATTGCTCTTATATAAACAACACATAATAGATTACATTTGCCCTTCACCATTTTATTACTAAATGTGTTTTTTTATGCTGCAGGTCGTGGTCGTGGAAGGGGGCCTCGTGGCAGGGGTCGTGGGTTCAGAGCTAACGGACCGGTTCATGCTCCTGCTGAGGTGCTTTAGGTGTTCAAACTTGGTTGGCTATCATATGATGGCTGTTCCATTTCTATGTTTTTCTTTGCTTAGTACTTTAATTGTAGGATTTTATATGTGAACATTGTCGTTAGACTAACTTGGGCCGCGTTTATGTGGTGCGCGTTTTTGTTTTCTTCGATGACTTTCGCCTTTTTTTGGGCTTTCCATAGTTTATTTATTTGTTTAATTTGTATGTTTGGATAAGCTTGTTTGGTTCATATTTGATACCCTCATAGTGGAATTGGATGTCTCCTGTTATCCTTTATAAATAATGTTTCGAGTTTAGGTTTTGATTTGGTCAGATTAAACATGTTATGGTGTAGTATACTAGAGTTATTTCTAGTGTAAGTACTTCTTACCAGAAAGGGTAAATGTAGCTGGAAAAGAAATTTTTGCTGAAAGTGGGGTTCAAAAAGTCTGGTTAACATTTTCAGTTTGATGGGAATTTGTTACCTTTTTATTGCGTTAACTAAAGATTTACTACATGATTTTTCTTAAGTAGAGAGATCTAATAAAATGGTTGAAACTTAAAAGCACTCTATTCACTAGCAGCAATTGTCTTAAGATAAGATAAACTGGATACAATGAACTAGGTCCGTTAAATTTTTTCATAATAATTAATTTTAGCTATAACTTATAAGTATGATGAGTCATCGTCTAGCTATAATAAAATTAAACATAAAATATCCTTAGACAATAAATCTATATCTATCTATTCTATATATATTTCTATTCTAAAAGTGTGAATGATTTACCAAATTAAATGATTTACACTTTATAGTTAAAACCAAAACCCCTTCATATTCTATTAGTAATCATTTAATAATATTATCAAAATAATAAATAGGTGCATAAACTTCAATAATAAATATATATAAGGTTGTTCAATGTATATTATTTGTTATTGTAATCTTATCAATAATTTATATCTATATCTTTTACTATTTCCAAAATATGAATCAATTGGAATGAGTTATATTTCTTAAAGTTTTATAAAATAACCCTATAACAATAAATTAATATCATTGTCTAATTACACCATACAACATTAAATCACATCACCAAATTTCTTAAGCAACAAAATGAAGTTAACTATATATCCTCTAAACGGCGATACATCTTTTAATTGTCAAAAAAATCTATTCTCATCATATCATCTAATAGTCTCGGTCAATGTTGCTTGATATCATTCAATACATGAAAAGTTCCAACCTCAAGATATACAATATTCACGTATTATGATTTGATTTAGAACTTTTAACGCCTATGTTTTATTATTCAAATTTCAGTATTCTCTTTTGAATGTATGAAATTAGAGGGAAGTTTAAATATGAAGCTTAACTTAAGATGCAAGAAATTTGATCAAATGGATGTTGTACAGGCTAAGGTTCGTAGTTTTTCATCTTTTAAATGGGGGGAATGATATTTTAAGAAATCATGATTGATAAAAAATTTACTTATAGTCTAAATCATCATTCCACTACTATATTTAAAAATGAATCAAATCACCTGTCATAGTGACTTTTTTTCAACAACTTAGTGAATATAAATAACATTGAAATTTGAAATATTAAACCTACCATTACCAAGTAATTTTATATATGATCCGCATATTATACATATATATTGAACAAATTTGAGAAATATTCATTTCAAGATCATGTTTAATTTAATATTAAGATAACATATATATTGATTATTAATGAATAATATTAATTTATTGTTATAGGTTATTTTAGTTTTAATAAAAAAACAAAAAAAAAAACATAAATCATTCAAAATGATTCATATTTTTAGAATAGTTATTATAGATAGTTAGCATCGTACACTATTTGAGAATAAAACGAGCTCATTAAAATAATTTATTTTAATGTGCTAATAGTGATCATAAAAAAATATGTAATACTATTTTAAATTTAATTATCTTATTTATAATATTAACATCGTGTTTATTTCATTAAATTAATGTTACAGAAAGTTGTCATTGTTAAAACCCTGCTCCAGCTCTAACTCATACTTATAATTTATTTTAATTTTTTGGTAGAATAAAACTTATTTCAATAAATATGGTACTTAGGGCAATCTTTTCTTTAATCATGTTTTACTTAATTAAATTTTAAAATAAACAATTTTCTCAATAAATTTATTTTGTTTGTGCAATGTGCATTCTGGCAAATGTCAGTCATCGGGTTAAACCTGCTTAAATCGAGTTCGAGTTATTTCAAGCTTGATCCAATTATACATGTTCAACCTATGTAAAAAACAATATTTTTATTTATTAATAAATCATGTTATACTGTATAGATAGATATGAGATGATATACTATTTTTAAATGTGTAGAATAAAATAATTCAATAGTAAAAACTTAATATTATCATCTCATGGAAGAATAATAAAAATTATATAAAATAAATGTGCATGAGCTTAAAAATAATAATATTAAATTAAACTACTATTGTGAGTCATAATTGTTCAATTTTCAAATATTTACTAATAGATATAGCTCACATGATTTTTACATTCTATTTTCAAAAGTGGCTTTGCCTTTACAATCTTTTGTAGTTCCTGATTGTATCTATGTTTGTCCCAAATATTCACCTTTTCGAATGTTGTTGTACTAACATGTAATTTTTTATTATGTTGAAGCCACGTTTTATTTTGAAAAACAAGAATAGAAAAAGATAAGATGAAGTCATTATTATAATATTCTATATTGAATTTATAAGTCTCCTATAATTTTGTGATTTTATTTTTTGTATGTATATGTTGGATTATCTATTTATTTGATTTGATTAAATTAAGGTTTTTATTATATTTAATTTGATTAACTTAAGGTTTTTATTTAAAATTATCATTATAAAACCATTTATTTCAATTGCAACAAGAATTAATATCGCGGATTATTGAACTTCGCAACTCAAGGTAGAAACGATGGCACAAGCTATTCAGATAAATACATAAGTTGATGGGTGCAAACCCCGGTAGAGTTGGTAAGGGCATGTGAATGTTGTGGCCTTGGTCACGGGTTTGATTCCTAATGAGGGAATGCCTATTTGCCTTCTCTATTATGAGGGCCTGTCAGCTATGGACAACCTAAACTGGTTTATCTCTCTTGTGTGGCTTGCAGGCTATTACACAAGCGCGGGTTTACCCAGTGCGCACATTACGGTAGCGGCTGCGGGTTTCCCTTGTCATAAAAAAACATAAGTTGATAGAACAGTACAAAGAGTTTAGAAGTAGGCTGGAGCACTGAAAAATAAGCTTAATGCAGATGTACTATTTTGTAATAAGTATATAAATAGTTTTAATATTTATATGGTTGTGTTTCTCGATACTTAATACTCATATTAATAAGATATTGTGCTTTTATGTATGTAGTAAACTTAGCTTCCCCTTGACTCTCGGTAGAAATATAAATGGAATTCTAGAGTAAATGAGATGAAAGAGATTGGAGATTTTTACATAACTTTTCCTTGCAATGTTTACCCAGTATGCACCCTAAGTGTAACAACTGCAGATTATCTTTGTTATTAAAAAATGACTACCTATCCAATTATTTTATAGTGATTTAGTGGATGCTCGACAATAATGACTAGAATATTAGGTGGGATGTGTAGTGAAGGAAAGTATTATGCATATTGTACATACATAATTCTTTTATGATTAAGTACGAGTACTACCCAAAATAGATTGAGAGTGTAACGAGTTTGGAACAAAAGTTCGTTGGTGCATCAAGTATTTAGATTATATAATTATTTCAATAAATTCAAAAATTTCACGTGCATTGCACGTGTACTTTCCTAGTTTAAATAAAAATAAAAAAAAATCCTTTTTATTGCAATTGATATAACATTTGGTTGAATTCGGAAAAGAGGTAATTGAAATTGGGAAAGTGAATGATCATCTGAAACCCTAATTGGGACAAGATGGAGATGTGTTCTCATAGGGTGTCTGCAAAAAGACATAATTGTTTGGACGGTCGAGTGACAGAAATGCCCTTATGTAAAGAGAAAGGGCCTCTCTATATATATATTGAATTCAAACTTCAATGCCCACTAAACTCGACTCAAAACACAGTCTGACTTCACTCTTGCAAAAAATGCCGGCATTACAGCATCCCACGCCTCCCCCTCCTGGTAAAACTTCTTAATTGTTCATGTTTTCGGGTCCACAATGTAGTATTTTATACGTAGCTTGAGTCTCAATTTCTTTGCAAACAAAACCCTAAAACTTAAACCCTTTTTTTTACAAACTTCAGTTGGACCAAATTCATGGGTTTTGCTATGGTGCATTTTTCTAGGGGAAAAAGGTTCGGTATATGAAAAAATGGCAATAGCTAGCCTTATTGGTTTTTCTCTGGTCTACTTTCTTTTGTTGCCTTTTACGTAGTGTATATATTATATGGCTTATATAATGCTGCAATGTCTTCTCAAATTTTGCACAGTAATAATTGTCATCCAAGCTAAGTTTTGTAATACTAAATTGTGTTATGTTATAGGTGTTTCTGAAGATGCTTGGTGCAAGAACCGTCTACAAGAATTAACACAAAAGGCTTTTATGCCACTTCCAATGTATAAAACATTTAATGAAGGATCTGTGCATGCACCCCAATTTAGATCCCGGGTATGGGTAGACGGCACGTGGTTTTATTGGGGAGATGCATTTTCAACAATAAAGATGGCAGAGCAAGATGCTGCCAAACATGCACTTTTCCATGTTCAGGAAAAAGTAGAGACCGTGGCACTTTTACATGAGGTATGTTGCAATCAAAGATGTCAGTTTCTTTCATTTACCAGCTACTTCCAAAGTCTGAATTTCATACTATTATTTGTATCAATCTCAAAGGATTATGAGTTATTATTTCTGGAATACTGGTGGTTCTATATTAAAATAGTTGCAAGATGATCATCCATGAGTATGCCATGAAGATGAACTGGAACCGTCCTACTTATGTCACAAAGCCGCTAGATCCCCTATTTGTGTCCTCATTGGTTTTAAATGGGGATATATTCTTTAGAGATGCTGGAAAAAATAAGAAAGAGAGTGAACAATTTGCAGCACGTTCAACCATTATATCCATTTTAGGCAACTAAAAAGCCCAATGCTTTACAAATATATCCTTTTTAAGCGTAATTTATTAATCATATTGGTTCTGACATAGCAATTTTTTTCAGGATCAGAATCTGGAACTACTACAATGGCTGAGATAGTTAAGTCAAATGTTAAGCCCAAGAAAGGGAAGAATTCATATGGGATCCAGGGTGGCCCTTGGTGATATTTGCAGATGGAAAGGCTAAAGCAACATTTCGTTGGTTTAATCTTAATCTTTTTTGGATGTTTTTAACTTATTAGTTCATGGTTTAAACATGATGATAATTAGTATTATGGATTTTCAGTTCTGTTATTTGTTAGAATGCGTCTACTATGAAACTAGTTTTATTGACACTTTCTTCTCTGATTTTTAATGTGGTAAATTTCTCCTCTTCTTTGTTTATTCATTTAGTCGTATATGTTGGACCCTGATATTTTTACTCCATGATTCAAAAAAAAACAATCTTGTGGTTAATTACATTACTATATTCAATTTCCTATAATATCGTCCTTACCAAATATAATGTAATACTATACCTATTGATAGGGGTGTTCTTCGGGTCGGTCCGGCCCAAAACCGAACCGAAATTTCGGTTCAGCCATTTTCAAAACCGAAAACCGAACCGAATTAATTCGGTTCGGTTCGGTTAAAAACCGAACTAATTCGGTTCGGTTCGGTTAAAAACCGAAATAACCGATTTTTTATTTTATTTTATTTTATTTTTTACCTATTTTTCAAATTCTAAATCAAAAAGAAAAAAAATTGAAATAATTTCAGCTGATGGAGGTTGAACCCGTGACCCTTCATGAGGAAGGTCCGCATCTTAACCACTAGACTACAATGGAATATTACTTATTTCTTATCAATTATTAATAATATACTATATTATAATTTAAAAAAATTTAAAAATTCGGTTTTCGGTTCGGTTCGGTTAACCGACACTACAAACCGAAACCGAACCGAAAACCGAATTTTTAGAAAATTAAAAACCGAAAACCGAACCGAAATTTTCGGTTCGGTTAAAAACCGAACCGAATTTTCGGTTTTCGGTTCGGTTCGGGTATTTTTGAACACCCCTACCTATTGATACCTATACTATGATTTTACATATGGATATCATTCTAATTATATAGGATACTAGGTAATGTATTAATATATATAGTATATGATATATCACTGACTATAAATATTACCTAATATAAGATGATATGATATAGTACCTAATATTACCCTATGATATCACCAGTGTATATATATTAGCCTTGCTATAATAGCTAATCATCCATTTTATGTAGTATTATCGGTCAACTTTTTACTATAATTTGTGTTCTTATTTCCACCCGAATGGTTCAGATCATAATAGAAATCCTTAACAAATAACATATTTTCTTATCTTGGTTATTTGAAGATAGGTCCAACTTGTTTTTTATGTAAAAAGTTGAACACAAAATTAAACTCTTTGGTAAAAAGAAAATTATGATCTGAACCATTCGGGATCATGAAATGTTTGGACATATTTATTGCATGTTTAAGATTATCTATCTATCTATATCTCTATACACCTATAAATGTATGGATAAATTTAGTTGTTTCTCTTCATTGTGAAATTACATTTTTGTCCTCACTTAATTGATATCCAATTATAGTAATGTAATTATTATATAGTCTCTTCACTTGCTAACACTATTTGATTCAATGGTAATAAATGATATCATTATAAATAAATCAATAGGTCCATTCAAGTATTCAATTGTAACATCCATTTATCCATTTTATAAAAGCATATTATGTATATTATTTTCATAGTAAATGATATTATTTTTATTATTCACTTATTCAATTCAATGCTTATTATTATATCATTATTAATATTCTTATTATATATATTTAGTTTCTATTCACTCTTCAATTTTGTAACTTTAATATAATTATCATTATATATATATAGTTTCTATTCACTCTTCAATTTTGTAACATTTATTTTCCCACTAAATAATTTTATTTTTATTAGTATTATATATATAGTCTCTTCACTTGCTGACATATTTGATTCAATGGTAATAAATGATATCATTATAAATAAATCATTAGGTCCATTCAATTATTCAATTGTAACATCCATTTTCATAATGAATCATATATACTAATATATTTTTTTAGATAATCCTTGAATAAAAGACCAAAATTACTTAATTATCTTCCATAATCTTCCATCCAAGCATTGATTATTTGTATTGAATTGATTTAATTTCACCATGGTTAGAAAGCCAACAAGTTCCTCTTTCAAAAGGTATGTCATTTGTTTTTGTTTCATATTAGTGTATATATATATATATATATTACAATATCAAATAATAGTGTTTTGTCACAAAATTATATAGCCTCTTGCCTCTTTGCATTATATAGACTGTCAATTTACACTAATGAATTGACATTTTTTACGCAGATTATTGTTTGCTGGATGTGTTGATCTTTCAATAAAGACGAATGGACATGACAATCAAGATTAAATATTATTTCCGAATCTTTCATTTTTCCCATTTTGTTGATTTTTTTAATCTATTTCTCTTTAACTCTTTTTAATTTTACTTTGAGGAGAAGTTGCTGCAAAAAGGGAAAATTTTAAGTTGAAGCAAAATAATCTAAGAAACTTATAATTTTTGAAGTGTTATGACATCTTATTAAGGTCAAAAATGATATTTAGACAAGATTTGATGTTGAACGGATTATGGTAATATATTCAAGTAAGCTTTTGGGTTTAATTAATAACTCCTGTAAAGAATGTTGATGCATGAAAAAAAAATGTATAAATCTGTATTTTGAAGTTGAGCTATGGTTGCTAGAAAATTAATATTACGCCGAATTAAGGTTTTATTCCAAAATGTCTGAGTGGGGAAATGCTGCGTTTATGCAATTCGTATATGGATAAATGTAGATGGTTTGATGCATTGGAATTTACTTATTATGCAACACGCCACATGCGTATATTGTAAGCAATTGAATCAAAGTAACTAATGAGTTGTACCTATATAATTGTATATATTCCAATACTATTATTTTTATCATTTATTTACATTTATCATAATCATTAATAGCTTCAGTTCTATTTTCTATCCATCAATTTTGAAAAATCATCATATTAGTTGTTCAGTATATATTAATTATTACACTAAGAAATATAACCATTTTACCTACAATAATATATTTAATTATAAGCACTTTTTTCAAGGCCTAAAATGATTTCTAACTTAATAAAAATGTATTCGAAAACTTGAACTTCGACTAATTAAAATGAATGGATGATGTCAATAACTTTATAAACAATATTACTTTTGCTTATAACGTCACAAATGTTATTATTAATCTATATTATCATTCACTTTACTAATATATATGTTACTATTAATTTATACTACTATTATTACCATTCATTTCGATTTACTCCTTGTGGTTAATAGTTTGAATCTTATGATACATCCATCCATTTTTTAAAGTGAAGTTGGAATATCATCACTTTGTTGTTGAGTATATATTATTATACTAAAAATATAACCATTTATACCTACAATAATATATTTATCTATTACCACTTTCTTCCAAGGCCTAAAATCAATTCTAACTTAATAAAAATGATAACTAAAAACTTGAACTTTTAATTAAACTGAATGGAGTATGTCAAAAGCTTTATTACAATAAATTCTAAGACAATATTATCTTGCTTATTAGCTTAATAAATAAATGTTACCATTATTAATATATAATATCATTCATTTTACATGTATATTACTATCAAATTATGCCACCATTATTATCATCCATTAGATTTAATGGTTAATAGTTTGAATCTTATTGTACATCCATTTTTTTAAGTGAAGTGGTAAATTCATCAACCTGTTGCTAAGTATATATTATTACACTGAAAAATATTTTCATACCCTATTAAAAAACTCTGGATTCATACCCGAAAGGCCCAATCCAAAGGGGTGGCATTGGGCGGGTCAGGCCCAGACCCAAACCCAATATTGGGTCTGGGTCCCACTATTTTTGGGTCTGCTGTAGACCCAAACCCATTGGGTCTGTTGTTGCTTGGGTCTAGTCTACAGACTCAATAGTTTGGGTCAGGTCTGGGTCTAGACCTGGACCCAATTTGTTTTTTGTTCTTATTGAGCTTTTTACTCCTTTTACTTATTTCTCATTTGAAATGTATTTAGGCCTTTTATTTTATTTTTCTTGTTTGGACCTTTTTATTTAATTTAAATAACTTTTAGATAACTCATTTCAAATTACATTTTTATAACTAAAATTTATTAAAAATAATCATGCTATGTATAAAATTCTTTAATTGTGAAATTGAATTAAGAGATTTTATGGAAATTAAATTAAACAGACTGCTAATAAGTATTCAAATAACTATAGTAAAATATCAAAAAATATTTTCAATTAAATCATTATAGTAAAATATCAAAAAATATTTTCAATATTTTCATTATAGTAAAATATCAAAAAATATTTTCAATATTTTCAATTTTTACATTGTTATTGTAGACTTAAAATTCATTTCTAGAATTGCAGAATGAAAGGAAATCCCAATCACATAAACCCTAACCTCAAAAATTCATCACATAAACCCTAACCTCAAAAATTCAAAACGTTGACTGTGGCAGGAATCCCCAGTTTTGAATATCAAAAATTCAAAATTCACATAAACCCTTACCCAATATATTCAAAATCACTCGGCTTTGATCCAAATAGCCAAATTCATTTAAAATTCAACGCGGCGGTGGCGGCGCAGCGGTGGTTGACGGGGGCTGTGGTGGTTCAAATGAAAAAGCCCTTTGAATATTTAGTATATACATATATGGTACCTTTTATTTCTAACCATTGGATTTCAAAAGAATCTGGTGCATATTAGTTGGGTCTATGGGTCTGGACCCAGATCCAGACCCAAATTAAAATAAATTATTGGGTTTGGACACCCACAAATAATTGTGGGTCTAGGTCTGGGCCGAACCCGCCCAATGCCACCCATGACAGATTTACAAATTGGTCCGAAAGAGTTTTAGTTATTAGATTTCATCTACACGACTTGATAAATTAAGTTTTTCATACTTCGATTTTCATCAAATTTGATTTATTCGGTTCACTTTTGTCCATAAACTATGGTAATTATTTAAATTCAAGAGAAAATTGATGTAAGCTCAATTCATTTCATCGTTCGATAAGAATTTTAAATGCCCGAAAAAATTCTTCTAAAATTAAACATTTAAAACAATTATTTGAACCTGCTTGTATTAAAATATTAATTTGACAAAATATAGGTAGATTATGTAAACTGAAACTTAAGCATCAAAATCGATCAGTTCTTAAGTTCTCTTTTGTCGTATTATTTTTTGGATTAAGAAATTAGACTTATAATAGGCGATCTACTTAAAGTTATTTAATAAAAAAAACAGTCATATCTCTTTAAAAAGAGAATAAGTGATATTCAAAAATTTTCGATGCCAAAATTATATACCAATCAATTTGAATACACACGCCTAGGCCTGTCAACGGACGGGTATTACCCGTACCCGTACCCGTTCGAAATTTATTTCACCCGACCCGGACCCGGTCCGTGAGGAAGTTCACCCGGACCCGACCCGGACCCGATGATTATTAAACATTCGGGTTCGGGTTGGGTATTCACCCGAAACAAACCCGCGGGCAAAGTACCCGGTCAATACCCGTTCGAAACCCGCCCAATACCCGTTGGGTAATTAAAAGTGTTTTTTTTTTTTTTGTAAAATCCTCTGGCCTTTGTCCCTGTTAATAACCCTTCATTTTTATTCTGTTTTTCTCTTTGTAATATGTATATACAAATATTAATATATGATTATAATTTATACATATATTTCCCATTTTCTGTTTTTTCTGCATTTTAAAAACTTGGATTCAAGTTTTAATCCTTCATGCTGTGTGGAATGCTTATTTGTTTATTAATTTCCTTACCTAACACTAACATGAATTAATTCTAATAATTTTACTGGAATGCTTATATTTCTGGTTATAGGTTGATTTTATTTGAGTTGCCGTATGTGTATGAAAATTTCTTTGAATTAATTTTGTTCATTCTTTTTTATCTATTGATATATGGAGGATTTATAAAATAAAAATATAATATTGATGTTGTGAATTATTGTGGACTTTAAAGTGCCTTTAAAGTGAATTATCTCTTACTTATGACTCATAGGCTCCGTTTGTTTGTCAAGGGAATGAAATCAAAATGGGGAATATGATTCTCAAAAATCAAATAACCTTGTTTGGTATTTTTTATTTGATATTATGGAATGCAATCTAATTCCCAAAATATGGGAATTATCATCTCAGATAAGGGAATTACATTACCTTGTTTTATGGAGGTAATGTGATTACCATATCAAGGTAATCATAAATGCACACTTTAATGTCATTACTACCCTTATATCAAATATAATACAAAATCAACAAAATAGTTATTTATTTTTTCATTTCATTTAATTTATTATTTACGAAGAAATAGTTTCGTATTTTTAATTTATTTAGAATATTTTCATTGTCAAAATAGATCGTAATTTCATTTTATTTGATATTTATTTATTGAATGAAATTGAAAAATTGCTATGTTGTTTTTGCGATAGTACTTTTGAAATGGTTGTTGGTCACATATGATTAATATATTTTATTTATTAACAATAATATGTTTCCGACTTAAAATAATTATCAATGCATTGGTATATGAAAAATGCATACATGTAATTTTTTTAAAAGTCGAACAATATGTAAATAAAAAATAAGCATGTTCAATTTAATTATCATTTTTCTAAAAGAGGATAATGCAATTGAACCAAATTGATATCTTATTTATTCTTTATTATTTAACCAAATTAAATATATATATATATGTATATACACTTATGTATATATATAATATCAAATATTAGATTATACAAATATGATTTAAAATAAGGGTATTTATGTCAAAGTCTTTAATTTTAGATTCCATTCTTTATTATATGTATTTGAACAAAATATAAAAAAGAAAAAAATATATATATCCTTACCCAAATTTTTTGTAGAAACCAAACACTATTAATGGAATCAGATTTCTAGTAATCAAATTACCAGAAATCTTATTCCCATTTTAGATTCCATTCCCTGTCAAACAAACGGAGCCATAGAGTTTTTATAAAGAATACAATTGAATTTAATACATTCATATTTTCTAAATCAAGGGGAGGTGAAAATTCGGTGGTATGAAAACGGTGGTATATAACATTTCCCTTTTATAAATTCATCTCGAGCAATTCATGATATAAATTCATAATTTTTGACCAATTATAAATTCTCTAATTAAATATGTGAGGATGTTATAGATACAATTATACAATGTGTGATTTGTGAAGTCAATTTAACCAAATTCAAAAAAAAAGTAAATAAAATTAAACATTAGATTGAACTTGAGTGTTGTAAGAACATATATACAAATCCAAAATATATAAGTTCATTAAAAGCAAAAACAAAAAAAAAAAAATTTGACCCGACCCGGACCCGACCCTGTATATCATTCCACCCGGTCGATACCCGGTCAGCAGACCCGTAGGGTAAACGACCGGGTCGGGTCCGGGTCAGGTGACAAAAGGAAATGAACGGGTAATATGCGGGTCCGGGTCGGGTACGGGTAATACCCGTCCGTTGACAGGCCTACACACGCCACACGGGATCCATATATTTATTCACAAATGGAAAATGTAAATTTTACCCTAGAGAAGAGAACCACTAATGAACATAGGATTATATTTGCCAATTTCTATAAATAAGGGATCAAATTAGCGTCAGTTGTAAATTTGAGGAGCAAAAGTGTAATTCTCCGGAACTGATCCATCTTCTCTCAACGGAAAAAAACCCCCAAATCAATTTATTCCTATCAATCCTCCGCTGCTACCGCCGCCGCAAAGGCCTTCCGCCACCTTTAATCTAGATAATAAATAAATAACCATTAATTCTTTCTAATAAAACTTTGTAAGGACATGTTCCTAGTATTACATAGAGGCTCAATTGTTCTGAATCTTGATTCACATTAACAAGTCACTCACTCATCCTAGACCTGAAAAATCCTAAAACATTAAAGTTGATACAAACCTATTACAATAAACTGAGTCTAAATTTTGTTGCATAATAACAGAGTTCAGCATTTGTTATTTCAATGCTCTCAAGGTTTTGTTGATCTGCAACAAAAATGTCAAGAACAAATCAGAATGAAAAGACTACGTAAAAGAAGGTATACCTCCTTCCCCAGAAAAGAAAACCAAACAAGCTCATGAATAACTTTCAATTTTAATAGAAATTGTGAACACTAACCTCAACCCCATGAGGACCGATTCTATTGTGAGATATAAAATTGAGAATCAGATTAGTGAATTCTTCAGGTACATCCTCCTGTAATAATTTTCAAGTAAATCAATACCTATGTGTTAGATAGAGCATACATAGAAGAGTTTTTCAAAAAATTCTACCTGTATGGCATGCCCTGTGTGTCGGACAACCACCATTTGGAACTTCCCTTGCATTTGACCTATTGTGAGTGCTCTGCAACAATGTAACGAGGTATTCAACTCAGTGGAGTGGCATGTACTAGTGTCCTGCAAACTATAATTACTAAATATTGGATTAATTTGTTAAAATAAGTTCAAAAGTGATACCTGTCCAGTCTATCAGTCCCTGCCAAAAGCAAGAGTTTTGCTACAGGACATGACAAAAACTTTTCTGAAAGGCCTTCATACCTAAAATAAATAGCAGCACATTTAATGTCATTTCTAAAGTGAAGAATAAGGTTCAATATGTTGAGATCAACAATGTAATCCAAAAATTGGCATGTTATTGAAGATTACCAGCCTCTCCAATATTGTTCAGTTCCTTCCAGTTTAGCGCGGTGGGCATAACTGCACAACAAGCATAGTTAGTGCATGGAAGTGGAACAAACAATCAACAGAAACATTGGTTACATCATTGCGGGTTTTATAAACTAACATTCCAAAAGGAAAAAAACTGTGGCAAGCATACTCACCACTTTCTTGAATCATCATAAGTTAATGTGCTGGGAATAGATACACGAGCAGATTCAATGTTTCTCAAAGAGCCTCCTTTGACGCTCCATTCAATCTAAACATGAATATATGCATAATCACTATTAAGAAATCTTAAATTTTAAAAGACTTAGTTGGATAATATTTAAAAAAATGTAACTGACTGGAGTCGGGACTCAGGACCATGACACTAAAAATACCATATAAAAAATAATACAAACAACAGCGAGAGCACCAAGAAATGGAGAATAAGATGCCGAATTTGTTACCGCTTTCTCAACGGTTGAGAAATGCTGCATTCTGTTTGATAAAATCTTTTGCATATGCATCAATGAAGCCATTGCTGTTCCCTGAAATTCAAGGGCACTATGACAGTTTTGGCAATTCGAATTTGACTAAGATTTGGTTGTCATGTCAAAAATATAAATATATGTAATGCGTCTCCACGTTGTTCTATGTATTGATACAAACCTCTACAACATCCACAACCACCAGTCCGGCCAAGCTTGGAAGCACCTTCTTTGCAGCAACATGAACTGCAACTGACCCTCCCATACTGCATTTTAGAAAGATAATGTTTTTAAAGAAAATTGAACCATGATTAACATATGGAAGAACTAATCCTCATTAACAACACTGAAAGATACCAATAGTAGCTGTCTATAAATCTAATACTAATAACATATTGATCAATATCTCCTAAGAACATTTTGCATTAACTCAAGCTAGATTCATCGGAGAGATGCCAGAACAAAATGTTGGAAACAGTTGACCGACATAAGTAGTAAGATGTCATAGGGATTTAACCTTGTCAAACATCTCAGTGGTTATAAATTGACTGAATGGAACTACAATTTTTCTCACGTCTAATGCTAGTTCAAAATTTATTAGTAGACATGCTTTTTGCGTAAAAGACGCAAGGGGGTCACCAAGATATGCAACATTATCAAGGCAAGTGCAGCTACCAATTGTTCATACAAATAGTGTGTTTCACTAGAACCAGATGTTAAAAGGTTTGAGTCTGTGAGTACATTGAAATGTGAAGCACAATTTGTTTTATCTTAGGGGCACAACCTGTGGCCAACAATCACAATTGCGGGAGGAGAATCTCCGTACATCGTCTTCAAGACATCTAGTACATCATTGCATAGAGTCTGCAGTTACAATTTCAAACGTCAAAATACAAATCATTAGCATAAGAATGCGCCACGGAGAAAGTATCCCCATTTCAGAAACAAAAGAACAATGGATCCGAACTATATCCTCTTCCACTTTGGTCGCATCCTCACAAGCACATACCTCAATAGATAGATCTAGATCATTGACAGTGAAGGACTTCCCGTGTCCCCTCAAATCCAGAGCTACTACCCGAGCTTTCTCTTTTATTTTATTTGCTGCCAGAGCGAATGATAGACTGAGGAAAAAGATCAAATATAAGATATAAGTAGATGCATGAGAGGTCTCAGCTAGAAAGTGTATATTTCACTGAAATTCAATTGGCATCTTGAGACATCTTTTCAATAGAGAATGTGTAAGAAACATGTAACTTAAATTGGCAGCTAAATGGCTAGAAGGTCTACCTACCCTGAATAACCTCCACCATGGAGACAGAAAACAACAGGGCCCTCTGTTCCAGCCTTATAAATGTGAAAAACCTAAAATCAGTAAGGAAACACAAGGGAAACTGTTAAGCATTCAAAGGGGTAAACGGTAAAATGTTTGCATAGATGATTTCACTTACATTATCTGAGTTTGGGATATGAACATCATCCTCTTCGTCAAAGTATCCCGACCAGTCTAAAGGTGCATATTTCTGTGATGAGGTCCTAAAATAAAAGCATAAAGGAAAAAAAATGAATTCAAGAAGAATGCAATCAGTTGATGGTCTAGAAGATCGAAAGAAGAAAATAGCAAAACACCGTGTTAAAGCACAATTGGTCATGACCAAATTTTAGATAGATCATAGTCACAACTATTCAATAAAATTATAAGGTTCTCTTCAAGAGAATTCATCAAAGACTTAAATGCGCCCACCAGTAAATTCAAGCATGCCACTTATGCATCCACTCAAAACTCAATTTTGTGCATGCACTGGATGCTGAAATGACAAGGTCAACAATTTTACAGAGAGAAGTAATTCTTCCTCTTTATATTTGGACTATATTTCTTCTAAATCCACAAAGCATAATTAATGTTCAGAAAAAGAAAGGGATTAACAGTCACTGCCTAGCAATAATTTGATAGGCACTACATAATATACAAACTTGATTCAAATTTCTACCGAGAGATTTTTCAAGTACTTTAACTAAATTCATCAATCAAAATTACTACATTCTTCACTACTTTCCACCAATTGCTTACTGTTAATCACAACAGCTAAACACCATTGCTTGATAAGTAATTGTTGATACAAGATCAGAGAACTTCAATGGAATAAAACTAAATGATTTTGTTGCAATTTAAGTCTGATAAAATAGAATCTTAAAAGCGGAAAACACCTAAACGTGCTTAAACAAGAACAAATCTGAAGTCACAGCTGAACAAAAACAACAGGTTAAAATACACATGCTCATAAAAACAATGAAAATCGAATTAAATGATGAAGTAAATACTGAGTTGGAGGACGATCAGGTTTGGAAGAAAAGGCGGATGGTAACTTGTTGCTAACATTGAGTGTGGCACTTTCGCCATCATTTTGTTCGTCTTCTGGAAGCGATGTTAGGTTTGATGAATTCTCCCTGTCGAATGATCGATCGTTAAAGGAAATTATGGAAACAGACAAATAGAATAATTTTTGTTGGCAATGGCAGTTTGATTTGAAGCTCATTTTTCGGGTGCCCGACTTCTTTGGGAAAATTCTATCCCGGTCCCATACCAATGGGGCCGGTCCTTCTCCACCACACAATTGTGGTGGGGTGGGTGGCATTTTACCTCCACCACCCATACAAAAACCACCCACCCCACCACAATTGTGTGGTGGAGAAGGACCGGCCCCATTGGTATGGGACCGGGATAGAATTTCCCGACTTCTTTGTCAAGCTCTGTTCACTGTTCAGTTGTGTTATGCTATTAGGCTTTACAGTATTACTCTTATTGGGCCCAAGATCCAAAAATATGGAGTATTTAAAAATAACAAATAAATTACAAGAATTTTAGAAGGTGGCCCATTTTTAATTTTGTTTATTACCTTCATATGAATATTTAAAAAAATAAACATTTGAATCAAATTTTGTTAGTATAGCAGTATCACTTTCACTTTTAGGCAATGTTTTGAAACTCGGCCCCGTTCATTGAATTGGAAAATCGATCGGGTCAAGGGTGGCAAACTACTATCAAACCAGTGATGTCATAATTATGTAATAAATATAGTTTATTAATAATTTGATATAATAGTAAATATTATACACATTTATAATATACATTTTTAAAAATTATATAATATAGAATCAAATACAAATGATTAAATGAATATGTCTATTGTGTAATTTAATAGCACACATAGTCTATATTTAATCATTAAAAAAATTATAAAAAATAATAAAAAGAAAAAAACATTTAAAAAGACATAAAGGACAAAAAAAACCTAATTTATTACCTTCTTCAAAACCCTACAACCCTCTTCTCTATCATCTCCTTTTTTCTTTGTTATTTGTTTCAAATATTCTTCAAGTTTTTGCCTAGCTAGATGTCCCCAGGTAAGAATATTGAAGATAAGATAGGGCTTGTTAATCTCCTGTCTCCATTTTTCTTAATTTAGCCAAAATCACAACCTCACCTGTCCCGGCACATTGATAAGATTTAGGTGCAGTATAAAGATGATTGTACACTAATCAAATGTTTGAAAGTATTGTGGAGAGAGGTGAACACGAGGCATTAGGAGTGTATAGCAACTTAACTTAATTTATATTTAGCTATATATGCAATGTAAATGAAAAATAATCTCTAGTCCTTTTGATTTGAACTCGCTGCTTCAACTTTCTCATCTCAAATATTTTATGTTGTACACAAGTTACTTGCTTTATTCTGTTCATGGTTGGCTTCAGATAAAATCCGTTTCATCAACTATGTATTGGCATACTGAAAGAAACAACCTCTCCAGATGGATGAAATCAAAAGAGATACCGCAAGATGCTTGAAGAGGAAACGTACCCTGAGAGGAGATTTGGCAGCCTGATTTTCATACGATTTTGAATCTGTTGAGCAAGGGTCTCCACCAGGGCTAATCTTCCAAGCTTGCTTTGAGGGGATCCTGTTAGTATAGACTTCAGACTTTCAGCCTCTGCTCGCCATGCAGTTTCTAAAGAATTATCGGCTCCAATGCTCCCTGATTGAGCAGATGCTATAGCAACTGATTGACCAATCAAAGCAACCCATGGGATGTCAGATGTACTTCTAGGTCCTTGATTTAATAAAAGAGCCTGCACAGCCGCAAGGACTTTTGGTTCTGAAGATGCTTGATCTATCTTGCTAATAACTCCAACAGTTCTTTTACCTACATAATAGAAGTCAAGAAAAATTATTCAAAGAAACATACATAATTTTTATAAGTTTTAACAAATCTACAATCAGCAGAACATCCTCTTTTTTTTATATATTTGTTGCAGAATTATCAATCAAGAATTTAAAATGAAATGTACATCGCAAACCTACATTCTGCATCAAGCTCCTTTGCAATTCTAATAGCTTTTGCGGAGGCAACTTCGAGGGCGTGGGCAGCAGGTATTACAACTAGCAATATTGAATCACTGTGTTCAGCATACAGACCCTATAATGAGAAAATAGGCTATTAGACTATTGAAATCGAAATAGCCAATCCTATAGAATGAATTAACCCAGTTGGAAACTAGTTTTAAGCAGGAGTTACGAGTTTTTATAGTTGGTTCAACTTATCCAGGCTATGTTTTTATCTATTGAAAGTAGTTTAGGAATTGATACCCTATTCTCGGACATGGTATTGTGAAATATAACTATGCTGGTTTTTGATGAAAATAGTTCAGAAGAAATGTTGTTTATAAGCCGCTCACCAATGAATCATCGAGATTGCCCTTATCTACCCCAGGCAAATCAATCAATTTCAATGATGGAGCTGCAAAACAATAAGATCAAGATGCCGTTTAAGTAATATATTGTATTGTATAAAGCGAAAAAATGCATTGGTGTGTGGCATGACCAAACAGTATATGAATGACAGAATGTGAGAACAACCATGAGGAGTGAAAATGAGTGGACCAATAACTTCTTTGACAAATAATACAGCTTGCATTTTCATATTCCATGAAGCAATAGATGATAACAAGATACTCGACGTGAGTGGTTTTAATTCATTTTCTACTTCACGGCAAAAAAAGCATCTTTCTTTTTTCTTTGTCAAGTTTCTAATAAGAAGTTCAACATAAAAGTATAGACAGGCCTCAAATGCCATTTGTCAATTAAGTGAACTAAAGCAACTGTTACAGCAAACTTACCTGTACTTGTACGCAGCTTCAAATATATCTCATCCCGAGTCTTGCCTGAACTTTTGCTCAATCTGTCTTGTAACGAAAGGCGAAGAGCACCTATGACAGTCAAAGATATAAGAAACAGAATCCATCTAATGAGTAAACCAGTCACAAATACATGTCTCATTCATGAACAATGACTAGAGTGCCAAATATGATGCCTAGAGAACTCTGCTTTACAATTGAAGTTCAGATAGAGGCCTCACTTGCAGAAACTTGTTGAGATTTACTATCGATCTGCAAAATAATAGATTTGCTGCTTAGCGAACCATCCCTTTTTAAATCAACGCAGATCGGAGCACGTGTCGCACCACCTTCACCAGTTGGCTGCAAATTAAAGGGGAGAGTTTGAAAAAGCAGTTTTCTACTTAGAAGAACTGGATCTGATAACTCTGAAAATAATCTATAATTAGCACCATACTTACCAACACAGGATGCCCAATTAGACTATTCAATACTGCAGACTTACCTGCACCCTGAAGAAATTGTTCACAATCAGAAACATACTTTTTACGACGATATAAAGAACTGTAAAGAATCAAAGTGAACAGTTCAAGAACATCGAAAGCATAAGATCTTAACCTAATTGCAGCTTGAGAAGTTTCCAACAAAAAGCTTATAAAACTAAGAATCCAACCATGGTAGAGAAGTTGGCACTATTAATGAAACCAACCTCTGAACAAATGCAGTCAACAATCAACATCCAACTAATAGTCCGATAGAACTGAAAATATTATACATCAGCGGTGTACAAAATATTACTAATTCCTTTTGAGCTCATTGAGCTCAAACTAAATTCATTTCAGGACTATCTTACATTCTGAATAAGTTACCAGATAATATCGTGCTCTATACACAACAGAACTATCTAATCCAACATATAATTTCAATCATCCAACTAAAATAGCGACAGCAGTCCGTGATCCGCATCAATTTATAATCCACTACGAGCAAAACTGGATACTTGTACTTACTGACCAAATCACCAATATTATTGGAAAACCGAGATCACATAAAAAGCAATCAAAATTCCAGATCCAAAAATCAGCTAACTCAGAGATCAATCGAATACAGCTACTGCATACAATAACCACGGACTAATTCACAATAAAAAATGCAAAAGGAGCAAGTTCAAACGAAGCTCTAATGAATGACACACTCACAGTGTTGCCGAGTGCAACAACATTAAGGAAAGTGGACGGGCGCCTTGAGGACGGCGTATCGTCCACATCTTCATCAGCAAGTAGTGGCATCGAATCGGAGAGCTGGGATAATTCTTCAATGGCATTCATGGTGTTACGATCCTAATTGCAAGGTATGGGACTTGGATCCCACGTCGGAATTATGGAATTCCCATGTGGGGTTTATATGACTTTGGCTCTTCCACCTCATCAGCTAGCTTTTGGGGTTGGGTTCTCCCAGGGTCATATCACGCCTATAGATCGGTGAAGTGATAACAGCAGATCCAATAGAATGGGAGGAGATCCAGAGAAGTAACGAGAGTATAGGTAGAGAATTGTAGGGTTGAAAGTTTGAACATTTGAAAATCGAAAATGAAATGAAAAGAAAATGGTAACAAATGTTAGAAAAAATTTTCTAGGGAAAAAGTGACGTTACTAGCTAGCCAGGATTCAAGATTGATTTCTCGTAGGGACCAAGTTATTATGACAATTTTATTGATACAAACGCGTAGATCAGCTGGCGTGGGGCTGTTCTAGCTTAACCAAGGTCTCGGGTTCGAGTCTTGAGAATGCAGATGGGTTGTTCTAGCTTAACCAAGGTCTCGGGTTCGAGTCTTGAGAATGCAGATGTGTTAAAAATTTGGGAGGGAGAGCTTTGCCGCCCAGTATGGTCTTACCCGGCTCGGAGTGGTCGCAAAGCCACCATTTTTGTAACAAAAAAAAAAATAATGATAACCAAAAACAAGTAGTCAAATTTTAATATTGTTATATAAGTCGATCGGCTATTAAATTCTCTAAAATAATTCTCATAGAAGTAGTAGTATTACAATAAAAAGAATGGTATTTTTTTTTTCGTTTATTAAAGAGTTTATGTAGTAATTGATTGAGTCAATTTGTGTAGTAAATAGGTTATATACGATGAACGTAAATTTACATTTCATTATCACTTTATTGTATTTAAATAAAGCCTAACATTTATTTATTTTATATTTATAACAAGAAGCTGTTGAAACGGCCATTAAAAGCAACAATATTATTGAGTCTGTATAAAGGAAATGGAAAGACATCAAACAATCAATTAATATCACCTAGCAGTATATTAATGTATCTAAAACGTATCTGCGTTACTATTCATCTAGGGAATGGATACTCAGCAATCAGCATGATGCTGGAGGAGGTACCCCTTCTTTTGTTGAAGTTTGATATTTTTCTAACACAACTTTCTATGAGGACTGTTGTATAGTAGAGGCACTTGTTGCTATTTGCTAATGAGCCTCCATTGTCTACTTTGAATTGAGGCATCTTAGCCAAATTGTTTCTGTAGCCCTTTATTTATACTTTTTTGTGTTTTTAGGTTTCCATTTTACGAATTCTAATCTAGCCTGTTTATGTGGATATTTTTGAAAGCGTGTCACTTTTGGATAAAAATCAAGGTTGCTTTTGGATTGAAGGATTTGACAACTAAGAATTTCAATTAAGTCAAGTTTGTTTGGAAAATTTCAAGTTACAATAGATTTCAAATCCACTGAGCTTCTCTTGGATAATTCAAGATAGAAGGGAGGGAGTTTAAATTCATCATTTAATCACTAGGATGAATTTCAATCTTCCTAATATTGGGTCATTCGAAACCATTCCTCCAGCTCATTTTCTCAAATTCAGATCCTTCCATCCAAAAGCAACCTAAGGAATTGTTTTTACAACTTTCGTTTTGGGTTTTTTTATGGCTGCATCCTGTGTCGAGTCTAGACTTTGATGTGCAACAAAAAAGGTATCTGATTCTATGTTAACTAGTAATAGAGTTTGTTCCTCCTGTGTTAATATACAAGAATTTTTCCTTTCCTTTCAGTTGAAATGATGAGGGAGCTTGAATATTCATATAATTAGTATCTTCTATACAACTCTGCTTATCCCATATTTGATTGCTGTTATATCAACAATACATAATAGATTACATTTGCCCTTCACCTTTTTACTTACTAAATGGGATTTTTATGCTGCAGGTCGTGGTCGTGGCAGGGGACGTGGGTTCAGAGCTAACGGACTGGTTCATGCTCCTGCTGAGGTGCTTTAGGTGTTCAAACTTGGTGTTAGTATTTTAATGGTAGGATGTTATATGCAAACATTGTCGTTAGACTAACTTGGGCCGCGTTTATGTGGTGTGCCTTTTTGTTTTCTTCGATGACTTTCGCCTTTTTTTTTGGGCTTTCCATAGTTTATTTATTTGTTTAATTTGTATGTTTGGATAAGCTTGTTTGGTTCATATTTGATACCCTCATAGTGGAATTGGATGGACTCCTCTTATCCTTTATGAATAATGTTTCTGAGTTTAGGTTTTGATTTGGTCAGATTAAACAGTTGTTTCTAGTGTAAATACTTGGTACCAGAAAGGGTAATATAGCTGGAAAAGAAGTTTTGTTGAAATTGGGGTTCAAAAAGTCTGGTTAACATTTTCAGTGTTGAAGGGAATTTGTTACCTTTTTATTGCTTTAACTGAATATTTACTGCATGATTGTTCTTAAGGAGAGAGATCTAACAAAATAGTTAAAACTGAAAAACACTATACTCATTAGCATCAACGGTCTTTAGATAAACTGGATACAATGAATACCACATCCTAAATCAAAAATATACGTGCAATCGTAAATCCACACCTAGTGAGGCCTAAGTTCAGCCTCTTAAATCGTTAACTTAACTCGAATACTAATGAATTTCACAATAAATTAAATTCAAATTAAGTAACAAAATTCTTACTAAATTCGTATACACTTACCTCATTATTTCCCTTTCCATTTTCATTATTTAGAAAGTTAAATTCCACCGACCAAAAATGGGGATCCATGAAGAAGAAAGTGTGATTGTGGGTGATGGACTTTCTGGTCTAACTACAGCTCTAGGACTTCACATGTATATCTTTTATCTAACATTTATCTTTATCAGTTATATATATATATATATATATATATGTATATATAACTGATAAAATCTCTTCTAATTCAAGGGTACAAATCTGGCTTTAATTCAATGGAATATCTTTCTTAAAACTGCATTCTAAGTTCTAACTACACTTTTTTCATTTTAAAAAACATCTCAGGGCTTCTATTTTATAGTTTGCAATTTTTTTGGAATTATTAGCTGATTGATTTTCGGAAATATTCTTGTAAAAAAAGAGAAAAAATATAAAAAACTCTTGTGCAATAATTTCTCCGAAAATTATTGTTTTAAAGATGGATATAAGGCCCTATTTAAGACGACGTAAAATAAGAGAGAACAAAATATGTTTACAAATGTGTGGTCCTAGAATAATTTTCTGGGATGAAAGATTTAAAGAACTGTGTATTAACAGCATAATATTATTGGGTTGGTAATATAAAATATAAAGGAGCATTAAAGTATGTTAAGTTATACATTTGTGGCAGTAAAATGGATGAAACAGAATTAGTGTAAGGAAGACAAAGGAGACATAAAATTACCTGAAACTAGATCCAGCCGGGACCGTTGAGCTGTGAAAGTAAATGGGGAAAGAGGGAGAAAATAGATTTATATTGTAGTTCTTCACAATAATTATAATATTATCCTCATCTTTGTTATTGATTCTATTTCAATCCCCCACCTTGCTGTAATTACTATTAGGTCTGATTGGATTTTTTTTTTCTTTTTTAAATTTTTAATATTTACCCAAGATCTCTTATCACCTAGAAGACAAAGATTTCGACAAAACTCTAAGTCTAATACAAGATTTTAAAGAAAATATTTCTTTTATCAAAACAATAGACCCTATTCTATTACATATAGAATTTCTAATGCTATTTCTAATACACATCATTCTGATTGTTTTTCCATGAAAGATACAATAGAATTTCCTGATTTATTTGAACCGACGGCGAGGCAGCGGCGATCGACGTCGACGGTGGTGCAACGGAAAGAAGGTGTGCGATGTCTTTGGGGTGAAGGTTCATGGGAGGTGATAGGAGATGATGTATGATAGAGATAAAGTGAGATAAGGAATCATGTGTGGCTGGTGGTGCCGACGGAGGGATAAAGCAGTTGGTGGGAGACAAGTTGGATTCTAGATCCACTTTGTGCAAGTTTGTAGGGTATCCAAAGGAGTCTTATGGATACTATTTCTATGACTTGGAGGAACAAAAGATTATTGTTTCTCGTAATGCCACCTTCTTGGAGAATGAATTCTTATTGGATAAGAGTGGCACAAGTATAGAACTTGAGGAGACTCAAGAACTACAAACACCCACTGAAACCGCAAATAATAATAGACAGATTTATATTCCTATAATAACTAATTATATATCTATGATAATGTTCTTATTAAGTATAAAATATAATTTTTTATCCTATTTATAATTATATTGTCATGATATTAAATATATTTTACATAAATTTGAATTAAATATATCTAAGATGTATATACATATGATTGAGTTTAATTGAGATGAATTTGTGTTGAAGGTTGATATGATTGATTCACTTCCTGAAGTGTACCCAAGAGTTGAAGATTGGGTAGAGAATGTTATTATGGAAGAAGGAAATGCGACTATTTTGTCCCTTTTTGTATGCCTTCTTACCGTTCTTTACCTGCGCGAACGACAGAAGAAATGCTGGGGAAATTCTATCCAGAGTTTCCAAGCCTTTTTATCCCTCAATGTGTATTGTCTGTAAGGCCTCAACTTAAGATAGACAAAGTCACCTACTTGGAACACCCTTTCACTTCTGTATATGTATAAATGGTTTTTAATATCATTTACACCAAAACACTCTCTCACTCCTCTATACAATTCTCTCCATTCTCTCTAATCTTGTACTCTCTCAACAAATCCTTCACTCTTCTCTCAAATTTAAGAAGCAAAATTATAGCAAGTTGAAAGGGTAAGTAAGCTCAAAATGTGCTAGTCTTGATTTTAAGCATAGAAAACAGAGATTAATGAATCTGAGCTTAGTCTAATCATCACGAAAGTACTTGATTAATTAACTTGGGTATATTGTTATGCTTCGACAGAAGATAGTAAGTACAATTGGATAGTGTCCTTCATAAGTAGCGATCCTAATTTCATTGGTAATATAATTGACAATTCTTAGAGAGATTTTTCCCAGCTTCTCGGGTCGCGAATGTAAGGAAAGAAATTTGCGGAATTCGCCAATTCACAGGTGAAACATTATACGAGTATTGGGAACGATTCAAGCAGTTGGTTGCGAGTTGTCCACAACATCAAATTCCCGAACAACTTCTTCGGTAGGTGCACCCCCAAACTGATTCTGTTGAACCATTTGCAGAAGGGATGGCTTGAGCTCAAAGTTGTTGGCCTCTACAGTAGGCCTAGCAATGCTGGAGTGAAGTGTCTGCGCATTTGGTGCTGCAAAATCCTTAAGACATCTCGCGTTTGCGTTTGCGTTCACATTTGCAGCCGGGTTTGCATTCGCATTAGCGTTTGCATTAACATTTACATTCACATTCTCTTCAGCCATTGTTGCTTGTTTAAGCTGATGGTCTGATTAGATAGCACACATAATCTCCCTTTATATTTCATAACTCCATCATCAGAAATTGCGAATTCGGTCTTCTTCCCTTTTTTGAAGATCTATCACATCAAACAAAATATTCAACAAATTTCATCATACTTCTAAGAGATGACTCTCAAATCATACATGCAATTCGTAGTGATTTCATCGGGCAATCGTGCTGCGTTGGGTGGTATGGGGTTTTACAACGGAAGCACAATCCCCATCGACGAAGGTCCTCACGTTCCGAGTCAGTGAGCCTGCGGAACGGTGCCTTAGTCGGTCCTGCTCCAGCCCCTCCAATGCGGCTCGCCACCTGGCCCCGAGGCGCAACTAGTGCGGGTACGGTCGTGCGTAGGGCCGGTGCCAATGGTCGAAAAGTGGCCTGTGGGTCGGCTTTTCTATCAAGCCGAGCTCGAGCCTAAACATGCATGTTCGCCAGTTCGCAAACTAGAATTAAAAAATATTTTTTAATTAATATATATAAAAAATAAATATTTATAAATTTTTTTATATAATATGATATATTATAATAATATATGTATAAAAAATATATTTTTGACATTATTATAACTATATTTAATAATATATGAATACATATTTCCTGAGAATCAGCAAAGGAGGCACCATCACAGTATCTTAGCTTTACACGATTCCAGTTGTAAAAATCTGCGAAGGCATTATAGGATTTATTAAAAATTGAAATGATCCATAGTTTGAAATGGAAGGAAAAAATAAAGAAAAACATATTAATTTGAAGTTCAATGTTTTATTGAAATTCAGTGGGGCCCGGGAATATATGATGGTCTCGATTATTGAGTTATATCCTTTATATTGACCCAACCAAATCTTATCAATTTATTCTAGACTATACAGACATCAAATGATGGGATTTGTGAAGACTAATCTATATTCAAAATAATCAATTTATTGGATTTTATTAGGCCATATACAACAGCTAGGCAAATGGGTGTGAAATGGGTGTGAAAAAAAAAGTTCCATTTAGTAGCTAGGCAAATTAAAATGAATTTTTTGAGAAAGGCAAATATTGCCTTCCTTGAAATGGTAGGCAAATTTTTTTGTGGGACCCAATTAATAAAACCAAAGGCTTGTAAATATGATGTTTAAAAATGAAATAGGATGAACCATGGAAGTTTATATCGATGACATGCAAGTAAAAAGCAAGAAAGAGATAGACCATTTAGATCACCTGAAACGATCATTTAAAATTATGAATGCATATGGCATGAAGTTAAATCCCAGCAAATGTACCTTCGGAGTTCGAGGTGGAAAATTTTTAGGTTATTTAATATCTTATGTTTTATTTGTTTTCTTCCGTCTCTCAAATCCTCACTGGCTTTACTGCATTTGCCTCAGCCTCAGCGCTATACTTTTGTGCATCACCGTATATAGCTGAGATTAAGTCACAGTTTGGTTTATCCGACCCATATATATCCCGGTGTTGTTCAAAGTCATTTACAAGAATTCAAACTCTTGTGTTGTTCGTATGCATTGTTGAAAAGTCTTGCAGGATAGCTACCCGAAGAAACCGAGTTCGATCGTGATGCACTCGACATGTCTATGTAATTGTGAACGAAAAATACATAAGTCGAATATGAAATGATTTCAATATTTAGTATATATATATATATATATATACTAATGTGTTCAATAATCAAATAGATTTATTTTATTATATAGTTTATGTGCAATAATTATGTGACCTAGATGATTTTAAATTTAAAGAAAATGCATGCATAATTACCATAATTATATTTGTATAAGCATGACACATTAGATGAAATTAAATAAGAATATGTATTTTATACTCACCCCTATAATATTATCTCTATCATAATTAATAAAATTGCAAATTGCAAAGAAAAGAGTAAAATAGGAACATCATAAAAAGGATGGAGTATTTATTAATTATATATTGTGGAGTGGTCAATAATATTAATTGCAAACATATTATCAATCAGTCAAAATAGCATAAATCAAGAACTACAAAGTACTTAATCAATTTGTATAAAATGCATGATATAGAAACTCGTATCTAATGATGTAGTAAGTTAGGTATATGAATATATATTTTCTAGATATTATGGAGTTTAATGTTGTAATTATACAATAAAATTAATTAATTGACTTAAAAATTGTATGAAAAGGGTTTTTTTTTTGTATTTTTTTCTATTGTAATTTGTGAATTAAAGTGGCCATAGTATCTAATCAATTAATTCGTCCAAAACGGACTTCTGTACACAAAGTTATCACCTTTCAAAGTTTTGCCGCACATTCCATATATAAACTATTCAAAACAAACATTTTCGATTTATTTTTAGTCGTCTTTCTTTTTTTACTTGATGTTCTCGAGTAAATAGATGGATAACAAGCGTGAGTAGGATATTGAGTAAGCGACGAATATTATTATTATAATTATTATTATTATTATTATTTATATTATTATTAAAAAATATATAAATATATTGTTAATATTGGGTATCGAAAATTTTATAGGCACATAAAATTAACAAAAATACATTATATTATCTATAAATACAATTTAGTAAAAGGCACTCCTGTTCTAGTTCAAGTAATGTTGCTACTTTTGATATTGCTAGCACATTTTCGGAATTAAATTATTAATTTTAATAGAGACAAAAATCTCACATTTCAGTCAAGATTTCCAATTTTTTTCAGCCCAAATTCAAATTTTCAAGATTTGCATGATAAGTGAATAGATTAGTCCCACAATGCTACTCAAATCAACCTTGAGATCATTATACTAGAAATAGGGCTTCAAAGTTAAAAGTTGAAAAATACCCATCAGAAAATACACATAGCCTGATGTGGAGGTTGGGTGCTTTGCTTTGCTTTTTGGTAGAAAGGATGCTAATTCAAAGGTAATTTTGAGGGTTACGTTTGGTGGACAGCGAAAGAATCCAAATCAGCAGGATTCTTCAGCCTTGGTCTCTAGTAGGTGAGACACCTACATGCATCACCTAGTATGGATGAGTCACTTGTGAATCACCTTTATGGATCACCTAGTGAATGAGTCATTGAGTGAATGACTCATCAAAGTGATTCACCTACTTTTGTACTCCTATAAATACCCTTTGATGTACTTCAAACATAAGACAAGTTCATATCAATAAACATCAAGAATACTTTCATACATCTACTTTGTTCTCTTTTCTTTTGATGTATTTATGAGATAATTCTATCCAACAAGGTCACTTATATAATTAGAGTTATTAAATTTTCTCTTTATTTATCAATAAGGTAGTCTCCTTTTTGTATTCCAACTCTTCACTTAAATATTGTATAATTAAAAATAACCCACAAAATTATTCTTTAAGCTATTTGTTGGAATCATGATTGTTATTCTTTAAGCTATTTGTTGGAATCATGATTGCTATTCAACTGGGGCAAATGTTTCTTGATAGTCTATCCCATATGTCTGTGTATATCCTTTAGGCTTTATACCTTTCAAGTGTTCCATCAGCTTTGTATTTTACGGTGAAGACCCCCTTACATCCCACTGGTTTCTTTCCCTTCGGCAACTGTAAGTTCCCAAGTTTTATTATTCTTAAGGCCTACATTTCCAAATTCATAGCATTTCTCCAATTCACACATTTTAAAGCCTCTGAACAAATACATAAAATATAAAATTACATTAAATTGACTAATTCGAGCTAAAAATGTTAATTTATAAGATTTATAAATTAAGAAATTGAACAGGGTAGATGATCACATGGGCAATGGGAACATTGATCACATGTGGCCCTCTCCCTATCTGCCATACAAATGAGAAATCCGAAGCATTTTCGATGTTTCTCAAATTTAAAGCGTTGGTGGAAAAACAAAGCGTTCGTGACTTTGAGCCCAACCCAATTGGATCCAATTGGATCCAACCCACTTGGACTTTGAGCCACGTGGGTTGGGTTTGAAGCAGGCTGGGCTCATAGTTGATTGTTTGAAGTGGGTTGGGTCCAATTGGATCCAATCAACTTTAAAGTGGGTTGATTGAGTTAGATCCAATTGGGCTCAAAGTTGACGGCGCGACAATCTGTGCACATTCTCCATGTTCCATCTTTCATTGGGACTATAATCACCGGTACAGCGCATGGACTCATGCTTTCTTGAACTTTGCCTTTAGTCATCAACTCCTCCACTTGTTTTTGGATTTCTTTTGTTTCCTCGGGATTAGCTCTATAGGCTGGTCGGTTTGGATGATGTCGCATCATTTGCAAGTGAACCACAAACTTTTGAAGAAGCCGCAAAAGAAGAAGTGTGGCAACATTATCATGTATAACTACTTATTAATCAACATATATTACATCACATTATTCTTTATAATTTCACACTCTCTCATCAATAATTTTATTCTTAAACTATTTTTCCTTTCTCTTTCTTATTTGATATTTTATAATCACATGATCATCACAAAAATAACAATTTACCAGTTATATAATGATAACATATGTAGTACTAATTTCGAAATTATTGTTTTTTAATTATAATAATGAATTTATGGTATTTAACAATTTAAGATATAGAAAATAGATTAGGAATTTCATTGTTCTGTTGTAAGCTCAACGTTGCGGATAACTCCTTTGTAGAGAACCCTCCTTCTTCAGTTGTCTTTCCACTTTCATGGCTGTATGTACCATGTCTTCAAGCTCCACATAGACACACACTTAGCTTGATTTTGGATGATACATTGAAAATTCAATTAGTCCCCTAATAGTAGTAGATTGATTACATTATATTCAAGAAATTTTTAGTATTCTTAATTTAACATCTATACTTCTTTTATGTATTTATAAGAAACTTAATTTGTTCTTTGTTACAATATACTAATTAGTCTTCAATGCATTGGCATGACTAGTAATTATATAGAAGATTAACAATAAAGTTGTAAGAATATATATAAAAACTCTCAATGAATAATATTTCCAAATAAAAAATAATGACGTATTAAAAACAACGACGCAATCTCAACGATTTTGACATAATAATATTAATAATAATAATAATAATAATAATCGTTTAGTGCCTCAAATCACCATTCGAAGTCTTCTAGAGTATCTCCATAGCCTCTAATTTGGTTAACTACAGAAGAAACTCTAGATAGAAATTCTTGCACATTTTCTGAAATATTTTTAACGTAAAATACAATGAAAATGGAGTGAATTGGATCTTTCGAGGAATAACCTTTCTGGAAATATTCCAGAACGATTTTGACATAATAATAATAATAATAATAATAATAATAATAATAATAATAATAATAATAATAATAATAATAATAGTAATAATAATATTCGTCGCTTACACAATATCCTATTTTATGGTATCAGAGCGGATCTTTCCTGTAGACAAAAGAAGGCATATGAACATATCCTGCCCTGGTCGGCATCGTTTATGGTTGAGACTAGGACGGTATCTGATCGTCTTTGAGCCCCCAACTTTCGTTCTTGATTAATGAAAACATCCTTGGCAAATGCTTTCGCAGTTGTTCGTCTTTCATAAATCCAAGAATTCCACCTCTGACTATGAAATACGAATGCCCCCGACCCAAAATTTATTTGTCCACCTTTTGTCCTCCAACTTAATTATCACAAAAGCGAAAATCAGGGTTATATTCGTAATTTACCATAAAAATTGAAATCACAAACAACCCCTCAATTATCTCAATCCATTTCCCTCAATTATCTCAACCCACTCCACATCATCTCTCTATTTGCATTTAAATTGTATAATGTTTTATTTTTATGATTTTATTTAAAATATTTAGTTAATTCATAATAATATTTAAAAATCGAAGAAAAATCGGGAAAAATAGGAAAAAATGGTAAAATAATATGGAAAAATATGGAAACACAATATTAATCAATATTTTCACCAAAACAACAATTTGACAATTGTAGCAAATATAATCGAATCTTTCAGATTTAGTAAGTCCTCCATGCGAGGTTTCCACATGTTGTAATTAGTGGACGTGAGCGGAATCATGGTATCCGATGATGATTTCTCCATGATAAAATGCACCTGATTTGCTTATACCGCACTGTGGAAGCAAAATTAGGCCAAACAGAACTCACAGTTGAATCTGGAACGCTCGAAACTGACGAGAACCGGTAGGAATCGAACCCGTGACCTAAACCACAGAATTCAACTCCCTACCAACTCTACCGGGGGTTGCCCCCGGTTTTATTTGGAATACCCTGGTAGTGATTCACTACTAGTGAAACTAGTCTTTTAGTTCAATGCCAAAATGACATACAAAATAAAATTTTGTTTTGTCTATTTTTTTTATTCTAATTCGACTAAAATATATTTACGAGAAAATTATATTTAAATATCCACTCCAAATAAATTTTGACAATGAAACATATGAGGGGCAGGTCAACCCTGATTATTACCAATTTTTCTACAAAAATAACTCATTCAAAAACACCACTTCTATTATCCTTAAAAAATATTTTGTGTTACCCTTGTCTAAAGAATTTGTGTTAGTTTACAAAATGAGCGGTACTAAAACCCTGTTCGCAGAAATATGGGTGTTCACGAGTCGAGCCGGCTCGAGCTCGAATTTTTCGAGCTCGAGCCTAAAACTGCCTGTTCGCCAGCTCGCGAGCCGGAATAAAAAAAATAATTTTTAATTAATATATATAAAAGATAAATATTTATTCACATATTTTTATATAATATGATATATTATAATAATATATGTATAAATAATAATATTTTTGACATTAATTATAACTATATTTAATTATATATGAATAAATATAAAATTAATAATATATTTTTACAAAAAAAATATTTTTTATAAAAAAAATTATTTGTTTTTTAAAATTATTTTTTGAGTTCGAGCTTGACTCGGCTCAAGTCAGGCTCGAATTCGAACGAGCTCGAGCTCATTTTCCTGCAGCTCGTCGAACTCGAACTCGAATTTTTGGCCCAACTCGACTCAAGCTCGACTCGTGAGCACCCCCTATGCAGAAATTATGTTTTCAAAGAAATGCTTAATATTAGGAAAAAATGCAAAAATGTCAAAAGAATTAGGGTAATTTGTACTGTGCACCCTGAAAAATGGGCTAATAGTCACTTTGCACCCTTAAAAAGAAAAAATAATATTATACACCCTTGAATTGGATTAACATTGGCAAGTTGCATTCTATATAATTTTTCACTCAATATTAGCCCTCTTTTATATAAAATTGGGATTTCTTTGCTAAACCTGATAAAATGTAGAGGAATTATATGGTAGTTACTTACCATATATTTTCAGATTAAACTGCTAAAGCTGATGGTTCTGGTGTAGTACACTACAAGTTGTTTCTAGTGTAAATACTTGTTACCAGAAAGGGTAAATATAGCTGGAAATATTTTTTGCTGAAAGTGGGAATGGATTCAAAAAGTCTGGTTAACATTTTCAGTTTGATGGGTAACAGATTTACCGCATGATTGTTCTTAAGGAGAGAGATCTAGCAAAATGGTTAAAACTGAAAAGCACTCTATTCACTAGCATCAATGGTCTTAAGAAAAGATAAACTGGATACAATGAACTTGGTCCGTTAAATTTTTTCATAATAATTAATTTAGTTATAAGTATGATCAGTCATTGTCTAGCTATAATAAAATTAAAACATAAAATATCCTTAAAAAATAAATTACACCAAAATATCAAAAATGATAATAAATCATCCTAGATCACTAAGTATTACTATTAACTTAACACGAATTAACTAACGAAATTCACAATAAATTAAATTCAAATTAAGTAACAAACATAAAACGTATATGCTTACCTCATTATTTCCCTGGTGCTGGCCCATGCCTAGCATACATTTGGGGTGTGGTGGGTGGTTTTGACAGGGTACCCCATGTGGGAAAGCCACCCACTCACCCCCAAACTTGTGGTTAAAAATGGATCGGGACCTTTGGTCCCGGTCCATTATAGAATTTTCCTTCCCATTCCATGTTCATGAGTCGGTATAATTTTAACTTTTAACTATAATAGAATATTACACGTGTCCAGTGTCCACAGCAGGCGGCTCATCTAATCTGCTTTTTGTCATTAAGAAATCATTTAAATTTGTCATTATAAAATTTAGAATGTTAAATCCCACAGAAGGAACAAAAATGGGGATCCATGAAGAAAACATTGTGATTGTGGGTGCTGGCCTTTCTGGTCTAACTACAGCTCTTGGACTTCACAGGTATTTTTTTTTTATCTAACATTTATCTTTATCAGTTTTATATATATATATATATATATATATATATGTATGTATGTATGTATATTGAGCATGAGAATAAAATGTATGTATAGATTGGGAATTCATAGTGTGGTTTTAGAATCATCAGACAGCTTAAGGATCAGTGGGCTGTCGCTAACCTTGTGGAGTAATGCCTGGAGAGCACTTGACGCCGTTGGCGTCGGAGATATCCTTCGACAAAAATCTCTTCTAATTCAGGGGTACAAATCTGGCCTTAATTCGATTGAATATCTTTCTGAAAAGTGCATTCTAACTACACTTTTTCATTTTAAAAAACATCTCTCAAGGCTTCTTATTTTATATTTTGCAATTTTTTTTTTTGAAGTTATTAGCTAATTTTCGGAAATATTCTTGTAAAAAATGGAGAGAGAAAGTAGATTTTTACTATTCTGTTCATCCGTCAATTAAAAGGGTTCTGTCTGGATATTTGTTAACCTTGATACGGAAAATTCTATCACAGTCCTAGCCTAATGGAGCCGGTCAATAAGGACCACACATTTAGGGGTGGTGGGTGGTTTTTCACCTCTACCACCCATACAAAAACCACCCACCACCCCCTAAATGTGTGGTCCTTATTGACCGGCTCCATTAGGCTAGGTCTAGGTCTGTGATAGAATTATACTAGTCTCTAGATTTCAATGCTAAAATAAAAATTTACTTTGTCTATTTTTTGATTAATGAATAAATGAATTTGACTAAAATATATTTATAGAAAATTATATTTAAATATCTATCCAAAAATAAACATATCATGTCAACCCTAATTACCACCAATGTTTCTAAAAAAAAAAAAAAACTCAATTCAAACACAATTTGAATACCATTTTTACAATCCTTCAAAAATATTTTTATCTACTTTTTAATGAAAAAAACATTTCACATGGATTTATCATGCAGTTGAACTCTTAGTAATTGCAATGAAATGTTTCTTGATGTTAACTCTTTAATGATTTGTTCTCTGCAGGTTTAAAATTGCTAGTCAGGAGGAATCCAGCCAGCCTACTTCTGAATCGGATGTGAATTTGTGAGTTTTCTCGATCTATTTTGATCTCTAATTATGAGAAAATAATTTGAATAATTAGAAGGATCAATCTATCATCTTATAGCAACCAAATCCAATAATTCGAGTGTGTATTTTGTGTCTATTTTAATTTACACATGTAGACCAGATACACCTTACCATGAGAGTTAAATAGACACACACTGAACTTGGTTTAACATAGAATTTTTCGGATTGGTTAATGCTCGAAAACGCTGTCAGATTCTAGTTTTTTTACAAATTTTAAGAATGTTTTTCATTCAAGTTCTTTGAGAATGTTGTTTGCAACAATGTGGATGCAGTGAAAAGTTAGAAGTTCGTTGTGTTAGAAGGAGAGACTTATTAGAAGCCTTAGAGAGTGAACTGCCACAAGGAACTATCAGATATTCATCCAAGGTTGATTCCATTGACGAATCAGGGAAATTTAAATTGATTCATCTTGCAGATGGTTCAGTTATAAGAACAAAGGTAAATTTTGGAATGCTTTTCTTTTTTGGCCTTATCGAAACAATTTGTATTAGTAGTGGTACTAAAACCCTGTTCGCAAAAATTATGTTTTTAAACAAGTGCTTAGTATTAGAAAAAATTTCAAAAATGTCAAAACAATTACATAAAATTGTGATTTCTTTGCTAAATCTGATAAAATGTAGGAAGAAATATATGGTAGTTACTTACCATATATTTTCAGCAATAAATCTGATAAAATACAATCAACGAAAACCAATAAAAGAAGGAACCAAACTTAAATTCAGCAAAAAAGCTTGAAATCACTTCATTGTTTTTGGCCCATAGCTGACAAACTCACATTAGAGAAGGCTAATTAGGCACTCTTTTACCGGAATTGAACCCGTGACCAAGGCCACGAGATTCAACTGCCCCACCAACTATATATATAATTATATATGTATTATACTATTATATATACACGATATATTAAATGCATATCTATTTGAGACTGAGTACCATTGTTCATCCTGATTTAAGGTCTTGATTGGATGTGATGGAATTAATTCAACGGTAGCTAAGTGGTTGGGGCTTCAGAGTCCGGTTGATTCAGGTCGATCAGCAATCAGGGGCTTTCTTGACTACCCAGATGGCCATGGCTTTGAGCCGAAGTTCCACACATATTTCGGAGGAGGTTTACGTTTTGGTTTTATTCCATGTGACGAAAGGAACCTATATTGGTTTTGCACTTTCAGACGATCCGTCTTACAATGTAAGCTCTCAATCATATTTTTTAGGCAACCTCATATTTTATGTCTTTGTGTGATAAAAGAATGATAAAATATCAAAGTTTGTCATTATTAAATATAGCGTGGTAAGAACTTTTATTTGCCACAAAAATGATTTCAAAAGTTTATATATTGATAAAAGCTATATATAAGTTGTCACTCATAACAATTAGTTGCAAAAAAGTTATCGTTATAGTACTTGGTAATCGACGACACTTTTTTTTTTTAATGTTAAATTAGTGACATCAAGCAAGTTGTCACTATATTCTTTTTGTCATGAAATATGTCACTAATAGTGATAATTGAAAAGAAATTCTTGTGACAAGGAATTATCAATATAACAAAATGAATTTATTGTTATTCATCATGTATATATTAGTAACGATTTCGAAAGATTTTTTCGCTAATATTTATTGTTGTTATGGCGTGTGAAATAGAGTTCTTTTGATTTTCCACAGATGATGAAAATGAACGAAATCCCTCGATTATGAAGCAATTTGTGCTCAATAATATTCGAAAAGCACCAAAACGAGTATTAGACGTCGTACAAAAAACCGAGCTTGACTCCATATCATACGCTCCTTTGAAATTCAGATTACCATGGAATGTTTTATTAGGAAACATAGTGAAAAACAATGTGTGTGTAGTTGGCGATGCCCTTCATCCAATGCCACCCGATATAGGTCAAGGTGGTTGTTCGGCTTTAGAAGATGGGGTCGTTTTAGCAAGATGCCTCAAAGAATCTCTACCGTTAAAACCAACTAGGGAAATGACCGGTGGAGATGAAGAGTATGCGATGATGGAGAAGGGTTTAAAAAAGTATTCGAACGAGAGGCGATGGAGAAGTTTTAGTCTTATTAGTATTGCTTATTTGGTTGGTTTAGTGCAAGAGAGTGATGGGGTGATGAAGTTTTTGAAGAGGTTTTTGTCTAGGTTTAGTGTGAGAGCTGTGGTAAGAATGGCTAATTTTGATTGTGGGAAGTTAAGTTCTTAAGATTGGGAAAAGTTTTTGTGTTTTACTGCATTGTAAGTTTATTTAGTGAACAAGAAAAATCATAAATGTTTCGTTTTGTACTATCGATAAGTTTGTTGCTTTGTTTAAGTTTCGTGTTCTAACTCTTGTGTACGGTTGATAAATAAATTCTGTTATTTGATATTCAACTTGAGTTCTATGGTTAAATGAGACAGAATTTGGTTTACTATGCAAAATAAACTAAGATTGTACATTTTTTTTTTTGGTTTGATGCGTTTTGAATAATCGACTCGAGCTTATTTTAATTAGAAAAGATAATGAGTAACATATGTGGGGAAAAAAAATCAATTTTGTGGAGTTTGACTAGATTTGAAAAATAAATTCAGTTCAAACACAAATTTTTAAACTTTATAATTATTTGAAAGTTTGAATGACTATACTCGACTAAGTTCAATTCATCGACAACCCAACTCGAGTACATGCAAATTGTTTTTGTGAGAGGCCACATTATTGCATTTGATAGTACCTCAAAGAATTTGTCTAATAATATCAACTTATATTTTTATATTAAAAATTTTGAGTTCAATTTTAGGCTTTTGTTTTTGGACTAAATCAAACATTAGGAATTTGAGAAAAAGTGAACCAATATGGTGTTCCTTAACAAATGGAGAGAGATACCATGTTTAGAAGAATAAATCTTTGAATTTTATGTCAATAATTTGTGGTGTGAATATTACGATCCTAATTGCAAGGTATGAGACTTGTATCCCACATCGGAATTATGGGATTCCCATGTGGGGTTTATATGACTTTTGACTCTTTCATCTTATCAGCTAGCTTTTGGGGTTGAGTTCTCCTAAGGTCATATCAATTGGTATCAGAGCCATCCACTAACGCCGGCATTGCGGTTGACCTAGCACACAGCCAGCCCGCGTGGGCGCCGGAGCTGCGGAGCGTGGTGGATTGTTACGATCCTAGACTTGGATCCCACATCATGTGGGGTTTATATGACTTTGGGCTCCCACATCATGTGGGGTTTATATGACTTTGGGCGACTTTGGGCTCTTCCACCTCATCAGCTAGCTTTTGGTACGATCCTAGACTTGGATCCCACATCATGTGGGGTTTATATGACTTTGGGCTCTTCCACCTCATCAGCTAGCTTTTGGGGTTGGGTTATCCTAAGGTGATATAAGTGAATTATAGAAAGAATAATTTGTCTCCATCTTGGCTTTTCACATGAACCAAAGAGATCTACTTATCATATTCACACATAATTATTTGTAGTGATTATTCAAATTCTCAGTACATTAATGTTAAATTAATATCACGTTAAATTATTCTTTCAAACAGCCATTTAATATTGTAGAATTAATACAATGTACGTAGCCTATTTGCAGCATTGATAGCACAGGTCTCTGATCAAAACGTTGAAAATTTATATTTATCTTTTATTATAAGATAAGAAGATGATAATTAATAATGTTGATTTATTTCAATCATTTGGTGGTTACTGCTAGGTATTATTGTGGGTTGATTTTATAGCCCAGTTGTATTTCATTAAAATAAGTCCTAATTATAATGATATAAAGACTGATTCCCCAACCACATGCCAAAAGTCATATCAAAATCGAATATATATAATTTTAATCCAATCTGTTACATTGTATGTTATTTAATTGGTACATATTCTAATTTTTCAAAATTCCAATATTAACAAATTAATAAACATTGTAGTTTTAAAGCTATTAACAAATTAATAATATACTTCAAAAAATTTACAATATTGATCCCAAAAGACAACTTTTTATTGCAATGTTACTACAATCGAGATCATTACCCAATCTCAAGACCAAGATTAAGCAAAACATGAATGGATTAGATTTCATAATTACAATTAGGCAGATACTTTAAAATCACATTAAATTGTTAGTAACAAACGCATGTGCGTCACACATGAAGAATAATGGGCTGTGCCATAAAATGTTCCATAAATGCACATGATGATAATTGATAGGTCACATTTAGGTGAATATATTTATTTTCTTTCCAAATATTATATTCAACTCATTAAATATAGCAACAACCATGGTCTTTAAAGGATGTTAGAAATTAATAGTTTGTATGTCAAAATTTGATCCAATTCCATGTGGGATTGTGAGGAATTTTGGAAGAGAACGTGGGAATAATTGAATTTTCAGAGATATATTCAATTTAATAATGTTATGTTTTTCTTTGTTTGGCTATTTTCTGGTGTGTCACATGTGAGGTTGTTGCTTTGTAGAGAGTTTGGCACCTATATAAGATGTACAAAATCTTGTGTTTTTCCATCAAAAATTAAAATCACAACATTTCTTAGTCTTTCTTCAATCTTTTCCTCCTATTGCAATATTGGCAATTGAATCGAAAAAAATGGCGAAAAATCGCATTTTATTACTCACACTTATAATTGAATTATGTTATTTTGTCATCAACGCTAATGCTTTCACAGCTTCTGGTTGGACTCAAGCTCATGCTACTTTCTACGGAGGCAGTGATGCTTCTGGCACAATGGGTAAGCGAATTTTTCAAAATTACAAAAAAATTACCTATTTATTAAATACTCAATATTTCATTTTTCTTATTAATGATTATAATTTAATTTATGGTATAGGGGGTGCTTGTGGATATGGGAATTTGTATTCAGCAGGCTACGGTACAAACACTGCAGCATTGAGTACTGCATTGTTCAACAATGGAGCATCGTGTGGTCAATGCTATAGGATTATGTGTGATTACAATGCTGATCGTCAATGGTGCAAGAAGGGTACATATGTGACTATTAGTGCTACAAACTTTTGCCCTCCAAACTATGCTCTTCCTAGTGACAATGGAGGCTGGTGCAACCCTCCTCGCCAGCACTTCGATATGGCTCAGCCTGCTTGGGAAAAAATCGGTATCTACAAAGGTGGAATTGTACCCGTACTTTACCAAAGGTACCTTTCAGTTACGCCTTTTGACTTCTATATCATCGATGCAAGTTCTCATTACATTTCCCTTAATCTTCTGTTTGCCTTGGATTTTCTAGCTAGTCGTTAAGTACATCAAAGGTCCTTACTGGAGGTGGCAAAATGGGTCCAAAATCATGGTTCCAACACAATTAAGTTAGTTTAGGTTGGGTTGGTTCCTAATGAATTTTATTTGGTTCCTAATTATTTCCGACTTGGTTCCAAGTTGGGCCGAACTAAATTTCAAGTTAGGCTCAAATTGCTTGTCAATAATCTGAATTACAAGGAACAAAATGCAAGAGTTTGAGTTGGGTTGGGCTTGGTTCCCTTTTGGATTGATTTCGGTCCCCTTTTGGATTGAACTTGGTTCCTTCTTAAGAACCATAAAGAACCCAACCCATTTAAGGACCAACCCAAACCCAACATGACCCACCCAATTGCCACCCCTAGTCCTTACCATGTCATTTCAATATCTATAATGTATATCACTTATGCAATATTGATATCAACTATATGATATTTCGATACTGAACGAGTAAACACTCTTCCTTAAATCAAAAGTTGCAAGAGTTTAATGGTGGCTATTTTATATATCGTAGGGTTCCTTGCACGAAGGTAGGTGGAGTTAGATTCACCATCAGTGGAAGGGACTTCTTCGAGCTCGTAACAATTAGTAATGTGGGAAATGCTGGATCTATCCAATCAGTCAAAATCAAAGGCTCAAAAACAGGATGGATGTCTATGTCTAGAAATTGGGGTGCCAATTGGCAATCAAATTCTTACCTTAATGGCCAATCTATATCCTTCATGGTCACTACAACTGATGGTCTTACCAAAACATTCTTAAATGTTGCTCCATCCAATTGGGCTTTCGGACAGACGTATTCGACCCGTGTCCAATTCTAATAGGCAAAAGATGGGCCTTCGAGTGCTTGGGTTCATTTTTGGGCTTTCACAATTTATAGGCCGCGGCGTGCTTAATATTTTACTCAAAGCAGCCCGCCAAATATATTTTGTGGTTGTATAAAGTGATAATATGCTATATTTTGAGGAAGGGAATTGTTCGTTTTATTGATGGTTGAGATGAAAGTGAACCTATAAACTCGAGTTCGTGAAGCTAAATTTGATTTACTTTTGATGTATTTAGTAGCTATTGTTTTCTAGTATAAATTATGTAATATTGAAAGATACATACACATTATAAGAAGCGGGATTCAAAGCAGCTTCATTATATATTTTTTCTAATGTTATTTGTGTAATTATGTTGTGGAAAATAAAAGATATTTGTGATTGTTTTTGAATTTTAACAGTTCTTGTGCATTACGGGCTTTAGGGGTTTCTTTTAGGATTAATAACATTAATTACTTAACTTTTTGTTGTATAAGTGGGATGTTTTGAGATTTTTTAAGAGAATGTTCAATTGGGTCGAGGCAAGAGTAAGATTCTTTATCCTCGAAATTGCATATGACAATTAGGGATGGCAATGGGACGGGTCCGGGACGGGTAATGCAAGACTCGAGACCCGTCCCGTTCAAAAATTTTAAGACTCGGACCCGTCCCGAACCCGGTCACTACCCGGACCCATCCCGGACCCGGCCATTTCCCGCGAGTCCGGGTTCTACCCGTCCCGGACCCGGTACAAATTTAATTTTTTTCTTTTTATCTAAAAAAAAACATTCAAAATAATATAAATACAACCAAACGAATTTAAACTCTAAACACACATCAAAATACAATTAAAAAACTTAAATCATTCATATGAACATATGAAAACTCATTTAATTATCTCCAAATTCAAAAACAAAAAGAAATATCCAATAAACATAAAGGAAATAGAAAAATTAGAAGGTTTTCGTAATAATTTATTCATCTTTTTCCTCATCGAGCATCGTGTGACATGCATCCAAACATCTAAATATTGAACAAGTATCTAAAAGAGATAGATAGATATAAGATAATATTAGTTTTAGAATGTTATAGTGTAATATGAAACTATTAAAGTATCAATGAAAGTTAACATACCATTTGTTTCATTCCACAACCAACGACGATTACACATCAAAGAATTATAGAAAATAGAATTGGGGAATTGGGGATTGGGAATTTGAGATTTGTTGATAGAAAATAGAATTATAGAAACCCTAATATAAATAAAATTAATAATATTATATATATTAATTATAAATTATAATAATATTAATGCGGGACGAGTCCGGGTCGGGAACGGGACGGGTATATTGCTAGACTCATTTCCCGTCCCGGACCCGGCCGGGTCTTAATATTGATTTCCCATTCCCGGACCTGGTCCCGTTTTTTTGGACCCGAACCCGGACTCATCGGGACGGGTCCGGGACGGGTTTCAATATTTCCCGGTCCCATTGCCATCCCTAATGACAATAAAAAGTCATCATCCAATGGACAAATAATTTTTGAAAGGTTGAAAATAAAATAACATAAATGAAAGTATAAAACGATTAATTTAAATTTATTTTGTTGAAAAAGATTAATCCAAGCAGGCCAAGCCCAATACCGAACTCGCACCCAGCCCAATGTAATTCAGAATGAGTGACCCAACAAGAACATAGATGATACTATAGACCATGATGCTAATTTTGTGTACTATGAATTCATCAATTTTTTGATGATACATAAAACTAGGGGTGTAAACGAACTGAGCTCGAGCCAAGTTTGGTGATTTTGCCAAGCTCGAGCCTTAATAGACGAGCTCGAACTCGGGCTCGAGCTCGTCGAGCTCAAAATATTCGAGTTCGGGCTCGAGCTGTGAGCTTGGGTTCGAGTTCGAGCCGAGCCTAAGCTCGCGAGCTCGAGCCCGAACTCGAGCCTAGCCCTCTTAAAAGTCTAAATTTTTGGCGGAAAATTTGAAATTTGATTTTTTATTAATTATTTAATATATATATATATTAATTATTTATTATATATTTATTAATATAATAATAAAATAATAATATGTTAAAAAATAAAAAAGTTTGCGAACCGGGTTCGCGAGCTATTTTCAGATATAATCAAGGTTCGAGCTCGACTAAAAATTCGAGCTCGAATTTTACGAGCACGAGTCGAGCTTGTTCGAGCCGAGTTGACCCGGCTTGCGAGCCGACTTGTCTCGACTTACACCCCTGATAAAATTATCTGTACTTTTACATCCCCACCAATTTCCAACAATTTTAACTAATTTTAGTAGCTCACTTTTAAACGTTTATTTTTCATTCATTCTAGGCTGAACTTGAACAATTAAACATGCCAAATTCATCTACTCAAAATGTCTTATTCAAAGAAATTTTGCTTTTGATAAATGAAAACTACTAAAGTCTTTAGTCAAAGTCGGGTGAAAAACATTTTTCTCAAATATAATTTCTCAACTTAATTTGGCACGAATTAGACAGCCCGCTCTTTTAATTAAAATTTTGTAATTGCTATATTACATTAGAAAAGTAATATAATTTGTTGATACAATCAAAACAATATTTGTAGAATTTCCTATTTTGTCATTTCTTTATAACTATTTTTTAACCAAAAACTCTAAGATGCATGAAATTCTTCAAATTAAAAAGGATGTAACTGCCATGATGAATTGCATGATCTCCTAAAAAACTTGCTAATATCTTGATAATGGATTTCAAATTCTAATTCATACTAATTTAATATCATGTTGAATATTTGGATTTGGCTATATTATTTTACAAAAGTTAATTTGAATTCATTTAGGCGAATCCTAGACAAGTTTTCTGAAAAATGAGTTTACAAAATTAAAATTATTTTTCTAATACATTGTTAAATAATTATTATCATTGTTAAATAAAATTTCAATTTTAAATAAAACTAGAGACTATTATTTCCAATATTCCAAGTCTGAATGCTAGTTTTTCTCTATTTCCATTAATCCAAACTACCCGTACAATAATGTTATCGCTGTCAACTATATAATTTGGTGCCAAATTAATATCCATGTTAAATTATTTGTTGACCATTGTAAATTAATCCAAGTACAAAGTCTATAAAGCATTCATCCCACATATCTATGATCAAACCGTTGAAAATTTCTATTTATTCCAATCATTGGGTGATTACTGCTTTAATTGTGGGTGAATTTTATTGCCCATCTGAAAAAAGGCCCTAATAATAATAATGATTAAAGACTTTATAATAGTCTTTGCTTAAATGCAGGTACAATCACATGGCAAAGTCATCAAATTCGAATTATGTATTAATTATAATTATAGTCCTATCTATTATTCTGTACGTCATTTGGTACGTAGAAAAACATGCTTTTATAAATTCTACACGTTGCGAGAATTATGGGACAACTTGGAAAAATAATAAGTACCATGATGTCAAAGTAATGGGTAAAATATTAACCTACATTTTCATATGAACCTTCTGTTTTTGGCTAAAAATATTATCTTGTGAACTTATTTACAAATTATATTTCTCTTATGTAATTATGAGTACATCAATTATACAAATTCTATTACCTCGACTCTTAATCTTCTTTTTAACTCGACTCCATAATATCCTATCACAAACCCTTTAAAGTCAAAACGAATTATTATGAGCATGATTAACAATTTAAACCCACCTCATTAATTATTTTCTTATATTTGAAACTATAAAAACTGAAAAAAAAAAGTCAGTTGACCTTGTTAAATACAGTTAGGCAGAGAAAATTGCGCAGAAATTCAATTTAAAATTGTTCATGTTTTTAGGTACTTGCTGGTTTGCACATGTGAGGTTGTTGGTTGCTATTGTAGAAATTTTGGCACCTATATAAGATGTACCAAAACTTATGTTTTTCATCAACAATTAAAAATCACAACATTTCTTCCATCTTTTCCTCCTATTGAAAAACTTGGCAATTGAATCGAAAAAAATGGCGAAAAATTGCATTTTATTACTCGCACTTATAGTTGGATTATGTTATTTTGCAATCAATGCTAATGCTTTTACAGCTTCTGGTTGGGTTCAAGCTCATGCTACTTTCTACGGAGGCAGTGATGCTTCTGGCACAATGGGTACGCATTTTTTTTAAATTATTTACGCAAAATAACACATTTTTTTCTTCTTCTTCTTCTTATTATTAATGTTTGTTTTTGGCTATAGGGGGTGCTTGTGGATATGGCAACTTGTATACAGATGGGTATGGTACAAGCACTGCAGCATTAAGTACTGCATTGTTCAATAATGGAGCATCTTGTGGCCAATGCTATAGGATTGTGTGTAATTACAAGGCTAGCCCTCAATGGTGCAAGAAGGGTACATATGTGACTATAACTGCAACAAACTTTTGCCCTCCAAACTATGCTCTTCCTAGTGACAATGGAGGTTGGTGCAATCCCCCTCGCGAACATTTCGACATGGCTCAACCAGCTTGGGAAAAAATCGGTATCTATCAAGGTGGAATTGTCCCCATTTATTACCAAAGGTATTAATTTATTACTTCTTTCGATATCAGTGTTTAAAAGTATTATGACGTACAAGTCTTTTACACATGAGAAAGTAATTTTGTCAATGTAATCATCAAGCTTATTTAAACTATTGACTTATTGAAGTCAAAATGATTTTTTATGAGATCTGTATAAGGGATATCATCGTAAATAATCAATGAAATGTTATAAGACACATTAGAGGAATTGATTGTAACAATTATTTCTCAAGTTAAATTTGACCAATAAATACACATTTTGAATCAAAACTCGGTCAAAAATCTAATGTTGGCTATTCAATGTGATAGGATTTCTTGCACTAAGAGCGGTGGAGTTAGATTCACTATTGGTGGAAGAGACTACTTCGAACTTGTAACGATTACAAATGTAGCAAACGCGGGATCTATTCAATCAGTCAGAATCAAGGGCTCAAACACAGATTGGATGTCTATGTCGAGAAACTGGGGTGCTAATTGGCAATCAAATTCTTACCTTAATGGTCAATCCATATCGTTTATGATTACTACAACTGATGGCATCACAAAAACATTCTTAAATGTTGCTCCATCAAATTGGGCTTTTGGACAGACATATTCGACTAATATCAATTTCTAAGATGAAAAAATTGGGCCTTCGAGTTTTTTGGGGTTGTTTTTGGGCTTTCACAGTGGACAGGCCGCGGTATGCTTACTATTTTACTCAAAGCAGCCCGCCAAAATATTTTGTGATTGGATAAATAATCACATGTTATATTTCGAGATGAGAGTGGACCCCATAGACTCGAGCCCATCAAGCTAAAGTTTATTGAGATAATTGATTTAATTTCGGTGTATTTAGCCATTGTATTTCGATTTCAGTTATATATATATTGAAATATACATACGTGTAATAAGAAGCATGACTCAAAGAAGCTTCATAATGTTTTTTTTAATCAAGTTATTTGCGTATACCATGTAATTATGCTATGAGAAAAGGGAAATTTGTGATCGTTTTGAATTTTAATAATTCTTGTGAATGGGCTTTATATTGTATTTAAAAAAGTGTCTACCATTTTTTTAATTACTCACCATAACTCCATAAGTTTTATGTTAATGAAGAAATTTATTTTAATTCGATATTTTTCTTAGTTTAGATGTATTAGGTCGACGCTTAGAAGGTTTTGAGTTCAACCCATCACAAGTTGTGATCATTCTATCTTTATTTGTAGTTTTCTAGAGTTTCTTTGTCCATTTTTTTTAAAAACTATCAGCCAAATTTATCGAATCAAAATATCAATTTTTTAAAAATTATAATTTAGAAAAACTTCAAAGATAATTGAATGAAACAAATGCTTATGTAATATTTATGGACAAATCAATCCAAGACTAGTCTCACTGGGATCCTATTTTAAATAATGTATTGTGATATTTTCCAACAGAATGAACTCTCGAGAGCCATAAAAAATAGGTCATTGTATAATCTGTGCCTCACTATCTTAACATACAACTTAAGGAGGCTAAAAAGAGTCCTACGTAAAGTTTATCATATTTGAAAAATTAATCCCATTAGATTTGAAGGTTGCGTTTGGTTCAATGGATTTTGAAAACTCTGAATTTCAAATTTGTCGCAAAAATTTATTTGAACTACTTCAAGTTATAACAACTTTTAAATCTCATAAAATTTATATTGTACTTTATTTTGATAAATATGATGAATGTCGATCGAATTCACCCACTTTATGTCAATATAATAAACATCTTCTCCAAATTCGTTACAAAAATATAATACCTTTTATCCAATCACAACCTAAAGGGATTGACTTTATTTGTTCAACCCTATCCACCAAATAGTTTCCCCTATCTCTGCACAAGCTTATATAATTAAAATAATGCATTATATATATGTGTGCATGGTAGGGTCACTTCTGTTGCTCAAACCTAAAAGAAAAAAAGTTATAATTATTTATATATTTTCTCCTCTCGGTTTCGTGTAGTGGATTGGATACAAACCCCATCAAAATTAATGAATTAGTTATGTATTATCGAATTATATATTATACATTTATTAATACCTAATGCAGATAAATCAAGTATAATATCCAATTAAAGAGAACTGGTAGAATGACACCAACTTTAGTCATATTGTCGTCGGTTTATTCACATAACTGCATGAGTTTAATTACTTATCCAAAATGGAACATTATTTCATGATTAAGCAAATCAACATAATTAATTATTAATGGACATAAGAATATATATATGTATATATATATCATTCTCAAACAACTCTAACGAACTCTAAGTGGTTCTAGCTCACCTAACATACCAAAAATATATTTTTTCATACTATAAATACAATTAGACCTCATTGTATCTTTCAACAAATCAAGTCACAAAAAATAACTAAAGTGTAATAATAATATACAAAAATGGGAGCCATATTTCTTTCTCTAGTACTCACTATAATTTTTTCTTCGATTTTGCACTCTTCGAATTCACTAGACGTAAATTACTACCACCAAACGTGCCCAAAGGCCGAATCGACTATCACAAAAGTCGTTCGAAAGGGTATGATCAATGATAGAACAGTGCCAGCAGCTCTACTCAGGATGCACTTTCATGATTGCTTTATTAGAGTAAGAGTTAACCATGCAAATTATATTCTTTTTTTAATTATATATTTTTTTTTATCTTTTTTGTGTAATATAATAATACTTATTTTATTTTTGTGAATTGTTTTGAAGGGTTGTGATGCATCTGTGCTGCTGAATACAAAGGGAAATAATAAAGCTGAAAAAGATGGACCTCCAAATATTTCATTGCATGCATTTTATGTGATTGAAAATGCTAAAAAAGAAGTGGAAAAAATGTGCCCTGGGGTTGTCTCTTGTGCTGACATTTTGGCACTTGCTGCTAGAGATGCTGTTGCTCTTGTAAGTATTAATATTTTCTTCTTTTTAATTATTTTTTTGACAAATACACATACATTATACATATTAAATGAAAGCATTTTTTTTTTGGAAACTAATTAAGTATATATATATAATGTAAATCATTAATTTAAGAAAATTTTGATTTTCAGTCTGGAGGTCCAACTTGGGATGTGCCAAAAGGGAGAAAAGATGGAAGAATTTCAAAGGCAAATGAATCATTACAATTACCATTTCCCACCTTCAACATATCTCAATTGCAGCAAAGCTTCTCCCAAAGAGGCCTTTCTATGGATGATTTAGTTGCTCTCTCAGGTAAATTATATATATATATATATATATATATATATATGTATTTAATGGTTTATCTCGAGATACATATATGTCACAATCTTGATTATACCTGAATTTTGACATAGCCCATATATTAACTTAGATATAACATCTTAATAACAAAAAATACGATAAAATTTAAAAAATTATCTTAATTTTTTTTTCTCATTATATTTCACACTTATAGTAAAAAAGATAAATTACAATATCAGTTTCTCTCTATTTTTCGAGTTGTCAAAATTTGTAAATAATTGCCCCCACTATAAACTTGCTACTGGGTAAATGACAATTCACTTTTAGGATATAACAAACCACTCGAAGTCTACGAATAGCAATTTCGAAGACTTCCCTCACGAACTAAGAAGAGAACTGAAATATGTTATGTAAAATATGGATAAATAACGAATGAATAATTTTCTTGGCTCTCAACATATTTATAGACACTTCGCAACCATTCAAATCATTGCGTTTGATCAATAGTTTTCTCCAAACAAAGCAGAGTTTAAATCTGAAAACATACAAGTTTTCACTGCGAAAAGTCACAACTTTTCAGAATTAAATCCGAAAATAATAATAAATAAAATAATTATTTTATTTTCTTGAATTAAAATAATAAATAATTATTTTATTTTCCACGTGCGCGTGCCACGTATCCAACTAAAGGGTCTGCATGTACTATCCCGAAATCTATACAAAGTTACAAACACATAAGATCTAATCATAATCATAACTACTCGATATTCGACTCGAGTTCAATTACTAAAAGTCCGGTCTGATAACTTAAAAACCAAGCTTGAATAACTTTGTGTTTAATAAGTTAGAAGCTCGGCTTGATTAGTAAAAAATAACAAAAAATTATGTACAGAATAGTCAAACTACCCGTGATCAGCTCGATTAAAGCTCGTTTGAGCTCGACTAGATTAACAATAAAACCAAGTTCAAACATATAATTTTCAAAACTCGATTATAATTCAAACAAAATTGAACGTTCTGCTCCGACTCGACTCATTTACACCACTGATCATAACTATTGCAGGAGGTCACACACTAGGGTTTTCCCATTGTTCATCATTCCAAAACAGGATCCACAACTTCAACACCAAAACCGAAATCGACCCATCGATGAACCCTTCATTTGCAGCCAGTCTAAGGCAGGTTTGCCCAAAGCAAAACAAGGTCAAAAATGCAGGAGCAAACTTAGACTCTACACCAACTGTATTTGACAATGCATACTACAAATTGCTACTTCAAGGGAACAGCATTTTCTCCTCAGACCAGGCTTTACTCACTTCTTCCAGAACAAAGGCATTGGCCACCAAATACGCAGCCTCACAGAAAGAGTTTTTTGAGGCATTTGTGAAGTCTATGATCAAGATGAGCAGCATTAGTGGTGCTGGAACTGAGATCAGATTAAGTTGTGGGGTTGTTAATTAATTAATCATTGGGTAATATAATGGTATTTGTGGGGTACTTTGTTTTTCTTATTAAAGTATGAGATAATCACAATTATTTATGAATAATTGTGATTATTTTGATGTTTTGTAAGATTTGTTTGCATTTGTGGCATCAACCCTAATTGGGTTGTTCTATTTAATTTTTTTTTTCAAAAAATAAGAAGTGTGGGTTTTGAATTGGGTTTGTGGTTTTTGTAAGAAGGTCTGAGGTTTGTGTTTATGTGATATGGTGATGTAAGAATTGAGTTCAAGGATGTTGTAGAAAATATAATTTACTTGTAATTTTATTTTAATTGTGTATATTATTGTTAGTAATTGTTTGTCACATAGTAATAGATGTTCTTGGTTTTCCATATAACTAGTATCAATTTATCATTCTTAAATTTAGGCTAAACACTAAGAAATACATAAATAAATTTTTAATTGATAAGGTCACCATTAATAGTTAGTAACACATGTTTATTGGTATAATGATAAAAAAAAATTATTTGGTATCACTATCATTACTCTTTATTTCAATAATCCTCAATAGTGACAACAAATTCCTAATCACTTATTATTAAAAGTGATAGTTAAATATACAATTTTTATTACTATTAAACTTATGAAATGCTATTGTCATAACAACAAAAATTGTTATCACTAAACACACATAACTAGTGATAATATTTGACATTATTACTCAACACCGAAAGTAGTATTGTGCTTATTTAATAATTTGCTCAATTATTAAAAAATAATAACTATAAGATGGATATGAGTTTACATGCCTAATTATATTTATTTATTTTATTTTTTTATTGGTAAAAAAACTAATTTAGGATTTAAAAAATTTATTAATAAAGCAAAATTACTAACCTATTCTAACATATTTTCTTACTGAAATAGATTAAATCAATTAAACAGATTTAATAAGCTAAATAAAAATCTTCAAAACAATACTTTTAAGTTTTAACTAACAATGGGCCATATATATTTATACATAAACCCACTGACAAATTAAAGCCCAACCCAACTAATCCACCTCAATACTCTTCGTAGCATCCCATGTACTTGCAACTGAAAATCTTAACCTACGATTTTGGTACAAACTGCAGAAAATTTGTGCAGAGGTAACAGGGCAGAGAGGAGTGAGATCGATTAAACATCAATGGAAGAGTTAAACCCTGTTACCAATTCCCAGGAAAATCTTGAAATCTCGCACGAAAACGGCGACATAGTTCTTCAGTCTTGTAATCCATCCTTAGTCAGAGTTGAAGATTTCAAAATTGAACAGAGAAAAGAAGAAGAAGAAGAAGAAGAAGAAGAAGAATTGACAAGGCTTTTGCTGCCCAATGTAGATGAGTTGCCCAATACCCCTCCCTCTGCTGTTGAAGCTAATTTTACAACTTATTTTGCTCCTGGTAATTTTTTGTTTTTGAAAGCCCTCAAATTTTGGCTATTCTGTTATTTACTTGTAGAAAACACTTCAATTACTGCTGTAAAGTTGTGACTCGAATTAGTTTTCAACTAAAGTTTGTTTGAATTATATTGTCGAGCTATATGGGTTTGGTTTGATCATTAATCTAGCAGAGTTAAAATGAGTTTTAATCATGCCAAACACTCGAATTGTTTTTGCACATATTTGATCGTTTTTTATATTAGAGTCGAACTCAGGCAAAGCTTCTAACTTATCCAAGTTCAAACAAGGTTTTACTGAACGTATCTTGGGTTGAATATGGGGTAGTTCAGTTCCCTTTTTCCGCCGTAACTACAATATATATATATATATATTGAGTCTTGACTATTTCAAGAATACAATTTGGCATTGTTTATGGCGTTTTATGTGATTATTTTTTAATGAAATTGTCAGACTTTATGAAGCCTGGACATGATCAGTATGTTCATCGTCATGCCAATGGGTATGTCTATTAGTTCTATATGTAAGAACCTTTTCTTAGAATATTTGTAGCAATTTTAATTATTATGTGTTTTGTTAACTTTTATGATTGATATAGGCTGTGTATAATTGGTTTGGCTTCAACTCATGTGGCGTTTAAGGACAACGGGGGAATAGTTTCGGTCGATTTTAATGTAGGGAAGTCTGATCGGAGTGGAATGAAAGTGACTGGAAAGCGCAAAAGGGTGAGATTTTGTTTGTTTCAGTGTTCAAAATTTTGATATTGTCTTGATTATGATGTTATGTTGCTTATTGTTTTGTCACTTTCTTAAAGATTTCTCTGTGTTTGGAACTGATGATATTGCAAGGTTTTGAGCATGGAATGTGGATAATTATCGATACACGAATCCTTGCTAAATGTATAAATAAAATGGTGCTTATTTGGTTTAAGCATAATCTGTTTTTTCTTGTGCCAGGTCATTTTGATTGTATGTAGCAATAATGTAAAGCATCTCAAAGTATGATATTTAAGTGATGTGCGAAGAACAATAATCTGAATATCTGTTTAAGAGGCCTAATGTACATTTATCAACATACAGCTTGTAAATAAGGATTATTCTCGTGTGCCCTGATCATTAGTCCTTCGTTTTCCTGAATTCATGTTAGAGCTAGTTTCTCGGGATTTTGGATCACACTCTTTTACTATTTCAATATTGTTAATTTGGATCAATGCATTACTTGCTTAGAGTATGTTGCTTTAGTTTTAATTTTAAGCAATATATATTTGAGATTTCACCAAATCTCGAGTGTTTCTTAGGAAATTCAGACCCCAAATCCCGGTATAATCACAATCATCTGATCTCATGTGGGTCCCAGATAGATGATCTTAGAAATGAACATCCTTTAGTTTCAATTTTGTTCATCTCATAATGTTCTAGAGATTTGATTTTTGCTAATTGTCTTATACAGAATGCGCAACTCTTTGAATCCAACACGGCGTTGTGCAAAGTGTCCACCGGTGATGCTTCTTACGTAGTGAGGTTGAGAATGAGATTTTTCTATATTTCTCGTCTTTTTCATTTATGGGTCTTTATTCCTCATCGTAAGTCATTACTAACTTATAAACCGGCACTGCGTCTTGTAGGTGCTGTGTAAAAGGCTCTCTATTGGAAGTAAATGAACGTTTAATCAAGAAACCAGAACTGCTTACTTCAACGGTAAAAATAACTTTTCATCTTCGATATTTTAAGACTTATATTCATGATTTCAAGACTATTTTTTTTAACTTTGTGTTATTTACTATTGTAGCCAGACAGAGAGGGATATATTGCGATTATAATGCCGAAACCGGCAGATTGGCTCAAAGCCAAGGCTTCTTTGATGAGTTTGGAAGAGTATAAAAAGTTGAGAACATAATTTTGACTTGTATCAATAGGTGCATCAGGAATGCTGATTCGGTTCGGGCCTAGACACGCGTTATTTTGATTTTGAGCAAGTCTTGACGTGTAATTGTGAAATAAATCATTGTTTAGGAAGAAATTTTAATAATTTAAATGTGAACTTCTAATCTTGTACAACTATTTAATAGAAACAGAAAGGTCATTTTTGAATAACATTTGTGCTACAATTTGGTGTTTATTTCAGAGCTATTTTTTGGGTTTTTGCATTCTCATTTTGGACTCTAGATGAGATTCTTGAAATTAGATTGTTGCTACTTTATGAAGCCAATGTGACTTCTTCTACGTGTCTTTTCCTTGATTGATAATATTGTTCTTAGTACATTTTTTTGATGAAATTACAACTTTACCCTATCATGGGTTGGGATTGATGGGGTTAAGGGTGTAAACGAGTTAATCTTGGGTTCGAGCTCGAGCCGGACTATTTATAAATCTAAAATTTTAGGCGGAAAATTTGAAATTTGATTTTTTATTAAATTTTATTAATTATTTAATATATATTTATTAATATATTAATAAAAATAATAATATTTTAAAAAATAAAAAAAGCTCGCGAACTTTTTTCAGAGAGAAGTGGGATTGAGTTCGTTCAAGGGCTCGATTTACACTCCTAGATAGGGTCATGACTGTAATTGTATCGAACTTGCGAATATACATGATAAGTGTAGATATATCCAGTATCCTACAGTAGAAGCATGATTGTGGATGAAATAAAAGACACTTGGTTTACAACTTATAATGTATCAAATCTCAAGTGTTCATGTATGGGTAAAGCGGAATGCATAATAATACACTATTTTGAAATGAAAAATCAGAATGCGATACCCAATGATTTAATTGGCTCTTTCTTAAATTTCATACACATAGCCAATTGATTCTTAGGAAGTCCATAGAAATAGAATGTATGTAATCAACATCCATTCTAGATTTTGTATACTGTGTTATCCTTTTTCAAATAGAATATAAGATGAAACATTATTTTGCATCAAATGATCAAGATAAAACGAAAGAGGATATATATTGTATCTCAATCAATCAAAGCTTAGGATCCAAATCTACAATTAAAACAATTCCATAATCTAATTCTATTGTGAAATGAATTCAAAGAAACAATTAACATGGCATCTCAAGAGACCTTTTCTACTGCAAAAACTTCCAATCTTTCTATCTACATTTCCATTCAATCACCATAATCAACACTTGACCATTTCATCAACAAGTAGCCTTCTCGATCGATTTATATCGAGAAAACACAGATAAATCTGCTTCTCAAGCTCCTCCAACTGCTCTAAAAACCCACAATCATGCATTTGAAATTCCTTCACAACCTCCTTCAACATTTCATTCTTCCCTTTCTTAACACAAATATCGGCCACAAACTTCCTATGCTCCGTTTCATCGTTCAATCTCTGCACAAGCATGCTCATTGTATCGAAATCATTGATCAATATATACACCCCTCGTGCTGCTATATCAAGCTGTTCTCCAAACCCTTCGACCCGTTTTTTGTCGAATTTTTGTCTCAAATTCTTAATCTTCAAAAGGGCTAAACATAATACGATTAATCCCGGGCCAGCCACTAATCCTATCATGCTATGCATTGCAAGGACTAACAAAGCAATGACTAATGCACCAAACCCTAATAATAGAAAACCTGCAAAACCCTTTTTTAAAAACCTAATAAACTTTGTTCTCCTTTTTGTCTTTCTACATTGTGATGTGAGTTGGTGAAGTAAATGCACGTGTCGATCATGTAACTCGTGGAACTTATCCCGAGTCATATTAGAAAAAGGGTTTTTATGCAAAGCGTAAGAAGCAAGATTTCTGTATACCGCGTGATATTGATTATGGGTCCAACTTTCCCTATCTGGTACACGTTTAATCAACTTTAACACGTTCTTTATCGCCCGGTAATTAATGTGTACTTGAAGAACGTTTTGGAGTAGAAATTCACAGGCTTTGCCAGCTTCGAGGCTTATCTCGAAGTAATTGAGGAGAAATTGATTGAGATTCGATGTTTCTAATATGGAAGTTAGGGTTTCTTGGCGGGGTTCGAGCAAATACTGAGAAAGATGGATATCGTGTTGTGTGGGAGGAGGAGAAGAAGGCGGTGATGATGAGGATGATGACGAGGATTGGTCTTCATCAAGAGTTGTTCTTACTTCTAAATGGACTTGCACTTTCTTGTACATTTCAATGTATGACTTTGTCCTAAAGGCTTCTTTATATTCTTCATTCACATTTGGCTTGCTCATTAAGCTATCCCCATCTTCTTCCTTTCTATGCCGATCTAATCGAACAAGATAAGAAAATATCAAATTTTTAGCAATCACATGAAATTATAAATGTCAAACGTTAAAACTAGAATGAAAAAGCTGCATGGCATGAACAAAAACCTTAAATCTATTGAAAAATAAGGAAAGTAAATGGACAAAATCAATCATAATCGATATAAACCAAACTCGTGACGTTGAGGCATGGAAAGAAGATCAAACCCGAAAATTTTTTTTTAAAAAAAGTTCTATAATTAAGTCCTTAATTAATTTTCAAATATTGGAATTAAAAAGCTAATAAATATTTCTCAAGATAAAACTCACCTTCCTTTCCCAAGTGCAACTTGAGCTTCGACCACAATTTTTTCTTCATTTGAGACATTTTTTTCACAATATTAAGTGAATGAAACTGAAAAAATAAATTTATTTCCCAATAATACAGCCCTATATATAAATTTTTTTTACGTGACTTGAAGTGAGAAATGAATAGTATAGTAGAATAAGATCATATTAAATAGCTGGCAGCTACAATTTACACCGCTTGAATATGAACTAATTAATGTAGTTATGAATATAATTCATCATCTCACGCAGTAACGTTTCTTACACGTTTAAATCTCTACGTGTATTTCTTTGAGGAAAATATAGACCATTTTTTGCTGCATGAAAATAGAGGGTAATTTGAAGGAATAAAGGGTTTTAGGCCATTAACTAAAGCAACTTTTGCTAAATTCTAATCTTATCTAGTGATATATATTTAGATTTCAAACATCAAATATAATTACAATCATACGTCATTCTTGTGTAGTAAAGTTCGTCTGAGTCTGAGGTAGGTCCCACGAGGCAATTAACTAAAGCAATATTTGCATAATTCAAATCTTATCTGTTTTTGCGTGTGTCGATACTTCAAATTCCTTTAAATTCTTTTGTAAAGATTGCAATATACATCTTCATCTTTGTAAAGTAAAGGGGAAATCACATTTTTTTTATCCTATAAGTTGACCTAATTCTAATCTTTGTCACAATCGCATGAATTTCACATATTTAGTGCATAACATCCAAAATGTATCACTTTTAAGCCTCATCTGAAATTTCATTCAATAATCAATCCTGTTAGGCGATTTTTTTTATCTGTAGAAATATCGTAATAGTGAATATAATATTTGTAAGTATTTCACGCACAATTATCTTTAAAAGGGGTTTTAAGGTTTGGTCAAAAAACTTAATTGATATTATTAAATGTTAGACATTTTAAAAATTATAGTACTACATGTGATAAATTCACAAAGAATGAGACTGGAATTATAATTAGATAAAAGTTATGTGACAAAAATATAATTTCCCTTTTAATATGCTTTATGTAGATTTGATCTCAATATTTTAGATAATTAATAATTATCCAAAAACTTTTTAAAAGACACACAATTTTGGATGTAATAAAAAAGCAGAGTTCGTTATACTATTACGCGGTGTGAAACTCATCGAAATTTATTAGATTTGCTTTGCTGGTCTTTCTTGGACTCAACGTTTGTTTACCTCACGTTCTCTTCTATATCTTGCCACGTGTCTTGTTATTTTAGAGAAAATCTATTTCATTTTTTTTCTTTTTTTATTTGCTAACTTAATATGTTTGTTTTTTCTTTTCTATTTAGTCTTTTAATTTACTTTTAGACGATTTTAATTAATTTACTCAAAATTTTGAATTTTAAACGCTCCTAAGAAATGTTTTTTTTTTCTTTTACAAAGTAGCACGATAAATGTTCTTTAATTGGTTGTTTTGATCATTTTCCATATTCATTACATAGACTATTTAATTTATTTTAAGATATGTAGAATACTTGCATAAAATGAATTTGTTTTTATTAAGTATTGGATTCATATTTAATTAATTTAATTATTTCATCAAGTATTTTTGGACATAATTATATATAACTTTTTGAGCTTTTTCTAGTTTTCCACAAGTTTGTACATTTATTATGACTTATTACCAAGATTGACATAAGAACACCACCGACCAGATTTTAGGAATCTGATGTATAAATTAAGCATGGAAGATTGAATTTTTTCAACATTGCAATAATAATTAGACAATAAAGGCAGTCTAAATCGTAATAAAGGCATTCCATTTTTCATTTAAATTCACGTCAAGAACAAATATGCGGTTTAAACTATTAAATTTAGAATTACCATTTAACTTGATAAACTAGTTTTATAGATCGAGGTAACAATTTTTTAAATTAAAGTATAAGAATAAGTATTTATTAATTTAATTAATAGTTCATAATTTTAACATTTTAAATAATGGATTACTATTATAGATAAGTAAATATGTGTAGGTGTAACGAAATGTTTTTTGCTTATTTGGATTCAAATCAGAATTTATCATGGATAAAAATTGACAATTATGTTTAATGAAATTTAATTTTTTTTACAAATGGCAAATTATTAAGGTGGTGAGATTGAGTGTAACTCATGCTATATATTTGAGTGTATCACTATAATGTTATAAATAACTAATTATCAATATGGATTATGGAGCAAATGAACAACATATTATTTGTGTAAGTTAAATGAAATTATGTCTTGAATTTGAATATCCATGGTAAATTAATTAGTTTTATTGCCGATATAAAAGTAGGTATTTTTATGTTTATAACCTCATTATATGTACAAAATGCATTAGCAAGGAAATATTAAAGTTAAAATTATTTAAGAAGGGATTATTAAGTTTTTTATATAAAAAAATGACAAGAATTCTATAGTATATACAGAGGGGTATTAAAATCAATAGCCAAAAGTGTTGATGGTAAAATGGGCCTAATGTGTAATAAAATTCTAAACTTGGGAGTTGGGACCTAAGTCAAAATCCATGACATCAATAATATTTTTGAGCCTCCTTTTATGTTATTCTAATAGTATTATGTCTGTATTTATTAAATATATTCATCATTTTTCCTTATCTGAATAGGATTACTTTGAAACAACGCATCAAAAATGGATTATTGGTGATACGTATGTGGTGTATTATTCTTTATTTTTGATGCACAATTAGATTCTGAACAAATAACAATAGGACATATCATCCGACAATTTTCACGAATCAAATCTTCAAATAAATAAATAAATAAATATATATGAATAATAGATTGAGAGTGGACCGTAAAATCATAGTAAAAAGCCACTTTTAAAAGTAGGCATTTTATTTACTTCAAAACACTTTGTTGAAAGGATATTGACGAATTTTGTAGGGACATATATCACAATTTAATTAGTCATCCCGATTCTATCAACACAGTAAAATTAATTATAATTTTGTTTAATTGATTATGAATTCAGTTATGATTCAATTAGTAATACACCATATAAAATATATTATTAATCCATAGACCACCATACTAGGCCAAAATTGAGGCTTTTTGAGTCCATTATTCTTTGCAATTATTGTTGCTTATTTTTATATTAACACCCTCAATAAAATAAAATAGAAAAATAGACCAGTTAACCATTTAACCTGGCTCAGCATGAAAATATAATCAACTAAAAACAAACTTAACATTATATATAAAAAACAAAAAAGACTACGCCTAGAGAAATCATGATAGAGTTATGCTGCTTATTTGTATTAAAATGCTCAAATCACAAATCATTGTGTTAATTCCACAAACATGCCATCACTTATACATAGTTAATATTACATATATACACATCAAAAAAAATTAATTTAGCAAATATCAAGATTAGATTTCTTAAATATCAAAAATACATATCAGACCTTTTCATCCAAATAATATACAAGGGTTTCGAAGTTAAACTCACGATAAATATAAAATATTTGAAAACATGATACTATACATATATCTGAATAAATTTCAATATATTTCACGATTATATATCTACCTAAATGTAAGTAACCTATAAAATAAAGTATCAGTCCGTAGTCATCACTGTTAGTCAAATGGAACAACTATGGAAAAACCTAAGTCTCCCTTCAGAATCACACCCCGGCGACACACCCGCCGCCGTCATGGCGGCTGAGCCACCACTTCATGGGCTGGGCCGTCGTGATCAGTTCTTGGCTTTCCTTCATAACAAAGCCACTGTATCAAAGGCTCAAAGTGACGATCAAAGGCTCAAAACTCACGATTATTCAAAAAATGGTTCTTTTTGTGCTTGTTCCAGTGATAAAAAAGATTCAACTGGGAATAATTATGAAATTGTTGTCGATCGAAAAAGGCAACGTTTGATGAATAACAGAGAGTCAGCAGCCAGGTCTAGAGCTAGAAAACAGGTTTAAAAAAAAATTACTCTATTTTTTTTTTTTCATTATTAATTGTTTCCTAATAATTTATTTCTATTAAAGTTGATGAATTTAAATTGTTTTTGTGTTTGGGTTTTGTTTGTGGGATTGAAAAAGGCATACACGTACGAGTTAGAGGCTGAGGTTGCACATTTGAAGAAAGAAAATGCTGAGCTCAGGAGAGAACAAGAAAAAGTAAGGCCTTAACTGTTTGTATGTCTTTTTTGAATTATGTTATTAGATTTTGGATTACAAAATTCTAAAAAATTATGATAATAACCTATTTTTAATTAAGTTTATATTTTCTCATTTTTATTTTCCAATCTGTAGTATACACATATCAATCATTATACCTATTATTCAACGCACACCATCAATCAAAAAATTTGACTTTTTTATTTTTTTCTTTTATATTTTATAATCATTTAACTCATCACCTATCAATTAATCATTATCAATTTTTTTATAAATTTTATGACTTTCAAGTAATTTTTAAAAATATGAATAAATATCGCACACATTGCATCGCACTCACACAATTTATCAGTAAGTATTTCCTAAAAAAATTAATCACAAACAAGGCCTAAGTTACATTACAGTATAATATACATGTATGTTTCAAACATATATGCATACAATGATACAATTATCTTCTCGTATATCTTTTCATACACCGGATATTTATGTACAAAATATTATTCGTTTTGGTCAAACCCGCATGAATTTTTCGATAAAAATTCGAACGGTTTGGGTTAGCTTCAAATAGGTATTTACTGTTCTTGATAGACTTATGAGCCCCAAAATCTCTCATTATATATATTAATTCATCCCTTTTGGTATTTAATCCATTTGCAGCTTCTTGTTGAATCTGTTGGTGATCATGGTCAGAAAAAGCAGAAGCTTTTGAGAACCTTAACAGCACCATTTTAATCTATATTTCATTTGCAACCTTAAAGAATCAGAAAAAAGAAAATGACAGCAAATTAAAGTCCTTGAGTTTCGTGTATGCATAAATGGAAGGAACATTGGAAAGCTTGCCCAAAATAGAAACAAGAAATTAAGCAGATAGAGACAAAGGGGCACAGTTTCAGATTTTTCAACATACATGTGGGTGTTGGACATTGTTTTGTGGCTTTTTAAGCACCTTTTTATCGTCTTTTTGTACATTTTGAGGCTTTTTTTAGGTCAAAATGGAGAATTACAACCATTGTGGAATATATATATATATGTATGTATATAAGAATGTTAAATTTTTTACTCGCGCGGGTTTGAATAGTTACTGATTGTTCTTTTGTATTTGAATTTGATTTAATTATTAATTATACTAAACTCAAATGAATTATAGTTAAGCATGATATAAATTAAACTTGAATATATTTTGATTTTTTGTATATATATTATGATTTTCTGAAGATTGAATGGCTGAATATTAAGTCGCTCTTCAGTTATTGGCCTTAGACCTTATTTGAACGAATTCAATTGCAACTCATAACGTGAGTGAATTACAATTGAGTTGGCAAATTTATCAGAAATGAGTTAATTTTTTTTATTTATTTACTTACACCATGCTATATGCTATACTTTTATTGTGGTATAATTCCATCACTTGGGACTTAATTGGGATATGTTTGTTTCTATTTTGGATGGTATTTTTGGTGAAGTTATTTGATGAAATTTTATTGGGAGTTATATTTTTTTTGAGAATGTATTTGAGTTAGCTATTTTGAAACTTTATTTGAGTGGTTTTGGTGAATTTATGTTGGTTTCATTCTTGAGAGAGAGAGAGAGAAATATCACTGTAACGGCTAACTCATGTAAAATTTTGTCCCAAAAAGGTTTTGATAATAATGAAAGATATATTATAATATAAAATTGTAAATGATTGACATATATAATAAAAATGTATATATGTGTCTTGAAATTGGTTTAACTATATACATATATATATATATATATATTTTAACTATAAGAAATTGGTTTAACTATATATATACATATATGAGATTGTGTTTTATTATATACATATACGTACATAATAAGTATATATTTGTACAAGATATGCATGTATTTACTACATATAAAATAATGTTATATATGTGTAATATATAAATTGTAATACATTTATATTACATATGTATTCATATGCATATATATAATACAATATATGTATCTATTATATACAAAATAAAACATGTATAACATATATTATAATGTATATATTCGTACAGAAATTGTGCATCATACGTATATTTATTTAAGATAATACATTTATAATGCTAATAAATTATGAAATTTTTTATCGACTAATTACGAAGATATTCAAAATTTTGAATCTGATTTTAAAGAAATTCATGAAAATTTATAGAAACTTACAATGAAACTTTAGGTAATTCTATTTGATACGAGGTATTTTATATACTATGTACAATGATTACGAGTTGAATATAAACGAGGTGAACGGTTCCATTGTAACTGTTATAGTGGGTCGAACGACCCCCTATGATACGATGTGAATTATACGAGCTCATTAAGCTACAGTAAGGAAGAATCCAATACTGTAGCTCGGACCCATGAATAGTAGATATGTCATATAAAGAGGCCCAGCCCAACAACAACAAGTGATATTATAATCTTTCAGCCATCAGTTGAATGACAAGTGGCACCCAATATCTGTGCTAATAGTCAGTTCATGAACAGTTATTTAGAAACCTATATATATGACAAATAATGCTCTTTATAGGGACGGATGTTTTCCACACCTACGAGCTATTCTACAACACGAACTAACTTAGAACTACGTCAGATTTGATCCCCTAGAGTGGTACGTAGGCAGCTTGTAGTACGAGCACAGTCTTTGGAAGCATCTACACGATTATTTGACTAGATCATTTTGGCGCCGTCTGTGGGAAACCACTAAGTTGTCAAACGAATTGACATGGATAAGGAACACCATCGGCCAGGGAAAGAGGCAATGAATCCGGAAGAGTCTGAGCAGATTCATATCGGTACACCTCGATCAGTGGAAGAAATACCTGAGAAAACGATTACAATGACCGAGTCTGAGTTCGATAGAAGGGTACAAGAAAAGTTTCAAGAGTGGATATCAAAATTACCGCCTGTTACCCCGAATATTGGAACAACACACCCTCCCCCGAGTACCCAAAGAGGGCAATTCCCGCAACTTGACCCAGAAAGGGAACAAGGAGAATATGTTCAGAAGAGCGGTACTCGGCGACGGAACTTCCCACAACTTGACCCTGCGGGGGTGCAAGGGGAAGAGGGCCGCGAGAGAGGGACATGACGAAAGCTTTTCAGCAGTCGTGGTAACGAACGAAATGAAAGTCTTAGATCGTACGAGCCGAGTCAAAGTGAATCAGATGAAACAGATACAGCATCTTACATGCCGAGCTCTCGTAGTCAGTAGTCATCACGAGGGAAGGTAGAAAGAACAGATTCAGAGAACCAGATGGAATTGGGAAAAAGTTTAGGGACTGCGTCGTCGATACAGCGGAGAAATAAACCGTTTAATAAAGAAATCGTGTCAGAATCGATGCCTGCGAATTTTAGAATCCCAGACCTCCCCAAGTATAGCGGAATGACAGATCCTCGAGAACACCTCGTTACCTTCGAGACACTAATGACGTTGCACGGTTTGAGCGACTCATTAAATGCTCGAATATTTGCTACTACATTGGCAGGTAGAGCACTGGACTGGTTCGTGAACCAGCCTACAAATTCCATCAGTTCATACGATCAACTCGTCCAGAAGTTTGAGTATCATTTTGCCAGTAAGAGGAAAACCAGGAAGTCGGTCTCACAGTTACTGGGGATAAAACAGAAAGATGAGGAAACATTGCGGGAGTTTGTGGATAGATTCAATAACGAGGCCTTAGATGTCCAGGGTGTACAACACGAAGTGGTCGTACAACTCTTCATTAACGGACTGAGGATGGGTCCTTTAGCAGGAGCACTCACTCGCAACTCACCAAGAAACCCTGAGGAAATGATGATCACAGCTCAGCAATACATCCACGAAGACGAGATGTATCGTATGAAACGAGCTGAACACGCGATCAATAAGCAGAGTAAAGACAAAGGGGTCCAAAAGAGAGAGGAGGTGAAAACTGAGAGGGCTGGAGATCACAGGCGAGGTCGTTTCGATAACTACGCACCGTTGAATGCTTCAAGAACTAAAGCGTTAATGGTGATTGAAAGAGCGGGTATTCAGGTCAAACTTCCTAGAAAAATGAGGGTTGACCCCAAGAAGAAAAACAATAGCAGATACTGTAAGTTTCACAAGGATACGGGCCACGATACAAAGAAGTGTCGTCAATTAAAGGATTAAATAGAAAAGCTCATACGGCAAGGTCATCTACGGGAATTTACAAACAGAAGTAGTGGTGAAGCAAGGTCGGACACTCAAACTGACAGGAGGGGTACCCAAGAAGACGACACGAGGCGAGATCAGGGGCAGCAGTATAGGAATCAGGAACAGCAAGGGAAAGATCACGTTGATTATAGGAATAACGAGATGGAGCAAGATAGGTACAGAAGAGGCAGTCAAGGCGAGAATAGACCGAAATACGGGGACATACACACGATAGCAGGAGGGCCAATTGGGGGTGATTCCAAGAATGCGAGAAAGCAATACGCTAGGGAGATTTCGAGCTATGAACTATACGGGCACATGGTAAATCATGTCCAGGGCAGTTCAAAGGAAATGATCTCTTTTGGAGATCGTGATTACGAAGGGGTGATTACCCCGCACAACGACCCGATGGTGGTGACGATGGACATAGCGAACTACGCGGTCCACAAAGTTTTGGTGGATAATGGCAGTTCAGCCGATATCGTATTCTCAATGGTATTGGATAAAATGAAAATCCCCACGGACAAATTGCAGCTCGTAAGCACCCCCCTCATAGGATTCGGAGGATCAGAAATAGTACCTCTTGGTACGATCGAATTGCCCACCTCGTTGGGATCCGAGCCGAGAAGGAAAACAATGATGATCAGATACCTCGTGGTCGATTTTCCATTCGCATACAACGTGATATTGGGACGACCTGGGCTGAACCAATTTGGTGCGATCGTTTCTATACCCCACCTAAAAATGCAATTTTTGACAGACTTTGGGGTGGGGACGGTGCAATGTGACCAACGAGCAGCAAGGGTGTGTTATGCAACATCTCTGAGGAAGAATACGAAGGAAAAGAGTACGAAACAAGTGATGCAGACAAACGAGATAGTGAGGTTTGGGGTAACAAAAAAAGAGGAGCCAGAGAGAAAACGGGTTCCGATTGAAAAGAGCCGGGTACAACCGGCCGAGCACAAAACGATTGAACTCGTCCAGAGGGACGAGGAAAAAATCACAAATATAGGTACAATGATGCCAAAAAATATAAAATTAATAATAATAAGCTTCCTTCGAGCTAATATTGATATGTTTGCATGGCAGGCGTCGAACTTTAAGGGGATTGACCCTGAAGTCATTGTACATAGGTTGAATATAGACCCGAGCGCCAAACCTGTGAAACAGAAAAGAAGAAATTTTGGCCCAGACCGCAATAAAATCATCGATGACGAGGTGAATAAACTGTTAAAAGCTGGATATATTAGGGAGATCAATTACACAAAATGGTTAGCAAACGTCGTGTTAGTTCCAAAAACTATGGGGCAGTGGAGGATGTGTATTGATTATACGAATCTCAACAAAGCTTGTCCACGAGACCCGTACCCATTGCCTCGTATTGACTTCCTCGTAGACTCAACTGCCGAGTGTGCTTTGCTCAGTATGATGGATGCTTACCAGGGTTTTAACCAAATAAAAATGGCACCCGAAGTTTGTGACGATGGACATAGCGAACTACGCGGTCCACAAAGTTTTGGTGAATAATGGCAGTTCAGCCGATATCGTATTCTCAACGGTATTGGATAAAATGAAAATCTCCACGGACAAATTGCAGCTCGTAAGAACCCCTCTCGTAGGATTCGGAGGATCAGAAATATTCGGAGGATCAGAAATAGTACCTCTTGGTACGATCGAATTGCCCACCTCGTTGGGATCCGAGCCGAGAAGAAAAACAATGATGATCAGATACCTCGTGGTCGATTTTCCATTCGCATACAACGTGATATTGAGACGACCTGGGCTGAACCAATTTGGTGCGATCGTTTCTACACCCCACCTAAAAATGAACTTTTTGACAGACTTTGGGGTGGGGATGGTGCAATGTGACCAACGAGCAGCAAGGGAGTGTTATGCAACATCTCTGAGGAAAATACGAAGAAAAAGAATACGAAACAAGTGATGCAGACAAACGAGATAGTGAGGTTTGGGATAACAAAAAAAAAGAGCCAGAGAGAAAACGAGTTCCAATTGAAAAGAGCCGGGTACAACCGGCCGAGCACAAAATGATTGAACTCGTCCAGGGGGACGAGGAAAAAATCACAAATATAGGTACAATGATGCCAAAAAATATATAATTAATGATAATAAGCTTCCTTCGAGCTAATATTGATATGTTTGCGAGAGAGCAGACGTATTATCAAAGTTCGCAAGTTCCGCCATAGGTCTCAAAACGAGGAAAGTCACATTGTTGGTGTTCAGCCGGTCACAGATCGATAATACGATTCAAGCCTAAGAGGTAGTAACGATTTACACATCGGATGACTGGAGATCCGAGATTTATAAATATTTGACTGAGAAGGTATTGCCCGAAGACAAGAACCAGGCCCGACGGATCGTTTATAAAGCTTCTAAGTTTACCATAGTAGAGGAGAAGCTGTATAAACGATCCGCGATGGGTCCCTTGCTTCGTTGTCTGGATGGGACGGAGGCTGAGTATGTAAAGAAAGAGATCCACGAGGGAAGTTGCGGTAACCACTCTGGAGGACGAGCTCTAGCTCAAAAAATTTTGTGCCAAGGGTATTTCTGGCCAATCATGGTAGCAGAGTCACGTCGTTTTGCAAAACAATGTAAAAGATGCCAACTAAATGCAAACTTGACACACAGCCCGGGCACAGAGCTAGAACCTATCAAGATAGCATACCCATTCGACCAATGAGGAATTGACATATTAGGACAATTCCCATTGGCATCAGGCCAAAGAAAGTTCATCATCGTGGCAGTGGAACACTTTACGAAGTGGATCGAAGCCGAGGTAGTAGCGAAGATTACCGACCACGAAGTAATGAAGTTCATCTGGAGAAATATTGTATGTCGTTTCGGGGTACATCATATACTCATCTCTGATAATGGAACCCAGTTCAACAGCAAAGGTGTGGTTCGTTGGTGTGAGGAATATAAAATTCGACAAAATTTTACGGATGTAGGCCATCCGCAAGCTAATGGACAAACAGAGGTAGCTAATAGAATACTGCTCCAACACTTGAAGGCTAGACTCGATGGGGTCAAGGAAAATTGGGCTGACGAGTTACCAGGGGTCCTATGGGCATATCAAACAACACCTCGTACTTCCACGGGTGAAACACCGTTTTGTTTAGTATACGGGTCAGAGGTTGTTATTCCGGTGGAAATAGGTGAAATGACACACCGAGTGAGCAATACGAAGCAAAAGCGAATAAGGGGGAACGGTTATACGAACTGGATGTTATCGAGGAAACCCGAGAACGAGCATATGCAAAGATTCTAATATAGAAGAAAGTCATGGCTCGAGCTTACAACAAGAACGTAAAGACAAGGTCTTTTAAAGTCAATGACCTCATACTAAAGAAAGTCGAAGTGTCAAGACACGTAGGCAAATTGGACCCAAATTCGGAAGGCCCCTTCAAAGTCGTCAAAGTAACAAAGACAGGGACTTATCGCCTACAGGATTTAAATGGAGACGGCAACTGCACCACCACCGGCAAGTTCACCATTCTGGTGCCTATCTGTCCTATAAAGATTTTCTAATACCAATATACATGTATACTTGCTGCATAATATTCACAGTCACAACATTCATCTCCGCTCTAAACTCTCTCTCAACAAAATGCCGCTGAAGTTCCAAGATGTGTCAAATGATTTCATCGAAAAGGGGGATCAGAGTACCGTGCTTCGCGTCAAAAATGTGGAGACTAAGGAACATTTTGCTGCCAAAATATTCTACCATGATAGCGCGAAAGAAGAAGATATCCTGAAAAAAATCGCTGCAGAACCGCATCCTAATCTCATCGGGCTAGTGCATACAGATCTGAACAAAGGTCGGCTCATAATGGAATTGATGGATGTTGATCTGAAACGCTACATTAGGGAGATGGAAAGCATGGATGATTTTAAGCTTAAGAATTTTCTTAGACAAATCCTAGAAGGTTTAGTTCATCTGCAAACAAAACTGGGAGTAGTGCACAGAGACATTAAGCCTGAAAACATTTTGTTAAAGAGTGAAGGAAAATCTTTCGTTTTAAAGCTTGCTGACTCTGGCTATGCCCGTGAGATGAAGAGCAACCTCCCCATGAGTCCTTGTAAAGGAAATGTCTATTACAGTTCCCCTGAACTTCTTCTCGGTCTTGAATATTCGTTTGAGGTTGACATGTGGGCGGTAGGATGTATTTTTGGAGAAATTATCTCCAAGAAAATCATCTTCAAGAAAGATGGTGACGACGGAACTAGTCATCAAAAAACACTTAGAAACATATTTGAGGTCATTGGAGTGCCGGATGAGGCAAGCTGGCCCGGCCTAACTCAATTGCCAATATTCCCAGAAGACCTGCTGAAGACCAAACCCAAACCCTTGGGTTTATCTAAAATGTTTCCTGAACTGAATGTCAATGCTCTGGATTTACTTGGTAGAATGTTGGTGTTAAATCCAGCCAACAGAATCAGTGCTGTTGAGGCATTGAAACACCACTTCCTCCGAAGGTGGGTATTCAACCTAGTTTTGATAAAAGCAATCACCAAATTTTAAATTGATAGAGTCGATGGGTGCTTCAGAAGCAGCCTTATACGTTCTATCAGGAGCATTGCCATGCCATTGCACAAATTTGAGGTCAAGTCCATTGCATTCCTTTAATTATTGCCTCAAAAGTAAAACGGGTCGAGATTATGGGTGCACGCAGAAGAACCGTCCATGGATAATTCGAAATGGTTTAGGAAGCCATGTGATGAGAAATGTAGATAGTGTTTTCAGGAAAAGTGGGGAAGATAGTCGCTCAAAACTGTTGAGCTGCAATTGCAGTGGGGCTGAAAGTGTTAGGGATGCATTTCTCAAAAATGAAAGTAAAAGATTGGTACATGGTGTCGCCAATGGTTTTGATTTTGAGAAGGAAAGTTCTTTTATCAAATAATAATGGGCTGGGATCAGCCACATCTATTAACAAGAATTTAAATGGAGACGGCAACTGCACCACCACCGGCAGGTTCACCAGACGGTCAAGAGACATTTAGGCATTATGAGAATGCGCGCTACGAGCACGTGAATTTCAGACGCACGATGATGATGAAACATAACCGAGGAATAATTATAAGATCGTGTTCTACGAGACCTGCTAGGGCCTCCATAGACTCACGATCTGGGGGACTATATGATACGAGGTATTTTATATACTATGTACAATGATTACGAGTTGAATATAGACGAGGTGAACGGTTCCATTGTAACTGTTATAGTGGGTCGAACGACCCCCTATGATATGATGTGAATTATACGAGCTCATTAAGCTACAGTAAGGAAGAATCCAATACTGTAGCTCGGACCCATGAATAGTAGATATGTCATATAAAGAGGCCCAGCCCAACAACAACAAGTGATATTATAATCTTTCAGCCATCAGTTGAATGACAAGTGGCACCCAATATCTGGGCTAATAGTCAGTTCATGAACAGTCATTTAGAAACCTATATATATGACAAATAATGCTCTTTGTGGGGACGGATGTTTTCCACACCTACGAGCTATTCTACAACACGAACTAACTTAGAACTACGTCAGACTTGATCCCCTAGAGTGGTACGTAGGCAGCTTGTAGTACGAGCACAGTCTTTGGAAGCATCGACGATTATTTGACTAGATCACTATTTATGCATAATGAGTCTCGTTAAATAATTTGTCTAAAATCTACCACAAAAAATGTCAGAGAAGTATAATTTTGTGAAATGGCTTTATTGGTTGATGAAAACGTTTGTCCATTATTATTTTTTTGAGTGTTCCTTTCTCCAGTCTAATCCAATTTATATTCCTTTATTGCTTAATATCACTTTCAGATTTATATGATTTTATTTCTTAGTAGTTTACATAACCTTTTAATATGGAGGATAATTTGACCCTGATTCTTAACTATAAAATAGGCAAAAATATAAGATAATAAATAATATTTGACTTTTAAATAAATTGAGATTTAGATGAAAGTTTTGAAAAATTTTGGGGTTCAGCCTATATTTGATTATTATTACTTTTTGAATTTCTAGAAAATTTAATTTTGACAAAACATTTCAAAATTTTGAGAGTTTGATCAAAATTTCGAAAGATGTTATTTAAAATTTGATCAAGAGTTATTATTGCTCTGTAATTTGGGAAGGGAGAGTTATTTGACTTTGACCCATTTTGCTAATAGTGAAGAAGCAAATTAAAGAAAATAAACAAAAAATTCCGTAGATGTTATTTAAAATTTGATCAAGAGTTATTATTGCTCTGTAATTTGGGAAGGGAGAGTTGTTTGACTTTGACCCATTTTGCTAATAGTGAAGAAGCAAATTAAAGAAAATAAACAAAAAATTCCATTGCCGGGAATCGAACCCGGGTCTCCTGGGTGAAAGCCAGATATCCTAACCGCTGGACGACAACGGATGCTTCTTCAACTTCCCATATATAATATTTAATAATCCTATCCATTGATTTTTTATTATTGTATATTTGATTTTTCGAATAGAATACCACATGATTGATTTGATAAAAAGCTCATATTAATAAACACATTCATTGAAATCGAGAATTTCAAAATTCCTAATGGTTTAGATTGGGCAAATTATAGGTGTCAAATTAATCAAGAAATCGTTTCAATTTGTATAAATGATTTTAAATTGTATTGAGCTTCATATTTCGATGCTCATTTTAAGCTATTTTCCAACCATATATCGAGTTTCAAATTAAGTGACTCTATTTTATTTTTTATTTTAAATCCTTCCCTCAAATCCAATCATCAAATTCAAATGGTTAAATTTAAACAAAATTTAAAATTAATCATTTTCTCAGAGCCTATAAATGAGTGTAATTACATTCTTCATTTTCCCATTGGCTGCATCACCATATCCCACTGAGCAGGTGCAGCCAAATTTAGTCCATGATATTATTATTTTTTGATAAGTATGAGAATTTATTATTAAGTGGGCACTTAGAAATATGTTTTTGGGGAGGTATATAAAATGTTTCTATATTCTATTCTTCACAAACATGGAAGATTCTAGTAGGAATTTCTTTTAAGTCAAAGTTATTCACAAATTAAAATAATTATATATATATATATAACATGTGGTTAATGTATATTCTAAGTGAAAAATCAATCACAAAACATATGTGATTTTTAGACAAGCCGCATGTACAAAATACATGCATATAATGTAAATTATATACATATAATACATTTTTATGCTCTCATAATATAATTTACTATACTAAGTTTAATAAGTTTCTAGGTCAATGGCGCACTACGCAATGTGATATTGATGAGCTAGATTACTAGAATTAGGATGAAAATTTGACCACATCTTTTATAACAAATAAAGTTGTTGCCTAACTCTTATAGCCACTTCAAAATGTCACTAAGCGCAATACAAAATTGCACCATAACTAAAATAATATGTGATTCATATCTTCAAACTCAAATAAAGTCTCAAGTGTCACACTTTTGATCATTTTAGTGCCTCTATTGGTGCACGTCCGCATAGTTGAATAATTATTGCACGAAATGTATAATTTGTATTCGTTTCATACTCGGTAATTCATACACCAAATGATGAGAATCATATCACGTAAATATAAAATTATTTTGTTATCAATGCAATTGTAGACGTCTAAAATGAAATTGCAATACATGTATATGTAGTTTTTCTAAACGGGCTACACATATTATTATATGTTAGACTTCACCGCACATAATAATATGAATTCTTGTGTATTATATATATGATACAGTAATTCAATACAATGTGTATTATAGATCTAACTATGTACATAAAAAAATATCATATATATATATACTAATATATACATATATATATGTATGTACAAAGTTGTGCATCAAAGATGTCTAAACGTGCACTCATAAGACATTCAAAAGATGTTTCATTTGAAATATATCATGCCTAAAAGGTGCAATGCTCATATTATGCAACTTTGATGGTCAAAAAAGAGTTAAAGTTGAGTGTATCTTTTATCTCTAAAGAAAACACTCCAAAACCTAAATACACATGGAGAATTAACTCAATTAAATCCTCACCTTAGAAAATGCTTTTTTTGGTATTGGATACATCAAAAAGTTCAAATTATACAAAATAAGTGCATAGTGTATATGTCGATCCCGACACTATTTAATCTTTAACAATTATTGTATAGAAGATTTTTTCATCGTCAGCACTTATTAAGTTTTCCTAACTTGTGGTATTTTTCAAATAAACAATTCCCAAGCGCATAATATTCTCTTAAAATACAAACATGGTATGAATTTTTTTGACATTGCATGCATTTGTAAAGTAAAATACAAGATAAAATATCATTACGTAATTAATATACATTCAACATAACAAAAATTTAAAAAATAATTTGTAACTGAACAAATACTAAAATAGTATATGCCAATCTCCACCACCACCACCACCGTCGTTGTCACGACCTCTTTATTGGTGGATCTAGAGCACTTTATGTGGATATGGATACACTATATATATATATATATATATATATATATATATATATATATATATATATATATATATATATATTGATTTGAAATATTGTACGTGAAAGTGGGAAAACTCATTAATCCATTAACTTAGGATCAAACCACCAAGGTTTTATTGCTGTGTACTGAGACCCAACTCCAAAATTTCTGACTATATAAAGACCTTAAGATCAAACAAATATATGTGCCCATATTCTAGTTCTGAGAAATTAAAACTATGAGAAAATTATACTTTTGTCTCAGTTTCAGTCTTTTACTTGTCTCATTTCTTGAAGATCAGATTAATGGAGCTCAACTAAAAAACAATGGAGTTTATATTGTATACATGGGAGCCCCAAGAAATGATCATGCTCAGCTTCTAAGCTCCTTGATCAAAAGGTCTTTTTTTTTTTTTTTTTTTAAGTTTTTCACATTTCTTTATTTTTGTTAAAGTAATGATGGAAAATGTCAGTTTACTCATGTGTTTAAACACTTGGCCTAGACCTTGACTTAATTTACATAGTCAAAAAACCCTCTCTTATGTCAACTCTTAATTAACGGCATTTTTCGTACGCATGAATTTCATTCAATTATTATTGACGACTAGACCAAAATTGAAAAAAAAAATGAAAAATTATATGGCACTAAGTTTTACAACTTTGAAGCTAACAAGGCTAAAAGCATGCATGTTGATGAGTTGAATTATGGGGGTTTGATGTTTGGTTTCAGGAAGAAGAATTCTATGGTACAAACCTACAGGAATGGTTTTTCGGGTTTTGCTGCTCGTTTATCGGAAGAAGAAGCAAAATCGATAGCTAAAAAAGCAGGAGTAGTGTCTGTTTTTGCTGATCCAGTATTAGAGCTTCACACAACTCGTTCATGGGATTTCTTGAAGTACCAAACAGCTCTCAAAACTGACTCAAAACCAACTTCTCCTTTTGACACTTCTTCAAATGGAGCTGACACTATCATTGGCATCTTAGATACAGGTCAAAAAATAACCTCATCTTTTTTTTTTTTTTAACAAGAAAACCCCGTTAAAATATTAATTATGATATATATATAAGATTACAAAATTTGACTATTAAGATTATAAACTTAAATAAAATAGGAAAAGATAAATATAAGAAAACATAATATATAATGTAAAGATTATATATATATAAAACTATATCCTAATATATTTTAACACTCCCTAGCAGCCGAGGTGTGAGGTGAAAAAATTGTAGTTGAAAAATAATAGACGGCATCCGGCCTCAAAAAAACGACAATAACTCTAAATACTTGTGTATATTTGCTCGCTCTAGGATGCTTGAGTTGTAGATAAAATAACACTCATTTCCATAGAAATTGAATCATCAAAAGAAAATTCATAGAGAGGGAGAAACTTACAATTACAATTTTTTAAGGGAAACCTCAAGACAAAGTTGATACTAGTTATATCTATTTTAATGATAAAGATTATTTTTTAATTACAACAATTATTGTGATAAGTGAACTAGCACCAAAAAATTATATATGTAAAATTGTCATGATTGAAATTAGACAGTGACAACAAAAGTTTGTTATTATATTTGTATAATTACTAAACGGTAGTTGCTATCTCGTATATCACTAATTGTGATGACTTCGACATAATTCTTGTTAGTACTGGGTTTGTGGATATCAATATCATGGGAAAATAAAATATAAAAACTGGTTACTAAATACAACATCAGTGAAAATTATTAAGTGTACTTTATATTTTATCACTATTTTTTTTCTTTCTTGTATGTTTTCAAAGTCAAATCATTTAAATTATTGATGACATTGTTCCCAGAGTTGCTAATCATGAAACACGATTTCAGGAATTTGGCCTGAAGCCGATAGTTTCACTGACGAGGATATGGGTCCAATCCCATCACATTGGAAGGGAAAATGCATGGGAGGCCAAAATTTCAACTCCTCAAATTGCAACAAGTAAATAATTCTATCACAAATTCAACATTATAATCTTCAAATTTTCTCTATTTTTCTCTTCCTTGATGAGAACATTAATGTCCAAATAATTTTTTCAATAGGAAAATAATTGGAGCAAGATATTATGATGATCCCGTCTCGACAACGCCTCTTTTTGGCACGCCTCGGGATGAGAGTGGCCATGGGACACATGTCGCCTCCACAGCGGCCGGAAGGCCGGTTCCCGGTGCCTCGTACTACGGCCTGGCCGAGGGGACCGCCGAAGGCGGCTCGGCCGGCTCAAGAATCGCCATGTACCGCGTTTGTGTGGCCGGTGGGGGTTGTTTAGGATCGGCTATTCTCAAAGCGTTCGATGATGCAATCGGTGATGGGGTCGATGTTTTGTCCCTATCGTTAGGCTCTTCGCCCGGGGATGTGGATTTTGCCACCGATCCCATCGCCATTGGGGCGTTTCACGCGGCGGAGAAAGGCATTGTAGTGGCGTGCTCGGCTGGAAATAGCGGCCCGTCTTCTATGACGGTCGTGAACGTTGCCCCTTGGATACTCACGGTTGCCGCCACTACGATTGACCGAGATTTTGAGGCCGATATCGTGTTGGGAGGAAACAAAGTTGTTAAGGTAATCTAAACGCTTGTCGATTTGGATGTTTTCGTTCTCGAGCTCGTATAGGTTGGAAAAACAACTAATAAGGTTAGATCGGTAGACACACGGAGTGGTCCCAACAAGGACCTCTAAATACTTAAGTATCTAGATTGTCCAAAGAGATCCATAGGATCATATGCGTATATCAAAGAGTGTAAAGCATATCACATCAGCATTATATCTTATTGTCAACACCTAGTTAAGAAAGATCACTAGACACACGATGTGCTCGTATCTCATTGTTAACACCTAATTAGGAAATATCGTTAAGACACACGGAGTGGTCCCAACAAAGACCTTTAAATACTCAAGTATCTAGAGTGTCCGAAGGGATTAAGATTGTAGAATATTAGTAGGAAAATACTTAGATGCGTATATCAAATAGTGCAAATCATATCACATCAGCATGTGTCATATCTCATTGACACTTTCAATACCTATTTCCCCAAATATTGAAAAAAATTCCATAATAGTAAGTCATTATCAATGTAACACGTGGCGACCCCGTGGCGGGTCACCCTGAGCATTTTTATGTTAGTGAATCGACATGGATTATCGGGATATATTCCTAGTCTTTCTGATGAGTGTTTGTATTTTCATGTGGGATCTCAGGGTGGAGGGATCAACTTTTCCGATCTGAAAAAATCTCCGACTTATCCCTTAATAGATGGAAGCTCTGCAAAATCATCCAAACAACCCGATGAAGAATCCGCAAGGTAAAATATAACCACCAAAAAAAAAAAAAAAATCGTACATTTTTATCCCTATTGAGTAGCAACGATTTCATGAGTTTTACCCTGTCCCCAGAAACTGCATCCCAGGTTCACTAGATGACAGCAAAGTAAATGGTAAAATCGTCATTTGTGAAAACAATGACGAAGAGTATGAAGCAAAGGACAAGTTCGATATATTAAAGAGCCAAGGCGCAATAGGGATGATACTAATCGACAATTACCAGAGGCAAGTTCCATCGAAATATGGGGTTTATCCAATTTCTGCTGTCACAGAAGAAGATGGAGCTGAAATACTATCTTATATCAAATCAAACAGGTAATATATGCATTATTACTATTCACATTGCAAAATGTAAATCATTAGCTAACTTTATCTTGTTCTAAATGTTCCAAAAGCAATCCTCTTGCAACGATTTTACCGTCTGTGGTGACTCAAAATTACAAGCCCGCCCCTGCTGTTGGCTATTTTTCTTCGAGGGGGCCTATATACGGCATCAAAAACCTTCTCAAGGTAACGATTTTTCACCTCGTATAAAGACAGATTATAGCATAAAGACATATTATAGCAATTTAACAAAAGGAGAGATTAAAGTCGAGATTCTTTTTTTCTTTTTTCAGCCGGATATAGCAGCACCGGGGGTAGCCATTCTTGCAGCATGGCCTGCAAACGACAAAAAAGAGGGTCTGCCCGAGAAGGATGCACCCCTCTTCGACATACTCTCGGGCACGTCAATGGCCTGCCCGCATGTCTCAGGGCTTGCTGCAGTAGTCAAGTCTCAGAATCCCACTTGGAGTGCCTCTGCCATCAGATCAGCCATAATGACAACAGGTTATATATAATCTTGAAAAACAATTACTCAAAAGAAATAAACTTTATGTGCTTCACAAATATCATTTACAAAAACGACACTTACATGCACGTCCCTTCACTTATCGGGCTTTACAAGTTACGAAATATGTCCCTATCCTCTTGACAACGGGGTTGTTTTTTATAGACGAGATGTGAAAGTGTAATTTGTTTTTAGGACACGTAAGGGTAATATTTTGAACCTCCGATTGTTCTAAATGGGTCCCCGTTTATGAATAGGGGCATTCCTATAATTTAACAAAATAATTTATATAAATGCAACATTAACATATTACGTTCATGGGCCGTACAATGTGAACCGAGCTAATGGCCCAATAAGGCGAGCCTATGCCCAACAAGACTTGTTTCAAATAGCGCCTTAATCAATAAAAATGGGGATCTGATTTATACTCTAAAAAATTAGAAACACTAAATACTAGATCGAGGAGTACAATATCTGAAAACTACTATGAAGATGTTTGATCTTATCAAAGTAGGTACGTAGGCAGCTCGAATTTTACTGAGCGCGCCCCAATCCATTCGTTGGTCGATCACATCCTCACATGTAATTCACGTGATACATATTTAGTCTCGCATCAGTAACTATAATCTCATGCAGGCAATATCTACATACTTTACTCCTAACGAAATTACTTTTGATCTCGATCATCAGCAATACAGACAAACAATTTACACGCCCCGATCACAACGAATACTGGATCAAACGCCACCCCTTATGATATCGGAGCAGGGGAGATCAGCCTATCAGGGCCGTTGCAGCCAGGGCTGGTCTATGAAACTGACGGTTTGGATTACATCCAGTTCCTTTGTAACATTGGCTATGACACAAGCAAGATCAAAAGCATTGCATTGACTATCCCAGATAACTTTTCTTGCTCTAGTAACTCAAATCTCGACTCAATCTCCAATATGAACTACCCTTCAATAGCTATTTCCAGCTTAAAAGAAAACGAAAGCAAGACAGTGAACAGAACAGTCACTAATGTTGGTGAAGAAGATTCAATCTACACAGCTAATATAGAGACGCCAACTGGTATGGACGTTAAAGTTGTGCCTGAAAAACTGCAATTTACAAAGAACGTAAAACGACTAAGTTTTCAAGTGACATTTAAACGGATTACAGCTTCTCGTAAGGACTTGTTTGGCTCGATTACATGGTCTAGTGAGAAGTATAACGTTCGGAGCCCGTTTGTTGTAAGTAATGCTTAACAGAGAAGATGAGAAATTACTGTAATTTAACTATCTAAATAACTAGAAAGGTTGTAATATGAAAATATAGCAGCAATATCAGTTTCTTGTTGCACTTATTAAAGAATGACATACAAAATTCTCAATTTGTAACTTTAGATATAATTCTCATAGTTATTACTTTTAACCTGGCACCAAAATGCAACTGAAAATTGGCTGATCTGATAAAAATGACCAAAAAGGACTAAAATGAGATGAAAATATAATATGCCAATCCCAATGAGATCCTCTTACTGTTGAAGAACAGATAATGACTATTTACATACATATTCTTGTCTGAAGATTTTTGTCAACAATATCAACTTACTGTAGTTTATATGAACATTACTGAATATGTTAGTTTCACTAATTAAATCTGCACAAACACATCTCCACGACTCCATCAGCAGAGACGAAGAACACTTGTCCTCAGAAGACTCATTTAGTACTCCATTTGCTGACATGGCGGAGGGCAAGTCCTCGTCTTTTCTAGACCTATAGATACAAATTTTACGGCAGATGTTATAAGTTTCATAATAATGACCACACAAAAGAAAAGGCGGTGCTTTTACAGCCGAAAGGGCATTTTTGGAAAGAGGAATAGTACCCCGTATCTTGACTTCCCTCCATTCTTGGACAAGCGCACAGCAACAACACATAAAATGTGATAAGAAATCATCAAACCAACCACCCTGCAAGAATGTTAAGAGTTAATGCAGTTTGCAGATAAACGTATATGCTAAAATACAGATTATTTAGCCACCCTATCCGATACTGACAATTCGAGAAACAAGGGCTAAAATGGTAATATCATTTCAACAGGGCTGACATTGTAATATGCTTTTACCGACAGGGGAAACTATGGCAATTTCTCAAACCTCGGGGTGTTTTTTGGAATTAGAACCTCACGAGGGGTATCCATGTAATTCACCCAAAATTATACTAACCCCTTAAGTTTGGTCCATAGTTTGATTCCATTATTGAAGTCTAATTAATCATAAACATAATTGATAATATTAATCTAGAGGACGAAGCTAGTAAGAAACATAAGTGAAATACCTCAATGTTAAGAGTCTTTCGGAGCTTTCCTCTAACACAGCATGTATAGCAACAGCATGACAGTATCATGGAATAGGCCATTACATCATTACAAGCCTCAGCCGAAGCTGTCATAGTACAACCCTTAATAACTTCTGGAATTACCATTAATTACAAGAAAACAAGCATAAGTATAACTAAAAGAAATCGAAATATACTTACACATTTCCTTGCCAGTTGCCACTGATGCTACTTTTGAAAGTGTATCACAAGGACAAAGGAGGGTCTTTACACCTGCCATTATTATATATTCCGTTAATTATCTCCGACTGAGATCATAACTATCTGTGCGTGACTGTAACTACAAATGGACTTTTATCTCCATGCAAATTGAATATGAAATTAATATTGTAAAGTGTTAAAGTTATCTGAAGATACTCATCATAATACTTGGAACATGTTCATATATAATCAGGTTCCCCCTCAAGGAACGTGATCGAGAAGAGTAATAGGGTAAATTACATAAATACCCCAATTTCACACCCAAATTATGAAAAACACCTCAAAGTTTGAGAATTACTGTAATAGAAGTGAAAAGACATTACAATGTCACCCTTTGTAAGGTAAAAAAAAAGAACATATTACAATTTGGCCCCTATTTTTCGAGTTGTCAGACATGGACAAGGGTGTCTTCATAATTTACAAAACCTCAAGGGACTTGTGGTAGTTACCTAATAAGTGAGGGAGTGTATAATTTCCCCCAAATAATATTAGCAAAAAGCAACATGCATATATACACATACATAAAAGACAAAAATCCCGAAATGTTTCTAGCTTGAAAGTTCATAACACTCGCTACAAATTGCCACAAGTTCAACCGCGGGTATATCAAGAAAGACCAAGAAAAATTAGCCTATGTAAAAATCACACTGTCATAGCAAAAGGTGAAAGAAATGGAAGAAATTGAAAGGAGAACTTCATATATTACACTCTATCTCACATTACGCCTCTGAGAAGAGAGAACATACACAAGTAAGGTTCAGAACAACAGCCGAGTAGATCTGCATGCCATTCATCTTCCCAAATCGCATCTCTGCTTGATCCCATAGAGGAAATTTTTGCTTCTCTACATAACAGAAATTCAGAAACATAAATGATTTTTAGGTGTTTGAATTAGGAACATGAATATTTTCCCTTTTCAAATGAAAGTAAATGTCTCTATTCCAAAATAATGACTCTCTTGCAACAGCTGATGAGTCATTTAATTAATTTTCTTAGTTTTACAGTAAATAGCCTAGTGAATGTGAAATTGATTGAAATAAGAAGCAAAAGTTAAGTTATGATATAAAAACCAATCTAATAAGTTAGTCAAAACATTAAAGACGTTAACTTTGCACCTTAGAAAAAGAGGGCTTTTGTTTTTCGAGGTAATATGAATATTCGAGACGAAGAAAAAGAGATTAACCTCCTTGAAGTCTCGACTTTTCGATTATTCTTCTCACTGGAAAAATTTTCTGAGTCCGTTTTCTGAGAACTTTTTTGTGGCGAATCTTTCTCCCTCATAGAACTAGCTGCAGTTTCAGCAACCTCGAGTAGACGTTCGATTACTTCACATTGACTCACATCCATATTGGATTGGGAGTGTTGAAGCTCAACCTTGAGTTTCTCGTGTTCTTTTCGTAGTGCTTTATCAAAAGGCAAATTTGGGTATGAACAAGATATACTCTTCTTCAATATTATAGTGTCATTTTCTGTAATCGCAGCTTGCACTTTTCTGTCATCTTCATCTAACGTGTACTCACGCTGATCCCTCTCGATTTCTTCAAGCCTCTCCTGAATAATTACACAATTTCGAAGAAGAAAAAAACAGTGCTAAATTAGAAGGCATAATTGTCTTGATTCTTGAAGGCTTGGCATGACAGTTAACATTGAAATTACAGAAGCAATATGAATATATCGTCTCAATGAGTATACTTCGCATGTGTTTGGCTAATTATACACCAATTTCATCTTAATTGAATAAGTTAGATGCAAGAACTAAATAGCCAGATACTCAAAAACAAATCTATCAAAAAGCCAGAAATTTTTTGGTTATATGAGCAGGAAAGTTAAAAAAGAGGAAACAAGTATCTCCAATAAGATATCTTTACCATTAAAATCAAGTCTAGTTTCAGGATTCCAAATTAATATTCCCCAAAATCACAATCCATTCAAAACAAAGACAAATTGGGATATCATTTCAAGTAACTTTAAAGTGTACCAATCTTTTTATGACTTTAATTTGAAATTATCCCATCACCCTTAACAGAAGATCAGCAATCACAATCCCAAAATGAATAAAGCAAATTAAAAAGAAAACAAATTTAAATTTTTCTATAAAAAAACAAACAAACAAATCCAATTTACCTTAACCCTGGCATTATCAAGAAGAGCAATCAAAGGAATAATCCTCAAATACCGATCAATCTCCTCTTGAGCCCTCCTAAACTGATAAACAATGTTCCAACCCATGGCCATCAAATACAAATAGCTTCGTTCTTGGCAACTATTCACAAGAAGATAAGACCTCCTCAAAGCATCCTCAAGCTGCTCCAATGGCTCCCTTGATTCAGGGTACTTTCGCAGCTCAGAAATCTTGAGCTGCTCTAGTAAATTACCGATCAATTTAACATGCTGCGCAAATTGCCTGCAGTTTTTTTTATGCATACGTGCTGTGTTTGCTGCTCGAACTATCATGCTTATTAGTGTTACTGCACTTACGCCGCTCAATTGCACTACATTTGCTATTTCCCCAAAATGCTCCCAAGATGCCATTTTTTTTGTGAAAAAAAATCAATTGAATGTTGAGAAGAGGTGATTATGAATGTGGGGGGAAAAGGGTTTTTGAGATTAATTGATATTTGAGGAGAAAATTGAAGAGAAAAGAGGTAAAGCCATGGCTATGGAAACTGTTCTTTTACACTGATTTTTTAACAGAAGAATGAGAGTTGAGTTGGTGCGAAAGGGAAAGGTCCACCGATATCTTAAATTTGGCTTTAGGAAAAAGCGTCTTCGAAAATAGAAGTAGAGTATATCTATACATATGTAAGTATGTGGTGATGTATAAATGAAAATATATATTTATTTAGTTTTTGTATTTTTTAGTTGAATTATTTTATAACTGTCATTTATGTATCTCGTGTGTTTTCTACATGAAACTATATTGACATTATTATAAATATTAAACATTGTATAATTAAAAATATAAATATTAATCATTACTAGTAATTTATAAAAATATTATTTTCATAAATATGAAAGCGAGAACAATTTTCAAAAAAAATATAAAAGGAATAGTTTCTTGTTTAATTATTGAGTGTTATTAATCGTTATAGTTATTAATTGTATTGCATATTCTTTATAAATTGTATCATGTAACTGGAATATTCAGCAAATAAGAATATGTTGCAAAATAATTATGCTTATAAAATACCAATATGTGTTGTTCTTACACGTATTTAAATAAGAAGGTGAAAAGGTACCTTTAAAAGCGTGAGATTTTTTTGTTTGGATTTTGTGAATGATCACGATAAATAGTATCATAATGCTTATTGATTATGGAGAGTGGAATATTTTTCAAAGTGGACCAGATGTTTCCTACTTTATATTCTCACTTAGTTGTTTTCATGTGGCCACCCAGGATTAACTTAAAACACTATAACCTAAAATTAGTATATAATAAATTTTTTTGGATGACGAGGGTAACCCGCAGCCGCTACCGTGAGCACTGGGTAAACCCCGCTCTTGTGCAATAGCCTGCAAACTACACAAGAGAGGTAAACCAGCTTAGGTTGCCCATAGCTGACAGGCTCACAGTAGAGAAGGCAATAGGCATTCCCTCGTCAGGATTCGAACTCGTGACCTAGGCCACAAGTTCACATGCCCTTACCAACTCTACTGGGGGTTGCCCCTAATTAACAACCTAATTAGTATATAATAAATTGGCCCATAACTAATAAATTGGCCACTTTGTGATTGCCAATCTATGAATTAGGAATAGAAATTTCCTCAATCATTGAGAAAATTCTACAAAATTGAATTTAAATCAACGAAATGATTTATATGTTAAGATTAATAGATTTACTATGTATTTTGTAAAATTGTCAAATTGTCTCGACATGCATATTTAGTGAGATAGAAAAAGTAAGACTATTAACTATTTAATTGATATCACTCTTTGTAGTAGCAATTGAGAATTAATGTTGCAAACTATGTAATTTATATTGCAACATTGTATCCCAAATTGTACCATACAAATATTTTAATGAGATGGAAACATTGAAACAATCAAGCAAATTTATAACATTGCTTTCCACAATAGCACATTTATAGTTTCCCAAAAAAATCTTTATACATCATCCATCATATACATAATATACTATTTTATTTATGTACTATTAAGAAATTGGAGGTACTGGAGTAATATTAGAAGTGCAAGGATCAATCTGTATCTAGACCAAACATTAAGGATGTTTTTGTAATTAACCGTAAATATTACTTGGCCCACGTTATGCATTAAAGCTGCTGATTCTCATTCCGATTCTTCTCTACTGCCTATGCTGATTTAGTTGAATATATAAACCCAATGCACATGGAAGTACCAAAGTTCACGAAATCAGAGCAATTTTTTTAACTTCCTCTGACATTGTAAGACTAAACACCAAAATTCCAAGTTGTTCCTAAATAGAGAAAATTGCCAAAAGGCCCCTCACTTCAGTATTAAATTACTAAAATCCCGAATCCTTTTAAAATTACATAAAATTTCACTCATGCGAAGGGATTTTTTTTAAAAAAAAATCACATGTACATTTATCTATTTTATAATTTCACCCCCAACCTTACAAATAGAACCCTTAAGGGTCCCGTTGTAAAGAAAAACAGCATGGGCTTTTACGTAATTAGCACTAAAAAGAGAGGTAGAGGCCTCGTTGTAATTTTAAAAAGCCATGGGGTGTACATGTAATTAGCACTAAAAGAGGGGATGTGCATGTAGTTTACCTGAAAAAATAAATTTGGATAAAAAAAATGAAGAATATATTAAAAAAAAATCTGGTCAATCATAAAGACCAACTCGACCGGAGCATCAGGGATGGAAATTGCGTAGCCCCATCTTTCACAAACACAAGAGATGGCTGCAATTTAAATTTTTTACCAAAATTCAAGTTCAAAAATGTTTCTACCTGAAAATGCTCCATTTTTTTAGGGCCTTGTAATAACCCTCCCAATGTTAAACCCCACCCAAGCTCGTCTTCGGGTGTATCACACATTGTAACTCCCCATTGAAGATATTTGGGATTTGAATTTTCGGTCTCTATCCAACCTCCTATTCTTGAACTATCATCAAGTTCTGTGGTAAGGGTCAAAGCTATAGATCCATCTGATATATGCTTTTGTCTACCCGTTGGACTATCTTCCTCCATTGATGTCTCTGTAAGTCTATTTCGTTCAAATATGGTAATAGGAAGAGATAATGCTCCAAGGCTGATATTGTGACTTGATGGTCTAGATTTTCGGTGTGTACCCAAAACGGAGAGATTTGTGCTTCTAGAGAGTTGCCATGCAATTTGTCCAAAAGTGCTAAACGAGTGTTGATTTTCATAAGAATTAACAAACTGAGCCAACGAGGCAACCATATTTGATTTTCTCACCTTTATGCCAATGGCACTACCGTTGAGTTGATTCAAAAGTGGAGGTCCAAATTCAGAATAAGTAGTGAGTGCCCTTTCCTGCAAAATAAGAATCAGTTGTAACAATAAGAGTGTTTGCAAACTCTAGTTTTAATTGCTTATCAACATGTGGGAAAACATAAGTTAATTGAGAGCGTTTATACATCCTATTCAAGCTTCTGATTCTCTAAACATAAGTGATGATAATCTACAATCTTTAAACTAGGTTTTAGTATTTTTGGAATCAAAACAAAGTTAACTTAGACATATTTATCATTTTTAATAACTTTGTTTGCAAACATCCCCTTGCATTTTTCCTCACTTCTTGATTATGTTTCGAAAATCACACACTTCCGATTTTCTCTCGATTCTAGTTATTTTCCACCAATAATCACTTCTCTATAAGGAATTATGTTTGCAAACACTCCTTGTATGCCACATGCACAATCTAATGACTTGCTTATGCATATAACACGATCACATATGCATTAGATACTAACAAAAACAAGCAGGAAACAACAGTTCACGAGAAAGGAGAAAATGTGGCATATAATTAAGCCTCGAATGCAATAGATTACCAATACTTATGAGACAAACTTTACCTGATGAGAATTTGTTGCCACTGCAACATCTATGCAATGTGCACCCATCGGAATTGCAACAGCAGAAAACCAATCAGTCACATGTGCTGCGTAAAATACTTTTGCGAGTGAAAGTGGGCCACCCAATTTTTCACTGGCCACAAACTCGGCTAAAAGTGTGTCCTTTTCACGAACGAGAGCTTCGAATGTGAGTCTTGCATCAATGCCAGTTCTAATACCCGATCGTTCAATTGCATCACGCTTCTGCTCATCAACATCATCCATAAAGAAGAGTGCACCTAGGATATCCACTTTACCCCTTACATGAGTGCTAGCTTCCTGGAATGGACTTCCCTTGGATGATTTATAAAAGGTCAATACTCTTTCCACCTTTTCTTGCCTATCCCTGAGTTTCATGATCTCTGAAAATGCTTCTCGTTGCAACCGCTTCAATATTTCAATCTGTAAATCATATTATTGGAACAGTTGTAACTTGTAAGTCCCATCATATAGTTTTTTTACCTACAAGCAACAAATTTGCCAAACTCATAACTCCCACGTAAAGAAATGAGTAATACGAAATCCATAGTCAAAGGCTAGTTTAAAAACCTACTGCAATATTCAATATACAAGATTTATTAAGATTCAGATTGGTAATGCAGCTTTCGTTCAACCATCTGGTGCCTAGTTTAGACAAGTCTAAACCACATTAATTACGAATTGCATTCTCAGTTTACTCCTCCGAAAATGTAGCGTTAAGTTCCGTAGTCCTTTGAAACTCAACAACATTGTAGTCAAAACTCTTTCTTATTTCTCGGGGTAACAAAAAAGACTCATCTAAGCTCTATCAGGACAGAAGAATTCAATTAGCACAAAGATTAACCAATTATAGTCATGCCTTCACTTCTTGATTCGAATATACCAAATGCAAATTCAAATAAATTACTACCCATAATCTGCTATAAGTGTACACTTATCTATGAATATAGAAGCAATTAAACATATAGTCCTATGCAGCAGGTATGGCCATATTTTATACGTAATTCCACTCAAATAAAAAACCAAGAGTATAACCTAATTCCAAAATTAATACGAACACTAGAAATTATATTAATTTCCGACAGTAAATTCACAATATCACAGTTCTAATTACCATAGGTCATTAAATAAAGAAAAAGTGGTTTACCGGACGGCGGCGGCCGGAATTTCGGAGCCGATTAAGGAGGCCGTAAGCCAAGTCCTGCGTCGATTTTGTGAAGCCATTAATCTTGTCGACCACAATTATTACCGGCTCCATTTTCGAATTTTTAAACCCTTGCAAGTTATATGTACGTATATATCTACTGCGTATGTTATGTATAAGAGAAGCTTCAATTACTAAAAGACCCTTCCAATTTAATACTCCAAATAGAAAATGATATAATTCCTTATTTCCCTAATCAAGCATTTTTGTGTTGAAAATCACATTTATTATTTTACATAATTAAAATCAAGCCAAATTTAAGTACAGATGACCACCGAATCGAGACTCGAGCTCGAGCCCGAGCCGAATTCGAGCTTCAGCTCCAAAATGCTTATTTGAAGGCCGGCGAGCCTTAATAAAAATATAATATATTTCTATTTTTTATTAATATAATATATTTATTCATTTGGTAATACCGATATTCTTAAAATTATATTTTTAAATATTTTATATGTATAAATAATGTTATATTTAACATTTGTTATAAAATATTTAATAATTTAGTTATATTAGTATAAAATTAGCTAGGGGCGTACATAAACCCATCCAACCCGTCCGAACCGCTCAAACCGACCCAACCCGCTCACGAACCGTGGGTTTTAAACTTTTAAATAACAGTGGCGGTTTAATATTCTTGTCACCCGCCACTTTTGGGTCGGGTGGTGGTTTTAGAATCTGCAAACCGCCTAAACCGCAACCCGACCGCTAGTTATATAGAATGCACACATTTGATATTATAAACATTAATATCAAGCTTTTTAAAATAATACATAGGTATATATTTTCTAACAACGATAATTTTATTCAGATTTATATTACGTATTTTACTTTTATTTGATGAAATAAATTAAATATCTTGTTTGAACACTTATTTTTATTCTACTTCAACAAAGTTTTATTTTCGCAACTAATGTAATAGGTTATATGTATTTATGATTAAATTTTTATGATATTTTACTTTTAATAATATTAGAGTTTTCACTCATTATAATTTAATGATTATATGAATTTTATTTATAACACCATTTGATTTTTTATATCCACCAACTCAATTTTTAAATTAAAATCTACAAGGAATAATATATTGTTTTAGTGAACTAGTAAGTTAATGACAAAAAAATGGAAAAAGCTAAAACCGTCAATCCGCCCGCCAAATTCATTAACCCGACCGAACCGAACCGCACGATTTTAAAAGATAATTGTATAATTTTTGGTTGTTATTTTGTCCACCCGCTCATGTCGGGTCGGGTTGATTTTTTCCTTTAGAACCGCCCAAACCCGACCGCGTGCACCCTAAAATTAGCAATCCACCTTGTGCTAAAAATTGGGTAATTTGCACTTTGCACCCTTAAAACATGGCTAATAGGCACTTTGCACTCCAAAAAAGAAAAAATAGCACAAAGCACCCTGAAATTGATTAAGGTTTGGCAAGTTGCACCCTATTTTATTTTTTACTCAAAATCTCATCTCAATAAGGGTAAAAATATTTATTTAAAAAAAAGTGAATCCCCTCCGTTCATGTCGCCAATCTAACTCTAGTCACTCGCTCATTTTCACTAATCACTTCATCGTGATTCTTCCCACAAACCCTCGAAAATAATTAATTAGAAATACATAAATTTTTTTATGAGTGAGAAAATTTATCTTCTTTTTCGTCCAACACTAAAGACTTTATCATCATTAAAGTAATGCACAAGAACGAAATAATTTGCTGTCACAAAATGTGAACTAAAGGAAACATCATCACCGTAGTAAAATTATATTCCCAAAAGGCTTAAAAACTTGAAATTGGGTCAAACGTATGTTACATAAAAATGAAAAAAGAATTACAGACAATATTTGAGATGCATTTTTCTACCTTTCTAAAATAAGAAATTTGAAGACCACATTCAAGATGCAATTTTTTGCTTTTGTAAATTAAAAATATAAAATTGACATTTGAGAACTTTAGAAATTGGGAACTTTTATTTTGCTTCATGATTGTATTATTTTGAGAAATTTTTATTTATTTTGCTAAAATTTCCATAATGGAGCATATATATTTTTGATATAAGTTGATTATTTTGCCTTTAGAAATTTATTTGTATTTTTTGGATGATTCTACCATTTCATAATGAAATTTTTTGGTTGAAAAATTAAATAGGGTGCAACTTGCCAAAACTTAATCAATTTTAGAGTGCTTTGTGATATTTTTTCTTTTTTTGGGTGCAAAGTGTCCATTAACCTTATTTTAAGGGTGCAAAGTGCAAATTACCCGCTAGAAATTTAAATCAAAGTCAAATGGTGAACGCCTCTCACCGTCTTTTTTACTATGTATAATTAAGTTCTACTGTTGCATGCTCATAACCCAAACAACATCATGTTCTTCGTCATCTTCTCTAGATTATGGGTCTTCGATCTCCAGCCAATGGGTAAGCATTAGATAACTGTAGTTCTAGGCCATGCAACGAAGCTAACTCATATTCTTATAAGGTGCACTATAAATGCTTGATGTATTGCCTGAACCAATTTTACTCCATATTGATCCTGTTGTGATGTCACTTCTGTAGTTTTTCTAATGTGAATTGGTTGCCTCTCTAGTCTCTATGTTGTGATCACAAAGGACAACTCATTGAATATCTGGGATTTAGTTGGTATACACTATTGTGAATGGTGATTGATCTTCCGTTGGAAATTTGGCCGTCGATCGAACCTTTTTAGGTGCATAGGTGAATAGTTTGTCCCTGAAATATTACAGGGTTCAAGTATATAAAACACTACTAAGAGACGATGTTCATGCGCTTGGTAAATGTACGTTTTTTCTTTCATAGTTGCTCTACTTTTCTTTCTTAGCTGTCCAATGCATTTCGATTTGTTCTGTTTGTGATTCGTGCAATGGGATTTTCTTTTAGTAAACACAATTGATTTCTGGTGTTGTAATGTTTTCTGGTTGATTTAAATGTTCTGAATAGATGCAGAAAACCAATTCAATCTCTACTTGAAATGAAAAATCATGTATAGTTTTCAAGGATATCATTTGAAAATTTGACATTCTTCAAAAACCGTCATATATGATCGGTTTAGACTTTAGAGTATTTTCAACCATGTATAACAACTTACTAAGATCATCTAATCTCTTATAAGAATAGGATCTAAAATTAGTTTGACAATGGGGTTAATCTATTAAAGCTGTGAAGATGATATCAATAAAATCAGCTGAATGGCTTTTGTTCAGATGAGGCTCTTGATGGATTGTTTGAGCATATGATGTACAAGAACCCTGTATGCTTTTTCTGTAAGATGAAAACTGTCCCAAAATATGTAATTTGACACGTTGGAACATGTATATTTGCAAAGAAATGCTACTTCTATTGTCCCTGTTCCACAGCAACCTTCATTTGCCACTCTGAATCCTGTCATGAGAAACATTGAATTTAAATTTTGAACTCTTATTATGAAATAATTATAAGTCCAAAGGTTGATGAACATACCATATTTTTGTGGGTTGTTGATGAGATCAATGGGAAGATTATAAACATCTATGTATACCATTCTTGCATCTGAGTATTGTTTGTTTATAGAGTTCAATTCATCTAACAGCTTCTTGTTAAACATTTCCACAACTTGATTATATATATCCACACATTGTCTATCAGCCCCTCCCTTCAAAGTTCTTTGTGATGGCAAACATCCGAGGGGTGGCAAACCGAAAACACCGATTCTTCGTGCACCCAATCTGTACAAATCCTTCATAATCCAAGAATTCATATTATTATTGTACCAGATTGTTACTAAAGTAAATGTTATTTTCGATTGTCATATCTGTATGGCATGAAATTATTTCAAATATCAAGCCTTTTTTCTTTTAAACGTACTAAATGATCTATTGGTTAACAGATTAGGCTTTTAAACGAAACGGGATTCAAAAACGTCGAGAGTTTACCTGCAGAAAGCTTGAACCATAGCTGACCAGTAAATCAGCGTATGAAGAAGGATCGTATTGAGATTTTCTCAGAAGTGACCCAAAATAGGTATTTGTAATATCATTACTACCCGTAGCAACTGCATATAGACTGTCACGTATTATCATGGATGTTCTTTCTTCTCCAGTTATATGCTGCAGCTTCGTTATGTAATCCTTGAACATCTCTAATTGGTCCGATAATGACAGTACTGACTGCATTTATCATGAAAAGCTTATTGCAATAAAACTTTCGGAAAAAATAAAGAAAGGGCTTCGTCAAATCAAGAAAACATACCGCAAGATCAGATGTAAGAGGGTCATAGCCAGCTCCTCCAGAAGCAAAGTTAACTCCAGTTAAGAGATCTTCGTCTTTCAGAGTTGGGTCAAAATAAGCTGGTAAAAGTTCTTTAATCCCCAACTCTTCAGCTGAAAAAGTTAAGCAAATACTTATTAAAATAAGGCATTTTGCTGAAATAGCTCTCAAGTTTGTGGTGTTTTAAAAAGTTTATAAGCTCTTACAAAGTGTTTGGTAAAACATTTTATTAGCTCTCAAAATAAGCAGCCGGGGCTTATAAGAGCGTATAAACTTATCATTAAGAGCGTATAAACTCTGAAAACATCTTATAAGCACTAAAAAGCTTATTATCTCTTTCAAATAAACTTAGCGAAATACCCTCTAAGTTCTTTATTGGAAAAACATTATAGTAAAGAGACATAGTTATCTAATGTAATACCAATAAGATCTGATGGAACTTTTCCATCAGAAAATCGCCCTGTCGGTTTTCCTCCCATGAAATCTTTGCCATATGGAGGGTAATTGACTTTAACTATTGTTTGGATATAATTATTATTTCCGGTATCGACTATTGAATCTCCAAACACAATGACTGCTGGGATTTTGCTGTTTTTTGGTAGATTTATCACTGCTTTAACAAGGGGAAGAGAGAAAGTCAACCATACTAACAATGGAAATACTAGTTTGAAGCACAAGTGCTGCATTGTTGTTGCACTTTCTAAAAGAGATGCCCTTGATATTATATAGAATGTTGTGAATTAATGTGCCTTTTATATTCTATAGTTTTAGACTTTATTGTTGGTGGTGAATATGGATATCTTGATAGAATGGCCCATTATGTTTTCTGGTTGGAGAAGTTTATGTTGCTTTTGTGTCTCATATTGCATGCATGCTTAAGGAAGAGTGGCATTTAATGGTCTAAATTGTCACATAATCGCGTCAATATCTCGAGGGATATATCTTGAGCTTTTGAGTTTATGGGATACTTTAGAGAACAAAAATAATGCATATAAGTTGTATTAGAGTGGTAACTGCAATAGTATAGCCCGTTACATGAATAATTTTGATTGTCTTAACGTCATGAATCATCTTGTCTTATAATTGTACTTTTGGGAACATTTTGCTATTATTGGTGTGACAAATTAAGATTTTGAAATGTGATGATATGAGCAAGTATTGCATGGGGTCTAGAGTCAACTATAAATGCCCATACTGTGATCATATATTATTTCACCGTTGGCAGACTAGAAATAAGTAACTTATCTCCAAAGTAAAGAAGCTGCTTCTACGGCTATAAATTAGGACACAATAAATGCAGCTTTTTTCACCCTTTTTTCCTAGAAAAAAACACACTAAATCAATCGTGAATCGTGATCATTATATATTCTTTTATATCTTCAAATTGTATATTTCATTATATATTCTTTTATATCATTATATATTCTTCTCTAAAGTTCAGTTCTTATATCCAAATATACCTTACTCAAATCTTCTTTTATATCTTGAAATTGTATTGTTTCTCACATTTTATCCAGAAAACGAAATAAAACGAGACGAAAAGCAAATCGAACGATCCCGGTTAAAAATTATCTTAGGCTGAGCTAAACCAGCAGCTGGGAGAAAGATCAGTAGCATGGCAGAGAAGGTATGGGTGGAATAAAGCATAACTTTAAGTATTTGAACCAACACTTTCAACTAACAACTGTACACATTAAATGCGTAAACTTATGCTCTAATCTTCTTTGAAAATTGAATCCATGTTCAGTAAAATTCACAATTTGTTTATTCAAATGATTCTTGAAAATTGGAAATTATTTGAATATCAGAAATCACCAGATCAGAACACTAGAGACCCTGAGATGCTAATCAATTGATTTAGGGTGGCATTGAGTCGGTCGGACCTGAACTCGGATCCAAAATTTTAAGTCTGGTTCTAGACCCAACCCAAAGTTTTGGGTTTAGACTTGGACCTAGACCAGACCAAGACCCAAATCCAATGGGTGGGTCTATCACAAACCGGGTCTAGGTTTGGACCCAATTCTTCTTCTTTTTTTCATTTTTATAATTTTTATTCAATTTGTATTATTCGATGCTTTAAAAAAAATTATATATTTGCACTTGACATTCTTCATTGTAAAATTATATTTTCGAAGAACAAATGAGTTTATATTGCATAAGAAAATATTTAATATACTAATAATGCGTTAATAATTTATTTGAAATCCAAAATTTGTCGGAAAAACAAACATTAAATATTTAATTTAAGAACAGTACAAAATAATATAAATTGGTATAAACAACAATTAGGAAATAAATATCAGCTTTTACTATAAAAATGTCGATTAGGTCTATGGTTATAGACCCAAACACAATAAAAGTTTTTATTGGTCCGGGTCCAAGCCCAAGCCTAATATTATATTGGGTCTGCATACCCAATCTGGGTTTCAACCCACATAATGCCACCCCTAAACCAATCTTCTTTCAATTAAACACAATCGACTATATAAATTAATTTATCATGAATTCACATAATTGCGAATTTTTCTTAATACATAACTGACAAAGTATTGTAAATCGAAACGCGTATAATATTTTCCGTTTCTCTCCATCACCATAATCGAACCAAACTGTCAAGACTTTAATTCATTATTGTCATAAAACTGATATATTGTAATTTGTACCAAACAAATGAGCTCATAAGAAGAAGCTACTGGCATATATAGGAGAGATTTTATTCACAAGAATTCTAAATCCTGTCTCTGTCAGATGAGCACTATCCCAAAACAGATATGCAGAGGCATTCGAACACGTCCCGCTGAGCTCGTTGCAGGATGCAGCAACCTCTATAGTTCCTGTGCCACAACATCCTCTGTCCACAACTTCAAGACCTGAGTAAAAAAACAACCTTAATCATCAATGAAACACATGAAAAAATTAGACATCCTTGTACAAATGAATGAGTAAATATATTAATTATTATGACAAGTACAAATATTGTAAATTTGTTGAAAGGGTACAAAAATTTAAGTTTATTACAAATTTGTAGAAAAAAAGTAGCAAACGAAGTGGGTAAGAGATGAATATTTTACCATATTGTGGGGGGTTTTGGATAATATCCAGAATTGGGTTAAAAGTATCAATAAAAACAACCTTGGATCCAGGCAACCTTTTATTAAGTGATTTAGTTTCATAGGAAAGCTTGTGATTAACTATGGTTACTCCTTGGTTGATTTTTGCTACACACTTTCTCTTAAGACCACCAACAAGTAGTGTTCTCTGACCAGGCAAGCATCCAACTGGTATTAGGCTTTGGACAGCAATTTTTCTTGCCCCAAGTCTGTATATTTCCTACACAAACAAATTAATTTGTTTTCAATACCAATTTTAACAAATGAAACCGAGATTCTATGCTGAAGTGGGACCCACCCCATAAATTTACGGTGTTATTTTTCCGACCCTTTATGTAAAATGACCCACGTAAACATATGAGACATATAATAAGAGATATTACGTGACCCCATTTGATTGCACACGTAATATGAGATATTACGTGATAGTTTAAGAATATATTTGAATTGCATCCATACATTCGTACATGTTATAAGTACAAAATTCTAAGGACGTACCTAGTGAAAGATTTTGGTTCATTTTTCATATGAAGATAATATTAGAGAAATAATTGTTTAAATAAATCTTTATTGAAATAGTAACAAGTTTGCGATATCATTCATATAATATATATATATATATAACATACCTGTATAAAATTGGAGGCAAAGTCTACCAAAAAATCAGCATAAGAACCAATACTATGAAACTGGACTCGTCGAACACCATTGTAGAAGTATGTGACAATATCATTGTTTCCAGCAAACAGTACAAATATGCTGTTTGTAAGAATCTCATTTGTTCTTTCTTCTCCAACTATACTCTTCACCTTCTCAATATATTCTTTGAACAATTCCAGCTGATGGGTCAATGATAGTGTCAACTGATTTTCAATGTACCCAAAAATGAAAATCAAATTTAGTCAAATACAGAAAAATAAAATATCCATTAATTTTGTCATATATATTAACTAAGACACGAAAAAATAAATTGAATTATACCGATAACTGTGGCGTTAAGGGGTCGTATCCACTGCCTCCGGAACCAAAGCTTACTCCGGTTAGGAGATCGGAGGAATTTAAATTCGGGTCCAAATAGGCCGGTAGGACGCTTTTGACTCCAAATTTTTCAGCTGAAATTTAGAGAAAGTTAATTTTTTTTAAATGTTGTAAGCAAAAATATAAAACATGAGAGATTAGAAAAAAAAATTGATTTTAATGAAGTAGCATTAATGATTAAACAGAATTCATTAATACATAATTATGACACTTTAGGATGTCTTATTATAATTTAATATAAGCTTATCTCATCTCTCAAACCAAATAATGTACACCAATGGATCCAGCTCGACTCATTTACATTTTTTTAATAATTTTTCTCGAATTACATACATGCCAACGAAATAGAATTTACTTACCATACACAATGAAAAATGAAAAAATTCTCTTGAGAATTTACTTACTATACACAATTAAAAAAAATGGGAAAATTTAAGCACAAAATTGGTTTGGTCGAGCCTAAGTGTATTTCTAAAAAGACAATAAAACGAACTTAATTTCGACTAAAGCGGGTTTCGACCAGAACTTTTCGAATAAACGAGACAAAATAATAATGTGATGAGAAATTAATCCAATATTAACATTACAGCAACATTTCTCAATTTTCAACCTCACATTTGAAGTTCTTAATTTATGCAACAGGTATGAATTTTCACTATCTTTATAGATGCTGATACATATATCATTAATTAATTATATTGAGAGGAAAAAAAAAACAAATATTTTTAAAAAACTACAATTAATTTAATTACTAGAATGATTACAGAACTCATCACTTCTACAAGAACAAGAACAATATATATGAATCATCTTCTTACTAGATACAATTAACTGAATCAGCATACAATTATTTGCTTGAATAATCACATCACTCTCTTGTTATAAATGAAGGGTTTTCTTCTGTTCAATCTCACTCTTATGCTCCAATCATTGTAGTTTAAGTTAAACAAAACGGAACATATCCATAACACGGGTTATATACTAGTATATATATTTACGTACAAAACATGCATATATATATAGACCTACACACACACAAGAGAGACTTAAAGCTTATATATATATATATATATATATATATATATATATATATATATATATATATATATACCGATTAAATCCGGTGGTGTCTTCCCATTGCTAAACCTCCCAGTCGGTTTTCGACAATCGAAATCCTTTCCGTATGGCGGAAAATTACTTTTCAACAGCGTCAAGAGAACATTGTTATTTCCCTGATCAACAAGAGAATCACCAAAAGCTAAAACTGCTGGAAATTTCATATTTTTTTGCAGGTTTATAATACCTTCACATGAAATAATATTACTCCATATCAGAAGAAAAACACACAGCCAGAGATTAACCATTGTGTCAGTTGATGATAAGAATGAAAGGGCATTAATAAATAAAAAATAATCTGCTTAATTTATATTGAAAAGAAGGTCCACTTTCTGGTGTAGAATTAATTGTAAAGATTCTAGAGAAAGAGGGGGCTCGTGGGCTCTTAAATTCAATTTGTTTGGAAATTATATATGTGTTTGCATTTGGACTTATATGTTATACAATAATGACCTTTGTTTATATGCATTATGCTTACCTGTAATACGTACGTGTTATGTGTGTGTGTTTAGATTATAAAATTAAATCACTGAATTTTTTTCATTGATTTTTTTGCCTATATTGATAATAGATATGTGTGATAACGACTATTTGAATTTTCATAATGAATTTACTAAATTAATTTATGTAAATGGTCAATTGTTAAAGTAGTATGAAGTATGAACATATATAATAGAACATGTTAAGAGTTGAGTATTAATACAAAAAAACATTAACATCTAAAAATAAATTGAGAGCATAATACATAATTAATCAATAAACGGTTAGTTTTTAAAGTATGAGATAATTTTTTTGAGACAAATCGAAATAAAAATGCGACATTCTTTTTGGGACGGAACGGGTAGTAAATAGTAAATCAGTCCGGAGGTAAATAAGAACGTCTAACTCAAAAGACTTTCCTATTAATTAAATACATAAGTTGGAATTCGACTCGATTTTCAGCAAAGATAAGTTCATGATCCCTTCTAATTTTGTGATCATTTGATTTCAGGCAGAATTGAACAATCTTCAAGTTTTTTTATATGAATAACTTAGTACTTACGATCATATTAAGGAAGCAATAATAAAATGATAAATGTATAGGAAATTATGCACATACATGTAAATTACAATTGAAAAATGATGAATCAGTAGAGTTCAGAACCACAAAAACTTGAAATTCTTCAATTTACAGAATCACATAAAACCATGTGGATCATAACTTGTCACACAAACATAATTACATTCGAAAAAATGATTTAAAAAAAACGGAAAATGACCGAGACTAGTGATATGGTACATAATTACCATGGTACATATTCGTGTACAAAGTCATTACACGAAACTATTGATATACTTTTGAATAATTTGATCAACGAGGACTTTATATGCTTTCTCAGTAGGATGATAACTATCCCAAAATATGTACTTAGAGTCATCCTGGCACGTTCCACTATATTTATTACACAATACCGTTACTTCTAAATCGCCCGTGCCACAACAACCTCTATCATTAACCTCAAACCCTGAAAAATCGTTAAAAAAAAAAACCCGATTAATTTCTCAACTTTGTAAGAATAATTCTAAATAATAATGTGAAAAAAGGGTTTTTCTTACCATAGTTTTGAGGATGTTGGATGATATCAAGAAAAGGGTTGTAAATATCAATATAGACAACCTTGGATTGAGGCAATTTTTGTGGTAGTGAATCAAGTTGAGGTGAGAGTTTTGAATTATACAATTGTGCAGCTTGGTTATAATTCTCTGCACACAGCCTCAGTGAGCCACCTGCTAGGGTTCTTTGAGATGGCAAACATCCTATTGGTGGGATCCCAAATACAGCTATCCTTCTAGCCCCAAGCTTGTACAAGTCCTATCAATGATATAGATAGATACATTGTTTTTTAAGAAAATTAATAATACGTAACAAGATCGGTGGGTGTGGATTCGATAAAAACGCTCGATACTAGAATCATCTGACAACTTAATGTATCGCCTATATTATCGGATATCAGTTGATAATATCGGTGATACAATGATAATATCGGTCAAATCAGATATTATTGGCCGAGTGAGTGATGATATTGGTGATACTAAGATAAAAGTACATATACATCTGCTTCATAATTTGGCAATGTGAAGAGGAAGAGAGGTAGGTTTTGGCGGCGTGAGAAATAATTAATACAGTTTTCAATTTTATGTTGTTAGTGGGACTTCTCTAAATTTTATGTTGCCATTTGTTCACACCCATGATTGATTTTGTTTTATAATGTGTATTGTTGAATATGTGGGCTACTATATGAGCTAGAAATCTACAACATAAACTAGCAATAATTTAAATATATCCGAATTTATTTATATAAATAGACTAATATACGTTTTTAATATATTCCTTAAGTCGCTCCGTTCTCATTTCAAAAAATGTCGCTCTTGCGCTCCCGATTCTGCTATATATCTAATTCAAATTATGCGCCTTACTAAACCCCTCATGTGGGCTCCACATGATAGAGCTACGCATATTTTTTCAGGATATGCGGGCCCCCACAACCGGCTACGAAAAAACGGGATATAATATAGTAAGATCTTAACGTAAATACCTCGATAAAATTGGAAGCGGATGAAACGAGAAGATCGACGTAAGAAGAAATATCGTATTGAGCACGTCTAAGGCCAACGGTGAAGTACGTATTAGCAAGATCATCACTCCCGGCTACCACCAAGTGTAGGCCTTTGCTCAAAACGTTGTTTGAAGCTTCTTCACCAATGGCACTTTTCAGCTTACCAATGTATTCTTTGAAATGTTCCAATTGATCCGACAAGGATATCACGGACTGTATGTTTGAGGATCTTATTTTTGTGTTGTAATAAAAATAGGAAGTAATAAGTATATGTATATATATATATATATGTATGTATATATGTACCACTATTTTAGGTGTTTGAGGATCATAACCACTAGCACCAGAGGCAAAGCTGACCCCAGTTGGTAGATCTTGAGGCTTCAGATTTGGATCCAAATAAGCTGGTATTAGCTCTTTAATCCCCAATTCTTCAGCTGGATATTTTATTCATGCAAGTAATAAGTATTGATTAAGGGTTGATTAATTAATTATTAGAGTCAAAGATGGGATTTTTCAAATGTGGTTGAAACCAATAAACACATGTTATGAGCTAATTATAGAGTCTCTTCCAATGTGAATCAAGATAATTTTTCTTCATATGTATAGATATAGAAGTTGAGAATAATAGTAAGTAAGCAATAGGAATTTATGCCAATTGAAGTTTGTGTGAAGAATCATGCAAATTGAAATTCTTATTGATCATATGGTTAAATATTTTCAAGAATATAAAGATGAAGAAGATATTTAACATGTGAATATAAAATAATACATTATTTCAGTTTAAATAATATGTATATTCAGTTGAAAAATATCAATATATGCAATATATATGCATGCATCCTTATTTGCTACACATGTTTATAAAACATATATTGTTAAATGCGGGACGATAAACCATTATATAACATGTACGCCTATGGGTAAGAAAAACGAATAAACTTGAATTATTCAGAGTAAAAATGCGCGACTTATTTTATATTATTTTGTAAATGTATTACTAGTATTCACTTTTAAATTATAAAAACTATTTTATATAAGTTATATGGTGACGATAATTGCTATAATGTTAAATAATAAATGTTTGTGTTCAATATTCAATTAATGATTAAAATAATATAATATTAATATAATTTTCCAACTTAAAATAAAAATAATTGTTTTTCCATAATATATAGGATAATTTGTCAAGCGATAAATGACGGGCAAGATATGTTTACAAAAACGATTCAAACTCAAAATTATCAATATTATTCGATATATTCAATAAATGCATACACGTTTTAGTATAAAAATCGAGAAAAAAAAGCGATAAAACGAAATTATAAAAGCGTATTACCGATCAAATCAGGTGGTGTTTTCCCATTGCTAAACCTGCCAGTAGCCAATCCACCCTGGAAATCTTTACCATAAGGAGGAAAATTGCAAATAACTAATGTCTTAATTGCATTATTATTCCCTTGATCAACTATTGAATCTCCATAAGCAAAAAGTGCTGGAAATGACATATTTTGTGGCAGATTAACTACACACTCACATGAACTGCAAAACCCTAATAAAATCACACAGAGAATAAAAACCCTTGATGAATGAAAGGTAAATATATGAGAAAGCTGCTGAAAAGGCTTCATTTTTTGTGTTCTATAAACTGTTTTTTGTTTGGATGTGTAAAAATTCATGTTTATTGGTGTATTTATATATAGAAAGTGTGAAATTATTTATTTTTTTATATATGATTGTGGTAGGTGTTGCATGTGTGTGATTTTAGCAAGCTGTTCACTAGTGAAGCAAGATAAGTTCATAATTTAATTATGCCAGCCAGACTATTTTTTTAATTTTTTTGATAAAAATTCAATTAATGGTAACCATATATTATGAAAAAAGTGGTTTATCGGATAATCAATTCCATATATGCATGCAAAATTCAATTATTTCCTTGATTTTTAATGCATAAACATTTAAATTTGTCCAGTATTTAACCAATATTTAGAAGAAGAAAATTGAGGAATTAATATAATAGTGCATACAAATGAAAAACACATATGGGACAAGTGCTGTATACCTTGTTGGTAGGGTTGGTTCAGAAGAATGATCTTATGCAAAATGGTAACACAATATCAATTATATGTGTTTGGTGGGCTACCTTTTTAATTTATATACTAATTAAATTAAGTTGTAAGGTCAAATTTATTAAGACCCACTTATTGTTTTGAAGATAATTGAACCAAAATAGCACTAATTACACGTAGGCCAATCTTCATAGAAATGTATGGATACTGATTATGGAAAAGCTGGTTTGGTAAACTACCAGACAGAATCAGCTTTTTCTAACAAGTTTGAGTTTATTACAACAAAGATAATACACTTATTTATGTCTCAATTTGTTAGCACTAAATTAGATGGAAATCTTTTCATATTGGATAATATTTGTAGTTTTAAGTTTTTAACATAATATTCCTTGTTATAGAAAGGTTAAATTTGGGTAAACTTTCCAGCTAAAAATGCCTTGTTTTGTGCTCACTAACTAATGCATTTTACAAGTGATTCCCATTCCATTTTGCGTCTCATTTATTATATATTTGACAAATGGAATGTATATTTCATTTGTAGTATTGAATTTGCAAGAATTTCATATACGTTTACTGTGTAATATAATATTTTAATTTCTTTTAGCCATGAGAGAATCTTTTTCTTTTACCTCAAGTTATATGATGGGTTGAAGAAAATCTTTCCAATCAGCTAACAATTTTATTTATCTCAAAATTGATAACTTTTCTCAAGTCTCTCAATATCATGCTAAAATGGTGCAAAATATAATGTATTTGTATTCCTTTCTCTTAATTCTCAACTTTCTGCAATTTTCCAGCTAGTACTACTACATGGTCAATTTATGGCATTAATAAGCATCAGTTTTCACAAAGATATTAACTCAAAAGTAGGGAGAAAATATCCTATTTCCCATCAAATTCTTCTGCTCCATTTCGTTCAATTTCCTTTTCCTAAAGAATTATTAAATTACATGGTATTTCATAATTTACAAAGAAAAATAATATTTTCTACAGTGGTAGTTATGAAATGATTCCTGTATTTATCCTTCAGATTTCCAAATTCAAATCCCAACTCAAACTTCGCACTTCAAACAACAATATTATTAAAGATTAATGGAATCACAACGTTCCATTCGCACAATTGCATATATGATGTTCCAATAATATCCAAATAAGAATCCACATAAAACTTAAAACTGAAATTTACATTTACAACTTGAAAAACTCACAATAACACACCAAATGCAACAACGATAGTCCTATACAGCCATGGAACGCAAAAAACCAAAACCAACAACGTATTATCAACCGAAATACAACTCCCAAATTATTAATAACAAGCTCAATCCCTTAAAATATCTCAATAAATACACTAAGAATCATAGAAGACGAATTGAACCTTGTAGTTCAGTGACCAGTGACGAGGAAAGGGTGCTGGCAAACCCCACACTCTATAGTCTCTGAACCTGAACTCGGAACTTGAACCTACACCATTTACAAATACCACAATCAAAATGCTTTTTAGCTACCTTCTCTATAGAGACAATTAAGAAAACATTGGAACATGCAGTTTTAAGAAGAAATATAAGTACCTGCAAATGGACTGTACAAGTTGGGCAGGCAACCTCTTTCATCCTCCTTCCAGAGCTATCTGATCTGGAGCCTGAAAACAAATAATAATAAACTATCACTGACAGCTATAGGTGCATTTCCAAATATATGATCAATGAGACGGCAGAGCCAAACCAGAACAAAAAAAATACACAAATAAAACCCAACTCATCCACAATCACCAAGACCGAAAAAAAATCTATTATTAACGAGCCCAATTAGGTTAATCAATATATATTGGGACCCAATGACAGGATTATCAATAATAACAGAACCAAATGGTTGACTTTTAAAACAAATAGTATCTTGAAAAATCTAAAAGGGAAATTAGGTGATGCATGGGCCATGGTGTTAAAGATTCCTGTTAGGAATATGATGCCGGTGATAAACGCATGAAAAATAAGAACAATGAAAGAACACACGAATTGTTAACCCAGTTCGTCAAAATCAATTTTGACTACGTCTGGGGCGCTACCAAGCCAGGATATTCACTATGAGATTACATTGTGATTCAACTGAGAGTCTTGAGACTCTAAGGGTTACAATGATATTAGGGTTATTTATAATACAATATACCTAACCCTAATAGGAGAATGACATAAGCCCATCAGAATACTTTTGGGCCTATTTACAGTCTTTCAGGCTCCATAACTCAACAATCTCCCACTTGGAGACTGAACTCAACAAACAATGTAGCCATCTCTCGATCTTCTCATTCAGTAGCCCACAACATGATTCCCGGCAGCGCCAAGCCTCTCACCTCAAGTTCTGAGGCCAATTGAAGATATTCATAGCTTCAATTTCTTTGACCCCGATCTGCCTCTAATTTCTGTATTCAGAACTGATCCCGAAGCTATATTCGATTCTCTCCTGCGAATTTCTTTGCTCATAATCAAATATCTTACTTCGTCAAATTTCAACATCTCTTTCCCTGCTGAAGACGGTAACCGTTCCACTCCAACTGTCTGGGAACCTCTCTTTCCCTGCTGAAGACGGTATCCGTTCCACTCCAACTTTCCGGGAACCTCTCTTTCCCTGCTGAAGACGGTAACCGTTCCACTCCAACTTTCCAGGAACCTCTTTTTCCCTGTTGAAGACGGTAGCCGTTCCACTCCAACTTTCTGATAGAGAAGACAACAGAATTAAAGCTCTAACCTCGTCATCAAAATCGAATCACACTCATCGCCTTCCTGTCAAGCACCTTCCACTCTTCGTCTTTCATATCCGACGGCTTATCACCAAGGGGCTCATACAAATCTTTACCATACAGGTAATCTTCGATTTGCATCTTCCAAAAATCCAAAGTCCGTCCCATCAAACTTTTTCAATCGGCGTTTTTCCTTCACCCATCATATTCGCTCCCACTCGACCTGGAGCTCTGATACCAGTTGTTAGGAATATGATGCTGGTGATAAACGCACGAAATAAAGAACAACGAAAGAATACACGAATTGTTGACCCAGTTCGTCAAAATCAATTTTGACTACGTCTGGGGGCGCTGTCAAGCCAGGATATTCACTATGAGATTACATTGTGATTCAATGAGAGTCTTAGGACTCTAAGGGTTACAATGATATTAGGGTTATTTATAATACAATATACCTAACCCTAATAGGAGAATGACATAAGCCCATCAGAATACTTTTGGGCCTATTTACAGTCTTTCAGGCTCCATAACTCAACAATACACGGAGTTCAGACTCCATTGGTTTGAGCTCAATGTGGTTCTTTGTTAATTTAGACTTGTTTGTTATCATATCGATTTTCCAAAAATATTAACTGAATTTGTAGAAAAATAATATTTTTTATAGGTTTGAAAATTTATAAATTACAAATCTACTAACAAAAATTTTGAATTTCTTTTAACTCAAATTGCATAAGTTAAAGATTTATGGTGAATTTAAAAAAAAAAATGTGTCCTTTCCAAATAACTAACTTCATCTACATGAATAAATAAAGCTATGTTTTTACAAACATAGCTTTATTTATTCTATGTTTTTACGTAGAAATTTTTAAATTTCCTTGAAATTGCCAACTATATGGATTCATGTAAGTTCAATATAATATTTGATTTTATAATTGATTGAAAGTTGTACAATTTATCAGATAGTAATGATTATAGTAATGATTGACTGATGCGTAATGGGTTAATTAATTTTAAAGTATGAAAAATAATTAAGTGGATTGGAATGAATGGTCATTAATTGATAATTGTGTGAAATGATGAATATAGTACTTGATAAATAGTTACAGTAGATTAAAAAATATAGTGAAAGAAAGGTAAATTGAATGAGAATAGTTTAAGCGAGGTGAGTTTAGTATTTTTTTTAATGCAAAATCTTAAAAATTGAAATATAAAATGTAAACAAATACAACCTAAACTCAACTTAAGTAATATTCTAGATATTAAGTTAATATCTATAATTTCACCAAAAATTCATTAATTTTTCAATTAGAATCACTATAATCAATTATTTAGATTGAGCCCATAAACGTAAATATTATTTTTCAGTGTGATGTATCTCACACTGAAACAATCGACCGAGCGAAACAATCGATCAAAACTTGTTGCCTAGCCTTGCTACTAGGTTTCATGTTTCCCCGACTAGACCTCGATTCATGAAACTGTACTAGTTAAACTACGTAGGGTTTAAAAAAAACATGAGAACACTATACCCCATGGGATCTATCCCTAGTACCAAAGCCTAGGAAGTTTAAGCGTCTGAACACTTTTACCATTCTAACTTCAATCTCTCTCCAAACGTCGATTTCTTCTCACCATCCATCGATTTTTCTTCCTAACAGTTTGGGTGTCAACAAATCATACTCAATTTCGAAGATTCAAGCATTACATCAACATTGTGGTAAGAATAGCTAAAACCCTACTTGAAATTTTGAATTTGAGTGTGAAATTAGGGTTTTTGAATTTGGGCTTGAATTGGTGCGAAATTTGGGGATATTTTGGTCCGATTGGAGTAAATTGAATTGGGGTTGTGTTAGTGTACCTAGAATAGCTTTCTCTTCATCAATGCGTTTCTTGTCTTGTTCATTTTGGGGTTTTAACTTTCGTTTCTCTTCCAACATCCATTTGAAAATCTCACGTTGCTCATCATCAGGAACAAACTGTCGAATATTCACGTTTCTACTACTTGAATTTAGTGTATCATAAGGATAATACAGTCATTAGGTACTTTAGTTTCTTCAAATATTTACAAAGTTTTTCATGTCAATAGCCATATTTACATATAAAGCGTTCAGACTCTATTTTATTCTGCGTCTGAATTCCGTGTAAACAAGCGTTCAGACTCGAGAGGCAGAGAGTTTTCTCCTTTAGCGTCTGAACGTCACAATACACAGAGTTCCGACTCCGTTTTATTTGGTGTCTGAACTCAGTGTAAACCAGCGTTCCGACTCGAGAGGCAGAGAATTTATCATCTGGAGTCTGAACGCCTAAATACACGGAGTTCAGACTCTATTGGTTTGAGCTCAATGTGGTTCTTTGTTAATTTAGACTTGTTTGTTATCATGTGTGCAGTGTGATACTTGTAGAATTAATTTTATTACAATTACAATTATAATTAACAATGTATTTATATGGAAAATTATATAGTTGAACAATATGGTAAGGTCAAAGAATCCGTCAAAGGGGAAGGATTTGGAGAGCTCCTCTCGCAACCAAACTCAGGATGGGCCAATTAGGTTCAAGAAATCGAAAACTGAGTCAACGTGGCGACGTCTTCTGTCGCACGTTATTTTCAAGGAACGAGCCCTTGTACTGGGTAAACACCAATCACTAAAGAAAACGGTCAAAGCTTACAAATGGGAAGGATTCTCGACCAAACTACCAAAAATAAACATAACTTGGGTTCAAGAGTTCTATGCGAGCTGCATAGAAGCCGAAAGTGAGGGGTATCGACCCAATGACTCAGTCAAAGTCCGAGGTGTCAAGGTTGATTTTGGCTCAGAGACCATCAAACGCGTGCTAGACTTGCCCAGTATCAATGCACCAAGCGAATATCAAACGATGTTGGAAAACAAGACCCTGGAATTCCAAAAGGAAGTTTTAAAAGCTGTCGCAAGTGAAGACAAGGTTTGATGTAATGCTTGAATCTTCGAAATTGAGTATGATTTGTTGACACCCAAACTGTTAGGAAGAAAAATCGATGGATGGTGAGAAGAAATCGACGTTTGGAGAGAGATTGAAGTTAGAATGGTAAAAGTGTTCAGACGCTTAAACTTCCTAGGCTTTGGTACTAGGGATAGATCCCATGGGGTATAGTGTTCTCATGTTTTTTTTAAACCCTAAACCCTACGTAGTTTAACTAGTACAGTTTCATGAATCGAGGTCTAGTCGGGGAAACATGAAACCTAGTAGCAAGGCTAGGCAACAAGTTTTGATCGATTGTTTCGCTCGGTCGATTGTTTCAGTGTGAGATACATCACACTGAAAAATAATATTTACGTTTGTGGGCTCAATCTAAATAATTGATTATAGTGATTCTAATTGAAAAATTAATGAATTTTTGGTGAAATTATAGATATTAACTTAATATCTAGAATATTACTTAAGTTGAGTTTAGGTTGTATTTGTTTACATTTTATATTTCAATTTTTAAGATTTTGCATTAAAAAAAATACTAAACTCACCTCGCTTAAACTATTCTCATTCAATTTACCTTTCTTTCATTATATTTTTTAATCTACTGTAACTATTTATCAAGTACTATATTCATCATTTCACACAATTATCAATTAATGACCATTCATTCCAATCCACTTAATTATTTTTCATACTTTAAAATTAATTAACCCATTACGCATCAGTCAATCATTACTATAATCATTACTATCTGATAAATTGTACAACTTTCAATCAATTATAAAATCAAATATTATATTGAACTTACATGAATCCATATAGTTGGCATTTGGCAATTTCAAAGAAATTTAAAAATTTCTACGTAAAAACATAGAATAAATAAAGCTATGTTTGTAAAAGCATAGCTTTATTTATTCATGTAGATGAAGTTAGTTATTTGGAAAGGACACATTTTTTTTTTAAATTCACCATAAATCTTTAACTTATGCAATTTGAGTTAAAAGAAATTCAAAATTTTTGTTAGTAGATTTGTAATTTATAAATTTTCGAACCTATAAAAAATATTATTTTTCTACAAATTCAGTTAATATTTTTGGAAAATCGATATGATAACAAACAAGTCTAAATTAACAAAGAACCACATTGAGCTCAAACCAATAGAGTCTGAGCTCAAACCAATTGAGTTATGGAGCCTGAAAGACTGTAAATAGGCCCAAAAGTATTCTGATGGGCTTATGTCATTCTCCTATTAGGGTTAGGTATATTGTATTATAAATAACCTAATACCATTGTAACCCTTAGAGTCTAAGACTCTCATTGGAATCACAATGTAATCTCATATAGTGAAAATCCTGGCTTGGCAGCGCCCCCAGACGTAGTCAAATTATTTTGACGAACTGGGTTAACAATTCGTGTATTCTTTCATTGTTCTTTTATCGTTTTTCTTTCGTGCGTTTTATTCTCAATTGCGATCATATTCCTAACAACTGGTATCAGAGCTCCAGGTCGAGTGGGAGCGAATATGATGGGCGAAGGAAAAACGCCGATTGGAAAGTTTGACGGGACTGATTTTGGGTTCTGGAAGATGCAAATCGAAGATTACCTGTATGGTAAAGATTTGTATGAGCCCCTTGGTGATAAGCCGTCGGATATGAAAGACGAAGAGTGGAAGGTGCTTGATAGGAAAGCGATGAGTGTGATTCGTTTTTTTGATGACGAGGTTAGAGCCCTAATTATGTTGTCTTCTCTACCGGAAAGTTGGAGTGGAACGGTTACCGTCTTCAGCATGGAAAGAGAGGTTCCGGAACGTTGGAGTGGAATGGTTACCGTCTTCAGCAGGGAAAGAGAGGTTCCCGGAAAGTTGGAGTGGAACGGTTACCGTCTTCAGCAGGGAAAGAGAGGTTCCCGGAAAGTTGGAGTGGAACGGTCACCGTCTTCAGCAGGGAAAGAGAGGTTCCCGGAAAGTTGGAGTGGAACGGTCACCGTCTTCAGCAGGGAAAGAGAGGTTCCCGGAAAGTTGGAGTGGAACGGTTACCGTCTTCAGCAGGGAAAGAGAGGTTCCCGGAAAGTTGGAGTGGAACGGTCACCGTCTTCAGCAGGGAAAGAGAGGTTCCCGGAAAGTTGGAGTGGAACGGTCACCGTCTTCAGCAGGGAAAGAGAGGTTCCCAGAAAGTTGGAGTGGAACGGTTACCGTCTTCAGCAGAGAAAGAGATGTTGAAATCTGACGAAGTAAGATATTTGATTATGAGCGAAGAAATTCGCAGGAGAGAATCGAATATAGCTTCGGGATCAGTTCTGAATACAGAAATTAGAGGCAGATTGGAATCAAAGAAATTGAATTGGCCTCGGAACTTGAGGTGAGAGGCTTGGCGCTGCCGGGATCATTTTGTGGGCTACTGAATGAGAAGATCGAGAGATGGCTACATTGTTTGTTGAGTTCAGTCTCCAAGTGGGAGATTGTTGAGTTATGGAGCCTGAAAGACTGTAAATAGGCCCAAAAAGTATTCTGATGGGCTTATGTCATTCTCTCCTATTAGGGTTAGGTATATTGTATTATAAATAACCCTAATACCATTGTAACCCTTAGAGTCTAAGACTCTCATTGGAATCACAATGTAATCTCATATAGTGAAAATCCTGGCTTGGCAGCGCCCCCAGACGTAGTCAAATTATTTTGACGAACTGGGTTAACAATTCGTGTATTCTTTCATTGTTCTTTTATCGTTTTTCTTTCGTGCGTTTTATTCTCAATTGCGATCATATTCCTAACAATTCCAACACTTGAACTTTATACCATCTCAAGAGAGGTGGTTCAGTGGTAATTAATATAATTCCATTTGCAAACAATGTCATAACTATTACCTTTTCATAAAACATATTGTGTGCATGGGGGAGTGGGGCAAAAGTTTTTTGACCTTTGAGGAAAGAAAATGAGCTGCATTCTTCGTGAAAGAGTTGGCAGAAGTGAGTAAACCAAGCATAAACAGATATATGTGTATAGCAAACTCCCAGAAATCAAGAAGAGGGCAAAATCATTTTTTCTTCAAATAAATGCACAAATAGATGATAAAAAATATACAGACAACAAGCTGGCATTAAAATCAATTTTCTATAGTTCAACATTAAATTACCTGATGATACCTTGCAGCTTCTCTCGAGCTCCTCCTGCACAAATCAGACATTAATGCCAAAAGCTCATTGGATGTAAAGCATTTGCAATGTGAAAATGAACTCGAGTTGGATTGCCAACAAACAAATGCACATGGTATCATTGTTATAAATCAATGTCTGAACACCAGCACCTTTACTCAACTCAACCAAATAACTAACGTCGGGGAAATACATTCTTGCTTCCCTAGAGGTTATGTAAACGAAAACGGATAACCATTGGTACTACCGATAGCAGCACTAAACGAGAACATTACTTTTTCCAATAAAACAAAACTTTATGCAAATGTCTAATGATAAATTCTTAGAAAACAAATTATGAACTTCAAACTTTGATACACAAATACAAAAAAGGTAACCAAAACTTATTTTATCAAACTATTATGTAACTTAATGTCCTTACTGATATAAAGACTTGGTGCACGGCATCTTTTCACAAAATAAATATGGTTCCTCTTACGATATGTTTGGACCTCAGGTTTTAATGAAGGAAATAATAAACCCAGATTACTGATAGTATTATTTGGAGTGATAAAAATATTGCTGCAGCGTATTATATTCAGTAAAATCAAGATTCTAACATACCGTTAGTGTAAATAAACCAAACAGTCAACAGTCGACATAGCTGTGTGTGTATAGTGTGTCTACATGTATATAATGGGATTGCAGTTTTGTGTCACCTGAAGTTTCTTGGTGAGATCCTCGTGAGTATGAATAACAGTTGATCTGCCGGCAGTTTCCTTAGCATTGTTCAATCTACGAGAAACTTCAGCCTATAAAACAAATGGAATGACAGTAAATATTTCGCAATATATTTCTAAAGAGCATATAATTAAAAGCCAACTACTGCAAGCATGAGAAATATGCACATCCATTTTTTTGACAAAACCAAGGTTAACTACAATTTCATTTTTCCCTGAACAGGATGAGAGAAAATCACTTTTAGACTGCTGTAAACAAAGGGTAAAGAGCAATGCTCAGACCAGAAAACAGGAAAGATTCACAGTTGATACATACCAAGCATCGATCACAAACTCTGACAACCGGAGCATTCTCATCGGCAGTAAGAGCAGTTCTACCTTGAGTGCACTTGTCACAAAAAATATCTCCACAGTTCCTGCAGTGATGCTGGAAAAAGAGGCCAGGAACAATTAATCATAGGCATGTTAGAAATATGTCGGGCACACATCATATATGCAAAATGCAGGGCAGCCTAAATGAATTTCCAAGCAGAGGAAGCAAAGATGGAGATAAATATAAGTTATATAAGCATTACCCTTCGCACAAAAGCACTAAAATCTGTCCCACAACCTGTGCATTTTGTTACGGCTTCATCAGGGACCTGATAAAGTTGAACATCAAATGAATAAGAACCAATAGTTTTTAACTCTACGACAGAGCATTGCAAGGATACTGAAAAAAAAAAATCATAAAATAAAGTCATTACTCTTAGTAAAGCACGGAGTGATTTGAAAAACAGCTTATGGAAAGAAGAACTATAAGCATGTTTTACAACCACTACAAGAAAACAGAAAACAAAAAAAGCAACTGCTCCAAGGTGCAACAAAGAATCTAATATGAATAAGGCAAAAGAAACAATGCAACATTGCTTCTGCAACCAATGCATTATGAAAAGACATCTCCAACAATCAAATACTAATGATAAATTCTACAGAAACTGCAATAGCTAACTCATAAAGCCCCCACAGCGAAACACGGAATTGCGACAAAAATTTGACGTAAGTGTAGGCCCTCAGGGTATACCTGGTTGCACTTTTCTTATTTTGCATACATTACAAGCTTGTAATCATTAAAAAATCCACAAGGAGAATCAGAGTAGTTTTAAGAAAACCTCAATGCATCTAGACTGCACGAAAAAGAATATGAAACATATTTACCCAGTGGTCCTTTTCCACGTTGACAGGCTTTATCAAATTGATCAAATCAGTAAAACCTTTCTTCTTATCAGCTGGTTGTTCAACTGTCTTCGGATATTCAGAAGGCCGACTTCTTCCACTTATCTCCTTATACTGCAATAAGAAAGGTACCAAACAACATGAGTCAAATCTATTTTACTTATGTCAGTTTCAAATGTCTGAACATGCATGGCTCAGTATGCCCATGGCCGTATGGATGAAAGAGTAAACAATAGGCATACAGTAAAACAAGAATGTATTGGAGAGTCATCACTGCTTCAAAACCAGCAAAATCGTTCGCATAATTTAAACAATTTCAAACCTGAACAATTGCAGCAGTAACCGTGTCTAGAAGCGTGTTGGTGGTATAACTATTAGACTTCAATCTAATACGTCTCGGTTCAATGTCCACAGAACTTTTTGACCAGAAGGCAAATATCGACGAATCAATAGCCTAACCAAGGTAAACAACTAGTTCAATTAACACATTCTAGAATAAAGAGAAAGCAAACCCCACGAGCTGAGGCCCAGAGAACCAATAAGGATCAGAGAACAAACATTTATCTATACATAGTTAGCAATGCCTGCACCTCATCTTAGCACCTCATCTTAGCAGTGAACTATTACTAACTTCGATGCCTCTACTCACTAGTCCAACTTCTCCATTAACTCGATTGGTTGGCATAAGCCTATATACTAGGTTCAAAATCTTCCAAATATCGAACAAATGTTTTAGCTTGTTAAAAACTCTGAATTCATATCTACCACATGAGAAAAGAAGTCTTGTAGATGCTATGGAACGAAAATCTATTCCACCACACCAAGATTGAACTTCTTAGCTCTTTCTAGTCATCTTGGTAATTAATAAGACTAAATGAGCTTAAGATTTGAACACACACTCCATAAAGAAAGAAAAGGCAACCCATAATCTCAATCCAAAAACCTTTTTGTATAAGGGAAAAGAGAAGGTGAACCATACCTCACAGCTGGTTATTGAGTCGAGAAGATAAATTCTCAGTATCCGATTGGTACTTGGGTCCAGCATACGAATTCCGTCCAAGCCAATCTGAAAATCAATAAATATCAGAATATCAAGAGTTCAAAACTTTTATTTGATGTTGCAAATCAAGAATAAGTAATCTATACACTGTACTGCACATAACAACAAAAAATCATAAAATCAACAGAAACTTGAGTGTCCAAAAGAGTCTAATCTACTGCCCTCAAATTTCTCCAGAAATATCATTTGAAGGAATTAGTCTATCACGCAATGGAAAATAAAAAAGAACATCATTTAAAATGATAAGCAGAGTGTTAAACAGTTTCTTATGACTTAGTGAAGGATAAACATTAACATATGTATATAGTTGAAGTAGCAAATGGTAGAAATGCAACTTTAAAACTTTTTCCTACGACTTACTGAAGGATAAACATATAACAACATCTGTACATAATTCAACTAGCAAATGGTATCAATGCAACTCAAGAGTCTTGAGCAAATCAATGTCAAATATAGCTATTAGAAACAAGCCAGGCCTGAGTTACAGTCATAATGGATGCAGAATAAATCTACAAAAGCTAGGCATGAAAATAGTAGAACTAATACCCACGCTCAATGATAAAACAACAATTAAACATTTACAAGCTAGTTCTTCCTAACGAACCTGGCAAAGAACATCCATGGTGCTCTGTCCACCACTTTCTGCCAACAACTTCACACTAAACTTCTGAATCCCGCTCTTCCCATCCTGCTCTGAATTTGCTTTAGGAACAGCCTTCACAACCTTCAACACAGAATTCGACTGCCTCTCTTTCCCTGAAGAAGGCGAAGAATACCCAATGGGCCTTCCGAAATCATCGAAACCCCCAGACCAAGTCGAAGACTTTGGAGCCGTTCCCCGAGCCCCATATGGCTCACTACTCCCCTTATAAGCATAAACCCCTTCATTACTCCCGTAAACGTTATCGTTCCCATACCCACCGTACTCACTCTCCCCTCGTTTACCATACAATTCGGATCCCAAATCTGACCTGCTCCTATTCAAACTCACATCGTAATTATCATACGAGGTTTCATAATGAGAGGAGCCCAATTGAGAGTATTGAGAAGATGGATGGACTGAGGGGTACTGTGAATTGCGAGGAACAGGGTTAGGATTAGGGTTAGGGTTTGGTGTGTAAGTGGGCGCCGGCTGATCATACGATGGATGATGATACGACGGCGATTGCGATTGATTTGGGGCTTGTGATTGGTAGGGCCCGTGCGCTTCGAATTGGGGAAAAGAGTACGAAGATTGAGGTTGCGAATACGATGGAGCTGTGGGGATAGGATCGGGATTTTGGGGATACGAAGGGTAGGAAGCGGAATTATGATACGCGGCGGCGGGAGAAGGGGGCTGAGGAGGCGTGTAATTTGTCGGGGAGAACGGTGGCGCCGAGGCGTAAGACGGCGACGCGTGGTAAAGAGGCTCGATCGGATTAGGGTTAGGGATTGGATTGGGGTTCGGAATTTGGGGATAGTGATGTTGCTGGTAGTAGGGGGACGAGGTGTAATCGGGGTTATGCATTTGTGGAGTTTAGGAAGGATCGGAGAGTGAATATTCCGGCGATGAAATTGACTGATCTTGGTTTTCCGATTGGGTTACAGCAATTATTTGCAGAGAGAGAAAAAGAAGGCGCTTTGAAGGGGGGATCAGATGAACTAAAGATCGGAGCAGGTAAAAGCGTGTTTAAATAATAGCACGCTTGTGCTTCAAGGAAGTTTTGTTGGGCCCAAGCCCAATAATATAATCTTCTTAACTTAAAGCCCAATCCATGCATTCCACATACAATTATCTCTCTGGTGTGGTTTGCAGTCTATTGCACAAGAGCGGGATTTACTCAGTGCACACCTAACGGGCTGCGGTTTCCCTTGTCATAAAAAAAAAAAAAAAAAAAAATTCATTCACAATAATTATATATTTAAATAAGTAAAATCATATCTAAATTTCAAAATAAGGATAAATATCAAATAAACCATCAATCATAACTTGATAATTTGGAAAGTAAAATCTTTTGTCATTTTTAAATAGTAAATCAAACAATTATGATTATATATTTACAAATGTTTTTAACAATGTCAATAATATGAGACTAACTTTTTTATATAATAATTGGATTCACTTAAATTTTTATACAAATGAATAGACATACACATACACAGACCAATATATATGCTATCATTGCATATTTATCTGTGTAAAAACTCATAGACAGATTTCTTATATGATACATACGTATATTTATGTGTGCGTATACAATCGTGTTACACTACATAATTATATCTATGGCATGCTTGTATTACATGTAGACAAATATGTTGGGAAAAATCTTGGAGCGTAACGGGCGGTGTTTATGAAGATGCAATATAATGATGAAATGTCGAGGTACGGGATACCCGAGTTCCTTAAGACAATATTGCCCCGCTCTTGGTGGTTACGGTTTACGGCAATTGTCTCCCAAGATACAACGACATTGTCTCGATAATAGTACCACTACAAATTACCGAGTCTAGCGAACAAATACTTGTTCCAAACTCTCTCGATGGACTCGTATGATTTAATGCATATCTAGACATTTAATATGCAAGACTTATTCTTAAACTATTAATTTAATATTAAGAATATTCAAAGTACACAATTTAGTACTAAAAAGTTCTTCGAAATATTATTCAAGAACTTCAAGAATATTTCAAATGCTTAATTTAGCATTTAATATTCAATACTATTCTTAAAATATTAAAACTAATATTTAAGAAATAAAAGAACTCTCAAAATACTCAAATTAGTATTTTAGAGAAAAAGAGAGAAGAGAAATGATACTTGGTGTGATTTAATTCCACAAATGGAGGGTCTATTTATAGATAATGAAGAGTTTTTGGTCAAGAGTTGCAACTTTCCATAAATCGTAGGAGAGTTATGTCCTTTAGACAAAAGTTACAACTTTTCATAAATTGTAGGAGAGTCATGTCCTTTAGACAAGCACCCACCCCTCCATCAAACCTCCAAAAGTTGCACACATTCAAAACATTTATAAATTATGTTTTGACCCCAAAACTTTTCAATCTCGAACGTCCTTTCAAATTGGTCCCTCAATTTTTCGACTTGAACATTTTAGTCCTCAAACTAAATGAACTTTCTTTCATACAATCGCGGCCGTCGATTGTATGATTTGTTGATCATTTAATCGTATATGTATCAATCGATAAATTGATTCCAATTATGAACAACGTTTTAAGTGATTCACTTTGTTAATTAATTTCTCATTCACCTGAAATCGGATTTGAGTAATTAAATACTCTAAAATTATCTACTCGAGACGTAGAATAATTTGAGCCAAAGACATTCCATTTTCGATGTACGAAAGACACTTAAATCTTTTATATAAATCGTGCTAAAACACAATTTACTCAATCAAGATTTCCAACAATACCCACCATGAATGAAATTAATTCATAACAGACTATGCTGACACAGATGCAGACTATGCAGACGCTGAGAGAGTTCGGGCGAAAAGAAATTGCATCAGGAGAGGTAGTTTTTTGCTTTGAACCTTCCCTAGTGTAGTACCATCGGATTTACTTGCTGGGCAGTGAACGCGATGTCTTGAACTGATCAGCGTTTTGTGTAAACCAAGACAATGATACACACACAATTACTTATCTAACAAGATTTAGTTCTCACTGTTGTGTCCGTTTTGGCCATGGACCATCTTGGATTCATAAGTGTTTACTTTTGAAGCGGCCTTTACTTCTCACTTATATAGGTGATCTCCTATAAAGAGTACCCTGCCTTACTCCACTTTATTACGTCTCACCATCCTTGAGACAGTATAGGAATCATTAAAAGCTTTTTCAGCTTAACCTCACCTACGCTCTGCAGGATTTAAGCACTTGTATATCCTAGGAATGGGATGGAGCTTATTTCATCTCCTTCAAGTGCGACACTGAATCTAACATAATTTGTTTTTCCCTTTGAACCAAGATCTTGGGATCTCCAGTCAACAAGGTAGGGTTACCCTTATGTTGATCCTTAATATGTAGGATTTTACGCCCATTCCCATCGATATGCAGTTTATTTGATCTTTTAGGCATACATTGGATCCATATGTTCTCAATTGATTTTACACAATCATTAGAGACACTGCCACTTGAGATCAACTGCTTAATGGTTTTATATCTTCAACATATGTGTCAAGATTACCATTTTACATGCTAACTTGTGTCTTTCCGATTACCGGCTTATGATCATACTGTATCGGAGTTAGTGACACAAAATCTAGCCAATTAAGAATATCCACCATTCCTTAGTCAAGACTCTTGATCTTGGATATTCTATCGGTGTGCAACACAGTGTCGACCCACCATTTGTCGAGTTACCCTTCATAAAAGGCATTAGATATTACAGCCTCGAGCATGAGGTTCGACCACCCACCATTTGTCTAGCTTGGTTTTAGTGACTTAATCACCCACCATTTGCCTAGCTTGGTTTTACTGAACTTAATCAATCACCATTTGCCTAGCTCGGTTTATCGTGATAAATACCAACCATTTGTGTAATTCGAGTTGTCTACACAATGAACCCCATTTATATGGTTTGGATTATCATAGAAAAACACCCACCAATTACATGGTCCAGGTTGTCAATCAATGATTGACTTTGATCATCACTAACATGATTCAGCTTACCACATTTAGTGGTTGTTTCCTCGAAACGGAAATGATTTATCTTCATTTCGACTATTGTCAATATACCTAGCTCTAGTTTTGGTTTAACCAAAATCTTTGTAGCTTTAAAGTCATTTTCTCGGATTTAATTTTGGACGTTTAATCGACCTTCTCGATTTTACTCCGATAATTAACATCCTTTATTCTTGACTAAGTTGTGTACATTGCACAATATGCCATTTCCATTTCATCTTTAAGGAAAGTATGTTTCACAATATGAAACATTCAGAATCATTCTCACTTTGCAACTTTGTTGGTTTATAGTGACGACATTTCATAATGTATATTTTAATAGACTCAATATTCTTTCGCTAAATAAAACCACATCTCGTTTTTCCCCACAAAATATACACAACATTCGTTTTAATCTAGATACAGGAATGTGTATATTTTTTTTATCAATATTATATATAATTGTGGAGAAGTTTAAAACATCATTTTTAAAGTGGTACATACACCACCGGAATATGATATTGCTACCTTGTATATTTTGATGACTTGACTAAGAACAATTCCCTAGGTCTACAAAATTAATTATATATGATATGTATTCTTTTATTGCTTTATAAAATTAAATTTTATTTATTATCTCTCTTTTTCCTCTTATCTAGCCATTATACTAAATCTTCATTAATTTTAATTCAAAACCTCTTTTTACCAAAATTTATCTTTTTGCATACATAAAGAAGGTGTGAGTACACATAAACCACTCAGAGTATTTTCACCACGTCGACTATAAAATTTAGTCCATTATACATTTATCGTTCATTAAGCATGTTATAATAGCCCGCTTGGTTTAGATTCAATCTCAATCCTAATATTATTCTCATCCAAACATGTTTAACTTCGAGTTTTAATGGGATCTGGTGCATTAATTTTGCTATAAAACATGCTCGTTTTAACAAAAAAATCAACCAATAAGTAAATCAAAGTTGCTTTTATAAAAAAAAATTAAAAAAATAAAATCAAAGTTGTCTATTTACAATGTGTAATGTCCTTTAATGATAAAATGAAGCAGCAGGTTGCATTAAAAACGTAAAAATTTGTCTCTATTAGTGTTACTTCTGCCATTTCTGAACAAGTGAAATCTGTTTGGTTTATTGTATTTGTATTGAAATTGAATCATCATCATCATCTCTGCAGCAGTAATAATACAATAAAAGTACACTCTGTAAAAGCTCTAGTTTCATAATTTCTGCTTTCAAAATCTTTTACTGTCAGTTTCATAAAAAGCTCTCTATAATAGAGCTGAAATCTGCAGAAGGGACCTGCAAATTGCCCTTTTGAAATTGAAATATCAAATCAATTTTAATTAGGGGTTTTTTGTAATCTAAATTAGGAAAAGATTTAATAAATCCCCTTTTAGTGAATTAACAGTAAGATTCTTTACTATTCACTTCACACCCATCATAGCTACTTGTTAGTTGTTAGGGTCAAATGTCAAGTGATTTTTAGAAAGTGGTGATATTGAAACTAAATGTGATAACAAGAATCTCATTATTGTATAACAAATTGCATTGGGGGTGTGAATCGATAGATGTTATAGTACGACGATATTTCACTTTATGATATCATTATATACACATAATTATATTTTTCGATATCTGATTTACGAATAGTTTTTGATGAGTGATGAATTGGGTTGTGAGTAAATAAATGATATATGATTATAAATTTGTTTTAAGTATATCGCACCATTAATATACACACAACTTATACACAACTTTTATAAAAAATCTACCAAATGCTTAACAAACAATCACTTAATCACACCATGAAATGCCGGGTGATTCTTACAGTTCCGATCCAGCTAATACCACATATTCCCGAAATAGGGGGGTGGTTTTTTCACCTACTTGGGTGAAAAAACCACCCCTATTGGGAAATATGTGGTTCTAACCTATTGGGGAATAAATTTTTCCATGAAATGCCCCCATTTAATAACTTTCAACCTAGATAATTAGTAACAACAATGTTTCACTTTATCACATTACCGATCGGCTGTTTTACTTTATTGTTTTACTCTACAATCGACTGGTGTTAACAAAACTGCATATCAAACGAACTCTACATGTCTTACGAATGATTATAATTATATCAAAGTGCCTATTAAATGAACTCTACAAACTCTATATATCATAAATCAAACTTGATATTAAACGAACTCTACATATCACACAAATGATTATAATTATATCAAAACTCTGAGAGAGTAACACCACAAAATAGATAAATAGAGAACCTCAAAGTAACCAAGACCATAGTCTAATAAAACACATAAAGATCATATACCACAAAAAAATCACTACCCCACAAAACAAAACACTAAAGTCTAAAACTATCATCTTTCTTTCACTTCAAGTTTCTAAACCAAGAAAGCCTCTAAACTAGCTTGTTTCACTGTTTGACAGACAGGACAATGCCCCAAAAGTGTCTCACAAAACTTGCAGCAACAGAGATGCCTGCAAGGCAACAACACAACACACGATCTTCGAGCTTGGCACAATTTACAACCCATCTTCATCGTCTTTTCTTCATCTTCGCCTGTAATTTTGTCTTGATTTGTGCAAGACCCACAAAACGACGCCGTTTCGTCATCATGATCATCTTCTTCTTGTGCTTGATTCAGCCTGTTGTTGAGATCATTCACGAGGGCTTCGTTTTCTCTGGCTTTTTTCTCCCAGGCTTTAGCTTCCATTTCTGCATTGCTCAAGAAAGCTTGGAGCTCTGCTGTTTTGTTTCTTGCAACTGATATTTGTTCGTCTTTTTGGAGCATGAGGGTCTTGATTGTTGATTCGTATTTGTGCGGTAGAAGGGATTGTTGACGTGTTTGTTCTTGCAGGATTGATCTCCTTAATCTCTTGTTCTGTTGGGAGCAAAAACAAAATCATGATTACAGCTTGTATGTATGAAAATCCAACTTGTATTTACGAAAATCATCGAGAAACAAAAAACCCATTTGATTTTTGGCACGAAAATATGAAATATATATACACACATGCAAACGCAAATTTTGGACTCATGACAAATTTCATATATGCTTGCATATTCATATTTAAAAACTTGTATATATAATATATATAACTTTTTTAAATACTAAAACATGAAATTTTCATGGATTTTTCGTACCTCTAACTGAAGCAACCAATCCATTTCGAGCCTCTGTTTTTCAAGATCAGACGACAAAGACTGAAAAATTTCCACAGGCCTCGAAAACGACGACGTAGAAGAAGAACCCAGATACTGATCATCATAACGATGAAGCTCCATAGCCTGTTGATCAAAAGGCTGCACTTCTTGAAAACAAAACCCATCTTGATGATCATCAAACCCACCAAAAGAGCCCATAAAACAATCTTGCGAGCTACAAATATTGGCAAATAATGGACCAAAACACATATTTTCTGCTTGAACAGCCCCCATTAAATACAACCCTGAACAGTACAATGATTCAAGTACTTTTAACCACTGCAAAAAATGAAGAAAAAGGAGAACCAAAAGCAAGAATATGGGGAATGGGAAAGAAGAGATGGGGCCTGTAGCTGGTTAAAAGATGGGAAAATAAAAAAAATCATGTTCTTGTTACATCGTTCAGAACAGATCGATGCATGAGAGTAGTATGACGCAAATGATATTTCACTTTCTTTCAAAGCTTTTTTTCCATCTCTCTTCTAAGCTTTTGCCTGATTTCTTGCTTTTGGGTTGCGTGGATTATATATGTCAAAAGAGAAGAAGCATGAAAAATAACTCTATTCCCCGGAGGAAAGAGTTATATATAATATATAATATATATATATACATATTATATATATATATGTGTATATATAATATGGCATTATATTTTTGCCTCTCATTTTTAGTTACATTGTTTATAAATTTTACCTTATATTTTTAGTCTCAATAGCTATTTAATGAACAAAAAATGTTAGTTTGCATGTTCATATTTCTCTTATATCGTTAATGGTTTAAATCAAAATTACAATAAAAAAATATCATACCGGAGTGTGGGACCAATCACGTTATGTATAAATCTTAATAATTCATCCCATCGAATGCATTTTTTTTTTACATTTATGGTCCCAATTAAAAACCAAACAAAAATTGTGAGTTTGGTCACATTTTTGCTCGTGATGAATAATAAAAAAATTGACGGCTTGTGCATAATATGGGGAAAAAAATCATCCTATATTTAGGAGTTTTGGAACCAAACTTGGGTTCAAATGTATCATAAGAAACTAAGTTTATATGTTTGTAAAGAATTGAACTACAATTACAATCTATGTAATTTACTATGGGACTAACATTATATAAAAATATGTACGCAAGGTTTCGTCCTATTTTAATATTTCAACTATACATTTGAACCAAAATTACCATAAATTACATCATAAGGAACTAATTTTATAAATTTATAAAGAATTAAATTAAAATTGCAATTAACTCTATTCTATCATACATAATAAAATAAGAATAAATGGAAGAAAAAATAAAAAGAAAAGTATATTGGAATTGTAAGGCTACTTTTTTGTGAATAACTTAAAAAGTTAAGGAAAAAAGTTTATATATAATTATGTGAGAGGGATAGGAAAAAGGGAAAAGAAAAGGAGAAATAGTAACGTGGAAACGTACGTACATATGCAAGATACGGATTAGGTGCCAAAAGGAAACTAAAAGGGAAACGTACACATGCACATTTTGTGACACACAGTGGTCAAGGATCAGATCATTGGACCTTTATTTATCTATTCTTTTTTATTTTATATTTTTGTAATATAAAACACATCATAGAATCAAGTTTGGACATTTGGGAAAACGCCAAATTGTTGTAATACACTCATTTTGGTTTTAAGATTTCATATGCCAACTAATTCAGATTCGATATTAAAATTCTGACTTAATTTGATCGAATTCAAATTTAACTCATTTAATTATAATCTATGAATAGAACTTTATAATTGAGAGTAACTAAAAATAGATTTATAATGAGGATATATATGCACCCTCTATTGTATGGAATCCACATGGAATGAGATTTTAACCCTTGAGAAAGAATAACTATGGATTATGGGTCTTTCCCTTCAAGGACAGCAGCCAAAAAGATGTGCCTCACAAGTTACAACCAATTAGTCTAGATTTTAGCTATATTTCAATAGTAAATACATTTAAAAGAGTTTTTGAAAAACTATTGGATATACAAATTAAAATAACGCGAGAGATACACAATGCAACACTATCGATCCCTAGTTAATCGACACATTGAAATCGTCCAAGAATTCGCAGATAATACACATATAAAAGGTTGCAGATAATAGACAAGAATACTATCAAACCCCTTTTATTCTCAAAGAAAGCCTTTCAACATCATCGTCTCACAAGTTATAACCCGAGTTGGATACAAGTGACAAATGATCATAAATCACAGTTTAACTATAAAATGAAATAGCAATCCCACGGATGGAAGATGTTTACGCGCAAAATAATGTTACGTGAAAAATGAATCAACTCTAAGATTCCTAGTTATACTCCATGACCTCACAAGGCAGAACTCCACATCCAATTTACCAAAATAAGGGTACTATAATCTCCATATTAAGACATAAAAATGCAAGCATTATCTTCAGTCAGAAAAGCTCAAGATTTCATCCTGTTGAGAAACATAGTCAAATCGACACGATTATTCATTCTATGCCTGGATTCTGGAAGATAGTCCCACAGCATTTTCCATACGAGTATACCAATCACCAATTCGTGTATGTTCTACCATGTCTTTACCAGATTTGAGGTAGCGAATGGGTCTTAAAACACCGTATACAGCCAGGTCAGCTAAATTAGGCTTCGCCCCACCTGGCGAAAGAATGTGAGGAAAAACAAATTAGTCTTTGTATTATAATACATTTAAGCATTTGCTGCATAAGGATACTTAAAGGAACCTAGAAAATCTCGACCCTTGAGGGCATCCACCCATGTTTCTGCAGCTTCATATAAAGCAGCTCGTTCATCAGTAATGTTATACTTTTTCTTCAATTTCTTTGAGACAAAATACATCGCTGTAGCTCCAGCATATTTTGCTACTATTCTCTCAGTAAAGCTGAAGTTACCTACACTCAACCAAAATATAACCAGCCAGAATTTAACATAAAGGCAAATGAGGGGGAAAAAAAAGCAGTCTCGAGAAATCTCATAGCTAACGATTCAGAACCAGTAGAGATATAGCGATCATGTGGAACACTTTCAAGAGAACTTTGAAAGGATAATTTATACTCACAAACCCAAAGCATTTCACGAGCCAAATTCTAAGTGACATGTAAGGGGTGTGGGATAAGATGATATGCACATGCTTTAATTAGGATAGTTATCTACCAAGAATACCAGATTCACCGATATGCCAAGAAACTCATGAAGAGAAATAGAACATCATCAAAAATTCTCCACCAATGAATAAACTTCTATCTCCTCTAGAAATCCGACAGAATCAGTTTTTTATGAAATAACCAGTTGATCTAGTATGTCCTTTGTAGCATATCAAAAGAAAATTGGAAAGAAAGAAGATGGAACAGATAAGTTTCATGTCATTCATGTAAATTGGACATTTCAGGATCCACATCCTTGTCACTAGATCTTGTTTCTTTCGACTGGACAGTTACAAACTTATCAAGTCATATTACCAGACATTAGACATTAATAACAGGAATATTAGTGAAAGCAAAAATCTTACCATGACTAGTGATGTAGTCAAATGACTCAAGGGCTTCAGAAGTACTTCTATAGATATTCGGTGATAATATATGCACCAAGTGATTGTCCACCCAGCTGCAGTAATAAAAGTTTGGATTACTTACGGACCGTGGTTATTTTCGAATTTAAAGTAATTTTCCCAGGTAAAACAAATTAACTACTTCGGTATTAAGCTTGATAACAGCTGCAGAACAATAAGGTATAAAATATGTAAAAGAGACGACAAAGAACCAACATCCTTGCAAACTAAAATAATAATAAGAGGTAGCAATGCTCACAAAAACTTTACTAAACATTCTCACAACTCATTGCAACAACTTTTAGTGGTTAAGAAAAATGGATTTATACACAAACAACACAAGCAAGTCAGATAAGAGGTAAAAGTCCATGGGAAATAAGAGCCAGAAATGCATACCCACGCCACTTCTTCTCTTCACTATCTTCAGCGATAGAATCGTCTGATCCATCAGGATGAACCCTTCTTGACAGTTTATCAATTATATCTACACAGGGAAAGAAATAACAGAGTTAAAAAGTTGATTTTAAAACCCACATATCAGAGCATCTGTGTACATCACGTTATATAAATGGTTTATAGACATTAGAAACGCTGTAGATTATGGAGGAACAGTAAGTAATATATTTTATCATATTAAGAACCTGATGAGTCAACCATCTGGTCTCCGTCAACCATCAATATAGGTACTTTCTTGTAATCAGACCACTTGATTTCCTTTTTGCTGATGGGGTTTACCTCCACAACCTTGTATGGAATATCATAGTAATCCAGGAATGCTGTAAAAGTAGGAACCATAAATACCAAAACACTCCAAAACCTTCAGAAAAGACAACTAATGCAACAAAAACTTCCATAAGTACGTGTTCATATTGTTGCTCCAAAGATTTAACCTGGAACTGTAAAGGCGTATGGTTTGTTTTCAAAATTAAATTCCCAATTCTCAACTACCATGGACTCCAAATCATGTTTGGTTCATTTGTTTTCACTTAAAATGTTGGTTCTCAATTTTCAAATACCGTCTCTCTCTCATCTTATTTTCGAGATTTCCAATTCTCAACATCACTCAATCGATCATCTTCCCGGTGACACACATCAACCCCATCTATCAATTGTTGATACTCATCACATCAATTCTCACACTCGATGACATCACATCAACCCCGATGACACCCTAAATATAACTAACTACATTAATAACTATACATCGGTTTTACGTTATGCCTAATCAAATACCCACCTTTGAGAAATGACTTGTCTCCCTATTTACCGTCATGTTATGGAATAATGGCAACCGTTTCAGTAAAGGCAGAACATCACTTGAAAGCCAAGGCAACTCACAAGTCTCAACTATAAATACCCGTAGTTTATACAGTACAGACTACAGACCTTTGGCAAAAGTTTAGAACTCTCTCTGTAATCTTCTTCCCTCTTGTTATCTTAGTAATAAAAAGTACTTCTGTTATACTTTGTTTTTGGTTACTTGTTCTTTGAAACTTGAGCAAAACCAGATTCGCTACATTAGTCAGCGTATTCCATATACATTTCAACTAACAATTCATTCCCATAACAAATATCCAAAACTTCACTACAAACACATTAAAACATACCTAAAAATCATAATGGTTTCACCGAAGCCGAAAAGAGAAAAAGCAATACCTTTAACCTTGTTACAAAAAGGACAAGCTTCATATTGATAGAGCACAACATCCTTCGGCCGGAACTTCGACATCACAGGCTCTTTAGCGTGCACCTCTTCCACGAGCGTAGTGGCGGCTGCGGAGAACAACATCGTCCCGGCAACAGCCCGCGCGGCGGCGCGAGCAGACTGATCGGAGGCGATCCTGTTATACGAGAACCAGTGAGATCTCGTCGAGGAATTGTTGCTGGTGGTGCTGAAAAGCGCCGCCTGCAAGAGGCGGTGTTGGTGGACGGGGGTTCCGACAGCAGCGACACCATCTACGGCGCGATATACGGCGGCGATTGCGCTAATTCGCCTCATTCTGTAGGCTGATCTTAGAGAGAGATTGGGGATTTTGTTTCGAAGAGTGTGGAAAGTTGGGAAATGGTGAGCACGCAGTTGTGTTCGATTTTTGTGGTTTATGCGGAGGGTTTTAGAAACTGTCTACGTGAGCTAATGAAAGATTTGTGGCCTTTAATTAATTATTTTTTATATCACTTAACTCTATTTCAATTTTAATTTCATTAAACCTACAATTATAAAATTAATCTAGTTGAAATTAAAAATAATAGTTTTAATTTCAAACATTAAAAGTGAATTTAAAAATGGTCTATGATACTCACAAGTATCAATAGTTACAAATAATTACACCATATTTTTAATAAAAAATAGACGGAGATCAAGATGCGATTTTTTAGTTCAATGAGATTAAACTGAAACGCATAAAGTCCTATATAATAAATGATTTTAGCAAATAATTATGGATAATATTTAGTAATAAATGTATTAGTTGAAATCATGAAATGTGATTTAGAAAAGTGGTAGATAAATTGATTGAAATGTAGTTTATACGTAGAGTTTAAAACGAATGAGTTGAAAAAAATATACTTTCAGTTAACTGAAAATTGTGATTCAAAATTGAAAATTAAACAATGGGATAGAATTTTTTTATTTCGAATTGATTTTATATTTTCTAATTCATGTGTTTAGATATTTGACACGTGTAATTTACAAATCTTCCTCTATATTAAAACAAGGTTATGGTTACTATTCACCAAATAGAATTTTCTCATAATTTTGAATTTTTTTAATTAGTAATTCATAATTATTCTCTCTCTTTCATAATTAATTCCCAACTATCTCAATTTTCCTATTATCTCAACTTACCTAAAACAATAATAATATATATTATATAGATACACCATATCAAAACTCTATATACACTTTTTCTCTCACCTTCAATAAAACAGCAACAAAAGATTATCCATATCTATTGGGATTAATTACATGCCTTATTTTGAATTAATTACATATCTATTTTCTATTATCTATTATCTATTATCTATTATCTATTATATATATTATAGCAAAGCGGTGTGGGACCCACTTTGCTAATACTAATTTTATAGAATTTTGAATTTTTTTTAATATTAAAATTTTGGTTGTAATTAAAATCTAATGATTATATATTTAAGTCATTCAATTAAAACTAATTGGTATTTTCCTTTTTCATGGCTTGCATCTAACATGGAAAGTTTTGTTTTTCATAAATAGAACTACCATAATTTTATTCATAATTTCAAAAAATTCGACCCTATTTATTCATAATTTCAAAAAATTCGGCCATATTGAAATATATAATTTTAGGTCATAATTTCAAGAGATTAAATACTTAAGCTTTGATTCATAGTATGTATAAAATTACTTAAGCTTTGATTAATAACTTTTGAAAAAGGTATGAACTTATTTCTATACATCATCTTTCTTTTATGTATAATTTGTTTTCTCATCGTTGAAGGTATGAACTTATTTTTATACATCATCTTTCTTTTGTGTGTAATTTGTCTTCTCATTCTACCATGTGTTCTAAAGGTATGTAAAAATTATTTTTATAATTTGTATTTATGATTTTTTATATTTTTGACTTTTCACATAAGTCCACATCCATAAAAGTATGTGTAACTATTTTTATCTTTATATATGAATTTTTCATTATTTGTCTCACCTTTATTTTTTTCTTTGGTACTTAGGCTTAGAAAATTAAGAGCTCTTATTTTGGAATTTGCTAAGACAGTTGTTATTATCACTTACAGTAAGCTTCTATCACTTATAGCAATTTTCATTTCATAGTAAAAAAAAATTATATTAAACATTTAGAAACTCTATATTTTCACACTATTATTAAATTTCATAATTTAAATTTTTCGTATTTTAACTTCCATAATTTAAGTTTGAATTTTCATATTTGAATATACTAAAAGATTATATTAAACATTTATGATGTCAATATTTTCACACTATTATTAAATTCCATAATTTAAATTTCCGTATTTTAACTTCCATAATTTAAGTTTGCATAATTTCCATAATTTCTATTATTAAGTTCCATAATTTAAGTTTTCATAATTTAAGTTTATGAAATTTAATTTTCATAACTTAATTTTTGTATTTTAACTTCCATAATTTAAATTTCCGTAATTTAACTTTCATAATTTCTATTATTAAATTCCATAATTTAAATTTCCATAATTTAACTTCCATAATTTAAGTTTGCTTAATTTTCATAATCTGAATATATAAAAAGATTTTGTAACTTGCCTATTTGAGTAATTTCCATAATTAACTTCCATAATTTAGATTTTCATAATTTAACTTCCATAATTTAAATTTCTGTAATTTCCTTAATTTCTATTGTTAACTTCCATAGTTTTGAATTTATGTAATTTTCATAATTTATATTATTAACTTCAATAATTTAAATTTATGAAATTTAATTTCCATAATTTATACTATTAAATTCCATAATTTAAATTTTCATAATTTAACTTTCATAATTTAAGTTTATATAATTTAATTTGCATAATTTAAATTTCTATATTTTAACTTCCATAATTTAAATTTCCGTATTTTAACATTCATAATTTCTATTATTAAATTCTACAATTTAATTTTCCATAATTTAACTTCCATAATTTAATTTTCATAATTTACATAATAAAAATTATAGAAATTTTGGTAACTTGCCTATTTGAGTAATTTCATAATTATGTAATTTATAGGTCTTTATGACCTATCTGTAATGTATGTGTTTTAGCCTTTTCTTTTCTATTGATTCTAAATGAGTAGAAAGACAACAATTCCGTTCTATTATGACTTTATTAATTTAAAAATTTAATATTCATTTAAGATTTGAGCGGTTATATTATTTTAGTTGACATAACAACTTTGTAAATTATTAGTTAATTTTTAGTCAATTTTATGTAATTGATTCAATTAAAAAAAACTATAAATCCTAATTGTTGAATTTGTTTCAATAACCAATTGGTAGAATACTTGAAACTTAAAAATGTTATGATCAAAGTTTTGGGTACAAAACTATATTCTAAAAAATATTATTATTGTAACTAAAATGTACATAGTTTAGTTTATCCCATCTTTTGACAAAATCGCCATCTAGAGTAAGTTGCATATTTTTATAAATAATATATTTTAATTTTTTTCGTGCATAGCACGGGTTACACGCTAGTACCTAATTATAATACAATTACCCCTTCTTCATTGTATGAAATTGATTTAGTTACTCTTGTTTGCTATGTTTTCTTATATACATGTCTTCATCAATTTTATATTTTTCTCAAACTATCTTCTATTACATAATAGGATGATTGACTATATTTTTAGCACAAATATTAAATTAATTTAGCAAAAAACATATTATAATAATTTAATAACAATTTACAATATTACTTATCAATGCAATTATTTAACTCTTTTTAGATTATGCAGTTGCAGTTGTTTGAAATTTGAATACTACCACGAAAAAGGAAAAAAAAAACTAGGAGAAGATTAATATTTAGCAATTACTAAGACAAAAATAATATATGTTGTTCGAATTCTTTAAATAGAATCTTTAATACAGAGCAAAAATATTTAAATGAGAACCTTCTATCACTTTGCAAAAATCTAATTTGAATTGAATTTTAATCAAATTAGTTAATTGTATTTGTATGATTATTGAAACATATTTGTATAATTGTATATTGTTTGTTTATCCCAAAAATACTATAATTTAGCCTTTGTAAGATAGGAATAAATAAAAAAGGAATTTATATAATCTTTTTCTCAAAAATATATTTTTCACAATTTAACTTTTCTTCGGGAAATAAAATGATGAATTTTTTTGTTGCAAATATGAAAAAATAAAGGTGAAAGTATGGAAAAAGTCCCTATTGAATTGAAGTCCTTATTTACCCAAAAAATATGTCCAAAAATAAACAAAAAAATCAATGTACTATAATTTATGTATTTAAAATAAATGATGAATGTAATAATTTTAAAAGTGACGTTAGGAATTCATTTATTAAAAAAATAAAATAATCCCCAAATGTAAAATTACTCCCAAATTGAGGTTATAAGTTAATACTTAATACCAATAATCAATTGAAAGGAAAAGACAAAAGAGAGTAAAATTTAATTTTAATTAAATATTAGCATCACAATTTACAGATGGATCGTGTATGGCTCACTAGTCCAACTGGAATGAAATCTGTTGAGTTAGGGATTTAGAGAGAGAAAAAGATGATGATGATATCAAACGGAATCGATGACGAGGAGAAATGGCTCGCCGAAGGCATCGCCGGAATTCAACACAACGCCTTCTATCTCCACCGCGCTCTGGTATATATATCTCTATACATATATTTCTCGATCCAATCACACAATTTCAATTCAAATCACAGTGCCCAAACTTTCTCAAAAATTGATGAAGTAACTGAATTGTGATTTATAATTGGCATTGTTTTTTGGAAATTCAGGACTCCAATAACCTCCGTGAAGCACTTAGATACTCAGCTCAATTGTTGTCTGAGCTTCGCACTTCCAGACTCTCGCCTCACAAGTATTATGAGCTCTGTAAGGTTCTTCGATCCATATCAACTGTTATTTGTGGGAAAAAAGGAGTTTTTTTTTGTGTAATTTGTGTTGCCGTTATTTTTGGTTTAGATATGCGTGCATTTGATGAATTGAGGAGATTAGAAATGTTCTTCAAGGAAGAAGATCGGCACGGTTGTCCAGTGGTTGACTTGTATGAACTTGTTCAGCATGCTGGGAACATCTTGCCAAGATTGTAGGTTTTCTAAATTCAGCTGTAGTGAGTTTAATTTTTCTTCTTCTTTTTATGTTCTTAAATAATTCTCAACAGCTGTAGCATGTAAAATGCGTATCGTTTATGCATAGTAATTGAGATGCATATGATAGTATGTAATGGAGGTATAGATCGAATCTTGCTATTTTGATGTGCTGTTTGCCTATTGTCAACATCGAAAATAGTAATATCCTTTTTGGATTTTAGACGTCATGATTGGAAGTTAAGCTGTGAAATGGCCTTTCGGAATTATAGGCAATAAAATTGAGCACATGTCTTATTACGGACCATATTTTCTCGATTTGACCGTACAATATATCTGTAATGGTTTATCTTCCATATTTTGAAGTGAACATTTTGTGCGTACCGTTAAAGCCATGTCAATGCCAAATATTTGATGCACACAGTTTTTTGTTTATCAACATGTCAGGTATCTTCTATGTACCGTAGGATCTGTTTATATAAAGTCGAAGGAGGCTCCTGCTAAGGATGTCCTCAAAGACCTAGTTGAAATGTGTCGAGCTGTGCAACATCCCATTCGTGGGCTTTTTTTGAGGAGTTATCTTGCTCAAGTTAGCCGAGATAAGCTACCAGATATAGGTTCAGACTATGAAGGGTAAGGCAGTGACCTAATTCATTTTGTTCTACAATATATTATATAGTGTTTGAAATAGCTTGTTTATAGGTTTTTTACTATGTCCATCACTCACAATGGATTGGAAACCACATAAAGTGACTTTCCATGCAACAATCTGCCATATCTTCACTTACCCTTTTTACCTTTGAAGTTTCATCTGTGCATCTTTCTGGTTATTAAAACCTTTTATTAATCATTTACAAAAAAAATTCACCCTCGTCTTTTGATAACTTTAATTATAGCATACAAGTAATCCTCATGTTTCTTTTTTTTTTTTTTTTAAATTCCTCTAGATTTGGTTTTTTCTCCTTTCTTTGAACATTGGCTTCGTCAACAACGGGATGCTCCTATGCATTTTGACTTTCCAGAAGTAATGTTCCATTTGCTAAATGGAACTCCCTTCCAAAAGCACCTTACATAGGGTATTGATGTGACTTATTAACTTCACATTCACTACTTTTGAGGGTAAAAGTGTAAGGATACTAAAAGCATTTACCATTTCAAATCCCATCTACGAGCATATGCGAATTCGACTTGGACATTCAAATTGGGAAGATGGAGTATGCCTTTACACCATTTACAAGTGCAGCTAAAGCATGCCCTTTTAAACATCAATCTAAGACACAAGCTTGTAGATTTGAGTCCATGTCTGTCCTAACATAATGTGCCGAATTAGAGAGAAAAATGTCTACTGTTCTGCAAGAGATGAAATGCTAATTTTGTTATTGATTGTTGATGCTATAACTTTTTCCGATTTAGCTTCTGAATTTCTTAATTGCTGTTTGATGTTGCCGCGGTTTCTTTTGATCTGTTTTTTCTTTAAAAGTGACTCCATGCTCTTATTATAGTGAAGGCGACACTGTCATGGATGCTGTAGAATTTGTGCTGCAGAATTTCACAGAGATGAATAAACTTTGGGTCCGGATGCAGCACCAGGTTTGTGAAAATCTGTCAGAGTTCTTTTTGAAGTATTAATAATGACATTCATGGCATCTGATAACTTGCATGCACAAAGCCAAAATAGATCTTGAACGCATGTTTTGGCATGCAGGAGTAATGATGCTTATGATGCACATATTTGGTTTGGTTCCTGTGTTGAGGCATTCTTTTCGGATTTCTCGTATGCAGGGACCTCTTTTGGAGAAAGAGAAACTTGAAAAGGAACGGAACGAACTACGTGATCTTGTAATGCCAATGTTTACAAGCAGCTAGCTTATCCTGATAGTATATATAACTCTCTGTTTTAGCTTTGATGATGTTGTTGTTCATCCGCCTCTCTGTTGTTTTAGGTGGGGAAAAATTTACATGTCCTCAGTCAGATAGAGGGTGTTGACCTTGAAACATACAGAGACACTGTTCTTCCTAGAGTCTTAGAGCAGGTTGGTTCATCTGATTTTCTGCAATTTATCTTGTAACGTCTTTAAGTATGCGCTATGATTTCGTCTAAGAAGTGCATTTAAAATGTTTGTGACAGATAGTCAATTGTAAGGACGAACTTGCGCAATATTATTTGATGGACTGCATAATTCAAGTCTTTCCAGATGAGTACCACTTGCAGACCCTTGAGACTTTATTGGGTGCTTGTCCGCAACTTCAAGTAAGTGGTCAATCTTGAACTAAATAGTGTTATCTAATTAGACTTCTTTTGTTCTCTTTCTCACTTGAACATGATGGACGGGTATTGCTACAAAATGCTCCATGTCTTATACTGCATTGGTTTTTCTCAACATGGCTTCCCATGTGGTGCCACAGTCATGAACGATCTATCTTCATAAAATCATAAGTATTCTTAAAATACTTGTATTAGAGTTTCATCCCATCCAATGTTTAACGTTATTGTATAACTTTGACCTTCTCATCATGGAGGGGAGAAAAGGCAATTTGGAGATGTGGACTGTGGATTTTGATATATAGACTAAGGGGAATGTTTAAGATGATGGGTGAGTAGGGGGCCCACTCCTTCTAGATCTTCAAAAAGCAAAAAGGTTTCCCATGAGTATTTTATTTCATCATATATGTCATATTTGCTGGCTATTCCACTTTGTAAATGTTTGTCTTTGCCACACGGATTTGTTATTGTGAACTTAACAGAAGTCTTCTTGAGATAATTTTCTTGATATTGCTCTATTTTGATTCTCAGCCTACAGTTGACCTGAAAACAGTATTGTCACAATTGATGGAGAGATTGTCAAACTATGCTTCATCAAGTCCAGAAGTGAGTCATTTACACATTTCTTAAGAAATCTTATAATTTCTCTGACTTAAGTTCTTTTGACTAAATTTCCATACAGTTGTTACCAGAATTTTTACAAGTTGAAGCATTTTCAAAGCTGAGCAATGCGATAGGAAAGGTAAATTTGGATTCATAAATTAATATAGTTCTGACCAGCTGAATTTGTTTAAAATTGTATGTGAAATGGTTTGTGACATTTTAATGAGTCGATACATGCGTAATTTTGCATCTGCCTGTAAAATGTTACAGAAATGTTAATATATGAATGTAAAGTTGTAAACAAATGCTTATTGGCATGCTACAGATTATCAGGAAAAAGTGATTTGAAATAACACTTTTGATTGTTATAAGAATCTGAATCTGTCACGTGTGCCTTGGGCCCTGGGCCTGGTTTATATCTGTTTTTCTGGACCCTATGCACCCTAGTCAGAGTACATATGTGATGACATGTAGTAGTTAATTAAAGTTACTCTAACCTACTGAGGGTAATAGAAGGATTAATATAATTGCTTCATTTGATATGATTTAGTTATATCACCATGCTAGCGAGGCATTGCATCTATAAATGTACCTTGTTGCTTCTTATAATTTGTTATTATTGGTAAAGACATGACCTTATGTTTTGAGAAGGTGTGTAGACCATTTCCTTGACATTTCAAAGTTCAATGGTTTCTTATGCAGGTCATTGAAGCACAAGTTGACATGCCTATTGTTGGAGCAATTACTTTATTTGTGTCTCTTCTGACTTTCACTCTTCGCGTTCATCCTGATCGGCTGGATTATGTGAACCAAGTGCTGGTATGTTCTTCATTGAACTGATTATGCAAAAGTTCATGCTAACATTTTAGAAACTGCCAATCCTACATATGCCTGTAGTCTATGTGCTCCAGGAAATAATTGGGCTTATATTATCATCTATTTCCGTAAAGTAGTTAGAAAACTCTTTCTTATGCCTGACCAAGATAGGTTACCATTGTTCATATGTCATGACAAGTTGCCTATAAGTGAACTTATAGTAAACATGATCACATAAATTTGTGTAGAGTTTATTTACTTCCATAACCAAATTGCATAATATGCATTTTCTTACTTTGACTTCTTTTTGCCTTCTAACCCTTGACAGGGAGCATGTGTCAAAAGGTTATCTGGAAAGCCAAAGCTTGAAGATAGTAAAGCAACAAAACAAGTTGTTGCGCTTCTGAGTGCTCCATTAGATAAATATGATGATATTGTCACAGCTCTTACGCTGTCTAATTATCCTCGTGTAATGGATCACCTTGATGCTGGAACAAATAAAATCATGGCAATGGTTATCATCCGAAGCATTATGAAAAATAAAACTTATGTGTCAACTTCTGACAAGGTAAAACCCTCTTCAATTTTCTGCACATTTTGGTTGATTTACCACAAAAATATGGTAAAAATTATTCTGCAGGTTGAGGTCCTGTTTGAGCTGATTAAAGGCCTTATAAGGGATTTAGAAGGGATTGCTACAGATGAGGTAAATAGAAACGTCTTGCCAATTGCACTATTTGTCGAGGACTCCGTGGCTTCATATAATCTCACTTTCCGTCTTGTTCTTTTTAGTCTTTTCTTTTTTTCCTTCTAGTGTACTTATAGATATGTCTTTCATCGTCTCATTTGTTTTTGGTCAATAGCTTGATGAAGAGGATTTCAATGAGGAGCAAAATTCAGTCGCTAGCCTCATTCACTTGTTGTATAATGATGACCCAGAGGAGATGTTGAAGGTAATGTAGATAATTATGTTATCTTTTTTGACTGATATCGCAATATTACCATCACAACATTGGACTAATAACCAGTTCCAAACATACGAGCTACAGTTCGAGGTTGTGAAAGCATGTTGTCCTGGGGAATGTTATACATAGATCACTTTCTTCAGAAAATGTTAAATAAATTTAAATTCATTTATTTCCTGTCATGTCTATTTTCTCAACTACTTTCCTTGCTACAAGAAATTGTAGGATAAGTGTTACTTGCCTTCAGGAAATGATAGGATAAAGCTTTTGATCTTGTAGGAGAGTGGATGTAATTCTTGGTTATGATAGATTTTGCTTTGAGTTATAGAAGAATCATGTTGATGCGTCAAATGAGTTAATTGTGAGAATCGTCTAAATGCATGAGATATATGCTAATTATAGATTTAGTTTGCTGGTAAGCATGCCTTCTTAATAGAAATAACAGCACATTTTGTAGCCCCAAGATGGTAGTGTAGTTATTGTTGAGTGTTCATTCATCTCATCTACTAGATGGCCTCCATTTTGTTTGTTGAAGAACTTCTAGCTTAGATTCTTATAGGGTTGGGAATGACAAGTTTTGCTCCTCTGACCATCATATGGCTACTTGGAAAAAAGGGCAAGATGCGGAGGATCGCTTTATATAAAGAAAACATGATGAGGAAAGCAAGACAAGGAGGTGACTGGGATAAGGTTTTGGGCTTTCAGCTAAATAAATTGTGATAACAACCTGAAGAAGCTGGGAATCTAGATGGATGTAAAAGGAGAAATTTAAAGAGTATAGAAACAAGAAAATAAAACTCTCTATTTCTTACGGTGCCTAGTGTAATGTTGAGGGATGGGCTGTGGACCGCTGATGCAGTAAGCAATGAATTTACATGGGCTTGATGTATATCTAATGATATCCCTACTGTTCATCGAACAAATCTTGTGGTCTGTAAATTGTTCTGATTTATGATCTTTTCTATCTTTATACTATTTTTGTGGGGTTGTTTCACGCTGAATACACGAACTATTATCAAATTTGTTATATTTCTCTTACTCTTTCATGTGCTTATGCTGCAAACTTATCCCTTTTCTACTCATCAGATAATATGTACTGTGTGGAAGCATATAGTGACTGGAGGTCCCACGCGCCTACCTTTCACAGTTCCTCCTCTTGTTTTTTCTGCCCTCAAGGTATGCTATTCTTTTGCATAGAAGCTAAATAATGGTGGCCAGGTAAATTACACATTTCACATTTTCTCTTAACAAAGGTTCAAACAGAGAAGAAACTTCATACTTTTACACTTTTCCTGGTGTAGTTGGTTAGGAGATTGCAAGGCCAAGATGGAGATGTTGATGGAGAAGAAATTTCAGCCACCCCGAAGAAAATATTTCAGCTCATGAATCAGGTAATAAAGATTCAAACTTCATTTCTGACCTATTGGTGTATTTTAGTTTATTCGGCTTGCAGAATGAAGCCATTTCTATGAGAATGTTATAAGATCTCTTTGTCATGTCACCCTTATTCTTGAAGTTTTTTTCTTCAGAGCTGTTTGAAAATGATAGGCCATATGATTCCTTATGATTAACATGTTTAACTTTGATTAATACACATCTACATTTGATTGCCGCCTGCTCATTTGGAAAGCATAGGCTGTAGGATTCATTGTTAAACATGTTCAATTATGATTTCTATAATATAACGAGGATCCATTTCTATTTGTCCTATGACCGATGCTGCTTCGCTCATCAAATTAATTAGGGTTAATGACACACCGACCCCCTAAATTATTGTATAAGTACCAGAACACCCCCTCACTTATGGAAAATTACCAACACAGCCGCTCACACGTAAGGATATCTTACAATTAATCCCTCTGTGCGCTTAAAAATTCTTACAATTTTATCCCTTAAAATTTACAAATAGACCCTTGAACGGGGGAGGGTGTTGGTAATTTCCAATAAGTGAGGGGGACTTTTGGTAATTACACAATAAGTGAGGGGGTCTGAGTGTAATCTTCCCACTTAATTATTTTGTATAATATAGAAAAAAGCAAGCACAATAGCCAACAGCTAAGCTATACATTTCTATTTTAGTGTAACTCAAGAAGTTAAACCACATTATTGAAATGTTTTCAACTCTCTTTCCTGTTATTCTAGAGCTCTTTGCTAATGTTCTATCATGGGTGCTGAGCAGAGGACTATTTCTTTTATGTATCGCAGATTATTGAGGCTCTTTCAGTTGTTCCATCACCTGAATTGGCATTGAGACTGTACTTGCAATGTGCAGAGGTAAAAGCTCTAACATTACTGAGCACTGCTAATGATCAATATGGATATTGATCAGACAAGCTAGTCAAAGCACCTTTGAAATCCACGCTTGGTAAACTGGTTTAGAGTTTCGCGGAATTTCAACCTTTAAAAGAAGTGGCTGCATAGCTTAGCTGACATATTTTACTACCAAAAGCTGATTATAAAAAACCTTGCCAATTACATAATGTACTTCTACAGAGAATTTTAATCTTTAGTAATTTAGAGTCATTTATGCTTGTCCGAAAATCTACAGAGACCATCTAAACACTGGACAAGAGAGTAATGTTGCAATTTGCAAATATATATAAATTGTCTTTCATGTTCCTGTTATTTGTGTGTGGTTGATTCACAAATTTTCAGGAGGAAAGTCTTTTCAAGCTTGTTAAATTGTGTCATGGTGTTGGATTATTCCAGTAGCACCAGTATTATAGTTGCAACTTCAGATACTAGTTATTATGCTTTGTAATTTAACAATGCACAAAAATTGATTATATATTTTTGCATTTGTTTGGAAATTTATGTCTACAGGCAGCTAACGATTGTGATCTTGAACCGGTGGCATATGAATTTTTCACACAAGCTTTTGTGCTGTACGAGGAAGAAGTTGCGGTAAATATTGAATATAATCCTGTTGATCCAATACACAATTTATTCTATACATTTTCTATACTCCTGTGACCTATTGTTTTTTAACCTGCAGTTTTGTTGTTATTATTCTGTACTTTCCAGGACTCCAAAGCGCAGGTGACAGCTATACACCTAATAATTGGAACTCTGCAGAGGATGAACGTTTTCGGTGTTGAGAATAGAGATACCTTGACTCACAAAGCCACAGGGGTGAGTAACATTACCATTTATCCAGAGTATCTTGTTCCAAGTGTCATCTTTCCATAGCATCACAACCACATTTTCTTTCATTTTCAGTATTCAGCTAAACTTCTAAAGAAAGCGGATCAGTGCAGAGCTGTTTATGCCTGTTCACATCTTTTCTGGGTTGATGATCAGGATGGCATCAAAGATGGAGAAAGGTAAACTGTGTCTCATATTTTATGTTAAATAATTGCGGGCACCTTATAAGCTGGGTAAAAAAGCATAATTGATTTTCATAGTAGTCGTATTTACTAATATTAATTGGATACTAGTACTGCTTTTCCAATATATGACTCCCATTTTCTATATAGGATTTTCCGACTAAGGTCCCATTTCCTAAAATTGAACCTTTTCCCCATATGAATCAAGATAATGATGTGAGACAATTAAAATTGCGATTATATGCGTTCTGTTAAGCCAACAAGACACGACATGCTTAAGTTCTTGTATTACAGGGTTTTACTTTGCTTAAAGCGTTCGTTAAGGATTGCCAATGCTGCTCAGCAGATGGCAAATGTTACCAGGGGTACCAGTGGACCAGTAACACTCTTCGTTGAAATACTTAACAAGTTAGTCGATCTTACTATCTTAATCAACATCATATACATGATATCATACATCCATTTTATCCTAATAGTGTTTTCTCTTCCTTATTCTTTTCTTTCCTTTTTGAATGTGCTTCAGGTACCTTTATTTCTTCGAGAAGGGAAACCTTCACATTACAGGTTCTGTAATTCAGGGCCTCATCGAGTTAATTAAAACCGAGTTGCAGAGTGACAGTACAACACCTAATCCCGCTTCAGATGCTTTCTTCACGAGCACATTACGTTATATTCAATTCCAGAAACAAAAAGGCGGTGCAATTGGTGAGAAATACGACTCTATTAAGTTATGACATACTCCATGAAATATCAAGATTCTTCACACTTGTGCTAATCGGGTCGACTTTGGGTGAATGAGAAAGTTACGTAATGATTAACTCGCTTCACTTTGGCTACGGTTTTATATCGAAACTGAGTGATCCCTCTGTAAAGAAACTTCTCCTTTTTGTTTGTGTAATTTGTGTCTGTATTTTATTTATTAATAACATTGTATTGTGCATAAGATGCTTTATATTGACTGATCATATACGTTGTACATTTAGTCGATATTTGGTCATCTTTATCGAAAGATTTATTTCGCTTTCTACTTTTAGCTCTGGCAGTGTAAGGGTAAATCATGATTGGCTATGACTTTTCGAGGGTCATTCTACCGTAGATTTGGCTTTGTTGCATTCAATCCACTATATAATTATCCTCGATTCACCAATCTAGCTTTACGTTTTTTACATCAATTGAACGACCTGAACATTCACTGTCAAAAGGGTGCTTGTCTATATGCACCAAAACTTAGAAAGCACGATTTTCAAACGATTAGATGCGTATTACCAAGGAATACTAATCAGATAATATGTTTCGTACAAAACGAAAACAAAAATAAAAAGGACACAATGCTTAAGCAAAAACATCTACTTAGTTAGGAACATTGGTTTAGGACAAAGATCATTGCCCATGTTACAAAATGGAGCACCCTTTGTGGCCTTTCTTCTTCTTCTTTTGCTTTGGTGGTTGCAAAACAATCTTAATTGCTGCATCAAACACTGCCTTAACATTCTGTAGCGAAAACAGAAACTTATAAGCTATCATAAAAAATGGGCATTCTTTTTTTTTTTTGTATATCTTTCACGAGCTTAAAACGCGTGTTAATAATCACTAAACCTGTTGTGTTTTCGAACTACACTCGATGTATACAGGAGCTCCAATCAGCTTCTTGAGTTCCTCTCCCTGCATGGAGTTTTACAGGTCTTAGTATAACCTCAAAAGGCTCAAAATAAGGGGCTGTTTGGGGATCAGATTTTAGTAATGTGTGTTCTTACCTGAGATGTAGAAATCGGTACTGCTCCAGGATGATCGACAAAGAATTGCTTATCGTCTCTAAGATCTGCGTATAAGAAGTGTTGTTATCCCTATAGAGCTCTCGAAAGAAATGATAAGTCATAATTACGTTTTTCACAGCTTTATGCTTTAAACTGAAATATGATGTAATCAAACAACATTTTGTTTATACCTTATATTGTTATGCTACAACACTTTGGTATATGAAAGTAAACATTAAAAACGAGAAAATTTATTACCAAGCTTTGTTCCGACAAGAATAATTGGAACCCCGGGAGCATAATGTCTCAGCTCCGGAACCCACTAAACAAAAGTAGAAACAGAGACGAATATGCAATTAGATGACAAAATAAACATTGCTGTCATAACAAGCTATCCTAGTTTTGCAAGATCGAAAACAATTCTAACCTTCTTTGCAATATTTTCGTAGCTAGCTTTGCTGATAAGAGAAAATGCAAGAAGAAATACATCTGCTCCACGATAGCTCAAGGGTCTTAATCTATTGTAATCCTCTTGACCTGATTTGTTTTTGTACAATTTCAAGAAAGCACGTAGAAAATACTTCAAAAAAAACCCGAGAAATATAGCGAAAGAAGTACCTGCAGTATCCCACAGCCCTAGATTGACAGTGTTACCATCAACAACTACATTTGCACTGAAGTTATCGAATACAGTTGGAACATAATCCTGTAGTACAAAGGCACAATAAGATTCAAAAGTTGAAGTGTGAAAATTTCCGAAAAAAATCCAAATAATAGCAACGTTGTAGAAGATACATATAAAACTACAAACTTCAAGCATGTTTTTGGAAAAATTACAATGAGCTCAAGAAACAAAACTCTATGAAGAACTCTTGCTGCAAATATTTCTTCATTTTCCAATCAAGCACATATGAAATTGAGAAACTCTTGAGCACGAAAAGATCTTTACCATTTCAGATACATAATCAGCCATTAGACCCTCAATTACATGGATTAAAATGTGGTTTTTAAATCCTACAAATAACTAAAATGGTCATTCTACGGTTTGAAACCAAGAAAATGAGTAACAATAATCCGTACCACAAAAAACACCATTACAAAGAACTAAACCAAAACTTGGCAATTAAAAGTATGAAAAGTTGAACATTTTTGAAGCATTAGGATTACAAATATTACTTCTTGATTAGAACCCTACACATCAAATTTGCAGAAATAATCAAACAATTGGTTGGTTTATGCAAACAAACTTACAGTGGGAAATGTGTTGCTGGTATAAGAAATCAACATGCAAGTTTTCCCAACAGCTCCATCACCCACAGTCACACACTTTATGAACTTTGTTGCACTCATTTCATCAAAGTTCACCAAATGTCTTCCCTTTTCTTCAAATGGAAAAAAAAAAAAATTAATTTCTCAAAAGTGAGGTAAACCCATATCAAGATTCAAGAAATTTTAAGAAACCCACCTCAAGAATTCACATGAAAAGAATAAATTTCACATGTGGGTGGCCCTCAAGTATAGGAGAGACAGAAATGCAATTGCAATCAAGGCTAATTGGTACTCTGCTGGCAAAACGACGACGTGTTGCCAGCTTTTCTAATCTTATTAAATTTTTCTTGAGGGGGTTGTACTTTTTGGTTGAAAGTGTTTTTTTTACTAGATTTGCGAATGGTTGTTGAAAGTTATTCAAATTTCAACCTACATTCCTTGATGGGTTTTGAATTTGGATTTTAGACCCAAAAAAAGTGTAGTTTGGTTTTAGTTAAAAATGATTCTATTTTTTGTTGCAAGAACAAGAATCTCTTGCCCTCGATACGTCCTATATACTCACCAGATATCCTCACAATTTAATACAGATTATGATTAATTTAATCATAAAACCTTTTATATGAAACAAATTGATACTAGTAAACTATTAAGCTTTAGTTGAATTTTAAAAAAAGTGTATTGAATTTTTTTTTAAAGTATGTTTGTTTATATTTTTGTGATAAAATTTTGAAATATTACTTGGGATTGCGAACTATAGAAATTAGTATGAAAATGGTAGATATTTTTAAAAATAGGTTAAAGTTGTAAGACATGTCAAATCAATATTAATAGGTTGATGAGTGATGTGTAGAATAATTGTGTTAGTGGTGTATATAAGTTATGTATATAAAAAAATATAGATAAAAAATGATAAAGTATGAAAGATAAAGTGAAAAAAGTGATTATAATAAATGATTTGATTGGTAAGTGTGAGAAATAATGTATATATGATTGATATGTAGTTATATAGAAAATTGAAAAAGTAGAGTTGAAAAAAAGAGAATTTGGATGAAAATTTGGTGTTTTTAATATTTATTTAAAATTTTGTAATTTAAAAATTTGAAAATGGAGTTTAAAAACATAAACAAACATGGCCTTAAGATTCTCTTTTATTTTTTTGGAAAAAATAATGAGGTTCTTTTGATGGTGTGGGACTAATTGTCTCTATTGATGACAAGCACATGGGGTTGGAGAGAAAGAGCTTGATTGCATAGCCCCATGTGAAATTGAGTAACCAATTTGCTATCTAACTTTCTAAATCCTAATAATGATGATTTTATCTCCAAATTGCAAAAAGTTGTACATTTAGGTAAGATTCTATAGCTTTGAGTTTTCTAATTTTTATTTAAAAGTCATCAATTTCATTTTATGAATGTCATAGCCCTTGGTTAGTGTGGATGTCCGTTTGGATTAATTTTGTTTTTGATGTTTTGCAAAATAGTTTTGTAGAACAGTTTTATCAAAACAATTTTGCAGTATGAATAACGTTGAAATCCTGTTTGATTGACTATTCTGGAAAAATTTGCTTATCTTCTCTTCTCTTCTCTTTTTATGTGTTTTGATGAAATGAGGAGTGGGAAAATATATTATTTTTTGCAAAAACAAAAAACACACTTTAAAAACAATCATCCAAACAGACCCTTAAATTTTTTTAAGTACATTTACTTGAACTGAATTTTATAGCATAGCAAAATTTGAGGAAATGAATATTTTGTAGTAGTTGAAATTTTCCTGTTGTGGCATTAAATATTAATTTCATTCACCTAATAGTTTACTTTAATATTAAAAAAAGGCAGAAGAAAAGTTAAGAGTTGAGATTCCATTGACGTGTCCTTGTTAGACAGCCTATGTTTGTATAATTAATATACCATATAGTATGTGTAGATAATTAGATATGGTTCACCACGCAGTGGTCCATTTTATCTTTAATCATTGAAAATCCCTAAATTAAACGAATTAGTGTAAATTAATACAATGATTATGTGTTGGAAATAATGCAAAACCATCTAACCCACTTTTCTTAATAGGGTCTTCTAATGATTCTCATCGTTTGGTGGTTCAATTTATGAGTGGACCTTAATTATTCTTTCTTTCAGAAAAAAATGATCAGAATTATTTTACTCGATGTATTCATAAATTGTTGAAATTTGAGTAATGAAATTGGACAAATAATAGAAAAATTAGTTGATAATGAGTTTCAACGAATTTGAAATTAACTAAAACTTGAAATTATCTAACAAATTCAATATTTTCTTAGATTAATTTAAAAGTCATGGCTTTTTTAACCATTCCATGATGGTTAAAAATGGGTATTTTATGAATATAAGTTCATGATCAAAAATATCAAAATAAAACTTCCAATTCCAGTTTGGAATGGGCCAATGGGCTTTACCAAAACTGCACTTTTACCCCCTACTGAGATTTTACATAATGGGTGGGCTATATATAACTCATTCGGGCGTTGATATTGGGCCATTACTTATTCCAATAAATCTTTAAAACTCAAAAACAGCCCAATGATAAGGCCCAGCCCAGGTCACCCCCTCTCACAGGTACATAATTTTGTAAAGCAAACAAGAGCACCGTCTCAACCCTAACTTCCAAACATGGCCACACTAAAAGAAATCCTCACACGGCGGCCAGTGGCGGCGACGATCCGCCTTACTGTTCCGGCCGGCGGTGCGAAGCCTGCGCCTCCCGTAGGTCCGGCGCTAGGTCAGTACAGGCTGAATCTGATGGCGTTCTGCAAGGATTTCAACGCGAGAACTCAGAAGTACAAGCCTGAAACCCCCATGGCCGTCACGATAACGGCGTTTCAAGACAACACGTTCGAGTTCATCGTCAAGTCTCCGTCGGTGACGTGGTACCTCAAGAAGGCCGCGGGCGTGGAGAACGGCAGCGGCCGTCCAGGTCACGTGACAGCATCGACGATCAGCCTGAAGCACGTGTACGAGATCGCGAAGATCAAGCAGAGCGATCCATTTTGTCAGTACATGTCGCTGGAGTCGATTTGTAAGTCGATTATCGGAACTGCGAGTTCGATGGGGATTAAGGTTGAGAAGGAGCTCGAATGATTCATTCTTGAATATCCGTATGTGCTTCTTTTTGGTTATATAATGTGGAGATCATGAAATTAATTGTTCATCCAGAAAAGCTGAAGCATGTTTAGGATTTAAATTCGGAGCTCTCGTGTTTATTGGAATCGAGGGCTATGGATTTTCATTAGATTGTACTAAATCTGAATAAGTTTTTTTCTTCGACAAATTCTGAAAGCAAATTTTAAAGCCCGATTTAATAAGCCGAAATTAGTAAAATAGGTGGAGAAGATTGAATATTTGAGCACGGTTGAATATAAGTTCATTTGAAGTCAGTTCGATTATAAATTAAATTCAAACATAAATTTTGATACATGAAATAGTATAAACAAATTTGAATTATTATTTATTTGGCTCAATCTAATTATTTTATGCTCTTAGTTTATATTAGTTCATATAGGTGATTACCGTTAATATGTTTTGTTTAACTCAATTTAACAAGTTTGAGTTGAATTGATTGATCCGTAAGATATTTGTTTTGGTTTCAATTTGATTCTCACTTAGTGTGAAAATGATTTGTCCCATAATTACTAAAATTTCCCAATAATCCACAAACTATTATGATTAACAACACGTAAATGGATTGAGTTAAGTTGAATTTTGTTCATTCCACTTTTAAATCACAGTCTAATTTACAATTTCAATAAAGAAAACCACATTTTTGTGATATAAAGAAGATCAAATGTCCTTCCAATTATCATCCAAATTTAAGGACTTAAATTCATTCAAATTCATTTCCCTTTATCAATCACCACACTGTAAGTGTACTAAATTAAAATATATGCTTCCATGGTTACCAATAAGCTCCTCATGGCTTCCACTTTCCACAGCTTTCCCATTTTCCAGCACAGTTATAACATCAGCATTTTGCACAGTGGACAATCTATGTGCTACCAAAACACTTGTTCTACCCTCCATAAGCTTATTAATAGCTTCTTGAACCATCATTTCAGATTCTGTATCCAGAGCACTTGTTGCTTCATCCAGAAGCAAAATCGATGGATTTCTCAAAATTGCCCTTGCGATTGCTACCCTTTGCTTTTGTCCACCCGATAATTGTACGCCCTTTTCGCCAACCCGAGTTTGGTACCCTTCTGGCATTCTGCTGATGAAGTTATGAGCATTTGCTGCTTTAGCAGCCTTCATTATCTCGATTTCGGACGCGTTTCGATTTCCGTATAAAATATTGTCGTAAATCGTCGTTGAGAATAAAACGGGCTCTTGCTGCACTAAACCGATTCTCGATCTGAGAGATTTGAGGTTTAAGGTTGTAATATCGAACCCGTCGATCGAAATCAGTCCCGATGTGGGATCGTAAAATCTCAACAAAAGCGATATGATGGTACTTTTTCCCGAACCGCTTTGGCCCACGATAGCCATACTCTTTCCTTTCGATATTTTTAAGCTCAAATTGTCGAAAACTGTAACATCGGGCCTTGTGGGGTAATGAAAACTCACATTCCTGAATTCTATATCGCCCCTGATATCGTTCACAAACGTTGATAAGGGATCATCTGATTCTATCGATGTTTTTCTATGAAGAATGTTGAAAACCGAGCTGAGAACTTGAGATCCCTTAACGAGATTAGGTGCTAATGCCAGAGTTTCTGCTACTGCCAGAGCAGTGATGATTAAAACCATGAATGATTTCATAATGTCCCCAAAATCTGACTTCTTATCCTTAATCAGAATAGATGCATACCAAAGTCCTATAGCGTATGAAGAATATGCAAGGAAAAGTGATATACCGTATCCAAAACCGATTATGTTGCCACGCAGTAAAGCTCTCTTTCGTGGTTGGTCTAATTTAGCGGCAAATTGTGTTATTATACGCTCTTCAGCTCCAAATGCAGCAACAGTACGTATGTTAGATATGGCTTCACGGGCCACCTCTGTAGCTTGATGATATGCCCCGGCATAATCACCTCCAAACCCTTTAAGAAATAGTTGCTGTCGACATAAACAAAAGCAAAAAAATAAGATAAAATTAAGGCCTTGTTTGTTTATGTTTTCAAAGTCCATTTTCAAGTTTTTAAATCACAAAATTCAAAATAAACTTAACACACCAAATTTTCATCCAAATTACCCTTTTTTCAACTCTACTTTTTCAATCTCCTATATAACTACCTATCAATCACATATACAACATTTCACACATTTACCAATCAAATCAACCACTATATCACTTTCTCTTTCATACTTTATAATTTTTTATCTATATTTTTTTATTTTTTATTCATATAATCATTACATATACAACTAACACAATTATTCTACACATCATCCATCAACCTATCACTATTAGTTTGACATATTTTACGACTTTCAACATATTTTTAAAAACATAAACAAACAACTATCATTTTCACATAAATTTCCATAATACACAATTCCCGATAAAATTTCAAAATTTCATCTCAAAAACATAAGCAAACAGAGCCAGGGTTCAACGAGCAATCTAGCCTTAACTAATTATACACGTACGGAACATAAACATCGGATATTTTGTTTCGTTTTAACAGGCTTTTACCTCGGCTATATTAGCACCAATAAGAAGAGGAAAAACGGAGACAACAACAGCTGCAAGACGCCAACTTAGGACAAAAGCAATCACGAAAGCTGTAACAGTTAGCGCCATATTTTGGATAACTGTTGATATACGGTCTGCTATTGCACTGCGTACCAATGTTGCATCTGTTGCCAACTTTGATGATAATGATCCAGTGCTATTCTCGTCCTTGTCAAACCAGCCAATCTCGTTAGAAAGAATGGCTGTCAAAGTCAAAATCAAATTAATAACTAAATTCAACCTCTATCGTTTAAAAAAAAATATATTACGATTTGACCCTATTTGTCGAGTTGTTTAATCTTATTGCAAATTAATGAAAAGGAAAAAAGGGTACCTGAGAACATTAACAAGCGAACTCGTGCAATAAGGCGTTCGCCCATTAACGTATAGAAATAGTGTTGCAACAAATATATCAATATAGTCACCAACCCGGCCCCAATGAAAATGAAAGACACTTGTCGAACCTCTTGTTTGATCCGAGAATCATCACGAGAATAAAACACAGTTAAAATATGCGTAATCGCAAGGGCAAAAAGGGGAGCTTGCATGCCAGCCAAAATCGCACCCAATGATGCCAATAAAGCACAGGGCCATTCTGGTCCATTCAGTTTGATTAGTTCCCAAACTGGACTTGAAACACTTTTTTCTGCATAAATCTTTTGGTTATATATATGCACATCGCCTTTGGTTATTGGCTGTTTTATCTGTTGTTGAAAGCTTTCAGTCGAAGGGGTAATATTGTCAGAACTCGAATTTGGTTTATTTTCCGATACTTGGAGGCTCACTAGAGATGCATATTCTCCGGCTTTAGATATCAGTCCCATGTGGGTCCCCATCTCAACGACTTGACCGTTTTTAAGAACCATGATCATATCAAGATCACGAATGGTTGATAATCTGTGTGCGACTATTATTGTTGTCCTATGTGACATGACTGAATTTAGTGCCTGCTGAACGATGAATTCTGATTCAGCATCAAGAGCACTTGTTGCTTCATCAAGGAGTAGTATCTTTGGATCTCTTAATATTGCTCTGGCGATAGCAATTCTCTGCTTTTGACCTCCTGATAGCTGTGTTCCGCCTTCTCCGACCTGCCTCAGATATGAAACTCCATTACGAATATCTACAAACAAAACTAAGGCAATATCTGATATAGGGAATATAGGGAAGCAGCTCGTATTGTAAAGGTCGTATAGATGTACGTTCGTATGTTACGACCTTCTTACTACAACTTAATGGTATTTGCACAAAGACCCCTGATTAAGAGATGGTTATTTACAAAACACTACTAAACCCGCGTGTTATTTAAGAATGTGGGACAAATATATGTTTAACCCGGATGATTAGATACATTCATTCATGGACACGTGTATGGTAATCCATACGTCACCCACCTATCCATACAGCATGCCAGTTCTATAAATAGTACTCATTAAAGACAGAAAGGGGACTTTTGGTAGATTGGAGATTCAATCTGTAATTGGTTCTACGATATTAGATCTGATAGTACGATCCCATTTCTACTACCGAGCTAAGTAACTCGTTGATGATAAATTACAATACATTGAACTACGTTTAGACTTGATCCTATAGAAAGGTACGTAGGTAGCTCATAGAATCTGAGTGCAGGCATATCCAAATTATAAGAACCATCTTGGTAAAGATACGAGTCTCTGCTTGATTTGGTTCGATATGTTTTTACGAGCTAAATCAATATCGAAAGCAACAAACCTGAGTGTGATAACCATCTGGTAAACTTTCAATAAAAGAATGTGCATTTGAGGCTTTTGCAGCCTCTATTACTTGATCCATGTTTGCACCTTCTTTACCAAACAAAATATTGTTAGCTATAGTGGTTGCAAACAGAGCTGGCTCTTGACTAACCAATCCCATTTGTGACCTTAACCAATTTAGTTGAAGCTTCCCCAATTCATGCCCATCCAGCAAAATTTTCCCTGTTAAATTTCATTTCATATTAACTTTTCAACAACATTACTCATGAAATACTCGAAAACAATGATTAATAGGCTATCTTAAAGTACCTGAGGTTGGATTGTAGAATTGTTGAATCATGGAAATAACAGTGCTCTTGCCAGAGCCACTAGGACCAACAATTGCTAATGATTTACCAGCAGACACGGAGAAGGTCAGATTTTCAAAAATCATTGTGGGTCGAGAAGGATAAGAAAATGAGACCTCATGAAAGTCGATTTTGCCATCCACTCTTGGCAATATAATCCCTTCATCTAAACAAGGATTAGAATCATCTTTAATCATGTTTATAATATTCCCAACAGCAGCACAGCCTTTACCAATGGCAGCAAGGTTCGGAGCAGCCTGACCAAGTGCACTACAGAAACGAAAAAAAAACCACCTTATAACAAACAACATAATTTTTGGTCAATTATATAAATACCCTGAGACCCTAATTACGAAAAACACTTTGACGTAACATATTACAGTTTTACCCCTTTTTTTGTATCGACACTGGTAATAACCCAATAAATAAGGAGTGTGCATGTAATTATCGTTGTAATCTTTTCCCTTTAGTGTTTTTTTGGCATACTTACAATCCACTATAGATGACATTGATAATTGTTGTGAATGCTTTTCCTCCATTTGTGTCTCCGTGTCTAATGAGGATACTGGCGTACCAAAGAAGTAATGCCCACGCGCAAAATAAAAGGCCGTAAGTAAAGCCAATGCCAATTCCCTTTGCTATCCCGGTTTTCTTAGCCAGTTTGAGAGCGTTTTTGAGTGAGTTTGAATATGTTTCAATGGCCTTCTCTTCTCCAACAAATGAATACACCGTTCGAACTTGTGAAATAGCCTGATCAAAGTGATTATATTAGTTCTTAGTCTACAGATGCAACTCTAAGACAACAATATACATATATATATCGTTCCGTGCATATTAAATTGTATATATTACATATACACCACCTGCATGAGACACTAGTTAGTTACAAACAACACTCGGAAGGTTTGAGAAAGTACCATAATTACCCTATCAGTTAAAGCATATTACAGTTTTACCCCCTCGGCCCTGACACTAGAAACATATCACAAGTTGACCCTTTTGTCTTGGTAATTTGCAGAATCTCAGAGGGCTCGTTGGTAATTATAATGAAGTAAAATTCAAGATTGTACCTCTTCTGCTACTTTCCCGGCCTCAGCATAAGCATCCTCACTTCTTTTAGACAAAGTGGACATTATTATTGTATATGTTCCTCCAGCAATGGCAATTAAAGGAACTATTGCCAAGGTGAGAAGTGTGAGCTGCCAAACCATATAGAATCCCAATGAAAATCCAACAACAAACTGGGAAAGATAACATAAGCCATGGCATATCTGCATCACAATGCAAAAGAAATTAATTTAGATATTAAATTCAAGAATGAATTTATTTTAATATATTTTTTTTCTCTTTATACCTTATCACCTATTGCATCCTGGACCAATATGGCATCACTCGAAATGTGAAAAAGTATATTTTGTTCCCCTGCTTCTGTGTCGAAAAACTCAATATTCTTTCTCAAAACAGACTGAAGATACTTCAGTCGTAATCGATCCGTTTGCCTTTCCCCAGTTTGAGTCCAACATGCAACTCCTGAAATTCAATATAACGAATGGGTTTTGTCGTTAAAGATAAAGAAAGTATTTCAGCTCTGAAACAACAAAAGAGGTTCTAGAAACAAACATACCCGTCCATGCTGATAACCAAACAACTAATCCAAGATAAACTAAGTAGAGAGCGTACTGCATGGAAGAGGAAAAATAACAAGTATCTTAGTACATCGAAGTAGGATAAGAGTAGATTCAAGGTAATAAAATAACATCATAAGCCACATAGATCCACATAAATAGAGCAATGCAAATGAATTTCACTCTCGTTAAACGAAACACAAAAATTCTTCTCTGATTGATAAATCTTGAATTTCAAAATCCAACACATACTGATTTATAAGTGCATAAATATTCCAAGATTAATCGAAAGCCACAAATTCCAGTTCACAGTCTTATGTTACACGTGGCTATAATGTACCTTGGATACTTCTGAAGAAAACTTGTGAGGGTCTTGAGACAAGCTTCCTAAAGAATCGATCATACGACCAAACAATACAAAGAACACAGGAAGGGCAGCACCTTGTAAGCAAGCTCCAATGCTTCCAATAAACATCAAAACATAGTCAATTTTATCAGCAGCAGCAAATAGCCTAAAGAACGAAACAGATTCTTGTTTGCTTAAATTTGAAACCGAGGGCTCTTCTGATCCTATAACTTCATTATCTTTAGATATTTGCTTTGTTGAGAATTCAATCTCATCCATAGTCTCAAAATGGTAGTGGAATTGAAGAGCAAAAGAATGATATCTCAAAAATGATTCACGGGGGTGCTCATGGTGGATGTAAGGTATATTTTCGCCAATAAATTACTGATTTATAGTTGACAAACGAAAAGCTTGCTCGGTTTTAGATTAAAATTTTACATATATTTGCATAAGAAAACAACAACTGCTAAATCTCTTACATTAGTCTGAATTCAGGAACCCGGTTTCTATGAAATAGTTGTTTATGGACCTACTCAATTAATGCTAACAACACAATTGTTTGTAATCACCAATAATAACATCAGGACCATTATAGAGATGGAGAAGCATAAAGTCACAATTAACTTAATTATAAAATTCACACAATAAGTGAAAATGTGTCCTATTGATGAAACACTTTTTCTTGTTGCCAAGAGTTTGTCATAAGAGAACGTGGGCTTAAACTGTAGGCTCTTAAATTACAGCACATTCCGATAAACCATTCTGCAAACAGAGTAAATAATAACAAAATTCAAATTCGAAGTAACAAACGGAGGTTTCTCATTTTCCATTTATGGCTGAAAACGACTTTCGCACCAGCACAAGATACCAACTCTAGCTGTCAAGAAAGTGATTCATGAAGCCCACAAGACAATGTCAATGTAAATAAATGTGTATATATATATATACTACTTAATACAGCAAATTGTAAGAAACTGAACATTTAGAATTATGCAGCAATAACAAACCTACTCTAGACGTGGAAGTAAATCCACCTCACACCACTGAATGTCACATGAAAGCTTTCTACATCATGCAGTTGAGGAAGTTAAGTCTGAGTCCAGTTGTCGAATTAATTGCTGAAGAATTTTTAACTGGCAAATAATAATTGTCTCTTAGTTTGAACTGACAGAATATATCTAGATGCAGCAATAGTACAAAGGACAGTAATAATCTTTACCTTAAAAACAATCCCTTTTGAAAATCTATCAATGCAAGACAAAAGTGAGAGTTTTTGAATGAAATTTAATCTTCCAACTGTAAAAGCATGACAATTAATTCCATCAAATGTGAACTTCTATCCATGATCTGTGCTTCTTTGCTCCATGGACATGGCAAATAAGTCTCGCCTGTTCATGGTGAAGATTAATGAGCTCAAAAACACTTTTGGGTATGAAAATTCATTGGGACAAAAGGTCGATAAGGTGGTGGTCACAAGATGAAAATGACGCATCATTTTCACAGCTCTTCACAATGGACTGATTATTCTGAATACTGCACTAATCTACTTTCTTTTACCAATTACACTGTAATCAGGGTGGTACACGAACGTTTATTCACTCAAATCGAAATGAAAACTGTAAATGTAAATTCGGTTTCAATCAAAATCGAATTCAAAATATGATTCGAATTTCGATTCAATTTTTGTTTTTTTTTTCTTTCTTAGAAAAAATGGATTTTTCGGTGTCGAATACCATTTAATATATAATTACTAGTTTAATATATAATTTAATATATAATTACTAGTGTGTAAGCGTTCAATAAAAAATTGATTATAAAAAATTTATGAATTGATGGGATTGTATTTTTTTCTCACAAAATCGATATGTAAATTATAGATACCAAAATAATAAAATATAATATTATTGCAAATATTGGTCAAAAATTATCATAAACACATGAAACTAACAAACCAACATTATTACTAAATATGAAAGTCCAATGTAAAATGTCAATGTTCAATAGTTCTTCTGAAGAATCCAAAACAATGTTTTATTCCCATGAAAATCAATTCAGGGAAGAAAAAGAGCCTCAATGAATAATAACTACGGTATCGAAACAATCTTGCGATCCATGTATCTAAATCTGCAAATATGCTCAAAGCGATCATCTACATTGCTATGGTTGCTCTTCATCTAAAGAATCTTTATAGCCGGTTTCTTTAAATTCTTTGCATACTTTATCAATGACTCCAACTCATCTTCTGCTCAGCATTTAGCAGTGATCTTATTGTGACACCGATCTTCCCAAGATAGTGAATTGAAACTTCGCTTATTTTGGCAAGAATGTTATATTTTTTAATATCAATTTTTTCCACCAAAAACAATAAAAATAACTATTTTAAGAAAAATGTTTAATTAACAGTAAAAGAAATGGCATTAATCAAAATTTATGAATAACCTTTGCAATGAAAAATGTTCCTTAATAAAACCAGAAGAAACGAAACTTTTTCAAGCTACTTGGAATCAGCCACCAAGTTAATACAAATATTCCAAGTGTTTCAAAATTTTAAAGGAGTGGTAATTCAAATTTAAGCAGAATCGGTTACTCTCTTTCATTAGCTTAAATAATGGAAAATAATAGTGTACTAGCGTGAGACCCGTGCTATGCACGGGATTGTAACGATGTGCCCCGTGCTATGTAGGAAGATTATTTAACTGAAACAATTTAAAATATAAATATTTTATGAAATTTTTTTCCCTAAAATATCTCTTATAGCAATACTTGGTTATATATCGTCAAAGAAGTTAGCTATTAATTTTTTTTTGATTAATTATTTTGTAATAGATATATTTATTAATTTTTATAAAAGATATTCTCAGCAATTAGCTATGAAAGAGAAAAAAGTAAAAGTGATTAGATTATACCATTTGAGCTAAATATGTTAAATCTAAATATACAAATTTTGCACTATGTAATTCATATTTAGAGTAAAATACTTGTTGAATACTTATGAGAGGAGCATTACATCTCTCATATGAGTAATCATATGTGTTGGACATTAAAGCTAAACAAATACTTATAAAATATAAATACGAAAAGGTAAATAAATGGTGGAAAATGACAAATAAAAGTGATGTAAAATTCACAAAAAGAAATTTATCAAATAAGTTTTAAATACTTAATAAACCAATTGAAAGACAAAAACATGATACCATTGTACACAACAAATTTGTAATTCTGAAAATCAAGAAACACAAAAAAATTGTGACAAATGGAATTTATATAAATCAAAATGAAATATGGGGTACAAATCTCTATTCTAATCCTCTGATTCTTCCTTCAAAATATGTTGACTTGAATATTAGAGTTGACTTTGCTTCTTTGATCTTCTCCAACGTTGACTTGAATGTTTATAACGTTAATTCGAGAGCTTGGCAGCTTAATCTCGGATCAAACGTTGAATTTGATATGGAATTTGAAATCTTCAAGGTTGACTTTGTGACTTTGATCTTCCTTGAATTTGATTTGGATTTCTATAACGTTAATTCGTAGGTTTAGCACCGTAATTACGAATCAAACGCTATAATTTGATGAATATCTTTAAGAACGCCTTGAATATCACATAGAACGCCTTGAGTCTCGCCTAGAACGCCTTGAATATTTGAAGAACCTTCGTAGAGAAAATTTGAAGAGCTTCCTTCGTCTTCTCTAGCTTTTTGATTGAGCTTCTATGTGTGTAATTTATGAACTCCAAAGGACCCTATTTATAGGTGTAGGATGGAAGAGTTATGGATAATTTGGATTCCATTGATAATTATCCATTTGATTTAATAAATAATTATCATAATTTTGGAGCCATTTGATTGGCTGATAGAAGATCTAGATAGATCTTCTAGATATTATCCAAAAATCAACTTGATTTGATAATTATCCATAAATTAACTTAAATAGATAAATATCATTTGTCGTAGACGACTTTTGATCGGTCAATATTTCCACGTGGCATGATTTAATTGGTTGTAAAATTTCAATATCTACAAATGCCCCCTTGAGACTCGTTCACGGAAGTTTGGTTATTTCAAAGCATACTTCGTAGTGGATGAGTCGCAACGTCTCAACATAAAAATCATGCCTTAAGAATAGCTTCGTCTTGTGCTTCTATACCATGAAAGCCTTTCGCACAGTTTGGTGTCTCCTCGAAAACACTTTGTTGGCTTCCACCGCAAGTTGTTTGTGTCATTACGAGATTAACATGCCCCCATGTCATGGTGGGATCTTTCTTTCAAATTTTTTTTGAATGAGTGACGTCACTCCATCGAGAGAATATGATTTGATTTGAATTTATGACTGAACTTAGATATATTTAAGTTGCCTACGTACCCTAAGAAAAAGGGATCAAGTCATAACGTAGTTCAAAAAAAAAAAATTCTTTATAGAGGTGCCATATTTAGTTTATACTCTTCAAGGCTTGGAGTACATGATTTGGTTGGACTTGTAGACATTTAATCCTCGTGTCAAGGAGAATTTTATTTGATTTGATTTGACTTGTAGACCTTTTATGCTCGTGTCAAGGAGGGCTTCATTTGATTTGATTTGACTTGTAGACCTTTTATGCTCGTGTCAAAGAGGACTTCATTTGATTTGATTTGACTTGTAGACCTTTTATGCTCGTGTCAAGGAGAACTTCATTTGATTTGATTTGACTTGTAGACCTTTTATGCTCGTGTCAAGAAGAACTTCATTTGATTTGATTTGACTTGTACCTTTTAAACTCGTGTCAAGGAGAACTTCATTTGATTTGATTTGACTTCTAGACCTTTTATGCTCGTGTTAAGGAGAACTTCATTTGATTTGATTTGACTTCTAGACCTTTTATACTCGTGTCAAGGAGTTCTTCATTTGATTTGATTTGACTTCTAGACCTTTTATGCTCGTGTCAAGGAGAACTTCTTTTGATTTGACATGTAAACCTTTTATACTCGTGTCAAGGAGTGCATTTACTTTTGTATTTATTGAAAGTTTAAACTCTTATCAAGGAGACTTGCTGATAGTTTATGCTCTTATCAAGGAGCGTTGATGACAGTTTATGCTCTTATCGAGGAGCATTGATGACAGTTTATGCTCTTATCGAGGAGCGTTGATGACAGTTTATGCTCTTATCGAGGAGCGTTGATGACAGTTTATGCTCTTATCGAGGAGCGTTTGCTTAACATCTTTAGTCGAAGTAGCGATGGCGAACATGAACATCACTTTCTTCCATATGTTCATCACTATCAATTATGGGCTCATCATTAGAAACATTTGTGAATGGCTTGCCCCCTTTGTTGATTTCTTGTCTATAAGGCTCTTGGATATATGACTTGTCAACTCCACTTCCGGTTATACTCAACTCCATATCATGTGCTCGACTGGCCATCTCTTCAAACGTTGTCGGTTGAATTCCTTGAAGGATGTATCGAAGACCCCAATGCATCCCTTGAATACATATTTCAATAGCAGAGGACTCATGTAATCTTTCTTTGCAGTTAAGACTCAAATTTCTCCAACGATTAAATTAGTCAATGACTGGTTCATCCTTCAATTGACGGGAATTGGTGAGTTCAAGCATGCTGATTGTGCGACGGGTGCTATAGAAGCGATTGAGAAACTCTTGCTCCAATTTCTCCCAGCTGTTGATTGAGTCAGCACCAAGATCAATGTACCAGTCGAATGCATTGCCTTTCAGTGATCTAACAAATTGCTTGACTAGTTGATCGCCATAAGTTCCAGCATCATTGCATGTTTCAACAAAGTGCGCCACATGTTGCTTTGGATTGCCTTTGCCATCAAATTGCTGGAATTTTGGGGGTTGGTAGCCAGTTGGCATCTTCAAATCATCAATCCTTCGAGTATATGACTTGACATAAGCTAAAGGTATCTTGGATCTCCCTTTGTGGTTGTCTTGAATAGTACTCATGATAAACTCCTTAAGTCGATCAGCTGGAATCGTCCCATCACTTGAAACTTGAAGCTCCTCAACAATGGATCTTTCCTTCTCAACTAGATGTTGATTCTTTGACGTCTCAGCTTCATCGTGCGCCTCAACTTGTTTTTCAATTTCGTGTATGGCATCCACGTCGTCAGCTTTCTTCATCAACTTTGTAATTAGAGTGGCTTGCTCTTGAACATGCTTCATTAGTCCTTCAACAGCTTTCGTTAAGTTTGCAATTTGCTCCTCAGGAGTTGTAACATTCGTCATCATAACACATGCGAGGCTCAAGTCACTTGATGTAGAATATTGTGGAGATGGCAAATACTTCTCTTCATCATGATTGATTTCGTCACCAAGGTGGAATGGATCATCCTTAACATGCTCTTGTAGGAGAACCACATTTGAAGATGTTTGTAGTTTCATGGACATACTTCTTGTGGCAACGCCAATGATTTCACTCGTGGAGTTTGAAGGATTTGAGATGATCATCTTGGATTCCACTATCTTCATAGCTTTGATTTGAGCATCCATTTGAACTTGTTGAAGTGAGGAGATGAGAGGTAGAGATGGTCCCAATGGGCGTGCCAAAAATTTGTACACAACAAATTTGTAATTCTGAAAATCAAGAAACACAAAAAAATTGTGACAAATGGAATTTATATAAATCAAAATGAAATATGGGGTACAAATCTCTATTCTAATCCTCTGATTCTTCCTTCAAAATATGTTGACTTGAATATTGGAGTTGACTTTGCTTCTTTGATCTTCTCCAACGTTGACTTGAATGTTTATAACGTTAATTCGAGGGCTTGGCAGCTTAATCTCGGATCAAACGTTGAATTTGATATGGAATTTGAAATCTTCAAGGTTGACTTTGTGACTTTGATCTTCCTTGAATTTGATTTGGATTTCTATAACGTTAATTCGTAGGTTTAGCACCGTAATTACGAATCAAACGCTATAATTTGATGAATATCTTTAAGAACGCCTTGAATATCACATAGAACGCCTTGAGTCTCGCCTAGAACGCCTTAAATATTTGAAGAACCTTCGTAGAGAAAATTTGAAGAGCTTCCTTCGTCTTCTCTAGCTTTTTGATTGAGCTTCTATGTGTGTAATTTATGAACTCCAAAGGACCCTATTTATAGGTGTAGGATGGAAGAGTTATGGATAATTTGGATTCCATTGATAATTATCCATTTGATTTAATAAATAATTATCATAATTTTGGAGCCATTTGATTGGCTGATAGAAGATCTAGATAGATCTTCTAGATATTATCCAAAAATCAACTTGATTTGATAATTATCCATAAATTAACTTAAATAGATAAATATCATTTGTCGTAGACGACTTTTGATCGGTCAATATTTTCACGTGACATGATTTGATTGGTTGCAAAATTTCAATATCTACAACCATATAAAGTAAAATTATTCTCATTTGAATATATGAAAAGAGGAAAAATATTTACAACAAAAAATAAAATAATTAAATAAAATAAACTCAAAATTATTAGAAAGAACTATATGAAAAACATAAAAAAGATCAAAAAAAAAAAAATACTAAGTTTAAAAAGTATATTGAATCAAGAATTATATGATAAAACCCAATAAATTTGATCATATCTCCCGCATATATAAAAAAACTAAGCCAATGAGCTTTGCATATGTAGGATTGTAAATTCATAAAATCTATAAAATGAGAAATTTTAGTACTCCTTTGAGTTCAAAATTAATCTTAAAGGATCAAAACATGCTCAGTGAAATTTGGGGAATGAGAATGATAATCAAGATTCAGGCCACTGAATTCATAAAAAGTCTTTATCGCATAAGGTTAATCGTTTCATAGGTGTCTTCTAAAATGGACAAAGAAATATATTGAGAAATTTTGATTTAAAAAAAAACTAATTGATTCCAGAACTGTAGTTTAAAATTTGCGTAATGAATTGGGATTTGAATTTTATTAATTCATTAATTCATTAATCAATGCCCAATATTTTTCATTGATCTAAATAAAGATTAATTAAAGATTTTATAATCGAAAACTATTATGAGATAGGATATCATTTAGTAAATGATGTTCAACCAATAATTATGAATTTCTATTGCATGAAAGATCGAATATAAAATCTTAAAATAATTGATGCGTTTTAAAAATATAAAAAATATGTTTAAAAAGTCTTAAATATAGAATAGTCAATAAGTCAATAAGAGTACTCACGATTTTAGCTACATTTTAATCGTATATTGAAAGAAAACTCATCTTGCGAATTTTATAATTCAACTCAATAAAAGTTATTTATTCAATTGCTCAAAAATTGAGTTCATCAAACTATGTGAGTACATAAAATAAATAACACGTCGATACTGATTATACATAAAAAAAAATATATAGAGAGAATTTTTAACATATCATAAAAACAAAGTATAAATTAAAGAAAAGGGAATTATTTGTACAAATTATCTAACAATTTCAACATGGGAATATATATATTTCAATTAGCATGAAACATTCGAGGTCTACATACCAATGTAATATCTTCTATTTGATTTCTTTGGCATTTTTTATGAAATAAACAAATCAAAATAATTTCGAATGGACACAAAATTAATTAGAAAAAACAAAATAAAGGACCAAACCACAATTAAGTATTAACCAAAGAAAATACAAATAAAGAAAACACATATGAATAAAGAAATGCCCCATACAAAGAAAATACAAATAAAGGACAAAATTAAGTATTATTGTAAAACACATACAAATAAAAAAAAGAAAATGCTTACAAACATATGAAGAATGCCCCATCTTACTATCTCTTGTCCGAGTTTTCTCTAGAAAACAAAGGAAAAGCAAAATAAGATAAAATCAGTTATATAGGAAGAATACTATTGAAGAAAACTTTGAAAAATCACTATACAGATTATAGTTTGTATTGTTTGAGATAAATGAATTTGTTAGCAAAAAAAAAGAAAATTCCGTAGCAAATACTATGACTTTTCTTAAAGTATATATATATATTATATAGTGATAATTTAGTGATTAAATACATTATGATTTGAATCCTATTAATTCCTTAATTAATGCCGAATATTTTTCATTAATGAATTAAAAATTAATTTATGATTTAAAATGGAAGACTGCGTGAAATTTGGTTTCATTTTTTAAAGTATATAGAGTTAATTTAGGAATCAATACATTGTGAGATTTGAAACAAATTAATTCCTTAATCAGTGTCCAATCTTTCAGTTAAATGAATTATAGATTGGTTAATTACCATTTAAAAGTATCTATATTTCCTTAATAATTCAATTTCATAATTTACGTTAATTACCATTTAAAAAGATTTATATTTTTTAATTTCATAATTTACGTGAATTACCATTTAAAAGATTTTATATTTCTTTAATTTAATTCAAATTCAAATTTTGAAATAACAAAGTCAACCAACTCAACCAATCAAAATATTCTTAGCAATAAAAATAATTCAAAATTACCACAAAATTGTATTGAGTTTGTGGTCAAAATTGGTCAAATACCGCTCTCCTATAATATATATAATAGATTTTGATTCTTGATTTTTACTTTCTTGTTCAATACTTGGTCTCAAATTAAATACGCCAAATTTTAATTTCCAAACTGTATAAAAAATGCATATGCTCCTTGCCATATTCATATTTCTCTGTAAAAAATATATGAATGCACAATTGATTGGAGTAAGTTTATCTACATTTTCCCAGCTACCCAAACCATAAAATGTTTGAGCAGAACTGTGAGAATAACTAACAATGAAGAACCCATCAATCATCTTATCACAACAAATACTAAAGCCAATAGATAAATTGGAAATCTAACCCTTCTATCATGAAAAAGCTCCAAGATTTCTCATGTTTCAACTTTTGATAATCACCCCGAAAATAAATTCAATTAGACTACTTGTAATTCCTGCAACAAAATCAATAAAAGGTCTTGACACATGCATTGAAAGTGATTAATCATCAACAAAATTAAAATCAAGCAAACAATGATCATGAAAACTAAAATGAAGTAACTCACCCAGAAAAAAATCAAGTAGAAAATCATCCAGATTATGTCCTTAAACACTAATATATAAATTGCATGTACGAATCAAAATTCCAAAAATAATCTGAAATTAAAAAAATGATTTTTATTTAAATTGTAAATTTTATAATATAGTAGAATTGCTCAAAGAGTAACTAAATTAAAAGGCGGAACATAAAAAAAGAGATCAAATTATTCTTATTAGTTTAGAGAGAAACTATGTTTCATACCTTCCTTTCCCATTTATTCTCCAAATAGACTAATTAAAAGAGATAATACAATAAACCTTTGATCGTAATACCTGAACATCTACAAATGCTAAAAAGGAATAAAAAAAAAACACGATATTGCATGAAGATCTAAAATGGTTAAAATTATGAATTATTAAAAGCAAATTGAACCAAATTGAATGAGTAAAATTTAAGCAGCAGTAGACAAACCACTAATTAATAAGAAGTGAAATAAAATATCAATTATGTATAATTTTTAAAAACAGAATTGGGTGCTAATTAAAATTGAGAAAGTGCAATCATCAAGCGTCTAAGATTTATTTGGCAACGATTGAGGTGCTTCGGCCAACTAATTTTCTGCCAATAATTACCTGCAAAAAAAAAGAAATAATTTTTAAATGCTGATAGTTTCAAATAGAGAACATTACAAAATACAAATCCTTGTACATTTGTAGTGGGAGGGTAGTGGTTATATTTTGAAATTTTAAACGGAAATATGAGATAAGGGAAGTTGAAAAGGAGGGAGTTGGTATATTGCAACCAATCAAATTTTTTCTTTAGAATAAAATAATGCAAAATGATCAAAAATTAGAACGCACGGACACAATGCATGGGTGGATAATAGGATGGGGTAGTTGAGGTCATGGTAATGGGTTAAAACTACCTTATTTTTATAATTAATTAATTCTAAATTTTTATAATAAATTAATTCTAAATTATCTAAAAATTAGAATCTAAGTTTTGGATTGTTTTGGTGGGTCAAAAAATAAGCCCTCCTATATTAATATTAATTAATAAATATATATGTAATATTCGTTATTTATATTTTTAGTTTTTCAATTTTTGTATTAAGAACCACTTTGGTTTTTCAATTTTTATTGTGTCCATTAAATTTCTCTATTCAACAATTTGTTTTGATTTGGTCATGTACAAAAGATGCATTCCATTGCAAATTAAGCTATTTTTCACACTATCTAGCCTGTTGTATTCCACATAAGAAAGTGCATCCATTTATAAATAGTTTTGGGCCATATTAGATAACACCAACAATATTTATTATTTAAAGTAGAACCACCTTTTAGAGAAAACTATATACATTTAGGATTATAAAGTGAAATAAATTTAGTAAGCTAAACAAATTTATCATATCAAGACATAAAAGTAATATTAATATGTTATTTACTTACTTTTTTTTGATCTATAATTAAGTTAGAGACACAATGATGACTGGGCTTTTGTTATCCAATTAAGAACCAATATACTAATGGATCGTTAGCACAAATTTATTGGGCCTAGTATAACAATAAGGTTATTGGGCCTATGTGTATTACTGGCCCAACTTTGTTCATTAAATCTGCCTTCTTTCTTCCTCTCTGCTACAGTTCCTATTTGAAAAGTATTCCTATGTTATATCGAAAATGAAAATAAATTTAGTATTAATTAAATAGGCTAGTCAACTCTTGATATTATTAAAAAGTTTGAGCAAAATTCTAAATTAATTAGAAACATGCTAATTTGATATTTATATGTTTGTAATCAATTTATATCCAACACAAATGAACACAGTAATAAGAACAGGAGATTGTAATCAATTAATTTTCAGAATCTGCCAAATAAAAGAGGGTTTATTCTGCAAAAATAATTAAAATACCAGTAATATAGTAATTTCATTTCATCTTATATTTGCAGATTTACAATTCTATTTATGAAAGCCAAATCATATAAATAAAAAACACAAAATTGTGTAAAATTAAGGCGTATTATTTGCTATTTTCCTTATGGGCAAGAACCAGATCCTGAAATAAGCCGTATTTAATCCAAAAATACACTGGAAGCAAATACATTAGAATTTTATTTAGCCTTATATCATTACATTAATTTTATCATTACATTATTGAAGAATAAAATACTTACCTAATAGGCTTTAAAGCAACTTAAAGCCCATTTACATGCAGAATAATTGTAAACCCCATTTCAAAAAATACAAGAGGTAAATCACAATTAAACACTACAAAAACCATGAAAATTGAAGACCAAAAAAGTGAAGAAAAAAAAAAAGATTAAGGAGGATTAATAATTACCACCATAATCAAAGCCAACACACTCTTAATTAGATGTGCTTCTTTTTATTATATTTATATATATATATATATTCACAAACTGGGACGTAGCTTCACCGGATTCTTAGAAGTCTCCGGAGATTATCAGTAGCTCCGGCGTCTATTCCGGCAGCCACCTCAAAGTTGCAGCTAATCATCTTTGGCCTCAATGAAAAAGTGGGCAAAGGCAAACTACTCGGTGGCGGAGATAATGAACACATGACTACTGAACCCGAATACATATTTTCAATCTGATTATTATTTTTCTCTAATTCTTTTTTGATCGATTTCAATTTCGGTTTCGATCCTTTTCTGATTCTGTTAGTTTTTCTACTTGCGGCGGTGCTGCGGCGGGGCACGGCGGCCGGAAGAGGAAGTAGAGGTGGCTGCTGGAGATAGTTAGTATTATAACGACGGTATGAATTATGAGAGAGAAAAGGTGGTGGAGCTTGTACATAACCTACCATTTTGTGGAAATTATTTTGTGGAAAAATATTCTGGGTTTTTGGGGGATAGTTTCTGATATGTGATCGTTGCAAAATAATTGCATCCATTTTTTGAAGTTTTTTAAAAAAAACAAAACTTTTCCAGCAAAAATGATCACAAATAAATATGGATTAGTAGCCCTTTTTAGTGCTAATAATTAAAGGGGGTAAAAATCTTTATATCAAATGTATATATGCAAAGATATAACAATTCTATATGTATATATAAATAAAGTAGCTAAAATATCATATGTTGAATGCAGGCATAAAATGACACCCAGATGGGGGTTTTGAGATATTATATATAGAATAACTTTTGTTGAAATATATATCTTAGGTGAGCCTTTATATAGAAGAGAGAATCCTCCAACGACTACTTTCTTTATTCAATTTTTCTTTTCTTTTTTAATATTTGTTAATTAAAAAAAGATAAGTGAAAATGATATGATATGAAATGTAAAAAATGATTGGGTGATGTGAGATAAAATGAATGGGTGATGTGAGATAAGTTCAAATATAAATAAAAAAAATTATAAAATACGAAATAAAAAACAAATATAGTAACTAAAGTAAGTGATTATCGTCTCTGTAAAATGATGGAATTATATAGAGAATTGAAAAAAATAATATATTTAAATTAAAATGATTTGTAGTGTAATATTTTAGAATATTATAATTCAAAAATTTGAAAAAAAAAATAAAGAGACATGACCGTAATGTATTCATCCTAATCTATGGACAAACAGTAAACGGTCGGCCGATGCAAGATTTGGGATTTCAAAGATTTTTATTTTTACTAATAAATATTAAGTGGGGGTTGGGCGGCAACCGCCAATGCTATAGTAGCCGTTGGATTCTGCTACGTTGTGGCGATCACAACCGTTGATCTATATCCTAGGGTTCCTCAAATTAAAAAGACTTTGGGAGAAATCATGGCCGCACACGTTCGTGGTCTAAGTAGATTTAACACCCACGTGTAAGTGATTGGTTTAGGCTTAATAGAAGTGATTAAATATTAGTTAATAATAAGAATATTTCACTTGATTTAAGTTGAAAGTTATGTTTAGATGGTGATTAAAGGTGAGCTAATGAGGTGGATCAGTTTGATTCGAGTTCGAAAAAATTCGAGCCCAAGTTGATTAATAGAGCTTATCAAGTGAGTCTAAAGTTCACGCCTGGTGAGCCTAAATAAAAATAATAATATTTTTAATATTAATTATGATTATATCTAATAATATATGAATAAATTAAAATTAATAATATATGTTAATATACTCAGCTCGATTTAGGATCGAACTTAAACAAGCTCGAATCGAGATTTTTTACCACGCTCAAATCGAACTCAACTCGTGGACATCTTTATCGTCCAAAAAAAATAATATCCTATTATAAATAGTTAATTAGCAAAACAAAGGAGAATCGGCATAATAATTGAAATTAAAGAAAACAATATTGACACAACTCAGGTCATTCTACTCAGAGGCGGAAACAGGGGGTTTTGGGGGGGGGCCGCCCCCCGAATTTTTAAAATTTTTAACATACGTAATTTTAACATGTATATTTTAAAAATTTTAACATTATCGCCCCCCGCCAAATTTTAAAAATTTCAATTACTGGCTCCGCCATTGATTCTACTTTATGTAAGTTTCAATAGAATAAGTCTAATAAATATAGGGTCACTATATTTGAACCATACATATATATATATTACATATTACATACATAATGTCATTTGTATATATTTCTTTTCTACGGAAAAGTTATATATACTATAACCACAACACAACTAAATTGAATATTTTCCTCTGCAATTTCTACTTCTAAATTCGACGAGTTCTATTTTATTCAAATTACAATGCCAATAATTTCTACATCTTCCTAGTTATGTGCTATTGAAGTTCAATAATTGAACTACTTGAAAAGAATCGAACGCCCGGGTTTTGATTCATCGTTCCACCTCTAATGCTTGTGTCAGTAACTTATAATTTGTTGTATATTTTAAGATTATGTAAACATATTCATATAAAACATGAAATAATATATTTTACATGTATTTGAGTATATTAAGAATGTGTAAAATACAAATCACAAAATATATAATAATTTTCATAAGACAGGAATATATAAATGAAGTATATATATTTGTATATATAGTTTGTGTCTCCTCTCTTCAAACCCTATTCTTTGCTGTAAATCTTGGAGCTGATGACAGTAAATGTGATGCATGCAAAGAACATATATACTTGTACGACAATAGGAATTATGCATGCAGTTATTAGGTAATAATTCAAAAAAATAAAATGTTGAATCATTTCAACTTTCGATTTTGTTCAACAGTTGTATACTTGATTATGAAAATTAATTTTGATTTAATTAATCATGGTAAGAAATTTATCTTTTAGATTTGCTAAATCTCGATTTTGCGATAATATAGCAGAAAATCCTCGAATTAATTTTATATAAGAAGAACAAAAACTAATTCAAACCACAAAAATTTTATTTTCTATCAACCATGGAGTCTATTATAATTTATAAACCCTTCATTTTTAATGATAATGACTTGACAAATTTATTTTCTTTTCCGCGTAGAGCGGGATGAGTCTATATGGCCACCGAAAGTTGATTTTCTTGCCCGAATAATGTACATTGTACAATGTTATAAGTATTTGGTATTTGACTTTTGTAACATAGTAGCTAGGAAAATTTTCATTAAGTTTACAATTACTTTCATTTTAATTTTTTATGTTTGATGAAACACATGCATTTTATATCAAATAATGGATTAACCTAATATGTAATTAATTAGATAAATGGTTGCACATTTCTAGGGGTATTCATTTTCTGTAATTGAGTACTGTTAATAGTTGCTAATTATTAGCTATTATTTGTAAACTGATACTTTAATATAAAAGTAGTTTTATGTATTACGTAACATAGGAACTTGTCTTTTGATTTATGTCGTTATAGAAAATACTAGTACTTTTTTTATAAGATTTTATGTGGTAATTTCAAAGTTATCCCTCAAGATATGCATGAAAATGACAATAATTCTTGTTTTTTTTGTTATAATAATTTTTTCAGTATATAATAATAATTAAAAGTGTGTATAAAATGTCACTATAGAGAATTAGTAGCATGTAATTATGTTCAAAAGTTGGTAAAACACAATATAGTAACTATATACTTAACTATAGATTAAACTTAATAAATCTGATATATCATCCCCATCTTTCAATAGTTTAGTTTTCTCGATGATTTTCAAATTAGAAAATGCTAGCATAGAAAATTAAGAGGATCATAAAATAATTAATATTATAAAAATTATAACTTAAAAGTCCGTCAACTATTGGTAGCTTGTAGATCTTGTAAGGAAGTTGCTTTAAATCGTGAAGTTTAATTATGGTCGGCGGCCAAATCGTACGCATCTCTTTAATTATTAATAAGTTTACATTTAATGCAATTATTATTATTGAAAAAAGTATTATTTTTTAATCTTATGATATATTGTCGAATGTTAAATCGTCTCAAGGTATATATTATTGGTATATTTATCTTATAATAATGTGTGTCTCCTGCTTGATCAGTACCAAACATGATGCATGTACTGATTCAATTATTTTTATGCTTAATAATGCTGGAAATTATAATATAATATATGCATGCAATAAATATTCATCTATTATTTACTTGCGTTTATACTTATTAATTATTATGTTCCCTCATTAGCTATGGTATTTTACTCATTTTTTTGTTTCACGTTATTGCTTCCCATGAAAGGGATTCAAATTTATAACATAAAAAGTAAAATTGGTTTTCTTTCAATTAATTCTTCAATTATATAGGTACAACCAATTCTTTGCATCGAACTTAATTATATTTTATGCAAGAAAGAATTCTTTTGCAAATGAAAGAAATACGTATAAATTTTCATTTTGAGTTACAATTGAGTACAAATTAAAACTATAAGATATGCAAAAGAATGACTAATTTAGTTAGATTGTAAAATAAAACTAACAAATAAATAAAACTGTGTGTATTTACTTGTGTGGTATGACATTCTTAAGACAAATCTATACAGCTTATAAGAATACAATACAGTTCGAACAATATTTTATAATTAAAAAATTAAAGTTGCTGAAGCTAAAAAATTAGTCAAACAAGAATAAAATATGTTTAAAAATATAAAAAAAAATCTTGAAATTATCTCATAGTCGATTCGAATAGCATCGTGGCAAATGGCAATTAGTGGTTTTGGATCTTGGTTATGGGCCTTATTTATGGGCCTTAGTTTTATATGAGGCTATATGATCATTAATTCTGGGCCTACCGTTTATTCATTAGCCCAGTCCACCTCTTTGATAAAGTTTTATTTGCCCAATTATAATTTGCGCATCTTGATGGATTAGTTTGAATAATTTTTAATATTTTTGTAATTGCAGTGTGACAATATTTTCCTTTCTTCTCAAAACATGATACATGCAAAAATTACATATTTGATCCAATTGAACATTTGGCCTTTGGCCTTATTGAACTTGAAACAAGTTTAAATCGACTTAACCCTTTGAGTCGATTGGTGTCTTTTATGCACCTAGGTTTTGGCACCCCACCGCCAACTCGCCAATCATCACACCATAAATTAATGAAGGGCAGACTTTTCAGTCAATTTTGGTCATTTTAACGCAATATAGGGATTAATTTCTGAGGTACAATATTAATGGAGCAAATCCCTTATATACTGATGGGCCTCAATTGGATTAGGCCCAAAAAGGCGATTTATTAAATACCCTGCCCATTCTAGCCCTTTGATGAAGAAGGGCGCCGTGGGCCTGGCTCTGTATGCCTAAGGCCCAAGGCCCAGTTGGGAGTCTATAAATAGGACTTCAGTTTATTCATTAAAGACGTTCTGAATTATCTTTAATCTCTCTGAATATCCTCAGCTCTCAATTATTAGAGAAACTCATTATCTTGAACTATGAAGAGGCTTGATCCTATCTGACTAGGTACGTAGGCAACTTGAATCATTCGAGTGCAGCCCACTATCCGAAAACACTTCATCTGGTCTGTCGTGAGACGGGTCGGATCCTATCTCCATGTGTCCCTCACGTGACTATTACTATTTGATCCCGCATCATATACTATTAAATCATCTAACATAACATAAGTGTATTCCAACAAAAAAAAAATCCCTTATATACTATTATAACATAATACATGGATCATTTTTCGAGGTCCAATATCAATACAACAAATCCCTTATATACTATTAAATCATTTTACATCATCTAACAGAACAAAAATGTATATCAACAAACATTCTCAATTTCTCAAAAAATTAAAAATAATTGGGAATGGTAGATGATAGCATAACACCATGTGTGGACCTATAGTTGATGCAATCAAAAGGGTTTTTGTTGTTGAAATTGATGCCCCACGCCCTTAAGTGGTATTTGCCTCCATAATAGGCAAACATATAAAGCTTCCAAAAAACATGTGATTAGGGACCATCTAATTATTTGAATTATTTTTCTCCTCTCAATGAAATTTGCAAAAGATACAAATGTTTAGCCAACCTAGTTTATTTGGAATCATGCTCTATTTAAATTAAATGAGTATTTTATAGTTTGAGATTTGGATTTAACTTAAAAATAACTATTAGGCCGGTCTTAAGAAGACTTGAACTTGTTGTAGACAGTGAAAATTTGCCATGTTGTATATCTTTATTTATATCTTGGAATGTCAAATTTACTTTCAAGAGTAAATAATTTTTTTAATAGATGGTAAATTAAATATTCGCAAATGTGATGTTGAACTATTTAAATAGTAGTGAATTGTGTCACAATTTTCAATACAGTGCATATTGAATCATATTTATGGCAACTCAAACCATATCTAGAAATAAAATAAATAAATTATCATTAAATTATCGAGGACCAATCAAATCGTGCCATCTCATCAATTAATTTTGGCAAAGATTTCAATCCTAAGTTCCTAACTATAGAGGTCAAGTACCAAAAAAAGAAAAAAGAAGTACAAGACTACTAGAAATGTCAGATTAATGGAATTGGCAACTTCAATATTAAGATATTTTTAGTTAGTATTATTGCTCAAGCACAAATATTTTCTAAAATAATTAGCAAAAGTATTGATTAATAAAGTTAGCCGTCAAATTGTGAATAAAAATAATTATTGGGTTTTAAATGTGCAGTATTTTAAAAATTATGAAAATAAATTGGAGAAAATTAAATTTTGGACAAAATAATGGGATGAAAATAAATAATAATAATAATAATAAATAATATCTTAAAGTGTATTCGTTGCTTCATTTTCCCTCTACCCTTTACTTTCAACTACTAATCTTCCACCCCACATGCCGGCATTAAAATGCTGAATTCATTGTTTACGGAGCTTTGAAAAGTTGGTGACCCAATTTATTATATATATTAATTAATTCCATAAATTCATTGTTTTTTCTGTAGTTGCAAAACACCATAGAATTATTCAGCTCAAACATCACAAGTTGAAACAAAAAAATTTAATATTTTAGTCAATAGTATTCTCACTCTGTGCTCCAAAAATCATCTCTTTATGCATATATTTTTTTTATCAAAAGTTGTAAAAAAATCTGTACTTATTTCCCTTAAAGACTGCATTTTTCTATCCTGATTAAGCAAAATTTCCCCATTTATATCTTTACAGAATCAAATAGGTTATTACAAGGCGCTTTGCCTTGTAAATTTCCCCCGTTATAGTCCGTTACCCGTTTTGCCGACATGAATTCTCACAGCTCACGCGCTTGAATTACTACTTTGGAAAAGACGTTATATTTGTGGAATGTGGATCCAAATGGGTCAAGCAGATTTTTTGTATAAAATATTATTATTGCTCTATCCTCGTAATGGACATTGATTTTTTCTTGCTCTTGTAATAAATAATTTTAATTTATTTGTGTCTTTTTGTTAACTTTCTGTTTTGGCTTTATGTTGTTAACAACTGTTACTACTGTAAGACCCTTTATTTTTCTTCTGGTTTTCATTGATATGGGCTTTTTTCTTTGATCAATTTCTGGTTTTGTGTTGATTTTTTTGAAGAAGATTGAAGATGGGTATCATAAGCACAATAATGGGTGTTTTTGGGTTTGGGATAGGGGTTTCAATTGGGCTTGTGATTGGATACTTTATGTTCATCTACTATCAACCAACTGATGTGAAGGTTAGTTTTATGTTCTTGCAGTGCTTTTATGGTTACATTTGATTATTTAAGGATTATGTAACTTAGAAATTTTTGGGTTTTTTTTTCTGTTTATTTATTTCCCCTGATAAATACTTTTCAATGGATTTTAGTCTCAATTTGGATTATAAATTGTGAATCTAAAGCTTAACAGGATATATAAAAGTCTGCCTATGATTTACCAGCATATTAAGATGTGAAGAACCGGTTTACCTAAGAATACAAAATGCTTGATGTTAAATATTTAGTAATTTAGATCTTTTTTTTATATATAAATAGTAATTTAGATCTAAATTGTAAGCCATTGATGAACATTTGCTTAATGTGTTTCGACAAATTTCCGAGCCTTATTAGAAAAAAGCTCAAAGGTGAAATAGAGTAAGGAAAAAAAAATATTTGAGCTTGATCATAATTCATAATAGATGAGTTTATTTTTATTTTCTTGAATATACTCTTTGCAGGATCCCGAAATTCGTCCATTAGTCGAGCAAGATTCGAAAAGCCTCCAAAAGCTGCTCCCAGAAATACCCTTTTGGATTAAAAATCCAGATTATGATCGAGTCAGTTTTATATTACTCTTAGTGTTTATCAATCTGGTGATAGTCCAATGTTTCTAATTATACATCTCTTTTCTTTGCAGATTGATTGGCTGAACAAATTCATTGAATATATGTGGCCTTATTTAGATAAGGTATGTTTGTGTTATGCTTTTGGCTATAGTTTTGTGTTATTTAGATGAAATATATTGAAATTCTGAAAATCCTCAGGCAATTTGCAAGATGGCGAAGAAAATAGCCGAGCCCATTATTGCTGAGCAAATTCCGAAATACAAAATCGATTCAGTAGATTTCGAAGCACTAACATTAGGCTGCTTACCGCCTACTTTTCAAGGTTTTTCTACTCAGATAGTCAAATATCTTTGTACATAAGGTTTTAATAGATTTTCAATTTGAAATATTTATATTATGCATTTCTTATTATTATAATTTAAATATAGTCCTTAAGTTTACATTTTATTTACCTATATAATTCCATGCAGGAATGAAAGTTTACAACACTGAAGAAAAGGAATTAATAATGGAACTAAGCTTGAAATGGGCAGCTAATCCAAATATACTCGTTGCTGTAAAAGCATTCGGGTTGAAAGCTACTGTCCAGGTATATTAATCTATATACAATACAATATAACAACTCATAATCTATATATATATTTTTTTTACTTTTATTTTACTTTTGGAAGTATTATTTTAGGTGGTCGATTTGCAAGTATTTGCTTGTCCACGTATCACATTAAAGCCGTTGGTCCCAAGCTTTCCTTGTTTCGCGAATATATATGTTTCTCTAATGGAGAAGGTTCGTATTTACGGGTTTTTTGTCTATTGAACTCTAATTTTGTGAAAATATTTTAAAAAAAAGTGTAATTTTTTATTTTCTCGCAAATTCTACTTGTATAGCCCCATGTCGACTTTGGAGTTAAGCTACTAGGTGCTGATGCTATGTCAATTCCCGGGGCATATGGAATTATACAAGTATTCTTCGTTATCTGATTTTGTTTCATTAATCTTAGTTTATATTTAAATTTTTCTATAATCTTGGCCTTAATTATCGAAATTATGCCTCTTCAGGAACTTATCAAGACTCAGGTTGCGAATATGTACTTATGGCCTAAAAGACTCGAAGTTCAGATAATGGATCCCGCAAAGTAAGTTTTTTACATGTTTCTAACACAATAAATATGAAGTAATTTTTTTGTATTTCTGATTTTTTTTTCTATTTTTTTTTTCAATTGATAGAGCAATGAAGAAACCAGTCGGGATTCTTAATGTAAAGGTTGTTAAAGCCATGAAACTGAAGAAGAAAGATTTATTAGGGGGAGCGGATCCTTATGTGAAGCTAAAACTCGCGGGCGAGAAACTCACGTCCAAGAAAACAACCGTGAAATACAAAACCTTGAACCCCGAATGGAACGAAGAATTCACTTTCGTTATTAAGGACCCTGAAACTCAAGTTTTAGAGCTTAATGTCTACGATTGGGAACAGGTACGGCTATGTTTGGTTTTGTTTTGGTTGAGAATGTTTTTGGGACACGTGCATATTTGTTGAGATGGTGTTTGTTTTTGTTTAACATAAATTACTGTAGAAGTCAAATCAAGTAAGCTTCTGTCTGTTAGTAATTAATTAGTGATTAAAAATTATAATATAATATTAAAATTGTAATGATTGTTATATATACATATCTGTAATAAAACGTATTATATATATGTACAAAAAAAATTGTGGGCCATTAAAGTGTATTAAATTTCAAAATAAAAATACAACTTTTGGACCAAAAAATTAGGGGTTTTTTCGGGTCTAAATTGTGAAAGCCAAATACAAGTTGGCCAAAAACTGGCTGAAAATGAAACCAAACATAGCCTTTGTTTCTTGTTCACCCTTATGAACTTGAACCCGTGTTTGATTCATTCACCATATCAATATGAGTAGTGATAAAGTTCAGTTTTTTCTTATTTGCCTCCGACTTTTTTTTTTCGTTTCTCATTTTTCTTGCAATGTGTCTAATACAAGGATTTCGACAATGTTGATTGCATATTTTCAGGTTGGCTCACACGACAAGATGGGATTGAACCAAATCCCGTTGAAAGATTTGACCCCCGAGGAGCCAAAAACTATGACGCTCGATCTTCTTAAGAATATGAATCCAGATGATGCTCAAAATGAAAAATCACGAGGACAAATTGTACTTGAAGTCAACTACAAACCTTTCAAGGATAACGAGGTTCCAAGCAATGTTGAAGATTCAAATGAAGTACAAAAAGCCCCTGAAGGTACACCTGAGGGTGGCGGTTTGCTCGTTATTACAATCCATGAAGCTCAAGATCTTGAAGGGAAATATCACACTAATCCATCTGTACGTCTATTGTTTCGTGGGGAGGAACGAAAAACTAAGGTAATTTCGTATAATGAGAATTATATATATATATATATATTTGGAATATATCCGTATTATTTTATTGATTGAACTAACTTTAACTGTTTGATTTCTACAAACGCCTTGTATTAGGAGGTCTATATCTAAGTAACATCTTGAGGTTTTGGTTCTTACACAAGGTGTTAAAAGATGTTAATTATTCGTTGCGCATTTGATAGATTGTGAAGAAGAACAGAGATCCAAGATGGGACGAGGAATTTTCGTTCACGCTTGATGAACCGCCCACCAACGATAGAGTTCATGTGGAGGTAGTTAGTAATTCAAGAGGAATGGGTCTATTACACCCCAAGGTACATTTGAGTTATATCTATATTCATGTAGGCTGTCAATGAGCGGGGAATACCCAGACTCAAACCGGACCCACAAAATACCCACGAAAAAATATTTTACCCGGACCCGATCGCATACCGACGAGTCCAAAAACAGTTAGACCCGACGAGCCAAGTACGTTTCGGGTTGGGTCCGTGTCGGGCAACTGCCCACGAATAAATTTGGGTATTATTCGTATATAGACCAACGGGTATTTTTAAAGGGTAAATTTCGAGACCCACGGGTAAATTTTAGACTGGACCCGACTCGGACCCTAATTACCTAGTGTCATCGGGTCTGGGTCTCAAACCCTATGGGGTCAAGTCCAGGTCAGGTAAGTTTTGTATTGAACGGGTCCGTATCCGGGCAATACCCGCCCATTGACAAGCCTACTTTCAGTACATTATAGAGACATCAATGTATAATGACTAAGGGCAATATGAACCGTTTGACTAACCAACTTCGTAACGTTTTTTTCTTCGTAGGAAACTTTGGGTTATGTGGATATATACTTATCAGACGTTGTGAGCAACAAGAGGATCAACGAGAGGTACCACCTTATTGACTCGAAGAATGGGCGAATTCAAATCGAGATGCAATGGAGAGCTGCTTCTTGATGCAAAATTGAGATACATTTACCTCTTGAGAATATTATTGTTTATGTGAATAAATCATATATGTCCTATGATAAGCAGCAACCATGGATGTTTTATATTAGGTATCATTTTTTATTGCATTATGGGTTCTCTAGCTCTATTCATATTTGGTGCTCAATTGGCGAACCGGACGGGCCCCGTCACGTTCTCGATTGAAAATGTAAACTGTCGATAATAGCGTATTGAACGACTTCGATTATTATCTATGTTATTTTGGGATTGTTAATTTTTTTTAAAGTTAATTTTATGATAATAATAGCCTCTTTCAGAACATCTTTAGTAAGAATTCATTTACCTTTTGATTGACAATTTGGTTGCTAAATCCATGAAGAGTAAAGATTCAGTCTCTTTGTGTTTGTTTCTTTATTATGAATTCTAGTCTCATTTAGTTTCCCTTTCCAAATAAAATTTAAACTAAACTCGTGGTATTTAAATTAAAATTTACAAAACTCAATCCTAGAAATGTGTTTTGTTTGTCAATATATGATTATGATAGTAATAATGCAGCCAAAAATGGAGGATGTGGATAAACATTGAAATGCGGGCTCATCATAACATATCATGCAGACGCAGTCGTCTGGTGATGGACCAATCCATATATATGTAAATATATATATTCAGAACATATCCATCTTTATTTGACTGAACTGACATTCAGTAAATCATACTACCAAAAAAACAAAAGTAAAAAATCTTCCAAATCATTTTTTTTTTTTTTTTTGAACAAGGTAAGCTTTTTTCATTAATTTTCAAACATGTACATTAAACTCCGGGTATACCCGCCTATATCAATCTATCAAATTTACATTTTATTATCGTCCAAACTACTTCGACTACCTCTCTCGGTGTTCTCCTACCTTTGCCAAACAATCTATTGTTTCTTTCAATCCAAATATTATAAACCATACTCGCAAAAAGGCTTCTCTTCACTCCACTTAAACTCGTTCTTCCTTTGCTGATTTTTCCCACCCATTCCACCACTTCATTCCATGAATTCTGTTTGCATTTTAACTGCATTTTTTCCCAGCAGCTTACCAACACTTCTGATGTGTAAACACATTTGAAGAAAATGTGGTCTCTTGTCTCCATTTCTAGATCACAAAACAAACAATTTTCTTCAATATTATCCATCCATTTACTTATCCGATCTCTAGTTTTCAGTCTATTCTGCATTGCCAACCAAACAATGAACCGATGTCGTGCCACAGGCCCATTCCCCCATACCAGTTTCTTCCATTTTACCTCATCCTTGTGTTCAATTATGTGATTGTATGCTTTGTTAATCGAGAACTTCCCATTTTTCCATTTGTTATGAACCTCATCTATTGCATCCATGAACATTGTTTTGATGGTAATCAACTTCTTCTAATACCACGAATCATTACTTCTCGCATGGACTGACCAAATAGATTCTGATTTTAAGTAATATTCATTCACCCACCGTATCCATAATGAATCCGATTTCTGAGCTATATTCCAAACTTGCTTGAACAGGGCTGCCATATTCCATTGTCCAATTGAAATAATTCCCAACCCTCCTTCTTCTTTAGCTCCACACACGTCACTCCATCTAACCGCTGCACTATATTTACCCGAGACTCTTCCGCTCCAAAGGAAAATTTTACATAGCCTTTCAATCTCATGAATCACATTGATAGGAATCGGAAAAATCTGAGACCAATACATTTGCACCCCAAACAAAACAGCTTTAATCAACATAGCTCTCCCCGCAAACGACAAGAATCGAGCTGTCCATGAAGTAATTCGACTTAATATTTTCCCAATCAGAGGCTGGCAATTGTTAATTGTTAGTCTTGCTGTTATAAGTGGCACTCCGAGATAACGCATAGGGAGGTGTCCTTCAACAAATCCAGTTTGTTCAATGATGTGCTCCTTCTCCTCTTGTTTCACTCCACCCAAGATCACCTGACTTTTCTCCAGATTAGCTTTGAGTCCGGTCACCTTCGAGAAATCCTCAAAAACCCCTCTAACCTTTTGTATAGTCCTTATATCACCTCTACAAAACATCATTAGGTCATCTGCAAAGCACAAATTAATAAGGCCCACTCTTTTACATTTTGGGTGAAATCTGAAACTCTTATCTAATTGTAGTCGTTTGAAACTCCTTGACAAATAATCCATGACTATCACAAACAAATATGGCGACTTAGGATCCCCTTGTCTTAGCCCTCGCTTCCCTTGAAAATTTCCAAAAACCTCACCATGTAGCATTATTGAAAACCGAGGAGTAGACACACATAACATTATCATCTCCACCAAATCCTCTGGAAAACCGTAGGCACAAAGGATTTCTCCAAGAAACTCCCAACTTACCGTATCATACGCTTTCCTTATATCAACCTTAAGTACAGCCCTCGGTGACACATTCTTCCTTGCATATCCTTTAACCAATTCATGACACAAAAGGACATTTTCTACAATAGAACGCCCCTGTACAAATGCTCCTTGGGCTTGGTCAACCAGCTTCGGTAGAACTTTCTTAATCCTGTTACATAGCACTTTCGAAATGGTTTTATATAAAACCGAACAGCAAGCTATAGGTCTGAAGTCATTCACTGTACCTGGTGATTTCGTCTTTGGTATTAAGTGAAGCAACGTGTGGTTCACCTCCTTTAGAAGCTTTCTTTTTCCCATACAATCCATGATTGCTTCTGTAATTTCCTCCCCTACAATGGCCCATGAATTCTTGTAGAATCCGGATGTAAAACCATCAATGCCAGGACTTTTATCCTCTGGGATCGAAAATAATGCTCGCTTTACTTCCTCTTTTGTTACAGGCTGAGATATCCCTTCCTGATCCTCCCTATTCAGAACATAGCCCATGTCAATTATCCTTTTGTCAATCCTCTCTGTCCTCCCTTCAACGTCTTTTGCACCCAATAATTGTTCATAGTAAACCAAAATTTCTTCCTGGATTGCATTATTTTCTGTCAGCAAATCCCCTTTAATGCTTCTTAATGTCATAATGGCACTCACAGCTCGTTTCGCCTTAATCCTTGCAAAGAAAAATTTTGTGCATTCATCCCCTTTCGTATAAAAGTCCATTTTGGCTTTCTGTCTTAAGAATGCATTTTCAACTGTCATCAGGTGTTTAAGCTCCTTGTAGCACTTCTTTTCCTTCTCAATCCATTCTGACTCAAAAGGCTTCTTTGCTAGCTCCTCCCTATTATTTTTCAATTTCTCTTTAGCCTGATCCACTTGCAATGCTATATCATAATAGTTCCCCCTATGCATATTTTTCAAGCTTCCTTTAACCTCTTTTCCTTTTTGAACTACCTTGAACATATGACAACCTCTTACATCCTTTTGCCACGCTCTGCTGATAATATTCTGATAATCGGGATGGTGTTTCCAACTATTCAAATATCTGAACATTGATTTCCCCAGCCTCTTCTCCTTCATAACCATGATCATTGGGCTGTGATCCGATATCTCTCTATCTAAAAAACAAACTGAGAACTCCTCCATTTTAGTAAACCATTCACTGTTTGCCACAACTCTATCAAGTTTACAATAAATCCTCTTATCAGCAGCTTGATTATTAGTCCATGTATATTCATTCCCCATGTAGGGGATATCCTCCAGCCCAACCATATCAAAACACATTTTCATGTCATCATTTCCTCCTGCAAAATTCCCATCATGTATCAATTTTTCTTCCAACTTAAGAGTGGCATTCCAATCACCCATGAGTACCCAAGGTTCCTTATATTGTTGTCTCATAATACTATGCCATAAACCAGACCTCTGTCCCTCCTCATTCTGCCCATACACAATAGACAAAACAAAATTATACTTCCCACACCCCACTTTACAAGTTATCATCTGATCACTTACGTCCATGACTCTGCAACTAACCTTTTGCTTCCTCCACATTAACCAAATTCTCCCATTAGGAGCTGTAATATAGTTATTAACTATATCCCAGTCCTCCCCAAAAACCATCCTAACTTTATTATAATTCTTAGCCTTCACCCTTGTTTCTACTATAGCTACTACATCTAATTTATGCATTGTGCACAGCTTCTTCACAGCAAGCTGTTTTTTCCCTGTGCCCAGCCCTCTGATGTTCCATGCCCCGATATTCATATATTTGGAGGTTTTTCCTGTGGCTCAATCCCCCCCTCAACTCCTCCCCCTACTTGGCCAAGCACTTGAAATAGATTGCTAAGAGCATGTTGAACCTCCAAACTACTTGCCCTATCTGCCCAAATATTCCCTTTCTTTTGTTTTGACTTACTCACCTCTGTCCATTCTTTTTCTTTTCCCTTCCCTTCAATAGTTGGGGGAGTCTTAGCTATGTCCCCCATCTCTTGTCTCTCATGCTTCCCCTGAATTTCGTTTTGTTTCACTCCCCCCACATCCTCTTTCGTTTCAGGCCTCTTGATTTGCCAGATTTGAGTCACTTGTTTGACACACTTTCCATCTCTATGCCCCCACCTTCCACAATTTTTACATTTGATAGGCAGCCATTCATAAATCACTGGTTGAATTAGTATGTCCTCCCTCCCCTCCATCTTTATCTTTATATCCTGTGGGAGGTCGCCTCCTATATCCACTCTGATTAACATCCTAGCGTACTCCAATCGTAATTTCTTTGCTGTCATCTCATCAGTGTACATAGGCTCACCCACTTTACTTGCCAATTTGCTCAAAGTACTAGCACCCCATAGCCCTATAGGTAGTTTAGGCAATTGAATCCACACAGGTACAGTAGTTATCTCATCATACCTTTCTTGATCTCCTCGCCATTGTTGCATTATCACCGGCTTCGAATAGAAGAACAATGGCCCTTTCTTTATACCTGCCTGCATATCCTCCCTATTCTCGAATCTCAAAATGAAGCCCAGACCCTGTTTGATAATTTTCGGTATGACCAGTCCTTTCCACTTAATTCTCAGGAAATTCACCATGGCTTGCGTTGGAATTTCCTGTCCCAACACGTACACGTACAATGACCATTGCCAATACTCGAGTTCTGGAACCTGCTCCTCTTTCGTGATTAGTACCTCTTCCATTCCACAGTTTACCTTCTCGAGCTTTAGTCCACTCTCCCCATCTCTATTTCCTGCGAACAGGGCTCTCCAAGGTTTTTGTTCCCTTTGCTCATCCCCTTTAGTTTCTTGCTTCTGTTCCCTTTCCTCAACCACTTTACCAGAGCTTTCGATCCTTTCTCGCTCTTCCCCTATCGGAGTTTCCAGCATATCGATCACCTCCATGGTTTCTTCTTCATTATCCTCGATTGATTCCGTTGGTTTCGCATTATCCGTCTTTGTGTTTGGGCTGACCGCCGCAGCCGTCGGCACTTCCCCCACTTTTTTCCCCCGTTTTTTCGCCATTGATTGGTTTTTGCGCACGTTAGCCTGCTAATTTACGCTGAGAGCAAAACCCTCAAAACCGTTTTTTCAAATCATTTTTCTCAAGATAAAACTTGAAATTCTGTAACAAATCATTTTCAATCAAAATCGATACGCTATAAATCATTATGCATCACTAAAAAATACTCATATAACATGTTGATCTACAATCTTCAGTATTTTTAATCAAAATCATGTCAATAATAGTCTTATACATTGTTATAATATGTGAATTATTCGATAAGATAATAGATATCGAGTATATGAACATTTGATATATATAAAATAAGGGCTCCATAGAAACTCACTTAAGTGTTGTGGGAAATCAAATTACCAGTTTAGACTCTAGTCTAGATATTATTAATTAGTTGCCATGTAAGCAAAAGATATAGAGTAATGCTATATACCACCGTTTTCATATCACCGATTTTTCACTTTCCCTTGATTTAGAAAGTATGAATGTATTAAATTCAATTGAATTAATTAAATCCAAATAATTATTTACTAATAATAGAAGGAGTGAAAAATCGGTGGTATGAAAACGGTGGTATATATCATTACTCAAAGATATATGTATATTATATATTATTTGAGAGGAATCACAGTTTAATAAGTAATATGTAAAGGTCTATGATTATTAACACGTATAATATGCATTAAAACTTTTGTCATTAACTTAATTTGAAACCAACGGCAAATAAAATTCAACTCCAAAAGGAGTGTATTTGATTGTACTATAATTTCAATGCAACTTTTTGTCCACAAAGCTACATATAATTGGTGTCTATAAAATGTAGCAAAAAAAGGTGCATACTTTTTTGTTGCTTTATATTTTGATATAGTTAGAATGATTTATGAATACTAAATTTGAACTGATTCTTATTATATTGATGGTTGCGATTGTGTCAGAAATTTAAAATTAAAGTTGTACAAAAAAATAAGAGAATAGTAACAAAATATTAAATTAATAATGTCAAAGTTGTCACTAATTATAATTTTTTAGTAAAAAATAATTATTTAATCATAAAAATAGAATTCCATATTTAACAAAGACATGGTTTATAAGAAAGTTGTTATTCTGGATAATTAGTAAAAAGAAATAGTTGTTACTACTGATAATTAATAACACATTTTCAGTGATAAGTTAGTGATAATAATTAATAATTATAATTGATATTGTCACTATTAGTTGTAACAAATTTTAAAAAGCTTTTGTCAATAAAAATTATAATTGTGACGAAGTAAAAGTTATTATCATTAATTATGTACATCTAATGATAATTTTTAACAATATCACTTCAAATATGACCAAATATTAATATTACTATATTGCGTTACACCAACATTTAAGAACGGTAGTAATTTTATCAATCGGGATTTCCTAAAATCATTCAATTATTTACATAGGAGCTAGGTATATGCTCTATATATACCATCAATTTAAGCACCAATTTCAATCATCCAATAATCATCTTTATTCTTCAAACCACAATCTTATATTCTATTTTATTTCTTTGCAATTCATTCCCACCATTAAAAAAAAAAAACTTTAATTAGGAATGTGAATTTGTTCTCTTTTCATTTATAGTGGATACATGTTGAGTTTAGGGAATATATTCTGCCTTTTTTCTCACAATTTAAGTGGCTTTAAAATTCTCTTCAATAATATATTTATGAAAATTGAGTGGGGATCAATTCTCATAAAAGCCACTTTTATCCACAGTTGAAAAAATAGTGCAATTTTGTGTTATTAATATATGTTACAATTTTTATTCAAAGAGTATAATTTGCTAATTTAATTGAGAAAGTCTGCGCTTGGAGAATACTTTTATAAAGTTTCACTGCATGATTAATTTGTGCTCAATACCAACAAATCAAGATACAAAAAAAAATGGTTATTAAATAAATTAATTAGCATTTAGCACTTTTCAGAATTTCGCCTAACATGTTAAGATTTCTTGGCTTTTAGCTTATGCTATATCAATCAAAATTTTACATAATAAAATTGCAATCTCTTTATTCTTTCTTTCTTTGATGAATAAGATGTGTTAGGCCACATGAATTAAGGTGGCTATTTCAATTAATTCAATCCGTTAATCATAGAATATTCTTTGGTCAAATCTTGTGAGACACGTATTTGGTTATTGGATTCCCTCAAACACATTAATAAACAAGGCTTAATTTTATTTCTAAATCAAATATAATAAGTTCGTCACCAAAAAGTGATCAACTCAAAGTTTTTAATAAAATCCAAAGTCATAATCCTAATAACAAAAAGTTACTAATTGGTACACATACATACTTGTTTTTTTTTTTTTTTTTTTTTTTAAATAAGGAAACACGCAGCCTCTTTCCTTAATATGCTAGGGGTAAACTGTATTCTTATGAAATAGCCTGTAAACCATGCAAATCACACGAGAGAGTTCAACCAGTATAGGAACTCGTAACCAAGACCACAAGATTCAGCTGTCCATACTGAGTGTTTCCCTCGCCATACTTGTTTCTTCACCACCTTAGTCCTTACTTAATTCTAATCGTTAACAAAACAAATCTACTATCGACCAAATAACAATAACTCCAATCCATCGTACATCATTAGTTACAGTTTTAAGAAATTTTTTACCATTAATGTATCTATCGACTAAAGGTTGCTACCGATAACCCCTCTACGAGCACGAATGGGAATTGAGGCTCACAAGTGTGAGAGCTCTTAATAAGAATAAGACTCTAGATCCATGTTACTCCTTGTAATCCCTCTATGAACATAAATAAGTTTTGAAACTTCAAGTATGACCCTACTCCTTATAACCCCTCTACGAACATAAGTGAGATTTCAACAGCCCAACTACAAGAGCTCCCCTATAAGAAATGATGAGAGAAAATTCCCTCAAAATTACCCTAAATCCTACTATCGACGAAATTTTTACATCTAACGATGTACGGTTAACCGTGGGACCTAGGGAAATTCTATCATAGTCCCACCAATGGAGTCGGTCATTCTACACCACACATTTGGGGTAGGGTGGGTGATTTTTTACATTCACCACCCATACAAAAACCACTCACCCCACCCCAGATGTGTGGTGTTGAATGATCGGCTCCATTGGAATGAGACTGGGATAGAATTTTTCATGGGACCCACTATAAAATCACCCATGCAATTATGTGAGGAAAAATAGTGATAAAATTACCAAGGGGTTATTGGGCATTAATGAATGGGGCCCATGAGCCCAACAAGTGATAAGTCACAAACAAAGAAAAGAGTGGACTTTGTGCTTACTAACAAAATAGAGTCAGAGAGGGGCACAGATGTCCATTTGGGTAAAGACAGACCCAGCCTTTGGCCGGGTCCCATATTGCATCCGGATCTTTTCTTGGAAAAGCACAAAAGTGTCTCATTCTTACTGGGCCATGACCCGAAATTAATTGGGTCCATACGACATCGTTAGCTGGCCACGTCAAACTGTTGGTCTGACACGAGGGACAACAGAGTCAGCTACGTTATAATGAGGGCTGTCATTCAAACCGTCAATTCACGCCGTCACTGCCCATACTACTGAGCTATTAACTTAGGTTTTGAATTATGTTCTAGCTAGGCTAGTATTTTTGTGAGGTGATTTTTAAGAATTACTCTAAAAAAAATTTTTTTTTAGAAAAATATTATAATACATTAGTTTTAATAAATTTAATAATTTATTGTGTTATATTATTCACACATTTTAATTATAGTGGGTGTTGAACAACATTCAACTTGTTCTAAATGTGTGGTATATGTACCAAATTTATTGGACTCAAATCATAAAATTTTCACATTTTTTGGCATACAAACAATTTTAAAGAAAATGATTTTGATTGTAACCGAAAACTAAAAAAAAGAAAGAATGATTTTGATAATTTGTTATACTACCAATTGCATGTTAGTAACATGTAGAGACACTGGCAATAATCCTTATTAAGTTGATATGGGGCTTGGTTATGGACTGTGTTCTATAATGCACGAATATGAATATGGGAATATTAATGCTATACGGCATGGATAGTACTTGAATAATATGATAATTTTCAAAATTTTAGGATACAATACGATAGATATTCGATGATATAAACTATATAAACTTGAATTCGTTTACAATCTTCGTTAACGAATTACATATCAATTAATTACTAATCATATAAATTTCTACAAATAAAAATTATAATTATAAGCAACAGAAGGGTCAATTGTTGGATCACTTAGTCAAAATAGTAAAAAAAATAAAAATAAAATATTCTTAAATACTAAATAACTTCGTTGAAGAGTACATACAAGTACTTGAAAAACTCAAGGGTAGAAGCAAATAATTTTGATAACAGTTGCAGTAAAAAGAGAATTGTATTTTTACTCATAATTGCAATAAAGAAGAATTACAGCGAATAAATACCAAAAGGTGAAATGAGGATTTTTCATTTATGATTTCTATCATATTTCAGTTAATCATGATTCGTTATCTTATTAAATTTTGTTTGAGTTTATAGTTTTTACGCTTATTGAAAGCATTGATAAAGTGGGAAAATGAGAAAATTCTTGCTGAGACGCGTATTTATCGATTTAATATATCATTTACTTATCGTATAACTATCAAATCATAAAAGAAAATTAACTCACTTCATACACTTATGTCTAATCTAGAGTTTGGCTAAAATGCCTCTAATTTCTTATTACTAACAATAAAAAAAACTATCTTCAACTTTTATAAAATTCTATAATATATTGGGTTCGTGAAGTTTTTAAATCATAGATAATTAAATTAAAAATATTTTGGTAAAAACAACCTCATATTAACACGTCTAATAGAAGATTGGTAAACTTATTAAATTTGATATGTTATAAAATGGAGTTACTTGCATCTAATCTTTCACTGTTTCCCCCTCCCTTTTTACTAACGGTCATCACCAGTACTCTCATCCCATCTCACAAACATAATACTAACGCCGTCATAACCCCTTAACGGTCAAAACAGCCAATAACCACCATTAATTTTTTTCCCAATATTTTTATCTTTATTCGACCTTCCATTATATTCCTCGCCTACTTATTTTCATCACCCCTGTAAACCTTTTGTCTCATTCCTACAAAAAAATATTTAAACACCCATCCAAACAGTCCTTCACATCTTTCTAACACCAAAAAAAAAAAAAGATGAATTTTTTTCCTCTTGTTTTTCTTCTCTTCATCTTCTACATCCCAAACCTTCTCCATGCAAACTCAGATCTCCAAACCCTATTAACCCTCAAATCATCGCTCATTGCCCCATCCGGGTCGGGTCTCCACGACTGGGTCGACCCACCGTCGTCATTCCCGTCAGCCCACTGTTCATTTTCCGGCGTCACGTGCGATGCCGACGCACGTGTCACGTCCCTCATCGTCGTCAACGCGACCCTCTTCGGCACCATCCCGCCGGAGATTGGCATGCTCGACAAGCTCGTTAACCTGACTCTTGCGTCAAATAATCTCACCGGGCCTCTGCCGATCTCGTTAGCCAACTTAACGGCGTTGAAGTACGTTAACCTCAGCTGGAACATGCTCAACGGCACGTTCCCCGGAGAAATCGTACTGAAGTTAACCGAGCTCGAAGTTTTCGACGTGTATAATAACGATTTCACCGGGAATCTTCCCGGGGAATTCGTGAAGTTGAGGAAACTGAAGTTTTTGAAGCTTGCCGGGAACTATTTTTCGGGCGAGATACCGGAGATTTATTCGGAGTTCGAGAGCTTGACTCTTTTGGCTTTGCAGGGGAATAGTTTGACGGGGAAAATACCTGCCAGCTTGGCTAGGATACCTAATCTTGAAGAGCTTTATCTGGGGTATTTTAACACTTATGAAGGTGGTATACCACCGGAGTTTGGGTCGATAAGTACGCTTCGGCTGCTTGATCTCGGAATGTGCAATCTTACCGGTGAAATTCCGGCGAGTCTTGGGAATCTTAAGCATTTGCACTCTTTATTCCTTCAGGTTAGTGATATTACTTTCACGATTATTTAATTATAGAAATAGTGAAAACTGCAGTATTAGTCCCGTAGAGTGTTGTTTTCTTGCAATTTTGGCATCATTATATATTTACTTGTGAAATTAGTTATGTAGGACAATTGTTGCATTTTACTACGTGGCTATTGATTAACGTGCATAAATTTTACTACTGATTTTTTTTGACAGGTGAATAATCTGACAGGTCAAATCCCATCGGAGTTATCGGGTTTAATAAGCTTGAAGTCACTAGATCTCTCCATTAACGACCTTAGTGGAGAAATTCCTGATAGTTTCTCTCAACTGAAGAATTTCACGTTGATTAATCTATTTCAGAACAAATTCCAGGGTCCTCTACCAGGCTTTATCGGCGACCTTCCCAACCTCGAAGTTTTACAGATATGGAACAATAATTTCACGATGAGTTTGCCGGAAAATCTTGGCCGGAACGGCAGGCTGTATCTTCTCGACGTCACAAAAAATCATCTTACAGGGACTATACCTAAGGACTTATGCAGAGGCGGGATGTTGAAAACTTTGATTTTGATGGAGAATTACTTTTACGGGTCTTTGCCTGAAGAATTGGGGGACTGTAAATCCTTGACAAGAATTCGAATCAAGAAGAATTTCTTGAACGGGACGATTCCAGGGGGATTTTTCAGATTGCCATTGTTGGATATGCTTGAGCTTGATGATAACTTCTTCACAGGTGAACTTCCGGTGGAAATTTCTGCAAAAACTCTGGGAAGTCTTACGTTGTCAAACAACTTCATTTCGGGTGAAATCCCGAGGGCAATTGGGAATTTGGACAATCTCGCGACTTTATCACTCGATATGAATAAATTTTCCGGCGAAATACCACCTGAGATTTTCAATCTCAACAAGCTTTTGAAGCTGAATTTCAGTGGAAACAGTTTGACAGGTGAAATTCCGGCATCTGTTGCTCAGAATTCTCACTTGACGTTTATCGATCTGAGTCGAAACAGATTGCACGGTCCGATCCCGAGATATATATCCACGCTTCAGGTTTTGAACGTTTTAAACCTGTCGAGAAACCAACTCAACGGTCCAATTCCAGGCGAAATCGGGCTAATGAAAAGCTTAACAGTATTAGACCTTTCTTACAATGACTTCACGGGTCGAAGGCCAACGAACGGGATGTTAAAAGACATTGATGACCGTTTTTTCGCTAATAATCCGAATCTTTGTCCCCCTCGTTCCCCGATTTGCCCCTCAGCTTCAAGCCCATCAAACATCTTTCATAAAAAACATGCACCCAAAATCATCATCATGATTATTATATTAGTTACCGTTATATTTCTACTCCCCGGAGCTTGGTTTATCTTCAAACGAAACAGGCTCGAAAACTCGAGAAAATGGAAACTAACTGCATTCCAACGGCTCGATTTCAAAGCCGAGGACGTTCTAGAATGTCTAAAAGAAGAGAACATAATTGGGAAAGGCGGGGCCGGGATCGTCTACAGAGGGGCCATGGCTAACGGGACAGATATCGCGATCAAACGCCTCACGGGACGAGCCAACAGCTGTAATGACCACGGATTCACGGCTGAGATTCAGACACTTGGCAGGATCAGGCATAGGAACATCGTTAGACTCCTCGGATACGTCTCTAACAAGGACGCGAATCTGTTGTTGTACGAATACATGTCTCATGGGAGCTTAGGTGAGATGCTGCATGGATCCAAGGGTGGATATTTGCAGTGGGAATCGAGGTACAGGATCGCAGTTGAGGCGGCTAAGGGATTGTGTTATTTGCACCATGATTGTTCACCGTCGATTATTCACAGGGACGTGAAATCGAATAACATTTTGCTTGATTCTGATTATGAGGCCCATGTGGCTGATTTCGGTCTCGCCAAGTTTTTCCACGATGCTGGTGCCTCTGAGTGCATGTCCTCCATTGCTGGATCATATGGCTATATTGCTCCAGGTACATAATTAGGCTTGTCAATGGTCGGGATTGCCAGATCCAGACCCATTCAATAGAAAACTTAACTGACCCAGTCCCGACCCAGACCCAATGACTAGGTAGTTTGGGTTCGGATTGGGTCCGGGTTTAAATTGTGCACGGGTAGTTTGGAACTTGCCCGACCCAGTCCCGACCCAGACCCGATGACTAGGTAGTTTGGGTTCGGATTGGGTCTGGGTTTAAATTGTGCATGGGTAGTTTGGAACTTGCCCGACCCAGTCCCGACTTAGACCCGATGACACTAGGTAGTTTGGGTCCGGATCGGGTCTGGGTTTAATTTTTATGCACAGGTATTTTAATACACGAAATGTACTAGGCCCGTCGGGTCTAACTTTTTCTGGACCTGTTGGGTATACGATCAGGTCTTGATTGGGCCGGTAAAAATAATTTTATTCTTTGGGCATTTTCATAGGTCCGGTTTGAATCTGGGTATTCTCCTTGACAGCCTTAATCATAATGTTCTTTGAACCAATTTCATGTTACATTAGTTTAAACTTTACTCCATCTATTATTATCTAATATACAATTATGTCTCTATATCTTTAACCAGAATATGCCTACACACTGAAAGTCGATCAAAAGAGCGATGTATACAGCTTCGGAGTAGTGCTCCTCGAACTGATCACGGGCCGAAAGCCCGTGGGTGAATTTGGAGACGGTGTGGACATCGTGAGGTGGGTCGAAAAGACATCATCGGAGCTTTCTCAACCGTCGGATGCAGCCTCGGTCCTTGCGGTGATCGACTCTAGGCTCATCGGGTACCCTTTGATCGGGGTCGTAAACTTGTTCAAGATTGCAATGATGTGCGTGGAGGACGAGAGCTCGGCCCGGCCCACAATGCGAGAAGTTGTTCATATGCTTACTAATCCTCCACAACATACTACTCCAAAACTCATCAGTCTTTGATGATATATGATTATTAAGGACATAAATAATGGCTTGTGTAATTATAATTAAAAACCCTTGAGAATTTACTTTTGCCTAAGTTCATATATATATATATATTGTGTACATTTGGGATTGTGAGAATGAAAGGTTAAGAAGTTTGTGCAATGTTTGTTTGTAACTTTTGTTGGAAATTATGTCCTAAATCATTTGATCTGTTTGGTAATAAAATTTCCCAACATTGGATCTACAGTCTATTCTGATTCTGAAAATTTTCAAATGTCTATTTTGATTCTGATTTTTTGTCGTAAAATTTACTCTACAATGACACTTGTAATTGAGAATTTGAATTTGTTCCCATTATGGTTAGTTGATAAGGGAATATATGCTGTCTTTTTTTCCCTTAACCAAGTGAAGAGCAACTACAGAGTTGATGCCAAGACTATTATGTATTTGATCTAGACTCCTAAGAATATGGGATGTGCGAATTTTTATTTATTCTTTTTTGCAATCGTTGATTAATTATAAATTATTGTTAGTTATTAATTCGTGGATTGATTATTGTTATAATTTTTCATACTTGAGAATTTATGATATACTTTTTCATAAATTATAAACCATTGATGGTTCTTTATCATTGCAAGATTGGCTGACTATATACATGATAAAGGGGCACGTAAAGACACTTTTTGAAACAGTTGACATACGATTTGTGTAATAAAATATTTTGGTATTTAATTTGAAAGAAATCTACGCTTTTTTTTCTTTGCAAAAAGATGAACACTTTTCCAAACTAAACTATCTCAAGTGGATAGTGAGAATGCTTTGAGCATTGTACTAGTGATCAAGAGATAAAGTTTTTTTTTTAATTTATCATAGTTTTGAAATATACTTTAAAAAAAAAATTCAGAATATTAAGTTTTTAGAACTTTTTATCGGGCTTAATTATTAAATGAAATGAGTTTTAATAAATTTGATATAAGGCTACTTAGATTGTTTAAAATTTTATTTTTTGGTTGGATTTCAATATCAATTACGAGTTTTTCACGAGTTGAAGATGAAAGAATTGAATTAGTATAAACAAGGTAGTATTTTAGATTGTATTGATTATTGCTAAGTTTCAAACTTTTATTAAATCTCATCGTCAATCGAATTGGATTTTACTGATTTTAATCGAATAACAAATCAGTAATATTTTGAATTTTTGTAATTGTATTATTTTGTATTAGTTGAGATAAAAAAATATAAGATTAATTTGTTATATTAATAATTTTAATAATTCGTTATATTATTAATTTCAAGCAACCTATCATCAAGTAATAAATAATAATGGTTATGCCCCCACTTAATTATTTCTGACAAAGTAAAGAAAAGGAACTTCAAAATATGAGACCCGACCCATAAATAACCCGTTTACTCAGCCCATTTTAAATCTCTTCTCCCCCTGTCAAAAATTCAAATACAACGGATCTTTCTATTCTAACGTTCAACTGTTCAAGAATGGAGATGAAATCTCCGCCGCCGTGCCCCCCACCGTCACCATTCGCCGCAATCCACCTCATAAACCCCTTCCTCCGCCATTCCCCTCCGTGAACCGCTCTCTTCACCATCTCTGTCACGCGACATTTTTTCCACTGAGCTTCCCCACAACCCTATCAATACCGATATCCAATCCGAACATCTTAAGCTGTCTTGAGGATACGACCGTTGGCAGTTCAGAAAAGCACGAGAAATGTAGCAGATTTGAAGAACGCTTGGCCCAAGAAACCCAAAATTAAGGGTAATTCGAGACCGAAGACGAAGAACAGCAGTGAAATGTGCGTACAAGTGAACAAGGATTTGTGTTCGGTCACGGTTTCAACTCCTCAACCATTGCAGAAAACGAAGAGGATCAAATCCGAGGTGTATGAAGGGTATTCGCATGTATTTGCTTCTGAAGCATCTCAGGTGAAGTAGATTTTTTATAATTTGTTATTTTTTGTGAAGATTAACGCTGAACGTGATGTTGATTTAATATTTTCTGCCTTGTCCTCTAGACTGATACTATGAAGAAATGGCGAAGCCCTTGGTAGAAGATTTTCTGCGTTGGGGCCTGGTGGATCTGGCAAGACTCACACTGTTTTCAGCGAAAATGATAGCAGTGGTACCCAATTCAGGTAATAATCAATTGACAATCTGCTTTCAGTGAACTACAGTGTTAGATTATTTTGTATGTGTTTCCTTGGCTAGCACTTGATGCAACAAATGACTTGTTTCTTTTATAATGTCATGTGAACAGGGTATTCTATTTGTCAATGTTCGAAATCTGTTCAGAGAAGGGAAAGGCTGAAAGAATGATCGATTTATTACATGATGGGGGTGACATGTGCATGCAATATTTAGTTCTCAAGGGACTTCAAGAGGTTTGACTTTCTTGACAGAATTTTTTGCTCTCCAATGAATATTTTAAGTCCTACATCAGTTGTATTTTGAGTTGTTTTGGATGAAATGAGTTTGCTTTAACAATAATGTAATTACTGAATGCTGAAACGTGCAACCGCTATGACAAATTCGAATAGTCATTCGAGGTTTGTGTTCAGTCATATTAGTGTAGCTGTCATATTTGCAAGGTTATGTGGTTTAAGTTACGTGAAGCAGGACTATCATCTAGTGATATTGTGCTTCACAAGATAACTGATTGTTTTTGTTCATAAATCCCGTTCTATGCCCTTTTATATGTCAATGTCAATTATCTAGAGCGTATCCATTTAAATGCGGGGTTTGATCTAATGAATTATCTGGTTTGTATGCTAAAAGTAAATATTGATTGTATATTCTTCACAATATTAAAATTTTTCCTCAAAATGATGGCCTATGTACATGATATGTATAATACAAGGTGGCCAAATTCATGTAATCTGAAGGGATTGAAGAACTGAATTTTTTTCTTTTTTGCATCTTGTCATCTATTTGGTTTTATTGAACCATCAATAGCTCCATTGACAATTGCACCATGTTGTTCCTAGGACTAGCGCCTGTCGATCTTAACAGTGTATTTAGCGCTCGGTTTAGTTTGTTTCTAACATTATCTCTCTTAATATCAATCCTCCAGTTTCATATGACATTTTTTGTATTGTGTATTTGAATCTTTGCCCCTAATCTTGCTGCAGTAACTACTTTGGTTCATAGATTTACTTTTTGAAAAATTGTTGTAGTCGGTCACAATGCATCGTTAACATCCGATCGTGGGAAAGCAAACAGCCCAATGTTGACAATCGTGGACCTTGCAGGAGCAGAGAGAGAAAAGAAAACTGGGAATCAGGTACAAGTTCAATTATGTATAAGACTATGTACAATGGGGATGTTGAAAGAGGGTGTTTAATATTTTAAATAGTTGAAACCATTGGAATAGGGTGTTTAATGGTGATGTGGATTAAATTGGTGGAGAAATTTTACATGGTGTTGAAAAGCTTACATGGCATGATCTTATTGGCTAACCATATTGTAGATATTTTTATCACACTCCAATTATTTGATGTTAATTATTTGATAATAAATAAAAAAATTTATATAAAAAAAATATATCAAAATTCATAATTTTTTCTCCTCTATAAATAGAGACTAGTTTCACTTGATTTGGATACCAAAAAAAATTCGATCATTTTCAATATAATCATATTATTATCCTTTACTAAATTATTGTTCTTTATCTTTTAATATTTTGTAAGTGAAATGGATCCTAAAAATAATCCTTTCAATTCTCAAAATTCGACTAATTATCCTTTTAACTATCAAAATCCCAGTAATTATCAATTTGATAACCAATCTTCATACCAACCACGTCCTCAAAATATTCATAATTTTGGTTTTCAACCAAATTATCATCCATATTATGCATCAATGATGCATCAATTTTATTTTAAAAAATATCGAAAAAGAAATTATTTCATCGTTATTTTTAATTATAAACGATAATCTTATTATAATCTAATCATAAAATTAAAAGGATAAATAAATAATAAAAGTAGTGGGGTAGGGTGTTGAATATTATTAAACAAAACCATTGTAGAGTGTAAAATTTGAATGGGTGTTTAATTATTATGTGGAAGAGAGATAAGATGATGTGGAGTGTTGGGAATTGAAAAAGAGGGTGTTTAATGTTGTGACCATTGTACATAGCCTAAATATGTGAAAATGTTTTTCAGGTACGGAAATGCCCGTGGCTAAAAGTTTGTCATAAGAATTTCTATTGAAGAACTTAAATCGATGCATCTTATAAATATTTACCTTATAAATTTCATGTAAATCTACACAAAGGAGCGATTATCATAGGAACTTCTATCTCAATCGAAATGATTAGGTAAAGGATCTCTTAGCAAAAACTTTACTGGATTTACATAGTATATCGATTGAGGCTTTCAAGAGATTAACTACCAGAAATAGGTTTCTGAGTTTGGTTCAATTCAATGGCAGATTTTTGAGGATAAGGTTTAAGTTAAATACTAATGTAGGGAAGTTGTGACTTTGAATATTACTGAGTTCTGTTTTATTTTACTACTAACAGAATTTTTTCAGAAAAACATATTATACACTAGTGTAGGATACTCAAACTTATGTAATCAGAAATGGCATGGTATCCATGTAACAAATAATTTTATTCTATTAAAGGGGGCTAGATTGCTTGAGAGCGATTTCATCAACAATACCTCGATGGTATTTGGACTGTGCTTGAGGGAATGAACACAGCTAGCCTCGCTCGAGGCACAACCCGCCAAGAGGCTCAACTCGGGTTGCCAGCCTCGCTCAAGGCGCAGCACCCGGGCTGTCAGCATCGCTCGAGGTTCAGCCCCCCGAGGGGCTACCACCGTCGAGGCACGGAACTGGTAGCCTCGAGGCCAATCCCCCGATGGGATGCCATCCGTGAGGATCAGCCCCCCAAGAGGCTCAGCCCAGGTTGCCAGCCTCGCTTAAGGCGCAGCACCACGAGGGGGTTTCCCTAGAGGCGCATCCCCATGGGGGCTTCTAGCCTAGCTCGAGACGCAACTCCCGAGGAGGCTGCCAACCTCGAGGCTCAGCCTCTTAAGAGGCCTTGCTCGGGTTGCCAGCCTCGCTAAAGGCGCAACACCTCGAGGGGGTTGCCAGCCTCGCTCGAGATGCAGCATCCCAAGAGGGTTGCCAGCCTCGCTCGGAGCACAACCCTCATCCCCGCCGAGGGGGATACCTCGAGGTGCAGCCCCCAACAGGCACCAAAAGGTTGCCAGCCTCGAGGCTCAGCTCGGGCTGCCAGCTTCGGTGCCCTCAAGGGGCTGCAATCCTCGAGGCTCGAGGGAGTTGCCAGCCTCGAGGCTCAGCTCGGGCTGCCCCGCATGCCATGCTGCCAATCCCACGAGGGCTGCTAGCCTCGAGGCTCAGCCCCCTAAAGGCTTAGCCCGGGTTGCCAGCCTCGATCAAGACGCAGCACCCCGTGGGGCAGTAGGGGGCTGCCAATCTCGAAGCACGGGGGTTGCCAGTCTCACACGAGGCTCAGCCCTCCCCCGAGGAGTTACTAGCCTCGCGCTCGAAGCACAGCCCCCCAAGGGGTCTACCTCAAGGCGCAGCCCACCGAAGGGTTGCCAGCCTTGAGGTACGGGGGTTGCCAACCTCGCTCAAGGCGCTGACAGCCTGAGGGGCTGGCAGCCTCGAGGCTCAGCCCCCCCCCCAAGAGGCTCAGCTCAGGTTGCTAGCCTTGCACAAGGCGCAGCACCCCGATGGGCTGCTTGCCTCGCTCGAGGCTCAGCCCCCCGAGGGGTCTACCTCGAGGCGCATCCCATTGAAGGGTTGCTAAACTCGAGGCACGGGGCTGCCAACCTTGCTCAAGGTGCAGCACCCCGAGGGGGTAGCCAACCTCGCTCGAGACGCAACTCCCCTACTAGCCTTGCTCAAAGCACAACCCTCCGAGGGGTCTACCTCGAGGCGCATCCCACTGAAGGGTTGCCAACCTTGAGGTACGGGGGCTGCCAACCTCGCTCAAGGCGCTGGCAGCCTGAGGAACTGCCAGCCATGAGGCTCAAACCCCAAGAGGCTCAGCTCGAGTTGGCGGCCTTGCTCAAGGCGCAGCACCCCGAGGGGCTGCCTGCCTTGCTCGAGGCTCAGCCCCCGTAGGGTCTACCTCGAGGCGCCGCCCACCGAAGGGTTGCCAACCTCGAGGCACGTATGGGGCTGTCAACCTCGGTCAAGGTGCAGCGACCCGAAGGGGCTGCCAACCTCAAGGCACGAAGGTTGCCAACCTCGCTCAAGGCGCAGCCCCCCTCTCGAGGAGGCTACTAACCTCACTCGAAGCATAGCTCCTCGAGGGGTATACCTCGAGGCGCAGCCCCACCAAAGGGTTGCCAACCTCGAGACACAGGGGCTACCAACCTCGCTCAAGGCGCAGATGACCGAGGGGCTGCCAGCCCCGAGGCTTAGCCCCGCAATAGGTCAGTTCTGGTTGCCAGCCGCAAATCATAGTGGCTGCCTCGAGGGTTGCCAGCCTCGCTCAAGGCCTGGAACTGTCAACCTCGAAGCACGGGGGCTACCAGCCTCGCTAGAGGCGCGATACCCCGAGGGCGGCCTAGAGGCTCAGCCCCCTTGAGATGACTACTAGCTTTGCTCAAGGCGCATCCTCCGAAGGGCTGCCAACCTCGAAGCACAGCCCTCGAGGGGGCTGCCAGCATCGCTCAAGGCGCAGCACCCCGAGGGGCAGCCAACCTCGAAGCGCAGGCCCCCGAGGGGTTGCCAGCCTCGCTCAAGGTGCAGTACCCTGAGGGCGGCACCTCGGTCGAGGCTCAGCCCCCGAAGGGTCTAATTAGAGGCGCAACCCACTGATGGTCTAAACGATGGGTTGCCAGCCTCGAGGCACGGTGCCTGCCAACCTTACACAAGGTGCAGCACCCTCGAGGCATGCGGGTTGCCAGCTTAGCTCGAGGCACAGCCCTCCGAGAGGATGCTAGCCTCGAGGCACGGGGACTGCCTCGCTCGAGGGGATGCCTCAAGGGCTGCAGCCTCGCTCTCAAGGCTTGGAGCTGTCAACTTTGAGGCACAGGGGCTGCCAGCCTCGCTAGCCTCACTCGATGCGCGATCCCTTGAGGGCTGCCAGCCTACAGGCGCAGCCCCCGAGGGGCCTGCCAGCCTCGCTCGGAGCACAACCCCCTTCCATGTCGTGAGGCTACCTCGAGGTGCGCCTCCTAAATCCTCGAAGCATGAGTGGGTTGCCAGCCTCGAGGCTCGTGCTGCCAGTCTCAAAGCCTCGAGGCTAGTCCCCTCGAGGTCTGCCAGCCTCGCTCGAGGTGCAGCCCCCCTCGAGGAGGCTACCAGCCTCGCTCGGAGCACAACCCCAATACCCTCCGATGGGGCTACCAAAGGGGCTGCACCTTGAGGCACGAAGGGGTTGCCAGTCTCGAGGCTCAACTCGGGTTGTCAGCCTCGCTCGAAGAACCCCTATCCCTCTCGAGGGGGTGGCGATCCTCGAGGCACGAGGGGGTTGTCATCCTCGAGGCTCAGCCCCCCAAGAGGTGAGGCCCGGGTTGTCACCCTCGCGTTCAAGGCGCAGCACCCCGAGGGGGTTGCTAGCCTCGAGGCTCATCCCCCCGAAGGGTCTTCAAGCCTCGCTCGAGGGCTGAGGCTGGCGTAGCCCTCGAGGAGGTTGCAAGCCTCGAGGCTCAACCCCCAAAAGGCTCAGGTCAGGTGCAACACCCCGAGGGGGCTCACAACTTAGACTGCCAGCCTCAGTTGCTGCCTCGCTCGAGGCGCAGTCCCTCCCCACCGAGGGGGCTGCTTGTAGCCACTCAGGTTGCCAGCTTGGATCAAGGTGCAGCACCCTAGGAGCCGCCAACCTCGAAGCACGAGGGCTGCCAACCTCGCTCGAGGCGCGATCCCACGCCAGCCTCGAGGCATGGGGGCTGCGTCGCTCAAGGCGCATCCCGCACCCCCCTCCCGAGCGGCTGCCAACCTCGCTTGCACCCTAAGGGGGTTGCCGACCTCGCTCGCTCGAGGCGCAGCCCCCCGAGGAGGCTACTAGCCTTGCTCGAAGCACAACTCCTCGAGGGGTCTACCTGAAATCGCAGTCTACCCAAAGGGTTGCCAACCTCGGTGCATGGGTTGCCAACCTCGCCCAAGGCTCAGAAGCCCGAGGGGCTGCCAGCCTCGAGGCTCAGCCCCCCAAGAGTTCAGCTTGGGTTGCCAGCCTCGCTCGAGGCTCAGCCCCTCGAGGGGTTGCCTCGAGGGGTGCCAGCCTCGCTCAGCCCCTGAGGGGTCTAACTCGAGGCGCAGCCCACCGTGGGGTCTGCCACCCTCGAGGCACGAGGGCTGCCAGCCTTGCTCAATGTGCAGCACCCCGAGGGGGCTGCCTCGGGATGCTGCCACCCTCAAGGCGCAGCACCCCGAGGGATGCCACCCTCGAGGCACGGGGGCTGCCAGCCTTGCTCGAGGTACAGCTCCCCCGAGGGGATGCCTCCAGGGCTGCCAGCCTCGCTCAAGGCTTTGTAGCTGCCAACCCGAGGTACGGGGGCGCAAGCCTCGCTCAATGCGCGATCCCTTGAGGGCTGCCAGCCTCGCTTGGAGCACAACCTCCATCCCCACCGTTAGGCTACCTCGAGGTGCGACTCCTAAATCCTCGATGCACGAGTGGGTTGCCAGCCTCGAAGCTCAGCTCAGCTCGGGCTTCCATCCTTGTGGCCAGTCCCCTCGGGGTCTACCAGCCTCGCTCGGAGCACAGCCCCAATCCCCTCCGAGGGGTCTGCTAAAGGCACCCGAGGCACGAGGGGGTTGCCAGTCTCGAGGCTCAGCTCGGGCTGCCAGCCTCGAGGTATGGGGGCTGCCAGCCTCGAGGTATGGGGGCTGCCAGCCTCGCTCGAAGCACCCCCATCCCCCTCGAGGGGGCTACCAAAAGGGGTTGCAATCCTCGAGGCACGAGGGGTTGTCAGCCTCGAGGCTCTCAGTCCTCCAAGAGGTTAGGCTCGGGTTGCCAGCCTCTCGCTCAAAGCGCAACACCACGAGGGGGTTGCGAGCCTCGAGGCGCATCGTGGGGGCTTATAGCCTCGCCTGAGGCACATCTCTCGAGGAGGCTGCCAGCCTCGGGACAACCCCCCAATAGGCTCAGCTCGGATTGCCAGCCTCGAGGTTGCTGCCTCGCTCAATGCATTGCCCTTCCGCCGAGGGAGCTTCTTGTCTCGAGGCGCAACCCCCCAGAGTGGCTACCTCGAGGGCTGCTAGCTCAAGGCGCAGCACCCCTAGGAGCCACCAAACTCGAAGCACAGGGGCTGCCAGCCTCGCTCGAGATGCCCCGCCAGCCTCGAGGAATGGGGCCTACGTCACTTCAAAAGGCTGCCAACCTCCCTCGAGGCTCAGCCCCCCAAGGGGTCTTACTCGAGGCACGGGGCTGCCAACCTCACTCAAGTCGCAGCACCCCAAGAGGGCTGCCACCCTCGACGCACAGGGGCTGCCAGCCTCGCTCGAGGCACATGGACTGTCTCGCTTGAGGCGCAGCTCCCCCGAGAGGCTACCTCGAGGCTGCCAGCATTGCTCAAGGCTTGGTTGGAGCTGGCAGCCTCGCTCAAGGCGTGATCCTCCGAGGGCTGCCAGCTTAGAGGCGCAGCCCCCCAAGGGGCTGCCTGCCAGTCTCGCTCAGAGCACAACCCACATCCCCGCTGAGGGGCTACCTCGAGGTGCGGCTCCTAAATCCTTGAGGCACGAGTGGGTTGCCAGCCTCGAGGCTCAGCTTGGGATGCCAGCCTCGCTGCCCTTGAGGGGCTACCATCCTCGAGGCACGGGGTGTTGCCAGCCTCGAGGCCAGTCCCCTCGGGGGTTGCCAGCATCGCTCGAGGCGCAACCCCTCACCCCCTCCAAGGATGCTACCAGCCTCGCTCGGAGCACAACCTCAATCCCGGCCGAGGTACCAAAGGGGCTGCACCTCGAGGCACAAGGGGGTTGCCAGTCTCGAGGCTCAGCAAAGACTGCCAGCCTCGCTGCCCCCGAGGGGCTGCCAGTTTGGAGACACGGGGTGCTGCCAGCCGAGCTGCCCCCGATGGGATGCCAGTCTCGAGGCACGGGGGCTTGGCAGCCATGCTCGAAGCACTCCTTTTCCCCCGAGGGGGCTACCAAGAATGGGGTTGCGACCCTTGCCCCCGCCAAGAGGTGGAGCCCTCGCCAGCCTCGTGCTCAAGGCGCAGCACCTCGAGGGGGCTGCCAGTCTCGATGCGCATCTCCTCGAGGGGGTTCGCTCGAGGCTCAGCTCGGGTTGCCTGCCTCGCTCAAGGCGCAACACCCCGAGGGGCTGCCAGCCTCGAGGTTGTTGCCTCGCTCGAGGTGCAGTCCCTCCCTCCAAGGGTGCTGCTTGCCTCGAGGCGTAGCCCCCCCGAGTGGCTGCCTCGAGAGCTGCCAGCCTGGCTCAAGGGCACCCCCTAGGAGCCGCCAATCTCGAAGTACGGGGGCTGCCAGCCTCGCTCGAGGCGCGATCCCCCCGCCAGCCTCGAGACATAGGGGCTGCGTCGCTGAAGGCGCATCCCCCGAGGGTCTGCTAGCCTCAAAGTTAATCCCCCCGAGGGGGCTGTTGGCCTCTCTCGAGAGGCAGCCCCTGAGGAGCCTCGAGGCTTAGCTCGGGTTGCCAGCCTCCCTCGAAGTACAGGCCCGATCCCCCCTGAGGGGGCTAGCTCGAGGTGGGGGTTGCAATACTCGAGGCACAAGAGGGGTTGCCAGAGGGGCTGCCAGCCTCGAGGCTCAGTCCGGGTTACTAGCCTTGCTCGCATCCCGAGGGGGCTGCCAGCCTCGAGATGCATCCCTCCGAGGGGGCTGTAAGCCTCGCTCAAAGTGCAGCCTCGCTCGAGGCTCAGTTAAGGTTGCCAGCCTCGCTCAAGGCGCAACACTCAGATGGGGTTGCCAGCCTCGCTCGAAGCACAGCCCCATCCCCCCTAAGGGGTAGACCGAGAGTGCCTCCATCCCCCTTGGGGGGCTGCCATCGTCGAGGCGCGAGGGAGTTGCCAGCCTCGATCAAGGCGCTGCACCCCGAGGGGGCTGCCAACTTTGCTCAAGTGTCACTTGAATAACACGTGGGGATGGGATCCGACCCTACACACAACAAATTAGATAGTATGTTTTTAGCACTGGCTGCACTTGGTGATGATGTCAAGCTGCATATGTACCTACTTTGGTAGGATCAATCATCTTTGTAGTTCAAGAAATTAATAAAAACGTACTTAGTTAATTAATTGAGAATTAAAGTAGGTACACGTAGGCAGCTTGACATCACCAAGTGCAACCCACTATCTACAAACATATTATCTAGTTTGTCGTGTATCGTATCTCACCCCCACGTATTATTCACATGACATTTATTTAATCCCGCATTATGATGACACTCTAAACTGGTTTCATTGGTTGATATACCTACAAGCCACTGAATCCAAATGCTAATCGTTTTACTAGTATGTTAATCGTTTTGGTTTGTATTGTACTTAAAGGTAACTTATATTACAATTTCTTATTGCATGCCAAAGCATTTGGATCTACATATTACAAAATCAAAACACTTCTAAAAGCTAAACACATTTGCCTTTCAAGTGGAGGTTTTAACAAACCTTGTTACTATTCAATGCGACTTAATAGGTGAATTTCACAGGCTGCCTAATTTAGCAATACTATATGCATGAGAGAGGAAAAAATTGTAATTAAACATGCGACAACAAGGGGAGTGTGGTTTTAACATACCTTGTTACTATTAAATGCGACTTAATAGGTGAATTTCACAGGCTGCCTTAGTTAGCAATACTATATGCATGAGAGAGGAAAAAATTGTAATTAAAGATGCGGCAAAAAAAGATTGATTCTATGTCAAAAATTATGTCTTTATATTGTTGTTTTGAGGCTGTATACAAAGTCTATGGGATACCATAATCTGGCTAGTTTAACCAGACCTTTAAAACTATCATTACCTTATGATATATGTGTACATATTTTAACTTATATCCTTGAAGGAAATACAGACGGAGATTTCCAATTTACCACACAAGGTTGTTCAACATATCTGTTTGGTTGATGAAGTCCACTTTTGTTCAGTTTGATATTTATTCTATCATGTTATTCCATGTGTTATGTCTTAATTCTCATATCAATAATTGTTAATATGGTGGTTATTCTGTCGACAGAGATTGCTAGGGGTAGTTAAGGATGGCCTGATTCAAAACATTGAAAATTTTAATGAACAAAGTTAGATGGAATTCATGTTCTATCTGATGGATTTATTGGACTGGCAATTCAAGAGAAAGCACCGTTGGAACGAGATTGCTCTAGACACAAAGCTGAAAAGGATAGGGAAACGCCTCATTATGCAAGGATTTTCAAAAGCTATGTGGACTGTCCTGAAAGAGTACGAGAAAAATTTAGAGGTAATATGTAATTGCAATGGAAACAGAGCTAATGTATCTTTCTTATAGAAAACATAACCTTAATTTCTTGTTCTTGACTGTCTCAACAGGAGGTCAAAACTGAAAATAGCCATCTTAGTAAAAAACAAGAAGTTTGGAACTCGAGAATAAACTGACGAATGAAAAGACAAGGCTATTTTATCTGGATAATGAACTGAAGAAGTTGAAGTCTCAATGTCTATGTTGCTTTAAAACCTTCAGCTGATGCATTGCCAGTTTCATCACATGATGCAAGTTCCAATCTTTCCACATTGTGAAACCAATGAATTTCAGGAGGTACACTTGTAATTTGTGTGTATTTTTAGGAATTATTTAGAGAACTAATGTTGAGCCTGTTTCTATGATTTTACCTTGTTGCTATAATCTCTTAATTTTGTGTGAGAGTCCTGATGAAAAACTCAGTTTACAATAGGGAACATCTAAGTAATGTAAGTAAGTATTCATTTATTGTTAGCGTTATTATGTTGAGCAACTCGATGGCATCTACTCAATACATGAATATGGACATGAGTCACATAAATTCTTCTCATTATACAATGACTCTTCTAAAACTGAAATATGATTCTTATGAACCATTTCTGCCACTGAGTAATTCACATTTCTTTTCTTTGTTACATTTATATTCCTTTATCAAAATTTCTTAACATACTTTGCTAATGCGCTCATTCATCTGTATCAGAACATATATTTTATGTTTCTGAATTTCATCATATAAGATGTTTGGTCTTATTTAAAAAATAAGCTCTCAATTGTTTGGATAAAATAAGTCATATAAGATGTTTTAAATGTTATAAGAGAGATTTTGTGCAATAATAAAAATAAAAAAAAATCGGAGAAGGATAATATTGTTAGAAATGAGAAAATTAACTAGGGTTATTATGTCTTTTAAGAATATAAACAACAACTCAAATCTAAGATATTGAAATAAGTTGGGTTTGACTAACTTATTTCTTATTTGATTATAAGACCCTAGTTAAAAAAAAATCATCCAAATACTTTCATAGAGCTTATAAGCTTAGTCAAACACCCTCTTAGCGTTATATATTCATTTTTTGAATCGATAAATCTCAACACAATCACAATAATTTATGTGGTGGGTTTTATACAAAATCCACGACATACAAGTGTACAATATTAGGTAGGTAGTTGTGGGTTTCATCATATTGGACGTTGGACGATGACCGTTAATGAGGTCATCTATAATCAATTATATGTAACATAATCCGTCCATTTTTTTATTATTAAATTGAAGTAAGGGATAATCTTACCAAGAAAAATTGAGTTTTAAATTACTTCTTGAAATTTTATTTAATTATTATTTGTTTAATACATGTCCATGTGTATCAATATATATCTACTATATTATTATAGCAAGGTTACAGTTTTTTTTTTCTTAAATGCTAATTTTCTAGATTTTTGATTTATTTTTAATTAGTAATTATCCATAACTTCCCACGTAAATCTTATCCATAATTTTCTCAATATTTTTATTTACAAATTTAAAGTAACCTCCCATCAACAATATCCGTAATTTAATTAGAGATTATAAATAATTTGATTTTGAATTTAACATAACTTCCCACGTAAATCTTATCCATAATTTTCTCAATATTTTTAATTACAAATTTAAAGTAACCTCCCATCAACAATATCCGTTATTTTCTCAATTATCCACTAACTTCACAATATCCATAATATTCTCAATCCACTAACTTCCCCAACTCTACAGCCCGTAACTAATAAAAATTAAACAATTGATAAAACAGAGGGTAGAAATATTTTCTGCTCTTGAGTAAGTAGTAGATTGATTCAGTAAATACAATATTGATTCAGTAAATCCGGTAAACAAATATTGATTCAGTAAATACGATACACATGCATTTATTGTATTATGAGTTTTATGACTCAAATCCATGTAGTGTTTTATGAGTTTTATGATTCAATTTCCTTGAATTTTCTAGGGTCACAGAAATCGTAGAACTTTTCACCTCTATCGGCAAGGTCGGCGGCGCAACTTAGCATTCATCAGGTTTTTCGCTTTTCTTTTCGTTCTTCTCCTTTGTTGCCTCTGTTGCCTAAGGTGTTTCTTCTCTCCTCTTCTTCCCTTTTCTCCGGCGCCGGAGTTGTAACATTTTTTTATTTTGCCGAAGAAGGCAAAAGTACTTAGATTGTTGTGTAGTTATATACTTACAAGAAACCTGTAATAGAACAGAAAAAAGACACATTGAGAGGTGTAGTAGAAGAAGACTTACATAAGAATAAAAACCCTTTTGTATTATTTTTTTGCAATATTTCACACTATATGATATCTCCTTCTACTTCTAGAGACACAAATACTCAGAGAGAGAGAGAGAGATGGGATTTTAATTATGAATGTGAATAATAATTGATTCACGGGGAATGATAAATGGCAGGGGAAATGAGAAGTGGCAAAATCAGAATAATAAAATAATATAAACCACCTAATCCTGGCTGCCTGCCCAAATCATGGATACAGACTGATTTAATTGAATGACGTAAATCATTTGTCTATATATTTATTAATTTATTATGTGTTATTAACTTTTGCTTTAGTACAACTTATCTATACTAATTTTAGAGCTTACATTAATATTGAAATTTCATTCATAATGCAATTATCAAAAGATCACAATGGTAATAGTGTTTCACATCTATTATAAACTATGAAGTATACGATTTTTTTTTCGGTATTAGATGTAATTAAAACCACATTTAATCCCTATATTTATAATCAAAATGGGAGTTCCTGGAAAAAAGAAATAGTAATTAAGATGGAATAATATAAATATAAAAGAACTCAAAAGGCACAGAAATTTTATAATATGTGTTTTTTTTTTTTTTTTGGCTATCAACTACAATTATCTAATTTTTTATTATCAAATTAATCTGTACTGGAATTAATAAGAATTTGCAAATGCTACCTAAATTTGACTATATCCCGGTGTTTAGTATAAATGGGGACAATTGGGACAGAATTTGCAGCCAACATGTGTGTTTAAAAAATAAATACTATTTGATTAAGAACTAATACTAAGAATATAATTAACTATATTCAAGGGTTTGCATTAATTTAGTGGATGATTTGCTTATTTTATTAGGAAGCCGTTAATAATTAAAATTTGTGATATTTTGTATACAGTTTGGTATCCACCACATGTATAAAATATTATATAAACCACCTCATTTACATGTATATAATTTTCTGTGAATGTCTTGAGTTGCAGTCTTCAAAATAATTTCTTTGTAGAAGTTTCATATGTTGTGAATATTAGTCCTACAATTATTTTAAAAATTTTAAGTTTATATTGATTTGTTAATCTGATTTTCACATTGTAGATTGGACTATATTTGATGAATTATTTTGGCCATAAAACATAGTTACTACTAGGCTTTTTAAATTTAATAAACTGTAACATTGTAAACGGACTTTTTATCAAATGGCTAACATTCTACGCCCTTTGAGCTGCAAAAAGTAACAATCACTTTTGGGCTCAATAAAATATCAGGTTTGTTTGGGTTACTTTTGAGACCAGTAAACTGTCTTCACATCACCTTAATACTTAAACCCATTCATAAACTAAAAGGATATAAAATAATTGTATTATTGACTATGAATTTCATAGCTATAATTAGCCAGATAAGTCCAATAGTCTATAACAAATTGCATTCCTTTGCGACCAATTATAAAATTTCTACTGAGTTAAAAATTTGTAGGTTGGCCCACAAAATTATAGCAGTGGTTTTAAATAGGTGAGTGGTGAGAGCAACCCCAAATAAATAAATAGTGGAATTATTATTTTCTTTGTTTTACGTTCTTATTTAAATGCATATATTAACGATCAAACTATTAATGAACTATTTATATATTTGTCAATTATATTGCATTTTATCTAATATTACAGATGTGACATATTTCACACATGTATTTCAGTGTTTGTTCATTTATTATACATTTGTGACATTATTTGATGATTTTCAACATAGTTATAGTTAAAAACTTTTACACTAACCACTACTAAAATACCATACTCGAATAACATATCGTGCGTAGCACGGGGCGCACACTAGTATATATATATATATAAGCTTAATTTGAACCAATTAATTTCGACTTGTGTGCACCGCACTACCATGGTATAAAATAGAGTAATAATGTTTGGAAATTGGAAGCCTTTCGGCAGGTTTGAAACATGATGATAAATTGAAGCATTTGTAAAGAAAAATATAAATAGATTGATTTTGTGCAACAAATTGTCAAAACTATTATTAACTCTATCTTCTATTTTACTCGAAAATTCAAATTAAAGAATATTCTTCGATTAATTATTTTTAAAAGATTAAAATTATTTTTCCTAATACGAATTTTTTTGATCTTAATTGAAACGAAATGAGACTAAACTGAATACTAATAATAGCATTATATACAAAGTAATATGAGATTTGGTATGTATCTGTTTTTTTTTTTAATTTTGTTTTGTAGATATAAAAGAGTGAAAAAAGAAGAAGAAAAAGTACTATATACATCATGAAATTCCAACTATCTTTATTTTAAATGTGACTTTATTTTTGAATTAAAATTTGGTCAAAATTTGATGGGTCCAAACCCGGGCTATATCGGGTTATCCTGCCACGTGTTCAATATCCACTTGTGATACTAAGTACAAGCAAATCCTAAGAATAAAGCAAACAAAACAAAACAAAAAATCAATGTCAAAATCCACAGAACCAAAATAAAAAGAAGGAAATATTTATTAGAGTCCAGAGTCCAAACAACTCTGAACAAATTTCTTTTTCTATTCTTTTCAAATTTATCGATTGTTTTTTTAGCTCTGTTGAAGAGAATTAGAATTGCTGTTTGAAGATTCGTGTAATCGGAGTTTTTGATTTCAGGAGCCGAAGAAGGTAAATATTTGTTTTCTTGATTGTTTGTGATGTATGTTTTTTGTGGGTTAAAGCTTTTTTAGTTTGATTTTTTGGTGCATTAAATGCGGTGATCTTAATCGATATCTCTAGCATATGCGTCCTATTAATTGCGTATATATGCACTCTTCACGTGTTTGAAGTTTGAACCCACGCTAATTCTGATGTTAAGCTAAATAAATCTGCAATCTAGGGTTTCGGTTAAGTGTCGCTTTTGTTTCATGTTGTCAAGCTATATTTGTTTCTGTTTTCCTTCTTTTTGCTAGAAATTTGGGGTTTTTGTTGTGCAAAAACCCTAGATTTGGTGTTTCGTGGTTGTTTTTCAGTTTTTGTTTTTGTGAATGGTGCTTTTGGTTGACTAGGTTTAACTCAATTCAGTTTGTTGTGCAGAAATGTGTTTGATCTGTGGAATATATCATCACAATTCACGTGTATTAAGCAGTATTTGTTATTTACCATTCTTCTAAATTTCTAGTGTCCCTTCAGGTGTTGAAAAGACTCTACTTGGTGATTCAATTTGGAAGATATGAGTTTGTTATTCTTGTTTCAACGTTGATCAATAAATCATCTGAATTGGTAAATCTATTAGATCGCTGAATCATATCGGCTTTTTTATTCATGGGATAATTCTTAAAATTTTGAAGTGCAAATGTATTTCTAAATTATCAAAATTATGAATGCAATTTGGAAGACGTTTTGAGGTTTGGATAACCATTTGGAATAAGATTTTCGCGAACTAGAACATACACGGCTTTGAAATATGCACTCATGCAGTGCAAGTGCATTTAGAAGTTCTAAACTTGGAGTACTTTATATATGCAATTCTCTATGATATTATAGGATGTCTGATATTCGACCATTCTTGGGGTAAAGCATAGTTTGATTTATGGCATTTCTATCAACAAAGATGTTCGGAACGCAGGAAAAGGGCCCTCTGGTTTTAAATAGTCTAAAAATCAATATATCGCAACATGAAGCATTTCTGCCGCTTGGTTAATCTGGCATTAGATAACTGTGAAATACTAAATTGGGTACTTCGGTTCTTGTTTCGGTTTCCTGAATTTGGAAAATGAGGAGATTTTAGGTGTGTTATATTTTTCAAATGTCAATTCTACAAAATCTTACATTTGCAATGTTTCAAAATCAATTATTTAATTGGCATCTGAATTATTCTTTGGGGGCTTGACAGTGTAATTAGCTTTGCCTCAAAGTATTAGAATATCTTAATCTAATATTATTTTTGCATTCAATGTGATTATCATACTTTTGATTATCTGTTGTTCAAAGAATGCCAATGCAAACCGTGGATACATATCCTGCATGGTACCCTTTCATTCAACTTCAAACTATATGAAGTCCATAGATAGATAAGTAATAGAGATCCTGGCATTTACTGACTGAATTGCATTGATCAACTTAAGTTCTAATTCATCTCTATTCTGTTAATGGGTATTAAATTTTCAACTAATGGTTGATCGTTACATTTTCTAATTTTACGTCTTTGCATTTTCTCAGGTTAACTTTTGCTGTGGCAGATTTAATAGGATGCACTGAAAGACGATAATTTTACTGTCCTAGCTTCTAAGCAATTATGACACTTGAAGATTTCTTCACCTTGGCTGAGATGAATAATGGGCTAGCGGACCCTTCTCGAGTCAGGGAACTTGTGGGTGTGATGCAGAACGAGAGAGATTGTACTGTGAAGAATATTGGCGACTCGACTAGGCAGTGGTCTGCAGTTGCAAATGCTATAGCTGCAACTGAAAACAAGGATTGTCTTGATCTTTTTATTCAGTTAGATGGTCTTAACTTTATTAACGATTGGTTGAAAGATGCCCAAACATTGACCAATGATAGCTCTGTAGAAGAGTGTATTATGCATTTGCTGCAAGCACTTGATAATCTGCATGTGGAATATGAAAAAGTGGTTGATACTGAAATCTGGACAACTGTTGAGAATCTCCTTGTCCACAATAGTTCCAAAGTTCAGGATAAAGCTCAGGTGCTGTTTGGAAGCTGGAAATCAAAGAGAGAGAACTGTACATCTCTTTCAGATGTTGTGAAGAACCTAAAAAGTTCAGATATTGAGAGGGATGCTTCTATTTCCATTGAGACTTCTGTGAAAGAAAAGGGCCATGAACTTACCGGTGATGATCAAGTGCTATCTACAAATTGTGATTCTATTCATCCTGGCCTGATTGAAAGTGGACACGATTCAGACAAGATGTTAGATTCATCAGCCTGTGATGAGAGACCTTTAGATGATGTGAGTTCACCTTCCTTACAAAAGCCTATTGTGGAGCCTCCTGTATGTGATTCTATAGGTACCGCCTCAGTTGAATCATGTAGTCCAGCTAGACAAGATACTCTTGACTTGGAGTTGCCTAGTAATTTAAAGCAGTCCCCTGAGATTGGATGTTCACCCGAGAAATTAGGCTCGCTTGAAGAATCTAAGATGTCAGAAGGCAATCCTTGTATTTCAAGTTCTGATGCTGGCGATACAATGACATCAGTAACTGAACCCCGTTCACAAAAGAACATCACATGCAATGAAAATTCATTGATTATTAACTCTAGGACAATCGAATCTGATGGAAAGAGTGCCATTGATGGTAAAGGCGGGAGTAGTTTTAATCATCATGTGTTGCAGAAATCCTCTAGCAGTGAGAAAAGTTGGGGCACATTCCTATCAGGCATTGAAGATGATGGAAAGGTGAACACACTTGACCTGCATGTAAGTGGCAGTGATCTAGCAAAAAGGTATGATTTTTCCAAAAGACAAATGGATAGAGAACCTAATGGACCTAAGAAGAAGTCTGATGTTGAAATAGACTATGGAATTATAGACCCTCTTGAAGTTGCAAGGCAAGTCGCCATAGAAGTGGAAAGAGATTACAAAGAGCAAAGCTGCAGCTCTACTGAGAAACCTCCGGAAGGTCATATGCGAAACCCTGGTAGCCCCGATTCTGTGAGTGTAAAAAGACCGCATACCAGTGGGGACCCACCCAAGGAGTTGGAAAATGACTCAGGTTCATCGGATGAAGAATCACAATCTGCAACTAGCACTGAGAACCAAGATGCTGATGACACAAATGGCACACAAGATATGGCGACCTCTCAAGTGACTGAGGTGGCTCAAGAAGAAGCTAACGAGGACAAAGACCCGTGTAATTTTGATCTCGAGAATCAGTTTTCTGCACCAGTCTCTGTTGTTTCTGCTTCAAGACCAGCACCATCGCCTGGACCACCTGGACCACCTTTGCAGTTCGAGGGGAATCTTGGCTGGAAAGGCTCTGCTGCCACAAGTGCCTTTCGCCGAGCATCGCCACGACAAGTACCTGAAAATGACAAAGATAGTTCAAAGCAAGCACGAGGATTTCTTGATTTTGATCTAAATGTGGCTGAAAGTGTTGATGTTCCAGAATCTTCCAGGATTCCATCTGGAGAATCTTCGAACTCAAGAAGATTCGAACATTTTGGACTGGATCTGAATCATGCAAGTGAAGACGGTGGTCTCCCGTTATTCCCTCAAGCAAATGGCCACAACAGTTCATCATCATCAAAGCAGCCTTTCAAGAGTATTGATTTGAATGACCAGCCATCTTTTCTCAACGACTCTTCTGATAACTCCTGTTTAGGTAAGTTATCTCAAAATTTCACTCTTTCTGGAGGTATATCATCAGATGATTCAGTAATATTCATAATGGGCTCTAGAGTGGAAGTCAATCGTAAAGATTCTGTTCCCCAAACACTTCCCTTACAAACCGGTCCATCCCCTGAGATTTCATTTGATGTTAGAACAGGAAATTTTCTAGGAATTGGATCTGCACTTCCATATACCCATTACAGTTACAATGTCGCACCTGGGCCCACTATGCCTTTCTCCGCCCCGTTATATGGATACAGTCCCATCCCTTACTTGATGGATTCAAGAGGATCGCCCGTTATCCCCCACATTGTGGGCTCCACTTCACCTCTGCCGACAGCTTTTTCTCAACCTCCGTTTTTTCTAAACATGAATAATTCAGCTCCTTTAAATGGGGTCGGCCCTTCACGAAGCAGTTTTGATCTTAATTCTGGGACGATGATGGAAAGTGGAAGTAAAGACCCAGCGGGCCTCGGGCAGTTCTTGAACATTGGTCAAGTCGGGTCAATGAACGGGCAGGTGGGGTCCATTCCCCAAACCTCTATGAGTTCAGTTGGTGGTGGGAAGAGAAAAGAACCGGAGAATGGGTGGGAAAATTACCCTTTTAGACACTATGCGCCACCGTGGAAATAGATTTGATTTATTTTGGTCTTCTTTTTTGGGTATCTGGTTTATAGCATTGGTTAAACTAAGGATTGACATAGGTGGGGCGGGGAACGATAGGAAACTAAATAAATGACGGGGATTGTGGGCGTTATTCGATTCTTGAGATAAGTTACCCGGAGAAGAAATATATAGAATCTAGGTTTAATTGTTTTAATTTGTTTTGATTTCTTGCATTTTATGCTTAATGGAAAAAGCAGAGGAAAACTTTTGATATTTTAGATTTGATCTCTTTATATTCCAGTGAAACTTAGGGGAAGCTACCTGTATATATTATATGCGTTTTGTCATATTTTATGCAAACAGATTTGAGAAGAAGCTGTAAATGATTGTTGTTTTGGGTCTATATATGGGTGGTTATTATATCTTTTTTTTTGCGATTTTGAGGTGCATGTTATCAATTATTTCCTCCTCTTATTTGAGGGCTGTGTCCATTAAGGTGAGGAAATAACTCTTGCTATATTTGGTTGAAATTATAAGCGCTTTAAAATATATTAAAGATAAAAATTAGTCCTTAAAAAAAAGGGGGATCTCAATTTATTTTATAAATGTTTTAAGGAGCTTTTATAGTCAAAAAAACATCTTTAAGAGCATAAATGCGTTTTAAATAAGTTTAGCCAGACGCTTTCGTTTCTAACAACAGTTGATCGATGTTTCAAACTTGTTTTTTTTATCATTTTGAAGACTAGAAAATATGTATTATACATGCAAAGAAAGATTTGAGTAATATGTCTGTTCTTGAAAGATTTCATAATCCAAAAATAGATGGGATAGAAAATTACATAAAAACGTCATACAGAATTGTCTTGACACAACTTAATTTCATCTTTATCTGGTTTCATAAATTATGGAAATAAATACACTTTGTGAAAGATTGAAAAGAAAAAAGCTTTTCCCGGAAGATCATATTTGGTCAAAAACATTTGAAAATCAATTATTCGTATTCGTCACAACACACCAAAATAAAATAACGTATAATCCCAGAACAGATCCAATAAATGATCGAACACAGTAATCGCAATATCCTGGCAATATTTTTTCTGAGGCGAATAAGATTGCCAAAATAGGAGTAATTTGAATAATCTAAAGTCCCAAAGAACTCGGGTCAGCTACCGTGTTATGACTCTCACAAGCGTGTTCTCTAGATTGTAAGAAATAGTGCAGTATTTGGGTGTTTGGAGATTGATAGAAACAAAAATAACCAATACTTTATTAAAACGAGAAATACGTAAATAAACAAGAACAAGTTCTTGCCCCAAAAAATTATAAAGAACTAAGTTCTTAATCCCAAAGCCAAAAAAGCTCGATCAATTATTTGAAGAGGTATAATAAAACCCTAGCAACTTATTATATACTAATACTAACCCTAATTACCAAAAATAAATGACATCTAACTTAGGAAACTAAATAACTAAATTCCTACTAATTAGGAAAACTAATTAAAGGAATTAAAATAATAATATATCAATAATTGAATCTTCGAGGTTTTCTTCCAAAATCTGTCTGCGCTGGCAGGGTGTCAGCTTCAATAAGCAAAAATCCCATATTAAATCTACAGGCATTTGTACCTGCAGAGAAACAGAGTTTTAGTAACTTATCAGAGATTTGTAGTCTATAACCACAATACGAATCAGTTAGGCTCTAACGAGGGTCTTTTGGGATGATTTGGGAGCCCGTTATTTTACGACCTAAATCACAAGTTTACTCTCATATACGTAATGGTAAGATATTTTATAGCAAAGTTTTCAACATCAATGTTCATACTAAACGAATACCAAATTACCCCATTTCATGTTGATGCTTTGATACATTAATTAACTTGATTTTATACGCAGAAAATACATCTAAGTGTATTAAAAATCACCACAATGCGAATATATACATACCGTGACTTGCTCTTGAATGAGGACTTCTTGTTCGGACCAGCTCGCAGTGTTCTTTTCTGCTTTTTCTCGTTCATGTCATCTTGGAAGAGTTCATTGTTCTCTTCTGTTCTCGATTTAATCGATTTTTTCACAATCTTGCCAGCATCAACAGCCTTAGTTGCATCCTTCACTGCTTTGGCACGACGATAAGCCACATCAACAAGAGGGATTCCTTTCTTTTCTTTATTATTTTTCTCTCCTCCCTGGTTATGGAAAATATTGATGGTTTGTAAACAGTTCCAAGTAATATGATTGCAGTGATTGAAACACATGAAACCATCCAATAAATGAAAAGAAATACAGTAAAAATGACTATATGATTACACAAGAAGAAAAAAAAAGGAGACATTCTAAGAGATACTAATCACATATTGTAAAAATTATTCAACCTACATTTGCAGCATATATTTTCATAGATAAATTCCATGCATGATCATTTTTTATATTTCAAGAAAGATATAACAATGCAATGTAACCCTACCGAGGAGAAGATACTTGCCTTTATTTCATCTTCATCCTCCAACATCTCTCTAGCCGCCTCCATTTTCCTCCGCTGCTTCCTAGGCATATTTTTCTATTGAAAATAGTAGCATCATAAGAATCAACTTGTTTTTATGAAGATTTATAAATGCAGTATCTTCAGTACCTCATGCTCTCGCTTTCTCTTTTCCTTCAGCTTCAAGTCTTCTGCTTGTTCAGCACTGATCATCTCATTACCTGAACCTTTTCCTTTCCCCAAAGAATCCTAGTAAAAAAAAAAATTCAGAAGCCACCATAACAGTTAAGAAATCAACTACAACCAACAGATCAACTTGTTCAAAGTGCAAATATTAGAACCATAAAAACAGAAATGGATAACACCGTCTCATTGCAGCGCTAGAAAAATCAGAGTATGAGACGGGAAATTACCTTTGTTGCTTAAGCCGCAAGCTTTTTTTGCTTCTCTGTAACAAACCAAGTTCTTCTAGGGCGTGAATATATTTCATCTCTGTGAGCAATCATGTTTTCCGCCTGGTCATTAAAAAAATAGGAAGATATATTATTACTGGGTGGCATACAACTTTGAAAATAGATAGGCTGTAATAAAATCAAATATATTTCTGCAATCAAATATTTGAGTAACTTTGGGGACAAAGAAACAACCAAAATGTTGATAAATTAACGGAGCATCATAGGATATAAGACCTTATTAGCCTCCATTTCAGCTTTCCTTAACGCCATTTCTTCCCTGCAACAATCAGAGAACAATAAATGGTGGTGCAAACCACATAATCTTTTACGGTTATTAAAAATGGTAAAAGAATTCCATTACCTTTCTTCCTGAAGAATTGAAGACACTTTATCTTCCATTTGCTCAATTATTTGAGACCATTTCCTAATTGATTGCTCAGCTACAATTCGGCTCTTCAGCCTCGAACCAGCTCTTTTAACCTGTAATAATGGTCAAACAGTCTTAAGACTAAGTTCATAGTCCAATTCTCCTTCCATTTTCAGAGTATAATCAGAAGACAAAAATTGATCACTGATCGACACTGATGGAAATTTACAGGGTTTAAAGCATAAAATATGTATAACTGCTGCTTGAAATCTGAGGTAAAAAGTTACGTAAGCCTGATGATTTCATGTGCAAACAACAACTTGCTAGTGACAGAGCATAGATGGCAATGTATATAAACAAATTCCCATGGGATGATCAAATGATTACAAAGAATGCAAGAAAAGATTTCTTTACAAGCTACTTTATTTGCATAACTCATCTTTATAACCCTTTTGTTTAGAAGTGGAAGAATTCCATCTATATTCAATCAATTCAAGCAGTAAGTACTGAAAGGAGACACAAACGGCAGACACACAAAAAAGAATTTTACCACAAGCGGTATATACAGTGGTCAACGAAAACTCAATTCAAACATAGTTTGTGCAAGCTGTCAAAAGCATGCATAGAGTGTCCCCATATTAAAGGGCATAAGAATGTAAATATATTCTAAATCCATGGAAGCCTAAAAAAAAACATCATATGCTTCCTAGAATTCTGTTTGTGCAGTCAGCTTAATAAGTCAGTTTCTTCATATATATCATTCAGCTATCACTCTATTAACTATTGGAGCATCGAAACTAATATTCTCTGTAGTTAAACAATATCAGAACCATTTATTTTACAATATTGCTGTTGAACATATCGTTGAGACCATTTCCTATGCACCTTTAAGTGGCCTACTAAGATACTTCATTCGATTTATGCAAGCTCAAGTGATAAATTCCAATTATAATTTGTCATGATATTTGTTCAACAAAATAATATAAATGCAACTTCCCAAAGCTGTGGAAGCTTGGCCTTATTAATTATACAAATATTAGATTTCACTTGATCCCCACCAGGTATATGTTCATGCTTAAGAATACATCTAGCCCAACTCAAAGGCAGAAACAAAATTCCCATTCAATCGAACGATTGGAGGAATGCAAAGATGTAAATAAGAAAAAATCACAACTCAAAATCGGCTGTTTAGATACTTACAATAGCTTTCAGCAGAGACCGGTCATTATCAGTAACAAATGTAACAGCATATCCTTCTCGGCCAGCTCTGGCTGTACGACCCACTCGATGAACATAACTGGCATGAAATGAATTTTATCAATTCCATATAACTAAAATTATTTGGCTCGGAACACATTTTGACGAAAATTATTGAAGTCAAAAGGACTCATGAGAAGACTATGTTTGATAGTTGCACCAAAAGAACAAACAATATGAACTGAAAGCTAATAAGTTGATGATTGATTTTTGAGGCCAATCATAGAAATTGATGTTTACCTAGTGAGGTCCCGAGGGCATGCAAAATTAATAACTGTCTGAACACCTATAATGTCAAGACCCTAAAAAACAGAATAAAAGTATAAAACAATGAGTCAATGAGATATGCAGTATATAAGAACTGCATCACTTTTAAACGCACTAAAATATGAAATGATTGGTATAGAAAATTCTCATTCTTACACGAGCAGCAACATCGGTTGCGATAAGAAAATCTACTTGCTGCTTCCTGAAAATTTCCAAGGCCTATACAACAAATAATTATAAATGTTTCAAGATATGAAAAGGAACCATTTTTCACAAGCTAATCAAAAAGCAATACAACGGGAGGGATTTACATCTAAACGCTGGGCCTGTGTTAGATTCCCATGAAGTTCAGCTGCTTTCAAGCCAGCTAACCCGAATAAAATTTTTAATCTATGTGCTTCTTTCTTGGTTCCACTGACAATAGTATGTAAAAACTGGTTAGCCATGAATAAATTAAACCAACAAAAATGGATTAGAAGACTCTAAATTGATTTGAGATAAATGAGGATACCAGGAAATTTATTTGGAATCATGGTCTACTTTTACCCTTTACAAGTCATTTCTCAACCAAGAAAACATAAAAAAGGTCGTAATATGTAAAAATTGGAAGTGTGTGAAATGGCACAAAACCAGCATGTTACTCACTCTCTTGTTCTTGACCATTTTAATTTCTTGAAAGAAATGATACCTTTTACTGGGATTCAATAAGTGACATCTTGATTCAAACTACTCCATATATTCTCGCTCTGTTCAGATGTCCATGAGACTCAATAACCAACACCTAAAGGGTACTTTCGACAATGCAGCTCAAAGACTCAAATAACCATTTTTTACGGTGACGTAACAAAGATCTAAAAGCCTCAGAAGGAGTGATCAATAAGCAATATGAATTCATCTAGCAGGGTTGAAAATAATAACAGGCAAAAACCTGAAAATAATCACTTTCGATGTAAAGGTCTTGGAGCATAATGCAAGAAGAACCGCTTCATCATTTCCTTCACGAATTCGGCGTATGCGAACCACCCTGTACGCAAGTTCACAAAGTTCAGCTCGACTCAGTTTTATGTAAAAAAAATAAATAAATAAACAATCATTCATATGATACTTCCAACAGTTTCGATGAATAGTAACTGTCGAAAAACATAAAGCCCCGTAAATAATATTATTGATGATGGAATGTATATATAGGATTACAAGAGAATCTACCGATATCATAACTTACCTTAACCTACCCCACAAACAAGGAAATAAAATATTATGAACCTATAAATAATATATTACTATATATCTTAATAAGCAACAGAATATGGAAAGATATTAATCTAAAATATAAAATATATTATCTAACAGATGCCAAAGCGAACTAATTCCTTACTCCTCAGTTAATGCTGATGGTCGCTTTGTTGCTGGATCAGCTGATAGGCGCAAGGGTTTATACAGAGAAAGCTTGATAAGCTCATCAATTTTCTCAGTCATGGTTGCAGAAAACAACATGGTCTGCCTTCCCTTAGGACACAACTTAACCTGAATTAAAGAATGATTACCAACACAAGTGTGCGAACATATGAGGAAAAGGACCCAAAAGGTTTCACAATTCGAAATCAATATGCAGATGAACTATGTCAAAAAAGATATTTGTATTGACAAATAATTGATTTCCAAAGATATAACTTGTATTATTAGATAGGATTAGACAAATGCATTTACACTCTAACAAATAGAAGCGGGAAAGAATCAAGTATAGAAAGTCGATGTTCTGCGTACCCAAAACTGAGGGACAAAACAAGAGAAGAGGAAGTACGTTCTGCGATTTTTTTATCGTTTTGAGAAAGATAAGAAGAAATTTTCTTCGTTAGTATCTTAAAAAAATTATATAACTTTCCTCGTAAGTCATTAGACCTTCCATAAAGAACTCTTTAATGCACTATTTGCCCCTTAATAAGTTAAATAAAACTACACAAAAGGGCCATGAATATTTTGACAAAACCCATGAAACTCTGAAATAAACCCTCTTCGTAGCAACTTATTTTTTGATCAAGGAGACAGATTCTCCGAACATGTTTCTCATATGATTGCACCTCAACAAACAATAGCACTATTCATGAGTTTTTCCACATTCAGAAAACCTGTTTGAAGATATACCAGTTCATGGATTTCAGCGCTAAATCCGAGCTCAAGAAGCCGATCAGCTTCATCAAGTATCAAAATTGCAAGCTCATCGAGATGAACAGACATAGAGTTCTGCAAGTGATCTATCATGCGTCCAGGAGTTGCAACAACTATATCCGGCCGTGATCTCAAGTCTGCCTCTTGCACCTAATATGATCTTATATCAATATATATATATATATATATATATAATCATTGATTATCAAGATGGTATCTGCACCAGCTACAAGAGTGGCCTATATAATTTGTTTATAATGCTATAAGATTTCAATCATCCCCACAGAAGAAAGAGCTTTACTGCTAAATATTTCTGAAGAAGGTCAAATGGGTTTGAAGGAAAATATAAAGCATCATATGATGTCAAACCTTTGTTGAAAGACCACCAACGACCAGACAACATCTGATATCGGTCATAAACTGGGCAAGTTTTCCGATCATACTATGAATCCTGAAAAAATAAATTCACACCCAGTAAAAAAGGATTATTATTATAAGTAAAAAGACACTAAAATGATAAAAGAGCAACTAAACAAAATTTAAGTTTAATGTGTTAAGCCCAAGAAATTAGGCAATCATCACATTATGGACTAAAGCATTGTCAGCAAATTTAAGACATAAACGAACAAAGTTCCAGACAACAACGAACACAAGATAACTAGACTTTCTCTTTCACCGTCAATAAACCAACAGGCTAAAGAGAAAACATGTTAACACCACACAGTCTAACTAATCATCAAAAACATTCACCATCTCTACACACTATCAAAGTGGATTTTATGTTTATTATAAAGTGATAATTTGAAAGCAAAGTAAATCAAGCGATAATTAACTGAACTTAAGTTGAAAAAAACGTTCAAATTTTTTCTTGATTTTGATGAAAACTTATTGCATCAAATGCAATTTAAAATATAGCAGCTTGTGCTGAAAACTCTTCAATATTATAATAAATAGCGACAGATTTCTAATATGCTAAAGAATAAGAAATGGTAAAGTTCGATCTACATATCAAAACATTGGCATAGAAGCAAAATGGAAGCAGAACTTACTGAACAGCCAGCTCCCTTGTTGGAGTAAGAATTAGAACCCTTATAGCTGGCCTATTCTTTGGCCGAAATGATAGCCATAGCCTCTCCAATGCTGGTAGTGCAAAAGCAGCTGTCTGTGTGGTACACAAAAAATACATTCATCAATTAATAGTATAGTTGAAAAACCCATCACCTTCATGAGGATATTTGAAACACATAGCCATATACGTTTCTACAATACAACACTATCAAAGAATACAACCAAAAATGTTACACTCTACAGTGTGAACTTTTCATCTTTTTCTTTCAGGGAGATTGTTTTAGAGACCCAAAGCTCAAATGATGATGGGACATATCATGGAGAATGAATATAAGTACCTTTCCAGAACCAGTAGTAGCACTCCCACATATGTCACGCTCATTTAATGCCCATGGTACACAAGCAGCCTATCGACAATGCAAAAACATCACCTCGTCAATTGCTGAACCAGATATAGCAATTCATCAAAATATGTCAAGGAAAGAAATCATTATGAACCTGAATAGGGGTAGGCTTACTATAGCCCAGAGCTTCACAAGCCCGAAGCAACGGTCTCGAAAGATTCAGCTCCAGAAACGAGTTTGCATGGTATGACACGCCCTCCACATTTGAATAGAATGATTTTGCATCATTCCCGCTCGTAGTTGGCACGTCATCTTCCTCCTCTGGCCTATAATCCTCCTGCACCAAACAATAAACACTAAATATTAATAAAACATGATAAAATATGTTCGAGCAGGAATCATGCTCGACCATATTAAAGTCCGTTTGAAGTTTGAACTCGGTCAATTAACAATCAACCCAACCTCGACCACAAATTCTAGAACTCAGAAATTAATTCAATAAAGCTTGAACAACTTGTTCGACTTGAATAGTCTCCTTTACCCCCTAAACTCCACATTGAATTTAATAACAACTCTAATTCAAATTAAACATCGATAGTAACGAAAGCAAAAAACAATCGGAGTTACTTGGCACGGCGTTTCGGAATCAGAATTATCATCGGAGCCAGAATCATCAACGTTGTCTACAGGTAGCTCTTCTCGAGCTTTGGATATTTTGTAGTCAATCGAAGTGGTTCTTCTTCTAGAATGCTCGTCGGCTACTGACTCTGAATATGCAGAAAAGTCCCAAGGCGACTGTGATTTCTTGTTCTTTCTGGGTAAATTATCGTGTTTAGGTTCGAAATCAAAATCTTCAGCAACAGCTTCTTCGTCTTCTGGGTCTTGTTCTTCATCGGATGAAGTTTCTGGGTCATGATCGATCTCTTCATCGCTCGGCGGTTCGAACACGAATTTAGTGCTGATCGCCATTGGAGGGGATTCCAGAGCTTCTGCATGGGGACATAGGGTTTAAGAATCACTTATAAACCTTGCTTATCAAAGGTTAACCGGCGGCCCAATTTTGATAGTGGCCCAATTGTATTACTTTTTGATTATTCATAATTCATCCATTTTATAGGAAAAATACAATTGTTAATTAATTAGAACTTAAAAACAGCGTGAGATTTTAGATGCAAGTACAAAAAATTACAATTAAAACTTATCCCTTTTACTAAAAAGTTGATCGATTATCTTTGTTAATGTAGTAATAAATAATTTAGTTAATATTTTTAAAAATAAAATATCAAATAACACATCACAAATTTTAAGTTCCAAAAAATTATTAATCCCAATTTTTATCAAAAAAAATAATGTCATGATAATTTAGCATACATTTTGAGAGCTCTACTAGTAACTTATTTGAATTTATAGACATTTAAGATGGAAAACATTTGAGGTTAAAGATTTTGTAGTGTTTTTTGTTATTCCTAAATATAAAAAATTCAATTCGTAAAGTAAAAATTCCATTATTACGGGTCCTTTATATTATTATATATCACCCAAAAAATGAGGTGCATTGCAACTCAATGCAAAGAAGAAAAGGATGATGTTTCTTAATAATATCAAGCATTTTGTATTAGCAAAAAGTATTTCATTTTCGTAAAATAGTGTAAAATTGTATCACTATCTCATATTACTTTCACCAAAATGAGAGAAATGTAATTGAGTCTTTATTTTGTTTCTTTCAGTTGTAAAAAGATTATTTATTTATTAATTTATTATTATTGATACGATTACAGATTTACAATTCTTCATATCTTGTACCTCATATATTTGTTGTGATTATGTTGAAATTCTAACAATTTGAGTAATTTCATCATGATGTCCATTCTCCTACAACTATTAAATTGCTTTTGAACAACATCTTTTAAAGTTAAAAACTTATTTAATTGTATTTCACAATTTTTTTTTAATAAAGATATTGATTTCTTCGGTTTGGAATACTCTACTTTTATTTAATTTGGATGTAATTAAATTACAACTCTTGATCCACAAATAAAAATCTTAATAACCTACCAAGAAGGAACCAAATAATAATTCCACCAATAATTTACTTGAGACGTGTTTAGTTTAGTATGTCATTTTCGACATCCCGTTAGAATGATGTAAATTTTGGTAGTATGTATAAAACTATGATTAGGATAGAAAGAACAAAAATTTGTGATTAGAAAAAAGAAGACAATAATCATTTCGTGCATATATTGCATATTTATGAATGTAACCGAAATACATTTTGAAAATTCTAATTAAAATGTTTGATGCCGTATGAACATGCAGTGGCGGAGCCAGGAATCGAAAGTGGGGGTGGCGAAATGTTAATTTTTTTAAAATATACTTATGTTAAAAATTTGGGGGGGCGAAATGTTAAATTTTTTAAAATATACACATGTAAAAAAAAAAATTTTACACACGCATGTTAAAAAATTTAAAAATTTGGGGGGGGCGGCGGCCTCCCCCCGCCCCCCCTAGCTCCGCCACTGTGAACATGTTTCCTTGCACGAATTGTCCATTTTTTTTATTATAGTCTAACAAGCTTATAAGCCTCATATTCCTCAAGTTAATAACCACTTACACATTAATACTAAATATAATATCCACTTTACCCCCCTCGAAAAATTTGTATTTTGCACTATTCCCCTAAAAATTCAACAAAGAGACATCACCCCTTAAAAATTTGATATTTGCATCATATTGCGCCAATTACTATTTTCCGGTCAAATCTTGATCGGTAATCATTTAAATGATTTTTCCATCAAGGCATAATCATTTCTTTTTTTATTCAAGGATACGGAGGAGACGTGTTCGTGTCCAAAAATGTGTCTGATATCATTACGGTGTAAGTTCTTGGCGCGTTCATGCTTTCTAGCGAGTCATGAAGGGTATAACGAACATACCATGTCTCCACATTGGATCAAGAACAGGGTCAGAAGGATAAAAAACTGATAATTCATACACAGCCATTGAGCCCGTCCAACCAGCAACCAGAACTGTATGCATTATATGAACGAAAAGCAACTGGACAGGATCATTCAATATGACGGTATGAACACGATACCAAGGCAAAACCATGGAAATACCCCTTTCAAATCCAGGCATGTGAGAGAATCACGAAAAAATATTAAAGACGATTATGTCCTTGACTGAAAAATCATTTAAATGATTTCCGATCAAGATTTGATTGAAAAATAGTAATTGGGCGCAAAGTGATGCATATATCAAATTTTTAAGGAGTGAGATCTCTTTTTTGTGTTTCTAGGCAGATAGTGCAAAATTCAAATTTTTCGAGGAGGAGAAGTGTACTTTACCCTTTTTTTATTACATCTCTTTATGGATTTGAGAGGCGTGGCAAATAATTTCTTATTTATCTTTTAGAAATCCCACTTGATGGGAGATGGATTTCAATCATATTTTAAGAAGAAAAAAAATTAATGTGATTTTAATTCCCCATCCTCTAGAAAAGGAAGGAAAAAGAAAAGGACTTGCACTCTGATAAGGGCAAATCCCTCGACTTCATCTAGAGGGCAAAGTGACAGAAACGTAGTACCAATCACTTTTAAACATATAAACAGAAAAAATCAGCTCAATTGCACCAATTGTGAAATAAATATACCATTCATCTACTCAACTAAGCCTCAAATTCACTATTTTGTGCTAATTCATTTCGTGCACACTTGTAACCCCATTCTAAATATATGTTTTATGTTAGATCAAATTTATTAAATCCCGTGTGACATAAAATTTATTAATGTATACAATATGATAGAAATATGAAATTAGCTTTTGACCAAAGAGTCAACATTATGCTATATTATACGCCACATGAACTACTTACTATATATTCACATAAGAATTTCCGAATGGGGGCAACCCCTGGTAGAGTTGGTAAGGGCATTTGAACTTGTGGCCTAGGTCACGGGTTCGAATCCCACTGTAGGAATGCCGGCTGCGGGTTCCCTTGTCATCAAAAACATAAGAATTTCCGAATGGCTCATTTTATTACAAAGCCACCCACTTAAATAGCACCCAACTATCAATTGGATTTCCTATAACAAACTGTGTTACAATATCTTATTTTAATCTGTATATGAAAAAGATATGTATGAAATGTTTCCGCAAATATAAAAAAATTATATATATATGACGTGCAAATATAATATCCAATACCAAAAATTATTTTATTGTAGACTCACTCATCACAAATTCCAAAGCTCTGATACAGATAAACTTACATCTATGGACAATACATTTCATTATTGCATCTCAAATAAATATACACACAAATGAGTTTATGGGATTACAAAAACACAATAACTTGCTCCAAAATCTTTTATACTAGGTTATTTACACACCAGACCATTAATTTTGCAAACACATTTACAGATGCAATCCTATGTGATATAATTATAATAGACTAAATGCAAAAAAGAGAGGCTATTTTTAGTTAAGGGAGGAAGAAAAGAGAAGAAAAGAAAAATGGCAATAATTTCTCTGTATGTATTGACATGTAGTAGACTACTTTTAACCTATAAAGAGATATGATGATCACAATCTTGCTCCAAAATTACTTCAATCTCCACATTGATCACTACAATTCCATTACTCCAATACGTTCAATTTCAATTTCGGACCACAATCATCACTCGATTTCGGAAAATTTTCAGATGATTAATTACGGTTGCTGAGGGAGGCGAAACCGGACCTGAGACGCTGGTGATTTGACGGCGACGCCGTGCCAGCAGATACCTCCGCGGCACATTTCGTGACCGTGATCACGCGCCGCCATCAGCGCGCGCGTCGCCTTGCGCGAGACGTCCCAAACGAGGCTGGCGATCAGGATCGCCGCCACGACCGCCGTCGAGAGGACGAGCACGAGGCCGCTGCTGAAGCTCCGACCGGTCGCCAGTCCGTATGCCTTCATCGCCGCGATCACCACCAGGTAGATTGTGGTAAGATTCCCCACCACCGCGTCGGAAATCGTCATTTCTGGCGAAAACGAATTCTCTAGAGCATATTAGGTTACGATTGTCGGTGAGTGAAATTTGGGGCTCAAAAAACAAATATAAAGAGAGATTAGTTGGGTGGAAATTTAATGCTTGGGGTGGGTGCTTTTAAGCAAGATTAGTGTGTTAGCAAGAGTAGAGTCACAGTCAAGAAAAAAAGAACATTACACAAAGACCCCTCATTTCTTTTGTAATATTACAAATTTCCCTTATTTATCTCAAAACTACTAATACACCCTTAAGTGGTTTGTTGTAAGATTTATATGGGCACAAATTATAATATAAACGAGTCGAGCTTAGGCTATAAAGCTGTTATTCAAGTTTATTTGAATTATTATAGTTTTAAAATTTGTGTTTGATTGTTATTCGAGGTAAACATCAGTCAAACTCAAGCAACTTGACTACTTTGAGTGTATTTTTATCGTTTAACTCATCGATTTTATTTCAATAGCAATTTCAAACTTGTTGAATATACAAAAGGTTGTTCACGTTTGGTTTAATAACTTAAGGATCCGACCTCAAATGAACTTTTATCGAACGATTCCAAATAGTTTGGTTCATCTTTCAGCTCCCAGTAAAATTACATAAAGGTTTAATCATGAAAAATACTTTAATATAAAAGAGGTTTTATGTAATTTTAATTATACAATACATTGGGAAAATTAATGTTGCACCAAGTTCAATATGGTCGATAGATGTGATGGGGGCATTTTTCAACACCTATTACTATGTGAAGTTCATACCTCCCTACACATATTATGAATGACACCGACCATATTAGACTCAATGCTATATAATATTTCTCCAATAAGTGAGGGGCCTATGTGCAATTTTTCAAGGTTGGTGGATTTGAGGGGTTGGTGGTCTAAAGGGGGGTAGGGGTCAGGTGGTATGGCTTTGAACTTATCTAATGCTATTTCAGTTTTTGGGGAGGCATTTAGAAAAATAGCCTTAAATTGGCATTTTGTTTGAAAACTAGCCTTCATTTTGGTATATTTAAATGGCCTAGCCTTCTCCTTTAAAACAAAATTGAATTGCCCAAAATACCCTTTTGAATAAAAGAAAATATAAAAGAAAATATTTTGAAGAAACCCATTTGAATAAAAAATAAAATTTAAAACAAAATATATTCCACAAAAAACCCAAATCAATATTCTCAAATTATATTCCATTCTCTTACATTACCATTGATCATTATCAAACTCATTTTAAATTCCAACCATCATTCAATGTGCCTTGGATTTTCAACACTCATGGAAAGAAAAATTGAAAATAGTAACTTCAAATGTTACTTTCATCTCAAATCTCATATTTTTATATAAACTTTGTTGTTTAAATATTATTAGGTTTCATTTTTAAGATTATTAATATAAGATATTGTCAAGAATGTGTTCTTTTGACTTTTACATTAAAAAATCGTAAAATTTTTGTGAGGAAGACGATGAACAGTATAAGCAGACCGGTGTTCAGGTTAACCAGTCTACCTAGTCGGTCCAATCGGACATTTACAGTTTCTGGACAGACTGGTTAGATCGGTATACCAATCTTTCCAGTCTGACACGTTCGACTGCCCCCAATTTTCCCGATTTATTCAGTTGGATCATATATTATTTCTTTTTTTCTAATAGGAAAATGTTTGAGATCCTTTATATTATCGATATGATGGTGAATGGAACAAAAGAGAGGATAAGTTATATGAATTATTATAAAAAATGATCAAATTATGAGCATATTAATACTAGATGACCTAAATCGGTCGGTCGATGTAGATACCAAATTCTTGCAATAAAGTTTTGATCATGCCAATCGGCACATTAGTCTCCCCGATCGACTGATTCAGATACTAAAAAACATTCAAACAAGTTATCAACTAGACTGACTAGTGGACCAGATTCACTCTAACGACCGAGAAGATTGTTAAACCGTTATGACCAATTGTGTAATGATTATAATAAATAAGTTATGGAGCAATATATATATATATATATATATATATATATATATTCTTACAATTTTATTGTTAATCTTCTATATAATTACTAGTCATGCCAATGCATTGAAGACCAATTAGTATATTGTAACAAAGAACAAATTAAGTTTCTTATAAATACATAAAAGAAGTATAGATGTTAAATTAAGAATACTAAAAATTTCTTGAATATAATGTAATCAATCTACTACTATTAGGGGACTAATTGAATTTTCAATGTATCATCCAAAATCAAGCTAAGTGTGTGTTATCTTCAATTACATTGTTATTTTGTATTAATATTAACTATATACCCTGTACTCTAACACATAAAACAAGTTGTTATTTGAAATCAATCATATTGTTTCTTAACAAAGTAAGTTTCTTTTAAATATGTTTCTTATAATTGAATATGTTTCTTTTAAATATGTTTCTTATAATGTAATCAATCTACTACTTAGGGACTAACTGAATATTTTTAATGTATCATCTAAAATCAAACTAAGTGTGTATAATTGACAATTACATTCTTATAATTGAATATGTTTCTTTTAAATATGTTTCTTATAACGTTATCAATCTACTACTTGGGGACTAATTGAATATTTTCAATGTATCATCTTGAATCAAACTAAGTGTGTATAATTGACAATTACATTGTTATTTTGAAAAATAATCAATCATATTGTTTCTTTAAGAAAAAGTTAATTTGTTATTTATCATAATAAATGTTATTAATAATGTTATTATTTTTCATAGTCGAATGTTTATTGCAAGTGTTTTGAGTCTTTTAGGGTTTAGGGGTTAGCCGACTGGGACGATTGGAATCCAATCATCCCGGTCAGAAATTTATTGTGATATTTTTTGATTTTGTATTGGCCGACCGGTCATACTGGTATGCTAATCGTCCTAGTCGGCATCTAATTGCAAGCGTTTTAAGTCTTTTAGTGTTTAGGGGTTAGCCGACTGGGACGATTGGAATACCGGCCCAGTCGGACATTTATTATGACTTTTTTTTTATTTTGTATCGGCCGATCGTTCATATTGGTATGCCAATAATCCTAGTCGGCATTTTATTGCAAGTGTTTTGAGTCTCTGCATTGGCCGACTGGGATGACTGGTAGACCAATCGTTCTAGTCGGCATTTTATTACAAGTGTTTAGAGTCTCTACATTGGCCGACTGGGATGACTGGTAGGCCAATCATCCTAGTCGGTATTTTATTGCAAGTATATTGATTCTCTGCATTGGCCGACTGTTATGACTGGTAGGCCAATCGTCCTAGTCGGCATTTTATCTTCACATTCAACATTTTCATCTTCATCGATCAAATGAGTTGGAATATTGCAGTTGTCCGATCCACATGATTCCTTTCGCATATACGATCATGAAGCTCTAAAAGTTTTATCTTGTTTGGATCATCTAGTATTAATATGCTCATCATTTGATCATTTCTTGACACCCATTCATATGATTTGTCCTCTTTTTTGTTCCATTCGCATCATATCCGTAATATAAAGGAATCTCATACATTTTTCTATAAGATAAAAATGAAATATATATGAGCCAATTGAAAAAATTAGGAAAACAGTGGACAGTCTAATGTGGCAGACTGGGAAGATTGGTGTACCGATCGGACCGGTTTGTCAGTCTAAAGATTGATAAAATTCGACTAGACCGACTGGGTAGACCGGTTAACGTGAATACCGGTCTGCTTCTACTGTTCATCGTCTTCCCCAAAAAAAATTAGAATTTTTTTGTGTAAAAGTTAAAAAAAAACACATTCTTGATAATATCTTATATTAATATTCTTAAAAATGAACCATAATCATAAATCATCTCCCACAAAAGAACAAAACACCTAAAACTAAAATAAAATTCAACTGATAAAAAATATCGATTTTATTAAATAAAACAGAGTTTGCACTTACACCTTAGTTACAAATGCAAGTGAAGCCTCAAGAATTTTCAGAATTTTGCCTTTCTTCCCAAATCCTAATGTTTTGTTTTTTAATTTATCTCTAGTTTTGTTTTTTAATTTGTTTTGTGATGGTAAGATATTTTTTAACTTAAAGGGCACTTTTGTCCTTTTATCATAAACTTGTGTAAAATAAATAAAAAATAATATTTGTTTTAGGTGGAGGTTACATATTAAATGAGTGCACATTTGAAGGCTATTTACTCAATTGTTCCGTTTTTGGGTGTTTTTGAGAAAGTGAAAAGCACATATCAACCCCCATCATTATCGAAATGATTTAACTCATTATGACACGTGGCATCTGGAGAGCCAAGGAAATCATCATCAAGTCCACGTGGACGAACCACATTCCTTGGCGTTATTTTCGTGCTTATGATTTTTCTTTTTTCACGCCTAATGTGAAATTTGCGTAAAATTGCTCCTTTTGCAATTTTATTGATTTAAGGGGTAAAAAAAGGAATTTGCGTAAAATTGCTTCTTTTGCTTGCTTATTAAGGTTTATGGTTTTCAACTCTTCAATCTCTTTCGGACTGTTACCATTTCCTAATTTGTATTTATTTTTGTACCAAATTTGAAGGTATAGAACTATAGATAGTCAATCTTTTTTCCAAATGCTACTTTTAGTGCATTGTTAATTTGTTTCTTCTAAATCTCTCATATTTAATTTTTGAATTTACTACAAAATAACATTTTCGTGTTAGTTCGAAAATTGTTTTTGTCTATTTTCAATAGATGAAATATTTAGTAATTTTGAACTAACACGAGGCTGTTTTATAATAAATCTTTTAGTTGATATCAATATCAGCACATTGTATTTATTTTTGTTGCACAATATAAAATGAAAGTCGTGTTTCTTATTACTTATGTGTGGACTAGCTATAATTTCTTTGATTAAACATAAAGTGCCGTTTTAAAACTTATTTTCATTATTATAGTTATTTTGATAATTTTCCTTCTATTTAAAACATATTAAAAGTTTTTATTTTCTTTTTTTCTTTGAGAAAAGAGACTACGTGGTCTACTAAAAGTTCAACCCTCTAACAATGACTCATGATTAGACAAATTGTTTCCAATTATTTATGATCATAGACTAATTTTTTAACATTAATTTGTCATGCGCTTGGAAATATCTTTTTAGTTAAATAATATAAACTAAGAATGAACACCCGACAAACCAATTAAATTATTCAAGTTAGATAAAAAGATAAAATATCTGCAAAAAAATATTGCATTGTTAAGGGTGACGTGCCTTGTAGTTGTTTGAATGTGATATTAATATATTTTTAATTTAATTGCGGTTGCTTCAAGTTTATTACTCCACAATTCATCATTTTTTTATTTAATGGGATAAGGTAAAAATGCAATCATAGTCCTCTATGATTTTACATATTTTAGTACATGTATATTTAGTTCATTAATTTCTTTTTTTTTTACCCCTTAATTTAATTATAAATTTAGTCGAAAAATTGAATTTAATGGAAAATATCGTATTATTTGCTCGTGGAAATTATAAATTTAAAGGAAGAATCATGATATAAGTAAAATTGCGATTTCATGTTAAATATGCAATCGTAATCGAAACTCAAATATCAAACTAATGGGATATCAATATTGGCCATGTAGTAAACAATACGTAATGATACAGAATTCTTTAATTGAGACGATCACATGTCTAACACATGCCACTGGAATCCAATAAATTGTCGATAAAATTGATTAATCAATCGATTTTAAAAATAGTTATCCTTAATGTTTACTTCTCTAGTTCAAGTGATAAGTTTCTTAAAGTTAATCAAGATGACTCATAATTATTAATTAATCGTGTCATTAGCTTTAAACATAAATAATGAAAAGAAAAATAAAAAAGGAATAGATTATTGAATAAAGTCATACTATACTGACTAACTAGGCAATTGATTGATCAAACATCATTATAGCCTTATAGCTATAGGCGTGGTGTTAAATGACAATTGTTAAATGAATCATTAATTAATAGTATACATTTATTGTTTGTGTTTAATTATTGTCATTTATTTGACTGAGAAGGAGAAATATCAAATATGTAGAAGTTGGTGAATTTAAATGGGACGAAATATTTTAAAGTTAAGTGATATAAATTTTTATTGTGCCTTATAGTTACTATTTTCACGAGTCTGTATGATAAACCTCGATTATACGTATTTTCTAGCCCAAGATTAGTCTTTCTATATCATTTTATGTCATGATTTATACCTCATATGCGTTTAATAGTTTTGTTACATGTTTGTATGGAAAAATCATTAATTTCGAGAAAGTAACGAAAAACGTATGAAAGGAGATACATGGGCGCTGCTTAGAAATATAACCGTATCTTGGGCTACAAACCTCCAATGTTAATGAGCCTTATATGTTTGGAAAGCTAAGACAATTACCTAAAAGTTTTGTGAAGATGACAAGATCCGGTTCAAACGTTTAAAGTCTCGAAAGTTATAAATACGCCTTGTTCCGAACCAAATGGCGCAGTCCTGGTAAAATGATCATAACTCGAGTTCTACAACTTGGATTGGATCCAAATCAGTGGGGTTTTGAAGCTAAGACATAGATCTACAACTTTGTAGAAGACACCAAAGCCAAATTCGGGACAAATACATGGCGTACGTACGCCGTGTTAAATCGCGTACAAACAACGAAGGCAGAAAGTTTGAATCATCACGCGTACGAACGCCATTTTATACGGCGTACGTACGCCGTTCAATATCACGTACAGGCGCTGTTTCGTACAAAGCCCATATTCGGGTTTATGTTTTAGATTAGGTATAAATACCCCTTCCCAACATTGTTTTAGGTTGGAACTTTATTTTCTTGAGTTGAGTTGTAAAGATCGGAGATCGAGAGACGAAATTCAAGATTATTGTAAACGGATTATTCGACAACGGGTTTAATCGAAATTATTTTCTTTAATCTCTTTTAATTCTTGTCGTTTTATCATGTTTACTTTATTGATTGTTGATTGTTTCTTCGCATCTATGGAGTAATTCATATTATTCTGGAACCGGGAATAGCCCGATAATATGTTATCGATATAGATTATAGAATCGTTGATTTTACATCGCGTATGCTTATGATTTGCATTCTTGTTTTTTAATGCTTGTGAATTTGCTGGCCACATATTTGCATGATCATAGATATTAGGTGAAAATTCTGAAAGGTGACATCTATATCAGAACCCTAGAATTCAAACCTAGGATCCTAAATCACGAAAGTAGTTTTAGGTCTTTTGAGGAATCGATACATTATCATAGAGATTAATGAGTCTGAGTCTAGTCTAATCATCACGAAAGTAGTTGATTAATTAGCTTAGATATGTTATTATGCTTCGACAGAAGATAGTGATTACATTTGGATAGTGTCCTTCATAAGTAGCGATCGTAATTCAATCGGTAATATAATTGAGTCGATAATATATATCGTGGTAAATCCTAATTCCGGAATTTCCAATCATATACAAATCAAATCAATTTACTTGCTTTCTGTTTAGTTTTCTTTACAACTATCTCGTATTTTTATTAGGCTTAGATTACTGATAATTGATAGGCTAGTGCTTGATTGTTCGGTCCTCGTGGGAACGATATCTTTTGTACTGCACCGAAGCCGTGCGCTTGCGGTTTAGGCACATCACTGTACGTGATAAAAACTGTGCCTAAATTATCATAATTTTTAATATGTGATACGTGTATAGCAATAATAAAATTATTAAATGACTTTGTTTTTTTTTGGATGACGAGGGAAACCCGCAGCCGCTATCCTTTCGGGTGCGCACTGGGTAAACCCCACTCTTGTGTAATAGCCTGCAAACCACACAAGAGAGGTAAACCAGCCTAGGTTGCCCATAGCTGACAGGCTCACAGTAGAGAAGGCAAATAGGCATTCCCTCATCAGGATTCGAACCCGTGACCTAGGCCACAAGTTCAAATGCCCTTACCAACTCTACTGGGGGTTGCCCCCAAATGACTTTGTTAATTATTTTTGTTGTCACTATATGTGTTGATGTCACCTATTGAAAATATTAACAACTTAAATATAATTTATGTTACTATTGAATTTGTAACAATTAACAAAATCATTGAATATTCTTTGATCAATTATAATAGAAATCATAAATGTCATCTTGTTATTAATATTTTTCCAATGTAGCATACTAGCATACTCGTGAATCTCTTTTATTTAGAAAAAGACTTACAGGACCTAAATATTTGGGCAAAAAATAGTCGCTTTGGAATAAATTTGCCCTTAATAAAAACAGCATATAGAATTATGACTAAGGCATCAAAAGGGGGAAAATTGCAATTTTGGTACACTAATATGGCCTGCACGTTTGTTTGATACAGTAATATGGGGGGGTGGCAAATACGATACATTATTGTGGGGTATACGTGGAAATTTAAGTACAATTTTCACCGGAATATTCGATTTTCGCCGGTATATTCCATTTTCACCGGAAAATTAATTAATTTTGACCAAATTTGGGGATTTTGACTGAATTTGGAAATTTTGACTTAGAATAACATGTATAAAAAAGAATTGACCTATTTTGACCAAAATTAATTTTGACTTTACTCTTTTTTTTTTAATTTAACTATTTGTTAAAAAATATATTTTATTTAATATTTCCAAACGGGCCGGGCCGGACACCACAATGGGCCGGGCCATCAAATTTTTTATGACCTGTGGTGGGCCCGGCCCGGTCTGTGGTGGGCCCGGCCCGGTCTGTGGGGGCCCGGCCCGGTCCACTTAATTAATTTAGGGTTAGGGTCATTTTGGTAAAATCTAATTTTATTATATTTTTAATAGTCAAAATTGGTCAATCCCCCAAAAATTTCAATTAATTTGCTTGATTTTGGTCAAAATTGCCCAATCTAGTCAAAATCCCCAATTTTATAAAGTCATGTGCAATGCACATGACATTTTCCGGCGAATACCGTATTTTCCGGCGAATACCGTATTTTCCGACGAAATTTGTACCCAAATTGCTAGACCTACCCCACAATAATGTACCGTAATTGCCACCCCCCATATTACTGTATCAAACAAACGTACAGGCCACAATAAGGTACCAAAATTGCAATTTTCCCCATCAAAAGGCATTCTTTTGATCTAACAAGTGAGATAAATTAGCTTTATTTATGAATTAAACAAATTGAGTTTAAATAAACTTTTTAATAGTCAATTTTAACTATTGTATGAAATAGCTTGTTTTTGTTTTTAAGCCAAAATCAATTTATTTTATTGGGTTTGATAATAATTGGACTAATAAAATAATATCCAACATACAAGTGGATTTGGTCTAATTCTTAAATGGGTACTGCTGCTTGCATTCGAAATATCTCACGGTCCAAAATATGGACTTAGAGTAGTTCGAGAGCCCATAATTTAGCTTAGCCCATGTCTACCTAAAACAAATATTTTATAATAAATTCACATAATTATTAGTAGCCTATGCAAAAAGTATATATACATTTTAATAGTATAATATAAATACAAATAATAAACAAAAATTTAACATGAACAACATAATTAAAAGCAGGGACGGATCCAGGAGTTACTATGAAAACAATTTTTTGGACATTTATATGTATATTTATATTTTTATTTTAATAGATAGATAACTATAGTAACAAGTATATTATTAGCAAAGCTGGATTTGAATAAAAATTAGAGTAATGCTATATGCCACCGTTTTTATACCACCGATTTTTCACCTCCCTTTGATTTAGAAAGTATGAATGTATTAAATTCAATTGAATTAATTAAACCAAATGATTATTTACTAATAATAGAAGGAGTGAAAAATCGGTGGTATGAAAACGGTGGTATATATCATTACTCTAAAAATTATAGCATTTTTTTTAAATATACAAATAATCTTTTGAAAACAATATCAAGATTTATATTTTATACATTCTTTTATAACTTACCATTGTACTATCAAATAAGTTAATACACACAAAAATATATTGAGCTCTAATATTAAACCTAATTGCTCCATTGTATTGGTATTATTATCAAGTTTATGATTTTTAGTATTAATTCCTTGTTCCATAATCTCCTTTCACTCGATTTTACTTTAGAATTTGTGAATTTGTCTAATTTATAATTAAATACAAGCCATTAGTAAAAAAAAAAAAAAAAATTTATATGAATACAAGAATTTTTTCGAGATTAAAAACCCGGTCTTCTAAGTCTTCTCTTTGGAGCTTTCCAGAACCCCATACCTTCACCACGTCTAATAAGCCTATAGCACCAATCAAAAACGTCCACGTAGCAACAAACTCATCAATACCGTCGGATACTCCACGCTGGCTAATCGTAGCCAATCAGAACGCTCATCGTCGTGGCACTCTTTAGAGTACCCTGCAAAATCTCACTATATAGTACCCACTCTCACTCTAAATCTGAAAAATTATTCGAAATTGGCTAAATCTCAACTCAGATTTTCATTGCAACTCAACAACAATGAAGAAGTGGACGCTACCGTCCGTTCTTTTCCTGTTATGCCTTCTGTTTCTTCTTCCAGATCAAGGTATTAATCATGTTTTTGCAATTATTGGCATTTTTTCTCGTTATTTTAGTGTTTGATCGAGCATTTTCAAGAATGTTTCACTTTTTGTTGTTGTTGTTGAACTGAATTAAGATTTCTGATAATTTGAGATTTGGATTTTTGAAATCGGAAATTTGTAGGTAGGAAAATACAAGCAAATGCAGAAATCGATTCAGATGCGCCGGTAGATCCGCCTAAGGTGGAGGAGAAGATCGGCGGCGTTCCACATGGTTTATCTACCGATTCTGATGTCGTCAAGAGGTGATTTGATTTTCTTAATTATTTGAAACTTGTTCAAGTTTATCGAAATATATGTATGTTTATGACATTTATTGCTGTGATTTAGAGAAGCTGAGTCGATGTCAAGAAGAACACTCCGCGCGACTGCGCAGAAATTTGAGTTCCAGGCTGAGGTGTCGCGGCTTATGGACATTATTATCAACTCTCTTTACAGTAATAAAGATATCTTCTTGAGAGAGTTGATCTCCAATGCTTCAGATGTGAGTTTCTGTTCTGTTGTGAGTTTCGTTTTTGAGAAAATCCTTGAGAAAATTCTCTGAACTTTGTGAACGTATCAGGCACTGGACAAGATCAGGTTCCTGGCGCTTACTGACAAGGAAGTTTTGGGTGAAGGTGACAATGCCAAGCTCGAAATTCAGGTATGTGTTTACTGTAATGTTATTTTGGGTAATCTTTTTTATTGCCGTATTGATCAGCTTAATGTTTCATTGTTTTTGTAAACTGGAGTAGCTTATCAAGGTTTCAAATAATTGTGTCATGGTTTATTTAGTCTATTAAGTGACACATGAATACCTAACGAGTCCTGAATACATGCTGACTGTTTGCTGAAGCTTAAAATAACTCTAATTTCTGTTTTCTTCACTTCTTTTGTTGGTAAAATCCTTGAGCTGTTCACCAGAATCTGACAGTATGTTAAAAACTTATTTGATTGCTTAATTCACTTTTTTTAAAACTGCAGATTAAATTGGACAAGGAAAATAAAATACTTTCAATCCGCGACAGAGGTATAGGAATGACAAAGGAGGATTTGATTAAGAATTTGGGTACCATTGCCAAATCCGGAACTTCAGGTAACTACACTGAGTTGGAGTATTATGATGATTGTATTGGTTAAAGCTTGTAGTTTTCATTGTTACCGTTATTGGTATTCATTGTTGCTAATTGTTCATAATATGTTTTATGTACAGCATTTGTGGAAAAAATGCAGACTAGTGGAGATCTTAACCTTATCGGACAATTTGGTGTTGGATTCTACTCAGTATATCTTGTAGCAGACTATGTTGAAGTGATTAGCAAACACAATGATGATAAACAGTATGTCTTTTGGAGTGTTGCCCTGTAATTAGTAGATTACTCTTGCAGATGTCCTGGAAGTAAAATTGCTTACTAATTGATGATTATGTGTCACTTTTACGATTTTCAGGCATGTATGGGAGTCAAAGGCTGATGGGGCTTTTGCTGTTTCAGAAGATACGTGGAATGAGCCACTTGGACGTGGAACTGAAATAAGATTGCATCTCAGAGATGAAGCACAAGAGTACTTGGATGAGTTCAAATTGAAGGTTGGTAAATTATTATGTATGGTCTTTCGTTCTTCAATCGGCCAAGTAGTTGGTCCATTCCATTACTGTTTTAGCTAAGATATCCATGAGAACGAAGATTTCGGTGGTGCATACATGTTTATATATCCCACGGGACACGGGTAGGATACATTATGATGAGTATATTCACAACATAGTGCAGCAACTTGTAGGATTCTTTTGTTATCTATCAGACCTTTTGATAATCTTGGCCTAACAGTAACTTTACTTGAAATAGTCATACTGATACTTCTAGATTTAATAAGAGTATACCAATAAAGCTATACATGTTGAGACTCTTCTAATAAATATTCCAGACAGGGATGCGTTGCTGGTTCCTATGGGGAACTTATGGAGGGTTGAAGTTTAACTTGTAAAATTAAATGGGCAATGTTTTTAAGAAATCCCAACTGGAATGATTGAGAATGAAAGGAAAGCCTATAAAATTGAACCTGTCTCGAACGAAATCCTGATTGAAAATTTGAAACATGAGGCTACTATGTTTTTTCATTTTCTCCCTCTAACCCATAGTACTGCATAATCTTTCCTTTCCTTCCCCATAGATGTATGCTAACTTCCCTGATTCAAACATATCCTACTTGTATGATGGCTCTCTTGTCTGTAGTTTCAGATGAAATGCACTTGGTGTTGTTTCGTGGTTCTTTATTCCCAAGTTATTTTCAGTTGCTTATGTTTCTCTCTAAGCTCTTTTGTTGGTTCTTAAATCTACAGTTTTATCTAATGTCTTTGTCCCTACGAAGCCTACTGCTTCTTTAGATACGGTATGTTAATCTTAGAAAAGAACTTACATATGCCTGTACTGTTCAATAAATGGGTGGAAAAGTGATGATTACCACTCAGTATGGAAATTAATTGGAAGAAAGTTATGATGGTTGTATAGTTTGTCACCAACTATTTTGGCGTTATGAATAGTCTTGAGAATTGAGTACAGACTAGACTGACAATCAATAAGATGCCTGAAGAACTGAAATTTAAACTTCTACCAATTGGGAAGTATAGATACGTGATGTTATCATCTGTTATCTATCTTAAGCCACATTCTTTATTTTTTTAATATGTTTGTGGTTTTGCATCACATTTTCTTTCTTGTGTTGTTTCTCTGTGTCTTATTGGTTTGTTGTGGTCAGCAATCTCATTTCTGGAATACCCTTGGTTGCAGGAATTGGTAAAAAGGTATTCCGAGTTTATCAACTTCCCCATAAACCTCTGGGCCAGCAAAGAAGTTGAGGAGGAGGTTCCTGCTGATGAAGACGATTCCGGCGATGATGAGGATACATGTATGTCTAATTTTTCTGCATACTCTCTCAATTATTTGTGCATGTCCTGCTATTATTTTTCTTTAGGATGTAGTTTACATGCATAATGCATTCTTATACCTGCTCATTCTCATCATTGTCCATTGTTGCGTGAACAGCTGAAAACAAATCTTCCGAGGAAGAAGAGGAAGAAGATGCTGAGAAAGAAGAGGATGAGAAGAAGCCCAAGACAAAGAAAATAAAGAAAACTACATATGAATGGGAACTTTTAAATGACATGAAAGCTATATGGCTACGGAGTCCAAAGGAGGTCACAGATGAAGAATACACAAAATTCTATCACTCTCTGTCCAAGGTGTGTGCATGTATCTTGACTATTTAGGGAAAAAGATATCGCCACTTATCCTTTTTCATTAATTTGAAGTACAATTTTATATTTTTTGTGATTAACATCATAAACTCTATTTAAAGGACTTCGGTGATGAGAAACCTATGACATGGAGTCATTTTTCGGCTGAAGGTGATGTTGAATTCAAGGCTGTGTTGTTCGTGCCTCCTAAGGCTCCTCATGATCTGTATGAGAGTTACTACAATTCAAACAAATCGAACTTGAAATTGTATGTCAGAAGGGTCTTTATATCAGATGAATTTGATGAGCTTCTTCCCAAGTATCTCAACTTCTTGAAGGTAATTCTTGTTCTCTCAAACATGTAAATAATGTTTTTGTCCTGATATTTTGATGGTTTCTTACTATTTGGCTTATCTGATCAGGGTCTTGTTGATTCCGACACCTTGCCACTTAATGTGTCAAGAGAAATGCTACAAGCACATAGCAGCTTGAAAACAATAAAGAAGAAACTCATCCGCAAGGCACTTGATATGATTCGAAAACTGGCCGAGGAAGACCCAGATGAATCTAATGATAAAGACAAGAAAGGTACGGCACGCATAAGTACAGTGCTAATTGATTGAAGCAATTTAGTTTTTTTCTCTTACTTTTCATATTTATGAGAAAAAAGAGTTGTGTTGCTATTTATCTTGTGTTTCTGGTCTGCTATTCCAACCCAACTACCAGTTCCCTGTTCTGATTTAGTTCTGAAATTTATTGCTGATGCAGATATTGAAGAGTCCAGCGACAGCAACGAAAAGAAGGGTCAATATGCAAAGTTCTGGAATGAGTTTGGCAAGTCGATTAAGCTTGGTATTATTGAGGATGCAACTAACAGAAACCGACTGGCGAAACTTCTTAGATTCGAGACGTGAGCAGATTTTGATGATAATTAAATTATTTCTGTTGAATGCGATAAGTTGTTTCAAAGTTATAATTTTTCCTTGTGTTCCACTCTGCAGATCAACGTCCGATGGTAAGTTGACTTCACTCGACCAATACATCTCAAGAATGAAATCAGGACAGAAGGATATCTTTTACATAACTGGCACAAGCAAGGAACAGTTGGAGAAATCCCCATTCCTTGAGAGACTAAAGAAGAAGAATTACGAGGTAAGCTGCCTTCACATGTGCATATCCTAGTTGCTACTGGTTCATTGTAGGCCCCCATACACTGCTAAAACAACAACAAAATATTAGTCATCAAAGAAAAGTGGCAATGTCAAAGTTCAGTAGGCAAGTAAAATAGTCACATTGAATGGTAGGAATTTGTATCTTATCACAGAGATGATTTTCACAAGTTCAATAGGTAAGTAAAATTTCAGTATTATCAATTAGTGACAAAGAAATTGTATTCAACTTTAGTGATGGCACAACTTTACTGGTATCTTATTTGTGTTGTCACTAGAGTTGTCCCTAAATATATATAACAATTTTCTTGAGAAGGATATAACTACTTCAGGCAACTTTGAAAATATTATTGTTACTGAAATCATTATTTTGGCAAAGTAAAAGTCATTGCCACTTATTATGTACAAACTAGTGATAATTTTGGCGTTGTTACTTCAAACTTTTGCTAATATTGCTTTTCTTTTTGTAGTGACACCCGAATTGAATTTTTTGTTTTCAGGTTATTTTCTTCACCGACCCAGTGGATGAATATCTGATGCAATATCTGATGGATTATGAAGACAAGAAATTCCAAAATGTATCCAAAGAGGGATTGAAATTAGGAAAGGAACCAAAAGACAAAGAACTCAAGGAGTCCTTTAAGGAGTTGACAAAATGGTGGAAGGGTGCTCTTGCCAGTGAAAATATTGACGATGTTAAGATAAGTAACCGTTTGGCTGACTCACCATGTGTAGTAGTGACATCCAAGTATGGTTGGAGCTCCAACATGGAAAGGATTATGCAGTCCCAAACTCTATCAGATGCTAACAAACAGGCTTACATGCGTGGCAAAAGGGTGCTTGAAATTAATCCCAGACACCCTATCATCAAGGAACTTAGGGAGAGAGTTGTCAAAGACCCTGAGGTAAATTTTTTTTTTGGGGCAAATTTCCAATTTTTTTTGGGGTTGGCAGATTTAGTCATGTTAATGGTGATATTGGTAATAAAGACACCAACTAATTAATTTTTGTGGATTGCTTACGAATTTCCCAAAAAATTCTAAACTCAATTGGAATTTGCATGTGCACGGGCACATGACCTTTTAATTGGGAATTTCTCCTAAGAATAAAAATGCTACTTGGCATTATTACGCAGATTAAAATTGCAAGTTTTTGCTTGGTGAACCTGCAATTTTGGCCCTATAAGTTAGATAATGCGATTGTTTAGTCGTGCAAATTAGTGAGCAATAACATTTTTGGTCCTCATGAGCAGAAAGTGTGCTATTTCCCCTCCTAAAATAATATTGAGACTTTCCAGCAACTTCGTTTTTAACTTCCGGTGAAATTTATCCTTGATTTGCTAACGACTGAATATTAGCGTCATTAAATAAGTGACAAAATTCACAAATCACCCCTCTTAAATTACAGTACCAAACGTGCTACATTTTTTTTGCTTTATTTTTATTTTACTGGTTCTAATCTGTACATTCATTAATCTTGGTTTTGCTTAATGTACAGGACGAAAACGTAAAGCAGACAGCTAAACTCGTGTACCAAACAGCCCTCATGGAGAGTGGCTTTATACTCAGCGACCCAAAGGATTTTGCTTCACAAATCTACAGCTCAGTGAAGAACAGCCTCAACATCAGCCCTGATGCTGCAGTTGAGGAGGAAGATGAGGTTGAAGAAACAGAGACTGAAACAAAAGAAACCGAGTCTTCAACCAACACTGAAGAAGCTCCTGAAGAGGACTTGAAAGACGAGCTGTAGGTTTTAACATATATCTGGAAAAACGAGATTGAATGAGGTCTTAGTTTTTGCCCCATCTCTCCGAAAAAACCTTCAGAATTGCATACGTTTATTAGGTGCACTATTTAGAATCAATTCATAGGTCGATGAAGACGTTTTCTATGCTTTACTTTTTGCTTGGAATATTTTCGTAAGTGGTGGTATGTATTTCCAATTTTCCATTGAGGTGAAGGATAGTGATCTATTGTTGTTTTTCTGGTTGTTATTTTGTTCACTTGGAAGTTGGGGTATCTTTATGGTCGATCGGATGTTGTTTAGTTAGAAATAGAATACCCGTTTTTGAACTAATCGCGTTGATTTCGAGCTATCGACTTTTGAAATCGTTGTATTGTGCTATTGAAATCTCAAAATTGCCATACAAATGCACAAGATAAGCCACATGTCCCTGCTGTGTCAATTCTTTTACCCCAAAAAAAAAGACTAGAAAGAAAAACCCTTGACATGGTTGTAAACTTGTAAATTGTAATTAGGGGTGGCAATTGGGTTGAATAAGTTGGGTCTATTTGTGTTGGGTTTAAAGTGAGTTGGGTCTAATTAGGTTCAATGTCAAAAAATATGCATTATAGTTGGATTCAATAAGGACCCAAAATAGACCCATTATGAATTAAAGTGGTGTAAAAGGGTTATTATAGAGTGTAAAATGTAGATTATTGACTTAAAGTGGAGAATATGTTGGACTCAATTTAGACTCAAATTGGACGCCAATTGGACTCAATTTAAGACTCAATTGGACTCAAATATTATTAAAAGTTAACTCAGTTGGAACTAAAATGCTAATGTTAGGATTCAGCCCATTGAAAATTTAGTTTGATTTAAATCCAAATATATGTATGGACCCAAATTGTCACCCCAATTTATAATATATAATCATTTTTCAGTAATTATATCAATTGCATAGAATCTTGTTTACGAAAAATTGAAAGAGATTCGTATAATCAATCTTATTCTTAAGCACAACATCCGCACAAATTATGCTTATTTTTGCAACCGTCCACGAATAAAAAAAAAAAAAAAACACTCAACTACCGATGAGCATTTCTTTGTACATGATTAGAGGAGACTACTAAAAAGAAGGGTTGATTTTAAGGGAAAAAGAAGAATATATGATTTGACAAAATTAAGGGATCTGCCTTTGCTTTCTTATCCCTCTTTCTCTAATTATTAGTTATAAATTATAATTATACTTTTGAAAAAAAGTTATTAATCATTAAGCCTGAAATTCATAAAACCTTTTTTCTTAAGGGAAATTGCTCATATATTTCGTCCAATAAAAAGTTTATTACATCTAGATTAATATATCTGAGATATACAATTTATACATGTATTTTTTAAAATTTATTATTTTAATACAAGTCAACACCGTAAAAGTGAAATACAAAATTGAAATAAAAAATCTAATTCCATTAGATTGACACCGAAAGTGTATACCATGCAAAGCTGGAAATTCTAAAGCACCAAAATAATCTTTCATGTGAATTGTAAACTATACTCTTTTACGTTACATATATACGTGTTATTGTATATAAACGATTTTTGGGACTCTATTTCCTGGTTGACTATACTTAATCAATTATTCATATAATGCGATCCATTAAAATGATTATAGTGAAAATTGAAATTTCAAAAAATTATAAAAATCACTCGATGTATCGATCGAAAATTTATCAATTAATTGCACTGGTTCAACGCCATAGTGAGAGACTGAAGCTAGAAGAATATGGAATTTTTGCAACTATTAATGGTTTTTTTAGATGATTTTTTTTCCTTATGATATTTAATTGTAACTAAATTCTATTCGTACTGAAATAATTTCTTTAAAAAAAAGACAATATTAAGGGAATCATATTCAAGTGAAGAACGAATTCTCAACATAATCTTAATCAAGGACCATGTAAAAACATGTAAAATATGCAGCATAAAATTAAAAAACCTATCATATAAATAGCATCTTTGGATTATAGCCATGCACGTTCATGTATAAATTAATTTACTATGTTGATGATACTTTAATTATTCCAAATTCAGTTCGAGCAAAATCAATTCAATCACACACGTTTTAGATTGAGTTTTACCACACAATTAGTATTTTCAAATTCTTTTTTCGTTGTAACAGAAATTACCTAATTTATTTGGAGTACAATGATGAAAGTAATAATTTCCAATGACATTGTTTTATGAAATTAAATATTATCATATTTTTAATTGACCTCGCCATGATTTTGTTAACGATTTGGGAGGCCTATGTGGAAGACAATATTATTCCATTATACATAAATTTTGTAACCAAAAGACTCACATAAAGAAAGATTAATTAAACCTAAAAAAAAAAAAAGACTCACATAATCAATTACCATTCCAAGTACCAAGCTTGTAATTCCAGTAAAGTAGCCAAACTTTGCTTACAAGAGAGCACCAAATAACAGGTTGGAATATTCTCTATTTTCAAATTGTTATTTGATCTCATATATATATGAATACAAAATTTATGATATTACATATATAATAATTCACAATATGAAATCCCATTTTAATATTAAAACTTTAGATTCCCAAACAACCACACTCAATAAAGTTTAATTACATTCCTCATATATAAAGGAATAACAAATTGTTGTGATTCTTAAAAAAAAAATTAAATAACAACTTTAATTGGTTACATTTCTGTACACATGGCTTGGAAAATTATGCTTTACAATCTAGATCAATTTCCATGTATTCTCCTTCCTAATTACAAAAACACAATTGAAGAAATTTGTGAGACAATAATTAAAAAAAAATCACAATGAGGACAACAAAATTAATGTTGCTGTACAAATAATGATTATATTGAAATAATTCTGCATGGCAAAATTGGATGAGCCCCCTGAGACAAAATTTGACAGCCACGGTGGCAGCAGGTCGTCTTCCGGCGGAGAATCTGAATCAGCCGCCGCTGGCGGTGGTAGCAAATTTGACGTGCCGGCGGCGGTGGCTGGTACTGATGATGAAGAGTCTCTTGAAGATTTTTGACTGCACATTAATTAAGAAAAATTAAATAAATAAAAAGGTTCATGATATATATATATACATATATATATATATATATAGAATAGTTAAAACCAGATCATACACATTCGGACAAGGGAAAAAAGGTGAAGAAAGTGATGATCTTATGATATATAATTAGAAAGCAAAGTCACTAAAAAGATTCTTCTCATTTTACAGCACTACAACTATTCTCCTTTTACTATAATCATAATATTAGCACTTAATTATCCTAAATTTGTATGAAATTAGAAAAAATTCTAGCTCGTTTAAGATTCGTTCATTGTGTGAGAATTTTAAGATTTGTTAGAACTTAATTTTATTTAAGACTAAGATAACCTTGATGTTTGTTATATATACTTAAATTGTAAATGATCCATTGAGTATCCATATATAGTTACATAACAAGTGTAATTTAATTACTCGTTTTATTACAATTTAGCTAGATCAATCCAATTCTTACTAGATATTATACATAATTCAAACGTCCCGCGATTATTTTTCGTGAGGCAATCCAAACCCGAAACCCTAAACCCTGAACCAGAATATAATATATTGAATTACAAATAATAATTAACCTAATTTCCTACAAAAATATTCAATTTTTCTAGTGCTAATTAACATGCAAAATAAAAGAAAAATGAGAAATATTAAAAGCATGCATGAATGAATATACCTTGTTAATGAAGGGCAGAATGTAATCATATAATCCGCTCCAATACACGTAAATGTACTCGTAGCATCATCGTATGCGTAGCTATACGATCTGGGGCAAGCATTCTTGAACACCTGCGAGTACACCGAAGGCTGACACGTGTCCGGCGATCCGTACGCGCCGTTGCAGCAATACTCCGGGCTGCCAAACGCCTCGCAAGCACTCTTGCACGCCTGCCCGTCTCCTGCCCGCAGCTCGTTCGGGCACATCCGGTTCAGATCTGTCACGCAGCCGGTCGAGCCGCAAGCACCCGAACCGCCGACGGGTTCGATGATCATAGGCAGATTGTAGCCGTCGACGAGGCTGACGTCATAGAAGTCTTGTGCAGCCGAGCCGATGGTGAACTCGGCCAAGGTGGCCGGAGGGGTGGCGCCGCCGCCGTTGCATTCTAATTGGTTTGAGCGGCAATCGCCGGTGGCGCAGCTGCCTTGGCCTGTGGTGGGGTCGAATGAGCAACCGGTTCGACCCCAGAACCGGCCGGACCAGCCGGGTTGGGCTTGGAAGGACCGGGTGGCGCCGGGTGGGAGCTGAAAACCGGTTGTGTCTAAACCGGGGCTGCCGGAGTTGGATAGTATTCCTGGCCATACTGTGTAGTGACACTTGTTTACTAACGTAAATGTACTGCTTAAAGTACCTGAAAATAAGAAATTATAGTTAAATTAAATGAAAATTCCATAAATATATACTTGAAATAAATTAAATTATGGGTCAATTATAAGTGTACGGTACCTTTGGGCATGAGAAAAAAAATGAGGGTGATCCAAAGAGCATATGGAGAATAGAAAATAGAGGACATTTGGAGAAAGATCAAAGAATTATTGATCAAAAAAATTAAATAAGTGGTGTTATATATATGTACGTAAGGAAGGAATTTAAGAGAATATATATTGAAATTAGAGTAGGGTTTATGGAGAGAGAGTAAATCTTGTTAGTCTGAATTGAACCCTATATATATAGGTAGCATATATATATTTATTTTATATATATATATATATGTATGTATATATGCATGCTACCTATATCGCACCAAAAAAAAGGGAAAGAAAAAAGTTGTCTCTCTCCGTGTCTGTGCTGTATGCTTTTTTTTTTTTTGATGATTTAGAAGCCCACAAATTTAATTTATGAATCAAATGCTAAAAAGCATGCATGTAAGATTAATTAATATATAATTAATTAATAGAATAAGAGTAATGGCAAATCCTGGAAATTAGGAGGCGCGTACGAAAGTTGGACTATTTGGAAAAATTCTAATTCACATTAGCTTAATCAAATAAATATAATTCATAATGTGAAAATCAATATTTGAGTCTAAAAGTTGCTAATTCGACTTACTAATGGAGTGGGTAGTTCTGCAGCTCTTGGAGTTTGAATAATTTGCATTAATTACATAAGCATAATCTAGGATCTTATACTTGCATATTACTTTTATTTCAAATTTGAAGCTTTAAATAAGGATTTTTATTATATATAACTTATTTATATTCTATACTTTATATATTTTGAAATAATTACACGTTATTAATATATAATTATATATATATATAAATGCTACCTATCTATGACATAATACGCCTTTCTAAAAATACACAATGTAATATGTCACTATATTTTTCAACTATTTAGAACTCGAATCGAGCTTCATATTTTACTGACACGAAAATAATGTCACTTAAACTAGATAGGGTTCTAAATAGATTTACAATTTCAGGTGCTCCAAAGGCCAAACTGTTCTTTCGAACGAAGAAATTCCAACTTACTACATTGAGGAGGAAAAATAAAAAATAAAAAATAACGTCTAGAATGTAGCCTTTTTTACCGCATAAAATGCATGTAAATTATTACAAAAAATAATTAAATAAGACTTCAAAAATATTCTACGTAGCTAGCTATAATTTTGACTGCTTTATTTAAATAGAATTGGATTCCAATTATCTGAGATATAAATTTATTGTATAGTTTGATTTATCTTATCATAAACACCTTTTTTGGTAAGTAGTAGATATAATACTTTGATTTTAGTTTAGAAACAAAGAGTAGATATAGTATAATGTGATATTGCATCAACCTCCCCTCAACTTTGTACATTTGGCATTTACACCGTTCAACTTTAAAATATTGGCATCAACATCCTTTATCCTACTTTTTCACTAAGATTTTTAGTGACAAGACAAAAATACCCTTCTATTTTAAATTTAAAAAAAGGTTAAATTATATAATTAATTGAATGATGAAATAATATTACAAATATGTAAGTATTTTGATAGCGGAATTTAATTTATGACATCATTCTTATTTTTACCAAAATATTGAAAATAAAAATATAGTAATTTTTTTTTGCGCACATTGTATTTAGTATGAATTGAAATTGATGATAAAAAACTTGTAGTGATAATATAAACATTCATTATTTTTCAATTAAGAACAGCTTCAAGGAAAAAAAAAAGAAATATTATGTTTATTATTTAATTAGATTTGACCTGTTTCAACTAATTTTTTCAATAGGCTAATTATTAATACACTATTTTTACACATCACAAGAATTTTTGAATTTTATTATGAAGAAGCATATTTGAATACAAAAAGTCTTGGTATATAAATTTTTTCTTCTAGAATTTAGTAATGTACTTATGATATTTTATGAAGGAAAAAATTTAAACTCGTACATGTTTATGGCAAATGTATTAACATACGTAAGCAATAAAAATTTTATTTTAAAAAGAAAAAAGGTAATATTTTTAGGAATTGTGAGTTATATTATCTATAATTATTAATTATGCACTTATCATTATTATTTCATTTTTCTATGTTATTTGATGATATTTTGATAATTTTGATTTTTAATAGATTATAAGTGAAAATTAAAGGGTATTTTTGTTTTTTTTACTAAAAATCTTAGTGAAAAAGTAGGATAAGGGGTGTTGATGCCAATATTTCAAAGTTGAGGGGTGTGAATGCCAAATGTATAAAGTTGATGGGAGGTTGATGCAATTACTCCTATATATATATTTATATATGAAGGCACAAGTTCTATATATTTTAAAGTCAATATGATATAATGTAGATGAATGCACTACTAAATTAATTTATAACAATTATTCAGTGTGATATAAGATTCTTTTAATCATGTACAATTAATAACACTTTGTATTAATGGAGAATATTATCATTTATAATAAATTTGTGTCGCAAAAGTAAAAAAGCATAATGATTCCAAGATATTATAATGTAGAAATCAACACAAGAAAAGAATATGAACTATATATATTTCATATAAATTAATTGGAAGATCATAAAAAATGTCATTAGAGCTTTTCACATTTCTTTTTACTTAACAATAATATCCACTTAAAGACTCATATTACTAAAGTTACATATGGACAAAGTAGTACACAATAACTTTTTCTTATTCAAAATGTTCAAATTAAATAATGTAACCCTCTGATATACATTGTTTTGCATTTTTTAAGGGCTAATAAGTAAACCAACTATGTGCTCAATGTTAAAACGATTATTAAGAAAATAAATTATTCCATTAATTTGATATACAAAACTAAGTTTAAATATTATTTTATATCTGATAAGTTTTGAAACTTCGTTCAAGCACAAGCACAACTTCAATAGTTTAAACTCGAGCTCAATTTATTTTAATTGAATTAAAATTTATTCAAGCTCGATTAATTAACAATTACACTAAAATCAAAGGAAATGTGAATTGGCGGTTGAAAATTAAACGAAATTATTTGATATTCGACTTGAACTCAGTAGATAAAAGCTTGTTCAATAACTTATCAAATCAGATTTGAACAATATTTTTGTGTTCGATAAATTTTAAAATTCGGGTCTAACAATAAAAAATAGTTAAAAAATTGTACAAAATAATCAAACTACTCGAGCTTACTCATATTCAACTCGATTAAAGTTCGTTTTAGTTCCACTCTATTAACAGTCAAATTAAGCTCAAACATAATTTTAAAAACTCGATTTTAATTCAAATAAATTTAAACAACTATATAATAGAATCGATTCATTTACCCTCTTCATTATTATGCTCAATTAAAATTTAAATAAGAGTAAACAATACTTTCTTCCTACTTATTAGTTTACCATTTGGGCTTTATGAATGAAATAACTTTTTTGGGCCTTCCAAAAAATTAGTTAACGTATGGCTGTCGTGGATTACACTAAGAGATGGGCCCATCCTATTAAATTTGGTCATTAACAATTTAGTGCAAAATAAAAAAAAAGATTTTGTGGACCATTGTATTTAATCTTTTCCAACATCATGATGAAATATTTGCATACAATCTATTGTATTTGTTTAATAAAAATATCTTATGTTTAAGTATAAATGAAGAGATATTCAAATAAAAAGTACAAATAGAGAGAGAATGAAGATGGTTTGTGAAAAACAAATTATCCCTATAATAAAATTGTAGGAAATTATATTTGACGTGGGTCAATTCACGTTGATATGAATAATGTTTATTAATAAAGATAATAATATAAAGCACAAAAATATAAATAAATAAATAAACATGAGATTTATGTGGTTATGTTCAAATAAGACCTCTAAGCTATATTTGTGTTTATAAGTTGTTGCGTGATTTATACAATAGGTATATCATATATATATATATAAGCTTTTGATTAAAAATATATTTTGTATCTAGAACAAATTAAGATCTATCTAATCATAAATAGACCAATTTAGTCAACTAATAATAAAACTTTCAACGTATATAACCTTAATATACAGGTAATTGTAAATATTTGCTATACAAGTCAGGATGGCCGAGTGGTCTAAGGCGCCAGACTCAAGTTCTGGTCCTCTAACGAGGGCGTGGGTTCAAATCCCACTTCTGACATTTTATTTTTCAAACTTCTTAATTAAATAATAATATATATTTATATATCAGTAACCATTTCAAATTTTTTATTTATTTTTGTTGGTTAACTCAGATTTCATAAGATTGTTGTAATAATTTTAGCTCAGCATTATAGATAATATACAAAAAAAGTAGGAACTAAATCAATTGCTCCATTCACTTTTCATTTCTAATGAAATCAACACAAATTTTATCTACTTATTTAGAATATTATACTAATTTTAGTTAGACAATATAATGTATTCCATATGCAAATTTAATTTCGACATGAAGCTTCTTTGGACTGATATAAAGTTGGGTATGAATATATATGATCAGATTCAGCTGTTACATAAAAGTCAAGCAATTTTTTTAGGATAAGATTTCAATAAAGGGGCACACAAAAGATTTGGTATTTAATTTAATTACTAACATTTTGGGCATAAAGATGATGCAATCTATTTTAATTGTATTTGGTTAACACAAGTCAAGAGCTTTTTAGGTAGAAATGTAATAAGTAGAGGACTGTTTACACATGCAGAACAAAAATCTCCTAATTCTTAGTTAAATATCAAATAATTTGATTTATTTTTCTATTAGCATAGAAAGTGCATAACTTATAAAGAAAAACAAATAAAATATCTTGATTTTAATGAAGTAACACATGGGGAAAAAAATTAATTATTCTACTTAGAAACTGCTAAATTAATTATTCTGTAATTTCGTTTAATTTCCTAGATAAGGAGAAAATTAATTTTTAATATATGTTTGGATAATAACAATTAAAATGAGCCAACACATGAGAAGGGAAAAAGTACATAAAAAAGGAGAAAAAAACGTCACAAAAGGCTCAGCTTTTTACCATTCAAAAGGGTATGAAAATTCATACGTAACTACGTACCCATCAAACATATATAATTAAATTTTCTATCTTTTTCTTCAACTTTCTAATACTCAAAAAGAGAATTTGAAATATAATTTTCAAATTTATTTTTAACTAGGGCCCTTAGAGATCACTGTTTTCCAGGATAATCTTCATTAATTAAGACGAGTCATCTTTTAATATATATATATATATATATATATATATATATGTGAATAGGGTCCATTCTAGATCATGAACATATCCAATGACCAACTTTTTGTCTTAAATTTTTTTGAAACTTTTTCTTTAATTTCATCAATGAGGAACGTGCATGAGCATGTTATCAGTCGTGTAAAGTGCCATAACCCATATTTCTTTCTTTTTCTCTAATGCTTCTAGTTTTTATTATCTTCCTTTTTTTAAAAAATTCTTTTTGTTAATAAACAAAAATAATTAAGTCAGCCATGCAGAAACCTATGATCAATATTATTATATCTATTGTTTGTATATATAGTCACGTTATTCCGAAATGAGAGGCTCTTGTTATATATACTATTTGTGTGAACACAATTTAAAGGTAATACATCCAAAATTGTATAAGAACATATTGAGATATATAGCTCCTCCTATAATTATTCTTGAGGTATCGTTTTGACCATTGTCATACTGAAATTTCTATAGAGAATTCGAACTCATAGTATATATATATATATATATATATATATATATGTATGTATAAATAGTCTATAAAATGATGTGCCATAGTGAAATAATTATTCGAAATTCAATTACTCACAATCCTATAATTCTTAAATATGAATCTCTGAATTTCAATTCAATTATGTGACCATCCATATAACATGATTTTCAATTCATAACATATATATATATATATATCATAATTGTGATTATCTTAAAATTCTCAAAATATATTAAGAATGATCTATCACAAAAACTATATGAGGTAACATATATACCGAATTAAATAGAATGTGATGAGTCATGTATATGTGTAAACTTTACGAAGTGATAATGATAAGGTTTACTAATCCAAGGGAAAAAAGCAGTAGACAAATTTAATCCATTTGCATGGGCGTCAGTTAATTTACGTAAAAGGAAAACTGATGTGGACACACACAGTTGGAATAACAGATAATAAAATAAAGTCATTTGATCTTTTTTTAATTTTAATTTAATCCTAAAGAATTTCCTTTATGATACTATAGCCTATCAAAATATCCCTCAATAGGAAAAAAATAGGTCAAAAAAGAAAGTATCTTTATGTAGAGGTTATAATATATTATATTATATAAATATATATATATATTGATAGTGATGAAGAATGTGTTGGAGAGTTTCAACTTTTACAAGTATTGTTTTCTACAATCACAATGTGACGTTTTTTCAACATTACTTTTAGAATTGAATAGTTTTAAAAAGAATATCCACATTACTTAAATTTCTTCTTAGCTAAGGTATCTTGTCTTTATATAGTGATGGTCGTTGTTAATAGCGATAATATTTTTGTAATTTTATTAAATGTATATTTTGTAAAATTTGAGCGAGCAAACGGCTCATTAAATGGGTTATATGACCAAATAAAGGCATTATAAATATTTTTTATCTAGTGATTACGTATTAAATTTTATCTAAATTTCACTCTAAAAGATACTGAAGAAACTTTTGAGTTTTTCAAAATCGAGTAGTATAATATTTGAAAATTACGAAGATACTTAATTCTATAGTAGGTGCATAATATGCATAGATAGGTTGAAGTTATCAAATGCAACCCACAATCTAATAAAATATTATCTATTTTGTTGTGGGTCGCATCAGACCTATTTTCACGTGTAATTCACATGATATATATTTGATCTTGCATTATACAGGAAATGAATTTTTTATCTATACTAATCCTAATCGGGTCATGATATGGACAATAATATAATGGTTCTTATATCATGAACGACCCATCAATGTTAGAAGGACACTACGAACCAAGACTAGTACGACCTAAGCCCATACAGTGAATTAAGGCTGACGTGGGTTTAAATTGCATCTTAAATCCCTACCACTCTCGTAATTGCATTACACTACAAGACCTGCGTGTTTTTAATGTACGGGTCAAGTACCAAAAGGGACCCGATAGATCCTGGTCGTACGATAAGGACACGTGTACGGTGTACTTCCAGACGTCGTTGTCGGTCCGTACAGTGAGAATAATCTATAAATACCTGCAATGTTAATTGGGAACAGGGACCGCTTATGTGAAATTTGTCAGTACTTACCTGCTCTACTACCGAGCTATCACCATTACTACCTTAACTTTAATCTTTGAACTACGTTAGACTTGATCCTTACATAGGTACGTAGGCAACTTGGTTCGTACCCAAGTGCAGTCTATAATCTATCTCAGGACTAGGTCGTGCACCCTTGGCTCGGCTTGGTTTAGTTCGTTTATTTCGACCTAGATCAGGTCAAATTTGGTCGAATTGGATATGAGTGACCAAATTAGACTTAAGGCATATTTATATAAGTAATTAATCGTAAAATAATTATTGTTAATCTTTTAAATATTGGACTAGACTCGTATCCCTCATTATTAACAATGGGTAGAGTCTCGATTTATGAGGATGTTTCGAGTCTAGACCAAGCGTTATATCCAGTATCCACACATTGACATCCTATCAATTAAGAGCGACAAATTCAATTTGGACAAGAATTAGCCTTAATTAATTTGAATTGGATAGGGAAAAAATGTGAAATTTTAGTGACTACTGGAGCTTAAATAATTTAGTGATCATAATTATATATTATTTACGTATAAATTATAATTATATATCAATTTTTTACGTATATATTATTTTATATTCATCATATCCATATAATTTTTCTTAATTTAGGGAGTCTCTTGTAACATACTTGTCAATTGAGTTTAAACTTATAATAAACATAATAATGTAAGATTTTAAGTCCATAGGGTTTTTATTTGACAAATTTAAAAGGTTCTTTAAGTCCATAGTAAATCAAGGCCTATGTCCAATAAGCCGAAAAGGTGATACAGCTAGTATTTCCATATTTAGGCCCATTTGATATATATTTTTTAATTGTTAACTATGGATATATAATTAGAATTGGAGGCTTTACTTTTTTTGTTGTTTTAGAAATTCGATTTTTTTAATTTAATTTCATCGAGGCTTAAATTTTACAACGAAAACACAGTATGATAATGTTGTCTACCTTGATAATTGAAAAATTATTGAAATATCAATTTGACAGATAAAAAAACTATATATGATTTAATCATAAACAATAGACAACAATAAAATAATTCTAAGGGTTGGTAATGAAAAATGATTTGTAGCTATTTCTCTTATCTGCCTTTCTTGTTCTATTTAAATGTATTTATTCCAAGCTATTGATTGTACTTAATTAGATTTTTTTATTATGATTTGACATCTTTATATAATATTGGTGATACAATTTATTCGGCTCGATTTATTATAATTCATGGTGCTTTTTTTGTTAAATGTTTGATTTTTTAGAGAGAAATAATTTCAAATAACTCTAAATCAACAATTACTCAGAGTTCTAAGAATTAAAATCTACTCTAAAGTGGCCAAAGTTGGATCCTTATCTCCAAACAATTAGCTCAATGAATTACAATTATGACATTAATTAGAAATTGGTTACTTGTTTCAATCAATTAATGTTTTCTAATCTGATTTTACCTAATTTAATGGAAAACTGGAAATTCAGTATTGGCAAGTTCCAATCTATGTAGAAAACCCTTGTGCAATATTATGAATTATTATCATTTTTCTTATAGTAGTTATTTAGTTGAACCACAAGTTGTTGAGTTTGACAACAATTCTCCAACAAATCTTTTTGTTTTAAATAGAATAATGAATTTATTGCATAAGCTCAAATTTATGTTAGATTATGTTGAGTTTTTTGTGTAATAAAATTGCCGTTTATTGGTGATTATTTACAAAATAAACCTTAATTATAAAGATTAATCCTTGTGAAAATAATTAGATTTCATTAAATTGATTTGAATGTGAATAATTTTCTTGCAATTTATACAATAAAAATATATAATACCAATTATTTAGTTAAGTTGGTGCCAAGTGAACATCATTTCGGAAGAAAAAAAAATGTTTATAGAGTTGTAGTTAATTTTAATTAATCTTTAAATAATTGAAAAACCAAACCCATATTTTTCTTCAACGAAAGATTCCTATAAAGGTCCATATCGATGTTTTTCATTATCTATAAGTTTTAGTGTTCTAGTCATGCTGATGTGGCGGTGGGCCACAAAAGATTTATTCCTTTTTTTTTTCACTTTTAAAGTATAAGTCAAATGCGGTTTTACGCCCTTGTGTTTGTTGTTAGATTATAGATTTTTCATTGAACCAATTATCATAATTATAAGTTAGATATATTTTAAATAACGCGCACACTAAATATTTATTGTTACATTTTACTTCATAATCAATATTTCTATATAATTTTAATTTTCAATACTTTTTTCATGTGAGATAAAGGATGTTATAATCATTTTTTGAGCGACGTGAACCATGTCAGGATTCTAGTTATGTAATATTGAATATATAGATTAATATAATTTTGTTATATATATATATATATATATATATATATATACAGTAAAATCTCGTTAAATTAATACTCGATAAATTAATAACCTCGTTAAAACTAATAATTTGTCCGGTCCCAAGTTGGGACCAACCCAATCAATAAAATTATAAGATAATAATTTTTTTGAGATCCCAGTGTATATATATTGGTCCCGACGAAACTATAAATTAATAATTATTAAAAATAATCCATATATATATATATGATGCACTTGAATATTTTTAAGACAACTTAGTAAAATAAGAATCTACTGTAACTTGTTTTTTCTTGAACTTCAAATCTATGTTGATCTCATCTTTAAATCTCCTTATTGTACTCACATAACATCTTTCGTTGTTGGTTGGTCATGGTTGATTTTTGAATTCCTTTTAGATGAGTGGCCATTTTTGTGTGTGATTTACCAAGATTCCAATGGATAAATATATAGTGCTGACTTCTATCCATGATTCAATGCACAAATGTTAGTCCAATGAACCATATTTTTGTATTTTCCAAAGCCAATTAATTTAAACAAGCGATTCCAACTTCCACGTGAGTTTGTGTTCATGGAATTCTACTAGTACATTTGTATTTTAACTTAATTTTCATCAATAACTAATTAACTATGCATGTATACTTAAAGTTATTCAAAGAATTTGGAACTTTGAAGGTCAACTGTGCATATACGTTAAAACCTCTTTAAATTAATAAATGATTAATTTATCGATATAATAATATCTCTATAAATTAACAAAATTCTCCGGTCCCAACATTGTTAATATATAGAGGTTTTACTTTATATATATATATATATATATATATATATATATATATATATATATATAAAATTTAAGTCGTTTTTTGGATAACTCAAGATATGTTCATATTATGTTATATTGAATATATAGATTAATAGGATTTAGTAATAGTGATGTCTTCTATGGCACAAAAAATTTTAAATTCGTATCATTTAGTTTATTATACTTGTTATATAAAATTAATACAATTTTGAGGAGAGATGTGAACCATAAATTGAATATGATAACATAATTAATTGCAACCAAAATTTGAATTAGATAAGATTTTTTAGGTGAAGTCGAACTACCTATTTTATATATATATTTTTTTTCAATTTTTCCTTTTCTTTGTTATATTGCTATCTAAATTATTTATATGGTAGAACTAAAATCCAATGCATTTTTATATTACAAAAATTATGAAAAAAATATATATATAATTATATTTTATCTGGTTTAGTATTTATAATTGTAATTGTGTATTTTGTAAAGAAAAATAATTTTTTTGCTCTTTAATTCTGATTGATCTACAATTATTTTTACGAAATAAAATTTTGATTATAAAATATGAATCCAAAATATGCAAAATTTGTAACGTGCACGCAAGTGAAGACTCCATAGTGTTTGATGTTCACATGCAATAGATATGTCATATGTTTAATTGTCAAATTTAATGGGCAAATGTAATTATAACTAATGTTATTGGACCTTTGATTTTATTTTACGCCACAAAAAAGTTTGTACTCCATCATTTTGCTTGTGCAAGCAAAAGGCTATAGATATTCATGAATAAATTGTTTATAAAGAAACTTAAGATCAACATTTCCTTTTAGTTCTTTAATATATATATATATATATGATCTACTTTTAGTTATTGTTTTTAAATAAAATGTAATATTTTGATGTTTCACATAAAAAGACGTAAGTATATTAATATGTAAAAGCATATCTTACATGCATATTGCATAACATTTTATCAATAATTTTGAAGCTATACTTATGTTACTAACATTCATTATAATCAATGTCGAAACAACGTTATAAGGTGCCACATTATGGACTCTAATCATAATTGGGGTGTAACTATTAATACTTACCCTCACTCATTAATAATTAGCATGATCTCCCTTGCTCAAAAAGATAAAATAACATTTTTTTTTCTCTCTTTTTCTTAATTAAAAAATAAAATAAAAACCCTATACTCTTTTAGAGTCGGATACGCTTTGTTTATAAAAAAAATATATAGAATACTCTTTGAGTATCTTTATGCTAAATCAAGTATTTTTACATCATCTGGTTTTCCTCTCTTGTGTGGTTTGCAGGCTATTGCACAAGAGCGGGGTTTACCCAGTGCGCACCTTAACGGTAGCGGCTGTGGGTTCCCTTGTCATCAAAAAAAAAAAAAAAAAAGTATTTTTACATCATAACATTTAATTTATGTTTCAAAAAGATTTAATTATACAAACGATTTAGAGTTGTGGACGAGTGATGATGTACAAATTAGTTGACTAATAAAAATAAAATTATTTAATTTTCACGTTCAACAAGTATTGTATATATAAATTATAATAGTCTCAATTGTCGGCATGTTTGCAGCTTAGCAAATACCACCAGATCAAGCATTATTTTAGATACCACATTACTAACATTAATGCATATGATTAAATTATTATGCAATCACATGATATACAATTCCATTTTAATTCCAATAATTACTTGCTTTATTACACACACCAGCTCATTTCATTCATAATAAAATGTCAATTAAATTATGTCGTTTTTTAATCATTTTCCCACCCAACTGCAGCTGTGTTTGGCATAGATAGCAATATTTTATAATACAAAATGCCCTTTTCTTCTAACCTAATTAATTAATCACCCTCAAATCTTAATAAAATAAAACTTAATAAAAACAACAATAATAATAACTTCTTAAAAAATTAAAAATCCACCCAACTCTAATAATTAATCCTTGTGGTGTATATCCTACACTATTCCTACTACTAATCCTCAAAACTACCATAAACTTTTTTTTTTTTTTTTTTAATATTTTGTTTGCTTTCGAATGAGTTGTCTTGGTGACTCAGTCCGCGTCACATGGGCCATATATTAAGATCAAGCCCATAATGTCACGAAGAGCAATGGTCCACACGTGATAATCCACCCAAATTCCGACAAGATTAGTTGGGACCCATGTGAATAAAGCTCGACAGCAAACGGTGGTAAAAGTTAGAAATGATGACTCAACCGCCACATTGCCACCACAATGGCGGCGGCGGCTCCGCCTAACATGGGCGGCGGTGATGACGGAGCTCCGTTTACGCTCAACGCCCCTTCGTACACCATATTGCCATCGATGGGTGAATCGGTGTTCTCGTTGGATCCCGAGTTGTTATTGGATACCGGGTTTTGTGCTCCCGATGATGATTTTTGACTGGTAAAAAAAAAATCGAGAACATATATATTTGTTAGAAATTAAAGTCGATAAAAAGGAAAAATTAAATTCTATAATAGTTTATAAATTGTTTGAGCTAGTGTTCTTAAAAATTCTAACAAAATATTTGATTCATTTTTAAAGTCGATGAAACTATCGATGTATTACTGGTGAGTGCCGTAGACGACCGTTAACTAACGGACATAAACGTACGTTTAGCCGACCTAAAGAGTGAGCATGTAAAAACAAAAACAAAAAATAGCCCACAATTTAAAGGGTCTTGGGAATTGAGTAACATGACGTTAGAATCTATCCTTGTAATGGTATACGGACAAATATGTTAAATATTTTATGTCACATATATCTAATTGTAGGCCCACATAGCTCAAATATTTTATTGGGAAGAATTAGGAGAATTTTATTTTTACCTCGTAATATTTTATTTCTAATCATTTACCTGCTGACTATGAAATATGACCAATTTTTCAATAGCCATATGATTCTGACTAGAAAACTTCACCGTCCCATTATGTCATAAAATGAGCCGACTTTGATTTGATTTATTAACCAATGAAATTAATGAATTAGGAGGGCCATTAACTTCATATGAAATTTATACAGTTCACCTAATTATGTGGCATTATTTTGTAAAACTCTAGAAATAATTATAGTGGTTATAATTGAATGTTACAGAGCATAATGCATATTCTGTGTCCATTTTTTTCATATAAGTGTATATAATTATATGTCAGTTGAATTTGATCTACTTTTAAGTGATAATATTTTGTCAGATATTTTATAGGGATAAACGGAGACGTAACGGATGAATTGCCGACCCTAACGTTCATAATGACAGGCTTTAATGAAGAAAGAGAAGACAGGGATAAATTGGTAAATTTACCTCGTGTTTGGCGAAGGGCAGAACGTAATGACATAATTAGCCCCCTTACATGTGAAGGTGCTAGTCCTATCATCATACGCGTAGCTGTACGCGTGTGGGCACGCGGTCTTGAACGCCTGCGAGTACTGCGAGGGCTTGCAGACATCGGGTGTCCCATACGCGCCGCTGCAGCAATACTGGTCCGTCCTGAACGCTTCGCACGCGCTCTTGCACGCGACGCCTTCCCCACCATCACCCGTCACTCGAAGCTCCGACGGACACGCGCCGTTCAAATCCGACACGCAACCCGTGTTCGTGCAGTTCAAGCCAGCACCGCCCTCTGGTACCACAAGCATCGGCAGGTTGTACCCGTCCACGAGGCTGACGTCATAGAAATCATTTCCGGAATCACCGTTGAGCGTGAACTCCGCCAGCGTGGCCGGAGGCGCAGCCCCGCCCCCGGCGCATTCTAGCTTCCCGGAGCCACAATCGCCTGTTACGCAGGAGAATTTACCGGTTGAGTCCTCAGCGCAATGTGTTCTGCCCCAGAACCGACCGCCCCAAGACGACGGCGCGTTGATGATCCTCGACTCGCCGTTCTGTAGAGCGAAACCGGTGGTGGGTAGCGGTGAGATGCCGGCGTTGGATAAAATGCCTGGCCATACTGTGAACTGGCACTTGTTTAAAAATGTAAATGTCGCCGATGAGTTAACACCTATATAACAAACACCAAGTTCCTCATTTATATATACATATACACAATTATACACATACATATAATTCACAGAGAAAATTATTATGTAATCACTGAAAATTCCCAGCACATAATAACATATAATTTCACTATTCGATGTGTCTGAAATTCTTATAATTTTTATCCCAAGCCTTACGAGTAGACTTTTGAGGAATTGTATCGAAAATTTTCAATAACTGTAAGGAGTTTTAGTAATTTTACAGTAAACAATGAGATTTGTGTGCCATTTTTCCTAAATTGATAAATTTGCAGAAAACAGAATGATATGAATATACCTGCTATAAATGAAACAGTGAGGATAAAGAAGATAATATTGAAGTTGATTTTTGCCATTGTTGTTGGGAGTTGCAGTAGTAGATGAAAAAGAAGAAGAAGGCAGTGGGTATGGCGTAATGTAAGAAGCTTTCTTCTTCAAAGAAACAACAATGGCGGAGAGAGAGAGAGAGAGAGAGGGGTTTCTGGGAAGAAGGGGAAATGGGGTGTATATATAGGGAATATTAGGGGATGAAAAAGCCATTACGTTTGCATTTACATGTGGGAAACTGAGATTATGTACTTTATTAACTTCAAAATTAATTTTACAATTTCTTTTTTTTAAGTGAAAAAATATCAATTTCATTCATTTTGAACGCATTTTATAACTACTAAGATAAAATTGCAAAACATAAAAATCAGAAATGAATTTCTAGATTTCTTAATAAATAAAGTATAAGCTTCAATAACCAATAATAATAATAATACAGTTCATTTATTAATTCATTTTGGCCTGGTTAGATTTGCTTCCCATTAAAGTTTGGTGGGCTTGCATTTTATTTTTGTTTTTTAATGAATACCGACCTATTTTTGTGTACAGACATTTTTATTTATTGATGAAAAATTTATAATATTGAGAACAAATTGAATGTAAAAATGAAACCAAATAATTACGAGTTAACTTTTATTCGAAATACCACAAATTCTAATTCAAAGACGAATGCTTTTATTTCAAAGAAAAAATGCTAACTAAAAAAATATTTTTTAAAAAAAATAATAGAATGTTGTGTGAAGATTTTCCATGATATGAACCACATGGTGGTGCTGGTGTTGATGAATTGGAGTTTTTTTTTTTTTTTTGAGAAAATGAGAGGAAAAATATGAGAAAATTTTGGAATTTTTTGAAAAAAGGAAGAAATTGTTTTAATTGTACAAAATATTTTCCACGTGGTATAAAAGTCAAATTAATAGCTAAATTGTTCTCATGATCGTCAATTTTTTAAGATTTCGTTTACATTTTATTTGGAATATCGAACTTAGGCAATTTTTTTCCCGAATGTACTAAATGGTGAACATTATTAATAATGGATTATTTCATTATATTATATTATATATACTAAAAAGCTTGAGATTTTTCAGAAGTCTTTCAAATATAAAACGAAGCATATGCACCATTTCTCCATTCTTTCTTTGTTATAAGCTTTAATTCATCATTTTTTTTCTTTACATGTAGTTCTTCTATTACATCAGAAATAAATATTTAATATCACAAATCTATATGTTTTCATAATAATTATTACAAGATTTAATTGTTGATTTAATTATTAATTTTATTGGCCATAATATTTCAATTCAGAAAAAAATAATTAATAAAAAGGAAACATCCAATAAAAATACATATTAGTAAAAATAAAAAGGGCATTTAAGGAGAAATATTTGTGCACGGTTCTCACTAATTCAGGTGGATCCATCACTCGAACTTGCTCAAGTTGGTTACGCTTTTGACGTCCCAGAAAACAAGTGGAATGCGACTTTGCAATTGTATGTCAACATCTAAGTGACGCCTTGAAACGCGACTTATGTGGGAAGTATATTCTCAACATGCAACCTTTCCACTTTTTAAATGATAGGAGATTTTTTTTTCTTTTCTTTCAATGGTATCTTCAAGATATTTATGTTTGCTTTTGATTTTTTTGATAGATATTTCACAAGCTTTTTTGTCGTACATCATATTTAACTCAAATTTTTATCGCTATTTATTTTTACAAAATAAATATTAATAAATTTTTAAATAATTTAATTGGTTCAAGAATTTGATTTCTATAATGTTTTCAAATATCATGACCTTGATTACTTCATTATTTTTCTCATATCTCGTGACTTTATATATTCGTCTGACCTGTTTTTCCTTTTTCTTTTTTTGAAGCAACCAAAAGAGGGGAAAACTATTGATGATTGAATTTATTTTAAACCTTAGGGAAATTTGTAACATTAGCTTTGTAAGATATATGATGTAATAATTTTAGTTTCATTGTTTATAACTTGCCACATTAGTCATACAATACATTCTACCCCATGAAAATAGATTAGATTATGTGTGTAAAATGATCGCGCCAATTAATTTAATACTAATTATCATTATTTTTCTCTCTTTATATTGTAGGAAACTATAAAATGTAATTGCCACTTATCACCCTGTATTTTTCTTTGGGTAATTAACCTTGTATTCGTTTTTTTTTTAATAATCAAACTAATTTCATTAAACACCAAAAGAACGAGATAACTCCTACTAACAAAAAATACAATAAAAAACTTGGAAAACTACATCTAACAAAAACAAATATACTATATTGGCGTACAAAAACATAGGACCCCAAAAAAAAAAAAACCCTAAAATAACCATGTATTCAAATGCAAAATAGGATCACTTTTAGTATATATTGATCCATTCCTAGCTATAACTATCAGTATGTTTGAAAAATAAACTACGATGAACCGCAGCCATGGCTAAAAGCTTGAAAAATCGATTTTGGCCACCTTTTTAGTTGAAAGATCAATTAAGAATTTCAAAAGGCACGTTCTTTCACTCTTTGGAGGTCAATTATCGGATAATGTTTGTCCTTTGACAACAAATCCAGAAAATCAGGACAATTCTTAGTTCTCATTTTCTACATATATCCATTTTTTGAGGTAAAATTCTAATCGATGAGGATAATATATTCCTTTTTTTTTTAATTTGATGATGAGATAAAACAATATTGATTAATCAAATTTTGGCGTGATTACAAATATAATAGTAAATTATAAATTTTTTTTGAAAAAAAAAAACCGAAACTTGTGAGAATGGCTCCCCGACTAATCCCAAAAGCTGAGTTAGATAGGAGTGATTCAAAAATTAAAATGAAATGACTATAAGAAATGGATTAAAAAAAAACAATATTTATGTGGGTTGTTAGGGGGTCTTAGACTCTTTGATTACGCGAAGAGACCAGTTTGACAATTTTCCAAAAATGTATTTCATGAGTTAAAACTAGCTACAAATATTTGCCGTTTTAAAATTCTATAAGTAGGTGAAAACAATTAATTATGGGTTAATTCTAAATATTTATATATAAAATGAAGACTTTTAAAATATTATGATAATTTATGTTTTTGTGTTGCATGCAATAGAAAATGTGATAGATCACCCATTTTAATATTAAAACTTATTTCCTAATAACCTATCCAAAAAAAAAATGCAATTGGAAACGTCAACTTTGGCATTGTCCTATGTTCCTCATTATTTAATGTTTAAAGATAAGACACGATTAGTGAGTTTAAGCCACCCAACTTAAACTAGTAGCATGGATCTTTTCATGTGTTGCTAAAATATGATTTATTTGTAATGATCTTAGGGCATGATTTAGGGACGTTAAATAGCAAATATCCTCACACAAAGACGCTCATATAACTAGTTGAAGTCGGTTAAAACTTAAATATTCATACCACATAAAGACATGTAGAAATCATGATTAACAATCTTGAGAGTTGTATGAATTTTTTTTAATAAACTTTTTAAAGACGTTCTTAAAAAAAGAGAAGTAACAATTTTATTACTTTTTCAACTCACATTGGATCGAATGGTATTGATCTAATAAATTATCCAAGTAAACAGATTGCCAAGATGCCTTACCAAAATCGAGGGAAATAAAAAAAAAAGTGAAGACTAGTAATAAAGAATATCGTTTTCATTTGAAAGTTGCTTTAGCTTTAAGAGATAATTATTACTAGCTCCCGAAAGAGAGAGATATTTATCACACAATAAGTTATAATATGTGCAGGTTAAAAAAAATAGCATAATCATATTCAATATACTTTGTTATGGATATTTCTCAAGATTTTCAAAAATGACCCAAAAAAGAAAAAAGAAAGAGCATATTTATGAACTGAAAAAAATTTAAGATAGATCGAGTGCAATGATCTAACTTTAATACTTCTCGTATAATAAGATCTATTGTGTGCAGCCCACAAATACTCATGTAAATGAAACATATACAACATTTGAACTCGAAAATAAAATTACTAGATATGAGCTTGTCCTAAACATTAATTAACAACAATAGTTTGAGAGTCTAAAAAGCGTCATTTGATGCTTTTGGTGGGCCTACCTTATCTAATTTTTCCAACTTGGGGGGCTCATTATCTTAATAAGACTCAAGTTGCTCTACAGTCTACAAGTTAGGTATTTGCAAAACTGAAGCTACTTACCGACCTGTATCCAATTGTGTAAATTGTAACCAACTTTATATCAACTCGAACGAAAATGACTTATTAACCGTTCACTTTGGTATATTGCAAAAAAAGAAAAAGAAATTAAAAGGCAAAAAATGGTTACCTTACTCTGAAGTAATTGCTAAATGTCAAAATGCAAGTCCGGATCTTAGATTCCAATTACGTTTTATCCCGTGTTTCACAAATTATATGCATATTAAGAAGAAATATAAGATGAAATAGTCCGTTTGAAATAGAGTATAAATTCAAAATTGTAAATCCTCCCTTTTTTTTTAATGAAATTAATAGTCTTCGTTTTGTATTTTTAACATGCAAAAAGAAAGTTCATTTGTTCTTGTGATTACCAGAACTTGGAAAACATAAGCCAATAAACTGCCAAACATATGCATGATAAGCATTTTAACGTTTATATAGATGGCTTTATTTGTAAAATTTACTTACCTTTTTAGCTGATTCAAAAAGCAGCCTGATCAGCATTGTTGCCGACGTGAAACTGCATTTTGGATCAACTTGTCACGTATTCTTCAATCAAGACAAAATGATCAATTCTTGTCCTCAGGCCACCATCAATTATGGGAGACAAGAGACAGCATCATAATCTGTCAGCATTACTCAAAATGCATGATTAATTTACCAAGCAAGAGTACAAAAATCGCCCCGAGGCCCGAGCTAATATTTGATATTTAGGAGTATTTTTCGTATTTTATTTTAGTCTATTCATTCAGGCCTCAGGGTGATTGTGGGAATGAGATAGAAAAGGCATTATATGAAAATTTTCCAGATTTTAGTATAAGTTGCTCGAAAATGAATATTAAATAATAAATAGTACAAAAGCAAGTCTACATACTATTCTGCAGGAAGCTGGCTCGCAAGGTCTCTGAGAAAACGAGTGAGAGACCTTCTGGCCTTCACAACAGCAACATCTGGTTTCCCATTTTCCTCTAAATTTCCTTCAAGCTCTAATGAAGAATGCACTTTCCTAAGTAATTGCCGAAGTTGCTAAAATAGTAAGACAGAAGAGACAAGAGCCCATCAGTAAGATATCGTTTAGTCTGAGGCATTAGAGTAGTTAATATGCCTTAAATGCCAATATATGCTAAAAGACATTTATGCAGCAATAGTTTCTTTGTTTCAATTATAGTGCTCGCTTGACCTTTCAAAAGCCGGGGGAAAATGAGTCTAGGAGACATTTTCTTGACAAATCTTAAACAGTCATCTTATTCAAACTGAAAAAATGGATGTTTATTTCATTAATACTAAACTGAAGAAATCAGATTTGCCAGCATTTGAAAAGTAGAAGATGGAAAAACTCAATCGAATAACCTTTGCAGCTATTTTTCGTCTAATAAAACATTTTTGGAGTTGTAAGAGATTACGCCTTATTTCAAAAATAACTCCTAAAGTTTCATAAGGAAAAAAAGATCATGGAGCATGTAAGATGTCTCATGCTTCACCAGGCATATCAGAATCGCGATAGTAATCAAGTGGTAGTCATAATATCATCTATTTCCAAGATTACTATGTTGTAAATGGCTTAGAGAACTCAGGTTCCAGGACTTCTTCATTCTGAACTTTGCTTCTTCCACTTAATTCAGGTGAATGGTTATGAAGTTTGATGTTGGATGAGACAAATTAAAGAACAATGTACCAGCAGTAACTGATTTGAATCTGCAACAACTAAGTGATAAAGGACTACAAATACACATATTTATCACCTCAAACAAGATAGCATATTCACAATTCTAATCAGACTCGGCCATAGAAACTGACCTGACGATCAAACTCAACTTCCCGAAGTGAATAAATTTCATTGGTGATGCTAATGTCATTATTGACTAGACCATCGAACCATCTTGTTGCCAGGGCAATGTTCACATTATCCTGTGTCGAAAGCCACATGCTAAATATACATAACAGTAAACCCATTACAAGATAAGGAAACTAATTAAGGTATTTGACTAACAAATCGGAATACTCTAAACTCATTAACATTGAAAAATTATATAAAACACATGCAAGGACAAAGCTAGTGATTTTTTTTTACTATACAAGCATTTTCATAGAATTTATCATGTAACCACATCACTAGAAGGTAAGCCCATAAAAGAAACCACCATGTGCATAGCACTAAATGGGTATGCAGCTTTTTACAGATATTCAAAATAAACTTCACAAAGAATTATCATGGGAAAATCAGTACAAAGCAAATTCATTAAAAAAGGAACATTTAAGTTATATTATTATTTCTGTTTATAAATGTGACAGATTTGAGAAAATGAAAATAAGAAAGGAAGCTCGCCTATTCCTTTGTGCAATCCAGCTTTTTACATCGATAGACATAGCTGAACAAAAGTCATGTTTGTCCTTACCTCTTCTTCCTCCTCTGAAAGTTCTTCCTCTTCGTTTTCTTCATCATCATTAACCAATGTTTCTGGACCTAATAAATCTTGAAACTTACTCTGGTCCCCATCTTTCGTGGCTTGAATTAAACTATCCATTAGTTCAGGTTCAGGTTCACCTTCTCGAAGCAGTCTTCCTATCATAACAGTTGATTATGTTATCATCTTTTCTGAAAGAAGTTTTGGTTCGTAAATTGAAGACAATCAAATTCTCTTTCAAACAACAAGAAAAATTGTTTGTCCATCGCCAGTTAGCAGACAATAATAACAAGGAATAACAAACAGGAGCCTATTGTAACATCTTTCATATACCGTTTGGTATTATATTATTACATTTATTCCACTACAGACCATTGGCAGCCACTTCAAAATTGTGGAAGACACAAAAAAAGATGAAGCAGGTAAACCACAAATCTAAACACATTCAAAGTCTTTACAACAACAAGAAAAACTCAAAATTCTTTCAGGATTAAGAATTCTAATCATTAACCAAATTACTGTGGATATAGTACCATTAACAACTTGATTTCAACATTGAGCTTACCATACCGCTATATTTCCATTTTTTAGTTCATGATAAATTTACTGCTTCAAGAAATATAAAGCATCATCATTAACAAAAAAGGAAATATGTTTTAGTACTTCCTCACCTATATAATTAAATTGTCTTCGCTTTCCTTCTCGAACATCGCGGCCTAGTCTCTGCGGCCAAAAATCAAGCACATTATGTACTTTGCCAACAGAAAGAGAACATACCTCACATATCCTACAAAATACAAAGGAGCAACTCAAGTCTATTGATTTGTTCCTCAATAAGTAGAAAAGTACAGATTGATCACCTTTACTAGCATAATAGCTTCAAACACCTCTTCATCAAGAGCAGCAACTCTGCACGCATAAGCTCAAGGAAAAATCAAATCAAACGATTACCTATTTATTACAATACACAATCCGTAATCTGAAGATAAATGCGACGACAAATTTGCAGTTTTTAGATAATGATACCTTAGAATTGTAATCTGAAGATAAAGGCAAAATAATAGCTTTATTATATATAATTCGTAATCTGAAGATAAACGCAACTATAAATTGGCAGTTTTAGATAATAACAATACCTAAGAAACTCGTTATCTGAAGATAAAATCGAATTAATAGCTCTTAGGATACATAATTCATAACTTGAACATAACTGTGATGATAATCTGCACTCTGCAGTTTTATATAATCATTTGAGTTGAGGGGTTGAAAATCAAATGGATAGCTCTTAATAAACATAATTCGTAATCCAAAAATAAATGTGACGACAGAATTGGAGTTCAAAATCATCATACCTAAGAATTAGTCTGATTTGAGGTGGAGAAAAGCTAGCTAGCTCCATACCCCATTTTACTGCGCGTCGAGCCTCGCGCTTCTTCTCGTTTCGGCTCTTCTTTACCTCACCGCCATCATCCTCCTCGACGTCGCTGTCGTTAACGTCGGAGAGCGGCGATTGAACATCACGTAATTTACGAGCGTGTGAACGGAAATGGACGTTACGGTCGGTTGAGGAGAAGAACGGAAGATTAACGGCGGCCTGTGTTGAAGAGGATCCGAGGCTGATGAGACAAGAGAACGCCGGAAGACGGTGGCGCCACCGTGGCCATTGGAGGAGCGGCTTCACTACGAGAGCCATTTTTCTTGGTTGCCGCTGCTTTCACTGTATGGATTTGGATGGTGTATTAAAAATTAATATATGAAGCCTCTATTTTTCTTTTCTTTTTTTCTTTTTGGAGAGAGTTAAAATATGAAGCCTTAGCCCAACTTTCTAATGGGCCGGACAATTTCTATTTGGGCTTTAGATTGAACATTTGTTTAAGGCTTTTCATATCTTCTTATGTTTTCTTTTGATACATGAAAGTTATGGAAGGGTTAGAGGTGTAAACGAGTCGAGTCGAGCCAGACGTTCAAACTTCTCTGTATTATAATCGACCTTTGAAAATTGTGTTTGAACTTGGTTTGATTGTTAATTAAGCCAAGCTCAAACGAGTTTTAATCGAACAGATCGCAAATCGAACTCGAGTCTGTAGTTTGATTATTTTATACATGTTTTTTTGATATTTTTAACTAATCGAGTCAGGCTCGAGCCGAGTTTTAAAATTTATCAAATGCAAAAAGTTGTTCAAGCTTTATTTGATAAGTTATCGAACCGAGCTTTAAGCGATCAAATTTGAGTGAAGTATCGAATAGTTTGATTCAATTTTCAGCTCTACGAACATGGCAAGTTCTCAAGATCAAAAATCACTTACTAATGTTCTTTTACGAATCCACAAGCTTGTGAGGTTTTTATAGTATTTATATTACTCGAGGAAATCAAATTCACAAGTTTCGGACATGAATTGGCTCGTTCCTTACTAACTACGTCAATGGATATAGTATTTAAAATTTGTGATTAATTATTGTGGATAAATTGACTAATGTCCGAATACATATTGATGAGTAAATCCAGTATATATGCGATGATAGCTATTAGTTTACTTTAAATATGGATTATCAAACATAAGATTGAACTAACTAATTCATTTGTTTCATCAAAGGAGAAAAAAGAAGTGAAAATGATCATTCAATTGGTGAGTGTTTACTCTATTCATTTTTACATAATTTTACAATATACAATACAAATAACCCTCCTATTATGTTCTAAATTTTTGAAGAAATAATGCAATTTGCAAGTCAATTCGACTTAGAAGAACAAAGAGATAAGTTATTAATATGTGGTCATTGGAAAAGTATTTTATGGCAAAATCAATCGCCATCACAGTTACTCAGTTAATACAGTTGCCTCAAGCCAATTGGTACAAGTGGCCCCATGATCTTTTAGATTTCCCACCAATCAACAAGTGTCTTTCAAAAATAAAATCTATTCAAATTTTCAATATAATATTAATACACTAAAACCTCTATAAATTAATACTCTATAAATTAATAAACTCTCTAAAATAATGAAATCTTCCGGTCCCGACTTGGGCCTTTGTAAGAAATCATCAAATTCGATAAGATAATAAGATAATAATTTTTCAGAAAATCCCTTTATAAATATTAAATCCCATTAAAATTCTAAATTAATAATTCATAAATATTACAATTATAAATATTATTGTAATTTGCTAAAATATGAATCTATTGTTTACAATTAATGTAAACATGTATATTTAAGTAATTCCAATAAATTGATACATGCGTCCATGAATATAATAGTTAATTGTATACAATGAATTGATATTATACATGAATATATTTAATTAGTTACCAAAAATTGGTTGATGCATGAATATAATCAATGAAACATATATGAATTCATTTATTTTCAATACATATGTACTAAATTTGCTGAATTTAAAAAGTCTCTCTTTTAATTAATAAAATATTAATTTATCGATATATTAATATCTTTCTAAATTAATAAAATTTTATGGTCCCAAGGTTATTAATTTATAGAGGTTTTACTGTACATGTATATTAATTGGTTAAGAGTTTAGGACGTCAATAGTTCAATTCTAAATTGTTATTTGAGGGGCGGTGATTGTTAGATTGTATATTTATTAGTGTATTGACTTTGGCCGTATAATCAAGGTTTATATATTTCTCTTTATGTATTTTGTACTTATTATTTAAACATGATTTGGCATATTATATAAATTATATAAATTGTTCTATATTAATTACGTGCTTAGAAGTAAGAATGCTAATAGTGTTAATGTCAAAGCAAAAATTAATAAAATGATAACATCAACCTTAGTTTTTAAAATAGTTTAATGAAAATTACACATACACCCCCTCATTTATTACTTAATTATCCAAAGACCAAGTCACTTAATGAAAATTACCAATCTCCATATACATGTGTAATATTACTTTTTTGGATCCAGTTTTCACGAAAAACAAGAAGCTTTTTCTACAACAAATTAAATATTATGGTAAACAGTAAACTAACAATAAACAGTACTCAAGCAGTAGTCCAAAGTTTTCTGCTTTAATTTTTTATCATTAACTGAAAAAAAAAAAAATCAGACAATAATAACTAGGCCTAAATTTCAATTTCACTATTATGCAATTTGAATATATTTACAAACAAAGGCTTAAGTTATTTAATAAATCAACTATAGCCAATAAATTATATCTGTAGCCTGTATACAAGTACATTAATGCCTTTTTTATCAAAAAAAAAAGTACATTAATGCCTTCAACATTGAGAGGCTATATTAGTAATTACACTACCAGCACTGATCAGTCTCCCAAGTCCTCCGCCGCCGAGTCAACTCGGAATAACCGTTCTCCGATAAATTCGCCATCGTCATCCGCCGCCGGAACAGCGAACTATCGTACACCGCTCTCTTCTCCGGAACGGAAAGAGTAGCGTAAGCCGTGTGCACTCGCATAAACTCGTTCGCTGCTGACGTGTCATCGTCACGAGCGTTGGACGCGACGTCAGGATGCAACACTCTGGCAAGCTTCCGGTAGGCGGATTTAATCTCCTGTGACGAGGCGCTGGTTCGAACACCTAGAATTTCGTAAAACGACGCCGTCGGCGAGGTAGTTAGGGTTAAGCTGGCTGAAGTTCTCTCGGCGGTGGCGCAATTACCGGCGGTGATTCGGAGTGAGCGGCGGAGATTCGGCGAGCGTTGAGGCAGTACGGCGGCGAATTTGTGGCCGTTGAATTGGTTCGAGAGTGAAAATGATGTGGAAGCCATGAGAGGTATTTGGAGTTTTGAGCTTTGAAGAAGAATGATGGAGATGGAGATTGAATGAATGAATCTGGTATTTATAGTGGGGGTGATGGCGCGTGGGACCACGTGTGGTGAACTGGCTTATCCATCCATACAAGGTCTATGGATATGCATAAAAGCTGCTCATTTATTTTGCTGACTCAATAAATACAGTATAATCATTATTTATTTATGCTCCCCAATTTTGTGATCTAATTTTAAGATTCCTTTTTTTAATTTAAAATTTTATTATTTATACAAGTTTTAAATAATTTGAGTCATTTTTCTTAGATTAGGCCATGTATGTTTATGTTTTTTTTAATATTTATTTTTTACTGAAAAAATATAAATGCACACTTCAAGCTAAATTGTACCAAAAAATACCATAACTTTAAATTCTATTGAATATTTTCCTATATAATTATTTATCATTTCATTTTTTCAATTACTCCACACTTTCTTTCTTACTAATTAAATTACCCCACGATCATACTCATTCTTCTCTTGATTACATTATCATATTTTATATACTAAAAAATACAAACATTTGAATTATAATAATTAAATATTATTTATATCTTTTTTCCACCATCATTATTACACCAATTACCAAGTCAATCATTTCACATATAAAATCTCAATAAAAAGCAACTTTACAAAAAACACTAGAAAAATCAATATTTTCACACTAATATTTAAAATATTTTTTCAGCAAAAAGTAAAAATTCATTTATTAAAAACTCAAAAACTTAATTTATTAATAGGAAGTATATTGATCAAAGAAGTCAACCACGTAAACAATTGCAAATTATATTTTGGAAGTTTGCGGTTGATGGGGACATAATTCGGATCTCCATCGTGGGAATCTAATCTAACTGTCATTTGACGGTGAAATTTTATATTCTATAATCCAAAATGCTAAAAGCTGCCACATATTTGTGACGAATATCATAATTATTTTATATTATATTCAGTCCAATATATTTGGTTTGACATATATCATAAATTTAATTTTTATCACCCAATCCACCATTTTTAAATTTTAAATATATGGTTAAAACTATATTAAATCTATTAAATTTGATATGTTTAAAATTGTTTAGGAATATTACAAAGACAAAGTTCGTTGAAACCCAACATTTGGAAAACATGGAAGTAGTAAATAAATTACTTGAATTTTGTGGTCAGGACTCAGGAGGGCTTCCAATTAAAATAGCACTAGTGTGTAACCCGTGCTACGTACGGCCTGATATCAAGCCTTCAACGCAAGATTCATGATCAAAATTCAAAACCCGACATGGCAAAGTAATTGGATTATTATAAAATTAAGCTACTAATTACAACTTTTCATTAGCAAATGTTGTATTTTATAGTAAAATCAAAGTTAACTTGTGCAAATAAGAAAGAATAATATGCTATATAAGAAAACTTGAGATATGAGCTTCGATGTTCCACTACGAAAGGCGAAAGCTCTAAGTCTTACTTTCTCCTTTTCCAACCATCGGTCAATTATTAGACTAACATGTGCATCATTGAATTATGTCCATTTAGGCAAATTGAACTGAAATTAGAGAAACAAACTCATCAATCATTACACCTATTCAAAATACATATGATCCCCCAAAAAAAGTAAAAATGGATGAATTCATTTACTTTCGGGATATGAAGAGTAATCTTCGGGAAAAAAGAAGAGTGCATCATCAATTTATGCTCCCTCAAAACCCTGTAAAATCTCAAAGAGCATAATGAACTCCAAAAATGATAATCACCGAAAAACATAGATATCCAAATATAAAAATGGTTGAGCACAGATGAAATAGATAACAATGAAGATCACATCACTTATTTAATGCAAAAAACAACGAAAAATGACATAAAGTGAAAAACAAAACCTTTTATCACTCCAAGCGTTTGCAAGTTTCAATCTTTGACAATCACTTCGAAAAAAAAAAAATTCCACTCAATTACTTATAACTTCTGCAATAAAATCAACCAAAGGTCGCAAAAACCTTGATCTTGAGACCTGCAATAAAATAATCAATAATTATTAAAACTAAAATCAAATAGAAACCACCAATATTATGTCCTTAAAACAAATAGGTATGAATTGTATATACGAATACAGGCGTACTGAAGAAAGACGTAGCATAAACACTAACCATATATTACTACTGAAAATAAATAAATATTACAAAAGTTATCAGGAATTATGATTTTTGAAACGAAATAACTTAATGAGAAGCTATTTCATGGATTAGATATATGACAATATAACTCAAATGCACAGAAGATCATTACGAATTATCGAAACATTAATACCATAAGCAATATTAACCCATCATAAAAACAAAAGTGCAGAAAAACATTACCACTATTAAGCAAAATTAAGCCACTAATGATAGGAAAAAAAATCGCAGCCGAAGAACATTAATACCATTACGTATATTAAACCACTAAATATGATTGTGGAGTGAATAAAATGGTTGTGGTTGACTCTATAAAGGAAAGCACAAAAGAATGAAATGGAAACAAAGAGATTAGGAATTAGTACATGTTCTGGTGGACGGAATGATGCCGAGGAAGTAAATCACAAAATGTTTCATTATAATAAAAAATTCAAATATTTAACTATTCCCTTCTTAGTTATAGATAAAGTGTGGGAATGTAAATTTTAATTTAGGATAATGGTAGACGGTTGAGATTATGGAGGAAACCAACAATTCAAATTTATTTTATAATTAAATTAATTTAAAATTATATAAAATTAGAATTTAGAGTTTTGGGATGATTTAGAGGTCAACAAAAATAACCGACAGCCCTCCTATATATATTAACTAGTGTGTGCCCCGTGCTACGCACGATATATCGTTCGAGTATGGTATTATATTAGTTGGTAGTGAAAATCAAACTCAATGTAATTGAATATTTGAAAAGATCATCATGAGATTGTGATGTGCGTGGAAGCAGCCTAAAGGCTAAACCAACCACGAATAATGTTTTCACGGGGAATACTTCATTAAAGTTTATTTGAACTTGTTCGGTTACCAATTATAAGTTGAACTAAAACTCACAATTCAAAAACTCAATAATGTTATGTGTAGTACCACGAAAACCACCAAGATCCTTCCTGTCAAGAAATCAAGTTTCAAAAAATTGAAATGAATCAAAGAAGTGGAAAATTACATAAAAAATAATTCTTAAGATGGATGAAATAGTAGAGACCCGATTCCTTAAGCATACCGACATTCTGGGCAGAAACAAATAGAAAAGATAAACTCATGCGGCATAGTTTTCTCGTTATTATGCCATCATTATCATAAGCTCATTATCACCAACTTTTTCTCAATTGCTTCTCAATCCTTATTTACCCATTTTTTGTCCCTTTGCATTTTTTCTCCATAGAGTGAAAAAGGTTTTGGTTGAGAATTGAATTTAAAAAAATTCATTATTGTTTTAGATTAAGTGCTAATTTGAAAAGTTAAAATTTAAAATTTGAAAATTACAATTACATAGTCCACGTTTATGAGGTGTTATCTCTGTAAAAAATATAAAACCGTGTAAAATTTAGGGAACGGTTGAGATATTTTAGGAATGAATTGTAGATATTTCTATTCCACTAATAAATAATTTAAGATTACCGTAGTCTTTTGCTACGTTTGATAAATAACTTCCTTGATAGTGGGAAGTTGAGATGATTAGATAAGTTGGTTTTGATTGGATAATTATGAATTACTAATTAAAAATAATTCAAAATTCTGAGAAATTAGGATTAAGGAAAAAATAACCATAACCTTGCTATAATATAGTAGAAGATAGATTAGGGCTTAGTTGATCGATGATTTTTAACTTTAAAAATATATTTTAGAGTAAATTTTTATAAAAAAAAAATTGTATTTAAATGGTGTGTCACGAAATTTTGTTAAAAGATTTACGAGATACTTATATAATTTTGAATAAATTCTTGTAGAAAAATGTGGATCTTTACTATTTATGATTTTATAGCTAAACTATTAACTTGTAAAAGATTTTTTTTTCTTGGCTTTGAACATCAAAAATTAAATTAATCGAATTTAACTCTTTTAATGTGTAACTTGTGTCGAATTTATCTGTTAGATAATTGGTTAATTATAAATATATATTTTTTTTGGAAAAATTAACAATGGCAAAATTTGAATTTGCAATTTTGATAATTTTTGCAAAGAGGGTTAATTGTAAATATATAGAGAAATGTCAAATACTCGTTCAAATCAAATTGTTTGCAATCCAAAAATAAATTTGGAACGTGGCCATCATAAATGTAATATTCGTTGAATATTAAATAACAAAAATAGACTTAAATTTGGATAACGTAGTGATTAAAAAAGAATAAAAATAAATGTGAAGTTTAAGGTTGCTGTCCAACAATTCAAATAGTCGGCCAACATTGCATGTGCTTTTACCTAATTTTTTTTTTTTTGTTATATATTTTTTTACATGTAACATGGGGGCTTTCGTTATGGAATGATCTAACGAATTTATTTATATATTTTTCGATAATTCAGGTTTTTAAATGGAGAATGATGCAGGAATCTATTTTTAGTATGGGTTAATTTAATATAATACTTTCATTGGATAAATATATATATATAAGCAAATTAGGTCACTGAATCTAGACAAAAGGGAAGGGTCCAATTGAAATTCTCTAACATGTTAAAAAGATAAAAGTGACCTATCTAAGGTACCGGTGAATTATTGATAGGTCATTTTTAAAATATATGATTTTCTAATCTAAATTATCTTCTATATATATCTAAATATTTGGCACGTGTAATTCATATATACACTTATTAATATATGGTTAATAAGAGCTCGGGCCAATTTTCTCTGCTAGAATGCAAGCTTCTCTATTTTTATTTTATTAGTTTTATTAATAATTCAATAGCATTAAAAATAATAAAAAAATATATAAATAAATTTGGAGCCTCGAATATTACTAATATATTTATTTTATATTATTATTTAGATTAATAATTTAGTATATATTAAAATATTTAGATCCCAAGTCGAGCTGAGTTTTTTAACAAACGAGCTCAACTCAAAAGAAACTATACTCAATACAATCTATTCTAATCCCCTTACATATTTTTTTATCTTGTATTTACAATAATATTAAATTGAGCCAACTCCAAATTGGACTCAAGTATGAACCAAATTAAGCCCAACTTCCAATAGTTTGTTTGAAGGATCAATCTTGAAGCTTTATGTATACAAAACCAATTGTGATATAATGTGTGATAAAAGTATTTAAAACAGCAATTACATTAAGGTCTATTATTTATCTGCTGCAATTTCTGTTTACCAAGTTCGAAATAGATATAAATGTATGCATTTATCCCCTAATACGATGTATTATGAAAATTACTATAATGGTTTAATTATCATTATGTTATTGAATTTATCTTTCGACAAGCAAGAAGTATATGTAACTTGGTTGTTTTGTAGAGAAATATATTAATACTCAAATCATATAGTAATATTAAAAATGTTATTGTTCCTAAAGATTATAAATCGAAAATGAAGAGGTTAAAGAGAAGAGTAATATTAGCTTATGAGAATGCTAAATATCCCACATCGGGGAAATATTAGTAGATAGATTAAATCATTGCTATAAAATAGGCTATTAGTGAACAAAATAAAATATGATCCTTCAGGCAAGTTTTAATGGGATATGATGAGTGGTAAATGCTTGCAATAAAATATGCGAGATGGGTGCCCGCCTAGCTTGTTACGACAATGGGGTACTCTCAAATTCACCAATCTGATCCCTATTTACCCCCCAATTGTTTGATTAGGGGTGAATAGAAATTGACCTCGATTTGAGTTTTGATGAAATTTTAGTCGTATAATTTGATTTTTTTTTTAAGTTCAAGCTGTTATTGTTTAGATTGATTAGTCGAGGTGAATTTTTTTGTCATAGAATTTGATTTTTTTATAAAGTTTGAGCTGAGCTTGAATTTCGAAAATTGATTTTAATTACTTTGTAATTTAAAAAAGAAGTAGGATTGATAGTAATTTATATTTTAGACTTGTTAAAATATGTTAGTAATGTATATTTAATTGAAAGTATAAATTTTGAAGTTTAATAACTATAATAAAAGTATACTGTGATTGAACTTATGCTGTAGAAATATATGTCAATGATATATACAAATTTTTACATTTCATGTTACATTGTTATTTATTCTTCAAAGTTAAAGTTATCATTATACCAAATTAATAGAGATTTTTCTATATATCTTATAAAATTATTAGGGGTGGCAATTGGGCAGGTTGGGTTGGTTTTGGGTCGGTTCTAACGGTTTCGTTCTAAAATGAGTTGGGTTCTTAAATGGTTTTTAAGAAGGAACCAATTCAACCCAAAAGGTAACCAAAAGCAACCCTAAAGGGAACCAAGTCCAACCCGACTTAATACCTTACATTTTGTTCTTTAATTTTACAGTATTGACAAGCAAGCAATTTGAGCCTAAGTTGAAATTAGTTGGACCCAACTTGGAACCATGTTGGAACCAATTAGGAACCAAATAAAATTTTCTTAGGAACCAATTCAACCCAAATTGGGTTGGAACCGTTGGAACCGTGGTTCTGAATCCATTTTGCCACCCCTAAAAATTATGTATTTATTAAATTTACCCTACCCCTGTTTACCCCGGAACTCTCTGTGTATAAGTAAGTCGAGCAATTTTGAGTTTGGTGAAATTTTAAGTCTTAGTTCCTCAATTTTTGTAACATGGAGGTAATTGGACAACTTAAGTTTAATTGAGTTATACATCTACAGAAAGCAAAACTGCTGATTTATTTTTGTGGAATTTCAAAACTTTAAAATTAGAATTATTTTTACATGATGAATTTTGAATTTTGTGGGCTTATCAAGCTAAATATTGTGATTATTGCGTAACTTACCAAAATATAAGAATAATTTTGATAAAGCATTTGACTCCTTTATCACGAAAAACATATCAACCACAAATATTGTGATTATTGCATAACTTACCAAAATATAAGAATAATTGTTTGTTTATGTTTTCAAACTTCATTTTCAAATTTTTAAATCACAAAATTCAAAATAAACATAACACACCAAATTCTCATTCAAATTCTCATTTTTTCAACTTTACCTTTTCAATATTCTATATAACCACATATCAATCATATATACATCATTTCACACACTTATCAATCAAATCATTTATTATAATCACTTTTTTCATTTTCTCTTTCATATTTTACAATTTTTTATCCATATATTTTTATTTTTTATATACATAATCATTATATACACTACTAACATAATTATTTTACATTTTATCCATCAACCTATCACTATTGATTTGACATGTCTTGTAAGACTACCTCCAATAGCAAGTTTTTGAAAAACTACCACATCATCAAATTCATACTCCACATCATCAAATATCTTCAAAAACTATCACACTCTCCAATAGCTAGTTTTTCAGAAAATAATTCAATTTTGTCTTTCCTCCACATCATCAACATATACTCCACTTTATATATTCATTCTCTCTCCTTTCAATTTTACAAATGTTTATAAAATTAAATTGTTCATACATAAATGAAAATATTTTTATAATAAGTTTAGTTATAATTAATTTAAATTAGTTTAAATAAAAAGAAAAAAAATATTTTATTAAAAAAAGGTAAAAGAATTTACATAAATTATTTAAATACATTATGTAATAATAAAAATAGAACAACACATGATTTTATTAAAAAAAGGTAAAGGAAGCATACATGAATTATTAAATCACACGAAATACATAAACTAATTATAAAAGTAACGACAATTTGAAATCTAATTTTGGGTTGCGCCAAACTTTTGCCAAATGTGCTCCACGAGATTTGGCATTCCAGTATTCTGAGAATTTTGAGGACGTTGCATATTAGGATTTTGAGGTTGATTATGAAACATAAAATTAGGTGGGAAATTAAAATTTTGGTTAGGATCCATTAATTAGGCTAAAAGTTACGAAAAAGTGTTTAAGAAATGAGATAGAAAAATATTAGAATATGGAAGAAAAGATAAGAGATTTTTTTTTGTGGTGAAGTGTATCAATATTGGTGTATATTTATAGATATTGAAAAGTTAGGAATTTTGGTAAACAAAAAAAAAAATTTATTTTAAACCTAAAATTATAATTTTAAAATATGAAATTAATTATTTTCAATGTCCAATAGAAATGTGCCATGTGTCACTTGGAGGTAGAAAAGGAGGAAGTGAAAAAAAAAATTCTTGGGCAAAAACTACCTCAAAAACTACCTATTGGAAGTTTTTTGGTAGTTTTTTGCCCAAAAACTACCACAAATACTAGCTATTGGAGGTTTGGAAGTTTTTTGGTAGTTTTTTGCTCAAAAACTATCTCAATTACTACCTATTGGAGGTAGTCTAACTATTAACTTATTTTTAAAAACACAAACAAACACCTAACATTTTCACATGAATTTCCATAATACATGATCCTCGAAAAAATTTCAAAATTTTATCTCAAAAACATAAAAGCCACCTGTTATATGTAATGTTATAAAATAACTTGACAAAATTCGGCCCGATCAAAAAAATCAAATGTGATGTCTCCATTTCCACTCCAAATCATAATAACATGTATCCTAAAGTAGAGAAAATAATTGCCACTATCAAAGTAAAAAAACACAACTCAAGCTAAATTATTTCTCATAAGTACCAAACTCTTCATCCATATCAATTTAAGTACAAAATTTTCCCATACAGAAAATACCACCCTCACAATAAAAGGCTATATACACAATATGGCCCAAAATTCATATACATATACATATACATATACATATACATATACATATACATATACATATACATATACATATACATATACATATACATATACATATACATATATATATCTATATCTGAGCATCAATCAAATAAAAGAATGTACACTACATCTCTCATCTCCCCTTGGCACCGAAAAACTCGAATCCAAACCATCCAATATATCCAAAACATCCGCCTTCGGATGTTTCAATCCTCTACGAGGCGAGCTTCCTAAGCTCCTACTTAATTCCCAGACTTTACTTTTTTTGTTATTTTTCGCCATCCCAAATTCTTGGCTTTTGCTTAAACCCGGGACCAGCTTTCTCCTTTTCATTACTTCTTCCAATAGATTTTTGTCGTCAGGAGAAAGCTCGACTTTATGAATTTTGGCATTATTCGTTAAGGTCTCGGAACTAAAGTTTGACCTTTTTTGAGTAGGAGAACGCATTGGTAGAGCTTTAATCCCGTTATCTCTGTATCTCACGTTACTGATGAGACGGTGAAGCCAAGTTACTAGCTCGAGAATGTGAGACTCGACTTTACGCTTGTCAGCATGGTAAAGGGTCTGCAAGCGGATTAGGCTGTTTGGTGTGCTCGTTTTCTCGCCAAATTCGTTACTGCAAGGGAGAAGAAATTAGAATTAGGTTTATCGAATAGGATGTAAATCTATTTTTACGTTTGGATAGAAGGATTTAGGGAGATATGGAGTTGAAATTCATTTAATGGTCTGAGGGTGTGTTTGGAACGAGTGATTTGGATTTGGGAAGGGGATTTGGAGGAAGGATTTGAAATGACACCTAAAATAGAGTCATTTGAAATCCATCGTAGTTGTGGAGAAAAGAGCTTAAAATGAATGTCAAGAAATTTGAAATCCATCATAACATGAATTCATCCAAACAAACGTAAATAGATTTGTCAATGAATTTGAAATCCACAATTTTCAAATCCTTCGATCCAAACACACCATGAATGAATTTAAATTAAGGGGTAATTTACATACAAACCCTCCCACGAGGCTCCTAGATTTTTTCAAATTTCAAAGAGACCCCGTAGATACAACTCGAAAAACCGGGGGTGAAATGGTATTATGGTTTAGTGACAGGAAATTATAGGAATGCTTCAAATCTATAGGTTTGGAGGGTAATCAGGTTCTCATGCAAGAGGTGTACATGTGATTTACCCTTTAAATTACCATGATTTAAAATCCTTATGAACCTGGTTGAGCTGTTCTTATAATCATCACGAAGGATTTGAAATCGACGTAATATTGGAGTTGTTTGAAATAGTTGTATCAAATTCAAATCCTTTTATTCAAACACAAATTAAGAAGAAAAGTGAAACAAAGACTGACCCTGTGTTGGCCCACTCTCCGACCCATCCAAAGCCCTGATGCGCTCTGATTTCAGTTCCCACATTAGTAAAGTAATGGTGTTAGTTCATCAGCATATGAAAGCTCAGAAAGTTGACAAGGTAAAATGAAGATAATATTATGAAATTTGTTTGTTTTTATTGAACATTAAAAGTAGCTTACTTGATAGTATCTGTAGCTACTGGTACAAGCCACTGAAGAGATTTTTCCATCTCAGCTTTTATTTGAGGAACTGTGAGCTGCAAAAGGACAAAATGAAACATCTAAATCCAAAGAACATACAACTAGAAATGATAAAAGCTATCAAATTCTGAATCTGATGATTGCAAAAAGAACAAATGAGTTCCACCAAAAGATTCTAAAGAAATAGAATAGATAAGAGAATAACAGACCGGGAATTAGATCAAGGATAAAAAAAACTTCATGAGCTGAATGCAACCCAACTTAAAGTAAAATGAACATGTAAAATCAATGGGATATTATGTGATTGAAAAATAGCAGAGTAAAAGGACAAAAGAAAGACTAGTTGGTTAGGTAATTATTGATGAGATATAGTGTGAAGAGATTGAGTTGTCGATTGGTAGGTAGTCATATGAGAAATTTTAAGACAGATCGGCTCCCGTTGGATGCAATGGAGCCGGTCTGTCTAACACCCTTGGATGCGGGGCCAAGATGGTAAAATCATCTACTTCACGCACATCAAAGGGTGTTAGAAAGACCGGCTCCAATGGGCCAGGTATTTCTTAGAATCACTTTAGTCCTAATAGAGAAAATAATAATGAATTCGAAAAAGTGTTTTTTGGAATATGAGTTGTAGATGACATTTTCAGAAAATTGTGATAAAAAATAGAAAACTGTTTTTAGAAACACAAACAAACTGGGCCTAACGTTATACCATTTTCATGTAAATACCCACAATGCATATCCCCCCCACCCCCCAAACAAAGCCTATGTTTTCTTTGGACTTTGGTTTCAAAAGTAAAGAACTCCATTAATATCTCCCCACACTAGAACTAAAGATCCAAACACAGCCTAAAGGAATTGTGACAACAATAAGAAGTTTCCTGAAGAACACACCTCTTCCTTGGCATCAACTAATTGTAACCGGGAGCGAAGAGCAGCCTTGACAGATGGCGGCAAACCTTTGTATAATGAATCCCTCGTGTTTGGTGGAAGAGAAGTAGGACGTGATGCCTTACATGATAAGCAATTTCAATTATGACAAAAATCTTTTAATGAAAGTATACCCACATGCACTACAATGTGAAAGAAATACGCTTAAATGTAATATATACTCACAATGTTATCAATTTGATTAATTATGTTAGCGTAATGCAATGCAAGACCAGCAACACCTAGTCTTTCTGGTTTATTAGTCAAAACCTTGCCAGCTTGAACCAACCCTGCCATATTATGGAATATGAATTAACATATATGGAGTACACGAAAAGGAAAAAAGAAAATATATATATGGTATGTATTCGTACCATTATCTTCAAATGCTCCTGAAATTTCTTGATGAATGAAAGCGACAATGTCAACAAGCTTCTCTACAACCTATACACAATAAAATATTGATACAAAGGTAAACTGCTGATGTTTATTGTCATAATTATAAAGTACAACAGGGAAGATTGAATTTTTCACCACATCAACTGTAGCTAATGTCTTTATAACATGTCATGAAGGAGATAAATAGATATATACCAAGAAATCATCGAAAAATGTTTGATCAATTACTACAACAGCAAAGGTGTTTAAGTACCTGCTCCAAACTTTTTGACCAAAGTGATTTCTTTTTCAAGCTCCTTACAAGTTTTCGTTGATGTTTTAACTCACTTAGTAACATGGAAAGAGTCTCTCCTACAATCACAAAAAAGACATTATATATGAAATACAATTATCTATCTTTTGGTAGCATCTCTCATGGTTACAGTGAGAAATCTGCAAATTCGACACATCACCAAAATTATCCAAGTTACATAAGCACTAGAAAGTATTTCTTTAATATCATAGTAAGCACCAAATCCTTCAATGACAGATTCCTCTTAAACATCAAGAGTTACATAATTTACATTATAACTAGTGCAAATTTAACAAATAAATCATAAATCAGCTGATATCTCGATAGCATTTTAAAACTAAAATCTGGGTAGCAGAGCCAACAGAAATTGTAAAAGCATTAAACTTGAACGAGCTTGGACATGGCTATGCACCAAGAAGATTAAAGTAGCATAGTCATATCACAAGCATATAAGCCCACCAAATAGATCCACCCAAGTAATAGAAAGATTTATAGGACCAGAAAAGACCAATTTGAGCTGAAAGAGTACAAGCATAACACAAACGTATAACAAATTGATTGTTCGTGAGATAAATGATCCTCTCTCCAGTTATAATAAAAGCAATCGAAGTCCACTATAGTTCATACAAGCATTCATAACATTTTACTAGAAAAAGTAGAAGCATATCTTTAGCTTCAGGCCCACCACTAACCTCTTCGAGGAAGATGCAAGGAATCTACTTCCTCTAGCTTCCTCTGATAATCTTGTTCAAATCTGTCCAAAGTATGCAACTCGTGATACAGTTCCTGTGCATGCAGCAGCACTTAGATTTTCATCATGAACATGTGAATGAGAGACTTTTTAACTTATGATATAATCATTCAAAATGTCAGTTTATATGTAATAATGCAAGTGAATCACTCAGTTTGCTTTAATTATTAGAAGTTGTCAAGGTTTTTACTCCACTCAGCAAAGTTTGTGTCATCGGTCAATGGTCATGTCATAATCTCGAGATGAGATACTTATTCAACTTCATCAAATTGACAAATTCATCTGCATGCATGAAAACTATAGAAGAAAAATATTTTACAGTTCATCGTGTCAGCGGCTAAGTAATTCGGAACCTACGGGAATTAAGATAAAAGGTCATGTTATGAAAGCATGCAAAATATCATAGTTGAGTTCTTGACAGATTATGTCATACTCGAAAGAGTAAGTAAACATTATAACATGATATGCGCATAACTAAAATTTCATTTGCTTAGGTATCCTATGCTGTGCAACTCCTCAATCAAAGATCAAAAGAATACTAGTGAATTTTCAAGAGCAACAAACATTCTTCACCAATATGCAGCATGATAAAAATGGATAACAAAATATTAATGCAATGCAGGCATCCTGTAATTAAATTAGAGAACAGGGAATATAATACAACCTATGGGTCACGAGTAACTTACAGAAGTATGCTGAGCCAGAGTGGTTAATTCTTGCATTGTCATTTCTGACTCTTGTCTTGGTTGTTTATGAATGTCAGGATCTGAATCCAACCTAACAGTGTGAGAAGAGCTTCTTAATTATTTCTCTTCAAGACAGATGATTAGAATAATGTATGAATTAGAGTCCCACTTACCTAGAAAAAAATCTGTCTAGGTTGTGCCACTGTGGGTCTTTACACAGATTTCCAAATCTGATAACCTCCCGAGAGAAGACATCAAATTCCTCCCTGCATAAAGGTGAAATAGAATCAATGAAAGAGAAATCCAACTAAGAATTTCTTCCAGGGCTAACTTTTTCATCCAATTTTGTGTGATTTTGTACACCATACTCTCCAGGCCTGACTTAATTTTTGCATAGGGAAATTGCAAGATTGGTTCTATAAGATAGGGCCTACAACAGTTTGTCTCATTTGTTTATGAAACTGCAAAAATAGTATCATATGATGTAGCTTTTTGCACTTGGGTCTCATCCATTAAAAAACAAATATAATTTCACACGTGGAATGCACGAGCGGTTGAATTAAGTATCGATCATGTTCAATGCACGCCACAAGACTGTTGTCAATCAGTTTTTAATGGTTGAGTAAAGACAAAACGTAGGGAAAAATACATAATATAATACTAATTTTTGCAAATTTGTAAACAATGGGGCTGGATTGCACAGGGGCGTATCCTATGAGACTAATTCTGCAATTTTCTCATTTTATATTTTGAAACTTTTTATCTCTTACTGCAACGAAATTTATTCATCAATACACAAAAAGAAAATTAAAAACCAAGAACTTCTTCCCATAGGAATAACTAGGAAAGGGAAAGAGGGGAAATTGTTGTAATCAGAAATAGGGTATACTAGACAAATAACTCACTACCTTTTGTCAGCAGCTGCAATACTGAGGAGCTCACTCATATCTGTGGAAACCAACTGTTGTACCACTTCTGAATTCAAAATTTCCTTTTTCAAGACATGGACATTTTCTTCAGACAAAGATTGTAACAAGTTTGAGCCTTTGCCTATGGTATTGGCAACTTCAAATGCTAGAATAGATACTTTGTTTCCCCTAGAAGCTACACCAGTCGTAAATCCACCGGAGTTCAAATTTGTCATGCTGCTGCCTAGAGTATCTAGAACTTCCACTGCTTTCTCTAGACCTACTGTGCCCGCCTTTCCAAGAAATGATTGAGGCGCCTGTCATAAAAAATCACTGCATTAATGTCACAGCACAAATGTTGTATTTACTCTTGTTTCTTTTCAAATCGGAAAAAGGTTTAGGAATGCCACATTAAGAGAGCAAACTTATTTTATCAATCAGGTGTTTCCAATAATGATTTACAAAATTGAACAGCATAACCCACAAACTCATTTTACCTCTAATATTCAGCTCAAGCTCTCGAAGCACAAATGTAGGCAATCAAGAAAGCAAGGATACAAGTAATTCTCATTATTATTCAAGCCTTGTATAAATGCATGGTCTAATTTGCAAGTTCAGTTCCAAGCTAACAAACATGTTTGTTCTTTCTTATAAGATCAAGCTTGCAACCTATTTCACTCAACGGTATAACCCAATCTAACTATTTAGTCCATTCTGTCCATTTAACTCGCCCCCGTTTCTGAAGTAAGCTTAACCAAAAAATTATCTCTTCGATTGAAGATCTTCACAACTCAAACCTAATAACAAAACTCCTTAACCAACCTCATATGAAAATCTGTCTGATCAAATATTCAAACTCCATCCACCACATTCTTTTTCACAATCGAATTCTGTAATCACTCACATCCGCACGTAAAAAACTCAACCCAAAGTCCATATAGCAACTGAAGTACATAAAAAGAGTAGGCACATTAATATAACAGAAAGATACCTTGTGAGCTGGTGTTCTAGCTGGTGTTGACGGCTTCAATTCCTGCGAAATCGACATATGAAGCTCACCGGAATCAAACAAATTATGCGGCATCATCTCGAAGGTATCAGTTTCGTCAGGATATCTATAAGAATCTTCATAATTCTTCTGCTTTACAAAACTCCCCATTGATTTCAGCTTCCCTGAAAACCCTGACCTCTTCTCATGCTCAGCTTCCTCTATATTCCTACTTTTCTTCATTGTTCCCCCAGAACAAACCCCTCCCATTGTATGTACAAATCCACAACCTATTTACATAAACTTCAAACCAAAAGAAAACAAAAACCAATCAGTTTCAGAAGTACGAACAACTAGAATTTGATTAGGTAACCATAAAAAAAGTGTTAGAAAACTAAAAACACAATAAATTCTTAAAATCATTTATTCTTCCTCCAACACACCATTGTATATACAAATCCACACCTACTCACATAAACTTCAACCACAAATAAAGCACTTCAGTTTCTTAGTTATGACCTAAAATTTGCTCAATTAATCTTAAGAAAATGCTGGAAAACTACCTAAAATTCGAAAAAGCACAATAAATTCCTGAAATCATAAGTTTCAACACACACACACACACACACAATCAGTTTCAGAAATATCAATTAAAATCTGCTCAAGTAACCACAAAAAACTGCTACAAAACTAACTAAAAATCGAGAAAACACAAAACTAATTAAATCATTAACCATACCTGACTAAAAAACGATCGGAGAAATGGAAAAACAAGGAATCGAGCAAATTAACACAAATGAACAACAAAACCACGTGAAATGGAGCAGCAAATCTGGATCAGATTAGATTTAGATTAAACTGAAAAATTGGTTGAATTTAATGAAACGAGAGAAAAAATGCAGAAGAAAAAGGACACGAAACAGGGGATCAGCAGTAGTGAACTCTTGACTTTTTATTATTCTCCTCAAATTATTATTTTTATAATACTATTTAAATTGTGAGAGAAATTTCTAAGTCTGAAAGAAGGAGCTGTGATTTTTATTTATTATATATATAGTGATCGCCGGTGTCACCGTCAGTCGACGGAGGAGATTTGGTTTGACTAATCTACCCTTTTCTGCTTATTCACGTAATTATGTTTTAAATACTTTTATTAATCCTTTTACGTGTTATAAATTAAAATCTGAGCTGTCTCAAAAATAACTAACTCGATTCGATCTTAAAAGAACCATTCGAAGACTTGTGAAGCTGTAGCTAATTTTTTTTTATAAATAATATGTAAAATATAATATTTATTCATATATATTATGATATATTTAATTAGTTATTGATTATATATAATAATATGCCTATAAATATAAAATTAATAATGTATATTAATAGTGAAAAAATTCTAAGCTCTACCTCGAAGTATTTTTCTCTAAGTTCGTGGATATTCAAATATTTGTTGTTTATAAAATTAATTTTTTGTTTATTTTTTTTTTCCAACAGTTCCACTACAACTAGAGCTTTAAAAAAACACCAATGATTTTGTATTTGGTGGTTGAATAATTCTATGGCCTTTTATTGTCATATTTTGCTCTCTTATTTTTCTCATTTGACTTCATTTTTTCTATTATTATCTGGTATTTGATGAGTTTATGCTTAAAATTAAATGTAATAAACTAAAAATAGGATGAGAAGTGGTTAATAAGTAGGTCCAAGTTTAAGAAGTTGTCAACCTTATTACCTAAAGTGTTTTTTCCATTTTATTTCAATATTATGATAATATTGCAAAAATGTTATTTGAAGTTTGGTACAACTTTGAACAAATCCATAAACTAATTTGCTTGTAAATCTAATTATTATTATTTTCTCTAAAAATATATATATTGACAAAGTTCCATGTTTAATCAATAAAACCCTGTTCGGGAAATTTGATAACAAATTATGTTCATTGGGACTGGGTTATTATCAAATGCATGAGAGAGTGTTTTGGTAAAATAACTCATATTGTCACATTTAATGAGTTACAACATACCGAATATATTGGACTCTAGTTTGTAGAAACAAATACATGTTGTATATTTCAACTTTGTATCAGCCTTTCTTTTATTCTAAAATGATATCATTTCGTATTATATTATATACATGACCCATGTATAAGTTATTTATACATTTAAAAAAAAATACACATGATAATATATAAAATAATAAAATACTGAATAAGATATTCTTAAACAATTTTTTTTATGAAGGTAAGGAATTGCATTATAATAATTTTCTCAATGAAAAACTTGGCAATGTAAACATAAAACATCTAAAGATTTTGACTTTTCAATTATCATTATTTTTAATCATAATTGTTATCCCCTAATAAATGACAATTAATCATAATTGTGAAATAATGTCAAAGGTCAAAACATACGAACAAAGGACAGAAATGTCATTTTAGTCAAATACCCTGCATTTATATCAGGAAGTGGGGCCCGTTTTGAATTGAAGCGGTCAGAGTAAATGGCAAAATAAAATTATGAGAAAGGGGTAAAAAAGTCAATACGTGTTTTACTTACATGCCGTGAGGCTATTAAAATGCTAACGTGGCTGATGCCTATTGGTGGCTACTTATCCTAGGATGTTTCAACAAGTCCCACTCAAGACGCCAAGCATCTCTTACTTTCACATTTCTAATTCCATTCTATACTTAATTACTAGCGTGCTCTAATGCACGGACACTTCAAAAAATCACGTGTCGTGTCGGACACCTGATCGAACACGACACTCGTCCGACACTCTCCGACACCGTGTCCAACATGAAAATAAATTTATCCGCTTAAATAAAATGAAAAAAATAAAGTATGAATACCGTAATAGACGCAGTTGGAAGATATGTCTACTATATATGCATTATTTGTGACACTTGATGTTATTTCACTTATTTTTTGTGATTTTGAAATCTGAATTATTTATTTTTCGTTCAAACATATATAACTTTACAAATCAAATACAAATTTATAATTTGCAACAGTTATTTTTATAGTTTATTCTATAAGTAGTCATATTTAAATTAAAATGAAAAGACTAATTTATATATATTAACGTAAATTAATGAACATATATATGTATATGATATATATACATATTTTATTAGTAGTATCAAGGCCGTGTCGTGTCCTATATTTTTTGAAAAATATCGTGTCCCGTGTCCGTGTCGTGTCGTGCGACGTGTCCCGTGTCCCGTGTCCCGTGTCTGTGCATCATAGCTAGCGTGTAACCCGTGCTATGCACGGCTGAAGTCTAAATAAAAATATATTACAAAAAGTTATACAAATTTTAAAAATTTGCTAGATTGTATTATTTTATCACAAAATCGAGATGTTAATTGTAAATGCCAAAATAATGAAATACAAACCAAAGTTAGTCATAGATACATTAAACCAATAAAAGTACATTATCAATATTTATAAAAATCATAAATATCTAAAAAAAAAATTTAGCAACTTATATTATATTACAACTCAACAAATAAACATTGTGATGTATTAGAAAACATAATCCTCCTTTACAAAGCTCATCCTGTCAAATATAGAGAAAAATTATGAACGTATAAATAAATTAGAACAATATGAAATTATTTTATATTTTAAAAATTAGAAATGCATTGTGAGAAAATGCACAAAAAGAAGTAGTATTACCTACAATGTTTCCCCAGAGAACGTAATATATATGGAAAATGTAAACATTGCTCAGACTAATTCATGATCAAAATAAAATGACTGTGTAACAAATATTTGTTCTCACAAATATTAGTGGTATGGAAATTGGAAATAATAAATAAAAATGTTCCCTAAGGTTGTGTTTGGATCGAGTGATTTGAAATCCATAGATTTTAACTTCATCGACAAATCCATTTAAATTCGTTTGGATGAAGATGGATTTCAAATTCCTCACCATTCATTTTAAGCTCTTTTCTCCACAACTACGATGAATTTTAAATGACACCATTTTAGGTGTCATTTGAAATCCTTCTTCCAAATTCACTCCTCAAATCCAAATCAATCGATCCAAACGCATCGTAAATTTCTCACATATGTGTACTGCATCCAAAATTATTAGACGTCAGTGGGATCATTCTTCATCATTGAAATAGTGAATCAGATATCCCAAGATAAAGAATGACCAAATCGAAAATATTAATTACCATAAACGAACAAAAACAACTCCCAAATACACATTGACTTATAAATTTATTGTGGGAATTACTTGTTGGAAATTGGAATTCAAAAATTGTAATAAAGTGTATGAAGCCAGTTATCTTCATTATACAGTCATATTTATTGAATTTGACAAATCTTTACTCATTTTTTCCCACGAAATTAGTGAGACTGATCTACACCACAAACATGTGATTAGATTGAGATTTAAGTCATTGGTATTTAAATGGTATCCACCAAAAATCAAATAGCTCAAAGACGTAGCCTAAAAGAACGAAACAAAAATCACGGACAATAAATAAATATTGGCAAAGAAGTGTAAATTATTTAAAACTGAGGTAATGTCTTCTACCCACAATTGATAGATAAATTTGATATTGCCAAATTTTCTTATTGATGCCATTTGAAACTATATTAATAACTGTGACTCAAGCAGAAATTCGAAATGAAGAAAAATATATATGAAAATCATATGGAAACGGAAAAACTGAAATGGTTATCATTTAGATCAATGCAAATCACCTCTCACACACACATTGATAATACATATGAAAATGGAAAAAAATGAAATAATTATTATGTTAAAATTTAATTCTCATTCGCAATGAAATTTACCATAACTCCTCTATCGGAATGAAAAAGTGGATCCTTCAACGTTAAAATCAAAATGTTTGAGACGGAATGGTAAATCTAAATATAAGCGAAGACAAAATAACGTTATTTGTATAAGCTTACCCTTAATGCCTGACTCATATCCTCAAACCTCAACTCTCTTGTTAGCATTAGGCGCCGGCGATCAAATTCGCCCAAACTTTGAAATCCTGTAGTACAAATATTAGATTAAAATATTAAAATTATGTTGTTGGAACCAATAACCATAACTGTAAAAAAATCCTTACATTGAAAAGAAGAAAAAAATTGAGCAAAAAGAGTTATACGTACAAAATAGGGGTTTAGAACTTGAACGGATTGATATTGCTTACATGAAAAGGAATTGGCAGTTGTCTTTGTGAGAGAAAGATATGTGCATCTGATTGATTGAATGATCCAATCCGGTGCTTTGTTTGTCACCATTTTGTTTTTTAAATTTCAAACCAATAATGGTGGGAATTGGGAAGTTGAAATTGTAGTGGGATTTGAAGTTGAAACCAACTGCCAGATCAATAAGATTTTTAAATAATAAATTAATTCTAAATCATCTAAAATTTAGAATTTAATGTTTAGAATGTTTTGGAGGGTCAACAAAAATAACCGACAACCCTCCTATATATATATTAACTAGTGTGTGCCCCGTGCTACGCACGATATATCATTCGAATATGGTATTTTATTAGTTGTTAGTTTAAGTCTTTCAATATAATTGTGTTGAATATCATCAAACATGTCACAAAAGTATACAAAAATAAATAATAAATAAAAAAGACACTGAAACACATGTGTGAAACATGTCACATCTGTAACAATAGATAAAATGCAATATAATTAACAAATATATAAGTTATATGAGTACTAAAAAATCTTTTCTAGTTTATTAATAGGTAGCTCGGTAATTTATATAGTATTAAGATAAGAACTTAAAACAAATATAATAACAATTTTTACCGTTTATGCACATAGAAACCGTAATCTTTTTGGGAGATATATAAATTCTTTAGACCAGTTCACATGTAAAATAAAACTGACAGCGCTTCGATCATTTGGCCTAACAAAGTTTAATGGTACATGAATGATAAATGTAAATGCTCGATTGTTGAATAGGTTGACTTGGTTTTTTAGTAGTTGTTTACCATTTTCCTTGAAGTGTTATTTATTAAATCAGAATATTAAATAGTTTTGATATATTATTGAGTCCTAAATTAAAGTAAAAGTGTAAAGTGTAGGGGAGGATGGTCCAATGTTGGAACGTGTCACATGTGTTATTCTAGTGCGCTGCACACATGGTAGTGGTAAATAAATAGTAGATCCTTCACCAACACTCAAAGATGTTGTGTGTAATTGAGTTACTGTTTGATATTCTCTTTCCATGTTTGTCAATGTTTGAGTGATGACCTGATTAGTAACTCCTCTCTGCGTCGAGCTCGAGCATATAATTTTATCCTTCTTTTTAGCTTTGCGAGCTTACATCGAATATGACTGTTGTTCATTGTACTACAAAATTAAAAATTTTAATTTAACAAAATTTTAAATATAACGCTGGCATGATTAATTTTTGTTTCAACTCATTCCATCCGAAATGACGTAATGGTTATTTAAGAAATTAAATTTGAAATAGAGTAAATGTCATCTTATAAGAACGTGACTTTGTTTATGAATATATATTATTTAATATATTAATTTAAAATTTGTGGCCGGTGGATAGATATCAAAGTTTGTACAATTAAATAAATATTGACTAATTTTGTGTAGGATAATATATTTACATGTTAAAAACTTAGGAGCAATGTCATGTTTAGTTCCTAAATTATAATAACCCATCACCCATATATCATTTTTGAAGGACTAAAAATTTAAAATGATTAAAAAAGTGAATTTGAAGGATTAAAGTGATAAACATTAATTATAGAGAAATCAAAAGTGACATTTTCACAACACTTAATATCACATGTAGGTTGATCTCTAGGATAAGTTTTTTTTCTTATTTACTATTTTTTGTTTCGATTTTGTTTGGCTCTATTAGAATGTGAAATTCGTTCACTGCTAGAAGTGAAATTTGGGATGTTACAAAAAATACCAAATTTATTTTTTCAGAGCTTTTCGCCCATAAATTAAGTTGCATGACATAGATAAGGGATAAATAAGACGTTTAACACATTATACATAAATTTTTCATTATTGATTGCATTATATAATCAAAGTAATTTTTAATATATTTGTTTTGGTTATAATTTTTAAAAAATATAAATAAACAGAAAACAACTCGTTAAACTATTTTAGGAGAAACACATACACACATAATAGTTTCTGATATCAAATTACATATGTTTTATTTCTTAATTCATACGCTTTAAGAAAAACAATTATTCTCTTTAAAAGCACTTTCAAGAGTTCCAGATTCAACATTTTTCTGGAATTTAGTTTATGGATATAGAACCGTCGGAAGTATATATTCTTAAATACTTAGAAAATGACTAAAGACGTAGAAGACAAAAGATAATGTAAAATATCGAAAATGGATAACACATCCGATTCACTAAAAAACAATTTAATTAATTTAAGCCAGAATGCTAAAACGTGAAATTATTTATCTTCAAATCCTTCAATGGCTCAATTTCACAGATCAAAGGGGACAATGTCGTCAACAGAGCTATCAATGCGACAATTTCGAAGTTCAATTTCCGACATTGAATATCAAAAGCAAAAATCGTATGTTGTTTATTTTATGCAGAAAACCATTAGTAATACACATAATATGGAAACACACTAATCTGAAATGTTCATTCAATTAATGTCCGATCAACATAAAATAGTATTAGAGATTCAACTTTATGTTAAAATTGATTAATAAAAAACTTTTCTTTTATTCGATAAATTTTATAATTCAACTTAAACTCGACCAAATTTAAAATTATGTATATGCAAATAATAAAACTACTCAAATTATTCAATTAATATTTTAGTTTGCTTAAACTCAAATAAACTATTTAATTAACAATTGAAATATTGAAAATCCAAATATAAGAAAAACAAAATTATATGAAGCAACATTTTGAAAATTACAATTGGCATTAGTATAATATGAAACAATTTCCATATGATTATTCCTTTGTATATTTAGTACATACCCCTCCATAGCTCCTCCCAACTTTTGTAACACCAAAACTTTTCATCACTGCCCCAATCCCACACTCTCTCTCTCTACGCCATTTTCTAATGTAAACTATTTTTCCTCTGCAATTGAACTTCAAATTTGTTGAAAAGAATTATCATCAATGGAAGACACATCATGCAGCAAGAAAGTGACTGTAGAGGTATCCAACGGCTACGCCAAGAACTTGATGCCCAAAGACGGCCAGCGCTTACGTTATCGTCGATTTTGACGGCGCCTTAGCAAGACTATTTTCCATGATACCAAATGATCAATGACGGCCGAAGAGCCACTTCCAGCGCCGGAACCGTAGAAAACTGGTATAATAAAGTCAAAATATAGGGTCTTTTTCGGAAAGATGAATATATCGAGCAGCATTATCTCATTTACAGCTCCATTTGCACCTAGTCCTGGGATTCTTTAAGGGTCTATAGTATGTACCAAAGGTTTATGAAGCAATGAAGGCATGATATGCTAAATAAGAAATTGACCCAACAACCGCTCCAGATAGATACAGATTCAACAAATATTGAGGTCCAAATGCACTTCCCATCTGCCAAACAAAATTCAGAATTCAAAAGGGCTACTTTCTGCAATAGTTCTTCCATGATAGCAATAATATTTTTGTATATATATATAACAACTGCATAAGGATAGATGTACACTAACTATTCTGCTTTGGCAAACAAAAAATTTAAAGTAAATAAATCTAACAAAAAGAATGGATTTCAACATCTTTTTCAACAATTGTTAACTTATTCTCCTAGTCATGTGAAAAATAAATTAAAATACCAAAATGAGAGTGTAACTGTGTAAGTATGGATCATTTTATCTTACACTTAATCCAAAGAAGTAGAGTCCAACCAAAATAAGTTGCCAAATATCTATAATCTATAGGACTAACCGCAGAGGTCACCAATGTTTGCCACCGCCCACTTGTAAAAATGTCTACGGAAATCATGAAATTCTTCACCATAAACTGAGGGTCTGCAATTTTCCACAACATAAAAAGAGCAACATTTGTTAGGATCAAGCCAATCACAACTCCATCAGTTGTAAGCCTTCTAAAATGTGATTTACAGCCACCATACTGAGAATCAAATGACTGAAAATTTCTTTTTGCACGAACCCAAATTGTACAATTGACCGGCAATTTGCCCTTTCCAGTCAAAAATATCCTGGTAAGAACTGGACCCGATATAAACCCATTTCGAATGGCCCCCAAACTCCATTACGACTATACAATTTTCTAAGATAAGAATGCGAAAGAGTGGAGTGATTAGAGAAGTGTTGTTGATAAAGACGATGAAAAACATTAGGGTTTGGGGGAGATTGATTTGAAATTGTTGGTAAATGATGGGATTTTCGAAAGCAATGAGAAGTTAACGGTGAGAATATTATGGATAAGAAAAAGGGCAGTTAATAAAATTTAATAAATAATAATGGGGAAGTTAACGGTGAGAATATTATGGATAAGTATCAGGGAAGTTAATAAAAAAATGGAAAAAGCTTTTTTCACAGATATCTGTGATTTTTTAGTCTTACAGCAATTCTTAACCACTAATTGTGGCACTAATATTTACATAAAATATTTAAGAAATAACCCACATAATTATATATAATTATAATTAGCTCCACATATATTTTAAAATTTAAATAAATTCCAATTAGTTATTCTTAATCTACATTTTTATCTCACGGAAATATTATATTAATTATAGTATGGAGTATGGGCATTCTTATTAATCTCATTTTTAATGTGTGAATATCAATATTATATTATCAAAAAAAAAATTATCAAATAGATGTTAAAAAGTTAAAATTTAAAATTAACCAATTATGTTCTAACAACTATTATTATTAATTCAAGTATTGTGTATGGTATAATAATTTAATTATTTTGCACTATAATGATACGATTAGTAAATGTATAAATTGTGATTATTTTTATTTCATAATTGAAAAAATGTTATTATATATTATTAATTCAATAAAATGTGATTATTTTTATTTTATAATTGAAAAATATTATTATATATTATTAATTCAAAAAAGTTAAAATATAGCCGATACATTTAATTTAAATTTTATTGGTACATATTTATTAATACTTATGAAAAATTGAAGGCACATGAAAAAGAATAGAGTAATCTACCAATAATAAAAAATCATAATATAATTGTGTGTTTTGGCATAGTGAAATCTTAACAGGGGCCAAATTGGTGGGTTTTATCAAAAATAAATTTTATTTACATTAGATAAAGAATGGGCTGTCAAAAGCTAATCTCACAGATTCCTGTGAGATTAGCGCTGCCGTAAAAAAATTTAGGTCAAAAATATCCAAAATTCAAATGAACCGAGGTGGTGGAGAATTAATAGGGAAATTTTTTTTACGTGAAATTTGAAAAGGAAGTTGACCAATAGTGGGAACAGTTAATGAAATATTTAATATTAAAAAAATCAAAAAATCTAGAAAATTAGCATTTAAGAAAAAAAAAACTGTAACCTTGCTATCTATTAATATATATATAGGAAGGCTGTCGGTTATTTTTTTGACCTTCCAAATCATTCCAAAACTTAGATTCTAATTTTGAGAGAATTTAGAATTAATTTATTATAAAAATTTAGAATTTAGAATTAATTAATTATAAAAATAAGGTAGTTTTAACCCATTACCATGACCTCAACTACCCCATCCCATTATCCACCCATGCATTGTGTATGTGAGTTCTCTCACAACTCATTTACCACTCTTTTATTTTCAAATTTTTATATAACTTCTCCCAATTCAAAGCTTCAATTTTGATTCCGAAAAAAATCTTTCAAACAAATAACTTTTATTTGTCCCAAACAATTACAGATTAACTCCGTAAGTATTTTTTAGCATTTTCTGGTAAGTGGTGAATTTTCTTTCCATGTTGTTTAAATTATTTATAAATTTCAGAGATTTTTTTAAATTGTTTTACGCTGAAATGCCTTAATGTGGAATGACTGTTTGCATGATTAAGACCTTCTGTTTATGTTTATATTTCTTTACGTGATGTATTGTTTTGCATGTGGAATTTATTGAATTTGATAATGAAAGACAGAATTTGTAAACATTGAATCATAAAAAATCCATTTTATTATAGACAAAAGTTTATGTGTCCCAAACAATTGTAGATTAACTCCGTAAGTATCTCCAGATTGTTTGCTATGATTTAATTATTATTTATTTAACTTTCTTTTTTAAATATCTTGCAGTTAATTAACATCGTTTGTCAAGTGCGATATGGAAAACACCAACTTTGAATGTTCTATCATTTTCTGGTAAGTGATAAATTTTCTTTCCATGATATATATTGTGTATTCTTTTCAATTATTATTTATTTAACTTAATTTTTTAAATATCTTGCAGTTAATTAACATCATTTGTCAAGTGCGATATGGAAAAACACCAACTTTGAATTTTCTAGCATTTTCTGGTAAGTGATAAATTTTCTTTCCATGATATATATTGTGTATTCTTTTCAATTATTATTTATTTAACTTAATTTTTTAAATATCTTGCAGTTAATTAACATCATTTGTCAAGTGCGATATGGAAAAACACCAACTTTGAATTTTCTAGCATTTTCTGGTAAGTGATAAATTTTCTTTCCATGATATTTAGAGGAAGATGTAGATATAAAATTGTGTGAATTAACAAATATTTTATTCAAATATCCATTCCAGATTAGCTTCAAAATGTTTTAAATTTTAATTAAAAAATTTATTCCTGCAAAAGTATAAATTGCTCTCATGAATTGCTCTCATGAATTATTTATCTGCAAATAATCATTTACTTCAATATTTCTCTCAAAAAATTATCTAAAGTAGAAACACAAGAATTAAACACTACTTGAATGCAAGAATTTAAATTTTTGCTCTAAAAATAGTCGAAAAAATACATTTTAATTGATTGTATTAACTGTTAATTATGAATATTAAAATCCATTTTTTACAATAATTTTTTTAAATTATTTATAGATTTGAGAGATTTGTTTTCTTTCCATGATATATAGATAGATTGAATAACAACATTGGGATGGACAGGCATATTTGAAATTAATTGTAGTGTATTGAAATTTGAAACTAACTTATTTTTACGATAAATTAATTCAAAATGATCAAAAATTAGTAGAGTTAGAATTTTGTTAGATATTAACTTCTATTTGAAAAATTAAATAGAGGATCAATAATAACATGCATTATTATTGAAAAATTAGATATAAACTTTTATCTGATATAAACTTCAAACATGACATATGGTATTATTAGGAGAATGGCAAGAAATTGTTGCAACGCCACATCCAATCATTGATGAATCAGGCATTTACATTTATTATTCCCGTTCCACCACACTTTGCAAGGCCAAATGTTCGTTGCGCATTCAATTTTATTTTGCCTGTGGATTGGTCTGAAGAGTGTTTACATCTCCCTGATAAGTTGCGTTCACTACATGCAAATTATGTAAGTAAACAAATCTTTTTTGGGGCTATTATCTTACTATAGTTTTTATAATTTAATACATGTTTAAATAATTTCAGTTTATCCTGAATTATTTAAACGTATAGAATTCATATATTACATTATAATTTGTGCTATATATTATGCAGGATAAGCTTCGAAAATGAAGATGGTGTTCTATATAACTTCACATGTATGTCTACTATGTTGTATATAATATTAGTTGTTAGAAATTTGAAGAGACATTTATGATTTACTATATAGAGTTTATAACTAATGTAATGTATTTTACTTAATTTTATGTGTCTATAAATATTTATGGTGTCGAATATAGATAAGATATTTCATCATTTTTCCATTTACAATGAAAATCTTTAATTGATAAAAAAATAGAACTACATCAAAGTATTTAAAATTAAAAAAAAAATTGTAATTAATTTTTTTATTAAACTCAGGCCGTGCGTAGCACGGGTCACCCATTAGTAATAATATAGTAGATAGATTAATAGATTTCATTTTCCTATTTTCTTTTTTACATTTTTTCTTGTTTTTTGGATTTTATAACATTTTTTTTCTTCATTTTATTTTACGGACATTTTTTTGGTGAATCATAGATAATTACAATCATCCGTATATATTACCTTTTAGCATATCAAACTTTTTCACATTAAATATTATCTATTTTGACTTGAGCATCGTGATTTTGTTCTAAAATTACATATTTTTATCCTGAAAAAATACATAAATAGGAAGAATGCAAATTTCGACTTATATGCATGTTAAGTCTTCATCATCATCTTGTATGAGAAGATAATAGCATACTCGTCAATAAATATAATTTTAATTTAAACTTATCGTACTTAAGTAATTACGATTACTTTGTACGAAGGACAACAAAATTAGTTTACCCCTATGGCAACATAAAAATCATCACCCAAAAAGATAAACTAATTATTTGGGAAACAACTTTTAAATATATTTACAAACTTACCTTGATTTTAGACGCATTTATCACAATCATATTATACAATGTTTTAAAACTAGACATGCTGGTTTGTTGATCTCGGTCTGACCGTCATTCTGCTTGAAGCGGTACTGAGTTGATCAATCTGCTTGGTTCTCTTGAATTTATGAAATAGCATCTTGTTAGAGCGAGTCCATGGATTCTAAGTTATGAAAATTACGACCTCGAGATTTTTTAGGGATTATAGAACTTTGATACTAAAAAATAAAAATGTTGCAAAAATTTATAAAACAATAAGGGCCCAATTGGTTGGTATGTTCATCTCCGAGAATTTTTTTTCATGATAAAAATGAGAAATGTGGTTTGAAAGATGAGATTTGATGAGATTTTTAAGAGAAAAATAGGTAATGATTGTGGTTGACGTGATATGTTTTTTGTTGTGAGAAATTTATTTGAGTTGATATTTAAATATAATTTTTATTAAATGTGTTTAGTAAAACTCGTTGATTTAGAGGTCAAAAAATAGTCACAATGGATCTTATTTTAAACGTTGCATTATTTTGCATTAAAATATGCAATTAATTTAATTTTTGGCTTTAAAAGATAGTTGAAAAAACCATTTTAATTGATTGTATTAACTGTCAAATCATGAATAATAAAATTTGTTTGTATTGAACACATTTTTTCATAGCATAGGGTGTCAACCAATTGACCCCTAATTTTCTACTAATTTTCTACTCAAAACATTTCCTTAGTATTTTTTACTTAACAAAATTAGTTAAAAAATAATAAGTAAATAAATAATAGGTTATAGTAATTGCTCTTTGTTGTTTCTTACAAGAACATTATCTTAAATATTTAAAATTGTATTGTATTTGTGCCCATATGGGCTTTTTTTAATCTTGATAAAGAATGGGCTTTATCTTATTATTTATTAGTGTGAATTCACAATTGGGCTATTCCCGCCAAAATTAATTTCAGTTGAAACTTAGCAGGCCTTGGGTTTGTGCCCATATGGGCTTTATCTTATTATTTATTAGTGTGAATTCACAATTGGGCTATTCCCGCCAAAATTAATTTCAGTTGAAACTTAGCACCAAGTCAACAAGTTTTCTTAAGCACTATTTAATTATAAATCTATAATTAAATAATTTGATTGAAGAATTGAAAACTAAATCACGTCGCATCATTTTTTTTTTCATTTGGTGTGACAATGCCAACAATTAAGGGGAAAAACATATTATTTATGTTATGTTGTCATTTAATCATTTTCCAGCCAATGTCATGATGGTCTAGTGAGTTTTTATCTCATTATATGAATATTACTAGTCAAAATTTTATTAAAAATTTAAAAATTCATCATTTTATAATAATGTGTTATAAAATCAATGATGGTGACTTATAAGTTATAACCCTTAACTTATTGAAGATTAAAGTTTATCTCTTAAAGTATTATAATATTATACTAAAATTTGTCGCCTTGAGGAAGTATTTCTAAACTCTAATTTTGTTCAATTTCTCTTTTTGTTTGGAGCCTTTTAAGACGCTTAAATTATTATTAATCCAAATTTGCCCCTTCAATATATACATTTCATCTAAAATTTAAAATATTGGTGATTGTAAATTTAAAGGTGTAATTGCAAAAAAAAACATATACTATAAATGAGGGCTTTTTTGATATAACCCCCAAGGTATATAGCTTTGGCAAACAACCCCCGAGGTTTGAAATTTTGGTAAACAACCCGTTTAGTTGACCGTTAGTCAACAGTTAAGGTCATGGGCAAAATTGTAATTTAATAATTTCAAACAAATATATTAATTTTAGAATCCCTTGATCTAGCTCCCTATATCACTAACAATTCCAAACAAATATATTAATTTTAGAATCCCAAAAACCCCAACCACCCTTCATGTCCCTTCTTTTCCCCCAATTTTTCATCTCTAATTTACAAGTCTCCCTTTTTTTTCCCCAAATTTTGCCCATGACTTTAACTGTTGACTAACGGACAACTAAAAAGAAAGGGTTGTTTACCAAAATTTCAAACCTCGGGGGTTGTTTGCCAAAGCTAAATACATCGGGGGTTATATCAAAAAACCCCTATAAATGATTATCAATTAAGTTACGGAAAAAAAAAAAAACAAATAATCTATTTTAAACCATAAATTAATAGCCACTTATCTTGAGAATTTGCAAGGAGTCCTATGTCCCAACAAATTAAAAAAAAAAAAGATCATGCAGTGATTATAATGTCATAAATCAGTAGCCTTTTTAATGAAAAAAACTGTTACGTTCCAAGTAATGAATTTTAAATCCCCATATTAATGAAGCTAATAATTAATAAGTAGTATAAATTAATGTGACACTCATTGTCATTGCTTTGTTTGTAGTTATTTTATTGAGGATGATGATGATGGCTAAATCAAACGCCGGCAGAAGCCGGCTTTCATTTTCTTGTCTTCAACTTTGTGTTTTATTCGGAATATTCCTATTTGAGCAAAAAATGAGTTGTGATTTTAGCTCTGTTTGTCGTTATTCATTGAATAAAATTCATTTTTGTGTTGATCATAATTGTTGTTTATTAATGGATTTTTGGGTCAAGAACCATTTGAAGCAGGTTTTACTTGTTCAACAAGTTCTCCCTCGGCCAGTTCATTCATTTGGTTTCTGGTAAATTTCTGCTTCTCTCTCTCACACAGTGATTTACACAAACAACACATAATTGTTTGCATAAATAGTGGTAAATGGTAGGTTTGCAACACTCAGAACATGATTATTTACTCAGTGTTAAAATTCTATGTTCGAACTGGGTTCTTGTATTATTGATTTATTTCAGTTTCATTTTGATTTGTGCTTCTCAATGTGTTAATTGCGAAGTTCATAAACAACTCAAAGCCTGAGTTGCCTCGATTTGTTCTGTTTTGTTTACGTCTCTGTGTGCTTGCTGTAATTCAAGTGAACACAGTTTTAACTGTTGGTATATGCTCTAAGTACTGATTATGTATGATCTATAACAGATGAAGAAGAAGGCCTACAGATGAATTCATGAACTGTGTCTCGGTTTCTATAGATAAATTACAAACAATGGCTGGTAACTACAGGTTTGAAATGGACCAAAAGGATATAACCAGATCACTAATCACTTCTATAGGAAGTTTCATTCAAGATAAACTGATCGATAAAGACCAAAGAACTCTACACAAGGAACAATGTGCTGAAAGATTAGCAGCCGATAATGGCAGCCCAGATAAAGGCACAGAGGTTCGTTACTCTGATCAGGCCGTTTTAGCAAATCTCGATTGGGGAATCGATGCCCTTGAAGAGGCAATAAACACATCAAATATCGAAACCAAATTGGCTCGATTAGACTATGCTGAGAAAATGCTTCAAGTTTGTGCAATGTTAAATTCCAGCCAGAAAACTGCAGGGGTGCCTAATTTTTACCTCTCGGCTTGGGCACATCTGAACTTATCATACTTGTGGAAATTGAGAAACAACATTCACAATGCAGTTCTTCATATTTTGGAGATGTTCATCGTGGACCCTTTTTTCTCGAGGATTGATTTTGCTCCTGAGCTTTGGAAATCGATTTTCCTTCCTCATATGGGCTCCATTGTCGGTTGGTACTCGCAGGAAAGGCGAAGGATAGTGATGGATGTGATCCCAGATACTTCTGATTTGTCGTTTACTATGGATTTTGATGAGTCTTTGGTTTTGTCTGTGAGACCCGAGCAAGCAGAGAAAATTCAAGAATTGGAACAGCTTTATGGGCAATCTTTGGATGAGAATACTAGGCTTTATGCAAAGTATTATAAGGATTGCATGAACTATGATTCTGCTACTAGCAGGAAGATGATGCCTATGTTGCCAATTGCAGAGCCACCAATGACTCCTTTGCATGAGTTCAGTAGCCGTTCGATTCCTGATTATGTCAAATTTGGTCCAATCTTGCCCAAGAGTGCTGGTTTTTCTCCAGTTTTGAAACCTAAAGAAAATACAACAGACCCTTCCAGGTATAAACACCATTTGGAACTTCCAAACTGCTTGAGCATTGAAATACGACTTTGGGTTTTGTTTCGACTGAATAATTTGTGAGCTAAGGATTTCAAATCCTTAATACAAGTACATTGAGCTTGTTCTAATACTTTCATGTTACAATAGATTTCAAATCCTTTCCTATTTTAACATATTTTCTCAGTTGTTATGGTGGATTTTGGATGCACTTTATAATGAAGTCATTGAAATCCTCCCTTCAAATCGCTCCACTCGAACATAACTTTAGACTTCATGTTAAACTTGATCTCAACTAAAATTCAGATTCACTAAAAACATATGTATTTTCTTCAATCAGACTGAAGGAAACCTCTACCTCCTCAGAGAATCTCGAAGATTCTGCTTCATGGGAAGCTCAGGTAAGGTCATCATGGACTAAAATTATATGCTTTTATACCTGTGACTTGTAAATGACGGGATTCGCATTCCATGCGTCTTTTCATTATCAGGAGGAAATTCATGAGTTTGAAGATTCTGGTGAGGTTCTTGATGCATTTACTGAAGCTAAGGATCGATCAGATGAAAACACATTCAATAGCTTTAGGTCAGAAAAGGATGATGGAACCAGGTCAGTTGCATCTAATAGAAGCACCAGGCTGAACGATGTGGAAACTAACTCTAACAGACAAATGGTAATAGTTAACAACAGTAGACTATCTCCATGGATTACCTCTCCCATGGATTCTCCTAAAACTCCTTCTACAAAAACATCATCTCCAAAAGTAGCTACAAGTCCTGGAAAGGTACCTATATCTATGCTTCGCCTTCTCTCCACCCGTGCAATGGACTCAATTTCCCCTTCTTTGCCTGGTTCTCCACGTTCTTGCTGTGACAATTCAAGCATTAGCTCGACAGATTCTGATGGAGAATTAACAGTATGTTTCAAACCTTAACTCACTTTAATCTAAATATATATATATATATATATATATGCGTGTGTGTGTATGTATATGAAGTTTATGGGCTTAAGCTGAAAGTGCATACACAACCAGGGACGGACTAAAACCGCGAGGAGAAGTGTTGGTCATGCACTTAATGTTAGACAAGCACTTTCGAAGAGGTATATACTTAATTGCCTCTATAATCTAATGGTGTGTTTGGATCGAAGGATTTGAAAGGTATGGATTTCAAATTTATCAACAAATCCATTTAAGTTTGTTTGGATGAATTCACGTTATAATGAATTTCAAATCTCTTGTAATTCATTTTGAGCTATTTTCTCCACAATTATGATGGATTTCAAATAACTCCATTTTCGAGTCACTTGAAATCCTTCATCCAAACCCCCTCCTCAGATCCAAATCCCTCAATCCAAACACACCCTAAAGCTATTGTCTTTTTCTTCAAAATCAGTTTGGAATGCTTTAAGATTGAGCAATAATTGGTTCTTTTATATCTTAAAATTTTGGCAGTTCTCTTAATCAAGGTGATGATGGAAAACAGAGCTATTCATGCTCCCCATCATCTGAGATATCAACTCCTCAGTCAAGGCCACCAAAAGATTTTGTCTGCCCTATTACGGGCCAAATTTTCAATGACCCCGTCACCCTTGAAACGGGACAGACATATGAAAGAAAAGCCATTCAAGAATGGATGAACAGAGGAAGCACAACGTGCCCTATCACACGACAGGCTCTATCTGCAGCTTCACTACCCAAAACAAATTATGTCCTGAAGAGACTAATTACTTCTTGGAAAGATCAACACCCTGACCTTGCTCAGGAATTTTCATGTATTGGAACACCACAAAGCTATTTAAACCACACATCCAATCTTCGAAGTCAACAAAATGCTAGTCATGAAGTTGATTGTAAACCTGAAAGATTCATGCGGGCTACGTTAACATCGCCAACTAGTGTAATATCTCAAGCTTCTATTGAAACAGTGATTAATGCGTTAAAGCCTTATATTCTATGTCTCTGTAGTTCTGAAGACTTGCAAGAGTGTGAAACAGCAGTTTTAACAATAGCTAAGATTTGGGAGGAATCGAACGTCCACTCGGGAATTCATTCCTATTTATCTGCACCAACGATAGTAAACGGATTTGTGGAAATATTGTCAGCATCTTTGAACAAGGATGTTCTTAGGACAACAATATATATTCTGTCCAAGCTGATATGTACAGATGATCATGTAGGCGATCTTCTGTCAAGTATAGACTCCGATTTCTATTGCTTGGCTGATTTACTGAAAAAGGGTCTTTCGGAAGCTGCTGTTCTTGCATACCTGCTCAGGCCATCATTTTCTCATTTATCTTCTCACAACTTAATAACCACTCTCATACATATAGTCTCTAACAAAAATGAAGACCATAATGGTTTTCAATATGCTATAGCTCCTAAAGATGCTGCCATAGCATTGCTTGAAGAGATTGTTGTGGGTGGAGATGATAACGACAGAGCACATAATGCAAGAAACTTTATATCAGAAAATGGAATCCCGGCTTTGCTGAGTTGCATGAATAGAGTGAATGCAAGACAGAGTATTGTGTCAATCTTTTTATGTTGCATCAAAGTTGATATAAGCTGCAAGGATATGATAGCAAACAGGATCGAGTTATCTCCTGTTCTTGAACTATTTCATGGTGGAAATGATAGCACGCGAGGAATATGTATAGAGTTTCTAGCCGAGTTAGTTCAGTTGAGCAGGTATACTTGTTTGTTTTCGTATTGTTCAATCTTTCCCTTCTCATTATCCATAGATTCCAAACAACTATTATAAATTCAATTTTTTTATGAGTTACAGGAGAACATTAGCAAACCAGATTTTGCAGATAATTAAAGAAGAAGGAACATTTAGCACAATGCACACTCTTTTGATATATCTGCAAATGGCCCCTATGGAGCAGAAACCTGCAGTCGCAACCCTTCTACTTCAGCTTGATCTTTTGGTTGGTTAATTTTCCTGCAAATTTAGCTTAAAATAATACATATACTGAAATAGTTAGGTAATTCTGATTAAATATTTTCATCACAGGTTGCTCCCCGAAAGATGAGCATTTACAGGGAAGAAGCCATCGAAGCATTGTTGGAAGCAATTCAAAGAAAAGAATTTCCATCTTCTCAAATTATGGCACTTGAAGCGCTATCATCTCTTTCGGGACATTCAAGTGCTTCAAGAAAACCACACATGGAATCTTGGTTGCTAAAGTTAGCAGGATTCCATCAACCATATAATTCTTTGATGAGACCGGAGAAAATAGGAACCAATGAAACGGAGTTTAATGAAAAGGTACATGTAGTTGTGTAGTTTGTTTTTGTTATCGATTTTATGTTGTTGAATATGTTGAATTTCATATATGGTTGCAAAAGTTAAGGAGAAGAAGAAAAAGCATGCTATAAATATGATGATGGAGGAAATAATTCCAAATCTTAATTCATAACATATCACATCATCACTCAATCGTCTAATTACATGTTCTAAATCATATTAAATATGATTTTCGAGATCAATTTTGATATCCAACATATGGGCTCTTCTTTTTATTTATCGAACAAATTAACTCAGAAAAATGAAGAGAAAGCAGCAAGGACTTGGGAAAAGAGGATAGCGTTTGCTCTATGCAACCATGAAAAAGGCATGATTTTTCAAGCTCTGGATGAATGTTTTAAAAGCAACTCAATAGAGATAGCAAAATCTTGCCTCGTTGTGGCCACATGGCTTGTGCATATGCTCTACATTTCTCCTGATTGTGGCGTAAGAGGCGTTGCTCGTAAATCATTGCTCGACAAGTTTATAAATGTGCTACAATCATCAAAAAGCCTCGAGGAGAAGATATTGGCTGCCCTTGCTTTAAGAGGATTTGTTAGTGAACCAGGTAAAATATCAATTATTAAGCATATCTCAAAATACATTTCTTCTCTTTTTTTGTAATATCAATCATTAAACATATCTCAAAATACATTTCTTCTCGTTTGAGTGATTCTTAGGAGTCCCAGAACTTCAGTCCTGTGACAATCACAATCATCCATCTCATGGATGGCTGTGATCGTTCAGGAACCTCCTAAGAATAATCCCTTCTGGTTAAGTAACTAAAATTACGTTTCCTTATGTTAAGGTGGGATAACTGAAGTGGAGGTATATGCCAAATCTATATGGAAAACGTTGAGAAGGCTCAGGAAGAGTTGCACTGTGGTTCATGGTATAATGAAAGCATTGATGAACTTACCATCAATGGATTCAGTGAGTGGTGTATACAAATCCTTTGTCAATTGCAATTCGATACATTATCATAACAGTATAGTACTAACTGCTAGCAAAACAGGCAGAATTGTGGTCCTGTGCTGAAGGTCCAGAGTTGGATGTATCCAAGAATGGAGAAATCCTCTCGATGTTTCATATAAGAAACCGGTTGATAAGCAGCTATTCTGATGGAACAATAAAAGTATGAAATCAAGAATGTGATTTAAGATGAATATCTTTTTCTTTTTGTAAGTATTATATTTACATTCTTTCACTGGGACTCAGGTATGGGACACTGGAAAGAGGGCGCCCCGATTAATTCAAGAAACTCGTGAACACTCGAAGGCTGTAACATGTCTTTATGTTCCTCCTTCATGTGACAAGCTGTACAGTGGATCTTTGGATAAAACCATCCGAGTAAGACTTCACATTTCATGTAGCAATTTGAGATTAGAAAATTGAATCATAGGAGTTATTTACGCAAAAAGTATTAAATTCCATATATATATATATGGACAATGATGTTTCTTAATATAAAGGATGGTTTACTAGAGAATGCACAAGAATACTTATGTTACTAATATACAGCTATCCAAATATTACCAAATCTTTAGATGACATTTCACAAATGCCCGACAAATTGTAGAGAACCCAATAATTTGTGTTGCAATTATCGTTTACAGGTTTGGTCAATCAAGCAAGAGGAGATCCATTGTATTCAGGTACATGATGTAAAAGAGGCAGTTCTGGTGCTAACAGCTAACGCTAGTGTGGCGTGCTATTCATCTCAAGGAAACGGAGTTAAGGTCTGGCATTCTAAACTTACTCAAGTCATCTTAACTATGGACAATAAAATCCTAAATAACACAAAAAGGGATTTTTTTTCAATTTTGTATAGGTTTATAATTGGTCAAGTGTCCCAAAACACATTAACTTCAACAAACAAGTAAAGTGTATGGCCCTTGAAGGCGATAAACTCTATTGTGGCTGTTCTGGTTACTCTATTCAGGTATGTATGTACTTCTAAATGTGATCAAATAATGGTAGTTTCTGTTTCACCAGTTATCTTTTCTGAATCTACAATTTCAAAACTAACAGGAGGTGGATGTAAGAACATATACATCATCAACATTTTACTCTGGTGCCAAGAAGTTACTGGGCAAACAAACTATCTACTCAATAGAAATTCAGAATGGTATTCTATTTGCTGGTGGGTCATCGGTTGATGGTATAGCAGGAAAGGTATGCCCTTCTTTGTTATCTCAACTTTATAATCATATTCACCAAAACTATCAAATATTTAGGCCAGTTAAGTCATGCTCAACAGTTAAGTAAAACTATAATTCTATATCTAAGGTTTGCCTATTTATGTTTTCTTCATTTAGAGCTGTTGATTGTTCTTAGTTGTTGATATGGTGATATCTTTAGGTTTGAATGTAATATACTTGACAATATCTGAAAAAATAGCGAAGAATTGGTACAATTCTTCATAGGTAGCCGGACAATATAGATATATGAATACCATCTGTGATGCACGGACACTTCAAAAACTCACAACATGTCGTGTCGGACACCTGATCGGACACGATACTCGTCCGACACCGTTTATAGACTAATTTATATATTTTAACGTAAATTAATAAACATATATATGTATATGATATATATATATATACACACATTTTATCAAAAGTATCGAGGCCGTGTCGTGTCCTAATATTTTTAAAATGTCGTATTTCATATCAGTGTCGTGTCTCGTGTCCATGCATCATAGAATACCATCTATCCGGCTATAATGGACCCCATAATAGAAAATTCTACTCTTAATACATGAACTGAAAACTTTTCGATGAATACATTGCATACAGGTTTTTAAACTCTCGAGCAAGGCGGTTTTAGGGTCTCTATCGACTGGTCTCGACATTCAGCAGATGACTGTAAACAATGACTTCGTATTTACAGCCACAAAATCTGAAATAATAGAAGTATGGCTAAAAGATAGAGTGACAAAGATTGCTTATATAAAAATAGGAAATGGAGGGAATGCAAGAGTCACCTCCCTTGCTTCTGATGTAGATGGCCAAAAGCTTTTTGCTGCTACCTCTGAAGGCAAACTTAAGGTAACATATAAATCCTCTTTTTCAGAACTAATAAGATAACATATATTTGAATTCATCATATCCAATTAAGAATGTCATTTTTATCTATACCATCTTGAAAATAAGTGTAGTTTGAGGATATTCTAATCTTCATTTTTAATTTAGATGCTGCTATTAGAATTTAGAATCACCTTACATATAGAAAATTAGAAATCAATACAAGGCCATGTATACATAAATTGAAAATTTGAAATTTTTTCCACAAAGTTGTTAATGTAACATGAAACAGCATTCTGCCATAGAAAATTTGAGCTATAATAGTTTTAACCTTTCAATCCACAACATTTGCCATACATAGTCAAATTAATCACTTTTATTTACACAAATCAATTTTTAGCATAGAATTTGTTGTTTAATCATTTTTCTTTTTATGGGATAATTTCAGGTTTGGAGTTTGGACTAAAGAAGATTAATGGGTACTTTAAATGAAGGTCCATTGTCTAAAAAAATTGTCCCCTGTAATATCACATTTTTCTAAACCAGATTTTGTATATAAATATTTTATTACTGTTTTTATTCCAATATCATCAAAATAAATTTATTGGATATTGAATATTGAATATCAAAAGTGTTGATTGATGTTCTCCTCCAGGATGTTCAGCTAAGATTGTTATAAAGCTAATCTGAATTCATCTGAAGGAATGAATTAATTTAGGGTGCTGCATTCATCCCAAAGGCATTGTATTATAGCCAAAGAGTCAAACTCCAGACCCATATGCAACAATCAATTCTAATTCTAATAACAATCAATTCTACAATTCTGTGTTTAATTGTGTAAATCGTCATTTAATTGTAAATCATTGGGTTGGTTTACTTACTATTGACCCGATTACAATTTACAATCGAAGTGTTATAGAAATTCCCAATTCAAACCAATGTTCTTCACATAAAAAACTTTTTATATAAATTGTTAGACCTTGACAATTTCATTTTCATACAATCTTAATTACTAGTTTTAAAATGTTGAGAAAAAAAAACTTTTTTCATTAATATATTGATAAATTGATCATAGAAAATTGCATATAGCACTCAGAATGAAAAGGACTTATTATGATATAACATATCAAAGATCGCACCAATTGGTTGATCTCATCATATTTGTATCCTCATAGTGCCAAATTAAGTTTATTAAAAATCATTTCAAAACATTAAGAATTTAGATACTTGAATAAAAAAAATAACTTTAAATCAAAATGAAAAAAAAACACAGTTCTGGAATATAATGGGAGCATTCAGAATGAGTAGGAGGTTATATTCCTTCATGAATTTATCGGAATAATTCAAAATTATCCTCATTATGCTAACCTCATCAAATTCCAGAATTGATAAAAACATAAAAATTATAGGCATATATATATATAAAATAAATTTTACAAAATAAGAAATTTTAGGGAGTGGATGAGGAAAAAAAAAACCATCAGAAAATTGGATTAATACATCAAAAGTGACACAGATGCGTGCCTCAGACGACCGTCGTGAGATTTTAAATCCAAAATCATCCTTTGGGCTTCAACTTTGAAGATATCGAACCCGATAAATACACATAAAATCAGAAAAAGAAATCTAAGCACAGACATACAGTGGATTTATTTTCCATAGAACAAACAGATCGAAGATCTACAGAGAACGGTATGTTCGCAAGACTCTGAAGTGTGGTTGAAGAAGAAGAGTATTTAAAGAGGTCAGTTGTTGCGAAATTAGGGTTTTCAATTTATTTGGCAATTTCATTTTTGATGGGTCCAAAGCCCAAAGTTTTAGGGCCAGATGGTTGGCGACATCTACCCAACAAAATTTTTTGATTTAAAAACATGGGGTAAATTGCACTTCACCCATCGAAAAATTTATATTTTGTATTTTCTTCCCTAAAAACACAAAAATAAGATATCACCCTTTAAAAATTTGATATATGTCTCATTTTGCCCCAATTGCTATTTTCGGACTAAATTTTGATCGTAAATCATTTAAATGATTTTTCTGGCAAGGACATTGTCGTCTTTACCATTTTTGTGATGCTCTCACATGTCCGGATTTAGGCCCAAAACCATTGTGCTTCTCTAATATATCATCTTAAGGTTGCAAAAATTCTCACCACCACGATCTCATCCTTCATTTGTTGTGAGCTCCTATTCTGGTTAGTTTTTTCCTGTCATTCTTTATATCTAGTATGATATCATGATGACAATTTTACAACTCTAAGATAATATGTTAAAGAAACACAACAGTTTCGAGTCAAATCCATGCATGCGAGAGAATCACAAAAAATAGTAAAGATTATAATGCGTTTGATGGAAAAATCATTTAAATAATTTTTGATCAAAATTTGGCCGGGAAATAGTAATTGGGGCAATGTGCTTACATATATCAAAGTTTTAAGGGGTGATGTCTTATTTCTGTGTTTTTAGGGGGGAAAGTGCAAATTACAAATTTTTCGAAGGGGTGAAGTGCACTTTACCCTAAAAACATTTTAAGAAATGTATTTAGTAGGTTGTATCACGAATTTTTTTCCAAAAAATTCTCTTAAAATTTTAAATAATTTTAAAAAAAAATTGCAAAAGAGAGAAAAAGTGGGTTTATAGTTAACACCACATATTAAAAAACTATGATTGTACACCAAAGATAAAAAAATTAATCACGTTTAAAATAAGATCAAGACTATTTTTATGTCTAAATCAATGAGTTTGACTAAAAATGTTTAATAAAAATTATATTTAAATATCAACCCAAATAAAATTTTCACAATAACAAGTATGTAACATCAGTCATAACTTTATAATTTTTTTCTAAAAAAAATCAATCAAACACATTTATCACACTTACTTTTATTTTTAAAATATATTTTTTTTTATCACTTTTATAATAAAAAAATAATATTTGAAATGAATATGTTATCCGATAACAACTTGAATTGTGCCAAGTGAAATGCGATATCGAATTCTATTCAACTTTAATATAGGCTTCAAATGTTGTATTTGGACATACATTGACTGGTTAGATTAGTTATTGAGACATATTTAAGTATATGTTCTCTAACTATAGTCTCAAATATATACCTAAAATCCAATATATGTTTTCTATATTTTTTGTAAATGTGGTGATGAGATTGGATGAAAGTTTTTAAATCTAGGAAATGGTTTGAAATGATAATTGTACTAATGTACTTACCTTTTTTTTTTTTTTTTTGATGACAAGGGAACCCGCAGCCGCTACCGTTAGGTGCGCACTGGGTAAACCCCGCTCTTGTGCAATAGCCTGCAAACCACACAAGAGAGGTAAACCAGCCTAGGTTGCCCATAGCTGACAGGCTCACAGTAGAGAAGCCTAGGTTGCCCATAGCTGACAGGCTCACAGTAGAGAAGCCTAGGGTGCCCATAGCTGACAGGCTCACATTAGAGAAGGCAATAGGCATTCCCACAGTGGGATTCGAACCCGTGACCTAGGCCACAAGTTCAAATGCCCTTACCAACTCTACCAGGGTTGCCCCCCACTAATGTACTTACCTTCATTAGGTGTTAATAGGTTCTTACAAATTTGTGAAAAAGCCGATGAAACAAAAATCATAATTCGACCAACGTGGCACGATGCCATTGGTTAGTTATTAGGCAACACAAGAAGACAAATTCAGAGGATTTCAATCCCTCAAAAACCCTAGAACCACCATAGTCCTCCCTCCACAGTCAGTACATACTGAAAAAATAAAATAAAAAACACACAATTACACCTTCCACTGCGTGAAATAAATATATACACATATATATATATGTATAAAAGCACGCATTAAAAACACTGTAATGAATTGCATAAATTGTTCGGTTTTCTCTCCGTTGCAGCTCAATCGTCTCTCTCTCCTCCACTCTCACTCCTCATCCACAGCCTGTAAGTCTCCCTATCTCTCCTTTATCCTCTCTATCTCTCTCTATCCATTGCTTGCATTTGATTTAGAGAGAGATAGAGAGAGCAATTTGTGCGATGCTGTGTTTTTTTTGGCTCAGTTTTTACGGGAAGGTTAGGTTAGTCGTAACTGTTGAAGGAAACTGAAGTTTTTTCTCATCGAATTGAAAGTTATGGACGAATTTTGAATCTTTAGGCTAGAAATGATAGAATTTTCGGAAGCTGGAATCTAGGGTTCGAATTGTTTTAGGTATGGTTAGTAGTTCTTTAAGAGAGAGGGAGAGAGACAATAAAATGTATACACATGCTCAATTTTTGTTTGCATTCTGTACCCATTCAATTTACCTTTGAGGTTCTAATCAGAACTCATGTAGAAGCAGAAGAGTTGAGAGCAGAATTCATTTACTTATTTTATCCTTTTACGTTTTCCTTTTCTGGGTTAGTTTTTTGTTTGATTTCCTTTTCTTAGCTTATCAGGTGTCCTACTTATGTTAGCTAACTAGCTCTTTTTTATTCAAGACCCATTATCAGAATAAGAAGTATTATGCTTTTATGCTTGGGCTGTTTCTATCAATTACAATTTGTCTAAAATGCGGTTGAATTGATGCTGATGAAGAATGAATAAACTGAGTGCTTCTACTTACATAGAAGCGCTCAGAACAGCCACAAAGTTTCCTTTTTTAACAGCTCGTGTATGGAAATATTTAATTTGTTGGTTATGCTTTTCAGTATGTTTTACTCAGACGTTACATTTTGCTGGTGCTTTTGGTAATTTCTCTGTGGTTCATATATAACTAGACAGGTATTCTTAGAACTTCTCGAAGACTTTTTATCAGAGTGAAGGCATCATCACTGACAAGTATGGCAGATGTAAGTCTACCTCATTGTTTACGTACTCTTCATTTTTAAGCAAAAGCACATATCTATATTTCTATACAGAAAGGTACTTATCAACATTTAAGCATAGTGCATGATGTGGTATGCTTGTCTTATATTCTGGCTTAATGTACCATCAAACAGGAACAAGTAAAAGTTGGAAGCCTTAAGCACCAACTAGCTAAGTTATTTGAGGATTCATTGAGAATTACAGTCCCTGAGGAGTTGGATGTAGACCCTGTTATTGCTTCGTGCCAAAATCCTAAATTTGGTGATTATCAATGGTATGGCTCGTTCTTTTCTATGTTAATATGCAAAATTCCCTTCCTTTGATCCACTTTTATTGTATAAGTAAATTTCCCTTAAAAACTCTTTGATTTATTTGTTTTTCTAACCTTCATAGTTTTGGCAATAGATTATTTTTTGTCCGTACGACGTCTGTGATTATTTCATATTGTTACAGCAACAACGCTATGGGCTTGTGGTCAAAAGTTAAAGGCAGGAGCACCGAGTTCAAAGGTCCCCAACCAATAGGACAGGTACTGATAATATGGATGTTAGATCATGCTGTTAATGTTATGTCTTAAATTGATGGCATCAAATTCTTATTAGTTGTGTTTACTTTCTATAGGCCATAATGAAGAATCTCCCTGCATCAGAAATGATAGATTCTTGTTCAATAGCTGGACCTGGCTTTGTGAATGTTGTATTATCACGGCAATGGATAGCTAAGGTAATATACCATTGGAATTTTCTTATCAGCATAAATTTTTCACGCTCTTGTTTATGTAAACGTTACCTATGTTGCTGCAGAGCATTCAAAAGATGCTTGTCAATGGTATTGAAATATGGGCTCCTACACTTCCTGTGAAAAGGGCTGTGGTTGACTTCTCCTCACCTAACATAGCAAAAGAAATGCATGTTGGTCATTTGAGATCGACTATCATTGGAGATACGCTGGCCCGCATGCTAGAATATTCAAATGTGGAGGTTCTTAGGAGAAACCATGTTGGAGATTGGGGAACACAGGTAATGTGATTATCTGCCTATTGATAAGTGTAAATATGTAACGTTTCTATGTTGTTAAGAAAAATATTTGATATCTTTTTATACAGCACAGCCTGTAAGTTAGTAGTACTTATTTGTTTGTGAACCAAAAGAAAAAATATTCTCTGAATCCTTCATCATTCTTTATTATACCATTCTTTTTCCTTGTGGAACTCTGAAGCCATTCCTTTTTTTCATTTCAACATTCTTGCAAGTAAAGTAAATAGTTGATTCAATGACCTATCTGTTATACTTAGAAACTCCTTTTTCATTTCAAAAATGTGCATGTAGCATGTACCAATAAACTGAAGACATGAAGGTATTAGTTTGGACTGTTTTTTTGTTCTTTATTTTCCAGAAATTCAGCCACTTACGTCTCAATGTACGTTGTTGACAATTTTCTCTAAAAGTGGCATTTAAAGTTCTGGTTGGTGTTGTAACATGAAGAACTTCGTTGTGGAACCCCCTTGGTGAATCTAGAAATAATTATTTTCTTCAGTAACTCTATCGTGTATCATAATGCGGTTCTTGATGTTGTGCAGTTTGGTATGCTAATTGAATTCCTATTTGAAAAGTTTCCGAGCGGGGAAGTTTCCAGCGAGCAAGCCATTGGAGACCTGGAGGTGAGGAAGACTTTGCATACTGTCTGTTCTTTACCAGTCCTGTGGAGTTACTGGTCATTAGTTTTGACTTTGAATTGGGAACATTCAATTGCAGATATGGCACACTAGCAGTAGAGGATTAGCGAATTCCATATCTTGATATAGATGTTTGTTAACAATCAAACATTTCTGGACACTTTTTCAACATTAATTGAAGAATGCTTTCAGCAGTAATTACTTATATGTTTCTCTATAACACTCCACTATCTATTCATAAACAGATAAAATTGAAGTCAACTCCTTGATCAGATCTCAACCCCATGTTATCTTAATGTCAGCCAGGAATCATCTCTACTTTAGCATTTAATATATTTGATTTTTTGTGATTATCTTTGTAATTCTTCATTATGTTTCTATGCATGAAAGGAAATATAAATGCTGGATTTTATAAAAAAGAATTGCTAATTTCTGGTGCACATGGATTCTCCTATTTACTCAATTCTGTTTTCCAGGCATTCTATAAGGCATCAAAGCAGAAATTTGACAGTGACCCTGATTTCAAGGATAGGGCCCAAAAGGCGGTGGTCAGTCTTCAGGTAAAGAACTTGCTAGCCAAAAATATGGAGATGCTGACCTGCTGTAATTGTTTGTTTCTTCTTGGCTGAATAATCCTCTGGAAGTATTTAAAACCCATTTTCTGACCTATGTTTATGATGATATATGCATATTACAGGCTGGAGTGGAGAAATACCGAAAGGCGTGGGCTCATATTTGTGAAATTAGTCGAAAAGGATATGAAAAGGTTTATGAGCGTCTTGGAGTTCACTTGGAGGAAAAGGTACTAGAGTACTTTTATCCTTTTTAAGTCGCTCATGCTGTTTGAAAGTTTTGGTAGGATTCATGTGCTAAGGTTTTTTCCATCTATACTATGTGAAGTTCTGTTGCTCAATGAGCAATATTTATGCGCTTTATTTCAATATCTATAAGTTCCTTTTCAGGGCTGAGCAACTTTTACCTGCTGATACTAAAACTTTCTCATCACCGAGATGTTTCCTAACATTAAATGTCATCGCCCCCTTCTCCCCCAATGTTTTTTCTTGGTGTCTGCATTATGTGATTTATAGAAGATTGTATGGTGAGTTCTATGGTAATTTTGATTGTTAATTTTAATTATATAGTGGTTGTCATCAGCTGAAGATATGTATAAGATGCCCATTGCCCATGCCCCCATTCGACTAATTTTCAACCTGTTACGAGTATGCATTAATCTAAGCATTTGCACCTAAAGCTTTTGCAATCCATAATGATGTGCATAAGCTGTTTACAACCAAGCTTAACTTATTTTTGACCAGGGAGAAAGCTTTTACAATCCATATATTCCTAAGGCTCTAGAATTGTTGAGTGAAAAGGGATTAATTGAAGAAAGTGAAGGTGCTCGTGTTATCTTTATTGAAGGGAAAAAGATACCACTTATTGTCGTGAAGAGAGATGGTGGATTCAACTATGCTTCGACTGATCTTGCTGCTTTGTGGTGAGTTTCACTCATTGCATGCTCATGAATTCTTCATCTGTCCAGTTCATTCTAATACTTTTGTTACAAGACTGACTTCTGCAAATATATAGGTATCGACTGAATGAGGAGAAGGCTGAGTGGATTATATATGTTACCGATGTTGGCCAACGGGAGCACTTTGAAATGTTCTTTACTGTAAGTTTGAACATCTGAGTTGTATGCTCACATATAGTTTATCTATCTTTATTTTGGTAACAATTGAAGTTTCGAGTCTATAGAGCTTTCTGGACTTTTCTTCAGGCTGCCAAGCGTGCAGGTTGGCTTCCAGCTGAGGATAATAAGTATCCTAAAGCTAGCCACGTAGGATTTGGGCTTGTTTTGGGAGAGGATGGAAAGCGATTTCGTACTCGCAGTACAGAAACTGTCAAACTGGTCGATTTACTGGATGAAGCAAAAATTAAATGCAAAGCGGCCCTAATTGAAAGAGGTCAGTTGCTTTTCTCAATCATGGTGATCTTATATCATGCTACATATGTCTGAAACTTTATCAGAAATGCATTCAATGTATGCCAGGCAAGGCTAAGGATTGGACTGAAGAAGAGCTTGATAAAACTGCTGAAGCAGTTGGATATGGGGCTATAAAGTGAGTATCCTAATTTGTGCCTCGGTTTCTCCTGATTAATTTTATCCAGTCTTACCTTTTTCTGATTTATTTCGAGACTTGTGCGTGTCCAAGAACGCAATTCTTCCCTTAGTTCTTTTCTTACAGATAAGGAAAGTAACTTTAATATTTTTGTATATGAAACAGATATGCTGACCTGAAGAATAACAGAACAACCAATTACACCTTTAGTTTTGAGGCGATGCTCAATGACAAGGTGCATTCTTTGAATACTATGAATTAAAACAATTTTATTTTACGGTTTAGTAATATTTCAAAAGTGCTGCTGAAGCTTCTTTTTTATGCAATCTTCCTCTGGTGGTCGTCTTTGCATATTTCATTGGCTACTAAAGAAAATATTGTTGTTCTGGTTTGTCAACTTACGGAAGCTAGTCGTGCTATAATTCCTTGTATTCTTTATGAGCAGGGAAATACTGCTGTGTATTTGTTGTATGCACATGCTCGGATTTGCTCAATTATCAGGAAGTCTGGTAAAGATATAGAAGAGTTGAAGAAGGTAAACCAACTCACTTCTTAGTTATATAATTTATGTTTTATTTTACCATGTTGTTCAGTATGTGATGTGCTGTAATTATTTTCAACCTTTTACAAGCATCTTCTTAAATTTTCATCTTCAGTTGTATCTGACAAATGGACACATGAACATTGAGCCTGTTATGCATAGTTGCTCTTATTAGTGGTTGCTTCAAAATTTACACTCTTTATGTTCTGTCCTGGATTTGGTTTGGTCTTTTCACGAAATATTTTTCCTAAACAAGAAATGATAATTCATAATTTTTGGTTTGACCATTTTATTTTGTCGTAAACATTTAATGCTGCTCTTCCACTAGTTTGAATTTTCTGAGTTAGCTCTTTGCCTTTAAAGTATCATTCCAAACTAAGTTCAATTTACTGTAAGATTATTATTTCCATTTGTTTCAAGTTTCATATAAGATTACATATAGTGTAAAATTTATTTACGTTCAACTTCAGCTTAAATAGAGCTGAACCTGATATGTACATTTTGTAGTAGGCTTCCTAACTGGCTTAAGAAAAATTAAAATTAGCATCTCCTAACTTTTAGAAATATTTTATCGTTTCAATACAGAATGAACAACGGTGAGTTAGTAACATATGGGTCTTATTTTTTTTTTGTTTTCGACAGACTGAGACATTGGACTTAGTTCATCCCGATGAACGTGTATTAGGACTTCATTTACTACAGTTTGCTGAGGTAAACAACGCTGATTATGCTTCTTGTTTTACTTAATTTATTCTCCCCCTTGATCTCACTATGCTTGTGCTATTCCTTCTCAGATTGTTGAAGAGTCATGCACCAATCTTTTCCCAAATCTGTTGTGTGAATATTTATACAATTTATCAGAAGATTTCACAAGATTTTATACCAACTGCCAGGTAAGAACCCTTTACTTTAATATTGGATTTGCATTTTGGTTGGTCCTCCAGGATCAGAATCTTTATTAATGAATCAGAAAAAAAAAAAAACCATTTGACAAGATCTACTAATATAAATATTCATCTGTAACAGTAAATATATGCATATTTAATATTTATTATGAGAACATGAGGTTTGCAAATTACCAATACACCCCTGACAACTTGAAGAACATGTGGTACAGTTGCAATGTGAAATTGTAATTTGATTTTTCTGACAGGAAAATTATGTAACGTTTCATATCTCGGGGTGTTTTTCCTAAATAGGGTCTGGCAGTGTGTATAATTCTCACGGAATATTGTATAATCTGAACAACTTGAAAGGTAGATCTTAAGTGAACTTTACCACATTGATGGATATGATCATTTAGCTCCTAAGAACGACTCAAAAAGAGTGTCGAGAATTCCTTAAGGGTGTGTTTGGATGGAGTGATTTGGATTTGGGGAGGAGATTTGGAGGAAGGATTTGAAATGACACCTAAAACGGAATCATTTGAAATCTACCGTAGTTATGAAGAAAATAGCTCAAAGTAAATGTCGAGTGATTTGAAATCCATTATAACTTGGATACATTCAAACGAACTTCATGGATTTGTCGACGAATTTGAAATTCATAAATTTCAAATCCTTCAATCCAAACACCCTAAAGTGACTGGATTTATATGACTTGTCTGAATGTTGTGATTTGCAAAATTTGTAGGTGGTGGGATCAGCTGAGGAGAAGAGTAGACTGTTGCTTTGTGAGGCAACAGCAGTTGTCATGAGAAAATGTTTCCATTTGCTTGGAATTACTCCTGTTTACAAAATTTAATTGGGTTTTTTTTAAAAAATACTACAATATGAGAAGTCATCTTTATAAATTACACCTTTTCACCCCCCTTTTATTTAAGATTTTCCTTAACTTGAAATACTTTATTATTTTTAATTGATTTTGTATTTGTCATTCTAATGTAACTTTTTTCTTTTCAAGAATGATTATCTTAGTCGATTTTGATTTTATTTGAATTGTTAGATCTTTTTTTTCCTACTTAATATTTGATAGTGGAAATTAGCAATATTTCCTTAAGTGTTAATTTTGTTATATTAAAAAAATACATCGCCAAATAATTTTCTCAAAACTCTTGTAATAAAGGTTAATAATTTTCTTGCCTTAATTACCCATGACTTTTGTACTTTGATTTTTTCGGTTAAGAAGTAATTTGTAATGGACAAATAATTCCAATTCATTACCCAAAAACCCTAATTATTAGCATTATTAGAAACATTGTAGCAGCAAGATGTGGTTATTCCATCAATTTACGACATAGGCAAAATATGTATATTGTAATCATGAGATTCTAAATTAAAAATAGTCATTAATAATTTAATTATTCCAAAATAAAATTGCTAAAAAAAAGTTCAAAAATTAGCTAACAAACAAAGCCCATAAATCCTACTAAAAACTAGACATAATAAAAATCACTCAAAAGCCCATGCATTCTCCCTGCGAATCTGTTCTTCTTCCTCGGGCGTAAAATCATTCTTTATATTGAAAATCGTTCGAATTTGTTCAGGCGTTTTCCCCTTAATCATATCTGCAACAGTTTGACAAGTCAGATCAAGGAGGCTGTTTATCTCTAAGTAATTTGCAGCCATTATTAGGTCAAACATCGTCTCCTGATCGACCTTCACAAACTCATCATCAAACGCCTTCAAATCCTCGCCGGAGCCAGCGTGGCGGTTGAGGTATTCGATAACCTTTGCGAGGATCTTCCCACTGACCATAGGAACGGGGATGGCATCGCTGGTGGCAATATCCTCGATCTGCTTTAGTGTTTGTGATTCCATGGCGATATTCTCTTTCACCTCGAATATTTCTCCGTCGGAGCTCTGCAACACGATCATCTTCTCATCAGCGGACGACATCTTGATTTTCTCAACTGCAGTATTATTTTGGAAAATAGAACGATGCATTGAAATAACAATGCATGGTGTAGATATATATAGTAAGATCTAAGGGATATTAAGGAAACCTAGTTTGACTAGGTTTAGACTTTTAATGAGACTAGAATTCTAAGAATATATCTTCCTATTTTGAACCAATTTATAAGTACTCAATTGAAATTTTTTCTAAAACTCGACTAAAAAACTAATATAATTATTTAATTGATTTCGAGTTTGAATTTTTCCTCGAGCCTAGAGCCTCACAAGTGATTGAAAGTGCTTTATTAATGTTATTTATGGATATTTCAACTGCAAAACTATGGAAGTGTTTGTTTTAACATTTCTAATGTTTCCAATTTTGACATATTAATCTGACAGTCCATTACTAGTCTCTTGAACGTGACCTAAACAGTGATTTTTTTTTTTACAATTTACTTATTTATATTATGGACAATTTTAATCTAAAACCCATTTAATTAAACCCAAGTTAATTCACAAACTAAATAAATTGTAGCAATAAGAAAAATGTACTCTACTTTGCCTACTGAATCAGGTTTGAGCCACAATTTTCTCGATTTGACTTTTAACATTATCTTATCAAATTTGAGCTGGAATTTTTTGTTTTTTTAGCCCATAATAAGAGCACATGTGTTTGTATTAGTGATTTATCATAGTTCACATGTAGTCATGTACAATATCTTGACATCAATAATATTCTACATATTTATTTGGTTTATTTCTATTGATTAATTTGGATATTTATGTGGAAGATGCTTTGACAAGATAATTGGAAAACAGTTCTAATATGAATTTGGACCACTCTCTATTTATGTTTGTTAGGGCCTACATCGTTTGAAGTTGGTCTAATCTTTCTAATGCGAAAATTTAATGTCATTATTTTAATATTACTAACTTTTCATCCATTAATGATTTATAAAATACGAGTATAATAAATATGTGTACACCAAAAGGGGAATTGGGGGGTGAAATTAAAATGATGCCCTCGTATTTTTGAATAATTTTAGTAATTGAATTAGGATTTAGGACTGAACTTAATCAGGATCAAGCTGCCCTCGTATTTTTGATCAAGTCAAATGATAATTCTGTTTCAGTTGAGTAGATAAAAAAAAATGATCTTACCTCGTGCTTCGTATTTATACCCGAATCTTGCTTCGTATTTATATGACGCTATTTAGTACGATCAAGCCACCTTTAACTCCTGCACGCTTACTATAAAATACAAAAATTGGTTATTCTTAACTGTTTTCTTTGTAGTCATTCTAATGTCCTTGAAATCAGTGACGTATTGGTCTATTAATAAAGATTTAGTAACGTTCACCCCAGTGCCTAGCAGATACACCCCAAAGATTACGTCGCATGCCCCCTTTTGTTTTTGGTAGGTTGTGGGTTGGGTTGTCGGGATTGACACGACCCGATCATTTTAGAGATTGCAAATCTTCTACCTATTTGGGTATTTTCTGGTATTTGTAAAGTTTATAAATCTCAAAATTGTAAAAAAAAATTATATACAAAGGAGTGTAATTATTAAAAATATTTTATCATAAAGGTGAATATTTTGGGTAACTACACAATACATAAATAGAGAAATCTGTGTGTAATCTTCCCTTAAAAAAATAAAAAAACAACTATATATTAGCTTTAACAATAAAAAATTTAAAAAATAAATAATATTTATTATTAATAGTAAACAATAATACTAAAAAAGTGGATCATAATTCATATATCCCCCATTTGTCTGAATTAAATGTGCACACACAATATTATATACCCCACGGCCCCACCTCTACTTGCCGGCCCCGCACCCAGCCAGCGGTTTCATTGTCCTTATTCACCCCATATCCCTCTCTCTTACCTTCCCTCCAGTTCCCTCCAATTCCCTCCAATTCCTTCCTAAATCGTTCCACAACTGCCAACCTATAAACATTAACCGCGATTTGCGTTAACCGCAGAGAGACTGTAGAGAAAATCACGGGGCTCTTCAAATATCTCCCTCCATTCCACTTCCCCATACATTTCTCTCTCATTTCTCTCTGTCATTCAATAACCACCGACATTCATCGTCTTCCCCAAAATTCAAGAACAAGCAGTGAAAGAGCGCAGAAAAATCAACCAAAGATGAGGGAAATATTGCACATTCAAGGTGGACAATGCGGTAACCAAATCGGATCCAAGTTTTGGGAGGTGATCTGCGACGAGCACGGTATTGATCAGACCGGTCAGTACAAAGGCGATGGATCCAACGCTACGGAGCTCGAGCGGATCAATGTGTATTACAACGAGGCGTCTGGTGGAAGGTACGTTCCACGCGCCGTCCTCATGGATCTGGAGCCTGGAACGATGGATTCCATCAGATCCGGTCCGTACGGTCAGATCTTCCGTCCTGATAATTTCGTGTTTGGACAGTCTGGCGCGGGGAATAATTGGGCTAAAGGACATTATACCGAAGGCGCGGAGTTGATTGATTCGGTGCTCGATGTTGTTAGGAAGGAGGCTGAGAATTGTGATTGCTTGCAAGGTATTTTTGAGATACATGAATTGATTTCTTGCATATAATTTTTTGTGTTTATGTGAAAAATATGTGCATTGTTAGATGTTTTCATGCTCGTTTAAGCAGTATTATGCTCAAAAATCAACAAAAGCTAGAACTGTATAATTTTCATATGATGTTTTTTGGAATTAGGATCTCATTTAAATCTAGTAAATGCAAATCTAGTATATGATTTTACTTGGAATGTTTACTATGATTTCCGGAATCTCCTGTGGGTTGACTGTTGAGTCAAAATGAAGACATGTATTAGCTTAGAATTTATTGAATTTTGTTGCTTATGTAGCATGTATATGTAATTGTCAAATTTAATCATCTAAATTTACCTGATTCTGCTTTAACCTGTGTACCGCAAGTTCTTCTGCTAAGAATATATTTGGCAATAGCCGTTTTGATTAGATTTTCACGAGTTCAAAACTCATGGGTGTTTTAATCCGTTTCTTATCATATTTGTTTTTGTATGTAACACTGATCACATTACATTGAGATCTAAATTACATGGCATGTTAATCAGAACGCTGACTGCAAATAGGCATGTTTTGTCCAGTAATCATGCAGTTCTGATTTTGCCTTATGTCTATGTTCATTAGGTTAATTTCGTAATAATGAAGCCTTATTTGTGGGGGCCTATTCAGATAAGAAACAATTCATATTGTTTATTCTTTCATGCTCATACTTTGGGCAATTATTATGCTGATTATTTGTTGCATTGCATGCCACCGACAATTTCTCACTGGCTACAATTATTAGGTCCCTTATAGTGGTGTAACTGTTACACCAAACTTGTTAAATACTATTCTTTTTGAATGACATACTATCTATGGTGGTTTATCTCTGTTTGGGGATTGCTAGTTTTAATTCACTTTGTGAAATTTACTGCATGAAAACATTCTTTGTTTTAACGGTGTCTGTTTTCTTTGAATAATTGGTCGCTTATGGCACTCAGAAACTACATTATATGGGATGTTCATCAGTGCTTCTATTACTTGAATCAAGTATGATAATCGTTGTTGACTACATAGTTGGGACACCAATTTCTTATTGTATAGGAAGATTCTTTTCCTTTTCTGTGGGTATGAATCTCTTGTTCTGTTTGTTAGAAGAACCAATGCTTCAATCTTGTGTGTTTTTTTTCTTGGCCAGGATTCCAGGTATGCCACTCACTTGGAGGAGGCACAGGTTCTGGCATGGGTACCCTACTGATTTCAAAGATTAGAGAGGAATATCCAGACAGAATGATGCTCACCTTCTCTGTTTTCCCTTCACCAAAGGTCTCCGACACTGTCGTGGAACCCTATAACGCCACACTTTCAGTGCACCAATTGGTGGAGAATGCCGATGAATGCATGGTCCTTGACAATGAAGCTCTTTATGACATCTGTTTCAGGACTTTGAAGCTCAGCACTCCAAGCTGTAAGTAAACACCAACCGAATTTTATACCAGTAGTTTTGAGTAATTCTTTGGGGATCTTGAATGTCGAGTTTGATGGTTCTATGTCAACGGTTGTGACTGTGCCAGAATACGGGGACCTTCTAAGAATAATCCAAAAACATTGAATATTATCAGCATGAAGCTTTTTAGTCTGTACTAACCAGTAGCTTTCTTTGTTCATTTTGTAACAGTTGGTGACTTGAACCATTTGATCTCTGCAACCATGAGTGGTGTGACCTGTTGTTTGAGATTCCCTGGTCAGCTAAACTCTGATCTCAGGAAACTAGCAGTGAATTTGATTCCTTTCCCACGCCTCCATTTCTTCATGGTGGGCTTCGCCCCGCTCACCTCCCGTGGGTCCCAGCACTACATCTCTCTCACTGTCCCCGAGCTAACGCAACAAATGTGGGACTCCAAGAACATGATGTGTGCTGCCGATCCTCGCCATGGACGCTACCTCACCGCCTCTGCCATGTTCCGTGGCAAAATGAGCACAAAAGAGGTCGACGAGCAAATGCTCAACGTCCAAAACAAGAACTCATCATACTTTGTTGAGTGGATCCCTAACAATGTGAAGTCTAGTGTCTGTGATATTCCACCCACAGGGCTGAAAATGTCGTCGACTTTTGTGGGCAATTCGACTTCGATTCAGGAAATGTTCCGGCGTGTGAGCGAGCAGTTTACTGCCATGTTCCGGCGAAAGGCTTTCTTGCATTGGTACACTGGGGAAGGTATGGATGAGATGGAGTTTACTGAAGCTGAGAGCAATATGAATGATTTGGTGGCAGAGTATCAGCAGTATCAGGATGCTACTGCTGATGAAGATGAAGAGTATGATGAGGAGGGTGCTGAAGAGCAGTATGAGCACTGAGAGAGATTATCAATCTTTAATATTTCATTTGTGTGTTATGGTTTTTCTGTTATGAACTCTGTTATCTTATGTTATGTTAAGTATGGTTTTGTTTTGAAATTGCTGGTGTTGTTTTGGATGCATTTTATTTAGCCTTCTGTTTTTTGTTTGAGGCTTTCTTATTAAGAAAGAATTGTGATCAGTATTATTTGATTTCTATTTTTTGTTTTGTATATTTATTATCTTTTATTATTGAATAGATGATAAGTTTGATATCAAAATATAAATGCCAATTATATTCTTTTCTACATAGAAGATTTGAATATTTTTACACTGAATAAAATTTATACTGGTAAAAGATATTGTCTTCCAAGATTTTATCCTACACAATGAAGTATCTTTTTATCCTTTCCAACAAATAAGATAGAAATTGAAGTGCCAATAACAAATAGGGGTGTAAGGTGAGTCGAGCTGGCTCGATTAAAGCTCGGCTCAAGAGCTTCGTGAGCCGGTTTGATTTAAACTCGGCTCGAGCTCGAACTGTCCCGAGCCCGAGCCGAGCTTCACGAGCTCGAGCTTATTGATGAACCAAGCTCGAACTTCTATTTAGGTGTTCATAAGCTCACGAGTCGGCTCGTGAGCTTTATTGTTATATATATGTGTATATATATGTGTGTGTTTGTATATAACTACATATATAGTACATTTGTGTTTATACCTATTTCAATAAAACCAAAAAATATGCACTAATTTTAAGTATATTAGTAGTTTCATTACCAATTTACTAGATAATATGTGATTTTCATAACTCTTGATATTATTTTATAGGAAATTTTTTTTCTTACAGTCTGTAAGATTTGTTGAAGCTTACAGACACCTATTAATCACTAATTATAGCATTAATAGAGTATAAATAATAGAATATGACCGTAGCAAGTATTAATCACTAATTATGGCATTAATAGAATATAAATAATAGAATATGATTGCTACTGCTAGGTTTATATAAAATTTTAAGAAATAATCTCACATGATTATATATAATTATAATTAGCTTTACAGATATTTTAACATTTAGATGAATTTTAATTAATTATTTTTAATCTACATTTTTGTCTCACAGAAATCTTATATTAATTATAAAACGGACATTCTTATTTAATCTCATTTTATATTGATGAATATCAAAATTGTATAATTTAAAAATATGTTTTTTTTATCAAATACATGTTAAAAGGTTAAAATTGAAAAACTATCGGTACTATTGTATAAGTATAATAATTAATTGTTTTGCACTATAATCATACGATTAGCAAGCGTATTAATTGCTATTATATTTAATTCATAATTATATAAAAAATTATTATATATTATTAATTTTTAATACCTTGTCAATTTTCAAAAGAGAAGAAAATCTCAAAATCGCACTTTAAATTGAATCGAGTCTCTCTTGTTTTATTGTTTACTTAACGTAATTTTTTTTGGAGTAGAAGATCACCAAATCATACCTAATTGAAATGTTTTAGCTATAGTAGAATTTTACCTAATATATTGTAGGGTTAATTAATAAAATAAAGAAATTTAAGGTGGGTTTTGTGAAAAAAATCACGGCTGTAAGTGCTAATCTCACAGAAAACTGTGAGATTAGCATGACCCTATTTTATATAAATGCATTATATTAGTGAAACAAGTGTGATTTTAGCAAGTTGTTCATTAATTACTTACATATTCTATGAAGTACAATGTTACATAAGCAATAACCTATCCACTTTTTTTAATTATCCTAAATGATTATGTATTCAAAATCATAAAATATATTATATAGCCAAAGGTTAAAGTTTGATTCGAACGAGCAAACGAGCGAGCTCGAACTTGGATGAACAAACGATCGAGTTTGCGCTCGAACAAGCAGATGAGCCGAGCTCGAGCTTTACTCATTTGTCTCGAGCTAAAAAAAATAGGCTCGATGAGTTCGAGCTCAAAATTTTTTAAACGAGCTCGAGCTCGAGCTCGAGTCTGTGAAATTTTCAAGGCTCGGCTCAAGCTCGGCTCGTTTTCACCCCTAATAACAAACATATGTAGTTACAAACTTAATTAACTACTCGTTTAGGTTTATTTACAATCCGTTCTATTCATTTCTTCTTAATTTATAATTTTAGTTTGAAGGAAGATCAAGACATAACGATATATTTGATCAGGGTGTAAATGAACTGAATCGACCCGAATGCATACATACTCTAGTTTGCTTGAATTACAATGGAGTTTTGAAAATTATGTTTGAGTTTGATTTGATTGATAATCGAGCTGAACTCAAATGAATTTTAATTTAACCAATCACGAGTTGTGCTCGAGTAATTTAATTATTTTGTATATATTTTTTTTACTAATCGACCTGAATTTCAAAATTTATCAAACACAAAAGTTATTTAACCTTAGTTTGGTTGATTTGGTAAGTTAAATTATCGAATTGAGTTGGATCGAGCTTTTAACAATTAAATTCAAGTCAAGTATCAAGTAGCTTGATTTAATTTTCAGAACATTAGAAGTGCTATTGGCAATTAAGATCAATTGCTCTAGCATTAAGATAATTATAATCAACCAAAAAAATAATAAAACTTAAATTATACAAAAGCAAAAGATGAACACATCATTTTATCTATTTATTGGCAATTTAATACCACAAGCACTTCTCATCAACTTAATCTTGATTATTCTTTTTCTTCTCCTCCTAGCTTCAGCAAATCTGGCCCGTCTATCACCAATCGCTCTGCTCATATCCAACGGCTGGGATGGGTCCAGCACAAAAACCTCTTCAGCAGATAGATTCAGATCAGGGATCCCAAGTGGGCCCACATCGTTAACAGAGTCAAGCCCATTATTGGATGAATAAAATTGGGCCGTAATTGGGCCTTGAAAATTCTCAGCCGTTCGATCTACAATGTGTGGCTGGTGATGAGCCACAGTAGATTTTTGGTGATTTTGTGTTAATTCCACTCCAAGATTCATCCTTTTGGTACTTAATATTTCCAATTGGGGCACTTCCTTCTTATGGCAAGTATTTAGAATCTGCATAAAGAAAGGTAACTAAATATACATAACGATTTCTACCAAAAATATATAACAAATATGTTATTTTTATTTAAAAAAACCTAAAATATTGTTTTGTTATATAGTAATTACTAATTAGTAAACATAAATTATGGAAACCAAGTTAAATATATTTTTATTACATGCAATTTTTACTATATTTGAAATAAGTGAATAAATATTCCGTTGGTATATATCATCATTCTTTTAAAACTATAATACCATACCTCTTGTTTCATTGATTTCAATTGTGAATTGTAGACATTCAACTTGTTGTAATACTTTGTGACATTGTCAATCTCCTGTTGACATAAAAATAGCAGGGTAAAAAAGAAACCTTAATAAGTAGATAGAATAGTACATAGGAAAAGATAGAGATAAAGTAAATGTGTGAACAAATTCAAATAAAAAGGACAAATAATTTTATTTTTGGTTAAAAGTCTTAAATAAAAGGGAATTTTTTTTAAAGAAAATACAAAACTAACCCCTTTAAGCAAATCTCTGCGCTGAGTTAATTCTTCAAGCATATTAGTATATTCCTCTCTTGACTGCAAAATCAATTGCAAAAATTATTAAAATCTTAATGCATTAGGTGAAGATGATGAAAACAGGGGAATGAAGAAAAAAAGGTTGATAAATGATGAAAACAAATCGAGAATTCGAGAACAAAAACAGAGATGTATAACAATTAAGCTCCAACAAACAAACAAAAAGGGAAAATTATTTCAAAAAACAGTAGAAAATAAAAAATTATTTACCATAAAAATGTAAATCTTATTGCAGTAGGTGAGTGTTGAAACAGAGCATAAAACAGGGGAATGTGGGAAAAAAAGAAGCTAAAATTAAGGATGAAAACAAAATTCTGAGAACAAAACAAAAGCAGAGTTGTAAACAAAATTAAGCTCCAAAAAAAAAAAAAAGAGTACGAGAAAACAGTAGAAATTGAGATTTTGTTCAATATTAAAAAGATAAATACCCTTTTATTTGAACATTTCTTGAGAGTATGTTTAGACTTGTCATCAGATTCACTTGGTGAAAAAGAGAGAGGAGTGACCGGACTAGTGGAGGCTGAAACGGCGCCGTTTTCGTCTTTGATTTGTGGCTTTCTGACCTCAATATCGTCGTGAAGCGAGGGTGCACGAGAATACGATGCACCCTCATCCATGGCAGATCTCCTCCTCTTGGATCCCCATTTGAGGGACGGTGGAGATTCAAAAGCTTCGATGATGTTTGAGAGATCGAGTAGAATATGAGCGGCTAAGATTTCATCCTCAGTAGCAAAATTCAACAGAGAGGTTCGTTGTTTACTTGTGCTTGCTTTGTCTTTCATTGTTGTGTGTTTTTCTGTGCTTGTTTGTGTAACAGTTTGTTGTGCGTTTGGATTTTGGTTGAGTGTTGTCAAGGAGAATGACAATGGCGGAGCTAGAGAGAGAAAGAGTTGATGAGAGAGAGAGAGATGGGGAATGGCTGATGCCACGTGGAGAACAAGTGGAAATTTGAGTCTCGCATAGGTTTAATGGAGTGAGTTTCGGTGACTATTCCGATTTCAATTCTCCAAAAATATTAATTATATAAAATATATTAAAATAGGGATAGTTGCATTAACCGCCCCTTAATTTTGAACATTTATCATCCACACCCCTCAATTTTAAAAATTTGGCATGAACCTCCATTTTAATACTTTTTTCATTATTTTTACTTATAAAAGATTAAAATACCATTCGATTTTCACTTATAATCTATTCAAAATAAAAAAATTATTAAATTATCATCGAATGACATAAGAAAAATAAAATAAATAATGAGGGGTCCATAATTAAAAATTCTAAATATTATAACTCACAACTCCTAAAAATATTGTCTTCATTATTAGTAGCCCATTTTTAAATAAAAATCATGTTGTTTACGTATGTTAACACATTTTCCATAAACATGTACATCACTAATATTATAAGTAATGTACATTACTAAAGTTTAATTTTCTCATTTATAAAATATTATAAATACATTACTAAATACTAAAAAAATCTTTATATGCCCAAGACTATGTGTATTCAAATATGCTTCTTTATAATGAATTCAAAAATTTCTTGATGTTCAGAAATAATGTATTAACCTATTGAAAAAACTAGTTGAAAAAAGTAAATGCACCTCTATACCACTATATTTTTTTCCTCAAATCGACAATTGTGTAATTAATAAAAAGTCGAATATAAAAATTTCTTACTATAATCTATTTGGTATATAATGATTCGATCTTAAAATTTTTTTAAAATTTTTTTAAGTTTAGAAATATGAACATATTTTGAAGAACTTAACTTTGAGATGCTATCTTATTTTTTTTAATTAACATGTTCAGTAACATTATTTCATCCTCCAACCAATTATACAATCTAACCATTTTTTAATGAAAAATGGAAGGGCTTTTTTATCTTTTCACTAAAAAAATTAGTGAAAAATTAGAAGAGAGAATGTTGATGTCAATTTTTCAAAGTTGAGTGGTGTGGATGCCAAATGGGGGAGGTTGATGCAATTTTTCCTATTAAAATATATGTGAAGTTTGTCTATCTATAAATATTATATATATATAATCATGTTTTCAAATATATTTGTGGATAATTATTGCAAGCAATATTTTAAAATTCAATTTGGCTCGATCCATAAGAATTGATTCTTAAATTGGTTTAAGTGAGTATAAAGATACTTTCGTGGCTTCCTCAAACCGGGCTCCATCATCATGGACTATCACTAATATATTTAACCATAACTATTTAAGAAACTTTGCTTAAAAAAGCTTATTATTAATCAATAATTCATATAGATTGTTCACGCGTAACAATTGTTTAGAAAAGTAAACAGAAAACAAAGTTAATTCTTGTGGAATTGATTTGTTGGGATTTGACCTCTAGCTCAGTTCAATCCCGAGAGAGATAATTTGTAATCACCATAATTTGTATTCAAGTTTGATAAAATTTGTAACTAGCGTGTAACTTATGCTATATCCAGTTTATATTAATTTAAATGTAATTTATAAAAATGAATATTATTTTATTCAATTTTGAAAAATTATAATGTATAATTATTTTTATTTGAAAATAAAATGGGCGGGTGGGTTGGATTGAGTTTCGGGTGATTCTAATAATTGGTTTTTAAATTGGCTGAGTTTTTAACAGTTTTAAGGTGGAACCAATCTCAGCCCAAAAGGAATCAAATTTAACCCAAAATGAAACCAAGCCCAACCCAACTTAATACTTTGCATTTTGTTCTTTATAATTTAAATTATTGGCTATCAATTTGTACCTAAATTTGAAATTTAGTTATATTCAACTTGAAACAATTAGGAACCAACCCAACCCAACCCAAACTAGTTAATTGAGTTGGAACTATGATTTTGGACCCATTTTGCCACCGAAGCAGTAGATGTGTTTTAAGGTCCACGATTATTGTGAGTAATATGAAGAAATTAATTACTTCAAAATCTTCATTATCCATTGGCTAATTTATGATTAGCAATTTTTATGTTCAAGAGGTCCTAATATTTGGGCTCAACTCAAACAAATGGGCTGAAATTCATGTGTTCTGAATTCGGCTCCTTTCAGGCCCAAATAATTACTGGGCCAATTGATATGGGTCTCAATTAACTAATATTTGGATCAAATCACATGATCCAAAATCTTGCAGGCTTAACCACAAATCGGGCCTAAAGTCAAGTTTTATATATTTTTTTTCTTTTTTTCTCATTAAGTCATAATCACTATTCCTATGTGTAATAAAGCTTGTTGAGATGTATCGTGGAGTTTTACGAGCCCATAGTGCACCTACTAAAATTGCAAACTCTATAATAAACGAGTTTATAATAAATCAAGTTCAAACTCGATATAAAAAAGGAGATTTAACCATTAAATTATCATATTGGTAGTGCATGTAATTACACGGTGTTAATGAAAAAGATTTTGTTGAATAATAGAACTTGTAAGTTTTTCCTTTTGTATTGAACAATGTTCGATTAATAATATAGTTAGATTTTTTGCTTTTGTATGAACAATATTTTAATCAAAATCCAAAACTAAGTCCCTAATTAAGAAGGCCTTTTGAGGAAATGTCAAATCTTGATTTACCATACAAAATTAAAGTGATCTTTAGGATTCCATTTGACTGATGATTTCATCTAAATCACACTACATCTCACTTGTGTACATATTGAATTTCAAAGTCTCTAAAACATTAAAAGATAACCGTACGAATGATTAAGATTTTGCATTTAAATGTTAATTTATATATTAAAATCCAAAGATTCCCATATCTACTTATAAAAAATGAAGTTTCTTAGAGCATAAGATTTAGCAAGTTGCAACGTTACATGATTACAGCAGTAGGCTGTCTTAGGAATATATTCTTTTAGCCTTTTTTCTACATGCATAAATCTTGTAATAAATTAAAATAAATCTTCCATTTTAGTATCAATCCCTTTGAAAAAAAAATCCCAATTTTCATCCCACAAATTATGCTCTTTAACAAACACCTATACTTTTGCGCCAAAGCATTATATTCTCATTCCATAACACACATTTATTCACATTAAACTAAACCCTCAAAACTTCAATTTAAAAAGGGATTTTTTCGAGAGATTTGAAGAAGAATTAAATTAAAGATTATAATTTATAATCATGGTTTGGTTTGTAAGGCAAAGAAGGGGTTCTGTAAGCTGGAAAGAACAAACCCTAGATTCAATATCTGCACCTCCATTGCCATTGCTTGTGTTTTTTGGTCTGTTTATTATGTTGATGTGTTTTGAAACTTATTCAGAGTTTAAACAAAGAATAGAAAGGAGCAAGATGGGGTTTAGGTTTGGTTTGATTTTGCTGCCGTTGGTGGGGATTCTGGTGGTGAATGTGTTGATGCTCCGCCACAGGTGGCGGCGCTACGTCGTCGGAGTTGGGAAGCCGATGTACCATGCGGTGGCGGAGGAGGGTGGTCCACCGTGGGGGTTGGTGGCGGCTCTGGTGGTGCTGATTGTTATGGTTTATTATCAGTCCTCGTTTCAGTCTCTTTGGTTTAGGTCTATATAGATAGTTATATTATTTTCATTATGTAGAAAATGATTTTGAAGAACATGTTAGTTAGTTCTACACTTGTATTTGTTTGAGTGGTTTATTTTTATTTTGATTTTTTTTTACATTAAATAATGTTATATACTATTATTTTTATATTATATTACTCTTTTAATTTTATTTCTTGAAAGCTTATGGTATTTACCGTCTCAAAGCTCAAGAAGGTATTGTAACTAGAGTACATATATTTGGAATTTATTTTTGAGTGACGTTATGTATTATCGGTTATATTTTATCATTTTTTCACTTCTTTTAAATATGGTAAAAATTACAATCAATAAATGCATTTAACACGATCTCCAAAATTTATGTTTAAAAAGATATTTTATCATATCAAAGTGCTTATAAAAAATTAATGAAAAATAAACAGCAGTATATAGTATTTCTCTTTATTTTTTATTTTCTCACTTTATATTTCTAAACTCTAGGAAAAAAGTTATTTGATATAGAACAAATACAAGTTAAGCATCTGCAAACAAGTTGAAGCAATTTTAGAAGAAAGAATAATAAATTTAAATACAAGATAGATACATTTATGTAGCAAAAGATATATATATATATATATATGTATATGTATCTGCTCGATTAAGTAAAAGGGATATGATTTTCTGTTCTAAATTTTTTTTCGATCTTCTATGAGAAATATATATAAATATGTAGATGTTCAACACGTATCAAAATATTTACACACATTAAACATCAAAACATTTTTTTTAAATATCCTTAATAAATGTACGTGTGAATTACACATGTCAAACATCTATATATATTAAATAGAATATATGATCAATATAAGATAAAATATAATTTAAAATAATTTTTTTATAAATTAGGTTGTTAGTGACGCATTTAAAATAGAATATACAATATGATTTGAAATTAAAAAAACTTATAAGTTAAAGAAAGTATCGTGATTCGTGAGTGTGATAGGTGAAGTACATTATTACATTACACATTAAATTTTGGGCCATCCATCTTTGTCCAAAACCCAAATTGCACAGTATTAAGACGATTCGTAACTGTATTTTCTGTTTATATTTATTTCATTAAATTAAAATTCATTAATAAAAACATAGCTTTCGTGTCATTAGCATTGACTCTTCATGTAAACTGTGATCCACGACAAAACAGGATGTCAGCCACTACATATACATATGATTTTTTTATCACAACAAAATGTAATGAAATCAGTTTCTTAGAGACGATTAAATAATGATGGAATATTTTGATAAAATAATTTCCTATTATCACATCTAATAAACTTAAGCAGATAATATGTACTATTATCATGAAATAATGGGGAATTATTTTCCTATCGAGCCGAGCTTCGGATAATATGTATTATCGCCATGAAATGAAAGATCTAAAATATGGTGACGGATATAAATTAACACGAAAAATTCATAAATATAGTCTCATTAATTATATATCAATAGAAATCCATAAATTTATTATCATTTATAAATTTAAAAAAACAATCCTTCATGCATATAATTATTTAAGCCCTCAATCAATAATTTCAAGCTAGAATTTCTTCAAGGCCTTTGTAAGACTTAATTTGGACTTCATATTTAGCTTTCTCTTCAAGCTCTTTTTCTTCTTTAGCCATCTTTTTGAACTTAGCAAGCTCAAGATCCTTATTCATCTTCCTTTTATACATCTCTGCAAAAGTTATGGGCTCGTCTAGAACCGATTTATCACCTTCTTCGATCTTCAATGGGTAAACTATGGCTTCAGAAGATGGATTCTGGAAAGTGGCTATTGATAATCTGCTGTAGTTTGAGTTCACCACTGCTTGATGGTCAGCATTTTTGAACCTCCCATTGCTTAGATACTGTTTATAATCAAGATAAGATGAAGTTAATTTTGTTTAAGTTTCAATGCTCAATTGGCCATCTAATCAATGATAATGAGCTTGACAATTGGACAAATGGGGTTGAAAATCGAACAAAATTATGAGATAGCCAACTTGAGCTCGATCATTAAAAGTTTGTTCGAGCTCGATTCGATAATTTATTGAACCAAGTTTGAATTTTTTTTTTTTTTTTTTTTTTTTTTGTGTTTGATGATTTTTGAAACTCGACTTAAGCATTGCTAGATAATAAAATATAATAAAACATGGACAAAACAATCAAACTATCAGAGCTAAACTCGTGTTCGATTTGATTAAAGCTCGTTTGAGTTCAGCTCGATTAATAATGGAAAGAAGTTTAAACACAATTTTCGACACTCGGTTGTAATTAAAACAAGCTTGAACAACTATACGTTTGGCTCAACTCTACTCATTTACTCCTCTACAACCCTGCAAGTTTGGACTGTGGCATATCTGCATTGTTTTTTAAAAAAATTCGGAATTTCACGTGATTGACATATGCCACAACCGACTATGTTTTTTTTAAAAGTAAAATCTAATCTTAAATTATAAACGATTGAAACTTAATAGTCTTTTAAGTATCAAGTATCGTAACTTATGAAAAAATTTTATAAAATATGGACAAAACAATCAAACTATCAGAGCTAAACTCGTATTTGACTCTATTAAAGCTCATTTTAGTTCAACTTATTAAGAATCAAAAGAAGCTTAAACACAATTTTTGACACCCAATTATAATTCAAACTAGGGGTGGCAAAATGGATCCGGAACCACGGTTCCAACCCAATTTGGGTTGAATTGGTTCCTAAGAAAATTTTATTTGGTTCCTAATTGGTTCCAACTTGGTTCCAAGTTGGGTCCAACTAATTTCAACTTAGGCCCAAATCGCTTGTTTGTCAATACTCTAAATTTAAAGAACAAAATATAAGGTATTGAGTCGGGTTGGGCTTGGTTTCCTTTCGGGTTGATTTTGGTTCCCTTTTGGGTTGAGTTGGTTCCTTCTTAAAAACCATTTAAGAACCCAACTCATTTTAGAAGGAAACTGTTGGAACCGATCCAAACCCAATCCAACCTGCCCATTTGCCACCCTTAATTCAAACAAACTTGAACAGCTATACGTTTGACTCAACTCGACTCATTTACTCCTCTTTTTGGTTCTCACGTGTAGACCATGTGTTATTTTGACTCCCAATTTTTTTTTAAAAAAATCCCAAATTTTATGTGATTGACATATGCTACACCCGACTATTCTTTTTTAGAAAAAGTAAAATTTATTGTTAAAATTATAAACGAATTAAACTTAATAGTCTTTTAAGTATCAAGTATCGTAACTTATTAAGCTAATACTACTAAACTTACATGGCCATGGTCACCAAGATTGACCACGAAAGCGCCTTCCACGGGTTGAACCGTGATCCATGTCTTGCCACCATCCCGGGTCGCCTGCAACCCGCCCACTTCATCTTGGAGCAACAAAGTGATCGTACCCGGATCCGTATGCCTCTTTAGCCCTAGTGTGAGGTTGGGTTGTGGGCATTTCGGGTAGAAATTTACGACAACCTTTTGATCCATGTCCAAACACGCCTTAGACAATGCATCCTTTTCGAGCCCCATTGCTTCCGACAAAATCTCCAACAATTTACAACCTAGTCCGTTTAACTTCTCACTATACGACTCTGTCACGGCCCGCCAACCCTCTGGGTTATCGGGCCATCTCGAGTAATCCCGAGCCTTAATTGGGTACGAAAAGTATGTCACAATTTCACGCCAATCTTGTACCACTTCACCCTAGATAAAAAAATGCGATTTTTTAGAAATCGTGACATTTAAAAATATGTTGCGCTTATTTGATTTTCGAGCATCTGAGTAATATGAATTAATCACAAAATAAATATAATACCTAATCAACCAAATTGAATTTATTCATTTTCCATAACTAAGTCTACATATCAAGAGATCATGTGGCTTGTCATAACATTTATTAATAGCATAGTAAGAGTACATATAGAAGAGGTTGAATTTTTCTTGACACTCCATATGTTTACACATTTGTGGTCCTATTTTAAATAAAGTTTGGTACAACATTATTTATTACTCAATTAGTCAATATATATTATGGCCATGTACTTTGTGATTAAGACTTGAGGTTTACATCATTTTGATTTTGGCTTCAAATTATAAATGAGCTATTTCTTTTCTAACCCCAATAACTATAGGTCCAAAACTGAAATCATCACATCTTATGAGACCCAAACAACAATTTTATTATATTTTTTTTAATTAAAGAACCAATTAAAATAAATTAATTATATAACAAATATAATAAAGTTCCCATATTGTTTATATCACTCCTCAAATACACACTATTTGATGGGCTAAATTTATGCCCCACACACACAAATGATAAATATACATTAATAAATATATTAGATTAGATATTTGATACGTGTTAAAATATTTGCACATGATAAATATACATTAATAAATACATGTGTGAATTACACGTGTCAAACATCTAAATACTTGAAAAAAAAGATGCAAAAAGAATTTGAAATAAAAAATCTTATCTCACAAATCTACTGAGATTGATTCAAATACAAATATGTGATGTTAAAGCTACCAGAATCATTTATCAAGATCATTTTATAATCTTTTTTTCAAATGATTGGCAAATTTACTTCACTAGTTGTGGGGTCATCATGCAATTTGCCAAAAGACAAAGGACCCTGTCACAATTGAATGGAACAATTTCTTTAAATTGCCTTATTATTCTATCTCACCCAACTTTCCTTTTTCATGCATTTCAACCAACTTCCCCTTCCTCGTTTCATGCATTTCTCCAACCAACTTTCCAAAATACCATATTAATCTATTTTATCATCACAAAATTTCTACATATTTTACCATAATTCTCATTAAAAAACATTAAAAACCACAACAAATCTCTCCTAATATTCAAAATAAATTAAAAAAATATTTTCAATAGTGTAAAAATTAATCATAATTAAAAAGAAAAATACCTGAAGGTGGCTAGAAACAATAAAACCACCTTTTTTCCCACCAGACATGTCGAAACGAAGCTTCTGATCAGCAGGCAAAGCGAAAAATTCACGAGCCAAACGAGTCATATCGGATACGAGTTTCGAGTCGACCCCATGATCCACCACCTGAAAAATACCCCACTCTTCACAAGCCTCAACTATTTTCCGGCATATCTCCGCCCTCTTGCCGCCACTTTCCTCTATTCCGGCCAGTGATATCACCGGAATCTCAGAGCTGAATTCGTTGTACGCCACCTTAGGCCTCTCATCTTCGTCTCTTATGAATTTTTTGTTTAGGGTTTTTTCTTCTGATAGTGAAGTTAGGGTGGTAATTGGTAATGGAGCCATAGTTTTTGTGGGATATGCAAATAATATTTCTTTTTTTACCTTATTCAATAGTTTAGGAGAATTTATACACATATATATATTATATTATATAAGCCAATGAGGGTTACGTGAGTATGTAGATATATATAAACAACAACCCTTTCCTCTTACCTAACTTGCCACTTAACTTTCAAATCCATAATTTTACGTACTAAGTTATGAATGTATGCTAGCTAATGAAGGCTCTATATTGCAGGTGAAGTACGATTATTTGTTCTAAGTCGACGTTTTTCTATAAATCGTTGTACATATGTATGATACAAATTATTCGTTTAAATATGCATTTGATGTGGATCATTTATAATAAGTAATAATAATTTGTGAAGAAATATCCACGTCTCACTACTAGTATGAGGTCCAGTGTTTAAACTCCTCGTACGTCCCTATATTTCTACTGTTGTAATTCAAAAATAATAATAGAGAATCTTTTAATTATTTTGTTGAATCAAGCCCACATCTAGTTAGCTACTATTAAAGAGACGGTTGATATTAGAATACAATTAAATGTTCATAGGACAGTTTTAAAAAAATTGTCCTTAATGTTCATAAGTTTAGAAACCACACAATTAATTATATATATATATATATAATTAACATATCAAATTGTGAATATATTTTTAGAACTTCAACATAGAGTAGTTGTGGTCGATTAATGCGTGTTACTAGAAACTAAATATTTATTTTTGAATTAAAATTGATTAAGTAAGAAGTTTGGTAGATGAACTGAAATTAATGGACCTTAAAATACGGTTTGCAGGAACAAAGAAAAGAAGAATGAGAAAAAAAGGATACACTTACCTGTTAGATAGAATAGTTTTTGACAGGTAAACATTTTTTGATTTCTATTTTATTATATCTAGTCAAGTATAATATTGAATTTTATAATTTATATAATTGTCGTTATGCTAAATCATCAAAATACGTATGAAATTGGAAAACGTTGAATGTATGAAACAGTGACTTCATATAAGATTTTATTTTCAGACCAATTAATACTTTGTCAGACCAATATATAGTAGTTATACATATAATTTCTAAATGTAAGGGATGATTAAGTTCATTTTTGTGGATCAATTTGAGTGGTCCACATATTTTAGATACAAATTTTTACAGGCTTAGATTAATCTATATTTCAAATATATGAATTGAATATTTTGAATTATTCAAATACGAGTTCGTAAGAAAGTTTTGAGAAGAGAGATGACTTACGTAAGATTCAATTCATCTAACGGCTTCAATTCATCGGACTGTGCATGGGTTGAGCTTGGGCCTAATCAAATTATCCCTTTTTGGACAAAATTAATTTAAATAAGATTTTGATTTAGCTCGAATCTCGTTGGGTCAATTTGAACCAAATCGATCTCTTGAAAAAATTATAGACTGCACTCAAGTGTATTGAGCTGCCTACGTACCTAATTACTTATGATCAAGTCTATCGTAGTTATAACAAATTTTAAGAGAGCTTCTATATAAGTTTGCCTCGTATAGAGTATGAAGTGTTATTTTTAGAGAGAACTCCCTCCTCCAAATGAACTAGTAGAGGGTTATTTATAGGCTCAAGTGGTTACTATTTATGATGTGATGGTTGGACCTAAAAATGACTGCCATGTGTCATTATATCTATGGACCATTTGTCCTTGGGTCATCGGGTCAGGTCGTATGATGGCCCGACCCATTCTTTTTCTGAATGGATTATTGAGGCACCAACATACATTTGCCTCGTATGTATATTGCCTCGTATATAAAGCACCTCGTATGCATATTGCCTCGTATGCATATTGCCTCGTATGCAAAGTACCTCGTATGCAAGTACCGCGTATGACACATCATCATGACCAATTTATAATCTAGAGATAATATTTGAACTACTTTAATAATATTGCATTTTGACACACATCATTAGATTTAATTTAATTTATACAATATGCATTTTGTTTCAAGTATGAGATTAATACCTTGGGACAAACAACAAATAGTATGGTCAACATCTTTTAAGAAATGAAGAAAGTAACAATTTCTCCACAATACACACGAGATGAACCAGTTATTCATATGTCACATAAAATCCAACAAATTCAGTGTACCATACATTATATATTTTAGAGTGTACCATACACCATATATTTGGGGTTGAAATTATTTCTCCAAAAGTGTGGTTTATAACACACCTGATTTTTAGAATTTTTTCAAATTGGCCTAAGATCTTCGGCACTTGAAAAATTAAGCAAAAAAAGAACTTATAAACCCTAACAAATATGTTAGTAAAATCTAAGCCGTTAGATTCACCAATAGTACATTCCTCTTACAAAAATTTAACCCATTCTTAATCATCTAAATGTGTTTAATTAAAATAATAATTTATACTTGTTAAGCATGTTTAATTAAAACAATAAGTTATAATAAATTAATGAGGAGTTTTTCTAACCTAACCTTTTTTAGGTTTGTAATCTATGAGGCACGGACACGCGACACGGCGCACAACACGACACGGACACGGTATTTTAAAAATATTAAGATACGACACGGCCTCGATACTATTAATAAAATATATATATATATATATATATATATATCATGTACATATATATGTTCATTAATTTACGTTAAAATATATAAATTAGTCTTTTCATCTAGTTTAATGACTGGTTAAAGAAATAAATTATAAGAATGACTATTGTACATTATAGATTTGTATTTAATTTGTAAAGATATATGTTCGAAAGAAAAATAAATACTTCAGTTTTCAAAATCACAAAAAGTAAGTGAAATAACATCATGTGTCACAAATAATGCATAAATAGTAGACATACCCTCTAGGCTCTAACTGCGTCCATTGCGGTGTTCATATTTTATTTTTTTCACTTTATTTAAGCGGTCAAATTTATTTTCATATTGGATATGGTGCTGGAGAGTGTCGCTCGAGTGTTGTGTTCGATCAAGTGTCCAATAAAACATATTGTAATTTTTTGAAGTGTCCGTGTATAATAGTTTGTAACTATTATGACCGAAAGGCAATTTGATCATTCATCAAATGATCATACAATTTTAACATTATCGTTTCAAACTTTCTCACTAATATTATTATGTTATTGAAGTTAAACGTCAAGTGCATTGAACTTAGGTATATTTCAATTTTTTGTTGTGATAGCCAAAAAAATATATATGTATTTTGTTAATGTTTATAAAGTTTTATGTGAATTAATAATAATTTATCGCATATTAACTCTTCATGTTTTTTACCGACCACACGCCACACCAGATCCATTAAAACTTTCAATTTGATAAATGGGTCGGATTCTAAAACAAGTAAGGTGTATGTTATAGTTGCAATGTGTTTGGCCCTAATTAGGGTCTAAACGAATTGAACTTGGCGAATTTTTCAGGTTCGAGCTTGAGATTTATTATATGAGCTCGATTCGAGCCTGATTCCTAAACCTGAAATAATACGGGAGAAATTTTGAATATTTTTTATTGATTTTTAATATATTTATTAATACATCTAGCACCCACAAATATCTAGCATTAAATTCTAGCTAAGTAGTTCATTTTCTGTAACTAATGTTGAAATTCCAATTATTTGTTTTGGTAAAATTCTTTAAAAAAAATTAAATTGGATATTTTATACCCAATTTTTTTCAATTATGGAAAATGTAAAAGTGGAGGCAAAGTACGTAAAAGCACTAAAGGGAAGCTGCCGAAGTTCCTTACTTGGTAGTAAGTATTAATTAGCACTAGTTCATTAATTTCCCCCACCTACTTTTTTTGAATTATTTATTTCACTATACAAAGAATTTAATTTCCCCACCCACTTTCTTTCCTTTTTTTTTTTTTTTTTGATAAAATTAAATTTTATTCATTTTTCTACTTTATTTACCTTTGTTCTTTTATAGAAAACTCGAATGTATAATTTTATGCATCCAAAATTTAATATTTACAATATAGAATAACATATGTAGCCTCGATAATGTTCTTATTGGAGGCTTTCAAAAATGTTATATGGTGTGTTCTACTATAAAGGATGTATGAATAATTAGATGATGCAAATGCAATGTGTCAATTATCTACAATTGTAGTTCAAAAGGCTCGTGAGTCGTGAGTCGGGTCATCCTGACCCGGATAAGACATGTGGATCCTCGTTTTAATATATATAAATGTTGAAAAATAAATTAAAGCAATATAGTGAAAAGAAAACACAAGATTTTACGTAGTTCGACTAAGTAAGCAAGGTTAACACATACTATAGAGGGTAGTTTTTGGTGAGCTTTTAGATCCGGGATTTCAGAATGATTTATATAATTTATTTATATAAATACATGGGTCTCTCCATATATATATATATTTATATTGGTTAAGTAGAAACTTCATATCTTAAAAAACACCAAAATAACCCTACTATGTATAAATGGCCACCATCTCGTTTTGTGATCCCTATCTTTATCTCTAGTTGAACTTACAATTATTCTAAACCACGAAGAAAATACAATTCTCAAATTATGATATATTTTATATATATATTATGCTCGATGAATATATATTCGGTAATTTGATGTACAATAAATGTCAATTCGCTATTTTATTTGTAATTCTTAATTACAAATAGATCACAAAATAATAGGACAAATGTAATATATTTGTATATTGCATGTCCACTTTGATTCTATAATTTAAGAACCTCCAAACACATAGATCAGCTGACACGGGTCTGTTCTAGCTTAACCAAGGTCTCGTGTTCGAGCCTTGGGAATGCAGATGTGTTAAAAATTTGGGAGGGAGAGCTTTGTAGATCATTTCGAGATCCCGAGTCTGAAACCAACAATGGTCACCCGTGGGTTTTTGTGAACTGGGTTGGGCCGGCTTTGAAATTGGTGGTCCGTATCGGGCTGGCCCATGTAAGTTGGTGCGCCTGCCCAACCCAAGAGTAGTCCGGTTGGAGCCCAGAAATTTCAGCCCAGGCCCGGCCCATGACCTATTATTTTCTATATTATATTTTTTTGTATGTTTTAGGTATACGTCAAGATTCAAATTCCCTTTATCCGTCAAATACCCTTTTTTTTTTTAACAAAAACGGGGATAAATAATATGAGCGTTGGCTGCAGCTACACAAGGTGTGTATTATGCAATTGACCATTTAAATGAGTTTAACTTTTTTTTTCATTGAAACATTTAAATCATTACATTATATATTAAATTATTTATTATTTACATTTTTTTAAGTACAAACAATGAATTACTATATAAGTAGAAGAACAACTTATTACGCCTGCTGATCAAACTATAATTTCTAAGACATATGCCCCGATTTTAATATTAGAGCAAGACATTAATTTATGGAGTGCGTGGGTGGTGAAATTTAAACATATCAAATTTAAGTCTAAATTTTGGTTTGACTTAAATAAATACTTCAAAGATAATTTCATTGAATAATTCAGATTTGTAGGTTAATTAATAAAGGTCCCAACTAAGCAAGGCAATTAACAAGCTAATAAACGTGTCAAATAGTGCATAAAAATAATTCAAGCCATTTGAATTTTGATTCTTTGATACACTCAAGATGAATTAAAAAAAATTATTTGAATTTGATACAATAATAAACTAAGTTTAAACACTTTATTTTTGTTGTTAATTAAATTTTGAAATAAATCTTCGATTAGTTAAATATAACTAAGAAATAAAAATTATTATCTAATCAATCTATTAAAACTTGTTCAAACTTAAATTTTATTAACAATCAATTATCTAATCTGAGTAGTATATTATTCAACACAATTTAATATATCAAAAACAATTTTTTAAAAAACAAATCCAAGCACCTAGGCAAAGCAGCCGATTTTCGCCACGTGGCATCCACCATCCACACAATGCCGTACGATCCATTCCAAGTTGGTTGTATAAGCCAAGAAGATCTGTCATAGAAGATATTGCTTTTATCTCAAAAAATAGAAAGGTACCACAAATCCCCACCGCGAATCACGCTATCATCTGCGCGTGTGAAACACTCTCCAGCCCTAAATTCAGTAAAGCCACCCAACACTTGCGTACAAAACAAGCGAGTAAAACTAATAACGTACTCGAGCGGCGAGGGGTACTTTCCAGCGTTACAAAATCTAAGCTTGAAAAAGACAATAAATGGGGATTTTTCGATAGCCTTATTCGGACCTTCCGATAGAATCCTACGTGTCGGTCACCACTCCCTTTCACTAGGTAAATATTCACCGGAATATCCAGTTTCATGGTAAAATTACATTTTTGATCCCATATGTTTGGATTTTTCAAATTTTGACCCCTTGTGTTTTAAGATTTTCTTATTATTTCCCTAACTTTTATACATTCTCGCAATTGATCCTAGCACGACAGAATTTTCAAGTAGTAGTAAAATTGAAATCTTGGTTCCAACTAGACCCATCTAATTTTGGATTGAATTGGGTTCTGAGAGTATTATAGAACTAGTTTCAAGTTGGATCCAACTTTGTTCTAATTTGGGTTCAACTTCAAGTTTACCCAACGTGATATTATTATAAGGGGAAAAACATGCAAGGGGTCGGAATATGTTGGGGTTGAGTTGGTGTCCTTTCGGGCTGAAATTGGTTCCACTTTGAAACCATAATGAACACAGCTTATTTAAAAACAATTCATTTAGAACTTGACTCAAATCTAGGGATGGCAATGGGAATGGTTCGGGATGGGGTAAGGCAAGACTCGAGACCCGTCCCGGTCCCGACGAGTCTTTGACGAGTCAGGGTCTTACCCGGTGAACCCGATAAAATAAATAATAATTTAAAGTATTTTTTATATATGATGTTCTCACAAATTTATTCAAAACAAATAAACAATATTTAATCGATATAAACATCAAAAACACATTTAAGAAGATAATTATTCGGTACTTATATATATATATATATATTAATTCTTGATAAGTACAAATTTAATTTGATAAGGTAATCTCCAAGTTTTAAAATAAATATAAATATTAAATAACCATCAACCATAAAGTTTTTATTTGAAAAATAGTATTTTTTTTATATTTTAAGTAATAAATTCAATAATAATAATAGCATATATACAATAAAGTATATAATGAATGACCGAGTCCGAGTTCGGGTTCGGGAATGGGACGGGTAACTGTCGGACTCGGACCCGATCCCGGACCCAATCTCATTTTCTAGGATTCATTCCCGGTCCCATCTGGACGAGTCCGAGGCGGATTTTCACTTTTCCCAATCCCATTGCCATCCTTACTCAAATCCTACTCAACTCACTCATTTGTCACCTCTAAAATTGTCCATCAAAAGTTTAAGACTATGTTAATCAGTAATTTAAACAATTTAATTGATATTTTTTGAAAAAATTCGTGTGAATGTACATACGGGAATATCACAAATCAATGTAAAATTTCCTCAAAAAAACTGAATTGCCGTAAAATTTTAGAAAGAAAATTCATTAGTGACCAAATTTGACCGTTTAGTTTCAAAATTTACATAATAAAACGAGAGAATTTCGTAACAGATAAGGCCAGAGTTTAAAAAAGTCACACACTTGGGGACCATAAGTGCAATTTTCTCTCAATTTCACCTAACTTACAACCGGGATTATCCGGTAAGTCTCCGTATATATAGTAGTCTTACTCAGCCAAATAGTCTTTCTTCTTTCATTTTTGTTCAACTATTCCGGTCTTCCTTATATCCCCTCTAAGGTTTGCTTCTGAGCTTTATTCATTTATTTTTTCTTCATAATTTTTTTTTTCATGTTATTCATGTTTTAATTAATACCTTTTCCAATATTTATTGAAGATTTGTTATATTTTGTTTGAATAAATATAACAAATCTTCAATAAATATTTTGAATAAATTTGTTATATTTTGTTTCTGCATTGTCTAGTGGTATAATTAAATCATCTCCTTTTTGTTTGATTTTAAGATAATTATAAGATATCAGACATATATAGTTAGCCGTTAGGGACGAATCCAGTGATATAGTATTTAAATCCTTAATTAGGAAAGTCTTTGATGTGTGATCTACACTGTTTAATTCTATCTGCCAATAATTTTATGTACATATGCTTCCAAATATGCAAAATTACCCATATTATGAGGTAGTGATTCTTGGTGAGTCTCGAGAAATATCAACCGCCCATTAGTGTGGACCCCACTTGATGAATGGTTTGGATCACACGGGGCTTCTGATTTCTTCTTATATAAGCCTCTCTGACTTAAAATCAATAGTCAATTTCTGTGTGTTGATTTGAATTCCATGTGATTTATGATGCAATATTGATTGTTGTAATGAACTGAGAATCATTCTTAACAGTTGCCGGTTGACTTTTGCTTCTGATTTTCTTCCTACATAAGCCTCTCTGACTTAAAATCACTAGTGGGTTGACTTAAATTCCCCGTGATTTATGATGCAATATTGGTTATTGTAATGAACTGAGAATTAGTCTTCACTGTTGCTGGTTGACTTTAGTTTAACACATTTTATCATTACAAACTGCAGATCCTTACATCAACCAAATTCCTACAAAACAATGTCTCCTACTCTCGAGGTTGCTCAAAACGGAGGTTCAAAACATCCCGAGTCGAGCGGATCCATATTTGAAATAGGTGATTCGGATTTGTCTCGATTACTCGAAAGGCCTAGGCCAGTGAATATAGAAAGGAAGAGATCGTTCGACGAGAGATCTTTTAGTGAAATGTCGATTACGTCCCCGCCTCGACAGTTTTACAGAAATAGCGAGAATTCTTCGTCCCGCCTTTTCGAAAGTTTCTCGGGAATAAGCACGCCTAGATCGTTGAGCTGTGTGGAGGCACATCCTATTGTGGCCGAGGCGTGGGTGGCTTTGCAGAGATCAACGGTTCACTTTCGTGGGCAGCCTGTCGGGACTATTGCTGCATTGGATCATTCTACTGAAGAACTTAACTATGATCAGGTAATAATATATATATATATATATATATATATATATATATAATCTCTTGTGGTAATGGTTACTTAAATCTGATTATGGTATTTTTTTTTTAATTAAATCAAAGTTGTATAAGATGTATTAATCAATTTTAATCTCTTTTTTGTGCAAATATCCATCTGCAGGTTTTATCTAGTTCTTACTTATGTTTGCAAAGATTACCCTTTTCTGATTTTTTTTTCTCCTCTAAATGTTACTTATTTACCACTTATAATCACTTGTCTATAAGCAGTTGTGTTTGCAAACACTCGTATGCTTTATCATAATGCTCAAATCAAAGCAAAATATATACTTTTATGCAGTCTTTTTTCTTATCACTACTTACAGTAGGATACTATTCGATATTCAGAATTTCAAAACTTTATATCCCAATTCGATAAGTTACATTTTGGACCGTGTACTGAAGATCCATGAGCCCTTTTTCCGTCAAAATACTTGGAACAAAAATATGCTCTATATTATAGACAAATATTTATCTTCTTACAATACATCTCTTTTGAGAATTTTTAGATTCTATAAGTAAACTAAAGATTCCGTTTTCGGGCAGGTCTTTGTGAGGGACTTTGTTCCTAGTGCTCTGGCCTTTCTGATGAACGGTGAACCCGAAATCGTCAAAAATTTTCTTCTCAAAACGCTTCGGCTCCAATCATGGGAGAAAAAGGTCGATAATTTCACTTTAGGTGCGGGAGTGATGCCCGCAAGTTTCAAAGTTCTTCACGATCCCGTTAGGAATTACGAGACCATAATTGCGGATTTCGGTGAATGTGCCATTGGTAGAGTGGCTCCCGTTGACTCTGGTTTTTGGTGGATTATTCTATTGAGAGCTTATACAAAGTCTACGGGTGACACTTCTTTGGCTGAATTGCCTGAGTGCCAAAGGGGCATTAGATTGATCTTGACTTTATGTCTTTCGGAGGGCTTTGATACGTTCCCGACCCTGTTGTGTGCCGATGGATGTAGTATGATCGATCGGAGAATGGTGCGTGTTCGTGATTTCTCTCCTCTTTTATTGATTATATACGTGTTCATCTTTGTTTATTGGAGTTTTTCAAGGAAGTGTTGTTACATTTCGTTTATACGTGTTCGTTTATTTTTAATGATCAGTACTAGAGGTGGCAAAATGGGTCCAAAACCATGGTTCTAAGCCAATTATAGTGGTTTGGGTTGGATTGGTTCCTAAGGAACTTTATTTGGTTACTAACTGATTTCAATTTGGTTCCAAATTGAGCCCGACTAAAATTGAAGTTAGACCCAAATTGATCGCCAATAATCTAAATATAAGGATCAAAATGCAAGGTTTGAGTTGGGTTGCGCAAAACCATAAGAACCCAACCCAAATCCAACCCGCCCATTTGACACTCCTAATCGGTACAAATATACTCCTTGTCAAATGTATAAACATTAAAAGACACACGGGGGCATCGTTGTCATTAAATAAATGGGATAATTACATGCATACCCCTCACTTATGGGGTAATTACCATGTGTCCGTGAGGTTTTGCAAATTACCAAGACACTCCTATCTTAACAATCCAAAAAATAGGGGTGAAATTGTAATTTTCTTTCAAGGGAAGGTATGGTAATTTCTCAAATCTCAGATTGTACTTCGTAATCAGGGTCTCATGCACATGCAGAATTGTTTATGTAATTTGCATGACAAATATGTATTAAAAAAAGTGTTTTTAAAACCTCCCCTTTGTCCTTCATTCAGGGCGTATATGGGTACCCGATCGAGATACAAGCGCTATTCTTTATGGCCTTGAGGTGCGCTTTGCTTCTCCTTAAGCAGGACGAGGAGGGAAAGGATTGTGCCGACCAAATATCTAAACGCCTCCACGCTTTGAGCTATCACATGAGAAGTTACTTTTGGCTCGATATCAAACAGCTTAACGATATATACCGTTACAAAACCGAGGAGTATTCACACACGGCGGTCAACAAATTCAACGTAATTCCGGATTCGCTCCCCGATTGGGTTTTCGATTTCTTGCCAACCCGTGGGGGCTATTTCATCGGGAACGTGAGCCCTGCTAGAATGGATTTTCGCTGGTTTTGCTTGGGGAATTGTGTGGCGATTTTGTCGTCTTTGGCCACGCCAGAGCAAGCTTCGGCTATAATGGATCTTATTGAGTCACGGTGGGACGAGCTTGTTGGTGAAATGCCGTTGAAGATTTGTTACCCGGCTATGGAAAGTCACGAGTGGAGAATAGTAACGGGATGTGATCCGAAGAACACTAGCTGGAGTTACCACAACGGAGGTTCTTGGCCCGGTAATTTCTCATTACTTTTCTTGTCATTTTATATTTTTATGACGTCGAGTAAAGGTTTTATACCCCCGCCCGGTATTAGTTTAGGAAATTTTTTTCTTGTTTGATGGGTCCCGCTGGAACACCAAGGTATTCTCATAATTTTATGAGACAGATTTAATATAGGAGACATGAAGATATAAAAGGGGTTGGGCCACTCTCTCATATGGGCCACTCTGTGACATGTGTCCCAATAAGGCGAGTCAGTGGCCCAACAACATTATAAGTTAATTAAACAGTTAGGATCTGATTACCACAAGAATTATCATTAATTTTGGGTTTATTCTAAGTCTTTTAATGAACTTATTCTAAGTCTTTTAAAATTAAAAAAGTATTGTATTTGAGAATTGCGAAGAGACTTGATCTGATGGTAGGTACTTAGCTAGCTTGATACCACCAAATGCAACGCGCTATCTAATAACACATTATCTAGTTTGTCGAATGTCAGGTCTGATCCCATCCCATCTTCACGTGACTTTCACGTGATACATATTTGATCTCACATCAATTTTAATTCGTCAACTTGAATGATCACCAATTGGAATGGATCTTCTATCCAATTTGGTGTTCATCTCGTATTTCATATCACATATGAATTCCGCATGCTAAAATTATTCTCGGAAAATTGGCGAAGATGAAACACGAATTTGGACTAGAGATCCAAAACGTTGTTTATAACATGTGAAAAACGTCTCATGTTGTAATGTTTTCTTGTGTAGTCCTGATATGGCTGCTGACTGCGGCATGCATAAAGTCGGGTCGACCCCAATTAGCAAGACGAGCAATCGAACTTGCTGAAACGAGACTAGCGAAGGATCATTGGCCTGAATATTACGATGGAAAGAAGGGGCGGTACATGGGAAAACAGGCTCGTAAAAACCAGACATGGTCAATAGCAGGTTATTTGGTGGCTAAAATGATGCTTGAAGATCCTTCTCATTTGGGTATGATATCACTTGAGGAAGATAAACAGATGAAACCACACATGAAAAGATCTGCTTCTTGGATGTGTTAAAAAGACCTAACCATTTTGTTGTAATATTTTCCACTTCCCAATTGTATGAACATTTTGTATGGATTTTGGCTGTAATTTTTTTGTGTTTTGACTTGAGATAAGACAACAGATCGGTGCATTATTATTGAATGGTAGTATGGGTTAAATTGCTTGTATTATGCAATCTATTTAGACACAGAATTTTTTGTTTTTGGTTATACACAAATGCAATTGTTTTTGTTATTATATATATAATATTTTTATTTTTTTTCTTTTGAACATTTGATATACGAATATATGGGCTTGTTTGGATTGTTTTTGTTTTTGATGTTTTGCAAAATAGTTTTGTAAAATAATTTTATCAAAACAATTTTGCAGTATAAATAATGTTGAAAATCTTGTTTGGTTGACTATTTTGAAAAAAAAAATCGGGAACACTTCTCTTCTCTCTCTATGTGTTTTGATGTAAGGATGAGTGAAATGAAGATAGAGAAAAGATATTATTTTTCAACGAGGGGTTTAAGTGTCGTGTTTTATTAGTTTGGAGTGTAAAAGTGTTTTGTAAAATTTAAAAACAGATAAACCATGTTCGGCCAAATAACACATTTTGGAGTTATATTCTTCAAAAATATAAAGTGGGAACAAGCCTGGAGTGTAAAAGTGTTTTGTAAAACTTAAAAACAGATAAAACCTATTTGGCAAAATGAAACATTTTGGAGTTATTTCTTCAAAAATATAAAGTGGGAACAAGCCCAATCAAACGCATTTTTCATATTTTTATTTTGCAAAAACAAAAACACACTTTAAAAACAGTCATCCAAACAGGATTTCAATAAAATTACAATGATTGAAGTCCTACGTTTGCCCAACCTTTGTTGAATCAAATCTGCATTTGGTGATCGAATTGACATTTCATGCAATTCATTTTCTTACATCTTGAATTCGTACAGCCATTAAGATAAGAAATCTAGAGTCTAGAATAAGATGAAAGAAAAAGATAATTTAGTGGAACATATTGACTTATTTGAAATCTATATCGATAGAATAATAATTCTAAATTAATATATAGTAACATAATTTATTGCTTACGTTGAATTATAAACATATTTCAATTTTCTTGATAACTTTTTTAAGTTTTTTTTTTAATTCTTATGATGGATCCAATAAGAATGATTCGAATTATTTTATTATGTAATAATCTGTTACTCAACTCTTTTTTTTCATCAAACACAAATTTTATTCGATTTATTGAATCTTAAATATCAGTTATATCTATTTCTCGTTTGTCACTATAATTGAATTTCCCATTATGATATGCTATTGTGATCCGTTCCATCTTAAAACATGTACAACACTATTGAGATTATTTTTATTTTATGAAATAAATGAGTATGATATTATTAGAATGTTACAAGATGCATCACTTATGGTCAATAAATTTGGATTTTTAATACTATTTGAGAATTATTGGACATCAATTGATTGAAATAGATTTGATGCTTAACAAACCTAGGCTATATTGATTTAAATTAGGTATTGATCTATCTATATCCCACCAATTTTTCCTTGTAGTTAGGAATGTGTTACTACAAGGATAGATGAATTAATCTTATCTTGTTATAAATAGATGCTTCTCTCATTCTTTCACAATCAAATTTGAATTAAATCTCATTTTATAAGTTATAAATTATGGCCATCTTCAAAGGCTTTATTGCCTCTATACTTATCTTTCTTGCAATTTTCCATTTTGTTGGAGGAGAAGAAAAGGTATATTCTATATTAAATTAATATATTTTTTCTAAGTGAAATATTAATCTCATTATCATTTATGAACTTTATCTCTAAAATATTTGTTAGTTTTTTCCTCTAATTGAGATATATAATTGTGATGTAAAGGTACTACTTGAAGTGGTAAACAGAGCTCTCCTTCAGAAAATGGGTAAGGATTTTCACTGCATTCCATATATTCTTATTCTAAAACATATAAGGCTTTGTCACATTTTTTCGAAAAATAAATGACTAATCATTCATGATTCAACATTATTATAATAAATTAGGAAAACAATTAATTGTTGAATAACGAACTTTTTTAAAATAGTAATATTATTATGAAATCAAACGATCATATTTTTTTTTCTTTCTACTATTATATTTTGATAACATATAAAGCTCCATTGTTTTCCCAAGTATATTGGGAAACAAATTATATTTCTTAGTCGGGAGCGGCAAAGTGTATATTTCTCATAGTTTGAGGGGTCAAAGTGTTAAATGCACTTAATTTAGGGTGCAATAGCTAATATAGCAATTTTTTTCAGATTGTGGCTCTGCTTGTGGGTCCAGGTGCCAATTATCATCACGGCCAAATCTATGCAGGAGGGCCTGTGGCACGTGCTGTGCACGCTGCAATTGTGTGCCACCGGGCACCTCGGGCAACCACGAGGTCTGCCCGTGCTACGCCAATATGACTACTCACGGTGGTCGTAAAAAGTGCCCATGAAAATCAATTATAGGCTTCATTTAAATCACATATTTGTATTTATAGTGAAATATAATGTATAGTTGAAGTGTGTGGAAGTTGAATGGGTTAATTTATAAGAAAATGTATGTAATAAGTTGTGGAGTGACCACTGGCCTACTTGCTATAAATTGATGCAATAATTTCATATATTTTATTTGGAATATTTGTTCAATTTATATTCTTTTTTTTTTTTTTTTTTTTTTATGACAAGGGAACCCGCAGCCGCTACCGTTAGGTGCGCACTGGGTAAACCCCGCTCTTGTGCAATAGCCTGCAAACCACACAAGAGAGGTAAACCAGCCTAGGTTGCCCATAGCTGACAGGCTCACAGTAGAGAAGGCAATAGGCATTCCCACAGTGGGATTCGAACCCGTGACCTAGGCCACAAGTTCAAATCCCACGGAATAAGATTTGTTTTCTTTTACATTAAGAGAATTGCCCCCTCAATTTATATTCTTTTATTTCTACATTAAGGGCAATTCTCTTTACAATATTTGTTTTTTTGAGTTCATTAACATGGAATAAGATCTTAATAATTTATTTTATGTTCAATAAATTTTGAAATTTATCCTGAGCTAACTCTATTAATAAAAAAAAATAAAAAAAAAAATAAAAAAATTACTCAATTCGTATTTGATTTAACTAAAACTCGATATGCTCAATAAAAATTCAAATTCAAGCGCAAATTTTAAAATTAATTTCGACTCAATCTGGTTTGCACTCTAGGGTCAATCAAACGGGTCCAGTATCCGTTTAATTAAACCCGTTGGGTCCGGGATGAGGTCAGCACAAAGGCCGTTATAAATGATGTTCGTTGGTCAATGGCGATTTTTATTCACACTTCAATCTGTTATTTAATATTCTCAGTGCAGCACACTGTGAGTGTGAGTTTCAGAGTCAGGTATATTTTGTTGAATAATGATATACTGATTTTTGAATTTCGTTGCATTTCCTTTACAGAATATGAATGATTATTCGATCATTTCTATAAATTTTCTGTTGTTCAGAGTTTGATTTTCGCGATCAAAATGAGCCAAAAAGTAAAGATTTTTAATCTGTGGTTTTTTTCTTTTTATTTTCTTGCTGTCATGAATTTTGCTGTTCTTTATGTTCATGTATTTTTTGGTTTTGGAGTAATGGATAAGTCTGAATTGATTCTGGTCCAGATATGGATTATTGGAGCAAGATGAGCAAAAAAAAAAAAATTTAATATATGTTTTTCCTTTTTATGTTCTCGTTTTCATGATTGTTTCTGTTCTCCATTTTCATTTATTTCCGATTTTGGAGCAAATGTGTAAGTCTGAATTAAGTTAAGTTTGTTATAAATGCCTATCAGAAAATGGAAAAGAATATTTTTTTTTTCTATTTCTAGTGTTATGATTGAGATTTTCTGCAATTTCAAAAATATTCCTCTGTTTAATTGTGCTGCCTTCTGTTTCTCAGCTCAATCTGCTGCATTTTCGTGTTTTGAGTGTGTGTGTGTGTGAGAGAGAGAGAGTAAAGTGAAAAATCAATAAATAAGTGCTTTTACTGCGTGAAGAAGAACCTGATTCTCTGAACATATATATAAAATATAATATATATATATATTATCCCCTAAATAAAAAGAACACATATAATAACATGTTTCACTTTTTCTTTTTTCTCACATCTTTTTTCCTAACAAACTCCCCTTTTTATTCTCCTAATTATTAGCTCTCAGTCTTCTCAGTATATCCTTTCTGTATAGTCTTCTTTTCTTGGAAAATCAGAAATGTGACCATGATTTGAAGATTTGTATGCATTTATTCAGTTGAAATTGAATCAAATTTAGGTCTGAAAAGTAACTCTGTTTTGTTACTGTTTTACCAGAAAAGGACAAGACTGAACGCCTGCATGTAGAAGACTATTGTTGTTATTATTCTCCAGTCGGTTGCATTTATCATCTTCTTGGTATGATCTTCAATTTCACAAATTCACATATATGTATATTGATGATGAGGAAATTACAGATAGATCCTTCCAACTTCTTGTTTTAATTTTATTGTACTAAACAACAAAAAGCTATCTATGGGGTGTTTGTCTTTATCTACGTTTGGTGATATATATATATATATATATTTTGATATATATATTTTTTGGTGTTTAGTCTATACTGAGGTTTCATTTTTAATTTATATCATAAGCTACGTGTCGCATTATATTCTTCCTTTTTATCTCTTTCCTTCTTTTGGGCTGTTGTATGTGTTTTGGAGTCATCTTTTTCCTATTAAAGTTCTCTTTTTGTTCATCAGAGTATACAGTTTTTGGAGGTTTAATATACAAAAGAGAAGACAAAATTCACTCTGCTGTTGCAAGTAATTGTTGGGTGTGAAATGGGTTCACTTGTATTTGATTGTGAAGATGAATTTCTGCCTAGTACTAGTAATGGTAAGAAGAACAAGATAATACCCAGAAAGGTAAAAGACTTATTCTAATTTATAAGCTTATGGCTTAAATATAAGATTATACAATAATTTCTTTACTTAATTTTTTCATTTATACTTATTCTAAGCTTAGATTTCGAATTTTGATTGTTGCAGCTTCTTAATGACTGTGTTGCAGTGAATACCGCTTCAGTTCCAAGGAAGCTACGGTCCGGTATGTATTTATTTGTGATTAATTGTGTTGATTATTTGTTTTAGCCGTTTTTGTCATTTAGAGAGTTGTTTTGTGCATTTAGTTTGATTGATATATTTATGATTAATTATGTTTCATTTTGCTAATTTTCTTGCTGGAATGTACTGTACTTTTGCTTTTTCCTTTTTGAAATGTACTCTTTTTGTTTGGTGAGTGAAGCAATTAAGATTCTGTGTACTCTTATCCGTCAACTTCTTTATATTCATCTTTATTATTTATTATTTTAAATTCGGTTTTTTCGATTTTACTTCATCAAGCAGAATAAATTACCTTGCGTTCGTTCTTTATAGTAAAAGTGCTTAACTAAAACCTGCAAATGATCAATGCTTAATTTTTCAAAAAAAAAAAAACTGTTAAATTCATTTTGTTTTTAATGATCCAGCCATGAAGAAACGGGGCCGTGAATCTATTACTCCACCTATGAAAATTTCAAGGAAAAGGCATCACTTGTCGAACGCAATTGAAAAGCCCAGAAATGACGGTGCGAAAAAGTCCAAGCTGAATAAGGTTAGTCATTTCGGTTCTAATGCTTTGATCTTTATCATTTCATATAAAGACAACATAGTATGAAACATCAACTAAAAAGTCTTCATATGATCAATAAAATTACTTATGCAGAAGCAGGGGCGTATTACCAAGGATGAGAAAGAAGTGGCTGAAACCTTATACGCTTTAGCCGACTTGTTCTCTGATGCAACCAAGGCTAATCACTCCGGGTTGGATGATGAACCTGCACGAACAAAATCTTCAACTTTACTAGAAGGTTATTTTGCTGCTATTTTGTTTTATAATTCATTTTCTTCGTTCACGTGTTATGCCATTTTAAATCTCAATGGGCTTTCAAATTCCAGACGGCTATTTTGGTCATTATATGAATTAAAAGGTCCTCTTTATCATTTGCTGCTGTTCTGTTTGCTTTGTACACATGTTATGCCATTCTAAATACTGAGTGGATTTCGAGTTCTAAAATGGTGTTTTGGACTTTTAGGATAGCAGATATCTTTCTAGACTCCATTTATAAGTAGACATGGGTATTATTTATTGAACCATGTAAATCATGTCTTCTCTTTTGTGTGATTTTACTTTCAGTATGCTACTCTGGTTCGTTCCTAACAGATACCATTATGAACAGATCCTGGGACAGTGACATTACAAAAGACGTCTCGTAAAACTAGCTCAAAGGATATTCATGAGGCTGCTAATTCTTCAGATTGTTTGGGTTCAACAGCACAAGTTGTAGAATTACAATCTTTAGGTGATACTCAACAACCCCAGGTGCATTTTAGCGAGCAGCCATCCACCTCAAGTGCTTCTGGAGTAAAATTCGATTTAAACCTGAATCCGAGGTGCATTACTAATTCCTGATTCGTGTACATCCCCAAATGTTCGTATCTCCTAGGTCTTTAATTTTATTGTCTTATTGATTGAATAAATGCCAGACAAAAGTTACCAACAGTGGACATGACCCCGAGCTGTGAATCGACAATTGGCCTTGAACGAGTGGTATGTTTCAAAAAAATTTACTTTTCAGATAATAAATCCTTGTTGAATAAAGTACTCAAGATTGTATTTTTGAATGTTTTCAGGTTACAGCTTCTGAAATTCAATATGAAAAGCATTATATTCCCGTGGAGTACAAAAGTAACTGTAAGTTTTCGATTGCAGTGTGATGTGTTTAATATTGATTCATTGTGATTCTATAGCCACCTGACTGTTGGTTTGAAAATGTAGGCTTATTTCCGTTTCCTAGTTTCTCTGAATCTGGAACCCGGAGCTCAGAGACGAATAGATTTGGGTAAATTACATAAACACCTTTTCTTGTGAGCCCTGATTACGAAAAATACCCCGAGATTTGAGAAGTTACCTTAACTTCCCTTGTTAGTAAAAGTATATTACAATTTCACTCATTGACAGTAAACTAAACATATTACAATTTCACTCCTTTGACAGTAAAAAAACAGATTACAACTTACAAGCACAAATTTCCTAGATTTTCATGCACTCAGTAATTTAATATCATCTGCTGACAGATTACCTACCCGATCTGAGAACACAAATTTCGCATCTCAGCCACGTGTAACTGAGAATAGTGTTAGTGCTGATAAGGTATGTTAATTACATTGGAAATATTATCTATACAAAGTTAACCTTCTTTTCAACATCTTCCTTTAAATCTTAAAAATCCAGAATACTCAAGCTGTCCGAGAATCAAAACAGTCGTGGAAGAGATGTGCAGCTCAAGTTTACATATCCCGTCTTATTAAGGTCTTGCAAATATCAAAAGAAAAAGAAGGTTCACTAGAGAAGCCCACTCAACTAGAAACAAGTACCCATAACCAAACCAAGGTTATAAATGGTAAAAACGGAGCTTTGTCTTTTAACGGGATCAAACATTTAGATGCTGACAAGAATCCCGTTGGAATCCAAAACGATACTGTTTTTCGTAAGAGGGCTCTTCAAGATCAGCAGCTGGCTTCTGAAACCTCTGTCCTGTGCACTTCACTGAATCAGGTAAAATGACCAAAACACCCTTTGTTAAAGTATGATCCGTGAGTTGTTCTCTCTTCTTTTTTCGGGTTTTATTTGTCGACCCACAATCTCATTACCAATGCTTGTATCGTTTTATGTCTGAACTGAAACACTTGGTTCTTTTTAGCGGGAGAATTACAATTTCTTATCGGATGCTAGAGATCATGGTTTGAATGTCAGTGAGGGGATCAATAGAGCTCCACAAGATTCTCATGCATCTTATAAGCAGTTACAAAATCAATCAGCCATGCCTTTTCAACTGTCTAATAACAGTTATTCGTCTAGTTTCTATGGTCATTCTTCGGGTTTAGCAGCATCACAACAGGTAACTTGCAGACACTTCCATTCTGAAATTTTCTATGCAAATTTATGCTCCTTTCCTCTATGCTTAGAAGAATGGATAACTACCATAGGTAACCTCATGTTATGTAAATTACCAAGACAACCCCTTTAAATCTTGATGAATCGAAAACTATGGGGTAAAATTGTAATTTGCTTTTATTAACCAGAAAAGTTACAGTAGTTAAGTTGTTCTTGTAATTAGATCTCATGACTTTTTACATGACAATATATTTTGTGCTTTGATAAATGAGCAGGTAGTACAATTCCCTACATACACGAGCAACGCCCACTTCTCGTCTCAGTATAATAGGCCATATCTACCAGAGTTGAGAAATGGAGAAACAGAGTCACTCTCGATGCTCTATACTCGGGCTCTTTTCCCGCATTTGAATTCTACAGTTGGATCCAAGTATCATCCATTCTCACTTCCATAATACCAGTCCTGAAATTATGTAGATATGTTACTTAGATTTTGATTATGTAATTATACATTGATTACTAAAAATCTGGAGTAGATGGAATTGAACTGGAAGTTTTACTTAATGGGGAAATAACAAACATCTTGTTTTCGGGATTATATAAGCTCGACCGGGGAAATTACCTCGTACTTAACTTTATGCTTCTCGGATTTCTCGAGCGGAATGTGATTCTTCTTTCTTTCTGTTGCACAGTGAAAAGGGTTGTCCTAGCATTTTAGTCATGGTCTGCAAAGAGCAGTCATTAAACGGTCATGGCCGTTTTGTAATGTCGTGAAATCAGGGCCGTTTTATCGCATAAAATATTTATTTATTTAAATTACGGAAATCAAATTATTGTGCATTTATTACTTACATATTTAAAAGAAATAAAACAATAATAAATTATAAAGAGCGATATATATTATTAAAATTCTGTATCACAAAGAAATAACAAGTACACAGATTTCGATCTCTCAACTGGGCCCAAGACGTGAGTGCATCTATAAATTTCACTAATGTAAATATAATTTAATTAGACAAAAGTATGAGCACTCTACCTCCTGATACGTTTTGATATTTTTTAAGCAAGTTTGACCTAATAGTTGAGATAAAATAGAAGAGAATAATATTTTAGAATAACCTCATTCTCCACGATACATACAATATAATATATGTATATAATCTTTTAGGATATCCTCATTCTCTTCTAATACAATATATATATATATATATAATGAGACCCTTGACTTTATTTATCACATGAATTACGTGCGGAATTTTTTACTTGTATAAATTAATGGGATATTTACTATGTAACCATGATATATAAGTATCAACTATGCACATTTCTATATTCAATTAATATTCCCAAAACATGATTGCCACCAAATATTACATAATATTTTGTTTTTTCAGTTTTCTTTTTCTTATTACAATAAGTCAATAACTTATTTGAAAAACTACATACAACCCCCTTATTTAGTTATTGTGTAGCTATCAAATTTTTCTTTCATTTATCAAAAATAATCAACACACTCTTTTAAAGGTCTATTTGTAAGGTTAGGTGTATAGTTATAAGAATTTTCACATACCTATAAATATGACTCCAATATATATGTTAAAATTACGTAAGTAATTTCCAATATAGGAGGAGAAATTTTAATAATTACACGTAAATTAGAGGTCTATAATGTTTCCTAACTTTTTTGAGGTCCATAGTATTGTATTCTTCAACAATTAATAGTCTTTTTTTAATCCATGAGAGAAGGGAGCTAATTAATTTCAGAGGTGGCAAATGAGTGCGATTAGTTAGATTTCGATTGATTTCAAATTTTAAATAGACTGCTTTTTATATGGTTTCAAAATAAAATCAAGTTCAACCCAAATTAACCATTGTCATGTTTATTCTTATCTGAATTCTTCGCAAATTTTTGATGATTATGTGACTAAATAACAATAATTCAACCTAATATCAATTCGGGTCTAATTTAAAATCAAATTGTAACCAAAACAAATTTTTTAAGAGCTCATGAGTCAAAAACCAATTTGAATCATGAATATAGAACCATATCACCACTAACTTATATTCAATTTTTCTAAGACAAAGTCATCACAACCTTTTTCTAAACCATCTCATTTATTCTTCCATTTAATATTGCAATCCAAATGTCATAATCCATTTGCCTCTCGCTTAAAATGCAAGCCAATGTCTTTTAAATAACCCAAATAAAGCACACAAATGAGATTCTATAAACAGATTTTTGAATAACTAAAGGCAGACTATTTGGCAAATTCAAAAAAATTGATTAAACAGTTGAGATACAGAGAGAGAATGGCTATCACCATAGTCGCCGGAGATGACATCTTTGAGGCCGAGACCCCTCTGTTAAACGACGTCGTTCCGGGCTCCGTCGACTTCAAGAGCCGTCCGTCCGTCCGATCAAAATCCGGCGCCTGGAAATCCGCTTCTTTCGTCATAGGTAAATACAAAAACATTTGGATAAATCTAATAATAATTTGACACCATTTATTTTCCTCGTTTAACTGGGAAATTGATGAACTATTTTTTCCCACTAAAATCCTTGAGTTGAATACTTGTAGGAGTGTCAATGGCGGAGAGATTTGTTTACTCTGGAATAAGTTCGAACCTGATGAGCTATTTAACGGGGACGTTGGGCCAATCGACGGCGGCAGCGGCGGCGAACTTGAATGCTTGGTACGGAACGGCGTCGCTTTTGCCGATTCTGGGTGCTTTTGTTGCTGACTCGTTTTTGGGACGTTACCGGACCGTTATCTTTTCCTCTCTGCTTTATATCATGGTTTGTTTCAATTCTTAACCCTTCAAAATATTTAAATCACTCTATTTAATATCATTATCATTTTACTCAATATCACACTTATGCTCAAAATCTTTTTGAAAAGTCAAATAAAAAATGCTGATTAATAGAATTACAATTGAATTTTTGGGTTGAAAAATTCGATTGGAGCTATATATGAAATATTTTAAAATCATGGATTAAATGTTATAAATATATAATGAATGTAATCAAATTGAATTAATACTAAGTTTTTGGACCCGAACTCGACCCAATCACTTACCCTGACGGGTCCAAAAAAAGTTAGATTCTACGGACCGGGTACGTTTTGGGTAAATGCCGACGGATGAACTTCAGGTATTATTCGGTTATAGACCAGCAGGTATTTTCAACGAGTAATGTTTGGGTATTTTCCGAGTAAATACCCGCGGGTAAAAGTTGTACTTGAACGAGTTCGGGTCTAGGCAATTCTCGTCCATTAACAAGCCTAGTTGTAAGAGTAATCAACTTCACTCAGTATAACGAGTGAAGTTAACATATTGAGTAAACCATGTCCTCAACTTGATATAGTATTTAATATTTAGGCAATATATACGTTATTTGCAAATGTTACTATTAAATACTCATCATATTGATAGTACTATTAAAAACTTTATTTGTTAAACTTAATGTGTAAATTAGTTAAAGACAATAATTTTTTCCCAACAATTTACATAATGGTATCATTATATGGATCACAGGGACTTGGTTTCTTGTCTCTATCAGCTGCACTTAATTCATGGAGCAAATTTGACTGCAAAACTGCAGAAAATAACAAGGCATGTTCTTTGCCCATTCTTCACAAGATATTCTTCTTCTTTTCTTTGTATTTAGTTGCAATATGTCAAGGTGGCCATTCGCCTTGCTTGTTGTCTTTTGGTGCTGATCAGTTCGATTTAGAAGACGAAAAAGAACGAATCTCGAAAAGCTCGTTTTTCAATTTGGCCATGTTGTTCTCTTGTTCTGGTGTTCTATTAGGCTACTTGATTATGAACTACATTCAAGATAATCTCAATTGGGTACTTGGCTTTGGTATCCCTTGCATTTTCATGTGCTTTTCACTAGCTATCTTCTTGCTTGGATCTTCGACTTACCGTTTTCCAAAAACCCGCGATAGAAAAAAGGATCCCTTTGTAAGAAATCGATCAAATATCTCTTTTCGACTCTTTAAACGTGTATCTAATGAACACGAAGAGGGTAGTAGCTTAATGCTCAAACTCGTACCAATATGGTGCACGTTATTAGGATACTCGATCGTGTACGCTCAACCCTCGACTCTATTCACTAAACAAGCGGCCACAATGGACCGCCACGTCACACCCGATTTCCAAATCCCGGCCGCCACTTTTCAATCGTTTATAATCGTCTCCATTATCCTCGGTGTCGCGTTTTACGACCGGGTTTTCGTCCCCATCGCGAGAAAAATGACCAAAATGCCCTCGGGCATAACGACCCTCCAAAGAATCGGGACGGGGATGTTCATATCGTTATCGTCCGTAGTTTTTGCTGCACTGGTTGAAAAGAGGCGTCTCGGGGTTGCTAATGAAAACGGGACGGGGAAATTGAGCGTGTGGTGGTTGGTCCCACAATACGCGCTATCGGGAATTGCCGATGTTTTTGCTTTGGTTGGTCTAGAAGAGTTCTTTTATGATCAAGTACCAAGTGAACTGAAAACTACAGGCATTGCTTTGTTCCTTAGTGTACTTGGGATTGGTAGTCTTTTGAGCAGCTTTTTAGTATCGTTGATACAGAGCGTAACGGGATCTAACGGTCGAGATGGTTGGTTTTCGGACGACTTGAATCGAGCCCATCTCGATGACTTCTATTGGGTACTTGCAGGGATCAGTGCATTTGCATTTGCTGGTTATGTTTACTTCTCAAAGTCTTATGTTTATACTAGAAGAGTGATAGCTTGAGATTGCATAGCATAAACTATCCATGTTGTTTAATGATCTCATTATGTAAAATGATGGGTACCCAATTATTACAGGGGCAATTAAGTAATTTAATAAGATAATTTATATGAGAGTAACTTTAATACGTTGACTTAAAGGGCCCCGAACTGACAACCCAATAAGATGAGTCCATGACCACCAAAGCTTGTAATAAATACTATCTTAATCAGCTAAATGATCATTATCTGGTTTCTACTCTAAAACTGAAATTAATTGATACTGTCAAAGTATACGAGATTGAGGAATACAATATCTAAGAACTACGAAGAGTTTTGATCGTATCAAAGTAGATATGTAGGCGGCTCGAAGCTACTAAGCGCAATCCCCAATCCATCAAAATACTATCTAGTCTGTTGTGAGCCGGATTGGAGCATATTTCCACGTGTTATTCGCGTGATTCCTATTTGATCTCGCATCATAGTGATACATTTTTCTTTGTAAAAAGTTAAAGAGTAGAGGTGAGAAAAACCTGTTTGAACTTCTTTTTGTGTTACTTACCACAAGAAGGAAAAAGAAGGTGTTTTGATAATTTGCAAAGTCTTTCACCATTAATTTCTATCAAAAATTTAATGCATCGAACTTATATTTAAATTCCAATATATTTTAAACAAACAAGGCCTTCAATTTTTTTTTTGGGTGTTTAATGAATATACAAACAAGAAATGTAGGGGTTGTCCATAGATAGATGAGTTCTTCATAAAATAAAGTTGTAGATGTATTGTAAGTCATTGATTAATTATACGTGTAATTATTAAATTTTACGAGAAGACACAAAATTGAATTTCATATATTATAATCTCATTGTGTTTTAATAAATATTACAAGATTTGATGAATACACGAGATCAATATTTGATCTCGAGCCTGAAGTGAAGGTCATGTACGTTTAAATTATATTGTAACACCTGAAATGTTGAATTAGTATTGAATATTCAATTGAATTTAATACATTCATACTTTCTAAATTTAAGGAAAGAAAAAAAATCGATAATATGAAAACGATAGTATATAACATTTTTTACTAAAAAATCAATAATATAAGTAGAATTAATAATATCCAAATAGAATGCAAACGTGGAATAAAAATAGAATAGTACCAAAATAACCCCACATAAGGTTGTCACACAATGCCAAAAAGGTGTTAGGTTCCGTTCAATAATAGTTTCATAATAAAACATTTAAATTGGCGGCTTCTAAGTGCTTTATTATTTATTGATAGTAAAATAGACTTTATAAATAAAGTTATTTTTGACTCATAGCCCCATTGGATTAGCAAAATTTTAATATATAACTAGTGTGTACCTTGTGCTACGCACGGCATATTATTTTAAAAGTGTCACGTTCTTACTCTAATAATGAGCAAAAATCATGTTTGAATTGTAAAAAGTTCACACTTTTATGTTTGAAATAGTATACATATTGTAGTCTATTTGAAAAATAATTTAATGATGTGTCTAAAAACATGACTCTTTCAATATCAAACATTCATTAATTGTCAATTTTACTGATATAAAGTTTTCGTTAAAATGAAATTAAAAAGATATTTTATCACCAATAAAATGTGAATAGTTTAACTCTATTTTCCCTTATTCATTATATTATTGTCCCTCCATTTTAAATCTCGAGCCTAGCTTTGAGGAGCACAAAGTCATTTCCCATGTTAATAAAACATATATACTTTTTTGGTGTCTTTTCAATAAATTGAATCCAAATCAAAAAACTAATAACATTTATATATTTATCTATTGGAAAACCCTTTTCTATTTCACAACTTTTTCACCATCGAATTAACATTTAAACAAAATATAAAAAAAAAAGCAAATCTAATATATAAAATGAAAATCTTAAAAGAATTCTTAACAAAACAGAAAAAAATACCTATATCTATTCGACATTTATTAAATTGAGACGACGTTAGCAGAATTATGATTGCAATGAGTTTGTGCAAGTTATGGATAAAATAATAAATAGAAAGAATTAAGACACAATAATTCTAAGTGGAGTTTAAATTTAAGTGGAAGTTAATTGATAAATATGTGGGAGTAGTTAATCAAATATTTAAGAATTAAAAAAATTCAAAATTCTATAAAAAAGAGTATTTAAGTGAAAATAACTACTTTCTTGCTATAATATGAACTAGCGTGTGGCGTGCTACGCGCGACATATCATTCATATATGATATTCTATTAGTTGTTATTGAAAGTTATTTTCAATATAATTATAATGAATATTATGAAATAATCTCACATGAGTAAATAAAGAAGAAAAAAATGCAAACACACATGGGTGAAGCAAATCAAAACTGAAATGGTAGATACAATGACATTTACATGATCCCTAACAAATTGGATTCAATAACTTTTCAATGCATTTATAATATTCCAAGTTAGTCATCGAAATTATTACTGTGTAATTTACCCACTACCTGAAATAAAAAATAGAGAATAAATAAAAATAATTCCTCATTTGAGAAATTAATATATTATATGAAGATCTATCAATTGTATAAATTATTCGATAATATTATTTCATTTATGAAATAAAACGAATTAAATTACCTTTTCTAAAAAATAATAAAGTTTTTGAAATGATCAAAAATATAATTAATAAATATATAAATTATATGATTGCTAAAAAATAATTCATTATAATTTGCTCGGTAATTTTTTATAGTATCAGATATAAAATTAAAACAAAGATAATATTATTTTCAAGCATTTATGACATAGACAACATAATCTTTTTGAAAGATGTACATCATTCATTCCAGTTCATGTGGTAAAATAAAGTTGACAACGCTGCTGCGAGCATTCAACCTAGCCAAGTTTGTTGGTACAGGTAAAGTAAGGTAAAATCCATCAAAATCTCATATTTCAATTAAAAAATTATATATGTTAAACTATTATATTCTCATGATTTTTTAATTTGTATAAAGTTATTGTAAATTGTAAAACTAATATAGATAGTGGTACATGCAATAAACTATATTTTGCTCTAAATATATTTTCCCCCGCACATGCAACGGTCACACCTATGAAAGCCTTACGAACATGCTAGATGAAATCCTGATTTAATACGTTTAAGGAAGTAATATATCCCCTTATACTACCTTTATAATCTTGGTTTAATTTTGTTGTGAGGCCTAAAACCTAAGATTAAAATTAAGTTATTGGAAAAACTACATACAACCCCCCTTATTAAGTTATTATTAGGATTAAAAACTACATACAACCCCCTTGAGAAATTAGGATTAAAATTTTATTTAATGGAATTTGAGATAGTGGGGAGTTGGTTATGAAAAGATAATTACGAATTACTAATTAAAAATAAATCAAAATTCTGAGAAATTAGTATTTGAGTTAAAATAACCGTAACCTTGCTATAATATAGGAGAAGAAAAGATGAAAACATATTACCCCTTGGCCCTTACTTATTCGGTAACTACCAACCAACCCCGAATTTATTTGAAATTACCAACATACACCTGACTCAAGAGGATTATTTGTGAAATTTATATAAAATGAAATTGTAAGAGTATTTAATGCACAGGTGATATGTGATGTAACAGTAAGAAATGAATTTAAAAAAATAATTATGTAAGTATACAATAAATAAGGGGTTTGAGTGTAATTTCCCAAAATATAATTTAGGCAGTGGGTTTTATCAGGTAACAACAATGAGAAAAAGAAGAAAAATAATTGATGTATAACATTATCTCATCTAAGGTCGTAACTCATACTGTTAGAGTATAGTTTTGTTTTATAATCTCGGCCCATACTTGTATAGCCCGGCCTCGTATATTTTTGTATTTATATATGTACATTGTATAATTTTTCACAATTGTGCCATACACAACTTTATACAAAAGTGTTCTAGACTCAATACGTACCTCGAACTCTATCATGGTATCAGTGACCGGGGACTCCGACCTCGTCGCTACAACCACCGCTCTCACTGCAAACCCTACATCCCCGCCGCCACCTGTGTCCGGTGAGATTTCCACCGCTGCCGCTTGCCCGATTCCGGCTGCCACTAGTCCCACTCCTTCAACAACCCGTCTCTCTCCACTTGTCTCGCCTTTTCTTTCTCAATTTCCATTATCTCATGTGTTTTTCGGCGCCGCCTCTCCGTCGGAGATCACAACTAATCCCGAATCCCTTTCCCAACTCATCTCCCTCATACATCATCTTATGTCCCAACATAGGAACCTAAATCCAAACAATATTGCTCACCTCTTATCTGCAGCGCTGCCCCTGTCGGCCGCCGTCTCCATCCCATCGGCCACTGTGCCAAATCCTTCTTCCCTGTCGTCTCTCGCATCTACCATCGCCACAAACCCTAACCCGTCTGCGTGGCCCTTCGTTACAAACCCAGCCGCCACCAATGAGACAAACCCTAACCCTAATATCAGCTTCCTCCCACCGCCCCACCCTGCAGCCGTCGCGCATATCCCCAACCACCACCTCAATCCTGCGATCCTCTCTTCTTCACAAATACGAATCCCCCTAATTACCAAAAACAAATTCTTGATCACCATTCCTCACGGAAGCTGTTATGCCTCCAAACTCGAGTCCTTCCTTACTTCCTAATTCTTCATATACTTCACCTCATCCAAGCCCCACACTTATGTCTACGAAGTTAAACTCTGAAAATTATTTACTCTGGCGCTATCAATTCGAATTGATTCTTGGTAGCCATGACTTACTTGGATACATTGATGACTCGATTGTGTGCCCTCCAGCATATATATTCAGCTCTAATGGTGATTCGATTTCAAATCCATCGTATAATTCTTGGTTACGTACTGATCGCAGTATACATTCCTGAAAGAACGCAACATTCACAACTTCGGTCATTCAGGAAGTTTTTACACTATCGACGGCTAGAGATGTATGGTTTACTTTCGAACGTCGTTTTCAACAACAATCCACTGCAAATAAACTTCAATATAAAAACGAATTTGCCAATTTAAAGAAAGGCGATCAGTCATGTGATGAATATCTGAGTAAAATTAAAAGTATTGCGGATTACCTTGCAGCTGTTAACTCTTCCATTGCTCCGATGGACCTTGTCATTCAGACTCTCAGTGGTTTAACGTCAGCTTATGAATCCTTTGTTACCACTATCTTCCTTCAACCTCATCTCCTAAGCTTTGATGACCTACTTGCTCAATTATTTCAATTTGAGCAACGTCTTAGTACCATATATGTCGTCTCCTCCCCTTCATCTGCTTTTGTTGCTTCCTCTTTGAGTGGTTCTAGTGGCACTGGTCGTGGTTACTCTCGCGGTCGTGGATATCGCTCCGGACGCGGACGTGGTCGTGGTGGACGTGGACATCCACATTCCACTCCTTGGCAGTCTCATACGCCTCCCACTGGGGGCTCTGGTTCGTCTCAGCCTAGTCGATCCCATTCATATGTTGCTCCATATCCATCGTCTCGACCCTCTGGCCATTCTGGTTCACCGACTCCAGGTCCAGGTTTATTGTCGTCTCCCTCTGGTTTCTCACTATGTCAGATTTGTGGTATTTCAAGTCATGTTGCTCTCACCTGCGCCAATTGGTACAACCATGCGTATATTTCTGAGGAATTACCAAAGTCTTTTTCAGCTCTCTCTACTGCTGACACATCTGATGTTGCATGGTATCCAAACAGTGGCGCCTCTGCTCATATGACCCCGCATATTGGGTAAGCTCACTCACCTTACACCTTATACTAGTTCTAATAAAATTTTAGTCGGAAACGGTGCTCAACTGCCTATTCGACATGTTGGCACTTCCACTCTCACCACACCTACTCACTGGCTTACTCTTAATAATGTTCTTTATGTACCTGATATTTCTCATAATCTTTTATCGGTGCGTCAACTTTGTCGTGATAATGACTGTTTAATTGAGTTTTTTGCCACTGGTTTTGTTTTAAAGGACAAACATACGGGGAAGATACTTCTGAAATCCCCTTCAGCCAGCGGTTTTTACCCCATCTCTGACTCGTCCTCGTCATTTCATCTTGCGATTTTGTTGCTCCTGCCGTCTCTGGGGATGTTTGGCATCGTCGTCTTGTCATCCTAGTCAGTCTATTTTTACGCATTTATTTTCTCATGGTCTTTTACGTTTTAAAAATAATGTTTTTTTTTTCTCATTGTCAGTTAGGTCGGTCGCACAAGCTTCCTTTTCAGCATGTTGAAAAGCATAGCTTGTCGCCGTTAGATTTAATTCATTCTGATGTCTGGTGAAGGCCTGTCGAATCTCGAACTGGTTTTAAATATTATGTTGTTTTTGTTGATGATTTTACTCGCTTTACTTGGTGTTATCCATTATTTGCTAAATCTGAGGTGTTTTCTACTCTTTGCAAGTTTAAATCCCTTGTCGAAAATCTATTTTCCACTCGCATTAAATGTTTTCAAAGTGATGGTGGCCGCGAGTTTGATAATGCAAATGTTCGCAATTTGTTTTCCACTGCTGGTATTCAATTTCGTTTAGCTTGTCCATATACACCTCAACAAAATGGATTGGCTGAACGAAAACATCGTCACATTTCTGAACTTATTCGTACTCTCCTTCTTCAATCTGACCTTTCTCAATTCTTTTGGGTTGATGCTCTCTACACGGCTGTCTACCTTATAAATTGTCTTCCCACACCAGTCCTATCTCACCGTTCACCTTTTCAGTCTCTCTTTCATCGTCTTCCGGATTACAGTTCATTTCGCACTTTTGGTTGTGCTTGCTATCCAAATCTTACTCATCGTGCTTCTCACAAGCTCCAATCTCGCTCCACTCTTTGTATCTTTGTTGGTTATGCACCTAGGGGTACAAGAGCTATCATTGTCTCGATATTCGTACGGGTTCCATTTACGCCAGTCGTCATGTCATCTTTGATGAAAATTCCTTTCCAACCTATCCCGCTCCTCCTGCTTCACCCGTCTGTCACTCGACGACGGTCGATTCTACTGTCTTATCGCTTCCCTTTGTCCCTTATCTCGGCCATAGCTCCTCATCACCTGGAATCCCCGAACAGTCGGCCACCGTTACCTCCTCTTCAGATTTGCCCGTTTCTAGCCCGACTTCTCCATCTTCTTCCGCTGTCACTTCTTCACCTCCACCCCCTGTTCATAAAATCATATATTTATCATATAATTAGCAAGTAATTTTTTTGCAATTACATCATTAATATATTATAAATTAAATATAAATGATAACTATATAACATTCTCTATATAACATTCTCATAGTTTATATAAGAGATGATTGGGGTATTACAATAATATACTAGCGTATGCCCCGTGCTACGCACGCCATGTCATTCTAAAACTTTTTTTTATTAAATATGACCAATATATAAAAAAATTGTTTATCACAGAATTGAAGTCATTTATGTAAAATATGTTTCGTTTTCACTCATATTTTAAATGAATTATTATTTATAACTTATATTACATTTGTAACATTTTGTTAAAAAAAATTACTATAGTAAATACAAATCAACAAGAGTGCTTATTTTTCATATTGCAACAAAAAACATCAATACAATTCAAGAATAAAATAACTATAAATAACTTTTGTTAAACATCATTATCATTGGACACTATAAATAACTTATATTACATTTGTAACAATTTGTACACGAAAATCAAATAGTACAAATATAAACAAAAAATTAGGTACTTGTTAACATTTATGTCGTATTGGTTATATACAAGGATCACATACGAAGTTGAATCAAATAATTTTTCAAGAAAAAAACTAATACAGAAAATCATATTTTAGTATAAATTTTGAATGCAAATTTACTACATAACATTACCATTTGACAGAACTTCACTAATCAACCATCGGCATATCCGAAATCCATTTGTTTAAATGTACCTGAAAATGAAAAATGAAAATTAGATAGTAGAAAAAATTAAAATGTATTACTGGAATGCAAAGAAAATCGAAAATCATAATTTAGTATAAATTTTGAATGCAAATTTACTACATAACATTACCATTTGACAGAACTTCATAATCGACCATCGGCATATCCGAAATCCATTTGTTTAAATGTACCTGAAAATGAAAAATAAAAATTAGATAGTATAAAAAATTAAAATGTATTACTGGAATGAAAATTTACTACATAACATTACCATTTGACAAACTTCACTAATCGACCATCGACATATCCTAAATCTATTTGTTTAAATGTACCTGAAAATGAAAAATAAAAATTAGATAGCAGAAAAAATTAAAATGTATTATTGAAATGAAAAGCAAAAGAATAGAATAAGAATAAATTAATTCGAAAATATCAAAGAATTAAAATTATGAAGATATTTTTGCATTAACTAGTTTGTATAAAATTTTGAATTTGGAAATAGAATTCAATAATGGGAAGTTGAGAATTAATAGTTGATCAATTCAAAATCTTATGATCAACAAGAAAAAGAAATGGAAGTTGAGATAGTTGGGGAGTTGGTTATGAAAGGATAATTATTATTAAAAAAAATTAAAATTATGAGAAATTAGAATTAAAAATATGTTTTAATGGAATTTAAGATAGTGGGGAGTTGGTTATGAAAAAATAATTACGAATTACTAATTAAAAATAAATCATTTTGAGAAATTAGTATTTGAGTGAAAATAACCGTAATTTTGATATAATATAGGAGAAGATAACTCTAGGATTTCCACCAAAGGAATATCAACTATGCACATTTCTATATTCATTTAATATTCCCAAAACGTGGTTGCCACCAAATATTACCTCATATTTTGTTTTTTCAGAAATACTCTTTTTCTTTTTCTTATTGGAAAAACTACATACAACCCCCCTTATTAAGTCATTAGTGTGTAGCTATCAAAATCTTCTTTCATTTATTTAAAATAATCAAGACACTCTTGTAAAGGTCTATTTGTAAGGTTAAGAGTATAGTTATAAGAATTTTCAAATACGTATAAGAGGGTGTTTGGCTAAGCTTATTTAAAACATCTTATAAGTTCTTACATCTTATAAGATGTTTTAAGAGCTTATAAGATGTTTCGTCTTATTTAAAAAATAAGCTCTTAAGTGTTTGGATAAAATAAGTCTATTGGACTTATAAGATGTTTTCAAATGTTATACGAGAGAATTGTGCAATATAAAAATAAATATTTTTTCGGAGAAAGGTATTGTTGGAAAGAATAAACTTAACTATATTTATTTTATGTCTTTGAAAAAATATAAACAATATCCCAAATTTAAGATTTTGAAATAAGTTGGGTTTTGCCAACTTATTTTTTATTTGCTTATAAGACCCAAACATCTTATTTTTTGGTCTTATAAGCACTTTTTTAAGAAAATTATCCAAACACTTTCATAGAGCTTATAAGCTCTCAAACATCTTATAAGATGTTTAAAAGAGCTTATAAGCTTAGCCAAACACCCCCTAAATATGACCGTAAGATATATGTTAAAAGAGTAATGCTATATATCACCGTTTTCATACCACCGATTTTTCACCTCCCCTTGATTTAGAAAGTATGAATGTATTAAATTCAATTGAATTAATTAAACCAAATAATTGTTTACTAATAATAGAAAGGGTGAAAAATCGGTGGTATAAAAATGGTGGTATATATCATTACTCATGTTAAAATTATGTAATGTTGTGTTTGAATCGAGGATTTGAAAACTATGGATTTCAAGTTCATAGACATATTCATTTAATTTTATTTGGATGAATTCATGTTATGATAGATTTTAAATCCTTGACATTTATTTTAAGTTATTTTTTCTCTACAACTATGGTGGACTTTACTTACTCAGTTACTTGAAATCTTTCCTTCAAATTCCTCAAATTCAAATCACTCTGTCCAAACACCCCTAAGTGATTTCCAATATAAAAGAAAGAAATTTTAATAATTACATAGTAAATTAGAGTTCTATAAAGTTTCCTAACTTTTTTGTATTTCTTCAACAATAAATAGTCTTTTTTTTTAATCCTATCTGTACACAACAAATTTGTAATTTTGAAAATCAAGAAACACAAAAATTGTGACAAATGAAATTTATATTGATCAAAAATAAAATATGGGGTACAAATCTCTATTCTAATCCTCTGATTCTTCCTTCAAGAATGTTGACTTGAATATTGGAGTTGATTTTGCTTCTTTGATCTTCTCCAACGTTGACTTGAATGTTTATAACGTTAATTCGAGGGCTTGGCAGCTTAATCTCGGATCAAACGTTGAATTTGATATGGAATTTGAAATCTTCAAGGTCGACTTTGTGACTTTGATCTTCCTTGAATTTGATTTGAATTTCTATAACGTTAATTCGTAGGTTTAGCACCGTAATTACGAATCAAACGCTATAATTTGATGAACTTCTTCAAGAACGCCTTGAATATTTGAAGAATCTTCGTAGAGAAAATTTGGAGAGCTTCTTTCGCCTTCTCTAGCTTTTTGATTGATCTTCTGTGTGTGTAAATTATGAGCTACAAAAGACCCTATTTATAAGTGTAGGATGGAAGAATTATGGATAATTTGGAATCCATTGATAATTATCCATTTGATTTAATAAATAATTATCATAATTTTGGAGCCATTTGATTGGTTGATAGAAGATCTAGATAGATTTTCTAGATATTATCCAAAAATCAACTTAAATTGATAATTATCCATAAATCAACTTGAATTGATAATTATCCAAAAATTAACTTAGTTGATAATTATCCATAAATCAACTTGAATTGATAATTATCCATAAATTAACTTAAATAGATAAATATCATTTGTCGTAGACGACTTTTTGATTGGTCAATATTTCCACGTGGCATGATTTGATTGGTTGCAAAATTTCGATATCTACACTATCTTATCAACTAAGCTAAACAAAAGCTTGGGTCAATAGTTAATTTTAAAGGTGGCAAATGAGTGCGTTTAGTTAGTTAGTTAGTTAGTTAGATTGATTTCAGATGAATTAACTTTTAAATAGAGTGCTTTTTATATGATTTCAAAATGAAATTAAGTTTAACCCAAATTAACCATTGTCATGTTTATTCTTATTTGAATTCTCAGCAAATTTTTGATAATTATGTGACTAAAAAAATAATAATTCAACCTAATATCAATTTGGTCAAATTTAAAACCAAATTGTAACCAAAACAGATTCCTTAATAACTATTGATTCAAAAAACATTTCGAATCATGAATTTAGAACCATATTGCCACTACTTATATCACAATCTCTTTCTAAACCTTCTCAATTATTCCTCCATTTGGTATTGCAATTCAAATGTCACAATCCATTTGCCTTTCGCTTAAAATGCAAGCCAATATCTTTTAAATAACCCAAATAAAGCACACAAATGAGATTCTATCCTTCCCCATAATTGGGAAAAATAGTTTTAAAAAAAATTAGAAGCAATATGATTTTATCTTCAATATATGATTTTTTAAAATATATATAGGTGATATATATATAGTTTGAAGATGTCGTGGAAGAATGCATCTTTGATATCAAAATCTTATTATATATAGGCAATTATTTGTATTATTAGTGTTAATGATTATAGTTATTATTATTATAATGATTAATGTTATTATATTAGTAATGATTTGTTAGTGCTATTGGCATTCAGACATCTGCCCTATTGGCATTTTTATGAAAATATTAAAAAATGTAAAAATGTAAAGACGTGAATTTTTATGAACGTGGTAGATGCTTTTTTTATTTTCAGAATTTTAAAAAATAAAAAATATGAAGACGTCCATGACATTTGACGCCTTTTTTATTTTTAAAATTAAAAAACTTAAATGTGTAAAGACGTGAATGTGGTTGACGAAATTTTTTATACTATTTCTACAAAGTCTCCTGTAATTTGCTAATTTGGTATTATTTTCTTAAAATAGTAATATTTAAACAAAGACCCAGATTTTTGAATAATTATAAAAGCAGACTATTGGCAAATTCAAAAAAAATAGATTAAACAGTTGAGAATATAGAGAGATAAAAATGACTATCACCAAACTCACCGGAGATGACATTTCTGAGGCCGAGACACCTCTATTAAACGACGTCGTTCCGGGCTCCGTCGACTTCAAGAGCCGTCCCTCCGTCCGATCAAAATCCGGCGCCTGGAAATCCGCTTTTTTCGTCATAGGTAAATGCAAAAATTCATTTATAAAATTATAAACAAAATTATTTTCCCTTATTTAAAAGACACATTGGAAAAATCTTATAATAATTTGACACCATTTATTTTCCTCGTTTAACTGGGAAATTGATGAACTATTTTTTCCCACTAAAATCCTTGAGCGAAAGGGGGTTAGTTTTCGTATACTTAGTTGAATACTTGTAGGAGTGTCAATGGCGGAGAGATTTGTTTACTCTGGAATAAGTTCGAACCTGATGAGCTATTTAACGGGGACGTTGGGCCAATCGACGGCGGCAGCGGCGGCGAACTTGAATGCTTGGTACGGAACGGCGTCGCTTTTGCCCATTCTAGGTGCCTTTGTTGCTGACTCGTTTCTGGGTCGATACCGGACCGTTATCTTTTCCACTCTGCTTTATATCATGGTAATTCTTTAACTCTTCAAAATATTTAATTCACTCTGCATTAGAAACTCGATAAAATAATACTCGATTATTTAATAAACCCCATATAAAATATAAATTAATAATTCCTTACATACTAATATGACATGAATAATTCCTGAAGATTTCTTGAAAAATAACTCAATTGTTTTTTGTTTTTTGTTGAAATCAATTTCACATTGAATCTCATCTCTAATTTTCCTCATCATTGTAAGAACTTCTTGTGCTTGCATAATGCTCTTCGAATTTCGTCGGTCATTGTTGTTTTTTTCACACCTTTATGGGAAGCCATGTTGTATGTATGATTTGTTTGTGTTAGCATATTTTGATCTTGTATTTATATAGAAAATATTTTTTAATGTCTATAAAGTGATACATTGAATACAAGAAGCATGAGAAATCGAATGGTTCTTTCAAATTGAGCCATTCATTTGACATACTTACATGCATTATACAATAATTAAGTGGAAGTTTGCAATGTGTTTGTAAATTGAGTATTTTATTATAAATTAATAAAATATTAATTAATATTTAAATTAATAATTATTAATTTATCGATTAATTAATAACTATTTTAATTAATAAAATTTGGTGGTCCCATGAATATTAATTTATAGAGTTTCTACTTTATAGCATTATGATTTTACTCACTCCTTGAAAAGTCACATCAAAATGCTGACTAACAAAATCAGAGTTGAATTTGGGTTGTAAAATTCGATTGGACATTATATATATATGAGATATTTTGAAAATTATGAGTTAAATATTATAAACATGTAATGAATGTAATCAAAATTTGAATTAAAACTAAATTTTGGGATGAAAACTGAAATCAATGTTTTTAGATCAATGTTTTTAGTTGTAAGTAGGGTGTTAATGGGCGGTGAATACCCAAATTCAAACCGAACCCATAAAATACCCACAAATAGATATTTACTTGGACCGACACGAACCCGGACCCCATTGCATACCCGATCTGTCCATTGTAAACTTTGGATGTTGATCGGATATAGACCCGCATGTATTTTTAATGGGTAATGTTCGGTATTTTCGAGGTAAAATACCCACGGGTAAATTGTTCAGTCTCGAGTACATTTTCTATTAAACGGGTTTGGGTATGGGCAATTCTCGTCCATTGACAAACCTAATTGTTAGAGTAATCAACTTGACTCAGTATAACTTGTGAATAACATGCAAAGTAAACCATGTCTTCAACTTGATTTAGTATTTAACAATTTATAATTTTCACATGCAACCTAAACTTATAATTTTCACCAAAATACCTTTTATTTATTAAATATTATTTCACATAATTTATTTATTCTAAAAAAAATGTGTCAAAATAGCAAAAGTTATTTACTACTTCGTAAATACAACAATTTTTTTCCCACCATTTCTCATAATCGTATCATTCTATGGATCATAGGGACTTGGTTTCTTATCTCTATCAGCTGCACTTAACAACTCATGGAGCAAATTTGAGTGCAAAACTGCAGAAAATACCAAAGCATGTTCTTTGCCAATACTCCACAAGATATTCTTCTTCTTTTCTTTGTATTTAGTTGCAATAGGCCAAGGTGGCCATTTGCCCTGCTTGTTGTCTTTTGGCGCCGATCAATTCGATTTGGAAAACGAAAAAGAAAACGTTTCTAAAAGCTCGTTTTTCAATTTGATTATGATGTTCTCTTGTTCTGGTGTTCTATTAGGCTACATTATTATGAACTACATTCAAGATAATCTCAATTGGGTACTTGGCTTTGGTATCCCCTGCTTTTTCATGTGCTTTTCACTAGTCATCTTCTTGCTCGGGTCTTCGACTTATCGTTTTCCCATAACCCGCGATAAAAAAAGGCCCTCCCTTGTACGAAGTCGATCAAATCTCTCTTTTCGCCTCTCTAAACTCGTAGAAAAAGAAGAAGAAATCGTTAAACACGAAGAGGGTAGTAGCGGCTTAATGCTCAAACTCGTCCCGATATGGTGCACGTTGTTAGGATACTCGATCGTGTACGCTCAACCCTCGACTCTCTTCACCAAACAAGCGGCCGCAATGGACCGTTACGTCACTTCAACCTTCCAAATCCCGGCCGCCACTTTTCAATCGTTTATAATCGTCTCCATTATCGTCGGTATGGCGTTTTACGACCGGGGTTTGGTCCCCGTCGCTAGTAAAATGACCAAAATGCCCTCGGGCATAACGACCCTCCAAAGGATCGGGACGGGGTTGTTCATATCGTTATCGTCCGTAGTTTTTGCTGCACTGGTTGAAAAGAGGCGTCTCGGGATTGCAGCTCAAAACGGGACGGGGAAATTGAGCGTGTGGTGGTTGGTCCCACAATACGCGCTATCGGGAATTGCCGATGTTTTTGCTTTGGTTGGTCTAGAAGAGTTCTTTTATGATCAAGTGCCTAGTAAACTGAAAACTACAGGCATTGCTTTGTACCTTAGTGTACTTGGGATTGGTAGTCTTTTGAGCTGCTTTTTAGTATCGTTGATACAGAGCGTAACGGGGCTTAACGGTCGAGATGGTTGGTTTTCGGACGACTTGGATCGGGCCCACCTGGACTACTTCTATTGGTTACTTGCTGGGATAAGTGCATTTGCATTTGCTGGTTATGTTTACTTTTCAAAGTCTTATGTTTATACTAGAAGAGTGATTGCTTGAGATTTGCATAGGATAAACTATCCATGTTGTTTAATGATCTCATTATTTACCAATTATGAACGGGGGCAATTCAGTAATTTAATAAGATAAATTTGTATGATTGAAATTTTAATATGTTGATTTAATGGACCGCACAATGGGCCCCGAGAAGATGAGCCCATGGCCATAAAAGTTTGTTATAAATACCATCTTATTCAGATAAATGATCATTATTTGGTTTCTACTCTAAAACTGAAATTAATTGATACTCTCAAAGTCTACGAGATTTTCGAATACAATATTGAAGAACTACGAAAAGTCTTGATCCTATCAAAGTAGGTAAGTAGGCAACTCGAAGTTATTGAGCACAGCCCCCAATCCATCAAAATACTATCTAGTTTGTCGGTCAAAATCCCCAATTTTAGTCAAAATTAACTAATATTCCGGCAAAGTTTGTACCCAATTTACCTGATTTACCCCACATTAGTCTACCCAAATTGTCACCCCCCCCATATTAGTGCACCAAATAAATGTGCAGGCCACATTAGCGTATCAAAAATGCAATTTTCCCGGTTTTCTCCTTTTAAAACTTTAATATATACAGCACTTTACCCCAATTATTAAAATTAATCGGATTTAGGATCTCAATTCATATTATTTTTCTGTCAAAGGCCACAAATACACTAATATTTTCTTTAATTTTCTCGATTATATATGTATGTGTTGAATTTGAGCATAACGCTTATTTCCGATTAGCAGTGTAAGCTGAGCCGGGTCGACTTGAGCTCGAAAAATTCGAGATTGAACATTTAGTCGAGCTCGAGCCCATTTTTCTCTGAGAAAAGCTCGTGAGTCGGGCTCGCGAGCTTTTTAAGTTTTTAATACATTATTATTTTTATTATTATATTAATAAATATATTAAATAATTAATAAATATTAAAAAATTGAATTTTCCCGCCTAAATTTCATAGGCTCGGCTCGAGTTCGGGTTCGAGCTCGAACCATAGCTCACGAGCTCAAGCCTGAACTCAAAAATTTTGAGCTCGAGCTCGAAAAAATCGCCAAGCTTTGCTCGAATTCGACTCGTTTACGACCCTTATTTATGATCATGTGGCTGAATTCCGATCAATTTTGGAATAAAATAGTAATTGGGGCAATTTGGTGCCTAAATCAAATTTTAGGGGCGAATTTGTTTTTGTGTTCTAAGGGTGAAAGTTGAATACAAATTTTCAAGGGCTTGAAGTGATCTTTTCCCCTAATCTAATTATGTAATGATACATTCGATATCAAAGATTAAAGATATGAATATTTTTTTTCACGAAATCATGCAAATAAAGATTTAAAGTTACAATTATATTCTCATTAACTTAAAAAAAAAATACATTTACCCCCTCAAGATTTATGAATACACCTAAATAATTTTCCAAGAAAGAGTTTGAAGGACGTTATCTTTTTGACGAAATGAAACTGAAAATGCAAAATTAAAAAGTGGAGTGCATGAAAAAAAATAAAACGCATGCATGTTCCCTAATATATTAGTACTTTAGCAATTACCCCCTTTAGAATAGAAATTTGCACTCTCACCCCAACAATTGATTTTTCCAGCAAAACAGCCCCTCGAATTTGATTTTTCACAGAATATTCCACGTTATTCCGCATGAAATGGAATTAAAAATTGGGGTGTTGACTGTCGGGACAACCTTAAATAACAGGCTGTTATACTAACTTCTATATTCCAATTTCCAAGTTGCTTAATAGAAGATTACGAATTTTTTTTAGCCTAAACTATTTTAAGATTATTTTTCAGTTGACTTGCTAACAACAGGCTACAAAATGCAACCAAATAGTTACAAATAAGTCGAAGATCATCAAATTGGCAATGCAAGTTTCTAAGGCCAAAAAAAAAAAAAGAAATCACTGATTATGGCTTATTATGCTGCACTTGCTTCAACTATGGAGTTACTCGAAGAGACGAGTCGATATCCAGATTCTATTCATGTCAAAAAGCAAACCGTTAGATCCCTTCATAAGAAATTAGGTGTTTTACTAAAATCTCTGGATGATTATTCATCCAGTAGCGAAGAATCTTCTGATCGTCTTGAAAGACGAATAAGAGATGTGTCTTATCAAGCACGAGATATTATTGAATCGGGACCTCATGGGGCTAAATGGTTGATGCATCGACTAATAAGTCGAGAATATCAAGAGTCGAAGAAGGTGAAGAAAGAAGTTGATTCCATTTTGAAAGAGATTATGAGGATTAAGGAAATCGACCAAACCGAAGATTTTCATTATCCTGCAGAAACTGGAGAATCAAAACAAGCAGCCATGGTTGGATTTGATGAACAACTGATAACAATAAAAGATCTTCTATGTGCACATTCATGCAAACTCCAGATCATTTCAATTGTTGGAATGGGTAAGACAACCTTAGCCAGAAATGTCTTCGATGATAGCCTTATCGTATATTATTTTCACATTCGTATTTGGGTAACTGTATCTCAAAATTATGATATTCGGAAAGTTGTACGAGCAATCAAAGATTCCTTAACAGTAGTCGATGAGGAATCTCGTGAAGTGAAGGACAAAGACCTGTTTGAGTACATATACAAACATCTGAAAGGGATGAGATACCTGATTGTGATGGCTGATATGCGGGATACACAAGCCTGGGATGATGTGAAGAGGATATTTCCAGATGACTCCAATGGCAGTCGAGTTTTGATCACCACTAGGCTATCAGGGGTGGCCGATTATGCTAACTCTGTTCACGAAATGCGATTCCTAGATAAGGAACAGAGTTGGAATATGCTTCGAGATAAGGTGTTTGGACAAGAACATTGCCCTCGGGAATTGGAGGCTCTTGGAAAGTCGATTGCTGGCAATTGTCGAGGACTTCCACTTGCCATTGTTGTGATTGCAGGGGTTTTATCCAAGATTGATAGAACTCGAAATGATTGGAAAAAGATCGAAACAAATGTAAGTTCGATTGTGGGGTCGTCCAATGATGAACACTGCGTAAAGATACTATCTTTGAGTTATAATCACTTACCCCATCATCTAAAACCATGTTTTTTGTACTTTGGAGCCTTTCCAGAGGATTACGAAATTTCTACTTCCAGGCTCATCAAGTTATGGATTGCTGAGGGATTTTTGAGACCAAGTGAATCTTCTAAAAGCTTAGAGGAATCGGCAAAAGGGTATCTAGAGGAGCTTGTGAAAAGGAATCTTGTGTTGGTCACAAGGAAGAATATGCACAGGGGAGAGTTAAAATCTTGCAGCATCCATGATGTAATGAGAGATTTGTGCATACAAAGAATTCGTTATGAGATGTTCTTTGATCGAAAAGTCCATTCTATTCTTCATTTCAGTTCTAATGACACGATCCCGAAGAATTTACTTTCATTTGCATCCAGTTTTAAACTATTGAGAGTATTCGAAGCACTCCAACTTAAGTTCCGATCATTCCCAGATGAAATCGTGAAGCTATTTTATCTACGATACTTCGCATGTCTAATAACACACCGTGGCCACAACATCAGTATTCCTGCATCCATATCTAAACTTCATAATCTTCAAACATTAATTGTTCATTCAGAAAGTGCAGCAGTAAGCAGATACTTCATATCATTACCATCTGAAATTTGGAATATGCCCCAATTAAGGCATCTTATAATACAAGACATGACATTATCTCATCCTGAAAACAGGTTTGGTGAAATTCATGTCCTCACCCAAAGGGTCCTCAAATTTGTTCAAAAACTCAAGAAACTGAAAGTTAGATACACACAAAGTGAGCACTATGGTAAGTGGCAAAAGTATTACCTCAACAATCTCGTCCTTCTGAGCCATCTTCAGACTCTTCAAATCTCGTTTTACTCATCGCCCCGTTTGACCAAGCTTATTGATCCTTTCCCTAAGAGCTTTTTGTTCCCAAAAAGTCTTACAAAATTGTCTCTGTTTGGTTGCCATCTTCCTTGGAAAGACCTTAGTGTAGTGGGTTCATTGCCCAATCTTGAAATACTCAAACTAAAATACGATAGCTTCGTGGGTCATGAGTGGGAATCTACAGAAGGGGGTTTTATCCATTTGAAATTCTTGCTGATTGAGATGTTAAACGTCAAATATTGGCGAGCAGAAAGTAGCCATTTTCCGGCGCTTGAGCACCTTGAGATCGTAGAGTGCTTGCGTTTAGAGGAGATCCCTCAGGAAATCGGAGAAATTCCAACTCTTGAACTGATTGAGGTGAAAGATAGCAGATTAGCAGCAGAATCAGCAATGAGAATACAAGAAGAGCAAAGGGACATGGGAAATGACACCCTTCAAGTTCGTGTTTTCGATTATTGGTGATTGTTCTTCGCCTTTGATGTTTGCTTTATGCTTTATTCAAATCATTACTAATCATTCTTTGGGGTCACGGGTAGGGGTGTAGGTCGAGCCGAGTTGATTAGGCTCGAACGAGCTCGAACTCTTAGTTGAGCTTGAGCCCAAGCCCACTTGTCTCTGAAAAAAGCTCGTGAGCTTTTTTTATTTTTTAATATATTATTATTTTTATTATTATATTGTTAATAAATATATATTAAATAATTAAAAAATAAAAAAAGTTCGGGCTCGAGTTCGAAAATTTAAAGCTCGACGAGCTCGAGCCCGAGCTCGAGTTTGGAAAAATCATCAAACTCGGCTCGTTTACACCCCTAGTCAGAGATCGAGTACATCTCCAATCCAATAATTCATTTTGCATCAAAATATTTATTTTTTTCATTTTTTTTTTAATCTTATAATCTTTTATAAATAAAACCCACACTTTTGCATTATTCGCATTTTAACCAAGAAAATATAGTTTATTAATAAAATTCATAAAAATAAAAATATTTTTTTTTATAATATGAATTTTATAATTAAGTTATATATAACTTATAATATGAATTTTATTTGCATATTCATATGCATTTTATATAAGTTATAATATAGTTTTTATATATAATTAAATTATAAAGTGGTTAATGTATAAAATATAATATATAGGATATAATTATATTATAACTAATTAAATTTTTGATAATTCAAACTTTCTAAACCTAGAAGACTAAATTGAAAATATATCTAACTCTAAGGATTAAAAAAAAAATCATTGCACCAAAATGGCACTGGGTTGGAGTAATCCACCAACTCACGCTAAAAATAGCGTGGATTGAAGATGATCCGACAGTAATAATAACATATCTGACCATTCATATATCGAGTTCATGTGTATATTTCCTATTAGTAACGATAATATTACTTATAAATTAACTTTAGAAGTTGAACCATGTACACTATCTCATCACTTAGGGACTCAAATTTTAAGCATGAAATATCAAATCTCAATTATATATTTTTCATTTGTTCCAATCAATTTTGAGCAACAAAATCTCCAATCTAAAACAACCCCAAAAATTGTAAGTAATTCTTCTATCCTTGTATCGTTTTTATAAAACATTTTTTGCAAAAAAATCATTTTTTCGTTTAAGTGGTTCTTGGTCCTTAATGTTGTTTTCATAAAACATTATTCGCCATTGCATTATTTTCTTCGTCTGTGATTTTACCTCGTTCTCTTGTTTCAAAAACAATTTTATGAGTTATATTTTTTAGCTTCGATTCTCTTATGTAAAGGTTACCTCTAATCCCTTGTCGTTTGAATGAATTACGCTTATAATTTTCTTTTGGCCTGCTTAATGAATATACATACAATAATAGAGTTGCAGATGTATTGTAAATCATTGATTAATGACACACATAGTTATTAAATTTTTACATGTAGACACAAAATCGAATTTCACATTTTTATAATTTTATTGTATTTTAATGAATAGAAGTGGAGATCACCCACTCACGTAGGTTTAAATTAGATTGTAATACTTGAAATGTTGAATATTGATTATGTCTATCTAATTGAGTAATTCTATATTGAATCAAATTTCATAATTTGAGAGTAAATTGTATGTCTTTTTTATTTTTTAGCACAATTTGATGTGAAAATGCACAATATAATTTATTGTTTGAGATATATAGACACTATAAAATCATTATGCATGTTATATCCTAAAAAAAAATCCTATCTATCGGGTAATATTATCATTACTGTTATAATTTTTCTAAAAATATTCTTGACTATTATAGAATTAAGTTGTTAACATGTTTATTTTAATATGTAATTATTTCCTTAAATTTCTAATTTATCATAATTATTATTTTCATAATAATAATGATAATTATATAAATTAAGGTACAATTTAACCACAAATAACAATTACAAAAAAAAATGATTAAATCTCAATTCAAGTTCAGCAAATTTGAAATTGAAAAAATCGAGCCTCAAGCAAGTGGAATTAATAATGTCAAAATAAAATGCACACGTGGAATTAAAATAGGATAGTACCAAAATAACCCCACATGATATATAGGTTGTCACGTCACATATTTGCCCAACCTAGCCACCACAATACAAAAGGTGTTAGGTACCGTTCAATAATAATTTCATAAAATAAAACATCTAAATTGGCGGCTTTTAAGTACTTTATTATATATATATATTGATGTTAAAATGACTTTATAAAAATAGTTTTCAGTCAAAGGGTTGTAATTAGCAAAATAAAGTTGCTTTTATATATAAGGGAAACTTATACATATCCCCCTCATTTATTGAGTAATTACCAACCAAGCCCCCAAATTTATTGAAATTACCGACATACGCCTAACTCGTGAGGATTATTTGTGAAATTTATATCGAATGAAATTGTAAGAATATTTAATATACAGGCGATGTAATGTAACAGTAAGAAATGACTTAAAACAATTGTTATGTAATTACACAATAGCTGAGGGGTTTTAGTGTAATTTTACCAAAATATAATTTATGTGGTAGTTTTTATCAGGTAACAATAAGAAAGAGAAGAAACGAGAGAGAAGATTGAAATTTCTGCTGTCTTTTGAGGTAAGAAAAACAAAGCTCTGATTTTTACATCAAATTTAGGTTATGGTAATTGTGTGATTCTGTGTGTGTTGTAGTGCGATTATGTATTATCTTGTATAGAAATACCTGTGTGCACTGAAATTTCCAGTAGGAAGTTCAGTTCTGGCTTGCGAGATTGTGGTGTTCATCTGTTTGTTTAATCGTTTCTAAATTGTTTACCTATTGGAATTAGAGATTTGATACAACTGCTTCAGATTTGTTGAATGGAATAGTCAATGCAATCTTGTGACCTTGAGCTAATTCCTGATGAGTACTGCAGAAATGGGAATTTTTTAGTGTATAATATGCGAAGCATAAACTGGAGAAAAATCTGAAAAGTCAAGAGAGGGTTGGATTTCATTGATTTGTTCTGATTAGATTTGAACTTTTTGGTCCCAAAATGATGTAGGAGCTTGTTCTAAGGAGTGAATGAGTCATACAGAAATGATTATCTCGATTTTCTGTGAGTATTATTGTTTGCTGGTGTACATACTATTTCACAAGGGCTATACTTTGGTGCTGATGAAAGAATGGTATTGTCTCACCCAATGCTCATCACAAAATAGTATTGTTACTTTATAATGTTCAAGAAAGAAAATTAATCCGTATATTATATTACGTATCTCAAGGATGTGATAAAACACTTTTTTTGTTGCTTTCCAGAATCGTTATTCATTGGTTGCTCGTGGAATTCTATTTTGTGAGTTCATGCTCTTGGTTTTGTATAGATTTGCTAAGACATCCATTTTTAGAATTTTCATGATTCTCAATCAGCTCATTTATGTAGAAGTGAGAAGGCGACGCATAAATTGTTTGTGGTGTTAAAGATTATTTTTATTTTGCTCTGATTTGCAGTTAACTCAATAGTCATAGGAAAGACTAGTGCACCAAAAGTTGGTGACTAACTCAGAATCATCCTCTTCAAATTCGAGCCCGTTTTCAAGTTTTGATAATGGAAGCAAATTTGTTTCAACCATTGGTTGCAGCATTAATTTCAGCTGCAATAGCAATCAGATCGTATAGAAAGAAATCCCTTAACCTTTCTGGAGCTATTTCTGGCTTTGCAGTCATGACTATTCATCTTGCTGTCAATTACAGGTCCTTATTCTCCTATATGTCTAAAACAGATTTCGTTTATAACATGTGTGTTCTCTTTGGTGCATTCGTACATGCGTGTAATCTTCTTTGTGATGTTGAAATGAGTTGTAGGTTTGGGGCTGTTCTACTTGTCTTCTTTTTCACGTCTTCAATGTTCACGAAATTTGGAGAGGACAAAAAGCAAAAAGTTGAAGCGGATTTCAAGGAGGGTGGTCAACGCAATTGGTACCCATCTCAGTCTATATATGTTATACACATCGGTATATATATATATATATGTATATATGTTAAATGTGTTGATATTAGTTGCTGGTTATGAAATAAAACTATTTTATCAGAGGAGATATATATCAGTGATCAGTCTATTATACAACTTCTCTATACACATTTTTTTCATTTGGGAAAAAGTGGTTTTACTGTATATGTGAAATGGTTTTACAATTACTTTAAACAGACAGCTAAAGAATTACATAACCAAGAGTTTTTTTTTTTTTTAACTTATTTATATATCGTATTTCTGATGATTTCCGGATGACGTGCCTGAGATGGCTATCGTCATTAGTAACTAATAGTTTTACTTTACAGGATACAAGTTCTATTTAACAGTGGCATTGGAACATGTATAGTTTTGATTGCTTGGAAGTTGGTGGGCACAAAGGACTATTGTCTAGATTCAAAAGAATCAAGCCTTATGACATCCTTAATTGGTGGTATTATCGGTCACTATTGTTGCTGCAATGGAGACACATGGTCGTCTGAACTTGGGATTCTCAGTGATGAGCAGCCACGATTGATTACAACTTTCAAGGTTCATATACTCTGCTTTCAAATGTGTTCTTCGATTTCCCTATGAGTTTGTGGTTTCCAATCATTTCATTTCACGTGTTGATATTAACATACGAAATTATGCAGATGGACATTGCTAAAAGTGTAAATTGAATTAGATAACACACTAATATATCAAGTATAAGTCCCATTCAATGCATTTTCCTTTTTTCGATATAATTTCTTAATTTCTATAATCTCCATAGCTTGTTGAATTCTTATGTAAGTTACATAGACACCTTTACTAGAGATGCTAATTACAAAAAACACCCCCGAGATTTTATTAGCTTCATAATTCCCATGTTAGTAAAAGCATGTTACATTCCCTCATCAAGTCTGCAAAAAGTATATTACAATTTCATTCCCCGTTTCTCGAGTAATTATCGGAATCCGGTAGGTGTATCTTGGTAATTTGCATGTAGCTATCTCTTTTTAATCTGAAGCCCATATGAAAAAAATAGATCTTTTTCGATATGAAGCTTTCGATTTTGAACATCAGATATAATGTCGATATCCTTACATATTCTTTCAATTTAATCAGCCGGTTCGAAGGGGTACAAATGGTGGCATAACGAGAGCAGGACTTTTAGCCGCAGCAGCTGGGGGCAGTGTTATTGGACTCACATTTGTTATCTTAGGATTCATCACTACCAACTGCACTTTCGATACAGCTTTGAAGCAGCTATTGTTAATACCACTTTCAGCTCTCTCGGGATTATGTGGAAGTCTTATTGACTCTTTACTCGGAGCAACCCTTCAATACAGTGGTTTTTGCAGTGTTCGTAATAAGGTGATATTTCTATATTCGTAGTTAGAAATTCGTTACTTAATTGTCCTTTTTGTTCCCGATTTTGCATCCATAAATGTTAAATTTATATCACTCGGAACTCCAGATCATGGCATAATCACAACCATTTTAGTTCAACGATAAAATGTTTGTGATATATTAGTGACAAGTGTCGAAGTGATAATGTTAAAGAGCCACTAATTACATAATTACATATATTGAGTGACAAGAGTTTTTTTATTACAAAGATGATTTTTAGAAGTTTAATATTGACAAGAATTGTCTAGAGGTGTCACTTACAAAAAATAAATTATTGTTACTATTGATAATTAGTGAAACATATTTAATGATAACTTAGTGCTTAGTGACACCTAATATAGTTGTCAGTGTCAGTGACTTACAACGTAAGATGAATTCTCGTCACTAAAATTCATTATTAGGATAAAACAAAACGAAGAGGGTGTTTGGCTAAGCTTATAAGCTCTTTAAAACATCTTATAAGATGTTTATAAGATGTTTGAGAGCTTATAAGCTCTATAAAAGTGTTTGGATAATTTTTTTTAATAAGATCTTATAAGACCCAAACATCTTATTTTTGGGTCTTATAAGCAAATAAGAAATAAGTTAGCCAAACCAAACTTATTTCAAAATCTTAGATTTGGAGTGTTGTTTATATTCTTAAAAGACATAACAACCGTAGTTAATTTTCTCCTTTCTAACAATATCCTACTCCGAATTTTTTTTTTTTTATTATTGCACAAATTCTCTCTTATAACATTTGAAAACATCTTATAAGTCCAACTTACTTATTTTATCCAAACACTTGAGAACTTATTTTTTAAATAAGACCAAACATCTTATAAGCTCTTAAAACATCTTATATAAGAACTTATAAGATGTTTTAAATAAGCTTAGCCAAACGCCTTCTAATTGTCACCCGTCATGTAGTAAATCTAGTAGCAATGACAATGTTGGCATTGTCACTTCACACTATATCACTAATATTTTTTTTTTTTGTTGTAGTATTACAACTATACTCCCAACTCCCCGGAGCTCCTAATAATGATGTATAGGTTGTAATAAAACTAGTTGAAATAAAAATCATTAGGATAAAATCTAATGTGACCCTTTAATCGTCATAATCTGCAGGTCGTTGGAAAACCAGGGCCGAGTGTGAAGAAAATATCAGGTTTTAATATACTCGACAATAATGCGGTGAATCTCGTCTCGATATTGTTGACTACTGTGCTGACTTCCATTACTTGCTTGTACATTTTCTGATACATTTGCATTCAGCTAATTGCATTCAGTTGTGTTGTGTATCATTTTTACAAGCAATAAATATGAGGTGTTTTCTTTATGTTTGACAGTAGAGGTTGTGATCAAGACAGTTTGTTTATCTAAAGCACTGATTTAACATCATTTTTATACTCTGAGAAACGTATTTTCTCTATTTTTCATGAAAGCAAATTCTTTAAAGTAGGTGTCCAAATATCTGTTAATCTTATACTTGGGAAAAATGGCATTCTGAGTAGCTTTTGAGGTTATGATACAATTACAATAATTCATTGTTAAAAATCACATGAGAATTTATCATACATATGTTTTAGTGATGATTGTCCACTGAGATTGAGAATTCTGAGTTTTTGTTAGGGAATGTGTATTAAAAGTAGGGGTGGCAAATGGGTGGATCGGATCGGATTTGGGTTGGGTCCAATTGGGTTTGTAAAAAAAAAAAGTTGGAACCAACAAGAAACCAAAATGTCTTTTCAATATGAATTGGGTCCTTATTGGTTTTGATTGGTTCCAAATGGTTCTTATACAAAGATCCATTTAGGAACCATAAAGGATCCAAAATAGGAGGTTGGTGACTTATGGATCCAACACAATGCAAACATTTGTATACTAATCACTAATCTTTTTTTCTTGTTCACCAACTAATCCAATATAATGCAAACAATTTTTTTTTTCTTGTTCACTAACTAACTTATTACATTATATTTTTATAATTTTCTTATAAAAATTCCAATCATATTATACTAATGTAATAATTTATATGTAAAATATATTATTAACTAATGTATTTTAATTTATAACGAAAAAATCAATGTAGAGAAATTAAAGATATAATTTTTTTTTTCGGTTTCAAAAATTAAAAATATAATATTTTTTTTCGGTTACAAAAATTAAAGATATATTAATTGATATTAAGTTATAATTTATGTTACTATTTGAAAGTTAGTCGGTTCAGAATAGAGGTGTAAACGAGCCGAACTTGACATTTTTTTCGAACTCGTCGAGCCCAAAATTTTTGAGCTCGGACTCGAGCTCGTCGAGCCCAAAATCGAGCTCGTGAGCATGGATTCGAGCCAAGCTCAAGCTCGCGAGCTCGAGCCCGAACTCGAGCCGAGCCCAAAATTTTCGTGCTCGGACTCGAGCTCGTGAGCATGGGTTCGAGCCGAGCTCAAGCTCGCGAGCTCGAGCCCGAACTCGAGCCAAAAATTTTTGAGCTCGAACTCGAGCTCGTGAGCATGGGTTTGAGCTCGAGCCGAGCCCAAGCTCGCGAGCTCGAGCTTGAACACGAGCCGAGCCCAAAATTTTCGAGCTCGGACTCGAGCTCGCGAGCATGAGTTCGAGCTCGAGTCGAGCCCAAGCTCGCGAGCTCGAGTCCGTACTCGAGCCGAGCCAAATATTTTTATTTATTTTTAATTATTTAATATATATTTATTAATATAATAATAAAAATAAAATATATATTAAAAAATAAAAAAGCTCAAATGACTAAAAATAATATAAAATAATTTTTTGATCTTATTATAAAAAATTATTTAAAGTCTAAGTTCAAATGACTAAAAATAATATAAAATAATTTTTTGATCTTATTATAAAATTTTATTTAAAGTATAAGTTCAAATGACTAAAACAATAATGAGTTTAGTTCTTAAGCAATCACATATTCTCTACAAGTGAAATTTTAAATAAAGAAAATCAATTGGGTCTAAAAAAGAAACAAGGGAGAATTGTTTCTCTCTTTTTTTAATTGGATCCATTTAGGAACCAAAATAGACCCATTATTGGAACCAATTTGGACCCAATCAAAAACCATAAGAAACCAAAGTCTTGAAAATTTAATAAATACAAAACCAATTGGAACCATAATTCTTTTTTTTTAAGATCCATCCAAACCCAAAACTAATTGGGTCGGGCTGGACCCACGGTTCCGGAACCAATTTGCCACCCCTAATTAAAAGTCGTGATCGGTTCGATTAAAGTTCGCTTCGACTCAACTTGATTAACAATCAAATCAAGCTCAAATACAATTTTTAAACTCGATTGTAATTCAAACAAATTTGAATAATTATGTGTATAACTCGACTCGTTTACACGTGAATATGTAAACATATGACTACGTCGTTTTCTAGTTGAGACTATGTAAAAATGGGTATGGTGGGTCCAAAAAGATTGAGCCGTTTCACCATATTGGCCATCAATCAAAACTCAGTTAATATGTCACATGATTTATGGGTCCATGTGAAAATCAAAAGTTGAAAAGAACCAAAAATAACTTGAGCATCACAACAGAATTCCAGTGAAGTGGACGCGAAGAAACGAACCTCCAAACTCTCCCTACTAAACAAAATTCACTCCACTCCAATCACACACACCCCAAAATAATCCTAGTTTTATTTCATTTTTGCTTTCATTAATTTCTCTATATTTGTATCTATAATAATAATAATAGTAATAATTTGTAAATTTTAGTTTTGAGGCCAAAAATGAATAAGGCGGAGATCGATACTAGTGCCCCTTTTCGATCGGTTAAAGAGGCTGTCGTGTTGTTCGGGGAGAGAGTTCTCGCCGGAGAGGTATATGCTAATAAGCTTAAAGAGGTCAGAATGATATTATACCCTTAGCTTCTTGATTTTTATTTTTATTTTTTGAAAATTAGATGATGTTTATTGCTATTTTTTTGATATAATATATAATGGGTTTAGTTTAGATCATGGTGTTATTAACAATTATAAGCAAAATTAAATAACTAGTTACTCATTTATTAACAGAAGGTGTTATTAAATTGTTCATGAAAATATAATCCGGAGTACATATATTTTTCTTACTGCCCTGATGCTTATAAGAAAAACCCATTGTCGTGATTTAATTAAAAAGAAATATGAAGTATGTATAAAGTCAAGATTAAATTCAATATTATGTGATTTTTATTGAGTTGTGTTTGTTAATAGCGAATAAATTGTAGTATTTGTTTTTACTTCAAAGGTTAAATTGATTAACTTGAAACACAATGAAAATACTTCGTAGCTAGCTTATTCACAATCCCGTTTGTTTTAATTTGCAAATAATTTAAGACTAACAATAATAAATATGCCATAATAAAGAAATACAATATATGATTTATAGGAAAATAAAATTAAAAATTTGAGGACATAAGTATGCTTTGCTTGTTCCCTCGACATTCCAAAAGATGAACATATTCCTGGCTATTTTATTTACATTAAAGTGTATATTTGTCTTTTTACTCTAGTTATAACTCCTAGATGTATATATTTCTTGTAGTATGTAACTTTGAGTATCAATATTGGTTATTGAACCACATAAATTTATTGCGTGTTTGATTTTTCATTAATCATTATAAGCTTGTCAATGGGTGGGTCTTGCCAAACCCAGACCCAAAAGTTTGAGTCTAAACCCATAAATTCAAATTCAGACCCAAACAATGAGCTAGAGTCTAGCTCACGTAAATTTCTTATACGTTTAATTTTACATTCAGTATTCGTCTATCACTTGATCAAAACCCAAAAGTTTGAGTCTAAACCCAGATCCAGACCTAAACAATGAGCTAGAGTCTAGCTCACGTAAATTTCTTATACGTTTAATTTTACATTCAGTATTTCTTTTATCACTTGATCAGATCATAACGACAACTACTATTATCGTAAACAGATACAAAATTATGGAACAAGAGAAATCGGAACTGAAACCTCTGAATTCGAGTTAGAAGAGACGAAGCAAAACCTAGAAAAAGCGCGCGAAGAGAGCATGCAAATGGCCCTATGCCTCTCTTCACTTCAACAAGAGCTTGAACAAACCAAAATGGAGCTCCAAAAACTCAAATCACGCGCATTCGATAGGCGCGCGTTGAATATGGAGATCGAAGACCTCAAATTTGTCGAAGAGGGCAATAACAATAACGAATTAATCGAACAAGAACAAGTGAAAAATGAGACGTTAATGACAAATAGTATTGATCATCATAATGAAAGAGTTGAGTTTCATAAGAAGAAATATGTGACATTTGCAAACCCTCCGTCGGTGGCTCGAGTGGTGGTGCCGCCACCTCCGCCGCCGCCGGTCCCGAGTTACGAGGCGGTGCTACAAAGGCACCCTTCTCTTAAGAAGAAGAAAAAGAAGGCTCTAATCCCATTTATTGGTGGGATTTTTTCAAAGAAAAGGGGAAGCTCTCATGAAGTTGCTATGGCATGATTGAATTTGAAATATGGGAAATTTGGAGGGTGTTTTTTAGTATTCAATAATGAGTATTAAATGAACAAATTTTCAGTTAAATGTACACTTTTTTTTTCTTACGTTCAATGTGATTGAAATCTTCAAATGGGTTGAAGTTCTTTCTTATTGACATCATCATCTGGTTTGTTTGGCAAACACAAAATATCAATTTCAAAAACAAATATTGTATAATTAACATCGTAGAAGATTCTAACAACGTGTTACATTATGAAAATTATGGCTCATTCTAACATCGTAGAAGAAATACAACGTTTGTACAACTAGAAAATAATGTCTCATTTCATCAAGTCAATTTTCTTATTTTCTATTGATCATATCTCTTCATGTTGTTGTATCAACATTTCATTTCCCAAAAAAGATAAAACGAAAAAGAATAGGACAAAATTATGTATTTTGTAACATCAATGATCAAACTGTTACATCAAAATATTATAAAAAATCAGACAAACAAAAATTTACCTTAAAATTAAGGACTAAAACAACACATTTTGGTGTAGCTCTAGAAGTGTTACATCAATACACATCATATATATATATATATATATGTCTATAATACATGTGTCTAATGTGCATTGATATATAATTATATATATATATATATATATATATATATTTACACCAAAATGTTATAGAAAATACGAATCGAGGCAAAAACGCAAATATCCCATATTCAAGTGAAATCATCGTAAATCAATTTTATTTTCCCAGAGGATAAAAATTTACAATATTGAACAAGGTTTTGTGAAACAACACAGAAAAATCTCTGATTATACATCTGCTTAATCAACCAATGTGAGGCCAAAATTTCATGCAACCCACAAAATTTCAGACCAATATAACATCAGATTTTCTTACATTAATTATATTATGACCATCTTGTGATGACTTGTTGAAGAACTCAATGCAATCAGCAATAGCTTCATTATAGTGCGAACTGGAGGAGTAGTAATTGTACGAACTGCATGAAGTCTTTGGAGTCTCCACGTGCCTGTCACATGACCGCCGCCTTGGTGCCGCCGCATGCCCTCTTTCCGGCGACTGAGAGCTGCCGCCTCGAGAAGGAAACCCCGGGAAGATAAACCGCATAATTATCTTTCGAAACCTGTCCAATAGTTTCATTAGGGGTTTTTTTTTTTTTTATTAATGTATGAATTATTGATGACAAATAAGAAGAAAACCCTAATATTGTTCTTGAATAAATATGAGAGCTTATTGACAAGCAATTCTACTTATTTATTTATGTAAATTTGGGAAGATATTATTGGGGAAGTGTAATGCTATCATTTGTGTCGTATGGAATAATAAAATGAGTGGAATTAATTTTTTGGAAAAATATATTTTTTGGGGTTATATATAAATATATATATATATATATATTCTATTTAATTTTATGTGACACAATGATGCTTGTTCAGAAAAAAAGATGATGTCTCAGGCATGTGACCAAATGATTTGCATGGCCTTTTGTCCAAGACAAGTATATTAATTAAATATTGGTTTGTGTAATCAATTTATAGTTTTTAATTTCCTTTCTTAATGATAATAAAATAATTAAATGAAACAATCACAGCAAGAAAAGAGAATGTTATTGATATTTTTAAATGATAGTAATAAAAATTGTTGTCACTTTGTAATTGGATGTGTACGTAATTTCTGATTGTACAAAACAGTAACATAAGTTACTTTTTCTAATTATTGGTAAGTAGTCACAAATTATTGTGCTTAATCAGTTGTCAATCGTCACTATTGACAAATGTAATATAATTAATCATAAGTTTGTGAATATGCACATTACTAGTCAGAAAAATAATTGTCACCAAAAATATTATTTAATTTATCATTTTTGATATCTTAAAATTCCCCAACATTTATTTTTTCTGTGTAATATTTCATTACCTTTACTTAATTACAATTAGCAGTTCTTCACCGGGAAAGGGGGATTATTAAACCTCATAAATGTCTCCTTGTTTCACCTTTTGAATATTTGGCAAATACATTATGAGATAAAGTCTTATAATAAATTCTCAAAATATTGTATATTATTTTTCTAATTAATGGCATTTTGTTCCTTGGACCACTTAAGATGCACGCAATTTATGGGAGCTAGTTTTTTTTTTTTTTGCACATAATTTATATCTAAGACATATTGAAATCTATCATTCATAAATTGATCTCACATAAAATCAGGTAATTATTAGTGCATCTTTAGCCGAAAAGAAATATATAATCATCAAAGACTATATATTTGGCTCCTTAAAATTAAACTAAAAAATGGATATAAAATATAAGGTCCAAATAATTATTTAATAACTTTGCTTCTAAGGCGAGTCTTCTGTTTTAAACCTTTACATATTCTCAAAGCAAAATATTAATCCTTTATTTATATCTATATAAGTACATAATAAATCCTTAATTACCCTTTTCAAATTCAGCTTTTTCAGAGAGCAATTAGTGAAAAATAAAACACTAGAAACAGATTAGTTCTTGATAGATATGTACTAATCTATACTTAATTTATTAATTGGATTATCTAATTTAAAGGGATGAATGTGGTGATGATGGTTGATTAATTATTTTTGAAATGGCTTAAAAAATTATATCTGGAATGATGAGTGCTCAGTTTTGTCTGGGAAATCTCTAAAATGTGACATGATGAAATGATTAGGTATATTTGGGGCCTAATGATTTTATTAATATTAGTAATTAGTATTGAGTCTCTTCTACATTCAACGTTTCTTTGTTAATTACAATATCATAATGTAAAGGCTGCTGGCTATAATTATGATCTTCTCTGATGATAGAAAGATTCATCCATATCTTTTTCATGCAATTTATACACAAATTGATTAAGTCAATAAACGAATTATATTGAGTGAAGTATTTCAATAAATTATTTATTTTCATTTTGTAAATCTTAATTATTAACAACAATCTTGAAAGAAAATATAGCATCATGTTTATAAATATGGTTTTTTTGTTAATCTTGGTATGACCTTTTTCTATTACATATTCACGTTTTTGCAAAATTAAAATTCAAGCGTTACGTTTTTCATAATCATTTCTAAAAGAATGGAATATTGGATAAATAATTTATTTTAATTTTATAAATGAGGACAACTGAAACGAAAAAAGTACAGCATCGGCTTTATATTTACCATTTTCCAAATAAAATGCTATTGTGCCGAGCATTTTAACCCTTTTGCATAATTAGGGTTGTTAATGGACGGAGAATATCATCCCTTTAATAGAAAATTTAATAAAAAATTTATTCCAGACCCAATGACATTAAATAATTCAAAGCTGGGCTGGGTCCGGATCTGGTCCAAATTGGGTCCAACTCCAATTTTTATCCGTGGATATTTACCAAACATTGCCCAAAATTGTCCAAATTTTACTCTTTGAAAATACCCGCCGGTCTATACTCGAAGTTTACATGTGGGTATTTACCCAAACCGGGCCATTGAATCTAACTTTTTTGAACCCATCGGATATGTAATCAGGTCCGCATCGGATCCGGATAAAATATTATTTTGGGGTATTCCGCATGTCTGGGTTGGGATCCCTCCCTGCCAATTGACGGCCTATCAGTATAACAATGGTTACATTTTTTTGCATTTGAAAACCGCGTTTAGCAAAACTAGAAGTTCGAGTTTCTATCACAATCATTTAAACAAAAAATGGGACAAAACTCGCCTTAATTGGAATAGCTAAACCAAAATCCAAGACCTCAAACCAATTCATCAAACCCTGTAAAAGAAACAATACAACATAGACTAGTTCCAATAAAATCAATTCAAAAACTAAACATTCCAGTTTTTTGTTTCTGCTGAAAACAATATAAAGCAACTTACTTCCTTAAATAGAGCGTTTTTTACGAGACAATAACGAAAAAACTGATCCCTTTAAGCAATATTTTCTTCAAGATCAGATACTCCAAATTGTAAGAAGAATTGTAGTGTGAAATTCCGTTAGCACAAGATGTAATCAAAAGATCCTCGATTCAAGTTGATGTTTTCTCAAGTATAATGCACCAATTTGATTTGTCGTAAAATCTGTCAACAATCACAGCACCCTCCACGCCACCCACTATCCTGCAGAAAGTAATACAACATAGAATGTCAAGGCAGAAAATTACTATAGTTTCACTAGGTATTGAGATTTCAGCATAAAACTAGTGAAATAAGAACTAACATTGCAATATATGTTGTATAATACAATCATTCAATGGAATAATAGTAAAAAAAAGAGCCATAATTTGCCTATGTTCACCGGTTATTAAGTCTTTCATTTGAATCTCATTGTGCATGCATAAGGTAAAGTTTCATTCTCAACAGAATTACGCTTTTGACCCCGAAAAATAATGACTTTACTGAATAAAGAGTCATATTTGAACTCATCCCTATTATGAACCAACTCAATGTTAATCATTCTCATTTTTCTGAAGAGCCAATAATAGATTAGACAAATCCCTCGACAAGCAATTCATCTCATAAGGCAAACGAAACAAGCAAAATCCTAGTAAACGAATTCGTTCTATCAAACCGGATGCCCAAGTTGTCTACCTAAAGACAAGCAAGAACATGCAAACTGGAAATTTCTATATTATGTCTGATTTCAATGAAGCAAATAACTTAGGGTGTGTTTGGATTGAAGGATTTGAAATCTATAGAATTCAAATTCATCGACAAATCCATTTAAGTTCGTTTGGATGAATTCATGTTACGATGGATTTCAAATCCCTTGTTATTCACTTTGACCTATTTTCTCCCCAAATACATTGGATTTCAAATGTCTACATTTTAGGTGTCATTTTAAATCCTTCCTCCACATCCCCTCCCCAAATCCAGATCACTCAATCCAAACACACCCTTAGCGAAAATCTCAAACAAGAAAAAAATGGGGTATTTGAAAAAAGCTTTACCTTTCGAGTTCACCTTCACTGAAAACATGATAATATCTATCATACACCACTGCACCTTTCTTATCGTCTTTTCTAGCCAAACCATTAGCCACAGCATTAGCTGAGGCCCCACCAACTTCAGCTCGGTGATAAGGCAAATGCCAAGGAACAAAATATTCCTGCTGATTCCCATTACTAGATTCTGTTTTCGATGAAGATTCTCCATCTCCACGGTTTGAGTTCAAGATCCCATCTGAAGATTCTCCGCAAACTTTTTCATCATTCTCTGGTATACGTTCCAAACCAGATGTAGATGAAGGGCTTCTTACACGAGGACTACCGGGCCCTACCCACTCAGCTAGATACTTTTGAGTAAGTGGGGTCCACTTATTAAGCAACGATTTATCTTCTTGTTCCCTAGCCCAAACTGTGATCAAAACGAGCCCGCCTTTTTTAACGACGCGAATCAATTCATCTACTGCCTTTTTTCGACGATTTTCTGTACTGAGGTGATGTAAAACTGCAATGGAAATTGCAGCATCGCCATAACCAGTTCTGTAAGGTAGATTTAAGGCATCTGCAACTAAAACTTCGTGCCCTTTATCAGCGCATATGTTGATAAGAGGAGCACTTATATCACAACCGATGAAATAGCAATTCTCGTTTAACCCTAAGTATTTCCCATTTCCACATCCCGCATCTAAGATTAGTGATCCAGATGGTAAAGTGTTCAAGAAAGTTTGGACTTTCGGCCATTTAGCATAACGGGTTGAGCTAAAATGAGGGGCAATTGCATCGTATACACTGTGAACATACTTTTTCTCGATTTCGGGTGTAGATTGAGCTTTGGAGAATGAACGGCCCTGATGATTTTTCACAGCTATAGGTGGTAAAACAGGCAAATCTTCGTTGAAAAATGCAGAAGAACCAGTGGAAGTGTCGGGTCCTACTTCATTCATACTGCATAAACCTCTTAATCTACTTATAGTAGAGATTAGAGAAGATAGCAAAGTCGAAAAGCTGAACTCTTTTAATGCAAAAAAATATATGTTCTTGGTCTTCTAACAAGGTGAATCATCACCACATGCCATCATAACAAGACAAGACATCTGTAACAAAACAAGACAAAATTGCAACTCAGCACCTACTCAGACTTTCATCTTCTTTTTTTGGTAAAAATATTACCTAATATCCAACAATATCATGATATTTTTCAAACAAAGAAAAACTCAATTAACAACAACACAACCAAACAACATTAAACAACATCCTGAAATTAGTTCAGGATAATATATACTAAGAAAGTGTATTAACTTGCTACTCAGATTTACTTCCTCCCTTTAATTTTTTTTCATGTGCATAATATAAACAGAAATTATGAAGGTTATATATTGTGAAACAATACTACTAGTCTTACTGATGCTTTGTAGAGGAGGCGTGAAATTATAAAGCTTCTTTATGGCATTTCTTCATACATATTACGTGCATACTAAGAACCCATTTAATTTGGCTAAAATCATACCTACAAACAACGAAAAAAAGTGAAATTAATCATAAGCCCATGCCCTCTTACATATATATTTCTCAGAATTCAAACACAAAAAAGAAATGTACAGCAAATACAAGTCCAAAAACCACCAAAAGTTTATGAACTTGAATATATATATATATTATATTAAATGTAAAGGGATAGATGAACAACCTGCGGTGGTAGAGTGTCCGGTGAAATCAACAACCGATTGAGACTGCGGTAAGAGAAAAAATGTAGAGAGTCCAATGTTGTTGACTAAAACTGTGGGATTGTATGGGCTTTCCGGGTCGGCCCAATTAATCTGGCCCGAGTTATAATTCTGTTGTTGGGCCTGAGCGTATTAAGAACCATATGGGCCGACTTTCTTTGTATTTGGACAACGCTATAGCAAAAGAATTAAACTTATGAAAGCCCATGCCTTTGAGAAATTTAATAATTAATCCTTCTACTTTCCAATTATATCGACTGAGTTTCTCATCTCAATTATTTATTATAATATAGTCCCTCTAAACTTATTTGATCAAGTGCAACGTACTTATCATATTTTAAGGGATTAAAGTGATAAGTATTTTAAAGTTAAGGGATTAAAATGATAAATATTTTAAAATTGAGGGACGAAAATAGAATTCAAAGTATGACATATGCATGGTTCATAACCACGTTAATCTATAATATAAATACTACACATCCAAATATGTATTCTCCAAATAATGACTAGAAATCTCAACTACCAAATATATAATGCATGTCCAAGTATTTAAACTCCATGTCATATTTAAATTTATACTACTTTTATACATTTTCTGAAATAAACAAAATTCTATAATAAATAATTTGAAATAGAAATCTCAATTCTCAACTACCAAACCAATAAATGAGTAAATGGAGTCGCAATCTCATAAATGAATAATATATTTATAAGACTTTAATAAAATCATTGGTCTTACAATATCAAAAGTCACTCAATAAAACCAACTACATTTCATAATTTATATTTATAGACTATAATTACCAAAAGATTAGGTAAAGATTTCTAATAATTATATTTATCTTGAAACTTAAAATTCTAAAAAAAATAATGAACCGTCAACGCTTCGTAATCCAAACGAATCCCAGATACAACTAATTTAAGTGAGATTAGTTGGCCGACAGTGAGGAATTTATAATAATTAAATTCGAACTGTCATTTTCCTAAAAAAAAAAAATTTATATTAGAGCAAATAATTGACTGATGTCAATTATTGTATTAAATGTTTGGTAGTATAAAATACTAGTATATATGTTTAACTAGCGTGTACCCCGTGCTATGCACGGATTATAATTTAAAATATCTCTTTTGAAAACCCATAATTATCATATTTATATCCATTAACTCAATACAAAAAATCATTCAATAGAACAATGAAGAAATAGATCAAATTTAGTAATGTTAAAAAATCATAATATTATGACACCTTATTGTTCATGAGAAATATAAAATAGTGTCACTTAATAGTAAAAAAATCCTTTTGCCAAATAAACAACAAATTATTTATTTAACCCAACAATACTTTTCAACAAATTTGTTTGGTGGAAGAAGTTGAGAACATTCTTTAAGAAAATAAATAAATAAACAATTTGTTGTCAAAAAGAGTACCACAAAACAATAGAGCCATTTTTTTTTCAATTTTTTTTTCTTTAAAGACTATTATAATCCTACTATTATTATGAAGAATATTAAAGTGGTTTACTAAACTAAAATTGAAATGTAATTTGTTTTTGAACATATTCTTTTCTAAATAAATTCTCCAAATATATATTTTTAAATTTTTTAATATAAAAATTTAATTCTAAGCGATTTTTAGGTGATATATTTGAATTTTAATCGAACAATTTTTTTCTTTAACTTTAATGTAGAAGATGAAACAAACTTATAAAAAAGATTTGGTGAAATCCATAACTTCGTAGATAAAAAAACATTAAATATGACCAACCACATCAATATATTTAACGACTAATTATGTAAAGTCATGGATATCTATCTATCAAAGTAAATATATTAAGGGACTAAATTATATAATAATAATAATAATAATAATAATAATAATAATAATAAACAAATGTCACTTATAAATAGAATATGATTATACTCAATTGTAATATGTTTCATTTATCATACAAAAGTTAGGCTTGTAAATCAAATATTATGAGCTAAGAATGAAGTGACTCAAACTCATTGAGTTGGAATACAATAAGTTTAAGGCCAACTTACAAATTCTCTTATTCTAACTCTACTCAAGCTTATTGTAACTTACAAATTCTCTTATTCTCAGACTTTTACAAACTTCAAGCTTATTTCGGCTGACTCATTAGTCTTTATCAAATAAAAAAGTCCTCAATATAATCATAATTGTTATTATTCATACTAGCGTGTGCCCCGTGCTACGCACGATATGTCATTATAAAAAAACTAACATATAAACGTATATATAAATATATGATTAGAGTCACGTATTTAAAATATATTATTACTCTAGCATGTACCCCGTGCTATACACAAAAAAATAATATAAATTATAAGTCATATGGTCATGTAATATTAATTTTTAGGAGAAATGTCCCTTTTAGTTCTTCAATTTTAAATATATTTAGAATTAGTTCGACAAACATTAAAAAATTTATCACTTTATTCGCTTAAGATATGATATATTATGTAGGTGGTATGTAGACTACCTTTTATTGTTAGAAGGACCATGATGAAATCAATTGTTATAAATATAAACCGCATGAAGAAGATGAAACGTGAATATAAAAATAAGGCATCAATTTAAAAAATATATTTTTATAAAAATCCAATAAAGAGGGTTTTTTCTCTAAATGTTAAAAGATCTAATTACTGCACTTTAGTAGGTTCGAAATCATTAAACATATACCTTATTCATCAACTAATTTAATTACACAAAATGGTATGATGATTTATACAAAAAATCAAATGGCAACCTCAATAGAAAATACTATGAAGATTTTAAAATCTAAAAAGGTAAGATTACGCTTCAAAGTCAATGACCACTAATCCCTCCAGCCTATTAAACTAACAACACATAGAATGTTTGTGTATGAAAAGTTAGATAATTGAAATATAGAAAAAAATGTCGATGACATAAGAGAATAACTTCTAAATATCTTCTAAATCTCAACTATCAAAGGCATCAATATCTTCTAAATCATTTTAGTTAAGTGACATTATTTGAAACAATTGTGTGCGACTATGCTATCTATGAAATGGTATGAATTCACAAAACAAATAAAATATATAGGATATAAATGAATAAAAAATGAAAGTGATTACAAAAGTACCAAATAAAAAATGTTTGTCAATTCAGTATTCTAAGTGCACGAAAATTCAATAGAAATGTGAATCGAATGCTCATTTGTCTAAGCATACAAAAAAGTAAATTACACACAAAAAATTATCAATTAAAATTTCTCAAAAGATAATAACCAAGAATTGAAAGACAAATTCACATAAGATGGAAAAGTGACAAAAAGAGAAGTAATACTTTAATTGTAGCAACACAAAATAACAAAAAATTGTAGAATTTAAAGAACACCTTTTGTCATTCATATTATGTATATTATTGATGCCGATAATTTCAAAATAAATTCAATTAATGATATTACAAAATCTTTTCTTTTGAGCTGCTAGATTCAATTCACACATAGAGTTAAAAAAGAGTTAGAGGGAAAATGGGAAAATTAAAAGAAAATAAATGAATTTAGTCTGCAAAAAAGCTTAAATCAAAGAAACATTACCACATTCTTTCAAGTTTCAACTCTATATACCCCATGCAAGTAATGTCTGCCACAAATAAAACGAAAGTAGAGTTAGATAACAAATACAAAAATTGGGAGAAATAACAGGAAAATAAGAAAGAAAATTAAAACCTAAATGAACTTTGTTTGTTCGAATATGGACATATATAAGATTGGAAGGTTAACAAAAATACCAGTTCATTAAGAGTAAACTTTTGAAAGAATTGAAAATTATAAAAATTCTAAGCTAATTGATTTAAATTATGGAAGTTACTAAAAATAGTATTACATTTTGAATTTTAAGGTAATCTGCAAATTAAACGTTAGCCGGAAAGTGGAAAGTCAACATTTTAAATTTTTAAGAATCTTGTATGTTTTGGAAACTGGCTACAATTATGTGGTGATTAGCGGAATTCATAGAGATAAGATTTCACTATTCCTTTTTAAATTCTGAACTAATTAAATTAATTACACTCGCTAAATAAGTTTTTTCATTCTTCTTTCCTTTTTGTTCAAACATAGACAATATATATTAATATAATAGATATAATAATAACAATAATAGATAATTAAAATTGGTATAAAATTTTGGAAATTCATTAAGATGATGGGAATTAAATCAGGGAGAAAATATCTTAATCAATACTCTTCCACTTTGGTTGTATACTACATTAGGAAAGCATCAATTAGAATCAATTGATTGATTTAATAATAATAAATCTTAAAAAATTAAACCAACAATAAGAATTTTCATTTTATTAAAATAATTCAAGATATGGAATGATTGAACTAAATTAATAACTTAGTAACATATGATATGGAATGATTGAATTTAAATCAAAAAATTAAAACTATATTAATAATTGTATTAAGTTACTAACTTTAAATCAAGGAAAGAGTCATTATCGGATACTCATACAATCTTAAATAAGATTGAAATTATTCTCTTTCCAATTTAAGCATATTTTAAATTTGAAATATGAAATTCAATCCAACCAATTAATCATTTTCAATTAAAAATAATTCAAAATTATGAGAAAATTCTATTTAGCTCAAAAGTCAAACATAACTGTGCTATAATATAGTAGAAGATTTCCATTGAAGAAAACTGAATGTCATAATAAATTATAAACATAAGAAAATATGTAGAGATATATAAAAATATTTTTTTACATAAATATTGACTATTTCAATTCCACACAACTAATTAAACCAATATATTATAAAAACAATATTAATGGGAAAAATTATTAAAAAAATTTACTAATTACACTTAATATCCACTAAAACCAAATAAAGATAAATAAATAAATAAATAAAACATAGTAGTCTGCTTCCACATTTGCCAGCTTTGTGTCCATGGAGTCATTTAATTTATGTATGCCATAGATTAACACTAATAGAAAATTAAAATAAAAAACAAATAAAAAATGAATAAAAAATTGAGAGTAATAACATAAAAATAAGAAAGAAATCAAAACTTTATGATCTTGTAAATGTGATGTTAGACTATGAACATGCACAATTATGATATTACAATGAAATGCCAATTTAAAGAGAATTGAGAAAAGTAGCCATTTAATTTTTAAAAGAATTAATTGCTCATTTTATAAGCTTAAATTGTGGACATTAAAAATTATAACTATAGTCAATTACTCATTTAATTAACATCAATTAATGGACGTCAATATTTATAATAATAGTGAATTACTCATTTAAAAATCAATTACTTATTTCGTCATTCCAAAAGAGTCAATTACTCATTCAATTAGCATCAATTATGGAAGCTTATTGTTTGCCCTAATTGTCTGTAAAATCTTTTCTTTACTATTTTTAGAAGTCAAGATGTAAGGAACAAATAAATAAGATTATCCCAAATATTGTTCAAATACTATTAACTATAACTTTTTATTGTGGAATTTCATTTCTTAATTAATACAATAAGTCTATTTACATCTAACAAATCTTAAAAAATTAAACTTTAGTCAACATATTATAATCTCATTTAATTGTAGGCTTACTAACAGGAACTTATCATAAAACTTGTTATAACCACTATCAATCATGAATGCAAAATACATTATCCAAATATTGTGTTATTTACCAAATAAGTGTTTTTATATTCCTAATTAATATGTTTAAATCAATTAATAAAAATTTTCTCAACACTAAAAAAAAATTAAAATTACCGAAAAAAAGATAGCGAGCAAAGTGGGTCCCACACCGCTTTGTTATAATATATATAATGATAATGATATTAGTTCTCAATTATTTTAATCAATAAAAAATAACATTAATAAGTAATGTAGTGAAATTTAGTACGTGAAGCCTATCTATACAGGTTCACATATAGACTTGAGGCGCTAAATTTTCATAATTTTGGAATATTAAAATATAAATTCAACCAGAAGATAATTTCTATAATATTAAAACGATAAATCAATTAAGTTGTTTTTTATTTATAACTTGTAAAAAATGAAAAATTATTTCCAATAACAAAAATTATAATTATATTATTAAATTAATTTTTTTTTCTAGTTCTCATAAAGAAACTAAATTTAAATTCAAAATTTAATCTAATAAGAAAAGGAAGAAGGGAATAGAAAATAGAAATCAGAAATTTGTCTTCAACCTTCAAAATTCAATATTGAACGCTTTTATTTGCTACATTCATAATCTAAAGTTTTCCCCAATTTTATTAAATATATATATATATATATATTAAAAAAAAGATTATTAGTACACTCCTTTGCACATATATATTAAAAACAATTGTTAATATACAATAAATTTAACAACAAAAATAATACTATAAACAGAAAAATAGTACACAATGGTATTAACTACACAAAATAAAAATTAATGGAGTGAAATGATTACCTCAAGCATATATGTATAAGTATTCCATTGCTCCATTCATAACCACTCATCGCCAAATAAAATATGGACTAAAAATTTCAATCGACTAAGAAATTCTCATAATGTCATTAATGTTTAAGACTAAATTAAATGAAGAAAATCGAACAAAATTGAAAGCATAAAATTCAAAACTATTGAAAGATGAAAAATAAAGAACTAATAAAATAAATTACCTCACATCAAATCAAATTCACTTTTGTAGATGAAAAAATTAGTGAACATGGAGAAACGTAAAATTGATTTGTGAAGCAGAAAAAGTATGGCATAATTTATAAGTTTGTAGATTAAATGAAAATAATTTATAGATGTATCAGTTTCTTTATTAACTGCATAATTCCATCAATTGTGGAATGAATTAATACGTAAATTTAGCTAATGTAAATTAAATATTTCTCCTAATGAAGAATTTCGATTTGGTAGTCAATTTTAAAAATAAAGTTTAAAATTTAAATTTAAGCCTAATGTGAACGTACTTAATTTAGACCATTCTTTATTTAGATATGCTAAGAATTATACATGGTAATAAATTTTGGTCTTTCCATTTGCATTAATGATCACAAATCACAATCAAAACATTGTAACTCTTCCCATTTTGGTTGCAAGTGAATGTAATAGGAAGTAATTTAATTTGATTATCTAATTTAAGAATAGTAATCAATCTAAAAAATTTAACCAACCAATAAGAATTTTTCATTTTATTAAAAAAATTCAAAATTCTAGAAAATTAGGATTAAAGAAAAACTGTGCTATAATATAGTAGAAGATATCAATTTAAAGAGTTATATATAGTTTAATTAGTAATACTATATTTGGCTATAAATGACTTTTCAATGCACGAATGAAGTTGCCTATTGGCTGTGATTGCATGTGTAGGTCATTTATGATCACTTGGAGATAATGTTCATATATGTTTTTTCAATTTTGACCTTTTTATTATAATAATAATAATTATTATTATTAATATTATTAATATTATTATTGTTGTTATGTTTGCCCCAAGAGCATCTCACGTGCTATTGTTGATATATACGCATTCTATGCATATAAAAAAAAAATTCAAAGTTTTCATGTACTATAATTTAGAAATGAACTCACACTTTACGGAAAAAACCAGTCAAAAAAGAAAGTGAATTTAATAAAACATTAACTGCAAAATTGTGGGTTATGGTTTTAAACAGTTTTTATTGGATGACCTAATATGGAGAATTTATCAAAACACTTATCCAATGTATAAAATTAGACGGACTCTATTAAAATCAACCTATCAAAAAATTTCCTAAAAAATGTTGGTTACATATATGTTAAAAATACTCGTCAATTCAACGTTATATCAGTAGAGTAAATCGTATCATATATATGATCCAATTTCGAGTTCTCTTATATAATATATATCACTATGGAGTTGTAAATGTTTACTAATACTTGAGATATGTGGTAAATTTCATACAAATTCAAGGGCCAATATTTGTATGTTTCTTAGCAATTCCATGAAATTTATTTCGTGAATTATTTGATAATGGTTACATCAATTAATTTAAATGAGACCCACAATAGTACACTCTTTTAACCATGTATTAATTTCATCAACAACTACCACAATTCAGACATTATATTCGTGTACCTAAAATTGATGACTCATTTCATAACGACGTGGCACCATAAAAAATTCATTCCAATTATCATTTACTAAATGTTTAATCATATACTAAGGTTTACTTCTTATATCAATAGGCAATATTATATGATCCAACAAATTTTTGTAAAAAAGTATCTTATCTTTCATTATTATTATTATATAAAAAAAAGTTTAGATCTGGTAACTTTTAAAATTATCTTACATTTATAATAAAGTAAAGTAAGCATCCTCCAATAGTTTCTTGATGAATGGGGCAGTTGAATCTTACCATTAAAATAAATTTTAATCTTATCTTAGCCTAAAAGGAGATTCGAAAATATAAATAATTATAGGAAATTAGAGCATCAAATATGGTATATACAAGACAGAAATAGGCCAGCTTTTGATTTATATGACACTTGATTCCACCAAATACAACTACAAATTATTAAAAAAAGAAATTCTAAAATAAAATTTGATTACGAAACAAAAGATTCTATATTAAATCAAATTCAATAAATATTTTGTGTGGTTTGATAATGCTTAAATCAAAAATTTAACACAAAATACATTTTTAAATTATTGAATTTGATTTAACATAAAATTAAATTTACAATTCAAGGGCTTTGTAAATAACAACAAAGCAAGGCAAAATGGCCCTTGAATTGAACACAAACAGTTCCTCCATATTCGAATAAACTCCGGCAACTCCGGCCACAGAATCATACGCATCACCGGCGGCCGCCGCCGCATCCTCAATTCCCCCCGCTTCCTCCGCCGTGCGCCTCACTCTCCCGGCAATCACGCGGCACACTAACATCGCGCGGCGCGTGGCCGCACCGCCGAGGCAGTCGTGAGCGCGTCCGCTGCTCGCGGTGGTGCGTGTCCCGCTAATTTTACTGCCTTGAAAGCCGTGCCGGATGACGGTGCAAACGCCGCAGGCCGGTATCGAGCCGCACAGGCTGGACGAGCCGCGGGCGCCGAGCGAGCACGTGAGCGTGGCGCAGTGAAACCTCAGCAGCTCGTTCCCGTCGGCGGCGCACCTGGCGTTTCGCTTGGCGTGGCTGGTGGCGCGTATCTTCACGGCGTCTCTGTAGTCCTCGAACCGTTGGATCGTGCGTTGTGTGTTGTGGACTTTTAGTATCCGTTCGATCTTGCAGATTGGGTTGTCCTTTTTGAGCCAGCTTGATTTGAAGATTATTTCGACTATATTCCGGCTAGAATCATCTGCCCCCAGCTCTGATACTGTAAAATATTATTAAATTTGATTTAATATAGAATTTTTCATAATTATATTTTAAATATAAGTTCCAAATAAATATAAAAATACGTGAGATATGTAATTGTTTGATTATAAATATTAAATATCTATGAAAAAAGATATGTAATTTATTTTTGATGAAATATATTATTTTGTCGGTGTGGTACAGTACTCCAACAGCTAATAATGTGGCACCCAACCAGGAAGCACCACGTATTATTATGTAGTACTTTTCCATTTTATTTAATTGGAAGCTGTAAAAATTTATTTTAAATGGTCCCATTAGAAAATGAAGTAGCAGAAAACAGATCACACTGTATTATATATATAAATATATTCATTTTCCAAAGGATAACATTAAAGTTATTTTCATTTTGCAGGATAATGCCGTTTTGCCTGCACTTGCAAGTTCAATCTTCAAATTAAATATGGAAAATAAATATGAAACTAATAAAATGTTACTATTTTTATGTTGTTGACTTCCATAGTTCCATGTAATAAAAAGTACCACTGGACTTATGTATAAGTTATATTAATTCTAAACTTTCCAATATTAATAAAGAAAAATAATAAAATTGAATAAGACAGCTAGGCCATATGGAATGAATATTCATTAATAATTGTCCTAATAGTTTTGTTTGGTTTCTATTATTAGATGAAATGAGTGGTAATATGATAGTAAAACTTAATTTTTCTATGGATCCAAGTTTTTATTTCAATATATAATCATGAAGCATTTTTTATAATTCCTTTTAAAAATATGATTATAGAAGTTGGCCAAAAACCATATGATTAATTCATGGAAATAACATAGGATAATCCAAAATAAATTATATATTGTTGCGTAATAAAATTATAAAGGATTATATAACCACAATAATTTTAAGATATATATATATATTATATTATATATACATAAAAAGAGCTTGAAAATGTATACCTGCATGCCTAACAGCTTGATGAAGTTCTAAGCTCTCAAATTTTGGGAAAACCTCACCACATTCAGAACAAGCACATATAGTTGTCCTTGGCAATGGATACCTGCAATTATTCACATCATTATTATTACATTTCATTTTACAAAAAGAAAAAAAATTCTTAATTTTTTACATAAATAATAATCCAATTTAAATAAAATATATATATTCACTGACTAGGTAAATGTTAAAACTTAAAAGTATCACGCAAATTAAATAAAGTGTTGCCATATAATATCACCATTTTTTAACTTTTAAAATTACATTTAATTACCTCATTTTGACTTGGTCAAATAGTTAATATTAAAAAATAACTATGGCTTAATCATTAATAGGATAATTTTCATCAAATAATCTTACCAAATTTCATTTACTCAACCAAGAGATGAAGCATTGAACAACGAAATATAGATATATCATATATGCACTTGGTGTTATATATATATATATATATATATATATATATATATATATATATATATTAAACGATGTAAATTATATCACAATAATATATATATATATATGTATCAACCTAACTTAATTACCTGCTGGGATCAACAATAGAGTGACATTCATAACACCCAGAAAGCTTCCTCAACTGCATCCCTCTCCCGGAGTGCGATCCACCACCGCCGCCGCCGCCGGATCTCATCGAGCTCGAATTAACCGACCTGGCCGACGATCCATGGCTGCTCTTCTTGCTCAACAGCCTCGTCTCTTGCCCGACGGAGCTACTTTCCGGCGAGTTATCAGCCCTGTGCACCACTCTCGTGTTGCCATGAACGACGTCCCGGAAGGTACAAATGGAGCTGCAGGAGGTATAAATGGACGATGCATTAGGGTTGGGGGCTACTAACGTTCTCGACGGGTCGTGGATCTTGGAATCTTGGACCTGTTTGCATGTGAGGAGGTTTTTGATTTGGTCCCATGAAGAGGGCTGTTTCTTTTTGCTGCGTTTAGGGTTGTGTTTTTTTGGGTGATGATGATGATCGGAATTGTCTGGTAAGAAAGTTAAGATTGCCATGAAAACAAGTGAGAGGATTTGGAAGATGAATGTTGTAATAGGATTAGTGCTTTTTTTCTCTGTCATTGAGAAAAGATAATACTCATGAGAGAGAGAGAGAGAGAGAGAGAGAGAGATGGTCTTAAAATTTGGGAAGTGTTTTCTTTAATGGGGAGAGGGATCCAAGATGGGTAAAGGGGGTGGGGATCTTTAAGTCTTTGTTTATTTTATTTGGGGTTTTAATTGATATATCGAATTTAATATTCTCGAACTTAAATGTATTTTTTTTCGTTTACAGTATTTTGTAGGGGTGTGCATCGGTTCGGTTCGGTCGAAAACCAAATCGAAATTTCGGTTTTTTCGGTTTTCGGTTTTTCAAAATTACAAACCGAAATCGAACCGAAAAAAATTCGGTTCGGTTCGGTTTTAACCGAATCAGTTCGATTCGATTCGGTTTTTAACCGAAATAACCGAATTTCGAAAAAAAAATAGGAAAAATCACATATTTCGGTTCGGTTTTCAATTTTTTTTTTATAACTTCTGTTTTCAATCTACTCTTTTATATATATTTTTAAATTTTTATTAATATAATACTTATTAATTATATATAAATTAAAATAATAATTAATATATATTATATATTTTGGTTTTCGGTTCGGTTCGGTTAACCGCGCCTAAAAATCGAAACCGAATCGAATCGAAAACCGAAATTTTGCAAAAATAAAAACGAAAACCGAACCGAAATTTTCGGTTCGGTTAAAAACGAACCAAATTTTCGGGTTTTTTGTTCGGTTCGGTCGGTTCAGTTGATTTTGAACACCCCTGGTATTTTGTTTACAAATATGAGCAAATTAGAGCTAGAAGGTTTAGTTTGGGGGCGAATATAGAAGCTTGATAATTTTGGGATTTGCCATGATGAATATTAAGTTTAAAAAGTTTGAGGGTCAAAAAGTAATTTTTCAAAAGTTGAAGGGTCCGGTTGCCCCTACAAACTCAATGACTCCGTCATTGATTAAGAGCATGTGAGAACATAAAAAAGAGATTGAATACAAGACTTTTCATTAGTTAGAGGGTCGATAGATATACTATGCAGTATATACTATTGAGTTATGGAGCCTGAAAACTGTAAATAGAACTATACCTTTCGTCGAAAGTTTTTAAGGATATTTTAGTCTTTACGTAATCATTCTTGTATTAGGGTTATGTATCTTGTATTATAAATAGCCACAATATCATTGTAACTCATTATCTTAATTTTTGAAATATAGTGAATATCTTGGCTTGTCAGCGCCCGAGACGTAGTCAAATTCTTTGACGAACTGGGGCAACAATTCTTATTCTTTTACTGTTTTTCTTTCGAGCAATTATTTCCATCATTGATATTGTATTCCTAATAATTACTGTCGATAAATTTTATTTGAGAGAGAATTCTAGTCCTAATCTATATCGGCCGAGCCCTTTTTTTTTTGAAAATTTTAGTACAAATTTAATTTGGGTAAACTTAAAAGAAAACCATTTTTACCGATCATATAATAAATGTAATTTACAAATAAAGTATGATTAAGTTAATTTAATTAAATCTAAGTTTAGGCTTAGATTCCCTACTTGGTAACCGTACGAAAATTGATTAGCACCATTATCTAAAAGTAATCTGACTTGTGCTCCCTTCTAATTAGTGACTTATGTAGATTTGTCTAGCTTGTGATACCTTCTAATCAAATAAATTATGATTAAAAGTCAGTGTGAATATAATGAATACAATAATTTATTTTAAATTATACTAACTAACTTGGATTTTCTATGCCTAATTGTTTAAATTAAGACAAAGAGTGACGGAAGGATTCATCAGACACCACGGGTACGATTAAGTATGTCGGATATTCCTATTTCAAAATAATGTTTATTGTGTAATTTGAATTATATAAATTTATTACTATATGAAGTGTAATTTTTGTGTATATACATAATTTCTTAGGGGTCATTTTCTCAAACTAATTTCATGCATAAATATATATCTAAAATGTGATATAGTTTTTTGCATGCCTTTCATATGGAATATATAACTAATTAATGCCTCTTTTAGATATCTTGCTTTTTTTCTTCATTTATTTATAATTTCAAATTTTATATGTAGATTAATTTACACAATTTAAATTATTTTTATTTATAGTCGTATGTCTAAAAACTTTTTACATTTTAGTCGAAAACATATATGTAGCCAAATATTTAGCAAAAAAAAATATATATATATCTATATACTGTTATTGTATTTTTCTAATAATCAATAAGAAAAGAAAAGAAAATCAATCAATATAGCCCCCACATTAGTGAAATGCAAGGATAAAAGGTTGGCATGTGAAACTTAGGGCGGCTAAGTAACATGCAATTAATATATTTTACACCAAAAGGACAAAAATTATCACAATGATAGTGATACAATAGCTAATTTTATAATAGGTTGTATTCAATGAAATTGGTCTTTTATGATTTATTAAATACATGAATATTTTACCTTTTATATCCAATGATGTATAATATATACCCTTTTTAATAAAAAATTCAATGTCTTATAAAAAAACAATCGTGATATAATGGTGAAGTATCTTCTATAGTTTATTAATACATATATATATATATATTGTTGATGTAACTCGAACCAAAACCATGACTATAGGGGTTATTAGCCTGATTTGACCAAATGTATATAATGATCGATTTTTTTTTTAATTGATTCACAGGACCAAAGTGATCATAATACAAAAAAGAAAAAGGAAAAAAAAAAGATTTCAACTTTCAGTTGAGTTAAATTGAGCCATAACATTTGGATTTAATTCTCGAACCACCGACAATCTTCAATTTTATTTATTATTTGTCAGTAGGAAATGACTGCAGTAATTCAGGGAATTCAAATTTATCTATGAGCTCGTAAATAAACAATATAAATGCAAAACATTACATCTAAATATAAATATTATATCGGAAAAAAATGTAAATGTATATTACAACCGCAATCATTAAAATTTAATTTCTACTATTTTTGGAACATAGTAATTGTTGATATTTACGCACTAATAGATCCCAATATTTTTTTAGTGAAATTTATATATGTGACATGGAAAATTGAGTGCAATTTGGAGGCTCAAATTATGTGGTGTGGATTTAAGATTCCAATAGTATGCAAAATGAGAAATGAAAGATCCAAATGAATAAAATAAATAATATTGACTGACTTTTATGACAATTTGTATCTGCAAATCCATTATTTTTGCACCAAAAAAGTTTTTTATTTTATAGTGTTTATCTGCATGTGAATTGGAACGTGGTCTAGTTTATCAACTTAACCACTCAACCTATCCATTATTTTTATATTGTTCTTATTATTTTGGTTTTTATTTAGGTGACAATTTTTTTATTTTTTTGATGAAATTTAGGCCAATTATTATCCATTCTTATTATTTAGGTGCTAATTTATGGGTTAAAAAATTGTGATATATAAGACTGTAATTCAATTGATCTAAGTCATTTCTCAATAATTCAAGTTTAATAAAATTGATTTGGTCTTATATGCAATTTTTCTCTAAACTCATTAAAAAAAAATAAAAGTGTGCATGCATAAATTTAATAATATACAATTGAGCTCTTAGCATTAATTTTCTTTACAAAATTATATCGAAAAATTAAATATTTTTTTTCTTTAGAAAATCTAATTAACTAAAAAGTCTAAAAGTTTATTCTCCATCTCCTTTCTTTTATTAAAGCCTGCAAAAGAATATCACTTTCTTGCTTGATCTTCTTTTGGGCCATCTTACTTATAGTTGGGCTTCTTCTTGTCTCTAGGCCCAAATAACGAACGATGTCGTTTAGCTCACCCCTTTTTGTTGCTAGGGTTTAAGTTTCAAATTTCTGCGCCCAAAACCCTAAACTCAAATCCAATCTAATTGAACCTCTAAACCTTCAAAGGTCGATTAATACAATCGATAATCAGCAATGTCGGCTGAAAATTCAGTATTGATTAAGAATCAAAACCCTAGAATCACATGGGAAGGCTGCAATGTATTGCTAGACATCAATGATGGCGATAGGGTGCTTTTTGCTCGCCTTACTGCTGGCTCGTAAGCTGTTAAATGCTCAAATTGATTTTCCTGATATAATTTATATTGTTAAGTTTTTGAGTTCAATTTGGTGTTTTGCAGGAAAGTGAAGATTGGGAACAATAACTGCTCTTTGCAGCCTTTGATTGGTTGTCCGTTTGGATCTTCGTTTCAGGTGGAGGTTGGAAACAAAGGCGCCATTCTCTCTCGGATTGTTACCTCGACAGATGGTTTGTATAACCTTCTTTCATTTTTTTGTTGATAATTGTCAATTATACATATTAGTTAGTTTGAAAATTACCATATTAACAGGAAATATCGTCTAAGCTAATTTCATTGAGCAATGAAGAGTGCGAAAATTTGTCAATACGTTGTGTACTCTTATGGTTTTGGTTGAATTTTGTTTTAACGGAATGCTTTAATAGTGGTAAATCGTGATCCAAAAGTTTGAGAAGGTTACTAGAGAAATATATGTACATTTGCATCTTGGTTGGACAAGATAAAATTGTTTCGCTAAATTTGTTATTTCCTTGTTTATCGGGTAATAATCTAGGAGAGAAAACGGGTGTTGAGATGTTGGAGGAAAGCAGAGATAATCGTGCATTAGTTGATAATAACACAGCCCAGAATCTCACTGGTGAAGACATAGATGACATGCGGAGGTAATGCTTTTGTTTAATTTGTCTGCCCCATGCATTTATGCAATACATCTAATTTTACATGTCTTCTGCATTCAAGTTAAAAGACTTCATTGCATGGGAGCATAGTATTTAAGTGGACATAATGTCACATAAATTTAGTAGTTTTCATAGGAGATTGATATTTGATTAGATTTTATGTATTATTTTTCCTTAGAAGGGGAACGGAAATTTGTAAATATTTGGTTTAGGTAAATTGAGTTACGATTAAGCTTTTTATCATCCTGGCATCGAGTTTTTTCCCATGGGAGATCTAGCTACTAGGTATAATAGACCTTATACCAATTATATTTTTATTTGACTTCTCATCCTTCCTTGAACTAGTTGTTGTAGCAAATTTAGACACCATGATATTTATTTTTATGAAGCAGGTGTTACCTAATAATGCCCATTTTCTATGTATATCTGTTGTGCTGAAAGTGTATGTTTGTTTTCAGAAAGGGAGCAAGTGGGGATGAGATAGTGGAGGCCCTCATTGCAAACAGTGCAACATTTGACAAGAAAACAGCATTTTCACAGGTGCATGACTTATAGGAAATTCGAAATTGAGGAGTTTATACTTAAAATTCAAAACTGAGTATCTTTCTGTTTGCAGGAAAAGTATCGGATTAAGAAACAGAAAAAATATGCACCCAAAGTGCTTCTGAGGCGTCCATTTGCCCGAAGGTCGGTTTCATGATTCTTTACCTTTTATAGTGTCTTAATAATTCTAGTATTATTTTTATTATAATTATGCTTGATTGGGGATGGATTGTTTACGACTATTTATTATAACCTATTAAATGTCTTCGGTTGATTTATTTTGTGTAAGTTTCTATTTGTTCCCGTACTTATGTAAATGTGAGGTTCTCCATTAATTTGTATATATATTAAGGAAATCAGATCTGTAATCATTATTTGTTGAGTTCAGCTCCTTTAATTAAAACTCAAAAGCCAGCTAAATCTCAGTCTCTTATTTTTAGCTAATCTGTTCTTCCAGTTCCAAGTTAGTCAAACACTTAAGTCAAACCCATGATTTGTGATGGAGATGATACTCTTTTCAACTTGGCTATGATCGACAACCCGATGTTTATTTTTAAATGTTTTCTGTTGGAATTGTTTTAGAGTTTCTTTTCAACATTTAATATGTAATCATTTGAAGGTTCTTGTTTTCTAGTCATCATCCCATTTCTGATGTTACTGATCTTGTTCCTTTCAGCATATGTGAAGCTTACTTCAAGAAACATGCTGAGAAAATAGGGTAAATATCTTATCTCTTGTGATGCTCAATTATTTCTCTGAACAAAGATATAAAAATATTTTGTCATCTGTTTTCCGTATAAATTCTATAGTACTTCTGTTTTATGTTAATTTGTTCGAAAGTGAAGCGATTGGAATTATAATAACCAAATTACCTTGAGGAAAAAAGATTGATTTTGAGATATCATTTAAAGTTTGCAATTTTATCTTTTTCTGAAATAGTCAGATCCTCTATTTGCCAGGTTTTTGCGGGTGGATACTCTATCTCTTATGCTTTCCTTGGCTAATGTCACCGCTCACTCCGATGTACTTGTAGTGGATATGCTCGATGGTTTAGTTACCGGTGCAATTGCAGAGCGCTTGGGAGGTATCTCACTTCTTATATTCAAATTTCGTTTTTTCTTTTTGAAAGTTTGATTTTAGTTTTTCCTGGTACTGGAAAATAACTAGTTGTATGAGGGATTTGTATTGATATGGTCATGCTAAACTATAATATACTGTAATTACAGGTAACTCGTGTAAAGATAAATATGATAATCTAATATTTACACAGTCCAACCAATGAGATTATCTTACAATATTGCTTCACATAGTTCACTTGTGACGAAATTCTGACTTGGTACTCTTTTGTACAGGAACGGGTTATGTATGTAACACGAATTGTGGAACCACACCATATCCCATTAGTATTGTTCGAATGTTCAATTTCGGTGATGAGATATGCAAAAGGTGCCATCTTGTTATTCTTGCAATCAAATTTTGTTAGTTCGTCTAAGTATAGATACATGATATGATACATCTGATATATATGTTCTATACTTTCATGTTACGAGTATGATATATAGCATTTCTTTAATTGTTCTAGAATTGTGCACTCTTCACTTGTGGAATTACAAAGCTCCAATAGTGAAACTTCAATGTCCATTGATCAGCTTGAAGACGCCTGCCAACAGAATGTTTGTGATGTTTATTTGTTGTTATTATCTCTATTTCTTTCACTTTAATTATATTTAAGCTCACAATTTCATCTTTTCTTTTTTCAGAAAGAAATCCCGTCTCCTTCAGCCATAGGGTTGGTCAGTATGGAAAAAAGCCACAAGGAAAATATCGAAACAGTGAATAATATAGCTGCTTCTCCAAAAGTTAGTAAAGCCATACAGGCTGGTGAGAAGGCATCACCAGAGACTATCAAGTCCTGGAAGGAAAATGGATTCTCCAGGTAACTGTAGTTTTTCATATATTTCTTATTGATATATATATATAATGTGTAGATGTTTTTATATTTTTTTTGTGTTCATAATATTCTAATTTCTATTATTTCGTCGTTATTTTATCTTCAGTTTGATTATAGCTGCTCCGGACTTGGATGCTTGGAGCATCGTGAAAGAAGTAGTACCACTTCTGTCGTATTCAGCCCCATTTGTTATTTATCATCAGTATCTCCAGGTAATTTTTTAATACGCTCGTTACGTGTTTAAATTTGCATTAAATACAAATAACACAAATGAATTATTTTGTTGTCCTTTTGCTTTGCAGCCTCTAGCATCATGCATGCACAATCTGCAGACTGAAAAAATGGCCATAAGCATGCAAATAACAGAACCCTGGTTACGCGAGTATCAGGTTTGCTTCATCTTCTGTATCTCACATATATCATTCAAATCATTAATGGCGTGTTTGGATTGAAGGATTTGAAACTATGGATTTCAAATTTATCGACAAATCCATTTAAATTTGTTTGAATAAATTCATGCTACGATGGATTTCAAATCCCTTGTCATTCAATTTGACCTATTTTCTCTACGACTATGGTGGATTTCAAATTACTCCCATTTTAGAGCCATTTGAAATCCAACCTCCAAATCCCCTCCTCAAATCCAAATCACTCGATCCAAACACACCCTAAATGATTCTGCATTTTGCTAATGTTTTACGCTGAAAATTCAGGTTCTTCCATCAAGAACTCATCCACATATGCAGATGAGCTCATCTGGCGGTTATATACTGAGCGGTACACGGATAACTGGAACCGATCAGGCTCAGCCAAATTAGTTAAGTATGAGCCTTGGCTGAGCCTTAATCGAGTTCTGATTGTTCTTAGAGGTTTATGAAACAATCCACCTCATATAATGGTGGGACAATGTTCTGATGGTTATGAGTCGACATATGGTTATGGGTTCGTTTAAAAATCACTTTTTATTGAAGGGTTTCTTGATAGAATTGTATAGTACTTTCAGATTTTATGGGTAAATTATCTCATATTTAGCAACTGTTTCTGTTGTATTATTGTCAACCTGATACATAATTTGATTTAGATTGGGATACTGAGGGAAATTTGTGCTTCTGGGTCTGGGCCGGGTTGTATGCGATCCAACTACCTGATTCGACCCATGATTGTGTTATTCATGTTAAAGCCCAGCCCAGCCCAACCCAACAGCATACATTAATGGATTATGTTTAAGAACTTGGATATAGCTTGAATAAGCCCATTATTTTGGTCCGAAAAAGGTGAAATTCTGAATGGAAATCCATTACTACATAAGTTCCATAATTTCAAGTAGAAATATTCTCAATTTGTGTCATTTTTCTGGCACCCACAATCCTTCAACAATGCGCTAAACATGCTTGTACTTATTGCTCAAACGAATTTTGTCCCAAAAAAATTAAGGGCTAGAACCCTTTAATAAAACAAGATATAAGCAATAGTAAAATCTGTTATTAGTGAATTATTCTCGTAATCTGAGTCTAAGGACATGATTGGTATGAATGAATGGAATTATGTGGGAATGGAATGGTATAAGAAATGGAATGGAGATAGGAATGAAATGATATTGATTTCATAAATCCTATGATTGGTATAGTGCAGGAATGAGAAAGGAAATGAATTCGAGATATGAGATTTTTTTAATTCTGTATATTCGTATATTTGAGTCATTTATTAAACTCGAATACAAATTTGAATCCAATCTAATGCTATGAAATTTAAATGATTTGAGTCTTTGAACTTTTTATTTAAAGAAAAATAACACGGGACATGATGAAAAAATAGAAAAAATTAAATGAAAAATGGGAAAAATATAGTTATTATATAATGATTGAAAGAGTTATATATGTAATATTGTCTATATAATAATTCACATTTTCTAATACTTTTTATTGATGAACTAGTTTAAGGATAAGATATTATTTGTTAAATGCAATATTATTTTATAATTTTCAATTCATTTTTATATTTTTTTCCTATTTTTGTTACATTTGAAATTATATTTATTATAATTAAGTAATTCTTATTGACGAAAATATTTCGACTTAGTACGTACGAAAAATAATATGTATTTTTTAGTTATTTCAATGCATTTAAATAATTTTTTGAAAGTTTTAATAATTTATATTATTTTTGAAATAATTTGTGATTATTAATCATAAGTCCAAAAAATATATATATATTGCATTCATCAAATTTTCAAAACTTTTATATTGGTGTGAAGAAAATAATATCATAAGAAAAAAAATATGATTGATTCCTAATAGGCAAGGAATAGCCAAACCCAAGGGGTATGGAAGGAATCACTATTCACATACTTTTGGGAATATGGATTCCAATAGGAATGAGCATTCCTAACAAAAAAAAACATACCAATCATTAGAATATGAATGAACATAGGAATGCTCATTCCATTCCCACCTCATTCTAGTATACCAATCACGTCCTAAATGCTTTAAAAATTAAATCATCCATTTGAATAGGGATTGCGAATTTAATTCTAATTTCCTTTTTTTTTTATATCATGGTTTATCATTATTTGCTCTTAAAATTTTATGGTAAGACAATCCCTTGCGCACTTTATTACAATGAAATTGAGTTCTAAAAAAATAATCCTATATTAATCATAAAGTCATAATAATTAAGCCCAATATCACCTTTATTAATTACCTAGTACTAATAAAGGAGAATAGGCCCCACTCACACATACGGCCCACAAAAAAATAAATACACACATATACATATAATTCGAACTCACCGCCTCCATATTCCTTCCCGCTCCCCTTCCCTTTGCATATCATAAACCTTTCGTATTATAATCTCTTTCTTATCTGCCCTCCATTCCCAATAATCGAGCTCTAATCTACTATGTTTCTAGTTTCTTAGTCTTCTCTTGATTTGAATTTTCAGTTTGTTTGTGTTGTTTTGATTGAATTTGTTGATGATGAGTATGTCTGGCGAGAATTTGGACCTTAATTTGAGCCTCAACCTGCCGCTATCTCGATTGCAATTAGAGACGCCGATGCCACGTGTCTTGGTGCCTGTGCATGTAAGGCAAAAAAAAACCCTTTTTCGTACCTATTTGATTAATGTTGTGGTGCCCATTATCTGTTGATTATTTGTTTTTGTTTAAGAGGGTTTTGGTTCCGAATCACACGATTTAATTTTCAAGAATGTGTATTGATATCCCGTTTTATCTTACGGGTTTTGCCCTGTCCTGGATTTCAGTAATTCATACATGGCATCCTGCAGAATTTTGGTTTTTGTTACTTTTCGAGTATTTAGACTTTTTGTGAAGTTAAATTTTGATGATCTGAATCAATGAACTTGAAAGTGGTTGGTTTTGAACTTATAATCTAGGGAAGAATATTAAATCAGTTTGAACAATTAGTATAAGTTACTAATTGCTATTGTACAAATATGTCAAGATGAAAAAGTGATCATGGATGATCAAAGTGTCTTATATCTATCTCATATGATAATAAAGTGCATCATGTGTGATCTCGCTCCGTACACATATATTTATGTGAAAGAGATAAACGCAATAAATAAACTCGGACTTTTACAGCCAATGTTTTACATATAATATACACGTGGCAAATGAAATTTTTTATTGACATGATTAGAGTTAGCCTGTCTTCATTCGCATTTAAACATGGTTAATAGTGTGATATTAAATGCTCTTTGATTCCTTTCAAATAAAGCTTCAAATTTTTTCTCTTCTTAACTATTTTTCTTATTATTAGACGTTTCGATTTCTATCTAAGTCCGACTCTGATGATTAAAAAGCATTTACGGGCCACAAGTTTACAATAGTAGAATTAGGAGAGGATTGTTTGATTCTAGCATAGCCCAATGGTATTTTGTTGATTGTATTATTTGATCACTTTTATGTGTAGTTGTTCAAGTAAATTAAGTTTCTTCGTTTAATTGTTCATGTTATATCTCCATTCGAAATTCTAGAACATCAACAGTGAAGCCTTTTAATACTTTTAAAGCAGCCAAATAAAATTGGAATTGCTGAAGCAAACATCAGTGGGAATGCACGAGCCCGAGTTCCTAAAGCTAAATCCAGGAAAAATGGCAAAACTGAAATTCAGGACATGAAGTTAGGTAAGTGGGGTTATTCTGTATGGACTTAAATGATTAATTTTTTTCGGCGAAATTTATTTTCTTACGGTCCCTTTTCTTGCAGAGTCAGTTGACAATCTGAATCTAACAGGATGCTGTCGGTATGACAGTTCTTTAGGTTAGCCGTCCTTCAAATATATTATTACAACCTATTTTCATCTGCATTTTTGTAATGAAGCAATTTTTTAATTCTTTTGAAGGATTGTTGACAAAGAAGTTTATCAAGCTGATACAAGAGGCTGAGGATGGTACTCTTGATCTAAATAGAACTGCACATGTTTTAGAGGTACGGTTTTTCATTTAAGTAGATTGAATTGAGTTTTTTTGTGAATATGTAAAAATACTGCTCATTGTGTGTTGATTCTTGCACAGGTTCAGAAGAGGAGAATATATGACATTACAAATGTTCTTGAAGGCATCGGCTTGATAGAAAAAACGACTAAGAATCACATACGTTGGAAGTATGTTACAATTTGTGGTTACTTTGTAATTCTTTCGGATTTTCTATTGTCTTATAAAACAGAGTTTCATTTCCACAGAGGACTCGGGATTATGGGAAGTGAAGAGCTTGGTGATGAAGTCTCTCACCTGAAGGTGCACTTACAGTACAACTTATTGCATTTGCACTTTTATATGCAAGTAGACTTTTAATCATCTGTATGTCATTTAAGATAGGCATAATTGTCTGATGATATATGAACCAAAACATTTAATTTTTCCTTGTTTTATTTGACTATATTAGCTAATCATGTGCCTAAATAACATTCAAGCAGGCTGAATATGAACATCTATGTGCAGAAGAACGCAGTCTTGATGATCGCATAAGGTTTAATTATTAACTTAAATTGAAACCCCAATTCCTTTTTATAGTTTTACAACTTTTAGGTGCTTTGCTAACACTTGAACTTTACTCAGGGACAAACTAGAGCGCCTAAGGGAGCTGGAATCAAATCAAAATTGTCAAAAGTATGCTTTAATTTCCCCTAAATGATTCTGTATATTAGATTTGAGATTTTTATTCTTAACCTTCTATGAACTTTGAATTTTTGTAGGAATCTTTTCCTAACAGAGGGAGATATTATGAGCCTTCCAAGTCTCAGGGTTTTTGACTTCACTTAACTCCCCATGAATTCTAAATTTGTTTCTAAGTTCTAACTATACATTTTTATGTTGCAATTATTACAGAATCAAACTGTCATGGCCATTCAAGCCCCTCGTGCAAGCGTTGTTGAAGTTCCGGACCCTGATGAGGTTAATATTCTGATAATCCCGTTCGTGTAATTTCTTCTGTGTTGGTTTCTTATTGGTTTTTATTACCACAGGACATTGGTTTCTGTCAGAAGCAGTACAGACTCATTGTAAGAAGCACCACCGGACCAATCGACGTGTATCTCCTCAGGTATATATTTATTAGGGATACTTACATGCACACCCCTCACTTTTTGTGTAATTACCATGACCCTCATGAAGTTTTGCAAATTACCAAAACACATCCTAGATGGGTCTCGACGGTCTGTGGAGTGGGGCCCACCCGGGGCTTTAATAACCAATCATCAAAAATCTAATTTTTAACATTCATTATTGGAAAATTTCAGCCAAAATGAACAGAAAAGCAACGATGTATCTGTCAAGCGTACAAAATTATTGGATCCATCGACATGGACGAGTAGCAGAAGGGTAGAAGAAGATGCTGATCATTCTTCGAGTTCTTTTGATACTTCAACAAGCTCAGAAGTGCGTGGGGCCCAGAAGATAATCCCAATGGATGGTGGTGTAAGTATCATTTTATTACTTTTGTTTGTAAAATCCTTTCTCCCTTTCATAACTGGAAATGATTTTTCTGTATGCAGAGTGATAATGACTATTGGCTTAGATCAGATCACGAGGTGAGTTTATCGGATTTATGGAGCAACCAAGAGATCTAGTTATGCTGCTTAATGGGGTACTAATCTGTTGAGTTTTGGTTAAATGATCTTTGGTCTGAATTTGTATATAATTTTATCGTTACTTCTAAGAAATGGAAGAACGAGTCGAGGTAGATGATGTGAAATCAGTGGTAATTACTTACCATTGGTTTCGACATATTTTGTGCTATTGATAGAAATAAGTAAGCTCTTTGCTCGAGCATTTCCAACAGGGATTTTGAGATTTAGAAACTAGAATGTATGTACATTATAGCAAACATGGATTTTGACATTTTTTGTTTTGATTTTTGCTTATGGAATAATTTTGGTTCAAATTTAGCCAAATAAAATGATATGATCTTGAGTTTGCTATTAGTTATGATGCCATGATGTTTTCGAAAAATTGGAAGTAGTGGATTTTGATGATTACACGTAACATTGAAAGATTAAAATAATTACAGCTGTGAAAATGGTTCCACTTACAAAGACCATTGAACATCAACCCACGTGCTGCATCACAATTTTATCCTTTTTCTCAGTTTTCCAATCTCAAAGGTCACGTGACATTCCCCTTTTTTACATGCATGTGTTGAACCAGAACGTTATACGTACTTTGTTATAGTTACCAAAAAGAGGAAAATAAAATAAGCTAAAGCACACAAACCCATATCCAAGATCAGGCTAAAACAAACACAAACAACACTCTAAAAACATTCGACTTAAAGATCGTTATAGCTCGATAATTTCCAGAAGAATTACGCGTATAAAAAACCGAATTTTATCATTTTATTAGTAACGAATCGTAAAACTATAGCAAGATCAAAACGACGAATATACAAACACCAAAAATCCCATCACATATCTATTTCACCTACAATCCTAATTACAAGTGGAACTTACCACTCTTTATTCATCAATCTGAAGTGCTTCGATTCTTCCTAGACCTTGCCCGTGTAACTCGTACAGCATCTTCAAGGACTATGTCCTGTGGGGTAGGTTTAGGACTCTCATTTGCTGCATGAGGTTTCGAATCAATCTGCAGTATCTGCTCTTTACTAGTTTTCGTTGTCGCAACAAGGGGTGATCGTGATGGAGTTGTTTTTTGTTCATTTAAGGTTGTTGGAAGGTTAGATGGTTTTGAATCCAGTGATGGGCCGGGTTCTTCTGTTGCGTCATCATCCTCTTGGAGCTCGCTTGAGGATGAACTCGAAGGAGAAGATGGTTGTACATCCTGTGGCTGTGATGTAACAACAGTTGATCTACGGTTCGTTGGTGTGGTGGGGTTCGGGACTCGTGTACCTTGTGGCTGAAATGTCAAAATGGAAAAATAATTAATCGAGGAAATAGCATATTTAGAAGTCGTAGGCAACATGTGAACTGAGAGATTTAGTTTTCGACAAAGATTATTTGATTCTTTTCTTTCAAAGAATCAAACATAAAATTATCATATATAGAATTCAATGATTCCTAAAAAGTGGATTGAGGTCTTTTTAGCAGTACAACTGGTACAGATTGGAGTGAGCTTCAATAACTGGAATGATCTGAACGAGAAGGGATTTGAAGGTTTGCAATTTCTTCAGGGGGAAAAGAACAAAAAATGGAAATAACGGATTTGACTCAAAGTTAGCATGTTACATTGGTAAGGATTTCATGCCAATAAGGTTAATGATAAGACTATCTTAACGAATGGTCTCAAAATTAAGAATCACAAAATAAGATACAATTCAAGGCTGTACTTAACGTGCTGATCTTATGGGTATGAGATAACACACCAACCAATTATTATGCATATAATATTCCCCTGCTTAACATTTCACGAAATTCCAAGAGCAAAAGAACTTTAAAATCCAAGTGATAAAAATTGTCCAATCTACAGAAAGATGATACGCATGAATACAACATAATTGTCTAATAACGCATTTTACAAGACATACCTGAACTGGTCGAGGGGGGTTTGATTGTGAAGCAATATACTGCAGAATATCAAAAATCCTAGTTTGACCATAGCTCCAAGCCTTCTGCCCGTACAAGACTACCATATCTCCAGCTCTTGTCCTCAATTCTAACAGATTACGATCAATTTCTGTCTCATGCTTTGCGACATAGGGTCTAAAGAATGAGTCATAAACATATACTGTTCCCTGAAATCAATTTAGTAAAAATATTATACATCAGAATGCACAAAAAAGATATTAACGCAACTCCGTAAATGATCCCTAAAGGAGTTTACAGACCTTTGTTTTAGGGAACCACAAGTATATAACGAAGGCCAGTTTAGCTTCACTGTACATTGGAACCCTTCACAACAATTTTACAACATAAAGAAATTTAAAATGAATGTAAAGAGAATATAAATTGAATGGATTAAGCCAACTAAAAATTTACCATCCAACAAACATATCACCAAATCTCTCACAAACGGTCATGAGTGCCACCAAAATCCTGAAAGTTAATGATGAAGTTACACCCAAGAACTTGTGACTGAAGCATTTAGACAAAAAATTGAAATTGATGTATACCAATACTGGCACCAAAACCGGAGTTGCTCAATCTCAGGCTTATTCAATTCCACTGTTTTATAGCATTCATATGCAGGATAAGCATAGCCAAATATCAACCTGCAAAAAGAGTAGAAAATGAGAAACTTGTGCAATGGAGATGAATGGGACAATTCTTAAAGAACCAGAAACCGAAGGTGCACGTACAGCAATCCTCTAGTGATGAAAGATCCAATCATCTTGACTCCTGTCACAGGCATATAAATCTTTTGTTAGGTCGTAAATCATAAATTTAACAAACAAACATGTTCCAGTTTGCCAATTTTCACTCCATGGAGCTGCTCAGTGTCGCAAAAAAATCGAAGATTTAACAAACTTAGTCACCTTCTGCCTGGGACTTGTATTCTAGTAAATTACTAAGAGAAACATGTCTTCTTATTAAAATTAAAGAAAACATGAACCTGATTCGTGTTTTATATGTGTGTAAACATAACGGCAACAAAACAGAATTTGTACTTTAGTTTCCATACACCATCTCATTTAACTGATCTCATTGTTGAATGTAAACTCTACTTATGTGCACAAAATAGCATGCAAAATCAATTATCACGAGCTCTACTTTTCTAGTTTTCATGACCAAAAGCCAAGATCCAAAGGGGGGCATCACAGAATTAGCAAATCAAGTTATTCCAATAATCCCCTTTGACTGTTCATGATAATTATTTACCAACTAGCTTTCAAACCGAGGCATAATAAGGACTCCCAACAGAAATCTAATATCTTTACCATTACGTTTTTCAAAATTGTGTATAAAATGTAGTAACTTGCTGTAACCACAAATAACATCCAATTATCACAAATGAGAAATTAACACTCCTCTTCTCACTACCTCAATTCCAAAGTGCTTGAATCAAAATAAGTGCATTCTCATTTTCTCATAGAAAAAAACACAAAATGAAAATAAAAATACGAAAATTAAGCCCAATCTTTTACATTGCAATGAAAATTATGTCTGCTTAAAAGGACATGACATGAAGAAAATGCAACAATAGCACGAAACCGCTAAAGTAATCAACAAAATCATACCAGTCACACATATAAACATCCATCAATTTTTTTCTTGATGAAATAAAAAGCCACTCGATGTAATTTTTCCCGAAGACAAGGCATTTTTCCCAAATTTCTCGGAGAATACTCAATATAAACACAAAATTGCAATAAAAAACAACAGAAATTAAATAACTTTCAAACAAATAAAGAAACAAAAAACGAAGATTGAATATCATATTCGATCAGTACCAAAAATTATAAACAGAAAATGACCGTCCGAGGGCCGCGACAACAAGCGTAGAGATAATCACAAGAACTCTTGATACGAGAGCTTATAGGAGAATTTCCCGTCGTACGGAAGGTAGCGCCGCCGTCGAACCGTTAGTATGTCGGCGGCGAAAGAGAGTGAGAAGAAGGCAAAAATGGATATCAGAATTTCAAGAGTTGCATCTATTTTGAGTTTATAAAGGGGAGTAATTATGTGTGTTAAAGTGCACGATTATAGTGTGAGCTTTTATGCTTTTAACCGTCAGATTTCTTAGATCTCAGATTAAAATAATGGGACGAGAGAAATCTTATCCACTAATGTGTCACAGCTAGGGGTGCTAGGGGTAGGGGGTTGGAGCTATATATAAAGTTAAAAATACATTTTGCCTCCACATGTGATATTACACATTTGCCCCTCCATTTTTGTATTTTTTTATTTTAACGAATTAATAAAATATTAACAATTCAATTGTTATTATATAAATGGATAAATAACCGCATATTTTTTTTTTCTCTAATTGAACGCATGACCTCATAATAGTAGGGCCTTTATTTTGGGAAATGTTTTTCTTTCTCAAATTATTATTCAATCTTCTATGCTTTTTTAACACGTGTAAAAATATTTATATATGTTAAAAGAGACATTAATAAATAAATATGTAAATTATATATGTCAAATATTTATATATTTAGAATAAAAAAAATTATATCCCATTTATTTCACATCTAGAATTTTTGAACTTAATGTCTTAAGAATAGCAAATAATGAGTTTATAATTTAATTTTGGGCATTTTAATTGGTTAATATATTTAAACTCCATTAATCCTCATAAACTATACTACATTATATATAACAATTTAATTTGGTTATTCAAAATATTCATGTTTATGTTATTTTTGAAAGTTAACATAGTGTGACTGATAGTATTGAAAAACAATTCAATATTTCAAGATCGACGCATATATTATGACTCAAAATAAATCATGAAAATTCCTATACTAATAATATCACACATATACTTAAGGTTGTACAATAAATTAAATTATTCAATATTTGGTTATTTTTTTGGTTACTTAATAGTTAATACTTGACTAATCAAACACGACAAAATAAATTTTGATTTGTCCTTTAATTCGACTTATATCAAAATAATTAAATACAAGATTTTAAATTGTGAGTTTGGTCCATGTGACTACCAACAAACTCACTTAAATAAAAATAATCTTTAATAACACATTATTTGAGTTTATTTACACCTCGATACTCGTAAATATAAATTACCAAAAAAAAAAAAAAAAGATAATCGTAAGTATAAAATAATATGACAAAAATCAAAGAATGAGTTAATAACACTCAATTATCAATCACACCCAAAGTTGATTTGAGTGTTCAACTGGTTGCCTTAGAAATGTATGGAAGGAAATATGTGGTTCACGTTTAACTTGAATCTTTAATAAATTCATTGGCAACCCTTAATTACTCACAATTATTTTATTTTATTCAATAAATAATTATAACGTTAAAAATAATATAAATGAAATTGTGTTTAATGATATAGTAAGAATTAATATACCACTAAAAAGTAAAAAAATCAAAATAACAAATCTGAAAGAAATAACCAGCGAACACGATTGAACTTTCATGTAAAATACTACATTATATTCTTCTCTCAAAAATACAAAATTCTCACTTAAAGTGAGAAAACAAAATAATAAACTAAAAATATATGAGTCCAAATGATGGAAAATAAGCACAAAAAATAAATAAATTGATGTTTGCCTTTTAATTAGAATAAAAGTTTGTAATTTTATATTAAGCAAATAGAAGAATTTTAAAGGTACAATACTCTTTAGGTATCTAATTGATGTTGATAAGTGGATGGGCAGCAAAGTATATTATTTAACCAACCAAAAAAGCAATTAAAACTGCAGAATCTATCTTTAATTTTCATAAATAATGGTAATTTTTTGTGCACTTTAGCCTATTTCTAGGTTAAATCTCAAGCTTTATTAATTCCATCTGTTTTGCTTTTTTTGTCACCTCTTTATTCATCTTTACTGTTTTGTAGCATCTCTACATGCATCACTTTTTAAAGCCATAAAAGAGGTGTAATTTAATTAAATTAGATTTGGTGCCACGTGTTTGATTCCGTTAATGGAAATTTTTAATTTGAATCTAATTTGATTGAATTTAAATGTATTTTACTTTTTATATAATTAGATAACATTTTTACTCTTTTTGTATAATTAATTTAGAGACTTTTAGTTCATGGGGACAAGCCAATGGTCATTGAATTAGTGCAAAAATCCTCATAGAATGTCACGCCAATAATATATATATATCTATTAATATATATATAGGAGGGCTGTCGGTTACTTTTTTGATCCTACAAAACTTTCCAAAACCTAAATTCTAATTTTTAGATAATTTAGAATTAATTTATTGTTTAAGAAAAATATTATTGGTTACAAGTTAGTTTTTTTTAGTGAGTTATTTTCCCTTTGTAACCGTGAGAGCCATTATTTCAAATTTCAAATTTAAAGTTTTGAAATATGCAGTTAATCTAAAACAAAGTTAATTTTTCTTAGTTTCAGTTTGCAATATCTATCAAATTCATATCTAATTCAACTCTGAAGAAAGAAATACAAAGCTACGGTAAACCCACACCATATAAGGATTGATAGAGAATGGAAAACAGATGCTGACAATAATAATGGCTAGCTCTTCTTCAAATGTTTTTCTTTTCCTCTATATTTTGTTATTTTACTTTTGTTTTTTTTTTCCTTTGAAATAGGAGCTCTGGCTTTGTCCCGTTGCGATTGAAAGTGCAAGATAACTTCTGGACTCCCACATTCTGTATGTATGTTCCATCTTCCGAACATAGATGACTTCCTAAACTAACAGAGTTTACTATATTCAAGTACTAACTTTTATATACTCATATTTTTTTCTGCTTTGTTTTTTAGGTTGAATATTCACAATTCACATATTATACCAGTAAGTCCTACAAATATTTGCTTCAACATGATGCGTTTTGCTTTTCATTATTTTCTACTCTAATATCGACACTCTCTTTTGTGCATTGATGTTAATAGGGTTTTTTTCCTCTTAACACATAATTTATTTGCAGGTGTTCTTCTCTTAACGCATAATTCGTATTATGTACAACACTGTAAAGAAACTTGGGAGCCTTTCTCTATTCGCACTTGCTATTTCTTGAATCTTCCTACTCTTGATTCAATTTGTAACATTTTTCATGTGACAACTTTTTTTGGTTGATTTTTATTTTGAATAAATAAAGCAAACGAAATTAACTGGAACATTTTCAGTGAGTTATAACATATTGAGGATCATTGATGATATCTCACTAACTTCAATTTCGTTTTGCTTTTGTCACAAGCATTTGAGGAGGTCACACATCTTACAATATGCACTTCTATTAATACATTATAATTTATAAATTGAACTGATATACAAAAATGGTGGAAAAAAAATTTCTTTGTCAGGGGTATTAAATTATTAATGAGTAATGTGAACCCACAAGGATATCTGAATTTTTAATACCACAGCCTTTGTTTAGTTACATGCACACCAAAATTCTAAAGAGGTTTTGTTGTGTATTTAGTTTTATGTGATATTATGATAATTTGTGAATCTTTTTTGTTTTTATTTTCCCTTTTGCTTCTATCTTTCTATGTTTGATGGGTAAGTGAAAAATATTGATTAAAATCAGAAAGTCCATCTATGGAATAGCTCGAGCTTAAAGTAGGATAAAGTTTGTTGTGAGAATTCCCTAACTACAATGATGTTTAGCCTTACTGTGCGCAACATTTATACGGTTAATTTGATAATAGCCTTAGAGTTCAATTAGGCAAACATTCATGCGCATCATCGTTCGTCAATGAACATGGTGCAAGCATACATGACACATTTTGTTTTTAAAAAATATTCTTTATTTAAATATCTAAGTATGTAGCATAAAATTCATTGCCATGCAAAATATTTATAACATATTTGAGAATATATGTCATTTTTTTTTCTTTATTTTACGCCATTCATTTCAACAAATACGTGTTTTTATTATTTTTGTTTTAGTGATGCCCAATAATATTGAATAGAATCTTTAAAATAATAAAAATTCATACAGTCAACTTAAATCCAAATAAATTATATCAATTTTTAAAAAAATATTAAATTAATATCAATCGTGCGTAGCACGGGTTACACACTAGTATATATATATTAATGGAAGTACGTGGGGACATTTTGTGTAGACTATAATGTTACTAATAACGGCTATGTGGACTTTAGAACCATATTGGATGGCTAAAGAGAATACACATTCTATTAGTATGATAGTGACAAATCAAATGATAAGTAAACAATTAATTTTAAGTTTTAAATTAATATAAATGCATTTTTTTTTCTTGAATAATCGAATTGAAGCCCCTATTATATATGCATTTAGTGAGGTAAATATTCTAACCCAAATTCAATTATCAATTTGAAATTTGACTATATTATGGCCGTGTAACAAATATTTTGTACAAGTAATGAGCGAAATGTGTTCCACTAATCATATTTATGATCTAGGATCGAGCATGTAAGCAATCGGGTGGTAGCCCTTGATGCTAATGTTCCTTCTAGACATGGTAAGATGTTCAAATGCCTTTAAACACGAACCAAATAAAAAATTAAATGTTATCATACCAAATGTCATTTCCAATTGATAGTGGCCATAAAACATCATGTTACAATCTAGATAAGTAACGAATAACATATTATAATGTTACAAAGTGAAATATTAACATAATCTGCATAATTTAATATTCACAACCCACATATATAAATAACAAGTGGTCGCATCTAATGAACCTCAAATGTCCTTGGTGAATTAGAACGTCTACGTACCGTCATGAGTTGGACTATATCAATCTGATTCCAATTCCAATTATACTATCACGATTGGAACCAGATCAACAAATTTTTTGTATCAACATATTTGGGGTGATTCTGTGCTATAATGAGACCAACAGTCAATAGACACAGTGTGACATACACCACATATTTGATGATGAGTTGCTGGTTTTTATCACCCTACCTCACCATCCCGACCACACTATTAAATGGTTAAACGGTTTAGTAGATGCTACCCATATGGGTAGTGCCCTTGCTCCTGTTTTGGCTATTAAACATCCAAAATTTACTATATCCATTTTTTTTTTCTTTTTCTTTTGTTTTTCAGTTTAGTATATATTTATAAAATAGTACAATAAGGTCCATTATAATTAAGTCCCTAAATTTTAAAAATGTTACGATTAAATATATATTAATTTTTTATATATGTTATTTTATATATATATATATGTTATTTTTTGAAAATTTTATATATTTTAATTTTGAAAATGTTACGATTAGGTCCATTATATATGTTATTTTTTATATTTAATTATACAATAATAATAATATAGTAATTCATAAGATTAGTGAATTGTATTTTTAATTATGTTCTCTAAAAAAAACAATCCATTTTTTATTCCAAGATTAAATCATCAAAACAAATGAATAAAATTGAACTATTTTTTGGTGTTAGCAAATTTGTCTTGGATATAGTCATGAGAAATGACACATGTCATCATTTATGTGGTTGAGGGCACTACCCATATGAGTAGCATCGACTAAACCGGTTAAAACCAGGTTCAATTCACTGTATTAAACCCGATATAATTTAGAAATTTTCATCTTATTTGGGATGTAAGAGGCTACAAAATGGCATTGGGCAAAATTTTGAAAAAAGGACAAAAGTCCATATATATGAGGGGGGGTGTTGTTCGAAACCTTGGATTCTAAGTTGACAAAAGTCTTAAATGGGCATAATTCCCCATTGCTCGAGGGCGTGGTACCTCCCCTCACATGGTTTACACTTTACAATGATGGTAATATTGTTGGCTTGTCACTTTCATACCCATTTTACACTCAACATTTACCCATTCTTGGGACATATAATTTCGTCTCAATTGTTTGTGATACCAATTCTATGTTGAGTTTGTCCCTTTTTTTTTTTTTATTGAAAAGTGTTTTTGTTCTGATCTATAAGTCTTGTGTGAACAATTAATTACATGTAAATGAAAACTAATCAATTAATGATTTTACAAATTGATCAAAATAAATGCTTCAATATACAAAACGAATCTGGAAATAGATAAGTATAACATGTGTATCGTCTCTAATATATGAGTAGACAGGTGAATGCATCTCGACTTGAGGGTAGGATACATGTGAATGCATCTCGTATATTGTATTTATATCCTAGATATAATATGGGATTTGAATATGTAAGCAAGGTATCATATATTTTATCAAATTTCAACAAATTAGACGTAAGTTGAAGAAAAAATCATAAATATGCATATAGTGAGACGCATATGGATTCTATTATATAGGACCAATTGCGAATTTGCGATTATACCTAGACTTGAAATCCTAGAGCTGCAAGAAACTAATTATGACTAATCATGAATTTTGGTAAGGAATTATTGGCATTAAATTTAAATCAAAGACAAATTTGGACCAATTAGTAAGTTGGGCCACAAAGAATGGGCTATAGATTTCTATTTGTATCCATATCATACAATTACTCATAAGACAATTGACAGCAATTTTTTCTGAATTGCAAAAGGCCCATATAAGAAAACGTTGGGGCCCAAAATAGAAAGCCCAACTAAATAATAATAACAAGAAATAAAAATGGTGCTAGAAATAACGAAGAAAATCCTTTTTCTTCTTTTTTTTCCTGGTTAAGATTGAAAGTTGAAATGAACCCCACATAATCCAAATTTCCGCCATTGAAACAAAAAAATGCTACAAATTCAAAGCTTCTTCACTTTCTCTATAGAATAAAAAACAAGTTCGTTCAATTACAGACCCACAAATAGTAAAACAAGAATGAAAACTTTAGCTTCATCTTCAGCTTCACGCCTTTATTCTCCATTTCTCTACTGCCCACTTAAGCTTTCTTCGTCATTGTCTTCTTCAAGAAAAACCCTTCAATCCCAACGGTCTCCAGCTTCGTATCCATGCATCAGAGCCGCTGATCTTGATCAGAACACTGTAACTAGCTTTATTTTGACCTTTATTACATTGTTTTTAGTTCTTATTCTAGTTTAATTTGGTGCTATTGATTGTTTTTGTGGTGATAATGTTGTTTGCAGATAGTGGCAATAACAGTTGGGGTGGTCAGTGTTGCAGTTGGGATTGGAATTCCTGTGTTCTATGAAACCCAAATTGACAATGCTGTAGGTTTTCCTTCTGTACTTTTGTTCATTTTCTTCTCTTTTATTACAGATATAATGGAAATCATTATGTGGTGTAAAAATTGCGGATGTATATTATAAACTCATAATATAAGTTCAAATTCTAATGACCCTTGATCATAATCATAGCACATCAAACTCGTAAATAGCTTAATGGGATGTACAGAATGACATATTTGTGAGAAAAATTAGAGTTCAATCTGGTGAAGTTAAGGTATTGATGTAGCTTTGCTATTGTTTCAGTCCAAAAGAGATAATACTCAGGCATGTTTCCCCTGCGATGGCAGCGGCGCGCGTAAGTATTTCATTTCGTATCTATTTGCTATCTTTATAATTGCTGAAATGAGACCATTGCCTGAGGTAATATACACTCTTCCAGATTTGTATTGCTAGTTTTTCGAACCATTACTTTGATGCTCTCTAATTCAAATTCACAGTGTACCGCCTAACACGATAATTCAGTTTTATGTTAAGTTTTTGAACTAATGACATTATCTATGCTAGAACAAATAGTTTGTATAAAAAACGTTCAATGGATTTATGTTCTAGTTTTAAAGTTGTGAACGGTTAAAGTATCTGTCAGCCGACGTCTCTTCTTTTCCCTCGACGAAATGATTGATCTATCTCATGAATAATAGGTTGATACTTATTTGAAAATGGGATGTGAAACGATACTTTTACTGTTTGATTTATGGCAACCAGAAGAATCATGTCTTTATGTATTATCTCTTCATGCAATTTGCTGCCCTTTTTGTTGAAGAGGAAAAAGTTGGAGTGATTTTCCCTTAACTTTTCGACAGACTTAATCGAGACGCCAACTGAGATGTTAGTGTTACCGTATTATATTCAAAATACAGAAATTTTTGCAGTGTTCTTGAACTTCTTGACATAATACATGCATTATTTATAACATACACATGTTTGTTAAAAGCTATAATACCCTATGAATTTATTTATATTTGATGATTTTTTTGCAGAAAAGTGTAGATTTTGCATGGGCACTGGAAATGTTACTGTGGAGCTTGGGGGGGACGAGAAAGAAGTGTCGAGTTGCATAAACTGTGATGGGGCTGGTTCTCTTACATGCACCACATGCCAAGGCAGTGGGATTCAACCTCGTTACCTTGATCGAAGGTACTATAATCTCATCTTATAATGCCATTGATCTGACTATCTTGATAATATCGAAATCTATTTCAGCAAATCTAAGTTTAGAAACTTTGTCTGAATTGAAATTAAGTACATATTTCTCTTTGGTTGAAACAGAGAATTCAAGGATGACGATTAAACGCTGTAGAAAGATGGAGGGATGTTTTTGATGCCTGTTTAACTTGTTATGAGGTTATAAAGGGTTGCAATTAACACGTCTTTTTGATATGAACAACTTATTTTGGCCTTGTATTTTTTTTCCTCCTCAAATTCATTCATTGCTTGTATACTTCTGCAAATTGATGTATGTATGAAAAGGCCAGACTATATGTGATTTGAGAGTTCTTTAGAGGACTTCAAGTGCTTTTTTACACGTTTGTTACCAAGTAAATCAGATTAAGAGAACAGGGATAGGATTTGGAGTCCTGAGCCAGAACCCATTTCGATAAGAGATTTGCACCAAGTCGAGTGTATATATATATATATATATATGTTAAGGGGATAGAACGAAGAGAGTTGGTTTGCAAGCCTCGTGAGCTTGAGCTCGACTCATATATGCTTACTCGCCAACTCGCTAAATAATAACGATAAGATCATATATTCATTCACATATGTGTTTACTATATATATATATACTAGTATAAAGTACGTGCTTTGTACGTGAACACTCAATTATAAATTATAATACTAAAAAATTTATTATTGATAAAGTATACATTCGAGGAAAATTAAAATTTAATTAAAAAAAATAAGTATTTTAATTAGTATAAAAATATTAGTGAACTTACGATTGATTAGAGAATACATTTATATATTATAAAAAGTTAGAATACTTACTGATTTATAACATAATGAAACCTAATGAAAATACAAAATTTCTCATCATTAGAATTTTTCAATGTTGTGATCTTTAAATTTTGTCATCTTTGAAGTAAAGAAGACGCAAAGTTGTGACATGTTGAAAAGAATCATTCTGGTATTAATCTTGGTAGTCAATGTTTATGATTGACTTTTTGTGAACTTTTTTTACCAAAGTAAATTAAAAGATATATATTATCAATACATCATCAAATCATTTTACAATAGATTGGGTGCAACAAAGTTGATCTATTTCCACACCACTTAGGTATTACAGTCCATAATAGAATTATCCTAATGTAGTAATACCTAAGTGGGCAGCAATCAGCATGTTGCTGGCCTGAGAAAACAAGGACAAAAAACAACTGTATAACCACACCAACTTCATAACTACCCTTTGTAGTTAAAAAATAATGCTATCTACAAGACCTAAACTTCCAAAAAACCTACTTGGAAACTATATATCAGACCTCCTAACTTTAAGAAAAAAACATTAAAAAAGTTTTGAAACTAAGGTTTACCTATACTTAGAAGTCATCTGCCAAGCCGGGCAAAATCGCCACACTTCCCCTGCAACCATGTTAACCGCACAGTACTGTTGTTAATAGAAACGAACATCTCCCTATAATTTGGATTCTCAAAGAGATCCAATGCAGCATAATATAGACCATCTTCAATGCCTTCTATTTCATCCAATGCTTTTATGCAGTTACTGATTGTGAACCGTTCATCAATCTGAGCTTTTGCAGCCATACGCATCTTCGAAGAATTGATCATAACTGAAATGGCTTCTGCCATTGCATCATTTAAGTTTGGATTCAAATTGCTTTGTTCAGAACCAACTTCCAATGGGCGCTTTCTCTTTTTATCAGCAGTGTTCTTGATAGTGTTTTGCTGTGAAGATCCATTCCGTTGCAGCAGTTTTTGAGTATTAGGACATGGATTTGTATCTTCTTGTCCCAAAGGGTCGAGATTAGCAGTCTTGTCCAATTGTTCATAGTGGCTTGATTGTGCATATTTTTCTTCATAGTGGCTCGATTGTGCATATTTTCCATCTACTCCCGAATCTGCAAATATTGTGCATAATTGATCGTATATAGGACAATCCTTGGTCTTTGCTGGTTCAATCCTGGGCTGTGCCTGTAAGCATATCATGATTTGTAAAGTAATAAACTATGCAATAATCTGATAGTAACATATAGCGGTGTATGTAAGCTACCCCAACATATACATCCATTTTTTATCCAAACAGATTAAAAAATGGTGAAAAGAGTGATACCCCAATGTCTTCCCATAGATCAAATCCCAAGTAGCAAGGATCCTGCATTGGATCATTTTGGTTATAAGCTGATTGTAGATTATGATAGCGAGTTCGAAGAATGTCAAGATGTTTCCTTAATTGATTGTTGTTGAAATTGAGATTGGTCTGTCTATTGAATTCTTCACGGATCTGGTTCCATGTTTTCTTGTCGAATACATTATTCGGCCTGTTTCCTTGTTGAATTTTTGTCACAACCATATCAGCAAAAATCTTATCCAGAGCTGGTGTCCATCTTGTTCTCAAACGCTCTTGCTTGGGTTGCCGGATATTAGCTTCATCATCCATCTGGAAAATCAATTAACATGTTAAGAAAATAAAAAGCAAATCACTTTAAAAAAAGAGAAAATGAAAAAAATTCCACTACCATTTAAAACATATAGATAGAATTACCACTTAAAAGAATATAACGTTCAAAGACGAGCAGATATGTTTCAGTTGGGAAAGTACTTGACACAAACTTACCTTGGCTTGATCCTCGCCTAAAAAGTTGCTTATGCGATTAAAATGTTGGCTTTGCTCCTCCGCAAGTGTGTCCCACATCACACTGACAACAATTTAGTTGAAACTAAACCTTCTTAAACAGGCTACACTCGTTGATATATTTTATAATTCAACTTTCCCATTCAAGTTACATGCATATAATTGTCAAGGAAATAACAAAAGGAGAAATGGTATAATTATCAATACGTATATCATCAAATCAAAAGCAATAGACCAAACGGGTCACTATGCAACCATGGAATCACATAAATTGAGGACTGAGCATAATAACAAAAAATGAAAATTATGCATTTGATTAGACTTTAAATCTTCCTTACAAAGGTCGTGTTGATGAATGAGGAACAAGTGGCTATGGGTCACACAAAAAGAAAGTGAAACCCTGAACTGGAAATAAATCTATATCTTATAAATTTATATCGTATCATGGCTTTCAAGAGTCTGTCTCTTTAATATCTTTCTCGATGTCAGCCAAAATTCCATGTTTCCAATTTATACAATGAATGCCTTCATTAGCATCTCTATTTCTCTTAATTTCCTTCGGGCAATAGATTGTGTCAATTAATTCACTCTTTACTCACTAGACAGGATTATGAATACTTCACATACCAGAATTTCGTAACAAGTTAATCTCTTGACGTGGAGACCACACTGTTGACGAGTAGCCAGCTCATGTGGAGCAAATCATATATTGAACAAGAAAGAGTGGATTAATTCATGTTCCTTGTTACCACATTATATTGGAAAATATTTAAAAGTTCTGTTTTTTCCATGGTATACAGCATATGTTCCACCCATTAGTTTCCTAATGTCCAGTATTTATAATTTTCTTGCTTATGCAAGGGAAATTTTCAGAGTTTCAAAGGCTTTGTACAAAAGGCATTTCGTTTTAATTATTCTTTTACTTCACTTGTAGTCATAAACAGATATATGACATTTAACTTGGTCTCAATAATAAGTCCTGTTTCAGCACATAACTACAGCTTGCTCATTATACTCGTAAAGAACGTGAGATAAAATAAAACATATTTACATGTCGCGGACAGGGAGGGAGAGTCAGAAAAGCAATTTAATTGACTTTGCAATAGTTTCCGTATCAAACCACAATGCTTATAGCATTCCGAACTTCTCTAGAAAATTGAATAATTGTGATGATAACACAAAATTCATTTAAAATGAAAAGTAAAATAAACCCAGGCAAAAGTCTTGCCACAACCAATCATCCCCATCACACACACACACAAAAAAAAAAAAAAAACAGTAATAAACAGGACTCGCTGAAACTCAATTCATGCCAAACATTACTACATACAAAAATCACATCTTTATTTTACTCATATCCATACCAAAAAATCTAGCAATCAGACTTGCATTGACTACAAAAACCCTAGAATCATAGTTTTTAAGTGAAGAAAATGCTCTATTGAAAGTAATTAATCACACGCCATACTTTTCAATCAATCGCATAACCAAATTAACGCTTCAAAAACTGAAATTGACAAATTATAAAAAGGTGAAATCAGAAATGCAAATAGATATAGCGGTAAAAACATATGTACCTGATCGGAAAATCAATCGAAAAGATTGAAATCAGAGACAGAACAGATGACCCAGAATTGTAATTTTGAGTTTCTTAGGTTTAACTTTAGAGAGGGACTGTAAATTTTGGACAGAAAATACAAAATATTGAATTTAAGTTTATTGCTTAAATATGAGTTTATCAATTTTGTCTTAGTTATAGTTTTAGTTATGGGGCTTTATATATGGGCTCTCAATGAGATTTGTGGGCTTTTAGCCTTATAGGCCCAGTAGATTTGCCCAAGTTAGACATGGATCTCAAAATCGATCAAGTACTTAGCCCAAGCTTCATAATAAATATAACCAATAAAAAAATATGTCAACATTTTTTTGGTGAAATTATCGAATTCAAAATAAAGGTCTGCTAACACGTCGATCAGTTAAATTAATTGAGATATCAATCGATTTCGTTAGTACCTGATCCAATCGAATCAATTTCAATTGTTTACTTAATCAATGAGTGAATTTGCAAGCTCAATCAAGCTAGTTAGTTATGATTATACTAAGATATATTTGAAGTTTCTAGGTCATTTTCGAGATCTCATTTGACCTCAAAGACATCTAAAAGACGTAATCAACTATTTAAAATCATTATAAGAGTTTGGCCCTTAATCATCAGCCCTGGTTAATAAGTAGTTGCTTCTTTTATGATCAAAGTTTCTGGACAATCAAAATCATATATGTGGCTCTGGATTGTCAAATGATTTTATTGCACAAATAATTTTGACCATACGAAATTTAAAAATCCGAAACTCCCCCTATGAAGATTTTATGAGTGAGCAATGAAGTTCTTATTTGGATAACTGAAAATTATAACGTTATTGCTAAGTACTTCGTTAGGGTAAACATTTAATACTTTATCTTGAATTCTACAAAAGGCTTCACGTATTTTAAAAATGTTTTAACTCATTCATAGACGCAGAATATACTTCAACATCCAAATTAACGCAACAATTTTTTAAGTGGACACATTTAAGATATACGAATTTACCATAGATATGAGTGTTGTTTTTCCACGGGACAATACTAGTGTATCCAAATCATACAATTCTTAAAAGATCAACATTATTTTTCTTATCACTTATTCTTAAAAGTTACACAACTTTTTGAAGAAAATAATCTGAATGGAAGTTGTTAGAAATTAATGTAGTATTCAAATCATACAATTTTTCTAAGCAAAATGGAGAAGTGCACATGCGCACTACAAGTTAGCACTGTTTAATGATCTTATCTTCTTCTTCTTCACTAAGTGCTAAAACATATCATATAGCTTTCGAGCCAGTGCACAATCTAAGTCAATTAAAATATTATCGACAGCACAATCTTAATATTCGATCCCTTCATAATCTTAATTTTGTCGAATTCACAATGCATTTTTTTATCATTATCTTGCATATATACCTTGATTGAGCAATTAATTTTTCGTTGAAAATTGAATTTTGAGGCGACTTTTATACTTAAATTGTCATACATACCCCACATTAATGTACTTAAATTATCACCTCATGTTAATGTACTAAAGAAACGTGCAGCTATATTATTGTACCAAAAATACATTTTTTCTGAAACACACAAAAGATAGCAACAAATAATGCCCCAATATGAAGAAGTATCTAGTCTAACTTTGTACCTTTAGTACTAATAATTGAAGAGATTTTCTAATGGATTGAGCACTTAGAGTATGAACGTGGACATTTACTTGAGTTGGAATAGTTGGTGCATAAACTCTTGGAGTAAACATTTTATGTGTTTTGCATGTGTTTGATATGGTCCTATCTTTGTGTTAGATAATGCTAAATTAACTTTTCGTATCTTTGGAATTTAGGGTTTTGTTTTTATTTTTAAATATTATTTTTAGTATTTTATTATATTTTTGTATCATATAGCTCGATAATATCATGCTGATATTATCATTAATATCATGACTTTGAAACATGATTCTTGGAACTTTATTGTGATAAGGTCAAACTTTGAGCACTTTCTTTACCTAATTTTGAGTTTTGGAAAATGATTGTCTTTTTTTTTTTGTGTGTTAATGTTGGAAATGTCAAAATGCACTATAAAAATCCGAATAGGATCTTCTACTCCAATATGGTATTCCATCTTCTACTCCATGCAATGGATGATTGACATGTGTAATATGCATTAAATATGAAATAATCCTTGTTTGCCTTGTATTTACTTAATCAAAAATTAAAAACAAACAAATAAGGAAACACAATCAACTAATTTTTGAATATATCATATTAACCATATCTTAGTCAAACATAACATATTATGAATTCTTTTAATCAATCAAAATGCACAATCTTATATATCCAAAATCATCATAATCAAAATCAAAAAATAATTTCAGATTGTTACTTTTATTTTATGATATTTGTTGATTTAATGAGCCTTCCTCTGGAGGTTTTAATTATTTTTAGCAAATTTTTCGATTTATGTTCTTCAATGTATTACAGCTTCAGTTTGTAGCTTAAGGAGAGCCTTATGTTGTAACTGAATGAATATATATAAATAATGAATGTTAGGTGCTCACCATTTCATCTAAATAATTGTACATAACTTCAAGCTCATTGACCTTTTCAGGAGAATATATTTGAATGGCAGTTTAATCTTTAACTATTTTATTATTGAATAATTTAATGTGTTTTTTGAATAAACTATTCAATTAACTATTCAATCTAAATTTTTCATTATAGTTTCGAACATCAATGTGTTTTTTGAATAAAGTATTCAATCTAAATCTTAAACTATTCAATTAATGATAATTTGGCAGCAGATTTTTAATTAACAAACAAATATGAGTCAAAAAAATATTTTTTATTTATTGAAATCTTTAAGAGTGGAACGTGATTGAGATTTGAGAGAGGGGAATAGAGAATCTACAGTAGGACGTGATTGAGAGATAGAAGGAATGTGGGAGAGATTTTAGGAATCTTGGTTTTTAGTTTTATTTTAAAATAATAATAAATATTTAACTTGAGTTAATTGTTTAGTTAAGTGATATTTAATCTAATCCATTAATTTAAGTTATGAGTGATGTGTCCTCCATCTAGAAGGGTATTGGACAAACTTGATTGGGAAGGGTATTGGAGAGGAGCCGGATCCATGGAATACCATATTGGAGTAGAGGATCCTATTCGAAAAAAATCAATCACATTTCTTACTATAAATGTAAGGAATAATTGTCAAATCACTGTTTCATAATACCATACGTGTAACCAAGTCAAAGAAGCATTATTGTCGATTTTGAAACATTTGCGACTTCTGAGGTAAGGTAGGGTGTCCTGGGGCCTTAATTATAATGGGATAACTCTTTGGACTTTTTATGGGTTCAATTATAGAGCTCCAACATTATAATAATTATTCAAGTGGTAAAATTTACTAAAGATTTATTTGATATAAATAGTTTTTTTTTTTTTAAGTAAGGTTCAATTTCATTAATTAAAATATAGGACAAGAAATAAGATGAAACATGTAAGGGACTAGATCCCTTTCATCACCCAACACAACTATCCCTCAATCAAATAACTGATCTCTCAGATCCTAAACACTATACTAGACTTTATATGTACGAAGGTCTTCAAAGAAATCGTCATGTTCTTTTGATTACCCTACCAAGCAATTCGCCACACTCTTTGTACAACCCGCCTTTGTATATTATCCTCCAATGGCATTGATACAAGTCTCTCCTTGGTGATATTTAGTGCCCGATTCACTACAATCTCTGGCGCCGATGCCACCTTATCAAATATTCTTGTATTGCGTTCCCGCCAAATCATATAGATGATGGCTGCTAAGAGTATCCGGTATGAGCAGTTGAGAAGATGATTTCCCCGCCATAATCTTGCAGCTCGTAGTATCCCTGTATTCCAATTTGAATGTGGCCATGTGAACTGCACCTTACTCCTCAACAGCAAAAGACATCTCCTTGTGTATGGACAATTAAAAAACAGGTGGTTATGTGTCTCCATGCTTGGATCCGTACAAAGTACACAAGCGTTATTACCATTTCCAATCCAATGTTTTTCTCGCATTGGTAGCCGTTCTCGTATTGCTAGCCATAGCATAAATGTGTGTCGTGGTATTCTACGGGGACCAACTAATAGTACCGCCCACGGGACCGTAGGCGACGATGATCGAAAAAGAGATATTGCTGATTTCAAAGTAAACTTCCCTGATGTTGTTATATCCCATGTTACCCGATCTTGTCTGTTTGGATTTGGTATAGGAAGTGAGGAAATAATCTCACTGACTTTGAAGCGTGTATTAGCCGGCCAATTTCATTCACCATTTATCAGTATCGTATTTAATTTAGCATCGTGAGATAAACCTGTTAGTAGAGGACCATTCGGGTATCGATCTAGTAGAATACCATAATCATGCCAAGGGTCTTTCCATAGAAGGAAAGTAGCTCCATTTCCAACATTGTATTTGAACGCGTGTTGAATAAGTGGGCGTAGCTTCAACATTTGCCTCCAGCTCCATGAGCACGCTGTTGGAATACTGATACTCCAAAAGGAGTTCTGTCTAAGACGATTTGCTTTTATCCATCCCACCCATATCGATGTGCCTGCATCCACATGCAATGCCCATATATGTCAAACCATCAGAGCTCGGTTTTGTGGAATTAATGGTGTGATCCCAAGGCCATCTGCGTCTATCGGTTGACAAACCATGTTCCAGCTCACTTTAGTGAATCCTCTCGCTGAATGTCCATACCATAAAAACTTACCAAGTTTGGATTCAATGCTCCGTAGAATACCCTTTAGTAGAATGAATACTCCTGCCCAGTATACATGCAACATGGATAGTATTGATTTAATGAGCTGCACTCTCCCCGCGTAGGAAAGCATCATATTCGTCCATGATCCAATTCGTTGGTCCACCTTATCAAGGAGTGTTTTACAGTCGGCAATGGTGAGCTTTGAATGTTTTAATGGTACTCCTAAGTATCTAACAGGTAACGTGCCAATAGAATAACCCACAATAGGTTGTAATGCGTCCAAGTAACGTCTAGCTTTAGCGGAAAAGAAAATATTGCTCTTAGATAGATTAGCCCATAATCCTGATAGATTTCCAAATATCTCCGTCCCCCTTTGCACTACACTTACTGAAATGATATCCGCAAGGCAAAATAATAATAGATCATCATCGAAACTGAGCATTACCGTACGCGTTGGGTTGCATTTCCAATGGTAGCGAAATTGAGGTTCCTTGGCGATGAGGTATTGCATTATCCCATGTAAAACCTCCATCACCAGTACAAATATATAAGGCGAAATTGGATCCCCTTGTCGTAGACCCCTTTTCCCCCGAAAAAAACCTTCTGCTACCCCATTGATGTTAATTGAGAAGACGGGCGTTGTCAAACACTCACGTACCCATCGAATAAACCGAGGATGGAACTTCATTACCTTAAGCATTACCAACACAAAAGACCATTCCACCGTATCATATGCTTTCATAAGATCAACTTTGAAAGCACAGCGAACCGGGAGGTGCCTCTGATTATACCCGTAGAGAAGCTCTTGTGCTAGAAGTACGTTGTCACTTATACGTCTACCCAGAATAAACGTTGTTTGGGATGGATCCACAATCTTCTCTAAGGATGTGATTAATCGATTTGCCATAATTTTCGAGATCACCCTATATATTATATTGCAACACGAAATAGGCCTAAAATCTTTAGGAGACTTCGGCACCTCCACCTTCGGTATTAGTGATATGATAGTTGTATTGATTTCTTTGAATAGTAATCTAGTTTCGAAGAATTATTGCACTGCCTGCGTCACCTCCTCACCCACTAAATTCCATGCTCTTTTAAAAAAACTTGATCCATATCCATCCGACCCCGGAGCTTTATTATCATCAAACCCGAACATAACACTCTTAACTTCATTCGGAGTCACGCTACGTCCATTTCATTTGCCTCATTATCAGATAGAGTTTTCGTAATAAATGGATTCAGCATCTCCTCATCCACCACTGTGTCCGCGGAAGTCCCCAACAACTGAGTATAGTACCCCACAATCACATCTCGAACCATGTTTGGCTCATCTAATACTATGCCTTGTTCTCCCTCGATCCGTATGATTCGTGCTCTTGCTTTGCGTACTGCCATTTTCCGAAAGAAAAATGCAGAGCATTGATCTCCTTCTTTTAGCCAAGCCACCTTGGATCGTTGTGCTAGGTAGACTTGTTCTTGCTTAACAGACCTCATATAAACCGGTCACATAACTGCTCAAGTAAAAGTAAAGGTGCAAAAGAAGGATTCTCCCCTATAAACTTTTGAGTAATTTCAAGGAATCTTCCTACCTCTTGTACATTTTTACGAAGATTTCCAACCTTTTTCTTGAGCTCCCTCATGATCGGTTTGAGTGCTTTAAGTTTTGTAATAATCGAGTACATAGGGATCCCATACACTTGATTTCCCCATATCCGCGCCACACTCTCATGAAATTCGGGTTTTTCAACCAAGTAATTATCGAACCTAAACCAAGGATTTTTCCCTCGCATTCCCTGTAGGATAAGTGGAGGGTGATCCGATGTCTTTAGAGGGCTGCATATATACTCTATATTAGGAAATCTAACAAACCACGACAGATTTTCCACTACCCGGTCAAGCCTTCGCCAAATGAATGATGTACCTTCACGTTTATTCGACCAAGAAAACCAAGGCCCTTTCATGGGCAATGTAAGTAGATCGGATTCTGTTAAGCAATCCCTGAATTCATCATTTACCACTTTTTCATCTCTTCCACCTAGGGTTTCACTACTATCAATCACTGCATTAAAATCTCCCATCACAATTCATGCATCGTCACCTATAGCTCCCGAGTATTCCATTATGTCCTCCCAAAGTTCACGACGAGCCACAATAGTGTTCAAACCATATGCAAATGAGACGTAGCATGTGGTTTGCGTATCAACAAATAAATCCTACAGTGTGTCACTTGCCAATTTCCCCTTATAATGTCCACCTTAACATAACTTGAATCCCAACCAATCCAAATTCGATTACCCGGGTCCTTGGGCATAGTCCATATACCATTCCCAATTATGTTGAATGTTAATATTTGATATAAATAGTTGTAATTGTAATTATGTTACAATTTTAAACATTTAAATCAACAAATTCAACTTTTTAAGTCGTTGATGTAATCTGAATTGTTCAATAAAATTAGTGCTAAATTATTATGTTTTTGGTTGTTGAATAGGCACTATAAAATAATTAGGAGCTGTATCTTGGTCGTGATCAATCTTTAAAATAATTAAAGATTTGTACCAACTTATCCGTATAAGTGCATATATAATATCTTTATGATGTGTATAAATATTAAATAATGACCAATTTTCTCAGTCAAAGTAGGCAAAAAGAAGGTTTTGTGCCTTTTGGTTAAAATAAGCAAAGTGCAAGCCCCACATTGATATTTGACTCCCACGTGGCTACAGTTTGCTCCATATGACGTCAAATGGGTCTATTTTATTATTTTCGTCCCCACAACTTAAGACTTATTAATTTTCACCCCATCTGTCGGCAAATGTGCCAAATCATATTCTTTTTTGCCCCAAAGCTCTCAAGTTGTAAATTTTTAATCCTATTTGGGGGCAATGCTGATTTTCTTTTTTTAATAAGCTTCATTGTGCCAATGAATTACTCATTTTATAAGTATGGAGTATTAAATATCCAAAACTAATTTCATGTGTTCTTTTTATTTAATTTTTTCCATATAGAATTCACCTAACAAAGTCAAAAGTTTCTATTAATTTGTATTAACCCTGTAAGTTAAATGTACAAATTAATAAAAAGATATCTATAACAACCAACAAATTATGTAAAACAAAATTAATTAAAAAACTACTTTTGTAATATATTCTAAACCAATACAAAACACACATTATAAATTAGTACAAACAAATGTTTATATCTAACAAAGTCCAAAGATTCTATTGATTCATATTAGCCCTAAAAATGGACAAATTGATCAAAGGGTTATAACCTTTTCAAAATATATGAAAAAAAATGGTAATAAAAAATCCCATAAATCTTTGGTTCTATCATTTGCCTGTGTTGATTGGTGAAAATTCTTGCATGTAAGTGGACTAAATTGTTGATTGTAGATAGATTAGGGGTCAACGTGCAATATCTAATTTTGTTGTAAACCCCAATTGTTGCTCCATCTCCCAACTTAACTTTGGCCCAACTTCATTATGTTTTGGAACATAATCCTGCATCAAATTAAACAAATATAAGGAATTTGCTTACAATCTATTTTTTTTAATAATTCTACATTTATATATATATATATATATATATATATACTAAGATATAATGCCGATTAAAATAAAATAAAAATTGCATTAATTATGTTATTATGTATAATAATAAGTAAAAGCTCTTGTGACAAGTGACTAGGACAATATATATAATAATTATAGTGAATAATGATGTACCTCAAGCTTAGACATAAGTTCATGGGCAGTTGGGGCAGAGACAATAATATGACGGGCAGATGGATCTATGAAACCCTCATCAACAGCCTTGTCTATAAAACACAACAGTGAGTTGTAATAACCATCTACATTCAGCAAACCAACCTGCAAATATTTCAAAAATTAAATAAATTATAATTTCTATTTTTCACATACTAATATGGAATTAATTATTTCTTAATACATCTGTATTTTACAGGTCCATATATGTAAAAAAAAATGTCAATTTAGCAGTTAATGCATATATTAAAACGAAACATATATAGATCTTGAAATTAAAAGGAAAATATTATATACCGGTTTTTCGTGAATACCAAGTTGAGCCCAAGTGATGACTTCTAGTAGTTCCTCTAATGTACCATATCCACCTGCAATTTAATTTATTAAAAACCATCAATGAAATTATTTTATATATAGCAACTTATTATTTTATAATTATTTGGTATATAAAAAAATATGGAATGAAATTAATTATGTGAAATATTACCAGGCAAGGCTATAAATGCATCAGCTTGTCTAGCCATTTCTGCCTTCCTTTGGTGCATACCAGACACTGCTCTTACTTCTCCAACAGGATCCCCAGTTATCTGAAATTACATTATTGCCCCCCACTTATTAGTCAATATTGTTATTATCTTTAATTAATAATAATTACAAACGGGTTAATTAATTAATAATAATTTGAACTTGTTCACCACTATACGCAGGTTGGCAAATTTTCGATATGTGGGTCCCAATTTGAATCCAATTTATTGGGAAGTCGAGATATTTTAGAGCTCGCTAATTTTGAAATTGATCAAATATAATAAAGATTTGATATGTAAAAAAGCGTTATATATATAAAAAAAATTGAGAATTTTCTCTTCATGTTATATTCAATTTTGAAAATATTTGTCATATATTTAATGATTTGAGTCTAAGTATGCCAAATCTTACATTAGATCATGTGATTCAACACATAAACCACTCGAATAGAACAATTTTAATTATATTTTGAATTTTAAAAGGTCCAAAATGAAATTTACCTCTCTGGGCATTAGAGTTCTCGGGATCACCCTGCAAGAAAATGAAGATTAATATATTAGTAAAAATTAAGAAATTAACGAAAAATTTTATCAAAAATAAATAAATTAACGAATTAGTTAATAATATACATATATATATATATATGTGGCAAATTATATTTACAAAAATAATTACCCTAACACGTGGCGGCCACCATTATACACAGCTTGGGAGACTTCACCCATTAATCCAATACTTCCACCTCCATAAACCAAGTCTATGTTCCTTTCAACCTATATCCATTATTTAATTAAATTATTAATAGTATTTTTCATATATTTATATAAATATATTTCTTGTAACAACACGCAATACTATTTCAACTTGACTCCATATTATAAATAGTGAAAAACTTAGTTACGCAAACATTCCACGTTAATCTTATTTATTTTGAATATTTTTATTCCCATAAATAAGTGGACCCTTTTGTATAGACTGAAATTTTATTTAATCTCACCTCATGAACGATTGTAATTTTCTCAAAAAATTCATTTTCTAGGATTCGACTTATATATAATATGTAAAACATGCAAGTAAAAAGCAGTTAATTTAAGTAAATAATTTTAATAAAAAGTAAATTACATGCACACCCCTCATTTTACTATTCATTACATAAACATCCCTTAATTTTTGATAAATTATACATGACCCTCTCAAGGCCTATACGTAAACTTTACACTGGTGAAATTATAAGAAAATTTAAATACGCATGAAATGTGATTATAAGAATATCTTTTATATTTTCAAAAGAAGGGATTTGTTTTATAATTTAGCACTAAAATAAAAAGAGATTAATTTTAATAATATTCTTATTTAATAATTACCAGTTGTTTTCCAAGGTGTTTAGCAGCAAGCTGATAGATAGGGTTCTTTCCAGGGCTGCTACCACAGAAAACACATATTCTCTTGAATCTTGATTCTTTTTTCAGCAGTTGAATATTTATTTCCATTGGAAATAATTCAGTTTTTTCTTATAAAAAATGGGATTTTTTTTTTTTCAGATTTTTTTTTTCTGTGAGAGAAAAAAATAGAGAAAAAATGGGCTCCAGAAAATGTGTAGAAAGGAATGAAGAAGAGATGGTTCTTAATTTGCTTACCAATTGGTATCCTTTTATATCCGTATGATCATGGCTTATCCAATCCCAATTCTACACGTGGCACTTCTCTATAATATTCTTATTTTATTTTATTTATTTAATTCTAGCAATTTTTTATGTCATTTTCAATCTAAAGTCTACAGAGAAAATTGGATCAGCTAGGATAGTGGCTGTCGATTTTTTATACATGAATCTAATATTAAGTATTAATAGTTTGATATGTACAGATAAAAATAACCCAATATTAACAATTTTTTTTCTTTAATTTAAGACAAGCTTTAATATAATAAGAAATAGATATAAATTAAGAAAATATATATCAGTGGCTTTGCCGACGTGAAATTTCATTTTTAAGGGTTTTTCCTTCTCCATAGGGTTTATTGGTCTCCCATAAGACATTAACCAATGATTAAAGCTTGTAATCTTTAATTTTAAGCTTTATGTCTACTTGTTCTTCTTTTATGATTTAAATCGATGACACATTAGTATTTTAGAATATGTAAATTGTTATATATGGAGTATTATACTAAAGCCATACACCAAAAAATATTTCTTGACGTAAGAATTGGCATCAAACATAACAAAAATTGATAATAAAGTAAAAAAATTTAGATCGGAGAAAATCTCGTAAAAACAATTGTATTATGGTGTAACATAGAGTAGTAAATATACAAGAAAATTTATGATATATTAATCTAATAGATATATCCATTTCAATAAAAAAGAATGCACAAGGATTTATTCTTTTATTTTGTCATATTTCTGTTTAATCCAAGACACAATTCAATGTGTATTGTATTATTATTTCGAATTAAACTCAATAATAACATTGAGTTTATAACGTAAATGTAATCTCATAATTGTTTTTATCCAAAAAAATATACAACATATCTATTTTTCAATATGCACGAAATAAGTCTATCTTGTTAATAACAATTATTGCAACTTCCAACAAAAAATGTGTGAATACTGAACATCACATGATAATGTTTCCCTATGTGTCCAACATATTGTGAGTTTATTTAGAACATAAACATTTTGACCACACTCAATTAATATATTTTAAGAAAATTTAAAATCAAAATCACAATATAATGTGCCATTACCTTATTTAAACAATTGAGTATTAACATTAGGGAAAATAATGGATCATTTTTAGTAAATTGCAAGTATTTTAAGCCTTTTTTTATTTAGAGTTTTTTGGCCATCTCCAACCCACGCTATTTCAACGTGAGTGGAGATGGATTCAGCGCTGGGTTGTCTCCAACCCAACGCCAAAAGCTACGCCAAAAGTGGCGCAGCTACAGTGTTGCGCCAGATTTGGCGCAGCACTGTAGCTGTGCCATCACTGTAGCAGCTCCATTGTTTTTTTAGGCATTTTATTAGGGTTTTCAATTTAGCCCTTCTTTTCTTTGTTTGTTTTTATTTTAGTCTCTTTTTAATTTATAAAGTCTGAATTTACAAAGCCCTTATAAGTTTAATTAGTTATAATTATAGCCCATTAATTATATTTTATTCAGTTATGCATTAATTTAAGTTTATAATTAAATTATAAATAAATATTTATGCTCTAACTATATAAAATGTATGTTTTATTATTAATTAGTTTAAATTACTTTTAATTTAGTCAATAAAAACTTAATTTATAATAAATAAATCATATAAATTATAATTAATTCAACTAGAATAAAATACAAATTTTATAATTTAGTTTTAAATAAAAAATATACTAAAAATTATCTTTAAGTAATGAATTTTTTTAATCAAATAATAAAGTTCAACTTTAGTAATTTGTTCATTAATTAAATAACTTATATAATTGTTAATTAATTTTTAAAATATCAAACGCAATTAATTTAATTTTTAATTACTTAATAATAATTTTATTATTATTTTTGTGAATTTTATTAACAAAGTATATTTTTTGGGTGAAAATGTACAATACGTAAAAGTTTTGAGCTTTATCTGTGATAGATTGTAATATTATAAAAAAGATGGAAAAAAATAGAATATTCTATAAGATTCTTTTTTGGTGCAGTGAATAATATTTTGGGTTGGAGTGAATTTACTGTAACTGCGCCAAATTGGTGCAATTTTTGCACCAATTTGGTGCAAAAACCACTATTCTGGTTGGAGATGCTCTTATAGTGTGATACTTTTGTAGTCTCAATATTTTAAGTGTCTATACAATTATAAGTATTTATTTACATAAATATTGTAGGTTATTACGTAAATAATTATGATTATCACAATACACTAAATCTCCATTTTAGAAAATAAAATTAGTAACTAAAATTATGTCCAAAAATTTCAAGTTCGAAAGCTTCTAAAAAAGAAAAATTGCAATGAAAGGTAAAGGACATGGGGTGGTCGGCCTGATTCAATTAATTTGGGATAATTGATGTCTTATGACGGTGTCGTTTTGAGGTGCACGTTGAACTTTAAGAAAAAAAAAATTAAAATATGTATGAACATAAAATTTATATGGTACAAGATAATAATATTGACAGAATAAACCCTAAACAATTGCTCCTAATGTTAGAAATTCTAGTCAAACTATGTTTGGTCGAATTTAATTGCATTTTAAGAAATGAATAATTAATTATAGGACGAGTATAATTATATTTGGGTCCAAACTAAAATTTTCCCTCGAGCGTAAAACTCAAAAAATTATGGGTTATGGTGTAAAAATACTTTATCATACTAGAAAAAAAAAAAGGTAAAACAACCATGGAAATTAATGATTTTAAAAAAAAAAAAATAATAAAGGAGCAAAAATAAAATTTTGGACAAGGACTGGGACATTGAAAGTGAGTGACAAACCAACCTTAATTTGTGTGGTTAAATTCCTCTTCATAAATCAAAAGGTTAATAATTATTTATAGTTTTGTGGTCAAACATATGTTTGGATAAGTCTAGGTATCAGCACTTTCAAATACATCCCAATCTTATTCTACATTATTTTGCAATATATATATATATATATATATATATATTGTGCATCAAATATCTTGCAGCTAAATAACAAAAAAACATTCCATTTAACATATGAGATTTCCAGGCTGTAATTGGCCTAAACTCACAATATCAACAACATTGTTTGAGTATGGGGTGGGGGATATATACAATTATTTATTTTAAATCGATTTTTTATCGACACTTAATATAATAGACATTTTTTATTATTATAAACATAAAATATAGAGATCAGGTTAATTGCATTTATTGAATGTAATTTGTATCATATTTAGCAGAAGAGAAAAAATTGTGAATTATAAACTATGTAAATAGTATCACTAATTTTTCTAAACATAATTAAACACCACTAATATATCAAAAATATGGTATTTTCAAGAGTAATTGTCTAATAATCCGTGCTAATAGCATTCTCCGAGTCGGGTCGTTTTGTGAACTAACTTTACGACCCCTAAACCCTAGCTGTGAGTTATAAAACCCCCCTCAATAAATACTCATTTTATTTATTGAGGTGACAAACTTTACAGTATATTCTCTAATTTTAGTCTCGTATATCTTTTTAATTAAATGATAAATAATTTAGACCAAAAAACAAAAGGATATTTTCAAGAAGATTCTCTCCAACAAAATGGAGGATTTTAATTTTTTTTAAATAATAATAAAATAAATTTGATGGGATTATATTAATATTTCACGTAAATCATGCTCGTAAAAGCGAGTACAAATTAAAGAGTTTTCAAGTGGTAGTTTGCTTCTTCATCTATCTTCAACTCTCCAAATGAGGTAAGCTGAGGTAGGTGGCGGCATATGGGCTTCATGGTAATTAAATATAGTTTAGGGGTTGAATATGATTTATTTTGAAATATCTAATTTCAAGATAATTATATAATTATTTAATCAGATTTATTACATGAAAATGATTTATACATCAAGGAATTACAATGGGTGATGATATTCACATGATACAAATACTTATTTTAAAATAGATCAATATTTTGAGAGACTAGTATTGGATTTGAATGACCTAATAAAAAAATGATTCTCGAGTTTTAATTTTGTTTATATCAATACACTTTATCTAAACTATTAAAATATATATATAGGTAAAGTAGTGTGAAACATTAATTTGGAATGTTTCAAAGAATAAAGTCGTATAATCGTGTACATTACTTTCATTTAGCATTAATTTATCAGAATCAAACTTGCTTCTTTTTTTCTTTAAAAAATAACATTTTTTTTGGTAACAAAGTCTTCATTTCAAAAGGAGATAATAATAATAATAATAATAATAATAATAATAATAATAATAATAATAATAATAATAATAATAATAATAATAATAATAATAATAATAATAATAATAATAATAATATAAAGATAACTTGAAGTTATTAATTAATAAAACTTGAAAAGAAAGCTACCGACTCTACACCAAACATCTCTTTAAATAATTGATTCTAATTTCGTTTCGGCTGTGAAAATGTCAACTTTTAGAGGGATCTTTAAAAAATAAGGGACTTATATTAGAGGAATATTCTATAACTTAAAAGACTTGCCATAATATTTAAATTAAAGAATGTTTCATTTTAAATTCAATTTTATTTTCTATTTTATTTGAAGTTGGTACTCTTCTATTCATATTTTATTATCCTAACTTTGTTTAGTCAAATATGGATATATGCGGAAGTAATTGCATCTATGTCGGAGCCAAATATAAAATGTGTAGTATCTCCCAATTATAATCCATTATTATAATTTTATTTCATCTTGTATACTTTATATATGTTATTTCAAGTGTGTAAAATTTTATATTATTTATGAATAGTATTAATACACTTCGTCTGATAAAAATTCGTTTGAGTTACGTTTGATAATTAATCAAGCGAACCTTGAACAATTTTTTCATGTTCAATAAGTTTGAAGTCGGTTTGAGCTCTGATTAGTAAATAAATAATAAAAATATATACAAAATAATCCAATTACTGAAACTCGACTCCTGTTCGGCTCAATTAAGACTCGACTCGATTAATAATCAAACGAAAATCAAATATTATTTTTGAAGCTCGATTAATTTGAAATAATTTTGAACAATTGTATATTCGATTCGAATCATTTACATCCCTAATTAAACATATATATGTAATGTAATTATGATTAGGTAGTGTAGGACTGTAGGTATGTCTTGATAATGTGGTTAAAAAAAGTACACATATTCGGAATATTCAAATGGTTTTATTAGTGAGTAATGCAAAAGGGTTGGGAAATGACATTAACATTTGGAATTTGTATGACTTTATGGAAGTTGAGGATAATAATTTATTTATGATAAAGTTTCGAATTATTAAATATTATGTATATCGGTATTGTAAATATATCAAAAATGTTAGAGAAAACTTACAAGATATTAGAAATATGAAAGAAATAGTAAAAATGGAAGTAAATGGGAATCGCTTCCTTTTTTTCATATCAATAGTTTGTGTTAAATTATTACATAATCACTAATCATTCAAAATTCACTAAAAAAACAAAGTGGTAGTATTTGGATAACTTGTATTCAAATTTAACAATGAGAATTTTTATTCTTTTTTGATTTTTCTTTTTCAATATTGAAATAATTGAGATTTGTAGTAATAGAGCAGCAAATCTTTTCGAAAATAAATTAAGAAACTCTCAATTTCATGATTTGTTTTTTTTTTTTTTTTTGACAGGCTTATAAAAAAGACGTTTCAACAGAAGAAAAAAAGAAAATTAGAACCATGTCTGAAAACTCAAACTCATGCAGGATCTCATCTTTTTTTTTTTACCTTAATTTTCTATTTCAAATAACACTTTATATTATTACATTTGATATATGTTTATAGTTTTTTTTTTCAAATATAATATAAATGATGAAACATTATATCCATATAATAAAAATAGGATAAAAGTTATATTTTTATAATAGAGGATCTAATATGATTTTTCAAATTAAGTTTGGTTGGTCCTACTACACTTTCCAAAAAGATAAGAGAATTTGTGTATGGCCGTATTATAAGACTAGGGTATGCAACACCACCTGTCATGGTGTCGTCATTAAGATATAGTTAAGAAAATTAACGAAGGATCATAATATTTAGCATTTAATTGAATAATTAATTAGAGGATTCAGTAATAAACTATATATATATATATATATTGATGTTATGTGATATGATAAAAAAATTGTATATAATAAATGTATCTGATTTTCGTAATTTATGTTTATTATACTAAAAAGATCCTATCATATTAGGTGCGAAAATGATAGTATATAATATTTTTCTTTATATATCATTTTTCTTTAATGACCGACAACTCTATCCTGATTGGCCAAGAGATCAGTTACGTAACACTATTAATATCATTAAATCATCTAAGAAAATTTATTAATATTTAACAACAATTTGTGTAGTTAATTAAGAAATACTATGATGATAGTTTATAAAAGCCTATATCATGGGGGGATTTCATAATCTTATGACTTAGCCTCACCAGACATCAATGATATTTTTATTAATATAAATGTAGAAAATTTTCAAATAAACATTGGAAAACCAATATCATGTCTCTATCACTAATATTAATTACAGTTTGGTGATTTCAACATCAAACATATGTAGTCAATTAATGTCTAACATTCCTTTCATTATCTCATTTATTTTTCTTATATATATATATATATATATATATATATATATTTATATATACTCGTGAAGGAGCACCATAGGAAGGAAGCAAGTATAATTGGCTGCATTATAAAGTTGTATAATTAATAAATAATGGTCCAAGTTGACAATAGTTATATATAAATTAATTTGCTTGGCACTATATATAGTTATATATTACATATATAAATATTACCGAAATGTCGTTTTAAGGGTGAAACTAGCAATATTAAATGCTTAATAATTACTTTGTAATATTCAGACTGCAAATTAATTTGCTAATGAGAAGGGAATTTCGTCACTTGTGACTTCAATGTGAATGCATGTAAGATAATTTAATTAGCATGCATAAATATAAAATAAACTTGAAGTCTTCTGTTTTGCATCATTTTTAGATATTATTTTAACTGTGTAAACTATGATCACTTGATTCAGTCAATCGTATATAGTAACATCAATTTTCAAGTTTATTTGATTTAGCTTGCATTTCTTTTTTCATCTTATATAATATTGATAAAGCTTGCATTTCTTTTTTATTCATATAAACTCAAAATATGCAAGAGCAAGATACATGAAGTCGGTCCCGACTATCGGACTAATGGCCAGATAAGCCACAAGTGCAATATCTACTCACTCATAAAAGATAAAATCAATAGTTTTTCATAAGCACTAAATTAAAAAAAAAAAAAAAAGTTATAATTTCAAATTACACAATTTTAGCATTCAACTATACAAAGGAAGACATTTCAATGCATTATAATCATGTGTGCAATCTATTATAAACAATTTTAAAAAGTCGATAATGCGAACTGTACTAAAAAGTTGTATAATTATTGATAATCGAATCCCAAAAACTTTTTCAAAATTCTAAAATCATAATTGAGTTTCTATAAACCCAAAATGGGACCAAACTTATAAAGTAGATCACTTAAAAATTAAAATATTAAGAATGGGGTCCCAAAAATTCTAACCATCCGACCAAACTAAGTTGTCGAGATGCATGCACACGCATGCATCATATCGACTAGCTTCATTAAATGAACATCACTCATCTTATTTCGGCTTCCACTTTATTCCTTAGACCATTTCTTCTGTAATTTACCATAAAAACAAATACAAACACATGGGGTTATTGGGCATGTGAGTTTAACGTAGCCCATTTGATATCTTCGTATTTGAGAATCAACAAATGTGACACCACATTGTTCACAAGGGACTGCTGCAGGTGAATTCATAGATGGAAAGTAAAACAAAGTGCTATTAATGTATTCTCTTCAGAATTGTTATAGGGGACACTACAAAAATAGAGGTGGCAATCAGGTAGGTCGAATTGGGTTTGAGCTGATTCCAACAGTTCGATTCTTAAATGGATTAGGTCTTTAAATAGTTTTAAGGTGGAACCAACTCAACCCAAAACAGAACCCAAAAGAGAACCAAGCCCAAACCAACTAAATACCTTACATTTTGTTCTTTATAATTTACATTATTAGCAAAAAGTTTGCACCTAACTTAAAATTAGTTGAACCCAACTTAAAACAAATTAAGAACCAAGAATAATTTCTTAAAAACCAACCCAAATTAGTTTAATTGTATTGGAACCACGGTTCCGGAACCATTTTGGCACCCATATACAAAAATAATCAAATGATAATCTTTATATTGACACATCAAATTTTATCACTATATTCGTTGATCGTTGTAACCAAATAAGCTTAACGTGAGCTAAACAAATATCAAGTTTTGTCCATCCTATATTTCATGTAAATAAAGTAGCCTACAAAACACAGACGTGACCAATCAACTCTAGCAGTCTAGCTTATCACAAACATTCAATTGTTTACATCACTTGAATAACACTATAATTACTTCAACCAAGACTCTGACAACACATTAATCACACGTACCAATGGCTTAATTTTCAAATCACCTAATCTATCCAGTCAACAATCAAACAACTACTTACATCCAGTTATGTGTATGTGAGTAAAAGATCCTAAAATACGAAAGAAATATCTGCAAATGCTTATATGTATATTATACAACACAATCAACAAAATTTTTAAAACAAATATGGAAAATGAACACCTAGAGCAACGGTATCGCTATATATCAGCAACTCGATCCTATTAACCGACATTGGCCTTGGCCCCGCTCTTAAAACATCATAGCCTAAACAACCAAATACAACCTGTTCTACAATCTAAAACAACAGATATAAGAACCACATAAAACTCTTACATCTACACCTAGTACACTATCATGAAATCCACAAAGCAAGGTTTATGAAATAGGTATAAAACCAACAACAAAAAAGAGTTTACTCATTTATCTGTGATAATCCGATTGTGGTGGCCTTCTACCTCCACCCCTACCTAAAGTTGAGAACTGATTACCCGCTTGGCGAGGATTGTTATATCCTCTACCACCACCACCACGGTTATAGCTACCGCCCCTTCCCCCATATGATCGAGGCTCACTCGGTCGATGATGATAAGCACCGGGCCCACCCAAAGTTTGATCAGGAGGATACGGAGGGTAGTTTTGTCCATGTTGTGGTGGATAATATTCTTGTCTTGGGTAACCCCTACCGTGGGGCCCGGACCTACCACTGGACTCGTGACGAGGATTTTGGGACCTATTATTATATGGATTGTTATGAGTAGGTGGGGGAACATATGGTTGTCTGTAAGCTGGTCCACGGGCATAGCCTGGACCGGCTTGAACCATTGCATGATCTCCACCAGGGTATGTGTTTTGAGGATAAGGCTGATAGGGCGGTGCATATGGACCAACTGCACGAGGATGCGGAGGATAAGCTTGACCTGGATGACCTTGTTTCTGCAAACTATTGACAACGAGGCGATGTGCAGCTTCTCCAAGCTGTCGGCCAGATATGGCTCCATTCGGGTTATTATTATGCCTGAAATGAGAATCTGCTATAGTGACAATCCCTTTTTAAAAAATCAAAACAATTGAGTGGCGATGAATCAATATACCTTCCGTTGTCAAATGGCCTCCTTTGATTGTCAAACGGCCTCCTTCCAGAATCCTCGTGCCAAAGTACGGGCTCTGGTTTTAGATCACCTACTGTCACAATCTACAACAAAAATGGTAAAAATATCAGAAAATATGAAGGCGAGAAATTGATCTGATAAAATGAGTTATATCGAAGTAGTAAGCAAGAAAATTAGTCGAAATACAAAAAAGAAAATCTCAAGATTAAATCAGATAGTAGCAAACACTTAATGAATCTTCAGATCAATATCTAAAGCACAAAATGTGACTACTAATTACTCCAAGATAATATAAAAAAACAATGATATTCAAAGTTCCAAAATGCATAAATCTAGCCAAATCACCTTCTCTGGGAAAATAACACCTGGGGGTGGTCGAGTAATGTGCTTATGAACATCTGGAAGTGTATATATTGCACATCTGAAAATGAAAAAGAAATAGAAGTTATAATATAACAATGAAAACGGATTAAATGTATTAACATCATATTCTGATGGCCTCAATCGGCATGATGTGATTTGGGGCTTACATTACTTGGTTGTTCACAATGTCTTCCATTCCTTGTATAGGTGATCTGAAAACAGGAGGGCAGGGATCCCCAGCACAAAGGGAAAGATAGCCGTTCATTCCACCACTGCATGTAGACCTAATTAACATCAGAACAAGAACACAAAATCCACAAGGACTTCAACTTATCACTGGATTACAAACTCATTTCTTAAGCAACCAGTTACATAAAGGGTAAATTACATAGACAACACCTTCATAAAAACCCTAATCATGATAAACACTACAGGGTTTGAGAAACTACCATAACCTCCATCTTCAGTAAAGGCATATTACAATTTCGCCCCTGACAAGGGATTTGTTGGTAATTTGAAAACCAAAGGGCTGCTGATAATGATACATTAAATGAAGGGGTGTGCATGTGATAATCCTTTGTATAAAAGTAGGATTGTTTCCAACATTTGCAAGATTGATTTATATATTAACAAGTTTAATGACCCAGTGTCCTACGGAGACAAACCTGGCTCCTGGATCAATTTTCTCTTTCGCCTCAACTCTTTCTTTGTCTGTCAACTGCTTACAGCGATCATCAAGAGAAAATATGTACGGAGATAGCGTGTGAGATACCGACACGAAAAGCATCTCAGACATTATGCTGTTTCTTCGTGTTTCTTCTTCCTGCATACAGATGATATAGATAGTTACTAGTAATATCCTACATACCATTCCAGAATTTATGGTCCAAAATCACCAACTTACCGTAAGTGTATGCTCAACTTTTTCCACCTCCGCAAGTAGGCGTCGTTCGTCAATGAAAGGCAATTTGGCAATACCCTAAAATTGAGAAATATGAACAATAGATTATAGACGTGATAGAATTCCTGAAGCTACAGTGTACATGTATAAAGTAAATATAGAAATGTTCGAGACTAAAATATACCTGCCACGAGAATCTCTTACCATTCATGTCCACTTCAAAATCTGACGAACAAAAGGACAACCATAAGATAAGAACTTTATCTTCTTCACATTAAGTTTATAAGCACATATATCACAATCAGGCACAGAGTATTTAACCATACCAGTAGGATAAAAATCAATAATAGGAGAGTTCGGATCAGTCATCAGTTTCCTATATTCCTCAGGTAAAGCATGTGAACTGCAGGATGACCCAGTTAGAGCACTAAAAAGACATAACAATAAACGAAAGCACAAAATAAAATTTAGTCCAACCTTGCTGCAGGGAAAACCCCCAGCAATTGATTGAATGGCTTAAATGGAGTTCCCAATTCAAAGCTAATATTCAACTGCCCAAGATCTTTAAGGTCTGAAGCAAATGGTGCATAATGGTATGGATAAAACCTGCAAGGGTATATATTATGTAAAACCTGAATTATAAGCAAAAGTAGATGAATAGCACATCAGACTGATATTAATAGATAGCTGGAGAAAAGGAAAACAAGGGTGAATTTAAAAGAATGATTGAATAATCAGGCACCCTACGAGGACTTTATTGTACCAATATCGAAGAATGGAACCGGTTGCAACAGTTACAATAATGTGTTTAAAAACGACAATCCAACAGTCCAAAAACATAATGATATCATTAGTAGTTATACTCATCCTTAAAGAGAGCTGAAAATGAAAGGAATTTATATTCTGTAATTTCTGTTACTGCAAGATAGCCTCATTGAAATATACTCAGGAGGTGGCATATTTCCTTTCATGAACTACCTCACATGAACAGGAGACTGCTATAGGGATCAATAATCTTTTAGGGGAAGACAAAATATATAGTCAAATTAATTGTTTCTTGAAGAATTTTAATGCATCTCAATTCTCAAATCTGTATAAGAATCCTGGTCAGATTTCTGAAATCTGAATTAGCTTCAGAAGGTGGTATATTAAGAAATCAGTATTCACTTACATATAAGGTGCTATGGCATAATATCTAGATCATTTTTCAAAAAGCAGTTCTTCAAATTCACACTTAAGGAACGAGAGACTAAAAAATGAAAAACAAAAGAACAAACCCAGAGAGTATGAACCGAGAATGAAACAGGACGGAAAATTCACATGTTTTCCTTCCCCAGAAGTATAAAAATCTCACCATTGCCAGGAACAAACTCCTTCATAATAGTAGTGCATGACCCAACATAACCCTTCTGTGTATTTCAGAACCTGCGTGAAATTAATTAATTATTCATTGTATTCATAAGAAATTAATAAATCATTTAACAAAATTTTGACAAGTTATTGAAAGTAAATATTTCGTAAAGATGTTCTATCAAAAAGAAAAATATATGCATATCAAGATTTACTTATATCACTGGATGTTTGAACAGTAAGATGAAAACGGGTGAGTATATCGTGTGGAACTTCTACATAGTTACAGATTAAGATATAATTTCTTTTCAATTTTTAATTGATAGAGACCTCATCATACATAACAAAAGAATTGGTAAGTTATTCATCTCCTACTAAATTTCATGAACCAGAACAGCTCATGTTATAACAAGGTGTAACCGATTCCAGATTTCAAAAGCCTTTCCAATAAAAAAAAATCATGTTGAACAACGTACTACATCTCGTCGTACTGCATCAAGTTCCTCAGGGGTTCTGGCACCAAACTTCTCTTCATAATACCTCTCCTTCCAACCTGGTTCTCCCAATTTGACCTAAAAAAGGCAAATCAACAAAATCACAAAGTTAACCACGGTACACTAGTAAAATTTAAACTATTATATACAATGTGACACCAAAACTCATAATCAATGACATTGAGTTAAGCAAACCTATACTGGTCAATGCTAAGGTTATATAATAGATGGACTCCATGACGTTCTTTTCAAAACTGTGATCATAGTACAAAGTTCACAATTTCTTTTCGTAAGACATCTTTATTTCCACCTATACAAAACCGATTCATGTGCAAAGTGTCTCCTCTGGTAGTTCACACGCTATGTCTTCCACACATACACATGAGTGATTTGTATATAAACTGATTCATATCATATAAAGATAAGAAAGAAAGTTCAGTTAATGCTTAAACCATGTCTTCCTCTGGATTGTCCGCATTGAATGCATCGGACTTCTCGCGCAGCAATTCCTTGAGCTTTGATTTTAACTCTTCTTTATTTTCACGTTCCTAAACAGCAGCATAAGATAAAAACAAGTTAAACGCAATTAAGTATATTCAACATGATAAGCAAATTCTAAAAAGGACACTGAATGAAAATTATCATTCTTTAATGGCAAAACCTCACATCAACAGGACTAGGGGTGTTCAAACGGTTATAACCGAACCGACCGAAAATTCGGTTTGGCGAAAATCGTAACCGTAACCGAACCGATTTGAGAACAGTTCGGTTAAGGTTATAACCGAACCGGTTCAGTTAATTTCGGTTAACCAAACGGTTAACCGAAATCCAGGCAGATTTTTTTTTTTTTTTGCAAAAATTAATTTGAATTTTGGGCTATTTGACCTATTTGAATACACAAAACTCATTACAACTTAAGACACACAAAGATTATAAGTTACGATTTACGACAAAGATTATATATGCACACCACTAATCCTCGAGACAAATATAAAAACGACAAATATAACTATATAAGTACTAAGTAGTGCCAATGTACCATAAATCCATAATAATACCATAGTCTATTGTATTTAGTACCGTTACAAACCAATAGTGTATTGACCCCTATGTTACAAAATATGTTATATTATAGCCCAACCAATCGGTTACGTTTCGGTTAGACTAACCGGCCCCATATAACCGAACCGTAACCGAAACCGGTTTTTTTTTAAAAATGTTAACCGTAACCGAACCTAAATAGTTTCGGTTCAGTTTATGGTTTAAACCGATTTAGTCGGTTTCGGTTCGGTCGGCTGATCAATCCGTGCACACCCCTAAACAAGACTCGATAATCGCAGTTAACTCTAAAGAATGGATGGAAAACATACATCAATTTCTAAGTTGCTCTCGGCTTCAACAATGGCTGCACCTATAGTGGCTCCAGTATCCACCCGTGCAACTTTCTGGGCACGGACATGGGCTCTATCTTCGGCCTGAATGTCTAGATCGGACAAGCTTGAGGTGGTTTGGCCAAGTTGATCGGGTCTATGAGAAGTTGAGGAAACATTCTTTTGGAAGGGTGAAGGTGAATGACCAGAAGCAAGGCGAGAACCATGGAATCGAGCAACCGGTACTAGATCAGGCCTGTTTTTAGGTTCAGTATCATCTCCTCTCTTTGCTTGAGATTTCTCGCGCTTGATTCTTTCAGCTTGTCTCTGTATAGATTAACAGATCAAAACCATAATTAGTTTCCAATCAAGTGGATATGAATAAATCATGTAGAATCTAATGCTCATGGTCGACTACAAATTGAAGCAAAAGGCACACATGACCACTTTTTTATGAAAAAAAAGCAGCAATTGCAGCCTTTTGAAGAACTTATAAGTTACTAGAAACGAAGATAAGAACTTCTCTTTCTTTCCACTGAGTTAAGAACACTAGATACGACAAGAAAATAATTGACACATCTTCCACCATGTACAACCTTTTAATTCCAAAAAAAAAAAAAAAAAGACAAGCTAATTACCTTAGCAACGCTCAAAACATATTTTTGATAAAAAGTCAGAAGATTAAATGTTTTAAGTAAATTTATACGCCACACTGACCTCTCCTGAAAATGCTTTGCTATTTCCACCAAATGAATTTACTGGTAATTTGAAGACCATATACCCATATTATAGAAGTATGCAGGCAGGAATTAATAGAAGCCAGAATCAGCACTACTAAACTTTTATAATTCCAATTAGCACTACGAAACGATAATTTCTGTGCACTTGTACTGCAAGTAAGAAGGCAACGGCCCATTGCTGCTGATTACTTCTCGTAATATGCGACAATTCACACTTATACCATTACGCAAAAACTTAATAGAGGGGGGCGGGGGGACCATCCAAGTCGTTTGATTATTGGGTATTGAGACATAAGTACATACTGCATACATTTTATTCTCATACATCCACACGCAAGAATATAATGCCACAAAAATTACATGAAAAAATAACATGTAGTAGAACTCCAAATACAGTGTGTCACTGATAAGAATTGAACACACTGAGTGGATTCATGGTAAAACCAACCTGATGTAATCGGGCTCTTTTCTGGAAAATTTTATCTTCAAATGACCCCACAGCTTGAATAAACCGCTCCACTCTGCTCAGGTTAGGCTAAAAAGAAAAGAAAAGAAATTGAATAAGATTAAGCCTCAGAACTAACAGAATAACATGTGAACATTATTCCCAGAAAATAGAATACATACCTTGCTTCCATCAGTCAAGTATCCACCCAAAACCCTCAACTCCTTTTTATACACAGCCATCAGCAAGTTGATTGCACCCTATGTAAAAAGAGAATAAGTTCATTAAACAACGCAAATAATTTAGGTAGTCAATTGAATTCTGAAATATCAAAGTAGTGCAGATGTAATCACAATACAACTTCTTGCATGTTTATGGTAGCATCGATCAATTTGATTTCCTAAAAAGCAAAGAACTGAGCAGTACACCATTATCAGGAATTTGACACAAATTTCATCCTTCAAATAACTTGACAAATTCAGTTCACAAACCCCAAAATAAACCAATTATGTACCTAATTATGATATTAGTTTCCAGCAGCAATGTTTACCAATGTTTTACCCCAACTTCATCCCTAACAGTGTGTATTATTCAAACTTACATAATTAAAAAAAACTGAATCATTACAATGCTTCTGATAAGTATTTTATTTTTCTCCCATTGGAATGGCTTATTGAATAAAATGAGCATAACATGCTCCACGTTTGCATACACTCCATGTTTTCAACTAACATTTTGATTATACTTCCTAAAAACTCCAAAGTGCAGAAGTGGTTTCTAACGGAAGAAACTAATGAAAGAATAACTGCTTACTCTTTCCACTATTGTCTACGGCAAATGCTAATATCAGCTATGCATAATCAAATAAAAGCATGTGTTACTATTACATTCAATTAGGAAGTCAAAGATTATAGCATAAAGCAAAGGGACATTTGTGCATAACTATAAACAACACACCTCACGAATCTCAAGTGTCGGCATATGCGGCAAAAAATCATTACCGACAAAGAAGCAAATGAAGATAAAATCATCAATAATGCATTCAACGTCGAGCTCGAATGGAAGATTAGGAATCCTCATCTCGTGCTCTAGATATTCGCGAAGAGTCCAAATGTTCAGGAACTGCAGAAGATACAATTTACCATAAGTAATACAATACAAAGATCTATGTACAATGTTCTTTCATATCTCTTTGTTTCTTACCTGGTACGGCTTTTTAGGCACGATTTCAGCATCACCTTTCTCATCAAACTCTCCTGCCTTTCTTTTGGCCTTCCCTTCACATTCTGCTGCTAAGTGACCCATTTGACCACATAGAAAGCATTTGTCTTGTTGTCCCGGAGTAAATACAACCTAACGAGCAAGAATTAGAGTAAACACCCATCATCAAGAAGAAAGTTCAAAGCTGGGAATAAAGCAAAACATCCAAATCTCAACACCATAATCATTTACTGCCATACTCCCATTTACAACACGAGACCCCATTCATTCTTTCTAAAAGTTCTCGAATCAACAGACAGGCAAGGAGTACTGAGAAATAGTCATACTGCGAAACGGGTATAACACATACCTCTCTAAGTATAGAAAAATGAACTTCATGAGTGGCCAACCCCAGCATAATAAGATCGGCATCCTGTCATGCAGAACCAGATAACACTCAACAATTGCAGGAGTACACAAGAAAATTGAAAATTGCCAACAACGTCAGCAGAACAATAGGAAGGCATACCAAGCCATACAGACAATGGCGAGTGTTTGGATCATGACCAGGAAGATTCCTCTGGAGACGGATGTACGACATGATTTTGTGCTCCCCTTCACCAGGAACATTTGCGTCAGAAAGTATAACCTTCATGAACAGAGTAATTTGCATTAATTTAAGCAGTTCTACACACCTAGAAATGCTAAAGATGAATGTACATCTATGTTTACAAGTAAAAAATAAACAGATTAATTTGGAAAAGCCACCATAGAATGAGTCCACAGAGACCATACCTTGACATTTTTCCATCCAGGATCATTGTTTAGCCTGAGGTGAACGTAGTATTGCAGAGCAATGGATAAAACAGCCATAAATGGTGTTCCAGGCGTAATTACATTAGAATCAAAAAGTTGTGATTCCTGCTTTGGGGGGAGTTTCCTGCCTTCTCTCTCAAACTCTTCACGTAACCTCTCCTCTTCGGCTGCCTACAAACATTATTGCACTATAAAATGACAATGATTTACTTTAAGCAGTAATTATGTCAAAAGTGAATCAATAAGAGGACAATGCACACCGCATCTGCTGCATCTTTGGCTGCTCTGAAACGCCTTGACCTCTGTTGATTCATCTTCGCCCTTGGCGCAACGCCATCTACCAAGAAATACCACTTTAACGTTAATGAATTTGATTTATATCAGCTTGCATTAACTTTCATTTAACAACCAATCATTTAACCTTTTCACCCACCAATAGCCATGAAAAGCAGTTTCCGTGGACGAACCATCACAAAAAGGCGGTCTATATAGTCAAATATACATTGAAACACCTCATCAAATGTGGTCGGAGAAGGCTGCATGAGGAAAAAAAGTGTCATTAAACTTATACCAAGAAAAAGAATGAGAAACATTTACATATAAGAATGTCATGACTGATAAGCAGTAAAGCTTTTTAGCAAATCAAAAACATTGGCGAATCTAGACTTGTTTTCCTAGACAACATCGGAATGGGATGCATGGATTCAATAAAAGTTAATACAGCTTTCAGGCATATTTTTCTAGAACTCATTACCAAAGGCATAACGAGAAAAAAATGAATTGACTATTCGGGATATAAGGAAAAAAGAAGAACTATTAAATATAAACGTAAAATGTCAATTACAATCAATCATTATACAGTATATATATCCAGTGTATTGCCATGCTGAAGTATATCATGTAAAATAATTTATCCAGTCAAGTCACAAGACTCACAACAATATGCCCAACTTCAATCACATCCACCACCAGCATCGATGACTTATTAGTCATTAACATCTTAATTTTAATTTTTTTGGAGGAATTAATATCTCGATTTTCAATGATGTAATAAATTGTTTCTTTAAAAAATAAAATAGAGATCCTGCGATGCTCAAATCATTTCTCTCTATTGTCATGTTATAGAAACAAGTTTGCTAAAGTGGATTCAGAAAATGAACATTAATCAAATAATAGTAAATAACATTGATCATTCACTAGTAGCAAATGAAAAAACTCTCTGATGCACAACCTTAAGTGCCTTAAACATTCCAACAAAAGCCATGACTACATCCATAACCACAAATCAATTACCAAGTTAAAATAACTAAAACCATCATTTAGTCCAACAGTTTTATGAGTTGATAACAAAAATCATGACATGGCAAGCTAATAGAGCAACCCTGTGTGTATGTAAAAGAGACTTTTTGAGAATAACTGGTTTCTTCATTCAATATTTACAGGTTGATAAAGGTTGAGACAAGCAGTCTTTGCAAACAAATAATTAAATGTGAAATAAAAAAATGAAATATACAAAGATCATAAATAAGAAACATATCACGTGCCGCCATAATCAGGTAAACCTGTGCTCGTAGAGTGGCATTTAGCCACAAAAGAAATCAAGGGTAATCCAAATATCAGAATGCTACAGTTATATCTGAATAAGAATCTTAACATTTGAATTGAAAAATGCAACAAATATATATATCAAACATCTTTGTGAGGTACTTTATGAAGTACGCATTATTTGATCCAAATGAAAGGAAAGGGGGTTAGAAAAGACCAAATTTCAATTCTTCCTTTGAAAAGTAAATGAAAATAACTAATAAAACAATGAGATTAAAGAGTACAATTCCAACAACTTATTTTATTAGTATAAATGCAAATGTATATTCCACAACAACTTCAGAATGAATAAATTTCTGTTCACTTTGTTAATATATTACATGACTCGTGAAGGATTAGTTGATTAATTTAAAAAAGATCTCTACATTGCAAAAGATAAATTCTGATCATCTGTAGCTTTATAGTTTTACAAGTTGTTAAGGCCTTCACAAATTCTCAACTTCCCAGATATATTGCACATCAAACAGCTGTATCCTCGCAGTCTCTTTGAAAATTCCAACATAAAAATGGGGTAAATCACTGTTAGGTGAACGAGAGAAGGAATGACACAACCCTATCACATCATATCACCAAATGTCTATCTTTGGCAATATTTTAATACCAATTGTATTGTAATTGTATTTCACAGAAGAAAACATAGGTCTCTCAATTTCTTCAAAGTTCACAAACTCCAACGGTGAATACCGAGGAAAGAGGAAACATTGACATTGGCATCTAACAACCAAACAAATAATATCATGGAAAGCTCATGACTAATTGACCGAAAACCTGTAAATGCTCAAGTTATTATGCTGATTTAATGAAAACCACATAAACAGATTGGGTGCCCCCAAATTCTTGTCATATAAAATTGCAAAATATAGAGAGCCATATATGTCACAAAAGACTTCACCTTTCAATGCAACCATCACTACGAAACAGCATGCAATTACTAATAATTTTAGTGGTAATCTTATAGCTCATCATGTCTCTTCTAAGAAATTGCCCTCGAAAGGCTCCTCCGCCTATCCTTTTTCATTTTCAGATTTCAAGAGATAGCTAGCTAAAAGCTGTAGTCAACAATCACATCACTCCGAGGTTGACTACTGGCGTGGTCTATGGCCAATATGAGCTCGTCGAGACTAATAACTCCATGTATTTATAAAACTATAAAATGAACTTCTTCTCACTCAAATACAGTCGTCAACATAGATTAAATGCCGAACGCCAAATTCAAATACACACAGAAAGCTCATCAAGATTCAGACAACTATATGAAAACAGAATGAACTCAAAAAAATTGATTGAACTATCAAAAAAACTTACACGGTCCTCCGGGTGAAAGCACGGATGAATAATACCGTTCATATCGAGGTACAAGTTATCGTACTCGATGTTGTTAGGGTTAGGTTTACTAGTATCCACTGGAATCTTGATTCCTTCGATAACAACCGCCTCTTCTTCAATCACATCCACCACCACCATCGGATACTTCTCCGCTAACCACCGGTAGAACGCCGGGACCCCCATTTTCAATCAAACTAGTCGAAAATTCAAGACCTAAGTTCCCCAAATTCACATAAATTCAATCCAATCGAACGAAATGAATCCAAGTAAATTGGGGGGAAATGAAAATATCTTTGAGAATATATGCGACTCTGAGGGTGAAATTTAGGGCACGACGTTGAACTGATTGGACGAAAGTACCCTTCTATTTCAATGGGCTTTCCTTATAGAAAAATTCACTTTTATCCCAATAGAAATTGGCTCATTTTATTTGCATGTATAAATTTAAGGAATTATTATGAATTTTCTTTTATCAAAAAAGTATGTTAATAATTTGAAATTTAGAGATTTTTCGAATTACAGGTAAATTGCAGCATGTCATATAGAATTTAATTTCAATAATTACATAAAAATATAATTACTCTTCATTTTCAACATTCTCACACGAATACAAATAAATTACATTTTCCATACAAAATCATAAAATCTCATATTTCGGCCCATTCAAAAATTTAATCATGCTCCATACTTCAAATTTTACATTTGGGCCCACAATTGCACTTGAGTTCACATAGGCCCAGAACATACGGTTAGCATTTTTGTATTTATGAAATGGGCTTGTGATTGTTACAAATTCATATATTGGGTTAAGCCCATTTACTTTCACACCATCAATCTTATGGAGAAGTGAGAACTACTTTTAATTTAGAGGGAAAAAAATAATCACCTCAAGAATTTACAACTAGACAAGAAAATGAATTAAATTAATTGTAACTCTATATAAACAAAATAATAATAAAAAAGATCAAACTCTCTATAAAAATTAATGATCGATTTCGATCTTCAACATCCTATAAAAAAATGGTCGATTTTCGTTTCTACCCATTTTGCTTTTAAACGAAATCAAAACCCGTTTCTCAGTTCTTGCTTTAATATGACACTGACAAAATATCATTAAACTGCCCGCTCGTCGATACTAAATACTATTTAAAGTTCAAACTTAAAACCTAAATACTAAATATCATTTTGTGTTTGAAGGAGATTAAAACCCGTTTCTCAATTCCTGCTCTAGTATAATACTAATAAAATATCATTGAAATTGCCCTTGTCGATATTAAATACTATTCAAAGTTCAAACTCAAAACCTAAATACTAAATACTCAATACTGAATATCATTTTGTGTTTGAAGGAGATTAAAACCCGTCTCTCAATTCCAGCTCTAATATGACACTAACAAAATACCACGAAACTGCCCGCTCATCGATATTAAATACTATTCAAATTTCAAACTTAAAACCAACAATGGACCCTCATCATAAATGAGTAGTTCTTAGTTCTTAATATCATGTGACCTATCATTTCAATAGACAAAAAACATTATAACACAATTTGTCCAAAACTTGACATAATTAAACGTGTTAGCATTAAATACCCATGTACTTGCTCTTGGCCTGCAGTACATGTGATGAGGTCTCAATTGTTGAGGTACCAGCCGTAAGTCCTTTGTTTCTTTGGTTCCCACTGGCTTAGCTGTATTGGGCCATGTTTCAAACCTTTCGAATCCTCTTAATTTGTCTCAATTTCCTATTTAATCAAGCTACAAAAATAAATTATTCTCTAAATTTGAGATTCAAATTTTTTTTTTTTTTGGTTTTATTAGTTGGGGACGATGCGTTTTTAGATACGTGGTACATGTTAATCGCGGCCTAATTGTGATGCAGTTCTTATTACACGTATATATGATAAAGCTATTTGTACATGTTTATTTGTGTGAGATTGAGATGTTTAAGGATTAGTTTGTAAGAAATGGAGGGACATTTACCAGAAAACTTGTATTACAACCTATGATTTTATACCATATGTTACACTAGTTTCATCATAAGAAGAATTCAAACATGTGGAGGTGATTGGATTTGGAAATTTTTAGCCCAACAAGAGTATGGAGGGGGGCAAAAGTAGTGGCTCAAAATGCAACCATATTTGTTGGGGAAATAGTGTAGTAAAGGTACGTTTTATCCGATTATTTTAACACAATTACGACTGCTTACAACTGTACAAAGGTTACAGGATATAATGTTTGTGTCTCAAGATATAATGACTATTATTTTAGAACTAGATCACTTTAAATTTATAAGTCTACCAAACAAGTTTTCTACTAAAATTCTCGTTTATAAATAAAAGAGAGACAAAAAATATCTGAAGTTAATACTTTGGTGTGTTCAATCTGAAAATAGAGGGATATATAGATTATCAAATGTTCGCACTGGTCGAAAAAAGTGTAAAACAAGTGTAGGCGAGCACCTTTCAATTAATTGGTCAATGTGGTTCATTAACTCGTTCAATCATAATCGTCTTATGATCCATAACTCCGATTTGTAGAAATCTAACTACTCAATTTTAATTTAGGAATGATTAATATAACTTATTAATTAATAAAATACTATCTAAACAATAGAGTTGGTAAAGGCATTTGAACTTGTGGCCTAGGTCATGGGTTCGAATCCCACTGTGGGAATGCCTATTTGCCTTCTCTAATATGAGTCTGTCAGCTATGGGCAACCTAGGCTGGTTTAACTCTCTTGTGTGGTTTGCAGGCTATTACACAAGAGCGTGGTTTACCCAGTGCGCACCCGAAAGGGTAGCGGCTGCGGGTTTCCCCCGTCATCTTAAAAAAAAATAAAAAAAAATTCACACATACTCACAAACTGCTCACCCAGGATGGGCTAGGGCGGCCTAGCCCAGGTCATTTTACTCTTCTTAATCCCACAAAATTTGAGATGACCCAAAAAATAAGCTCAATAATTTTCAACTTAAGCATTATAAGATCATTCAGCTGAATCGAAGTGGATATTCATAATCTTTTTTCAGATTCAAATGTTAAACTTTAACATCAAATTTCTCATTCAACCGACATTGAATTTTGAAATTCAAAATAGTGTCATCAACAATTATTAGGAATCCGAGCAATGTTTTTTTTTTTTTTTTTTTTCATCTAAAATTTGTGAGTCCACACTTTACTCTTAGATTTCCAACAAAAGTAACATGGCCTTCCTGTTCCATCCAATCATATTCATTGTCTGATTTTTCATTCTTTCATTTTCTTTTGGCCAATTATTTTCCTATTAATATCAACTTTTTTTGTATTTCATGTCATTCAATTCTATTTCGATTTTTGGTCTGGTATTCTGATCATTGGCGTACATTATATACATATATATGTGTATGTATATACTGCAATGTATAAGCTCTTGAATACGATTTCCACATTCGTTTAATCCCTACAAGAGAAAAGGATATCAATGATAAATGTAAGAATAATATCAAATTATTATATTATTATAAATATAATGAATATATGTAATTAAAATAGTGGTTTTCACAAATATAACAGTGACAATATTTCTATTTCAGTTTTGAAAACTTATATTCAATTATTGTTACTAATAAACTTGTGTTATTAACAAATAAGTTAAGAATCACTCACTTCATATACATATTGTGTAATATAGCATTAATAATTACATCAGCATATATAAAGCTAAAAACCACATTCACTAGCTTTGTGCATGTAAATTATATGAACATAATAAGTAAAATTAGGAGATTGGCTATTTCATCTAGTTGAGCCCCTTATTTCATGTTTTATTTGATTTAGTATGAATTAAATACATGTGAATGTTTATTTAGCCAAAAAAAAAAAAAAACTCTACATAAAAATAATAAATAAATAAAAATTATCTCATTTTCGTGCTCCTAAACGAACTACGATTTTATCCCGACTTGGATATAGTATTTGGCAATAATTCGAAAACAAATAAGATATTAACGTCACCCATAGAACTTCTTAATTATTTTATTCAACTTTCATTAAATGTATATATATATATATATATTAGAATATGATAGATTATTATGAGTGGGGCTTAATTATTATGTGAGAAATGGTGGGGCTTTTATCAGTTTAAATGTCGCAAAACAGCAACAAATTTCATTCACAGAACATGGAAATTGAGATGGCTAACATTAATATATAGTCCTTTCATTGGCCCCACTGCTTTCTAATTTCTCAACTTCATCAAGCTAAGCTCTTTGTTCTTCAACTCTTATTTGGACTTTTCACTCTTTTATTATATATATATATATTATATATTTCTATTTTGATAATTAAAAAATGCAAATATCAGGAGTAAATGTAATGCACAAGTCCAGCTGTTTTAGGTTTTAAACTTTTAATTTTATCTATAGTTAAACTAAGCTAATACTTTTTTAGGTATATAAACACATGTCACAAATGAATTAATGGCCCATATGTTAAGTAACAATAAACAATAATGTTGTTATTAAAGATGATAAGAAATATTTATTATTACTAAGTTATTGTACATCTCAAAAACTGTTTTTGAAATGTATACAAATATAATTGTGATAATTCTATTATAATTATATGTGCCGTTATATAAAATTTTAATTTTTTTTGGGAAATTTAAATAGTATAATTACTACAAATTCCAATTTCTCCATAACTTAACTTTGGTTTTGATTTTGGCCTCAATCGATTCGTAAATCCCAAATTTGCCCTATTAAATTTATTGTATAATCCAATGCATGGGGAGTGAATTCCCTTAAATTAATTGACACAAAAAATTACAAAAAGTTTCTATTTAAATAGTTATATGATGAAATTCAAAAACTGTAAGTCAATGTGACTAACTTTAATTCTGCAACCAAATTATTTTTGCAATTTCACCCATTTATCATATTTATTTACTAAGTTAGCATAATATTTGTAAAATATATGTATATTCTCTCTTAACCCGCAATTTTACAAATCGAAAAATAAAACGAAAATGTGAAAAATGTAAAATATATATTCGCGCCTATCACACAAATTTACAAATCAAAAAATAAAAGAAAATGTGAAAAAATAATTATCAACAAGAATTATCAATCTCGTGCGCTAAAAAATACATTGGAAAGTACCTTAACTTCTACTAACTTAGCTCATCTTATTAGATCATTAGAAAAAGCACGTTTTAATTAATTAATTTATTGGTACTATAGTATTTGTCACGTACGATTATTGATTTAATTAGAAATATATGTGACACATTTATGTCTACTTTAAACCATAATACTAGTGTAAGTAATTGATACAAACTTGTAACAATCTTTAATATTGTGACAATTTCCAAACTTTATAAGTTGTCATATATGCCAATTTATTTTGGGAAATTTGTTTAATTTAAATATTCTTGATTATGACTTTTCATCTACGGTGAGGCTTAATTAGGTTAGTTGAGAGTATAAGGACCACATGAAATGTCCTGGCATACGGACGCAATAGATAACTATATTACAGTATTTTTCACATGAAGAAATTTGTACATAATCCTTTAATTAATTTCAGTTTATATTAAAAAAAAATTTACAAAACGAAATTATAATCGTACAAAACAAGTGAATTACATTTGGGATATGAAAAGTTAATCATTTTATGATTTGTATTTAATTAAAGCTCGTTCATAAGAGATTTGGGCTAAAATCTTTCAATTATCTCATAGTAGTATAATTTATTTTAGTGGTTTTAATTTCTTCATGACTAAATTAAATTTTAGGTGTATATATTGAAGTTGATTGCTTTGGTGGCACATATTTTCTATTTTAATTTAGTTATCACTTATCAACTTATCATATATTAACCATATATATATATATATGCATGCCACGTTGTAAATTATATAATAAATTAAACATGTACTTGAAACATATTTCAAATAGAAAAATACTTAATAAAATACAATCTAACAGAGTTTTAGACACCATAATCCAGGGTTAGGGGCACAATTTTGGACCATAATTTTTTTACGTAATTTCATTTCAACAAGAAAAATAGAGATGCATGCATCTATATAAGCGGATAAACACGACTACGTTTAAATTAATTAATATGAAAATATTTACTTTATAAATTATTCAAGATCAAAATAAAATATTAATTAAAGGGCAGTTTAGATTAACTTATGTACCATAATCAAGTAACAAGGAAGATACTAGGAAACAAATCTATGTCCCAAAACTAATCCTAATATGTTCCATGCAGACTACATAATCTCCAGACAAAAAACTGAATTTTATAAATTATAAAATTCTGACAATATACACAGTAAAATCTAAAATCATAAAAAAAAAATAAACATAAGGAAATTTCTATACTTGGATAAGAATAATTCAGGAGAAAATAAAGAAAGAAAAAATAGTTTCTTGAAAAAAGGGTAAAAAAAAATAAAAAAAAATAAAAAATAAAAAGTGGGACCCAATTGTCTTGACCAAAGGCAACAAGACGATGGCTTTGGCTCTCTCATGTTTTGTTTCAAGAGTAATTACACAGTGCCCCAAAACACCCGTGGTCTCTTTTTTGCCCCCACAGCCCCACATGCCTTTGTTTTTCTTTATTATTATTTTTAAAAAAATTCAAAAAAATAATTTGTTAAATAAATTAGTGATATAGTGAAAGTCAATAAAAAAATACAAAGTGCTTGTATTGATATGATGGTTTTGTTAGAAGTATATGTATATATATATATATATATATATATATATATATATATATATATATATATATATATATTTTTGGTTATTTTATAGGAAAAATTATAGTTGTAGATTCTACTCTATATAAATAAATGGACATATATTTGTATTATCTTTTATTTATTGTTACTTAATACAATAGTAGATTTCTAATTAATTTTATTTCGAGAAGCTATATAGAGTCACAAATCCAACTGTTTTAAGAGGGTATTTCAGTCATTTTATAATAACTTAGGTATTCTCTATACTCCAATATTTTTCTTAATTTTCAAGATATCCTCAAGTTCAAATGTTCAAGATTAATTTAAAATATAAATGCGGGACGTCTCTAAAAAAAATAATTTTTTTCCCATATAAGACTTCTTACTTAAACAAACTTCTTTTAGTAATACTCAAACATCATAAAAATTTATTTAATACAAATACACCATATATTAGGTGTTCCTAATACATAAATTTCAACTTATTTAATTCCCCCAACCCCACAAATTAAAATAATAAAAAAAAAAAAAAAAACCTCCCAATTTATATATATATATATATAGCACAAACACCCTCATTTTTTCTCACCACACCACACTCTCTCTCTTCCAAACAAACCAGAGATCAATCAGAATAGCCAATCTCATCACACAAAAATCTCCATATATACACACACATATACACATATATATATATATATACAAGATGGCTATCAGAAAATCAAATAAGCTATCACAGAAGGCAATGATCAAGCAAATCGTGAAGCGTTGCTCAAGCTTAGGCAAAAAACAAGGCTATGAAAGTGAAGAAGGGTTACCAATGGACGTCCCAAAAGGCCATTTTGTAGTTTACGTTGGTGAAAACAGAAGCAGATATATTGTTCCAATTTCAATACTAAATTCCCCACAGTTCTTAAACCTGCTTCAACGTGCAGAAGAAGAGTTTGGGTTTGATCATGATATGGGCCTCACTATTCCCTGTGATGAACACCTTTTTCAGTCTCTGATGTTTAGATAGATGAAGAAGATGATGATTATTATTATTATGATAAATAATTATAAATAATTAATTTTTACTTTTTTTTTGGCTGACTGTAGAAAACCCCATGAAGAGATGGTGAGATTTTTGTGGGTTTTTTTGGGAATTAAAGTGTGAAAATTTAGGGAAGGTTTGAATTTTTCCTCACAGAGGTTGTAATTAGATTGTTGTAATGTGACTTAAATTGTACCCTGTGAGAGTTAAATGCTAATATTGGAAGTGTTTTTGGGGGATATTTATCACTTTGTCACATTTTTTTTTCTTGTTTATCCTTTTTTTTATTGAGGAAATTTGATGTATATTTAAGTAGGGATTATTGTAATATTAATCCCAATTGCATATTTTTGGCCACTTTTTACGAATTGTTTGATTTATAGCTTTGAGTTGTTAAAAAACGAACGAAAAGTATTAATTCGATCATGTGTCAGCATGTAATAAATTATTATTTTATACACTTGAAATTTTGGATAATGTTTTAATGGTTGGAAAAGTATAACAAAATGTATTTTATGAGACTAATTTTTGAAATTTATAAATAGTCGAACCAAAATTATAACAAGCCCCATCATATATATAGGACTAATATTGTTATTTTCTCTATTCAAGTATGTATATGATTATAAAATATATTATACTAATTTTATTATTGTGTAATCAACAATATATTATTCCACTTATGCCGTACATATATATATATATATATATCAAATAGTAGCACCTTATATCCAATTTATTTTTTTGCATCTATATTATTGTTTTAATATTAGAGGCTATGCGTATGATGATTTATTAGAAGTTAAAGAAGATCGACTTGATTATTGGACCACTCTAGGACTTTGGAAAGAAACAAGAGAGGAAAATGAAAAAATAAAAGGTACAAATAAAAATATACAAGTGGAATATCTGAATATGATAGATAGTAGTGTCACTATATATCAATTTTTTTCTTATTTATCTACCATGTGATGTGCTTTTGATTGTGAAACTATAAAAATTGATTTGTAGCGTGGTCGATATATTTGTCTTTTTATATCAAAAACTTGCTAAGACAATAAAAAATTGAATTAAATTTATTATATAATTTAAATATAAATAAATCAAGTTCGAGTTGAATTTTTTTTTTTGTGTTTTGCATGTGACATGCATATTCGAACATTTACCCTCCTTTTTGTCCACTTTAAGTTAATGCTATTTTACAGTAAGTCTTATTATCATTATTATTATTATTAATATTAATTTTATTATTTTAATTTTCCTGGTCCAAACAAATTGAAACAAAGCATTAAAAGAAAAATTGTTATAAACACTAATAATCTATTGCATGGTACACTAGATTTAGAAATTTTAGTTTGGTTCAAATTAACTAAACTAAAAAGGAATTAAAATTAATAATATTTGTGGACAATATTTTTTTCAATAAACTTTATAAATTAATAATGCAAGATTCTAGGGTCCCCTAAACTTAGGGGAAGCTTTAAACAAAATTGTCACGCCTAAAATCGACCAAGTGTACATGAACAATTCTTATACATAAGCACATGTTTACAATTAATTGCTGTCGGAGTGTATAAATTTATTTATTTATGACGATTTAATTAGCACTAAATTAAGTATGCAAATCTGATATCAAATTTATGGTCACAAAATTTACAGCAAGAATTTATTTTGGTAGAGCTAAAAATCTCTCGTAATTAATGCTTGATTATTAAATGTAATCTGATATATTTTGCTCTAATCTATTTAGATTAGCGTAGATGTGTAACTTTAGATTGTACGTATCGTACGATAGAGGTAATTAAGTCTACGTGTTTTTTTTTGTCAATTTATGGTTATATTATTGAGTCAATGAAATAATAAATGTTTAAGTTAGGGATTTACGTCGTGCGGGTTGAATGTATTTTTTTTTTTTCAATTTTTTAGTCCGCTGAAAATTTTTATAATTTTAAAATATTTAACTCAAGTTCGATTTAACAATCAACGAAATTGCACATCGTCATATTTTAGATAGCATATACAAGTTTAAGACTCATAAGTTTGTTTTTATCTAGTCAAACAATCGATTAAAAATATTTTATTGTAAATTTATAGTATTTTATTAATTATAAGATAACAAAAATAATCTAATTAATGACATATATATTATGAGTCTTTTAGTTCAAACCTTAAATAGTGTTCTACTATTTCCAAAAAAAATATTATATTAATTTCTAAAAACTTAGGAGAATTTTTGTAGTCAAGTCACCACCACACTTCACTAAAAAAATGCTGTTTTTCAATAAATAAATTGGAATATTTGTAAAAATCTTTGTTAGATAGTTAGAAAGATTAGACAACTATATTATGGAATTTAGCTTATGTTTAAAGATAAAAAAATGTCTTATTAGCTAGTTTTTATCCACACCATTAAAGTTTCTTCCTATATGCAATATCAATTTGTTTTCTGAAAATATTATTAAATTTTTATGTTCAAGTTTTAATCAAATGGTAATGTGTTGTTACATATTCAATAGAAATCCATACTTACTATAATAATGTACAAATATATTTGAATAAATAAGAAATCATATACTATTTGTGAAATCATATACTATTTAGTGAAAAATACTTTTGTAATGTAAGTCAAATTCCATTTTCTGCAATCATATATATTCATCATTACACTTTAATAAAATAGTTATATTTCCACTTCCACATATCATGGTACAAAATAAGTCTTCACCACTTCCATAAATCACCAAAGTGGTCAAACAAACATTCATTAATTTCAAAATCAATATATAACATAAAAATTCAAACTAGACTTTTTGAAAAAATTGAGATATAATAATTTATTAATTTATAGGCCGGTTTTTAAGGGAAGTTACATGTGGTTAAGGCAAGTACTGGCCCCTATGGTACGTACTATTAATATATATATATATATATATATATATATATATAATCAAATCTAGGCTATCTAAGTATCACATCGAATAATCTTTTTTTTTTTTTTTTCGAACTTAATTTAATTAAATTCAAATAATTCATAAGACAAATGAGAATTAATTATACATTTTACATAGAGTAATTAATTAAATGGTTTGATTTAATTTATTCAGATTTACATATTATTTTTTTAAAAATTTTATCTGATTTAACTAACGATTCGATCCAAATATTTATGATTGTCAAGATATGTGAATCTATAGTCCATGTTATATCCTATCCTCATTCCTCATGAAGTCTTCATCAATCAATTCTTGTATGCTCTATATATGAAGGTGGTCCTTTTTATAATTTTTTTATTCTCTTTTGTTTTAATTAATAAATAGGGAAAATTGTACTCAAGAGAATAGGAATTTTCTAAATTTTTTCATATTGAAGAAAAAATTTAAAGCTACGTTACATTTTTTTATCTGATAAAGACTAAACTAAGCATCGAAATCAACAACTTGTACTAATATATTTTAAAAATAATTGGGAATATACTGAAAAAGAAAATGAAATTAATATCAGAAATTAGAAATTTTAATTACAAGAAGCAGTCACAATTTTTTTCATATATATAGATATAGATATAGATATCTGAAGCTTGATTTGCATGTACAATCAGTTAATTAATTAATTAGCTAGCCCGCATGGGCAGCCCAGTTGGTCACAGAAGGGTGAAGTTTGGACAATGACCAAGGATCGAGTCCCACCAGCGGCAGTGTGGGAGCAACCTCTCAAGTGAGGGGGGCTCCTTGTGCGCAGTGGGCACTGGTCTAGCCCCTGTGATTGGATGGGTTACCATGATTTATTCCTCCCATAGCTCTGTCGGGCCGGGGCATGGGGGGCCCTTGGGGTTGGGGATTCAACCTTTTGGACAAAGTTAATTAATTAGCTAACTAATTATTGTAATTAATGCATGAAATTACCAAATTTATAAGGAAAAATAGAATTAATGTTTTTTTTTTGTATATGCAATATAATTTAGTGGTTGTCTAAACATTCAATCTAGGGTATCATTATGATCTTAAGTATTTATATACTTATATATATATATATATATTATCTTCTCAATAAGCAACTAAAATTTATTACCAATTTAACAATATCAAAAATTTCTAGACCATTATGCCTAAATTTCCCTTAATTAATCAGCTGGCCAAAAATTATCCTTACCGACCAAACATCCTTGACCTATTGATTTTTAAATAATTTAAACTTATGAACATCACATTTCAGTTGTCTGATATATGATTTCTTCGGAGTTAACAATAATTATCTCTCATTAATTAAATAATTTTGATTATTATTTGCAATGAGTTAATTAAATTTTTTGTTTCTTTTATATTTTTTTATACATCAACACATTCGGTATAGATGCATATATTATTAAAATATGACACAAGGTAAATAATAAATCCATTAGAATAATATATAAAGCGATAGATACTACTCACCTGAAACTACATATTCTGATAATGTATATATAAATAAGACTGTTTATGCATACAACAAGTAGATGCTTCAAATTAAATATTATATATAAATATTAAGATTTAATATATGTTATTATTAAAAATTATCCATTCTTTTCAGCAATATATATATATATATATATCACAGGTTATATTTGTTTATTCATCTTATATTGTACACATGTCACTTCATTATCTTTCAGTTTAGTTCTACTTCTGTTTCTCAGTCATTATCCCCCTTTCTATGTCCTATGCTTTTTTCCTCAATAATTATTTTTTCTCAAGTATAAATAAATCTATGCTAGCTAATTTTGGTATTATTAAAATCCGTTTGAAATTCAATCGAGTTTTAAAATTATATTGGAAGTTAATATAATATTTAATTAAATTAAGTTGAAATAAATTTTAATTACAAATAGAACTCATGTAATTTGATATTATTATACATAATTTTATTATTTTTTAACTAATTAAAGTTAATTCCTAATTTTATTTAGTAAAAAATTGTATTTCAATCTTATTTTGTTACGTTAACTTAATTAGTTTTAAAACAATTTTAATAATTAATTTCGAATCGAGTATTATTTTTAAATACTGAAATAAATATAGTGGACCATGGACAAGATTTACAAAAAAGACAATATGATCACATGTTGAATAGCTAGTAACATGATTCAAGATATAAGCCGAATTTTAACGAAAAATCTTGGGCTTTCAAATTTAATTATATTTGGTGTTATTTTAAACTATATATATTATATCTGTGTTGTTTTACTATAAATTATTGAGCAATAAACATTTGCTGCTTTTCAACTGCATTACTGTTTTTATGCTATGTCAATAGGTATGAAATGACACTTCCGGCCATATATAGTTTTCAGAAACTAGAAGAAATTAAAGATCATTTATAACAAGTGTTGAATTTTATATTTCATAGTTCATATGTGTTTCATATATATAATTTTCGGTAAATATTACATAAATAATGTGAATTTTATATGTATAAAGTGATATATAAAATATATTGAGATGAAATACCAGTTTAAAATAAAACAGCCCTGTGTGTCGATTAACCCTTTTTTCTATATTTGTAGCATGGATTAGTTGAATAAATTAAAAGTTTTGTTCTAACCTTTAAGCTCAAAATTAATGGTTAATTTCCTTACTATATATTATATATATATATATATATTTGTCAATAATAATATACCCCAATGTCTTTTCGTTAGGTAGATCACATGCAGTGCATAAATAGAGGCTAAACTCAGCTTCCTTTTCAGTATGCCACGCATGTGCACCAAATTATATAACATTTTTTTAAAAAATAATTCTATGTCAAATCAGGTTTAAAAAAAATCAAACTTTATGTGATATACATCATATATTTGGAGTAACACGGATGGCGAGTACAACCGAGTCTGTTGTATTATAAATTTTATATTATAACATATGATTGGAAAAAAAATTCGTCCCAATTTTTATTTTATTTTATAACATATGAGGGTTTGCAAATTTATTTTATTGGTTACCAAGTTTAATTTTCGTCCCATATGATAGTAAAGAATTAAGTAATTCGATCCTCAAAATTAAGGGATAATCACAGTTATGAAAAGAATAATTTCGATGTATTAAGTAAATTTCATCTTATATTCAAACAGAGTGAATCGAGCAATAATTAATACAATGATAGTTTTATAAAATTAAATGATAAATTGTTTATAGTTTCACTATTGAAATAGTATAATATGATCTGATCATTGTCTTTTGATTTTATGCAACACTTTTATCATAAATTGTACGTAAATTTAGCAGCAAAACCTTCAATCATAGAACACTGTACATTTTTGTAGTATTTGAGATATTTATTTCTGTGCGCAGTAAAGATAGAATGCATTTCTGAGTTTATATATACTAGATTATGGAAAAAAAATTAAATAATTAATTTCATTGGTTTAGGTTTAGAGGATAATTATTGTTCTTTGCACATGCATGCAAAGATAACCTAATTGCGAATCAATTTTGTTGTGATTATCATATATAATTAGCATCAAGCTAAAAATATGCAATAATTTGTCATGTTTATCAACTCGGGTTCTTTTTAGCACCACATATTAATAAAATTATAGAAGGGAAAAATAAAACAAAAAATGTACGTATAAAGTCATTACGTACTATTAAAAAACATTTAATATTTCAGAGTCATTAATTTTATGTAATTAAATTTACAGGTGGGTTTGATAGACAAATGGGAGCCACTAATGCTGGATGGTAGCCTAGTATTGTTTGTTTGTAGGGCAAATAAATGTATATAAATATAATACATACATACACATATATATATATCTATATCAATAATACTACTGTCATAAGAAAATTTCAAGTTCAAACTGAATATAAAATATTTGCTTCTCGACTGGATATTGTACAGTTATCTGCCTACAAAATCTCTGCAATCCAGATTATATATATACATATATATATATATGTATGTGTTATATATACATATTAATTATTATTTCATTACCCCCAAAGTGTAAAAGAAGAAGAATATGAATCAGAGAAGCATACGTGCTGTGTCTATTTGTTGCATGGCAATGCTAATAAAATGACAACAATTTTTGTACATCTTTTTTTATTAATTTTCATTTTATTTCTGGACATTATTGCATATTCTTTGTTATTCTAGTTGTATATATATATATATATTATTTGTTTTGACATATAAAATATCATTATATATATAGGAAATATCTGGCAAAATATCGATCCATTAGAAGACTTAGCCTGGAGTTGTGGCTATCAACAATAGATGCTGCTATATGACACATAATCCATCACTCATAAATATATATGTCATTTTATGTTCTGTTTTGTATTTTAGCATATAGATACAAATACAAAATCATTATTTATTTACATCAAATTCAATATTCAAATAATTATTTCATACATTTTGTGCATTTATGTCATGCAATCATATAATATATAAGATGGAACAAAAGAGCCGAAATGAAATAATAATAATTGATACAACATGTTAGATGCCCATAAATGGTCATATATATTTTATTAATAACAAATCAAATCTATACTAGAACTCTTTTTTGAGAATTAGAATTTTTGAATTATTTATAGTTTTATAAATTTTAGCCATAAAATCAAAGTTGAGTTCTCAAAATTTTGGACCTTCTTGAACTACTTATGTAAATGTGTAACGAAGAGAAGCAAATGAAAAGCTTTTATAAAATCGACTTTGTACTTATATATAATATGTTATATATATATATGTATATATATATATAATATTTGGGCTAAAATTATGGTTTTAGATCAAAATTAAGAAAATGGGCTTTAGTAAATATGAGCTGTAAACTAGTAAGTCCACATCAAGGACCCAATAAATAATTAAACTGGACCAAAAAATTAAGGTGGTACGGATCTGTACAGGTCGTTGTCCCTTTGCCTCGTAGTCCCCCATCAAATGATAACCAGCCACGTGGACAATCAAAATGATGGCCAAAAAATATGTGGACAGAAAAAAATCTGGGTGTGGGTCCAGCTTTGTAATGGTGGGGATGAGTAGCACGTGATCATTTAACCTTTACCTGCTCAGAAAATGATGTTAGTAATAGTAGTCAAATTGGAAATAGGAGTTACGTCTAAAATTCTTTAACCTGCTGATTTATAATCAAAAGTTTATGATTTATGGATATTTGGTAAAATTGTCTCGTATAATATTAATATTTGTATTAAATAATGATAAGGGAGATCCACTTGAATACATACAAGATACATTTTTACATATTTTAAGATAATCAAATTTAATACGAATTGGATACGATCATATATGAGAATTGAAGTATTTGTCACTTTAAAGATAGAGTCAAGGGCATTTTCAATATTGTACGAGTTGAAACAAGATTACAGTTTTTGCTAATTTATAATCAAAATGAAGATCATAAAAAGTATGATCATAGTATACTTTAAAAGAGGAATTTGTTAATTTTAAATAATTTATAAGCTATTGAATGTGTTATGGTTTAATGAATGATCTTACATAAAATGTACCTACATTGAATTTCAGCAAAAAATATCCCTCTTGCTGCAAGTGATAGTCCAATTATTTGTGGATTAAATCCTTGGTTACTCTTCTTTAAATGAAGAATATATATGAACAAGTTTTGTTTGTTAAATTCTTTATTAGTTTAAGGTGATTCTTTTAGTAGTAAGAGTGTGTAAAGGATAATAATACATATATATATATATATATACACAGATATATAATAACTTCTTTATGATTTGAAGGAGATTTTTGTGATCCTGTTATTTACGTTTCATACCATTGAAGTACTAGTAGAATATCAATTTGCAGATTATTTCAATTGAATTGATATGCAAGTATACATGCATATGTTATATTTTTATTCTGTTTGATTTGATTTGTTTATTTTTAAGTAATTATAATTATTCCAAACTCAAATCTCCATTTTTTTTTTTAAAGAATGACCGAGTCTTTACTTGTGAAAGGTCAAATTGTGTCTTTTGGGACAAGACTCAATTATCAGCTAAAAGGACATTGAATAATTAGGTATTGGGTTCCATTAACTTGTGGGGTCTAATCTCAAACTACTTAGTTTCTGTGTCAACAAAATGGTGATACTTAATATGCTAAAAGTATATAGCAGATACAATTGGATGCATCAAATAATGGGCACAAGCATCATCAATAACACTCAAACAATTTCCTGAAGGCATCAAGTTTTCGATCAAAATAATGTGCACGAAACTACAAGAAGAACAATCATTCTCGCGCTTTTTTTTGTAGTTCGACACATGCATAAACGAAAATCACCCTCCGAATTATAACATACAAGACCAATTCCAAAATAACCCTTCAAATCTAACACCAAATTACATGTATGCCAAGTAAACAAAAACGATTCATGATCATTATATATACATAAAACACTTAAAACCTAAAGATACAAATATTAACCTCTTATTATCCACTCTTTCCTTTAGAAGAAAAGAATCTGCTAAATCCACGAACTTGTTTCTCGGGTGTTGTAGTAGATGAAGTAGACGACCCCGATTTTGTCGGTCGATGTTTTGTATAATTTGACCCGACGGGTGATCTTAATAAGTTGTTTGGTTCAGAGTCGGATGGGCTAAACGGGGCGTTATAAAGATCCATGGGGGATTCTGACCCGGTTCTATGTAAATGGAAAGAAGTGGATAGATCCATTTCAGATGGATCAATATCTTGCAAATTTGTGCCACTTATAGTCGGTTGTTCAACAGGGCTTTCGACTTTTTGAGACCTCGTGGTGTAATTTGGGGAACCAAGAATGTCTGTTTGGGGGCGTAGAGATTTTAATTGCTTACCGAGAAGGAATATGGTTTCTTGACATTCTGCTAGTTTTTCAGCTGCAGCTTCCAACTCCTCCTGATATAGAAAAGAAATATGTGGTTTAGTTTTTTCTTAAACAATTAATGAAGAAAAAGATAATATGAATCGTAATGGATTGTGTAAGCTTGTAATTTGTCATGATAAATCTCCTTTTTGAAATGCATTAAAAGATAGATGGCTTTCCATGGAGACAACAAAACTAAAGCTGCCTTAATAAAAGTTTAGAATATTTAAGCACAAGTTGCAAGTCACTTAATTCAAGTTCAAATGTCAATTAGCATCAGAGAGATAGCGCAAACTCTGTTAAGCGAGAATATTCTGATTATAAGAACAACGCACTCCAAATATCAATATAATTTGCATAGTTCAGAGAGCCTAGAAAAACAAAATGAGATCAAACTTCTGTCCAGTACTTATCATGCAACAAGGACTTGTTATAAGATAATTTCACAGTAACATTAGCAACTCTAGAACTCGGGAAAACAAGACATTTTTGCATGCCTAACCTGGTTAGTCTTGTCATGATTATCAACTTCTCCACAACTATCAATCCTGACATTGAAATATAAGAAGCATAGTCAGATTAGAGAAAAAAATGAAACCTCAATAAATCAAAAATATTATCTCGCATCGTGGAATGATCAACTACAAGCATATCACAAGAATTAAGCCCCAAAAACTCATGAAGTATAATATGTCACTGATTCCTAGAGATATGGCACAGAAGTCACTAATATATCCATAAGATAACCTCATAAAGTTTCCAGAAAATGTTTCAGAAATCTGAAAGCACAATCCCAACAGCCCAAAGCAATAGAGTACTGAACTAAGTAAGGTTGCCATATTTTGTTTTGCTACTTTCCCACTCTCATGCATGAATTTACTAAGCATAATTTTATTTGCCCTCTATTCAGATTAAAATCACATCAAGAATCATAAATTTTTCAATTCCTAGGCCACACTCAGAGATTCCAGAATCCACGTTCAAACAAAGTGGCATGTTCTCAGATTTAGTTCTCAGGTGTATATGTACATCTTGAAAGTATCTTTTCACACGTCTGAACAAGTGAAAAAAGTTCCTTTTAGTAATAGAAATCAGGTCCTTTGGAAAACAAGCCAGAAATCTCTGTTTTAGCCATTTCATAAATTAAAATACGAATACGAAACCTGCAATACGAGAGAAAATATTACTACCTTTCCAGCTGCTCTTGAAGACCTTTACATCTGTCGAGTGCCTCTTGGTGACTTCTTCTCTCCTCTTGTAAATCATTTTCCAAACTTTCTATTTTCCCTTGGAGTAGATTTACTTCAGTTTGTAATACCTCTGTTCGTGTTTCAAGTGATTTATACGATTCAGCCATGCATTTGAGCTGTGTCTCAGCTAAGCTGTTGGACTTTTGAGCTGATGTTAGTTGTGACTTAACCTCAGCAAGAAGCTGTTCAGTTTCCAGTAACTGAGACTTTGTATTTTCAAAGTTCTCTTCGCATCTAGCAAGATCAACTGCCAGGTTATCCTTGTCCATTTTCAATTGCTCAAACTCCTCCGATGAGCATTTCCATGTAGTGTCTCTTGATTCAGAGGTGGGAACAAGATTCCCATCATTTGGAACATCAGGATCAGAAGCTGAATCAGAAAAGCGGGCACAACCATTTGTATACCTCTCTCCTGATGAATCCAAAACAGCTTTGTTCTCTTGTAGAGCAATTTTGTCTATACAATCAGAACTACCAGTTTCCACTTCGGAACTTTTAAATCCCAGTACATTGAAGTGCAGCTCACTTGCTTTGTGTAATACATGAGAAATGTCGAGAATGAAGTCAACTGGATTAACCTCACTCTTTACACCTTCACTGTACTTTGCAGAGAATATATCAAGTGTTTTGTTCAATCTATCTTCATCAAGAGATGTTTCTGGGACAGTGTTGGCCTCCTTACCAATAATCGTCACAAACTCATAAATTTGAGAAATGGCAATTTCATATTCTTGGTTCACGATTTTCTCAGTTTCAACGTACGAGTTACCATCTGGAGACGAAGACATCTCCTTTTTGGCTGTTATATCGGCACCCTCGCCAAGAGTTTTGAAATCACTTGTTGTGCCATCACTCACCGTCAAAGTATCATGCATGTCCTGCATAACACGTCTAATGTCTTCAATAACTCTTTCCATGTCTTTCTCATTAGATATGGACTCAAGTACTACAGATATTTGTGCTTGGAGCTTCACAAAGATGAGCGGGTCTACTTGTAATTGAGGATTTGCTACAGTTACCTCTTTCTTGGAAGACATTTCAGCAGGTTCAACCGAAGCTTCATGTTTTATAAGTTCAGAACTCGCAATGCCTGTAGTACATGACAAACATGGACTTGAAACTGTTCCATTTGATCCATTCGACAGATATGCTAACTTCTCCATCTCCAGAAAATCATCCATAAGTTCAAGTTGAGTTGCAGTTTCAGACTTGTGTGGACTGTCGACATTCTTTTCCTTCTTAAAATGGGAGCGCTCTGACATAGCCCAAGAACCAGCACAGCTTGCATTATCATCATTTCCATCTTCAGACATGGAGGTTAAACTTGGTGGATTATGAATTGGGGCATGACCAATATATGTTTGTTGACTTTTCTGTTCACCGTTAGCTTGCAGTTGTGCTTCTAAACTTTGAAGTTTGCTGGCTGTCTGTGCGCATGTACTCCTAGAAGCTTGCAATTCACAGTTACGCTTTGCCAATGCTTCCTTTAACATTTTTGTTTCTTCCTCCATTGCTAGTAGGCGTTCTGTAAGCAGCTCGTTCTCTTTAAGGTATTTATGTGAATTGTCAAGTGAAAATTCAGACATTTGGGACAAGTGTGGAGATGGAGGCTTCACCGGAGACCTTCTCAAACGGGAATCTCCATACTCCCGGCCCAAATTTTCAACTTCAAGTTTCATTTGGGCTAATGCAGCTGGACCAGGCAATTTCTTCTTAACAAGGCCTCGTAATCTTTGACACTCTGCTTCAAGTTTGGCAATTTTCTTTACACCTTCAAGATGCTGCTTGTTAGCTGCCTCTGCAGATCGCACGGCCATGTTCTTTTCCTCATTGCGAATTTCCATCTCTTTCCTAGCGATATGAACTTCATATTTGAGTGAATTTACTTCTTTTTCAAAGGACTCGATATTGCTCTTCAAAAGTTCTATCTCAGCCTCAGCTTGTGATTTTTCTTGACTTAGCTGGATCAGTATGTTAGATCTTTCTTGCAAAGATCTTGATAATGCGGCATTTTCAGCAGCAGACCGCATTAATTCATGGTCCAAATTATTTATTTTTGCTTCAAGCTCTTGTTTCATCTTGTCAAACAGCTTTGTTTTGTTAAGAATAACTTCGTGCAATGTTTGGTCGTGTTCTTCCTTCATGTTTCGTATCTGCCTCATACATTCTTTGAGGGCCCCATCTAAATGTGATGCTCGATCTTCGGCAGTAAGCTTTATCAGTGTGACAGATTCTAGATGACTTTTCAGTGCTGCAGCTTCTGCCTCAGCCTTTTCCCAGCCTGAGCAAATAGAAAGCAATTAAGTTCCACCATTTACCATGTTCAATATAGAAATCGCATATGGGAGAATGAGTTGAAACCTGAAACAGCTTCTTCAGCAACTTTAGCATGTTGTTTCACCAAGTTTTCTTTGTTGGTCATTTCTGCATCAGCCTCAGATAACTTTTCATTCAGTTCTTGTACTTCATCCTCTAACGTCTTCACTTGTTCCTCATAGCTCTGCACTTCATCTTTGTAGGACTTTACTTGATCCTCCAATCCAGTGAGATGAGTATATGATTCCATCGAAATTTGCACATACTTTGGTTTTTTATTAGTATCTTGTTTAACCTGTTTAAGAAAAGGACAAAAAAGCATACACGAGATTTAGTGACATGGTGACAAGCAATCCCATCTTATGGTTCCTTTGGAAAAAATCAAACCTTTTAATATGGACTAAAGAAAAGAATAAAAAAGTTTAAAAAGATACTATTAACTATGATAAAGAACTGCCTAAATGAAGACTGGAAAGTGGACCAGAAAATGCTTGTGCACGTGCATGGTTCCTTTTCAAGTTTGTTACTTCATCGGAAGAAATATAAAATGACTCGTTAGTCGTAGGGCTTCCATTTGAAAAATAAGAGTTTCAAAAAGGATAGTATGCTGAGGTAAAAGAGCTTAAGACTTCCTGCGCACTGACTGAGTACAGTTAGAATTTTCAAAAACCAAGAGAAGTCTAATAAGATCAAGAAAAAACCAGTTTTAGCAAAAACGTTGAAGTTATCAAAGGATAACCTTCAAATACTTGAAATCCCTCTATACTCGAAAACGAAAGGAATAAGATAGATGCTGAGTCCCAATAGTCACCAAAATTGGTTTAAAAACGAAGAAAGATGCTGAGTTTTACCAGAATAAGTAAAAATAATACGGACAAACCTTGTCAATCTGAGTTGAACCTGTATCTGAAGTAGCTGTAGAAGTCTCCAATGTAGCAATTACTTTCTCAGCTGCTTGCTTATCAGATGACTTTTTCTTCCAGGGCCAGCTCCTTTTATCCATTTCAAGCTGTTGAGAGAACATATTGTGAAAGTGAGGTTAAAATAGATCAAATGCAGAAATAATATCACACAAGATAGCAGTTATTAATTCATTAACAATGACAAACAACAAAAGACAAGCCAGGACAGAACCAGAACGTGTAAATCTAGTTCTGAGAAACAGTTTCAATGGCAATGCTGGTCTTTTCAATCAAAAACCAAAGACCCTCGTTTTGTGTATCATCATTATGTTGTTGAAGTTATACAATTAATTCAAACCAGGACTTTTAAATGTTTCAAAAATGTTACAGACGTTCTTATCAACAATTACAACAAACTCGTAGATTTAGAAAATTCATATCATTGAAATTCTATACCTGCCAAAAATACATTACAACTCCACTTAAATAACAGTCATTTCAAATTGCTTAACATCAACATTGCAAAATGAATTAAGATTTTACAGCTTTTTACACATTCCATAAACTAGGAATATTTAGAAAAACCACTAGTATTCTTCACTTGAGAAAGACATATTGGCCAAAACTAACGAAATTGGAACACTGGTCATAGACATTCAGGATCATAAGATTAATATAAAGGGCATAATTTGAAGATCGGATACACAAATATGAGATACTCCAGTCGAAATTGAAATGCAGATTCACTACTAATGATATAAGTCCATGCAACTCCGTATATAATTTTAAAAAAAAACAGTGAGGATAAGAAAAGGATAGGCCACCAGAAACAATAAAAATATGCAATGAATAAGACATTCTCATAATTTAACAAATACGGAAAAGGAGAACGATAAGCTAACAAGTCTAGTTACTCTTAGGCAGAAAAAGGTCTATGCAGGTATATTATCGGAAACATAAAGCAAAAATAACATTTTGTTGAAGTAAATATTAAAATCAAGCAATAATTCACAAACATCCTCGAAAGGTATTTACTGTCACAACAAGCCATTTTGTTCTTATAGCTAAATGGTTTGAAATGTCTCTTCACGAAATAATAATAATTTTAAGTAAAATTCAGTAATCATTTAACAGATTCCGCATGCTACAGCAATATCTGCATCCAAAATCATAACTACTAATTAGCACACAGAACATTTCGATTAAATTTTGAATAAAAAATTACAGAAAACGTTTAGGACTCAAACCACTGATTTCTCTACTAATTGAGGACATCTTAACAGAAATCGGACTTAAAAACAGCATTTCCACAACAAATTAACAACGAATTACAAGACCTCCGAAACAGAACCACAGCTTCAAAAATCCTGGATGAAGATTTAAGGTCAACAAGATGTTGAAACAATAATTAAATAAAAAAACAGAACCGAAGAGCTAATACAAAACAACACCGACAGAAACCAGAAAAAGAGAAATGCTCACAAGTACTGAAGCAAGAAAGAGAAAAACAGATTCCAAATAACAACAATAACAACAACAAACACAATAAATATTGCTTTCCGGAACACAGAAAACCAAGCAAACACGAAAGTCACTCACTAATATGACGCAATTTAAACACAAAAACAAAAAACAAAAAATCGAAGATAAATCGAACACCACACATACAGAAATGAATATTCATTTCTGAGCTAAAAACTCACCAAACTTACCAGCAGCAATGCAATGAAATTAGTGATTCAATTAGGATCTGATTTTTGAGAATGCAGGTGGTTATAGTAGTGAGAGGAGATGGTGGTGCAGTGGTGGGTGGTGGGTGGTGAGGGGTGGGGGTTAGGTGTCACTTAAAAGGCAAGAAGTTTGAAAGCTCCAAAACATCAGCCTTTTTAAATTCTGGGAAATTAAATTTAATGGAAAATAATTTTATTTATTTTTGGGGTTATAATTATTTATGTGAGGAAGCAAGGAATATTTATAATATCTGGGTCTTATATGGTAGTACAGTATACTGTATTGTATTTCATCTTTTTTTATTTGGAAATTAGTGCCAAACAATCCTCAAATAATATTGAAAAAATTGTAATTTTTTGTCCTGAGTCAGTTTAATTTTCACCATTAAATTAAACAATAATTTGATAAAATGTAATTCTGAACGATATTATTAGAATCGACTTAGCACATAATAACGCGAAAAATTAGTGTTGATACTTGTATAGTTAGGTGAAGTATGTGTTCGATTTTCTTTATCGAAGTAAGGATAGTATTAATAAAAGGGTATTTTATAAGTAACTTTTCGTACCGAAAAGTATGCTATGAATTGTGATTAGGATTGAAAATCAAACTAAGTTATTCGATATTTGACTTAAGCTCGATCGACAAAATTAGCTTGTCGAACAAAGTTTAAACAATCTTTATGTATTTGATTAATTTTGAAACTAGGTTCAAACTCGACTCGACTAGTAAAAAATAATAAAATATGTACAAAATAATTAAATTGCTTGAGCTCAACTAGTGTTCAGCTCGATTAAAGCTAGTTTGAGCTCAACTCGATTAACAATTAAATCAGACTCAAATATAATTTTTAAAGCTCGATTGTAATTCAAACAAGTTTGAACAATTAAATATTTAGTACACTAAACAATTGTTGTAACTTAGTGTGGAATGACAAAATTGCCCTTTGAAAATCAGATATTGGCAAGTGGGTGACAGAATGAAAGGTGAGCTGTATTTCTTTTTTTCTTTTTATGATTATTCCAGCTCATAATTTGAGAGTAGGAGCGTATGCGTGTGCACTTTAGCTACCATGTGCAGCCGTCGCATCTGATTCTTTTCACCCCTTTTTGGACTTTTTGTAAATTTAGATTAAATATTCCAATTTTACTTTAATTTTTTCCCTTAAATAACTTTGTGACAAAAATAGAAAAATGTTGTTGTTACTAAGCAACATTAAGTATACGTAATTAAATTTAGAAATAAAACATAGAAAATTAAATATTTTTCCTTAATTAACTTGTGAGAAAATTGAAAACGTTATTATCCATTTATGGACTTTACAAATTATACATGGCCAACTTAATTTGTTTTCCTAAAATACCTTGTGAGAAAATAAAGGCAAAATTTTAATATTAGTCCGATAAAATATTAGATTTCAATCTTAAGCAGTATGAATTCTTTTTTAAAGGTCATAATATTTTAAATTAATTGCAAATTTAATACTTTCTTAAGCGAAATTAGTCTCTTAATAATATTTTTCATTAATTTTGACAACTTAAAATATATTTTTGCCCCTAAAAGTCTATTTTGTACCAAAGACCCCCAAACATATTAGGTGCGGTGAAAGATGTGGATGTGGTGCTGCTTTTTATGAATTATTAAATTATTAGTACTAATTATATTTCCTACTTTTCAATTAAAATATCCATTTGTTATCTTGATTATAAGATATAATATATTTCATAAACTAAAGTCATGTTAATTATGATTATATACATGTAACTATTATACTCTAAAAATAATTCATATAAATAATAATATAAGCATGTACGTAATACATGAAATAAATAGTGCCTTTGGGAATGTATACATAAATTGGACCACAAAAATTTATGAGGGTGAAAAATAATGATGGCCAAATAGTGGGGAAGAAATTGCATCTGATGATGACCACAAAAAATGTTGTTGTTACTAAGGCTCCGTTTGTTTGACAGGGAATGGAATCTAAAATGGGAATAAGATTTCTGGTAATTTGATTACTAGAAATCTGATTCCATTAATAGTGTTTGGTTTCTACAAAAAATTTGGGTAAAGATATATATTTTTTTTTCTTTTTTATATTTTGTTCAAATACATATAATAAAGAATGGAATCTAAAATTAAAGACTTTGACATCTTATTTTGAATCATATTTGTATAATCTAATATTTGATATTATATATATACATAAGTGTATATACATATATATATATATATTTAATTTGGTTAAATAATAAAGAATATATAAGATATCAATTTGGTTCAATTGCATTATCCTCTTTTAGAAAAATGATAATTAAATTGAATATGCTTATTTTTTATTTACATATTGTTCGACTTTTAAAAAAAATGACATGTATGCATTTTTCATATATCAATGCATTGATAATTATTTTAAGTCGGAAACATATTATTGTTAATAAATAAAATATATTAATCATATGTGACCAACAACCATTTCAAAAGTACTATCGCAAAAACAACATAGCAATTTTTCAATTTTATTCAATAAATAAATATCAAATAAAATGAAATTACTATCTATTTTGACAATGAAAATATTCTAAATAAATTAAAAATACGAAACTATTTCTTCATAAATAATAACTTAAATGAAATGAAAAAATAAATAACTATTTTTTTGATTTTGTATTATATTTGATATAAGGGTAGTAATGACATTAAAGTAGTGCATTTATGATTACCTTGATATGGTAATCACATTACCTCCATAAAACAAGGTAATGTAATTCCCTTATTTGAGATGATAATTCCCATATTTTGGGAATTAGATTGCATTCCATAATATCAAATAAAAAATACCAAACAAGGTTATTTGATTTTTGGGAATCATATTTCCCATTTTGATTCCATTCCCTTGACAAACAAACGGAGCCTAAGTAACATTAAATATACGTAATGGAATTTAGAAATTATAAATAGCCAACTTAAATACTTTTCCTTAATTAATTTGTGAGAAAATTGAAAACGTTATTATCCATTTATGGATTTTAGAAAATTATAAATGACCAACTTAAATTGTTTCCCTAAAATACCTTATGAGAAAATAGTGGCAAAATTCAAATTTTAGTCCATAAAATATCAAGATTTTAGATTTCATCATATGAAGTACAAAATTTTTAAAAAAATATCACAAATTTTAATCATCTTTTTAAGGGAAATTGGTCTGCTATGATATTTTTCATTAAATTTTGACAATTTCAATTATATTTTTGCTCCTAAATATAGGTGTGATGAAAGATGTGGATGTGGTGCTGCTTTTATTAATTATTAAAGTATTTAATACCAATTGTATATCCTTATTTTTATTTAAAAAATTAATTTATTTGTTTGATCATAAAATATCATATATTTCTTAAATTAAAATTATTTAATTATGATTATATATACGTAACAATTATACTCTTATGATTGTTGTTTGTAGAATTATAATTTATAAATGAACCGAACCAACTCTAATAAGATACTAGTTAAATTTGTTGACATTTTTATCGAGTTTGGAAACTAATATTTAAACTTTGAATAGAATTAAACATAAATTGAGCTGGAACAATAGCTTGATATTTCGATTTTTTTTTCTTTATTTTTATATAATTAGAATCTCGAGATTTTCTAACAATAATTCTTATAGATAATAATATTATCATGTATGCATGGAATAAATAGTACCTTTGGGAATGTATTCATAAATTGGACCACTAAAATTTATGAGGGTGAAAAAAAAATGATGGCCAAATAGTGGGGAAGAAATTGCATCTGATGATGGGCTATAAATAGTAATTATTGTTTCCATCATTATGAATTTATCATTAGATTCTTATAATATTTTGGTCACGGTTTTAATGATGAAGCGTGGTTTTTTTTTTTTTTTTTGTCTGCTATTGAAATTTACCGGGGAATATATAATCTAATACTTTATTTTACATTTTCAAAATAAATTTTCTTTTTGTGGAATAAAATTGAAATTAATAACGAATCTAATGTAATTAAAATACCACTAAATAATAACTCAAGAATTTCATTGTTAAGATTATAGAAATGTATATATACTTGAGCCATCCATTTGCATTAAGACAATATGAAGAAACATATTAAATAATTTTACCATATTTTATGGCCCTCCTGCTCAATAATGTCTTTGTTCTAACTCACCAACTTTCAATTATTATATTCACTCAAATCATCAAAATAATTAATTTCATATTTGATCTTGCTTGCCCCCTAATTTGGTATTAGTATGATATTCTCATATGATGTTATTTAAAGTAATATTTATTGTACACAAATAAGTGTATTTACATAGGAATTTGGAAATCCTGGATTCTTTTATTAGACTGCTCGATTTTTTTATATTTTTATCTCTGCGCGAAATAAAAAATAAGAGGATTCTTAAATGTATAATTCTATTATTAAATACCAAATTATTATAGATCTAGTGCATTTGACATTGATATGTAGATTTTAGTGTGGAGGGTGTTGTGTTTGGGGTTAATTTTATTGGAGCGTCACTTTTTCGAATATTTGAATAACAATTTTAAATTAATGATCATCATAAGTTTATCATATAACTATAATTGTAACTATATCATCACTTCAATTTAAAATTCATACTCCTCGAAATAACTAGTGGTAATTTTTGAGATAATCACATCCATTACATAGTAAATATTCATTAAATCATATAACTTATATTGTATTTTATCATGACTTTAATCCCAAATTTTTCACAAAAATAACTTGTGGGTCTGGTAAATTTTATTAAATTTTATTGGACCAAAATTGCAGAAACCTATATAAATCATAGGGTAGCTTCTAGGTAGGTTAAACAGTAAATGCTATGAAATCCAAATTGAACAATAAAATTGGACATCCTAGGTTTTTCTTTCTTTAGAGTCAACTCCTGCCAAGCTTTTTAAATACTTACCCACAATATATATATATATATATATATTATTTAATATTTAATTATTTCCACCGCATAATTCACCCTATTAATTATTATACCATTAAACACAGTATTTATTATATCACCAGAAATGCACGATGCCAGCACAATCAGACCTAGCCTAGCTAGCCTACTAACCTAAGACCTAAAATAAAATATAAGAGAGAAATAAATGTTTTTCAATTTTATTACCATTTTTTAAGAAATAAATTATTTTTAAATCTTATTTTGTAAAACTAATTTTAATTGAATGTTTATATATTATATACTAGAGGAAGTGAAAATGTATTGCACCGTCAAAACAGTTCAGGTTGCAATTTGTAAGAAACAATTTGGTCCGGTTGGTTTTAGACCAATAAACCAAAGTGTAATTAGTGGAGCCCACTTCTAATATCATTTTCTTAATTTCCCATCTTATATTTTGTCGGATTTTTTTAATATTAATTTATAATCTTAAAATCAATTTGACAATTTCTTAAATAATAATTTTGTCAAAGTTATTATTTGTGTGGGAAATTTTTTGTGTTGTTGTGAACATGTGTTTTTAAGAGCTCAATAGTAACATGAATTAGTTATAATTTATAAATTGTCGCCATGATAATTAATAAGAAATAAGTCATTACTATCATTCACAATTAGTAATAATCCAAAAAAATATTATTACGACCTAAAATATTTTTTGTCATTATATATATACACACTATTTCAATGTCATTATAATTTTTTTGTTCTAGAGACATGTTGTCAATTGTATATTTACTATATATGTGTCCTATAATAGCAGCTTATATTTAATTTATTCAAACTTAATATAATGAGTAACCATTTTATATTGTTACTAATTAATATATTTTCCCCCATGCTTCAATATTGTACTCTCCTCGAGTCCCTTTTTAGTTTGTCTTTTTCAAAATGCCAATAATTGCATTATATATGCAATATAAATTTTCTTGCATTATTATTTCGTAAAAATCAAATAAAAAGCCAGTAGAATGAGATTATATATTTCATATTGTGTTCCATTTTATTCCATGTATTTAAATGCACACGTGTATCGAAATATTTACACATATTAAACATAATTTAATAAGTGCATGTGTGAATTAAACGTATCAAATATCTATATATTTAGAAAAGAAATAACAAAAATTTGTAATAAAAATTATATTCCCCGGATAAGATCTAATAATATAGTATTGAACTAAGCATTTAGTTTGAATCCATGAATTTAGACAATTAAACATTATAATTAACCGAAATAATTATGACAATTAAACGCATATTTTCCACAAAACATGGTTAATATAATGGAATTTAATTTTGTCCAACTGTGGAAAACACTTTTTTCTTAGTACATTTTTAATTCATTCAATTTAGGTGGGGGCCACATAGTTATCGTCGACATCAAGCGCACAGTAGCTCACAAGACACGTGTCAACTAACCTTTCACATAAACCACTTGTTTTTTAGCTCCTAATTTAGCAGAACATAGATTTGTCGGCAGACCAAACAGTTCCTAACTAAAAAGGTTAAAAAAACACAAAAATAATTAACGTAGTAAAAGGTAAAATAAATAAAAAAATATTAATATATATTATATATTTAGTAATAAATAATATTTCAGGGGCCCACCATGTTTGACCTTTTATAAAAGTTAAATTAGACTTTTTATCCGTGCTTTCATTTCAAGCAACACTTATTATTACCTTAATTACCCAAGTTAAGTAAAACATTACATGTCACATAATTTATTTCAAATCATGTCTATAAATTTTTACGAAATTTAAAATATTTGTCTAAATATTTAAAAAATTAACCTTTTTTTTTTTTTACACTAGTCCTTCCCTCATATGTTATTTCATCAATTTTTTAAATCATAGTAGAATTTTAGGATTTTATTTTTCATCTAAATTACTCTAAGCACTACTTTGTCTTTTTCACCGATTAAAATAATACAAATATATATATATATATATATATATTAATTGTTTCAATTACAGCAAGCTACGTGTCGATACCTATTCATATAATTAATTATTTGTTAATACATCAATTGGTGTGGCTTATCCTAATTAATGGACAATTTATGTTGATTGAAAAGTGATTATCCAATTTAATATTTCAATACATACTACTAATTGTGTCTTATGCATAACTCATCAGATTATGATTGAATTTTTTTAATTGAAGTGTTCGATAATTATAACTTTAAATAAGGTTAATTTACCAACCCGAGTTTATTCAACTTTAAAAATATTTGTTCCATAAAGTGATACAACTGTAGACTGTACACACAGTTGTTGTTTCTTAATCAAGGTTCTAAGACTAAGAAAATTATTATAAAATAATTAATCAAGTTACTTAAATTGTGACAAAAATAGAGTCAAAATATTGAAGATAAATTAAATCCGCATAACAAATTTCGATCACTACTCAAATTTTATTTTACTTTGCTCGACCTTATTCTTGATAAATGAGATATTTTTTTACAATAAATTGAATCTAATTTAATCAGCATATTATAAATTATTAGATGATAAATATTTTGAAACTATCATTAATTGACTTGATTGGAATCGATTTATTATATAACTGCCCAGATTGTGATCATTTTATTTTATTTCATGTCCTTGTCAATATTGCATGATGATTTGTATCTAAACATTAATATTATGTATAATTACAGGAACAATACCATGATTACTTAGTCTATTATGAAGAATTATTGCACCAGCTGAAAGTAATGTTGGTTTGATGTCACAATATTGATATTGATTGAAATTGAATTAATAACCCTCGTGCGTGACAACTATTAGGTTATTTACGAGTCTAAATACATCATTCATTTTAATTAACCAATAAAGGAATTATAAAATATTACAATCAATAATTTGATATTAAAATATACATATAAAATGAAAGAAAAGTACAATATACATATTCCCCGATCCACATTTTAATACTCATGTTTAGACGAGGAAGAAATATTCCATAAAATACCTTCCAAAATTTGCATGATTAATTAATTAATTAAGTGATTGTTGTGGACTTTGGGTACAATTATTAAACGTCACTAATCGGCTAAAATAATAGCAGTTGTACTAATTAATTACAATCAATGTACCATTAATTAATGTCCCAAGATTGAGACAGTTTCAATCATGCACAAATTCTTCATTGGACATATTCATGTTGATATTTTTTTCGTGGGTTTCTCAAATATTTCATATTCATAAATTAAAAATTAATTTACATTTTTTTATCTTTTTTTTTTTTTTTTGATTTATAATGATTTTTAGCTTAGCTGGTCCTTTAATGCATGCAACTGCATGTGCAATATTTAATAGGTAATGTTTGTTATATAATAGAATAATTGAAGATATGTTTTGCTAATTCAAGATATTTATTTAATTTTATTAAACTGGATTCCAGAAGGGCTCACGTCAAACATACGGAAGATTGGAGTTTAAGATTATAATATGATCAGAATTGTTTATATATCAATGATATGAACTAATAACCCATTTAAATTATTTAATAAAAAATATATTAATGATGTGAAAATAATTCTTTTATGGGGTGAACTAATCACATATAAATAACAGATACTACTTCTAACCATAATAAAATCAATAATTGAGTGGACTTATTTATTTCACTAATCAAATAATATATATATATATAAGTATGGAGAACAGACAGGTTAAATGTGGAATAGTGCAAGTAGAAAAATTCCATTAGCCAGCTAGAATGAATAGCATCTTAATATAAATCTAAAAGGACAATAATTTTTTTCTTTATTTAAACGACTCTATAGTAGTAGTCCCATAATGATATGTGTCTAGAGATGCTTCTGCCACAAGTTTCATTTGACAAAATTATCTTCAAAATTATTTATAATCCAAAAAAATAAATTTAAAGTGCGAGTTTATTTAATAAAGTTTTATCAAAATATCTCGTGTACTAGTGATTGATTTATAAATTATATATGCATCGATATACACAACTGTATTACACTAAAATATCGAAAAACTAAGAAAAAACTCATTTTATTAAAATAAAAATATTAGGTATTATCGTTTTAATATTATTGATTTTAACTGTATTTTAGTTTAAGAAGTATGAATGTAATCAGTATATTAAAATCAACTATTATAAGTGAATTTTATTAAAATTAGAAAAAAAAATAAAAATAATGGATGATATATAATCAATGAGTATATGGCATCATTCTAAAAAATTATCATAAAGAAAGATAAGATTTTGGAGCCAAAATGATACTTATTGGGACCTCATCTCACAAGCACAAGACAGCTTTAATCCACAATCCATTTGCCCTTTTATGCCAAAGCAATGGGTTTTTACATTGGATTCTACTTTGCCTTTGTCACTTAATTCTAAATTTTCATTTATTCTTATTTCTATTAAACTTAAATTTATAAGTGAAATGTATCTATTTATTATCAATCACATAATAAATATTTATGCATCAATTTGGTCATGATATTATATCTTTGAACTTCTCATATCATTCTTATAAAGCACTAATAAATAAATAAAGAAACCAAAATTTGTAAAATTCACATAAATCAGATTTTAATTACGTCAACAGGAAGACATTACAAAGAAAAAGTGCAAAAACTATAAAAAAAATCTAATTTGAAAGGAAGATTTATATATAAATTAAGGGCATACAACGTAAGATAAGTGGGGTTTTATTTGGTTGATACGATATTTGTGTCATAATTAAAGGGAGATTAGAGTTTAATAATACGAGGAATAACACTATACCATTATCCCGACAGAATAATTAAGATTATTGATGGGCAGATTAGACTTCTATAAGAGAATAATGTGACTTTACAAAAGATATATATATATATATATATATATGTATATATATGTAATTGACTTACAGCCCGATCAACTTTAAGGTCCATTGGCACAAAGCAGAAAAGCAAAAGTGTGATAAGGAATTTTCAACTGCAACTATTGTTAGATTTGATTGTTATTACACTGTACCTAAGCATTATTGGTTAAAACGCATATAATATAATATGGGTACAATTAAATTATTCTTGTCAATGATTTATGCTTAGAGATTGTGCAAGATATTAAATAGAGAAGTGCATAATTGCTAAAAATATGATTGTAATAGACTTGTAAATGAGAGGGGAATATTCGGATTCGACTCGAAATTGGTCACATTTTTGATGACTTCGAATATTGGACCCGATGGATCCAATGAATTTCGGGTGCGGTCTGGGTCGGATAAAGGGCTCGTGGTTAAACTTCGAATCTTGTACGAGTAAATGACCTTGAGTATTTTTTCAAACAGTAAAAATTCAAAAAAAATCAGTTCTTGTTCGAGTAAAATAACTTGTGGATAGGATAATTATTAAACTTCAACTCGACTCAGACACTACATGTCGAGTCGTGCCAGACTGTGCAAAATAAAAACTGAACATGACGAGGACTGGATAATCTCCGTTTATTGATAGTCCTAATTGGAAGGGTCAAAAACCTATTTCTCTATATTTTATTTATTTATTTATTTAAAATTATAATAATCATAATAACTTTTGTGCATTTCAACTTAACCATCTCGATTGATCAAAATCGAAATGCTTGTCCAAGCTAGGGATTTGAAATTTTGACTATAATGGAACTATAGTAAAATAGTAAAATTGACCTTAGACTGACTATAATGGAACTGAAAATGATTATATTGGGACATCATAAATTTATTGTAAAAGAAAAATTAAAATCTTGAACAAGTAGTCAATTTTTCCAATTTGAATTTATGGCATATAATTCTCCTAAAGTTAGGGGCACCCAACATTTTTTGGAGGATATTTGGGTAATTTTACGATTAACTTCAAATTGAACATATAATATTATAGTCTTCTTGTGGGTATGATTTTACTTGAAAATTCTTCTAATAAAAGTCTTCAACTCCAAATAAAAGTATGACCAAAACAATTTGCTTATGATGTACTTGATCATATAACCCCAAATATAATGGATATGATTATCTAAAATCAACCCAATAGCTTTTTAATTTTTTTTTTTTTAAATTATACTATTAGGGTTCAAAAACCTGATTCAAGTAAAATACTAGCTAGTACAAGATTCCATTAATATACACTATTAACCTTGTGGTAAAATAATACTGGCATTTTTTTTAGCCATGGCCCAAAGACAATTGTCTTTATTTGATTTCTCATATTGTACTCTTGGAATCCTCGATTGTTCCAATACTTTCATTTGATTTTCTGTTTCTTCTAATTTTGTCTGTTTTTTCTCATTTCAATTTTATTTATTCAAATTGTGACTATCTATAATTCCAACAAATATATATATATATATATATGTATATTTGAGAGATTTATTATGTGTTTTTGTAATTTAGCAAATGGAAGTTTTGTAAGCGGAAAAAAGTAGTGGGTTTTTGCACGCCTTACAAATCCTGAACAGTGCAGAAGCATATAAGTTCACATGTGATTTTTCATCCACTTGGAACGAATCATTCATGTGTTTAGTTTCCCATGTGAGTTTTTTTTTTTTTTTTTTCACACAATTGACAAAAAAAGTTTTACCAAAATAATATTTAATTTTGTCATTTTATTTGTTGTTCTCGAAATACTTGACAAGTTGTAAATCTCATGAAAATCATCAAAATAAATAAATTCATCGTCACTTAACTTAGCTAGCACATTAATTCAGGCGAATTTGTATTTATTATTGTGATTATTATTATGCATATAGATTTAAAATTGAAATCTCAGAGAGTAATAGTACAATTTCTTGTAATTTAATTCACCAAATGGAATTATTCTCAAGAGATGTCACAAAACCACCGACTCATTTACATTTATTCTGGACTTAAAACACGGTATGATATATAATATATATACATGATTGTGATTGATAGTATATATGATGTGAAATATGTGATTTCTTATAATCTCTCCATCAAATCCAACTTTACAAGTATTAAACTTTAAAAATAAACTATAATAGAAATAAACATGAAAGTGATTATTGTAGGAATATTATAGAGATCAAGAGACTACATATAGTTTATTATCAATTGAATTTTGTTTAAAGAAAAATCACAATGGTAACTGAATTCTAGAATTATTAAAAAGTAGTCATTATTTTGATTAAAGTGGTAAATATAATTGAAATTAATCCTCCATATTTTTCTTTTTCCCATGCTACAATTCTAAATTCAAACTTAGTCTAGTCTTTGTATTTTATTTTCATGAGAAGAGTTCAGTTAGGAAATAGAAGAGCCAGGCTCATTTCTGTATGGACTTGGGCCTCTGTTTTATTGGTAATATGAGGTGGTCTAATGGGCCCAATTTAATTACCCAAACTAAAAACCATTGAAAATCAACAAATGTTAGTCATAATTGACCTTTATTGGGTTATTGTTATTGTTTACCCGGCCCAACATGATTTTTTATTACTTTGATTCACAAATTTGACAAAAGTCATTATATTTCTCACGAAAAACAAAATAATTAGTAAAATAATCGATTTTTTTAAGGACACATGATTTCTGATCAAATCATGTGTTTTAACTTTTATCTTGCTTTGACCGGTCTTGAGATTGAGATTGACCAAAAAATAATCAAATATTTCAACCCTTAATTAAACTAATTCAAACTTCCAAATGAAGTTTTACTTTAATTGACATACTCAATCCTAAATTAAGAAAGTAATATCTTAATCAACCATAAATTTTATTATCATTGTCATTTGAAATCGGAGCAACCCTATTCTAATAATAATAATAGCAAGAGTCTTTCACGATCGAATCAGTGAATTGAATTTCATCTATTATTTAAAGACGAATGATCGACACAACACAATAAAATGGCAAATAAATTGAAGCCCTTGTTCATCCACATGTCATTAATACTAGATTAAATAAAATCTTATAAAAAATGTATTATCGGTAATGAATGAAATGCGGATTACTAGAAATGACAAGTCTTAATAATAAAAAAAGATAATAATAAAAGATATGAGGTGATATAAAACTAGAAAAATATTATGTAAAATATATATCTAACAAAATAATTCCCGAACTACATAGTATATTATATTATAGGAAGTAATCAATTGGAATAATACTTTAAGAAGAAGTAAAGAACAATTGGGGATATGGATATAGACAAGCCGAACTCGAACCAAAATTGGTAATTTTTTCGAGTTTGAGTTCAGCAGTCACTATATTTGATTGAACAGAGCCCAACTCGCCAACATGAGAGTATAAAAGTACAATTTTAAAGCTTGATTTTTTATTTAATATTTATTTATTAATCTAATAATTAAAATTAATTTATTAAAAAATAGAAAAGCTCGCGAGCCAAGGATGAGATTGAAGAAGAATACTTACAAAACAAAAATATTCAAAAACCAGCTTTCCGATAAAAAAATATAAAAGCCACCGGAAATAAGAAAACAATGTTCCATATAACTAGACAAAAAAATTGGGCTGAAATTTGTTATCACTTATGTTCACAAAATTGGCACGTAGATTAAATTCGCAGACACTATTAAAAACTTTTCTTAATTAAAAATAAAAAATTAATTTTCCCAAGAAGTCCATAAATCCGTCACCTTGATATAAATGATTTTGGTTTGAAAAGTCGTGCAAATAAAGTACATGTATAATATGATAATGAAAAAGTCAAATTAATTTCACCTTAATGATAGTGCAAATTACGTTCCAAGACTAGAACTTGTTCATTGATAGCTTAATTATTGTCTTAACCTAATTATTATGTATCTCAATCATCATTAGCACATTCCTCTAGATTCTACCACCAAAACAATTAAAAACTAACGATTTGGTACCAAAAAGAAAATAGTAAGTAAGTTAGTCAATTTGGTTATATGAATGAATAATTCTATAATAGATCAAGTTTAATGTAATTCATTAAATGTGACGATAAGAGTCCATTTTATCAAAGATACTCTTTCATTCAATGATCTTTAATATAAATGGATTTCATTTAATCGATTTGTTATAGAATTTTCAAAATGCAGATACGTTGACGTGAATCACTTCATCATTTCTACAACTAAGTCTAGCTCATTAGAAAATTTTGTTTCTAATGTTACATTTTGCCTTGAATACACCATTTTTTTGCATATGAGTATTATTTATCCAATGTCATATTAAAAGTTTTTTAGGAGATTATCACAATTAATATGTGATAAGATTTACGTAAATTTGTATGACTTATTATAGTAATTTCAAAGTTGTCACATATGGCATACAAATTCAGTTGAAACAACACAAATAATTTGCAACAATACCTCAAATAACATCAAATTAAAGCCAAAAGGTCATTTATAAAAACATATTTTAAATTCTTAACATGTCAATTGGCCTATAGCCCACATGGCCTTGTTGCCATATTCCAACTCCCACAACTGTACCCACGTTATAAAACTATAAAAACTATAGAATCATTAATATAATAATCCATTAATTATTCAATAATCAAGAAATAAATTCATTTACAATTTTCCCACTAAATGAAGCATTTAAAATCGCCATTCACATTTACAAAAGGTGACCCTCATAGTCAAATCATTGCCCTTTTTTTTTTCACTCTTCAATTTTCATCCGATTAGCATTTGATCAGTTGGTTGACTCCACTCGGATTCGAACCCGGGACGACTCGGTGGTGACTCGGGCCCACCCATTTTGCCATCTCCCTCATTTCTTCTCCGAAGCCGAGTCACTCAGCTCATTGACTCAGTGACTCATCACCCGCCACCCAAAAATAATTTACGTACAAAAATTACAAATTAAACAAAAGATAAGAAATACCCGTAACTCAAATGGGTCGACCCGGTTCATAATCCGAACGATTTTCCTCTGTAAAGTCCATATTTTTACTCAATAAATCGTGTTCTCAGAAACCCCATGCAAAAGGGGCCGTGAATCGGCCCAAAACTCGAGGTTGCTTCTAAATCCCACGTGGCAGTATCTCTGAAAATCCTCGAAGCTCATGGCCCGGGCCGGGTTATGGATACCGGATTCGGTTCGACCCAAGTACCGTAAAATTTCCTCGAATAGGGTCTCGTCGCACGGGATTGCCAGTGGGCCCGTGTTGGCGAACCCGTACTCCTCCTCGGCTTGGACCAACAGTTTCTTAAAAATCGGGTGGTTTAAGTAAGACGTCCTGACGACGAAACGCTTGCAAGTGGACCCCACGGTGACCGCCACGTGGCCGGCGGGGACGTCCGGCGGCGTGCGGCGGGCCGCCATTGCCGCCTTCTTCCGCCATTGCCGGAGAAGCTGCCGGAGCCGGACAATGTGGCGGATTTTGCTACATGAAGACATGATTTTAGAGAGTTGTGTGTATTTTTGTTGGTTTGAGTTTGAGAAAGTAAGGGGGGGATTGAATGAGTAGGGGAGGATAGGGTTATATAGTGTTGGGAGGAAAGGAAATGCCCTTGGAGTTGGTGATAATTACCAAATTGGGAAAGACAGTTGGTGTTAGTTGTTTTGATTGGGTGATTTTTAAGACCTTACAAATGGGAGAGTAAAAGCATACAAGTGTACTATTTTCAAAGTATGGTAATAAAATCGAGATATATGATTTTCTATTACAAAAAAATTATTGTAATTTTGATTTTAAGTTGTTGGATGAATGATATGTGTCTGATAAAAATTTAATAAATACAATTGCAACACTGTTTTAGAATAGAAGATCTCGTTTGAATAGTAAAAATTTAATAAAATACATTTGCAGCACTATTTTAGAACCGGAGATCTCATGTGAATAATAAAAATTTAATTATATATAGATATCGAAAAATTGTGTATATATTGTATTTAATTTTATGTATAAACATCATGGATATAAGATTCACATTTACTAGTGTATTAAAAGAAAAACTCTAACATGCATATAAAAATGTAATAAGAAATAAATACCATGTAGAAAAGAGGATCTTGATGGTAATAAAATAGGGTACAAATGAAAAACGTTATAGTTCAAATTAGTTTTGGTCATACATTAAACTTGTGATTGATAAATTTATTTTGAAATTTATATCAATTATATAACAAATGCAGTTAACAAGTTTTACTATATGCTTAGTGATTTGACGTTTTTTTTAAATTATATGTCAATTAGTGAATTTATAAAAATTAATTATGGTTAAAATCCCACTTCTAAAAAATATTTTAATTTAAGAAGAAAAAGAACAAATTGCAAATACATGCTAAGCTATTGTTCACTTCATTGTAATTAATGCCAAGATGCCATTTCAAATAAACTTAGTCAAACCAAGCAATAATTGCAAAAAATATTCTTCCAATATGAACAACTTATAAGTATAATTAATTAAAGAACTAAGTAAACTAATCCTAAATGACCAATAGTACACGCCATTCCGTATAAAAGGTTAGCAAGTCAATCTAACATTACATCTACAAATTCAAATTCAAGTACTTTTCCTTACAATAGTATGATGATCGATTTCAATAAAATTGACTCATCATTTTTTTTGAATGAAATTGACTCATCATTTTTTTTGAATGAAAAAATAAGGGGTACAAAATTGAATGATGAACTGACTCCATTAAAATCGATTCATTATAAAAAAAAATTCCTATAATCCCAAACTATAAAAAGTAATCTTAAATCTGAAAAAATTAAAGATCACCCTATAAACCCTCAATATTTCAAATTTTCATCACAATCAATTATATAATAAGAATTATATCATACATGTTTATTGATATTCAACACACAAAAAAACTCCTAAACTCCTAAAATCACTAGAGATTGTTATACTTTTTGTATATAGTTATTTTCATATATTAACAATACTCTAGAAAAATCAAGAAATATTTTAAATAAATAGGTAAATATATGATTGGATCTTAGCAAATATTTGATGGATATTTAATGCAAATAAAAGTGGCGCCGCAAGGTTGCTATGGACGTATGCAAAAGCAGCCATAGTGGTGTTCGTGTGGGAGTCTAAACTCTATACCCCAAACCCTTCACATGCTAAGTTAGGGGATTTTGATACTTTAATGAAAATCCATTTTGTTCTCTATATGTAGTTGGAATTTGGCACTAGTTTAATTATTTTTCAAAAAAAGATGCTTGTTTATATTTAATTCTTATTTAAACAAAATAAAGAAACTTTACATTTCAAATTTTTGTAAAAGAATTTTTTAATTCTTCATAGTGGACATGAACCATGTGCAAGTCTACCCCATCTATCCCTTTCTTTAAAATTCCTTAGCTAGGAGCCAAAACTTGCCCCTTCTTAATCACATTTTTAATCCTTAATTTGGTACATCATTAAGACTAATCATGATTGGCTTGTAGTGTAATGTCCAATTGGGCTTTGACACGTGGCATTTATTAGTATGAACTATGGAAGTATGATGTATGAACCCTTTATATCAAACTTATTTTAATTAGTCTATTCTATGTAAGCGTCAAAAGAATTTAGTATGAATATGTTCTGGCGAACTTAAGTCAATTTATGTTATTGTAGGCTGATTTACATTCATGTACATTGAAAACTAACAAGATAAATATTATTTTACGTTTTATATGATTAGTTGAATATGATCAAATCGAATCTGAACGAGAATTATCCTCAGTAAATGTTAATTTGGATTATTTAAGGTAATTTTTATTAACATTAAAGGGCACTTATTGAATGGTCAAGAAGGGTGGGTAGGAAATCAAGGGCCCTAAGGGAATGTTAATCATAATGGAAAATGCATCCCCCTAAGTGTGAATAATGGGTTTAAAACTGTCCCACTTGTCAAGATTTAAGGATCATAAAATTAATTGACATTGTTCAATGGCTTAAGCAAATCTAAAATCTACATTATCAATTTGCATAAATATTTGAATTAAGAGATCATGTTTCTTGTTCCCTTGTTTTGTATGTTAATAATGATTTAGTCCTTTTGTTGCTATTTACTTACCCCAATGACACGAAGTGCATTATGAAGATTTGGGGAATATAATCTAGGAATAAAATTATTGGGTTACTAGTGAAATCAATTTGAAATATTGAGTCTTTTTTCTTTCTTTAGCTAGTTTTTAAAGTTGATCACAAATGAATGTGTTGTTCATTGTGACTATTTTTTTGAATTCTTTAGAGATCTTTCTTATAATCGTTATATCATGATTTTGAATGAGCTACGTAAATCGAGAAATGGTAATTTGGACTTTCTTAGAAACTCATATTAACGTTGATTATATATCTTAATCATAAATAATATCTGAACCATAAAATACTGGCAATCGATTTGATTTTGTTTAGTATAAATCATATTTGCGATCAATTTAATTAGCGACATTTCAAAAAAAATTATACTTCTAAGCTTCTCTCAGTGCATCTAAGTAAAGCTTTAATCTAAATCTTCTACTTCAATTAGTGTTTATATACACTATCATGTATATAATATATATTTATAAAATATACATATGATATTAGTTGTATATATTTCATAAATACATTTGTAATAAAAATATAAATGAAGAAAAAGAATTAAAAATAATGATGACATGGCAGCAATCATACAGTTATCCGCTCCAATGGGGCGCGTACTTCAACGAATACCGTTATCTCACGTCACAATCAGAGTGCTGACATGGCACCGTCTCGGGAGACTTCAAACACCCATTTGATCTTTGTTGGATTCTGGGCCCCATTTTGCAGTGCCCCCCTCTTGCACTTTAATGATAATAATTATAATTATTATTATTTATTTCCACCTTGCAATTTTTATATCTTTTACAAATATTACCATTACTTACAATAATATTGTACAATTCCACTTCTTCATATATAAATTAATATTTTTAATTTTGATAAGATTTATCACTACAATAAATTAGAAAAATAATTGTACAATATAAAATTTATATTTACTTAGAAAGTTCTATGTTTAGAAAAAAAATTGAATTTTGTATAAACAATAAGTCAATTTGTAAATAAAATATAATTATAAACTAAATATAAGACTTAACTTTAATCGAATACATGATATAAATAAAAATAGATACTTCATTGTTCAAAATTATCTAAAAGTAAGTGAAATAACAATCAAGTATTGTATAAATAATGCATAAGTATATTCTCTCTTGCTAATGATTATATAAAAAAATTCTATTTTTTTAACCTCTCGATTTGAATTCATACTTCTTTATCTCTCTCAAAAATCACTTCATATTCTCATGCATACTAGACGTGTCCTGCAGAAGCATTTGATACAGTGTCTAAATTCTATTGAAAGACACAAAAATTTTCATATCGAACAGTGTCCCGTCCGATATGTGCAAACACGATACATGTTGATTTTTTAATAGTATTTGTGCTTTATAGATTTTCCTTCATCACTATCCTAGTTAAACAAACTAGGTAAATTTTAGTCCGAATTTGGATTGATAGGACCCAAAATATATATTATAAGAAAAATGAATTACATATATAATTAATCGTTCGCTTCTTAAAATATACTTAAATTCAACAAAATTGGGTTTTATGCTAAAATTTCTCCACCAACTAATATTTACTATGCCAAGTTGGAGTGAGGAATTAAATTCACCAAATAATATAATGATCAAATTGTAATTCATAAAATATTCTATTTGGGTGGGTCCCATGAAAACAGTTGGCGAGAGCTTTGAGAAAATGTCCAGGTTCGAAGTGTGCTTAGTTGTACTTACGGGCCCACCGGCCCGTCTCATCTTCGTACGGCCCATTTTTCACTAATTAAATAAAATTTTCTTTTTAATCAAATCAATGGGTTAATTAGTTTACTAACAAAGTGAATATTAGTTGCAACACTATTTTCTTATTTAGATATCTTCTACTATATTATAGCACAGTTTTTCCTTAATCCTAATTTTCTAGAATTTTGAATTTTTTTAATAAAATGAAAAATTCTTATTGGTTGGTTAAATTTTTTAGATTGATTACTATTCTTAAATTAGATAATCAAATTAAATTACTTCCTATTACATTCACTTGCAACCAAAATGGGAAGAGTTACAATGTTTTGATTGTGATTTGTGATCATTAATGCAAATGGAAAGACCAAAATTTATTACCATGTATAATTCTTAGCATATCTAAATAAAGAATGGTCTAAATTAAGTACGTTCACATTAGGCTTAAATTTAAATTTCAAACTTTATTTTTAAAATTGATTACCAAATCAAAATTCTTAATTAGGAGGAATATTTAATTTACATTAGCTAAATTTACGTATTAATTCATTCCACAATTGATGGAATTATGCAGTTAATAAGGAAACTGATACATCTATAAATTTTTTTCATTTAATCTACAAACTTATAGTTAATACCATTGTGTACTATTTTTCTGTTTATAGTATTATTTTTGTTGTTAAATTTATTGTATATTAACAATTGTTTTTAATATATATGTGCAAAGGAGTGTACTAATAATCTTTTTTTTAATATATATATATATATATATTTAATAAAATTGGGGAAAACTTTAGATTATGAATGTAGCAAATAAAAGCGTTCAATATTGAATTTTGAAGGTTGAAGACAAATCTCTGATTTCTATTTTCTATTCCCTTCTTCCTTTTCTTATTAGATTAAATTTTGAATTTAAATTTAGTTTCTTTATGAGAACTAGAAAAAAAAATTAATTTAATAATATAATTATAATTTTTGTTATTGGAAATAATATTTCATTTTTTACAAGTTATAAATAAAAAACAACTTAATTGATTTATCGTTTTAATATTATAGAAATTATTTTCTGGTTGAATTTATATTTTAATATTCCAAAATTATGAAAATTTAGCGCCTCAAGTCTATATGTGAACCTGTATAGATAGGCTTCACATACTAAATTTCACTACATTACTTATTAATGTTATTTTTTATTGATTAAAATAATTGAGAACTAATATCATTATCATTATATATATTATAGCAAAGCGGTGTGGGACCCACTTTGCTCTCTATCTTTTTTTTCGGTAATTTTAATTTTTTTTAGTGTTGAGAAAATTTTTATTAATTGATTTGATTGAGTTTGTAATTTGAAAGTTTGGAGTTAAACATATTAATTAGGAATATAAAAACACTTATTTGGTAAATAACACAATATTTGGATAATGTATTTTGCATTCATGATTGATAGTGGTTATAACAAGTTTTATGATAAGTTCCTGTTAGTAAGCCTACAATTAAATGAGATTATAATATGTTGACTAAAGTTTAATTTTTTAAGATTTGTTAGATGTAAATAGACTTATTGTATTAATTAAGAAATGAAATTCCACAATAAAAAGTTATAGTTAATAGTATTTGAACAATATTTGGGATAATCGTATTTATTTGTTCCTTACATCTTGACTTCTAAAAATAGTAAAGAAAAGATTTTACAGACAATTAGGGCAAACAATAAGCTTCCATAATTGATGCTAATTGAATGAGTAATTGACTCTTTTGGAATGACGAAATGAGTAATTGATTTTTTAAATGAGTAATTCACTATTATTATAAATATTGACGTCCATTAATTGATGTTAATTAAATGAGTAATTGACTATAGTTATAATTTTTAATGTCCACAATTTAAGCTTATAAAATGAGCAATTAATTCTTTTAAAAATTAAATGGCTACTTTTCTCAATTCGCTTTAAATTGGCATTTCATTGTAATATCATAATTGTGCATGTTCATAGTCTAACATCACATTTACAAGATCATAAAGTTTTGATTTCTTTCTTATTTTTATGTTATTACTCTCAATTTTTTATTCATTTTTTTATTTGTTTTTATTTTAATTTTCTATTAGTGTTAATCTATGGCAGACATAAATTAAATGACTTCCATGGATACAAAGCTGGCAAATGTGGAAGTAGACTACTATGTTTTATTTATTTATTTATTTATCTTTATTTGGTTTCAGTGGATATTAAGTGTAATTAGTAAAAATTTTTAATAATTTTTCCCATTAATATTCTTTTTATAATATATTGGTTTAATTAGTTGTGTGGAATTGAAATAGTCAATATTTATGTAAAAAAATATTTTTATATATCTCGGCATATTTTCTTATGTTTATAATTCATTATGACATTCAGTTTTCTTCAATGGAAATGAATAATAACTATTATGATTATATTGAGGACTTTTTTATTTGATAAAGACTAATGAGTCAACCGAAATAAGCTTGAAGTTTGTAAAAGTCTGAGAATAAGAGAATTTGTAAGTTACAATAAGCTTGAGTAGAGTTAGAATAAGAGAATTTGAAAGTTGGCCTTAAACTTATTGTATTCCAACTCAATGAGTTTGAGTCACTTCATTCTTAGCTCATAATATTTGATTTACAAGCCTAACTTTTGTATGATAAATGAAACATATTACAATTGAGTATAATCATATTCTATTTATAAGTGACATTTGTTTATTATTATTATTATTATTATTATATAATTTAGTCCCTTAATATATCTACTTTGATAGATAGATATCCATGACTTTACATAATTAGTCATTAAATATATTGATGTGATTGGTCATATTTAATGTTTTTTTATCTACGAAGTTATGGATTTCACCAAATCTTTTTTATAAGTTTGTTTCATCTTCTACATTAAAGTTAAAGAAAAAAATTGTTCGATTAAAATTCAAATATATCACCTAAAAATCGCTTAGAATTAAATTTTTATATTAAAAAATTTAAAAGTATATATTTGGAGAATTTATTTAGAAAAGAATATGTTCAAAAACAAATTACATTTCAATTTTAGTTTAGTAAACCACTTTAATATTCTTCATAATAATAGTAGGATTATAATAGTCTTTAAAAAAAAAATTGAAAAAAAAAATTAGAAGGAATGAGCTCTATTGTTTTGTGGTACTCTTTTTGACAACAAATTGTTTATTTATTTATTTTCTTAAAGAATGTTCTCAACTTCTTCCACCAAACAAATTTGTTGAAAAGTATTGTTGGGTTAAATAAATAATTTGTTGTTTATTTGGCACAAGGATTTTTTTACTATTAAGTGACACTATTTTATATTTCTCATGAACAATAAGGTGTCATAATATTATGATTTTTTAACATTACTAAAATTTGATCTATTTCTTCATTGTTCTATTGAATGATTTTTTGTATTGAGTTAATGGATATAAATATGATAATTATGGGTTTTCAAAAGAGATATTTTAAATTATAATCCGTGCATAGCACGGGGTACACGCTAGTTTATTTAAATTAGGAGTGCTAAGATGACGTGTGTTTCCTTAATCACATCTTTAATTGAAACTTAATTTTGCTAATTTGAGATAATTCGTGTGCTTTGGAATCTCTTTATCCTATATTTTGTTTTCCCTTTGGCTTTTTCATAATGAGGTTGGATTAAGGCCGACAATATTGTATTTTTAATCCTTGATTACGTACTTAATATATATAAGATAAAAAGTGATTATTCTCTGAGTTGTGATTTGAATTTTTTTAATCTTTGCTATTTTTTTTTTGATGACAAGGGAACCCGCAGCCGCTACCGTTAGGTGCGCACTGGGTAAACTCCGCTCTTGTGTAATAGCCTGCAAACCACACAAGAGAGGTAAACCAGCCTAGGTTACCCATAGCTGACAGGCTCACAGTAGAGAAGGCAAATAGGCATTCCCTCACAATTTTATGTTTTCCAATTTTATTGTAGAATTAATTATCCTAATGTTTTATCCAATATTATCCATAATTTTCTGGGCAAATTAAATCAACAAGATTAAGGCAGGAATTATTCGGACAACATGTGAACATGTTGTTTATTTATCCATTATCAATTACATATTGTCAAATTAAAATTCTAATTTTCTTTTATTTTTTTCAGACCATTGTTTTAGAATTTAAGTCATATATATAGTTGTAAACTGATAAATTATGACATGATAATGACATGCATATATGTATAATCACATGCAATTTGGAATTTAATTAGATCAAAAAAATTCAGACAAAATGTACCTTAATTGTTTGCTGATAATTGCCGGATTTTAGGGTTAAATTGACAGTGACAAGATATCAAAACAATTTTGTTTTCTCTATAATTAGTATATTTTGTACTTAAGAAATATCTTAAATGTACTGGAACTTTGTTTTGTCTTTAATTAAATAACTTGCTTCATGATTTAAATCTATTTGCCAAGTCTAATAATTACTTATTGAAAATTAAATGAGGTAGGTACAATAAGGCATAAAAACAAGTACAATAATTTAAATCATAGAATTTTTTTGTTAATTTTTCAGGTCCATTTTTGAAAATGACTGAGGAAATACAGGGCAATTGCAAGGAGAATTTTATACAAAAAAAAATTATATAATTACAATGAAATAAATCTTCTTATAGAAAAATCATTGGAAATAATTTTACTAGATAAATCTCATTAAATTAAGCAGAAGAAAGGATGCATTAATTAAATAATTAAGAGTATAATTTCTTTTTAAATATTTTGTGTATTACTCCATGATACTAAGATGCTGCAGTTGCAAAATCTTTAGCAAAAAGATAGTTCTCCTAATTGTTTCCGTACATTTTATTATGTATCTAAGCCAATAGTTTAATAAAAAAAACAGAAAAAATTGAAAAATAAATAAAAAGCCAGCAAAATAATTTTTTGTTTGGTATTATTTTAGATGTAATTAAGATATAATGGTGTTTGGTGCAGAGGAGACGTGTCTCGCAATTACATCATTACAGATAGGACTTAAGTTAATTATTAGTCGATTTTATTAGCTAATATATAGTTGTAATTTATGATTAAAATAATTCCGTATACGCAAAGACTTACGTAATCCATATCATGTGAGATAATAAATATAGTGACTAATATAAACCCATCACTTTTCATACTTTTATATACAAGAAAAACACTACTTTAACTCTCAATAATAATTCTTTTATTATAATTCAATAATTTATTTCATATTTCATGTATACTTTTTTGTAGCCGAATTCTAAAAAATAAATATAAAAAAATCAAAACACTTTATTACATAATAATACAAGATGGGGCATGAAATTGAAATATTCTAACATATAAGTTACGAATATATAAACACAAAACTTTATTTTCCTCACTAATTTATTTATGTTAGTAGCTCAAAGTGCTTTATTAACTAATTATAAGGCCAAAACGGCATAAACTAACCTCTCTAATTAAATGACGATCAAGTTACTATACTAATAAAATTCAGGTCGCAAAATATTAAAGGTTTTAAATTCTACTCTAACTAACCAATCGTATAAGTTTTTCTCTATATGTTATGTTTATTGATTTTAATAGTTATTAGTTTATTATAATTTGTTAGTATTTAACATATATCATGTAATCGAAATATTAAAAAATAAAACATTACCAATTGAACAAATTAATATATATATATATATATAAGCCCAAATATACAACTTTTACAGCCAATTATATTCCTACTTAAGCAAAAAGGCCTAAAATCCAACCAAAAAAAGTTGAAGACAGTACAGATAGAGGTGCAATGAGTACGTACAATATTATTTTATACATCATAACAAATTTCAACAGAATTGTGATCCTATGTGCAAAGCATAACACGATTTAAATTATTATTATTTTTCAATAGTCCTAATTATAAAAATTAGTGGAAATCTAATCATTATAATAATAATTAAAAAATGTGTCAACTGCACGCTTGAACCGAAAGGTTCCAATTTATTTCCAGCTTTTCAGATTATCTGTTTGGGGGCGGTGAGTAGAATACATTACCCTTCAATTAGCCAAAATAACATTTAAATAATTAAACTTAAAAATATAATTTATTTATTTAAAGTACAATGTTGTGTTACATAAAGCTTGATGATGTTGCATTGTTATAGGGCTCTAATGAGTTGAAAAAATAATTACTCAAGAGATTAGGTATTAGTTTATTTTGTTAATACTTTTTAGGCTTTTTAGCTCGCTTTAGGACATGATACATTCTGATACGATCAAAGTATGTTTTGCTCGCAATGTAGTAAATTTGTTTAATATCATATCAAGTTGCTCGAATTCTAGACAAAACTAATGAAATTGCTTTTTTATATTAATGAAATATGTTGACACTTGAATTTTTTTATAAAGTTGGTCATGCAATTAAATATCGAAAAAAAGTAAGAATATCTCCTCCACAGTAAATATGCTATGACAACCTGATTTAATGCTCTTGTGTGGTTTACATACCATAAGACACAGTATGCACTTAGAGGTAGCAGTTACGAATTTTCCTAGTAAAAAAAAAAAATTCGAATTACATAATTTTTTTTTTAAAATAAAAAAGCTTAAAAGATGGGCATATTATTGGTAGAAGCAGCTTATCTTCACCAAAAGAAGAATAAAAAGGTGAAAATAATTTGGAAAAGGAATGGGTGAAAATTATATTGTGATATAATAATATATTATGAGAATTAAATTTGATAGCTTATTCCCAAGAAATCCGTACAATCTTAAAGACCATTACTACCATACCTTCCATCAATATACTGCTGCCCAAATCTTTCCAGTTACATCCCCCCTACAATCATAATAAAGGGACACTTTTATACTTTAAGAAATAAAAAAAAAACATCAATGTAACGAGTCTTAGGATTCAACTATAGGATCCTTTTATCATCGTGAAATATTTGGATTGGACGGTTTTTTTTATTGTTTTGTAGCTATTATAATACATCGATCACGAGCTAATATACAAAATTTGAATCATGTTTGTGAATTGATTCAACTATAGAATTCTTTTATCATCGTGTAATATTTGGATTAAACGATTTTTTGATTGTTTTGTAGCTATTATAATACATCGATCACGAGCTAATATACAAAATTTGAATCATGTTTACTATTCACAAGGCAATCATGGCTATTGCAGATTGATTCATAAAATATTATAACAAGATGATGAAGCATAATCTACTTATAAGAAATAATGAATCCGGCCTTATTTTTAGTATGTGCATAAAAAATTATAGTAGTAAATTAATGTGATTACAGTGTGGGATTACTAAAAAAATGTGATTTTACTTTAGGTTAATAGTACTCAATGATTTCCCACAAAAGCGAATAAGATTCCATAATGATCTTGAATGGGATTTACAAGACTATTTTTCAATTCTATTACAAAACATAATCACAAAAGTGAAATATTTGTTCTCCTTAGCCAAGTACTGGCACAATTGTAGCAAATTGTTCTCCCATAATATTCATATGAACATGAAATACTAAGACATGCATGTCGGGTTAAACCAGTCGAGTCAAACGCATAGATGTTCAAGCTTATTTGAATTATAATCGAACCTTAAAAACTGTGTTTGAATTTGATTTTGTTGATCGAGCTGAGAGCTCAAATAAGCTTTAATCGAGTCGAGTACGAGTCAAGCTTGACTAGTTTGATTATTTTGTATATGTTTTTATTATTTTTCACTAATCGAGTCGAGATTCAAATTTTATTTGTTCAAGTTTGATTTGGTAATCGAATCGAGCTTTGAGCGATCGAGTCGAGTATCAAGTAGTTTGATTCAATTTTCAGCCCTGCGTATACATGTGCAACGAAACACAAGATGAAGCTAAGAGTACTATAAAGATATATATCCTTAGAAATTTTTGTGACAATTCCATAGTCAAGGCAATGAATTTGAATTTGATTTCGTTTGATTGTACAAAACCTGTATAATTGAAGTGTATTTCATTGCAAAATGGATAAATTAAGAGATCCTAATTTCTAGCAAATGTTAATGTTATTCCATAGTAAAATATTTTATTTAGTATTTTATTTCAGTGATTTTAGAGCTTCAATAACAAGAAATGGAGAAAACGAAACTTTTGTCTCTGGGCAAGCCTTTGCATCATTAGGAATGATACAATTGTACAGAGTTAATTATTATCATATTAGAAGTCCTCTTAAGGGATCCTTTGACGTAATTAAGAGGCATAATGATGTACTTAACGACCTTAATTCAGACACTACGATTTTAGCTGGTAAGATGTTGACAACTTAATTAGTCTTAGTCTTAATAATTCCTTTCAGATTATGAAGTCATTAGTTGAAGCAAATGATTGGTTTGTGCAATCTTTGCCTTTTGTAGTTGGAGATAATGATTATATGAGACTCATAATATTTATTAAACAATATAAATTCATCTTAAACCAACTGTAAATCTTTCAATCATAAGCTGCCCATAAAAACGTATACCAAAAAAAAAATTAAAAAATCCATCCAAAAAGAAAAATTAAAACAGAAGAAAAGTTGGATGTCAAAAGTAGGTCAAATTATATATAATTATATGGAAGAAAGGTAAACCAAACAAATATTCGAAGCAAACCACTTCTCTTTCTCAAAAATTCAATTCAAATAGTTGAAAATAACAATAATACAATTCCAAATCCATAAGTATTATACAATATAAAAAAAAAGAAAGTAAGCATGTTATGAGTCCTGATTATAAGGGGAAATATTGTCACAACTTTTTCTCTGTATTCTTGTGATTATAATATCCCAACCAGCACATGGGAGGAAGATGCAATTCTGACCATCATTTACCAACCTCAAATCTCCCTTTCATATATATATATATATATATATATAGGTATAACAATTACAAAAAACAATTATTTTTCTGTGGAGCTTTCATTTTCATTTGGATTTTATGGGGAGGGGCCATTGAAGGAATATATGACTAGTTTATGAAAACAACACCATACCTATGTTGATCTTGATCCCACTTAGATATGTATATCAGCTGTCATTAATTCAACAAAGATTTATGAAATATATATAGAGATGATATTATGGCAATCATAAGAGAGCATGCATGACCAGAATGGAATGTTATTGATCATACCACATGTTCCATCTGATTTAACTAAACCAACACCAAAAGTTCCTATCAGAATATATAAAATATTTATATGGGCCAAAAAAATAGAATTAAGACAATACATTGTACGTGCAATTTCGAAAAATAGTTTCATTACTAACCTCTAAAGTCTCTTGTCCCTCTGGTAGACCCGAGAAATAATGCTAGCTGGAGAAAAAAAGGATATATCAGCAAAAGCAAAAGCAACTACAACATCCCCACTAATGAACCTAAAAATTCCACATTCAATGTTTTGGATAAACTTTTATCATAAAGCTTCATTTAATCAAAATCGTGTAACTATGTCTTACACGAGAAAAGTAGGGACTTATACTATTTGGATGTATTGTTCTGACAAATAGTTATAACATAGCATAAGTATAATCGTCTATACTGATACAGTTCAATAAGTACAGAAGATGTACTGAGTTAATGTAATAAGTACAATGGTTAATTACCGTGGCAATCACAAATCTCAATTAGAGCCCTTCAATATTATATACTATGTGAGTTAATAGCAAAGAATAACAACCAATTCACATCTTCCACTTTATGTCATGTCAAATAATATGATTCAGTCAAAGAACTTAATCTTATATACCTTGTGTGCGTGTGAAAGTCATCGAAAAAAAGCATTTGATGATCCCACTTATCCTCGTCCAACAAAAGAATACTCGACAAAGCACAAGCTAAAGGGGCAAATGTCTCTTTCCTATGATCTGGATATTCTAAAAACCTGTTGTGGCAGAATAAACACATGTATGGTTAAGATGTCAAATGCAAAAAGGTCTTTAAGAAGTTTTTGAAAAATCAAATAGGCTATAGAAAGAGTTTAATGGGCTATTGTGAAAGCAGGCTTCAAGGGTGCACATAAAGTCTGGATCCAAACCACTCAATCTAAATGCATGAGAAGGTCTAAAACTTAGAATGCATGTGACCAAAACCCATCAATCCAACTACACAGATACTATGTGTTGAACCCAAATTGATTAAAGAAACATGATCCAAATCCTTGATCATAATGGAAGAAAAGGGCATGCCAACTGAATGAACCGCTTTTAAGACAGTCCAGACAACTGCAGTTTACAAGAATTTTTAACATTCGCAGGGTGTATCATTGAATCAACAGATACAAATTACCACCCAAAAGAACTTGAAAATGACTCATCATATGTAAAATTAATTAGTAAAAGTAACCAAGAATAGAAGCTTTAGGCAAGTGAGATCTATTTAAAGTTAATGGACTGCAGCAAGTTTCATTTACACAATCAAGACATACATCATCAAAATATACAGAATGTAAAAGAAAAAGAAATACAAAAATAATGGAACTGTGTGATAATATCAAGAAAATAGTTAAATTAAGAAGTACGAAAGAGAATGAGATTCACTAACAACGTTCAGAAGAAGAATTACTTACAGAATCTTGTGTCTCGAAAATGTGTGATGTATGCTTCTAAATCAACCTTCAAATATACCATTTTTTCATTTCTTTAACTTCTAAACCTGCTCATCATTTTCCGATGGAAAATATCCCATCATCATCAATCATTCATTCTCGGGCACTCTCTTCTCTCTTCTCAGTTTTCTTCTTTCAGTGGTACTGTGGCATCATTTTAAATAAATCTTCATCAAAGCTGCAATGAGAATGCAAGTGAGTGAATTCACAGGAGATAACAGATTACCACCAAAAGAACAAAAATAATATTACGATTTAAACATTTCTAGTCTCTTTTTCAGATGTAGGCAGAAAATGTAAAAGCCTAGGACTGAACTAAGAAAATTAATATGAAATGTATGAACAATTTCTGCAATTTTCTTCTCTTTTTCTCAATGACAGAATCATAAACACGCAGATTGATAAACGAGAAGCTTCATCTCCACTATATGAATTACCATAGTATATTCCCCTTGACCCGTATCTAATGCTTTGCTGAATGTTGTGAAGAAGCTTCAATTGAGTTATGCTACAGTAAATTTAACTAAAAGATAAGCAATCCTTGTACACATAACACACTTTACAATGGGAAGTGATTACATTAGAAAATTATTTAGGACTCAAATTCTCAACTAAATTCTGAGTTAAGTGACTCAATAAACCTGTGAGATTCAACAGATATTCTATACAACAATGTTCTAACAAGTTCCAAGTTATGTAACCAGTAACTCCATTTAGAATTGCAGGATCATAATTATTCAATCTAAGGTGCGGGGTGGGGTGTAAGATATCCCAGTACAGGTCTTCATTCAATTGTATTTAGTACTAAAATCAAATTTGGTTGCATCATTGTTCTAGAAACATCTTACTAAGGGTGATATAAGATGGAGATACTTCAGTAAAACATTCATGTCCAGTTACGTAAAGTATTCAACTTCATTGTAGGACGTAAAGACAGTGCACTAAATATCACAAAAAAATTATTAAAAACAGTGGCAGAATGGGGAGAAGAAAAACGCAGCTGAGTTACCTAAAAGCATGTCCAGCATTGGGTTAAAAAGCAAGAATCGATCTTCCAATTCACCAAAATTCAGATTAATCACAGGTAAAATCTTCGCTAGATTCATACTGAAAACCTATCAATTTGTTCAGTTTTTGTACTGTAGAGTGTTAATTGTCTTCGATTCGAGCTGATTAGGGTTTTAGGATTGAAAATGAAACACCCATGAAAACCCCCTAATTTTGGTAATAAGTTGGGCTGGAGCCTGGAATGAGTAAAGGTCCATTTCCATCTTGGGCTCAAGCCCAAATAAAAAATAACCAAATTCATTTATTATATTGATGAGCTTACTAGTAAAGTGTTTTTTGAAGAACTTATAAGATCATTAAAATATCTTATAAGATATTTAAGAATTTATAAGTATCATAAATATGCAAGATAATTTTTTTTTATGAAACAAATTTTTATAAGTTCCTTATAAATAAGTTAGAATGCGTAGTTTATTTTGTAAAATCTATAAATTTGTCATCATGATTTCACAACCGATATTATTTGCATGTTATAAATTCTATGATTTTATTTTAGGGATAAATGCAAATAACCCCCACGTGAAATATTTTATTGGCTGAAAACCTTCTGTGAAAAAAATATAGGCTAAAAACCCCGTGTGAAAATTTTAAATTGCATAAAACCTCCCTGTGAAAAAAATTTGGCTAAAAACCCCTTGTGAAATTTTCAAATTGCATGAAACTCCCTGTGAAAAAAAATATAGCCTAAAAACACCCTGTAAATTTTTTAAATTTACAAATTAATTAATAGTACTAATAATCAAATTTTAGGATATTAATTAAACTTTATCCAATAATTAATTTTCAATGTAGTTATATTTCATAATGGTAAAATCTTACAAAGGATTTTTAGGTTATATTTTTTTCACATGGGGTTTTATGCAATTTGAAAATTTCACAGGAGGTTTTATGCTATATTTTTTTCACAGGGGGTTTCATGCAGTTTAAAATTTTCATAGGGGGTTTTTAGCATATATTTTTTTCACAAGTGGTTTTCAGCCAATAAAATATTTCACGTGGGGGTTATTTGCATTTATCCTTTTATTTTATTCAAACACCTAAAAGATTACTTTTCATTTAGATTTAATTTAGAACTATATCACTCCCGATGACTCCAACTACGAGTCATAATCAAGATTTTAAACTCCACTTGGAAGTAACAAACTGTTTCCGTGCGTGAGTAAGGCTGATTTGCTCAAATCTGACGTGGCTCAAATCATTTATATGCTTTCATTGTAATGTCGTTACTCATATTTATAATTACTATGACTTACATGTTATGAGATCGCACTCGATCTCTAGTAAATATAATGAACACCGAGACATGAGTCTAATAAATATTATTCTCAGAAATATATCAATGCCACCTGCTACAAGTAGTACTATTTATAGCAACATTAATTGTACGAAAATCGTTGTTACACATTGATCATATGACTACACGTGCCCTTGATGAGCGACTCAGATTAGTCAGGTTATGTGCATATTAGATCCAGTACTACAAAAAATACGCGAATCTTATAGTGTAATGTACACATGAAAAATCGTTGGGACATTTATGCAATTTCCAACAAACAAAGTACGAGATAAAAACATACATTTAGTTTATTTACACTTTAAAAAGAATGGTGAAACTAATGAAGTCAATAATGAATCTCAATTCAATTTTCACTATATTAATTATTAACTAAATAAATTAAAATAAATAAACTAAGCCAAATATCCTCTCCCTATGTCGTACTTTTCCCACATATCAAAACAAGAAGACACACAAAAGTGGAAATAGGGATTTCTATTGATAGTGGTAGAGTGGGAAAAGGATAAAGAGCCTCAAATATAGATAGGCCCACAAATTTGCAAAATAGACAAAATGAAATTTCTCTTACATTAAACATATATACAAATTTATATATATATATATATATATATATATATATATATGTCTCCTTACATCCCTACATTCTACTCTGTGTTCTTATGTTCCCTTCTTTTCGCCACGCCTATTTTTGTTCTTTCACTTTCAATCTATATATCATGCTTTGGGCCCCATTTTATGTGTATTATTTCTATATATCTTTATATGTTTATTTTCTATCTTCAACCCTAATCAAACCCTATTATTATGGTTATAATCATCCACAATGATAGTGTTCATCATTCCACTGTTCCTCTATGTGGGTACTAGGGTCGGACCGGGACCAAGGGTCCCGGCCCATATACACAACATGTTTATGGGGGTGGTGGGTGGTTTTTCACATACACCCACCCATGTGTGAACCACCCACCACCCCATAAACATGTGGTGGGAAATGGATTGGAACCTTTGGTCCCGGTCCATTATAGAATTTTTCGTGGTACTAGTACATTCCATGGTAAATTTGGTTGACGTTTGTGTAATTTTATGTTGGGTCAATTATCATATTTTAGGTCTAATTATTTTAAATAGTTTGTTGTGTAATTCTATGTTAAATCGAGTTGTATATTTTAGGTTTAATTATTTTGAATAATTTGTATGATCAACACCAGGTCTTTATGATAATCAACATAAAATAGATTGAGATTAATAGAGTTGATCAATATAAATAAATTTGTTTACTAAAATATTCTTTGCATTGAAGTCTTTTGAAACTTTAGTTGTGGCTATAGTGAAAATTGTTGAAAATGTGTCTAATTTAATTTGTTATATATGTATGGCTATTTGATCCCAATGGGTTATTTGGGGGTTTGGTTGGTGTTATGCAACAACAATGACAATTTATTTAGAATTTTTCACCTAATTCATTAGAATTTCTTTTTGCAAATTTTAGGGCGATTTTGGACCTCGGATTTTGTTGACAAAAGAAAACGAAATATGAATATGATTTAAAAAAATATATAAAATTTATTTAAAGTGAGGAGATTATTTTCTTCAATATTTTCATATTAAACCGACGGTAAATTATAAGTTTATATCTCAAACATCATTTATTAACATTTCAAAAGGTCAGTCTACTGGACTCAATTCGATCACATACAATATCTTTTTAAAAAAAAATAAAAAATAGAGTCAAATTGGCGTCCAATAGTATGAAAATTGCTAAGTAATATTAATTTCAATGTAAATGTATATTCCATCCACAATTATTATGCTTAATTATATGATTTCTTGCAATTATCAATAGCATTAGTCACATATCAAAGTAACACTATAGCCTTTCTTAATTTTCTTTCCAATAATTAAGCAACGCTAAAGTCAAAACCAAAAGTGAACACAAAATCATGCCAATAGAAATAGCCTTTATTTTGTGCCATAGTCAATGGGGGTCAAAACATGCTTCATTATTTGATTGCTTCAAGTAAAATTTCCATTAATCTTGTTATTATAATATAATCTAAGAACCAATAATTACTAAAGTGTGAGTGCTACTCATGTTTTTTATTATTAATTTTTGCTTTTGCTTTTACATAATAATTAACCAATATATGTTGGATTACAGCATTCACAAAATAATGATAAGAGAACTCTCATTTTCAACAAGATATTATTGAAATTGACCAAATTATGAAAATATTTATGCTTTTGTGAAATCTAATTGGTGGCCTTATATTTGTTGATATCACATATTCATTGTGCAATCTATATTATATTTCTAGATATCTTATTCATTATGAATATAAATTCATCATATATACCTTACATAATTAAAAAGAAAATATTTTTGAATTAATCATTCTCTTCCAAGAGCCCTAAATTTATTTACCCCTTCATTTGATTTCAAAATTATTTCTTACCCCTTTATTATTGAAAAGTGGCAAAAAGGAAAAACCTCAATTTAAGAGCTCTACTTTTATTTTTGTTTTTATCATTTTTTTGGATTTATCATGATGTTAGTAGCATAATGATGTATAGATGGTGGACCATTGCAATAAAAAGTTTCATTTTTCACAAATCAAGTATTTGCGTATCATTCTAGGTTGATTCATATTTCAATACTAATTTTAGTAAGAAAAATCTATGAGAATATTAATCTTAATATAGCATAGATTTTCAATTTTTAATAATAATGTCTATGGGATTAGGAATAAGTTGACTATTTATCCCTGCATAATTAGATATTAATTCCACAAGATATATACATTTTCCATATCATTTTCAAGGATTTCTTTTTTATGAATATACATTCATTAGGTAGATATGCGACATCTTCTAGTGAATTATATGTTTGATTAGTGTATTGATCACTAGCGAGTCAAATTTACATGTCTTTCATTGTAGTATTGAAATTTTTAGCAATTTTATAAAATTGTTCTTCTAAATTTTTTCTTCTCAAGAGAGGATGTTATCCTACCAACCTTACTCGACATACTCGAGTTATGGGTCGTATATTTAATCCATGTTCTACTGATTTTATCCTGCTAAAGTGATGGGTCGCATATTTTATCCTGCTAAAGTGATCTTCTAATATATACTTGTTTGGAACACTCATCCAAATATGTGTAATTGAAGGCTGTCGTGTACGTTCTACTAATTTATGAATGTACATAATAGTCACATAATATTGAAGAATTAATGTATATAGGTTCAATACTATCACATTCAATTTGAATATTTGTAATGACCATTGTACTCGCCAGCTCGAGTTCTCGTTTATAGCCTTCAACTCTGCATCAAGAGAAGTTTATGAGTTAATTCTGTATGAAAAAATCAAATAGTTTTAAATTTCTATTTAAATTTAAAAAGTTGGATAATTTGACATAATTCATCAATAAGACATACATTCCTATCCTAACCTTTCCTTAGTAAGGTGTTACGGGTTCTACATTCGTCCGCACGTAAAGTTTACTGTAGTCTCATAGTTACAGTTAATCGATTGTAACAATTATTATACAAAATTAATTATGTCTACTTGACATGATATATAACTATTAAAAAATTCAAAAAAATACTAATTATTTCAAAAAAAATTACTAATTATTTAAAAAAATTACTAATTATCATGAACTAAAATGAAATCCAAGGGAATTGCACCATGGTCTAGGAAAATTCCCCAAATTGTCAAAAAACCAAATATAATAACCCTAATTGCATTGGATCAATATGATGGGGCTGCATGATGGACACGTGGCACATGGTCAACGGTGTTTGAAAAGGAGCACCGAATAGAGGAATAATCTGCTGTTATTGCGGCGAATTTTAGTCCCAATGCACCCTCGTTTATTGTGCTAAGAGTGACTAGCCCGGCGTGAAAGCCCCAATCACACAGTTCAACGCCCGCCGTTGGATCAAAGTTGTTGATGATCTCCATGATGTGATTGTGGAGCCCACTCTTGAGAAAAGATTCCTGCTTTTCAGGTGCTGCCTACAAGAGGGTAATCTGCATATTGGACCCTCGAGTCTACTTATTTTACACAATGTGGTTTAAATTTATTTTATTGCACTTTGCACACCCAATTTACATATTATTTGGTAATTTATACCTTAGATTGAATTTACACCATTTAGTTCACTTAAAAAAAGAGTTCACTCAATTTTGGAGAGTATGCTTATAAATATACAGACTTCAAAATTGCACCACCAGAAAAAAAAATTGTAAAATACAATGGCAAAAGTGTAACATAAGAATGTGATAATGTATAGAAATCTTTTCGATTTTAAAGTTAGCCAATAAATTAGAATTTCGTGGAGAAAGATGCAACCATGGTGGAGATATTGATGCTTGAGATTGATGATGAAGATACTCAAAAGGTTTATAAAAGGTTGAGCTAAATTTCAAAAATAATCACAGAATACAGAAAAAATATATATATATATATATATTTTAAGTTTTTCATACAATTTTGTCTTTAATTTTTCTTTTCTACATTTTTTTACATCTTTGGGTCTAAGTTTGCCTCATTGCTAAGTTCTATATAATCGGACGATGTAAAATGCTAAAATTAAATGTAAAGGTGTATTGTGCCAAAATATAGTAATTTGAGGGTGCAATATGTATAAAATCGAAAGTCGTGAAGAGAATTGGAGGAATAGGAACTGTAGGGAATCAATTGATAACCAGGAGAAGTCGTGTCAGTCAGGTTTCTGAATTAATTTATTTTGATTAACGAGGAATACCACATTCCCTACCGTAGGTTGCGCCAGTGTCTCGTTTTTTATTTTCTTCATTTTTATTTTTTCTATAATATTTATCTATTTATTATCATTTTTTTTATTTGATTGTATATCTTTATATTGATTGAATTTGATGAGTGGATAATACAAAATTATTTTAGAGTTTTAAGCAAGGTTCTCAAAATCGGATCGATCGGTCTGATCGGTTTAACAATTAACTAGTCATGAGTTCGGTTCGATTCTGTAGATAGTTCAGTTCACAATTGACTCAGTACGAATCGATTATGATCCGATAAAATTAACTAAAAATAAAGTTAAATTAATTTTAGTTATAAAATAAATAGGTATATCATATATGTGTGACTATAGAGTAATATATATATATATATATATGTATGATTTGAGTTAGTCAATTTTTTTATACCGGTCCGATTGGCTTAATCAGTGAACCACTATAATTCAATAAATTATTTGATTTGATCACTGGTTGGATTTTTAAAAGTTGGTTCCAAGAATATGAATTAGGTGTGAAATTGTTAAATGTTAATTTGTCTATTTAATTGCTAAATAAGTAGAGAGAGCTTAATTTTGAAAATTATTGTGCACTTATATTTAACATTTTTTTTTATAGAAATGCCCATGTTAGGTCGAGTGAATATATGTTATCATGAAACATTCGAACTCGAGAAGATACATTACCAATCTCTTTCTATAATTATATATAGAATACAAATAATTAACTTTATATCCTATTTTAAATTTACAAACTATAATTTATATGTGATTAACATATTTGCCCATTTTCTTTTCCTTTTTGCTTCACTCGCATGCAATTCTCTCATTTCGGTATTTCCTTTTTGACCTATTTCACTTTTACAACGTCTAAATTATTGCCCCATTATTTACCACACTAATGAAAAATGTGAAGAAAAAATTAATTACTTGAATTCCCTTGTCAATGATCATCCACAATAACAATGGCACTTAGAAATTAAGGTACAATCAACCCAAATTTTTTTAATTCAAATTATTTTTAATTTTGTATGTTAGGGTTTATTATATAATACTTTTATATTAATTCAAAATTACTAAATGCCTAGATCTATTAAAAATAAATAAATAAATCGTGTCTTTCATTGCGTAAAATCCTATATTTTATTAAACAAACTCGGTTAATTATTAACGAAGGGTGGTTTCGTGCATGTTTAAATGAAATATGATGTTTGTTTTATCTATTTTTTAACATGTGTGAATTTAGCAAATTTTGAACTAATAAATAAAGTGTTTTTACAATAAATTTCAAATTTCATTTTAATATGTACATCATATGTATATAAATTTTTGTAGTGAAGTAAAATATGAATTATAAAGGGATGTGAGTTTCAACTTTCAATACGTCTCTATAAATTTTAGGAACGCATCATTGCATGAATTTCACAATTTTGCTAATGTCATCCCATGTGAACGTTTTTGTCACTCTTTGTTTAGACTTGAGAATCCTTTTTCTTTGTCACGTATATTTCATTTCCCAATTATTACGCAAATAAATAAATAAAAATTGCATATTTGCTACTACGTAACGCTTATATTTTTATATTTAAATAAGCCATTTGTATTTTACCAAAATAAGGGGAAAAAAAAACTTGTAATTTACTTAAATTTCAAAGTGACAAGTGCCATGCATAGAAATTTAATTTATTGATCCATATTTAGGAGTCTAATATTATCTCTGTGGAATAATATCAGAGCTATTTTCCAACGACAAACTTGCCATTATTGAGCTTTATAGTATTCAATTATTAAAGTTTGAGCTTTAAGTTTTAACTATAAAGATGAGCATATATATACAACCAATAATCGAGCTATTAAATCAACCATGAAACAAAAATAATTGAGAAAAATAAATTATATAGTACTGTAGCTGCAAAAACCGATGTAAATTTGAGAATATTATTACACTTACAGTCTTAGGCTGTCAAGTTGCCACATCACTAAAATTAAAGTAACAAGTACACACTAACTCTTGCATAAAACTAATAATTTAAGTTTGGGAAAGTTTTCAAAATTTAGATTTTTTTAATGAGGCGGCTATATCATGGTATATTGAATTAATTATAATTAATTTGCAATTTTGTATTATAAATAAATATATACATGTTTAAATGTTTATTAATATTGACACGTGATTTAATAAGTGGATTGTTTCAATTTATAGCTCACATATCTTACAACCATTAAGTTTGTAAAGTGATTTTAATCGTTAATAATTTTTAGTTGAATGATATTACATTACGAGTTAATTTTACTTGATCTTTAATATAATATATAAAAAATATACTCAAAATCTAGTAATTAATATGAGTAAATGTAATTTGTTTGATCATAATAGGGCCAAAGTATACTATATAATTTTTTTTACACAAAATCTAGTAATTAATATGAGTAATGCAATTTGTTTGATCATAATAGGGCCAAAGTATAATTTCATTAAATTTTAAACTAAGGCTATATGAATGATACCACTAAGTACTAAGTATTTTATGAAAACATTTGGCTATAGATGGTCCTAAGAATCTATGTGGGGGCCAATCACCTCTTAAATTTAAGTGTACATTGAGATCTACTTCTAATTCTAGCTAATTAATATGTACTTAATCTTTTAAATTATTTGTTTTTAATTTTTTATTAATCTTTCGTGAAGAAAACAATTATTTCAAGCTATGCTATATATTCTTTTGATAAATTTTCAAGATATGCTATTAATTATTGGGAAATAGGAGTTTTTAATTAATGAGCTAATTAAAATAAGTACCTTTTATCGAATTCACACGTTAAAAACATATAATTATGTAAAATAGAAAATAACATATGACACACTAAAATTATTAAATTCGATATAACATAAAATTATTCAAACTTTTTCCAATTGGTCAAAAATAAAGTGGGAAAAGAAATAGGAAAATATGTAGATACAATTAATTACAAAAAAAGTCACCCAAACATGATAAGAAAATAGTAAATTTTATGTTACATCAGTTCTAACAGATTTAATGTGATATATAATATTTATTTAGGATAGCGAATTGTTTATTTTGAAGTTTTCAAAAATCTATATATTATAGAAGTTTTTTCAAGTTACATCGTAATTTAATAGATAATTACGCCTGCCTATATGTTGTCTTTATTAAGCCTCCATTTGTTTATTCAATTTTTCCAACTTTAATTAGTACTATTATAGTGATTACCTGAACTTCAGACGTACTTTTCATTTTGAAAAAAGAAATAAATCATTAATGGCACCAGAATTTAATTTTGGATTTATATATGAAACATTATTACACCGTGATTTCTGCCAAATGAGTGTACTTTCTTACCCATTCTCTATCAATTCGACCCTAAATTGCAAAAATAATATTTCTTTATTATATTTTGTTTCATGTAAAACACACCCCTCCAAGTGTTGTACACCAAACAAAACAAAACAAAATAATATTAAAAATCACCCTGAAATAAATTGTTTTATTCAAAAAATCCAAATATTAAGATCAAAAGGTTTTTTTGGACTAAATTACCCTTAATGTAAGTTAAAAATTAGTCAATTTTTAAGATCTTTTTATTTTGGATATTTCATATCAATGGATTGTAATATGAGTTTTGTTTTTTTAATATTAAAATTTTAAAATATTTTCATATATGTTATTTTGATTTTAACGTGGTAATCATCTAAAGATATCTCTTTTTATTTATAAAAAGATTGAAAAATCTAAATAACTAAAAAATTGAGTCATAATTAGTACCATTATATAGTTATTCTAAATAAATAAATATCTATAACAAGAGCACAATTGTCTGATTCTTAACCTGTAAAGTAAGGCATTTATTACTCTTAAACATTTCGTCTTTGTAAAATGAATAATTTATAGAATGGATTTTTGAGTTTGAAACATACTCCTATAATTTTTTTAGATATACTAATTTATTTAGGGGTGTTTTAATATTTTTTTCTAAAAAAAGAACTAATGTGTAATATGATACTTTTTAAAGTATAAAGATACATTAAATATTTTGTGTAAAAGCATGGTATAAAATATAAAATAAAATATTTTTGTAAATTAAGGGCCTAAGAAAAAGTGAAATCTTCATGATTTGACCATTATAGATTTATAGTCCATTGCATTTTCCACATTTTCCAAATTTATAGTACCTTTTATTTCTCAATAAACATTCCAACCCAAGGAAAGTAGGCCTATAATCTACCACTTCTTTTTCACAACAACTAACTACTTTAAGCACACATGATGTATCTTTAACTAATTAAATTAGATTTTTTCCACATAATCCAATCTTCTAAGTCAAATAAATAGAATATAAAAATAGAATTTTATATACACATTATTTTTTTTTTGATGACAAGGGAACCCGCAGCCGCTACCGTTAGGTGCGCACTGGGTAAACCCCGCTCTTGTGCAATAGCCTGCAAACCACACAAGAGAGGTAAACCAGCCTAAGTTACCCATAGCTGACAAGCTCACAGTAGATAAGGCAATAGACAATTTTATATACACATTATTGTTCTTAATTGTAGTAGTCTATGCATAGAAGCAAAGCTTGTCCATTTTCACAATATTTAATAACTCATCTGACTCATTTCTCTGCTAATAAGTATTATTAGTAATTTAGTACACAATTTCGTGTAGGAATAGTATTGCTCTGATTACACACATTTCTTTATTCAATTTCACAATATTTTCACAGCCTAAAGCTGCAACAGAATCAACTATTTTCAGCACATGTTAAGAGCACGCACACTCTTTTCCAGTTTTGAAACCACCCCATCAATTAAAAAAAATACAAATATTTTTTCCTGTTTTTTGTAAGAAATTAATTTAAAGAGAGAGAAAAAAGGGAAAAAAAGATTGAAACTTTTGGTGTTTATGTTGATTGAGAAAGACAAAGTTGAAGGCTTTTGTGTCTTTAAAGGCCACACTTCCATTGAAAGGTCAATTTCTTTTTGAGAAAAATTGGAGAAAAAACATCATGCTATAAAAACAGGCGTGCTTTGATGAAGGAAAAGAAACTGGCCCATCTGAAATTATTTTGTGTGTAAAAAAAACCCTTTTTTTAAAAATTTATTTTTTTAAATTTTTACCCTTTTTTGGTGTTGATGAGTTGGTGATAATGGAAGCCCCACATAGATTTTTCAGTGACTTTTTGCAGATGTTTATGTTTTGTTCCTTGGTTTTGGTTTTTTAGAGCATGCTATATCTTTGATTGGTTCCTCTCATACTACTTAGATTCTCTGTAATTACTGTCTTTAGCCTTTTTATTCTTCTGCACATCTAAGAGAAAAAAAAAACCCTTAAGGGTTTAATTGCCCTCTTTTTGCTTGTGTAGAAGAAATGTGTATCTGTTTTTGGATGTAAAAAAGATTCAATCTTTGTGAGTTTTTTTTGGTATTTTGGTCAAATTATTTGATGGAATGAAAAGGGTTGTTTTGGTTTCTCAAATAGAAGCTAGTATAAAAAATTAGAGCAGTAAAGGCTTTAATGGCTTCTGTTGAAGAAAAGCTCAAATCAGGTAGTTTGGCCAGTGGGTCACATAATCTTCTTGAAGGGATGAAATTTTTGAAAGAAATGCAGGATCAAACTGGTAATTAATTTTTTTAATTTTTGGATTTCTTTTCTCAATTTCTTGTGATTTATTTCATTCTAAGTTATTTGATGATGGTTTGTGATAGTGGTAAAAAAATCAATGAATTCTGAGCTGTGGCATGCTTGTGCTGGTCCACTGGTAACTTTGCCTCAGGTTGGAAGCCTTGTATACTATTTTCCACAGGGACATAGTGAACAGGTTTGTTTTTTCTCTTAATATTTTAATTTTTTTAACAATTTTTTTGGCAATTTAAGTTCATTATTGGTTTGCAAATTAAACATTCCTCTGAAATCATTTATCTTACAGAATTAAACTTGGTGAAAATGTGCTGAAATTGGTGGCACACTCAAAAGTAACTAAATTTATTTATTACATTACATTTATGCCATTTTAGCTTATCGTGTACTTCGTAGAATACGAATTTACATATGGTCTTAATTATTACCGAGATTTGGAATCGTGGCATGTCTCAGGAATCACTCTAGTTCGACTCGTTTTCAGATTCTCTTTATGTTTCATTTATTTGTTTTGTTTCAATAGTTGGGATTTTATGGTTCGTTTTAACCGGGACGAGCCAAAATTTCTAAAAATTTCGTCAATTTAGAAAAAATTTCAGCTTTCTATTTTTGCTGATATCATTCAAAAGAGTTATAATGGCTTTTTAGAAACAAAAAAATGGCTCGATTTATTGAGTTATAACGTGCTTTTCATTTCTCGAAACAGGTTGCAGTTTCGACCAATAGAACGGCAACAACTCAAATACCAAACTACCCGAATCTTCCCCCTCAGTTGCTTTGCCAAGTCCACAATGTTACTCTCCATGTACGTCTTTTTTCGATCAATTTAAGGATAAAAACCGAAATTTATTTCGAAATTAATATTTTTTTTTCTTAAAATTGTCTTATGATCAATAGGCAGACAAAGATACTGATGAAATCTATGCTCAAATGAGCCTCCAGCCTGTGAATTCTGTAAGTATAGCAACAAAATTAGTATCTAGAAAAAAAATTAAATCTAACTTTATTGTATCGAATGCCTTTAATCATCGTGATTTTATATTTTTTTTGTTACGTATAATTTAGGACAAAGACGTTATTCCAATACCCGATTTTGGACTAAAGCCTAGCAAACATCCAACTGAATTCTTCTGTAAAACTTTAACCGCCAGTGACACAAGCACACATGGCGGCTTCTCGGTTCCTAGGAGGGCTGCAGAAAAGCTCTTTCCACAATTAGTATGTTTATTACAAAATTATTGTTATTATTACCGTTTTATCGGTTTACTCTTTATTTAAATAAAATCCCGTTATTTATCGACATTACAACATTCGTAATTTTGTAATAACCTTTGCTTCAGGATTACTCAATGCAACCCCCAACTCAAGAGCTTGTTGTTCGGGATTTGCATGATAATACATGGACTTTTCGTCATATATACCGGGGTAAATTATTCAAATTTGTTATATGTATATATATATATATTTTTGGCTTATCTCTATAGTGACGTTATATTTGAATTGTTATTTCTTGCTAATATAGGGCAGCCAAAGCGACATTTACTCACAACCGGTTGGAGCATGTTTGTCGGTGCGAAAAGGCTTAGAGCCGGTGATTCGGTTCTCTTTATTAGGTAATTATTTTTTTCTATTATTATCTTATAAATAGAATATATTATTCAAAAAATTTGATTTAATTGGTTTCGATTCTCGATATAGAGACGAAAAATCGCAACTTTTATTGGGAGTGAGACGTGTTAACCGTCAACAGACAGCTTTGCCATCTTCGGTTTTGTCGGCTGATAGCATGCACATAGGAATCCTTGCTGCAGCTGCTCATGCATCTACTAGTAGAACTCCATTTACTATCTTCTACAATCCTAGGTACCTTATATATATATATCTATATATATCATAATCATATTGTGTCAAAAAATGATAAAACGTCGAATTTGAACCATATAATAATGTAATATTCTTGTTTTTTAGGGCGTGCCCTTCGGAGTTCGTAATCCCACTAGCAAAATATCGAAAAGCTGCGTTTGGCACACAACTCTCAATCGGTATGAGATTTGGAATGATGTTTGAAACTGAAGAATCGAGTAAACGAAGGTAATTTCGTATTTATTGGACATTTATATTTTATCCTCTACTTTTACGTTCTTTAACATGTTTTTTTTCGTTATTGATGCAGATATATGGGCACCATTACTGGTATAAGCGACTTAGACCCTTTAAGATGGCCAAATTCGAAGTGGCGAAGTCTTCAAGTTCGTAAAAAAAATATCTAGTATTTAGTTAAATACTAATTTTAAATGTTTATTTTTTTAAAAAAAAATTGTTAATTTTGAATAATAGGTGGAGTGGGACGAGCCTGGGTGCGGTGATAAACGGAACAGAGTGAGCCCGTGGGATATCGAGACTCCCGAAAGTCTATTCATATTTCCATCTCTAACCGCCAATCTGAAACGTCCTTACCACTCTGCTTTCTTAGGTAGTCGACTGTCTGAAAACTAGGGGTGTGTATCAGTTCGGTTCGGTCGAAAACCGAACCGATTTAACCGGTTCGGTTTTTAACCAAAATAACTGCATTTCGGGGAAAAAAGGAAAAAAGACACTGTTCGGTTCGGTTTTTCAATTTTTTTGTAATTTTGGTTTTCAACCTACTCTTTTACAACCTACTCGGTTCGGTTAACCGTGCCTAAAAACCGAAATCGAACCGAAAACCGAACCCAAATTTTCGGTTCGATTTCGGTTTTCAGTTCGGTTTGGTTGATTTTGAACACCCCTACTGAAAACACATTGGTTATGTTCGATTTTTCACTTTATTACATCATCAAATACACGTCTTAACGACTCGTTTGTTCTTACATCAGGATCACAACCCGAATGGGAAACTTTGGTAAATAGGCCTTTCCTTACCAACAATTCACATGGGAATCTTCACTACCCCTCGACCCTATGGTCCGATCAGTTGTTGAAAATGCTCACAAACCCGCATAGTAGAGCAACGGGTCCCACAAACATCCCGTTACAAGAACCGAAGCCTCTGATGCAATCGTCACTCGAGCATAAACCCGAGCTGATCACAAACTCGGGCCCGTTATTACAAGGAAAACCAAATCCCACTAACAATCTTACAAACCAAACATCTTTAGGCGAGAATCTGACCCAAATGCCCGAGATTCCTCATAATCCCGTAAATGATTTTACAGTCTTGGACAATAACGGGCCATGGGTCACACAATCACGGGTCGACCCGTATATGCTTCAATCTTATCAAAACGATCCATCCCAAGTAGTGGAGCCCGCAAGTGCAAATGCTCTGTTTCAATACCCCGAACCAAACGACTTTACTCAGTATCAATCCAATCCCGAATCGTTAACCATGGTTAAGAAACCCGACCAGGTGTCAACTATATCAGAGACTGTTTACCCTGTAGGCCAAGAACAGTGGGATTTGCCTCATAACATTAACCAGAATGATTTTTACAGCTGTCTTAATCTTGACGGTACAAACAGTGGAAGCACAGTTATTGATCCTTCGGTTTCTAGCATAGGATTAGATGATTTTTGTGGATTGAAAAACGGTGATTTTCAAAACCCGTCGGATTATCTTGTCGGAAACTTTTGTTCCAGCCATGATGTCCAATCCCAGATTACATCAGCTAGTTTAGCAGATTCGCAAAATTTCTCTATACAAGAATATGCAGACAACTCAGGTGGGGCCTCCTCGAGCAACGTCGAATTCGACGATAACAATATTTTGCAGCATAGCTCATGGCAGCAAGTAACTCCACGGTTTCGAACTTATACAAAGGTGACCCTTTGAATTTTTTCGATCATTTTTTTTACTATATTCGTTAAGGATTGTAAATTGTGATGAAATATATGTTTTTTTGACAGATTCAAAAGGCGGGATCTGTTGGAAGGTCGATCGATGTCTCGGGTTTCAAGAATTATGATGAGCTACGTTCTGAAATTGAACGCATGTTTGGGCTCGAGGGGTTGCTCAATGACTTGGGATCTGGATGGAAGCTCGTTTATGTCGACTTCGAAAACGATGTTCTTCTCGTTGGTGATGATCCTTGGGAGTAAGCCCCGTCAAATCTTACGCTAGTTAATATATATATATATATATATACACACACATATATATACACATGGGAAAACATGGGAAAATCGTAATATTCATTTTTGCATGTAGTTAGTTGCATTTGTTATTCACTGATAGGAAAAATTAAGGGTGTGTTTGGATTGAGTGATTTGGATTTAGGGAGGGGATTTGGAGTAAGGATTTGAAATGACACCTAAAATATAGTCATTTGAAATCCACCGTAGTTATTGAGAAAATAGCTCAAAGTGAATGTCGAGTGATTTGAAATCCATTATAACTTGGATACATCCAAACGAACTTCATGAATTAGTTGACGAATTTGAAATCCATAGATTTCAAATCCTTCAATCCAAACACATCCTAAGTTAAATTTCAAATCTCAGGGCGTTTCTTGTGATTAGGATCCCATGTAACTAACCCTATTGCATAACAATAGCCTATGTTATTATATAACTATATTAGAACGGGATTTTTTTTCTCTTATGAATTTAATTTATGGTTCGATTTTTCAGGGAATTTGTGGGGTGCGTAAAATGCATAAGAATTTTATCGCCATCGGAAGTTCAGCAGATGGGTGAAGAAGGAATGCAGCTTCTAAACTCTGCTGCTGCTGCTGGAGTGCAGGGTGTTAATGAACTTGGGTGAGATAGAGATTTATCTTAACTAATTCACAATGTTAACTCTTTATTGTGTCAAATTTCATGAAGTCTCAAGCTTGGTATCTACTACTATATTAGAGATTTGATTTTAGCATGTTGTTTGTAGAGTTGAGATTGTTGTAATATGTATGAATGGATTCTTATAAATCTACTTTTGTTTAGTTAAAAAAGTAAAGAAAAAATTGAAAAACAAATTGGCCATAATGGTAATCCTTAGTTCATTGGGTGGGTCGGATTCACACCCAAATCCAAATGTCTATATAGACCCAATTGCGAACCCATTTGGGTTTAGGTCCGGGTCTAGACCCACATTTTGGGTCTGGGTCTGGTCTGATCTACCCAATGCCACCCCTATTGCAATGGCCTCAAAGATATAAGTTGTCTCGGGTTTACATATAACATCGACACAAATAATTGAAAGAACAACAAAGCAACTCAATCAATGGACTATAAGGCTTTATCCACTTCCAAATTAAGAGTAATGCATACATTTATCAACTCAATGCAACAAATCCAAAAGTTTTCACCATCAACTAAATAATGTTATCAATTATTGATTTCGATAACATCGATAACCCTATTGTAAATCGACGAACATCTAAAGTAACAAACTTCGATCCAATTCTAATCCTATAAAATCTTCAACACTACTATTCTCGACGAACATCTAAAGTAACAAACTTCGATCCAATTCTAATCCTATAAAATCTTCAACACTACTATTCTCAGCTCATTCCACTATACTCTAACCGGTTTTTGAAGAACAGCAGACAAATAGCCTTCCGATTTCCCTGCCGCGTTAACTTTCTCCCCCACGAGCCACTTCAACTTCTTATACCCGAACCGTTCAATCAAACGGGTCAAAGCCCTTTTCTTGTCATCACTAGAGCAATAGAAGTTGTCCAACCAAAACAACCCACCGGCCCTAAGCACACGATCGATATCAAACATCAAGAACTCGAGTTTCTCGGGTCGACCCGTTACATCCAATGTGTTACCCACGTGAACTATATCAAACACATTGTCGTAAAACGGAAACCTATGATCTAAGCTCAAGTACAAAGGGAAAAGCCCTCTAGAAGCTATGAACTCATTGAAAGGTGCATCAAGATTCAAACTTGTGGTCACTATAGTCACATTCCTCTCGGCCATTCTAGCGGCAAATGTACCCGAGCCCCCACCGATATCGAGCCCAACACGTATACCAATCCCCATACTCAAAACATCATCAATAAGGAAATCATTCTTGCTTCTAGCTTTTACATATCTTTGTGTCTCATAACCTTTAACAATGTCAAAACAACCAGCACAATCCCTGTTCAGTTTCTTACTATTCAAACAAGCAACATTTTTGCACCCTAATCCACTCCAACTTAAACCCTTTTCACTAACATTTTTCCAAAGAGAATTAGGAAAATAGCTCAAACCCAATTTAGGGTTCATCTTAGCAAAGCATCTTCTTCTAGGCAAAGGCTCACAACCTTGTAAAATCAACTTTTGCCCTAAACTCCAATCATCAGGGCAAAGCCCATTGACCTTATAACCCATAAACTGATCCAACAAATCCATAGATTTCTCACAAGAATGCCCAATAGATGCCACCATTTCAGTGATCCCAGTTCTTGAATCTTTCCCCAAAGGCAGCTGGTGATGATTCAAGAACTGTTTGAGCTCGTTTGGGATATTGGGTCTTGAAAGATCAATGCTTTCATACCCTAAGATCTGTTTTTCCATCTGGGCTAGCTTCTTTTGTGAAGATCCAATCTCTCTGAGGATCAAACCAACTTTTTCTGAGATTAATGAGATGTTACTAGGGTTGTGGTGATGGTGATTAAGATATGATGAAGGGTGGTAAGTGAAGGCGTATAGTGCAAAGAGATTAGTGATGATTACTGAGAAAAGCATCAGTATGTTTGCTGCTGATGAACAGAATGTTGCCCTCTTGAATCTTGCTGTTCCATCTCCTATTTTCAATGAAACTGAACCCATTTTGTGTTTACTCTGTTTTTGCTCTGTTTTTTTGCTTAACAAATTGTGAAGTTGAGATAGAAATGGTGTTGAAGTGTGAACAGTGTGAGATCGGAGAGAGTGAGCAAGTGGAGGAGAAAGGAGTAAAGAATGTGATTAGGACATTAATTAATGTAATTAGTTTAAAATTAAGTGACACTAAACTTCGTATTAATGAGCTTGTCGGTGATTCAGTTGGGTGTTAATTTTGCTTCAAAATTATGAAGAAATAAATTTGAACAATTAATGTGATTACATATTTATATTAACTTGCACTTTTAAGAGTTTCGCTTTATTACACTTTTAATATTCTTAATTCTTGCACTAAAATCTATGAACTACACTAAAAAGATAACAATATTTTTCACTAGTTAATAGCCTATATATAGTGTACATTCAATGAAAAAAAAGGGGCAAAATACAAATAACCCTAAAATATTTTATTGATTGAAAATTCCTTATAAAAAAAATATAGCCTAAAATCTCCTGTGAAATTTTCATATTGCATGAAAAGCTCCGTGAAAAATATATAGCCTAAAAACCCCTGTAAATTTTTTAAATTGCATAAAACCCCCTGTGAATAAAAATATAACCTAAAAATCCCTTGTAAACATTGAAAAAAGTTTACCACTATGAAATATAACTATATTGAAAATTAATTATTGGATAAAGTTTAATTAATATCATAAAATTTGATTATTAATACTATTAATTAATTTATAAATTTAAAAATTTTACATGGGTTTTTTAGGCTATATTTTTTTCACAAGGGATTTCGTGCAATTTGAAAATTTCACAGTGGTTTTTTAGGCTATATTTTTTTACAGGGGTTTTCAGCCAATAAAATATTTCACGTGGGGGGTTATTTGTATTTTGCCCAAAAAACATATAATCTTCCACCAGTTACAAAAAGTAAATAATGTTGTCCTTATTTAGTGAAACGACTTATATATATGTTTCCTAGAAATGCAAAAATTGTAAATTTTAACGTTGAATTTGAATCTTAGTATCCTCATCAATCAAAAAGTTGGGGTTTTATGATTAAGGTATTTTAATAATTACAATTATTTTCATGTCATCGTAATTACATTTTCTTATGCGTACCAAAAAAAAAAAAAAAACTAAAGCTAAAATATATATATAAAAAAGAAACAAAAGACGTTTAATATTATGAAATTTCACAATAAGCATATAATTGAAAAGGAGATATGAAATAACATGAGTGAAGTTTTGTTACACCATAATAGAACTTCTTATACGTTCAATTCCTTTGAAATTATCATAATGCTATCTATATATGACAAGAGTATTTCACTTAGATCCTTTAAGTATGTGATTATACCATTTTGAATCCATTGCAAAGAATTAACAAAAATGGATTGCGTATAACTATGTACATGTAATTGATCCTTTATCAAGTTTCACTTTTTTTGCAATTTGGACCTCCGAAACACCACTTATTCTCTTTCGGGACGACAAATCATGCTCATACGGACAATTAGCACCGTTCCTGCAACCTTGAGCAGTGTTGAAATACATGCATTTCTTCATTATCTTCGGTTTAGATTTTGCTATTTTCGTCGTGTTTTGATGAACAAATTGTGGCAAAATCTCTCTTTTTTCTTGTCCATATTGCTGAATGAGGCTCTTATAGTAATTAATATCCTTTGCCCCCATGGATGATCCAATACTACTACTTGGAGGGTAAAAATGTCCATTTGGTATTATAGGCATCGACGGTAGTGGTCTATACTGTGTTGTAGTGGATGGCATACTAATGAACGAGGTCGTATTTGTTGTATTTGAGGAGGGTATATTAGGCATATTGAGTGTATTGGATGACATACTAAAGAACGAGGTCGTATTTGTTGCATTTCCCGAGGGTAAAATTGGAACATTTCGAGACGAACGATAGTTTTTAACGATTTCATCAACCACTTTAGGATCCGTGAGAATTTTTATGAGCATTTGAGTGTCTATCGAACTTCTCATATTATTGTACGGTACGACATCGGGCCCCACGGTTCGAGGAGTAATAGTATCAAATGCGGAATCCTCGTCTTCGATTGGTTTGAGGGGGATCAGAGGGGTATTTTGGTCATTATCATTTGAGTCTTCTTCCACTTTGGCTAATGAAAAAGGGCTGCATGAGGGTAAATAGAATTGTTCAAATGCATGCAAAAAGTTGACATAAAGTCTAGTTAGAAGGGGTAAAAATACATAGGCCCCTCGAAGTCAAATTACATTTTTACCCCTTGTTTTTTCGAGTTGTCCGGGTTTGACAAGGGGTGTTGTTGTAATTAGACAAAACGAAGGGGCTTTGTGGTAATTAAGCCATCCTTGAGGGGTGTGCATGTAATTATCACAAGATGAAAAAAATTGTATAAAAATCGTACTTTAGAGGAATAGACGAGGGGTGTGGATATATTGCTTCGAGCACTCTAATTTCACGTTGTTTTTGTGCTTCGATTTCTCTACTCTCTTCCCCGGAAACTACTTGCCATTCGCTATTTACTTCAAACTGAAATACGAAAAGAAATTATAAAAATCTCGATTTTCAACAATTTTATGAGGAAAAGATATATAGAACGATAATCGAATAGACTTACTATTGGAGGGCATTTCCATTTTACTGTCCTCAAATTTGCAGGCTTCTTTTGTTCAAAACCCGGTGGCAAATCGTCGTCAAATTGCATAATGCCGGAAGGACAGTTTTCCGGCGAAAATAGCCTCACCTATTAAATCAAATGTATTATTATTAGTCATATCAGTTGAATATATGCTGAAACTGTTTCAGATGTCAATATAAAAAAATAGAAACATTATTCAATGTAGCATTAATCTTATAATCAACTGTATAATCTGTTAAATTGCGTTCAGATTTTGGATCCAATTACTATATTGATTGATAGTCTCGCGGGTTCATTTGGGCCTTTTGGTAGGGATGATAGATAGTTTTTATAACTACAATAATAAGACATTAAATCACAAAATTCTAAATATATTTAAAATATACTTAATACACCAAATTCTAATCTAAATTTTTTTAGTTTTTCAACTCTACATTTTCAATCCCATGTATGACTAACTACCTATAGGGTGTGTTTGGATCGGGTGATTTGAAATCCATGAATTTCAAATTCATCGACAAATCCATTTAAGTTTGTTTGGATGATGATGGATTTCAAAACCCTCAGCCATTCATTTTGAGTTATTTTCTCCACAACTACGGTGGATTTCAAATGACAACATTTTATGTTGTCATTTGAAATCCTTCCTCCAAATCCACTCCTCAAATCGATCCAAATGTACCGATAGATTATTTCACATATTTACCAATCAAATCATTTATTATAATTATTATTTCACTTTTTATTCATACATTCAAATTTTATAATATATGTTTTTTTTATTTACATTATCATTATATATACTAATAATATAATTATTCTACACGTCATCCATCAACATATCGTTATTGATCTGACAGGTTTTATAATTTTCAACTTATTTTTCAAAATATAAACAAACACCTACCAATTTGCATATAGTACGCAATTTTTGAGAAATTTTTAAAATTTTATCGCAAAAGCATAAACAAACAGATCCTTGGAATTTCTATGTAATCTTGAATTAAAAATCTTACGTAAGTTCAAGAACATTGTTCTTGTGAATTAAATCTTATTTTCCTGGAATTTCGTATTGTGAAAACATGCATTGTCAATTCCATGCAAAATCGAATACTTCTTATTAATCAGTGATGCACAATTATTTTCCAGTTTATTATTCATTAATCCACACTGTACTGAATACAAGATTAAAAGATGGTAGTAAGAGATTAAACAAGAAAACCCCATTAAAACAATTCATTGAATCAATTAATTAGACAAAATTTAATCATCTCCATTAACAACAATGAAATTGGATTATAAAAAACATTAATTAAAAAGGATTAAATTAAATAAAGATGAACTACCTGACAAAGATTATCATCAGAAGGCCAAGTAACCTTTTTTGATTTCTGCGATCTTCTCATATTAACAACAATTGAAATAAACTGTACTTGATTCAATTCTCAAATATATATATATATATATATATATGTATATATATATTAAAAATTCAATCGTTCTTTAGCAGTCGAATGAATCCAACGAAACCCTAGATGGGATTATCAAGAACCCTAAATCCTCTAAATATTTCTCTTTTCTACGTTTTGCAATTGGATATTTTATGAACTTGATGGGTACTATTTGTTTATATAGACGTCAAACAGGTGACTATTACTAGGAGTCCTGAATTTGAGTCCTATTAGTATTGAAACTTAGAATTTGACTTGTAGTAGAAGACTCGAAAATAGATGATAAAATATATAAAAAGGAGTGGGTAATTTACACTTTGCACCCTTAAAACATGGTTAATAGACAATTTGCACCCTAAAAAAGAAAAAAATAGCATACAGCACCCTGAAATTGATTAAGTTTTTGCAAGTTGCACCCTATTTAATTTTTCAACCAAAAATTTTATTTTGAAAGGGCAAAATCATCCATGAATACAAATGAATTACTAAAGGCAAAATAATCAACTTATATCAAAAATAGTATATGCTCAATTTATGGAGGTTTTAGCAAAATAAATAAGACCTCCATAAATAAAAAGTTATCAAAGTAATACAAATATGAAGCAGAATAAAAGTGCCTCATTTCGAACATTCTCAAATCTCATCTTAAATTTTTATATTTTTTAATTTAGAAAAGCAGAGAATTGCATCTTGAATGTCGTCTTCAAATTTCTTACTTTGAAAGGTAGAAAAATGAATCTCAAATGTCGTATTTAATTCTTTTCATTGTTATGTGACATACGTTTGATCCAATTTCAAGTTTTAAGTCTTTTAAGAATCTAATTTTACTTTTACTGTGGTGATGATATTTCATTTAGTTCACATTTTGTGACAGCAAATTGGTTCGTTCTTGTGCATTACTTTAATGATGATAGAGTCTTTATTGAAATTTATGCATTTATAATTAATTATTTTCGGGAGGAAGAATCGCGATGAACTGTAAATTAGCAAGTGACTAAAATTAGGTTGACGACATGAATGGAACGGATTCACTTTTCTTAAAAAAAAATATTTTTACCATTATTGAGATGAGATTTTGGGTTAAAAATCTATATAGAGTGCAACTTACCAAAGTTAATTCAATTCAAGAGTGTATGGTGTTATTTTTTCTTTTAGGGTGCTAAGTGCCTATTAATTCTATTTTATTCTATTTTAAGGATGCAACCTGCAAATTACCAAAAAGGAGTAAAAATTACTTTGCACCCTAGAAATTAGAATAGCCCTAATATTTAGGCGTGCCTCTAAGAAATAAAATATTACACTTTACGTCCTCAAAACCTATTTTAATTCCATATAATAGCAAAGATCAAAATATTTGCCAAGCTTCGGATTATGATGCAACAACCATGCTAATTACAAATTTACTAACAATATAATTTAAACATTTAAAACCAACAACCCTATCATATACAAGTTAAGTAGTAAGGGAAACACCAAAAACAAATACTACAATTTTATCGAGGCCCCCGAATAAATCTAAATACATGTTAATTTTTATAACAATTTCTCGATGCATCATTGCAGTCATAAATAACACACATCAATAGGCAAATAACATTAAGCAGCCAAAAACACAAGTTAAAACATACAATCAAGCTCTTGAGGAGTAAAAACAAGCAACTTTCAGATAGTTTAGAAGAAAAGAAATAACAAATACGGTAAATATACATGCAATATAACGGTCTCTACATGTCACCGGCAGAAATAATGCATAGCAATAAGCTTATCACTTTTCAGGATGCAAACAAAACAACAGAAATCCCGAAGCCTCCAAAGCGCAGAATACACGTCTAGGACGGGTCAAATGTTATTAGATTTGCATTTACCGCCGCCACTTCTTGTCTGAAAGAAAGATGCACAGATAAGCACATACCGAAATCCAAAAATTATTACTTATCACATTATGCATTATAGTTTAACATAGTCTAATTGTAGTTCATAGCATAAATCCAACAAATTCTGCATGGCTCGAGATGCTTAATGCTTACAATGATGGTAAATGTTTGCAGTAATGTTAAAGTTAGATTTCCATTACAGTCAAATATGAATTAGAATCCATGATTAAATTTAAATCCTAGCAGTCTGGCATTTAGTGTGTTATCATGCATTTGCTTCCCAGTTATACGGAAGGAAAGCAAAACTGACAAGAATCTTACCTCAATTTTAAAATTATCATAAACACACCACAATAAATAACAAGAGTTTTTGCCAACTCTTAAAATATATGATTTAACTTATGACTTAAAAATAATATATCGGGGAGTTATTTGTAAATCTAACTTGTGGATCTAGTTCCCTTAACTTAAAGAGAAAAAATCTATCATCTCTAAGTTGGTGAAGGGGCGCTTAAAACTAATTATGGTATTCTTGTAATCAAAACAGTTTTGTTTGACATGAAACACTTTTTATTGCCAACCAACCTCTGCAGCTCTTTTCCACTTTGCGCTTGTGTTTGCAAACACTATCAATTTTGTCTCAATTGTAATATTTTTTACTCATTAGCACTTTTTATGGTCAGTTGTGTTGGCAAATACTCCAAACACCCAACTCCAATGTATTAGCTTCGTGAGTAGCAGACCGTGATGTGTTCAAAATTTTATTATTCATAAAGCCTACTTTCAAGCATATGAGACCCCCTACTTCAATAGCAAGAAAATCTACAAGACAATAATATGAGAGGGCAAGACAAAGTTCAAATAATACCTTGAGGAGAATGGTTTCCATTTCCCTTCACATTCTGCTGTGCCTGAGAATGCGAACGCTGAATACGAGGAGATCCTTGCCTTTCATTTGCACCAGGTAGGGAGTGTCTCTTTTGGATAAGATTATCCTTCTCATGCACATCTGGACTTGACCTGGGAGAGCCATTTGCAATAGCTTTGGCTCTCGCGGATTGAGTAGCTTGCATGTAACTCGGCAAGGAATTGCTGCTAGTACTATCTCTTGGTTCCTGCTCTTTATGTTCAGGCTTCACTGAACCAACTGAATTCCGCCTCTTTCCAGATTTATGATCCTTCTCTATACTGCTTCTTGAATCTTGATTACGATTTGGAAGGGACTTTTTATCAGCTGATGAAGACTTATTCTTGCCATTGCTTCTCTTGGGTTTGACAGACACTTGGCTAGAAGGGGTTGTTTGAGATGATTCGGGGACAGTTATATGGCTTCTTGGAGAAGCTTCGGGTGATGACTTGTACACCTGGCGACTTGCTTCAGATCCTCCCACCTCCACCTGTAAGTTTGCTTCCGTCTCCTTCTCTGGTAGTGCTGAGTCTACAGCAGGCATAGAATCAAAAGCTGAGTAAAATCTGTCCAGCGTTTTTGTATCGGAATTTGATGGTTCATTTTCGATTATGATGGACTTGTCATTGGCTTCGATTTCTGGATTCTCTTTGATTCTAGAATGGTCGGTCTCGTCTGAAAATTGAGGGTCATGTTTGAAGTTATTGACTTCAGCCTCTGACCTATCTGGTGAATCAAGGGTAGAAGTGATTGAAAGTTCAGTCCCACATTCAGAGCCACCAATTTGAACTGCTAAAGCATTCGCAACGGAATTGTCAGCTAATCCAATGTCCTTAGACGGTTGATCGATAGAGAACGAGACCTTATCCAAACTAGATTCAATTTCGGCATTATGACTGGATGAACGGGATAATTTTGAAGAAGTGGCTGATAAAGTCAGTTCTTCGAATTTTGACTGGGCGGCGATAAAAGCAGGATTACTTGCCTTTCTTGAAAGCTTTTTCGCCTCTATTTCAGGTTGCTCAGTGGACAATTTTTTCGAATCAGGTACGTCTTGTACATGTTCTGCTTCTTCCTTTTCAGGAAGAGATTTTGCTTTCATTTCTGGAATCAAGTCTGTTTCGTTCATAATAGGAGCAGATTCTGTTATCTCACTACTTGAATTTGGTTGGTCAATGTTCTGCAGCTCAGAATGACTAGATGAAGCCGATATAGATTTGCTTTCATGAAGGTCTAAGTCATTTGCATTGTAGGTGATCAAAGCGTCATCATTTTCAGATGCTTCAACTGCTGTATTCACACCAGGTTTAAAGTCTATTGACCCAGAATGACAATCAGAGGACACTAAAATGTCTTTGCCATTGGAATCTCCAAAATTGTTCTTCTCATGCTGATCTGTTACTGATCCAGATTCCTGTGGCTCTTCATCGGTCACATATGAAGCTGCCATCCACCTTTCAAGCCATTTCCAAGCTGAGTCAGATTTTGACGGCTCACACTTAATATTGATAGGTTGGGTCTTCGGTGTTGTTTCCATAAGCTTACACAAAAATCCAGTACACATGTCAAGGTCTATACGATTTGTTTAGCGGTTTATGGAACCAAAGAGAATTGTAATATAATATGAAGAATGTCAGCCACATCCATTTACCTGACGAGCAAATTTATTGCTAAGTAGCTTCTCAATGGAAACATATGTGTAAGTCCCATTTGGTTTAGCTTCTTTTTTATTCTGAAAAATGACAATTATCAGACATTAGAATATCAATTAATATGAAACAGCTGGAAATAAACATAATATGTCACGCTATTGGATCAGTAATCCATATTGCATTAAAGGATCCATAGGCAATATATATCTAATTGAGACTTTAGAGTGAGATTAAAGTCCACAGACAATCTGAGCACTGAAGAACAAAGAATGTTCAATGAGAGACAATTAACGCAAACAAACAAAAACTTAATGCAGGCCGGCCTTTTCTAGACCAAGGGCATGCGCGCATCTTTTGAAGGCTGGCCTTAACTTTCAGATAAGAGATTTTTGTTACATCCTGTTAAACTATCTTTATAGATTCATTTAAAACTATTATTTGGAAGGAGGTGACTACAAACAATTAAGAGAAGGAAAGCTTCCAACTATACTGCTCAAAAGATAAAATTAAAGAGCGGGTTAGTCACGGAGCGGTGAGGTGGAATGATGGAAATTGAAAAGCGAATTTAGTTAATGTTATTTACCAAGAGGGTCAGATCAAGATTGTCCTTTCCACTACTTTCACTCTGCTTTGTAAAATCACCTGACCCTTCTACATGCAAACGGGCATAGCGTGCTCGAACAAGAGCTTGCATTTTGACAATAGCCTGAACGCACCGAAGAGTGCCAACAGCATGCCTTCGAACCAAATGCCCTCTTACCACAGCTTGCAACTTAACTGCATTCTTCTGCTTCAGTAGAACTCTTTGAGCCTGGTAATATATTAGGAATAACTTAAATGTGTGCCATATGGTCTTTAAAAGTAGTAATTATAGTGTGGTACATGGGCATACCAGCAACCCCCTGATAGCAGCCTGGATAACAATAATACTGGACTCATCGAGGATGACATCTGCTTTACAGTCCTCTCTAGCTATGATGTCTGATAATTTTGAGCCCTGTTGAGCAGACAACTCAGTCTTCTCTTCTGTCCATTGAACTAATGAGGGCTTCTCTGGAACAGTCAAATCAGGCTGCTTTTGGGAGTTCACAGCAGTAGATTCTGGGCTTTCCTTGTTCACAGACGAAGGTGTTTCGGAAATGACAGTGTTACTCAACACTCGATGTCTAGCAGATCTCTTCCGAAAACTCCATCCACGCCGATCACTTGAACCCTTGCTCTGAAATAAAGTTCAAACAAAATTTAAAAGGAATGAAACAAATACTTTTTGATATATGCTTGTGACCTTATTCCCCATGTGCCAGAATATCTAGTAAATGTGTACGTGAGGAATAAAGGGAAAACTAATGGCTGCATTAGATAGCTTTGAAAACACATGCTCATTAATAAAAACAATAACATGGTTTTACATGATGATCAAATTTAGTCTTGTGGAAAAAGAGCATTTAATTTTTCATGATGATCAAATTTAGGTCAGATTGCTTTTCAATTAACATATATTTTAAACAAACCCGTATTGTATAACATGTTTAACCTAAATATAACTCTGTACTGAGACAGAAGGAAGCAAAAAATAGAATAAATTCTTCCTCAAAAAAGGCTGAATCTATTGTTATCATTGATAGCATGTAATGATTACTTTCCACTAGGGCCTAGGCATGCAAATAAGAAAGGTGTATCGTGTTCGTCAATTGCCAAAGGACTTCTAGTTCAATAGGGGAAGTTAGAATGTTCAACATTACTTTGTCACCTACAAAATTGCCCATCATCATCTAATGGCAAAATAACCACCAACTGCAGAAGTGGAACCAAGAAAAAACATCACAATGAAACTAAAATAAAACAAGAGTTTCAAGGGACAAGATCCCAGTATCAGAGTCTTTCTCCAACAGCATTAATGAACAATACTAAACTTTAGCCCTAAAGAAGCGTGATATCAGGGGATACGGTAAAAACAAGAGTTTGTCAGCATTAAAGTCAAATATACCAAATTTAACATTGAAATTAACAATTATAACCACGTCATAGTCAAGCCGCAATTCTGCGTCACTGATCCTCATCTGCATTGTCGTATATAATAGATTCACAGACTTTTGTGTATAAATTGCAGTGCTACGCGACAAGCCAATCAAGAAAAGAACAATTAAAATCCGCAAGATCAAGGATTGCACCAATAAGATACCGCAACCTTAGCAATATTGCCTATACTGTGAATTCATTATACCAATTAACTTCAACCTATTAAATCTTCAAAAATTAAGAACACATCTAGTTTAACACCAAAAGCACCAAATACAGATTGGAAACCAGCTAATATGTCAATAACAATAACCAGCACAAATGCTGATGCTACACATCAATTCAAAACACAAGTAAATCACCACTCTCACAGATCCTGCCATAGATTTGATTAAGCATCAAAGAATTAAACTGATCAAACAAACTATAATGTTACCATATAGCAAAATTAAACCAAATCCAATCAATTCAAAACACAAGCTACAAATCAGATGCATTAATAACACCAAAAATTCCACATTCCAAAAAAAAGAAAAAACTAGATTCCAAACATCGAAACTCGAACTCAAATTATAGCCAAAATAAAAATAACCACAATTCAAATCGTAGATTCTTCACACTCACAAAATTCAGCTAAAAAAAACAAAAAATTCAACAGCAGATAAAAAAAGTAATAGATTTATACCTGGGGATTTTCGAGGTCGACAGATGAATCGCTGCCGCAGGCGATGATTTTTAGGCACGATGCAGTTGATTTCCCCATTGCTTTCTCTCTCTAGAAGCTTGTGTGATCTCACTCACACTCTGTCTCTAAAAATGGAGAGCTCTTTTTGCCTTTTGATACTGAGTCAGTTTGGGGAACGCGGACCTAAACATGTCTCCTTAAATCTAGTTTACTTTTTGGTTTAGGTCCGTTTATATAGGGGCATTTGCATTTTCATTTTCCTCTCTGTCAAAGCTTTGTTTGGTGGTAATGGTATTTTGTACTACGTTATATCCGTTATATCTTTCTTCTTTTGTTTTTCAAAATATTTGAAATTATTTTCACTTTTTTTCTCTTTTGAGATTTTTTTAATATTTAGATAATTTTAGAATATTGATTAAGATATCTCAATGAATAATAATTCTTTTGATTTTTTATCGCACATTTAAAAATAATTTATAAGATAAGAGATGGCAGAGACGTTTTTTAAGCAAACTTTTACCCAAAATTATTTTAACAGTCCATAAAACTAGATTATATTATAATAATTATTATATCACAACTATAATTCAAAACTCTCTGGTGGGAGTAATTTTATAATAACTCAGATTTAATGGAGTCGATCTGTTATATTTTATTTATTAGATATATCAGTGTTTTACCAAAACGTTCTTTAATCCAATATATATGTAACATGTTGGCTCAATTAAATCGATCTATTATAAAATTTCTCTTTTAAATGTTAGTCGTAATTAAGATTTCCAAGTAATCATCATAATTGTCTTACTTGCCCAAAATATAATTGTTATTCACTTTGTCTTTGGCTTGGAACATTGTGTTAATTAAACCAATAAAATTACTTTTTCCAATGACTATCCTTTCATTTAAATATGCAGTTCTTTTATAGGTAATTGTATTGCGTTAAGAATTAGGGATACATGCAAATAATCCTCACGTGAAATATTTTATTAGCTGAAAATCCTGTGTGAAAAAAATATAGGCTAAAAAACCCTTGTGAAATTTTCAAATTGCATGAAACCCCCTGTGAAAAAAATATAGCCTAAAAACACCCTGTAAAATTTTTAAATTTACAAATTAATTAATAGTACTAATAATCAAATTTTAGGATATTAATTAAACTTTATCCAACAATTAATTTTCAATGTAGTTATATATCATAATGGTAAAATTTTACAAGGGATTTTTAGGTTATATTTTTTCACATGGGGTTTAATGCAATTTGAAAATTTCACAGGGGGATTTATGCTATATTTTTTTCATAGGGGGTTTCATGCAGTTAAAAATTTCATAGGGAGTTTTTAGCCTATATTTTTCACAGGGGGTTTTCAACCAATAAAATATTTCACGTGGGGTTATTTGCATTTATCCCTAAGAATTATACAATTATGCCTATATTGAAGTTAGTAGAAATCTATTCAAATATAATTGGAGACATTTTTTATTCATAAACTAAAATTTCAATGCATCAATACCAAACGTTGTATAAATGCATCCGCATTGATTTGACTATAGACCATGAGAATAATAATTGAATTTTTTTTAACGTTTTTTTTTCAATAGTTACTTGAATTATCTGTATTATTCTTTTCCTATTTGGATGTTCAATAAATATGATAATTGTGTAGACTTTTTTATTGAAAATATGTCGTCCATCATGAGTCTCCATTTATTTAAAAACAATTTGTACGTAAACTTCTCATAAATATTATATTCAAATCTATATAGTGCTAAATACAAATATGAAATATGTTATTTGTAACTAGTTAATGTTTCATCATTTTATATTATTTTTATTATTGATTCTTAATATGGTAAGATGTTACACATTAATTACTTAATCAAAAGGAAGTGGAACATAATTATGGATATTTATGTGTTTAGTTCAACTTAGCAATCATTATCATTGCTATCATTTGAAATCGTTTAGCTTGAATTTCATAGATAATGATTTCTTAGAAGACTAATCCATGATGATTAGTTCTAATTTGTAATTGTCATTACTTGATAACATTCCAATTTCCAAGACTCAAAATAAATTAATAGAAAGTAATAATTTCAATTAAATTGAGGGCCATATCATAATGATTTTGATGAATAGAATGCACTCATAGGCACAAAATATCCTAAATAGGCACTTTTTATCCAGTTCAAGAAATAAAATTACATTTTCACCCTTAAGATATATTTATAGTTGCATTTTACACCCCAATTTTAATGCCAACCTATTTTGAGTCAAACTTTAAATATAAAAATTTCATTATATGTAACCTTTTGATTATCAAAAATAAGATTTAAAAATAATGTAGATGCCAATGTTTGGTTACACTTACATTACATGTGATGTACATGTTCTTGTTATTGTTTATATAACTGAAAAAAGAGAAGTGGGCCAAACACTGTCTTATCATGTGAGGGCTAAGTAATACAGATAATTTCTAGATTAATTAACCATTAATCATTTTCATTAATTAAATAAGGCAACATTAATTTTATCAAATCGATCAGCCAACACGTGGCTGACACGTCAGCGGCACATGGGGGATACGGAGGCGTGATTCTCTGTGACGCGCGCATGGCCTTGTCTGATCTGCATGTTCTGTACACCGTTGATCAGCCAGTGGGTCCCCGTTGTTGGATTGGATTTATTAATTGACAAATATGAAGGTTCTATTCGATATATCATAACATATATATATAATATAATTAATAACAAGTAAGAAAATTGGAGATAAAAATAATTTATTTATTTACAAGCTGTCTCCTTATATTTTTATATCTCTATTTATTTTTTCTTGAATCGCATTAAATTTATTTACCACCTTTTTTCCTTCTATTTTATTTTTGTCTATTCTTATCCTTTATTTGCACTTAATTAAATTTTGAATTACAAAAAAAGAAGGTAAATGTGAGACATACGTAGTGCATACACTGGGATAGAGTATGTACATCATGTGGTTGATGGGCTAATTAACATGACAACAAACTATATATTAATGTAATATATATATATATATGTACTTATTAAAATAAAATTAAATCAATTGTTTGCTTATAATTTTATGATAAGGTTTCTACAACTTATGATTTTTTTAATGTTGGTTTTTATGATTTTTGTCTTGATTTGCTTGAGTGAGTTATCATAAGGATGACCTACCTTAGCTAACTCTTTAATCCTTAATTTTATTAATTTTATTTGTTGAGCTATAAAGTTTTGTTCTTTTGGCCATGTCCAATTATAAATTTTGCTAAAACTAGAAAAGAAACCTGCAAAGCAAAAGACACAAATAAAGTAATCAATTTAATCACTTTTATGACTTTTAAACTAAAATAGAATTATAGAATTCCAATTCAAAAAGAAAATATAAAAGTGGGAATTTTGTATCATTTTTTTAAAGAAAACTTTTTTATTTTAAATTCTCTTCTCTCAAATTTGATTTAGGCAATAAATCAAGCAAAGAACCAAACATAAACTTAGGGCGAAAATAGAAAATTTAATAAAATAAACTAAGGTAGGATATAAAATTTGAAAGATACTCACGCAAGAACAAACTTGGGACCAATTAAAGCAAAAAAAATAAAAAAATAAATAAAGGAAGAGTGGTTGAAAATTGACTGAAGATGATTTAATTATTGTGTGATTGATTCGTTACTTAAACAAGTGGAAATGTTTTTCTATTGTTTTAAGCTCACTTTCAGTTTAATTTAATTTGATCATTAATTAGTAAGTATTATATTTTGTGAAAGAGCTTAATAGCATCAAGTTATTCAATTTGGCTTGCATGATCAATCTACTAATATGAGAGCAAAACATTTTGATGTGGACCAATATTAGAACTATTGTTGATAAAATAAAACGAATATTTGTAATAAAGCGTTCAATGTATGACACATATTTTATTTATTTTTAGGGTAAAGTGCACTTCACCCCCTCGAAAAACTAGTATTTAGCACTTTCCCCCTAAAAACACAAAAAAGAGACATCACCCCCTACAAATTTGGTATATGCACCACTTTGCCCCAATTACAATTTTTCGGCCAAATTTTGATCGAAAATTATTTAAATAATTTTTCTGTCAAGGGCATTATCATCTTTATTGGAGAATTTTAAAACTCTAAGATGATATATTAGATAAACACAAAAGTTGGGGTCCAAATTCGAGCATGTGAAAGGATCACGAAAAAATCATTTAAATGATTTCCGATCAAAATTTGACCGAAAAATAGTAATTGGGGCAAAGTGATGCATATACCAAATTTGTAGGGGGCGATGTCTCTTTTTTGTGTTTTTAGGGGGGAAAGTGCTAAATACAAATTTTTCGAGGGGGTGAAGTGCACTTTATCTTTATTTTTACTTAAATAATACAGACGATTCTAATTATTCAAAATTCAAAATTTATAAATATCGGGTTCACAAAATAATATTATCGTTTTGATCAGTACCTTTCTTGTTTACCATTCTCAAGTTAATAAATAATTGAAGGTAAAATGTCATAATCCAATTATAATTACTTTTTGGTAGAAATCTTTGTTAGCAAACAATTGGAATGTTTTTAGGTACAACATCAAGTTATTGTTCTCTCAAAATGAAAACTTTTTTTCTCAAGGAAGAAAGTGGTGGAGCCTCATTCACATGGTAAAAAAAAGGCCCCAATGATTAAAATAAAACTACAAAGTGAAATTGCTCAAATGTAACCTTCTTTTCAAGTTTCCTCACTGCAAAAATGTGAAATCATTGAGCATTTTTTAGGTTAATTTTATTATGACAGATTCGGTCTAATAACAAGAGTTATTGAATGTGACAATATGAAGTGTTTTATGAAAATAATTCTAATTCAATAATTTATTAGACCGGTTTTATTAGATTCGATTGGTTATAAAAAATTTAAATTTTTGAAGAACTCATTGAAATTCTTAGGCCTTCTTTGTTTATGTATTCAAATTCCATTTTCAAGTTTTTAAATCTCAAAATTCAAAATAAACTTAACACACCAAATTCTCATCTCAATTCTCCTTTTTTCAACTCTACTTTTTCAATATCATACTTAACTAACTATCAATCATATATAAATCACTTCACACATTTACCAATCAAATCATTTATTATAATCATTTTTTCACTTTCTCTTTCATACTTTACAATTTTTTATCCATACTTTTTTATTTACTTAATTATTATATAAACAAATAACATAATTATTCAGTACATTTACAATTTTCAACTTATTTTTAAAAACATAAATAAATACCTAGCAATCTCACACGAATTTCCATACCCAATTTCCAAATAAATTTTAAAATTTTATCTTAAAACCTAAACAAAGAAAGTCTTAACTTTTTATTGGGGCATCCATATATATAATTGAGTACACACAAAACAATGGGTCAAGGTCCAGACATGGCATGAAGAGAGAAATGGCTGAAAAAGGAAAAGGGCCCAATTGTGAATGATTGTTTTTGTAGTAGGGATAGCAAATATTCTAGTTTGGACAAGACTTAAAACTAGACTATTCACTTGTCTAACAAGTGAATTATGTTTTCCTATATTTTTGGTGTGTAAAATTCATGCCCGAATTTAATTTGAACACGGATTTTCTTTAGGTAATTTGTAAAAAGAAAAAGTGATTGAGCTTTTGGAGTTAAAATTATGGTCGAGATATTAAATTAACTTGACTCCGGAATAATTTATCTAAGTACAGTAGGCTTTAATCGATTAAGAAAAATATCACAACACCGGTTTATATGCAGTCATATAATCATATAAACCGTACATTAAAATTTCAGAATTATATAGCATCCTACGTTTACATTTTACGTAGATAAATGATGCATACAAGGTTAGCTCTTCAAGTCCAAACAGAAAAAAGAGAACTTAAAAGCATAAACTGCAGTTAAAGGCAAAGAAGAAAATAGATTCCAATAAACTTTTTACATAAATATCATAAAGCAATCCAATATCTAAAATAATTATTCTATGTAATTTGAAACGAATATAAGAAAATAAAACACGAATATTATATATGATGTAATGATCTTATGCAAGCCCGAGTTTCAAGATGTAGGAACTTATTATCGTTGCATTTGATTAGGCTGCATTTGGAACATGTGATGATTCATAGGTCCCGGCTGTGATATACAGTTAGATGTTTTTCCACCTTCTCTAAGCTCCATTTTTGCAAACTTTAAACGTTGAACTTCTGCAGTTAATGCCTCGTGCAAAGCTGTCACATATAGTCGAAGAGTTATTACAAGTATTTCTTTTACCCAAATCTTACCAGAAATCTGGTAAGGGTGCGTTTGGAACGAGTGATTTGGATTTGAGGAGAGGATTTGGAGGAAGGATTTCAAATGGCTCTAAAATGGAGTTATTTGAAATCCACCATAGTTGTGGAGAAAATAGCTCAAGGGATTTGAAATCCATTGTAGCATGAATTCATCCAACCAAACTTAAATTAATTTGTCGATGAATTTGAAATCCATAGTTTCAAATCCTTCAATCCAAACACACCATAAGAGTTTATAAGATGCCAGTAAAGGATGGTCAGTAAACAAGAAGATCAGAAGTGCAATGTTCACTGTTAAGCAGAATAGTATAGTGCTGAAAAAAGGGTACTAATATAGCAGTAATACTCGCAGGGCTCGCTTGGGAAAATGGAACCGAACCAAAATTAATGTAGGCCAACATCTGGTAATAAATATACATGCAATCAGGACAGTTCGGTAATTGAGACCAAACACCAAAACCAAACCGAACCAAATAACGAAGTTATGCAAAAATAAAAGCCGAACACTGAACCAAAATTTTCAGGTTTTGGTTTCTTTATGTGTTGAGTTTTCGGTCTGAGTTATTTCGGTGGATTTTTCAGAACTATAGACAACTACAGTAATAATCACGGGTACTTGTAATGATCATATATTGGACCCTAGTGCCAACTCTTGAACTTAGAACTTCTTTCCCTTCTACTTTCTACCACCCAAATTTCCCCTCCCCCACAACGCAAAGAACAAAAATAAACATAACGGGCTCCTTCGTAGTCTTATCCTTATTTCAATAAACCAGTTTTTACTTGTACAAAGTTAGGATAGAGAAAAGTGAGTTGTGTGTTTTTGTCAACATGTAAAAACATATAATCACATTGATTAAAGTTCAAATGGACTATCGAAAAAATTATGCTTCTGTATGTGTGCATTTAAAACAGGGAAGAATGGGCTTATATAAGGAAATACATTCTGTTAATTTGTCCACAAATGTTTATGGAGCTTACTTTTTAGGATTCATATTAAACACAAAGCTATTGTGCCTAAATCCTTTTACTATGACGAGGCCGAGTAAACTAATCACAAATTTCCAAGCCCCAGGTCCAAAAAATGAGATTCTTTTTGACTCGGTTCAAGTAAAAGAATGCCTTTAGTGAGGATTAGTGCATTCACAAAAATTGAACCAAAATTCACAAATTAGTTAAAGGAGAAATCCAAATACCGTCTCTAAGTTGTGCCTGTTGCTCCATAGCTTGGACTCGGAATTTCAACTCGTTATTCTGATTGGTCAACTCAGCATAGTCTTTCTATAGTAGAAAAAATTGAAACACAACATTAAGTTTACCAGATTTCTAACATGGACAAATAAACTGCAGGAAAATTAATAAGTAAGAAACTACACACCTGTAGAATAGTAACTTGAGTTGATAGTGTAGTTGCTTCTGTTTGTAGAGTCTGCACTTTATACTCTAATTCTGAAATGTAATGCATTTTCCGCTCTTTAGACCGAGCAGCTGACTGCCTGTTTGCCAATATCCTGAAACCGGAGGGAAATAGTAAACAACATGATAGTTATGTATATACTAGGGGTAGCAAAATGAGTTTGGAACCATGGTTCCAACCCAATTAAACTAGTTTGGGTTGGGTTGGGTTCCTAAGAAATTATTTTTGGTTCCTAATTGGTTCCAACTCAGTTCTAAGTTGGGTCCAACTAATTTCAAGTTAGGCCCAAACTGCTTGCCAATAATCTAAATTTTAAAGAACAAAATGTAAGGTATTGAGTCGGGTTGGCTTGGTTCCCTTTCGGGTTGACTTTGGTTCCGTTTTGGGTTGAGTTGGTTCGAACCATTTAAAAAACCAACCCATTTAAGAACCGAACCATTGGAACCAACCCAAACCCAACCCGACCCACCCGTTTGCCACCTCTAATATATACAGTCATCTAAAATACTCCACGAGGAAAATTGCAATAATGGTTTCAGAGAGCAGGGCCTATTGCAACTTTAGTCTTATTGTTTACAAACTTATAAAATTAGTCACGTAAAAAGCATTTTTTTGCAACTTTCGTCCCATCACTAAAAAAACGGATGGAATTTCGCTTGTGGAATACACGTGCCATTAAATTAAGTACCGATCATTTGCATGGCACGTGAACAAACTAAATGGTTCCCGTGCATTTTCTAGCAAGTGGGACTAAAATTGCAAAATAAATACATTCTAAGGACCAATTTTGCAAGGGAATCTATCTTGTGGGACTAATGTTGCAATTTTCCCATGCTTCATGCGAATTATACCTCTTTGCACGCCTTGGGTCGGATGTTGCGATTTCTGCAAGCCTCTCATCTGCCATGATCTTTTTCAGTTCAATTTCATTAAACTCGCCATGTCCAAAGTCAAAGTTGAGTTTCTTTGTATTTTCACTCAAAGAATTGCTAGGTGAGAGTTGATCCATCTGTGACTTTGGCGACTCATCGCCCAAATGAAATTTTCCCATAATAGCACTATCCATCGAAAGACTCCTATAATGCCTAGCTGGCGGTGCACCAATATCATCAGACGCACTCCTTTTGACACCTTCCCTATGCTTAGACACACTTTCAGAGACAACATTGTTGATCTCCCCATTGTCCCGATTTTTACACGCATTGTCCAAATTCATAAACGAATTAAACAAATCATCCACAATTTGTCCCTCTGATTTCTTATCACCAATGTTATCATTTCCTGAATTATCTTTCATATTCTCCATTCTTCTTGATACACCCTGTGGGCTTATAGGCACCAACTGAGGTGAAGAGTGGATCATATCAGAGAAGCCTAACGGGACATCGCTATTTGCACGACGATGACCTCTACGGGGTGGAAGACTGTCATTTCCACGAACGATATTTTCCCGGGGAAAGGTGGGGCCCATTGGGGTCCCACGCGAACTAACATCTGTTTCCTCCATTGACAAATCCTTCAAATTCAAGTTCGATGAAGCTAATGAAGGCTCACTAGGAGGCAAAGGGCTTAATGGGGGCAAGCATTTATTCGCGAAAAAGGTAGGTTGAGACAAGGACCGCCAGTGAGAACTCTCGAAGTTGAAAGGCTGACTCGTGGGTTGCTTCAAATTGGATTGAGCCATTCAAATTAACAAAACCCCACCACAAATTATCAAGATAAAAGAAGGACCCTTGATTATGCTACCCTAAGGACTAGGCTCAGTGAAAAGATCAAGCAGTTATTAAATTATAACCAATGTTGTTCCTCAAATTAATCTCTCTCCAAAACCCTAACACCCAAAATAGCTCCAAATTGTAATCACACGAATTTATAGCTAACCCCAATCTTGGATATTCAAAAAACCCTAATGACTAACACCACCAACAACTTCAATTGAAATCTACTAACATCAAATTCAGCTCATCCACACTTAAATTTAAACAATCATAGAACCCTACAATCAAAAAATCAAACATAAAAAACCCAGTACATCAAATTCAATCAAAAAGAACGAGAAAAAACAGCAAATGCAACTTACCTGATTAAATTAAACAGCGAGAGTCGCAACAACCACCATGGTGTGAGTCTTCATGTTGGTTTGAGTGACGAAACCAAATACTTATTCAAATGGGGCAAAGAGAAATGGGTACTTTCGAGAATTTCCCGCTGAAAATGGCGGTGATTCCGTTGAAATTAAAGAGGGTTGCTTGTGTGTGAAACGAGACAAAAACTTTGGATTTTGCATAAAAAATGACGAAATGATTCAATTATGATAATGATATTTGTAATTGTAAGAGAGTATTTTATGGGTTTTTACTTTTTACCTATTTCACTGCAGGCACCAACCAGCTTCCGACAAATGTAAAGAATTTTTAGGCTAGGTTAGGCTTAGGCTATGTTTGTTCATGTGAGTTAATATTTTTTTTTAATTTATAAGAAAAATTTATTGAGAAATATGTGTTACAATTATTTATGTGAAAATAATATAATATATGAAATATGGTCGAAAATTGTAAAACTTGCTAAGTAAACAATAAGTGATTTATATATGCTGTATTAAATGATTAAATTAATTATTTATAAAATTATTATGTGGATACAAAAAATAATAAGTAAAAAAGATATATGAATATGTGATAGACATAAACATATAGTTAGGGGTGCAACTCGGCCCGGTTCGGTCAAAAACCGGACCGACGTAATTTTTAGAACTGAAAACCGAACCGAAATAGTTCGGTTCGGTTCGGTTAAAAATCGAAAAAACCGAAATTTTATTTATTAATTTTTTTTACCTATTCTGATTTGTTTTTTGGTTTAAAAAATCAAAAAAGAAAAATTGTATATGTTAGGATTTGAACCCATGACCTTTGGCTGAAAGGAGAAGGTCTTAACCAACTAGACTACAATGATTTCTTATTATTTTTTATCAATTATTAATAATATAATATATTGTAATTTAATAAAATAAAAAAAATTCGGTTTTCGATTCGGTCCGGTTAACCGACACCACAAACCAAAATCGAACCGAAAATCGAATTTTTGAAAAATTAATAACCGAAAACCGAACCGAAATTTTGGTTTTCGGTTCGTTCGGTCGGTTCGGTTGATTTTGAACACCCCTACATATAGTAATTGATATTTAACGTATAATGATTGAAAAAATAAAATTTAAAAATGTATTTTTTAATAAGAATATTTTGTAATATGATTTTTTAGGATATTGTGATAAGAGTCAATTGAAAAGGTAAACCAGAAAAAATGTGATTTTGAATAAGAATGGTTTGTAATTTGAATTTTTAAAATATTGTGATAATAACAACAAAAATATAGACAATATCGGCTGATTTAACTCTCTTGTGATGTTTATAAATTATTATATAAGAGTAATGTTTATCCAGTAAATAATCTAAATATAGTGATGGCAAATTTCAATCATCGTCCAAATTAAAAAGTTTTGCTTTAAAATATAAACAAACAAAGCCTTAATTTGTTTCCTTTATTTTTCGACCTTTTGGGCGATATTTTCTAGACATTGACTAAAATTGAATAAGTCCGTGGTGAAAAATGAAAATGTTATATTTGTTTCCTTTTATATCTTATCATATTGTTTTTCAATTTCATTTGAATTTCAATTGCATTTGAGAGGAATGTCAACTGGGATTTGCTACAATGTGCTGATGTTGTCGGCCCCACGTATAATTTTATTATATCATGTGATATTGTTGTATATTAATTGCTCGTTTGGTTGGTATCATGTGATTGCAAATAATAATATTATGTTTGATAGTTATGAGAGAAATTGAGAGATTCATTAGTAAAAACTTATTTGGTTAGGATTATAAATGAGAGTGATATCCTAAATGATATATATTCAAGTTATTTGGTTGTCATTATATATAAGGAGTGATACAATAGAAAAATCTAAAATACCCTATTGTTGATGTTGAATTATCAAAATCATATATATAAAATTATACTTAAAAATATAAAATATATTTTATAAATTAAATAAAAATATTTTGAGTTTTTAAAAAATAACATGATTATATAAAATATATTTATTTTGCTTATGTGGAATTATAAAAATCATTTATATAAAATTATACTTAAACATATGGAATATATTTTATAATCAAATAAAAATATTTTAAGTATCTTGATAAAATAACATGATTACATAAAATATATTTACTTTTCTTATCTTATTGCTGAAGTTGAATTATCAAGATCATATATATAAAATTATACTTAAAAATATGGAATATATTTTATACATCAAATAAAAATATTTTGAGTATTTTAATAAAATAACATGATTATATAAAATATATTTACTTTGCTTATTTGATAGTTTTAATACCAAACTTTGAAGTTTAATTCCATATTTTTAAGATTGGGCATAGGTGTATATTTTTAGGTAAGATTGGGCTAAATATAACAAGATAGAGATTATGTTAAATGTGAGAGGTAAATTAATAATTCTACTTTTTAAAATAGGTTGGATATAATCTTGTGATAGTGGATATCACCTACCTGGTGGTATCTACTATCCTAGAAATTGAGTGATTAAACATCGAGCTTATTACGTATCATGGGCCGACATTGTTGAACCAAATTTAAAATTAGGATTGATAATTAATATATCACCCCTATAAACCCCAACCAAACGAACACTAAATAAAATCATTATCTGTAACGTTTTTATCTTGGAATGAAATCTAATTTTCTTAAGAATTTTAGGGCTTCTTTGTTTATGTTTTTAATTAAAAAATAAATTTTAACACAAATTATTTTGATTTTAATTTTTACTTTTCAATCATCTATGTAACTATACATGTTAATAAAGAAACCAATCATTTCACACATTCACTGATTAATAATTACCTGTAATGAAAAGATACATAATGATATGTGATTGTAGATTCTTATGATGTTTGGGAAAGTTACATAATGATATGTGATTGTAGATTCTTATGATGTCTATAACATATTCTAATATTGCTAGAAATATATGATATCTATCTACATATTCTTACAACAGGTACATTGCATTTTATTGTGTGACATTGAAGATATAATTAGCATAAACATATTTTCATATTTTTTCATATTTTCAATCTATTACATCTATCTATTTAGATAAATAATTTGAATTTTCTATCTAAGCAGCAAAAACATCAACCAATTTTAACAAAGTTTAGGAAACAATCAAGGAAGCCAAATAAACATAGATTCAAAATCCGTATGATAAATAATTTTTTTTTTTAAGATTTGAAACATTTCAACCATATTCATGTAGTTAAACTAATTCTACTCCTATATATAATAGTACAAAACCACCAAATAGACCCTTTTATTGTCAATATAAGGCTAACATATCAACAAGTACCATAACATGGTGAACAATACACTAACCTGGACATTCATCTTCCTCTATTCGATCGTGCATTTTACGCGTTGTACATACGAAACCCGAGATATGAAGCTTTAGTTGTACCTTGATCGTGCATTTTACGCGTTGTACATAAGAAACCCGAGATATGAAGCTTTAGTTGTACCTTGATCGTGCATTTTACGTGTTGTACATAAGAAACCCGAGATATGAAGCTTTAGTTGTACCTTGATCGTGCATTTTACGCGTTGTACATAAAAAACCCGAGTTATGAAGCTTTATTTGTACCTTGATCATGCATTTTACGTGTTGTACATAAGAAACCCGAGATTTGAAGCTTTAGTTGTACCTTCCTCGATTATCTCATCCACTTATTTAATGGTGATATAACGATTCGTTCCATGTTTCGCCCAATGGTCTTTAAGATCAACCGGTTTCGACAAATCATGACCCTCGGATGAAAGTCGGTTTTGCAGTTTACTAAACGCACTTCCACTCATCTTCCTACCACCGACCCGAGCATGGCGCTTATTGGGCACGGCCGGAAGTGGATACATCGACAGATTCATTGTGCAGCAAGAAGATTGCCACCCGCCATTACCCCACTTATAACACGGCCTTAAAACCCCCGTGCACGAGCACACGGCCCCCGCCATATTCGTCTCGTTCAAACCCGGGCCCATATCAGGCCCGGGCAGCCCGTTTTTCCGTTCTCGTGATTTCCCAAACACGGTCTTGTTAAGGCCCTCGTTTTCGAGTTTGACCTTTTTCGAAGATTTTGAAGCCCCTTTTTTTGTGGGTTTGGCGGGTTTTGCCTCGTTGGCCCGTTTTGTGGGACCGGGCGGGCAGGGGGGCATGTTACCTTTGTTAATGGCAATAGCTTTGTCTCTTTCGATTATGGCGTTGTTTCGTTCTGATATTGCTGAATCTCTCTGCATAATAGCCATATCCCTCTCTACTAACGCAGCTTTTTTCTCGGAAATTGCGAGGTTTCGTTCTTGGATTGCTGCGTCTCTTTCGGCCATAACGGCCATTATCTGTTTCATTGATGGTTGATGATGCATAAACCACTGGTACAAGCATTTCAACCACATATTGCAATGTTAGTCCTGTGTGACTAATGGGTATTGACTGTAAATATCGAATATTGACACTGGCAACTAAAGGGCACTAATTTTAAAAAAAATAGCAATTTAAGGACAGATGCCACCAGATATCAAGATATCAAAAAACAGGTCCTGGTCTGAAAGTGTAATGTGCATATTATGCGACCTAGTTTTGGGATTTTACAAGTTAGAGGCAAAATAGCATATGTGTAGAGGTGGCAATCGGGTGGGTCGGGTTGGGTTTGGGTTGGTTCTAATGGTTCGGTTCTTAAATGGGTTAGGTTTTTAAATGGTTTTAAGGTGGAACCAACTAAACCCAAAACGGAACAAAGTCAACCCGAAAGGGAACCAAGCCCAACCCGACTCAATACCTTACATTTTGTTCTTTATAATTTAGATTATTGGCAAGCGGTTTGGGCCTAACTTGAAATTAATTGGACCCAACTTGGAACCAAGTTGGAACCAATTAGGAACCAAAAATAATTTCTTAGGAACCAATCCAACCAAAATAGTTTAATTGGGTTGGAAGTTGGAACTACGGTTCAGGAACCATTTTGCCACCCCTACATATGTGCACATATGAGGAACAAAAACGTGATCTTCACTTAATACTAAAGTTGCTCCTTTACCTTAACTTATAAGACTAAAGTTGCTGCTAGTTCACCCATCAGAAATCTGCAATATTAGACCTCTGAGCTATACTAAGGGACATTTTTGGTCATCAAATACATGATTATCCCTCCATAATAGAAAAATTCTCCGATAAAAAGGTCGTGTGCTCGACATACGCAAACTTTCAACCTACTTCTAAATTTCTGGCAAATTTGTCCTCAATCCGCAAAAAATTGGAAATTAATGTCCTTAAAGTGCCAGTTTACCATTTACAGACATAATCTACCAACCTCCAATAGTTACAGTACAAATTTTGCATTGTGCAGTTTGCCTAATAATCTAATAAGCATTTTGAGATTTTCTTAAAGAAACAAAAGAGAGTCAAAGAGATATAAGCAAGAGTTTTTAGATACCTGGCCCTGAGGAGGTTTATGCCGCCCATTTTCATGACGACCACTGTCATCCATCTAAGGTCCACAGTGAAACGATCAGCTAGTATGTATGTTGACTTTATACCTACCACAATATGCAACATACAGTGACTTGTATGATACATACATGATGACACCATCATTCTACTAAATGACATCAATTGTACACGTTAAACGGTTCAAAAACCCAGATCGGTTATACCCAATTATTCATGGGGAACTATATTTTCGGAATAGTTTGTAAAACTCATCTGTTGTAGCAATTGTGAATAAAGTAGACGATATCATCTTTTGAATAATTTTCCTGTCAATAAGACAATTTATATGTAAAACAATAGAAAGCTTGACCAAATAATCTCTAGACAAATATGACAATATAGTAAAGCCTTCAATTAATATTCTTGATAAAACTAATATACAGACAGTTACACGTTTATTAAATACGAGAGATACACAGAGTTTCAGGCGAAAAGATGGTCTGAAGCTAATAAAGACCTAAGAATAAGTGGCGTATGATTTTTTAACAGTAAAACATTAACAATATATCATCATTGACGACAAACTATATGTCAAATTCTAAAGTTATATAATATATGAGCTTACTTCTTCGGTGTTAAAGGACTTAAATGCAAGGACATATTGAGTATGAATTAGTGGCCACAGATCAAACTGAAAATCTTCAACTCATTCTTTATAACATTCTTAATTCTGGGAGTCGCATAAATTAAAGAACTCAAATCATCTTATGAGTCATAAATCATGAATGATGAAGTAGCGTAGGTAATATTTATGCGTCTAATTACAAACACGAGATGAATAGCAAATAAATTAAACAAAACCCAGAAAAGAAAAAACCAATTCAATAATACTTGAGCAGAACTAAACACAAACCCACAACCCCAGAATTCAAGCCAATAACACATAAGAACACTCATGAAAGAACCCAAAAAATAATGGAGCACAAACCAAAATGAACAGATAAAAATTAACACGAAAGGATTATTGCAGCTTTTAGCAATAGCTCATAAGCTTACGTGGCCTTAATAGCAGAAAGAGATGATGATTGAAGAGTCAAAACCCTAATCAAATAGAGCAAGAAATGAAGTAGAAAAATGGAGAAAAAATATCCGGGGTTGAAGAATAGCTGTTGAAAGGGCACTGAAGAAAATACCCACAAGCACACTTGTTTTTCCCTTTCTATTATCACAATTTTTATTGCAACTAGCTTTTTTTTTGCCCTTTTGTTTTGGATTTTTCCATTATAGGAAGTGTGAATTATATTTTATGGATGTTAATTAATGGAATCGAGCCAAAAAATACTGTACGAATTTATCTAAAGAAATGTTATGGAAATTAGATTTATATTTAAACTTTTCTAAGTTAAATATACATCTAAGAATACTAATCAAATTGAGCTCGATTGAATTTAATCGAGTTATAAATAACGAGCTCAAACAGTTCATTTTCATATATATAGTCATTTTTATATTTATTCGAGTCAAAATCTAGTCATTTATATATATATATAATGTTGAGTGTGAATATTTTTACAGTGTTCAGAAAATTGCTCACTACTACATAGACCAACAAATTCAAATAATAAAGCATAAAAAAAAGTATTGCAAATATGAAGAGCCCCAAAAATCAGTAACTACTAATTAGTAAATAACTTAACAATAAATACAAATAAAATTACCCAAAAATTACATCTTAATAGTTCAGACATGGCGTAATCGTAACTTCATCTGGTAATAATTCACAAAATATCGACCATCTTCACTTTGTATCTAACTTGAATGTGTTTTCTTCTCGATGCTTGACTTGCTTAGAACTATAACACCGATTACGATTAGAGTAGCACCTGCAAACCACTGCAAAAAGCTACTATAACATTGGTTTATTCGTTTACTATTTAAAACATAAAGTTTCATCATTCTCCAATGCTAAAGTAACTAATGGGGTGTTTGTCTAAGCTTATATTAGACGTTTTTCGGATAAAATAAGATCATAAAGCTTATAAGATGTAAGCAAAGTCAGTTACCTAACTAAGGGGGTGTTTGGCTAAGCTTATAAGCTCTTTTAAACATCTTATAAAATGTTTGAGAGCTTATACTCTATGAAAGTGTGTTTGGATAATTTTCTTAAAAAAGTGCTTATAAGACCAAAATATAAGATGTTTGGGTCTTATAAGCAAATAAAAAATAAGTTGGCAAAACCCAACTTATTTCAAAATCTTAAATTTAGGATATTGTTTATATTTTTTCAAAGACATAAAATAAACCTAGTTAATTTTATCCTTTCCAACAATACCTTTCTCCAAGAAAATATTTATTTTTATATTGCACAATTCTCTCGTATAACATTTGAAAACATCTTATAAGTCCAATAGACTTATTTTATCCAAACACTTAAGAGCTTATTTTTTAAATAAGACCAAACATCTTATAAGCTGTTAAAACATCTTATAAGGTGCAAGAACTTATAAGATGTTTTAAATAAGCTTAGCCAAACACCCTCTAAGATAATGAAAGAAATTGGAACATCTTACAAAATAAGTTAGGACTCCAGCTTATATTCAAAGACCTTAGGGTGTGTTTGGATTGATGGATTTGAAATCGTTCGTTTTGGATGTATCCAAGTTATAATAGATTTCAAAAGACTCCATTTTAGGTGTCATTTCAAATCCTTCCTCCAAATCTCCTCCTCAAATCCAAACAAACCCTTAATGAACTCCTTAACATCTTATAAGCTTCTCTTCATAAAATTATCCAAACACAACCTCCAAGTTTGAGTTAGGCTGTTTAGATTTCAAATCCTTCATAAAGACAAATTAATTGAGCTAGTTCACAAAGTAGCAATATTACATGATGCCATCTAAATATTTAACTGCATATTAAAGGTCCCGTAAGCTTTTTTCAAGTATTCATATGTTTTCGCAAAATCGATGGTCAAAAATTACCTTAATAGGTAGTGGTTCCTCGAAAAGAAAGAATCCCGCCAATCCAGAAGAGAGAAAGTTTGTGGCAAAGTTCGTTACTGTGGCTTGTAATGAAGATAGAGACTTCATGCTATTAACATAGCATCCCCACATGATAACATTGAAGAATATAACTAGACCATATTTCAACTGTCAATATGGAGATAAGTGTCGATCAGAAATTATACCACCTTTCGTGATAACACATGGACAATTAACACGAAACAAATTGGAAATCGTAGGAAGAACCAAGTACTAATTAATCATGTTCTATGTGAATGGAGCTTATTCAAACAAATACAGGGTGCAGATTTTTAACTGGTTGGATGAAATGAAAAACAGAAATGAAATTTAACTTAGGTTTTATATATATGAATATATGTATCAAATTTATCAAAACAATAGTACCATATCTATCAAATTTCAAGCAAAATACAAGGTACAATGATAATCCAGCCCCGGCCCGACCCATCCCAGAAAATGCTGCACAAGAATGTATGTCGAAGTTCACTAAGCTCATCTGCATGATTTCCAGTTATAATGAATCTCGAATCCCTACAGTACAAACTCATTTTTTTTTTTTCGATTTTCTTGATCATACAGTCGTATGAAATCTCTCCCCTCTACTTCATCCTTCAAATCCAAATCTATCCAAACGCAACCCGAGAGATATGTGGAATGACTAATCCAAATGAATTGAGGTTCATGTTACAGTAGGATCCATTTTCTTTTCAGTACTGTTTATAGTTTATACACAAAGGTTTTCACAACTGCCAAAAAAAAAAAAAATACCCATTTAACTTGTTTGGTTGATTTGATCTTAATCAGATTTAAAAATGAACTGCCCAAATATTAGAACCATTTTCTTTCTTTTCCCCCCAATCCGAAGGGATGATAATTTAAACCAATACAGATAAAATACAAGTCTGCAGTTTCTAAAACTAATCCAAACTGGTACTGAAACTGAAAGATAATTACCGCGCGAAATGTGGAGAACAAAGAGCAATAATGAACATTAATTAAAGCCACCCCAAAACCAAATTCCAATTGAATTAGATTCAAATTCTTGCCTAAGACCATGGGGATTAATTATACAAAATTCAAATGAGAGCTAATTATATGGGTTTAGCGTAGAAATTAATAACCTGTGATGAAAAGAATTTAGCAGCAATGGCGGCAAGAGCAGCGTTGAATCCAGCTGAAATTGCCCAAACGTATCCTTTCTTCCTTTCGCTCTCCATCTCTATTTTTCACAAACAACACTAATCACATATGAGCCACTTTTTGTAGCCAAATTGTAACCAAAAAATACATGTATACATATATATATATATATATATTGTAGCCAATGTTTTAATTTTTTTTACTTATATAATATTTATTTGTAGTTTCTGATAATAAAGTAGAATTAATAATAATTAATTTAATGTTGTTATAAATATTTAATGTGATAACGTAGTTGTCTCATTAAAAAAATGGTGTTATTGTAAATTCTGGCATTATAGTTTGCTAAAAATAATTAGTTAAATCATTATTTTATTTGTTATAAATCTATATTTGTTCGAAATTATGGTAAGTGTAGCTCAATTTGCAATGTTCCTATATATTAGAAGGTAATAAATACTATATGAACAATTGACCCTATAAAGATAAATGATGAAACTACAATAACAATTGACCTGAACTGGGCTTGGGCTGATAGATTCTGGGCCGCCCATTGTGGACTCAATACATAACTGTAAATGCTTCATTCAATTTTGTGGGCCTTAATACCAACAAAGCCCAAGTTTAACTTGTTTGGACAAACTATACATTTCTATTGGATTGGAGCACGACAAAATGGGCTCGATATGACCTAAATATGTAACTATTGGTTCGAGTTTGTCGGATTAAGTTTTAGCATACTTTGTGACAAGATATGTGAATATATTGGATATATGGAATGCTTAAATATAAAAGAATGCACTTACCTCCCCTGAATTATATGTATTTGACATTTACACCCCATCACGTTTAGTATATTATATTGGTCATTGACTACCCTTTCTGCACTTTGCCATTAACTTTACAAGTTAGTGGTTATAATAACTCTTCATATTTGAACTAATTTTTTAATTGAATGAAAATTGTCAAAATGGCACTAAAAGAAATCAAAGTAAATAATAAAACTAATGAATTTCTAAAAATAACTCTAAATTTTAAAAAAATATATATATAATTTCATACAAAACGGGACCCTTTAGCATGTGATGGCCTAATATAACAAAATTCACGTTTTCTTCACAAAAGAAATTGAGATTATCTTATGGGAATTTGGGAAGAAGAATATCCAAATTGAATGGCTAAAATAATTTTGTATTAAATGGAAAAATAATATAATCTTGATAAGGATTTAAATAAAATATATTAAAAAACAGCTAATTTGTGTTGGGGGAAGTATCTGATGAAAAGATACAAACCCGTGAAGATTTTTATTTGGCTATCGTTTTATTATGACCCGTGAATTATTATGACATCTTCACCGCCGGCTTTACTCTCCTTAATTCATGCGTGATTTTCACCTCCATATTTTATTTTATTTTCATAATTGAATGTTTTTGAAGGGGCAAAATGCAAATTTGTGGTTCGAATACTTTATATTCATCTTATTGATTTATTTCTCCTTATGTATGTTGAATTTCAAACTATTTAATTAGAGGTGGATTTTATACGTTTGACATATATATATATATGTATTTATGTTATGGGAAAGATAAAATACTAAATTGGAAATAGAGAATTTGAGGTAGGTTATTTTGAACATTTTAGTGGTAGTAGTAGTAGTTTGAATCACTTGTAATTATAAATTGATTTTGAAGATTTTATTATGTTGTTGTCTTTCATCAATAATAGATGAAATCTACGTGAAATCTCGTATTACGTTAAATAAATTTATTTAATTATTAACAAATGAGAGTTTCGTACATACTTTAATGAAATACGAGATTTATTTTACTAATTTTTTTTAATAAATATAAGCATTTAACGATTTCGAACTAACACTCATCACTAAGAATGTTTTGAGATAAACCCTATAATAAAAGCATATCGATATTCCACATGTTTGTTTCTTTTCCACAAGAAAATTACTTACTTATATATATTACTTACTTAAAAATACAAAAATTATTACAACTTGTTATGTAAATTTTTCTGTACCATGAGGGATCTTGATAAAAGAGAAAAGTAGGTGTAAAATTTTATAAAATATGGTCCATTCATTAATTTCTATAGTTTATTTATATTTGACCAAATAAATCAACAGATAAATAATCTGACAATGATCTTGATCTTCCTTCCTTCTCATACGCCAGCTATAACTGATGTTGTAAGAACTTAAAATAATGTTTCTATTTTTTTTGTATAAATCATTATATATTGATTGCTGATGTAATTTTCATTGTTCCAAAAATGGAGGCGTAAGGAGAAAAACACCATTGATATAGACAGTAACGAATACAATTTCTTTATGTGTTCACAATCAAATTGAAATTGACTGCTAAAAATCTATGTGTTTAATCTATGCATATGTATCAATCAAAGTACTGAGATACTTCAATTTGCTTTTATAACATGTATTACTTGGATAGGGAACATAGACAATAATAAATGATTTGGAGATAGGTAGTAAACGAGTCGGAATTTTCTTTTTTTTTTTATTTTACATAAGTTGGTTCGAATTTACTCAATGAGATACGATGAGTTTGGAGTCGAGTTTAATGTAAATTTAAGCTCAAACTCAATTATTGATCATATTCATATATATATATATATATCAAGTTTGAACGTGAATCATTTACAGTCGAATTTACTCGTACTTAGAACTGCTAGAATATATTATGATACTTACATTAGTTTTGTATAAAGGATTTCCTTATATTTTATATTTTCTTGTTTTATCAATATACTCTAATACTCGTTCGCAGTCGAAGTGTGATGATTTTGAACGTTGAGACTTAAATAAATATTTATTAAAAATTTACAAGAAAAAATAAATGTCAATGTCCAGGTTTGAGAGGCGGCAACAATGGTTCCAAGTCTTTGTATATTTTAAGGGTGAGCGGTTAACACATAAACAAAAATTCAGCATTCGCAAGGGTATTGCAGGCTATTGCACAAGAGCGAGTTTTACCCAGTGCGCGCCCAAAAGGGTAGCGGCTGTGGTTTCCCCCGTCATCCAAAAAAAAAAATATTCAGCATTCGGTCTTGAGTGGTCGAGATACTGGCTCCAAATTCTTGTGTATTTTCCAAGGTGAGTGATTATATCATATAATAGAAAAATAACTAACAAAAAAGATGTGAGAGAAAATCGGAAAAAAGAGGGATAAAGAGAAAGAAATTGAAAAACTGATTTAAACTAATTAAAATATTTCAAATTTTTTAATACAAAACTAATAAAAATATATAATATATATTAACCTACATTTGAATTAAAAATGTCTCATTTAGTCAACTATATGAATAATATTACTAATATTATCTCTTTTCAACATAATATTTTTCTTATTATTATGGTAACTTATAAATTTATATACTTCAATATTAACATAGAGTGATTGTGATATAAATTAAATACATTTGAACCATACATTATAGCATTAAGTGTACATGTACGTGTTGTTTTCAACATTGAATAAATCCAATGAAAGCATAGTATAACAATATATATAATCCTTTTTACTTTATGATATAAAGTGCTTTTCATGTGCTATTAAATTTTGTATCAATCACAATTTGAGACAAACTTCACCAACGTGCCATCAAAGCTGGTCACAAATTATTTAACAAAAAATCGACAATTCAAGATATGTGTTTCTTAAGCAAAATCAATTTTTTCATACATAAAAACGTGCACGTATATATAAGGCATCAAAACATTAATTATAGTAATAGAAAACAATGTCCCACTTTTATCATCTACTCATATTTAGATTGAAAAGACTTAGATGAGTAAAAAATATTATATTTTTGGTGTATTTTATTCTAATATTATTTAAATGATGGAGTCGGGATTTTTAGAGATGCGAGATTGAACTTTCTTAAAAGTATTCTACAATTTATTTTTTCATGCATCATTTTGATAACTATTAATACATATTAAGAGTTTACCTTAAATGCGGTAACCTAAAAATACAACAGAATAAGATATTAACTTATACTAGTTATTTATTTTTCACAAGAAAGAAAAATAATTATACAATGTGCATGGTTCAAAAATATTTATTTCATGGAAAATATTATAGGATATGGAAAGGTTGACAATATTACTCAGAGTAATTATACTCCAAAGATGATAATAATCGTTTGATTGAAAGAGTTACAATGATTATCCATCACAGAATATAATCAAGTATATTTAATTTAATTAGCTAACTTTAATGGATTTATATCTATATCAAAGTTCCTTTTAATTAATGCACACGAAACCGAGACGTATATAATTCTTTTTAGTGAGCCATTAATGCATGCATGCACTAACTTCTAATTAATGATTAATCTAACCTTAATTCTATCTAACCATTATTCCAATTATTATAAATAATTACTTATATATAAATTTATAATCTTTCAAATTTTAAAGCACCATAGGCGCATGCAACGCACTAATTGTGCTGTTTCCTTATACTGTAATATCATAAAGCTTTTATTTATTAAATAAAAAACAAAAGAATTGTTACAACTTGCTTCATTACAATAAGAACTTAGAGAAAACCCTTATACTTTACAACCTTAATTTCACAGCAATTTGTTTATTAAAAAATCTATGTATATTAGTAGTGTGATATCTACAAAATACCTAAATCGAAATATATGTCGAAATTATTCACTTAATTTGGACCCATATGCCCTCACTAGGAACGTCTCGATGAATCACAAAGAGAAGATAGTATCCGGACGGAGTAAGATTGCCCGAAATCGGCATTGTAACCCTAATTTGGTACGCGGACCGTCCAACTGCGGTCACATTCCCTCGGGCAAGAACTAATAGCCTTTGATTCATTGAAAACGAGTGAGTAACAAATGATGGTGCAACCATTGTGACCATGACCGAATTGCTATCTAGTCTCCCGGGAGGGATGGCAAACCGAATAGCAAGTTGTTGCCCATATCCGATTCCCGATTGTGAAACGGGCGAAATGATCCGTGGGCGCAAGTATGCAACTTTCGGATCCAAATATGATGGAGAAAAAGCTTCCAGTGTTAAATCGGTAGGAAATAAAACTCCAGTGAAATTGTAATAAGTATGAGGATTACTACCACCAACGAGAACCCGACCGTCACGAAGCAGTATTGCAGTCGAGTGGTACATCCGAGGCGTGGAGCTTGGGTTTTGCACCTCGAATCTTGATCCGATTGGATTACCTGGTCGATACACAACTGGGGCCAAAACGGGACTTCGACCGAATTCCCAACCTGCAGTACCCGAGCTCGCCCCGTTTATTATCAATACATTACCATTCGGTAACAACACCATATCCCCCATGACCCGACCCGTCGGCATTATCTCCATAGCCCATTGAGGATTCGGGTCGTTTACCCTAATCCTCGCGCAAGTGTTAAGCGCCCCAACGAAATTACCATTATTTGCACTAACATAAGCTCCTTTTGGCGCGCCACCACACACCAAAACTTCAGCTCCAGCATTATTTCTCAACGGAAGCAAAACCGCGGAACCCGAACTCGGATAACTTCTCGGATCCCCACCCGGTATCGTCGGGTACGTTCTCAACACGGTCCGATTCACATAATTGAACAATATAGCTCGATTATTGGCAAAAATGAATAAATTCCCATCCCCGTTGAGAAAAACAAACGGGTACAAATTGTTCTCGATTCTCGGGTCATTTGTCTGCACGAGAAACGGCAAATCATAGGACCTATCATCAGACGATGTTTTCGGGTAGAACTCATAATTGAACTGTCTTCTTCCACCAATAACAATCTGCCGTCCATCTGGCAGAATTTGATTGGTCGCATACCACCTTCTTTGTCTAAGCCCAGTTTTAATTTCTCTCCAATCACAAGACCTATCACGGCACGGAGTGTACATTCTAACGGCGTGATCGCCGTCATTGTATCCTCCCGTCTGGACTAACGTCCCGTCAGACATAACGGCGCCGGAGGAACACCAAACATCCGTGAGTACCATTAGAGGTCGAATCGAGTTCGAAGCCACGTCATATTCGACGGAGTGAGCCGTACAATCGGTGGTCAATGCGGTGTCGTTTTGATCGTTGCGGCATTTACCGTCCGGCAAGGATATGTTTGACTGCCCGAAATCCGTCCGATCGAACATCACGACACGGTCGGTGTGGAGTAGCTGCATGTGCATGGCTGAGATGCCGACGTTTGTTAGGAGCAAATCCCACTTCCCATCGGCGGCGCGTGTGAGAATACTCCGGCGAGGGGTTAGAAGAAGAAGAAGAAGAAGGTGGCATAGGGTGAAAGAAAGAATATTAAGAGACATGTTTGTATGCGAGTGGTGGTGGGGTTTTAGTTTTGTCTGATTGAGGATTTATATTGTTTTGTTTTGAGATATGAAATGGGATAGCACCACACGCAATCAAAACGCGTGGATATATATATATATATATATATTTATGTATATTTTTGTAATATAAATGAGGAAAAATGAATTTTATTTATTTATATTTGAGGAAAAATCAGTTATATTTTGGAGGTTTAATATATGGATATTTTTGTATGGGGATTGTGGTCCTTTAATTTGAAGTGAGAATATGGAAAGGCATAATGAGGTTTATTTGAGGTTATGGGTGGGAATAGTGTGAATATATGAAGATATAACATTGAAGTCAAATGTCATGATACATTGATTCTTGTTTTGTTCCAATATGCTAGCTCATCATAGAGTTTGGATCATTTATATCACCCTTAATATTTCATATATATATATATATATATAATTTGTATATACTAAATATGCATTTATGTAATGGAATATGAGATGAAATATCAGTTTAAAATAGAAAAGTTATCATTCAAGCTTAATGTTGTCAAATTTAAGTATAATTTATAGAAAAAAGAAATTATACTCATTAAAAAATATATTTTTCATCTTATAAGTTATAGTTAAGTTCGATCAAAAATGGTTCAGGTAGAAATTTTTCTTTATAAAAGAAAAGATTCAGAGTGCACAAGATAGTGATCATAAGGGAACCGGAGATTTATTTTTTAAAAAAGAATCTATTATTGTAATTATGGTTTTAGTGTGTTTTTTAGAAAAACATTTGATTGTTTAGTTACGCTTTCAAAAAAATAAAATTAGTAAAATATGTTAATTCGAATGCGTGTATTTATATAATATGTGTAAATTAATTGAGTTAGTTTTTTTAGTAATTACTATATATGTAAAAATAGCCTAATTACCACATACAAAAGTAAAATTTAAATGGAGTGAGTAATTTTGATAAGAAATAGTGTGAAATAATTAATGTGTTGATTGATAGATAATTATAATAAATGGATGAGTAAAAGTAATTTGAAAAAATGTACTTTTAATTGAAATGGATGAAATAGAAACTTCGTAAAATTACGAACCACATAAATTATAATGTTGTATCTCACATTGTTTTTACTTCTATGAATGATAAATGTACAATTTTTTCCTAAAATATATAATGAATTTTAATTTACACATATGTTTTATGTATTTGACGAGAATAAACATTTTATTATATACTTGAACTAATTCGAAAAGAAGAAAAGAGAAATTAAACTGATTGTAAGTAATTTACTGTCCGTAAGAAAATCATTATCATGAAAAAAAAAAGTGTAATAAAAAGTAATTAATGTATAATTAGTTGAGAAGTTCACGCGCTTAATCTTGTGATTAATTGAAAAGAGATCACGTGCAAGGAAGGTTGCGCCAGCAAGATTAATGATGATTCTCATAACACGATATCACTGGATTAGTAGATTTAGTGATCCCTAAATCTTGTTTTTTCTGCACTATATTTTACTAATCATACAAGGAATATATGCTTTATGCATATATATTATTTTTTAAATTACATATTTTTGTTGTATTATGATTATAATTTATAGTATATGTTATATAAGGGGACGAATTTTACTAGTTCAAGAATCGCGAATTTAAGTTAATTTCAATAAAACTCGAACGAAACTATTATAACTAGGGGTGTTCACGAGCCGGCTCGCGAGCTCGGCGAGCCGGCTTGAAAATAGCTCGACTCGAGCTCGAAAAAATTCGAGCTCGAGCCTATCGAGCCGAGCTTTTTATCGAGCCGAGTTCGAGCCTAAACATGCCTGTTCGCGAGTTCGCGAGCCGGAATAAAAAAATAAATTTTAATTAATATATATTAAAAAAATAAATATTTATTAATTTTTTTATATTAATTTTTTTATATAAAATGATATATTATAATAATATATTTATAAATAATAATATTTTTTACTTTAATTATAATTATATATAATAATATATGAATAAATATAAAATTAATTAAATATTTTTATACAAAAAAAATTATTAAAAAAAATATTTTTTTATAAAAAAATATTTTTTTATAAAAAAATATTATTTTATAAAAAAAAATATTTTTTTGAGCTCGAGCTCGAGCGCACATTCATGCAGCTCGTCGAGCTCGAGCTCGAGCTCGAAAATTGTGGCTCGAGCTCGAGCTCGAATTTTTTGGCAAGCTCGGCTCGAGCTCGACTCGTGAACACCCCTAATTATAACCGATTAATTTTAAGTCAAATATAAAGTAATTTGATTTATTTTTCGGCTCGTAAATATAATTAGATTTTTTAAATAAAGAATAAATAATTAACAACTTAATTTAGTGGGCCAGTAGGCCCAAATTCAGGTCAAGGCTCTTAACATATTAACAACTGTCCGGGCCCAAACCCGCCAAATAAAGTGTGAAAAATTGACAAAAGAAATTGACATTTCTGTCTTTAATTATGTGAAATCCACTTCCAACTTTTCCTATTTGGCTAATATGTGGGGGAATGAATAATAATTTTTCTAAATACTTGCTTTATAATTATTATTTTATCAATTTATATCCTATGAAAGGGACACAATTTTTGTCTCTTCTTTACAAAGTTATATTATATCTTAAATTATGTAGACAATATCGAAAAATCTAGTTCCATGACAATAATTTTAGATTTTTGATAAAAATAGACATTAATTTTATATTTGAAAATGATAGGCTAGACTTCTTGTTTAAGATTTCCAAGAAAAGATATTACGTTTTGAATTTAACTTAGATCAGTTGCGCGTACGTAATTAATTTGTTTTGTGTGTATTTATATATATTATTCACATGCAAAATACAATTTATTTACGTAATTAATTTGTATTGTGTGTATGTATATATATATATATATATATATATATATTGTTCACATGCAAAGTACAATTTATTTAATGCTATAATTTTGTAATCTTAATCTTTTTCTGAAAACTTTTAAAGTGAACCCTTGAATCGATCATGTATTATGTAAAAGGCTTGTTAGCCTAATAACATCAGATTTTATTTTTATGTGGAATGCTTTGAGTTCATTTTTATTTGTGATTGTCTTTTTTTTTATTTACAGTTTTTCAGAATCAGTGTGACACATACTTGAAAATATATAAAATTAAATTTTCCATATAAAAGTAAAAAATGAATCATTTAATAGCCAACCTGCACATATAATTGAGATTATAGGTCCACTAATTTGCTTGCCGTGTTAAATTATTATAGTATTATATTTAGAGTCTGAATTAGGACATTTTGCCAGCTAAATTAGAATTAGATAAAAGAAAAAAAAAATATTATCTAAAAAGAATTGATTGTGAATGAAGAAAATAGAGGTGATTGTAAATAATAGCTTGTGTGCCAAATATTCCTCTGCATGCCATGCAAAAAGTAATAATCTCTTTCGGTGCTGCCCAATCACAAACTAGAATTATTCGTGCCCTGAAAATTGAGCCACTATTCATGTTTTTTACACTCATTTTCAGCTTTCCAATTTATTTGTGCCTTTTTTTTACTATCTAACAAATAGTTGTTAATTTTTTAATATATTAGAGTTACTATGGATTTTTCACTATTTTAATAATAAATATTAGTAGATTGTGTTAGTGTTCTAAGCATGTAAAAATAGTATAAGAAATCCCATGCTATATAAGAAGCAATAATACATAAGACTAATAGATTGTAGTAGGTAATTGTAAGACCAATTATTTTTGTTTATTAATTTTGTTTATTTCAGAAAATTTTTCATTTATTGATTTGGTAGTTGAGATTTCTATTTCAAATTATTTATTGTAAAATTTTGTTTATTTCAGAAAATGTATAAAAATAGTATACATTTAAATATGTCATGGAGTATAAATATTTGGACATGCATTATATATTTGGTAGTTGAGATTTCTAGTCATTATTTGGAAAACATATTTGGATGGGTAATATTTATAATAATATTTTAACGAGTTTATGAGCCTCGGTATATGCTTGGCGATATTTTATTCACAAATTAGTATTTCATAATATTTATCACTTTAATCCTTTAAAATATGATAAATACATTGCACTTAGGCCAAATAATTTTAGAGACTTTATTATAATAAATAATTGAGATGAGAAACTCAATCAATCCATGCAATTGAGATTAAAGATTGTAATTATTATTTCTCAAAGGATTGGGCTTTCCTAGCTTATTTCTTTTGCTTTAGCGTTGTCCAAATACAAAGAAATGCGGCCCATATGGTCCTTAATACGCTTAGGTGGTTAATTGGGCCGACCCGTAAAGCCCATAAAATCCCACAGTTTTAGTCAACAACATTGGACACACTACTTTTTTTCTCTCTTACCGCAGTCTCAATCGGTTGTTAATTTCACCGCAGGTTGTTCATCTATCCTTTTTACATATAATATATATATTCAAGTTCATAATTTGTTGGTGGTTTTTGGACTTGTATTTGCTGTACATTTCTTTTTTGTGTTTGAATTCTGAGAAATATATATGTAAAGAGGACATGGGCTTGTGATGAATTTCACTTTTTTTTCGTTGTTTGGAGGTATCAATTATAGCCAAATTAAATGGGTTTTTAGTATGCACGTAATATGTATGAATAAATTCCATAAAGAAGCTTTATAATTTCACGCCCCCCTCTAAAAAGCATCAGTAAGATTAGTAGTATTGTTTTCAGATTTTATAACCTTAATATTTTCTGTTTATATTATGCACATGACAAAAATTAAACAACATTGTTGGGCTGTGTTTGATCTAGGTCGAAATAAACGATCTAAATCAAGCCTAACCACACGGTACGACCTGGTGATAAGATAGATTATAGACTGCACTTAGGTAAGACCCAAGCTGCCTACGTACCTTTCTTTCTTAAGGATCAAGTCTAACGTAGTTCAAGTTAATTAGTTAAGGTCGTAATGGTGATAGCTCGGTAATAGAGAGGATACGTACTAACAAATCTCACGTAAGCGGTCCCGTTTCCCAATGAATAGAACTGGTATTTATAGAAAGTCCATATTGTACGGATATGGTTAGTGTACGTGTATATGTCGTACACGTGTCCTAGATGTACGGGTAGGATCTATCGGGTTGTCAGTTGTACTTGACCTGCACATAGAAAGAGCGCGGGTTCTGTATACACCGGATTTGATGAATTAATGCGTAAACAATTTTGTTCACATTTTTGCTTCAGGATTAAATGTTATTAATTTATATTCATAGGACTTGCATTTGTTGTGTTGGTTTAGTTATAGCCTACTAGCGAGTAAAATTCACTTATTTATATAATTTGACTTCTGAAATTTTCTTTCTTCTATTCTTATAACAGGCTCTGTATATTACACAATGCCGCGGAAACGAACAAGACATCATCAATCACTGAGAAATCGACCACTCACTTTTTCCCCATTTGCCCGATCAATGGCTATGGCTACATCAAGTAAGAAGTCCAAGCAAGAGATCCACGAACCAACATTACAAACTAAGGATTTTTCTACCTCTTCTGGTATATTTTTCAATAGATTTTCATGTTTCTACCATTTTATATCTTTTGTTGCTTCTATCGGATTTCCTATTGAAATCTGAATGCAATGCTTGATAATAGGTAACGGGTTTTCAAATCGCGATAAAGATACAAATAAACAGTCCGACTCTTCTGATAATGAAGATTTTGAGGTTGTCGTCACCGTCGTCTTCCCATTTGTTAGCATAACACCTTCTCTGCATTTATCTTATCAATAATTTATTTGTTTTGGCAGGGAGTTGTCCAAGCGGATTTTGCTTTCTTCGATCCAAAACCTAGTGACTTCCATGGAGTGAAGGTCCTTCTACAGACATACCTTGACAATAAACAATGGGATCTCAGCGGTTTTGTAGACTTGATATTGGGACAGCCAACGGTGGGCACTGTTGTCAAGATAGAGGATGATGGAGTATACTCTGTTGTTTCGGCTCTTAATTTGGAAAGATATAAGGCAAGCTAGCCATTTTGATATTCATATGTCTCAAAGCTTTTCTACGGTACTCAATAAGTGTTTAAGTTATGTGCAGATAATGTTTCAACATATTTTATTTTAGTTTATATTAGGGTAGCAAGTCCATGATCGAGCTAAAGGATTACCTACTTAAAGTGTGCCAAGATAAGGATGTGATAGCTAAACTGAGCTCTTTATTAGGAGAGCATGCACCGGAAGTTGGTCTTATGGTCTCTCAGCGTGTTGTAAATCTTCCACCTCAGCTTTTACCGCCACTTTATGATGGTCTCTTTGATGAAATAGAGTGGGCAACTGAAGATGAGGTTTGTGTAAACGACTGTGTTTCTTTTTCTACGTCATTTTCATTGATGTAAAAATCTTAACATTTGGCCCTTATATATTTTAATTTGCTTTTTAAAGCCTACAGAGGAGCTCCAACGTTCGTTCCGGTTCAAATATTATCTAATCATTAGCAAAATATACAAGGTACGCTCGAAAGTGCTCTCAGTTAGCTGTTCACATCCCATTGATTTAGGGTGTGTTTGGATTGAGTGGTTTGGATTTGAAATGACACCTAAAATGGTGTCATTTGAAATCCACCGTGGTTATGGAGAAAATAGCTCAAAGTGAATATCGAGTGATTCGAAATCCATTATCACTTGGATACATCCAAACGAATTTCATGGATTTGTTGAAGAGATTTCAAATCCTTCAATCCAAACACACCCTTAGGTAAATCAGACATTGTTGATAATCTCTTTTTGCCTATTTGTATGCATGTCTATAGCACAAAAATGCAAACCAGACTAAAGGTGGGGACGAAGATGTAATCTACATCAAAGCAGAAGATGAAATTTTCCTCGAGGTACCAGAAATTTCATTTCTTTCTAATTACTCTCATTTTACGGTTCAATAATTGACTCCTTTTAAAATGCTTCTGCAGCTTAGCTCATGGTCCTTCAGTTTTCCCTTGCATGCACAACAGGTCACAACTGATGAGGCAAGTATTGACGTTCCACAATATTATACTTTATCTAAGATTGCGTGGGAACTGACGGTTTCAAATCCATTGACTTTGCTTGAAGAATTTATATGCTTCAAATGAATTTAAATCCTCTAAAACCCGTTGTAGGCTACTAATTCATCGACTTTGTTTGGAGAACTTGTGTGCTTAAAGTAGTTTGAAATCCTGAGTTCCAAAATCTTCCATCTAAATGCAAACCTTGCATTTGAAGGAAACAAAATTATTCGATGTAATCTCTTAATCATGCCCGCGTACTTATTATCTAAATGAAGTCCCTCAAATCACCAATAGATAAATTCTTGATGGTAGAATTTAGAATTCAGAGATTAACAATAGAATTTCTCGACTCTAAATGCATGTGTGATTAACAATATATGACATCTCTGCAGCTTAAAAATTATCGGTTGATGGGTCTAGTGATGGCCGTTGAAGCTAGCAAAATATCTATATTCAGAAAACAGCTGCACACATTGATAGATGAATGAATGATATCACAAGGGATTCTAGTAAGGTATACATTTTTCCATTTCTACTTTTTTATCTTTTCACTCTCTGTCGATGCCTTCTTCTTACATTAAATGATAATCGTCTTGCAGGGTCGAAAACACTTTTTGAGTTATTTGGCTTCTTTTTCTATTTCGATACTAATAGAGCCACCGAATTCATAGTGATTTAATAACTACAGAAATTGTATTCTACCTCATTGACATCTCTTTCTGCCATAAGTTTTGGTAGTTAGATATTATGGTGTATCGATTAATTTATCAAATCACTTGAGTTATGTTGAATTACTTTTACTTTCTTCGGAGAATGTTGCAAATTGTTTTGTGTCTATGATTCAAAGTTCAAAAATCGGGCCTATGTTTGGTTTTGTTTTGGTTGAGTATTTTGGTGACAATTGTTGGTGAGATTGTGTTTGGTTTTATATTGATTGTTAATTTTTTAGAGAATTTTTCGTTGAGATAGTGTTTGTTTTTATTTTCAGAGGGAACTGTAGCTGTCAAATCATGTAAGCTTTTGTCTGTTAGTAATTAATAAGTGATTGAAAATTATAATATAATATTAAAATTGTAATGATTGTTATATAAAAGTGAGCCATGAAGGTGTTAAGTTTTAAAATAGAAATTCAAATTTTGGATCAAAAAATTGGGGATTTTTTTGGGGCAAAATTTTGGTTAAAAACTGGCTCAAAATGAAATAAAAAATAGCCAGAAATTTCTACTGATTTGCTGATAAAAATCCATGCTTTTGTGAGTTACAAAGCTTGGAGTTACTTATTGGGAACTTGAGGAAACTGAATATTTTTCCTCTGGAGAAAGCATCAAGTTTCGGTGATTGAATAAAACGATTGAATATGAATCAAGTTTGAGTATCTTGAATTATTAGCATATGATAATATATTGTTTTTTTACTTATGAATCGAGTTCCAAAACTTATATAACTGACAGACAGAAACTTGATTAAAATATATAGAACAAGAAGCGATCCAAACTTGATTTTGTTACGTTAACGAATTTACATCAAATAATTTTATCAACCATTGAATTAAATATGAACTAATTTTATTTTATATTTAGTTTAATAAATAAATAATCACATGAATATAGGCCAGCGCCCACAATATCACTATGCCTGCCCTTATCACAAGGGCAGCATATTCATGATGATAATATCATAGGGCCCCTATCTGAAAGAATCAGATTTGTTTTACCTTTTAAAGCCCCACATTTAGTGTCTTAATACATGGCCATATGCTCACTACTTAGTCTGACTCCACTACTCCACAAATCATGTCGATCTGTTTGCACGTGACTGTTCTAGCTTAATTAACATCTCGGGTTCGAGTATTAAAATTGCATGTGTTAAAATTCTTAGGAGAGAAAGTTTTGCCGCCCTTAGATATGTCTAGAAGCATCAATGGGCGGGGAATACCCAGACCTGAACTCGTACCCGTCATTTTTTTGATCGGACCTGGTCCAAACCCAACCACATACCGAGTTCCAAAAATAGTTGGACCCGCTAGGTAGGGTACAATTCGGGCCTGGGCTGGGTAGGGTAAGACCCACTGTTAAATTTCAGGTATTGTTCAGGTAAAGGCGTTATTTTCGAAACGTAAATTGCGGGTAATATTGGGGTAAAATACCCGCAGACCCAACTTGGACTTGAATGACCTAATATCATCAGGTTCGGTCCGATCTTGTATGTGACTCTGCATGTCGGGTCCGAGTCGGGTGAAATTCAAATTGCATAGGTTCAGTCTGGTAATTCCCGTCCATTGACAGCACTCCATCTCCAACTATTTGTGTATTCTTACTCGGGGGCTCGAAGTGATTTCTCAATTGACATTATTTTTCAACCCGAAAAAAGTAGGACAACCCTTCAAAACCAAACCACTTTGAATGTCCTTGAGTTCACAATCACTTTATTTGAGTGTGTCCTTGGGTATGTAAAGTGCTATTTCAATGGATACCCCATTGCCAAATTTGATTGAACTCTCATTTGTTTTGGGTACATTTATCTATAAGCACTTGTTTTCACAAAAGCTTGAAACGTCCCAACAATGACTCAATATCATGCAAAACTCGTCACATGGAACCATGAGGATTTAATATTGATCAATTCTACAATTTTTTTAGGACTTATAAGCTCAAAAATATTATATTCGACAACATTAATTTTTACGTTAGTTTCTTACATTTACACCTATTTTTTACGCTGGTAAATAATAAGTGTTAATATTCTTTAACGTGCGATTAAATATATACATAAATGAGTAATATTAATAAGTGTTTATGGATAAATTTGTGCTTTGTGACAAGCTCGTGGAAATATTTTATAAGTTTCTATATTTATAACAACGTTTTATAAATTTTAAAATTAAATATATGAATGCATTAAGCTCCTTAAAACATGGATACACGAACTTAAAAATCTTCTCACCTTCTCGGAGTTTCGCCAAAATTTCTCTAATAGCAACTATTAGTGCAAGCGAAAGTTTCAGATTTTTTCAATTCAATTAACTTGTAAACAAAAAATCGTAGATAAAGCTCAATAAATATAAATCTACTATGTTTTTCTGCAAGTACCAAAAGCATTTTATAACAAATGAATCCCAAAAAATATTGTAAATATTCAATTAAACACCCTCTAAATTTTATTTCTTATCACCTAAGTTATCTAAGTGGACTAGTGCAAAAAATATGAAATATGCACTAGATGAGAATATTTTATTTCTCAACGTTAGATTAAAATTTAATAATTATAATAATTTATTATAATTCAGACCTCCACCCTATTGTTGTGAATTTTTTTATAGTGCTTGTAAAATGATGTAAAGTACTTTAACAGTTGGAGAGTGATACAAATTTATTTCAAATTTATTTCCAAATAAAGATGTCAATAAAATAATTTACATCAAAAATAGAAAAAATCAATGTCAACTTTATAAATAAAGTTGATATTGATTAGCAATAGGTCTTTTACTAAATGGGGTGGTTTTAGGGTGGAAAGATTAACTTTTTATATAGATGATTTTTAGTGGTTTTCAACATTTTAGGCCCAATTAGTTGGATTAATATTGTACTAAAAAAAAATTTAGAACAAAAAAATTGAATTTTGTTTTTTAAGAATAAAAAATTTTAAAAGTGAAATTTGTTTGATATTATCTTATAAATTTCTTTAAAAAAATCTGTGTAAATTCTAGATAATTTTGAAAAGATATTCTTCCAGAAAAAGAGAAAAAAATGGTTCTCTTATTCATGGTTTGCCAGTTATCATCATCGATTAAAAAAGCGTTTTTGGCTATCTTTCACTTTCAAAAATAAAACTAGTCACATTAATGTAAAATAATGCAAAGTTTAAGATAAGATTCATTGTTTGATGTATGAATTGATAGGTTTGATAGAAAAAATTAGTAAAATTTATATATAAATATCCACACAAACAAATTTCTTATAAAACAATATTTCTCACCAACTACAATTATTACATATTTTTGTCTAAAAAAATTCATGCAAACAAACACACATTTTATGCTATATTTCTTATCCATACACTTTTTTCTCACTTTTATTGTGATAAATCATTTTTGAGATGGACAGTTCATCCAATCTGAGCTTTAACTCTGGAGTTTAATGTTTTAGAATATTCATTATAAAATATGTTACAATGACCTGTGGGGTTCAATATATAATTATATATATATATATATATGGTAGTATCCTTTGACATAATTTGTGATGGATAATTTTTTTGGAAAAATGGTTTTAAATAAATAAAAAGTAAAAAGGACTTGCATGAGAATGGAAGATCACTTTCTAAGTAAATGAATGAACATTTGATGGGTTTACTTTATTTCTCTTTAATAATTTCACTTTTTAAGTTTTATGATAATTTTCAACTCTCTTTAATATTTGATTTTTCAAATTATTTTAGTTATGAGAAAATGTAGGCATGGGAGCCTATTTAGTACTATTTTCATGAAATTAACCAAAAGAAATTATGGGACTTTTGTGGATAATACTCGATAATTCTCGGGATTCGAAGTTTCAGAATTATTTATATATCACATTTAAATACAGACGACTCATTTGTATAGTCATATAAAGTTTGTGATATAAATATATCGAGATTTTGAATTTGAATAATCACTAAATATTAGTCGATTTTTTAAATAGAATTGTCCAATCAAGGTACTAATAGCATGGGACATGCATGTTGGTTTTTTTTTCTCTGGTCATATCAAATTTGCTATCAAGAAGAGCTATCAATTTTACTTCTTTTCTTAACCACAATAATAATAATAATATAAAAATTTATATTTTCCAACTTAAATACTAGGAAAAATATTATAATTTTACATCATTAGAAGTGCCTATTCCGATTATTAAATTGATTTATAGGGTTATTTTCAATATGATAAATGTATTTGACATGGAAATATTAAATGTTGCAAAGTCAATTTGAAATATGGAGAACACATTGTACACATAATTCTTTTTCTTTTTTTTTGAATGACGAGGGAAACCCGCAGCCGCTACCGTGAGGTGCGCACTGGGTAAACCCCGCTCTTGTATAATAGCCTGCAAACCACACAAGAGAGGTAAACCAGCCTAGGTTGCCCATAGCTGACAGGCTCACAGTAGAGAAGGCAAATAAGCATTCCCTCATCAGGATTCGAACCCGTGACCTAGGCCACAAATTCAAATGCCCTTACCAACTCTACATATATATAAGAGCCACTACACACAGCTCTTCATCCCCCGGTTGCACGTCGCACCAGATCCCAGCCCCTACTTTTTTTTCCACTTTTGCTAAACGACGTCGTTTTCACCTGCAATTTCCAAAATTTTCCTTCGCTGCCAAACGACATGGAAATTTACATGGTGGTTTCTCCGGCGAACAGGACATTGACTTGATCTCTAGCATCGATTCATCACGTCGTAGCCCATGATATTTCAGCAGATTTTTAGGCTTAAGGGATTGATTTTCTCTGCTATCTCAGATTTCCCAATTTATTTATTTTTCAATTCAAAAATGTACTGAAAAGTTGAGCTAGCTCTAAATAGAATTTGGAGAAACCATTTGTATTGACCTCTAATAATTTTCATCATGTTATAGATTTGTTATATTTTTGGAGAAATTAGGTGCAAATATGTATAGTACTATTATAAGGAAAGAGGTACTGACATTTTTTTTCCTCTATTTTAGTGATAGTAAATTGATGAGCTTATGGAGATTTTAATTTCCCAATATGAAAGTGCAACTTCTGATCAACTGTTTGTTACCAATGAGGTGCTTTTGCATTCTGATGTTGCTTTTTTTATGTACTTACAGATTTTCATGTTAACTAAGAATTTTTCTCTCAAATTGGAATCTGTCCATTTGTAAACTCGCTAATGAGTATTGAACTTATAGCATGTCTCATATCTATGTAAGGTATAAACACCCTCTATTCAGTTGATGCTCATTCTTATATTGAGAAGTTAAGTAAGATGTTTTACTTGAAGCAGCATGATATTGCACTTAGCAGATAATGATGACAATATCCAGCAATTACTGAGAGGATTGGCTGAAATTGCAAAGCTTGGTCCGTTTCTGCTTTATACAATCATAAATAAATCATCTATTTGTGGAATTGACGCATTAGCAAATACGGTTTGACGGTTATTATTGAGTATGTAAGTATTGTAGTTGTAAAATTAACTAATCTCCTTCTTACATGTAAGTATTCGTTTCAATTGTCAACGAATTACTACAGTTTTACTGTAATTCTTTTAACACAACTAATTTTAATCAATTCTTTTTCTTTTTCAGCTTACTACTAATGAACGTCTGCAATATTTTTGATTTGACGACAACTATTTTTGAACTAATAGCAGCAACTGCCTACCCTATTACCTACGACTTTAGACCCATTACAATTTGCACCTGTTTTTGTAATGTACATGTAGTTATCAATGTTTTAAAACCCAACCCGGCCCGCCCGGTTCAACCGGTTTGACCCGGAACCGGTCCTTAAAACGAACTGGTCAGACCCACAAAACCGTTTTTGGCTCAAAACCGGTCAATTTAGTCAAAAACCGTTCGACCCACCGGTCGAACCGGTGACCCGGTAAAACCGGTCCCGGGTCAATCGAACCGTTCGGTTTTTATAAATACCAAAATTCAAGCTTAAAACTTAATTTTTTCGCAAAAAATCACCAACCTTCTATTATTTTGCTCATCCAACATGATTCAAAGAAAATTTCTCAAGAAAATCTTTCATTCGAACGAATCAAATCAAATTAAAACTCTAGTCTTTTTCGTTTTAATTTTTATTGGTTTGTAAATTATTAAAGCTTTTAAGTTTTTTTCTTCAAAATTGTTGGTTTATTATACAATGATGTAGTAATTATGTCATTTGTGATGTACATTTGATTTTTGTTCCATGAATTCGAAAATTATATCACTTGAACATAATTTTGCTTATTTATTTAAAAAACTCTCAATTTTTTTCATGATTTTGATATAAATATATGAACTAAAAATGATTTTGAAAATAGAAAATATCAAATTTTTTATGTTTTAAAATTTTATAATAAATATTAGTATTTTATTTAATATTTATTGCGTAATTATGACATCACTGGTTCGACCGGTGTTGACCCAACGGTTGAACCAACGGTCGAACCAGTGACCCGATCAATTTTTCGGTTCGATGACCGGGTTGGGTTTCAAAACATTGGTAGTTATTGAATGCTACAATTTTTGGTAATGTTTATACAGTTCAACAGGTATATATATGTATATAAAAACGTTTCACAAGGTGCTTTAATTTTCATTTGTCAAATATTAGTTCATTTACTAAATATAAATTCCTGTAGAATTAACAAATTCATAATATCAACTCCGTAGAAAAAAAACTGAGAAAACACTAAGCAACGTGTATTTACCTATCTTTTTATAAACTTTTTTTTTCCTAAAACATGCAATAAGAGTTTATTTTACACCAACAACATTTTTATATAATTAATAATAAAAAAAAAGGCTAAAGTAAATAAATTAATTTACGGGCAATGTCACCGCGCATTGCGCGGTACCATTTAACCTAATATATAATAAACATAAATGTTAATATCTAATTAATACAAGTTATCAATAAAAAATATGTGTTGAATAGAGTTATAATAGAATCTAATAAAATCGTAATAAAATATGAAGTCTCGTGAATTATATTTTTGATTAAAAAAAAGGTATAACTAGATTTATAATAGAATCTAATAAAATCGTAATCTACCTATAAACATGGAAATAAGATAAAACTAAATAACTAAAAGATTATAAAAGATACGATTCGGTATAATCTAAACTAATCTAAATATTATCTAACACTTCCCCGAAGTTGAAACGTGAGATCTTGAACGATGCAAATCCAATAAGATAAAAAAACCGACGATAATCTTGAAAGACAGCGGCAATGATTCTAACTCCTTATTTCCAAGAATGAATGGTTGGCTCTAACATAAAAAAAATAATAATAAAAAATCAACAAAAAAACATTATGACTCATCACCACTTCCACAGCTGAAACTCTAATGGAAGAGAACTTGAAAGTATATTTACCTTTATCTATATTGTTGCCGTTTTTCGTCAATATACCTTCTTCCTCTTCTTCCAACTTCCGTTGCTTTGTCTCAATTAACCGTTTCCAAGCTTCCAACATTGCATCACTACTCACAGTTGCATGTCTTGACTTGATAGATTTCAATTCGTCCAGAGTAGCAAGGATATCCATATCTCTCTTAGAATCCAAAGTTTTATTCTCCAACGATTTCATGGCATCACCCATCTCCTCATCCGCACGCCGAGGTTCAATGTTCCTTTCTGCACCAGACTCAACAACATAAGGGTCGAATACCACCTAAAATAACTCTATTTATAGAAATTCCATCTAAACCCTAATTCCACCTAAAATCTTTGTCGCACCCTAAAGCCCACCTATTTGGAGGATGTAGCTCTATTTATACCTTTCTTTTATTAATAATATAATTCATGGGGTTTTTATATTATTCAATAATATAAAATAGTATTTTAGATTGAAAATATTGTTATAAAAATTTCGTATAGAAATTCAATTTTGAGAATTTTTAATATTGTTATTATAAATATTTTTTAATTTATTTTTCAAATTGAGTTTTTTCGGCATTACATTTCAAGAATATCAAGATACAAACCTTCATTTTATAAAGGGAAATATATTATCCCCCTAAAATAACTTTTGTTTTTTTTAGATTAAAAAAAATGTTTTCATAAATCCTTTTTAATACGAAAAATTATTTTATGGGGTTGGATTGTTTTTGTTTTTGAAGTTTTGCAAAATAGTTTTGTAGAACAGTTTTATCAAAACAATTTTGCAGTATAAATAATGTTGAAATCCGGTTTGGTTGACTATTCTGAAAAGAAAAAAAAATCGAGAACACTTTGCAAGGGGGAGTGTTTTGATGCGAGGAAGAGTGAAATGAGTAGAGAAAAGATATTTTTTTCAATGAGGGTTTAAGTGCTGTATTTTTTTTAGTTTGGAGTGTAAAAGTGTTCTGTAAAACTTAAAAACAGGTAAAACCTGTTTTGCAAAATAGCAGATTTTGGAGTTTTGTTTTTCAAAAACAGAAAGTGAGAACAAGCCCTGCCTTTTTCATATTTTTTGTTTTGGAAAAACAAAAACACACTTTAAAAACAGTCATCCAAACAGGCCCTAACAATTTTCTCTTTCTATAAAGGTAGCCACTGAAAGTTTGATAGTAACTCATAAAACATTTAATTTTTTTCGTTCGACATGTTTAAGTTTTGTGACAATATTTTTTTAGAGTATTCTTTATGGATTCAAATTCTAGTATATATATATATATATATATATATATATATATATAAATATCTACGTAATTTAATTATTCTTAAGTAACTAAAGTTTCACTCTCAATTTGTCAAGTCAAACTCTTATGAAAGCATTTTTCTTTTATGAAAGCATTTTTCTTTTATGAAAAAAATGGAAATCATTTTCTTCATATATATTTTAGTGATTTTTAGAGAATTTTAATATTGAGTAGAAATATAATTATTTGTGAAGTATTGGTGATTTTAAGGAGCAAAAGGTCCTATTTATATATATAAATATATTTTTTAATTGTGTATACCTAAGTATTTATTGCTTACGACCCATAAATAGACACTGAATAAACAAGAAATTGACCAAAACAAAATTGTACTTTATTTAATTTAATAATTCAAATTACTTGGTTAGTACATAAGTCCAGGTGTCTGTTTTATGTACCATTTTTTTGTTACAAGAAATAAAGAAAAAAATTGTGTGTGAGAATGTTTTTCTAATATAATTTAAAATAATGTGCAAAATTATATAGAATAGGGAATACGAACAATTTAAATTAATAGACATGTTTATACTTTATACATGTTTGAATTAATGAAATTAATTATACACGTTTTATATATATATGAATAAATACAATAGAAGATAATATATTGAATTAAATAAAAAAATTTAAACTACATGTATAAGCTGTAAAGAACACCTAGAAAAATATGCATTTATCACCTCAATTTATTTTTTTATATCTTCTCTTATTATTTTAAGTCTCATTTAAACATCAAAAATAATATATATATATATATAATATATAATTAAATAGAAAGATAACATGCAAATAAAATATTAAAAGTTAATTTTCTACACAAAATATGCTAACTTGTTTGGAATTATTGGATAGAGAGAGAGGCCAACATTAATACTAGAAAATCAAAATTCTTTTATTCAAACAAATTCTTAAATTTGAATATAACCTTATTCTAAATTGAAACGACGATTTTATAAGACGAACACTATTTTTAAAAAGTTATTTTTTCTATTATATCAACATATATATATATATATATGTATTTATGTACATTAATATATGAAATATATATTGCGTAAAACACTAGGCAATCAAAAATCGACAATTTTACATATTTAACATATTTAGTAACTCTCGTCTTTGTCAAAAAATAAACTATGATATCTAATTTATCGATCAATTCTTAACAAAAGACTATCAATGGTTGAAATTACTTAGTTAATATTTTAATGAAGTAAGAATCTCATAGAATAATCTCAATGTATTCTTGGTATTAAATTAATTGAATTTATTTTCATTAATAGGCAATAAAGAAAAATAAAAAGTCAATATCTTTATCCTTAAGTTCTAGCTAAGGCAATAGGCCACCACGTGATAAAAGTAAATATTGAGTACTAATTACTATTTACTTATTGATTTATTCAATCAAACCAATTAACCATTTATTAAGATATTATATTAATTAAATGAACTTATAATTGAGATTTGAATTTAAGACCTCTATGTGAATTATTTAATTCCTTAGCGAATTTGACTACAATTAAATGTGGAATCAAGTTGACTTTAAATTTTTATTAATTATACTAACTCCTACTTAGTATAGAAAATAATATAGGTTACAATTATTTTAATCATACTTTTAAATGAATTATTATAATCGAGCTTTGCACTTAGGCTGAATTATTCAATACTCAACTTTAAGTTTGATCGCTAAAAGTTTTGTTCAATACAGTATAATTTACCAAACCAAGTTTGAATATTTTTTTGTATTTGATAAATTCTGAAATTGGGCTCAAATTCAGTTCGATAACTACTCAAAACATTTCATTAAAATAAAATAAAAATTATATAATAAAAATCAAATTTACTTAAATACAACTTATCGACTTCATTAAATTCAATAATTATGTATTTCCATAAACAATTGAAATACATAATGTAAAAATAAGTAATATGTAAATTATTTAGTTATGGTGGCAAAATACAAATAACCCACGTGAAATATTTTATTGGCTGAAAACCCCGTGAAAAAATATAGCCTAAAAACCCCTGTGAAAATTTCAAATTGCATGAAACCCCCTGTGCATAAAATATATGCTAAAAACCCCATTAAAATTTTCAAATAAGCTGGAAAATAATTTTATATTAAAAAGATGTTTCATCTTTAATCTTTGTATTTTAAAATTTCAAAATATAAAGTTGATTGACAACACTTTATTGTTGTTAGGGCACTAAGTCTTAGCAATTAGTGGATTAATCCATTATTAATTAATCTAATAGATCAAATAATTGATTAAATTTATTGTTTATATTTTATAATGCTCCTGAAAAAATGTATTAGTGTGAGATATTATTGAAACAATGAAAAAAAATTTACCACTACGAAATATATCTACATTGAAAATTAATTATTGGATAAAGTTTAATTAATATCATAAAACTTGATTATTAGTACTATTAATTAATTTGTAAATTTGAAAATTTTACAGGTAGTTTTTGGGCTATATTTTTTTCACAGGGGGTTTCATACAATTTGAAAATTTTATAGGAAATTTTTAGGCTATATTTTTTTTTATAGAGGGTTTAATGCAATTTGAAAATTTCACAATGGTATTTAGGCTATATTTTCGCAGGGAGTTTTCAGTCAATAAAATATTTCAGATAGCGTTATGTGTATTTTCCATTGTTATGGTGCAAAGTACACGTGTGGGCATTTCGTACTTTCAGCAGTGCATAGGGAATTGAGAAGATAAGGTAGGCATTAACGGCGTTAAGCTCCGTCTTCCGTTTAACGGAAACGTTGTTGATGTTGACGGCGGGGTCCATTGGTCAATTTGTCTCCCCTGTGTGGGGCGGATCTGACACTGAGTGTCTCAAATAAAATCTTCCCCACGCGCTCATAAGTGTCATTTCATCAGATTTTTATTTTTCTTATCTAGCATATTTTTTCAATTTAAATAAACTAATAATATTTAGTTAATAATTAATTGTGAACATGTGCATATTATTATTGAAATTTAAATTTTTTGGCCCATAATGGGATAAAGGAAAAGGCACACAATTATATCTTATACGTTTAACCAAGAATATTAAAATTTTAATATATAAATAATTGACAACTAGAATTAAATTAATTACTTATTTTATGCTTTTGAATTTCTTGATAAATTAAAAAAAAAATTAACATTAATTATTTTTTCATGTCTTGGTAAACCCCAAAAATAGAATTTTGAATAGTTTTTTCCCCCTTAAAACAATATTTATGATAAGAAGTGCCAATTTACCAGAAAAAATAGGTCTTAAAAAAACAAATTAATTGTTTATAACTATAATTAATAAATTAAAATACAACCATTGAAATTGGACCCAGGTACTATGATAGACAAATACAATTCAATATTTTTTTAAAAATGTACAAGTAGAGTACATATTCAGTTTTAATTTCAATTTGACTATATCTTATGCACAGTTTCAAAGATACACTTAACAATTTAATTTTAATTAAAAATTAAGTTCCTATTAATGGAAAATAAATAGAAAAAGAAAAAAACACAGTTAATTAAATACATGATTACATAAATTAGATATTTAATATTATAATTTTAGCTGAAAAACACAAAAATGAAAAAAAAAAATAGTATACATTTTTTTCCGGGTTTTTTGTCAGAATAATATAAAATGGTAAAAGAAATCATAAATTGATGCTAATATGAGGGATTTGTGGAAATAGCACAAGACGGTAATGTGGTTGACGTCTTCAAACTTGAAGACGTCATTCACATTGCCGTCTTCAACTTTTGCTTTTTGCTAATAAGAATTGTTAACTTTGAAGATGGCAATGTTATTGACGTCTTCAATTTCCCTTTTTTAATTAATGGTGAAGGCATCTAGTTTGCTTAATTAGAATAAAGGTAAGAGTAAATCATGTGCAAATCTTGGCAGAAGTTTTTGGAAAATGCTTAAATATATTTCTTGTATGTTGAAATGGAATAAAAACCACAATCATTTTTTTTACTGCCATTTTTTTGTCCTAATCCTCTATTGTCTAAATTTTGATAAGTATTAACAATTTATAATTAGTCAATTATTATTAATAATGTTGATACTCATAGAATGATATGAATGAATACTTAGACATTCAATATATTAAATATCAATTTCATCGATTAGTTTAGATATTATCAATTTGTTAAACTTATTATTTTGATGAAAAGAAATTTCATAACCATACTTAACAATTTATAATTAATCAATTATTATTAACAATGTTGATACTCATACAATGATATGAATGAATACTTAGACATTCAATATATTAAATATCAATTTCATCGATTAGTTTAGATATTATCAATTTGTTAAACTTATTATTTTGATGAAAAGAAATTTCATAACCAAAATAGTGGAATATATACAATCACTTTGAGTTTTAGAGGTTTAGTCCAATTAAATGATGTACAAAGAGTTTGATTCCATGCAAGTTTTATTAGAATTCGATTTTTACTGTACTAATAACTCATCCAATTCGAAAGATTTCCATAAATGGACGCAGCTAAACCGACACTCTTACACACAAAACATATTTAATAAATAAAATTAGAGTCCGCATGGGCAGCCTAATTGGTCACAAAAGGGTGAAGTTTGGACAATGACCAAGGATTGAGTCCCACCAGCGGCAGTGTGGGAGCAACCTCTCAAGTGAGGGGGCTCCTTGTGCGCAGTGGGCACTGGTCTAGCCCCTGTGATTGGCTGAGTTACCATGTTTTATTCCTCCCATAGCTCTGTCGGGCCGGAGCATGGGGGGCCCTGGGGTTGGGGATTCAACCTTTTGACAATAAATAAAATTAGAAAATAACAAAACATTAAGTTGCAAGTAAGACACAACTAATTAATTGTTAGTTTGGTAATAAATTCTTTTATCTTTTATTGATTCTCAATTCAATTCATAGTATACAAACTCCACAAAAACTACTTAAACTTGATGACAAACGCATGATTCTTAAAAATACAAATTGATCCCAACCATATTTTAATTGTCATAACTCATAAATTGGCAGACAGAAGATGCCAATGATGGTGGCATCTTCAAAATTGAAGACGGTAATAGCAGTACCATCTTCTAATTAAAAGAAAAGGAAAAAGTTGAAGACGTCAATCACATTGGCATCTTATGCTATTTCTGCAAATCTTCTAAATTAATACCAATTTCAGACTTTTTTTATTATTTTGTATTATGCCCATAAAAAACCCATTTTTTCCTTCAAATTATTTCGTAAGGTACATATTACTAGTTGATGATATTTTAAAAATTGTAATATTAAAAAAATGATTTAAAATTAATGAATATAGTTTTTTATTTTTAAATAAAAATAATATTTTCTATCAAATATAGTATTATTTGTCTAGTATATATTGAGCTCTTTTTAACTCTCTATTTAACCACCAATATTCATCCATAATAGAACGAGAATGAAACGAGACTATAGCAATGGAGATAGGTGTAGCAGTTCTTCAAGCACAGCCGACGACGGCGGCGCCGATGAGCTGTTCGCGGCGTTAGGTTACAAACTCAATAGTCCTCTGACATGGCTGACGTTGCGCTGAAGATCGAGCAGCTAGAGGAAGTGATGTGCAGCGTTCGCCAAGATCTAAACGGCGCCGTTCACTACAATCCTTCCGATCTCTCGTCATGGCTTCAGTCCATGATCTCCGAGCTTGATTCATCTTCTTCCGATCTGTCGTTTGTCCAATCTTCCACCGTTAATCTTGACCTAGATCGTTTCGGATAAGATCTTATCGCCATACCTGGCGCCGCCGCCTTCTATCCTTCTTCGAAAAAACCTAAAACGTCGTCGTACGGTGATTTCAACGATAACAACAGCAACTCAATTTCTATCCTAATCGACGCGCAGGAGAACGGTATACGCCTCGTGCACACGCGTGCGCTGAGGCTGTTCAGCAAGAGAACATTGAACTAGCTGAAACTTTGATTAAAAACATCGGATGTTTTGCCGTTGATTTTGGAAGCTTTTAGTGGAAAAAATCTGATTGATTTTAGGGGAATGCAATGGCCTGCTCTGTTGCAGGCTTTAGGTTGACCGGTATTGGACCGCCTTCGGGGGATAACACGGTAGGATGGAAGTTGTCTGAATTGGCTAAGACTATGAATGTGGAGTTTGAATACAGAGGTTTTGTGGCTGATCTAGATGAGTCTATGCACGACTGTGGCGGTCAATTCAATTTTCGAATTGCATCCATTGAGAAGGTTTTACAATTTGTGACTAAATTGAATCCCAAGATTATGACTGTGGTTGAGCAGGAGGCTAATCACAATGGGAATGTGTTCTTGGACCGGTTTAACGAGAGTTTGCATTATTACTCTCAGGTTTTCGATTCGTTGGAGGTGTACATGGGCCGGCAAATATGCAATGTGGTGGGTGTGGACCGGGTCGAGAGGCACGAACCGTTGGTGTTTGGGAGGGCCGGTTCACTTGGGCTCAAATGCGTATAAGCAGGCTAGTATGTTGTTATCATTGTTTGCTGGTGGGGATGGGTATAGGGTTGAGGAGAATAATGGGTGTTTGATGTTGGGGTGGCATTCTAGGCCTTTGATTGCTACTTCGGCTACTCGGGTTTTTGGTGGTTAGCTCGGTTTTTTGTTTCGGGGTACGACCTATTGAGCTGTGAGTACAATAGTGAAGGCGAAGAACCCAACATTTTTGGGGTCATTCCTAGTTTTCACCATTAGATGACCCAATACGACGGTATTTAATATAATACTTTCTGTTTAATAGTGAAAACTTGACTGGTTCCATTAAATTAAAACATGCCTAACATAGAATTTTCCCAATTCTTGGTGTCTCTAACCTTTTCTTGATTGAATTATGTTTCTTAATTGAAGAATGATCTTAGTTCCTTCTTGTAATTCTCAAGGGGTGATCTGGAATAGTCAATATCACGTGTTTATAAGTGGTCTTTCTGGTTGAGTTTTGGGAACTTTTACACGCATAAAATGGAGTAACATCCTAAATAGAACACATTTGGCAATGGGATTACTAATACTGAAAATAGGATTAATCATGTGATGATGGAGAAGCACATGATGTGTTTAAAGCTTTTGCATTGCAAAAGTTAAAAATTCGAGTCATTAAATATCAAAAATATTGGAAACGTTTCAAAAAAGTAGGCGAAAACTTATAGAATACGAAAAAGAAAACTCAAATAATAGGAAAAAATTGACAAATGCTATCTTTATTCATTTTTAAAAAAGTTAAATTTGTGTGTCGAAATTGATGCATGTACATAGTTGATAAAATTGATGCATGAGGGAATGCCTATTTGCCTTCTCTACTGTGAGTCTGTCAGCTATGGGCAACCTAGGCTGGTTTACCTCTCTTGTGTGGTTTGCAAGCTATTACACAAGAGCGGGGTTTACCCAGTGCGCACCTAACGGTAGCGGTTGCGGGTTCCCTTGTCATAAAAAAAAAAAAAATTCAATAACCAATTCTTTAACGCTGAAATGGAACTACCTAATCTTTTTTTTATATGTATTTTTCTTAATTTCCAGTATTTTGGGAATTTGAGGAATCTATGAATCAATTAATTTTTTTAAACAGTGAATTGTCACGAACTGGATCAATTATAGAAGTCACAAGATTTATCATAAATGTTGAACAATTCATGAGTATTTCAATCAAGGATGATTATATAGGTGAAATATGTAGTTCACATAGGTCCATAATGAGATTTGGGCCTGAAGTCGTGTGGATGATGGGTTGACAACCCATAATTCCTGGACTATCTGACTAACATTAGATGGGCTGGACTAATAGGCCCAAAGTGTAGGCCCAACATAGCCCATCTTGATCTAGTAGCCGGGAGTCCAATGCCTAATGATTAGATTTAGAGTGTAAAAGGAGTCCTATAGTCCTATAATAATAAAAAGAGTAATGAAAATTAGCCCATCCAAACTTAAACTTATAGATTTTTGCATTTTTGTAAAATAATTTTTTTTTACTTAACTTTGTTTATTTTTACACCTTGTATTATATGAACTACATGAGATTTTACAAATTTTTAGCATTTTTTCAGCAGAATAGTTTTTGAATTTTTATTACAATACATTGCATTTGATCTTTTAAGCGTAAAAACAACATTTAATGACCATAGTAAATAACTATTTTTATTGAAAATGATATTTCAAGTATATTTTAAAATAGTAAAATCACAAGAAAAAACTCTTTTAAAGAATCACATGTAATGTGAGTGATAAAATATCACATCATTTTTTAAAATTAAGTTGATAAAACATAATATCCCACAACTTATGTTAACAAGTATTTGATACCACATTGTGATATATGTTTTTTTCTTTAAATTCATTATCAATTCAATACAAATTGGAAATTAGAAAGTACTATAGCTCTATTAGGTCCTAAATTTTTTAATAATTACCTATTTTGTTCATAAATCATCGATTACTAATCACCACAATATATAAGACAAAATAGTCCAACATTCAACTATTAGTTAATAAGTAGTTAATAGCTTAACCGGCCTAAATTTTTATTTTCAATCGTAATTTTAAAAATCAAAATTTCTATTGGATTTTAAAATCAACTTAACACACATTTTAATTAAAATTAATTTATGGAATATAAAATTCAATAAAATCAATATATAATTCAATTTATAGAAAAATACTTGTTAAGAGGCATAATCCTATTTCATACCAAATCATATTCCCGAAGGGCAAATATAGAGTTTGTATCAAATTTGATTCCTAATACAATTCCACTTGCTGTGAAAACCCTAACCCTAATATATATACATCGATCTATATCTATATATATCTCTATACCATTTTCTTCCCCATCACTTTTCTCTGATTTCTCTTGATCTCGTTGTTTCAGTTGAAGAGAGGATTTGGGTTTGTGAATGGTGGAAATCTCGAGCTCACAATTAATGGTCATCATTCCCTCTTCTTCTTCGCGAAGGATTGGGAAAATCTCGATCTGTTCTTGCTTCGGCTCCTGCATGGAAGGCTGGTACTACCGCTGCATCGGCGTTGATCCCTGAATTCATTCATCATTCATTCAATTTTGCGACGAATTGTTCGATTTTTTATTCAATTCTTTGATTTCGCTTCCCCCCTTTATATAAAGAAAAATTCCGATTACAAAAAAAGATGTTGCTTTACAAGCAGAAGAAGAATCAGGCGGCCCTGAAAGGGAACAGGTTCTTGATTAGCGTTACCGTGCTGGGTAGCGCTGGCCCGATTCGATTTGTGGTGAATGAGGAAGAACTTGTTGGTGTTGTTATTGATACGGCTTTGAAATCGTATGCCCGTGAGGGGAGGTTACCAGTGCTGGGATCTGATTTCAATCAATTCATGCTGTACTCGCCCATCGCTGGGACTGAAGGTAGTATTTTGATGTCAATTTTAATTGTTTTGATTCAATTTGTTATGTTCTGTTTTATTTGTTTGATGATGATTGGTTAATTGGGTTACTTTAGTTCAGTATTTTGTTTGTGCTATTTGTCGTTGTTGTTTTGAATTTATGATGAATTTGATGAACTCAAAAGGTTACCTTATGGTTTCTCTGTTTTGTCATGTTTTCAGCTTGTGAATTTTCTTGCTTATAGTCGCAAACCTTCATAGTTTATCTTGAAAGAATTTGATAACTCGTTTCAGTGTTCGTGTTTAAGCTGAATTTGGTAAATTAAACAGGTTTTCGTTTAATATGGGCTAGCTAATAAGCTTAATGGCTAACCTTATGCTTTCTTCGTTTTATCATTATTTAACTTGTTAATACTTTAGCTTTGTGATATTTTCATGTTTCTAGTGTTTCATCAATTTATAGGCTGCTTAAGTACATTTTTCATGAGGGTGTGTTTGGATCTAGTGATTTGGAGGAAGGATTTGAAATGTGTGAAGAAAATAGCTCAAAATGAATACCAATGGATTTGAAATCCATCATAACATGAATTCATCCAAACAAATTTAAATGAAGTTGTCTATGAATTTGAAATCCATAGTTTTCAAATCCTTCAATCCAAACACAGCATGAAAGAATTTAGAAATTCATGTTAGTTGATGATTATTATTCGTTTAATTTGCATGAATATTTATCGGTTTTTCTGCTTGGTTTTAGCTCTAAGTCCATGGGAGACAATCGGGTCGATTGGGGTTCGTAACTTTATGCTATGCAAGAAGCCTCAAACCCTTGATGGTGAAAAGTCGCCACAAATATCTAAGAAGGGTTCGAGCTGGAAGGCATGGTTCAACAAATCACTCAATCTTAAGATATCTACTCATTGAATAAATATATGATTCTACTCTTTTGGGGAAGCGTTATTGGTTGCTTTTACGACTTTTGTTTCGGTTTTTGGTGAAAGTTTTGCTTATCTTTTTGTTCGAGTTTTATGTGTGATCACCCGTATTTGACATATGCGGTGATGAATAATGTGATCGATTGTGGGCTTTTTTCCACCTGAATAAAATAGACTTGCTTATGCCATTCTCGTTGCAAATCTTTTCGTTCGACTTTGTGTTGGTGATCCTCTAAAAGCCATGAAAATTGTGTATGATGAAGTTTATCCTTTGTTCTAGCTGTTTTTTTTTTTTCATTTCCAGTATGTTGATGGTAAAGATGTCAAATGGGCCGGGCCACTGGGCCGCAACCCGTGTGCCGTGGTGGACTGATCCGGGCCGGGCCATAAAATTTCGTGGAGGTCTTTTGTGGCCATGATTAGGCTTTTGTGGGATTGGAAGAGGTCTTTAATTTGATATTTTGTGCTTGATGATTTCAGTTGATACATTATGATGCTAGCATATTGAATGATATGGCCTTGTTTGTTTATTTTTTCAAATTCTATTTTCAAGTTTTTAAATCACAGCAATTTTGCATAAACCTTTTTTTCAACTCTACTTTTTTGATCTTCTTTATAACTATAGACTAATCTTATATACATTATTTCAAAAATTTACCAATCAAATCATTTATTGAAATCATTTTTTCACTCTTCCTTTCATACTTTACAACTTTTTAAATAGTAACTATAATCTAATAGCAAATTTAAAAATAATGTTAGGACTAGAATTGAGGGAGATCTTAAGTGTAAACAAACTCTCTTAGTTTGACCACTGTATATATACAGGATTAACAATGTTACAATTTTATAAAACGTAGAAATTGTTATTTCGGTACACCTTATAAGTTTCAAGTTTTTTTTCTAATAGAAACTTGTAAAGATATTTTAAAAAATATATATTATTTTTACTTTTATACAAAAACTCTTGTTGAATGGTTATATTATACAACATAAAATTCTTTGAATTGGTCAAGTAAGTTGTACAAGCCATTCTTCATGCATTAATTAATATTCTTCATATATGTCCCTTCGTCGCCACATGGGACGGGATCGTCTATCCTAGTAATGTTTAGGCCAAACATAATTTTATTTTATTTTAGTTATTACTTATTTGATATTATATTTACCAACATTGTACGAGAATAAGTATACCATTTAATAACAGTGTTTGTATAGAATATTATTGAACATTTATGATATTATATTATTAATAATATATTTATATATACAAGAAGATTTCAATGTATATCTAAACATGATCAATATTTTATAAGTTCTAATCTACTTTAATAGCAGTAATTTTATTTCATGTTTATGTGTGTGATTTTTTACTACATATGTTTTGATTGTATACTCGTGAGCATAACAAAATCCTCCTTTTGCTCAATTTTTTCTTCTTTCTAATTTATTTATGTAGTTTTGGCCATAAATTCTTGTTTGAACGACAGTAAGGAAATAATTAATTATGTTTTGAAAAACTCCTTATTGCATATAGATATAGTACATTAGTACTATATGTTTTTTTTGGATGATGAGAAAAATCTGCAATCACTATTTTAGGATATGCTGGATAAACTTCATTTATGTATAATATCACACAACAGAGCCAGATCAACTTAGATTCACCTGACAGACTCCTAAAAATGAGCTTAAATAGACATTCATTCAAGGACACCAGATTCAGTTCTCAGACTCACTCTTCTGTAATAGTATGCAAACCACACAAGAAATTTAAATCAACTAAAGCTGACAAGAGCACAACAAAGGATGCAAAATACACGTTTCAATGAAAAACGAACTTGTTACTAAGCCCACAAAATTCAGTTTTTCAACAAATTTTACTAGATGTTACATCCAAATAGTAATATTATAACCAACTATTGTTCTTCTTTTATTTTCATGCATATTATTTGTGCAAGAGGAAACTTAATTTGGCTGAACAAAAGTATATTTCATAAAAATACTGAGTTATACTTGTCATGTGATTGATTATTCACTTCATAAAATATATTTAAATTTAAATCAAATCAAATTTGTGTTAGAATTTCTGATTCTTTTAAATCAGTCACATAGAGTTGAATAATTTTACATGAATTAATATTCTAAATATATAAAAAATACAAAAGACTTGGCATGACAAATAAATTATTATTTAGTATTGTCTTAAAAAAATTCTTCAAAAAAATCTCTCAACATTTGAGATAATCTCTAAGAAATTTTTGAAAAAAAAGAAAAATTTGACTCTAACTATTTATGATTTGACAGTTCACTCAATTGATTTAAAAGGGTTTTTTTCGACTAACTTTTAACTAAAAAAAATTAAATTAATCATATATTCTAATATAAAATAACACAACATTTAAAATAAGATCCATTATGACTATTTTTCGATGCTTAAATCGATGACTTTGGCTAAAAAAAATATTATAAATTATATTCAAAAATCAATTCAAACAAATTTTTCTCCAAAAAATACTCATCCAAACACACATTTTTATAATCCCTAAAATATTTTTTCTCACTTTTATCATGAAAATAAATTATTGGAGATTGATATTTCATCCAATTCGGGCCTATATTTTCTGCAAAAATAATATAAAAAAAATGTAGAAATGCATAATTGACTGGCCTGCAGATCCACCTGCATCACCTAACATGAATATGTCCCTTCAACGGCACATGGGAAGGGTCATCTGTCCTTATCATTTTTATGGGACAAACAATTTTATTTTATTTTATATAATTAATTAATACTAAATTTTGATAAGTTCTGTTACTTATTCGATATTCTGTACTATATAAATTGTTTATCATTTAATACCAGTGATTATATTTATTATTTTAATATTGTCATAAAAATATATTTGCACATAATTCTAAAAATTATTTTCATATCTCCTATTCTTTTCTTAGGATGGGTTGGCTTTGAAGATTTTGTAAGATTTTAACCAAGATTAGCATGGTGGCACATGAATAATCATGTGCAAAATTTATTTTGAGAACATATAAAAATGTGTAAACAAATACTTTATAAATGATATATGTAGATACGAAAAAAATGTATTATATTTGAATGATTGAATACGAAAGGGTGCTTATTATTTAGGGACTAGATACACCCAGTGAACTAAATTTATGCAATTTTATTGATGAATCGAGATTTTCAACTCTTTTGTAAATCTTATTAACTGAGTTCGATAAATAGGTACCCTAAAAAAAAGGAACCTTTCCTCTCCCCAGCCATTTCGGGTTAAGAAGATGTGAAAGCGCGTTGATCTCTATAATATAAGAACGGTGCGTTCCGAGGTGTGAAGTGGGAGAGAAGGGATGTCATAATTGGTCGTTTACGGCTAGGACTACTGGGGTATCTAATCCCATTCGCTCCCCTAGCTTTCGTCTTATTATGCAATTTGAAAAAATGTCGTTGAGAACTTGAGATAAATATATTCATAAGTATCTATATTTAATATTCATAAGTGCTAATAAAGAGTTTCTACAAAATTAAAATTACTTATGCCTCCAAATAAAATAATTTAGGATATGGGCCATGTGGTGGCCCATATGTTCAGTCCAATATAATATTGGGCTATTTTACTTAAAGACCAAAGTGAGCCCAATTATTTGACCCATTCTTAAACTCCCTGTTGGGCTTGGATTTAAATGACTTATACTAACTCCTAATCTTATGATCCATATGTTGCTATCACTTGCGACTTTCAGGTCTTTCGATCTTTTTTATGTTTTTATCAATTTTTTTGAAATCATTTTTGTAACAATTGTTCAAATTCAGAAATGGGTATTTTTTTATTCTAGTTTAGATTCAATCAAGCAGCATCATTTCAGATTATAAATCTGTTGAAATCAAAGGACTAGATTTCATTTCAATGGCTTTCATTTGCTATTTACGTTAATTAAAGGACTAGATTATATTCTGTTATCAAGAAATGTTAATTAGGTTATGTTTGTTAAAAATTTAGAAAATTTCTTGTAAATTGGGGATTAGGGAAATTAGTGTGAGAATTGTAGTTTGTTTATGTTTTTAAATTAGCTTGAAAGTTGTAAAATACGTAGATGAATACGGATATGTTGATGGAAGTTGTATAGAATAATTATGTTGGTTATATATATAATGATTAAGTGAATAGAAAATAATAAAATAGAGATCTAAAGTTCACTAAAGTATAAAAGGATAAGAGAATCAATGGTTATAATTAACTAAAAAGTTGGTGAAATTCATATATTATTAATAGTTAGTTATATATGAAATTCAAAAACCAGAGTTAAAAAAAAAAGATGAATTTGGAAAAAAATTGGTGTTTTCATAATTTTGTAATACAAATACTAGAAAATAAATTTTGAAAACATAAACAAACTAATAGGGCCTACAATAGGAAATAGAACAATCAATCACTTACATCATTCAAAATTCTAAAAATCAATTGATAAAGTATTACTTACACGATGTTTTTAGAAAATTCTATGACACACTCAGTATTGGTGTGTTAAGACCAGTTACGGACTACACATTTCACACTTGTGGGGTAGTTTTTTCCACCAACCGATGTGAAAAAATCACACCTTTGTGTGTAAAATGTGTAGTAAATAGGTGGTGTGTACTGGACTGAGACTGTTCGCATAGAATTTCCCGATATTTTTATTGCACGATTTGAGAATAAATTTTGGTGTAGAAAGTGAAGACTAGAGTCGAGAAAAACAACTGCAACCCCGTTTGGAACGAAGACTTGCCTATTTACATTAAGGATCTCAATTCTCCCATCACTATAGTAAGCATCAAATTTACTACAAATTTGAGTCCCAATTCAATTTTTTGAATGAAAATTTGAAAACTTTATAAATTTCTCAGTCCGTTTATGACAAAGACACATTCACGGTGATGGCATTAAAGTGACTCGAGTTGAGCCGAATAGAGTGAATTGTCTGGCTGATGAAAGCTTTGTTGTTTGGAACAAAGGCAAAATGAGCCAAGTAATGACTTTGAGATTGAGAAACGTCGAATGTGGTGAATTAGAGGTCCAAATTGAATGGATTGATCTTCCGGGCGGTAATAGGCATTAGAGTTACGTTTTTGGCTTTCGGGTCCGATATATATACATACATATATATATATATATATATATATATATATATATATATATATATATATATATATTATGGTGCCCCGTATGAAAAATAAGAACTTGAAATGAGGCTACTTTGTAAATCATTTGTACTGTTGTAGTAATGTTGAAATCTTGTTTTGTATCTCGTGGGGTTTGTTTTGCGACCGCCTGAAATGTGCTGCGATTTTGTGAATTTTGGGTTTTCTTGAGGTAGATTTGTTCATGATTTGTGATTGCTTTAGTAGTAATTTTTTGCTTTGCATTTTAGAAAATTTTCATCCACGGCACTTGATTGCTAAGGCTATGTCCAATGCTATTTTAAATAAACACTCCACATCATCTTATCTCTCTTCCACATAATAATTTAACACCTATTCAAATTTTACACTCTACAATGGTTTTGTTTAATAATATTCAACACCCTACCCCACTACTTTTGATAGTTAAAAGGATAATTAGTCGAATTTTGAGAATTGAAAGGATTATTGTTAGGATCCATTTCACTCACAAAATATTAAAAGATAAAGAACAATAGTTTAGTAAATGATAATAATATGATTATATTGAAAATGGTCGAATTTTTTTGGTATCCAAATCAAATGAAACTAGTCTCTATTTATAGAGGAGAAAAAATGATGAATTTCGGTATATTTTTTTTATATAAAAAAATTTATTTATTATCAAATAATTGACATTAAATAATTGGAGTGTGATAAAAATATCTGAAATCTGGTTAGCAAATAAGATCAGGCCATGTGTGGATGACATCCACTTTTGACCGTTGATGAACAGTAACCGAAATGTCCTCATCTGTCAAGTAATAAAGCTGGCCAATAAGAATGCGACACGTGTTTTTTGGTCAGCTTTTCACACCATGTTAAATTTATCCATCAATTTAATCCATCTCAGCATTACACACCCTCTTTTAATGGTTTCAACTGTTGAACTTTATTTTCAACAGACCATTGTAATTAGTCTAAGCTTGAGTCCAAAAAAAATGGGACCGGGTCTGACCCATCGAGGTCCATGTCCAAAAAAATGGGATTGGGTCCGACCCATCGAGGTCCATGTCCAAAAAACTGAGACCGGGTCCAACCCATCGAGGCCCGAGTCCAAAAACATTAGATTAGAGTGTCAAAAATCAAGTCCCGATGGGGTCGAGGTCTCAGTCCAAAAAAATGGGACATTGTCCGACCCATCGAGGTCTGAGTCCAAAAAAAATGGGACTGGGTCCGACCCATCGAGGTCTGAGTCCAGAAAATGGGATTGGGTTCGACCCATCGAGGTCCGAGTCCAAAAAAATGGGACCGGGTCTGACCAATTGAAGTCCAAGTCCAAAATATGGGACCGGGTCCGACCCATCAGGTCCGAATCCAAATAAATAGGATTGGGTCTAAGTCAGAGTATAAAAAATCAAGCCCTGACCAAGTCCGGGTCTGAGTCCAGCATATACCAGCACCGGGCCAAATATAAGATACATATGTTACCTGCAAAAACAACTTAATTTAGTGGGCCAGCAGGCCCAAATTCAGGTCAAGACTCTTAACATTCACAACTGTCCCGGCCCAAAACCCGCCAAGTAAAGTGGAAAATATTGGCAAAAAAATTGACATTTCTGTCTTTAATTATGTGAAATCCACTTCCAACTTTTCCTTTTTAGCATTTTAGCTAAATATGTGGGGGCATGAAAATTAATTTTTCTAGATACTGGCTTTATAATTATTATTTTATCCTATAAAAGGGACACAATTTTTGTCTCTTCTTTACAAAAATATATTATATCTTAAATTATTTAGACAATACCGAAAAATATTTTTCCATGAATTTTTTTTTAGATTTTTGATAAAAATGGACATTAATTTTATATTTGAAAATGATAGGCGACACTTCTTGTTTAAGATGTCCATGATAAGATCTTATGTTTTGAATTTAACTTAGATCGATCTTACGTACATAATTAATTTGTATTATGTGTATGTCTATATATTATTCACATACTAAATATAATTTAATAATATAATTATGTAATCTTAATTTTTTTAAAAGTTTTAAAGTAAACCCTTGAATCGATCATGTATTTAACAATATGTAAAAAACCTTGTTAGCCTAGTAATATCGGCTTTCATTTTTATGTGGAATGTTTTGAGTTTATTTTCAATCCGTCACAAATTGTGACTGTTCTTTCCTTATTTAGAATCTTTTACGATCTGTGTGAACCACACTTAAAAAGTTTTCGAATCGAACTGATCGAATTAAAATATATATTTCGTATAAAATTAAAAAACGAATCATTTAATATCATCCGGCACATATGATTGAAATTATATGTCCACTAATTTGCTTGCCGTGTTGTGACATTATAGTATTAAATTTAGAGTCTGAATTTGGATATTTTGCCAGCTAAATTAGAATTAGATAAAAAAAATATTATCTAAAAAGAATGAATTGTGGATGAATAAAATAGAGATGATTGTGAATAAATAGCTTGTGTGCTAAATATTCCTCTGCATGCCATGCAAGAAGGGACTGTCTGATAATCTCTTTCGGTGCTAGCCAATCATAAACTAGAATCATTCGTAGCCTGAAAATTGAGCCACCTATTCATGTTTTACACACATTTTCAAATTATCGGGTCCAATAGATTTAATGTGACATAAATTTTTTAATATATTAAAGATACTGAATTTTACTTCTGTTTATAATATATGGACTTCGCGGTGTTTAAAAATAGGCGTTAATTTGATTTTGTTAGTGTGTGTTTGGATTGAATGATTTGAAATCTATGGATTTCAAATTTATCGACAAATCCATTTAAGTTCGTTTGGATGAATTCATGTTACGATGGATTTCAAATCCCTTGTCATTCATTTTGACATATTTTCTCCATAACTATAGTGGATTTCAAATGACTCCATTTTAGATGTCATTTCAAATCCTTCCTCCAAATCCCTCAATCCAAACACACCCTTAGTGTTTTATGCACGTAAGAATAGTATAACTGTTTTTATGATTGACCAAAGTATTACATGAGAATATATAGCAGCATAAGAAGGCCCGACTATAGAAGAAGCAATACAAAAGATTAACGCCCTCGCAATTCGAGCAGTGGTGGCCTCATCGGAGCCAGTGAGGGCGGTGGTGGAGGCCTCGAGATCAGATTTTCTAATAATTGATACCATTTTAGAATTATATGCATGTAAAAATATTTATAAAAAAATTGTGTATATTATGATACATCAAAATTTTATATGAGCATATACAAAGATTTTGAATTGGGTCGAATTAGTGCCCCGACCGCAATAACAAAGTTATCGGGATGTCTTAACGATAATTCTTTGATAATCAAATCAGCAATAGTCAATAAGTAATATCAAAATTAACGTGTAATTACGTATTTACTAACATTTCTAATTTTAATAAATTGATAATTGCTTGATCTTACTATCATCTAATATGCTGTTGTGCATTTGAAACTGTGGGAAATATTATATATTATATATTACACGGATCCAAGAGTGAGATATATCACATATTTGGAGAAGGGGTTGGTTTACAGTCACCACCCTTTTGTGTTATGCTAGTAAATTTGTGACGTCATTATATATATATATATATATATATATAATTCTTTATCCAATAATAGTATTGTAAATAAATTAAAGGATGATGTTAAGACCTTAAACAATAATATTGTACGTTTGGAACATATGTATATCCCCTAAGTTGAAATTTTGCCAATCTAATTGAATTTAGTTGAGATTGTGCGATTTAGGATCACCTTTTGACATTTTAGTATAAATTCCACCGTGTCAATTATCGAATATAATTTTGTTAATTTTACTAATACAATTTATGGGCCTGAAGATAGTAGTTTCTATATTGGGCCTAGACAGACACATGGGCCAAAGAGTTGACAAATGATCCAGTCAGATATTAAATTTATATAACCTAAAAGCCTATATTAGTTGGGAATGGTCTTTGTAAGTATGTAAATTTTTATTCAAATTTTTGGTTCATCTTCTATATTTTAGAGATTGACAATGACACATGTTAAAATATTTGTATGTGTCAAACATAAGAAACACAAAAATAAAACAAGAATTTGGAATATAAAATTTTATTGAATATAATAAATTCTTTATTTAGAATATCATATGTGGTTGAGAGTTTGACAATTCTGCAGGCTGAAATCAGAATAAGAAATCACATTCTAAATCAGAATAATATTATGATAGTCATTAATTAATAAATTGGAATTGTTTGTTGGTACTCTTGATTTGTACATTCAATTTTATCCTGTTTGACATACCTGCTAATTATTAGATATAGGTTCATTAAATAATACTATGTACTTGTAAATTATAAATATAAAATAATTAAAATTCATTCTCATTTTAAGAATGCTAATTGATCATTGTTCATTACCAGATTGACATCACAATTTTATGTTTCTAGGTCTGTTACCTAAATATCTTTATTATTAATTGTCATAAAATATTTGAATAATCAATAAGCCTTAATTTTTTACTACTAACGATTGTGACAGATTTTATTCTTTAAATCGCATATTGGAATAATCAAAATTTATTTATTTGATATTAAACAATTTATTATTTTAAAGGGACTCCAACAAGCTTCCTAATTGCTAATTGTAGATCTTGTTTGAGGGGGAATTATAGATTTCGTCCCCGAACTTAAACGCAATCGCAAAATTGGTCCCTGTTGTTACAGATGCGTCAATTTAGTCCCTCAACATACGAGTTTTGGACAAATTTGGTCCCTACCGTTAAACTGCCGTTAAATCACTAACGGAATGCGCTTTTTTAAGGGAAAATTACACTTTTAATCCTGAAATTTACTGCTTATGAACATGTTTTGTTATATTTCCGCAAAATGGTATCAGAGCCTTAGGTTTTATTGATGAAATAATTAATTATTATTGCATATTTACTCTATTCTCTAACGGAGGAGATTAAAACAAGAATGGAACATAAGAACATATGTTCAACAAGTTACGAAAAGAGAGATTTTTGTCCTACATGGATAGAAATCGATACTAAGACTGATACCTCTAAGATTACCCACGATCTTAGAGAAGTTCAAAAAACGGTTCAAGATTATGGTCATAGGTTGATCTGTCTACATATGAAAATAGAAAATTTGAACCAAAAGATGGATGAGATATTACAGATCATCCCCGATCTGAAAACCTCAATAGTTGATCTGAAAAAAGAAATTTCAGATCTATGTGAAAAATGGAAGGGTCGTTTTGGATCATCCAATACGGACCGCATCCGTGATGCTTTTGGGCCAGTACCCCTTTTGCATCAGAAAGGTAAGGCAACGGAAATTCCGCGGCCCCAAACCCAAGAAGACAAAATCAATGAAATCCTCAAAAGGATTAATTGATGGAAATCTCACGAGTAGATCTATCCGATCTCCAAGAATTGGCTGAGTCTTTCTCCCAGTTAGGGATGGTAGACTTAGTCAATGTTAAACCTAACGAGGTAACAACTGTGGTGCCACCAGCACTACCACCCCCGGAAGGAAGCATAGCATCTAATAATCCTCCAGAGGATAGCACGATGCGTGAAGGTGTGGATTTCCACACTAATGCGACGCCAACTTTTGTTGGAACACGTCTCAAAGATAATCCAGGGAGAAATCCAAAAAGGGTACCAGAAAATACACCATGGGCTAGGACAATGTCTCAGCCCTTGCACCCTTATGGAACTATTCTGAATCTGGATATCATCGATTTTCGAAATATTGAAAAAATAATCGATGAATGGGTAGCTGCCATGAAAATAGCGGCCACCACTCTAGAACTCGATAAAGAAAACTTTGTCAGATTGATAGAGTTGAGTCTAGAGGGGTCAGTTAAGATTGGTTGGGACCAAACACCTGCCTCAACTAAACAAGGAGTTCTGGATGGTGAATCCAAAAGCACCATCGCAGAACGATTCGGAAGGCTTATAAAGCTTCATTTCATCGGAGATGGATACTTCGATGAAAGTAATTCCGAAAAAACTAGAGAAAACATGCAAGCTCTCTTTGGTATGGAGTTAAGAAATATTTGTGCAATAGATTAATATATCTATTGGTTTCGCAAATACTTCTTTCAAAGTGGAGTCCCAACAGATGTAGCAGCACCTTTGTTCTTCGCCAAGATTTGTAGTCCATGGCGAGAAATGCTGATACAAAGTTATAAAGTTCTCGAAGGCCAGCTGGATTCGGTAGCCAGAAGAATGTCTTTCCTCAAAGACAAGTTAAAAGATTGGTGTGCTCAAGCCTCACTTCAGAAAAATATGAAGAAACTAAGAGGTAAGATGAAGAGAACTCCGCTTTGTTGTGAAAACAACGATTTCCCAACAATCATTGGGGAAACAAGCGAGCAAAAGAAGAAGAGGAAAAAAGAAGGTAACACCGACAGCAGGAGTTACAGAAGCAAACCTTCGTTTAGACGAAGATCATGGTGGTCTAAAACCAAAGGCCGATCCTATAAATCGGGCCAACGGCAAGGACCTATGAGGGCTTCATCACAAGGATCTAGACAAACTGATAGAAGATCCAGTGATCGAACCCCAACTCGTCGAACTTTCAAAAGAGCTCACACACGAGCTAATGAAAGTTTCAAAGACTGTAACTGCTGGACGTGCGGAGCAAAGGGACATATCTCACCGGATTGTCCGCAAAAGCGAGAAGTCCGCCAATTTGAGGCTACGGCCGATATATTGGAGGCTGTCTTTTATGGCGATTTGGTACCTATCTACCAATTCGAAAATTTTCCCTCAGACGAAAGTGTTTACGAGGAAGAAATTGAAGGCGATTCGGATGGATCTTCAACCGAATCAGACTGAGTATAATGAGGGAGATAGGCTTCAGACTTCTGAAAGCCTTTCTGGATTCTTTTCAAGAATGTCGGTTTCAAACCGAACACTGGAAAGAATTATGAGGCAAAATTCCAATATTGGGCCATATGATGGTTTCAGAATTGGAGGTTTTAGCCGAGTCCTAAATCAAATAGGACTAAACCAAAGAAAACATCACATCATATACAAAGTAAGTTCGGGAGAATTTGCTATTCCAATGGAACTTACGGGAAATGTGATGGATATGCAATTAATTCCTAGAGAAGAGATTCTTGAGGAATTAGGTAGGCTACGCGAGGAAGTAGCTGTAACCATGAAATGGATCCATATAGGAACCATTGAGGTGGTCATAAAAGCCACTTTCAAGGAAGGAATTGATTCAGAAATCCATTTATCGATAATGGATAGGAGAATCAATAACTTAAGAGATGGCTGCCTTGGTACAATGGTAGGAAATTTATATGCAGGAAAACTTATGTTTGATATTCATCCAAGAATTGCATATAACCTAGCAGACCAAGATTTCAGTCGGGTCTTAACCCTTCATCAAGATTTCAAAAGAAAGGATCTTATGAAGGAAGGGAATATGCCGTATTCTATAACTTATAGAATAGCGTATGCACTTTCCAACACACATCATTCGGATCTTTTCCTACGGAAAGAGTATATTGAAATTCCTCGAATCTTCAAGGAATTTGCCAAAGTAATGACACCTGATCCAATTCAAATACCTAGAATTGGAGGAGTCGACATTATCATTAAAGACCATCATGTCCTAAATAGAACACTTAGTTCTAGGATGGAATTTAATAATCGGATGTCCTTCTCAGAAGAAAGGATACAAGGTTTAAAAGGAAAGGAGTTGCTCATGGATGCAACCCCACAAGTCATTAGGGTTGATAATGTAAAATTTAGATGCCCTGAAGGATGGAAAGAAGTGCAGGTACTATTCGACATCACAAAAATGGAAAATTATTTCCCTTGTGATGACTTATATCACTTGCAGCAGACAACGGTTGGCAAATATGAGGGTATGCTAGAAATGGCAGGCCAAGAAGTATTTGTAGTTGGTCTAGCGGGACGAGAACCAGGAGTGGTAACCCTGGGTCTAAGCTTTCTCGAGGATCATAAACCTTGGGGACGAAAGGGGAAAGGTATGGAATTTAGTTTGGATGGTCATCTCATCAGAGTGGAATGACTAGCCCATTCTCTATATACATTTCCATTGGTGTTATTTATGATCAATATAAAACAGAATATTTCTCTGCGTATATTGATTCTGGTTCAGGTATTTGCACGGCAAAACCCGGAGTCTTTCCTAGCAATGCTATGGAAACCTTACCTATTATTGCAGGAAGAGATTTTTCAAGAAAAATCCTTATACTCAATAAAGGTAAACGTGAAACCAAAATCATGATGGGAGGAGCATTTGGTACGCCTTGGTTTAAGGTAAAAATGCCTCCAATTTACTTTCATGATACCGGAGCAGATATCTTGTTGGGTAATAACTTTATCCAAACATTTGCAAGATATGTGCAAGATAATAAGAGAAATTTATTAATCTTTACCACTAACTGTGGAAGTGAGATTCAGGTTCTGCGGCGAGAAAAGGCATTTAATCGTATTATGCCAATAAATTTTCGCAGCAAATGTGGTGGTAATGAGGCCAAATTGACTAATCCTAAAATGCAGGATAAAAGAAAATTTGGTGAAGCACTGTTGTCTTTCAGACAACAAGGTTTCTGTGGTGAAGGATACAGTGAGGCTACTGAAGAAGATATTTATGTCTTCAAAAACGCCTTACAAGATAAGAAACATGATTGGTATATGGACGAAGAGAGTAAGCTCTCTCTCGAACATGTTAAAAGACTAATCCAAAGGAATTACAATGAGGATCCTTTGGCTTGGTGGAACAAGAACAAGATCGAAGCTACTCTAAAGGTTAAGGACCAATGTAAGTATGAGTATGTTCGATACAAGCCTATCCAGATGAATATGATGGATAAGAAAGATATGCAAATGATTATCAAAGAGCATATCAATCTTAAACTCATTGAACCTGGAGTCTCGGCTTATAGTAGCCCTGGTTTCCTTGTAAGAAATCATGGTGAAATAAAAAGGGGAAAAGCTAGACTAGTAATCAACTATCAAGGTATCAATAAGATATTAGAATTTGATGGTTATTATATCCCAAGTAGAGAACACTTAATTGATTGCATCAAAGGTGCCAAAGTGTTTTCAAAATTTGATTGTAAATCTGGTTTCTATCAGATTAAGTTAGAAAATGAATCTAGAAAATATACAGCATTTTCTACACCACAAGGACAGTATATCTGGAACGTGCTACCTATGGGTCTTGCCCAAGTCCCATATCAGACTCTGATAAAGGGGAAACAATTGAACAACAGGAAGAGAAATCTCCGGTTGTTTCAAGTCAACCCAGCACCTCTGGAGTTAAAGAGGGGGAGATTAACCTCAGGCCACAGACAGGCACCTCTAAGGTTAATACTAACGAGATTAATTTACATTGGCAGGTTTACCAAAGATCATGGGAAAAATTAATCTCAAGAAAAGGGATAAATCCGGGAAAAACAATAGTCGATACATCCGGAAAATATCCCAGGGTTTGGATGCGAGAAGGGTCAAAACCTGACGAAGTTCGCGAATGGTATGATTTTGGGGCACTCGCCTCGATCCATACTATGTCACCAGGATTTCCGGAAATTTCTAAATTACCGGAATGGATTAGTGAAGCTGTGTTTGACTCATGGCAAAATAATCCACACCTAAAAAGAGGAGATGTTCTGGAAATAAAATTCTTATCAATTGCTCCAGAAATTGCAGGAAAGGGATCTCATCCGGCGTTTCATTTTATGAAATTACAGAGACCCGATATAACGGCCTACAACAGAGTTAAGGTCGAGACAAGAGAAGCTCCTTTGGTGGCTTCAATCAACGAAGATGACATTTCCACCCGAAGAGCGTGGGGATTCTGGGTCTGTCTAACCGAGATGGACAAAGTGAAGTATCCATTCAAAATCTTTTCTAACAAGATTAATGGGTCATTCCTGTTAAACTCCATGACAGGAAAAAGTACCGAATTCGCTGAAAATCTTTTCGAACAAAAAAAGACGCTAATTTGGTTAAACAAGTTACCAGCAACGGAAAACACGAGGAAGAAGACATGCAATATGATGCATGTGGGTCAATGGCTCAATCATATCTGTTCAAGTTGTGAGCTCCAGGAGAAACCCTTGTTCGACACACGAATCAGGGTCACAAAAGAAAAACCCGAACGTGAACAGGATAAGGGAAAAAGAACAAGAAATCCGCGGGGTTTTTACAAACCGCGGTAAAAACGGTTAAATGTAAAAAACAAAGAAGGACCTAATTAACATAGGTCCAATGTAAAATTACAAAAATGTAATTCTAGAGTTGGACAGCTGAAAAAAAAAAAAAAAAAAAAAAAAGAAAAAAAGAAAAAAAGAAAATACAGCTGTGAAATGTACAGGTAAGATGGCGAACGCAATGTGGCTTTCAGGAAAAGGACGGGCCAAAAATCATTAGGCCATGCTTTTCAAAAGAGATAATCAATCAGCCACAACTTTTCCAAAGAGTGGCAGACAAAGAAAAGACGCGGGGCCCACGTGAAGATAAGAGTGTCGGCAGCCACTCAAGCAAGTGGAAGAATTATTGAGTCCCCCACCCACTCAAACAAGTGGGGGACAAAAACAAAAGGGAATACGTGAGCAATGACGTATTAAAATTAAACAACTTTGGAGTCCGCAGCTGAAGGCTATAAAAGGAGGGGCTGAAGCAGATGGAAGATCATCGAAAATTTTCTCCAACTCTTCAAAACATATCCAAGTCTATAGTCTTTAAAAATAAAATCATTTTAGTATTTGTAAACTTTTCTTTTCTGTATTTTAAATTTCAAGTGTATGGGGATTTACCCCAATTTGTAAGTCCTCATATGAGAGGCTAAACAGTTATCTCCTCCAATAGCGGAGTAGAGTGTATTATGTAATTTTAATTTTATTTCATCAATAAAAATTTGAGGCTTTTGTTTCAACTTGCTTTCAAAAGTTATTAGACATTCATTCTGAAATAGCCCCTACGCCCTAAGGTAGGAAACGAAATAGGGCTGTGCTTTGTATTGCTGAAGGAGCCAAGGCTTGCGAACCACCTTCTGCGGTCGAGTGGTTGGAACGAGTCCGTAAAACCGGAGGCTTGGAATACCCGGCAGTAAGGAGGTCAAACAGAGGTATGAATTTATGAATGTTTGTTTATTTTTCGGAAGCATGTTGGGCCTGATTCATGGTAATTAAACAAATATGTAGTTAGCAGCAAGACAAAGGATGAAAAGATGTAAATTTCCCCATAATTTGACCTTTTTTGAAGATTTCCGTCAATTTGAATGGAAAAGTTAACGGCAGGACTAAAAGCGTTCTGTTTTGACAAGATAAGGGACTAAATTGACGCGGACAGAACATGGAGGACCGATTTTGCGATTGGAGTTTTGTTGAGGGACGAAATCTATAATTCCCCCTCTTGTTTGACATTCCTTTTATTTTGTTTCTGAATTAATGTTATGTTACTTTCCATTGTATACGTAGAAACAATGATACACACGTTTTGTAATCGGATCGATGGAGATGGTCGCATCGAGTTATTTGAGATGTATATTAACAATAACAATTTCAAATCAACAAGAGATTAATGCAAATTAAAAAATAGTAAACAAGAGATGTAATCCCTGCTTAATATATTAAAACACAATTAAATTGAAACTCAAACCTTTTACATCACAATCCAAAAATATTCTTTAAAGAAGTTCAAGTACAATAGGAAGACAATATATTCCATATTAGTTATCGACTACTTTATTTGGATCCAAATACCCGGGCTCGGGACTTCTCGATAAACCACAAACAACATATAGTATCCAGACGGAGCAAGAATATTCGAACCCGGTGTCACAACCCGAACTTGATAATTCGATTTACCAAGTGATGTCACGTTAGCACTACTTGGACCCTCATTTGTAAGAACTAACAACCTTTGATTCATTGAGAATGTGTGCGTAGTAAATGGAGGTGCGACCATCGTCACCGTAATAAGATCTCTATTTATCCTCCCTTCAGCCGTGAAATTAATAGTAAGTTGTTGTCCATACCCGATTTGTGATTGTGAAGCAGGTGAAACAATTCGGGGTCTTACACGAACCAATCGTGGGTCTAAATAGTCCGGTGAGTACGTCTCCATTGTCAAATCCGTGGGAAACATGACCCCTGTGAAATTGTAATAGGGATGAGGATTGCTACCGCTAACAAGAATTCTACCATCACGGAGCAGAATCGCAGTTGAGTGATATAAACGAGGTATAGAACTTGAGTTTTGGAGCTCGAATCTTAACTCGAGAGGATTATTAGGTCGGTAAATGACGGGTGTTAGAGCAGGGTTACGAGCTATGTTCCATCCGGCGGTACCTGTAGATGCCCCATTGATGATCAAAACATTACCATTTGGTAATAACACCATATCACCCATGACTCTAGCCAAAGGCATGGTCTCCATAGCCCATTGTGGATTGGGGTCGGTTATGCGAATCCTCCCACATGAACTGAGTGCGGTAACGAAATTTCCATTATTGGCACTAGCAAAAGATCCTTTTGGTGCTCCACCACACACCAAAACTTCAGCCGTCATAGTCGCTCCTCCTTGTATGTTCCTCAATGGAAGTAAAACAGCTGATCCAGAACTTGGATAACTCCTTGGATCGCCACCAGGAATAGTCGGGTAAGTTTTCACCACAGTTGCTTTCACATAGTCAAACAAGATAGCTCTATTGTTGGCGAAAATAAATAAATTTCCATCAACATTTAAGAAGACGAAAGGGTACAAATTGTTCTCAATCCTCGGGTCATTTGTCTGCGAGAGAAATGGCAAATCATAAGATTGGTCTGCTCCAGATTGTTTTGGGTAAAACTCATAACTAAACTGCCCTCGACCATCAATTATAATCTGCCTGCCATCTGGTAAAATATGATTGGTGGCATACCATCTGTCTCGTGTAAGCACATTATTAATTTCTTGCCAGTCACAAGAATTATCATTACATGGCTTGTAAATCCTAACATTATGATCACCGTCATTAAATCCCCCAGTCTGCATTAAAGATCCATCAGGCATGGCAGCACCGGACAAGCACCAAGTGTTGGTGAAGACAGTGAGAGGGCGGATGGTGTTAGAAGCAATGTCGTACTCGACTGAATGTGCGGTGCAATCAATTTGTAAGGTTAGGTCGTTGGGGTTATTACGACATCTATTATTTGGAAGAGAAATGTTGGAGGGTCTGAAATCAGTGAGGTCGAAGATGACTACACGATCAGTATGGAGGAGCTGCATGTGCATGGCGGATACACCAATGTTGGATAGGAGGAGGTTCCATTTGCCGCCTCCGGGAGCGGCGTGTGTGAGAATATTGTTTTGAAGATGAGGAAGAAGGACGAGGAGGAAGAGGAAGATATGGAGAATGGAGAAAAGGATAGTTGGAGTTTTGGCCATTTTGTTTTTAGACTTTGTTTGAATGTTTGTTTGTGATGTGAATGGAAGTTGATTTGATTGTCCTTTATATAGAGAAATATGACAAATTAAATGATGTGATTATCCTTATGTTTGGAGTTAGAATAATTTTATTTTTATTATAACTATATAATTATAATTATCTAATCTTGTTTCTGGTGGATATAGGTCGGTTGGTTATGTACACTAATGTCAACCTTAGTGCATCGGTTTAATTTAAAAATAAATAGAACTTGTGCAAGAAGTGAGATTCTGAGACAGTACATAATTATAATATGATTTGACTTTTATTAATGTTTTAGTAATTAATTTAGTGTCTAAAATGTGTGTTATTATAAGCGTGGGTGCAATTATATATCCAGCATGACAGATTAAGAATGCATGCACCCGTATGTTTTGTGCTTAATAGTTTTTGAAACTTAGTGATATAAATATCCAATATTAACAAAATAATTATAGGTTAAGTCAAGTTTAACGCTTTAATATTTATCTATTTCACATAACAAAATACATTGTGTATAATTCCACGCACATACTGGTGTGAAATTACACGTTTCCAATTATATATCACCTATCGATAAATAAAATGCTTATGAACAAAATAGAAAAATTATATATTATTAGTACTCAATAAACAAATTATAGAAATTTTTAGTACATTATCGATTTTGCCAAACCCAAATATATTTTAAAAATAGAGAGAATTACACTCACTATATAATCCGTCATTCATTTTCTGGAATACAATTGAATTCGATCAAACGGAATCCAAAGAAAAATTTCCAACAAATTAGGTACAATCTTTTGAGGGTGCAAGATATGTTGAGTTATGGAGCCTGAAAGGATTGTAAATCCGAAAAATTAGGTATAAAAATGAAGGGGTATTTTAGTTTTTACGTAATTTTTCACCTATTAGGGTTACGTATCTTGTATTATAAATATGGCTAATATCATTATAATCATCTTACGAGAAATATAGTGAATATTCTAGCTTGACAGCGGCCCCAGATGTATAATCAAATTCTTTGACGAATTGGATCAATAATTCATGTTTATTTTATTTCTTTCAATTATTTTTGTTATTGGCGTCATATTCTTAACAAGATAGTTAGCAAAAAAATTTAATGGTTTGTGATTAAGAAATCATTTTATTATGTTTGACATGTTGCTAATGATTGATTAGGTTCTTTTAATTCAATGTACTTTTTAGTTGATTAATTATATTCATCTACAAATATCAATATAATTTCTCAAATCATTGCATGTATCTGTTTTACATTAGAATTCTATGTTTTAGGGGCTGTTACCCAAGTATATGTCATTTAATAGTGATATTTATAGTCAGCACCATCAAGTGTATAAGTCAATAAAATTACTCTTTCAAGTTTTAATGATGAAATATGGAAATTGCTTTTGTTTCTTGGTAAATTTTAAATTTCGACACAACATTGTATCCTAGTATATAATTGTTTGACAATTGTGTAGGCGGAAATTAAAATATTGTTTATATTTAAAAGTTATCAAGCATTTTATCCTGTTTGACTTAATAAATATTTTATTTAGTATATCATAGCTTGACTATTGTGCAGGCGGAAATTACAAATTAAACAGAAATCACATTCTTAATCAAAATAATATAAATTTATATTCAGAAGTCAGCAAACATTTTATCCTGTTTGACATACATGCTAATGATTAATTAGGTTGTTTTAATAACATGTACATATACATGTACATTATAAACTTGAAAGAATGAATGCATCATTAAAATCATATTTTATTTATTTGATATTAAACATACGATAAATTTACTATAAGTTTATTTAAGTTCATTCTCCCTCTAGTATTTAATTGGACTTAAATAATTTCCAGATTGCAGGTCTTGTTTGACATTCCTTTTAATTTAATTTTTATTAAATATACTTATTTGTGTGCATATAATAGAAAATAATGAGAAATTGATCTGACCAACTCTTGCCTCAACCTCTTTGAGACAAGTTTATAGTTTAACCAAACTAATTCGGAGTTGAATTTCTATTTATCAATTAATTGCATTTTTGTCATTTTAATGATTCAATTATTGGTATACAAAGAGAACACTTTTATAAGCTTGCATTTTCTTTATTTTATTTTATTTCTTTATTTTATTTTTCTAATATAAATCTCGAGTTCTCAAAGCCTCAGTTTTATCATTTGCAGTTTAAAAATTTTAATATAATTGAATGGAATCAAAATCTCTTGATTCTTTGAGACAAGTTTATAGTTTTACCAAACAAATTCGGAGTTGAATTTTTATTTAACAGTAAATTGCATGCTTGTCATTTTAATGATTCAATTATTGGTATACAAAGAGTACAATTTTATATAAGCTCACATTTTCTTTATTTTATTTTTTTGCCCTCATGATGTGTGTTTGGCCCCCTCAGTTTTATCATTTGCAGTTAAATTTTTTAATATAATTGAAAAGAAAATTAATTGAAATAAAATGGAGTTGGCAGTAAAAAAATCATGGATATACTATATATAATGGCCGAACACCATACACATAAATATATATTAACTTATAATTAAGAAAAGTTGAAAACTTCCGAGTTAAAAACTTTTAGAAAAGAAAAGATATGAGATAAAATTCTCAGTTAACTATTTAATTATCCTAATTAACTTGTTCAAAATAGAAAAGATTAATGATAATAAAAAAAAAGTAGAAAAGAGATGTAATCGTTGCTTGAATATATATACAAAGGAACTTCCGCCTTTTACATCAGAATCTCAAAATAAAAACACTTCAAAGTTTCAAGTACAAATAGAAAAGAAAATTTGCAAGAATAAGTCTTAGACTACTTTATTTGGACCCAAATACCCGGGCTCGGAACATCTCGATATACCACAAACAACATATAGAATCCGGATGGAGCGAGAATATTTGAACCTGGTGTCACAACTCGAACTTGATAGTTTGATTTTCCAAGTGATGTCACGTTTGCACTACTTGGACCATCATTTGTAAGAACTAATAATCTTTGATTCATTGAGAATGTGTGCGTAGTAAATGGAGGTGCGACCATCGTCACCGTGATAAGATCTCTATTTATTCTGCCTTCAGCAGTGAAATTAATTATAAGTTGTTGTCCGTACCCGATTTGTGATTGTGAAGCAGGTGAAACAATTTGGGGTCTTACACGAACCAATCGTGGGTCTAAATAGTCTGGTGAGTACGTTTCCATTGTCAAATCCGTGGGAAACATGACCCCTGTGAAATTGTAATAGGGATGAGGATTGCTACCGCTAACAAGAATTCTACCATCACGGAGCAGAATCGCAGTTGAGTGATATAAACGAGGTATAGAACTTGAGTTTTGGAGCTCGAATCTTAACTCGAGAGGATTATTAGGTCGGTAAATGACGGGTGTTAGAGCAGGATTACGAGCGATATTCCATCCGGCGGTACCTGTAGATGCTCCATTGATGATCAAAACATTACCATTTGGTAATAACACCATATCACCCATGACTCTAGCCAAAGGCATGGTCTCCATAGCCCATTGGGGATTGGGGTCAGTTATGCGAATCCTACCACATGAACTGAGTGCCGTAACGAAATTTCCATTGTTGGCACTAGCAAAGGATCCTTTTGGTGCTCCACCACACACCAAAACTTCAGCCGTCATAGTGGCCCCTCCTTGTAAGTTCCTCAATGGAAGTAAAACTGCTGATCCAGAACTTGGATAACTCCTGGGATCCCCACCAGGAATAGTCGGGTAAGTTTTCACCACGGTTGCTTTCACATAGTCAAATAAGATAGCCCTGTTGTTGGCGAAAATAAATAAATTTCCATCAACATTTAAGAAGACGAAAGGGTACAAATTATTCTCAATCCTCGGATCACTTGTCTGCGAGAGAAATGGCAAATCATAAGATTGGTCTGCCCCGGACTGTTTTGGGTAAAACTCATAACTGAACTGCCCTCGACCACCAATTATAATCTGTCTGCCATCTGGCAAAATATGATTGGTGGCATACCATCTGTCTTGTGTAAGCACATTATCAATTTCTTGCCAGTCACAAGAATTATCATTACATGGCTTGTAAATCCTCACGTTATGATCACCGTCATTAAATCCCCCAGTCTGCATTAAGGATCCATCGGGCATGGCAGCGCCGGACGAGCACCAAGTGTTGGTGAACACAGTGAGAGGGCGGATGGTGTTAGAAGCAATGTCGTACTCAACTGAGTGTGCAGTGCAGTCGATTTGTAAGGTTAGATCGTTGGGATTATTGCGACATCGATTATTTGGAAGAGAAATATTGGAGGGTCCGAAATCAGTGAGATCAAAGATGACTACACGATCAGTATGGAGGAGCTGCATGTGCATGGCAGAAACGCCAATGTTGGATAGGAGGAGGTTCCATTTGCCGCCTCCGGGAGCGGCGAGTGTGAGAATGTTGTTTTGCAAATGAGGAAGAAGGATGAGGAAGAAGAGAAAGAGATGGAGAATGGAGAAAAGGAGAGTTTGAGTGTTGGCCATTTTGTTCTGAGGATTTGTTTGAATGTTTGTTTGTGTGGTTAATGGAAGTTAATTTGGTTGCCCTTTAAATAGAGAAATATGACAAATTAAATGACGTGATTATCCTTATAACTATATAATTATAATTATCTAATTTTGTTTATGGTGGGTAGGTCGGTTGGTTACGTATAAAAATGTCAACCTTAGTGCATGGTTTAATTTAAAAATAAATAGAGCTTGTGCAAATAAATGTACATTCATAATTATAACTATTCTTATTTGTCTTTTTTGTTATCCAATAATAGCAACAAGTGATATTCTGAGACAGTATATATGATTATAATATGATTTGACTTTATAAATGTTCCACTAATTAAATTACTGTCTAAAGTGTGTCTTATTTGTTATATGAATATATGATCAATTCAATATGTCTATTAATTGATTGACTTGCATGTATTAGGCGTGGGTGCAATTATATATCCGGATTAAGAGTGCATGCACCCGTATGTTTGGTGGTTATTAGTTTTCATTGAAACTAAGCAATATAATCCAATATTGATACACATTAACAAAATAATTACGCTTTTTGTATTGTTTTTTTATTTGGTAATATAAGGATGAATTTATAAAAAAATAATAATAATTATATGTTTAAGTCAAGTTTAACGCTAGCTTTAATATTTATCTATTTCACATAACAAAATACATTGTGTATAATTCTCGCGGACATAATGGTGTAAAATTACATGTTTCCAATTATATATCCCCTATCGATAAATAAAATGGCTTATGAACAAAATAGAAAAATTATATATTTTTAGTAGTTCTTAATAAAAAAAATTGGAAAATTTTAGTACATTATCTATTTGGTCGAACCCAAATATATTTTAAAAAGAGAGTGAATTATACTCACTATATAATACGTAATTCATTTTTTGGAATATAATTGAATTCGATCAAACTGAATTCGAAGAAGAATTTTCCAAAAATTAGGTACAATCTTTTAGGGTGGAAGATAGTTAGCAATTGTTTTTTTAAAATGGTTTGTGATTAAGAAATTATTTTATTATGTTTGACATACTTGCTAATGATTGATTAGGTTCTTTTAATTCAATGTACTTTTACGTTGATTAATTATTTTCATCCACATATCAATAATGTCTCAAATCATTGCATGTATCTGTTTTACATTAGAATTCTATGTTTTAGGGGCTGTTACCCAAGTATATGTCATTTAATAGTGATATTTATAGTCAGCAGTAGCACCATATATCAAGTATAAAAGTCAATAAAATTACTCTTTTAAGTTTTAACTATGAAATATGGATATTATTTTTGTTTCTTGGTAAATATTAAATTTCGACAAAATAATCAATTTTGTATTTAGCATATAATTGTTTGACAATTGTGTAGGCGGAAATTACAAATAGAAATCACATACTCAATTACATTAAAATATATTTATATTTAAAAGTTATCAAGCATTTTATCCTGTTTGACTCAATAAATATTTTATTTAGTATATCATTGTTTGACAATTGTGCAGGCGGAAATTACAAATAGAAATTACATTCTTGAACAGAATAAAGAACATATTTATATTCAAAAGTCAGCAAACATTTTATCCTGTTTTGACATACATGCTAATGATTAATTAGGTTGTTTTAATAAGATGTACATATACATGTACATTATAAACATGAAAGAATGAATGCATCATTAAAATCATATTTTATTTATTTGATATTTAAACATATGATGATTTTTTATAAGTTTATTTAAGTTCATTCTCCCTCTAATATATAATTGGACTTCAATAACTTCCAGATTGCAGATCTTGTTTGACATTCCTTTTAATTTGTTTTGTTAAATATACTTACTTGTGTGCATATAATAGAAAATAATGAGAAAACATACTTCTTTATTTATTTTTAAAATATGTAATCAAAATGACTAAAATGAATTATCACTAATTTGTTTGATGATATGGCACCAAGATCCCTTGATTCTTGGAGCCAACATTACATTTTTACCCAACAAATTCTGAGTTGATTTTTTTATTAATTAATTGTACTTTTGTCATTTTAAGAATTCAATTATTGGTATACTTACAAAGAGATCAATTTTAGTGATTTGATCATTATTAAGTTGAATTTGCGTTAATTGATTATGAGATCTTTCAAGAAATAATGATATTCTTTCTGAAGTAATGTTGTGTTAGGTTTCCCTTATATACAAAATAAAAATGATATAAAAGTGGCGGTGCTTTTGGAATTACACGAGAATGATTATTTACAAAATAAGTGATATATTAATATTCACTTATAATTTAGAAATTTTCCAAATTAAAAACTTTCTCAAAAATTGATCTATTGACCTATAAAATTTGCAACACGTCTCGGTTATATTTTCGATAAGATGTGATATAAAATTATCAGTTAATCTATTTAATCCTTATAAATTTGTTCATAATCGAAATTTTTTAAAATCTGTGGATTATTATTATTTCGATGCAGCAAGAGATTAATGCTAATAAAAAAGTAAACAACAGATGTAATCGTTGATTTAATATATTAAGTACATAATTACAACGGAACTTTGGCCTTTTACATCAGAATACGAAAATAAAAATATTTTGAAGATTACAGTACAAAGACTATTTGCAAAAATAATTTTTGACTACTTTATTTGGACCCAAATACCTGGACTCGGAACTTCTCGGTAAACCACAAACAACATATAGTATCCAAATGGAGCTAGAATATTTGAACCCGGCGTCAAAACTCGAACTTGATAGTTCGATTTACCAAGTGATGTCACGTTAGCACTACTTGGACCCTCATTTGTAAGAACTAATAACCTTTGATTCATTGAGAATGTGTGTGTAGTAAACGGAGGTGCGACCATCGTCACCCTAATAAGATCTCTATTTATTCTACCTTGAGCTGTAAAATTAATTGCTAGTTGTTGCCCGTATCCGATTTGTGATTGTGAAGTTGGTGAAATAATTTGGGGCCTTACAGCAGCCAATCGTGAATCCAAGTAGTCTGGTGAATAGGTTTCCATTGTCAAATCTGTGGGATACATGACCCCTGTGAAATTGTAATAAGGGTGAGGATTACTACCGCTAACAAGAATTCTACCATCGCGGAGCAGAATCGCAGTCGAGTGGTACAACCGAGGTATAGAACTTGAGTTTTGAACCTCGAATCTTAGCTCGAGAGGATTATTAGGTCGGTAAATGACGGGTGTTAGAACAGGGTTACGAGCTATGTTCCATCCGGCGGTACCTGTAGATGCCCCATTGATGATCAAAACATTACCATTTGGTAATAACACCATATCACCCATGACTCTAGCCAAAGGCATGGTCTCCATAGCCCATTGGGGATTGGGGTCAGTTATGCGAATCCTACCACATGAACTGAGTGCCGTTACGAAATTTCCATTATTGGTACTAGCAAAAGATCCTTTTGGTGCTCCACCACACACCAAAACTTCAGCCGTCATAGTCGCTCCTCCTTGTATGTTCCTCAATGGAAGTAAAACTGCTGATCCAGAACTTGGATAACTCCTTGGATCGCCACCAGGAATGGTCGGGTAAGTTTTCACCACAGTTGCTTTCACATAGTCAAACAATATAGCTCTATTGTTGGCGAAAATAAATAAATTTCCATCAACATTTAAGAAGACGAAAGGGTACAAATTGTTCTCAATCCTCGGGTCATTTGTCTGCGAGAGAAATGGCAAATCATAAGATTGGTCTGCTCCAGATTGTTTTGGGTAAAACTCATAACTAAACTGCCCTCGACCACCAATTATAATCTGCCTGCCATCTGATAAAATATGATTGGTGGCATACCATCTGTCTCGTGTAAGCACATTATTAATTTCTTGCCAGTCACAAGAATTATCATTACATGGCTTGTAAATCCTAACGTTATGATCACCGTCATTAAATCCCCCAGTCTGCATTAAAGATCCATCGGGCATGGCAGCGCCGGACGAGCACCAAGTGTTGGTGAACACCGTGAGAGGGCGGATGGTGTTAGAAGCAATATCGTACTCGACTGAATGTGCGGTGCAATCGATTTGTAGGGTTAGATCGTTGGGATTATTGCGACATCTATTATTTGGAAGAGAAATGTTGGAGGGTCCAAAATCAATGAGGTCGAAAATGACTACACGATCAGTATGGAGGAGCTGCATGTGCATGGCGGATACGCCAATGTTGGATAGGAGGAGGTTCCATTTGCCGCCTCCCGGAGCGGCGAGTGTGAGAATATTGTTTTGGAGATGAGGAAGAAAGATGAGGAGATGGAGAATGGAGAAAAGGATAGTTTGAGTGTTGGCCATTTTTTTTAGTTTTTGAGACTTTGTTTAAATGTTTGTTTGTGTGGTGAATGGAAATTAATTTGGTTGCCCTTTATATAGAGAAATGTGACAAATTAAATTATGTGAATTATCATTATAATTATATAATTGTAATTAATGATCTAATCTTGTTTTTGGTGGGTAGGTCGGTTGTTTACGTATAAAAATGTCAACCTTAGTGCATGGTTTAATTTAAAAATAAATAGAACTTGTGCAGATAAATGTTCTTTTATAATCATATCTGTCTTTTTTTTTTCTCCAAATAATAGCAACAAATGAGATTCTGAGACATTATATATACAATTATAATATGATTTGACTTTTATAGGTGTTTCACTTATAAATTTACTGTCTAAAATGTGTCTTATTTGTTATATGATCAATATTCGATATGTCTATTAACTGATTTACTTGCATGTATTAGGCGTGGGATAATTAAATATCCAGCATGACAGATCGAGAATTCATGCACCCGTATGTATGGTTTATGCTTATTAGTTTTCTTTGAAAATTCTATTGTAGTTCTTGTTAGTTAGAAACAAATTTGTAAGTACATTTATATTATCAATTAAATAGATATTATAAGAGATAAGTTAATTAAAAAAATACAAGTTACTGATAAAATAGATGAAATCATCTAAAATTAGAGTAGAGTACTTATTTAAAAATTATAATGGTTCATTGCAGTTTCTTTCTATAATTTATAATTTGTATACGTGTTACATCCCATGTTAATAGATGGATAATTATATCACAAAGTTAATGCAATACTCTTTAAAGTGTCTCTTATGTCCAACCCTCATACAAAATAGAAAAAATTATATATTATTAGTAGTTTTTTAATAAACAAATTAAGAAATCATTTTATTATGTTTGACATACTTGCTTATGATTGATTAGGTTCTTTTAATTCAATGTACTTTTTAGTTGATTAATTATATTCATCCAAATATCAATAATGTTTCAAATCATTGCATGTATCTGTTTTACATTAGAATTCTATGTTTTAGGGGCTGTTACCTAAGTATATCATTTAATAGTGATATTTATATTCAGCACCATCATTTGATTACTTTTGCATGAAATTATCAAATTCATAGTGATGTGTTACCACTGTTTGCATCACCCCATTGTATATATAGCCAATAAAATTACTCTTTTAACTATGAAATATGGATATTGTTTTTTGTTTCTTGATATATTCAATTTCGATTCGACACAATAATCAATTTTGTATTTAGCATATAATTGTTTGACAATTGTGTAGGCGGAAATTACAAATAGAAATCGCATACTCAATTACATTAAAATATATTTATATTTAAAAGTTATCAAGCATTTTATCCTGTTTGACTCAATAAATATTTTATTTAGTATATCATTGTTTGACAATTGTGCAGGCGGAAATTACAAATAGAAATTACATTCTTGAACATAATAAAGAACATATTTATATTCAAAAGTCAGCAAACATTTTATCCTGTTTTGACATACATGCTAATGATTAATTAGGTTGTTTTAATAAGATGTACATATACATGTACATTATAAACATGAAAGAATGAATGCATCATTAAAATCATATTTTATTTATTTGATATTTAAACATATGATGATTTTTTATAAGTTTATTTAAGTTCATTCTCCCTCTAATATATAATTGGACTTCAATAACTTCCAGATTGCAGATCTTGTTTGACATTCCTTTTAATTTGTTTTGTTAAATATACTTACTTGTGTACATAAAATAGAAAATATATTTCTTAATTTATTTTTAAAATATGTAATCAAAATGATTAAAATGAATTATCACTCATTTGTTTGATGATATGGCACCAAGATCCCTTGATTCTTGGAGCCAACTTTACATTTTTAACCAACAAATTCTGAGTTTATTTTTTTTATTAATTAATTGTACTTTGTCATTTTAAGAATTCAATTATTGGTATTTGGTATACGAAGAGATCAATTTTATTGATAATTAAAATTAGCACATTATTAATTTGAATGTGCGTTTATTAATTATGAGAATGTTAATGATCTACTCTTTCAAGAAATCATGATATTTTTTTTGGATGACGAGGGAAACCCGCAGCCGCTACCGTGAGGTGCGCACTGGGTAAACCCCGCTCTTGTGTAATAGCCTGCAAACCACACAAGAGAGGTAAACCAGCCTAGGTTGCCCATAGCTGACAGGCTCATAGTAGAGAAGGCCAAGAAATCATGATATTTCTTCTGAAGTAATGTTGTGTTAGTTTTCTCTTTATATACAAAATAAAAATGATGTAAAAAGTGGTGGTATTTTGAAATTACACTACAATAATTGTTTACAAAATATATCTACGTACTAAAGTTTGTGCATATCATACATTACACTAGCATTTACACATATATATATATATATATATTCACTTATAATTTAGAAAATTTCCAGATTAAAAACTTTCTAAAAAATTGATCTATTGACCTATAAAATGTGCAAACGTCTCGGTTGTATTGTTTGATTAGATGTGATATAAAATTATCAGTTAACTATCTAATTATCCTTATTAATATGTTAACAATCGAAGTTATAAAATCTATATGGATTATAATTATTTGATACAGCAAGACAATAATACTAATAAAAAAAAGTAAAGAAGAGATGTAATCGTTGCTTGAATATATTAAGTATATAATTACAACGGAACTTTGGCCTTTTACATCATAATCCAAAATAAAAACATTTCAAAGTTTCAAGTACAATTAGAAAAGAATATCTGCAAGAATAAGTCTGTTAAGTCGAGTTTTGTGCACATTTTACATATCTATAGTCGGGTTGTTTGTTACGTTTTCTCCTCTTATTTGGTGATTTTAGGTTGACAATTGGATTTTAGAAGATTAAAAGGAGAAAGAACCAAATGAAACGAAAAAGAAGAAAAATGGCGAAGAAAAGAGTTGACACGAAAAAGGCAGCAGAAGACTTCGAAAAGTTAAGCGTGCCCACGCTTAAATCCCAGAACGCTTCTGCCGAGAAACGCGTTTTCAAACGCGTTTTCTGAAGATTCCTGAAGATCTTTCCATTAAAATTCGGATTTTATGGGATTTCTGTTGCCCGAATTTATGGGATTTATTCCCTTTTATTTTGTTATGATTTTATTTCCTTATTTCTAGATATTTAGTTTGTTTTAGTTTGTTAGAGTCCTAATTTAATTAGTTTCCTTCTTGGATTAGGACTCTACTAGTTTAAATATGTGAAATTTTATTCCACAATACACCTTTGATTTTATTTTCAATTCAAGAACGTTTTTCCCTTTTATTCATAGCTTTCGAATTCTATATTTTGATGAAGTTTTTGATTATGTGTTGCTAAACACATAATTCTAGTCGATGATTCATAAAGGTTTGATTCTTAATATTTGTGAGATCGAATTGTACTTTAATTTCTTCGTTCATCAGGTATTCACTTTTTCTCTGAGCTTTGTTGACAATATATTTCAATTGATTATTTAGTCTGGCCAATTATTTAATCGTTGGAATTATATTTTGCTATTTAGGGCTAACTCCGTGACTGGCTAACCCTAATTTTGTAGCAGTTAGCGACGTTGATTATGAAAACGTTTTTGATTAGTCGCTATGGGAATTAGTGATCTGGTCTAAATAAACCGAGCTTATGTGTTTGTTGGCTAGAATTGGTGTTTTTCTAATACGTGAATGCTATCGATAGGCTAAATCCTAAGAGCTTGTTTAGGGTTGTCTGTTTGGTAAGAGGAGTAATCAAAGAGCTTGTTTTGGTTATCGACGACTTAAGGAAAAACTAGGTTACTAGAGCTTGTTAGTAACTATAGCCAATTTATCTAATAACGTTGAATTATTATTGCATCACTGATCAAATCGTAGAATCAATACCAAGATAATCCGAAGACTAGAACTTCTCCACATATTGAATTCGAAATCTATTTTAATTTTACTTTTTAATTTACGTCTTTTTATTTATTTAGTTAATCAAATCCAAAACCCCCTTTTTTAATTGATATTAGTAACTTAGGAATTATTTCTACACCATTCCCTGTGGATCGACCCTACTTGTCACTATTTACAAATCTTTTCGAGTAGGTAATTTTATTTTTGTTGAATTCGACACCCACCAAAGTCTTAAACTACTTTATTTGGACCCAAATACCCGGGCTCGGAACTTCTCGATAAACCACAAACAACATATAGTATCCAGATGGAGCTAGAATATTTGAACCCGGCGTCAAAACTCGAATTTGATAGTTCGATTTACCAAGTGATGTCACGTTAGCACTACTTGGACCCTCATTTGTAAGAACTAATAACCTTTGATTCATTGAGAATGTGTGTGTAGTAAACGGAGGTGCGACCATCGTCACCCTGATAAGATCTCTATTTATTCTACCTTGAGCTGTAAAATTAATGGCAAGTTGTTCCCCGTATCCGATTTGTGATTGTGAAGTTGGTGAAATAATTTGGGGCCTTACAGCGACCAATCGTGAATCCAAGTAGTCTGGTGAATAAGTTTTCATTGTCAAATCTGTGGGAAACATGACCCCTGTGAAATTGTAATAGGGATGAGGATTGCTACCGCTAACAAGAATTCTACCATCACGGAGCAGAATCGCAGTCGAGTGATACAATCGAGGTATAGTGATATTTATAGTCAGCAGTAGCACCATATATCAAGTATAAAAGTCAATAAAATTACTCTTTTAAGTTTTAACTATGAAATATGGATATTATTTTTGTTTCTTGGTAAATATTAAATTTCGACAAAATAATCAATTTTGTATTTAGCATATAATTGTTTGACAATTGTGTAGGCGGAAATTACAAATAGAAATCACATACTCAATTACATTAAAATATATTTATATTTAAAAGTTATCAAGCATTTTATCCTGTTTGACTCAATAAATATTTTATTTAGTATATCATTGTTTGACAATTGTGCAGGCGGAAATTACAAATAGAAATTACATTCTTGAACAGAATAAAGAACATATTTATATTCAAAAGTCAGCAAACATTTTATCCTGTTTTGACATACATGCTAATGATTAATTAGGTTGTTTTAATAAGATGTACATATACATGTACATTATAAACATGAAAGAATGAATGCATCATTAAAATCATATTTTATTTATTTGATATTTAAACATATGATGATTTTTTATAAGTTTATTTAAGTTCATTCTCCCTCTAATATATAATTGGACTTCAATAACTTCCAGATTGCAGATCTTGTTTGACATTCCTTTTAATTTGTTTTGTTAAATATACTTACTTGTGTGCATATAATAGAAAATAATGAGAAAACATACTTCTTTATTTATTTTTAAAATATGTAATCAAAATGACTAAAATGAATTATCACTAATTTGTTTGATGATATGGCACCAAGATCCCTTGATTCTTGGAGCCAACATTACATTTTTACCCAACAAATTCTGAGTTGATTTTTTTATTAATTAATTGTACTTTTGTCATTTTAAGAATTCAATTATTGGTATACTTACAAAGAGATCAATTTTAGTGATTTGATCATTATTAAGTTGAATTTGCGTTAATTGATTATGAGATCTTTCAAGAAATAATGATATTCTTTCTGAAGTAATGTTGTGTTAGGTTTCCCTTATATACAAAATAAAAATGATATAAAAGTGGCGGTGCTTTTGGAATTACACGAGAATGATTATTTACAAAATAAGTGATATATTAATATTCACTTATAATTTAGAAATTTTCCAAATTAAAAACTTTCTCAAAAATTGATCTATTGACCTATAAAATTTGCAACACGTCTCGGTTATATTTTCGATAAGATGTGATATAAAATTATCAGTTAATCTATTTAATCCTTATAAATTTGTTCATAATCGAAATTTTTTAAAATCTGTGGATTATTATTATTTCGATGCAGCAAGAGATTAATGCTAATAAAAAAAGTAAACAACAGATGTAATCGTTGATTTAATATATTAAGTACATAATTACAACGGAACTTTGGCCTTTTGGTTGGTGTCGAATCCAACAAAAATAAAAACCTACTTTAAAAAGATTTGTAATCAGCGATAAGTAGGGTCGATCCACAGGGAATGGTGTAGAAATAATTCCTAAGTTACTAATATCAATTAAAAAGGGGGTTTTGGATTTGATTAACTAAAATAAAATAAAAAGACGTAAAATTAAAAACACAAGATTAAAACATAAATAAAAAGGTAAGTTTCGAATTTAATATAATGAGAGGTTCTAGTCTTCGGATTATCTCGGTATTGATTCTAGAATTTGATCACTGATGCAATAATAATTCAACGTTATTAGATAAATTGGCTATAGTTACTAACAAGCTCTAGTAACCTAGTTTTTCCTTAAGTCGTCGATAACCAAAACAAGCTCTTTGATTACTCCTCTTACCAAATAGACAACCCTAAACAAGCTCTTAGGATTTAGCCTATCGATAGCATTCCCGTATTAGAAAAACACCAATTCTAGCCAACAAACACATAAGCTCAGTTTATTTAGACTAGGTTACTAATTCTCTTAACGACTAATCGAAGACTTGTCCGTAATCAACGTCGCTAACTGCTACAAATATTAGGGTTTACCAAACAATTACGGATTTGGGCCCTAAATAGCTAAATATAATTCCAACGATTAAATAATTGGCCAGACTAAATAATCAATTGAAATATATTGTCAACAAAGATCAGAGAAAAAGTAAATACCTGATGAACGAAGAAATTAAGTACAATTCGATCTCACAAATATTTAGAATCAAACCTTGATGAATCCTCGACTAGAATTATGTGTTTAGAAACACATAATCAAAAACTTCTACAAAATATTAAAAATCGAGAGCTTTGATGGAAGGGAAAAAACGTGTGCTTAATTAAAGTAAAGTGAAAGATGTCTTGTGGAATAAAATTCCACATACTTATAATAAAAGAGTCCTAATCCAAAAAGGAAACTAATTAGGGCTCTAACAAACTTAACAAACTCAAATCTTGAAATATCTAGAAATAAGGAAATAAAATCTAAACAAATAAAAGGGAATAAATCCCAACAAAGTCTTTTAACAGAAATAAAATCCAATTTTGACAGCTGGATAACCGAATCTTGAGTCCAGATCTTGAAATCCCACTTTTTCATAAATTTTCGTTTCTGGGCAAAAGCAATTGGGGATTTAAGCGTGGGCACGCAGTTTTCTGCTGGAATTTTCAGCACTAACTCTTTTCTTCTTCATTTTTCCTCTTTTGTGTCTCTTTTAATTCTTTTCCTTTTAATCTTCTAAAATTCAATTGTCAACCTAAAATCACAAAATAAGAGGATTAAATGTAACAATCAACCCGACTATAGACATGTAAAATATGCACAAAATACGACTTAACACCTTTTACATCAGAATCCGAAAATATAAATATTTTGAAGATTAAAGTACAAAGACTATTTGCAAAAATAATTTTTGACTACTTTATTTGGACCCAAATACCTGGACTCGGAACTTCTCGGTAAACCACAAACAACATATAGTATCCGGATGGAGCGAGAATATTTGAACCCGGTGTCATAACTCGAACTTGATAGTTCGATTTCCCAAGTGATGTCACGTTAGCACTACTTGGACCCTCATTTGTAAGAACTAACAACCTTTGATTCATTGAGAATGTGTGTGTAGTAAACGGAGGTGCAACCATCGTCACCCTGATAAGATCCCTATTTATTCTACCTTGAGCAGTGAAATTAATAGCAAGTTGTTGCCCGTACCCGATTTGTGATTGTGAAGTTGGTGAAATAATTTGGGGCCTTACAGAGGCCAATCGTGAATCTAAGTAGTCTGGTGAATAGGTTTCCATTGTCAAATCTGTGGGAAACATGACCCCTGTGAAATTGTAATAGGGATGAGGATTGCTACCGCTAACAAGAATTCTACCATCACGGAGCAGAATCGCAGTCGAGTGATACAATCGAGGTATAGAACTTGAGTTTTGAACCTCGAATCTTAACTCGAGAGGATTATTAGGTCGGTAAATGACGGGTGTTAGAGCAGGGTTACGAGCGATATTCCATCCGGCAGTACCTGTAGATGCCCCATTGATGATCAAAACATTACCATTTGGTAATAACACCATATCACCCATGACTCTAGCCAAAGGCATGGTCTCCATAGCCCATTGGGGATTGGGGTCAGTTATGCGAATCCTCCCACATGAACTAAGTGCCGTAACAAAATTTCCATTATTGGCACTAGCAAAAGATCCTTTTGGTGCTCCACCACACACCAAAACTTCAGCCGTCATAGTGGCCCCTCCTTGTAAGTTCCTCAATGGAAGTAAAACTGCTGATCCAGAACTTGGATAACTCCTTGGATCCCCACCAGGAATAGTCGGGTAAGTTTTCACCACAGTTGCTTTCACATAGTCAAACAAGATAGCTCTGTTGTTGGCGAAAATAAATAAATTTCCATCAACATTTAAGAAGACGAAAGGGTACAAATTGTTCTCAATCCTCGGGTCATTTGTCTGCGAGAGAAATGGCAAATCATAAGATTGATCTGCCCCGGATTGTTTTGGGTAAAACTCATAACTGAACTGCCCTCGACCACCAATTATAATCTGTCTGGCATCCGGCAAAATATGATTGGTGGCATACCATCTGTCTTGTGTAAGCACATTATTAATTTCTTGCCAGTCACAAGAATTATCATTACATGGCTTGTAAATCCTCACGTTATGATCACCGTCGTTAAATCCCCCAGTCTGCATTAAGGATCCATCGGGCATGGAAGCACCGGACGAGCACCAAGTGTTGGTGAACACAGTGAGAGGGCGGATGGTGTTAGAAGCAATGTCGTACTCGACTGAGTGTGCAGTGCAGTCGATTTGTAGGGTTAGATCGTTGGGATTATTGCGGCATCGATTATTTGGAAGAGAAATATTGGAGGGTCCGAAATCAGTGAGATCGAAGATGACTACACGATCAGTATGGAGGAGCTGCATGTGCATGGCAGAGACGCCAATGTTGGATAGGAGGAGGTTCCATTTGCCGCCTCCGGGAGCGGCGAGTGTGAGAATGTTGTTCTGCAAATGAGGAAGAAGGATGAGGAAGAAGAGAAATTGATGGAGAATGGAGAAAATGAGAGTTTGAGTGTTGGCCATTTTGTTCTGAGACTTTGTTTGAATGTTTGTTTGTGTGGTGAATGGAAGTTAATTTGGTTGCCCTTTAAATAGAGAAATATGACAAATTAAATGATGTGATTATCCTTATAACTATATAATTATAATTATCTAATTTTGTTTATGGTGGGTAGGTCGGTTGGTTACGTATAAAAATGTCAACCTTAGTGCATGGTTTAATTTAAAAATAAATAGAGCTTGTGCAAATAAATGTACATTCATAATTATAACTATTCTTATTTGTCTTTTTTGTTATCCAATAACAGCAACAAGTGATATTCTGAGACAGTATATATGATTATAATATGATTTGACTTTATAAATGTTCCACTAATTAAATTACTGTCTAAAATGTGTCTTATTTGTTATATGAATATATGATCAATTCAATATGTCTATTAATTGATTGACTTGCATGTATTAGGCGTGGGTGCAATTATATATCCAGCATGACAGATTAAGAGTGCATGCACCCGTATGTTTTGTGCTTATTAGTTTTTATTGAAACTTAGTGATATAATCCAATACGGATACATATTAACAAAATAATTATATGTTAAGTCAAGTTTAACGCTTTAATATTTATCTATTTCACATAACAAACTACATTGTGTATAATTCTCGCGCACATACTGGTGTGAAATTACACGTTTCCAACTTCCAAGTATACATCACCTATCGATAAATGCAAATAACTCCCACGTGAAATATTTTATTAGCTGAAAACCCTCTGTGAAAAAATATAGGCTAAAAACCCGTGTGAAAATTTTAAATTGCATAAAATCTCCTGTGAAAAAAAATTGGCTAAAAACACTGTAGATATTGAAATTTTGCAACCAATCAAATCATGGCACGTGGAAATATTGACCAATCAAAAGTCGTCTACGACAAATGATATTTATCTATTTGAGTTAATTTATGGATAATTATCAAATCAAGTTGATTTTTGGATAATATCTAGAAGATCTATCTAGATCTTCTATCAGCCAATCAAATGGCTCCAAAATTATGATAATTATTTATTAAATTAAATGGATAATTATCAATGGATTCTAAATTATCCATAAATCTTCCATCCTACACCTATAAATAGGGTCCTTTGTAGCTCATAAATTACACACACACAGAAGCTCAATCAAAAAGCTAGAGAAGACGAAGGAAGCTCTTCAAATTTTCTCTACGAAGGTTCTTCAAATATTCAAGGCGTTCTAGGCGATATTCAAGGCGTTCTTGAAGATATTCATCAAATTATAGCGTTTGATTCGTAATTACGGTGCTAAACCTACGAATTAACGTTATAGATATTCAAATCAAATTCAAGGAAGATCAAAGTCACAAAGTCGACCTTGAAGATTTCAAATTCCATATCAAATTCAACGTTTGATCCGAGATTAAGCTGCCAAGCCCTCGAATTAACGTTATAAACATTCAAGTCAACATTGGAGAAGATCAAAGAAGCAAAGTCAACTCCAATATTCAAGTCAACATATTTTTGAAGGAAGAATCAGAGGATTAAATAGAGATTTGTACCCCGTATTTTATTTTGATCAATATAAATTTCATTTGTCACAATTTTTGTGTTTCTTGATTTTCAGAATTACAAATTTGTTGTGTACAAATTTTTGGCACGCCCAGTGGGACCATCTCTACCTCTCATCTCCTCACTTCAACAAGTTCAAATGGATGCTCAAGTCAAAGCTATGAAGATAGTGGAATCCAAGATGATCATCTCAAATCCTTCAAACTCCACGAGTGAAGTCATTGGCATTGCCACAAGAAGTATGTCCATGAAGCTACAAACATCTTCAAATGTGATTCTCCTACAAGAGCATGTTAAGGATGATCCATTCCACCTTGATGACGAAATCAATCATGATGAAGAGAAGTATTTGCCATCTCCACAATATTGTACATCAAGTGACTTGAGCCTCGCATGTGTCATGATGACGAATGTTACCACTCCGGAGGAGCAAATTGCAAACTTGACAAAAGCTGTTGAAGGATTAACGAAGCATGTTCAAGAGCAAGCCACTCTAATTGCAAAGTTGATGAAGAAAGCAGACGACGTGGATGCCATGCACGAAATTGAAAAATAAATTGAGGCGCAAGATGAAGCTGAGACGTCAAAGAATCAACATCTAGTTGAGAAGGAAAATTCCATTGTCGACGAGCTTCAAGTTTCAAGTGATGGGACGATTCCAGATGCTCGACTTAAGGAGTTTATCATGAGTACTATCCAAGACAACCACAATGGGAGATCCAAGATACCTTTAGCTTATGTCAAGCCATATACTCAAAGGATTGATAATTTGAAGATGCCAACTGGCTACCAAGCTCCAAAATTCCAGCAATTTGATGGCAAAGGCAATCCAAAGCAACATGTGGCTCACTTCGTTGAAACATGTAATGATGCTGGAACTTATGGCGACCAACTAGTCAAGCAATTCGTTAGATCACTGAAAGGCAATGCATTTGACTGGTACATTGATCTTGGTGCTGACTCAATCAACAGCTGGGAGAAATTGGAGCAAGAGTTCCTCAATCGCTTCTACAGCACCCGTCGCACAATCAGCATGCTTGAACTCACCAATTCCCGTCAATTGAAGGATGAACCAGTCATCGACTACATTAATCGTTGGAGAAATTTGAGTCTTAACTGCAAAGAAAGATTGTCTGAGTCCTCTACTATTGGAATGTGTATTCAAGGGATGCATTGGGGCCTACGATATATCCTTCAAGGAATTCAACCAACAACATTTGAAGAGTTGGCCACTTGAGCACATGATATGGAGTTGAGTATGACCGGAAGTGGAGTTGACAAGTCGTATATCCAAGAGCCTTGTAGACAAGAGATCAACAAAGGGGGCAAACCATTCACAAATGCTTCTGATGATGAGCCCATATCTGATAGTGATGAACATATGGAAGAAAGTGACGTTCAAGATCGTCATCCAAACTTTTACTAAAGATGCTAAATCAACGCTCTTCGATAAGAGCATAAACTGTCATCAACGCTCCTTGATAAGAGCATAAACTATCATCAACGCTCTTTGATAAGAGCATAAACTGTCAACAAGTCTCCTTGATAAGAGCATAAACTGTCAACAAGTTTCCTTGATAAGAGTTTAAACTTTCAACAAAATCAAATCAAAATGAAGTCCTCCTTGGCACGAGTGTAAAAGGTCTACAAATCAAATCAAAACAAATCAAATGAAGTACTCCTTGACACGAGTATAAAAGGTCTACATGTCAAAGCAAACCAAATGAAGTACTCCTTGGCACGAGTATAAACGATCTACATGTCAAAGCAAATCAAATGAAGTCCTCCTTGGCACGAGTATAAAAGATCTACAAATCAAATCAAATCAAGCCCTCCTTGACACGAGCATAAAAGGTCTACAAGTCAAATCAAATCAAATCAAATGAAGTTCTCCTTGACACGAGCATAAAAGGTCTACAAATCAAATCAAATGAAGCCCTCCTTGACACGAGCATAAAAGGTGTCAAATCAAATCAAATGAAGTTCTCCTAGATACGAGCATAAAAGGTCTACAAGTCAAATCAAATCAAATGAAGCTCTCCTAGATACGAGCATAAAAGGTCTACGAGTCAAATCAAATCAAATGAAGCTCTCCTTGACACGAGTATAAAATGTCTACAAGTCCAACCAAATCATGTACTCCAAGCCTTGAAGAGTATAAACTAAATATGGCACCTCTATACATATATTTGAACTACGTTATGACTTGATCCCTTTTTATTAGGGTACGTAGGCAACTTAGACTCTTCTAAGTTCAGTCATAAATTCAAATCAAATCATATTCTCTTGATGGAGTGACATCACTCATTAAAAAGAATTTTGAAAGAAATGTCCCATCTTGACATGGGGGCACGTTAATCTCGTTGGAACACAAACAACTTGCGATCGAAGCCAACAAAGTGTTTTCGAGGAGACACCAAACTGTAGGAAAGACTTTCGTGGTATAGAAGCACAAGACGAAGCTATTCTTAAGGCATGATTTTTATATTGAGACGTTGCGACTCATCCACTACTAAGTATGCTTTGAAATAATCAAACTTCCGTGAACGAGTCTCAAGGGGGCATTTGTAGATATTGAAATTTTGCAACCAATCAAATCATGCCACGTGAAAATATTGATCAATCAAAAGTCGTCTACGACAAAAGATATTTATTTATTCAAGTTAAGTTTTGGATAAATTCAAGTTAAGTTTTGAATAATTATCAATTCAAGTTAAATTTTGGATAGTATCTAGAAGATCTATCTAGATCTTCTATCAGCCAATCAAATGACTCTGAAATTATTATTAAATCAAATAGATAATTATCACTGGATTCCAAATTATCCAAAACTCTTCCATCCTACACCTATAAATAGGGTCCTTTGGAGTTCATAAATTACACACAGAAGCTCAATCAAAAAGCTAGAGAAGACGAAGGAAGCTCTTCAAATTTTCTCTACGAAGGTTCTTCAAATATTCAAGGCGTTCTAGGCGATATTCAAGGCGTTCTTGAAGATATTCATCAAATTATAGCGTTTGATTCGTAATTACGGTGCTAAACCTACGAATTAACGTTATAGATATTCAAATCAAATTCAAGGAAGATCAAAGTCACAAAGTCGACCTTGAAGATTTCAAATTCCATATCAAATTCAACGTTTGATCCGAGATTAAGCTGCCAAGCCCTCGAATTAACGTTATAAACATTCAAGTCAACATTGGAGAAGATCAAAGAAGCAAAGTCAACTCCAATATTCAAGTCAACATATTTTTGAAGGAAGAATCAGAGGATTAAATAGAGATTTGTACCCCATATTTTATTTTGATCAATATAAATTTCATTTGTCACAATTTTTGTGTTTCTTGATTTTCAGAATTACAAATTTGTTGTGTACAAACACCATGTGAAATTTTCAAATTGCATAAAACTCCCTGTGAAAAAAATATAGCCTAAAAACACCCTGTAAAATTTTTAAATTTACAAATTAATTAATAGTACTAATAATCAAATTTTAGGATATTAATTAAACTTTATCCGACAATTAATTTTCAATGTAGTTATAATTCGTAATGGTAAAATTTTACAAGGGATTTTTAGGTTATATTTTTTTCACATGGGGTTTCATGCAATTTGAAAATTTCACAGGGGGTTTTATGCTATATTTTTTTACAGGGGGTTTCATGCAGTTTAAAATTTTCATAGGGAGTTTTTAGCCTATATTTTTTTCACAGGGGGTTTTCAGCCAATAAAATATTTCACGTGGGGGTTATTTGCATTTATTCCTATATAGTATTAGTAGTTCTTAATGAACAAATTATGGAAAATTTTAGTACAACAAATCGATAATGTACTAAAATTTTAAAAAGATATATAATGCTTAATTCATTTTTTGAAATATAATTGAATTCGATCAAACTAAATTCAGAAGAAGAATTTCCGACAAATTAGGTACAACATTTTTAAGCGTGGAAGATAGTTCGCAAGTTTTTTCTTTTAATGGTTTGTGATTAAGAAATCGTTTTATTATTATATTTGACATACTGCTAATGATTGATTAGGTTCTTTTAATTCAATGTACTATTTAGTTGATTAATTATATTCATCCAAATATCAATAATGCTTTACATTAGAATTCTATGTTTTAGGGGCTGTTACCTAAGTATGTCATTTAATAGTGGTATTTATTGTCAGCACCATCAAGTATATAAGTCAATAAAATTACCCTTTTAAGTATTAACGATGAAATATGGATATTGTTTTTGTTTATTTGTAAATAATCAATTTCAACACAATAATTAATTTTGTATTTAGTACATAATTGTTTCACAATTGTGTAGGCGGAAATTACAAAGGGAAATCACATTCTCAATAGAAAATAATATATATTTATATCTAAAAGTTATCAAGCATTTATCCTGTTTGACTTAATAATTAGTTTATTTAGTATATCATGGTTTGACCAACGGGCGGAAATTACAATTAGAAATCACATTCTTGAACAGAATAAAAAATATATTTATATTCAAAAGTCAGCAAATATTTTATCCTGTTTGACATACATGCTAATGATTAATTAGGTTGTTTTAATAAGATGTACATATACATGTACATTATAAACATGAAAGAATGAATGCATCATTAAAATCATATTTTATTTATCAACCCTGCTAATCTCACAGATTCTGTGAGATTAGCTCCTAACAGCCGGTAGGTGCCGAAAAAGGCTTTTTTATAAAAAGCCCATTTTACTTTTGTTTTATTTTATTTCTTCATCCTAGGATTTAGGTAAAATTGTACTATAATTAAAACTCTTAAATCAACTACCTAAATTGTAACTAAAACTCTTATTTCAACATATTTGATGATCACTTATTTCAAGACAAAAACTGTCTACAGTAAAATAAAAAAATAGTACAAGAGAGGCTCAATTCAATTCAAGGTGTATTTTTGAGGTTTTTTTCGTTACCAGGTATTGAATTTATTAACTTTATTGAATTAATAATATATTTTAAAATTGATAGATTTTCGTAGTTCATTAATCTTTACATATTTTTTCATTTATTAAATTATGATATTAGTTACATAAATTTATCATATACGAATTTTATGTTCGTTTAATATTTTTGAAATATGAATAAATATAATTGCAATTTATACATGTACTAATTGTATGGTTATATACATATTTTTAGATGGAAGATGTGTCACTCAATGATGAATCTGTTGAGATTGGTGATGATAAGATTAACTCCGACAAAATCAATACCAATTCCACCTTCTGCAGGTATGGAGTTTGAGTGTTATGATGATGCATATGATTTTTATAATCTTATGCAAAAAATTTAGGGTTTGGTATTAGAGTGAAAAATTCTTAAAAAAATTGTCAATTGGAGATTGTAATTTTTTTTGTATTGCAGGGAGTCAAATTTAAAGTAAGAAAATCAATAATTTGCGGTAAGTAATTCATCGACGCAAATGTGCAATGTCACATGTTTCGTATTTGTTTGCTATTTTTTGCAATTCATTTTCTCATCTTCTTGACTATGTAATTATGGATGTTGAGTTATTTTATTTGTTTTGATACATCTATATATTTTATTATTAAATAAAAATCTCAATTTGTTCAAACTGTGATGTTGCAATAATCTCCATCTATTTTCTTATATTATGTTAACAGCATTTTTAATACATTCAGACTAATGGAGCAGATATATTGGGGTTAATTAGGAAAATAGTAAAATATAGAGGGTTGTTACAATTTACTCCATAAAATATGGAGCTACTTGATTAGTAGGTTACCGGTTCCGTGAGTGTATAATAAGTGGCTAGATTTGAGCTGTAAGTTGTCAAATACTTACAGCCCTGTTAGATACTCATTTTCCTTTATTTATTTGATATGAAACATATGATGATTTTATTATAAGTTTATTTAAGTTCATTCTCCCTCTAAAATTTAATTGGAATTCAATAACTTCCAGATTGCAGATCTTGTTTGACATTCCTTTTGATTTGTTTTATTAAATATACTTGTCTGCATAATAATAGAAAAATAATGAGAAATTGATCTGATTAACTCTTGGATAAACTTCTTTATTTATTTTTAAAATATTTAATCAAAATGATTACAATGAATTATCACTAATTTGTTTGATGATATGGCACCAAGATCCCTTGATTCTTGGAGCCAACTTTACATTTTTACCCAACAAATTCTGGGTTGATTTTATTTATTAATTAATTGTACTTTTGTCATTTTAAGAATTCAATTATTGATATACAAAGTGATCAATTTTAGTGATTGATAATTAAAATTAGCGCATTATTAAGTTGAATTTGCGTTTATTGATTATGAGAATGTTAATGATCTACTCTTTCAAGAAATCATGATATTTTTTTTTGATGACAAGGGAACCCGCAGCCGCTACCGTTAGGAAATCATGATATTTCTTCTGAAGTAATGTTGTGTTAGTTTTCCCTTTATATACAAAATAAAATGATGTAAAAGTGGTGGTATTTTGAAATTACACTAGAATAATTGTTTAAAAAAATTATATTTAAAGTTTGTGCATACCATACATGAACAAATTACACTATAGCATTTATATATATATATATATATTCACATATAATTTAGAAAATTTCCAAATCAAAAACATTCTCAAAAATTGATCTATTGACCTATAAAATGTGAGATACGTCTCGGTTGTATTGCTTGATTAGATGTGATATAAAATTATCAGTTAACTATCTAATTATCCTTATTAATTTGTTAACAATCGAAGTTATAAAATCTATGTGGATTATAATTATTTCGATGCAGCAAGAGATTAATACTAACAAAAAAGTAAAGAAGATATGTAATCGTTACTTGAATATAATTACAAAGGAACTTTGGCCTTTTACATCAGAATCCGATAATAAAAACATTTCAAAGTTTCAATTACAAATTAGAAAAGTGTATTTGCAAGAATAAGTCTTAGACTACTTTATTTGGACCCAAATACCCGGGCTCGGAACTTCTCGATAAACCACAAACAACATATAGTATCCAGATGGAGCTAGAATATTTGAACCCGGCGTCAAAACTCGAACTTGATAGTTCGATTTACCAAGTGATGTCACGTTAGCACTACTTGGACCCTCATTTGTAAGAACTAATAACCTTTGATTCATTGAGAATGTGTGTGTAGTAAACGGAGGTGCAACCATCGTCACCCTAATAAGATCTCTATTTATTCTACCTTGAGCTGTAAAATTAATTGCTAGTTGTTGCCCGTATCCGATTTGTGATTGTGAAGTTGGTGAAATAATTTGGGGCCTTACAGCAGCCAATCGTGAATCCAAGTAGTCTGGTGAATAGGTTTCCATTGTCAAATCTGTGGGATACATGACCCCCGTGAAATTGTAATAGGGATGAGGATTACTACCGCTAACAAGAATTCTACCATCACGGAGCAGAATCGCAGTCGAGTGATACAATCGAGGTATAGAACTCGAGTTTTGAACCTCGAATCTTAGCTCGAGAGGATTATTAGGTCGGTAAATGACGGGTGTTAGAACAGGGTTACGAGCTATGTTCCATCCGGCGGTACCTGTAGATGCCCCATTGATGATCAAAACATTACCATTTGGTAATAACACCATATCACCCATGACTCTAGCCAAAGGCATGGTCTCCATAGCCCATTGGGGATTGGGGTCAGTTATGCGAATCCTACCACATGAACTGAGTGCCGTTACGAAATTTCCATTATTGGCACTAGCAAAAGATCCTTTTGGTGCTCCACCACACACCAAAACTTCAGTCGTCATAGTCGCTCCTCCTTGTATGTTCCTCAATGGAAGTAAAACAGCTGATCCAGAACTTGGATAACTCCTTGGATCGCCACCAGGAATAGTCGGGTAAGTTTTCACCACAGTTGCTTTCACATAGTCAAATAAGATAGCTCTATTGTTGGCGAAAATAAATAAATTTCCATCAACATTTAAGAAGACGAAAGGGTACAAATTGTTCTCAATCCTCGGGTCATTTGTCTGCGAGAGAAATGGCAAATCATAAGATTGGTCTGCTCCAGATTGTTTTGGGTAAAACTCATAACTGAACTGCCCTCGACCACCAATTATAATCTGCCTGCCATCCGGCAAAATATGATTGGTGGCATACCATCTGTCTCGTGTAAGCACATTATTAATTTCTTGCCAGTCGCATGAATTATCATTACATGGCTTGTAAATCCTAACGTTATGATCACCGTCATTGAATCCCCCAGTCTGCATTAAAGATCCATCAGGCATGGCAGCACCAGATGAGCACCAAGTGTTGGTGAGCACAGTGAGAGGGCGAATAGTGTTAGAAGCAACATCGTATTCGACTGAATGTGCGGTGCAGTCGATTTGTAGGGTTAGGTCGTTGGGGTCATTGCGACATCTATTATTTGGAAGAGAAATATTGGAAGGTCCGAAATCAGTGAGGTCGAAGATGACTACACGATCATTATGAAGGAGCTGCATGTGCATGGCGGATACACCAATGTTGGATAGGAGGAGGTTCCATTTGCCGCCTCCGGGAGCGGCGAATGTGAGAATATTGTTTTGAAGATGAGGAAGAAGAATGAGGAGGAAGAGAAAGTGATGGAGAATGGAGAAAAGAAAGAGAGTTGGAGTGTTGGCCATTTTGTTTTGAGAGTTTGTTTGAATGTTTGTTTGTGTTGTGAATGGAAGTTAATTTGGTTGCCCTTTAAATAGAGAAATGTGACAAATTAAATTATGTTAATTATCCTTATAATTCTATAATTATAATTATTTATGCTTTTTCCAGGTGGGTAGGTCGGTTGGTTACGTATAAAAATGTCAACCTTAGTGCATGGTTTAATTTAATATATTAAATAGAGCTTGAGAACTTGTGCAGAGAAATGTATGAGACAACATATATAATTGTATATGAGACAAGATATATAATTATTGTATGATTTGGCTTTTGGAATAATGTTTGACTTATTGTTCTTAATTATTTTTTTGTTGTGTTGAATTAAGTCGCATATTGGAGGGCTCTAATTTGTGGCACTAACGTTCACATTTCTTGCTTAATTAAATAGTGGCATATTGGAATAATGTATGTAACTATATATGTATACTATTTGTCTAATTACCTAAATCAAATTTGTTAAGGTGTCACACTTGTACCATGATTAGTGAAATATTACATTGAATAAACATTTAATTTGTTTGTTCAGTTGCTCAGATTTAAACTTTCATATATATATATACACCATTGTTTGATTCTAAAGAATATAACCGATATCGACTATTCCCTAAGTTTTTCTTTGTTGCTATATTTTTCGAAAAACGAAAGTACGCATTTGATAACATTTATGATTTTTATTATGATAATAAGTATTTGATCTTAACATCATTTAATAGGTATCAAAATTTATCCCTAGATTTTTATTTTTATACATTATATTAGTATAAAACAATAAATACTACCACAATTTGTGCATGAAGAGATTAGTTTCTTATGGGCCTTGACAGACACACGGCCCCAGAGTCTAGACAAGTAATTTAGCCCAATATCAAATATAATATGTAACCTTATGGCCCATATAGTGAGGCCATTATAAATGAAAAAAATAAAGTTTGTGACAAAGAACAAATATTTATTTATTTCGTCCCAAAAAAACAATATTTATTAGTGGAATTAAATTTCGGAATTACTCTTTGGGATTCTTTGATTAATTAAATCTTGAATTTTTTAGTGAATAAATCAGAATTGTAATAAATCATCAACATGATATTGCTATCCTACGTATAACATTAGAATAAGTCTTATTTATACTTATTTGATTTGATCCAACTAAATGATATATTTTGTAGACATACAATAATTGCTCTAATATTTTTTTTAATTTAGGTCAATTATTCAATTAAATAATATTGAGCATATTTCCTTTCTTTTCTCAAGAAACAAATACAAGCAAAATTCATGCCCCATTTGATTGGCAACCCCTAACCTAAAAAAATGTATTTCAGAGTTAAAAAAATTCAAATAATATCTTCATGTCATAAAAAAAATTAAAATTTTCATTTTTTTTGCAAAAAAAGAAGAGAGTTAACACCATCAATTGAATTTTTTTTCCTGCCATCTTTCAATACTGAAAATCAAATTAATTACATATTTTAATGCAAAATAACGTAATATTTAAAATAAATCCAATTATGACTATTCTTAAGTTTAATGGTTGAGTTTGACTAAAAATATTAATAAAAATTATATTAAATATCAACCCAAATAAATTTCTCAATATAAAAATATATCACATTAACCATAATTATTAGATATATATTTAAGAAAAAATTCATCCAATCACACATCTAAAACCATATATATTATCGGTAAAATATTTTTTCCTCACTTTATAAATTTTGTTCCTGAGATAAATAAATATATCATCCAATTGCGAAACTTTCTCGATTCTTATATCTTTTTAGGACATAAAAATATTTTCATGTAAAATTTATCCTTTTTTAAAATTAAATTATTAAATGTGTAATTTATACACCATGTGAATAGCTCAAGTATGACAACCAATTTTGTAGTATAATTTGGATATGGAAGTTGCATATCCTCAATTCAACACCCTAGCTGTCACCATGGTTGTATTACCTGATATCCAATCTTATATTATCTAATTTCTTGTTGAATAATCACATACCTATCATTGATTTCATTTAATTAGTGATTAATTATTTTATTGTATTTGTAATTAAATTGGAATATTTTGGAGGTCAATTATATTATCTTGTATTTTATCAGTTAGATTAAACAAATGGATTAACCTCACAATGTTGCCAACAATATCTTTCTTAATGACTGAGTGGCATAAGATTTTTTCTATTATTTTTAATGATATTTCATTGAATTTTTCAGCTTGTTTAAACAACAAAAATAGAAAAATAAATGTTTTTATTATTGAAAACATGGCACCAACCATTAATATTGAAATTATCATTTTTTATAAGAAAATAAAATTTTATTCTTTATGTTGCAACAACATACAACAAATAAATTAAAGTCAATCAATATTTTTACATAAGAAGAAAAAATAATATGGATCCAAACTTTCAAACTGTTTTAACTGATTTGAACCCAAATGCCCTCACTAGGAATATCTTGATGAACCACAAAGAGAAGATAGTACCCTGATGGGGCAACCCTGCCCGAACCCGGTGTCACAACCCGAATCTGATATGTGGACCTTGCAACTGGCCTCAAATCCCCTCCACTAAGAATCAGTAGCCTTTGATTCATTGAGAAACCGTGGGTCGTAAACGATGGCGAAACCATCGTTACCCTGACCGAAGCCCCATTCAGCCTGCCCGGAGTAATGGCGAACCGTATAACAAGCTGTTGATCATACCCGATTCGAGATTGCGAAACGGGAGAAACAATACGCGGGCGCAAATTTGCGAAACTCGAGTCTAAATACGAAGGAGAAAAAGCTTCCAGTGTTAAATCAGTAGGAAAACGTCTGGTGAAACTATAGGTCGCATGAGAATTGCTACCCGCAACTAAAACCCGACCATCTCGAAGCAATATTGCGGTCGAGTGATACATACGAGGCCTCGAGCTTGCGTTCTTCGCCTCGAATCTCGACCCGATTGGATTTTCCGGGCTATAAACAACTGGAGTTAGGACCGGGTCACGGGCGAATTCCCACCCAGCTGTACCCGACCCGGCTCCATTGATAATCAAGACATTGCCGTTAGGCAACAATAACATATCACCCATGACCCGACCCATGGGCATAGTCTCCATGACCCATTGAGGGTTCGGGTCGGTTATTCGTATTCTCCCACAAGAGTTTAACGCCCCAATGAAAGAGCCATTTTGTGCGCTATCAAAGGCTCCGTTTGGTGCACCCCCACACACCAAAACTTCGGCTGTGATATTATTCCTCAACGGAAGCAAAACAGCAGAACCCGCACTGGGGTTGGTTCTTGGGGCCCCACCCGGGATTGTCGGGTAATTTCTCACCACAACCCGGTTCACGTAATCGAACAATATAGCCCGGTTGTTCGCGAAAATAAACAAATTCCCATCCACGTTCAAGAAAACAAACGGGTACAGATTGTTTTCGACTATCGGTTCAAAAGTCTGTTGAAGGAAAGGCAAGCTATATACCTGATCAGCCCCAGCAATTTTCGGGTAAAACTCGAAATTAAATTCTCGACGACCACCAATAATAATCTGCCTACCATCTGGCAAGATATGATTGGTCGCATACCACCTTCTTCGTGCGAGCCCAGCACTAATTTCTTGCCAATCACAAGAGTTATCACTGCACGGTCTGTAAATTCTAACATTTCGATCCCCGTCGTTGAACCCTCCCGTTTGGACCAAAGTCCCGTTGGGCACGACAGAACCCGAGGAGCAAAATACATCGGTAAGAACCAAAAGGGGTCGAATAGAATTCGAAGCAACATCGTATTCGACTGAGTGGGCTGTGCAGTCATTCTGCTGGCATTGGCCATTGGGCAACGAGATATTTGAGGGCCCAAAACTCGTATAATCAAATATGACCACACGATCGTTGTTAAGGAGCTGCATGTGCATGGCGGATACGCCGGCATTCGAGACGAGTGGGTCCCACTTGCCGTCCCCAACGGCGGCGAGTATTAGAATATTCCGGTGACATGGCAGCAGGAGAAGTAATGTAAGCACCTGAAGAACACAAAAGGAAAAAACGTTAGAAGGATTTGAGGCCATGGTCGAGTTTTTATTCGTGTTTAGAGATTAGGACTTGGGATTAAATAGTTAATTATAAGTAGAGGGAAACAAGTAAACTCAACTGTATTTCTTTATTGAGATTTAATACTACGTGACAAAGATGCTTAAGTTGAATGGTATAAATTATAGGGAGAATTGTACTTCAGGTGGGGGACGCGTAGAATGGAAGCACCAAGTTAAATAGCTGTCGAATAAAAACAAACTTCGATTTCTGTATTAGCTGGATGAATATTTGTCTTCCTTCTAATACTACGTCTATCAAAAAATGTGATTTTATTTTATTTTTGAAAGTTTATATATGTGAAATGTATATATGATCATGTGAAGTATAAAATGAAATAAAATTTAAAAATCAAGGATTCACCAGTCTAATTTTCCTTTAAATATACAAATATCATTCCCTTAATCTCCGTTAGAAATGATTAATAATTAAACAAGAGTGCAACCTTATTGAGTTGTTAAACATAACCCAAATTCTGTCGTACCAAAAGTCCAAAACAGATCAATCGGGCAACGAATGATATGAAGTAATAGTTTTCATCCAATAACTAGTACAGTTGAAGTTATCATTGCAGAATATTAAAACAAAATATCTTTAAGTTCCATTAATTTTCAGCATAAACCAAAATTTTGAAGAGAAAATTTAAGCAACAGTTAAAATAAAACTACAGCACAAACAAATTCTAAAAAACACACTATTTCAAATTCTGTACGAAGCTACAAAGAAAAAATAAGCCAGAAACACAAACATTTTGTGAAAATATTCAATCCTTTAACACAAATAGCATAATATAGCGTTGAATCTGATAATCTTATGCCTATACAATAAATCAGAAGAAGTATCTAAGTCAGTCAAAATAATTAAAATAATACCTCTTTGTTTCGTCGAACAATTTGGAGAGCTCATGGACTATTGAGGCAATTGTACAAGCTCTGCAGCAGTAGAGACATTTCACGTCTCAACCTTTCAGCAAATAATGGTTGTAGTACATAATTTAAGTGAAGAGCGAATCAAAACTGAAAGACCAAACTAAGCATCAATGGGTATTTCACCAGCTACAGCAAAATAAAGTCACTCAGCCTTCTCACCACCAGACATCAACGGCCATCGGTAATTAGATATTGCACAGAGATTCCAGTTTCGACAAGTAAAATCCATTAACCAGATAATATACTTTTTTTTCTTTTGGAAAGAAACCAGATATAGAGTTAATAATAACATAAGCAAGAACCTATCGATTCAAACCACAAATAAAATTCTGAATTATCCAGCTTATAACCTATAATAATTGAGAACTTCATGATCGTGCATAAAACTTCATGTGAAAAAGTTCATCACTTATTTATGCATCCCCAACTGAAAGTTCATTAATTAGAACGCATACAAAATAATTTCTAACATCGAGACTCGGCTTGCTTAGACAAAACTAATGCGAGAAAGGCAAAATGCGGGCACAAAGATACATGAAAATAGAGTGCACTGGCAAGATGAGTTACGCATGTCCTGGTGGAGCATACAGGATATATTGGTATCGTGACCTCAAATGATTAAGATTATGCAACTTTATGCTATAACATAATATATTTTTAATAAACTAACTTTATAACTTGCGTCAAAATTAATATATGCTCATAAGTAATATATATATATATATCTTCATAACTTTACTCAAGTTATACCTTCATCAGAAATTGAATGAAATTGTATTCCCTCTTCAGATGTCAACGAATAATATCCATACTTTCCTGAAATAAACATTTCTTTCCAAAAGCACCGTATAAGTAAAATGTAACACCGGCTGAAGTGTTTCCAAACGTTTAATTTACTAATAAATTTTATTGAATTGCCTAGTGTGAGTAGATACACTTAATAGTTCACTAACACATCTCCTTATCAATTCAATCGCTTAACTCAATTGCATGACAAATAATTTGACCAGGTATCAGATTTTGGAAATTGGAAAGGAAAGAAAATGAGCATGCCCCCTTTCACTCTCTTGTTCTACTCCTCCTTTTCTTATTTCGGTATATTGCTCCAATTACTTCAGTCTTATCTCACACTCAACTGATATTCATGCGTAAATGAATTCACTAGTTTGTTTTCTTATCCCGACCCCCTAATTTATGAGTTAAGATTTTATATTTCAATTGTTTCACTATATACTTATCAAGGTGACCATCAGTTAAATCACCGTAACGTTATAAATACTCGTGCTTGAGGCATTTCCGTTCCTTTTCTAGTACTTGTATTAATCTCATTTATGAAATTGAGGAATAGTTTCTGATTTGACCGATACCCCTTTATTGTATACCGGACAGCTACGTCTCTTTTGGATTGTCACGTAATAATGACAAATTACTGAAATTTGAAATTTATTCACTATATCTTACCAAAAGACCCTTCCGGAAATTCATGAGAAAAAACTTTAAATGAGAGCAAAAATTAGGTTAATGTTAAAAAAAATCATTCAACCCTTTTCCACAACCAAAAATACTCACCCCTTACGACCAAACACCGCCGCCGCCGTGCTATATCATGGCGCAACCGACTCCGGTAATGGCACCGCAAACTACCATCGCAATCAAGACCTACTACCGTCCTTTCACATCAATAAAACAACCACCACAACCACAAGATTCCCCTTTCCCACTCTCATTGCAAATACCAATGCCAAATGAAGCATCAAAGGTTAGATCTGGTACCAAATCTTTGAAATAGGCATGCGGACAGACTGGAGTACACAGATCCACGATAGCAAGCAAATCTAAATTAATGACAGACACAGAACGAGATCTAATGATTTATGTAGCTCAAGGTGGTTTGTAAAGGTCAATAAAAGCCTTTATCTTTGTTAATTAAGGATTTATTATTTGAATTGCAAGCTATATAGGTCAGGATGGCTTATTCTCTCTTTATTAACTTCTCTATAATGTCTAATTGTAAATCCATTGCCTTTTATTAATTATTTTTTAGGGATTTGCACTAATGATGTGTTAAGAAGAAAAAGGTGGCAGAATGGGGTTTTTGTTCTCAGATTGGATACTTTCGTTTGTCTTTAATGGTGGCGTCGATTCTGATTTTCAGGTTGATGCAGCTTGTTTAAGATCTATTGAAGTGTAGAGGCAATATGCTGGAAAAAAAGGGGGGAATTTATTGGTGTTTCTAGTGGTTTTTGAGTGCTGTCGTAAAGGATGGCAATTCTTGATGGTAAGGAAATAATTAGAGAGGTTTGATGCAGTATATAGAGAATGTATGGAAGTTCTTCTTAAAATTGTCCCTAATAACTCAAGTAAGATTGAAGAATCTTCACAAATCAATTCATCATTGATAAATATCAGAATTACAATTTGTGTCTGTAACTCCATTTCATACAGTAAAAACTTCTCCATTTTGTTTTCATATCTCGAAGGAACACTACAACAATAATGTTTCTATACTCTTTCAGGTAATAAGATTTCTGATGAGTAACTTCAGTTTGCTCAAGAACAGGTCAACTTGATATGCGGTAACAGAATTTCAAATTGTTGGGTGAGTACTTGGCCTTATTACTTCCATGTAGAGAACTCTACTTTACTCCACTTACTAGTATCATGAAGTGCCATCTATAGTCTTGAGTTTGTCAAACTTAGTGTGGTTAATACATTGGATCCTCACCATTTTTTACATGTAAGATGGTTATCTATTTTCGCACTATTTTTGTATAAGTCTGTATGCACATCCTCTCAAGTTTATTACAACAGGAGAATCAGGAATTACTTATGGAATATTCAATAACCCCAAAGTAGATTTCCACCATAAAAACTGTAGAAGCTTAAATACAGCAAAAGTATCATGATGGTGAGCATAAATGCGCGCTAGAGTGTCTGAATGGTGTGTTTGGTCTTTAGTATAGAAACAGTAAAGATGAAAAGTTTCACACCTCTTCGATATAGGGATTAAGCTACTTCCCAACCTCTAATAGGTTTTAAAACTCTTTGTTGGATAATGTCAGTTGAGATGACAATTACAGTTTAAGTGATCGTCATTTCTTTGGGTATTCAACATATGCTTCATTCTATTTTATCATGGACACAACATGATTAACCCTCCTTTTGGTCCTTGGATTTTAGTGAAGAAAACACTAAGAAAAGCGTCCACTTCACTTTAACTAATAGTAATTCGTGCTTTATTATTAATCTTTTTGTTTTCCTCATCAAAATCCAAGGTCCAGTAAAAGCATAAGAATGTTAAAGGCACTGACATCACCATGACCTATGACCGATAAACTCAGGTCACGAGAAGCTTCTCTTCTAGAAAAGAACATGTTAATATGTCTGCCTTATGCATATCTAGCAATCTAGAAAGATATTAACACTTTCAATTATCTTTTCAGGACTGAATGCCTACATAACATGGGAAGTTCACAAACGCACATGTGGTTGAGTAACACCTATTTGGGATGGTAAGACAGGTAACCGTCTCACCAAAATGAGCCTGCAATTGGTAGGTTATATACCATTCTTCAAACTTCACCTCCTATCTTTTACAGGGATATCTCCAGTTAGAGGTATGTTTATCAACGTACTTTTTTGTGAGTGCTGAAGTTTACTATAGAAATTCTACAAAAGCTGCATGTAATTGAAACAATATGAAATTATAGTCAAATAATAGTAAAACTGAAAGAGAAAACAGATACCTGGAGGACCCGCTTCTTCTGTATCCCGACACCTAGTACTCATGACCCTTCCCTGGCTGCACAAATAAGAAAACAAAATACCATGTGTTAGCCAAAAGTTTTGATTGCGGGTGTTGAAAGGTTTCTATGCTCCAATTCAAGACTAAAAACAACCAAATGTACAATAAGTTTGGTATATACAAGTCATAGTCGGAGGGTTTTGTTTCTCGTAACTACCCATCCCAATTACACTATATACATTGGCCTCATAATAGCCCTAAAAGTATATCTTTGAACAAAGCACCAAATAATTACAGGATTGACTTCTCTTCCAAAGGAAAGAACAGCTCCAACAATAATTTACCGAGCTGCTCTACACATAACGAAGTTAACGGATAATAAAAAGTTTACAACCATAAGAGTAACCAAGATAAATAGTATGATTAACAATCATACCGATGACATGGTTATATAGTGGACTATATCCTAAATACCCAATTCATAATCCATATAGTAATATGATAGATAATAAATTCCCAACTCACAACCATATAGTAATATAATACAATCTAAGCTTGCATCATGATACCCAAATATCTTATAGTTACTGAATAATCCCATTCATATTTTCTACACCCTGAGAAAAAAAAAAGAGGAAAATATACCATGTGTATGAGCAATCTTTATGTCCTCTATAAACTTCTCTCTGTTTAGAACTGTGTCCTTCTAGCATTTCATCGAACACTTTGGCTACAGTTTATTGATGATGAATACTAACGCATGGAATACGATATAGATATAGTATGAAGCAATACCAGTAAGCCCACCATGGCTCGCCGTCCTCCAACCTAGTTTGCATAAGATGTGGAAATGGTGGATTAATATCGATAGAGCTATGTACGAGGTTGAAATTGCTCATATTATAGGGGAGATTAGATGGATCCTTTTTTAAGAGCAAAATACAAATAACATGAAATATTTTATTGACTGAATCACCAGTGAAAAAAATATAATTTAAAAATTTCATGTGAAATTTTCAAATTGCACGAAACTTCCTCTAAAAAAAATATAGCCTAAAAACCCCATAAATTTTTCAAATTACTTGTAACCCCTGTGAATAAAAATATAATCTAAAAACCCCCTCTAAAATTTTTAAATTTATAACTAATTAATAATATTAATAATCAAATTTTATGATATTAATTAAACTTTATCCAATAATTAATTTTCAATGTAGTTATATTTTGTAGTAGTAAACTTTTTTCAATGTTTATAAGAGGTTTTTAGGTTATATTTTTATTAACAAGGGGTTTTATGCAATTTGAAAATTTTATAAGATTTTTAGGCTATATTTTTTTCACAGGGGTTTCATGCAATTTGAAAATTTCACAAGGAATTTTTAGCTATATTTTTTTTATAGGAGGTTTTCAGCCAATAAAATATTTCACGTGGAAGTTATTTATATTTTGCCCTTTTTTTAATCATACAACAACCATGAAATACACATTCAACACCCTAAATAATATAAGAAACTCGATAAATTAATACTCGATTAATTAATAAACTCTCTAAGATAATATTTTTGGCCGGTCCCGACTCGAGGATAGGGTGCTAAATTAATAATTCGCTAAAATTATAAGATAATACATTTTTGATAATTTCTATAGGTCCCATATAAAATATAAATTAATAATTCCTTATATACTACATATTACATGAATGATTTATGAATTTTTTTGAAAAATGATTCAATTGTCTTTTTTTTTTTGTTGAAAACAATTTCACCTTGCAAATCAATTTGCAATTCTCCTTGAATTATCCTTGTTGTGCTTGCATAATTGCTAACATCCATTCTTACAATTGCTTTTGAGTGAGACTTGGATTATCCTTGTTGTGCATGCATAATGCTCTTCGAATCTCATCGGTCATTATTGTTTTTTTCACACCTTTAAGATTAGAAGGCATGTCGTGTGTGTACGATTTATTTGTGTTAGCATTATTATCTTGTATTTATATAAAAAAATATTTTTTAATTATTGTACATGCATTGTACTATAATTAAGTGAAAGTTTGAATGGTGTTTGTAAATTAAATATTTCATTATAAATTAATAAAATATTAATTAATGTATAAATTAATAATTATTAATTTATCGATTAATTAATAATTCTTTTAATTAATAAATTTTGGTGGTCCCAAGAGTATTAATTTATAGAGTTTCTACTGTAATAATAATTATAATTATTTTTGGTTACATAATAATTATTACTGTTAAATAAAGTGGAAGACCCACATAATTTTTCATATTCAATAATAAATCTGAATATCTATATTGTCCTAAAAAAATATTTGTCATTTATTATAATAACAAATCTAAATATGTATCTATTATCTAAAAAAAATTAATAATTCTATTTTACTATAGAAATGTCATCATATTTAATACATGACTAGTTAGCAACATTAGAAAATAAGAAATTACTAAAAGAGCATAAAAAAATGTTTGAAAATTGAGCATTTAAAATTGAAATGTCAAAGCCAAAATAACTACATATCTATCAATATCCTACATATTTCTCGTATTCACAAGCAAATTACAATGACTTTCATATTCCTTGGCCATATTACCAAAATGCACAATATGATCTCTTACATTGTAACCAAAGTTTACAAAATAAACCATGAATTGCATTCACCATATAAAAATTAGTAATGTGGCATTATTATACAAGTTTACAATACACTTTTGAAAATAAAAGTCTTTCTTTCATAAATAGATAATTTCATGATCTTTTAGAAACTAGAAGACAATTTGATTACAAAGTTGATTATAAATATTGGGGATTATAATCTACATTTTGGTAAAAGGGTAATTAACAAATAAATATTTAGATGTCCTTCTAAATGAAAGAGTTTGCTAGAAATTAATCGTCATAAAACATTTTTAATTTTAACTAGGATAGTTATGTCTATACGTTCAAATTATTTAAATTTTTTGATGTGTTTTACTCATTTATTGATACTAATTGTAAGAACAACTTTCTTATAAGGGTTATTGTGCAAATTGTGCAAGAGAATTAAACGTATTAAGAACAATATTTGTATTGATACTAATTGTAAGGATTATCATTTGTTTCGAGATGAATAATTAGTAAAACCAAACACTTATATTCTTACATAATGATTGTAGTACTTAGTAAGGTGCTTTGCACTAATGAGTGTGTAAGAGATAAAAAAAATACTCTTATGCTAATAGATATATATCCTTTAGCATAATGCATAAATTTTTTTCTTACAATTAGTATGCAAATGAAGTCATGGGGTCTAGTTTTTAGCTATATGCGGAATTATCTTTTATATTATTTTGATTATATTAATATAAATAATAAATAAGCTCAAGCTCAAACTTGTGAGCTCGAGTCTAGCTAGTCTATAAATTATAGAACTCGAACTGAGGAAACCAAGTTTGAGCTCGGCTTGTTTAGGCGTATGTTGTAGAGGTGGTAATAAAACTTTTTTCCAAAATTATAAAGTGAAATATTGTGAAGGCATAATTTGCAAATTTATATGTTTAACTATTGAATATTGGTGACAATTGGAATACAATTTATGATAAAAATTGTGAATTCAGTTATGAATATTAGATATCAGATTGCACATTTATGTAATAGGAAAATGACTTTTATTTATTTTTTTCCAAATGAGTTTTATATGAAATCTTTCCACTATTTGTAATCATAGTTTATAGAAGTATAGTTAAAGGATGTCTATAGATTGACCGCGTATCCTATAAATACACATAATTTTATTTTATTATATGTTAAAAAAACATACACTAATTTAATAGTTGATTAAAAAAAATCTCCAATTTTTCAAAATATTAGCACATTGAAACAAATTGCATCATTATAATAACTCAAAAGGAAAAAGGATTCCTATTTAGTATTGAATTTGGACTTGTCTATCCTAATAAATCCCAACTATAAACACACACAAATTAACGTTCAGGAGAGTAATAAATCCCAAATTGAGAAATTTTCATAATTTTTTTGCCCTAGTACATTAACTTGTAATCTGATTTATAGGTTTGTGATTAAATCCACAAAATCTAGAATTGTATTCCAATTATCCCCAAAGTTCATAAACTAGAACTATAAATATGTAACCCGCCTTCACAATTTTTTTCACTGTTTAATTTATGAAAACAGAAAAAGACAATTTTTTTAATAATTATTTTCAACCTCTAAGTATTATAGGTGTGCAAAGGGGGGGAGCCTTCACCTTTGTCAATCTCCAGGAAAGCTGATTGCTGATTAATCTCAATTCACGTTTGTCACACTCACAATTGCCATTAAATTCAGGTTTGATCCTCAGAAACGATGCCTTTTTGTGTGTGTGCCGTGTAATAGCTTTCAATAACCCTAGGTTTGTTTGTTTATCTCTTTTATTCATTCATGTTTATTTTTTGTGAATTCTTGATTCCAGTGATTTAGAATTGCTTTTTTTGAAGAAGAGAAAACTAATTTTGCTATTTTTTGGATAATTTTTTTTTTTACTTGTGGGTTTTAATTTTTGAATGCATGTTGAATTGTTCTGGAAAAGAGGTGCAAAATAAGCGGTGAGCTGAAATTCATGTGGCGTATGTGAATAATCAATTGAAGAAATAGTCTCAATGTTATATATTTCTTTTGTTTTGTTTTGTTTCTTCTTTTTGATAAGGGGTTGGATGTGGTTTTTTCATGTGCAGGGTGCAGTGAAGTGGTGCTGTGGGTGTTGAGATTCAATTGGAGTTGATTTAGGTTGGATGTGGTGGAGAATTGGGGAATTGAAGCCCTAGGGTTTTGGGGATGGATAAGGAGGGGAGCAAGATGGGTGTGAAGAGAAAGACGAAAGATATCGAGACATCGTTTGATTCGGACGATGATGAGCCAATTGGGACACTGTTAAAGCTGAAAGGGAAGAGAAATTCCAAGAAAAGTAAGATGGTTGCAGATGGTGGTGGAAAAAAGGTTAAGAGGGTTGAAAAGATGGCTGTTGAGGATGAGGAATTAGGTGGTATGGATGATACATTGGCGAATTTCAGGAAAAAGTTGAGGGGTCCAAAGAAGGATGGTGGAGCTAAGAGAGACTCGACAGTCAATGAGTCTGCAAAGGATTTGGAATTCGATTCAGATTTGATTTCTGAGGGGCAGAAGAGAGGCCTGGGGAGCAATGAAGGTGGATCTATCCAGGATGCAACTGTGGTACAGAGTTTAAGAGTAAATGCAAAAGTAAAAAGTAAAAGATCCAAGGTTAATTCAGATACAAAGATAATTGTAAAGGACAATGAATTGAATGATGGTTTTGATCTTTATAAATCTGGACGTGACACATCGGGTCTTGAGAAAGAAGGGGCTCTGGATGTGGTGGAAAAACCTTCAGAGGATTCATTGTCTGCCTTTTTTCACAAGGTGCAGTCAGGGTTGATCTCAAAGAAAGCCCTTTCTTCTACTCCATTGGAATCCAATCAGATATGTAAATCAGCTGATAACATGGATGATTCATCCATGAACGTAATCTCGGTGGCTTCAGCTTCCATTTCCTTGGTCCAAAGATCTCCGTCCAGTTTGAGGGCATGCTCTAGTAAAATCACTGGAGAAGATGATAAAATTGATTCAGAACCGATCGAGGATCTACCGTGTCCCGCAAATGAGCCCACGGATTTAAACAAAATCGTTGATAGAAAGAACGAGGTCTTTGATTCCATGGAAATAGATGATGTGGGACCATCAACATCCCCATGTCAGGACATAGAACAAATTAGTAAAGATGTGAAACAGGACAATAGGCTTGATACAGACTTGGGTGTGAAATACTCTGGGGGAGTTAAGCTCCACTTGTCATCACCTGCATTTGAGAAGCAGCAGAATGAACATCCGTCTGGTGATCCTAATGGTCCACTTATAGTTGAAGAGACAGGTTTTGCACAATCTTCTCCACAAGAGGCAGATGATCAATTATTGGGGTGTAAGTCATCTCCACTGTTGGCCGGTGAAAACCGTAAAAGTGGAGTGAGTTTCCAAATGAATCATGACAATGAGTCTCAAAAAGTGGTTAATGAATCAGGGCACACATCTGATGTATTGCTTGAAGGTGCATGCCCGCCAAAGTCTGACTATGCTTCGGAGGATGAAGATGTTAATGGTTCCTCTTACTCATCTATGGATCATCAAGGAAGCTGTCCAGAAGATAAAGGAACTAAAGAAAGTAGCCAATCAGTTGTCCATCGAGTTGCACGCAACGCGAAAAAGCACAGGCATGGAGACATGACTTACGAAGGCGATAGTGACTGGGAAATCCTGCTGCAGGGCCAAGAATTTTTCATAAGCAATCAAGTTGGAGATAAAACTAGAGAGAAATTCAGTTTATCATCTACTGTGGTGAATGCTGAAATTGCAAAGGCAGCAGCTGTATCTGCAGGACTAAAAGCTCGTGCGGTTAGTCCGATTGAAAAAATCAAGTTTAAGGAAGTGTTGAAGCGCAAAGGCGGACTTCATGAATATTTGGAGTGCAGGTTAGTTACCCAGTCTTTAGTTAAGATGCCAACTTTTTGTGAAGGCTATCATCATTATTTATATGGTTTAGTTGTCTTCTGGAGGCTTTAGTAATTGTTAGATTAGCCCCATTTAGTTTGCATTTGGTTTACCTGTTATGTGATCTGAACATTTTCTTTAATTATCTTTCCCAACTCTGCTAAACTATTTTATGCCTTTGTAGGAACCGTATTTTGAGTGTTTGGAACAAAGACGTCAGCCGCATTTTGCCACTCGCTGACTTTGGAGTGTCTGATGCTCGTTTGGTGGATGAAAGCCCCCGAGCTTCTCTTATTAGAGAAATCTTCAACTTTCTTGATCAATGTGTAAGTATTTATATTTATCAAAATTTAGGGTGAACAATAACACTTAGCATGCCTCAAATACAGTTGAAGTAACACCTGGTGGATCTTAACTATGAAAATATGTGCTTAATGCCAATATATTAAAACTAACAAAAGGAAATTCTCCCACGTAGATCTTGTAAGACTGATAAAAGGAAAAATAAAAAGTAACATATGTCATTATTAAGGTTTTGATAACATCATATGATCGCCCACCCCCTGTCTCTTCTTATGTTTCACTTAGTTTTTCACTTCTATAATCACTTCTCTATTTTTGATTTCTTTTGTTGCTCGTGTCATTTGCATCTTTTGTGATTTGGCTTCTTTGATTGTGTTTTGTTTTGTATAAGTTTACTTCTTTCGCTTTTTGTTGTTGTGTATATATATCAGTTGTTCAAAGTATATTCCCCTTCTGTTTATCTTTTTTCATATTGCTCGACGTATTTCCACAGGGTTATATAAATTTTGGAGTGCCTTCTGAAAAGGGCAAAGTAGAAAACTGCTTCAAGCATGACTTGAAACTTTTGACAGAGGAGAAGTTTGAACAAGATTCTGGGGTTCCTATTGCCGATTCGGAGGATGTAGTTTCCTTTATTCCTGAAGAGGAAAAATGTATAGAGGCTTGCATCGGGGGAGAGAATGATGATGCTGATGCGAAAGTAGTCGAAAAGACCATAACAGCAGATGAACTTATAAGTACTGAGGCCTTAGAATCATCTGCTCCAGGTGTCGTTGAGACATCCCCCCTTGATGATAGTCAAGGAACCAATTCTCTTGATCCTATATCTCTCAAGGAAGCTTACGAGTCGGAGTATATGAATTCTGTTACATCCTGCAAAGATGAGAATAACAAAACGGTAGATGTTGCGCATCACAATTTACTTCCTCCCAGTGAAGCTGGTGTACCTTTAAAGCTCTCAAAAGGCGGCTTCTCCACTTTGTCTGCCTCCATGGATTGTGCATATAGTCATACAGACTGTGATTCAGGACCAAGAAAGAGCATAATCGTCGTAGGAGCGGGTCCTGCTGGATTAACTGCAGCCCGTCACTTGAAACGCCAAGGTTTCGCTGTGACAGTGCTTGAGGCTAGGAGCAGAATAGGGGGTCGTGTTTTTACAGATCGTTCATCTTTAAGTGTTCCGGTAGACCTTGGAGCTAGCATCATTACAGGGGTGGAAGCAGATGTGGCCACTGAGCGAAGACCTGATCCTTCTTCATTGATTTGTGCTCAGTTGGGGCTTGAGTTGACAGTACTGAACAGTGACTGTCCTCTATATGATACAGTGACTGGCCAGAAAGTGCCTGCAGATCTGGATGAAGAATTGGAAGCAGAATATAATAGCCTACTTGATGACATGGAAGTGCTGGCGGCTGAGAAGGGTGAACGTGCCATGAAAATGTCTCTTGAAGAAGGTTTAGAATATGGCCTCAAGAAACGTCGCATGGCTCATTCTGGACAAGACGACGTGAAAATTGTGCCTGTTAAATCTCAAAATACTACTGTGGCTGCTGAAATCGCCGTTGATGATGAAGTTTATAGAACGGAAGGTTTGAATCCTCTTGAAAGGAGAGTCATGGATTGGCATTTTGCACACCTGGAGTATGGTTGTGCTGCTTTGCTTAAGGAAGTCTCGCTTCCGAACTGGAATCAGGATGATGTATATGGAGGCTTTGGTGGAGCTCATTGTATGATTAAAGGAGGTTACAGTGCTGTTGTTGAATCTCTTGGAGAAGGAATTTGCATTCACATGGACCATGTTGTTACAGATATTTCATACCACATAAGGGATTCTGATAACAATAAACTGCATGAAAAGGTTAAAGTTTCAACATCAAATGGCAAGGAATTTTCAGGAGATGCAGTTTTGGTCACAGTGCCACTTGGGTGTCTTAAAGCAGAAACTATCAAATTTTCTCCTCCATTGCCCCAATGGAAGTATTTGTCCATCAAAAGGCTCGGGTTTGGCGTTCTAAATAAAGTAGTACTGGAATTCCCTGAAGTATTTTGGGACGACACTATTGATTACTTTGGTGCTACTGCTGAAGATAAAGATCAGCGAGGGTGGTGCTTTATGTTCTGGAATGTCAAGAAAACAGTTGGGGCACCTGTTCTTATAGCCTTGGTTGTTGGTAAGGCTGCCATAGTTGGCCAAAATATTAGCTCTTCGGATCATGTGGGCCATGCTTTGCTTGTTCTGCGGAAACTTTTTGGGGAAAATAAGGTCTCTGATCCAGTTGCATCTGTCGTGACTGACTGGGGAAGGGATCCATATAGCTATGGTGCTTATTCCTATGTTGCTGTTGGATCATCTGGAGAAGATTATGATATTTTGGGTAGGCCGGTGGAGAATTCTGTATTTTTTGCTGGTGAAGCCACATGCAAGGAGCATCCAGACACTGTTGGTGGTGCAATGTTGAGTGGGCTTCGAGAGGCCGTACGCATTGTTGATATATTGAATACAGGAACTGATTACACTACAGAAGTGGAGGCCATGGAGGCTGCGAGAAGACATTTGGATGTTGAAAGGAGTGAAGTGAAGGACATTATAAGGAAGCTTGATGCATTAGAGTTCTCTAGTGCTTTGTATACAAAATCTGTGGATGGATCCCGAGTTTCTAACTGGGGCTGTATGCTAAAGGATATGTTTTTCACTGCAAAAACTACAGCTGGGAGATTACATCTGGCTAAAGAGTTGTTAAATGTTCCTGTTGGGTTTTTAAAGACCTTTGCTAGCACTAAAGAAGGGCTCAGCACACTTAACTCGTGGATTCTGGTAAGTGCTTCATTCAATATGCAGTTTCTTCTTTGGTTTCTTGTTATTGCACTGGATGTTGCTGTATTGATATTCATCTATTATTCTAAATTTTGTTATTCATTACAGGACTCCATGGGGAAAGATGGAACTCAGCTCTTGCGTCATTGTGTCCGTCTTCTTGTGCTTGTTTCTAATGACTTGCTTGCAGTTCGTTTATCAGGTGCTTGTGTAGCCCCTCTATTTTCTACTACCCTCTTTACCTTCTCTTCTCTCTCTTTTTCCTCTTAGCTTTCATATCAGTACCATTCTTATTTCCTCCCTCCTTTACTTAATATTAGTTAATGTTAATTCAAAAATCTTTTAATCAAAATCTATTGTTTGCACTTGCATGAGTGGCATTATCAACTAGTTACAGTAATTTGATGTCATTCATTCACATCTTGATAGGTGTTGGGAAAACTATAAAAGAGAAAGTTTGTGTACACACCAGCCGTGATATACGTGCTATAGCTAGCCAGCTTGTGAGTGTGTGGGTTGAACTTTTCCGCAAGGAGAAAGCTTCTAAAGCAGGACGTAAGCTTCTGAGGCAGCCAACTACTCTGGATTTAAAGAGCAAAGCCTCATTGGTTTTGGGAAAACCGCCTCTGCGAACACAGAATAATAGTGAGAGCAAAGGAAGTTCAAAAGTTTCTACATCTGCTGGAAAGGAGACAAGAGTTCACCCGAGCTCAGATGTTCAGCTCTCAAACTCTCATGGTTCATTCGGAGGCAAAAATATCATGGAAGATGAAAACCATGAAATACCAATGTCTGAAGAGGAAAAGGCTGCCTTTGCTGCCGCAGAAGCAGCCCATGCTGCAGCTGTTGCTGCTGCCAAGGTTTGCCTTCTGTTCTATCTTCTGCAAACATATATCTACTTTCAACCTTTTATTTATGACATTCAAGTTAAGTTTTACTTTCTTTTGGAGGTTTATAACTAATGATTGAAGATCCTTGGGAACTCTACTTGCTTTTGTATTTTTTGGTCTAAAATTATCAGACAGAAGCTTGCCGTACTTATTTGGTTCCTCTATGTGATATTGCCTGTTTACACTGCTTTTTTGTATAAGTGATTACATGAGTTTCAATCTGTGATCACCCTCTAATTCTGAAATTTCTTGCAATTATTGAGTTGGACCTTGTGTTGGTTTGAGGTTAAAGATATTGTAGCCTTCAATAACACATTATCTTCAATCTTCTGAAGCTTCTTTTTCTTTTTCCTTAGACTTATATGGATACTATCTTCTTTATTATTTAAGCTTAAGATAAAGAGTGTCTTTTTGGTGCCACACTGCAAGAAACTTTCAGTTTTCTATTTTGCTTTGTACTCTAATCATTAGGTGTTTAGTGAATCAAAAAAGGTTTCTTTTACTCGATCATGATATTGGCCAAGCTTGTTATGGAGGCTCTAGTATAAAAAGGTTTGTTCTTTCATTGGAACTGTATATGAATTTGCATATAGTTTTCACCTGACAGGTCTGTTGCTTCATTCTTTGTTTGCTATCTCTCCTGTCTTCTTTTTTAAAAAGTTCTTGATAAATGCAATCAAATCATATAATGACTTTCTGTTCCTAACTGGTTGGTCTGTAATTATATATTCACATACGCACACAAAAACATACATGCACTTGACTTGATCTAGTGTTTGGATTTGGTGTAGGGGTAATACTGGGTTTCGGGATAGCTTTCCTTCTCTTATGCCTTGACCATTTTTACTTTCCGTTTTATACTGCAGGCATATGCTTCTTTTGGTGCCATGCATAATGCAACCCCACCACCTCCCAAGATTCTCTCGTTTCACAAATTTGCTACGCGTGGAGAAAATGCCCATCTGGACGAGTCCAACAGTAAAAAGAACTGGTCCAATGCTGCATTAGGACGGCAAGATTGCCTATCCGAAATAGATTCTAGGAACTGTAGGGTCAGAGATTGGTCCGTTGATTTCTCAGCTGCTGGTATCAACCTCCAGAGTTCCAAAACGTCAGTTGATAATCGATCACAGAGGAGCCATTCAAATGAAATTGCTAATCAATTGAATTTCAAAGAGCACTCTGGAGAAAGTGTAGCTGTAGATAGCAGCATATTGACTAAAGCATGGGTAGACAGTGCTGGCAGTATGGGAATAAAAGATTACAGTGCTATTGACAGGTGGCAATCTCAAGCTGCAGCTGCTAATTCTGGATTTTCTCATGAGCCAATGCACATAACAGATGAGGAGGATTCAAACATGAGTTCGAAATCGCATACGCGGAAACATGATGCGCCGGCAAACGAGAGCTGCTTTGCCTCACAATTTACAATAAATAAAGGATCCAAAGGAAATCATCATAGAGGAACAGATGTTATAAAACAATCAGTGGTGGATTATGTGGCTTCATTGCTCATGCCTCTTTATAAAGCAAGGAAAATTGATAGGGAAAGTTACAAGAAAATGATGAAGAAAACCGCCACCAAGGTTATTTCTACACCATTTTATACATCCGTTGCTACCTTGAAACTTTTTTTATCTGTCTTCATTTGATATTATTTCAGGTCATGGAGCAGACTAATGACACCGAGAAAGCAATGTCTGTTTTTGAGTTTCTTGATTTTAAACGCAAAAACAAGGTTGGCATTACATATTCTCAAGTTGTCGAGTTGTCTCAGTTTTTTCATCATGTGTTACTCTGATTTACGTATGGTGTTTAACCTTTCTGTACTAGATGCAGTTTTTAAGTTGAGTAGATATTTTTTCTTATATTTGCCACAAGAATTACTTCCAAAATGAGATTCGACAAGTAATGCAATTTGGCATCCTTGTGTTGCTTATACCATGTTTTAACAATTTACCCACTTTGTTTAAGTCTCCCAGCAGCTATCTTACATGCACTTGCTGTAATCCTTACATAGGGTACATGTAATTTCATGTTTTGAGCTTATTGACTGGATACTTTACGTTTTGGTTCTGATCATTTTATTGATATGGTAGAAAAGTTTTAAATCGAATTGGGAGTTTTAATTCTTAGCAATAGAGAAAAGAGAAACACATTTGACATGCTTGATTTGAATGCAATGTTCAGTATGGTAATGTATTTTGGTTTCCTTTGTGGGTTATGTGAGGCTACTTAATTCTCACTTCATTTCATGTGGGCAGATCCGAGCATTCGTGGACATGTTGATTGAAAGACACATGGCAACAAAACCAGATGCAAAATCAGGATCTTCTGAGAAGGATTAACTGGTGCTTCTGTGGCAGATCTCCCCTTCCCTTCAAAAGAATTGGGAATAGAAATCATTTCTAGTTTAGATTCTATATACATTTCGTCCTGAGTAGCCAGTATTCCTATTTATATGGGGATTGCTTTTTGGAATTTGTTCATTATAATTTAAGCTTGTATCTTTTAGGGCTTATAGAAACTGAAGACCGCTAACTCTTCTCTCCAGGAATCCCCTTACAAGAGAAATGACTTATTTTCTAACTTCAGATATTTGTACAGTGTGAAGATTTTTTTTGTGGAATCAAAATATACAGAATTCTCTTTCAGTGGCATTACTTGCTCTTCTCTCTTTGATTTTGAATTTTCTCCAAAAAAAAAGGATTTTATATCTTTCTTTCTATATAAGAAAGTAAAATTTCATATGATTTTATTCTTTTTTTGATAGTTTACAACCATCCTATCACATGGCTTGGTTGTTTATTTATCACTCCTTATATTTTTAGTCCGCAAGGTTTGTGCCATTTTGGAAGAGATTGGCATAGAGTCTTTTTTCTTTTCCAAAATTGTGTCTAAGAGGTAATGTTAGTGTGATCATGTGATGTGATTATCAAATCATGTTATTATGTATGTATTAGAAGGTGGCATTATAGGTAAAAGGGCTACCCTTACTCTTCTAAAACCTATGACAGATTAGTTGTCAAATTGATCCCTTTTTGCTGGTTTCCCCATATTGTGGAGAAACTAATAATTGATATACATGGGTTTAATGAGTTATAATCTTTGCTCACTTAGATATGTGATACGGTGGTGATGGCTCACTTTAATTAATTGAATTTTACTAGGTTACTATGTCATAGAGGAAACCCCAATCTCCCACCCCACCCCCACCCCTACAAAAGATCCAAAAGGAAAAATACGTATATAATGTGCGTATTTGTGTGAGCGAGAATACTAAAAATCGCTTGAGCCTTACCAAATAGCAGAGCACTATATATATGTTGATTACAAGTGTCAGGTGTGCTGCTTACATATGTTAATCGTGCTGATTATGTATTGATATGCAGATTGCGGTTTTCATTAATATTCTACCTGCTTGGCATTATCCACACCTGGTGATGACTTTTAGTCAGCTCACATCCTTTGACATCTGGCAGGGAAGTGTAATTATAGACTTCCATTGTGAATTACAGTAATCCTTCCATCTTCATAATATTTCTGTTGAGGATTGGGTAAATTTCTCTTTCTTCATATAAAAGCACGCTAGATGCCTTGAATCCGTGCTTTTAAGTTGAGGAAAAATTTAGATAAATGTTACTTCGATGGATTTCAATCTCCATTGAAAAGCTTTATCATTATTGTTATTTGATGATGATTTCATATGCAGATTGCGTTTATTAAAATTCTACCTGTTTGGCCTTATTCACAGCTGTTGGTGACTTTCCATTTGCTATATCCTTTGTCTAGCTAATGCCCCACTTGGCATCTGGCAGATGTGTGTAAATAGGAACTTTCGCTGTGGATTACAGGAATCCTTCTATCTCCATAATATTTCTGTTCGCAATTGGGTATATATCTCTTTCTTCCTATAAATGCACGCTAAATGCCTTGAATCCGAGCTCTTAAGTTAAGGAGAATTTGGATGAATGTTGACTAGAATTTGGGAAGGCCGAAATCTCCTGCAGATTAGTCAGTGGATTTCAGTTACCTTTGAAAAGCTTTTATCATGACTATTAGCTGAATAAATACTCTGCATCCCAGATAAGTATCATTTGCAAAGAGTGTACTATCTTCCTATTTGTTTGGGTAAATTCCCGTACAAAACTCATGATAGTTCTGTTGTTTTATATGTTTGCAAGGAGAAAGAGCTAATTTTGTTGTTGACCTCAGTCAAAGACATCTGCCCAGAAGATTCACTTAAGTAGCGGGATTTGGTGAAGAATTGTTTTTTTCAGAGTTGGTTTATTTGCACTATAAAGGTTTGAGATGGCATACTTTTCTCTGTATGTGTTTTGCTTCTATTCTGTTATTTGTTTGGTGTAATATTGCTGATAATACAGGTTTGATTTGAGGTACTTGTGTTTCTTGCTCTGAAGGTCGTATAGTTCGATTTAATTGCAATTTTGTTGTGAAAAGGTTAATGTTGAAGTTATTATGGACTCTGGATTGCTTTAATTTGGTGTCGTTGATATTTGTTGATTGTTTATTCGTCACATTTCAATTTTTTGTATTAAATCAGAAGGAACTGCACATTTCAATTTGTTCCATTTTTCGTGTTGTTTGTTGCTTCAATGTTTTCTCAGTTGTTGCCTTTGTTGGGCTAAAAGGTTACTTCAGTCGTGTTGTTGAAGACTCGGGTTTTGATGTTTTTTTTTTGCTTCCAAGTAAACACCATTTGTCACCATACGTTCGTGAAGCCAATTTAATTGGCATTACGATTGTTAGACCTACTTTTGTATAGTCCCGATGGAGATTTTACATTGCAAAAACACGTTTTTGGTAAAATTGAAAAATCGATACCACTTTTTCGATGTAGTTATGAAAGGGTCGTTTAATTATCGTCTTATCGCAATTTTCTAGTTCTGTTTTGATATTACAGGATGGACACTTGAGCTGTTTATTGTCCATATTATAGAACCATAAGTTTTTGTTGTTGGGTGTAAATTGTAATTAATGGTTACTTTCATGTTTGTAGATAAATATTTGACTCAGAAGTTATAATTTTTTTATATATTACAGCTAAGTTGTTAAATATTTGATTAGACCAAAAGTTATTCAGCTAGAACTATTCTAATTGACTGTATTTTTTTTTAGTGATTTATGCCATAATATTCACATTTCTTCAATGGGATTATTTCTTTCCTTTTGATCTCCTTTTCATGTTATAATGTCCAAATATTTCTATTGATCATTCAGAGAGTAGCTTTACAAATTCATAAATGAGTTTTTTTTTATTTATTTATGAAACAACCACATTATCATATCTATCATAAAAACGACTATCATAGTCAATAATTTTTCGAATTACAGACTAGAAATAATAAATTATATTATAAGTAAATAAATAAATAAATCAAAACAAGATGAGATTGTAAATTTACAACTTCTTAATCATTATTAAGAGTTCAATCTTATCGATAATCAAGTTATTAGTGTTTTGAAAATGAAAACTAGATTGGAATCATGATAATGAAAACAAAAATTAAAATTATGATATTAGTGATAGCCAAAATTAAAATCATGATATGAGTGATAGGACCTTGTAGGGGCAAAAAGGTAATTTCGAATGTTCGAAAGACAAGCCTTCCACCTTCTCAACCAGATATAATCATTTGTGACTGTCACGTAGATATTTATATACAAATAATAATAATACAGATAAAAGGCCTCTATTTATCCAACATTTCAACTCTCTCTCTCTCTACTCTCTCTCTCATCAGATCCGATCTTTGCAACAGATTCAATCCGATCAAAGATGTCTTCGACCTTCAGCGGCGACGAAACGGCACCGTTCTTCGGCTTCCTCGGCGCCGCCGCCGCCTTAGTCTTCTCCTGTAACTACAGTTCCTAACCCTAATATCTCGGATCTAAATCTAAGGTTTGATTGCCGCGCTAACTTCAATTGTGTGTTTTTGTGTGTAGGTATGGGAGCGGCTTATGGAACGGCGAAGAGCGGCGTTGGTGTGGCGTCAATGGGTGTGATGAGGCCGGAGCTGGTCATGAAGTCAATTGTGCCGGTGGTTATGGCTGGTGTGTTGGGTATTTATGGATTGATTATTGCTGTCATCATTAGTACGGGTATTAACCCTAAGGCCAAGTCTTACTACTTGTTTGATGGCTATGCACATCTTTCTTCTGGTCTCGCTTGTGGTCTCGCCGGCCTTGCTGCTGGTATGGCCATCGGAATCGTCGGAGATGCTGGTGTCAGGTATTCTTTCTTTTTTTACCTAGATTGATTTGGACGATTGAGTGATTATGATATGAAATTTATGCTATTAGTAGTATATTGACTTCAGTAATATTGATTTGTTTTTTTAGTTTCATTGAATAAGTTGAAGTTCTGTTATGAAAGTCGTTACCTTGAATTTTTGTATCCTTGTGAATCTTAGCTCTTGTAATCTTCTTCAAAATGCTGTAGTACTCCCAGCTCCATGCATGTAATAGGTCCAGCTTTGTTCCTTAGCCCACCCTCCTCCCTAAAGCTAGGGTATAGAAACGAGTAGGGGTGGCAAAATGATTCCAAAACCATGGTTCCAAGTTCCAACCCAATTAAACTAGTTTGGGTTGGGTTAGGTTCTAAGTAATTTTATTTGGTTCCAATTTGGCCCAACTGTCCAAATTGCTTGCCAATAATCTAAATTATAAAGAACAAAATATAAAGGTATTATGTGGGGTTGGACTTGGTTCCATCATTGAACTTGGTTCCATTTTGGATTGGAAATTGGTTCCACCTTAAAACCATTAAGAAGTCAACCCATTTAAAAACCAACCCAAACCCAACCCCTCCCCCATTTGCCACCCCTAAAAACGCACTTCAAAATTTGTGTTTGAATTTGTTTGTTTGTTAATTGAGCCTAGCTCAAACGAGCTTTAATCTAGTCAAACCCCAGTCGAGATCGAATAGTTTGGTATTTGTGTACATGTTTACTATTTTTTACAAGTTATACCGAGCTTCAAAACTTATCAACCACAATTATCAAACTTATCAAAAGGCAAAATGTACTTATGAAACTTAGGTGCTTATTCATAAAATTGTTCATCTCTTCTAAAGTGTTTGATACGACTAATTTAGTATTTAGGTGCTTATTCAAAACTTATCAATTTTATGAATAAGCACCTAATTAGTTTGTGTAAAGTTCGTAACTTATTGCTAGTTGTCTCTTTCTCTTGCTCGAAGGAGAAGAACACTAAATCTAGGGTTTATGTGTTTATTAGTCATTTGGATTGGAAATGTGGTTGCCATGATGACACGGGTTATCTGCTTTGTTTCCAATAAGTTCCTCATGTTTTTTGGAAAGTCCGTTTCTTTTCTTGAGATGCTATAATATTTACCGTCTCTTTATTACTACCCTTGACAGAGCCAACGCACAACAACCAAAGCTATTCGTCGGAATGATTCTTATCCTCATTTTTGCTGAAGCCTTGGCTCTTTACGGTCTCATTGTTGGTATTATCCTTTCTTCTCGTGCTGGTCAGTCCAGAGCAGAGTAGAAGAACACGGTCACAATCTCATGCTCTATCAAAGTATAATCATAATCATGTTGTTAGAATGGTAGTTTTGCCATGGCTGTGTTTTTTATTAAAGCTCTTATTATATGTGGTGTGACAGTTTGGCTTGGCCTGAAGAATTGAGCATTTTTATGTGTATGGCGGTTGATAGTAGATGAGAAGTTCGATTTTTCATGAATAAATTTTATGGTACTGCTGTATTTTGCAAGAAACAGATTTGATGTGTGTAAAACAATTGCCAGTATTATTTTGTTGAATATCTACTCCATTTTTTCAATTTCATTCTCTTTTAAGTATTGTGTTTTTTGTTTTATTTTTCACTAAAAGTATATATATATATATATATATATATATATATATATATATATATATATATATATATATATATAGGGAGGAATTATAATTCTAGTAAAAAAAAATTCTCCTATCTTTATAATATCCCAGTTTGAATGTCCATCTATTTGAACTAACCGATCAACAAAATAAATCTTGTGAGCTTTCAAGAGTTTTTCTCATGAATTTATGGTAATCGTGCATGCACACCATCTATTCCACCAAGTTATTTAGGGTCCGTTTGGATTGTTTTTGTTTTTGATGTTTTGCAAAATAGTTTTATAGAACAGTTTTATCATAACAATTTTGTAGTACAAATAGTGTTGAAATCATGTTTGGTTGACTGTTCTGGAAAAAATTATTTCTCTTCTCTCTCCATGTGTTTTGATGAAATGAGGAGTGAAATGAGGAGAGATAAAATATATTATTTTTTAATGAGGGTTAAGTGCAGTGTTTTTCTAGTTTGGAGTGAAAAAGTGTTCTGAAAAACTTGAAAACAGGTAAAACCTGTTTTGCAAAATAGTAGATTTTGGAGTTCTATTCTTTAAAAATATAAAATGAGAACAAGGCCAACCAAGCGCATTTTTCAAGTTTTTGTTTTGCAGAAACAAAAACACACTATTACATACACGTTATTGCTTCTACAAGAGAAGAGCAATTTATGAATTTAGAAACTACATTTTGTTATTATATCTAAATTATTTATTGTCATATTTATACCCTTAAGCTATCAAATGAAATAAAATGATTATCGACTTAATTTTTTATGTGACTTGATTGAATGGGTCATTTTACAAATCGAATAATCATTTTGTTTCGTTTGACAATTTATAGAACTAAAACGACGAAGTGAATAATTGGAGATCAAAAAATGTATTTTGCCCAAGTCGGCCAAATCCAATAAATATATTTTACAAAGTGGACAATCGATAATAAAATAAGTATAATTTACTCTTTTTTTAAACTATAAATAATCATATGCGACGCACGTCGTTCATAATATTGAAAAAGAATTTAAATAAATAATTATAAATATATATTTAAAAGACTTTTTAATATTTTAAATTGTAGCAAATAGACTTTTTAATTAGTAATTTGTTAATAGTTGTTTAAGTTATTGTAATAATAATTTGATAACAAAAAGTTATTATACCATAGTTAATTTTTTGTCTTAATTATTTTGTCATCAAATATTACTATATTGCATCATTACACTCAATGTAAAATAACAAAATTCTAGTCGTGTTTCATTATTTGCGTCGACTTGTTTCTATTTTTTTTATCATTTTTTAATACAAAAGATAACATATAGTATCTATTTATGTCGTTTTATATATCCTAATTTAGAGTATAGTCCATAATGTGATACTATAAAAGTGAAATCACTACCAAACGTTAGTACTCATAACTATGAATCTTTCATAAATTTGAATGAGTATATTATATGAAGAAATCATCTCAATTACTTCTTTGATTTTAATATGTATACTTTTGTATTTGTAAGTTATTCTTATAACTTCAAAATACGCCAATTTCTAATATAAGATGAAAAATAATTTTTGCAAATTGTAACTTTAGCTTATACATCCTCATATACATAAATTAATAGAGCTTAAGTATAAATATTTTAGTATAAGACAATAATATCTTCAAAATACACATGACACTTCTATATTTTTAGTAATTTATAATTTACATTTTTCTTTATAATTACATCTTTTCTTTCCACGCCAAAAATAAGATTGCATTCCATAAAATGAGTCATAAAAATGATCCATAAGTTAAATCTCGTGAAATATGACTAATCACTACAAAATATTAAACAAAATTTATATTTATAAATCTCAATTAAAACTCAAATTCTGCTAAAATTAACTTATGGAATTAGGATGAAATTCATTGAAACCCATTTTATAATCACTAGTAAAAGGCACGTGTTTTGCACATGACCGTATGAATGTATTAAAATAAATGTAAAAATAACTAAATTTAAATAACATGTGTAATGAATATGAATAGAAGGCTTAGAATCTAAGGATGGCAATGGGGCCAGGTATTTACAATACTCGTATTGGACCCGTCCTGATGGGGCCAGGCCCGAGTAAAAAAAAATGGGGTCAGGTTCGAGTCCGGATATCAAAAACCAAGACCCGGCCGGGACGGGTAGTGAGTCTAATATATACCCGTCCTGGACTCGTACCCTGACTCGCCCCAATTGTTTATTTATATTATATATATTTATTAATATAATATGATAAAAATTAAAATATTAAAATTAATAGTTAGTTTTAGATTTTTAGTTGGCATTGGACTACTTGGAGTTTCATATTCAACAAAAACTTTCACCCTCTTCATCACATATATTTGATTTTTATTCAATTGGTGTTTATTTGATATTTATTTGTTTCCAAATTTGGAGTAAACTTGAATTAATTTACCTATTTATATTTGTTTTATTGTGAATGATTAAGTGTGGTTAATTGTTTTTTAAATGTATTTTGGGTTTATATTGTTTTTGTATTATTTATATTAGTTTAAATGTATTTGTGATCAAAAAATTGGGAAAAAGTTCAAAATTAAATATTTTAATCGGGTACTCCGGGTAGGACCCGACTCGCCGAGTACCCGATGGGTCCAGGGCGAGTTCGAGTCCTAAAAATCCTGACCGAGGCGGATCTCGGGTCCAGCATTACCCGCCTCGAACCCGCCCCATTGCCATCCCTATTAGAATCATATGGAGTACAAATAAAAATACTTTATATAAATAAATTTTAATTATCTCAAAGTCAATTCAATTTGTTTAAGCTTGTATTTGAAGAATATGTACTCACATTATTTGTTGATTCTATAGATAAATTTCTCCATTCTCATTCAGGCTATTAAAAAAACATAATATAAATATTGTAACCATGAAAATTCAAAATCTTGGTGATAGATCATAAATAAATTAATGACATGCGACAAAACAACTTAAATTTTAAATAACAAGCAAAACATAAATAATAAGGTTTAATTATAACGATGTTTGATTAGTGTTTTTCTTGTTTGATTTTGATGGACATTGTAAATTTATTTTTACTTTATTTTATTAACTTTTACATTAAACTCTCAATTGCTTAATTTGTCTTCATTGTCAATTGAGATTATATTTTACATGTCTCATTCCTTATTGTTCATCGTCAACTACTTTTTCTTCTTTGTATATTTTCTCATGTGTTGTATTTGCACAGTTTCTTATTTGCTTTCTGTCACTCGTGTTAGCCAATATTTTTTATCCCTCTTTATTTTCATAACAATTTAGGCCTCAATTGGTTGGAAAGTTCATCCTCAAAAGAAAATATTTTAGAATAAAAAATTAAAAAATATTAATTATTTGATTTAATAAAAAATATATTCAAAAAATCTCTATAATTTTGAAAAAAACTTTAAAAGAAAGAGAAAATCATTCTTATTATTCATGAAACAATTTCCACCACCAATTAATATAAAGAATTGCCTATTTTTCAATACCAAATTTTGGGTTGAATAAATAAGGTTTAAAAGTCAATTCAATAAAAATACTGAATTTATTCATTCATTTAACATTTTGTGTCTGTTGTAGACCCTTTCGTTAGTTTTAAATGGAAAATTTAGTTCAAAATTTTGTTGATATCTATTAATATATATATTTGAGGGCTGTCGGTTACTTTTGTTGATCATCTAAAAGCCTCTAAAGATTCAATCCTAATTTTATGTAATTTTAAATTAATTTATTATCAAAAAAAATTTTAATTGGTTAGTTTTTAGTTTTCACCCACATTCTCAACCCACTATGACATGACTAAACTCACGATTATCATTCTCTATCCAACTAAATAGGTGGTTTCAAAATTTGAATAAAAACTGAATTCATCCCTCCATTATTTTGAAAAGGTAACCGTGTGGAAAAATTATTTCCTAAAACAATCTTCCCCATTTTCACTTTTTTGCACATTTCAGTAACATATTTTTCATTTCTTCTCCATTTTTTATTTTTCATTTTCAGGTACATATAAACACAAAGATAAGGTATGCTGATGGGTACGTATAGAAAATATTATTTCCTATAATTATCTTCTCCATTTTCACTTTTTGCACATTTATTATGTTTTCTTTTATTTTTCATTTCACTAATATATTTTTCATTCCTATCTATTTTTTATTTTTCATTTTCAGATATATATAAACACAAGGATTTAGCCATGCTAAAATTGTATAAACATCTCAATAACATTATGATAATTCAATTATGTTCCTTCTGTTATGAAATTTTGCAATGAAATTTCCATTTTTCCTTATAAAATTTGTGTAGCAATGAAATTTGAATATAATTTTTTTCTTTATTTTTGGATATTGAAATATGTAATATGCTGTTTAGACTCCCATTTTAATAAAAAAAATTGTTTGTGGCTCTCAAAATATTAAATTTCTCCATTAACTGTTAATCTAATACTTGCTCCAAAATATTTACCACTTATATTTAGTTTTTGTACTATTTAATTTTTTGTTTATATTCATGTTAACTAATCTTTTTAACTTTTTGTCAACTGATTTATATTTATGTCCACTAATTTTTATTTTTATTTTTTTCGATTGACAGTGATGTGAAATGGAGTTCTTTCTATTGTGGAAGTGAGATGTAGTTTACTTACAATTCCAAGCCTTTCCTATATTGTTGCTAATTTGCTAAATGAAATTGCAATTTACACATTTCCAACAATATTGTGGAAGTATTAGAATTTACACAATATCAGATGGGCAGTGCTAGAATTGTATCCTCCATACTGTCCTTATAGATTCGTTTTGCCAGTTAAAAAGTTAGAACTATATTGATGTTTTTGGTTGATAAATTAATTATACAACAATAGTAGTCGTAATTAAAATTATATTACCGATATGTTTTAGCCTATTCTCTTACAAACACCAATTATTATTAGATGATTGATTTAAAATTTTAACATGAAAAATAAGTACCCATACTAATGTGTACCTATTATTGTAATTTCTTGAACAAATTATTAGAAATGTTATATAAGTTATTAAAATGTAGTTTCATTTCTATATTTAGCTATATTTCATTTCCTTTGGATTTTGCATGTCGAACATAAAGAAGCTTTGAAGATTTTATAGATATTTATAATTTTTTAACAATTTCTGTAAATTACGATAATACTGCTTTTTGTTACATTTATAATTTACAGTGATAACGATGTTGCTTTTCACTATTTTGTATCAATGATTCACAAACCATTTTTTAGGAGAATCGTTCATCTTATGTTAACATAAAATATGATTTTAGATTCAAAGTTAGACAAAATTATCGCTTCTTATAAGTTATATTTAAATTAACATAAATCGTGCGTAGCACGGGTTACACACTAGTGAAAATTATAATTGAAGGATTAATTAACATAATTGAATTTAAAAAAAAATGGTGAAAGTAAGATAAATGATGTAATTTAGTGATAAAGAAAACGAAAAGACGGGCCCAAGAAACGTGGCCCCACTTCTTCATTTCGCGCCGTTTCGTTGTGTCAATCAAATCAAAATTTAATTTCTCTTAATTATCCACTATAACACCTTGTTTGTTTTCACTTAAATCTCACCAGAGTATCGGCATATAATAACTCTCCAATTTTGGACAGGCACAGTCTAGTTGGACAAACAGATCCTTATCAGTGGTTCCTTTTTAGTCTCTTCAGTTCACTTTCTTCTCTACTCTGCGTACTGAGAAGCCATGAACACTACTCCAGGTTCGTTCGATTACTTCGTACGATACATACGATTTCTGCATGCTGTTTCTGTTCGTACATATTTGAGTGAATAATGTGTATGCTTGCATTTCATCAGATTAAATATGTTGTTGAAATTTTGCGATATTTTACTTGGAGTGCTCATTTATCAATATATTGTTCGTGAACAGAGCTTCTGAGGATCGCTGCGGCGGGAAATCTCGACCGTCTCAAGCGTAATTTGTTTTATAGATTTATTGCGTTTTGGATTTCAGTTTTTGCAGATTTTTGTTCTGTTTTTGTGACAGATTTAATTAGCTGTATTAAATTTTGTTTGAAATGATTGCATGTATCACAGAGTTACGCTCGAATGCTCTTGATGACCAAGGGTTTAGGAGAATGTGCGAGACGGTTACCGACTCAGATGGCCTGACGGTGCTTCATCATGCGGCCTTCGCGGGGAAAACTCAGGTGTGCAGATATTTGATCGACGATCTGAAAGTCGACATCAATATCAAAAATGAAAAAGGTATATATATATATATAGGCTTTGTGTCTTGATTGCTGTGTTTGTTCATGTTTAATGTCTTTTATATTTGATTGTTGGTGCTCAAATGGATTATTACTATATGTTGACTTGCACTAAAATATATGGAGAATATATTTTCTGTAGGAAAAGTTGAGGGTTATCTTATATATGATGAAGTCGAGCTAGGAGTAATGAATAATCCACCTGCCATATGATCGAAAGACAATCACAATCATATCTATTTTGTGCGCATTATTTTAAATGTCGTTTTTAGGGGATAGACTAAATCACCTCTTAATTTCGGTTGTACTTGTAAAAGTATAACTTAAAGTTACTTCCCTTTCCTGACTATAATTCTAATTTTAGACTTCACATTCCATAGGGTAACTAATTTGTGAGCTACTTATATTAATATTGGTATATGCCTCTGCGCAGGTTATACACCTCTTATTCTTGCTGTCATGGAGCAGCATCTTCCTGCAGCAAATTATCTCATCAATCATGATGCAGATGCTAATGCGAGTTGTTCGAAGCGGATGACTGCATTGCATTTTGCTGCTGAAAATGGTATGCAATGTCTATTAATCTATGAAATTGCTTTTGCTGGTGGTTATTACCACTGGGTTTCTAACATTATTATGCTTTAATTTTATTGGTTGTAGGACACAAGAAGTTAACACAAATATTGATTTCTAAAGGTGCTGATATAGAGGCAGAATCTGATTATGGGACGCCTCTACAAGCTGCTTCCGCTCATGGAAAGAAAGAAACTGTCAGGATTTTGTTAGATCACAATGCTAACGTATGCAAAATATTGGTCCATGTGCTTTGAGTCATAAGTTCGGAGTAACCTAACTTTTTCTAAAAAAGTTATTGGTTTAATCATATATTTACTTTTATATTCTGTAGGTTATATATGTTCGTGAACTAGAATACACATTTTAAGTCTTTTTTCATTTATTTTGACAGCCAAATTCAACTTCACCGCTTTCTATGACTCCAGTTATGCTGTCAATTTTGGCCCAGTCATTTGAATGCTTGAATATTCTACTTAAGGTGCTTGTCTTGTTTTTTCTTTAGCGTACTATTTTTCAGCTCACAACTCTATTTTTGTCCTTAAAAATTTGATGTTCTCATGGTTTAGCATGCATTGCCTCTTGTATTTTTCTTGGCTTGATTCACAATTTGGCTTTAGAATGGACTTTTCCAAATTGTGTTCACTAGATGATCTAGTGGTGTGTTTGTTTGATTTTCCTTGATCTGAATTATCTGCTACACCTTGTCGAACAGCTCTTTCTTTTTCTGCTACTAGTGATTTTACTTTGTTGATTCAAATGTGGGGTGTGTCATTTGATCCACTAAACATTATCCTTTGTAGACAGGTGACAAAAATGGATTAGTCATCCGTTTGAAAGTGTACTTTCTTAGAATGGTTTAAGAATTGTCTATATGACAAAGTCAATATACCAATCTTATTGTCGTCTAATCTTCTTTGCTTCATTACGTGAATGCCTGGGAATAAGCATTATATGGTATAACATCTCAGGCTGGAGCCAACCCGGATATTGTTTCATGTGGTATGACACCGTTAGCTTTCACAGCCAAAGAATCCGAAACAGAATTTATGAAGGTTTTGCTGAAGGCTGGGGCAAATCCAAATGCACTAGGCACGGTTAGTTTAATTTAAGCGCTGTCAGAATTTTTAATGATATTATTTTTTTTAGTCTTGAATTGGCAATTTGGTTTATAGATGTTGATTTGCAACATATACTGCCAATTTTTCACTAAATAATTGATTTTTAAGATTCTCTTGGAAGTTTCGAATTGCCTCGTGTTTTCTCTGCTGTTGCTAAAAAATTAAACGGACTCGGAAAACAATGACCAATTGCAGGCTGGTCTGACACCACTAGAATATGCAGCCTTGGTATGCAACCATGAAGGGTTGATGATATTGTTTCCACTGACTTGTCGCATCCACTCTATTCCTGTTTGGACTTTGCACGGGATAATGAATCACATTCACTCTAAAGAAGCAAGGGATCAGGTTGTAATCACTCATCTTTGATCAACATCGTGGTTATGTTTATAATTATTATTAGTGAGTTTTTATGTTTCTACAGATTGAAAAATTTGTAAGTTAGCTTCTCATTGTTTTCTCCTCTATGTACGTATAAGATATGGTTTTCCGTTTTACTTGGAATGGATAATATGCACCTTGCAACTTTAAGTATATTTATTTACTGATCATGTTTATCCAGAGAGCGCTTAAAAGGAAGGAAAACTTTCTGTTAGCAAAACAGAACGGAGAAGCAGCTGTCAAGAGAAATGACTACTTCAAAGCAGTTTTTTGCTATACTGAGGTCTATTTGTTTCCTTTCTTTTGATTTTGAATTTGTTGATTTTTCTTATTTTTATTGTACATTAAAAACATGACTAGACTTTGCTCTATGTTTTATACTTATGTGGTTGTTTTATGTACTAGATATGTGGTGTACTGGTGTTAATGCTGTTATATCTAATTTGGAGTGCAAACAAACTCTTAACTTGGTAACTGCACTTTGAAAATAATGATCATCTGTTCTGTTTGGATCTGTCTTTTAGGCAATTTTTCTTGATCCAACTGATGCAAAGATGCTATCAAACCGAAGCTTATGTTGGGCTCGTCTGAATGAAGGTGAGCATGCTTTATCAGATGCTGTGGCTTGTATTCAATTGAGTCCTCATTGGGCAAAGGTGCATTACAGAGAAGGTGTAGCATGGACACTGCTCAAGGTATGGAGCACTTGTTATTATCAACTTTGCTATCTAAGTATGAAGGTTTGAGTAGCTCTGAATGTCATTTCTTGTGTGCATGAAGAACTACTCAATGGCTTCTGAAGCATTCTCACAGGCTTTGAAGTTCGATCCAGAGAACAAGGAAATTCAGAAGGCGTTCAAGTGAGCTTTCTTGTTTTGTTTATCTATACTTTTTTTTTCATTAAAGATATATGGTTCTTGTTAAGTTTCTTTAATATTTTCTTTGGTAAGTTAATTTATTTTTGTCTTTTTTAATGATCACGATCATTTCTTGATTTTATGTGCATCACGAAGTGATTTTGTATTAGCCTTCGATAAATTACTGCATGCATATCCATTATCCACCATCCCTCCGGTTCCAAGCGACTCAAATATATAAGAATACTCAAAATTAAGATCACCACACCCAAAAAGATATGATTCGTGGTTTGACTAATAATGCACAAGTTCATGGCTGCACTAGAGGTTCTTATTTCAAAGTTACATTTTATGAAGGAAAAAATCCAATCTATTACATGACAATGCGATCAATCAGTGTAAAATAACAAAAACACCTTTTTTTAGAAAATTCGATTAGCCAGAATGAAGTTCACACTCATGCATGAAATGTTTATTGTTCGTTTTTGAAGTTTAGAAATATATAAGATCCTTTGTGCTTGAAATTTTAAAATCTGTTTATTGGCAGGGAGGCTGTGGAGGCAGAATTTGGTATTTGGCTATCAGACAACATAAGAGCAATGCACATATCCTCCTTATAACTAAGCTTGTCAAGTTGTGATATATACAACTTTAGTGCTTTTGTCTTGTGTATAGACTTAACCTCTTTCATTACCTGAACTAAACCAGAATCAGTGTGTGCTTTTGGTTTTTGTAAGTGCTGCTGGGCATACAATTTGTCTATGGGTACATGTTACCAGCTGCTTTTTAGTACTAAAAAAAATTGATTGGTAATTATCTTTGGAATTTAAGAATTAAGGCAGACTTTTGAACTCCGTTCAAGCTGTAATATTTGCAAACGGCATATAGGTTTTTTAAATTAACGTATAATAGCTTTAAGATTTAAAAATAAATTAGATTCAATAGATTTGTTAACATGATTATTTTATTTGTTTAACTTTAAAGTTTGATTTTTAACAATGGTTTGTAATATACCCTTTCACTATTTTAGCCCAAAAAAATAATGTAGAATAAACAATAGGTTGTTGCCAGCATTTCGGGTTTTCCTAATATTAGATAACATATATAGACTCAAACTTTATTTAAATATTACATAAAATTATGTATCTTTAATTTCATGTTTGATATCATATAATTTTAAATTTATCATTTTGTATTTAATGTTCGCATTCTATAATTTTTAATGTAATCTTATCTTGCATTTATATTAGCTTTGAATTAACTCTTAAAATAGTATACCTATCACTAGTAGATTTTGCATTGAATAAATTAGAACAGAAGTTCTTTTTGCATATGCCAATCTTGTAGCTCTTCGCAAGGTTTTTTCACTAATTATTCAAAGATAAGGAAAAAACAGCAAAATTAGATTTAGGATAAGCGTGATAAACTAAAATATGATTTATGTCGTAAGCTAACACTTCATGTCTAAAAAATTGAAATGTAAAGGCTTCATAATATCGTATATTACAACTTTTCATATATAATTAAGTTTAATAAGCATGTCTGAATAATATTTAAGTGTGCGGATCTAACTATTTTTTCTTTGACTAAATAATTCCCTACTATTAGAAGTTTTTCCCTCAATATATCTTAATTGTGATACATTTTGGATGTAACTAAGCACAATATTTTGGTCTAGCGTGTTCATGTATATGATTATGAACTTAATATATTTTTTACGTAAATTTATTTCTTATGCATGGGTATAAATCTTTTTAAAAATATTAAATGTAGACAATATATCGTATCCTCACTCAAGTATATATTTTTTTCAATTTTCTTTATTTTCTAACATTTGTTATCTATTTGAATTAATAACTTTAAGCACGTGTGAATTTCTAGTAATATACATAATGGTAATCAGTGTTGTAGCTTTTACTTGTACATCTTTATAAACATTCTGAGCATATCAAAAAATAATCACAAAACATTCACATATTGACTAAAAAATATATATTAATATTTTTAAAAATAAGAGTATATGTCTTTAACATTAAATATGATTTTGAATTTGTCATGTGTTTCTTTATCCTTTTTTCGTTTTGTTTATGAATATGATAAAATGAAATTTAGTTTCTTTAAATGAACTTCTTCTTACTTAAAATCTACTCATTAGTATATTGACATGACACTAATAATGATAATCAAATAAAACACGAACTAAATATTTTGTATACTTTTAGATTAATTTCATCAGATACTTATTATTTGGTTAAACTATTATATCTTTATAATTAGGATGACAAGGATGTTACTTAGACAAGATAGCTTTTTTTAATATATTTTTCAACTTATACACACCGCTTTTACAATATCTTTTGTTATATTTCTCATATATATTAACTAATTAAGTTTTCAAAATCTAATCATTAAAGAATTTTAATTAATTTGTTGAAGAATATTGTGCTTATGCATTTATGGTTTATACATATTAGTTTACCTATCATTCCTATTTATCACTGTTTATTTCGTTCTTCTTAACAATCTTTTCGATAGTGTTATGAAATATAATGTCTCCATATTTCTTTACGTAGTATCATAAAGATTTGTGTACTTTTAGATTGGAAAGAAAACAAATTGTATACTTTATATTAGTTAAACATATATATATATATGGATATTTCAAATTAATTATACAAAATACACCACATTCTCGCTGAAGTCTTATAATTTTTATGGATTTCTAGTTATAAGATTATTTATCTAATTTCATAAGCATTTTCTAAAATTTTAACCGTTGTATCATTTAACAAAAAATTAATATATTTTTGTGCAAGAAAGTAATTCATCACATTTTCATAATAGGGCAAAATACAAATAACCCCCACGTGAAATATTTTATTGGCTGAAAACCCCATGTGAAAAAAATATAGCCTAAAAACCCCTTGTGAAATTTTTAAATTGTACGAAATCCCCTATGAAAAGAATATAGCCTAAAAACCCCATGTAAAATTTTCAAATTGCATGAAACCCCCTGTGAAAAAAATATAGCCTAAAAACCCCCTGTAAAATTTTTAAATTAATTAATAGTACTAATAATCAAGTTTTATGATATTAATTAAATTTTATCCAACAATTAATTTTCAATGTAGTATATTTCGTAGTGGTAAACTTTTTTCAATGTTTACAGGGGGCTTTTAGGTTATATTTTTATTCACATGGGGTTTTATGCAATTTGAAAATTTTACAGGGGTTTTTAGGCTATACATTTTTCACAGGGGATTTCATGTAATTTGAAAATTTCACAGGGGGTTTTTAGGCTATATTTTTTTTGCGGTTTTCAGCCAATAAAATATTTCACGTGGGGGTTATTTGTATTTTGCCCTTCATAATATAAGCTATTATTTTATATGGGATACAATAATTCATATGTCTCACAATTGTTATTTCTTTTCTTTTTGTTTGTTTGGACGTGTCAAAATAAAGTTTAATTTAATGTTATCAAAAAATTTTGTAAAACAATATGGTACTACTTCAGATTTTTTTCAGAAAAATTAGCAACCCTCATTTATCCACTAGGTTTTTTGAACAAAAGCTATTAAGATGTATACATTATATTTAAAATTAGTTTTTTGTGAAGTTTTAGTATATAAACATGTTTTTAAAGAGTTCGTAATAATTTTCTAATAAAAATAGTCAATTGAAAGTAGATAAATAAAAAAGAGATTTATTAATGTAGATAAACTGCCAATCAACTCTATTAATGGGGTTATTGAAAATGTAACATACATCTTTTCAAAAATAAAAGGTAATGTGTTTTAAAATAAATAATTAATCAAACGTAGTTAGATCTATTTTAAATAAAATAGATTTTTTTTTTTAATAATTAGATTTAATAGTATCCAACTACTAATTGGATTCTTATTTTCTTTTATATAATAATTAATAAATAGTATCCTACTATTAGTATGTCTTTTTTTTTTATCAATAATATTTTATTAAATAATGTCCAACTATTATGAGGACTTTAAATTTAAATAAGGGTGTGAAAGTGACAAAATAATTTTGTTATTCATACATTTATATAAGGAACGAATGTAATTTATTGAGTTTGATTAAATTAAATATATCGAAAACAAAGTCTAATAAATATTTTTATAGTAGTAGACTAGTATATAAAAGGAATGAATATTCTCGCTTCAAACCGAACGTGTACCCACCATGGAGGAAGAACACAATTCCTTTCCTTTTCATCTCTTCATCCCCAAAAAATTCACCCAATATCCAGAACAAGAACACCACAAGATTCTTCATAATATGCCATCTTGATTTGATTCTCTACGTAACAATTCGATTTCCAAAGACAAGAATCCATAAAAAGAAAGGCATAATATAAAGTTTTTCAATCGCATGAGCATTGGTTCTTCGAGGGTGCATCACAACATTTAGTATCGGAAATGGCGGAGCAAATCAGTTCATCGGAAAAAGAACGACCATCATGCCGCTCTGGTTTTCGATGGATACCAACATCTCCTGATCAAATCATCGCCGCCGAGAAACGGCTTCTCTCTCTAGTCAAGTAATTAAGCTACCTTTTTTATATGATTATGTTTTCGAGTTAAGATTTTCTAAAAACAAATTCAGGAGATGGCGATTGTGGGTAGTCGTGTGAGATTGAAGTTATATGTGGTTTGTTAGAAAAATTAAATTGAAATGATTGATTGGTGTACATAGAATTAGTTGAAAAACATATCTTGAAATATAAATTCAAAATTGTAAACTATGAAATATGAGGATAAAAAAACTATTGATTAAAAGAATAATTGTTGATGAATGATTGTGTGGAATGCTGGATGTAACGACGGATAGTTATGTGAAATCGAATAAAAAATGTATTTGGATAAAATGTAGTGTGGTTTTATAGGATATTGTTGATTCAGAAAAACTGGATTTTAAACCTAAATGAACCTGATTTTAGAATGTCGGTGTAGTTTCGAGTTCTAATGGAATTGGTTTCAATTTGGTAGGACACCATACGTGCAAGAGAAGGTTAATATCGGGTCAGGTCCACCAGGTTCGAAGATCCGGTGGTTCCGTTCGGCGAGCAATGAGTCGAGGTTTATTAATACAGTGACATTTGATAGTAAAGCGGGGGCTCCAACGCTAGTGATGGTGCATGGATATGGTGCTTCTCAAGGTTTCTTTTTCCGTAATGTTGATGCACTTGCTAAGCATTTCAAAGTGATTGGAATGGATCAACTTGGGTGAGTGTGGTTTCGTTTTCTCTGAGTTGTTTATTTTATCATGATTTAACCAGAACTTTTGAATTTTTATTTGGGTTGTTTTTCATTAAGTGGATGAACCAACACAGTCTGAGTGATGGGTCAGGCTTTGCCCTAACTATTGATATATAGTCTCCTCTTGGATGTTCGGCCAAGCTGCTTTCAATTACGTACCTCCTTGAGAATCATGTCCTACGGAGTTCAAAGTTCTTGTCTGTTTGGATTGTATACATGGGATCATGTTTGTTTGGATCGTGTATATAAGGTCATGCTGGAAGGTGATTCAATTTATAGAATAAGATCACTATGATCATATAAGATATTCATTTTGAATAGACATAAAATAAACATATAATGCAAAGAGATGATGCCACACCGCACGATCCTACGATCAGTATTTCGGGTTGTTGGTAAGGTCATGGGTCATATCTGACTCGGCCCATGGGAAATATATGGGTCCTAGGATTAATTGTTATTACCTTGATATAACGAAGGTATTTTGGTATGTGAGTCATTATCAAATTAGGGCATATCATTTTTCTTGAGCTCATCACTTGTTGATTTGTATTCTACTATCATCTGCTCCCTTTTATATGGTTTAGTATTTTGATTTAGTTTTGATTGTTGTTCTTAGAAAAATCTTTGTTAAGTAGATATTTTAATTTATGCATGGGATTTACATAAAGTGAGCTCATCTTGAATATACTTCTTCATGCAGTTGGGGTGGATCCAGTAGGCCTGACTTTACATGTAAGAGCACCGAAGGTTAGTTGTTTAGCATAAAACTAATCTGTCAACAAGTACTTGATGATACTCAATTCTGTCGAAATAATAATTCGTTGATTTTATAAAGGAGAATTTGTCCAGCCAACTTCATGTTTAAGTTCAATGTCTTTTATTGTGCTGTAAATTGTGATGCAGAGACTGAAGCATGGTTTAGTGATTCCTTTGAGGAATGGCGTAAAGCAAAAAATCTTAGCAACTTCATTTTACTTGGACATTCATTTGGAGGATATGTTGCTTCTAAATATGCACTCAAGGTACATCAATATATGTTATTTTGTTGTAGGATAAATGTTTTAGTGATGACAAGTCTGTCAATGCAAATTATTTCTTTCCCTTTGTTCATAGCATTTGTGATTCTTTTTTTGCAGCATCCTGAGCATGTTCAACATTTGATTTTAGTAGGACCTGCTGGATTTACTTCAGAAACAGAACATCAGTCTGAGTGGCTCACTAAATTTAGAGCGACTTGGAAAGGTGCCATTGTAAATCGTCTATGGGAGTCTAATTTTACTCCGCAGAAGATTGTGAGGTGCTTATGTCTTCCTTACTCTAGCACTGTTTTATGCTAAAATATTGATAACCTCTATGGAATCAGATGATTGTCAAACTTTATGGCTGGGTGATTATCTAACATTTTGAGAAAGATTTGTTTCCAAGGCATGATTTTATGATAAGAGTCTGTTTCTAAGTTAGCATAATCGTTGCACCTTTTTTCGATAAAAATCTCACATCCAAACACACATTGTTCAACTCTTCCCATATCGCCACAATTTTTTTCACTTTTTGTCTATGAGAGGAATCCGAACGATACAAAATGGAAACATTCCGGTTCTTATGGCTTCCTTGCTCTTGATTTGGCTTTTGTTTGATATACCATCATTGAGTTCTTAATCTGGCTTCAAATCTGATCAATACCCACAAATATGTTCATCATTATGAGTTGTGATGTGTACATGCTGGATTCTGGTTTATTTTTTTGGGAGAAAAATTAGTATGCAGGGTCTTAAACATCTAACAATCTCTCCATATGGGTCCACGATGTGGGTTTAACAGGGTATGTTTCTCTAACAAGCAATGAGGCACAGGATATTTTCCAATTGTAATAAAAAAAAATGTGACAACTAGAAGCACCAATCCAAATTCCGAGAGCTGAAATTGGTAGTCGTGTTCTACAGTCTATATTCTACTACACGCATACACCCGTTATTTAACCTAATTTCTGTCAAATTCAGCTTTAGTAATCATTGTGCCCTTAATGCACTTTCACCAGCCTCACGACGTCTTGGTTCTTTTATAAATGGATTGTTGTTAACCATGGACGTGATGATAACTAGGTTTTTGTACACCGTGTCTGTGGTCTTTTGTAAACCATGGTATTATGATAAAAGCTCTTTAACTTATGATAAATAGCTTTTTTGAATAAAGATATTTCTACACCATGACCATTGCTTCCTAATGCGATGTTAGAAATGTGTTATTCTTTGGTTAACACTGATTCATTTGTATATTAATGAAGGGGTTTAGGTCCTTGGGGTCCAAATCTGGTTCGCAAATATACGAATGCTAGGTTTGGATCATATTCAAATGAAAGTGTATTGACTGAAGATGAATCACGATTACTAACAGGTAGATTTGATTAACTTCTTAGCTTTCTAGCATTTTCTGATTATTTTCTAACCTCGAGCTGTTTTTTCACCTGAAGATTATGTATATCATACTCTGGCTGCTAAAGCTAGTGGAGAGTTGTGCTTAAAATATATATTCTCCTTTGGAGCCTTTGCTCGGATGCCTCTTTTGCATTGGTGAGTTGCCTCATTCTCTTATTGGTAAGATTAGTTCATTCAGTTATTATTAACTTCAAATAGCACGATGTAGTTGACTTTTACAAAAAAAATGGTGGGATGGAATATATGAACAAATGACAAAATCTTGACCCAAGAAAGATGGGAAACAAGTGTGCATTCGGATTCTAATGGTTTATTCTCTGTTGGATGCAGTGCATCTCAATGGAAGGTGCCGACAACGTTCATATATGGAGTTGAAGATTGGATGAATTACCAAGGAGCCCAACAAGCTCGTAAGCATATGAAGGTTCCATGTGAGATTATAAGGGTTCCTCAGGTCTCTTTCTCACCCCTGGCGTATTACGTTTACAAGCTACATGCAAATGATTTTCGTTTTCAAAACTTAAATGTGAAAATAAGTATTAGATAATTTTAGTAAAATGAAAAATTAAACTGATGGAATATCATCATAACTAGAAAAATATATAGGAACTGAGAAGTTCATTTATATGAATAAGTTATACCCTACATTACACTCCTCTGGATACAAAAATTTCAACAAAGTTAAAACTAAGTAATATTTTAGGTGAGCAAATGGAATTCAATTGGGCACTAACTCTGATAGTAGCCTGAATTATTTTACTTAATTGTCGCCTATATGTGCCCCAAGATCGATTTTGTGCCATTCGACTTGCTTTTCAAAATAAATTGTGATTGGAATTATCAATGCCTATGATTACAGGCTGGACATTTCGTGTTTATAGACGACCCGGCTGCTTTCCATTCTGCTGTATTTTATGCTTGTCGCAAGTTTATCTCAACCAATCAGGCTAGTAACCCCTTTTACTTTTTTTTGGCAAATGAATAATGTTCCAGTTATATCCATTGTAGTTGTAACAAGCATGCATTTATCCTCTTAGCAGTAAAGTAAAATTCTAATTTGATGTATTATGTGGTCATTAAATTTGGAATTTCATGCTGATGTGATACTTGTGGGTGTGTATAATATTGTAAACTGTACAGGCACCTGATTGTGAGTCTCAGTTTCTCAATTGTAAAGTCAATAAAGATGAATTGAATCCCAAAAAGTGAAGCTTTTTTTATTTGTGTGTATATGTGATGCATTATGATTTAGATTTTCTATAGCTGAAAGTGTAAGTAGCCTTCAACTTATATATAACTGTCTTTTACCTTATGATGCAAATATTTGGCCATAAAATTTTATATTAGTCATATGCAGGAGATTATGACTTTATATTATTCTGAACAATCATGAGATATTATGCATTGGATACAATCATCCAGGGGAGTATATTCAGGAATTATTATTTTGCACGTGTTGATATTAGTATCTTTAAGAAAATTGGGCAGTAAAAATTGAAAATAAGCCTAGATTTAACCATGGGTGGTGGGGTTATGAAATAAATGATAGTGAGGTTATACTGGCAATGATCAATCACTCTCTGGGGATGTAAACTAGGGCACATCACTATCTCACTTTTAGTCTGTTCAAAAGTCACAAGACTTCAATTTTTCTCTGCTACTTTCTGAATAATGCACTCACACACATTATTGTATATATATATATATATTATATATTCATAACTATTGCTCTTTTGTTTGTTACTACTCTATAAGGGTGTGTTTGGTTTGGTGTAAGAAATTCACAAGACTCTTCAAGTTTGGGATAAAGTTTAAAAGTGGTCCATTGTTGTTTTGGAGGGAAATCAACCTATTTATATTTTATTTAATTCTAGCAAGTTTTAAAGAGTATGTGATGACAAATCAAATGTGATTATGTTGATATTTTAATATATCACTAATTCACTTTAGGTAATGAGGGGGACATGGCTATTTTTTTTTCTTCTGAGAATCTTTGAATTTCTTTTACTTGCCCTACATGAAAGAGAGATGTAAGCCTATAATGTCCATCTTTGTGTTGTCATACTACTATCTTTTTGTCAATTATTTCTGCTTATATTGTCAACACCCTTATTAATTTGTAACTACAATTTATTTAAAATCAGACTAGCTCATATTCAGAATTGCAAGAACAAGAGTTAATCATGTTATGTTTATGTTCAATTATTTTAATCTAATTAAAATGGGATTCAAATTATTTTTATACATAGGTGAAAGTTGATAAGAGTGTTGCATAATAAACACACCATTTTAAGATTTCAAAATGTTCATTCAAATTATTTCAAGAATTTTGTTACAATAAGTTCAACATTGCCAATGTGCATGTTTCTTGTCATGCCAAACAACCCCTTGAAATAATCACTTCCCCCCACATAAATGATAAATCATAATAAATACAATAAATAAAATTATACAACTGTACTTGTTATTACAACATGTATAAATAAATGCAAGACTAAAGAAAACGACAATGGTGGGTCCCACGTGACTGGTCAACTGATAATTTCCGTAAATTCCGAACTGCCAAAAAATCAGCCTATCCGACAATTTTCACGCCCCCACACACACACAACACTACACAATGACCTGCTCTTCAGAGATTCTCACTCCCCACTGTAACGGCTACTTTCTTTCTTTTTTCAAAATATTTTTTTCCCCATAATATTATTAATAATAGGATGCAGTAATAAATAATCTGCTGTCCTAAATGTCAGTGTATATTTTACTTTTGTCATTTTTTTCTCAGATTTAGAATTCTTGCAGAAAAAAATCAATAATTGGTCCAATATCCAATGTTGAAATGGTGAGTGGATTGTAAAAACAATAAATTGACTCAATTTGACATTAAATTTCTTGAAATTGTTATTTTTACTTGATATCTTGATGTTCAAAATGATGTAAATTATCATTTTCTTTCTTTGAAAAAATTAAATTACATATATGGGCTGGCTAAATTTTTAATTTGGAATATATGATTGTATTTGATTAGTTCTCATATATTGGCATAAGTTCTTGCCCCTGTGAAACCTAAGGAAGGAGTTACCCTCAAACTCTATTCTATATTATAGTATACATTTTTCTTAACAAGAGTGACAAATTAATAAAAAAACTAGACTTTGAACAACTTCATATGCATCAACAGATAGGGGAGAAATGAATTTGATCTAAGCATTCAAACTGCTAAAAAAAACTTGAAACAACACATGCAAAGAATACATGACTACACAAAATGAACACACAATTTGTCGAATTTCGATTTCTCAAGTCGGCGAAGGCAGCGTCGTTGGATCCGCAGACGAAGGAATCTCCGGGCCCAATCTACACCCCTCGAGCATGAAAACCACATCGGTCATTGCTGGTCGTTCGATCGGATCAGGCATTGTGCAAAGCAATCCAACTTTCACACCCAACAGAAACTCTTCCCATTCTGACGACTCGGGGTCGAGCTCGAGCAAACCGGGCTCGAGCAGCTCGGAAACTTGTCCCCTTTGCAATTGCCGTTTAACCCATTTCACAATATCCTCGTCTTGTGTGAACATTACGGGTTTTTTCCCCGTTAGTATCTCCAACACCACGATCCCGAAACTATACACATCTGCCTCTTTACTTGCTTCCCCTGTCAATAGCACTTCTGGTGCTATGTACCCTACAGTACCCACTGGAGTGGCAGAACTCGAAGCTTCGGCCGGTGTGGCGATAGTCACTTTATCCAACCCGAAATCCGAGAGATGGGCTTCGAAATCTGCATCGAATAGGACATTCTGTGGTTTCACATCTCCGTGTACGATAGTGACCGAATGTAAGAACGCGAGCCCACGAGCTATTCCTAGAGCGATGAGGTGGCGCATCGGCCAATTCAAAACGTGCCCACCTTCTTGATGTGAAGCCTCTTGAAGAAGGGTAGCTAAGTTTCCATTAGGCATGTAGTCATAGATGAGAAGCCTCGTATCGGGAGGTGGGCCCGCGTAATACCCACGAAGAACTGTTAAATTGCGGTGTTTAACTTTGCCTAACGATTCGGCTTCTTTGCGAAAGACGTTTTCTGGAATGGATGCGTTGGGAAGGCGTCGAATTGCGAGAACCATCCCATCGGCATAAGTGGCTTTGAATAAAAGGCCGTATTTGCTCCTACTCAACACATTTTCTTCATCAAACTGCCTTGTTGCTTCTAAAGTCTCAGCATATGTGATCTTATTGTTGAACATCACAAGCTTTGGCGCTCCGTTTTCACCACTTCCGCGGGCCCCTTGAGAACCGGGACTTGGGCTTCGTTTTTTCGTCCCTCTCAGTTTCTTACGCCACCTCAGCAGACTGTATATATACCCACAACAGCATAGTAACAGCACTAAACTACCAGCCACAGCCACAACAATGAAAATAATCAATCTCCTTCGTTTACGCCTTTTCACGTTCTTGCAATTCTTTCTCAATGGTCTCCCACATAAGTTTTTGTTCATAGCATATACAGAAGGATCGCTAAAACGAGAAGCCAATGCCTCTGGGATTTCACCCTCGAGATTGTTAGCTGACAGATTTAGATGCTGTAAGGCAGGGATTAGCGAAAGATTTGATGGGATAACACCGGTCAGATTATTTGAAGAGAGATCGAGATCTTTTAAATTTGATAAGTTGGCTAATGTGTTTGGAATTCGGCCTGTTATATGATTCGAATCCAATAAAAGAGTAACCAAAGATGAACAGTTAGAAATACTTTCTGGGATTTCACCTGTTAAACGGTTCTGGCCTATGTCAAGACCCTGTAAATGTGACAAATTGGAAAAATCAGCTGGAATTTCACCAGTTAATTCGTTTTCTCTGAGCTCTAAACCTTCAAGACTAGAACAGTTGCTCAACTCCACTGGAATTGGACCATTTACTCGATTACGAGATAACGAAAGAACAGTCAATGATCTGAGGAATCCATAAGTGGCTGGAATTTTACCAGAGAAAGCATTTGATGAAAGATTGAGATACTGCAAACTAGACAAGCTGCTAAAACCTTCAGGCACATCTCCAGAAAATGAATTCTCTTCCAATGCCACAGATCGTAAATTTGGCAACCCAAATAGCTCAACTGGCAACTCTCCTGAAAAATTCTGCTTACTCAAATCAAGAGATGTGAGTTTCAAAAGATTTCGAATGCTCGAAGGTATCACCCCCGAAAACCCACAACCACTCATATTCAGAACCTCTAAGCTTCTTAATTCCCCAATATTTACCAGCACTTGGTCAGAAAATTTGTTGTTACTCAAATTTAGAGTGCTCAGATTTCTAAGCTGCATCAACTCGAGAGGCACAGTTCCATTCAACTTGTTATCACTCAAATCCAACACTTCTAGTGAAGAAATATTGCCTATGCTCACAGGTATTGAACCAGTAAACAAATTCCCACCAAGAAACAACATAGTTAAGTTTCTCATTTCCGCGAAAAACTCAGGTATCAACCCCAAAAAATGATTTTTCCCCAGATCAAGCACTCTTAAACCCCTGCATTTTGTTATAGTCCCCGGAATTTCACCGGTTAATGAGTTGTTCCCCACTCTAAACTCCTCCAAAATCACCAAATCCCCAACGTTACCCGGTAAATTTCCAGATATTGAGTTCCCAGAAATATCAAGAACCTTTAATGAAGAAAAATTCATTAAAAGATCAGGAAACACACCATTTATCTGATTCTCGTGAAGGTCCAAAACTTCCAACACACTGACACACATTTCACCAACATTGTTCTCTATGCCCGTGAGCGCATTAAAGCTCACATTAAGGATCCTAATTGTGGCATGCAATACCGAAATGTTACAGAACAATGACGACGAAACCACGCCGGTTAGATGATTATGCGGCAACGATATAACTTGAAGGCTTCTTAGTGAACCCATAGTCGCCGGAACGACGCCGGATAGCATATTATCTCCGGCGCTGACGTGGACAAGCGCCGAACAATTAGAAATCGCCGATGGTATCGTTCCGTAGAGATTGTTACCGTCGAGCCATAAGTACTGCAACTGCTGCAATGATCCTATCGTCGCCGGAATCGCACCTGAGAAATCGTTGAACGAGAGATTTATCAGCTGGAGCTGGTGCGCTGCCGTGAAGTTCGCGGGAATGTCGCCGGAGAAAGAGTTCGACGAGAGATCGAGTATCCTCATACTCGTCGCTAGGTCACCATAGATTTCTCCGGTTATAAAATTGTGCGCTAGGTTTAATACTTGTAGATTCGTGAGATTCGAGAAAAATGCAGGTGAAATCTCGCCGGCGAGCGAGTTATACTGCAGGTAGACGGCGCGTAGGAGCAAACAATCAGCGAGCGCGCGTGGAATGGAGCCGTTCAGGTTGTTCGAGTGCAAACTTAACCTGCGCAGCTGGCGCAACTCACCAATCCTGTCGCTGATAGCGCCGCCGAGCTGCAGGCGCGGCAGGCGGAGCTCCCGAACCCTGCCGGCGGAGCATAGAATGCCGCGCCAGTCGCAGGGAGCGGCAGACGTGGACGCATCCCAGCCGTCCAAGGCGCCAAGAGGATCGTAGAGATTGTTCTTGAATGAGAGTAACGCTTGAATTTCGGAGTCGAGGGCGACGGCGCATGTTAGCGTGACGGTAAGGAAGAGAAGAAGAATAGTAGCCGTTGACATGGGAACAAAAAATGAGAAATGGCTGTTCAGGGTGGAGGTTTTAGAAGTGCGCAATGGGAGCGTATTGTAGCAGTTCCAGCGCCATGTGTTCTCTTCAGTTCTAATGGTATTTTATTTTCGAGAAAGGTTTTATATTATTTAAAAGGAGAAAATAAAAAGAGAGAATGAGATATGAGAAACGCCTTTTTTTGCACTTTTATTAATTTTTTGTAGTCTAACAAAGCTCTCATCCTCATTGGTTGATTTTTGGTCAATAAATTTGATATTTAGTGTTTCAATTATTCTTAATACATTTATTCTAATTAAGTTGGAAATTTGAAAACTTTGTTTTAATGGTTTGGTGATTCAGTCTTTTTTTTTTTTTTATGACAAGAGAACCCGCAGCCGCTACCGTTAGGTGCGCACTGGGTAAACTCCGCTCTTGTGCAATAGCCTGCAAACCACACAAGAGAGGTAAACCAGCCTAGGTTGCCCACAGTAGTGATTCAGTCTCTTTGTTACTACAATTGGTGGGTAACTTTGAAATATATATATATATATATATATATATATATATTGGTCTATATTATATACATTAAAAATAATCATATCTAAATATAGATGTCTATTAACCAATCATGTGGCTAAAATATAAAGTATACCATGAGATTGATTTAAAGGACCAGACAAAATTAAACCTTGTCTTATTTTCACCAAATGGGCATTATTTCAGCAATTAAAATTGGGAAATCACAATTAATGCACAAAAGTGTATAGATAAAAATACCAATAAGGCTATGTACAGCAGCTAGTCAAATTTTCACATTCTTTTCCCTGCCACATCAGATTCCCTACCACATTCCCTATCACATTCCTTTCAACTCCACAACAGCTAGTCAATTAAATTTTTTTTATTTTCTCTTTCATCCACATCACTAATTTTAATAATTAATTTTATAGTTACAATTAAACCGAATACTCATAAATTATTAAAAACATACAAGAAAAACACAACAAACATTGATAAACTTAGAAAATTTGAAATTTGAAGTAAAAACCTAAAAAAAAATCTCAAATTTTAAAATATAGAGTAAAAACCTCGAAAAAAAATTGATGTCCAAATGACACAAATTTAGTCTCTATTTATAGAGCTTGAAAAAAGAAAAATAATGGTAAAAAATTAAAAAATTAATTTTGCATAATTAATACTAGAAAAACGATTTAAAAAAAAGGAGGAAAAAAACATAAGGCTGAGACACATGGCAGCATCCCATTGGCTGACTTTTATTTTCCCTACCAATTCCTTGAAGTGAAAAATTCCCTACCAAAATATTTCCCTACCAAATTTCCCTACTACTAAATCACTCAATTTTATTTCCCTTCCATTTTCCCCCAAATTCATCCACTGCTGTACATGGTCTAAAAGAAGATGTAACAAAGTTTGGTCAAGAAAGGTCCATCTTCTTTTAAGTAGTCATCCTCAAGTTGTGACCCTTTTTCTCTTAGCTTTAATTAAGTTTGAAATTCAATCATATAAGATAAAAATAATATTTGGACCACTTTTCCCCCTTATATTATGGGGGTCAAAATGGCCTCAAATCAAATATATAATACTATTCTCATATTAAATTTGAAAATGGCCTTATAAGAGGGAAAAATATTCATTTGGTTGAAATTGCCAGTCAATTCTCTTTATTCAAAAGTCACCTCATTTGGAATATAAAATTTAGTAAATTCTGAGTTCTCTATCTTTTATCGGTATTATTATAAGTTAGAATCTCACTAAAAATGTAAAACATGCGAATTTATAGTAGAATGACTGTGTTACAATATATAATATAATAGAAATATGATTATTATTGGGGGCAACTTCCAGTAGAGTTGGTAAGGGCATTTGAACTTGTGGCCTAGGTCACGGGTTCGAATCCTGATGAGGGAATGTCTATTTGCCTTCTCTACTGTGAGCCTGTCAGCTATGGGCAACCTAGGCTGGTTGCAGGAGCGGGGGTAGCGGCTGCGGGTTTCCCTCGTCATCAAAAAAAAAAAAAAAAAAAGAAATATGATTATTATTAGTAGGAGTTTCGAGTAACCATGTGATTGGCTTATACATTATAAAGAATTTTGTTAAAATAATATTACTAGAAATGAATTGAAAATGTCCCCATCCTAATTACCCAATAATGAAAGTTACAAAATTACAAGTTTTAACGTTCAATATTTAGTTTTCTATGTATTTACTCGTATTCTCCCAAATTTGTCAATATTTTCTTTTGGAATCTTTACTTTTTATTTATTTATTTGGGATTATCATTTATGTTGAAGATTCAACCCGTAAAATGTATTTATTTATATGTAGACATATTTATTTTAACACGTGTTCTTCTAAAAATTAATTGAAGATATCTAATTTCGTAGCAAATATAGAGGTATTTAGTCAAACTGTTTAAATCATTGTCTTCTATTTGATTTAATTTAATTATAGAGAAGACAGCAAATTGCTTTGAGCAGCCCGTCATGGATGCTATGGGTTTGCCAAAATTCGGCATTGTTTGTTTTGGGTGAAAAATAACAAAATCAAATAGTATTGTTACTTCTTAGATAGTCAAATATAATTTTTCTAACTAGTTATGCATATAGTATCATTTTGAAATAAAATATTTTAGGTTATAATGTAGATATTCAATTAAATCAACAAGCTAGTATAATACAATGAATATAATGCATGCGACATAAATATAGCCCGACCTTAAAAATTAGGAAGAACAATATTATATATCATTTTTTAAATATAATTAATTTTATATACTTATTTATTTTAGTATGGAATCACTAGTAATTAATTGAATTTAATAGATTTTATTATATCCATATTTTTTAAATAAAGAGTCAATAAAAAACTCTTAATATTAAAATGATGTTTATAAATTATAGTATCTCACAACTAGAAAATGGAGTAACGGATAAAAATAGATATTTTTTTTGTTCTTGCATAGTTGCATTATATATATATATATATTGGTCCAATTCTTTAATGATTGTGAGATGGGCCGATTTTCAGTCAAGCGAGTGACGTTACGTTGCACGTGTTGGGCCTATGTGGAAACCCCACTTTGCTTAGGCCTTATTAAGAAAAAAGAAACACCCAACAACTCTCATAAATGATATCCTATTTTGTATTTATGTAGGCTTAAATCTAGTTATCACACTTTGATATAATATTTTAGTGCCAAATAAATTGATAACAAACACATGTTTTAAAAATTAAAAGGAAAATAAAAAAATATAAGTTATAAACATGAGTGTTTATTATTCACTGATGTGACATTAAAGTATCACACTAAAAATCTAAAAATATAAGTTATAAATAATTATTTCTAAACTTGTGAAGCATTTGATAAAAATGCAATAAGTTCATATTAGGAAACATATTTAAAATCATATCATTCACTTCATTAATAAGCCACGTCACCTGGTTTACACTAATTGGGCTGAGTCCACAGCCCAATATCATATGTCTTATTCATCATTACTATAATTATATTTTATATATATTGGAATTAAATTTATGTAATAAATTAATATAAATTAATTTTGGAATCGAATTATATTGAGGCTCCGTTTGTTTGACAGGGAATGAAATCTAAAATGAGAATAAGATTTCTGGTAATTTGATTACTAGAAATCTGATTCCATTAATAGTGTTTGGTTTTTACAAAAAAATTGGGTAAGGATATATATATTTTTTTCTTTTTTATATTTTGTTCAAATACATATAATAAAGAATGGAATCTAAAATTAAAGACTTTGACATAAATACCCTTATTTTAAATCATATTTGTATAATCTAATTATAAATTTTATGACAAAGAAGAATATTTGATATTATATATATACATAAGTGTATATACATATATATATATATATTTAATTTGGTTAAATAATAAAGAATAAATAAGATATCAATTTGGTTCAATTGCATTATCCTCTTTTATAAAAATGATAATTAAATTGAACATGCTTATTTTTTATTTACATATTGTTCGACTTTTAAAAAAATTACATGTATGCATTTTTAATATACCAATGCATTGATAATTATTTTAAGTAGGAAACATATTATTGTTAATAAATAAAATATATTAATCATATGTGACCAACAACCATTTCAAAAGTACTATCGGAAAAACAACATAGCAATTTTTCAATTTCATTCAATAAATAAATATCAAATAAAATGAAATTACGATCTATTTTGACAATGAAAATATTCTAAATAAATTAAAAATACGAAACTATTTCTTCATAAATAATAACTTAAATGAAATGAAAAAATAAATAACTATTTTGTTGATTTTGTATTATATTTGATATAAGGGTAGTAATGACATTAAAATAGTGCATTTATGATTACCTTGATATGGTAATCACATTACCTCCATAAAACAAGGTAATGTAATTCCCTTATTTGAGATGATAATTCACATATTTTGGGAATTAGATTGCATTCCATATTATCAAATAAAAAATACCAAACAAAGTTATTTGATTTTTGGGAATCATATTCCTCATTTTGATTCCATTCCCTTGACAAACAAACGGAGTCTGAAAGTAATCACAAGGGAAAAATGATATAAATTCTTATAAATAATCGGGTGAGAATAAATTTATGATTTTACATATATTAGGAGTATTGTTGTCTATAATTATAAATATCTTAAAACGAATATTTGATGTATTTTAATCATATATTTATTATTTATTTCCTTATGATAGATATTTATTATTTATTTTCCATTGCTTTCAATAACACTAAACCCCTAACAATGGAAGCTCTAACGCAGCTAAGCATCGGAATCTATACTCCCCGCCTACTCTCACCGCGACTCGCCAAGAACCTCAACCTACGCCCACGCGCCGCCGTCAGCGGCGGCATTGCCCCCAGCAAATGGGCTGACCGCCTGCTCGGCGACTTCCAATTCCACCCTTCCACGTCAGATACCCCCGACGTCTCAATTACGCCGCCGCCGCTCCCTTCCCTACCGGAGCGCCACGTGTCGATGCCGCTAGACTTCTACCGAGTGCTCGGCGTGGAGTCGCATTTCCTCGGCGACGGCATTAGACGCGCGTACGATGCTAGAGTTTCGAAGGCGCCGCAGTATGGGTATAGCGATGATGCCTTGATTAGCAGGCGTCAGATTATGAAAGCTGCTTGTGAAACTCTGGCTAACCCTAGCTCTCGCAGAGAGTACAATCAAGGCCTTGCGGATGATGAGTTTGATACCACTCTCACTCAAGTCCCCTGGGATAAGGTTTTCCATTTCTCTCTCTCTCTCTCTCTCTCTCTCTCTCTCTCTCTCTCTCTCTCTCTCTCTCTCTCTCTCTCTCTCTCTCTCTCTCTCTCTCTCTCTTTCTTGTCGCATTGTTTTTGTTGAGAATATATTCCATTTAAAGTGAATGTGAAGCTAATGGAGCTGCAAATGTGGTAAATTGGCAATTTTGGTTAAGGTTAAGATATGAACCAAGTTACCAAGATACTCAGACTTGAGATTATGCGGTTAAAGTTCATATATGCTCGGTTCCTGAACTATTAAAGCAAGCTTGGATAATCTTTCGTGTGTTCTATATGTTTGAAGCTTGGCTTGAGTTCAACTATTAGTAGAAATTGATAAATATGTGAAATAAATCAAGGTATTCTAGCTCAGCTCGTTCCTGTCGATTTTAATGCTCATTTGAGCTTGGCTTCATTAACCATCAAACTAAACATGACCACAAATTTTGAAGCTAATTCACCACTTCGAACAACAACTTGTTCAACTCGACTACAGTCCTTATATTAGTGCCTCTCTTTTACTGTTTTGCAAGGCACTGTAAATTGTAAACTAATCCACTGCATGTTTTTATTCTTGAAAACAACAAAATGAAAGAGAATGTTTCACTTGGTGTTTTTTCACCAAAATCCAATGAGAAATTTAGTGCTATAAGTATAACATTTCATCTTGATGGGCTTCATAGGTTCCTGGAGCTTTGTGTGTGTTACAAGAATCTGGAGAGACGGAGTTGGTTCTTCAAATTGGGGAGAGTTTGTTGAAAGAGAGGCTGCCCAAATCATTCAAGCAAGATGTTGTTTTGTCGATGGCTCTTGCTTATGTTGATCTATCAAGGGATGCAATGGCACTGTCACCACCAGATATTATTAGAGGCTGTGAGGTGCTTGAGATGGCGCTCAAATTGCTGCAGGTAGAGTCCTAATCACGATATTTAGTTACGATGAGCATTACTTACCATACTATTCGGAAATAATGAATATTTTTCATGCAGGAGGAAGGTGCAAGCAACCTTGCCCCTGATTTACAAGCTCAGATTGATGAAACTTTGGAGGAAATTAATCCCCGCTGTGTTCTTGAGCTCCTAGCCTTACCACTTGGTGATGAGTACCAATCAAAAAGAGGAGAGGGTCTTCAAGGTGTGCGGAATATTTTGTGGTCTGTGGGAGGAGGAGGTGCAGCTGCTATTGCTGGAGGTTTTACACGTGAAGATTTCATGAATGAGGCTTTCCTGCATATGACAGCTGCTGAGCAGGTATATTTTGCAGTTCACTAAGCCATAATTTGTCTTGCCTGTGTTAGGTATGTTGTTTTATAAGTTACGTGGTGTGAAAATCAAGTCATGGTCAGGGTGGTAAAACTCCACCAAAATCCTTCAGTTCAGGAAGCAAGTCAGACTAGGTCCGACCTATAACATGACAAACTATCTCTCTCTCGGAAAATAATGACTAATGTTTTTTTACTGTGATTAAGCAATAATCCTTATATAATAAGATGTTATAGTATTTATAGGAATGTTTAATGGTCATTGGCCTCATCCCTTTTTAACTCAGTTAATTAAGATGGATAATGGGCTCTCTCTCATAATTCATAACCCTTAATAATAAATCGATATATATATTTCTAAAATGCACTTTATTGTAATCTCGACACATTAACAAGTTTCTTATTATGTGAAGGTTGATCTCTTTGTCGCTACGCCAAGTAACATACCAGCAGAAAGCTTTGAAGTTTATGGGGTGGCGCTTGCTTTAGTTTCTCAAGCCTTTATAAGCAAAAAGCCGCATCTTATCCAAGATGCTGACAATCTTTTTCAGCAACTTCAGCAAACTAAGATAACAGGTATAAGGAGCTCCTCATCTGCGTATAGTGTTCGTGAAAATCGTGAAATGGACTTTGCACTTGAAAGGGGTCTTTGTTCTCTTCTAGTTGGAGAGGTTGATGAATGTCGTGTGTGGTTAGGATTGGACAATGAGGATTCACCTTATAGAGATCCATCCATTGTCAACTTTGTCATAGAACACTCTAAGGATGACAAAGAAGATGATCTTCTTCCAGGGCTATGCAAACTGTTAGAGACATGGCTGATGGAAGTGGTATTTCCTAGATTTAGAGAGACACAAGATGTCAGTTTCACGCTAGGAGATTATTATGATGATTCAACAGTTTTGAGATATTTAGAAAGATTGGAAGGTGTGGGGAGTTCGCCGTTGGCTGCTGCAGCAGCTATAGCTAGAATTGGGGCCAAGGCTACTGCCGTGCTTGACAATGTGAAAGAAAGTGCAATTCAGGCGCTACAGAAAGTGTTTCCTATTGGTAATGGGGAAAAGAATGTTAGACTTAATGAGGAAAACAGGATAAACAGTTATGAACTTCCTGTTACAAGTGACGATGATGGAGTCTATATTGATCAAAATGATTCTTTTAGAGGTGATAATGTGGAGGTAAATCTGTCTGATGAGCATCAAGAAGTTATTACTGAGAAGATAAAAGATGCAACTGTAAAGATTATGTGTGCTGGTGTGGCGGTTGGTTTGCTGACTTTAGTGGGGTTGAAATTCATGCCGCATCGAAATGACTCTTCCAATCTTCGTAAAGATGTGGGCACAGCTATGGCTTCTGATGTCATCAATGTGGGTATGATTTAATAAATATGTGTTTATATTGTTTATTGGTTTTTGACAACCAGTTTGTTTTACTGGAAGTCTCATGGTTGTTTGTTGTCCTTCAAAGTGTCTACTTTACGCCCGGAAAGGGAACTTTCTTATTTTCCTCACGCCTTTGGTTATTGGTCTGTCCTTTCATACTTTAAAAATTGAATAAATTACTTTCAGAGGCCACACTAGTTGAAGACTCTGATGAAGTACCTCGAATGGATGCAAGGTTTGCCGAAAGTCTTGTGCGCAAGTGGCAAAACGTCAAGTCCCTAGCTCTTGGTCCTGATCATTCTCTTGGAAAATTATCAGAGGTGAAAATCTCTTATTAATGTCAGACTTTCATGTAATTTCTATTACCCCCCCCCCCCCCCAATCGATTTCATGTAGGATGATGAATATTGAATCATATAAACACTCCAAATCCTCTGCTACCTTATCTATTCTATCTTGCCAAACCTTGTGTTGAATCTATAGGTGGTGTGATTTTCACCTTGTTTTTTGAAGGTCTTCAATTTCAAGAAGATTATAGATTACTCACAGCAAACAAATTAGAATCTTTTTGAATGTTGTAACTTGTATTCGTAGGTGTTCTTCGTGGCTTCTCATTGACAGATGATGAGGAAAAAACAGAATGAAAAAAATGAGCTGATGAAAAATGGCGTTTGTTTCATTTTTAAAATTAGTGAGAAAACTCAGTCCATTTTGGTTATAACGCTTTCGCTACTATATTTGTATGGCATCATAGATTATAACATAAAAAGTTAAATTCGAGAATTGCTACAGAGAATTAGCAGGCAGAATATATATTTTATATATATATATATATATGTATAAAGAAAATATTGCTGGGGTTATATATCCTAATATTATAATAAGTCACTTCTTGTATGAATTTTCCACCATTCTTTCAAGGTGTAAGAGAATACTCCTACTGAACAATTTTCCAGAAATATTATTCATCATTTCTTGCTAGTTTGCATATATTTGTCCCTTATGGCCGATAATTCGTTCCAATCTGATATACTACACAACTAAGGCAACAAGAATTATACTGGCAGGTATTGGATGGTCAAATGCTGAAGATTTGGACAGAGAGGGCAGCTGAAATAGCACAACATGGCTGGTTTTGGGATTACCAACTTCTGAACCTTAACATTGATAGTGTAACAGTGTCAGCTGATGGTCTTCGTGCTATTGTGGAAGCAACTCTCGAGGAATCAGCACAGCTAACTGATGTAGATCATCCCGAGCATAACGACTCGTATAATACAGCCTATACAACAAGGTACGAAATGTCATTTGCTAAATCTGGTTGGAAAATTGTAGATGGTGCTGTACTTAAATCATAATTCAATCGTTAATGTTGAGTTTTTGTGTAAATGTTATATAGCCCCTGTTTGCTATATGCTTTTTGTTTCGGTTTGTCGTTTTTCTGAGTTGTTTCCATTAGATAATAAATATATTAGTTTAGATTATACATACCTTTTATTATCTTGCAGTTATTTAGATTTATTTTATTTCTTTAATTGAAGGTAGGTTATGATTTCATTTGGTTTCCTTGTAAATTGTAATCTCTATTTATAGTTATCAATAATACAATATTCACGGGTTTACATTATTGAACAGTTTCCTTGTGGACATAATGAGTTCTTTGATGCAACGGGGTTGAGTTATTTTGTGAATAAATTAGTTGGTAAACCTGACTGGTGGTTAGTTTTTTGCAAGTTTAGAAATACTAGGAGTGATTTTGCAATTTTGTAATAAAGGAGGGCTAAATTGCAAGGGGAGATATTGTATGGACCAATATTTGGAGCCTTTTCTGCTTTGGTTAACATGCAAATTCACATAACATTTCATATGAAATGAGACGAAAATTAAACTTGATTGACTATCCACAAAATATAAGCCAAAAAAAGCATTTATGAAAAAACATAAAGAAATCAAATTGACTAACCTTAATCAACAGCCTAAAACCAAATATCTATATCTATCTATATCTATCTATCTATATCTATATCTATACTATTATAAAAGAACGAGTTTTTTTTTTTACATTTTTGATCTATCTAAAATATCCCTATAGATTTAATTTTTTAATGGTAAAAGAGTCAAATAACAAGATATATAATATGATTAGGACTCTACAAATTGTATCACATGTAGATGATTTGATGTAGAATTCCATTAGGTTTAGGTCACTATATTTTATTGATTAAATTAAAGAAAACTAAATATGAAACTAATCCTCACGTGAGAGATCAAAGCTTAATAGATTTGTAAAATTTCAAACAACTTGATTTTAAATAAATAATATAAGAAAATATATTAGTTAACATTTCCTCAGAGATACTACATGACAAGAGGAATGCACTGACATAGCATAAAAAGTGATCCTACCAAATAATTGATTCTAACAAAAAAAAAACTATTTTTTAAGGGAATATAAAGTTTTATAAATAATCAAATATAGTAAATTAGAAAAAAGTAGATCGTAAGTTTTACCAATTATTATAATGACGAATTTAATATAAAATTATATTTGCGTTATCTATTTCATATCTATCCTTAGAAAATTACGAACTAATCATTTATTCATCCCTAAATGAAGTTTGTTTGCTTTTTCTTTTTCCTAAAACTACACATTAGATTAATTATAATTTATTACGTATTCCATATAGTAAAAATAATTTATTAACAAGTTGATCATGTATTACCTATATGCATTGATCATAATTCAATGCATATAAATCTAAATTAACAAGTTGCCAAAACATATGATTCCATTTACTAAGTTGAGAAAAGTTAATAAATAAATAAATATATATATATATATATATAAGGTTATAATAAAAAAGAAGCAAAAAATATAATGTGGTAAAATACATAATAAAAAAGTTAAGAGCAAAGTACAATAGACAGTCGAAAGGGTGAATGTATAATTTTCTTATAAGGGGGGCGTCTATTATGTGCACAAATTACGCATACTAACATGTGTAATTAAATTAAATAAGCAGAGTAGTTAGATTGGTTAACTTTTTTAAAATTTTTTTTTTTAAAACGAGGGTGATATTATTAGTGCACACTTTTTGCAACATTTGACTGATCACGACCATTAGTTAGAGGGGTCAATATAACATTTTCAGACATTTTAAAACTAATTCAGGTACAACATTTAAAAGTATACATAACGGACACAATTATGACACTGATACGATACTGCACTAAGTCTTTTTTTAGTCATCTGCTATGATGCACAAACATGTGACACATGAGACGGGCACTATATACGGCACGAATAAGTAATTAAAAATAAGTTGTATATATCTGCAAGAATAAGAATTATAAGTACATTAGAACTCTACAATGATATTTGTAAAATTAAGAATATTAAAATTTATGTGAGTTATAATATTAATCTTTTGCCATAAAATAGTGTAATACATAGGAATATATTAGGATTATATCCAACTATACCTATAATTTTGAAATTACTTTTGAAATTCACGTACGTATGTGAACATATTGACATTTATTCTAAAGTTAGCATACATTAAATAATGCTTATTTTACTGATTAGGTATTATTTTCAATTCACATTTCTAAATCACAAAAAACAATGTGTATTATAGGCATAGCATAGTAAAATATTTCATTAAGTATGGAAAAAAGATTTATTACTTGTCAAATTAAATTATGTTAGTATAAGTTCTTTTGTGTGATTTATATGTGCAATAATCCACATACTTATGCAAAATTAAGAATAATTATATTGTCAACTACTTTATTATGTGACCTTTGGTCTCACCTTTCACATGTTGTGGAGTGTTTCCTAACGGAAAAAAACTTACTTTAATGTTTTTATATTTTTGTGTTTTTGACCAAAAAGGTTTAATTTTATTTTAAAAAAAATGGATACACGTGTCCTAAATGTGTCGAACATCGCCATGTCTGACACGTGTTAACATTTTTCTTATTCAAGGGCATGGATCAGCCGTGTCCCAACACGTGTAGGTAGCGTGTTGGAGGTGTGTCCATGTCCGAGAGTGTCCGACACTATACGTCATGATTTATTGAAGTGTCGGTACTTTATAGGTTATGTGCAACTTTGATTCAAAACGAAATATATTTCAAAAATTTGGAAAATAGTACACTAAAGATATATCTATTTATATGAATGTTTAATATTTTAAAAAAGAGTAGTTAACATATTCATTGACATAAATAAAATTTTATCAAATTATTTGAATTTTTTTATCACTTGTTCAACTTTTATATTTAAGTTTTAACAAAAGAAATAAATCTCTTTTTGTATTATAGTGCAAAATATTTGTATAGTTATATAGAAAAAAATTACAATGCCAGGTATCAATACATGTCGAATACTTCAAATTTTATACCTGATACAATATCCAAAAAAAGCCTTTCTTATTTTCTCTACATTATAAAACTATTCCTGATACAATAATCAAGAGTATACATAGCGGAAACAGGAATGTCACCCATACAATACTGCACTAGGTATTTTTTAGTATATGTGCAACATATGTTCAAAATGAAGTGGAGTTTAAAATTTTGGGATATGGTACATTGAGATATGTCTATTTATATGAATGTACAATATTTAAAAAAATATTAAATAAATTCATTCACATTTGACTTTTATGTTTAGTTTTAATAAAAGAAAGAAAATATATCTCTTTTTGTATTTTAGCTCAAAAAGTATTGTATAATGACAAAAATAAATATTATTTTTGGTATCCAAGGCGTGTTGAAATGTTTCAAATTTTTTATCCGATATGGTATCAAAAAAAATCTCCCTTCTTATATTTTCAGACATTTTAGTACTATCCCAGACAAGGTTCAAAGTTTCGTTTCTAAAATAAGTTTCGGGTTGTTAAATATTAGAAACGTTTCGAAAAAGTATGAGAAAATTTGCAAAAACGAGAAAAAAGACCGAAACAATGTGAAAGAAAGTAAACAACAAATGCTATGTTTATTAATTTTTAAAAATCAATATTTTGTGTCAAAATTTATACATATACACCAATAGTCGATAAAAATTTCAATAACGAACTAAGTGATAACATTGGATTCAAAGTTCAAGGTAAAATTCAAAATTGTAAAAGTGTTACGGTATATATTTTTAAATTATTATAAGAAAAATTGCTCATATAACATTATAAACGGTAGTATGTATTATGTTGTTTGTTAAAATAATCATTTAATAAATCATATATCGTTATAAGAAAAAATTGTAATACCTTAGGCTATGTTTGTTTATGTTTTTGAGTTAAATTTTTAAATTTCTCGGGAATTGCGTACTACCAAAATTCGTATGAAAATGGTAGTTGTTTGTTTATGTTTTTAAAAATAGATTGAAAGTTGTGAAATGTGTCAAATCAATGTTGATAGGTTGATGAATGATGTGTATAATGATTATTTTTGTTGTGTATACAATGATTATGTGAATAAAAAATAAAGAAATATAAATAAAAAATTATAAAATATGAAAGAGAAAGTGAAAGTGAAATAATGATTGATTTGATTGGTAAATGTGTGAATAGGAGATTGAAAAAGTAGATTGATAGTTTGTGTGAATAGGAGAAAGTTTGTATATATGATTGATGGTTAGTTATATAGGAGATTGAAAAAGTATAGTTGAAAAAGAGTAATTTTGGATGAAAATTTGGTGTGTTAAGTTTATTTTGAATTTTGGGATTTAAAAACTTGAAAATGCAATTTGAAAACATAAACAAACAAAGCCTAAGCTTTCTGTGTTTCTTAATGCGTATTTGAATATAAACAAAATTGTCTATAATTTTGTTGATTAATTATTTGATTATATTTTGGACTTAATTTAGTAAATTGTTAGATTTATAACTCTTTTTTGTTATTCTCCTTTTTTTTAATTTTATTCACTATTATACTATATTCGAAAAAGAATTACGAAACTTTCAGTGTTTCGTGGAAATTAAACTATGGAAACATTGAAAGTTTCGATGGAAACAATGGAAACATTACGAGTTTTGGAAACATTATAATTTCGAAACTACTTTATAATTTTTTTTCAATTAGTTGAAAAACGGAAAGTTTTCGAACTTTTCGACGAAAAAGAAAGAAAATTAGAACCACGACCTCAAATACTGTATTCAGGATTATCCAGAGTAGACACTGGTGTGACACCGCCTGATACGATACTATACCAAGTCTTTTTTATGAGTATATGTGCAACTTTGGTTATGAAACTTCAATTATAACTCTTTCAAATTATTTGTAGTTACGACCAATAATTAAGAATATATAGATTTATTTAAGTAGTTTGTATGAGTTATGTGTTTTTATATACACTTCTAACAGTTTAGAAAATACATACCACTACGTCATTTGAATTAAAATAATAAAAAAATAAAAAGTGACAAACAAGAAGTCTACGTAAGTATCCAAATTTTGAACCATAACAAAGAAATTTGCCAATATATAAAGAACTAAATGAAAAAATGAAGAATATAAATCTATGATCCATTGAAATTGAAAAACCAATTTCATGAAATGCAATAAGAATTTATTTGGTAATATTCATTTATGTTTCTTTCTTTATGTTGATTTACAAGTTCATTCAATTAAAATTTTATCTTTTAAACAGTTAAAGTTTATTAACGAACGACTCATTTAGTTAAGCTTTTATAAAAAATATTTTGGATTTGAACAATAATTACGTATATAAATTATTTTACCGAGATCATATGATTCACATTCAACGAACATGTTATTTACTAGTAAAATTAAAAGCGTGGAAGAACATTTTGGTAACAACGCTTTTAACAAATTCACAAATCTAATTTCGATTTGTAATCAGATAAAAAAGTTATTAAGCTTGGCTTGGATGTTCAAATTGCAGTGGTGAATTTTAAATCCACGTAATATATCGTGGTAAACTTTAAATTGATAGAATATTAAATCATACAATTACGCAATAATATTCAAATAATTTCTCCTCATTTAAGAGCTTTTATACATAATCACAATCATTTATGATGTAGTACAATAAAATGTATTAAACACAAATGATTATGATTATATAATCTAATATATTTGTAGATTTTCTTGCATTGCAAGGTAAGGCTCACCAAAGGAATAAAATGGATTATGAGAAAAATCATATCACACTGAAAAGGAGCTTTAAGTGTTTGTTAACCTCATAATTGGGTTAGTTTAGTTGTTCGATATTCATCAAGAGCTAAGTGGAATCTGATTTGAGCATGAAAATTTGACAAATTTATTTTTCATCAATCTATTTTCTTCCGAGATCTGAATGCAGCTTAATTAGATGATAACATTTATCATATAAACCCCCTGTTTTTTAGCAATTCAGGATTTCATTAAACCCCACAATTCCTTTTGTTCTCAATTCCGGGGTAAATTCGGATCCTAGAGTTTAAATTCTTCTACTCTGAACCTGGAATTGAGATTTGAATGCCACATTGGAGTACCCTTTTCCCGCAATTTCAATTAATTTAATTCCCGATTCGAGACCGTAGAGTAAACTGAAATATGACGATTCGAGGGAGTAGATCGGAGAAAGTGAAGAGGGTTTTCCAGCAATTCGATACGAACCGTGATGGCGGTCTTAATCGGGAAGAAATGGCGGCTCTTGTTGTGGCCGTGAACCCTAGAGTGAAATTTAGTGACGAGCAAATTAGTGCAATTCTCGACGAAGTTTTCAGAACGTACGGAGAGTTCATCGACGGTGAGATAGGGCTCACATTTGACGGCCTTCTGCGTACATACGACGACGGAGCTGGTGATGTGGACCGAGATTTCGATGCCCTGGGGCTTGAGCTCAGCCCATTGGAAGATAAGAATGGAACTTCGCAAGCTTCGGAAGAGGCGGCTTCGACTTCGAATGTCGCAGATGACCGTGTCATGGAGCCGCATAAGAAACAGAGGACTGCAGCTTGGGCTGCTTCGCCCAACCACGGCATTGTGTTTGACAATACGTGGACACTTATTGATGATCTCGAGGTTTTGATTAAACGGTTGAAAACGAAACTGACCAAGGATGGGAAGGTTAAGAATGATAATTCAGATGTTTTCTCTGATGCTGGATGGTCCAGAGAGTTTGGTCCATCCACTGAGATTACGGATAAGAGAGTGAGTTGGGATGAGTCTGGCCATGATTATGCTGCTTTTGTGAAGGAGTTGGGGGTTTTGAGGTCAATATTGGATAGGGCACGATCGAGGGCTGAGGCTTTCGATGGGCAAATGGCCATTGGTCATGTGTTGTATGATCATTGTTTGATTCATGAGGCTTTGGTGAGTTTCAAGAGGGCTTGTGAGTTGATGCCGTTTGATGTGAAGCCGCATTTTAGAGCTGGGAATTGTTTGTATGTGCTCGGTAAGCATAACGAGGCAAAAGCGGAGTTTTTGCTTGCATTGGAGGCAGCAGAGGCTGGTGGTAATCAGTGGGCTTATTTATTGCCTCAAATTCATGTGAATTTGGGAATTGCACTTGAAGGTGAAGGTATGGTTCTTAGTGCTTGTGAGCATTATAGAGAAGCTGCTATTTTGTGCCCCACTCATTTTAGGGCTTTGAAGCTATTGGGCAGTGCTCTTTTTGGTGTTGGAGAGTATAAGGCTGCTGTTAAGGCTTTAGAAGAGGCCATTTACATGAAAAATGATTATGCTGATGCTCATTGTGATTTGGCTTCTGCTTTGCATGCTATGGGTGATGATGATAATGCAATTAAGGAGTTTCAAAAGGCAATTGATCTAAAACCGGGCCATATAGATGCTTTATACAATTTGGGTGGGCTATACATGGATATGGGTAGGTATCAAAGGGCATTAGAGATGTACACAAGGGTTTTGGGCGTGTGGCCAAATCATTGGAGGGCACAGCTGAACAAATCCATCTCTTTGTTGGGAGCCGGAGAAACTGACCAAGCTAAGAAAGCTTTAAAAGAAGCTCTAAAAACGACAAACCGTGTTGAATTGCACGATGCTATATCACACTTGAAACAGCTTCATAAGAGAAGGTTGAGAGGAAACGGTAATGGTAATCACGAGGCTACCTTCATTACTATTGAACCCTCAAAATTCAAAACTATAGGTGAAAAAACCACATTAAGGCCAGAACTAGCTATTGCTCTGGATATTAGAGCCTTTCAGAGGGTCACGAGATTGAATAAGTGTGAAATCGATCTCATAAAGAAGGAAATGAGTGAAGATAATGTACGGGTTTCCTATTCTGAAAGTGGTTTACCCGTGAAGTCAATACGAAAAGCTTCTTTAGAAGAAGTTCTTCGCAAGCTACTTAACTTTTTGAAACCCGAAACTTTTGTAGGAGCTGTTAAAGCTATAAACCACAAAATTTTATCTGTGTTGGATGAATCAGAATCGGGCCGGGTCGATTTAGGGATGTTTTTTTCTGTTCTTGCACCCCTTTGTGGTGGATCTCCAGACAAGAGGAAACAAATTGCATATGAATCACTTTTATGGCGGCCCGTGAATGAGGGCAACACACAGATAAAGAAATCTGATGCACAGATATACATCAAACTGTTGAGGGCTATATATATTATTCCTTCACATAGGACTAGTGAAATGTTGGAAATCCGTGGATATTCTGCAGATAACTCAATGGTTTCTTTAACAGAGTTTGTTACTATGTTTGATGATGGATTTAGTATAATGTCTGTTTTGATCAAACTCGAAACAGGGGATAGGGCTCGTCATGGCAGCCAAGTTTGTGCTACTTGTAAATACCCCGTTATTGGGTCCCGCTTTATGGAGATGAAATCGCAGTTTAGCTTGTGTGGCCAATGTTACTCAGAAGGGAAAGTTCCTTCTACTTGTAAGTTGGAAGAGTATAGATTTAAGGAGTATGCAAGTGAGGCAGAAGGTGTGAAAGATAAATGCTTGTGGTTTGGTTCTTAGGGCTCTTTTCCTGATCATTCTTAGCTAGTTATGTGCATCTAATTTGAATGATTTTTTCATGTGTTTTTTGTATATTTGCTTTGTTTGGATTAAAATTTGAATGTCTTTAGGTGGATTTTGTGCCTTGTACAATAAATGACCTGTAGTTTTGACTTTGCATTCTTTGTTAGGTTGAGGCCACCATTGTTTCTTTGTTTGAGTGTGTATCTATAATCAGTGTAGATTTTGTATTGATTGATGAAATTTATATTTGTAATGTTGTCTTGTGACTTGATTTTGTTATGTTTTGATATGGGAAAAGCCTAGAGATTTCTAAATTTTCTGCTTGGTTTGGTTTCATACAGAGATGTGTTCCATTATAATGATGATAACATTAGTTCAATTATAATTAAAGAAGATAACACTAGCTCAAATTATATAAATAAATATTAGGGCAAAATACAAATAACCCCCACGTGAAATATTTTATTGGCTGAAAATCTCCTATGAAAAAAATATAACTTAAAACCCCCCTTTGAAAATTTCAAATTGCATAAAACCTCTTGTGAAAAAAATATAGCTTAAAAACCCTTTAAAATTTTCAAATTGCATGAAACCCCTGTGAAAAAAATATAACCTAAATTAATTATTGAAACATTGAAAAAAATTTACCACTATGAAATATAACTACATTGAAAATTAATTGTTGAATAAAGTTTAATTAACATCATAAAACTTGATTATTATTACTATTAATTAATTTGTAAATTTGAAAATTGTACAAGGGTTTTTAGGCTATATTTTTTTTCACATGAGGTTTTATGCAATTTGAAAATTTCACAGGAATTTTTAGACTATATTCTTTTCACAGGGAATTTTCAGCCAATAAAATATTTCACTTGTTATTTGTTTTTTTCCCTAAATATTATTATTATTTATTAATAAAAATATTATTTTTTATTCTGATTTAATAAAAATAGTGGGAACTCAAAATTTCAAGTTGACTGAGACAAACTCGTGAATCCACTTTTAGATAGTCACGTGACGTCGTGACCCCACTCCTGGGGTTTAAGACTTAAAGCTTTAAATCCATTATTTTTATTTTCTGTCTTTCACATGCATACACACACAATTCGTAGGGTTTAAACTTTAAAGTAACATAATATCATCTTCAATTCCCACTATTTCTTCATCTCCTCCAAAAATCCATCAAATCAAAAACCGAAAAAAGTGAATCGAAATGGGGAAAAAGAAGCAATTCATCGACAAGAAAAAATCCGCAACGTTCCAGCTCATGGCTCGTGACTCATCCGACCCGAACTACTCATCCGAACCATCCGGTGATCAAATTTTCGTTCGTGTTGATAACAACCAGTACACTCCTGAATCGTTCTTTAACGACGGCGGAGATGATTCGGTTTTCGCCGACGCGGATGAAGATTGTGATGGTGAGGATGCGTGCGGCGCCGTTGGAGGAGCTTCGTCGTTGCCGGACCACGTGCGGAGGGAGATTTTGGAGCTAGGGTTTCCGGATGATGGATATAATTACTTGGCGCATATGCGAGAGATTAAGAACACCGGTGGTGGTTCGGCGTATTATGAGAATACTAAGGCTACTTTTGAGCAGCTTCCGAGCGATGTTAAGGTTTGAATTGGATAACATTTGTTTTGATTAGTATTGGCAATTGAAGCGTTGGGCTTGCACATTTTCGCTTTTGTTAGGTTTTGGTACTATAAGTGAAGTAGGGTGGTAAGTGAAGTAGGGCGGTAAACGTTTGAGATTGATTTGATAATTAATCAAGTTCATATCAAACAAGCTAAGCTCAAATAGCTTGATTTTTTAAAAATATTTTATCATTTTTAATTAATTGAGCCGAGATCAAGTCTGAGTTTCAAAGCTTATCACAACATAAAAACGTTGTTTTCAGCTTGGTTTGATATGTTAACAGACCAAGCTCAAACGAGCTTTTAGTGGTCGACCTCCAGCATCTTGGATCGTCTTTCAACCGTTAATGTAGTGTTGCTTTTTTCTGTATTTGGAATGCAAATTTACAAATTCGGATCCTTATTGTTTATGTTGTTAAAACTTAATCAATTTAACTTGTTGAAGTTCATTGAATTTCAGTTCAACTTCACACATATTTATTTGTGAATTTTGTGTACATGGTAGGCTTATGATGCTTCAAAAGTTGAGCTTTCTACCGTAAATGATGTTTCCGAGGAGAAATCTATCTACAGTGTGGCATCAAAGACAGTTGGTGTAAGATTACAGAAAGTAGTAGATCCTGAAGTGGCTGCAATCCTGGATGATAGTGATTCGTCAAAGTTTGATTCAGATATTGAGGTCTTGGAAGAGGATTTTGTTGTCAGAGCGAATTTGTTTGAAGGCCCAGTTGCTGAAGATTTAGATTTGAACGTGAACTTAGCTGCTGACTCAAGGGTTGACCACATACAGAGTTCTAGTGTACCATACAATCAGGCTTCTGTTACAACCTTAGTTAATGAGAGGAGTAGAGAACGTCGTCCTCTAGATGAACAGTTTGACTTGGTAAATTTAATCTGATTTTACTTTTATATGGGAACTTCATGCGCCCCAAAGGATAGGGCATTCTGCAATTTAGTCCCGCTGCTTATAAAGTTTGCAAAATAAGTTCTAAATGATGCATTTTTTAACAATTTTGGTCCCATTCATTACAAAGTGGAAGGAGTTTCGCGCCAGGTGGTGTTAAATTTATGTTGATCAAATTAACAATTTCCGTCTTTTTTTGGTTGCAACTGGAGATGCAAAAGATGCATCATATGGACTAATTTTGCAAGTTAGTAAATGTTGGGACTAAAATAGCAAGGGACCTATCCTATGGGACAAATGCTGCGATTTTTACTTTTTATATTTATTTAGGTCGCATTGATGGTGTGTTCAATGGTGAATTTCTCATATTCAGTCTCTCACTAGAAGTTATTTATGCAGCTTGAACATAAGGAATATGCTGATAGTGAAGAAGAATTTGATGGTTACATGGATGAGGAGGATGACAATCAAGAATCTCTTACAAAAAAGCTAAACAATGCCTTCAAAAATCATCCTTCAGATGCCTTGGATCACAAGAAGGAAATAGATGATAATGAATTGCCAGAGTTAGGTGCTGAAGTGATTCTCCGATGCAGGGAATATGCTGCGAAGTACGAACATGAAGATAATGATGTAGAGGAAGTGTTGGTTGAAGAAAGTAGCGACAAATCAGAAAAGTGGGATTGCGAAACTATTGTTACTACTTATTCCACACTTGACAATCACCCTGGTAAAATTGGAGCTCCAGAAACAAGGAGGAAGAATAAGCTTACTGAAGCTATATTTGGAGCTTCTGCTGTCACTAACCAAGTGATAACTCTTAAAGGAAAAGAGGGGCTTCCTGTAGACTTTTTGCCTCGGAGCAAAAAACATGTGGAAGTAAAAACGAAAGATGAGAAAAATGTGTATGATAAGAGAACTGAGATGCAGAAGAAGCCTAGGGATCAAGAGTCAAAGGAGGAAAAGAAAGAAAGGAAGGTATACATTGGTTTGTTTTGTCATAATTACACAAGATACTACGAACTTTGATAACAATTAACATTAAATTTCATGTCAGTAAAAGTATCATTATAATTTCATCTTCGAGTTGTAAGAATCTGACTAGGGGTGTCTTTGTAATGTAGTTATCCAATATTTATATCCTTTGATCAATTAAAGTTTCCTTGTCTATGGTAACGTTGTTGTTAATTGGAACTGTTCTTGTGCAGTCTGCTGTGAAATTAGAACGTCGAGAGGCTCGACAATTGAAAAAAGAAGTTAAAGGGCTGTACAAGTCCGAAGGCCAGCTTGCCCAGAAAGTCGCAGCATTTACTAGTCCATCATCTATTCATCTTATGTAAATCTATGACACTCTTGTGCTCAAGTAAGTATATTTGTCATTGCATCTTCTGAATCTTGTGGTTTTATGCCTCTTGTTTTAAACACAATTCTTGTGTTTATTTAGGTTGAAATGCGATCATAGTTTACGGTTTTTATAATCTAAAATTTTAATGTCTGAAAGCGTATTGGAATACATTTTTATGTAGTACCCAAAACAGGACCTGAGCTTTGTCAATTTGGATATGTACATATATTGCTTGTGAAAGAGTAGGAATCCTAGAGATACAATTGGTGGGTGTAACCTTTGTAAGAAAATGATAAAATATTATCGATTATTTGTCTTAATTCTTTTTTCACCATGGCATAAGCTCATTCAAACTACTGTTGGGGAAAATAGCTTTTGATTGTCTTTTCTTTCTTGCTATATTTCTGTATAGCTTGCAGGTAACATGGTATTCTGCTGCAGAGTTGCTATCTCGGAAAATTTTCAGAAGTTTGTAGATAATTGAGTTAGATTTCCTTTTTGATCTATCTTTTGTTCCAACACTAGGTGTAAATTGTATCAATGGTTTAGATTTTGATATGCTTTCATTTTGATTCGCATGTTTTGTTCTCTTTTAAACAGTTGTTAGTAATGATCATATATACGTATATGAAACGTATATGAAGTATCCATAATTTTGTTTTGTATTATAAAAATGTGTCCTGGATTATTTCAAGGAAGACATTTAGATTGTATTTCAGAAATGTATACTATAAGCTTTTTGTCTGTCGTTTGACTGCAGTCGATCTAGAGATCAACAATTGTATTGTATAAAGTATGTACAGTTGTGATTGTGTTCATGATCATGGCTCTTGAATGAACGTTTTCTTGTTGGGCGACGCTTTAAGAATCAATATTCAATCGCAAGTAAAAAAATCTAACTTATGTGCTGAATAACACCAATATTTATACGTAATATACTATACATGTGTTTGGCTGTGACCAATATCACCTCTAAATTTTCCATGAATGGTAGATTTTGTCATATATTATTTTTCTCTAGTGATTAGATCCATTTTTGTGTTGTTTATATTCAATAAGAATACTAAGTTTAGAGATTGGAATTAAATTGGGGCTTGATTTCATGCTTTGACTTCATGCTTAGTGTATGACATAACCATGAATATTGTTAATAAGACAAAATCTGACCAACACTACATTGGATTTGTTTGACTATACTAGTTATTATTTAACTTGGGCCTTAAGGGGCCGCCTCCCTAAGGTGGGAGGGCCAAATTGGCCCGATCCATTTTGGCTTGTGGGCCGATTCGGCCTGTTTTGATTATTTGAAAAATAATATTATTAATATTACAAAATACCAAAAGATGATTTTGTATCTGCTTGGCTTCATGGAAACATTAAGCAGAGTGATGAACACTGTTCTATACTATATTATATACACAATATATATTTATATAATATAGTTGGTTGTTGGAAGTTTGAACTGAACAACCTTTTTCTTCACTCTTTTGATGTTATGATAACTGTCGTGCTGTGAATTTACATTATAATTAATCTTCTGCTATTGGTGGATACCATAATAATCATATACGTAGGTGAAAATACATATAAAATTGTAGCACTAAACATTTAGATACAGATTCATAATGTCTACTAATTGCAAAGATTTTCAGACTTTTTTGGGCTGTTAATATTAGATGTCATATTGCATGCACTTAAAAATGTTTCATTTTATTTTGTACGTATTTGCTTGAGTAAGAACCAATACTAGTCCGTATAATTAGTGCTTCACATTTCAAAAATTGATTACAAATCTTCATTACTTGAGTTGAGATAAAGATTTAATTTTTTATTTCTCAATGCTAAATGAAGATATTTATAGAGTGTTATTAATCCTTAGCCACACTATACGAGATTGTATTTTTAAAGTATCAACTCATATCTACTCTCATTTGTAAATATACTTGAAACCTAAAAACATAATTTCATTTATTCTCAATATGTAATCTAGTTGTTATACTATTTTTATTATATACTTCATCAATATTTAAATATTTAACAAAAAAAAAATTAGCAGATATCACGAGCATGCAGAGCCATTAACAAATTCCAACATGGTCCCTCTTTTGTAATAAAATCCCTCCTTTTCTTACAAGCATGAACTCTTTGCAATTGTACTTAGGTAGGGACAAAAGTGATATCCAAGAAATCTTTGTGCCTTATTTTGTATTGTTTTTGTTAGTTACTATTATGGTGTTAGGTTTCATAATACAATTCAACAAGTTGACGGGCTTAATCTAATAGTCAATATATATATATATATATATATATATATACTTTATGATTATTGTCCAGCAAGATTTGGCTATAAATTGATGACATAACTGTTGAAATAATATCAAGAATCAAAATTCAAGTACTCAAATGAAAAGCCCACAAGACAAAATTTTCTTCACATTTTTGTTCTTTGCTCTTGTGATAGTTAAATTGAGAGGTGATGAAAATGTTAAAGCTCGAAACGACGTTGATGCTTCGACTAATTCCGAGCTTCCACTACAAAATAGTCCAAATTTAGAAGAGAAGAACATAAGTGATCACCATGGAGTTGTAGTGAACAAAAAACGAAGAAATAATGGAGGTGGTGGTGGTGGAGGAGGGTGGGGCGGAGGCGGCGGTGGTGGTGGAGGCGGTGGAGGTGGTGGTTCTGGTGGGTGGGGATGGGGTGGAGGCGGCGGTGGTTATTGGAGATGGGGGTGTAGGAAACATCCAAGGAAGAAAGGTCACCATTTGCATAATAAAAGAAATAATTACAAAAATGAAGAGTATAAAATAGGGGAATTTGCTCAATGTATGGTGAAGGGAAGGTGTAGAGGAATGAGATTAGATTGTCCATTGCATTGTGGAGGTCCTTGTTTCTATGATTGCAAGCATATGTGCAAAGCTCATTGCAAACGCTGATTAATTAAGTGGGGTTTAATAATTCATGTTTTTGGTAAAAAAATTTCGTTTTTTTTTATCGATTTTGTTCTTGTTTAGGGAGCAATAATTTTGTTTTTGTAAGGTTATCTTTGGAGGTTTCATTTTTTTTTTTTTTTTGTATGTGGTAGTAGTTTGAGAGGGGGTTGCTTGTGTTTGTGTTCTTTTTGGTGATGTTATTTGCATGTTTTGGTTGTGCTATTGTTAGTCTTTCTTGTATGTGATTTTGTTGCCATTATTGTGAAGCTTTTTCTTTTGGAACAAACAACTTTTATCTTCTACATAACAAATATTTTACACTTTTTGACCAAAAAATAGGAAAGAAGAAAATATAATCATTTTACTCTCTTCTAAGGAACATATTGAAAATTTATTGAGCCCCAAAAGACAAAAGGTGAATTATATCAAATCAGTATTATGGCTCGTTTGGTTGGGGTTTATAGGGGTGATATATTAATTATCACTTCTAATTTTAAGTTTGGTTCGACAAGGTCGGCCCATGATACGTAATAAGTCCGGTACCTAATTACCCCATTTCTAAGATAGTAGATACCACCAGGTTCAGGTAGGTGGTATCCACTATCACAAGATTATATCCAACCTATTTTAAAAAGTAGAATTACTAATTTACTACTTACATTTAACCTAATCTCTATCTTGTTATATTTAGCTCAATCTTACTAAAAACCTACACCTACGTCCAATCTTAAAAATATGGAATTAAACTTCAAAGTTTGGTATTAAAATCATCAAATAAGTAAAGTAAATATATTTTATATAATCATAGTATTTTATTAAGATACTCAAAATATTTTTATTTGATGTATAAAATATATTTCATATTCTTAAGTATAATTTTATATATATGATTTTGATAATTTAACTTCAACAATATAATAAGAAAAGTAAATATATTTTATATAATCTGTTATTTTATCAATATACTTAAAATATTTTTATTTAATTATAAATATATTCCATATGTTTAAGTATAATTTTATATAAATGATTTTTATAATTCAACATAAGTAAAATAAATATATTTTATATGATCATGTTATTTTTTAAGATACTCAAAATACTTTTATTTGATTATAAAATATATTCCATATGTTTAAGTATAATTTTATATAAGTGATTTTTATAATTCAACATAAGTAAAATAAATATTTTATATAATCATATTATTTTTTAAGATACTTAAAATATTTTATTTGATTTATATATTTCATATTTTTAAGTATAATTTTATATATATAATTTTGAGAATTCAACATTAACAATAGGGTATTTTAGACTTTTCCATTGTATCAATCCTTATATATAGTGGCAACCAAATAACTTGAATATATATAATCTAGGATATCAGTCTCATTTATAATGCTAACCAAACAAGTTTTTACCAATGAATCTCTCAATTTCTCTCATAACTATCAAACATAATATTATCATGTGCAATCACATGATACCAACCAAACGAGCACATAATATACTAATATGACAAAATCTACACTATAGAATATAGAATATATAACATCGCTTGTATTTAAGAATTTATGGGATCGACCACGCACCTCAACTCAAGAGCAACACTATCAAGAACAATGTTTGGGCATGAATCCAACTATCCAAGTATACGCGACATATCAATCTAACAATTATTTTAAAATTTGGATAGTATTGAGTTATTTATAAATATTTGGGTACCAATTAATATTAATGATGAAATTTGGGTTACCAAAATAATGTTTATCAATTATTTATATGACAAAATCAAATGATAACAATCATAAATAATTGATTATGATTATAATTGTAGATGGATTCACTGTTTTCTAGTAATTCAATTTCAAACTTTACAATAAAATCTACATAATAAATAAAATCGCTTAGGGGTGGCAAAATGGATCCGGAATCACGGTTCCAACCTAATTTGAGTTGAATTGGTTCCTAAGAAAATTTTAATTGGTTCCTAATTGGTTTTAACTTAGTTTCAAATTGGGTCCAACTAAATTTCAAGTTAGGCCCAAATCATTTGTCAATAATCTAAATTATAACGAACAAAATGTAAAGTATTGAATCAGGTCGGACTTGGTTCCCTTTTGGATTGATTTTGGTTTCATTTTGGGTTGAATTTGAACCAACCTCATTTAACAACCAACCCATTGGAACCGATCCAAAACGAACCCAACCCTCCCAATTAACCCATTGGAACCGACCTCATTTAACAACCAACTCATTGGAACCGATCCAAAACTAACCTAACCCTCCCAATTAACCCATTGAAATCGAACCAAAACTAACCCAACCGAGCCAAAACTAACCCAACCCACCCAATTGCCACCCCTGAAACCGCTTAAACCCCTGAAATTAAAACCCTATTCAAGCTAAAACCTTTTGTCTTGAGCATAAAACCATACAAATTGCAGAAACAACAAATGGAGCCCTGAAATTATAAGAACCCAATTTCGGAATCTTTCAGTAATGCAAAAACAGGAAGCTATTGAATGAGGGTTGCGAAATGGAAACTAGGGCTTTTGTTGCAGAAACATTATTATTCGACTGATGCAAACATTACAAGGTTGTTCAACAAATATGTCGACAGGACTAATGTCTTTTCATGGAACTCAATCATTGCCGAGCTGGCAAGGAGTGGCGACTCAGTTGAAGCCATCAAAGCCTTCTCATCAATGCGCAAATCAGGTCTCAATCCCAACCGTTCATCTTTTCCTTGTGCGATTAAATCATGCTCTGCATTATGTGATCTTAATTCAGGAAAGCAAGCCCATCAACAAGCGTTTGTGTTCGGTTATGGTTCTGACGTTTTCATATCGTCAGCTCTTATTGATATGTACTCCAAATGTGGTGAATTGGAGGATGCGAGGAACATGTTTGATGAAATTCCTCAGAGAAATGTGGTTTCATGGACTTCGATGATTAATGGATATGTTCAAAATGGTTGTAGTCGTGAAGCATTATTGCATTTCAAGGAGTTGTTGGTTGAAGAGAGTGAGAGGAATGCAGGGGAGGAAGAGTACGTTGATGGGGTTGCTATGGTTTCGATTTTGTCTGCTTGTTCGCGTGTTTGTGAGAAGAATGTGACTCGAGGGGTTCATGGGTTTGTGATTAAGAGAGGATTGGATGAGGTTTTGGGCGTTGGTAATACTTTGATCGATGCGTATGCCAAGTGTGGGATGGTGCAGTTTTCGAAGAAAGTGTTTGATGAGATGAATGAGAAGGATTTGATCTCTTGGAATTCCATGATAGCTGTGTGTGGACAACATGGGTTGGCTGATGAGGCTATTGGAGTTTTCCAGTCAATGGTAAGGAATGCAGAGGTTGAGTATAATGCAGTGACGTTGTCGGCTGTGTTGTTAGCTTGTGCACATTCAGGAGCTTTTCGAATAGGCAAGGGCATTCATGTTCAGGTACTGTGATTTTGATTGTTTTGTCACCCTCTAAAAAACTCCACAAACCTGCTATCGTAGATGTTTTCTAAAAGATTCATTTTCCCCTTAAAAAGTGGGTTTTGTTGGCATTTCTCTTTGTTTTTTCAGAGAAAAATCGGATTTTTTAATCATTTATGCTTAAACTATTTATTCAACAACTAAAGGACTTTATCTGCCAATATTTCAACATCGACGTCAAAATAATTGCATATCTTGAATCAAAATGACGCTTGTTCCGAGTAAGCTCCATTTTGCCCATGTTTGGTTTTATTAGTCTATGAGTTTACTTAGATATGTCTAGTTTTACTTATAAAACAAAAATTCATCAAGTACCAATTTTTCGCAAAAATTTATTATATTCTTACAACAAAAACACATCACATCGAAACTGATCATTACACTTCTTTCCTTAAAGAAAAACAATCCAATACTTTGACACCATTTTTCCTACTCTCTTCAAGAAAATTTCTCACCTTTTTCATGAACACAATTCTATGTGATGGATTGAACGTCCCATCGGAGCCTCAGTATTTGTCACATTTATTGAACTCTGTTTTTACTTTTTGTACTGGATTAATATTTAGGGATTCAACTTCCAACTTCTTTTTACAGGTTATGAAGATGAATTTGGAGAATAATGTATTTGTTGGTACATCACTCATTGACATGTATTGCAAATGCGGGAGAGTTAATATGGCGAGAAGAGCATTCGATAGAATGAAAGAAAAGAACGTAAAGTCTTGGTCGGCCATGATCGCAGGCTATGGAATGCACGGCCAAGCTAAAGAAGCTCTCAAGGTACTATCCAACATGATTCATGCCGGGATTAAACCAAACAGGATTACTTTCGTATCAGTTCTATCAGCTTGTTGCCATGCCAGTCTTCTAGAAGAAGGATGGCACTGGTTTAATGCAATGCAACATAGGTTCAATGTAGAACCCACCGTTGAACACTATGGTTGTATGGTTGATCTTCTTGGCCGTGCGGGTTATCTTGACAAGGCTTATAATCTGATCATGGAGATGAAAGTTAGGCCTGATTATGTAATTTGGTGTTCACTTTTGGCTTCATGCAGGATACACAAGAATGTGGAGCTCGGGGAAATATCTGCTAACAAGTTATTTCAGTTAGACCCCAAAAATTCCGGGTATTACACATTGCTCTCGAATATATACGCTGATGCGGGTAGGTGGGAAGATGTTAAAAAGATGAGGGTATTTATGAGAAATCACGGGGTGGTTAAGTCCCCGGGATTTAGCCTTGTTGAACTAAAAGGTAGGGTTCATGTATTTTTGGTTGGAGATAAGGAACATCCTCAGCATGAGAAGATCTATGCTTATTTGGAAGAACTGTGTGAGAAGCTTCTAGAAGCTGGGTACGTCCCGAGTGTGGGGTCCGTTCTTCACGATGTTGATGAAGAAGAAAAGGGAATGGTGTTACAGATTCATAGTGAGAAACTGGCTGTTGCTTTCGGGATTATGAATTCGGGTCCTGGAACAACTATACAGGTGATTAAGAACCTTAGAACTTGTGGAGATTGTCATACGATGATTAAGTTGATATCCAAGATCACAGATCGTGAAATTGTGATAAGAGATCCTAAACGGTTTCATCATTTCAAGGACGGTATTTGTTCGTGTGGGGACTACTGGTGAAATCGGTAATTGCACTCAAGGTTTTGCAAATTACGAAGACACCCTCATTAGGTCCTTACAACTTGAAAAACAATGAGGTGAAATTGTAGTAATATGAGGTTCAGAAACAGGTAGTAATATTGTAATATGTTTTTACTCAGAGAATTTTTTTTTGATTTTTCTCGTTTCAGTAATGGGCTTCTATTATCGTTGGATATGAGAAGAAAGATATTAAAGGAAGATGAGATATAGAAATCGAAGGTTAGTATGTTCTTTGTTGTATATTTTCACCAGATTTTAAATAAGCATAAGTTGTTTAGCTTAGGATTGTATCGGTTATGCCATTTTTGTAGTTCTTAGTCGCCTTTTAAGCGAATTTAAATTACAGAGTATCTGGGTATAGTTGATGTGTTGCTTCAGATTGTATTCTATTCATGTAAATTGAAAAGAATAAATCGTGATATTACCTGTATTCTGGAATATTGCTACTGATTAACTCATTACCTGTATTCCGTTCCCATTTCCGACCATAAATCCAAATAAATCTTTAGACAAAAATTTATCACAAAATAGCGAAACATATCTAATTTAACACAACATCGTACACTAAGATATTTATGTATACACAATAATTCAAGAGTCTTAATTACGTAATTATACTCTCCAAGTTCCAACACGTCAAGAAAACTGAAAACATAATAATAAATACTCTAGTTGAGCCCCATTAATTATCAAATCAAAATCTTGGCTGGAATTTTGCAAATGAGAAATGTGATGTATGATGAAGACTTGTGAGACCCCCACAGGATTACAAATCGGTCCAATGGTCCATGCTCTGCTAATTGGTCCCCAAGTGACAATTGAAAGTCTCTTTTGTGTTCTTATTATGGTGAGGCAAATATGAGCACATTGCCATGTTAGCATGCACTTTTTGTACCCTTTTACTGTTTATATTTGCCAACTGGAGTTGAGGCTCCAGCTCACTTATGGTGGGTGCTTTTGTAGCTTATACAAGTTTTTATATAACTTATGGTGAGCCTTTTAGGCTATGTTTGGATGACAGGTTTTGGTGAGGAAAGGAAAAGAAAGAATGAAGTGAAAAGGAAAAAAAAGTTAGCGTAGAGTATTGTTGAATTCTTTTTCCCATCAATCAAAAAATAAGGTTAAAGAGTAAAAGTAGAACTAGTGGAATTTTTTAGGTGGACACAAACACTTGCATCCAATATACTCCTTATCTAGTCATAAAGATTTTCAACCTTTGTGTAATGGGGAGGACATTCTCAGACTCATATAGGTCCTATTCCTTTGGATTTTGAGTCGGTCAGCTATAAGCAACTTAGGCTGGTTTATCTCTCTTGTGCGATTTGCAGGCTATTGCACAAGAGCGAGATTTACCCAGTCCGCGCCCGAAAGGGTAGCAGCTGCAGGTTTCCCTCGTTATCCAAAAAAAAGAACCCACTTTTGGAAAGAAGACTCTTTTTAACAGTCAATTTTGCATGTTCAAATCATATATTGGTAGATCAAGTTAATTTAGGCCCTCCTAAATGAGTAAAATGACCCTAAAAATAGGTGAAACAATTGAACTCAAGATGATCGTGTTTTTCATGCGTGAAAATCGCATCTTTTTTTTATTGGGAACAATTGGATTCAAACCAATCTTAAAGTTGAGAGATCACATGGAGCATTAGCCATTAATCATAATGGCCTAAACTCGGTTCGAAAGCGCCACGCAAGTACTCATAAATTTTGGCACGTGATATCTAATATTATGAATTTTCCCCAAAAGACAAATTTACGCGATTCAACTCTAATTAAGCTCTTAAAAAACATAAATATCAAAGGGTATTGACAATAAAATACATCGATCCCAAATCAAAATACAAGAATTTTCTTGAATAATTAAGAGAACAAAAAAAAAAGAAGTGAACTCTATTGTGTATCAGATTTCTTATGGCAATCAAACTTGCTCTTAACTAATAACTCTTTCCATTTATTGCAACTCAAGTGTATCCACAGACAACACATATAATAAAGAAAACCCAAAAATTACACCCAAAAAAGGAAATACAAATAAAATAAAGTACCCCATTAAAACAAGAAAAAGAAAATGAAACCATATCAATAATTTGAGGATATGGGGTCTAAAAAAAGATGATATTTTTTTTTCTTTTTCCCCCTATTTTTACCAAAAAGTTCTCAATTTCTTGGGGGTACTAATATTAATATTTGGAACAAGATAAGAGCTATTTTCAGTCCTCTTTCTTCTGCTAGACTGCTTGCTATTATTATTATTATTATTATTATTATTATTATTATTATTATTATTATTATTATTATTATTATTATTATTATTATTATTATTATTATTATTATTATTATTACTAAATTCCTTGCACTGCTCTTTCATTCCAATTTCTGCAAAATCTACAGATTGATATGATTCATTTTGTATTTGATTCAAAGGGGGATGAACCTGTGGGACCCACAATCCCATTTTTTCTGCATTTAAACCAATCATATTGCTCTGCTGCTCCACATCACCTTCCCATAATGCCAGCAAATCATTTTCTCCACTCTATAAGAAATATTGAAAAAGGGCACAAAAAAAAAAAACAAATTAAATTCCATCTTCAAGTATTTCTAGAAATTGGAATAATTACAAACAAACCCCTCATTTACTGTGTAATAACAAAAAATTCCCTTTTGTTTTTCTGGAAATTGCATTAAGACCCCCATCATGTTAAAAGCATTACATCTCAAACAAATTTCTTGAAAATTGAGGGTCTTTTGATAATTACGCAATAAATGAGGTATACACATGTAATTTTCACTTTTTAAAGAAATGGGCAGTAATTCAAACCTTGCAAAAACCATATGAAGAAGAATCAAGAAGGTCTTCAACATGCCACCCTGGCAGCATATCTATCAAGTATTCTGATATACTATTTGCTGAAACTGAATCATTTAAATCACCACCGTTGATCATCATCTGTTGACCATGAATCTTATCACAAGGTTGTGGTGCATGTGCACCACTGCTTTGAGCTGTTGTACTCTTTGCTGTGGACGGTGCACCGATAGGTGAAACCATGAGGGGTATATTCGGAACATCGTCTGAAACATTGGAAGATTCTGATTCTGCTGAAGAATCTAATGAGGAATCATAAAGGGTAGAACGGGAAGAAATTTTAACACCAGTGAGGAGAAATCTAGTGTGTTTTTGTGTATGTTCATTTGCTTTGTGTATTGAGGTATCACAATCCATGCATAGAATTGCCCTATCTTGTTGACAAAATAAGAAAGCCCTTCTTTCCTATATTTGAAAAAAAATATATAAAAATTATAATTTAATTATATAAAGTTTTATGACATATATTGTATAATCGATTTTATTTATATAAAAAAATACCTGGCAAATATCGCATAGGGTGGATTGTTTAGGTGGGGGGTGGTGGAGGGAGTGGCGGCGGTGTTTACGAGCGAGCTTATTGGCGTGGTGGACGCGGTGGTCGCAGGCGGCACAGAGGGCGGCCTCATCGGAGGCGCAAAAAACCGATGCTTCGTATTTGTCACATACATCACATTGGATCTTCATTTGATTATACTATATATGAGTTTGTTTGATTTTTTTTTTATTTTTTTTATTTTGGTTTTTGTTGTTGATTGAGGTTTTGGGGTGTGTTTGTGAGAATAAATTGAATTTGATCAATAAAAGAGAGAAATGTTGTAAGTGATTGGTTGGGGGGGTTGAAATATGGGGAATGGTAAGAGGGGGATTAAAAGGTGATGGGGAGAGATTGTATTAGTAAATTTGAACATGTTAATATATTGATGTGACATTATTTAAATTGTTTGATTAATAACATTGAAAATTTTATTAACGAATTTAAATATTATATCAAGCTATTGTAGTATTAATCACTAGATATAATAGAAAACCTAAATCAAATCATAGAACTTAAACAAATAAGCTACTATCGATGAGGGTTTAATAATGCTAAGTTTTGAAGTAATTTGTTAATAATGTTTAATCTTAAATTATTAATTGATATTCATTAGATTTATTGTCTTCCAATGTTATATTGTCATAATGTAATTGTATACCCAAAAAAAACACACAAAAAAAACATCTACTACATTTTATAAGCAATGAAAAGCTCTATCTTAGACAAGATTTGGTTGAAGCTAGTGTAATCTATAAGAGGAGTGAATTACATTATAAATGTGATTAATTATAAAATAAGTAAAATTTTATATCTGAGTTCGACCAATCAAATATGAATTAAAATTTATTGATATTGATTGTAAATTTTTCTCATAAGGGAGAACAGCAAAGAATACAGTATATATATAAAAACCTTGCATTCATATGTTCAGCATAAGCTGTTAGATAAATAATTTTGTTACAACTTGTTGGCATAAATATTGGATAATCTATATAGATTCCTATAAAATGAATTATATTTCGATTAAGATCTGACAACTTATGGCTTCATGACTATGGGAAATTGGGAATCCGATGCTAAATATTATTTTTATTCTAGACATCTTTAACAAGCATAAACTTTTAAAATATAATTAATGTACTAATGATATTAATACCTAATTATAATTCGAAATATTCTTGAAAGAATTTTATAACTTCATATGTATGATAAATCATAAACGACTAATGGGTTTCATTAATAAAAATTCTGAGAAGTTATACTTATTTTTCTCTAATTATTTTTATTACTGATTTTATTAATCTTTATAGTTTATTGCAGAAACCAAAAAAGAAAAGAAGTGAAAACTTCATCACAAATATATCAAAAACCAGTATGAAATTATGAATAATATTTTGAGTTTAATAAAAATAAAAAAATAAATAAAAATATAAATATAAATATGCATATAAAACAAACAACAAAATTTCTATGTCAAATAATAATTAAAAATAATAATAACTTGGGTCAAGTCGACAAGATGAAGTGTACTAAAATTTTCCTAAATATGATTATTGCCCAAAAGATTTATCAAAATTTGTTCATTGATAACATGAGATGTACCAGTGCCAAACTTGCTCGTTTGAATCGGGTATGATATTGAGTTTGGTTTTTGAGCATTGAAATTAACATCTTTTAATGGGATAATATTTAATAGATATTTTTTTGTGTGGATAATTTTATCAATAGGTTAGCAATACATCACTCTTATAATTCTTACCATAATAATTGAAGACTAATTACATGTTCGGTTTGGATATGATCTTGAAAGTCGCTAAGTATTCAAGGTACAAGGAAATGTACGATTTACTATTTGGTATATCCAACAATAGTTTTATGAAATAAAATCTACATTAATGGAAAGAGCATATAAAATCAAAATTGCAAGAATTTTAATCAAACTTGGCACTATTTAGAGCTCAAAATCAAACCAAACTATTAAACACTTGATTCAAACTCGATTATTAAAAGTACTAGTGTGTACCCCGTGCTATGCACGGAGTATAATTTAAAATATCTCTTCTGAAAACTCATAATTATCATATGTATATCCATTAACTCAATACAAAAAATCAATCAATAGAATAATGAAGAATTTTAAAATATAGTTACTTAATGACAACTGATAAAGTAACATGATCCAACTTTGTTAGCTAAGGTATAAAATGGTCCTTTACTGAATAAAAAAAACTTATAACCAATTGCAAATCGTCCAATTGATGTGTGTGAAGAATTAAAATGCTTATTCATTTATAAAGTTATTTAGTGATATTTTTTCGATACGGTAGTAAATATGCATAATTGGGAGTTATTGAACTTGTTTCGGATATTATCTTGAAACCTTATTTTTCATGAGAAATATAAAATAGTGTCACTGAATAGTAAAAAAATCCTTGTGCCAAATAAACAACAAATTATTTATTTAACCCAACAATACTTTTCAAAAAATTTATTTGGTGGAAGAAGTTGAGAACATTCTTTAAGAAAATAAATAAATAAACAATTTGTTGTCGAAAAGAGTACCACAAAACAATAAAACTCATTCCTTTGAAAAAATTATTTCCAATTTATTTTTCTTTAAAGACTATTATAATCTTATTATTATTATGAAGAATATTAAAGTGGTTTACCAAACTAAAATTGAAATTGTAATTTGTTTTTGAATATATTCTTTTATAAATAAATTGTCCAAATATATATATTTAAGATTTTTAATATAATAATTTAATTCTAAGCGATTTTTAGGTGATATATTTGAATTTTAATCGAGCAATTTTTTCTTTTAACTTTAATGTAGAAGATGAAACAAACTTATAAAAAAGATTTGGTGAAATCCATAACTTAGTAGATAAAAAAAATATTAAATAGGACCAATCACATCAATATATTTAGTGACTAATTATGTAAAGTCATGGATATCTATGTAAATATATTAAGGGACTAAATTATATAATAATAATAATAATAATAAACAAATGTTACTTATAAATAGAATATGATTATACTCAATTGTAATGCGTTTCATTTATCATACAAAAGTTAGGCTTGTAAATCAAATATTATGAGCTAAGAATGAAGTAACTCAAACTCATTGAGTTGGAATACAATAAGTTTAAGGCCAACTTACAAATTCTCTTATTCTAACTTTACTCAAGCTTATTGTAACTTACAAATTCTCTTATTCTCAGACTTTTACAAACTTCAAGCTTATTTCGACTGGCTCATTAGTCTTTATCAAATAAAAAAGTCCTCAATATAATCATAATAGTTATTATTCATTTCCATTGAAGAAAATTGAATGCCATAATAAATTATAAACATAAGAAAATATGTAGAGATATATAAAAATATTTTTTTTACATGAATATTGACTATTTCAATTCCACACAACTAATTAAACCAATAAATTATAAAAAGAATATTAATGGGAAAAATTATTAAAAAAATTTACTAATTACACTTAATATCCACTCAAACCAAATAAAGATAAATAAATAAATAAATAAATAAAATATAGTAGTCTACTTCCACAGTTGCCAGCTTTTTGTCCATGGAAGTCATTTGAATTATGTCTGTCATAGATTAACAGTAATAGAAAATTAAAATAAAAAACAAATAAAAAATGAATAAAAAGATAGAGAGCAAAGTGGATCCCACACCGCTTTGCTATAATATATATATATAATGATAATGACATTAGTTCTCAATTATTTTAATCAATAAAAAATAACATTATTAAGTAATGTAGTGAAATTTAGTACATGAAGCCTATCTATACAGGTTCACATATAGACTTGAGGTGCTAAATTTTCATAATTTTGGAATATTAAAATATAAATTCAACCAGAAGATAATTTCTATAATATTAAAACAATAAATCAATTAAGTTGTTTTTTATTTATAACTTGTAAAAAATGAAAAATTATTACCAATAACAAAAATTATATTTATATTATATTATATTATTAAATTAAATTTTCTTTCTAGTTTTAATAAAGAAACTAAATTTAAATTCAAAATTTAATCTAATAAGAAAAGGAAGAAGGGAATAGAAAATAGAAATCAGAGATTAGTCTTCAACCTTCAAAATTCATTATTGAACGCTTTTATTTGCCACATTCATAATCTAAAGTTTTCCTCAATTTTATTAAATATATTTATATATATTAAAAAAAGATTATTAGTACACTCCTTTGCACATATATATTAAAAAGAATTGTTAATATACAATAAATTTAACAACAAAAATAATACAATAAATAGAAAAATAGTACACAATGGTATTAACTACCAAAAATAAAAATTAATGGAGTGAAATGATTACCTCAAGCTAGCATATATGTATAAATATTCCATTGCTCCATTCATAACCACTCAGCGCCAAATAAAATATGGACTAATAATTTCGATCGACTAAGAAATTCTCATAATGTCATTAATGTTTAAGATTAAATTAAATGAAGAAAATCGAACAAAATTGAAAGCGTAAAATTCAAAACTATTGAAAGATGAAAAATAAAGAACTAATAAAATAAATTACCTCACATCAAATCAAATTCACTTTTGTAGATGAAAAAAATAGTGAACATAGAGAAACGTAAAATTGATTTGTGAAGCAGAAAAAGTACGGCATAATTTATAAGTTTTTAAATTAAATGAAAATAATTTATAGATGTATCAGTTTCCTTATTAACAGCATAATTCCATCAATTGTGGAATGAATTAATACGTAAATTTAGCAAATGTAAATTAAATATTCCTCCTAATTAAGGATTTCGATTTGGTAAGTCAATTTTAAAATAAAGTTTAAATTTAAATTTAAGCCTAATGTGAACGTACTTAATTTAGACCATTCTTTATTTAGATATGCTAAGAATTATACATGGTAATAAATTTTGGTCTTTCTATTTGCATTAATGATCACAAATCACAATCAAAACATTGTAACTCTTCCCATTTTGGTTGCAAGTGAATGTAATAGGAAAGTAATTTAATTTGATCATCTAATTTAAGAATAGTAATCAATCTAAAAAAATTTAAACCAACCAATAAGAATTTTTCATTTTATTAAAAAATTCAAAATTCTAGAAAATTAGGATTAAGGAAAAACTGTGCTATAATATAGTAGATGTTCAAACTTAGGTCCATAATTTACCAAATTAAGCGTGAATAACTATTCTCTATTTTGATAAGTTTTGAAATGTGACTCGGAGTCGACTTCATTAGTAAACATAATTAAAATATGAAAAATAATCAAATTACTCGAACTTGACTTGTAATTGGCTCGATTAGAACTTGTTTGAGCTGTCTCGATTAACAATCAAACCAAACTCAAGTTGAATTTTTAAAATTCGATTAATTAATTCAAACAAATGTAAAATAAATTTTATTCGATTCGACTTGACTTATTTATCCAAGGAATAATATCGAATTACTCAATGATCCAATTATTATCTTAATAGCCATTATGTTGAAGTGTAAATATTGATATATTATAGATGGGTTATTACATCATGCATGACATTATTTTGCAAAAGGACAAAAAGTAATAGTGTCCAACGACGGTAACATGGAGGATGTGGCCTTACCTTAATGTTCCCTTAAAACATAAAGTTTTGTTGCTAAAAAAGAATTACCTTTTGATGCACAATTAGGAATGCTTATCATATTTTAGAAAATATTTTTGGAATTGCACATGATAATATTAGTATTTTATCTCATTTAAGGTCCAAATAATTACTATCCAAATATGTATTAAAATTATTCATGAAAACTTCTAGCTAGCGAGCTATAATATAGTTATCGAAATCTAATTATATATTTGTGGGATCCTCCTAAATACAATCGATGAATTTAGTTATCAATGTTTATATAGGGGAAGAAAAATAACTAGAGTATATGAAGGTTTCAATTGGATGAGATGAGTACTTTTATTGTAAAGTAAAAAAATTATAAAAAAAATTTGTTTGTTTGATATGATGTAACTTTCTCCTAGTTATAAATCATTTGAAACAATTCTTGTAAAAAATGAGTAAAATTGACCTTTTAATTATGATTTGACAGTTAACACCATCAATAAAAATGATTCTTTCGTTATCTTTTAAAGCTAAAAAATCAAATTAATTACATATTCTAATACAAATAACACAATGTTCAAAATAAAATGATTTATAACTATTTTTATATCTAAATCAATGAATAAGACTAACAATATTTAATAAAAATTATATATAAAGATCAACTCTAACAAATTTCTCAACAAAAAAAGTATCACATAAACCACAATCATCATTTTAAAAAAAAAACTCATACAAACACACTTTTCCAAATCACATTTTATATCCGTAACATAATTTTTTCATTTTTCTCTTGGAAAAAATTCTCTAAGATGAATATATCAACCAGTCGTCCCTTAATATACTTGGTGGGATCAAAGAATAACGATTTCTTAGATTATGTCGGACTATAAATGTCATATATGAGCAATTTAGAATATAGATCGTATCTAAATTAGTCCTAAAATCGAAAAAATTTATAATATGCCAATTTCAATAGAGTTGATATAATGAATTGGACAAGAGCCTATATAGAATGATTAAGACACAATCTATGATACACGGACACGGGACACGTCGCACGACACGACACGGACATGAGACACGATATTTTTCAAAAAACATAGGACACGACACGGACACGAGATACGATATTTTTCAAAAAACATAGGACACGACACGGCCTCGATACTACTAATAAAATATGTATATATATCATATACATATATATGTTCATTAATTTACGTTAATATATATAAATTAGTCTTTTCATTTTAATTTAAATATGACTTGTTAGAGAATAAACTATAAAAATAATCATTGTAAATTAGAAATTTGTATTTGATTTGTAAAGTTATATATGTTTGAACGAAAAATAAATAATTCAGATTTCAAAATCACAAAATATAAGTGAAATAATATCAAGTGTCACAAATAATGCATATATAGTAGACATATTTTCCAACTGCGTCTATTACAGTATTCATACTTTATTTTTTTCATTTTATTTAAGCGGACAAATTTATTTTCATGTTGGACACGGTGTCGGAGAGTGTCGGACGAGTGTCGTGTCCGATCAGGTGTCCGACATGACACGTTGTGATTTTTTGAAGTGTTCGTGCATTAGAGGACACAATTAAATGTGTAAAGGCAAAGTGGGTAATGCCGACATGTACGAGATCTCGAGGAATTGAAAGGCAAAGTTGACCAAAAAAGAAGCTATTGGATAAGTTATGGAGATTATTCTTTTTAATAAAGCAAAAAGTTATACAAAAGAAATCGCCTAATTAATTAGTTAACAAATAACAATTAGGTAAATAATTAATAATTAATATGGCAGCTAAGAACCAGAAGAAGACAAATAACACTTTTTGGTGCCAATATAAAATTAGATATTGTGAGAATATTATATTATTGCAGAAGATAAGATTTGTTCTAATTCATATAAGATGCCATTAACAGCACTATTATAGTGTGAAAGATAAGAGTCGAATATTATTCATTGACCAAAAGAGGCTGCCTAATTTTTTGCCTTTTGTTGAATAAAAATATGTGCGTAAATAAATTGAGTCCAGATTTGTTTAATTTTATTTGAATTATAATTCAGGTTTAAAAATTATGTTTGATTTAATTTGATTGTTAATTGAGATAAGCTATAGCTTTAATCAAATCGAACACGAGTATCGAATAGTTTAATTTAAATAAGAAAAAAAATTAAAAATGCTGGCTAATTTTTTCATAGAAAATAAATAATAATATATTAATATGTTAAAAAGCAATGACTGAATATATATATATATATGTTGATATTATAACATATTCAATTGTTATTATTTAATTTTTAATATTGGGACAAATTAATTTTTATAATGCTAGTTAATGATTATATGCTATTCTTTCACAATTTTTTGTTGGTATTTAGAATATCAAATGTTGCAGCTAGATGTTACATATATACACTTCAATAAATCACATTTTTTTTTTCCTACTTTTCATAGGGAAAGAAAATTTTCTAATTTTTTTATTCTTTCCACCAATTGACAACCTTGAATAAATTAAGAGACAGCCAGCAGTTTGAACGTTATGGTGGAAATAAATAAAAATAATATTTGACCAAATCTCTATAATTACTTTTCTTCCAGATCAGATTTTGAATGTATATATTTTAAATTCCAATTTAATATTTTTATCTGCTATATTGTCATATAACTTTATCCTCATAACATATGCTTTTAGCATGCGCAAGTCCCGACCCATATGCTTTTTTCAGTTGTTTTTTTGATAAAATAATTAATGTATTTTTTCTTTTCAGAAATTGTGTTAATATTCAATTTTATTGAATATTTTTTAATTTTCAAATTGTTGTGTCACACAACTTGCCGTTTTGACATCATGATTTAAAAAAAATGGTAATTTAGTATCACAATAAGAGAACTAATACTAGAGATTGTGCTAGTGAAGTGATCATGTGAAATTACTTATCTAAATGAGAATCGTGTCGAAAGCAAATACTTACAGTGAATTATATTTGACATGTGATTGATATAAACTTTAAAGAATAATTATACAAATCAAATATATGTGCCATATGATTTTCTTCAATCTACAAAGCACATCCAACAACTATTTTCATCTTGTCACACCCAAGGCTACCAATGCCCACAAATATATATTTTAGCTACTATTAAAAGAGATGCATCCAAATAAAAGAATTGTAGTTATGCTAAAAAAACACACACTTTCAGTCTTCTAAAGAAAATAGAATCTCCCTAAACTTACAAAAAAAAAAAAAAAAGGCCCCAATTTATACATCGATTTGGCTACTACAAATGCACGTTTTAGGAAATTTCGCGGTGAAAATAGGGTCTTCCTATACGGGTCGAGCTTGCTCACCTTTGGATCGAAGGTTTATGATTCAAACAAAGGCCTCCATTGTTGATGCTAAGCACGTACTGCTGCACACGAGCGTGGTTTATTTCAAACACAAGTGCCACTCCTCTCACCTAGAAAGTTTAAAATTGTGCATTAAACGCGGAGAAATATACAATATGGCGAAAACTTATAATTGCGCAATAATAGAGCTAAACATATAATTGCGCATTATTTGCGCTAAGATTAATGTGGCAGTTAAAGAAATATTGAGCAATAGTTGAGCGATTAGCGCGATTTTAAGACAATTAAATTGTAGTAAGCTAAATTAATTTTTATCTTACATCAATAAGACAGCCAGAAGTAAGGGGGGTTAAACTCTGCCCTGTTGCCACTTCTCTGCCATTCACGAAGACAGAAGATTTTCCTATGTTCCTCAAATGGAACGTCCCGTTTGTATTCATCTTTATAATCGCCTATCGAGTGTAAGAAAACCCGTAAATATATCAGGTTTTGCATAATACGCAAATCAATAAGTAATCATATAATATTATAGACATTTTGCAATGCTCCATAAGCTATGAATATCAACTATAAAGAAAACCAGTGAATTAAATAAAATGTAATTGTGGAATAATTTCTGGTAAATTAATGATTTATGAACTTGCATGCATAAGTAAAAGCTAAGTGTAGAAATTACCTGTCTTCGAGAAATTTTAGCACCATTTCGTTCATTTCCCAGGTCGATGTCAACTTCAAACTCATTAGTTGCCCTGCCCAGTAAAACCTGAAAGCCATAATAATTTCTTTTAAGAATGACATTTTGCACAAGAAAAACGCGTGAAAAATATCTAAAAGATTTTTCACTCTTTATTTCACGAGACAGTTCAAGATTTCAATAGCCCGACTTTTGAAAATTGAGGTTAAAGTTTCAACAAGTTAATTGCAACCTTAAGAATACCTAATGGACCTCAAATGAATTAGAGGTGTTCACGAGTTGAGCTGGCTCACGAGCTCGGCTCGAAAATAGCTCGATTCGAGCTCGAGCCCAAAAATGCCTGTTCGCCAGCTCGCAAGCTAGAATATTAAAAATAATTTTTAATTAATATATATATATAAAAAATAAATATTTATTCATATATTTTTATATAATATGATATATTATAATAATATATGTATAAATATTAATATTTTTGACATTAATTATAACTATATTTAATAATATATGAATAAATATAAAATTAATAATATATTTTTACAAAAAAAATTATTAAAAAAAATATTTTTTTGAGCTCGAGTTCGACCTCGAATTTTTGGCCCAGCTTGGCTCGAGCTCGACTCATGAACACCCCTAAAATGAATACAAATTTTGACGAAAATCAAGTAGATAAGTTAGAAAGCTCTTTGTTCGATTAACATATACCTCAGATTTCTTTATAAAATGTTTTGTGCATCGACCGTATAAAACTGCTAATGCTCCCTGAGCAGCAATTGCTCTTTGCGTGCACGAGTTAGCTCCCTGCTCCAGCCTTATGATTGTTCTCTTCGTTTCTTCGTGTTTATAACGCTGGACTGCAATGTGTCAAGATAGCAAACTATAAGAATCATAATAATTCGAAAAAACTCGAAAAATAACAAAAAAAATGGATTTTAACAGCATAAAATGGAGAAATACCTTCGGGATTGGTGTATAAATTATATTCATATGGGCTCAAGTCCATATCGAGGATCTACAAGAAGTGATATCAAGAAAAAGATCAAAATTAGTGCAAGTAAAGCATATAGAAACTTCGAAATTATAAAAAATTCGATTTTGTTTTTACCATTGCTTCAACATCAGAGAAATAGGGCACATCAAACTCGTTCTCGGACCACAGCTCTTCATGATCCGACACAACAGGCTTATCGATTGGCTTTGGTACTATTTCCCTTTCGTTAGTCAAATCACATTGTGACGATCCATTTGCATTAGCACTCTTCTGAAAGCTCTGATGATCCATTTCGATAGCACTATATTTGCTTGAACTTCCAATATGATTAGGACATTCACCAGTTCTCGAATTTCTCAGCACTGCATTATGTATATTGCTTTTGGGCAACTCAAATTTGACCCCATGATTTCCAGTTGGATATTTCAAGCCCGAATCGGGCAGCTTAGATGATCCAATCATGTAAGAAGGCGTATACGCATCTTTTTGGTTGTTTTTTCGTCCCTTTGACTTTTTATCCCTATACAAATCATTGACCGATGACGAGGGTGCTTGAAAACTCGGGACGTTCGATTCCCAGTGGGCCCCATAGGAACCATTCGGCGAGGGGAATCGAAAGGGAAGAAAAACATCATCGTTGCTAGGTATTTCAGGGTCCTCGGTATTTAACGTGCAACATATAACTCCATTCCGATATTCAGGCCCAAAACATCTAATGTTCGATATCGAAGACGTTAGTTGACCTTCCGGAATCTTCTGTTGACCACAACGATGCAGCGCCATATCGCCGGGTCCCACAGAATGCGCGCCACTTGCGCCAATAATTTGCACATCCTCGCCTAAATCCGCGATAGAAAACTCATCCCGATTCGGAGAATTCAATAGAAGTGAACTCAAACTATCTAAATACGAAATGTCCAAAAGTAGCTCGTCGTTTGTGAAGTCAAACAGAGTATTTGACAGTTCCGCAAAACAGTCTTCTGTGTTAGGCCGTAAATTGCTCATGCTATCACAAGATATCGAGCCTTTTAACTCCGGGTTCGAAGATGGGCCCGCTTCGGGAAGTATAAATGTGTGTTGATCTTGTGTTGAATTACCCCAAATTGGCATTTGAGGCATATCTTTTGAGCATCCAAAACTATCAAATGAAAGGCCACCAAAATCTTCTGTTTCAAACAACTGACTCAATGGCAATTGCTTTGACTCACCAAATCCCGGACCCTCTATGTGGGCCCCAGTGACGTCATTTTCAGAATTTCCAATTGCGCCAATATTGGAATTACCGGGCCCACAAAGGCTATTAACGTCCATCATGTCAAATGGCTCGTTACAAATCCTTTTGCGCATAGCGTAATAACTTTTTCGAACACTCTCAACTTTTCTCTTCGATTTTTCTGGCCTTAATTGATGAAATGAGGAGAGCTCAATCTCTCTCATGGGGGCTGACGCCACGTCAGCAACAATCGGATCGTAGAGAAGAGAATACCAGCGATGTTGTATTTCTTGAATTGTAAATCGACGCGAAAATTGCACAGCGCCTTTAGCAAGAGACTCCAAAGATGCACCAGCCTAACACACAAAGCCAATAAATAAATAAATAAATAAATAAATGATCGAAAAACCAATAAGATTATCATGAACATGCATTACAATAAGACAATGATTTTGAGTCATCAAGGAGAAATTTGCATAAAACAGTAGTAATCAATAGCAAATTGAGTGTCATAGCTTTCATCCACGTAAACAGATTGGTAATAAACAATTTCTAAATCATACGAACAATTGTGGGCCCTTCTCTTACCTATTCGTATCAAATCAAATCTGCCTCATTTGACAACTTTTCCAACAAAAGTGTAAAATCATTGATAACGTGCATATTCATCGCAATATTAAGCATTAAAAGGGCTATGAATTAGTGCTGGATTAGCAGGGATGGATAATACCGAAAATATATCGTATAAAAGCCTTAATTATGAAGATGGTCCATCTGATATCTTCATCAATTCCGATACTACCCTCCTAACCCCATGATCAGATCTCTAGATAACCATAACAAAATCTCAAATATGACAAACAACGAAACAATACAACCCAAACATATAAGGCACCAAACCATACACACGAAGAAAAATGAAGGTGATCAAGCACAAATCTTGAACTTCTGATATCCTATACAACAATAAAAAATAAGCTTCTCAGCCAAAAGAACATGTAAATTAAAAATTAAATCTATTAAAACATAGTACTTACAAGTTTGGTTATAATTAAAAACAATTGCGGATTTATTCCACCTGATTTTTTATCCTCGAACTTTCTTCAGTGAATTAGTATCGTTACTGGATTCACAAAATCTGTCTAAGTTTCTAGAACACGTCTCAGGAGAACATCGTTAAAGTTTCCTTCAGTTTTGGATTTAGATTAAATTTGTCAAATCTATCTCCAAAAGCTCGGTAACGATGATGGCCCACGTGATTATTTTTGAAATTCCAATACTAACCTCCTAACCCCAGGCTCGTCTAAACATAAACGAGGATCCCCATGATCTCCATCAAATAACCCTCACCCCGTAAAATGCACATGACAGATTACCAAATAATAACACATTTAAACACGCAAAACAACATTCAATGATCGCCCACGTGCCAGTTAACATTTTTAGCTACAATAAAGCCATAATCGGAACTAATATTCTGAAATGATAAATTTAGTTTCATCGTGTTAGATCTGACACCATGCATTTTCAACCGTTACTCGACTAAACTATCCATTTCTTCATCATGGTATAAATTTAATTTACTTTATATATTGTATATAAATCTGTAAACATAAAGATTTATAATCTTTTACACATTCAAAGCCCTAAGATTTTCAATAACCCATGAACAACTAAATCAAACACTCAACACGCAAACCTTGAAAAGTTGAAATTCTGATACCCCATGCAAACAAACAATCAAACCTTCCAATTTCAAAACCCCAGATAAAAAACAAAAATTAAAGACATAAACCACACAATCAACAAGTATACCAATACAAAAAATTGAAACATTTCAATTAAACGACAAGCAAATTCAACACAAACCAAAATCATAAAAACAGAACTCAATTCCCACTCAAACAAGACAAACCCTCTATGCTCATTTCCACTTTAAATAAATCCAAACCCAATAAAACCCACAATCGTTTTCAAGAATTGAACCAAAAAATAAAACCAACAACATCCCATTGTTTTTTTTAAATTAAAACAAAAACTTGCTCAAAAAATGTGCGGAAAAAACAGTATTAAAAAATGGTGCTTCTATTAGTTGTACCTCTACAGAGTTTTTAAGCAAGAGATCATCTTCTGGAGTCCAATGAGGGGGTGGTGCCATGGCTCCCATTCTTGTTATGTTCTGCAACTCTTTTTTTCTGCGCCGCTTTCTGGTTTTTGCACTGTATGCAGTCCTTTTTCTTTAATTTTATATTCTCTCTCTAGAATGTGGAAGAGTGAGACATGGGGGGCCGAATAAAATACCTTAATATGTATTTATATTTGGAAATAGCTTTGGGTCCACATTGGAGTTGGAACCCTGAAATTTTTATTTTTTATTTTTGACATTGTGATAAATAATTATGTAAGAATTTTGTGGATTTTATAATTTTCCAGATATATTGACAAAATACCATCTATGATTTTTGATATATGTATGCGGGATTTTATTGGGGTCAAAGATATTTTTTTTGTTATGTTGAGTATAGAGGATTTTTGTTAAGATTTTTAGAATTCAAATTGTATTGATAATGTACTCAAGAAATGTATAATACAATGAAAAAATAACGTAAGTTTTAATCTAATTAATTTAATCTGACGCTCTCTTTACCATAATAGAAAATGGAGCCTTAGCTTTATCGACGGTTGGATCAAAGCGAGTGCAACGAAAAATTGATTGAAGCGAAACACTTTATCTATGCGCACTGGTGTCGTACGAACTGAAAATATATAATATCAAACGTGTATTACAAGTAATAACTGAGTATATAAATGATATGAATAATCTTTGTGAATTGAATTTTCGAGTTGGAATCTCAACTATTCCAAAAGAAAGCTGGTATATACCACCGGTTATAGTTAAACTTTTAATCATTTCATTCACATATGATAAAAATAACATTAAATAAATGCATTTAACATGAACTTCATAATTTATATTTACTATCAAAAGAGATATCTTATCATATCATATGATGGTAAAAAATCATTGAAAATAAATGGTGATAAATAACATTTGTCATTGCAAAATATGTATATAAAATTGTTGTATTTTAATATGTTTATTTGTGTACCTTGTTTGAATGTTAGGAAAATCTATTACAGGTCATAGCATCACTGTCGGATGGACCCATTTTCAGATTCTATATAGCCCCTTCTGTGGAGACAACATTTTTCCCGCCCACAAAAACAAAAATAAAATAATACTTTAGATTTTTATTATCTTTCTTTCATCTTGTTCTTTTCTTTAATCAATATCACAATCATAATAAAATGATTGTAAAACAATAAAATTGAAAATGCAAAAATACAATGGAAAAACTACATAAAACCAACAAAGATTATCACTTTTGGGGTGGCTATTAATTCCACGAACATGGGTTATTTTAATTTTTCGATCTCTTATTGATCCTTCATTTGTTTTATCGGGAAGTAGAATATATATATAAATTCATTACTGTTTAAGAACTCCAAAAAAAATTTCAAAGTATATTTAGAAAATAGTTACTTGTAATCAGTAGCAAATTGATTTTGTGGCCCACTTACAATACGAGTGGGCCGAGCCCAATTATTTTGGGTGACGGTTACTGCAAGTTTATACTATTTGGGCCTTTTGTAGACTTTGTGGCCCTATTTATTCAGATGCCCCAGAGTCACTTTTACTTATTACAGTGGTTCATTTTTTGGGCTATTTGCATCCATTTCCCATAAGATATCAAGTTTTAACAAGGACCTTTTTATATGTATTAAAATCTTGGGAAAATTTATATCATATTAACTTTAATAGCATCAATGCGAAATACACAACATATTTTGGAGAGAAATTGAATTTCACCTCCAATTCAACGTGAAAATCACATGCTCTTTTCATACGAGTCTTGTTGAACTCAGGATGTTATAGTATTTTTTTCACAACTTTAATTGTTGTACTATAAGTGATTGGCTCGTGTAGTGGGCATCCATACTCAAAAAGATATATAATGAGCTTCAATGTAACTGTTAACGTATATAGTCCTTGTATATAGTTTGACTCGTTTTGTATAGGATTGGGACGTTTATGTTTATAATGTTATATATACACATGTGATACTACATTATTGATTGATTCAGAAATAACATTTACGTGCTACGAATTCTAACATGGTATCAGTCGCCAGAATTCCGATCCCGAGATGAGCTCCACCGCCTCACATCATCTCTCCCTTCATCGTCGCCAGTCTGTAGTGATGGCGCCACCGCGATTGATAGCCGACCACCATCACTGGAACCCCTCTCCGAAGCTTTTTCTCTCTGTTTTAGGTAATGAAATATTCAATTAACATTCTGTATCTCTAAGGAATGCACCATAATAACTTATTCGGATCCTCAAAATATAAAAATATATTCGGATTCTCAAAATTAAGATTACTTTATGACTTTCGATGACTTTTAATATAAAAGGATGAATACGAAGAGCTTACCTTTCTAATGTGTTCACTTGATCCTCGTGAATCTTGTAACGACACATGTATCCAGTCTCTACATTATCAATCTCTCTCTCTATATATATATATATATATATATTACTGATTGTTAAAAATGACAACTTTAGAGCATCTCTAACTCACGATATTTTAGTATGTAAAAGTTTAAGGTTTAAAATAGGGCTAATTGCATAATATCCCATGTACTATTGTAAAAGTGCAAAAAAAAAATATATCCTTCTTTTAATAAATTAGTCTAAAAATTCTTGATAAAATTTTAAAACTCATGCATACTCTTCCTAACCATTAAATAGTCTTGACCTTGTTAAATTTTTCCAAAAATATTCATTATATCCTCATTTTAGTAACCATGGATCTAACACTTCATTTATAAGCCGTAGATCATCGGAAAAGCATAATACCCATTGGATCTTTTTTTTTTTTGATAACTTTATGAAAATTAATGTATAAAACTAGATTACTACACTTACTGAAATGCTCAAAGTTTATCACTTGTTAGGACTCTTCTTTATACTAAATTATACTTGTTGATAAGTTCAAAGCTAAATTTTCACCTAATTACCTACCTAACTATTGTAGTGAGAAAGAATATATGTATATATTATTTCAAAAGAGAAAAATAATTGGATATTTAATATTCTAATTATATATATATATATATATATTGAAAATCATATGCATTAAAAGAAATGTGTACGAAGAAAAATGCACAAGAATGTCCCTTGTCACTACCAATCTAGAATATCCTAATATTGTCTCTTGATTAATTTAATATTCTAATAACTACCGTACAAAATTCGTCCTCTATGAATTTTGATAATTTTTAACAAATCAAAGAAACCATAGTATATATAAATATAAATCGTGTTTCTAGCAGATGACAACACGTGACAACGACCCATCAATATATACCTACTTGAAATGCGACTTCTTCCCTCCAGTTTACTAGGGATGAGCTGTCTATAACTATACTTTGGAATTTTCTGAAAATAAATCATATAATATTATAGTTTAAGAGTCTGAATATATACCTACCTAATTAGAGCTTAATGATCCTAAAAAAATCGACGATAAATGTTGTTTCATATGTCATATCAAACGATTTTTTAATTACTCTAGACTAATGACTTTGCTATTTTTGACAATATATTATAATGTTCGATCACTTTCAATATATATTATTTACGTATAGATTGTTGTATAAATTCATTAATATTACGTTATGTATTAATTATTTTTGTTTTGGACGCATACATTATTTATTAATTCATTTTGACCGATTTATATGAGCCTAGTCCCTAGATTTGTAACTTGTAAGCCATAAAGAAGATATTAAATTTAATTTTCAATGTTATCTATCTAATTCTTAATTGCAAAATTCAATTTGCCTACTTTTACAAGTGGACAAGATTTCAAATGTTCTACCAAGTAATTATACTACAACTACTAAATGCACGTTCACAAGTTGCAGCCATAATTCTTGACTTAGCTATTTATTTTTCTTCTCTATATATAGTAGTGGAATATTTTCAATACCCTTTTAGCCCAATTTGAATTATATGTATTCTTAATTTTTTGCTTTATTAAAACAACTTTTTTCGATCATCGTGACAAATATCTAGTTGATTAATTATGAAGTACTTTTGAATTGTTTATTCCAATCTCCTAGAAAAACTTTTCGATACTTATTTAGTTAGGTTTATCGAGTTAAATTCGTGAATTGCGCTAGCTCTATTATAAAATTACTCATGCAATAAAAATTGACATGACGATATATATATAAATCACAAAATAAGGGTTGCAATTAATAGTAATATCTACCTGATGGGTCCCCAATTATGATTAGGGGCATTACCGTAATTTAATTATGTAATTGATATAAAAGTAGTATTAATACGTTTCCGTCGTGGGCCTCCAACCGAAGGCCCAATAAAGCGAGCCCATGGCCCAGCTAAAATCTCTATAAATACCATCTTGATTAGTTAAACTAATCATTATCTGGTTTCTACTCTGAGAACTAGAATTACTAAATACTCTCTAAAATCCACGAGATTGAGGAGTATAATATCCGATAACTACGAAGAGGCTTGATCCTATCAAAGTAGGTACGTAGGCAGCTCGAAGTTAGTGAGCGCAGCTCCACTATCTAAAAACACTCTACCTGGTCTGTCGTGAGTCGGGTCGGATCCCATCCCCACGTGACCCTCACGTGACACTACTATTTGATCCCGCATCACTACCAAACAATTAAACTAATATTTCATTCCATGTTTGTAAGGAGAAAACAATAATTCATTCAAATTTTTTATGTAAATTTTGTACATTCTTTAATCTAAACCAAATGAGTTTGTACAAAATATACCAAAACAATTTTTTTGAAATTCCGAAAATTCAGATAAAAAAACTTTATTATTTTCATACAGACAAACCTTCACTAGCTGTGCTCAAAGCAGTGGCTAAAGTAAAATTTGTGGGCAGAGCTGTTGTCTCCGTTGAGTGATCATCTGGCAATAGCAATTTAGGATTGAACGCAGTAAAACCGAGAAGAGCGAATAGGACCAAAACGGATAAGGCGGAGAGTACCAGCCTCAATGCATGAGGTACACCTCCATTGACCTCCTGTGCATATCTAGTTGAAGCTAAAGCCAGCATAGTTATGGGGTAAGAATATGCCCACCATGCAACACTGTATTTTTTCATTGCTTTCTTGAATAGTCTTGGCCTGCAAATCTGCCCATTTAATCCCTTTTATTTATTTTTTTCATCAAATAACAAGAAATATTATACGTAAATAAACTAGCTTGAGATGAGATTTTTTATTGCGAAATCCTATTATAAATGTGTCTTGCAAGCCATTAGATGAATGATACGTGTAATTTTGCAGCATGAATATATACGACTTGAATAATTGAAAAACAATTTGATTTATTTAAAGTTTGATTTTGATTTGTTTTCAAATTTTTTGATATAGTACTAGCTAGTTGCATATATATTTAAGTTCATGTAATTGCTGAAATATTGAATTATTTTATTTTACCAATAATAATTTATAGAATTAAGAAATCATTCCAAACTATATAATTTTTTTAACATTTTTAGTCACTTCTTTTAATATTTTCTAATCTTGAAATAAACTAGTTTATATTTGTGTCTATATCTTTATTCAAATTATTTATATAATTAATGTTTTTTCTTATCAATAGAAATTAGTGTTATTATAATTTAAAATAATACAAATATTTAGATACTTTCTAATGTTTTTAAAATTTCTGAGAGATTTTTTAATACCCGCCTTTAATTGTTTTATTGAATTTTATAATAAAAAAAAATCACTTGGAGCAATTTGCTTAAAAGTCCCAAATCTTAATGAACTGAATCAGGTCAAATTAAATCGATCTGTTGTCGATCAATATTGAATATCATGACAACAAAAATATATTTATCAAAACCCTTATTCATCCAATAATATGTTATCAATTCTAACTTTATTAGATTTGATATGTTATAAAATTTTCTAAATCTTTCTTGACCTATTATCAAATATTTTGTTTCTTCCATGTATCTTAGTCTTAACTAGCAATGTTATTTTGATTTTAAAAGAAGAAATTTCAACCACAGTGAGCTATATAAAAAACTACAAATTACATGAGAAAGGCAAAAGTGCAAACAAATTAAAGAAAGAATAATAGAATATTAGAGTAATCCTAACTTTGGCTCTACTCTCTGTCATCTATTAATACAACTTCAAGTTATGTTAAACAATTCCAAAAAATAATAAAATACTATATACGTAAAATGTCGTATCAAATGCATGCATATATACGTACGTAAAAACTATTTTTTTTTCTTATGAAAGTAACCTACAATAGCTATGGCCTAATAATTAATAACTACTCATATTTAATTCTTTTAACAATAAAAAAATATTAGTAAGAAGATTTGTTACGGCTTCTTCAACAATACAATATTCAAAATGTCAATTTTGTAACACTAAAATAAATAAATAAATATCTTACCAGTGACGCAAAGAGAAAAAGTGATAGAAAAAAGAGCATCTTCGAGCACGTATCGAAGCTTCCAGAAATGGAGTACCACGCCAGGCTGGCCACGCTTGGTGCCGCAAAGAACAAGAAAAACACCGGCCGGAGCATCGCCGGAAGCCGGTCGCCGCCGGATAACCGCTGGTAAAGCGTCACGAACAGCACCAGGTAATGCACCATCCCCAGTGAAAACAGGAACACAGAAACCTCAAGCCACCCCATCTTGGCGGCGGCGCGTGCTCCGATTAGGTTTCCGACCACCGACAGCTGGCTCGCCGGATTAGCCACGGCGGTCAGAAACTTTTTGCCCTTGGTGAACCACTGGCCGTAGATTTTGACGTCGAGGATCATAACAGGGACGATGAATATCCACCACAGGATTATGAAAACCGAGTGTTGAGGGGTAACGAACGGTGCAGATTCGAGGATGAGGAGCCAAGAGATCCAGGGGGCAAAAAGGTAATTAACTCCTACGTGGTGTGTGAATTCTGCTTTTACTGTGTTGAAGCATAAAATGCATTTTAGAGAGTATAGAATGGAGAGGAGGATTAGGATCATTGTGGAGAAGGCCCATGTTGTGGTCAAAATGGTTAAATAGAAAAGTTTGGGGACGTGAAATGAAAGTTTTGAATGTTCTTGATTTGGTTGAAGTAGGATTTTCCATAATAACGATTGGCACCCCAAAGAAAGGGTAATTCTAAAGTAACCCGCATGGATTTTGGTTAAGATTGGGAGTAAGAGATTCTTGTTCTTTGAAATGGGGATTTCATGGATTGGAGATTGGGTTTTAGGGGGAGGATTTGGAATTTCCATTAGTTTTGGGGTGATTTGATTGAAATGTTTCATAGATTATTGTTTGTAAATTGCAATGCACAAAGGAGATGCCCAATTTTGACACTATATAGTGCTAGTAGTGAATATGAGACAAAAGGGTTCAAAGATAAATAAATAAATATTTTTGTTTGGTAGTGTAGATAAATGAATTAATGAATGCTCAATTTGCATTTAAAAATTATTATTGGATATTCACAATTTTTATGTTTAACGTAAGGACCATTGAGTCGATCATATTGCATGTATGAGTTGTTTTTTGATTTATACGTTACTTCTTTATTTATAGTTTGAAGTTTAAGGCCTGTTTGGATGACTGTTTTTGAAAAACAAAAATATGAAAAAGACGTTGGGCTTGTTCTCACTTTCTTTTTTAGAAACACAAAACTCCAAAATCTGCTATTTTGCAAAACATGTTTTACCTATTTTTAAATTTTACAGAATACTTTACATTCCAAATTAAAAAAAAAAAAAAACACATCACTAAAACCAGATTTGAAAAAAATATCTTTTCTATCTCCTCATTTCACTCCTCCTCGCATCAAAACACTCCACCTTGCAAAGTGTTCCCGATTTTTTTTTATTTTTTCAGAATATTCAACCAAACAGGATTTCAACATTATTTATACTGCAAAATTGTTTTATAAAACTGTTCTACAAAACTATTTAGCAAAACTTCAAAAACAAAAACAATCCAAACAGACCCTTATTATTTTTGGTTTGTAATTGAAATTAATGATGATAATTGTTGATTCGATATTTAATATAATAATATTAATAATTTCAATTTTGAAAATAGTGTATGATTCTTGAGTTATGTATAATATTTGTATGCCATATATATAGTTTATATCAAAATATTATACTTCTTGACAAGGAGGATAAAAAAATTGGATTATAAGCATATCTCATGTTCCCACATCCTCAAATACGGGGATATCAAACTTGATTGTGGTATAATTGTAGAAAAACAAATGTCATGTTTTCATTTTACCTTTTACAAGAAAACATGATTTTTTTTTTCTAAAATGGAAGATCAATAATTTTTGCAAGGATAATACAAATATGACTTATTTCAACTTCAAAACAAGTCACAATATGAGAAATTTTTATCTCCCAAGACGAACTCGAAAATCATAACTTATATTTTTTTATATAATATTATTCATTATAGAATAAGTAAATTTATATTAAATCCAGAGTTTCGTAAAGTTATAAAATTCTAAATATATATTTAATATTCAGACCTTTGAATTGAGTCATACACAAAGGCTATAACTTAATTTACAAGTATCAATCGCATTAATGTGTCACCCCTCCAATCAAATTACATAAAATGAGTCATCAGGGGTGAAACTGTAATTTAGTAAAACTAAAGCCACTCTTCTTGTAAATATTGGAACTCACTATAAAGCTTGGATAAAAATTTCAACCCGGATCCAATCACTGACCCATAGTACAGTTTGATCCACCAGAAAAAACACCACAGAAAAAAATAAAAACACTTTCTAAATCTGTTTCTGTTCTTTATTTTCAATGAAAAATCCCTAATTCTTCACAGATCTATATCGAATTCAGATCGAAAGCTTTAAATTAGGGTTTGCAATTCTCCAGTTGAATTCAGATCTCGCTGTTCATTGTGTGCGATTGATTGTTTAGGGGAGAAACAATTTGTAAGCAATGTTGACGAAGTTCGAGACGAAGAGCAATAGAGTAAAAGGTTTGAGTTTCCATAGCAAGAGGCCATGGATCTTGGCGAGTCTTCACAGCGGTGTGATCCAGCTATGGGATTATCGCATGGGCACGCTTATTGATCGGTTCGACGAGCATGATGGACCTGTTCGCGGCGTTCATTTCCATAAGTCACAGCCGCTTTTCGTGTCCGGAGGTATCAATTTTGTCTTTGCTTATGCTCGTTTTCTGGAATTTAGCTTTTTCTGTTTTTGATCCCTGCTTGATTTCCTGTAATTATGCATTTTTAATAGTGTTTTAAGCTCTGGATCTGAAGGATTTTTCGTTTATTGTTGATGGTGTGATCACTTTATCTGCCGGATCAGTGTATATATTGTGGCTTGGATTTAATGTTTAGATTTTTGTTTATGTGTCTCGATTTGTTGGATTTGGATTAGTAGTTTGGGATTTGTTTTATCATGCTTATCACTGAATTGTTTTAGCAATGGCATAGTTTTAACCATTTTTCGATTAGATAAGTGCAACTATCGAAGTAAAATTGAGAGTGGAACCATTGTAACCATTATTTAAGTTGTCTGATATCATTCATAATTACTTATTTGTAGTTGTGGTTGATTTTTGGGGGACCTCTCATTGAACTTGCTCTTCTCGGAAGATTGTAGACACTGATGTACCTCTTGGTGCATTATCAGAAAACATATATTGATATCCCAATACAGGAATACATATTACAGGGTACCATACCAATGTATAAATATAATTTAGTTATTTTATTAGTATGTAGCAAAAGATCTATTGATTTAGTTTTTGGATGGTCAATTTTGCCTGTGACATCTTGCTATATTTATTTGTTGGATTGCTGTAAAGATGAATCCTTCATTATTTGCACCAATTTTTAACTGATTTTTGCAGGAGATGATTACAAAATCAAGGTGTGGAATTACAAGTTGCACAGGTGCCTATTTACTCTTCTCGGTCATCTTGATTATATTCGGACAGTTCAGTTCCACCATGAGTGTCCCTGGATTGTAAGTGCAAGTGATGATCAGACAATTAGAATATGGAACTGGCAGTCACGGACTTGCATTTCTGTTTTGACGGGGCATAACCATTATGTCATGTGTGCCACATTTCACCCCAAAGAGGACCTGGTTGTTTCAGCCTCTTTGGACCAGACTGTTCGTGTTTGGGATATTGGTTCCTTGAGGAAGAAAACAGCATCTCCTACTGATGACATTCTGCGGTTGTCCCAAATGAATACTGACTTCTTTGGTGGGGTTGATGCTGTTGTGAAATATGTCTTAGAAGGTCATGATCGAGGGGTTAACTGGGCTTCTTTCCATCCTACTCTCCCTCTGATTGTTTCTGGAGCAGATGATCGCCAAGTAAAAATCTGGCGCATGAATGGTATGTCAGCTGTTTTACTGATTTTATTGGCCACTTGTTTGATCAATATTATAACAATATCGTTGGAAGATGTATGCTGTCTTTTGAAAAGCTACTTGAACTATGCATTTAGTGCTTAATAATATCTTGAATTTTGATGATGGTAAAACCTGATATTATTTTTCAAGTAAGGAGGCTCGTAATAGTCCTAAAATGGTTTGCATAGTATGCTCATCGGCACCTCGCATTTTTCTCTAAAATGGGTTTTTTCAGTTTTTGGTACTCAAAACTTGTCTTTCGTCAGTTTATATTTGTTCTTTAAAAGTTTTATGAAGGCTGTAATTATTTAGCTAAACTAGGTGAAAGAGGGTTGACAGATAGATTGATCTGTTGTTGATTTCATGAGAAACACATTAGGGAAAAGGTGTGTGTGTGTGTGTTTCAGCTTTGGATGGTGGCTTAAGGCAATAATATTTCAGTTATTGATCTTCTGCCTAATTGAGGTTTCTAGTTCCATCCTCGCATGTAGTCTGAATATTTTTGAACTTCTCAAAGTTGGTGATGTTAGATCAGCTTCAATTGAGTTGCTTAGAACTGAGTATGGGTATCATCGGATAGCTTTTTATACAACTTGAAGTTTAGTCCAATGATTTGTACCATCACTTTTCTAGTTTCCAGGAAAGTTGTAGGTCGTGAAACTGAAAATGTGATATTTGTTTTTATTTTTTCTCAGATACGAAGGCTTGGGAGGTGGACACGCTGAGAGGCCACATGAACAACGTTTCATGTGTTTTATTCCATGCAAAGCAGGACATTATTGTATCAAATTCTGAAGACAAGAGTATCCGAGTATGGGATGCTACAAAAAGAACTGGGCTTCAGACTTTTCGTAGGGAGCATGACAGGTTCTGGATCCTTTCAGCTCATCCTGAGATGAATCTTTTAGCTGCTGGTCATGACAGTGGCATGATTGTTTTTAAGTTGGAGAGAGAGCGTCCTGCCTTTTCTGTTAGTGGTGATTCTCTCTTCTACGTCAAGGATAGATTTTTACGTGCTTTTGAGTATTCGACTCAGAAAGATATTCAGCTGATACCTATCCGTCGACCTGGTTCGAATAGTTTGAATCAATTGCCTCGTTCTATTTCCTACAGTCCTACCGAGAATGCTGTTTTAGTTTGCTCGGACGTAGATGGGGGTTCATATGAACTGTATGTTGTTCCCAAAGACAGCTATGGCAGAGGCGACACAGTTCAAGAGGCAAAAAGAGGTATTGGGGGCTCTGCAGTTTTCGTGGCTCGGAATAGGTTTGCTGTACTCGAGAAGAGCAGCAACCAAGTCCTGGTCAAGAATTTGAAAAATGAAATAGTTAAGAAGAGTCCGCTGCCCATTGCTACTGATGCTATATTCTATGCCGGCACTGGAAATCTGTTATGCAGGTCCGAGGACAGAGTTGTCATTTTTGATCTCCAACAACGGATTGTTCTTGGAGATCTTCCAACTTCTTTTGTTAGGTATGTGGTCTGGTCTCCGGATATGGAGAGTGTTGCTTTACTGAGCAAACATTCTATTGTTATTGCTGATAAAAAGCTTGCCCATCGCTGCACTCTTCACGAGACTATTCGTGTCAAGAGTGGTGCTTGGGATGACAATGGTGTCTTTATCTATACTACTTTGACGCACATAAAATACTGCCTTCCTAACGGGGACAGTGGAATTATCAAGACGCTCGATGTCCCAGTTTACACTACAAAGATATACGGCAACACAATCTTTTGCTTGGACCGAGAAGGGAAAAACCGCCCCATAATTATTGACTCCACAGAGTATGTTTTTAAGCTGTCCTTGCTGAGAAAGAGATATGACCAGGTTATGAGCATGATAAAAAATTCAGAACTGTGTGGACAAGCCATGATTGCTTATCTCCAGCAGAAGGGCTTCCCACAAGTCGCTCTTTATTTCGTGAAGGATGAAAAAACTCGCTTCAACTTAGCCATTGAAAGTGGTAACATTGAGAAAGCTCTTGAATCTGCTAAAAAGATTGATAAAAATGACCACTGGTACAAGCTAGGTGTGGAGGCCCTTCGCCAGGGAAATGCTGGAATTGTCGAATATGCATACCAGAGAACAAAAAATTTTGGGAGGCTATCTTTTCATTATTTAATAACTGGTAATCTCGACAAATTGTCCAAGGTGATGAAAATTGCTGAAGTCAATAATGACATCATGGGACAATTTCACGACGCCCTATATCTTGGCAACGTGAGGGAGCGTGTTAAGATTCTCGAAAGTGCGGGACATTTGCCTCTTGCATATATCACAGCCTCTGTCCACGGGCTTAATGATATTGCCGAGCGTCTTTCTGTTGAGTTGGGGGATAATGTGCCTTCTCTTCCAAAAGGAAAAAAAGCTTCTCTTTTAACCCCCCCGAGCCCAGTTCTGTCTGCTGGTGATTGGCCTTTGTTAATGGTTAGTAAAGGCATATTCGAGGGCGGCCTTGACGATACCGCTAGAGGTGCAGACGAAGACTATGAAGAGGCTGCAGATGCTGATTGGGGAGAAGCATTGGATATTGCTGACGTGGACAACATCCAAAATGGAGACATTAGTATGGTGTTAGATGATGAGGATGTCCATGATGAGAATGATGAGGAGGGAGGATGGGAACTTGAAGATCTCGAGCTGCCCCCAGATGCTGACACGCCAAAGGCAGCTCAAAATGCTCGCTCATCTGTATTTGTGGCCCCCACCCCTGGTATGCCCGTGAGCCAAATTTGGGTCCAGAGATCATCTCTAGCTGCTGAACATGCGGCTGCTGGCAATTTCGACACGGCAATGCGTTTATTGAGCCGACAATTGGGGATACAGAATTTCTCACCTTTGAAATCGCAATTTATTGATCTTCACATGGGAAGTCACACTTACTTACGTGCCTTTACCTCGGTGCCCGTCATCTCGGTTGCGGTGGAGAGGGGCTGGAGTGAGTCAGCAAGTCCTAACGTTCGGGGCCCACCTGCACTTATATACAATTTCTCTCAATTGGAGGAAAAGCTCAAGGCCGGCTACAAAGCTACAACTGCTGGAAAATTTTCTGAAGCTCTTCGATTATTTTTGACCATTCTTCAGACAATTCCATTGATTGTGGTCGAAACGCGAAGAGAAGTGGATGAAGTTAAGGAATTGATTGTCATAGTGAAAGAATATGTTCTAGGCTTGCAGATGGAGCTGAAGAGGAAGGAACTAAAGGACGATATAGTTCGTCAACAAGAACTTGCTGCCTATTTTACTCATTGTTCCCTTCAGCTCCCACACACGAGGCTCGCTTTAATAAAAGCTATGACTGTTTGCTATAAGGCCAAAAATATGGCTACTGCAGCAGATTTTGCTAGACGGTTCTTGGAGACTAGCCCGACAAATGAAAATCAAGCCAAAACTGCTCGCCAAGTTTTGCAGGCTGCTGAGAGGAATATGAAGGATGCTACACAATTGAACTATGACTTTAGAAACCCTTTTGTTGTTTGTGGGGCCACTTACGTCCCAATTTACCGAGGACAGAAAGATGTGACATGCCCTTATTGCACTACCCATTTTGTCCCGTCTCACCAAGGGCAGCTTTGTACTGTTTGTGATCTTGCAGTGGTGGGATCAGATGCATCTGGCTTGCTGTGCTCGCCTTCGCAGATCAGATGATTTTTTTCCACCGTTAGATCGACGCCAGCTGGACCGACAAAGAGGTTAGGAGTTTTTCGGTTAAAGAGGTTTCGTTTGGAATTTTATATATGTTCTATATTTGTTTTTCAAGTTGCAGCATTTTCATTTATCTCTTATTCCCACCCCCCTTCAACTTCTTACTGTTGGTTTTTATGATTACAGTTTTCTTTGTAATAAAAAAAGCTTTGTAAGATTTTTGGTTTTGATCAATCTTATTATGCTGTGTGGGGATTTAGTGAGCCTGGGTAGATGTGGCAACTTCATTGCCTAACTTTTGCAGGTGTATTTGGATCTTAAATGTTATTTTTTTGTAGATGTAATGAACATTTTGTCTTACGTATTTCACTCATTATCGTACAATTGTCTTTCTAAGTTTTCTTATGTGCTTTCTTAATGTTCATTAGGACAGCTTATTGTTATTCCTACAAGAAGATGGTTTTTTTGACCTACTCATTCAATGTTTTTTTCTTGCACAAAAGGTGATTGGCTCCTTTCTTTTTTTCCTCTATTCTTCTTAACCCGACAAACCGGGGATAGTAGTTAAACGATGAGGCCAAGTGACCCCAATTTGATCTTTCTCAATGAGAAATTGCGTTTGTGTAGTTCGGTTCCATAATCATGTTTAGCTCTGTAGTAAACTGGATTGAGTGAGATTGTTAGCTGGTTGGTTTGCTTACCTACAAAGGTGAAGTAACCATGGTAAGTTCATCATGTTACGAATGGCCAAAAGTACACTAACCATGGTAAGTTCATTATCTTATGAATGACCGAAATCGAAGAAGCCATTTTATTATCCCTTCGAGAGTTGGGCTTTTAAAATCAAGCCCTTGCAACCATATGAGCAAGAACTATCCATTTAAAAGGCCCATATGCAGTACCCAACTGACGTTTGACCCAAGATTACAGGTTTCCCAAGTCATCTAAAAAAAACATATGGTGCTATTTTTACCGATTATTTGCTAACAATTGAACTTCACAATATTTTTCTACCTTAGCCTAGAATAAACTATTAGCTAGAAAAGGGGTTAATAATTTCACACATGTCACATACTTATCAATTTTTAGTAATATTTGATACGTAACAATTACAATATTACAATAAAATTATTTTAAAAAAAAAGTTGGCAAATAAATTCCCATCCCATGCAGAGTCGATTTCATTTATTTTATTCATATTGTGCCTAAGTTAGGGGTGTAAACGAGCCGAGCTCGAGCCGAGCCTGGTAAAATTTTTATGTTCAAGCTCGGCTCATTTATAATTTTTTCGAACTCGAGCTCGAGCTTGAACGTGACGAGCCTAATTTTTAATGTTCAAGCTCAAGCTCGCTAAAAACGAGTCGAGCTCGAGTCGAGCTTGAACAAAAAATTAATTTAATTATTTTTTAATTTTTTTAGAAATTATTTTTATTTCTTATACTATTTAGATATATATTATATAATATATATATAAAAAATATAATTTAATTGAATTAATTTGTATAAACACATATCATAACATACATAAATAGAAATATTATAATTTATTATTATATATTTTTGCATGATATACAAAAATTAAAATATTACTTTTGTATTATTTAAGATATGTTTTAAATAAAAAATTTAAGTATTAATTTTAAAATTTTGAATACTTACAGTCATATATAAAAATTTAAAATATTATTAATAAAATATTCGCGAGCCGGCTCGTGAGCTCATGAACAACTACAAGTATGCTCAAGCTCGACTCATGAGAATGCTCGAGCTCGAAATGCTCGGTTTAAGCTCACGATATCTCGAGCTCGAGTCGAGCCCTAATCGAGTCGGCTCATGAAACTCATGAGCCGGCTCGACTCACCTTACACCCTTAGCCTAAGTTAAACTCGAGCTAAAATTCTTTTGTTCCTTTGAGTGTACGGTGAGTCCTTCCACATTCTCACCACCCACAGTGCCATGTTTGGATAATTTCAATAATTGCTTTCCAAAAGACTTATGATGATTTTTCCTACAAAAAGAATAGATACTTTATATATATATATATATATGAAATAATGTAAAGAGCCCTAAATCCTGTATTAAAATGATGTTTAGTCTTAGGGTTGTCAAAAGTTGTTGAAACCCCCCCCCCCCCCACGTGACTTGGCCGTCCAACTGCTTCTTTTCTTAAGACAAATTATGACTTGTATACCACTAATGATATGCTCAAACAGAAACCTAAGTTTGGTCTAAAAATTACAAAATTACTACCTAAGTCTAAATCTATAAATATATATATATATATTAAATGAATGATCTTTATAATTGTCGCTTTCTTTTTTCTTTATCATGATGCAAAACACATGGGGTGTGATAGGGACTCTATGGTTGACACTTGAGATTCGATGTTTTGGTATTATATATTATTCATTCATGTAAATATATATATTTAATATATATGTATATGGTGAATGTTATAAATTTAATGAGACCCAAAGTTTTAAATATCAACAAAAACCAACTTATAAAAACGTAAGAAAAATTGATATGGACCCACCATGTGATGACTAGAATTAGGAAACTCGAATATAATCCATGTATTAGAATCAAATTCCATCATGCTATTTTTTTTTCAATAAATAATTATCTTTTGTAGGAGTATTTTAATATGGTATTAGTTTTTCTTTTTATTGAGAATTTTTAAGCCTAGAATCCTCGTATGAAATTTTAGCAACTTCTAACTAAAAATTCAAAAAGAATATAAAAAAGAAATAAATAAATTTTGTCCTTAATTTATTTTTATAAAATCTCAAGATTAAAAAGTGAGATTAATTACTAGCTATTATTAATAATTTGAATTAATTCATGATAATTTAATACTCAAATTCCTCGTTCAAAAAGTGCAACTAGGCCTACAGAAAATCAGACATTTAATAAGCCTCTTAAATTTACATTCCAAGAGCTTCGCATGTGACATTATAAATAAAGAATATAACGTGTGCCGTATTAAATATGTCTATAAATTATAATTTTATATATTTATTTTATTTTCGGCTGCTTTTTTCTTCTGATGGTGACAAAAAGCAAGTCAATTAAATTCTGCAGGAAATAAAGGTCAATATGTCAAACATTTTTTTTTACTATGATTTAAACTTTTCTAAATTTTTGAATTATATAAGTGTCAAGTAGGATCCAAAAGAATATCATTATAATTCACATTATAATTAATTATATTCTGTAATTTTTCATTAGGTTGAATAGATTATCTGAAATTAAAAATTATAGTCATCAACTTTTTTGACTTATAAGTCTTAATAATATCCACAAAATGTGGAAGGAATTTGGACTATGATGACATAATTAAGGGTGAATTTCATGTTACCCTCACTAAACTATATATAATATTACACTTTGCTCCCACAAATTCTGAAGAAATTCACTTTTACCCCTTCACTTCAGAAATTATGGATTGTTTCTCAATTTGAACATTGTTTAAAATTACATATCATATCATTTTCCTCTTACTTATTCTTTTGATAATCATTTCCCACTTCTATTCATTTTATTTTTTAAAAGTTTTTTCTCTCCTCTTATTCATCTAATCACTATGTTTCAATAATTTTACACTTCATAAATCACTAATTCTCAATCATTCAAAAATACAACCATTTTTTTTAAAAAAATCACTCCATAAATTTCTAAAAAATAAATTAAAAATACATCTCGTCAAAGCCCAACACACTGGGTCCAACATGATTGATTGTCATATACTACACATTGAGGTGGAGTGAATGGTTTTTAACATCACATTTTCCCAATATAAGTGTTATATAACACGCTGAATCTATTGGACGCAATGTATTATAAAAAAAATTTAGTATAAAATTAACCCCAAATATTATAAACCAATTTCATTATTATTGAAAGTAAGATAAAGAATGCTAGAATTGAAAATAAATAACTAATATTTTCTCTTAGTTGGAGGGGGATAATGTAATGTGTACTTTATTATAGTTTGAGGACTAAAACGCCACATGCATATAGTTGGGTGGGCAAAGGATATAAATATTAATAAATGTATTTCTGTTTGTTTAAAAATGTATATAGGAGTGTATATATATATATATATATTATTTGTATTAATGTCGCATATTCATTAGTGCATATATATGTAGCATATGCATCATGCATGCCAGTTAAGAAGAATGAATAACTTTGCAGGCTATTGCACAAGAGCGGGGTTTACCCAGTGCGCACCTAACGGTAGCGGCTGCGGGTTCCCTTGTCATCAAAAAAAGAAGAATGAATAACTATTAAGAACCAATTAAGGCGTAAAGTTGGAGACAAGTTTGAATTTTTTTTTTATTATCAAATTTATGAATTATATATTATGGTGATGAGCTATTAAATTAAATCCACGTTACAAAATTGAATGATGGTACAACCGTACAGGTTGGTCAAATACTTGAGGACTTGAAATTATTAGACATTAGTGTATGTATGGTCAAGTTTATTTAATGGGGTCTGTGTTTATACGTATTATATGATATTATTCATTTATATATTTTCACAACAACATTAGATATATATAATATATATATATATATATATATATATAATTGAAAGCATCAATTGTTAATGTGGGGGCATTTTGAATGCATAGAATTCTCACATAATCATGGTGCATCCAAAACTAAAGAGTTGTGCTATTAATAAACGCATAATTACAATACTGATAATAAATTTACAATTATCTCGAGTATTAACGAGGGAGACCACTAAAACCCACTCTGATACCAATTGTTAGAATCAGCTACAAAATAAAATATTTATTGTACGGTGAGGTGATTGTATTCACATAAGTGTTATAAATCAACAATTAGCCTCGACACAATCATAATATTCTATAAAAAAAATTGATTATGCTAATAAATACACAATTAGACCCTTAAAAGTATCATATAAAAGAAGTTGAATGTATTTTATCCCATTTTGGGGAGCATTTGAATTTGTGGGTAGGGGTGAAAATTTAGTTCGATATTCGATACTCGACTCGAGCTCGATCGCTAAAAGCTCGATTCGAGCTCGGTTCGATAAATTACCAAACCAAGCTTGAACAATTTTTTCTGTTTGATAAATTTTGAAGCTCGACTCGAGCTCGGCTCGATAAGCAAAAAATAATAAAAATATGTACAAAATATTCAAACTACTCGAGCTCGACTCGTGATCGACTCGATTAAAGCTCGTTTGAGCTCGGCTCGATGAATAATCAACCCAAGCTCAAACACAATTTTCAAAGCTCGATTGTAATTCAAACAAGCTTGAACATCCATGCGCTCGGCTCGACTCGACTCATTTTCACCCCTATTTGTGGGTTTCACTTTCACATGTAAAAACTAAAGGCCCTAATGTAAAGCTCTAAGAAAACACTCAAGAAACATATTGAATTTTATGCTTTCACATTTGACTTATTATATGTGTTAATCATTACTAGTTCTCAAGTGAAGAGATTTACAAATGAATTTTTTAGCTCAACTTGACTATGTCTAAATATACACTCCTTAAAATAAATCATCATTATTAAAGACAAATTATGTGACCATTTCATGTGTCTGGATTAAATATATATCATGTGAATAATATATTGAGATGTCACTTAATTCGACTCACGATAGACTAGTTAGTATTTCTATATATAGGTAATACATGCACTTAATAACTTTAATCTGCATACACACCTACAATATTTTGATAATATCAAACCTCTTCATAGTTCTCAAATATTATACTTCTCGATCCCGCAAGATCTAAAGTCAGAGTGACAACTTAATTACTCTTGATAATTGATAATTTTAGAGTGTAAACCATATCTTGAGATTTTTATTGATTAAGGTGATACTGATAATACTTTTTATTAGGCTATAAGCTCGTCTTAAATATGGTTTGCATATCTAGTCCTCAAAATAAAAGAAAAATATAGTAATTATTCTTTGTATTACACATGTATCAATATGTACATTCATAATCCAAACGTAATTCTTGTTACTATTTGTTAAAGCTTTTTATCTTGATAAAAATAAAAAATTCACCTAATAGTATTAGATGCAATTTTAATGACAAATTTTTCTAGTAGAATGGGGGTACTTCAATAATTATTTGATGTGCAAAATTTAAACTTCTTTCTTAAATATTGGTTGTTTCTTTCTCCAATATCCTATAAAGGACTCAATTTTTTAAAATCATTTTTTTCCCTTTTCAGAATATTGTCACTCTCAAATTGAAAATTTTACGACACTAATTTTCAGTTATAATATTTTGTACCAAGATATACAAACAAGTTAACAATTTCTCTTATATTAATGATTTTGCCTTTATTAATTCGCAAATAATATATATATATATATTATATTATAGAAATTAATAGGGGCTAGTTGAAAAGACGTATTTGGTTTTATTATCCTGTGATGCTATATATATATATATATATATATACGTTTAACAAGGTTTCGGACACAGGGCTCGAGATTACTGCAACACCTTTCTTTTCTATTATTGTTGGGAAATTAATTTATATTTTTAATTTCTTTTCTTTCTCATTTTTAGGAAATAAATTTGGTGTAATCCAATTATGAAATAGAATTCGGTTGAATCTTTTTTATAATAGATTGAATTCAGTTAAATCGACCAATTATAAATCATCGGACGATGGAGTAATTGTGCCCTATTGTCACATTCAAACGTGTTGCATCAAATCGACATTGATACAAATCTGTTCAAGAATTGCCATCAATATAATTTGACGATATTTCATTTTTTGAGAGACTTTTTTACTTGAAAATTATAAGATCATAAGTCTAATTGCAATTACATATATATGTGTTATGGAAATTGTTTTTAAAGGTTGTTCTATATATTTCATAATGACTAATAATGATGAGGGTTGTTAAAATTTACTCAAGAATAGTTTTCCTGTTGATATCTTAAAATACAATATCTTAATTACCAAATAAAATAAAATAATTAGGACAAAACCAAGTTTAAATTAAAATTTGAGTCATGCAACTTTTGGTATTCCCCATTTCACCGTTTGCACCATAAGTGTACAAAATACAAGTAAAAATAAATATTTTATGCACTTGTTTTGTTATTTAGAAATAAAATATAATATGAAAGTCATATCACAAATAAAATATGTTTTCTATGAAGTCATTGAACTCAAATTCTCAAATCAATTGTAACCATTAAATATATCACACAAATAATTATCTTAGTACACTGTAATAATACTCATAATACGAAATTCGATCCCATCTTTTCATGTAATCATATACTATACGATCTGAGTAATTATAATTAAAATATTGGCAATATATTAAATTGATGATGCCAGAAAAAATAAAGGGTCAAATAGTAAAAAAGAAACCTCGGGCCCCTAAAATACAAAATAGAAAAACTCATTTATATCATTTAAATTCGGCCACAAAAATTATTGCTCTTCAAAATTTTGGTCTGCAATTAATGATTAGGTGACCATTGATTATCAATTACGCGTAATTAATTTTTTTAAATAATCACTTTTTGTTTGGTACGGGTGATCGGGCCGCTATATTTTTGTATTTAGCTACTAATTATTTAAAATCTTCAAGAAAAATGGATTAATTATGGGCACTAATTAGGGAAAACTCACGTGATTAGATTAAAAAGATCTCTTAAAATGGGATTTTGTTTGTTTTCTAATTTTATTTTAATTTGTCATTGTATATAGCCCGTGAGTTGGGGCGTTTAAGGATGGTTTCTAGGCCAGTTTATGTCTTTTCAAATGTTATTTTTTTCTTCCATATCCCTTTCTCTATGAAATGTCTTGTCAATCGGGCTCCAACATTATAATTATTAACTATATTATGAGAAAAGAAATGGTATATATCATTATTTATTTTAAATTGATTTTTGTTGGTGCTTGTTAACGTATTATTTTTGGTTAAACATAGATTAGAAGAATCAAGTTAAATATATTTATTATATGTAATTTAACAAGTGAATAAATGGAAAATCATAACCGATAATATAGTCACTTTTAGTATAATAATTTTCTTCTGATTCAAACCATTATTAGAATAATGGAGTAAAATAAACAACGGTGCATACTATTTATATTGTGAAAATAATCTAAATTAAACTCACTCAAACAAATAACTCATTACTCATGTAGCATTTAAGTTTTAACCCTTTTAGTGGTCACATATCATAAACACTATAAACAAATTCATGTATTTACAGTACAATATCTTCTTCATTTTTCTTTAAGTGGGAATCTAATGGCAATCGAAATTACATATTATATTTCAAAGATTGCAATATTTCTTTGTCATGACCTAGATACATACTATATGTCTCCATTCACAACATATTATTTAATCCGTGATTATCTTTATTTTGGGTATAAAATTTATTATACATATAGTCTTTAGGAAGTTTTACAATATTAAGTATAGGATATGTAATTATTTGAATCTTAATTAGAACATGTATAATTCTAATAATTTGTACTTTAAATCCAAAAATCCCATCGACAAATTGATATATATTGGTTTAGGTCCAATTTAGGAGTAGACCCTAATCAATTCAAACGATTTAGAAATAAGTCAGTATAAGTGTAAGATTATGGAATGTACTCGTAACGACCAAGTTGTCATCAAATCTAATTATAGTTCAATATTTTAAATGACCCTACGAAAATACATTTTATAATACAATACGACCCTGAATTACATTTAAAATATTGTACACGATTTTATATTAATAGTGTAGAAACTCTCATATCATATATAAGTATAAAAAGTAAAAATTATTGCATCACAAGTTCTACTATTATCAAAAGTGTTGACCTCTAAATAGAAGAACATTCATGTCTTTCTATATATAATAACTATATAGTATATTACTAATATTTTATACATAACACTAAAATCCTTAAATTATATATATAAATATAACAGAACTCAATGCAAGGATAAGTCAATGCTAAAATGATTAGCAGAAGAATTAGAGTGGAATACAATGCGTCTTATACGCTAACTTCTAGTGGACCAAAAGATTGTATTTTTTTGTACACTCGAGAAATTTAAATAATTAAAAAAAAAAAATCCCAAAGGCTGTGAAAAGACAAATCAATCGCTAATCTCACTGACGGTGACGTTCAGAATGATGACAAATCCATAATTATCGGTTCTTGATTTGTCAGTGATGCACACAAAAATAGCTGTGACCCTTTTGCTTACTAAGTTTCCTCATTTGGTTAATAAAAAAAGGCTTCTTAAATAATTCATTATTACAGGAATGGTCAGAAGGAAAAAGTAGAGCGTGTTTTCCGGTGCAAGGACGAATAAATATATGCTGACGTGGAATATTATCAGCCGTTCGATGAGGTTTTCATTGCCAAGTGGGAGAGAGAGAGAGAACTCTACAAGGAGTGGCACTATGTTTTCTATGCAAGTAAATTTTACAAATGTACTTGTTAAGTAATATTTATTATGTATAAATATTTTAATATATTTGAAATACATAATATACAAAATAGAAGATAAAACACTATTTCTGATAAAAAAAATTGTCCCCAATTTCTACAACTAAAAAGACACTACGTATAGTAGAAGATTTACGTGAGACCAATTTTGTTGGTCCTGTGTCCCATCAACGTATATTATGACTAATTTGATCATTAATTCACCGCATATTAAAAGACACTAATTCTAAATAGTGGTATAAATCAGTCAAGCTTGGTGATTTTTCCAAACTCGAGCTCGGGCTCGAGCCTTATTGAAAAAGCTTGAGCTTGAGCTTGGGCACCCCAACTTGTGAACATTAAATTATAAGGTAAAATATGAATTTTTTACTTTATAATTAATTTTTATTATATATTTATGAATATAATAATAATATCATATTAAAAAATAAAAAAACTCGCAAACATTTTCATAGATAAACGAGCTCAAACATGACTTAAAGTTCAAGTTCGCGAACTCATTTGGAGCTCGAAATTGAACTCATTCGAAACCAGATCGACTCGTCTTATATCCCTAATCAAGAATGTGTCCATCAACATTTTGTAGAGAGAGAAAGTGAGAGTTAGTGTATGAGAGAGAAAGTAAACATTAAAAAAAATAAATTGCATAATGTTTTATGGGATGTTGTATTAAATTGAGGTTGCAGAGAGGTGGTTGCCAGTGGCTTATGGCGGCGTTTGCAGTGCTGTGAATTTAATGCTCACGACAAAAAACACAATTCCAAATTCAACTATATCACCATCATCAACAACAAGACGCAACAAATAGTTAGAGAGAGAAAGAGAGATTGAAAATGAAATCAAACAAATCCCATTTGTAATCTCTTCTTTTTTTTTTCTCTCTTACCCTAAACTTTGTTTCTCAAGTAAAAAAGGCTGCAAATAGGGATTTACAAACCACAAAAATCACACACACACACAATACACTATACACTGTGTGTCAGCCCGTTGAATTTTTATTTTCTATTTTTTCAGAAAATAATTAGCCTAAGCACACAAATTATACACACACTGGCTAGCTTAGATCTTTCTACTAGTTCTTAGGTGTTATTTCTGTTCATTTGCTACCTATGGATTTGAATTTTGTTCCAAAATTGAGGTTAGATATAGCTAGTAGGGTCAAAAAATGTCTGGGTTTTTCTCACTAGGTGGTAATAAAGATCACCATCATCATCAACAACAACAACAAGAAGATCACCATCATCAGATCAACCAAACAGACAATAACAACAGTAACAGCTTGTTCCTGTTCAAGAACGAGGAGATCTACAACAAGGGTTTCGAGCTATGGCAACAGTACTATCAACTGCATCAACAAAGGCTCAATCAAGACGTCGATTTTTCCGGCGGCCCGAGTAGAAGAGCCAGTGGCAACGACGTCGTTTTTGGCGGTGGTGATAATACTAGCGTTTGTGATGATTATAGATCAGGGTTTAGGATGAGTATGAGGGCTGCAGGTAGAGGGGGTAACGAGGGTATAAACTGTCAGGATTGTGGGAATCAAGCTAAGAAAGATTGTGTGCATTTGAGGTGTAGGACTTGCTGCAAGAGTAGAGGGTTCCAGTGCCAGACGCACGTGAAGAGCACGTGGGTGCCGGCGTCGAAACGGCGAGAGCGGCAGCAGCAGATTGCGGCGTTGCAGCAGGATCAGCTGCAGGTGAGGGAGACCACGAAGCGGCTGAGGGAGGATCGCGGCGGCGGCGGAGGAGGTGGCGGTGGTGGTGGGTCGGCGCTGGTTTGTGCTAATGCTTCACGGTTTCCGGTTAATGCTACTACGTCAGGTGATGTTTGTAGTTTTTTGATTGAAAATGGAAGTAGGGTTTGAGTTGAAGATTATAAATTTATAATTTAATTTAGTGCTAACTATACATTGAATTCTTGAGAAATATGTGAATTTGGGTGTCAAAAAACGTTGAAGAATTACAAAGCTCGATAAATTCATGATTAAATTCTTGGAAAAAACAGGTAAAACATGGGTTTCAAAAGACGTTGAAGAACTATAATGCTCAACGACAATTTAATACCAGCTATCCATAACTTCAATTTTTGAAAAAAAAAAAAAAAAGGCAAACATGGGAGTTAAAAGACATTGAATAACACTACATAATGCTCAATAAAATTTGCATTTCAATACTTAATTTACAGCTACAAATTTATGGTATATAAAATCATTTGCGTGTGATGAAAATTCAACCGCCATGCTTGAGCCAACCACCAGCTTTACCTTCCCTTCTTCTCTTTACTGTTACTGATTAAAACTGACGCAAATAATATCCAAATAAATCAAACTATATAAAAAAAACCAAGATTTTTCATCTTTTTTTAATCAAAATCTGCTTGAAATTCATTTTATTCTGACTATATTTTGGTGACTAGGGTTTGAGTTAGGGCATTTTCCACCTGAAGTGAATTCTGAAGCAGTTTTTCGAGGCGTAAGAGTGAGTTCAATGGACGATGCAGAAGAGCATTTGGCTTATCAGACGTCTGTAAACATTGGTGGCCATGTTTTCAGGGGTATTTTGTACGATCAAGGCCCTGAAAGCCGGTACGGCGGCGGCGAGAGCTCCTCCGGCGGCGGCGGCGGAGGATCGCAACAACAGCAGCCGTTGGATCTCATTGCCGCCGCCGCTAGCAACCAGAATATCGCCATGATTGATCCTTCATCTGTTTATCCTACGCCTCTTAATGCTTTCATGGCCGGTACGCAATTCTTTCCACCACCACGAAATTAAGAATTTTAGAACTAATTGGTGCTCGTATCTATTTATGCTTATTATATATTAATCTAACTTTGGAATGATGAACATTTGTTATTGGTAGTAGTTAATGGTGTATTAAGAAGTTAAATCATGTAATTGGGATGTTTAATGTTTTTTTTTGTTCGAATTTCGAGTATGATTTTGTGCTTTGGGTATTAAGTTTAATATAAGTATTAATCTTGACCCTTTTTTTCAGTTTTTTGTTTTGGTTAAAAATGATTTGATTTGGTATTTTGTGTAACATGTGGATTTGTGCATTATATTTGTTTGCATGTTTTATGTTGTTTCATTATTCTTTATGGGTTTTTTTCTCCTTCTAAATTGGCTTTTTGTTGGTTTTGAACTCAATGCAATACCTTTTCCCATATTATCCGTACTTTGTTGTATAAATTTGGGACGAATGGATTAGGTATATGATTAAATTAAATTATCTAATTAGATTTTATGTTATATTATTCTGCAGCATATCTTCCATGCATTGGCAAATATTGTCACTTCGTCATTCTTGCCTTAAAAAACAGTAGAAGCAAAGTATCTTCCTCCATTATTACAACAAACCAAATTTATGTCCTGGCAACACTTCAAACCTGTAATATTTATATGATTTTTAAATGTAAAGAGAAAAAATTATGCATTTCACAGAAAAATCGGGATTTTTTTTTGTCAAATTCTGAGTATTTGTATTTATATATATTTATCACATATTTAAGCATAATAACATTAAGTGTAAGATATACACATTGAAGTGGCATTTTCACCCTCCACAACAACCCCCCACCCCAACCCTAAAGAGTCATATATATATATAAATTCCACTTGTTAAGCATCTTCACTGAAAGTACCCCGGGGGATGTACATATATCCTAAATGTTGATAGTTAATGTTTCTGCAACTATATATACATATATATATGTGTGCATATATATATATGCTGTGATTCATATATATATATATATATATATATATATGACTATAAGTAGAGATGGGATGTTAATGTTGCTGTAAAATGAGGTACATATGATATGGTAAGATTAAAGATGCTTTTGTATAAGTAGGCATGTGTAAGAACAGAAGAAATTTAGAAAGTTTCCCTTAGATTCGAAACTTCTGTTGTTCTGTACCTTAGTAAAGTACAATATATAGTCTTTAGTTTCAGTCCTACAAAGTAACACATACTGGGTGTTTAGTTTTGTACTATATATATATATATATTAATTATTAGTTGAATTTGCTAATTCAATGATTAATATTCAAATTTGGCAATGCTATTACTCATAAAATAGCTTATTTTGGATTAAAGCGTCACACCAAAATGTATTTCATAAGACGAGTGAATTATATTTTTCGTATGATTGAGAGACTAATTTGTTAAGATGGAAATCTTGGTCTTGAAGATAATCTGTCATAAAACTCCAATTTATTTTTTATTATATATATTTCATGAAGGGTTTATCTCGTATTTCATTTCATGTACGATGATTTGAATGCTTAAGAAATATGAGATTAAATGGAATATATATAATATATACATTTGGCTTATTCACTTGTCAAATTGTTTATATAAACCTATATACTTATTACACAATTATACATGCAAAAGAAATAATGCCTGATTATATAACAAGTAGAGAAGAAAATAGAATAATTAGTTACACCTATGTGTAACTAATTAGGCTACTGTTTACCATATTTTTAATTTTTGTAAATGTTTAGACATTCTGTGCTATCAATTATATACTGTACGAATTCTTGAATTCATTTTCATATGTTCACATTGACATGCGATCAACAAACTTGAATTATTAATGTATAAGTAAAACTTTGTTATAAATAAATTTAAGAAGTATTGAAAAAGAAATGTAAATATTTAAATTTGGACAATAATTGTTATTATTAACAGTGAAAAGGAAAAACCCAATTGTAACAGTAGGCTTATAGGGTGTGGAAATTTTAGGAAGAATAGATATAGGGTGAAGGCTAGAGGGGCGTGCTGTTTGATGGGCATGGCAATTCAGCTGCAATATTATTTTATTTTCTATATATTGTGGTCCAAAATCCAATTTTGTTACCAATAATTCTATCTTCATGAATATCTATAATCTAGATTTCATTTCACATTTCATATGATATTAATATGGTTTATTCAATTCATATATATATATATATATACTTGTAATTGTTTGGACTTAGTTGGTTTGAGGAATTGAGATTGATTTAATTGGTATGTATTATGGGATTTTATTCTATGTTTAGTTTATGTACTAGCCAATGTGAAATGGTAGTTATTTTTCAACTATGGTTAAATTTAGGGTTCAATAATACTCGTTTAGGTTTATATATAGGGTTGAAAAATTATTCCATCCTAAATTCGTTAAGAAGACAAATCAAGCTCGAATTACGTAAGTTGATCAATAAGTTTTGAAATTCGATCAGATATTGGCTCAATTAATAAAAAAAAAAAATATGTACAATAAAATTAAGATGTCCGATCTGAGATTTATACTCAAGTCGATTAACAATCAAATTAAAATATTTGCAAATTCTTAAAATTAGTGTCTACAAAGTTATGATTTAAAATTAATCTATTTGGATTTTTTGTTATTCACTTAAATTAATTGATACTCCTATATTTAATTTATTTGCATATGATTTGATAAAATGGTGAATGAGCTTACAAACCAGCAAATCAGTCTTTGAAGGTGGTAATCCCAACACACTGGCCAGCAATTAGTGAACATAAGGTCCCCTTTGGCTCAAAAAAGAGGATTCTAATTGCCTCACATTACTATAATTAATTATGAATGTCCCATATTGCCATGCATGATGCTTGATACTTTATTTTTTAATAAAAAAAAAATATTTGCACTTTGGGTGGTTAGAAATCTTTTAATTCAATGAAATTGTTGAATCTTCTAATAAATTGTAAATTAGTTGGACCTAATTCAAGTTGATATTTAACATTTTCAAGCATGTTTGCATATATTATGATTTGTTCAATTAGCAACAATATTTTTTGGAGATCCGCAACTCAAAGATCATTTATGTGACGGGATAGATGATTGTAAATATATGAAGAATATAGCGATATTTCTTAACAATTAGCCACTAATCTTTATTGGGTTCAATTTGGATTATCTGTTTTTAGTCTCATATATGATAAATCTATTTAAAATATATAAAAATGACATGAAATGTATCTACTTGGCATGTAATATATTGCAAAAATACAACATGCTCTGGCATGGATATTAGAAAAAAAAAAAAAAAACATAACATAAGAAAACAGTCAAGTGTATAAGATAAAAAAGCCCACAATTTGGCCCAATTTGAAATGCAGTGTTACCTATTTGAAGAAAGCCCAACAACTATTTCTTTAAAGTTTAAATATTGGGTCACTTATTAGGATTTAGGCCCAATCCAATAATAAAATGAAAAACCAATTTTGACCCGTATTAGATTTAAGCAAATTCTTGTCAAATTATTGATCAAAATAAAATTTTGTCCGAAATCATGAAACGAAATCGCATGGTGAAGGTTTATTTAGATTTTGATTTAAAAAAATGTAATTCATTTAAGTTATTAAAAACAGATAAATTTTGCAAAGAATCATTTAAACTAATTTCGTCAATATAATAAATCAAGCATAAAGATTTCATTTTGTTATGAAAAAATTTGAAGCTCGAATCAATTTAATTATCCAAAATAATTAACGTGTCCAATTTTATGGATTTTCACATTTATGTAGAAGATTTTGTGTTTATTTTCAGTATAATCAATTGAATTTATCGAATCAAAATATTCTATTTGTATTGAAAAAACGATATTGAACCCAATAATAGAAAATAACCAATGGAATTTATGAACTAACACCGACAAAGACATTTTAAATGTGAATAAAATAAAATAATCAAACCAAACAGCCCCATAACGGTTGCTTAACAATAAAGACAATTAGTTTATTACATTAGTTAAAAAGCATATAAAAAAACATTCATGCACAGAACATTTGAATCGGAGAGACCTCCGATCAGCCGAATTTCGCCGGAGAAGGCGTTCAATAATCTTACCATTGCGCGGTAAAATAGCAAATTATATCCACCGATCTATACTTGATTCTTTTCAGTTCGAAGTTACAATATCTGATTGAAAATCGTCGCCGGGAAGGAAAATGACGGCGGCAGAGTCTTGGCCGGAGATGGATCTGCTCAGATCGGAAACAATGCAGTTAGTGCAGTTATTCGTACCGATTGAATCTGCGCATCGCACCATTTCTTATCTCGGCGATCTAGGCCTATTTCAATTCAAAGACGTAAGGTTTACGCTTCTTTTCGCTGATGTGTGCTCGCTTATGTGCAGTTATATGAAGTCTAATGTTAGTTTCATGTGTTAGCGTGTAATGGACGTACGAAAATTCATGTCTTTGAATGAAATAGTGATCAATTTCATGATTTTATCTTTTTTTTTAAAATCCTGGGTAGATATTTTTGTACGAGTGAAACGCCTTTTGTTTTGTTCAGTCTTATTTAGTGAAGCTATTTTAGTTGTTTTTTTGATTCTCTGTAGCTTTAAATCTTAACGGAGTTTCAGGTGGTCAAGAAATTCCCCAAGTCCGAAAGTAAATGATCAGTTGTAGGCTTGTAGTTATGAAACAGTTTATTGGAATAATTTTGTATTGGTTGGTTGGAAGTCTTGAAAATTTTCTATAGTTAGTTTGTGACTCTGTTACCATCTGATGATAAAAGAGAAAGGATTATGGTCTTTGACTTGTTTGTTTATTTTCCAGCTCAATGCAGACAAAAGTCCATTTCAGAGGACATATGCCACTCAGGTTTGTCAATGTGCACCATTCCTTGTATGCATTATCATAACAAAATTTTGTATATGCATGTCCAGATATCAGTATGCTGCTTCAGACATGTTTTTATATTGTATGTTAAACTATTGCTTATTGAGGTTATGGAAATCTTTGTGTAATAGCTTTTCATGTTTTTCTGTAGCTCACAGTCCTCTATGATCTTGTACTGCCTCTTGTATCCCTTGCCTGGTTTTAAATAATACCCAAGTTTAAAATAGGGAAAAATTGAGGAGCAGTGTTGCTAAATTTGCAGTATATTGGTGAAAAAGGTTATAAGAGTTGATAGACAATGTAAACCACACACATTTATCGTCATGAACACTTGTAGGTGCCTCAGGTTGCCTCTCGTATTAGCTGAAAAGAATCCATGAGGCAACACAGCTGTTCTTAATCTCCATTCTGCTGTAAAAGACTTTTAGCACAATATTTGGAGTTCATAAGAGCGTTAAAATATGCCATTCCAAAGTCTTCTATCTTAAACTCTTCAAAGTCCATTAATCACCGTTTTTCATAGCTGGATATGCATATTTTCATTAGATATTTTCCTCATTTTGCTTATGAACTAGAAAACATGCTTGATTAATAATTCATTATGTAGATGAAAAGATGTGGGGAGATGGCCCGCAAAATACGTTTTTTTAGAGATCAAATGACAAAGGCTGGATTGTTGTCATCATCAAGGTCCTCAGTAGGTGCTAATGTCAATTTGGACGAGTTAGAGGTTTGTCTAATATTGACTGACTCATTTAAGGTTTTCCATTGCTTTGTACATCTTGAAAACCATGCGCCCATCCATATACTCATTTCATATGTTTTATCGTCACATATGCCAGCCTTGGGATTGGTTACATTGCTTATAACATTATTATGGAAATGGATCAGGTAAAACTTGGAGAGTACGAAGCAGAGCTATTAGAGATGAATGCAAATAGTGAAAAGCTGCAGCGTTCTTATAATGAACTTCTAGAATATAAGCTTGTTCTTGAAAAGGTAATAGTGACCGCCGCTCCAAAATTTGGTTCATGAAAGCTTATATGAAATTAATTGGCAAGAAATTTGTTCATCCATTTGTGACTTGAGATGTGCCCTTACCATGTTGTAATATGTTACAAACATTAACCTTTTTTTTTTTTTTACTTTTCCTTACAATATTCAGGCTAGTCAAATTTTTCATTCAGCTGAGCGAAATGCCTCTGCTCAGCATAGAGAAGTTGAAGCACAACTCATTGGTGACAGATCAATGGACAGCCCCCTGTTAATTGAGCAGGTAACTATACTTTGCTGTTATGATGTCCTTCTGCTAAATTTCTTTCTCTATTATTGGGGCTAAACTCTGAATATGATGTTGGCAGGAGATGTCAATTGACCCTTCAAAACAAGTAAAGCTGGGGTTTGTTAGTGGGCTTGTTGCTAGGGAAAAATCAATGGCTTTTGAAAGAATTCTCTTTCGTGCTACCAGGGGAAATGTATTTCATAGACAAGTTGATGTGGAAGAGCCTGTGGTTGATCCAGTTTCAGGAGATAAGGCAATTTAATCTTTTCGTTTTACCCGCTTTCTGGTTTTACATTGATAAATTCTAATCCTCTCTTGACAGCTCTCAAATAATTAATTAATTCTTGATCTTGAGTTTACGTAGTTGTTGCATGTTTTTTAGTCATACACATCTAAGTTTGTATGAGCCTTTGCATTCACAGGTTTTCCTGTTAATTTTCATTGCATTTCCTAGTGGGGGATCAATAAAACTTTTAGATTTTATTATTTGTCTTACTATCTGGTTGATATGTCCACCAAAATGTTTTCTTTATTTATATTCTTTCAGTATTCTTTTACCTTAAAAAAATGTAAAGGAGTGATGTTTCCTTTTGAATATCGAAATAATGGATGATAATTTTCAGGTTGAAAAAGACGTGTTTGTTGTCTTCTATTCTGGACAAAGAGCAAAGAATAAAATATTGAAGATATGTGATGCATTTGGAGCAAATCGTTATCCATTTACAGATGATATTGGCAAACAATATGAAGCGATAACAGAGGTACGAAGCATGATAATCTTGTTTATCCAACAATGATGATTAGTTACTTGGTCATGTCTTGTAATTTTACTACTTGAATGATTCTACTGTAAAGGAATTGAAGCTGATTTTTCTGTCTTATAACTGCCAGTTGCTATTGTATGAATATAATGCATGTTTTTATAGTAAATCATGGAAATTCTCACTTGAGCTAATAAAGAGTGAACAGTTATAAGTTCTTGGTACTTTTTTTAATTAGTAAACATTTTTTTTATTAGGTATCAAGAAAACTTTCAGAACTGAAGACCACGATAGATTTTGGACAGCGGCATAGGGCCAATCTGCTGCAGAGCATTGCTTATGAATTTGAGCAGTGGAACCTTCTGGTCAGTGGTTATAGTTTCTCAAGCTTTTAGGATAACCAGACAATTTATTTGATCTTTGTCATCAATTTTCCACTTCCCTCACTGGAACAAGCAAACAGACACGAGCATAATGCATACACATACACACAGGAATTGACGTGTCCTTAAACACAAACTAAATATATGTCACTGAATTTCGACCTTTTCAACTTGTGAAGGTGAAGAAAGAAAAATCTATTTACCATACCTTGAATATGCTCAGCCTTGATGTTACGACGAAGTGCCTTGTCGGAGAAGGTTGGTGTCCTGTCTTTGCAACAAATCAGGTAGAACGAATGTGGTGTGTGTATTTTCCTGCCCCGGTACCATGATTTTTCTCAGTCAATATTATGCTGTTATTCAATGATCTTATGTTCGCAGATCCAGAATGTACTAAAGCGAGCAACACAGGATAGCAATTCACAAATTGGAGCCATATTCCAGGTGTTGCAGACCAAGGACTTACCTCCAACATACTTCCGCACCAACAAATTTACATCTGCATTTCAAGAAATTGTCGATGCATATGGGTGAGTGATAGAACGATTGTTTTTCTTTTTCGTTTTTAACACTGAAGATGAGATTGATGCTTCAGTTGCATGTATAGATAATAAAAAATATGAAGTATTTTCTATGTTTTTTCTTAGAAATTTCGCCAAATTTATTTTGTATTATATCAATATGTTAGTGCTAGTGTGAAATGCTTAGAGAGATTGGTAGAAAGGCTGAGAATGGGGATGAAGAATCTATTGTTCTAAGGGATAGACATCAATGAAGCTCTATAACCCTAAGAAAATAATGCCATTCCACTGATAATGTAAGGCTCTGTTAAATTGTTGCTCATGGATTACGTTCCTTAGACACAAAACTGGATGTTGGGTTTGGTGGGTTTCGTACTTTGAGTCGCTGATCGCTGAAATGTTGATGTTCTTAGCTTTTTCTAGTTTAAGCTGTATTTCATTTCACTAGTACTTTGGTGTCTTTAAAGCTACTACAATATAGTTTATGCTGATAATAACAGGGTGGCAAAGTATCAAGAGGCAAATCCTGGGGTTTACACTATTGTCACCTTCCCCTTCCTATTTGCTGTAATGTTTGGAGATTGGGGCCATGGAATATGCCTGTTTCTTGCAACATTATATTTCATATTTCGCGAGAAGAAACTCTCCAAACAGGTAATAATTAAATTGATTCTAACAAGTGGTCAACTATTGAGGTTTACTGCTAATTTATGTAGTTCTTGGAGTTTGTGCTATGCATTGAACTCTCAGAATTTCATTGCTTTTACTACTGTTGGAATGTTCTACCTCTTTGGTCATTCAGGTTTCTGTTTGTATGCTAACTTTTTTTTTTTTTTTTGATCTCTGCCTACGGAACTAAATGCCCTACACTATTGAGTTTTATGCAGACTTATAGTGACCAGCTGTATCTAGTAGAGCTAACTTCTTTGTTAGAAAAACATCATAAATTCCTGTATAATAATGGAAAAATGCTCCCGTTTTCCGTACAAATTCGGAACTTAACAATAATGCTAGTACTTTTGAGTTGAAACCTTTAGCATAATTCCATATTATACTTGTTGAATAAGTCATTTTGACAAAGATTTTATGACTTTATTTAAAATTTAAGTTACACAAAAACTATTATAAGTATTAATTGAATATTGTGCAACTAAAAAAATACAAATAATAGTAATGTGAAAAATATTAATCATGAGATTTGTATCTTAAATATGCGCTAGGAATCCATCAATTACCAGTTTCGTATTTCTTGACCTTTTTTTGGCCGTAAGTTCTAACAAAATTCTTGATATACTCAGTACATATAAAATCCTGAATCCTTTGCCCTCCATATTTAAGTAACAATATAATTCCTGCAATAAACATAAGTAGGGGTCGTGCAAACTATTGTAGCACATATTCATATCTCTAACACTTTCTTCTGAAAGCTACATACCTGCCACAGTTTATTTGTGTTGTCAGCCTGTTTTAGATGAAAGTTTCAGATATACTTAAGTGTATCTCGTTGATTTCTGCCAACAACAGAAGCTTGGAGATATCATGGAGATGGCATTTGGTGGTCGCTATGTTATACTGATGATGGCTCTTTTCTCAATATACACTGGGCTGATATATAACGAATTCTTCTCTGTTCCTTTTGAAATATTTGGACGCTCTGCTTATGATTGCCGTGGTTCAACATGCACGTATGGAACTAAATTTGACTATGCTACATCAACTACTTATCATCTTTCACTGTTATTCACGACGTTCATCTTATAACACTTATTTCAGGGATGCTACCACAATTGGATTAATTAAAGACCGTGACACATATCCATTTGGTGTAGATCCCAAGTGGCGTGGTACCCGTAGCGAATTGCCATTCCTCAACTCTTTGAAGATGAAGATGTCAATTCTCTTGGGTGTTGCTCAAATGAATCTCGGAATCATCCTGAGTTATTTCAATGCAAAGTTTTTCCGAAATGATTTGAATATCTGGTGAGTTTAACTAGCTTATTATAAAGCTCAATTTCGGAAAATTAAAACTTCTATGCATTATCATAAGCATTGTTTCTATTTAGAAAAAAGTTGACTGCATGTGGATGTGCTTCCGAGACATCAGTTATGTTTAAAATTGTACCAAGATGATTCTTAACTGGCATCAAATGTCACTGCATCAGGTATCAATTTGTACCCCAGATGATATTTTTGAACAGCTTGTTTGGATACCTTTCACTGCTCATAATTGTCAAGTGGTGTACTAGCTCTCAAGCTGATTTGTATCATGTAATGATATATATGTTCCTGAGCCCTACTGATGACCTAGGAGAAAACCAGCTTTTTATGGGCCAGAAGTACCTCCAGGTTTTTGTTTGTCATTTTATTTACAAAAATGAATGTTTGCTAATTCATCCATGTTCATCAATTGCTAACCATTTCATTCATTTTACGAACAGATTGTGTTACTTTTAGCTGCACTTGTTGCCGTACCATGGATGTTATTCCCAAAGCCATTTCTTCTGAAGAAACAACACGAGGAAGTAAGTTTGGAATTCTTTATGTGGTTTTCTAGTGGTTACCTTGTTTGAATTTTAGTGTTTTGTACTTTGTTGTCTTTACTAACATGATTTCCTTGTTCAGAGACATCATGGTAAAGCCTATGCACCACTTGACAACACAGATGAGGATTCTTTTGAATTAGAAGTTCATAATGGTTCACACGGACATGAGGAATTTGAGTTTAGTGAAATTTTTGTGCATCAACTTATACATACCATAGAGTTTGTTCTGGGAGCAGTCTCTAATACAGCTTCGTACCTTCGGCTGTGGGCCCTCAGGCATGTATCTAAGAACTGCAAACTTACACCATGTTAAACGCACACATGTTATGAGCTTAGTAATATTCTCGTCATTTTTCTAGTCGTTTATTAGCTTTTATGGTTGCATGTTATGACTTGTTCCTTCATCCTTGTCAAAGCTGACTAGTATCCGAAGTGATTCATTTTTAAGAAAAGATTTTGTTATTTGGAATAGCCTTTAACATTCTCGGTGATAAAGAAGAGAAGTTGCTTTGTATCGGAGCCCAGTACTCCATTGTGTCAAAGTGATTAAATCAGCTTTTCCATTAAACAAACATTTGATTCTTCTAACATAGAGTCTTCTAATTACCATATCCTTCTGATTAAATAAACAAACCTTTATGTAGTCCCTTTTGTTCCTCACTGAGCATTTTTTGTCAATCTTTGTAACCTATTTACTGTAGATTTAATCTGCATCAGATTACCGTTAGCAAATTTCTCTTTTACTCATTACAATTATGACATTAATTCTGCTTCGTTTTTTAATCTCATGCAGTCTTGCACATTCAGAGTTATCTAGTGTATTTTACGAAAAGGTCCTACTGCTTGCATGGGGGTGAGTTATTGTATTCTTTTGCCTTCATTAATTATTCCGTAACAAGGAGATATCTTTGACACAATGCATACTGTGAAATCAGTTGATACTCAAAAGATATTTGTCGTTTTTTCTTCATGCAGGTTCAATAATGTTCTTATTCTTATTATTGGCATAATTGTATTTATATGTGCAACTGTTGGTGTACTACTGGTGATGGAAACACTTAGTGCCTTCTTGCATGCCTTGAGGCTTCATTGGGTCGAATTTCAGAACAAGTTCTACGAGGGTGACGGCTATAAATTTTCTCCATTTTCTTTTGATTTAATTGGCGAGGATGAGGACTGAAGATATATATACACACACATATATACATACACTTAAAATATTTGACTTGGATGGATGTTTCTCTGTAGTTGTATATCCGAATCACCGGATTTATTGCTGTTGCAGTGAAGAGTTTTGGCCTGAATTTGGTCGATAATTCAAGGGTAATTTTGGTCAATTCTTGGGAATGCTTATTACTTATTGGGTTTTAATTGTCATTTATTGTTGTAAAAACGTTCTAAATATGCAGGAATATGGTTCTTGAAGCAGATATATAGGAAGTTTTTGGCTTCTGGAAGTGATAATACCTTTGTTTTGTGAATTGATTCATTTGTTTCAATGTTTGTGATTATACTCCTGCGAAGATGTGTTAAGAGAGTGTTTGGCTAAGCTTATTTAAAACATTTTATAAGTTGTAACAACTTATAAGATGTTTTAAGAGCTTATAAGATGTTTGGTCTTATTTAAAAAATAAGCTCTCAAGTGTTTGGATAAAATAAGTTTATTGGGCTTATAAGATGTTTTCAAATATTATAAGAAAGAATTTGTGCAATTATAAAAATAAAAAATAAAAATCGGAGAAGGATATTGTTAGAAAGGAGGAAATTAGGTAAGGTTGTTATGTTTTTAACAATATAAACAACATCAAAAATTTAAGATTTTGAAATAAGTTGGGTTTGGCTAACTTATTTCTTATTTGCTTATAAGACCCAAACATCTTATTTTTGGGTCTTATAAGATCTTATTTAAAAAAATTATCCAAACACTTGCATAGAGCTTATAAGCTCTCAAACATCTTATAAGATGTTTAAAAGAGCTTATAAGCTTAGCCAAACACCCTCTAAGTGTGAAACCCAAAAGAAAAAAAAAATTCTCATGGACTCGATTGGTATATGGGAATGAAAAATCTGATGGTATTATTGAAAACCTGATTCAATTTTTTTTTTATATTAAATATGTTTGACCTATTAGATCGCTGTATCATACTTCTTAAATACTATATAAATTAATTTTATTGGAAGGAAACTTCATCATAATTTCTAAATGAAAGAAACGTCAGTATTCATGCTCCAGTTCTTACAAAATTATAATATCAAATATTTTTTTAATTTTTAGAAGAAAAAAATGTCACATACATGCTCTTTGGTATAGATAATTTCGAATTATAAGTCCAAATCCAAAGCCCACCTAACCAAGAATATTTGAACTAGTCATGTAATTTTATTATGATACAAAAGAGTCAAATATAAGTTATATATGTCAAGTAGTATAGAAGATATAGAGTTTCTGTTTATGGGTGCTATCTCATCTGATGGACAGAAAATAAATAATCTAAATATCAACTATTTATCTCATCAATACCCTGGCCTATACCCCTAGACTTATTCATGAAACCTTTTCAGAAAAATATTCCAAAATATTAAGTAATAATATATTTTGAATATTGTCTAAGTAATTATAATGAAGAAGATAATTAATTTTATTAATAGATGTACATGATGTCAACTACTATATTTATTATTTCAACAAAAGATTTAGGGATAAAAATCATTACCCATCTCAATTTTCGATTTTTTGCACATTTTAAAATATTTATTTTTTATTTTTTAATCTGCCATTTTTTACTTTTTTAATTAATATATTAGCATACATTTTATTTTCTTTCTAGAATACCCTAGAAGGATGACTTTAGTTTTTATTGAAGGATAATTTAGTAATCTTTGTAATTTGAGAGGGAAAATTTGAAAATTAACCATATCCAACTCATCAAATATACCATTAATCCTATGTAATTAATTAAAACAAATCCCTAACTTACTAGGAAACAAATTATCTTGATTAGTTTTTATCTATATAAAACCATAAATCCACAATAATCCTAAACCAAACCAAACTGTGTTTAAAAACTACTCTTCTTTTCACTATTCCATCGTCATCTTCATCTTCATCTTCCATTACAGAAAACCCATCTCTCAAAAATCATAAACTCAGAAACCATGGAAACAAAATCATGCGAAAATCATGAATCATGGCAGTTTAATCTGGCGGAGAGAATAAAAGAAATAACTGGGTATGAATTCACAAACCCCATTCTGTTACAGCAAGCTTTTACGCACTGTTCATATCTAGACGAAGATAAGACCTCAATTGCATCTTACGAGAGGCTTGAGTACATGGGTGACGCAGTTTTAAGCTTTTACATGGCCAAACAACACTTCACACAGTACCCTGATTTGCCGCCGGGAACTTTGACCAGGCTCCGAGCGGCGAACGTTGACAACGAGAAGCTCGCACGTGTGGCGATGAAGTACGAGCTGCACACGTTTCTACGTCATAAGAAGCCTTTTCTTGCTGGACAAGTAATTCTAATTTTTTTTTGTTTAATTAGTCAAATATTGCATTATCTGTCCTTTTGGTTACTTAAATTCAAATATTTTTAATTTTCAGATTTAATTTGGTTGTGTTTGATGAATATTACGTGATCGTTAGTTTGTTAATTAATTATAGATTTAGTCGGAGGGTGTGACGGTGACCGTTAATTTAGTTAATTTAATTATAAATATAGGTAATTGTTGATTTTAGTTTATTTTGATCTTGTTGATTATAGATGTTGATGGTCGTTTATTCTGTTAATTAATTATAGATATATGTGGTGAATATGAAAAGTGAGAACTTTTAATCTGGATGTTATCAATTTTTGGATTTAATCTGTCGGGTGACCGTTATAATTCTTTAATTATAGATGGCGTTATTGATTTTTAGATTTTGTGGATTAGATGAGTGTCGGGTGACCGTTAATTCGGTTAATTTAAATTTTTTGTTAATTATAGATGTAGGTAAAATTTAATTTATCATATTAGATAATTTATTTTGAGGGCCTTTGACTAAAGGGCCTTTAATCTATTTTTTGAATTAAAATTTAAACGAGTATATTTTTAAAATTAAACTTGAAATTTGGGTTATTTATTGAAATATATATGGATATAGGTGGTTGTTAATTTTATTTATTATAATTTTATTCATTATGTATGTTGATTTTAGATATACATGTCTTTTAAATTATCGACATTTAATTTAATAGGAACAAATCTCAAGAAAAAATACCTTTTTAAAAGTCTAATGTCCGTCACTAAATCAACTATATGAATGTCACATTCCTCCTCCCTATAAAAATTGTAAATTTGTAATAATTTAAAATTATAGTTCCAGATGTGTAATAATTTTATTTTTTTATTATTTTGAATTAATTATTGATGTCGTGGGTTTAATATATATATATATATATTATTTGATTGAACAGATAAAAGAATTTGAAGAGGCAATTGTGAGTTATCCTTTGCATTCTTCAGGACTAGTTGATGCACCCAAGTCGCTAGCAGATGTGGTCGAATCATTGGTTGGTGCAATTTATATTGACTCCAACTCCATAGACACAACTTGCAAGGTTTTTTTCTTTCTTTCTATTTTCTTTAATTAATTGAAATATTAATGAATTAATTTCCCATATCTTTTTTTTCTTAAAATGTTGTGTTTTTATTTCTTGACTTAATTGCATTCTTGATTCTTCATGTATTAGATTTATTTATTACTATAGGAATAGTCAATATCCAAATCTAAATTTCCTTAATGGATTTCAATTACTTAGACATCTCCAACCCAAAGAGTGATTTTGTACCAAATTGATGCAGAAATTGCACTAATTAATTTGCTGCAATTACAGTAAACTCACTCCAACCTAGAAGAAATATTTTTTTCCCAATATTTTTATAATCTTGTAATATTTCATAAATAAAACCCAAAACTTTTACGTATAGTGCATTTTCACCCAAAAAATATACTTTGTAACTAAAATTCATAAAAATAAACATATTTTATTATTAGACAAGTTTCTGTATTTTCTTTTATTTGGAAGCAAATTATAAAATATGCATTTTATACAAGTTGAATAAAATATAACTTATATGGATTTGTTTATATCTAATTAAATTTTTATGGACTAAATTGAAAGCAATTCAAACTACTAATTAATAATATATATTTTTTATATGAGTTATAATAAAGCTTTTTAGTTATATTTTAATTATAAATTGAAATTCATGCGTTATTAAATAAAATATAATAAGTAGAATATAACAATAATTAATATAAAATTTAAGGGCTAAATTGAAAAGAATTTAAACTTAAAACAAAAATGACTAAATTGAAAAACACAAAAAGAAAAAAAATAGGATCTTGTCGCTACACCAAAAATGGCGCACCAATAGTGCTGCGCCATTTTTGGCGCAACAAATGGCACTGGGTTGGAGACAGCCCAGCGCCAAATCATCTTCCCAGCGCGCTATTAAAACACTGGATTGAATTGAAGATGGCATTAAATGGTTATTATATCTCATCATTCTTAACTTCTAACATTTTGAAACATTTGCATTTTCTCAAATGTGTTGATTCCAGATTCTAGAGAATCTACTACAACCCATGATCACTCCAGAGATTCTCCATGCACATCCGGTGACAAAGCTTTATGAGATATGCCAAAAGAACAAATTGAAAGTCGAAACCATAGATCGGTGGGAAAAAACGGGAGAAATCGCGTTTATTGTGAATGGTGAATTAGTCGGAAAAGCTAACTACCAACCCAAGAGACAAATTGCTAAATACAGAGCAGCCGATGTTGCGTATCATGAGATGTCAAGTAGGTTCAGAACCGAGACATGATTATGACGAAAAGGAACCTAAAATGGAGCTACAGTAGAAACTCGATAAATTAATACTCGATTATTTAACAAACTATCTAAGATAATATTTTTGACTGGTCCCGACTCGGGGGACAGGGTGCTAAATTGATAATTCACTAAAATGATAAGATAATACATTTTTGATAATTTCTATAGACCTCATATAAAATATAAATTAATAATTCCTTATATACTATATATCACATGAATGATTTGTGAAGATTTCTTGAAAAATGACTCAATTGTCTTTTGTTTTGTTGAAATCAATTTCACCTTGAATTTCGTCTCTAATCTTCCTTATCATTGTAAGAACTTGTTTTTCTTTAAGGTGGGAGATTGAAAGGTTTTTTCAAATTGGACTTTGCATTTGATGTACGTACATACATTATACAATAATTAAGTGGAAGTTTGAAAAGTGTTTGTAAATTGAGTATTTCATTATATATTAATAAAATATTAATTAATGTATACATTAATATTTATTAATTTATCGATTAATTAATAATTATTTTAATTAATAAATTTTGATGGTCTCACGAGTATTAATTTATAGAGTTTCTACTGTACACCAAAAGTGATTGGATTGGATGATGTTTCCTCTCGTCTCATGGACAAACAGTGAGCAAGAATGTGCCTGTGAAGGAAAATTGGAGTAATATGTTGATGGATGTAAAATTTTTTGGAGAAAAATAAATTTTTCAAAAATAAAAAATTATTTCTGAAATCTTTGCTTCTTTTTTTTTTTTTTAATTAAATCGTGTATCTCACACTTCATTGGTGAAAACTGAAAAAAGTTTTATATAAACTATGAGTCTCGAAGATACCTTTCACATTTGGGTAATAGGTAGATGAACTTTTTGAATTATTAAAATTGAAGGAATTGATTTTTTGCCAAAGAAAAATGAGTTAAGATGAGATAAGAAATTTCTAAACCTACCAACCAACAAAGACATATATGCAAAAGTTGTGTTCTAGAACATAATTCTTGCGAAGAACTCTTAGGTTGTTTGTCAATGTTTTTTAATTGAAATTTTAAGTTATAAGAAATACTTAATTATCACGAACGATATGATTATATATATTCTTAAAAAAGTATTCAAATTTATAAAATATTTCAAATTAATAGTGATATGGTGATATATAATATATTAATGATTTGGTTAGTTGTTTATATAATAATCATATTAATAAAAATTAAAACTTATGAAAGAAAAGAAAATAAGGATTAGAATGTATTATTTTCATTAATAAATATGTAAAATATGAATGTAGTAAATAATAATAAGTTATGTTAGAAGATTGAAAAACAGAATTGTCAAAACTGAATTTGTATTAAAATAATGTGTATTAAAATTATTTAAATGACCTTAAATGGTTACTATATATATCTCATCATTCTTAACTTTGAGTAATGTGTAAAATATATGGAGAAAATTTACTAGTCAAAGTTAGTTTTAATGGATTTGGGCTAAATTTCTCAAAAGTTTATGTATGGAATATTTGCTCTCTCTCTTTTTAATTAAATCATGTGTGTGTCTCACTCCATTGTTATAGAGGAAGAAAATGAGATCATTCAAGGCCCAAATGTTACTTCACTCTATAATATTAATAGGTGAATGAATTTTTTAAGAAATCGAAGGAATTTATTTCTTTTTTCACCCAAGGAATTGAGAATTATATAACATATGTTGTGTTCGTTTATTCTTTTGAAATTTTTTTGAATCTAGAAAATGTATGTAATTAATATTGATATGTTATGCATCATATATTGAGTAGTGAATAGCAGTTATATATAAATTAAAAATTATGATGTATGATGTATGAAAGAGAAATAACAATTAGAATAATGATTTTGATTGATAAATAATAAAATGTATGTAAGGAATTTAGTGATTGATAATTAATTATATAAAGAACATTCAAACAAGTCCTTACAACCATCCACAGCAATTGTGTGTTTGTCTCAGTTCTGTTTTCATTATCTGAATGATATCATATCCTATGTTGATTACAGTAAGGCTGAAACATGTTATGACACAGAATTACATTACTTAATGCATCTAAAACTACAACATAATACAGTCTTAATATGTCAAATTACAGGCCAGAAATTCCAAGTTCACCTAATTTCGAGTTATTTTACAACGAGCGCTTTATAAAGCTGCTACAATTGGGAATCGAAACATACATACGCAAGCATTTCTTATATTTACACAAGGCTTACACATATACTGCAACATAGCACGACGTTTTCTAATAATAAACGTCGAAAATAGATCACTGTGAAGTAGTATGAATTGCTGCATTCACAGTTGAAACCATCGATTCCACCCCACAAACATTACGCCCCCTGCAAATCTTGTAATACCCTTCTTCTCCCCAACTTTCTCCCCAAGAATTCTTTACTATCCAATAAGGCTTTTCCTTGAAACGAATGGGGGCAAAGCCAGCAGCACCATATCCTACCAATAAAACACCGTGATCCAAAGATTTGCCGCAAATGTATGGGCACGAAACACCTTTCATGTATGTTTGCATCCAAGCTGCATTTATCCCCACTGGCACACGAAGAAGTAGATATTATTATTTAGTCCCGAGGATTTTAGGGTGTGTTTGGATCGAGTGATTTGGATTTGAGGAAGGGATTTGGAGGAAGGGTTTCAAACGACACTAAAATGGAGTCATTTGAAATCCACCAGTCATAGAGAAAATAGGTCAAAATGAATGACAAGGGATTTAAAATCCATCTTAACATGAATTCATCCAAACGAACCTAAATGGATTTGTAGATGAATTTGAAATACATAGAATTCAAATCCTCCAATCCAAACACACCCTAAGAGATTTTATTGTGTGGTATAAGATTTTACCTGCAAGAGGGCCGTGCTTAACTAGATTTGCAGCGATTTGATCATCATCTAGGGAAACCACACTGAAGTTTGATACTGATGCGACAATTTTGCTCTGGTCGAATTTGCAGACACCATTTGTTCCAGTGTATGGATAGTCTTTCTCTTTTTGGAGCCCACCAACCTTGAGTGTGTATTCAAAAGCATTGTTCATTAATCCACCATCACACCCTGCATCACAGGAACCGTATTCCTCTGGATCGCACTGCATAGAAAGAGATAAAGATTTATTTCATTTGAACACATTGCGATAACAGACCATTCGTTCAATGACATGATGTTTAATGAAGATTACTCATTTAGTTTTCTCATTGACAAACAAAATTTTTCGCCACATATGTTTAATGCATAATACTCTTATAATCTAAAACTAAATAATGCAAACCTCATGATCACAATCCACAAGCTGTTGTTCGCTGAGGCTCTCGAGCTTCCCAGTCGCCAGATAGTGCGCTCCTTCCAGCGCCCCAGTTGTACTAAACGACCAGCATGACCCACAAGACCCCTATAAGTGCATCAATCACAAAAGTTGTAAATACATTTGTAAGCTTCATCTAGATGGATGATCAATTTTTCAGATATGTAAACATGATTTATATATATATATATATATATATATATATATTCAGTGAGCAACAATACGCCTTCTTTCAATTGTTCAAAATTTCATATTCAGAATCGTGAAAACTCGGAACTGTGTGCAATAATTAGGTCCATATTTATTCTTTGTAATATTTATGTATAAACTAATTTGGAAAATTATTTTATAAATTAATTAGCATGTCGACAAGAATCAAATATAACATAAATAAATTGTTACTTCAATGATACTGCGAGTCTACACAGCATCAAATCCTTGATTAAATCCTCATCTAACTTGGCTTGACAAGTGAAATTCTTGATGTACAGAGGCAAAGGCAAGTCTATACATGTTCTATCCTTTAAACAATAACTACCAGTCAAAATTATACCTCTATGAACTAATATAAAATAATTTTCCATTTTTTTTCATTTTAGGCATGAATAATACTCCACCTCTACTATACAGGAAAACTGAAGCTAAGTAAAGAAAGTATAAACCTGATCTTTAACGGGGGTAACGGCGCCTTTATCTCTCCAGTCAAAATCCGTCGGCAGATCGTTAGTCGGCAGCACCGGCGCCTTATGCGCGTCCGCCGGAAGCTTCAAACGTCTCTTGTGCAGCCCCAAGTAGCTCTTCTCGAACTCATCGGGAGTCAGATCGGAGAATTTCGTAACGCCGTGAACAGCAGAAGGATCGAGAAGCTGGTGGCGCTTAGCTCGGCGCAGGTTAGCCTTGAAGACCGAGAATCTGTAATCGTGCTCCGCCTGATCGGCGTACGTCTTTCCGTACTTGGTTTTGAACAGCGAGAAATGGTGATCGGCGTGCAGCAGATAATCAACGGCCTCAACGCCGTCCGATACGACCTGCTGGATCAGAGGATCGGAGGATAGTTCGTCTATGAAGGTTTCTGTGGAGGCGAGCGCAGAGGATAGGAGAGTGAGAGAGATGAGAGAGAGGAGAGAGAAGGACGCCATTGGAGAGGAGACTGAGGAGATATTTTCGTATGGGGGTTAGAGCTCCTTTTATAGTGGGACGATGGCTATTAAGATAAGGCCACGTGGCATTTTATTGTGGTTGATTCTGGGTGATGCTAGAGTATAGTGATGTGTTGCCCATTCTTACCATGAAAAAATCATTTGTGTAATTAGAAGAAAATTATATAATATATTTGGTATGTTATACAATATATATTTGAGAAAATGGTATAGTGAAAATTATTTATTTTATTTCAAATGTTGGTGTATATTTTTGTTGGACTCAGTGTGTTATAGAACTACTCAAAACTTGGAGATTTATGAGTAATTTGACTGTAATATTATGACACACTAGATTCAATATGATAGTGAGTTTAATAGATCTGATATATTACATATTATTGGATGCAAAAGATAAGACTAATACTTATTATTTAATCTCTGCAATGAATAGAGACGCTAAATTTATTGAACTCGATATATTATAAAATTTCTCGTCATTTGATTAGGTTTTGAAGCCTAAGTATTGTTTTGTGCTTGTCAATTTTGTCATTAATCTCTTTCAAGAAATTGGGATTAGTTTACATTCTTTATTTTGGTAGTATTGAAATATGTATATGTATGACTAAATATACACGTCATGAACTGAAACGATGAATTTATTATGAGTAATTAATGTTTTACAAGTTACAAATTACTTTAGTGGATAACAAAGTCATGACATTGAAAAGGTCGATAATTGTTGTTCTTAGTTATCATAAAAGGAAAAAAAAAATGTAATAAAAAAAGTGGTAATTTTCTTCTTAATTAATTATTAAATACACTGTCATTACGAGAGTGTGAGATAGGGGCTTACAAAAGTCATACCTACTTCATTCGGCTACTACATGTTGTTAGGCATGAATTAAATATCAAATTTGTCCTTTCTTCAAAACATTTACTTGAGTGAATTATTGTCTAATCCAACGGACCATATTTTCACAGCAGCATCTTATGATTATTCTAATTCAACCATGAACTATTGAGTTTGAATTTTATCAACAAAAAAAATATGTAAAATTCGTTATTTTATATAATTCTTTTACAAGTTGACGATCACCTATTTATAGTATTTCATTCATTAAATTATTAACGATTATTTTTCGATATGTGGGTGAAATTTTGTGTCTAAATGGATCTATTTATCTTGGTGAATTTACGTAAAATAAATATTTTATCGGGTAAAATTCATTTTTGGTATACGTTTCACCTTTTTTTTTTTGATGACAAGGAAACCTGCAGCCGCTACCGATAGGTGCGCATTGGGTAAACCCCGCTCTTGTGCAATAACCTGCAAACCACACAAGAGAGGTAAACCAGGTAAACCAGCCTAGGTTGCCCATAGCTGACAGGCTCACAGTAGAGAAGGCAATAGGCATTCCCACAGTGGGATTCGAACCTGTGCCCTAGGCCACAAGTTCAAATGCCCTTACCAACTCTACCAGGGGTTTCACCTTATCTAACCTTTTAGGTGTTAAAAAAAAAGAGCCCATTTAAAATATCTTTACATGCCACTTCACGAATGACGTTTCCTATGCCCTTTAGATTTGAATATTGAATTCGTGAAAGCTAAAATGAAAAGGACAGGAAATGGCATTTTTCCTGCTTTCGTTTTCATTATGACAATCTTCGGGGGCAATTTGGACAATTTGTTGTTCATAATCATACTATTCTAATATGGGCCTTTTGGGCCTTTTGTATTGTAATATACTTAATAGGACCAACGTTCTTGGCCCGTTTTATATATCTGCGTAAAATTTTCTAACATATACAGAATAAAATATTAGTTTGTTGTTGTGTATATTAATGTTTTGAAACCCAATCCGGTCATCAAACCGGAAAATTGACCGGGTCATGGGTCACTGGTTCAACCGTCGGGTCAACACCGGTTAAACCAGTGATGTCATAATTATGTAATAAATATTAAATAAAATACTAAATTTATTATAAAATTTGAAAACATAAAATATAGATATGTTCCTATATTCAAAATCATTTTTAGTACATATATTTATGTCAAAATGATGAAAAAAAGAGAAAATTCTTTTAGTAAAAAAGTAAAATTATGTTGAAGTGATATAATTTTCGAATTCATGGAATAAAAAATCAAATATACATCACATATGGCATAATTACTATATCATTATATAATAAAACAAACAATTTTGAAAAAAAAATAACTTAAAAGAGCTCTAATAATTTGCAAACCAACAAAAATCAAAACGAAAAAGACTTGAGTTTTACCGATAGTATATTTTGATTTGATTTGTTCGAAATAAAGGTTTTCGAGAACTTCATGTTGGAGTAGCAAAATAATAGAATGAGATTTGGAAGGGTTTGTGATTTTTTGGGAAAAAATTATGTTTTAAGTTTGAATTTTGAAATTTATAAAAACCGAACGGTTCAATTGACCCAGGACCGGTTTTACCGAGTCACCGGTCCGACCGGTGGGTCGAACGGTTTTGAGACAAATTGACTGAGTTTGAGCCAAAAACGGGTTTGTGGGTCTGATCGGTTCGTTTTAAGGACCGGTTCCGGGTCAAACCGGTTGAACCGGCCGGGTCGGGCTGGGTTTTAAAACATTATGTATATGTCTCTTCGACTTGGTTTAATTGATTTTGTATAAATTATTTTATGAAATACTGGTGTTTAAGAATGAGGCAGTGGAGAAGAAATAGGAAAAGATATACGTTGTTTTGAGGAAAAAGATTGGAATATTAATTCAAATAAAACTGAACAAGAAAATGTTAAGGAGGATTTATATTGAAATTATTTTTTAAATGGAACTAATTAGAAAAAATATCAAAATAGTTATTCCAAATCCACTCGAAATCATCAATAGAAAAATGTTTATTTCTCCTAAATGAGAATATGTATAAATAAGAATCAAGTATAAATAAGAATGCAATAATTAGCAAATATGACAATTGCCTATTATATCGATAATAAATCATATTCTTTTCATGTTAAAAACCATGGATTTGATTTGAAAGGTGTTAATTGAGGTTAAAGCCACTCATAGTTGGTTCAATTTTATCATGTTTGTACCTTTAACGATGAAAAGAGAGAATGAATCAAGAAAAAATAATATAAGATGCGTACCTGCTATCATTTACAACTATTTGTTTATGCAGTGATTAATATTATATTTCTCCGCACGGTCTCGAGAATTAGTATTAGAGCGAAGTGTTCGAGTCTTCTTCCTAGGTTAATGGTGGGGTGATGGTGTATTTATTGCCACGAGTCTCCGAGATTTGTGCTTTGAAGTTATTAAGAATTTACCGTCAGTATTGTGATTGTGCATTTATTGACAACACCATCATTTAAATCGAGAGTAATGTAATTTTGTCGGGACTAATCATTTGGCACGACCACCAAAGACAAAGTGCCAACAACACTCGTGTATATACAATTACCTCATCAATCAAAGACCGTTGAATAAGACAATTTTATTTGCTATCAAATGTAGCAAATCTACTATTTGCTAAAAAATTCAGAGCGTGGTTGGCTCTCGATTCTAACGGTTTCCTTTAAGAACTTTAGGTCAATTTCTTAACGTCTAGCACCTCCGTTGTATGTATTCTTTTTGCAATATCTTTAAATAAATCGCAGTGTTTATTATTACAATCAAGGGAATAATTGAAATATCAACTAGATTTTGGACGAATTACATATGTTGTATTCCTTTAATTATGCACTTGAAAATGCAATATCGATAAAAAGAATTAATTTGAGGAAAGGTTAAAAAAAAATCGAAACTTGTTACTGTAAAGATGTCAAACGGGTCATAACGGGCCGATGAAATTTGTAATCAAGTATTTTCATTATATAGGAAAAAAAAAATTTTAAAAAAAAGGAAAAGGGCAAAAAATTAGGTATAAAAGACCTGGTCCGATTCAGTCGTCACCAATTGGACTCTTCAGAGTTCAGACAAACCCCTGCCGTACACCGACAGTCCCATATAGGAAACAAAACCGGGCTGGTTGAGATAACAATTCTTCCAATTCATCAATGGAGGATGATTACAGTAACGATATCAACGCCGTCGACACTGCTAGAGCCGACCGATCCGTGTGGCTCATGAAATGTCCTCCTGTTGTCTCCAAGGCGTGGCAAGCCTCCGCCGCCGCCGCCGCCTCATCCTCCTCCGGCGACGCGCCCCCCGTCGCTAAAGTTGTCGTCTCACTCGATCTCCTACGCGCCGATGACCCGTCTGCTCTCCAAGTTAATATTTTCTCTTAATTTGTGCATATGTATGTGATGATGCTTGTGTGTGTTTGGTTTGGGGGAATTTATGTGAAGTTTTTGCGGTTTGATTTGATTATTTTTGTTTTTGGAAATTGAGAATATTGAATCTATGTGGTGATTTCAGTTTACTATGGAGATGGCTGGAAGTGAGGTTGTGCAGATACCGAAGAGTTATTCTCTCAACATGTTTAAGGATTTTGTTCCTATGTGTGTTTTCTCTGAGGTTAATCAGGGTAAGTTCTTACTTCACTTATCTTATTGTACTATTCTTTCTTCTTTTTTTCGTCGTTCTGAAAGTGTGAATGCCATGTATTTTGCTGGTTTTGTTCTTGACATCCTAAAGTTATATATGCTTCTGCCTTTTTGGTCTTTTTTAATTTCCAAAATTTAGTATGTTTGACTAAGTTTGATTCTCTTTGAGCAGAGATGTTTTCTTAAATTCTCCTTGTATAAATTGCCTATAAGCGTTTGGAAATGGCTGTACTTGGTGAGCCATTACCTTCGAATTAAGCTGATGGTACACTTGATTTAAACAGTGTATGTTTGATAAGAAATGGTGTGTAAGATTGTGAATATGCAGGCTATGCTATAGCGTTGAAATTACGCTGACATCTTTTCATACGTACTAGACCTCTCTTTGAAGTATATAAAGTGAAACTAAACGAAACAATGGAGTAATTTTTTGATTTTGGGACATTCTATCTCATAATAACGCTGAAAAGAAGTTATACTTTTGTATCAGTCAAAGCAAACTGAAGTTCAGATCAAATGGATATCCTAATCAGCGCTTTACTTGAGAACGGCCCTTCAATAACCCAACTCTTAGGTGACCTAACCTATAACACTATTAGCTTCAATCAGCGAGATTTTAGATTGAATTATTCTGAAAATATGCATAAGAGAATGAGATCTTAGCTTGTGGGCCAGATCGGCCACATGCTCTAGCTCGTTCTTGGCCCTACGAAAATGAAAGATAGGGTTCGAGATATTTTATGCTAGAGGGAGAAAAATAGACATGAACTTGTTGCATGATCAGTCATATTATTTTTCTGAATTATGATTTTATCAAACGAGAAGAATGATCTTTTTTCCTGGGAGACATGTTTTCCTTATGACAACCTGTTTGATTTGCCCGACTTTCTGAGATATCTACTGCTGTTTTGTTTAGCTTTTCTATATCCAGATCATACTTTGTATTAGTTACTATATCACCCTACCCTAATTTGGTTGCTTTACACATTTTTTTATGATCTTCAGATTAATCTTTGCTTCATTTCAAAATGCTATATCGCCGTAGTTACAATAATGGCTCTATCAGCTGATACGTCTTAATAATAAATGTTTGTTACCCTCTTATCTGTAATAAATTATTGGTATTGTTTGTGTTTTTACAGGAAATCTTGCGATGGAAGGGAAAGTAGAACATAAATTTGACATGAAGCCCCATCATGCAAACATTGAAGAGTACCGAAAAATGTGCAGGGAAAGGACAAATAAATCCATGATCAAGAATAGACAAATTCAGGCAATGCGCTCACTTTCTAATGCCTTTCATGAATCACGGCTCTAATTTTATGCATTTTATGTTAAAAGTTTTCCGGTTTTGCAAACTTGGTTTTATTTCTTATCAGGTGATCGATAATGACCGTGGTGTGCATATGAGATCCATGCCTGGTATGATGGGCTTCATTTCAGCCACTTCTAAGGTAATTTATTATTTTCATCTTTTTTTCTTTCAGTTGAATTTTTCTTTTGCTATTGTCTTGAGTTTACTTATATTTCTATTATAGGACAGTCCATTTATGCTTGGTAACTAATTCCGTGTTTCACTTGTTCATTAATCCTTGATTATTCTTTCACAATTCTCAGTACAAAGTTTTCAATAACAGAACTGTATTTTGCACAATTGTGCTTGTACAGGATAAAAAGAAAGCAGCTCCAATTAAGGGTTCAGATGTGAAAAGAACAAGAAGGGACCGTGGGGAGTTGGAAGATATCATGTTTAAGCTTTTTGAAAGGCAACCTAACTGGACATTGAAGCAGCTGGTTCAAGAGACTGATCAACCCGCTGTATGTCCTTTTTCATCACTATATATATATATATATATATATCTGCTTGCATAAAAAGAGAATAAATTGTCAAGAATTTGGGGCAAAATCCCGGTGCTTTTTATTAAAGGAGCTCTCTTTTATGATATGCATATTAGTTTACAATTTTACTCTGGGTTTTAAATTTTATGGAGCTTGCATATCTAAATTTTTTGCGTCTTCATTTTACAGCAATTTTTGAAGGAGATATTAAATGAGCTCTGTGTATACAATAAAAGGGGAACGAACCAAGGTACATATGAGCTGAAACCAGAGTATAAGAAGTCTGTTGAGGATACAGGTGCTGAATAATAACTCCATATCTTTGCCTGTATACTAGATTACAAATGCAGAGCAATAAGAATACCTTTCTTTCATGTTTTATCTATGTCCTTCAAGATATAGCACATTATTATACTCAAGAAAGGAACAATGTGGTGCCTATAAGCTTATATTTTTAAATCATCTCTGTTTTTGTATTGTATTCCCATGACATTTACTTGAACAGTAGTTGTCAGAAATAAGTTCGTGGCCATTTGTCTGATTGCCTTTTTTTTTTTTTTTTTAATCTTCTTTTGATATCTAGTTATCATGTGTGGAATGTTTATAATGTACAATATGTGAATTTTCCTGTATACTCACATGGAAAGACTTATGATATATTTCCCTTCCATGCATGAGTCGCTAGTTTGGGTTGTTGATGAATCAAAATGCAAAAGAAACAAGACAAATAATTTTACGATTAAAAGAATTAGTGTGGGACAAGCCACATAAGTGCCTAGTTTGAGGTAATGTGGATTGAGCTTTAATTGAAGTGTGATTAACCCCATGTCCTATGAAGTTCTATAAAGCATATGCATCGAATCTGAACAAGTTTTATTTAACTGAGGTGGTTAGAAATATGACATATGGAACCAAAACACTAGTGGTTCATTGCAAATATACAAATATACAAACATCATGTAATGAAATTACTATAGGAATGAAGATTCTTGCATCTCTAGATCGTCTTGGACCATAATGTTAGCTATCCTAAGTCAATGATATAGCTTTAAATTCTTGTGCAGCATTTAGAGAGAGAATCATTAAAGCGACAAAAACTGCTTTCTATTCTTAAAGTCATTATGCTATTACCGGTCTTTTTCTTGAATATTTTGCATTTTCATGATAATGCTGACTCTGATAGTTTGATTCCAGTTTATTTCTCTGGTTGCATTCCATTATGCTTCAGTATGTGAAGTCTAATCAAATTTCGACATGATTTGCCCAGCATAACTGTTAGTCAGTCCTATAAGCATTTGGTGCTACATTTTAGTGGAAAATAAATATAGAACATAATAAATTCACTTGTTATAATAAGAATTAGCTTCCTAAATCTGTAAATGTGTTATTTGTTGTATATTTTAGATTCTTTAGTACTCTAATTCACTTTATTTTGTTCGTTAGTTATTGTTAAATAACATCTTGTGGTATATGATTTAATGACCTCGTTAAGCTGCATGTATAAGTGCTTAAACACTTCATTTGTCCATCTAATCTCATTCTGTTATTTATAAAACATAGGGCTTAGAATTCAGCTCTTGTGAATACCAATAGCCACCCAATGTGTCACCCACTGATTATAGCGTGCTCGAATGAGGATCATGAAAATGACCAACTAGGAATCTTCTTTGTCCCCTTTGGAAGATTTATCTTTAGGACAAGAGATTGTTGTAATAAGGAATCGACTTGACTTGTGCTTTATTTGGTAGTGGTGGATCCCTTTCTTTTTCTCTATGGTGCATTCTAAAAGGGACTGTTAATGGAGACTCTTGTCACTCCCATGAACATGGATGTCAAAAATGGGTAACAGAAAAACAAGGGATTTTGAAAGTTTTTCGAGATTTTTATCGATGAGTTTAGTGGTATGGTCCTACACACCAATGGCTTTGAAAGATTCCTGTTTTTTTAGGTAATATGTGATCATGATTGCGATTCTGTTATTTTCTTCTAGCGTTTCTTATCTTGTCGGTTTTTGTTAAGTAATTTTTGGGTGTTTTGAGGAAATTACGACCGTTTATAGTCTTGTTTCGATTGTGTAGACTAATTATTTGGTTGATCGAACTTATAATATGTTTTTACTAGGCGTGGCAATTGGGTTGATTGAGTCGGTTTTGGGTCGAGGTTCATTTGGGTTGAGCTTAAATTGAATTGGGTTTGGGTCGGGTCCATTCTGGTTGAGCTTAAATTGGGTTGGGTCCAATGTCAAAAAATATGCATTATAGTTGGACCCAACAAGGACCTAAAGTGGACCCACTCAATAAGGACCAAGATGGAAGTGATGAAATAGAGAGAATAATGATAATAAATGAAGAAGGAAGAAATGAAGGAAAATGAGGATTCTAAGGAAAATGAGACGTAAATGAAATGTTATTGAGTAAAAATGTAAATAGGTTGGATTCAATTTAGACTCAAATTAGACTCAATTTTAAACTCGATTGGATCCAAATATTATTAATAACCAACTCCAATTGCCACCCCTAGTTTTTACTGATAGGGGAAATTATGGTAATTTCTTAGGTCTCGGGTTATTTTTTAAGATTAGCGTCTATGTATTGGTTTAAGTCAAGCTTAATCATCTTTCTTATGTGGTGATTATCAAGGTTACTATTTTGTACCCGTGATATCGATATATTGATGATGTTGATTAAAGTTATGGTCTTCGTAGAAGACAGGATGAGCATGAGGTGCATCAAGTCAAGGATAGTGGTGTTTTTAAATGTTGATTTTGATTGCAATTTTTGAATAATTACTGCATGGAGATATAATCTGATATAAAGTTCTTCAAAGCTGGTATTTTTACAGGAAAAATTAGAACAAAAATATGTGCTTTACTTGATTTCTGGTACAGTGTATTTGTGGGTGGAATTACTTTATTTTTTCAAAAAGTGACAAATGAAAGTAAATAAAGAATGATGAATGTGTATTGTCCTCTTATTAGTAGATTGAAACAAGAAAGTGGCCAAACAGCATGAAGTCCAGCATACGTCCCAAAAAGAGGGGTTCTAATAATCCCTACCTTTGAAAAAATGTTTGAAAATACGTTTTTTTTATGTGGGCTCGAGTAATTTTTAGATAATTTCGAAATTTAGGTTTTAAAATAAGCACTATAGTATTTTTTATGACAAGGGAACCCGCAGCCGCAGCCGTTAGGTGTGCACTGAGTAAACCCCGCTCTTGTGCAATAGCCTGCAAACCACGCAAGAGAGGTAAACCAGCCTAGGTTGCCCATAGTTGACAGGCTCACAGAGAAGGCAAATAGACATTCCCTCATCAGGATTCGAACTCGTGACCAAGGCCACAACATTCAATGCCCTTACCAACTCTACCGGGGGTTGCCCCCTAAGCACTATAGTATTTTGTATAGTGGGTTCTTGCAATACAGAATGTGACTGTTTCGAGACCATGAGTTATTGAGAATGATTCAGTGAACATGGAGAGTGAAAGTGGTGTTATTAATTAGGGTAATTGCGTGGTTAACCTAATTATAGTAATTATGGCTTAATAGCTTTTTTACTTATGTTAAAAGTGAAAAATTAAGCCTAGATAATCATATAGGGTCGAAAACAAGTAAACAATTGGTGGTGGAAGAGGATATTATTGATGTTTACTTCACAATATAAGATACATATAAAATTAAGTTTCAAATTTGATATCAAATTCTTGCAAGATTCTAGGCAAAAGAATCTCTTGAAAATATATAGGGAATCTTATGATGCCAAATATGAACAGAATCTCCAACAGTGAAAACGACTGCTTGTCTGTTTAATTAGTAATAATTTTAGGATTATAAGAAGCATATTTTTATTGTGTCACTAAATTTAGCCCTTTTTGCGGATTAAGAGACTAATTGTGTTTTATTTACTGTAGGTGCTACTTTTCTGCTATTACTGGTTCGTATTATTATTTTTCTAAAGAATAATTGAAGGGCTAGGTAAAGTTCAATAAGGATGTTAAATGAAATTTAAGTTTATTATAACATCCTGATCCAAATGAATGTTCTTTAATAGTTTTTGTCTAATTATTTATTGTATAAATCAATTGAAGAGTGTTAAAAGAATAATATAAAGAACACGGTGCTTTAAAAAGAATATTAAAATTAAATACGTTGACATAATCTAGTTTTATTATCCAATAGAAATATTAAATAGTTAATACTTGCATATCTTAGTAATTATTATTCATAAATAGGTCCATTTTTCCTTTCACTTTCCCTTGACCATTCTATTATCAAGATATTAATTGTTGTAATATCAATTTAATTAACTGCAATTATAAATTTATTTATAATCAAAACTAGAAATCAAATGAAAAGTTGATGATGAGTGAAAAAGTGATGTATTATTCGTTTTCAAATTTGGCATGCGATATATGATGAATATGCATGCCTTTTCAGGTGGAATATTCTTCTTTTATTTAATTTTTCTATGCTACAGATCCTAATTATGATTAAAGTGTAAATGAAAACTATACAGAGTCACGCTTCTAAGTCTTTAATTTCCATGTCTGTACTTAATGTTTCCACATTACTCAACATTCTCAATTGCAATATTCCACTATCAAATTATTGCAATTAATATGTTTTAATCTCAACTATACTAGCTAGTATTATATGGTGGAGTCAAATAGTTTTTTTTTAATACTTATAAGCTTCCCAAAACTTTAAATCCTATGATATTTATGAATATTAATATCAAAGGGTTAAATTTATACCCATTCAAGCTAAGTTAGAACAATAAATTTAAATGCAAATAAAATTCAGAAACTCAAAAATATTCTAATTTTTTCAAAAAAAAAAAAAAACCCTTATTCAACCCACAAAACGAGGTATTTATACAGTACAATAATGTTTTACAAACAGTGTACGTACGTAGTCCCTATTCTCAAAATTACACACGAATTACTTTTGTCAGAAAGAATTATATATACTTTTGAACTTGAAAAAATATTCTTCTCGAAAGGCATAAACTTTTACTCGAATTTAAATAAAGATTATAACAATTATTACGGTCTCAATTGAGGGGTGACAAAATGTTTCATAAAAGTAAAGTTTTAAAATATTACAATACAGAGTGGGTTATTAGTGGAAGCACAGAATTATTTAGCTTAAATAATTCTAATTAATTAATGTACCTCGTCTAATTAAAAGTTTAAAGTGCCTAATTTTTATTGATTATATTTAGTACAGCCATCTTGTTGAAAGATTTTTCTGCCTAATCTATCCATAAAATGGGGAAAAAAGAAGATGTATTTTTTTTAATGCTGCTTTTTCTTGGCTTTTTTTATATGATATACTTATAATTGTAGTGTGTAATTTAAAGTGTGTATTTATTTTTTTTTGGATGACGGGGGAAACCCGCAGCCGCTACCCTTTCGGGTGCGCACTGGGTAAACCTCGCTCTTGTGCAATAGCCTGCAAACCACATAAGAGAGATAAACCAGCCTAGGTTGCCCATAGCTGACAGACTCATAGTAGAGAAGGTAAATAGGCATTCCCACAATGGGATTCGAACCCGTGACCAAGGCCACTGAATTCACATGCCCTTACCAACTCTACCAGGGGTTGCCCCTTAAAGCGTGTATTTATTGGTTATAAAGGTTTTTGTTCAAGTGGAATGAACTGAATCTATTTAGGGCACATTCTAATGATTCTATGAGTTTTTGTTCTTATGGGACTTGAATTAGAAATAAATAAGAGCTCTCCAAATCGACTTGAGTTTTCAATATTGAATTTATGGACTTAATACCCCTTAGCCTTCTAAATTAAAAATCAATCAATTATAATTTTGTTTAGGAATTTATTGATCTATTTTATATTAATAATCATGCTAATTATGATTTTTAGTCTTAACTTTGTGGATTTCTTAATCTTTTTAAATACATCCAAGTTACAATATCAATATATTTTATAAATATTTTCAATGTTCGAACATGCCATATGACGTATCTAACACATATCATATATTATATAAAGTGATTTTCAGAAATATTCATACATTATTAGGTAAAAAAACTGGAGTCATTAAACAAGAAAATATAATAAATTTTAAAGTAAGTTAAGTGGTGTGGTGTAGGGGTGCTTGGTGGGCCGGGCTTACAGACTCATGTGGTGCACCCCCACCGCCCCTCGTGCGCGCTATCTATTGATGGCGGCTCGCCACCACCCCCTTCAGCTATCATCATTAATAAGCATGCTTCTATATGTATATAATATAATTATATATATACACACATGAATACACACACATATGTGTGTTTGTGCGTGTTTTTTTTTCCCTTCTTTTTACCCTTTATTCCTTAGTGCGATTGCTGGTTGTCTTGTCAGTCAAGAGGATTAATTAAGAAGATCAAACAAGAAATTATATATAATTAGACGGGCTCACAGTTTCAGTAAACTGTATTTTCGGGCCCTCTTGTGGGGCCCAACACTCTCCTTCCTAAACTGTATTTATACCACCCTTACACTTAACCCTAATATCACCACACTCTCTCTTCTTTTTACTACCAGTTTTTGATAGTTATTCAGTAATGGCGGATAACGGCGGTGGCTCAGCCGTGGGCAGGAGAATATGTGGGATGCCGGAGAAAGCTCAGCTGCATGTGGCCATGTTAGCTTTGCAGTTTGGTTACGCAGGTTTCCATGTCGTTTCACGAGCTGCACTTAACATGGGGATTAGCAAGATTGTGTTCCCTGTTTATAGGAACATTCTGGCCTTCCTTCTCCTCTTGCCCTTCGCCTATTTCCTTGAGAAGTAATTCTTTTATATATACATATATATATACAGTTTTTTTATATAAATTTATTTCTTTTTAAGTTAAATATTACAAGAATTAATTAACATTTTTTTGATATTAATCATCAGGAAAGAGAGGCCACCTATTAGTTGGAACTTCGTTCTTCAGTTCTTCCTACTTGCTGTTGTGGGGTACGATGTTGTACATTATCTTGCCTGAAAAACAAATCAAATCATTGTAACACTTCATATATTCACGTACTAGCTACTCGTTTATTTATAAACTTATTATATATTTTCGCGTATTAAAAGACATATTACATGAAAAATGTTACAAAGATTTGATCTGGGCAGAAAAAAGTCATTTTTAATTTGTTTAAAAAACAAATACTCCAAAACGTATCTCAAGAAAATAAGATTAATTAGTTTAAATAAATTACAGGATTACTGCAAATCAAGGATTCTACTTATTGGGATTAGACAACACATCCCCAACTTTTGCCTCGGCAATACAAAACTCAGTGCCAGCCATCACCTTCCTCATGGCCGCCATACTCAGGCAAGCTATACTACAACCAAAATCATCCCCCAAATATACACAAAAACATTCAAATCAACACAAAAAAATCATAATTTTTCCATTTTTATAAACATTTTCAGGATAGAAAAAGTGAGGCTAGACAGGAAAGATGGCATCTCAAAGGTGGCCGGAACACTACTGTGCGTGGTGGGTGCATCAGTGATCACACTATACAAAGGTCCCACAATCTACAGCCCGTCGCCGCCGCTTCAAAGTGGGCCGGCGGTGGCCGTGGCGGCGGCGGCGGAGCCGGTGTTTCTGGCGGCTTTGGGCGATGCTAAGGGGAAAAACTGGACACTGGGGTGCATATTCTTGATCGGGCATTGCCTGTCGTGGTCCGGGTGGCTTGTGCTGCAGGCGCCGGTGCTTAAGAAGTATCCGGCTAGACTGTCGTTTACGTCTTATCAGTGTTTCTTTGGTGTGATTCAGTTCTTGTTGATTGCGGCTTTTCTGGAGAGGGATCCTCAGGCTTGGCTCGTGCACTCTGGGGCTGAGCTCTTCAGTGTCTTCTATGCTGTGAGTGATTTATATATATATATATAGTGGTGTTTCTATGAGTTATTGCATGGGTCTAGGTCTAAGGGCATAATGGTCCATTCACCTTCATATAAATGGAAAGCTAGATTTAGTCAATACCTTTAATTAAGAAATTTAATGGTCTGATTGAGTTTAGGTATAATTCGTAAGATCGAATGAATTACGAATATTAAATGATCCGTTTTCGTAAATTACACTATGGATTAGTCAAATCAACCCTCTCTTAGCTTTCGAATTACACTCGAGTTCAACATCATATTAGATCAGAAGTTGATCAATTCATTCATCTTGTGAGTTTGTGACCAATCTAGATCTTAATCTTATTTACGTGGTGTACCCCGAATAATAAGTTTTATGTATAATAACACATACAAAAGTGTGTATGTGTGTGTGTGTTTTTGTTTGGGAAAAGATGAGATGAGAACCAAGTATGAAGTATTGATGATGCAGGGAGTGGTGGCATCAGGGGTAGCATTTGCTGTGCAGATATGGTGCATTGATAGGGGAGGCCCCGTCTTCGTCGCCGTCTATCAGCCCGTTCAGACACTTGTCGTTGCCATCATGGCGTCCGTCGCCCTCGGAGAGGAATTCTACCTGGGAGGGTATAATCGTCTTTTCATCTTTGTCCTTTCTTTTTTATCTATATATATTACAATCAATTAATTAATTAAGAGCTACGATAAATAAATTAGAGAATTCATAGAGAAATTTGCAAATTTAGTCCACGTGATATCACCATTCTAGTTTTAGTCTCACGTTTTATAAAATTTCGAAAATAGTCTTAATAACGTGATAAAATTGCAACATTAGTCTTTTTTTTAAAATTAATGTTAGTCCTATGCTTTATTTTTTTATTATTTAACATTGCAGTTTAATTCTTAAATTATACAAATATGTCAAATTATTTTAAACAAATATATATCATTGTCACTTACGACTAGAAAAGTTAGAAGAAAGTAAAAATATTTGGATGAAGATGATGATTGGCCATAACCTATTGTTCATTATATTTAATTTTTAAATTATTTTTCAGGAGTTAAGAGACAAATAACACTTGTTTAAGGGTATTTTAATACATATTTTTTTGTTAGAGAGGCAAAATGCAATTGATTAACAAAAATAAGATGTGACTAACATTATTATAAAAATGACTAGTATTGCAACTCGTGTGAAATATTGAAACGTTTTCTAAAATCTCATAAAATGTGGAATTAAAACTAGAATCATGATATTTTGTGAGACTAAAACTAGGATTTTGTCGTTAATAATAGAATCCAAAACTTATTTGCAAATTTGATGACGTAGGATCATTGGCGCGGTGTTCATTATAACCGGGTTGTACTTTGTGCTATGGGGCAAAAATGAGGAGAGAAAATTCGCGCTCAAGGCCGCGATCCAGTGCCCCACGGACCACGGGACCAGCATTACTACGCCCCACATCAAGTCGTCGATCACTCAGCCACTCCTGTCTCAGTCAACACCAAATGTTTGACCATCAAAAAAATTCACCTAAATTACAGTTATTTGCTGGAACCACAAGATCTTCAGTCCAGTTCTACTATGCTATATAAAATGGCTTTGAGTGTGATAATTAGAAGCTATTTTATTTATATTAGGGTTTGCTTTTTATTTTATTTCTATGTAGCTAAAAAAAAGAGTGATTTGAAAGGAAAAAAGTGGGTTTTGAGGGGGTGAATGTGATGATTATGATCTTGTTACATGGGGTCTAATTAACAATATGGTTTTTGTATGTTGATTACTACCAATTTCAATGGTGTTTGATTGAATTATTATAAAAATTATGTATTTTATATGTTTATTTGTTTTATTTTTGTTAATTAAATGGACCCACATAATTGCACTCTTATGATTATAATGATTTCTAAAGATGGCAAATGCAAGTGGACATTTTACAGAACATCACACATAATTGAGTTGTCACTACTTTAGATTTTGCTTAATCATGATGTCAATAAGCTTTATATCTTTTCTTGCTTGTCTAAAAGTAACATTGTTGAATAAGTTTAAAATATAAAATAACAAAAAACACAACCCATTATGGAAAAATCAAATCAAATGACATTCGAAGATATATATATTAGGATGTTGTCATTTTTTCAAGAATTTTCGAGATTTTAAATCCCAATTCAATTAATAAAAGTAAATTATATAGTGGTTTAAGTGCTTCCATCTATTATTATAATTTCAGAATAATCAAATTCATCAACTAGGACTTAGAAAAGTAGGGTTGGCAAATCCCAATAAGAGTGATATTTTGTGCAATAAATTAAATCATCATTTTGAACCCTAATCAAAGGATTAGCATAGTGGTTTATCCTTTTACTGATGTTTACCTATATATTCCTTTTCTTTATCTTTTGTTACCATTTGGATATACATGCATACGTCTATTAAGTTGGGTCAATAATCATTAGTAAAAATTACAATCAGTCTTGAGTTTGATTCAAGTTTTCAGTGGGTAATGACCTAAACTCATAGGGCCCTCATTAGGTCAAATTAAGATCTTTAAATCGTGGATTAGTCAAATTATGAATGCAGCCAATATAATCATGATCCTAATTAAATAATTGAACAATAAATAAATGAAGTAATTATAGGGTTCTACATATTTTGAACTCATGATATATTTATACATATATAATTGGGCTAGTTGTGTAAATTAGTTTTGGGCTTAATTGCTATTTTACAGCAAATGACCATATTGGGCTTAAATTACACATAGCCCATCACATTAATGGGCTTGAACTAGCTAAAGGCCGAGCTAATATACACCTTTCTGGGCTCAAACTTGTTTCTAGATAATGTAATAAGTTTTTTGGTTCAATCTCAGTTACTCACAATTAGGGATGGCAATGGGGTCGGGTAATTTAAATACCCGTATTGGACCCTTTCCGATGGGGCCGGGTCCGAGTCCAAAAAAATGGGGTCGGGTCCGGGGCCGGGTATCAAAAATCAAGACCCGGCCGGGTCCGGGGCGGGTCCGGGTCCAACAAATACCCGTCCCGGACCCGGACCCGGACTCGCCCCGTTAACATGGAATTTATATATTTTATATTTTTTTATTATTATAATATAATAAAATTATAAAATCAATAAGAATTAAAGATTTGAATGCTTGTCCTACGATATTAGATGAGGAGGAAGATGAAGAAATTATTATTGAGGCCTCCTAGTTGTTTTATTTAAATTGATGTTTATTTGGGTATTTGATTTGTTTTCAAATTTGGATTTTGGAGAAAATTTGAATTATTTTACCTATTTTGATTTGGCTTATTTTGAATGACTTAAGTGTGTTGAATGTTTTTTTTTTTTTGATGTATTTTAGTTTATATTGGTTTTGTATTATTTATATTAGTTTTAAGTATATTTCTGATAAAAAAATTAAAAAAAGTCAAATTTTGACCGGGTCCATCGGGTAGGACCTGGACTTGCCGGGTACCCGCCGGGTCCGGGGCGGAACCGGGTATTACCGGGTCCGGGCGGGTCCGGGTTCTAAAAATTCTGGCCGGGGCGGGTCTCGGGTCCAGCATTACCCGCCCCGGACCCGCCCCATTGCCATCCCTACTCACAATGAGCATTTGATATATTTTAGTTTATTTGGAATAAGTTTTTTTTTTTTTCACTGGACTCGAAAATACAAAAAAATATTTTATATTCAGAATGATGAAGACCACAAATTATGGGAAGATTCAACCGATGAATTCTGAGATCAGATACAATAACCCAATCTGGAGAGTTTCACCAACACAACAATTCACAGAATTAAAGAACAGAATAAATTACTTCAACAACAACAACAACCGTCTATTTCATTTCGAAAAAAAACCCTATTTATACACTTCTTCCTTCCTAACCGTTTTTCCCCCCATTTTGGCTTATTTACAATCTGCTGAATTGACTATTTTACCCTTCTACTTATTACAACTTTCCTTATTTAGATTTAGCACATATCAAGATTTAGCACATATCAATACCTTCCCCTCAAAGCAATCCTTGTCCTCAAGGATTAAAAAGAGGGAACCTCCGTTTCATTTCATAGGCCAACTCCCACGTACTATCCTCCAATGGTGAATTGAACCACTTAATGAGCCACTGTGTTACTGGTCTATTGTTCCGTTTAATTACCCGTCTCTCCAAGATTGCCTCTGGTTCCATTACTATTACTCCATGTTCGGTCAACATCGCTGGTAAATGAGGATTGCAAGGATGTGTCCCTATCTTCTTTTTCAACTGAGACACATGAAATGTGGGATGTATTTTTGCCTCTGATGGCAAATCCAATTTGTACGCCACCGTTCCATACTTCTGAATAATCTGAAATGGCCCAAAATATTTTGGAGACAACTTGCTATAAGTTTGCTTCCTCACCGAAAGTTGTCTATAAGGCTGCAACTTGACAAACACCCAATCCCCAATATCCAGAAACCGCTCACTTCTTCCTTTATCAGCCTGCTGTTTCATCCGAGCTTGAGCTCGTGATAATTTCTGTTGCAACATACGAATTGTGCTCTCCCTCGTAGCCAAACTCCTATCCACTACGTCCACCGAAGCTTCGAACTGGAGATAAGGGTGGTGAATGGGAGGTGGCTGTCCATACACAACCTCGTAAGGTGTCATCTTGAGTGACGAATGGTAAGATGTGTTATACCACCACTCCGCTAGTGGTAACCATTTCATCCACTCCTTTGGCCTCTCACTACACATGCAACGAAGGTACGCTTCAACACATCTATTAACTACCTCCGTCTGCCCATCCGATTGAGGGTGATAGGCCGTGGATGTGTGTAATTCAACTCCTTGTATTTTGAAGAATTCCTGCCAAAATGTGCTTATGAAAATGGTATCTCGGTCACTCACAATGGTTTTAGGCAGCCTATGTAGCTTATAAACACTATTCATGAATTCTTGTGCAACGTCCTTGGCGGAATAAGGATGCTTAAGAGGCACAAAATGAGCATACTTGCTCAACCGATCCACTACAACTAAAATATTATGTTTGCCATGAGATTCCGGCAGCCCTTCTATGAAATCCATTGAAATATCATGCCATATTTTGTCCGGAATAGGAAGTGGTTGTAACAATCCCGGTGTGGCTACATTCTCACCTTTACATCGTTGGCATACCTCACATTCACGCACCACTTGATGTACGTCTGTTTTCATCTTTCTCCAATAAAATACATGCTTAATTTTGTGTAATGTTGCGCGCATCCCAGAGTGTCCTCCCACGCTACTTTGGTGATAAATGCCAATTATCAATCCCTTGAGCTGGCTGTCATTTCCCACGACTAACTTTCCCTTCCTTGTCAACACTCCTGAGATCCAACTGTAATGTGGCCTAGCCTTCCTGCCTTGTGATATATCTTGAATAATTTGTTGCACCTTGACATCAGAAGTCCAGCTTGCCTTAACCTTATGTAGCAGATCCGACTGTACTGCGGTCACTCCTTGTAACTCCGCTCCCTCGACCTGTGTTTGTCTTGACAATGCGTCCGCCACAATGTTAGTTTGACCACTCTTGTACTCAACAGTAAAGTCATAGCCCAACAATTTAATTAGCCATTTTTCTTGGCTAGGAGTGGTGATTCGTTGCTCCATTATATGCTTCAAACTCTTGTGATCCGTTTTGATAATGAAATGTCTTCCCATTAAATACGGCCTCCACCTCTGTACAGCCACCACAATGGCTAACATTTCCTTATCGTACACCGACATAGCAAGATTCCTTGGAGACAAAGCTTTACTCATGAAAGCGATAGGCCTTCCTTTTTGAATGAGCACAGCCCCAATTCCCTTTCCACTAGCATCGGTTTCAATGCTAAATTCCGCACTAAAATCAGGCATTGCCAAGATAGGGGCCTGCGTCATCGCGGATTTCAGATCATTGAATGCACTTTCAGCTTCCTCATTCCATCCAAAGGCATCCTTCTTAAGTAAGTCCGTTAAGGGCTTAGCTATGTTCCCATATCCCTTAATAAACTTCCTATAATAGCCTGTTATGCCCAAGAAACCTCGAAGTTCTCTCACATTCTTGGGTTTAGGCCACTCAACCATAGCCCGCACCTTATTAGGATCTGCCGAAACACCCTCATAGGACACCACATGTCCTAAATACTCCACTTGACAGCTTGCAAACTCACATTTGCTTTTCTTCACAAAAAGTTTGTGAGTTCTCAAGGTTCGGAAGGCTACCTCTAACTGTTCTAAATGTGATTGCCAATCTTTGCTATATATCAAGATGTCGTCAAAGAAGACTAACACAAACTTCCGAAGGTACGGAGCAAATACCTTATTCATCAAGGATTGGAACGTGGATGGTGCGTTTGTTAATCCAAAGGGCATCACGAGGAATTCGAAGTGACCATGGTGGGTTCTAAATGCGGTTTTATGGATGTCACCCTCTGCCATTCTAATCTGATGGTATCCCGCCCGCAAATCCAATTTGGTGAATAACCTTGCCCCATATAATTCATCCAAAAGCTCCTCAATTACCGGTATGGGAAATTTGTCCTTGACCGTGACTTTGTTTAGGGCTCTATAGTCGACACACATTCGCCACGAGCCATCTTTTTTCTTTACCATTACAATTGGACTAGAAAATGGGCTCGTACTAGGCCGTATAACCCCACTATCCAACAACGATTGCACCATTTTTTCAATTTCGTCCTTTTGTCGAGTCGGGTATCTGTAGGGCCGTAAGCTGATAGGGTCCGTCCCTTCCATCAGCACAATCTTGTGATCGTGATCCCTATTCGGTGGCAATGCTTCAGGTTCCTTAAACAAATCATCATACGCCGACAAGAGACCTTGCAATCGGTCAGCCATCGGTGCATTATTACCCTCTATTTGGCATAATTGGCCTTCTGTACTGTTTTTGGAATTGAAAAACCCTACATGAATCATGGCTAATTGAGAAGATTTTCTCATTACTTTCGTCATCTTCTCCTTACTCAACAGTTTTACGGATGAAGGTTGCATACCCCGTAAAAGAATTTTATGATTGTCGGCAACAAATTCCATCTTCAACTGGCTGAAATTCCAGTTGATATCCCCGAGTGTGACCAACCACTGGATTCCCAAAACCATATCACATCCTCCAAGCGGTATAGTCATGAGATTGGTTGTGAATTTCACTCCTTGCATTGCCCATGTGAAGTTCTTACATATATAAGAGCTGGAAATCTTGTTGCCATCGGCCACGGATACTGTGAATGGTGTCATCGGCTCCAATTTACACCCCAACCTTTTAGCAGCCTCTAAATCAATGAAATTATGGGTGCTACCTGTGTCAATAAGGATATGGATCGGCTTACCCTTCATGACTCCCGTTACACGCATTGTTTTGAAATCATGGAGACCGGTCATCGCGTGCATTGATATATGCGATTCAATCAATGGATGTTCTTCCACCTCAACCTCTACAACTTGCTCCTCACTTCCTTCCTCCTCCAAGTCCCCCTCGTCCTCCTCTTGAGGACCCTCTAACAAGTATATATGCCGTCTGTTTTTGCACACATGTTCACGTGTAAATTTTTCATCGCACCAATAACATAAACCTTTACTTCGTTTAGCATCCATCTCTTGCGGACTTAACCGTCGTGGCTGTCCCGCAGGTGGCTTCGATTGTGTATAAGATGGAGGTGGTGGTCTCGGTAATAAAGGTGCATTGTTAAACTTGTGATTTCCAGAAAATGAATTAGGTTTCGGCAACAGAGAAGAAGGTTTGGTCGACGAGAACTGCTGTTTCTTTACCCCTAAGTTTAACGCCTGCTCTTGCAATTTGGCCAAACTTGCCGCTTCTTGTAAAGTTTTAGGCCTGAACATCCGAACATTGATCGAGATCTCGCTCTTCAATCCACCTAAAAAACAACTCAAGGCATATGCATCTGGTAAATCAAGACAGTTAACAATCTCATCAAATTGATCTAAATATTGTTGAACCGTATTTGTTTGTTTCAGATTTACCAACTCCGACATCGGATCGTCAAAAACCAAGGCACCAAATCTCTCATTCAATACACGTATATACTCCTCCCAATGTGGAATTTCTCTAGTTAATCTCCCCTTCATATACATTTGGTGCCATTGTAAAGCTCGGCCTTCCAAATGTACCGAAGCAAGTTTCACTTTCGCCGTAGGAGGTGTCTCATCGACCTCGAAAAACTGCTCCGCACGATACAGCCAACCACGAAGGTCCTCACCATTAAATCTTGGAAACTCAATGCGTGACATCTTCGTCGGAATGTGATAATCGGTAGTGCACAGGCCGTCCTTCGAACAATTCGCCGCACTATCCGCCTCACCACTGCCACCGGCAGTGGTCATCGCGTGTGTCTGTTGATGCGCGATCATTGCCGCCATCATCGATTTCAATTCCTCCACCGATTCTTTCAAGGAATCGACCTCCTTCCTGAGTTCGCCCCCACTGCGCGTTGATTCTACCATAGCTGGACTATCAAGGATCGACAAGGCTGATACCACTTGATGAAGACCACAAATTATGGGAAGATTCAACCGATGAATTCTGAGATCAGATACAATAACCCAATCTGGAGAGTTTCACCAACACAACAATTCACAGAATTAAAGAACAGAATAAATTACTTCAACAACAACAACAACCGTCTATTTCATTTCGAAAAAAACCCTATTTATACACTTCTTCCTTCCTAACCGTTTTTCCCCCCATTTTGGCTTATTTACAATCTGCTGAATTGACTATTTTACCCTTCTACTTATTACAGCTTTCCTTATTTAGATTTAGCACATATCAAAATTTAGCACATATCACAGAACATCATCATTGTATTTTGAAAGATAAATTATGGTTTACGTAATCATCAAGTGCGGACAATAATATTTTAAAGGAAATAATTCTAAACTTGAGCCTCAATATTTTATTTTGTATTGTCATAGACGTCATCTATTTTCAATAATTTTCCTAACAAATATATGGGTCCAATATATATATATATATATTATATATATAATATTATATTGTTCGATCAATTGATTTCTTTGATCGATCCAACTTCAACCATGATTTAACGGCCCATTAACCTTTTCATTTGATTACGGATAAAAATACTCTGTATTGATGCAATCTTACAACGTCTAAGCCTATATATATATATATATTATATTACATGTAAGAAGAAACAACAGACCACCACCGAAGTGTCAAGAACGTCAATGTCCTGAAGAAACCAACTAATTAATTATGGAGATTAGAATGTTAAACTGTATTAAAGGTCAAGAAATTGCCAAGTGTTGTGAAACCCCAAATATTCGTATCAAGATTATGAATATTCCAACACCATTTCACCGACATATGAACTTACTCAACTCAATCCCTTTTTAAAATCCCTATAAGCTGCCACCAATTTAAACCCACGATTTAAAAAGCTCTTAAAAAGATGTTTCTTCATTATATTCAAGCTAGATTTGCGTATCCAATTGTGGGATTAGTTATTATATCTGTTCTTGGGTTATGTGAAGCTGGATTGACAGGTAACTATGTGAGAAAAAATGGGATTAGTGCTGATATGCCTTTGGATAGCGATGTATTTCGTGTCCCACCAGGTTATAATGCTCCACAGCAAGTAAGTATGATTTGTTTTTCAAGAAATTATTGATTTAAAGATTTTATTTTGTTTGATTTTGGTGATTAACAGTGTTTATTTAGGTAAAAGGGCCCTGTTTTAGGTGGGAAAAAACTGAATTTTTTACTTTTGCTGTTCAAAATATTCCACTTAATATAACAACCCGCTTGCCAAATATGGAAATATTGCAAGAACTAAGTAAGAAGCTCTGAGAAATTCAAGCTAAAAGTTGAATTAAAGTTGCAACTAATCTTCATAATAATCAGCAGAAAGAATGAATCGAAAACTGAAAAATATTGAGATTTAGCTAATGAACCCATATTGTGTAATTTTTTTATATAAATTCGACATTTTAATCTTATAACGACTGATTTGTAGAAAGGGTCTAGATTTGAAAACAAATTTAAAGGAAAGAAGGTTTATTTTAGTGCTTATATACAACTTTTGGTGATGAAGATATGGTTAAAAAGCTAATGTAAGCCTGGTTTTCGAAGGTTCACATAACACAAGGGGATCATGAAGGCAGGGGCATTATCATCTCTTGGATTACACCAGATAAACCTGGTTCAAATTCAGTCCTATATTGGGCTGCAAATAGCCAGATCAAGAACACTGCAAATGGCATTGTTGTTAAATACAAGTTCTATAACTATACGTCTGGTTACATTCACCACTGCACTATCAAGAATTTGGCGGTATATTCATCATCTAAGTCTTTTGGACAATTTACTTGTTTTAGGACCACCTTAATGAATAGAATTATCACCATATTGTACTAAAATTTGCAGTATAATACCAAATACTACTATGAAATAGGAAGCGGAAATGTGACACGACAGTTTTGGTTCATGACGCCTCCTCCACCCGGCCCTGATGTTCCTTATACATTTGGTCTTATAGGTAAGTTTTGGTCTTATATTATACACTAGGTCTTTATATGCATGGTAAAAAAAGGAAAATGGAAGATATAAAGAAATTAGATCATGATTCATGATGATTGGTTTTAATATTAAACAAGGTGCTTGATTGTTGACCCCCCTGTAATTATCTGTAATCTCAAATTATATATAAGTTAAATGGAATTTAAAAAGTTGCCATTTTTAAGAAGTTTGATTCTTTCCCAGCTTGTGAACTTTGATCCTCTGAATGAATTTTAGAACACCTGATAATTCAAACGGATTTACGATTTTAGCATCCAAAGAGATCCTAGTTGATCACTATTCTTGACTTCTATATCATTAAAATGACTAAATGTCAGTGTAAATTAGACTAAGTATTAACTATCCTTCTCTTTTATTGTAATTACAGTATGGTCACTTATTTTGGTCTCATGACAGACACCACCTTCTTACAATAAAACCTTGCAATCGCCTAACGAAATTTGCTAAAATAAGCGGGCTGGTTTGTAATTACTCTAAATAAGGAGGGTAGTGTATAATTTAACCGAAAGTGATAATAGAAGAAATATGAAATGCTGAAATAAGTGCCAAAACGAAGCTATACATTTCGTTTTTTGATTTTTTTTAACAGGTGATCTTGGTCAGACTTATGATTCCAATCGAACGTTAACTCATTATGAGCATAACCCAATGAAAGGGCAAACTATGCTGTTTGTTGGGGACCTCTCATATGCTGATAGTTATCCGTTACATGATAATACAAGGTGGGATACATGGGGCAGATTCGTAGAGAGAAATGCCGCCTTTCAACCATGGATTTGGTCCGCTGGAAATCATGAAATTGATTTTGTTCCTGATATTGTATGTTCTCTATTCAAATATTTTCATATTTGTGATTTGAAATTGAACTTATTAACTTAACAATTATCTCATCTTTTCTAAAATGTTATTTAAACTTATTGTTAAAGTTTCTTTTGATTGATGTATAAGTTTGTATGGATCTCATTGCAGGGTGAGGTTAAGCCTTTCAAGCCTTATAAACACCGATTTTTCGTTCCATATAAATCCTCGGATAGTTCATCTCCTATGTGGTACTCGATCAAGAGAGCTTCAGCCTATATCATTGTCCTCTCTTCTTACTCGGCTTTTGGTAATGAGCTCATGGATTTTGTATGAAAATCTGGAGCATGTTTTATGACCAAAACTTTGATTTATTGAATCGTCTATTTGCAGGAATGTATACCCCTCAAACAAAGTGGTTCACAAACGAGCTATCTAAAGTGAATCGATCAGAAACACCATGGCTAATTGTGATCATGCATTGTCCAATGTATAGCAGTTATGTTCATCACTATATGGAAGGGGAGACTATGAGAGTGATGTACGAGCCGTTGTTGGTTAAGTACAAAGTGGATGTAGTCTTTGCTGGTCACGTTCATGCATATGAACGATCCGTAAGTATCTTGTTTTTGAGCTCTGAAAATATTTCACATATTTACTCTTCTTTGATCTGGAAAAAGATTAATGATTATTTAAGTCTATATTATGTTGATCCCTTTATCGAAAATGAAATCGAAATCCTGAGTAAACTAGTGATGTGGTAGCATTTGGCCATAACTACTTACTATTGGTTTTTGCACAAAGATTTCTCCTTTCCAAAACCCATCTAAAAATATGTATACAATCTTCTGACTTTGTTTGCAAATTAACAAAATACCCTGTCAAAATCCTTTACGGTGCGTTTGGATCGATGGATTTGGATTTGAGGAGTGGATTTCAAATGACACCTAAAATGGTGTCATTTGAAATCCACCGTAGTTGTGGAGAAAAGAACTCAAAATGAATGGCGAGGGATTTGAAATTCATCATCATCCAAACAAACTTAAATGGATTTGTCGATGAATTTGAAATCCATGGATTTCAAATCACTCGATCCAAACACACCCTTAAAGAATGTGTGAAGGGTGACATTGTAATCTGCTTTTAGTCGACAAAGGATTAAATTGTATTATGCTTTTAACGACGGGGAAGTTATACTAATTTGTCAAACTTAAAGAGTATTTTTTTATTTTTTTGGTAATTAGAGTCTCACGCATGTAAATTAACCCTTAATCTAATATTAATATGAATGAGCTTATGAAATACAGGAACGTATATCCAACATAAAGTACGATGTTGTCAATGGCTTATGTAGTCCGATCAACGATGACTCTGCTCCAGTTTATGTTACCATTGGAGATGGAGGAAATCAAGAAGGTTTAGTCAAAGAGTAAGTTGAATATACTCTCACTATTTCGAAAACTTTTCCAAAAAAATAAAAAAAATAAAACGATTTAAATCATATACGAAAATTGATCTTATTTTCCAATTTGTATTGCAGAATGATGCAGCCACAGCCAAAATACTCGGCTTATCGAGAAGCCAGCTTTGGGCACGGGATTTTCGATATTAAAAACAGGACTCATGCCTATTTCGGTTGGCATCGAAATCAAGATGGATATGCTGTTGAAGGTGACTCTTTGTGGTTTCAAAATAGGTATTGGAAATCCATGAAAGAAACATATGCAGCTGTATTCTGAGAATAGAAATAGAGTTTGTTTCTACTGATGTTTCTTTCTTTGTTTTTTATTTTCTTCTATTTTCATGCTTATGTTACAACTGGTTCTGTGGTTAAATAAAATTCCATTTGCTAATGGGGTTATATATGTTTCCATCGTATTGTAAACTCGATGATCATAATTATTCGTATAGTAGAATTTACACAAGGAATAAAAAAACTAATACTTACTAATATGTTTTGACGCGTGAGTTTTCAATAATTGTGCCTAAATGTGTTAAATAAACGGATGACGAGGGAAACCCACAGCCGCTGTCGTTAGGGATTCGAACCTGTGACCTAGGCCACAACATTCAGATGTCCTGAACCCCCCAATAAACGTTAGATTTGTTCTTCCAATATCTATATCATCTTGTACTCGATATTTATACGAGATTTATTATTAACTTCAGACTTATTAGTGATCACGTCCGAAACCAACTAGGGGTAGGTTTTGTTTTTGGCGTCAATTTTCCATCCAATTTTATTTTTGGCGTCAATTCTCCATCCGATTAATGAGACGATATACAGTTGGGCCCAATTTGGGTCTATTTAAGCGATGGACAGCTGGACCAGTTCCGTGAAAATTTAATGAAAATAATCTTGGGATTAACTTTGGTTAATTAGGATGATTTTTAGAATTCTGTAAAGTTTGGGGTTAAAATTAGAATCGCCAAATGCAATTGGACTAAAATTCAAAATTTAATCTAATTAGTAATGAGTCTACTGACTAGATCCAAATCTAATGTTTTGGATCTGGGTTCGGGTTCAATCCATCCAATGAATTGGGCTGGTTTGTGTCTGACCCGCCCAATACGAGGAATACGGTATACAAGGGTTAAGGCCCATTAATGATTACAAATTGGGCCCAAGGCCCAATTTAAATATTAGTAAGAAATATTTGTTGACAAAATGATGAAAAAGGTTGGTAAGAAATAAAAAATAGTCTTCATCATTGAAAAAGAATATAATGTATCATTGATGGCTGATGCCATCTTCATTTATATTGACAATGCAATATACTAAAAATAAGAAAAAAACATAATAAAAGACAATTTAATATCACAAGTTACACGTTACATAGTACTGATACAAATATATATATATATATATATATATATATATATATATATATATAACAATACTTTAATCCATATACATGTACAAATACCAGATACATACAACATACACTATATATACACACCCAATACCTATATATTCACATCATTTCATATTTACAATATACTTTTCTCTACTGAAAAATGAGATGCCAACGTCAATCACATCCAACGCACGTGCGGCTCCGCTTCTATTAGGGTACTCCACTTCACTACCACAGGTGTGCCGTTATTTGCATGCATGTCCTATATGACTTGATTTAATTCATCATATCGAACTAATTCACAATACCAAAATCACGAATATAATTCACAATCAGGGTCATTTTCATCATATAGAACTAATTCACAAGACTATGATCACCTCTATCGTAAATACATTTCACGATCAGTGAATTATATTCATGATCAGGTCATTTTCTCTCATGAATTATATTCAAACTAATGACCCTCGAGTGAATATAATTCACGACCATGGTGAATTATAATCAAACGAATGACCCTTTCTCTAGTGAACTAGATTCAAACTTTTTTTAAATCAAATTAAACGTAAACATGAATGCATAATATTTGACCTGTGATTGACGACTGAAATCCCATTTCCCGAGACTTTGTACACATCAAAAGAACCAAGGGAAAGGGCCACCATTAGTATCACTAATCCCATTGGTAGCCTCATGAACAATATGGAATGAAGTGTCCTTTGCAGCCTCAGCCCACAAAGATGAGTCATCAACCTCAGGCAAACTCACATCCAAACTCTTCATTATCCCACTTGAACTCACATATTCCCCACCACTACCCCTGCTGCTACCACAATCGCGATTAAAACCCGAGGGCAAACCCGTCAAACCACACGATTGGTCATTCCCCTGAACCGGAGCCTGAACCGGCGCCGGGTTTTCTTCAGACAGGTGTGGCAGATTAACCTTAGCGTCCGGTCCGTACAGCCTGCGCGCTGCGATATCGTACGCCACCGCAGCATCGTACGAGGTGTCAAAGGTGCCGAGCCACACGCGGGAGCCGCGATTGGGCTCACGTATCTCGGCCACCCATTTGCCCCACGTGCGCTGGCGTACGCCTTTGTATGTGCAGGCGGCGTTTTCAGGGCCACCTTTGCCCCTCATGCAGCCTTTTCTCGAGCTGGCCTGGGCTAACTTGCGCACTTTCTTCTCTTCACTCGTAGAGCTCATTGATTTCATCATATTTTTCTATGTATAAAATAATGTATATATATATATATGTGATAATCAAGAAAATGATTTGAAATGTGGGTATGAACTATGAAGGATTGAAGATCAGGTGTTGAGAAAATGGCAGTATTTATAGAGAAATAATTTAATGGGTTGGGGGGTACGTGTCCCTGGTTGAAGAGTGTCAATGAATACTTGGCAAATCGAATTTTTTTTTCAAGCAAATATTTGTACACAAGCTCAGGTTGGCAAAAAATATGGGAAAGAAAGAACAACAATCCAAATCTCATATACCATAAAAACGTAAAAAAATTGTGATAAATATATACACGAGTGATACGGAAAAAACGTAATGCAAATATCTATTTAAAAATAATATTTCCACGTTCTAATTAATTATATATATATATATATATACATTTATCACAATTTTTTTATATGAACACAAGATTTTTTTTATTTTTATTTTTAAAAAAAGGGTTGTGGATATTGACAATGTGCAATGAATTTTAGCTTGTAATGACGTCATGTATGACGTCAGTATAAGGTAGATAAGTCTGATTTTAAATGGAGATTTAATGAGGGTTCCCAAGAATTGGCATCTTAGTTTGAGTGGTTACAAGATTTGTATGTGGTAAGAATTGGATGATAAGTTAGAATATAATATTGATTATTGAGAATACATTGAATAGTAATAGTAATAGTAATAGTGAGGTGGGCAAATTTTGTTTTGAGATAGGAATGCATTAATGTCACTTGAAAATTTAAGTCAATAAAACAGTGATCATCAGTCATCATGCACTCACTATATACCATTTTTTAGGTTGAGAATTTTTGCCTTTTTCTATGAAGAACATATGATCCTTGTGAGTCCGAGGAAAATATGAGCTGCTGTCTGAATGCATTCATTATTCACTCATTACTTTGGTTAGTTGAATGTGAGATAAGATTTTTGTTTATTCTATTATGTCATTTGGTCATGTGGTGTCTTATTTTATATTATATTTATTGGTTAAGTCAAGATTCGGATGATAGTTGTCTCTAAGTTCTCCTCTATTGTGGGAACTTCTTTGTATGGTCTGTCACCGTGAGAGTAGTGACTTACAATATATTGATGTTGTATGATTATATTGTTGTAGTATCTAATTTAGAGGCGAAAGATAACTAGGAGTTTGAACTATTGTTATTTTATGTGTGAGTTGATGAAAATAAGAAAAAATATTGTTAAATAGCATCAAGTTCTTGTAAATTTTAAGTAGTTGGTTTGTTGAATGTGAGATAGACTTTTTGTTTATTCTATTATGTCATTTCGTCATGTGGTGTATTGTTTTTATATTGTTTTTATGGAGGAAGTTAAGATTACTTGTTGTCACTAGTTGTGAAGTTCCTCTATTGTAGGAAGTTCTTTGCCTGTGATGTGGTATAACTGTAACGATGAGAGTAGAAACTTACAATATGTTATATTATATTGTTGTAGTATCTAATTTAGAGGCGAAAAGTCAAAGATAACTTTTAAACCATCCTTTCTCTCTGAGTGAGTTGATGAAAATGGGAGGGGGGGGATAGTTAAATAGCAATAAGTTCTTTTAAATATAAATTAATTTGGTCTAGGTATGATATTAAGTTGAAGTTAGAAGCCCCGAGACTAAACTAAATCCTATTTTTTTTCAATTATGCAATGTGGTCATGTGGTGTATTGTTTTATTTGTTTTTAAGAGAAGTTAAGATCACTTGGTTGTCTCTAATTGATAAGTCCTCCTCAATTGTAGGAAGTTCTTTGTATGGTTGTCAGGTGAGAATAGTGACTTACAATATGTTGATGTTGTATCAATATAATGTTGTAATATCTAATTTAGACACGAAAATTGAACCATTGTTTCTCTCTGAGTAAGTTGATGAAAATAAGAGAAAATATCGTTAAATAACAATAATTTCGTGTAAATTTAAATTGGTTAGGTCGAGCTATGATAATAAGTCGAAGTTATAAGCCCCAAGATTAAACTAAATCCTTTTTTCGAGATTTGTTTTTCTCCCCTATATGCCTGGAAGTTCTTCCTAGTACACTCCAAGTATCGAAATAGTGAAGACAATGACGTAATAGGACCTACAATGTGATGGTATAACGAGGATTATTATACATTAGAACCTACAATATATAGTGTGGTTGAATTATGACGTTCGAAAATAATAGGCATTTAAATATTTCTTTTTTGAGATATGGAGGTGGAAGGCTGGTTGGATTTTTAAATAAGATATATAATTTTCTTTCTTTTTAATTATTAGTACAAAGCAAAGCACGTGCATTGCACATAAAAAATAATAATTAAATAATTTAGTAATTTAGAAATTTATAATCATAATTTTTTTAATTATCGTTGAACTATAATCTAGTGCTAATTGAAAGCAATAAAATATCAAATCTCATTATTCTTAAATAAACACGGATTTATATAATTGAAGTAAATGTATTGCGTATATGTGGATGTCATGATTAATGTGAACTTGGAAATACATAAATGTAAATTTTTTTAATTTCTAATTTTATTACTAAAATCCATGTCTTATCTAAGTGAACATGCACATTGTTCACTTAAATTTCAAATAAAAATAATTCTTCATGTTACATTATTTTTTTATTGCCGTAAAAGCCTTATTTATTATTTTCTTACCACCAATTCAACCTTGTGACAGTGTCATAAAATTAGTTGATTGATTTCTATATTCAAGTGAATTATTTTTCTATATAAATCATATATTCATATAATGTTAATGAAAAATAATAGCTTAAATATAGGATGATAAATAATTTTCAGTAAGATAAATATCAATAACTGAATAGAACGGTCATCGATCTTTTTATGTTTTGATCATCATTTGTGTAACTTCAAGTCCGTATTGATCATTGATCTGTTTGTATAAAATTTTAAACTATCGCATTAGACCACTGCAATTGGAATTTTAATGCAATTCTAGATTAAAAGTGGACATGAATAACATCCGGAATTGTTCTCCACCCCGATTTTATTTATTAAGTTAGAATTATTTTTAGGACTTGAAATAAAGTGATAATAGTTTGTTTATATATATATATATAGTTATATTTTTTAATGCGACAATGCAACCAATTGGTGATCTTCCAATTTCACTTTCAAAAAATGGGATGAATATTCAATAACGAAAGGGTCGAATTGACAGTAGAATCTAATGTATTAATTATAATTATTAAATCATAATGATGATAGTACGTAAAAATTTATAGTAACATATATTAGTGAAGTTATTAAGCAATGATAATATTGCCATTTTCCAGAATTGAAAAAGCACCATCACAACTTATCTCCAACACCTCACATTTAAATTTTACAAATTTAGGAACTTGATCATATTTCAAATAATGAATGCCATTCATTATTGACTCATAACTTCGGTTTGATAAATGTGAGATAAGCTTTTTGTTTATTCTATTCTCTTATTTGTACACATGATCTCTATTTTATATTATTTTTAAGGGTGAAATTTAGATTGCTTAGACTTTTGTTGTCTCTAACTAACAAGTTCTACTATATTGTGGGAAGTTTTTTGGATGGTGTGTCATCAAAATTGTGAGAATAGTGACAAACTTGAACTTACAATGACAAATCTGAACTTACAATGCGCAGATCTTGTATGATTGTAATGTTGTAATATCTAATTTAGAAACAAAAAGTCAAAGAAAACTAAAATTTTGAACCATTGTATCTCTTTGAGTGAGTTGATGAAAATAAGAGAGATTGCTCGGACTTTTGTTGTATTTAACTAATAAGTTCTCCTATATTGTGGAAAAATTTTAGGATGGTGTGTCATCAAAATTGTGAGAATAGTGACAAATCTGAACTTACAATAACAAATCTGAACTTACTATGCGCAGATCTTGTATATAATTATAATGTTGTAATATCTAATTTAGAAATAAAAAGTCAAAGATAAACCATTATTTCTCTTTGAGTGAGTTGATGAAAATAAGAGAGATTGCTCGGACTTTTGTTGTCTCTAACTAATAAGTTCTCCTATATTGTGGGAAGTTTTTTGGATGGTGTGTCATTAAAATTGTGAGAATAGTGACAAATCTGAACTTACAATGCGCAGATCTTGTATGATTGTAATGTTGTAATATCTAATTTAGAAACAAAAAGTCAAAGAAAACTAAAATTTTGAACCATTGTATCTCTTTGAGTGAGTTGATGAAAATAAGAGAGATTGCTCGGACTTTTGTTGTCTTTAACTAATAAGTTCTCCTATATTGTGGAAAAATTTTAGGATGGTGTGTCATCAAAATTGTGAGAATAGTGACAAATTTGAACTTACAATAACAAATCTGAACTTACTATGCGCAGATCTTGTATATAATTATAATGTTGTAATATCTAATTTAGAAATAAAAAGTCTAAGATAAACCATTATTTCTCTTTGAGTGAGTTGATGAAAATAAGAGAGATTGCTCGGACTTTTGTTGTCTCTAACTAATAAGTTCTCCTATATTGTGGGAAGTTTTTTGGATGGTGTGTCATTAAAATTGTGAGAATAGTGACAAATCTGAACTTACAATGCGCAGATCTTGTATGATTGTAATGTTGTAATATCTAATTTAGAAACAAAAAGTCAAAAATAACTAAAATTTTGAACCATTGTTTCTCTTTGAGTGAGTTGATGAAAATGAGAGAGATTGCTCGGACTTTTGTTGTCTCTAACTAATAAGTTCTATATTGTGGAAAGTTTTTTGAATGGCGTGTCATCAAAATTGTGAGAATAGTGACAAATCTGAACTTACAATGCGCAGATCTTGTATGATTGTAATGTTGTAATATCTAATTTAGAAACAAAAAGTCAAAGATAACTAAAATTTTGAACCATTGTTTCTCTTTGACTGAGTTGATAAAAATAAGAGAGATTGCTCGGATTGTTGTCTCTAACTAATAAGTTGTCCTGCATTGTGGAAGTTTTCTAGATGGTGTCTAATCAAAATTATAAGAATAGTGATAAATCTGAACTTATGATATACAGATTTGTATGATTATAACAACGTGATTGTAATGTTGTAGTATCTAATTTAGAGGCGAAAAGTCAAAAATAACTAAAAGTTTGAACCATTGTTTCGCTCTGAGTGAGTTGATGAAAATAAGAGAGTGCTTGGGACTTTTTTGTGACAATAATGACAAATTTGAACTTACAATATGCAGATTTAGCATGATCATAACGTTGTAGAATCTAATTTAGAAGCGAAAAGTCAAATATAACTTTTAAACCATCTTTTCTCTTTGAATAAGCTGATGAAAATAAGAGAAAATATAATAAATAGCAATAAGTTCATGTAAAATTTGAATTAGTTGGGTGAATGTTATGATATTATGTTGAAGTTAGAAGGCTCGAGACCAAACTAAGTCCTTTTGTCAAGATTTGTTGTTCTCTCCTATTTGCCTCTGTCAAGTTCTAACTAGTATCGAGTGTTTTAGAACCAGTACAATGAAGATAATGACGTAGTAGGACCTACAAATGTGATGATATAACGAGGATAATGACATCTAAAACCTACAACATACTGACTATTATATTATAACGTTCGAAGATAAAAGACATTCAAGAGACGGGATTAATTTATTTTTGATTTTCTTTTCATCTAGAGCATATAACAAATGGAACTACAAAACTTATACTTACAAAACTTATACTTCCTATGAAGTAATAGGATCTCGACAACTTCGCAAAGCTGCCCTTATCTCCTTCAACATTTCATTGATCCTTATACCTTTCCTGCAAACCGAAAACGCACAAGTATTAAATCTTTAGCCCTTCACCAGCATAGCCTCTGTTTGGTTCTCGAATTTTTTGCTGAGGAGAAAAAATATATGCTATGCTTTATTTATTTATATCACTCATTTTTCTTTTCTTCTTTCTCACCGAAATCCAATAACCAAACAGAGCCTAGAAGGTTTTTTGCAATTTTTTTCACTAATATGTAGCGAAAAATGACTTACAAGACGCTAACGCCCACAACGGCCAGAGGTTTTGGAAATTCTTCAATTTCCTTAATCTTTCGTTCCCCGGGCCCGCCAGCTTCGTCTTCATCACTTGAGTTAGTAGGAATATGCAAATCTATCTTGTCACTTCCAATCTTCTGTATCTGTTCTGTTAAATTTGGAAGCCTTTCTATTGCCTGTAGATGGTTATCAATAACTAAGGTTTAGAGTATTTTACTATCTAAATAGTTAACACATAACCATGAAACTCAAACACGCACCGTTGGAATGTCAATCTTATTTAGAACGACAATATATGGTCGTTCAAGGTAATCAGGATTGTACATCCGTAATTCCTGCAACATTAGTTAAGAATATGATCAAATGAGGGTCTTATGTAAATGGATTAACGAAAAAAAATGAAGAAAGAAGGCTTATTGCGATCCCGTAACGAGTTTGGTTTATGGGTTTAGTAGTATACCTCTTTCACTGTCCTGTAGTCACTCACTGGATCTTCTGCAGATGCATCAACAACGTGAACTAACAACCTCGTTCTCCTCAAATGCCTTAAAAAGTTGCGCCCTAAACCCTATAAAATGATAAGATCATATATATAAATTTAGATTTCACTACCAAGAGGTCAAAAACTGTTATGGTGTGTTTGGATTGAAGAATTTGAAAATTATGGTTTCAAATTCATCGACAAATCCATTTAAGTTCGTCTGGATGAATTCATGTTACGATGAATTTCAAATCTCTTGCTGAGCTCTTTTCTCCATGGTGGATTTCAAATTACTCCATTTTAGAGCCATTTGAAATCCTTCCTCCAAATCCCTTCCCTCAAATCCAAATCACTCGATCCAAATACACCCTTAAGGAACATGATCTCGACAACCCTTTTGCGGCCTCTGAAACATCAAACACTTACTAATTTGCTAAAAGCTAACGAACGGGTTTTACTTGAAAAGTGTTTTAAAGTACGTAAAACAACTAAAAACTAAGGGTGTGTTTGGATCGAAGGATTTGAAGTCTATGGATTTCAAATCCGTCAACAAATCCATGAAGTTCGTTTGGATGTATCCAAGTTATAATGGATTTCAAATCACTTGACATTCAATTTGAGCTATTTTCTCCATAACTACGGTGGATTTCAAATGACTCCATTTTAGGTGTCATATCAAATCCTTCCTCCAAATCCCCTCCCCAAATCCAAATCACTCAATCCAAACACACCCTAAAAGAAATATAACATACCTTTCCAAGATGAGCACCTTCAATGAGACCAGGTAAATCAGCCAAAGTTGCCTCAGATGAAAATTGGCCTGGCCCGAGACTGGGATCACCATCAAGGCGTCCTAGGTTAGGCATCAAGGTTGTAAATGGATAATCAGCTATATCGGGTTTTGCAAGTGTGATAGCTGCCAGTAGGGTCGATTTTCCGGCATTTGGGAGCCCCTGAAAATTGGAAAGCAAAATTAATAACAAAAAAATTGTAGATAATGAAACTATAATATTATACATCCTCAAATGAAAATGTAAAAACGTTTTAGCATCGTGGATATTACTTATGTTGTAGCTCTATCGATATGATTAAGGTGAAAAATACTTACAACAAGACCAACATCAGCAACGACCCTTAGTATCAATTGCAGACTGACCTCTTCTCCAGGCTGACCAAGAGCTAGAACCTGCAAACTCATTGCAAATGTCAACAATTCTACATAATTATAGTGTCGTATTCTTTTAGAGAAAAATGGAAATTGGTACAATTATAAAAGACTTTCCGGTCTTTATATGGTCTACTCCTCGTTATACAACATAGCAGTATATTATTTGATAAATTGGCAGAACCAAGAGACTCATACACAGGACCACAAACAACACTTAAAACCAATTCATATGTTTGTTCGCAGCAAAATAAAATGAATTTTATCACCAAATCATGTAATTCTAACTTAAGTAAATACTCATGTTAATCATTTTTCATTCCAGTTTCTCGCATGTATTCGTTTGTCAGATCGCTGATGAAATCTAGCCACATAACAAGAAACGGTATAATCAAGTCAAGAATAAACATATTCCAGAGAGCAAATTCATTATTTTTCCTTCTCTGATTATATCGTGTACATGCGTACTACAACCTAGTCATCAACACATTCACTTGAAGATGTAATAGCATTCGTGAAAAATAAAAACAAGAAAAAATAAAATCTGATGTACAATAGCCAATAGACTTAGTATATCAAAACTCTCCTAATTCAATTTTAGAAAAGAAAGATATAGACAATCAAGTATATAAGGGTGTGTTTGGATCGAGTGATTTGGATTTGGAGGGGGGATTTGGAGGAAGGATTTGAAATGACACTAAAATTGGAGTAATTTGTAGTTATGAAGAAAATAGCTCAAAATGAATACCAATGAATTTGAAATCCATCATAACATGAATTCATCCAAACAAACTTAAATGGATTTGTAGATGAATTTGAAATCCATAGTTTTCAAATCCTTCAATCCAAACACACCATAAGAGAATTACAGAAGATCAAGTGAAACATCAAAGATTACCTTGTCACTGTCATCTCGCATGACATTGGTCGTTAAAGACATCATCTTTTTCTTCTTGTGCTCAGGCATTTCCAACAAGCTAATCTGCACAAACAGAGAAAAACAGGGTTTAATACGAAACAAGGAGGTCTCATAGCACACACTGTGGTCGCGACAAGCTCCAACACAACTATCGTTCAAGAAGAAATCAATTAAGAGTTGCGGCTTGTATATTCCTTATCATCTTAATCAAGACCGTGTTTGGCTCAGCCTATAATTTCATTGCTTATAAGCTCTTAAAAAATAAAATGGGTGAAATCTGACTTATTTCCATGGAGCTTATAGTCTTATACACTTCTCACAGCTTATTTTGAAAGCTTGTAAGCCATTTAATTACAAAACTCTCTGTAAGATCTTATAAGCTATATAACAGCTTAATATGAATAAGGTACTTCGGTTCTTGAACAACAATTGGTTCATTTTCGTGCTTTTTCCTTCTTTGAGTTCTTTCGTTTTGTCCCTCAAAAGCCATAGCTATAAAGCTTCAACAATTATACACGTAGTCCATACTACCCCACATCTTTATATGGATTAAATATTGAAATTTGGATATGATCAACAATACAAGATCATTACCCCTCCTTGTCCACCCCTTGCAACAACGACTTCATCACCTGGACGAGCTAAATCAGCCAGAAGCTTTCCTCTTTTCTGTTTCACAACAGTACCTACAGTTTATAGCAAAACCAAGTAATGCATGAAATGTGAAAAACCATTCTATGTATTTGTGAAAACAAAGTTCAAATCTTTTACACTAGAATAGAGGTCAAAATTAATGTTAAATCATAAATATCAAGAGGATGTTCACCAGGTTATTCAAATTTTAATTTCCGAACAATTCATTTACTAATGAGCCAACGCAAGTGACAATATCAATTAAACTGATTAAACAAACCTAGAGGTACCGGGATACGCAAAGTCGGTGCAGCAAATCCGTTATGCACTTGAGAAGACAAAACACCCATTGCATCAACATTTCCACCACGTTTTGCATTATGTCGACTTTTCTTGTGAAACTCCAATAACGTATCTTTACTTTCATCTGCATAAATTACGACATCGCCACCATGTCCACCCACGGGAAGGATAAGTGAACCATCAAAGTCCCTCTTAAGAGAACTCTTTCTCTTCATTTTTTGTTTCTCAAATTTGCTTTGTGACTTAGAAGGGGCGGTCTGATTTGGCAGATTGAGAACTGCTCCATGGCCACCATCTCCAGCCCGAACAGTGATAATTACCTCATCGAAGTATTTGTGGCGTTCTTTTTCTAAATTTTCAGGGGTTGGAGATGGTGGGTTCTTGACTTTAGCGAGCACACTCTTCAGCACGATGCCTCGGAATTTCCTTTCCGTAAACCATTTCCTACTTGAACTGTAAACAAAAATTTGTAGCTAGAATTATAATGGATATGCGTATTGTATATCATAAAAGTAAATGAACCTGAACTCAAGAACACATTTTCATAGAACTGTAATATTATGAGAAGAGATGAAATTGAACCACTCAAAGTTGAAAATTGCAATGAAATGATATCATTTACAATTGCATTGGGAATTACATAAGATATCCCCAACTACTCGATGCAAGTAGAATTGAAGCGGAAAACAACTCAACATAACAAATAATAATAGAATGTAAGCTGCCCAATACATTTTGAACAAAAAGAAATAAGAAAATAATCGACAAACTTGATACGTTACATATACAATAGCCTCCAGCTTCAAAATTCCAATTCCCTAGTTACGATGTCCAAAAGAAAGCACAAAATAGAAGAAAAATAAAAGGGCATGTATCAGGGCTCAGGCAAAGTAAACAAAGAAATTATTATTGTTACACTATGAAGACATTGATACTCCAATACATTCACTATAATGATTAAAACCCAACTAAGAAGAAGAAAAGCAAGAGTAGAACATCGATAGATAGTGCATACCTAGTTAGAAGAAAGGGTTGAGAAGAGAAAGCAGATAGTGAAGAAGAAACTTTATGACAAGGTAAAAAGCTGTTGAGAATTAAAGACGATGATGATGAACGCTGTTGAGGAACCCATGAAAGCATTCTTCGTCTCTTCAACTCTCTCTGTGTTTTAATGGATAGAACAGAGAGCTCGGAAAGTAATAATGACTTTAGATTATTTTTCTAGTTAAAATTGTTTGTAAATGTTGTTAGTATTTGTACATTGCAGTTATAACGTTTTTTTATTTATTATTATTTGACGATTTTTTTTTATAATAAAACACTATATATAGGCACATTACATTAGTGAATAATGAATATGTATTTTTAATTCTTCAAATTTACATCCATTTTACATTATCTATTTTTAATTATTTCAATAGAGTTTATTAATTCCACAATTTATATTATTGTGGTCCATCTGACCAATTTTTATCAATTTAAATGAAAAATTAACCATATATATTTTTTTTTGGATGACGGGGGAAACCCGCAGCCGCTACCCTTTCGAGGGTGCACTGGGTAAACCTCACTCTTGTGCAATAGCCTGTAAATTAACATATATTATATACAAGTTATACTTTAAGTTCCAATTTAATTCCATAATTTTACAATATTTGCCATTATTCTCTCTCAATTTTGCTTCTTTAAATCACTTTAGTAGATGCAAATTAAAGTATAAGAACTAAACTGATTTCAAATAAAAAAAAATTAAAAAATTAACAGTAAATATTATTTCTAAAAACGATTAGGAATGTCAATGAAACTTTTCTAATTCAGGAAATAATATAATTTTAAGATTTATTTCATTTCTAGTAAATGAGAATGCTATTTCCATCAATACTTACCAAGTTATCACGTCCAATTGGAAATTAAAAACCAATTTAGCCTTTTCATTTGGACAAAATAAACACTCTTCACGTCAACATGAAATGGCTCTGTTCTACAAATGAAAGCCATAAACACAAATACACAATCTGGAAATATAAGAATATATGAGAACCAAAAGCTCCCCTGGTTTTACAACTTTCTACACTATTGTTCATAGAGGCACCTCGAATTGAAATCATCATTGATCACATTTAAACCCACAACACAAACATATGTAGGCCTCTGTTATTACAACATTTTAACTCACGGCCACATGATGTAACAAAATAGTATAGAAGGGTTATTATATATTCATAAGCAACAAACCATACATGAACTGTACCATTGACGTGTTTTCATGGTTGCTTTCACGACTTTGAACACCCCTAGCTCTTGAGGAAGTCCTTTAAAGAGAAGGGTTCTGGTCCATCCTAGGAAAAAAAAAACCCGGAAAATTGAGATATAATATATACACACCATGTGGCACAAATTCATTTTCGGGTCTTTTTGGATGAAGGGAAAAATATTAACACATCAATTTTCATATGTTGCAATTTTCGCGACAAAAAATGGCCAGAAAAATTCATTTCAAAAGTCATAATAGTCACTTTTGTGCTCATGTATGTGTGTGTAAAAGCAGGAGATAAATACGATTTAATTGAACATCTAAAGAACCGAAAGATTAGAACTTTAAACGAGGAATCAAGTTGATGGATTACTTCTTGCAACAGATTAACAGCAAACTTCACACCTTGCCAAGTTCTTGACTCAAGAACTCTCTAACAACGGTTGTTTGCTGTATTAGCCTCTCCACTGCTGAATAGCTCGGCCGTTTAATATGAGCTGCAATTAGAATAAGTCGAGAAAGGCATAATAAGGGTCTGTTTGGATTGTTTTTGTTTTTTATGTTTTGCAAAATAGTTTAGTAGAACAGTTTTATCAAAACAATTTTGCAGTATAAATAATGTTGAAATCCTGGTTTAGTTGACTATTTTAGAAAATTAAAGTGTTTTGTAAAACAGATAAAACTTTTTCTGCAAAATAGCAAGTTTTGGAGTTTTATTCTTCAAAAACATAAAGTGGGAACAAGCCCAGCCAAACGCCTTTTTCATGTTTTTATTTTGCAAAAACAAAAAAACACTTTAAAAACAGTTATCCAAACAAACACTAACAATTCATCAAGACAAAATTTCACCAAGCAAAAAGGGAAATAATGGCATATAATCCTAAACACCAAAACATTTAAAAAAAAAAAAAAAACAAGTACCAAGAATAGCTCGGTTTAAACTGTCTGCAACATGTTGTCTGTGTTCCGAGCTCAGAAGATGGAACATAGGAGACTTTTCTGGTTCCTCATAAGCAAGAAGAGCCATAAAGTCCTGCATGGTTAACATTTTATCCATCACTTAACAAAAAAGGTTTCATAAATTAGGCTAAAAAAGAGATTTCACAAGATTAATATCAATAGGAAAAAAATTACTTCAAGCTTTTCGACATATTTCTGCTCTTTGCCGAAAAGGGTGAAGTTGGATTGGGCAAATCCTAGCGCCTCGTCACTGCCACAAAAATTGGACTTTTTAAGCAAACATACATCAACCAATATGTTTATTATTATTTAGTAAAACTAATTTACTCACATTTTTCTAGAGCACACGAGTTCTATAAAATGGAGGCTCAACAGATCAAAATGCAAATCCTTGTTTTGTTCCAATAGGCCAGGTGCAAATTCTTCTGTCAACTTGATGGCTTTGGATGCATTTCCATCCAATGCAAAATGGTATATTCCTGCAAGTAAACTGCCAGATCAGTGCCACAACTACTTGTGTTAAATCTTCGACTCAATTTATATATAAAAAAAAAGCATTATTAGGCCATTTGGCGACACAACTAAAAGGTATGTTGATATCATGAGGTGGGTTGGCAGTAGCGTAAACATTCAAATCCTTCACCAAGGGGAAGGTACACAAATCTGCAAATTGTTTGGTATAACTGAGAAAAGGAAAGGACATAAATCCTCAGCCTTACCTATAGTAACATATAAAAGGGGATAGAAAAATTAATTTCAAACGCAAAATTTACTAAGTTTTGAGTTCACTTACTTTTCCTTTTCTCCATTTCCTCCAGATGATCAAGAGGCTGATTCAGCCCAGTACAAGCAATAAATGATTCCACTGTGTCTTTGAAGCAATTGTGAACAAGATATGATAGAACAATTTGGTGAATATCATTTTCATTTACTCCCTGTAGCCAAACAACAAACATCAGCAGAATCATACTACGTGTCTCATAAATCCAATATAAAGTTTAAAACGAGACTCATGAAAGGGCAGGTTCAAGAACAATGAGAGTGCTTTAGCACTACCTGGTATTGCCTTTTCTTTAAGAGTTAAAACTCTTGATAAAAATATATTGACATGGAATATTTTCTCCCTTACGCAAACGTCAACAAAGAAAATAAAACTCAGTGATGTCTAATCAAATGTAACCATCTGGAAATAAAATCTTATAATAAAATATCTTGCAAGATTAAAAAGGGAAGATCCTCTGCATCTACAACAATGCTGCTCTTGAAAACAAGACTAATTTAAACTTTAATCAGTTCGGATTGAAATTGAACTTTTGAAGTAATAATTTCCAAAGTCAATATGCACCATTCAGACAAAATGAAACAGACTCAAACAAGAGAGAATTCAAAATTTTGTTTACCATAAACACATTGCCACACTAACAAAATTCCCATCATCCAATTATATCCAAATTACTGCAAGTATGTAACAATAGAACTTACCATAACAAACAAAAAAACAGAGTAATTTGATAGGTTAAATATACCAAGAAGCACAAAACATGCATCAAATTGAAAATAAAACCTAGAGTGATTGGCTTACAATGTTCTCGTACTGCCTCGGATCAGCATCCATTATTTATTTCCCGCTCTTGATCACAAATCAATTTGTTTCCTTATCCTTTTGGGGTAAAAAAAAAAGTCAAAAAGCAGGACAAAATTCAATTTTTGCACGGCTTAAAAATCTTGAAAAGCCCTCTTCAATGATTATATATATATATATATATAAATCTATATATATGTATATATATTGTGTATGTGCTGTAATTAGAACTCCAATTCACATAAAGATTAAGGGGGATGGATGGATTGAATGATTGCGAAGAAGAAATAAGTGAAATTGTTGTTATAGGATTTACGACTATTCTCTCCAGTTTCTCTTGGTGCAGTTATTGCCAGTTATACTGAAAGCGGATTTATTAGATGGTAGCCTGCCCCGGTTTAGATATAGTATCACGCTTTAGGTGATAATAACTAGTAACGTCAATGCATAAGGTTCTTTTTACTATTTATTATTTGATTTTTTCGCTATTAATAAAAAATTAAAATTTATAAAAATATTTCAAAAATATTAAAAAATCACTTCATACTTCTACAATTAAAAAAAATAGAAGATGAAAATAAAAAGGATAAAGAAAAAAAATATGAAGTCGAAGTTACGTGGATATCTTCTTGACTGATCATTCTGATTGGTCTCACTTCTTACAACAAATTCCATTTGACGAATCCATTTACAGCATATTAATCTCCAAAATCCCAAACAAAAATCAAGAAAGAACACAACACAAATCAAACCCTTTTTCCTACAATGATTAATTTAAGGTTATTTTTGCACCTTCTTCTTCTTCTGCTAATTTCACAGTTGCCCACATTCAAATCTCTGCAAATCTCAAACCTTTTCGATACTTGGTGCAAAGAGTATGGAAAATCATACACTTCCGACCAAGAAAAGCAGTACAGGCTCAAAATCTTCGAGCAAAACTATGTTTATGTCACTCGGCATAATACTATGTCCAATTCTTCTTACACACTCTCTTTGAATGCCTTTGCTGATCTCACTAACCATGAATTCAAGACCAACTATTTGGGGCTTTCAGTTTCTGAGAATGATTCTGTTATCAAACTGCATCGTGGGTCGATCGAAGAATCTTCTTCGATGAAGGGATCTGATATACCTGAAGCTGTAGATTGGAGGACAAAAGGGGCTGTTACTGGAGTTAAAGATCAGGGCAGTTGTGGTATATAAAATTTTGTATTTTGTCTTAAATATGATGTTGTTTATGAAGCCTTTTTCGATTTCTTGATGCATCTATATGGAGTCTAATTCTTATAAATCATATACTTGCTCTAGTTCTACACATACTTCCATCTGTAAGTGTGTATCTAGACATAATCTTAAGGTTGTAATATCTTAAAGGAATGAAAAATAACTTGTTTGTTTGTTGTGAAGGTGCGTGTTGGTCGTTCTCAGCTACTGGTGCGATTGAAGGTATAAACAAGATCGTCACAGGGTCTCTGGTTAGTCTATCTGAACAAGAGCTAATCGACTGTGATAGATCTTACAACGATGGCTGTGGTGGAGGATTAATGGACTACGTTTATGATTTTGTTATAAACAATCATGGGATCGACTCTGAGGATGATTACCCCTATCAGGGTCGCGACAAAACGTGCAACAAAAACAAAGTAAGATTGTTATTTCAATATAATGTTCTGTTCCGGTATTATTGTAAGGTATATCATAGACATCCAAATGTGATGAAGGATCAAATATGTATCACGTGTTATACACGTGAGAATGAGATCTCATACGACACATGATAGACTAGTCAGTGTTTTAATAGAATTGAGGCTGCACTCGAGCTGCCTATGTACCTTCTTTGATAGGATCAAACCTCTTCGTTATAATAGAACTGAGGCTGCACTCGAGCTGCCTATGTACCTTCTTTGATAGGATCAAACATCTTCGTAGTTTTCAGATTATTGTACTTCTCTATCTTGAAAACTCCGAGAGTATTAAATATTTCTAGTTTTTAATGTGTAGACTTGATCCCCTACTTTCATTGATAAAAGTGGTATTTATAGTGAGCCTTGATGGGCATTGGGCTCACCTTATTGGGCCGTCAGCTCGATTCTCATTGCACGTTTCATGAACGTGACATATTAATGTTGCTTTTATATAAATTATTTAATTAAATTACGAAAGTAGCCCTATTCATAACAACATGAGAGCTTAATAGTTCGATAATCCTGAAATATGTACTTTGCAGCTAAGAAGACACGCGGTAACCATTGATAGCTACGCCGATATACCACCCAGAAACGAGAAGAAGCTACAAGAAGCCGTCGCCACTCAACCCATAAGCGTTGGCATATGTGGTAGCGACGCATCATTCCAGTTGTACTCTGGGGTTCGTACATTGTACCACGATTTTCAACTCTCAACATAAAAACACTTATCAATATCAACTTTCAAAATACAATCGTGTTTATACATTTATGGCTCAATAATGCAGGGGATATTCACGGGCCCGTGCTCGACTTCTCTCGATCACGCGGTACTAATCGTGGGATACGATTCTAAAGATGGAAAAGACTATTGGATAGTTAAAAACTCATGGGGAAAATCATGGGGAATAGATGGATACATGCATATGCTTAGAAACAGTGGGAAATCAGAAGGTGTGTGTGGGATAAATATGATGGCTTCGTATCCTATCAAAACGGGCCCCAATCCACCCCCGGGCCCGGCCCCGGGCCCCACGAGATGCACTATGTTCACATATTGCTCGAACGGTAATACCTGCTGTTGTGCTCGTCGTTTTCTTGGGATATGCTTGAAGTGGAAATGCTGTGAAGGAGAATCATCTGGTGTTGGTTGTAAAGACAAGTCTTCATCTGTGTCCATATGATTGATTATCCAGGTTGTAATAACACCAGTAAGATGCTGCAGTTATATTATAGAGCAGCATATGCTTTTATTTAGCATAGTTTGCTAAGAATGAAGCAATTATTAGTAGATTGCTTGTGTTATATCTAGACAAGAATACAATTATATTGCATATTATTTAAATTCTAATATATATATATGTACGCATCTACTTTGATCTATTTCTCCACCGGAATGTTTTTCCAATGTCAATAAGCATAAACAGCACAAAGACACTATGAAAAATCATTAGAAGTAGAATCTGTTTAATACAACAACGATAAACGAGAAGTAACAGAGAGTATAGAAATTACAGAGATAATCCTAAAGTAAGTAGAAGGAATTAAGAGCAAGTACAAATTAACAGCAGGTTTCTATGCTATAAAGGGGATAGTTTTCAGTTAATCATGCTTAACATGGTATAATACAACTATTAGTACACTAGTATTTAACAGATCATCTTCCCCAACACAATGTGTAGAGGATAAACGAAATTCCCCAACTATAGGTTCGAATTCATGATTTCTTACTGTCTTTTCTTTTCTCTATGCAGATATAAATACAAAGTAACACAGAAGGAAATCATCTCAACCTGTTTGATTCATATAAACTTCCTGCACGTAAAAGTTTTCAATCTTCCATCCTCAGGGCCTCTCATGTTTAATCAGAAACTGTTTTTTCACAGAACAAAATCGTATAAACCGAAAGTGTTAAACCATCAACGGGTAGTGTTGTCATATACAATCAGGGTCCATTCTATATGAATGGTTGTGATACTAACAAGACTTGTATCAGGGCTCCATGAGAAATATACCTAAGATATTTATGTAGTTATCCACATATTTCAAGTCCTATTTCGATCTTAAAAGGACAATAAGATCATGGCCATCCTTATCTAAGATCAGATATAGACATAAGATTCAACTATAGCCACAGCCTCAACTACTCTTTCACTAACTTGCAAAGACATTTATCAGACTCAACAATAATTGAAGTAGGATAAGCAATCCAATGTCTTACTAAAACTCCTATTTTCAGCTCAAGAACATTCAAAACCATGTTCAAATCGCTTGCAAATCGCCACAAATTCAACAAACAAAATAAACATAAACATAAAACCAAAGCAAAGCAAACAATCCAAACACTGCCAGCAGAATAAAGCACTCAAAACTATAATCTATTAGGCATCAAAATTTACAGAGTTCCATAAATCCCAATAAGCTATTACTACTATAACTATATAACAAGTTGCAGATTATCATTAATTCATCGAAATAAAAACAATACCCTTTTCAACTCATCTCCACATTGTTTATGAAGATGGAAACACATCTTTAACTGCAGAAGCAGCTGTCAAGTAATTCAAAGTATTCCTCAAAGTCTCTTTCTCCCGTTTCAACCTCATTGCTGTATCCTCCAATTCCAGCAATGCCTGTTGCTCCCTCGGAGCCCCCTCGAACGTACTCCCAACGAAGAACGAAAATGGAGTGGGAAACAAATTCCTCCTCAAATCCTGCACCTCCTTCTCTGGCTTCCCATTCAATCGATTCGATAGCCTAATCACATCCTTCATATACAGTTCAACCTCGTTAGCTAGCGCGTTCAAATCCTCGACCTCGCCGGAGGGGCGATCCTCGAGCCACGTCACCTCGGCGACAAGGTAGGGTTTGGTGCGAACTAATTTGGTAACCCGAAAACGCTCCTGACCTTTACAGATTAGGAAGAATCGATCGTCCACGAGCCGCTCGTGCTTGATTACTTCGCCGACGCAGCCCACGTCGGCGGTGCCGGTGGCGGCGTCAGTGTAGATGACGCCGAACCGGAGATCGGTGTGGAGGAGGGTGTGCATCATCATGCGGTACCGGAACTCGAAGATTTGGAGCGGCAAAATAGCGCCGGGGAAGAGAACTAGAGGGAGGGGGAAGAGCGGGAGCTCAACGACGTCGTTTGATTTGGAATTGGTGTGATGCTTCTCGGAGAAGGAGGAGGCGGAGCACTGGAGGGAGGCTTTGCGCCGCCGCTGACGGCGGTGGTGCGGCGGAGAGAAAAAGTTAGTGGGTTCTTTGAGCTGATAAGAGGGATTAAAGCGTGGTTTGTGGGCGATTATCGAGGAGGAAGATGAAGAAGGGGAATGTAGGAGCTGGGGTAACGCCATTAGAGAGTGGGAAAGTTGTTTGAAGGGAATTTTGTGATTTGCATGCAGGAGTGTGAGATTTGTGGAGGTGAGAGAGAGATGAAAAATGTGTGTACTGATTAAGGCCTTGTTTGGGTTAAATTTTAATCGGAAAAAATTGATTTTTGAATTTGGATAATGGGATGGGTGGGGGCGGAGGAAGGGGGAGATTTTGTGTCGAGAAGAAGGGGGTGTGGTGGTGGAGGATTACACGTGGAAGTGATTTTATCTTGAGGTTATGTAGCACGTGCGTACTATTTTTGTGGATAATAATAAAATTGAAAAATAATAAATATTTATTTGTAATGATTGATCAGTAAAGTTGAGGGATGAAAAATAATTGCATTGAGGTTGGATTATCTATGTAAATGATTATTAATTTAGTTGGAATTTCACACACAATTTTTTTTATGACGTAGAAATCCGCAGCCGCTACTTAAGGGTAATTTTACAAATAATTTCCGCTATCTCGGGATAATTTCACTTTTAGGGATTTTTTAGCATATATTTTGATATATATATATATAACTTTTACACATAAATTTGTCACTAAATTCTTTACATTTATTTTACTTGATATAATATCCTTGCACCAAAAAGTTCAAAGTAATCCCATCAAAAATAAAACCCCAAAGTGTGATAGGATTGTAGAAGTAAAGTAATAAATTTAAGTTCAGTACTTTATAATTGAAATATCTCGCTCGTGTGTAATAGCCTGCAAATCACACAAAAGAGTTAAATCAATATAGGTTGTCTATAGTTAAGAGGCTCACAGTAGATAAAGCTAATAGGCATTCCTTCAGCGGGAATCATATTTGTGACCAATGTCACAAGATTCAGCTGCCTAACCAGCTCTACTGAGCGTTGTCCCACGTTTTCTTTTTTGATTTTATGCTAAAAGAGGGATGTTCATACGTTGTTTTTATGTGGTTAAGTTATTCATAATACTAATATAGGGCCCCCAAATTTTGAAAATATAAAATTTACCCCCATCGTATCCTAAAATGTGATGGACACCTCCTTAGCCGTGTTCGATCTTTTTATTTGATTTTAAGACATGCCATGACACATATTTGTGTTCGAGTCGTATTTGTAATACTAATATAGGGCCCACGCAATGTTTTTTCTAATTTTACGAGTGTGATGGGTCCCACCACATTCGAGTATCAAAATTTTTAAATATTTAATCTAGTGGGTCCCACTACATTATTATTATTATTTTTTTTTGAAAAAATGGGTTAGATCAGTCCATTACGATTGGGCCGACCAGCCTATTAAGGTCTGGTCGGCTTTAAGGACTTGCGACCTATCACAAACGGGTCAGTCATGGTATCAAGCATGCGTGTTTATAATCACCTTATGGATCAAACAAAGCGCCCCTAGTTTCCCAAATAATGGACACGTCTCGTTACCTACTCTACGTATAGTAAAATCCTTTAATTAGCTTTCGGGCAATGTATCTATGTTTGACAATCCATGTCTAGCTCGATCATTCTCCAATTATGTTGTATACCAAACTTGAGAGCTTCATAGTACCCATCTAGCTCAATTTGGTTCAAAATTTTGCTTTCAGCACGTGTTTAAATCGTATATTTGAAAAAATTGAATACAATTTCGAAAACACAACATAAAAACCTTGTAAAATTAAAAAAACAATGTCGAAAAATTATGAAATAAATAAAAATAGATTACTGCAACTTGATGCATACTATTTTTCTTTCTGGCGAAATATATTAAACAATGATAATATTAGTAATCTAAGTCATAATGTGACGTTTGATTCTTATTGTTACAACTAACTTATGAATATAATACCTCAAATAATAGTAGAAAACAAAAGCTTATATCTTGTAATAATTAATATTATCAATTACTATTAAATTTGTAATAATGGTTATCAAATAGTGCTCTACAAATGTGTGCCTAGTTGTATCAATTATCAAGTTCTAACAAATGTTTTGAGACCGATTCAAGATTGTTATAATACAATTCTTATTTCTTTATTTAAATTTTTCTAAAATCCATTGACAAGTATTTAAAATTATTAACTCGAATTTTGTAGAGTCAGAATATTCCTTTTTTTAGTTAGAATAAAAACTTTAGTATTATTTGCATACACCATTTCCAGGAAATTTAAAAACGCAACACGCTTTTGACTTTCGTATGACGTCATACGTTACGTGTCAATTGGGCCTTTAAAAAGCACAGCTATTTTGTTGAAATCTTATTCTCTGCTTACACTTGACGCTTTGATAGCTTTTGGGCACAACTATTTAACAAATTCTTGCGATTTCGAATTGTTTACGAGTGAAGAAAAATGGCTTCTGAAGAGGGACAAGTGATTGTTTGCAAATCCGTCTCTGAATTTAAGGATCTAGTGCAGAAGAGCATCGAGTTAGGGAAACTGGTAATTTCAACTCTCTTCTTCTATAATCTTGAATTTTTTTTGTTGATAATTATAAGAAACATATCTACGATGCTTCGATTTTGTGATTGGAAGAAGGATTTTGTGTTATTGTCCATGGATCATTCAATTTTTGTGTCAAAATTAAATTATTCGATTGGTGTGAATTTTGAATCCTCAAAAATTGGGAGAAATTTGTGGAGTTACAATTATTCTTCAAGGAAAGGAAGTGAGTTCTATCTAGCAAGTATGGATTGTGATTTGTGATAAATGAACAATATGTTAGTAAAAAATCAATCGAATTCGTCGAAATAAATTGACAGAAGTACCTCAAGTGAATATTGCAGAGGTACTAGATGATCCTGTTTTTGCTTGCCCAAATGAAACTTTTCAATTCGTTATCGTTTAAGCAAAATTGTTCAATATTTGAAATCTTTGTAATTAGTATATACTTGTTCGTGTTGCGGTTTTTGTTATGTTTGCTATAAAATTTGATATGTGGAACGATAACCCTTTGGGCAGGTGGTGGTTGATTTCACTGCTACATGGTGTCCACCGTGCCGTTTCATTGCCCCTATTTTTGTTGAGATGGCCAAACCGAAGCCCCATGTTATCTTTGTGAAGGTCGATGTGGACGACCTTAGTGTATGTATCTCTATCTATGATCTATCTCGCCTTTTGTTTCTCTAGACGAATTTATATAAATTTACTGCACTTATAACATATAATCGATAAAGTTCAAGCAACTTAACTTGTAAAATACAGAACTGTAAAAGTGTTGCGGTATATATTTTTAAATTATTAAAAGAAAAAATTGCTCATATAACATTATAATCAGCAATATGTATTATGTTGTTTGTTAAAATAATCATTTAATAACCCGTATATAACAGTATAATCGGCAGTATGTATTATGTTATTCTTAAAATAATCATTTAATAACCCATGTTATTGTTATAAGAAAAATTGTAATATCTTAACTTTTTGTGTCTTCTTATGTGATATTTAAATATAAACAAAATTGTCTATGATTTCGTTGATTAATTATTTCGTTGATTAATTAAGATTTATAACTCTTTTCTTCTCCTTTTTTTTTTGTTCACTATTATTCTCTATCCAAAAAAGAATTTAGAAGCTTTCAGTGTTTCGTAAAAACTATGGAAACACTGAAAGTTTCGGTGGGAACAATAAAAACATTGTAATTTTAAAACTACTTAATAATTTCTTTTCGCTAAGTTGAAAAACGGAAACTTTTCGAATAACCTCGAGACTGTTAACGCAATCATCACTGAAAACAAACGTTTGCGATTATACAATGTTGTCTCGGGATCCCTTAGACTTGGTTCAACTTTTGCAGGAGGTGGCTAAGGAATGGTCCGTTGAGGCAATGCCGACTTTTTTGTTCCTCAAAGAAGGGAAGGAAGTGCACAGGATTGTTGGTGCCGATAAGGATGCTTTGCAGACGGCTGTTAACCAGCACGGCGCCCTTACCGCTTGAGGTTGCTCGAGAATAATTAAAGTTGTGTGTTTGTATTCGGGCTTGTAATAATGACATAGATACTGATCTTTAAGCCCTCTATTATGGATTTTACATGGCCTGTTATGTTAATGTGATGAAACTTTTAAGTATTGTATGAATTGTTGAAATATTTCTGTGTTATACTCTGCAAATCTTTTAGAAACAGGTTGGTTTTAATTGGAGTTATTAGGTAACTCGATAATCACAAAATAAGTTGATGGAGGATAAAAACAATACGAGGGTCAAATTTAGGAACCTCGAAAAATATGTATCACAATATATATAAATAGTTGGGATCTGACCTGGTTCACAACAAACTAGAAAGTGTTTTAATCAACAAATTAGAAAGCTTTTTTATGATAGTTCACAATAAACTAGAAAGCGTTTTAATGATGCATTAGAATTTTTAGAGTAAATATTAGATAATGATGAATTATGATTCATTAAATTGTACTGTATTTATAGTATCTCTTATGGGCCTGAGCTTGTGCTTTAATTTATAAGCCCATTAGAAGCTCCTAAGTTGTTTTGGCAAATATTATTTCATCAGCTACTATAATTTATTTTATTTTACTGCATCCAATTTATTTATATACTATTGTAATATAAAATATCACCTGAAATCCACAACAAATAGATCAACAAAAATGGAAAATGAAAAAAAGAAAGAAGATATCCTCAATCCTCATACTCAAACATACGTAAAAATTTAAATTCTTGTATATATTCGAAACAAGACCAAATTCGGGCAATTCTATCTTGCTCCCATTCCAATGGAGCCACACCCTTCAACACCACATGTTTTGTGGTGGGTGGGTGGTTTTTGTATGGGCCCCACCACAAACATGTGGTGTTGAAGGATGTGGCTCCATTGGAATGGGAGCAAGATAGATTTTTCCACCAAATTCTATGATATATATAATTTAACATCATCAATATTTCATACAAATTCCTAAATTTGTCCTAATGCCACGTGTATTTCCTTAGTGACCTAATATTGCTCGATCAATCCTAATCACACAACAGCACAATAAATAGTTTGACTTTTGAGTGGCAAATTCCGTAGTTATGTCATAATCTACGTGACGTTTTTGTCAAATGCACCGCGAGGTGATTCTATCTTGGTCCGGGACTGTTGGTCCCGGACCCTCACAACCACAAATTTAGGGGATGGTGGGTGGTTTTTCCCACCCCACAAATGAAAAACCACCCCAAACATTTGAAATATGTGGTTCTAAGGTGGCCGGGACCAACAGTCCCGGACCAACTTAGAATTTTCCCCGCGTCAATTGGGTCTTTTTATAAAAAAAGCACATCCTTTTCCCATGCTTACACTTAACTCACGCTTAATCATAGCTTTTGGTATTTCTATTTAACAAAATCTTGCGATTTCGACTTTTTTGTCGAGAGAAAGAAATGGCTGGAGAAGAGGGACAGGTGATCGGATGCCACTCCGTTGCTGAGTGGAAGGATCATTTTCAGAAGGCTATCGAGACTAAGCAACTGGTAATTTTTTTCAAAAAAATTTGATTTTATCTTGATGATTATTAATTTTTTTGTAAATTAACTATTAAGTGTGATTTTGTTTTGGATTTGTTTAGGATTTACTGTATGGTTCTTTGTTTGTGATTAGTATGTTTCTAGGTTTTAGATGGTGTACGATTTTTTCTTTTCTAATTTAGTGTAATATCTTAAGGATGGAAGGAGGGGCTTGTGATTTGTGAATGTGATTGATTGGATTTATTTTTCCTTAATTTTGGCTTGCTATAGTTGAATAGTCTCTGTATTGGGTTCCTGGACAATGGGATTTTCTGTAAAAATAAAATGAAGGGTAAATTATATGCGAACCATCGCACTTTAGTGCTAATTACATAAAACACTGACTTTTGGTAAATTACAGAGTGATTGTAGTTGTAAGAATGTCTTAACTTGTAGGGGACTTATGTAATTTCGGAAAGGTTATATATATATATTGTACTAGTATTTGTATTTCACTGACTGCCAAATTGTAATTCTTTAGTTTGCTGGAAAATGTGTACTAATTGAAGGTCAAGTAAAAAACCAAAGATACTTGTTTACTTGAGTACTATTTTTTTTATCTACATGAGTAAAAGATATTGTGGATTGTTAGCAATGCATAATCTGTTGATTAAAGATATTAACATTAGGTCCAAATAAATTGACAATGGTATGGTTAGTGTCTTTTGACAGTCTCAAGCGACAAATGTATGGTCACGATTGTGATTTTGCTAGCCCATTTGAAATTTCTTAAATTCGAGCTATCATTTATTGGCGAAAGCAAAAGAAGTTTGATATTGGTAGCCCCCATTGATTATTGCAATCTTTATAATAGAAATCCACTTGTTTGGTTTACCGTTTCGATTATGTTTCCTATTTTTAACATATGAAAACCAAAAAACTTTTGACCAGGTGGTGGTTGATTTTACTGCTTCATGGTGTGGACCATGCCGCTTCATAGCCCCTATTTTGGCTGAGATTGCCAAAAAGACACCCCATGTTATTTTCCTCAAGGTCGATATTGATGAACTCAAGGTACCTATCTAGCATTTTCCTTTTTTGGGACAAACTTTATTTATCCTTAAGGGTGTTTTTGAATTGAAGGATTTGAAATCTATGGATTTCAAATTCGTCAAGAAGTTCGTTTGGATGTATCCAAGTTATAGTGGATTTGAAATCACTCGACATTCAGTTTGAGCTATTTTCTTTATAACCAAGGTGGATTTCAAAACGACTCCATTTTAGGTGTCATTCAAATCCTTCCTCCAAATCCCCTCCCCAAATCCAAATCACTCAATCCAAACACACCCTAAAAGTTATTGTGAGGGCTCTCGAGACTTCGGGTCCCAAGTCAATTTCAAATACTGTTTAATTGAAGTACTCGTACTTCAAAGAATCACGCCATTTCTTACAACACTTGAAATACTTGGTAATATTTGAGATTACCCAAGTAGAAATGAAAGCAGCTTACTAATTCAGGTGAAATTTTTGCAGGAGGTGGCTCATGAATTCACTATTGAGGCCATGCCAACCTTTTTGTTCTTCAAAGAAGGGAAGGAAATCGACAGGCTTGTTGGTGCAAAGAAGGAAGATCTGCAGGCCAAGATTACCAAGCATGGTGCCCTTACTGCTTGAGGTTTGATCAAGATCAAGTACGTACAAACCGTGGCTTGTAATAATAACGTAGTTTCTAATGTTTAAGCCTTCTATTGTGTATGGATTTTCGTGATCGTTTTTATGTGGATGGTTCTTGTTATTGCAATGATCGTTTGAGAAAAATCGTGTTTTAATGGCTCGGTCTGTATGGAATGTGTGCAGACAGGTTTATAACAGTGGCTCTGTCTGTATGGAATGTGTTCTATTGTTGTGTAGAAGAATATTTTGCATTAAATAAAACTTAAATGATTTCCAGCTATTGAGTGATACATGTTTTGTTTATTCTTCTAAATTGACTTAAACATTCCGAAAAAATCTAGCATTTTCACTATTAAAAAAACTAGTACATATTCTCATATTATACATATTCTGCAGCACTGTTACATTGCCCCCTTGCAGAGTACATACCAAATTTCGACTACGGCCCTCTAAAATCTATGCTTCTTCGACTCATTTGGTAGAGCAAATAGCTTCAACCGATAACCTCTTCAATACATTCGGACAAGGATCAGTCCCAAAGTAGCTATTTGAAACTGCAAGCTTGCAACTTTCCTTCCCCAAACACTCCTGTATCATTGTATTATATGAAATACTGGCCAAAGTAAATATATAATATATATATATATATATATAATTAGGGGTGGCAATTGGGTTGAATGGGTTGAGTTTGGGTCGGGTCCATTTGGGTTGGGCTTAGAGTGGGTTAGGTCCAGTGTCAAAAAATATGCATTATAGTTGGACCCAAAAGGACTCATTATGAATCAAAGTTGTGTAAAAGGTTGTTGTAGAGTGTAAAATGTAGATTATTAACTCAAAGTGGAAAATAGATTTGACCCAATTTAGACCTAAATTGGACACAAATTGGACTCAATTTAAAACCCAATTAGACCCAAATATTATTAAAAGCCAACTTAATTGGAACTAAATTGCTAAAATGTTAGGATTCAACTCATTGAAAACTTTAATTTGGGTTGAGTCCAAGTATATGTATGGACCCAAATTGTCACCCCTAATTTATATACGATGTTTCATCTTATATTATATTTAAGCATATACCTTTTCTATGATGGAATGTGAGTTTTGTGCATGACAACTTCCCACTTGAAAACTCCCACAAGTGCCTTTAGGAGTCCCAAAACTTGCAAACTTGATAGTCGATATTGTCTGTCTAGGGGCGCATCGGAGATGGACCTTGGCCTCGTGAATCATTTTCGACGCGCTAGTGCTCTCTACCCTGTAATTTGCAACGGTGGGGTGGTTTTCAAATGCATTTGCACAAACACTTGATGTCATTCTTTTAACAAGAGAGATCTTTGATGCATCCCCACCTAATTCTTCGAATAGTACCATGAGATTTTGTGTTGGCTTCAACCAAGATCTAGGAACATGGTACCTAAGTCAAAAATGAAGTACATGGGTCAGAAGTATAGTTGAAAAAAGGAGAATTTGGATGAAAATTTGGTGTGTTAAGTTTATTTTGAATTGTGATTTAAAAACTTGAAAATGGATTTTGAAAACATAAACAAACATGGCCTAAGTATTGCTAGAAGCATTTATCAAAATACCCGTTGTGAAATATCTATTCCACGAATGGATTTATTACTTGAGTACTCGATCGAAACGTTGTGTCAATTAGAATGATTTTATTTCACTTTATAAGACTAATTTATACCATTTTTGGGTCGGTTGACCACATCCGAGTTGACATTTTGAGGCTCGGAAAGGACCCGTATAGTGGCAAACGCTACAATTTCCATTAGCATTGGCTAGCCAATATCTTCCAATGCTTTGGCCATTGATCCACACTTGGCCCTTTCCCATACTACTCATGTCTAAAGCCAACGGCTCGTCCCCATTTGGTGCATCGAAATACGCCTACAAAGTTTCAATACAACGATATAAGAATGTGTGGATAAGAACTTAGAACATTAGGAACTATATTTCACAATTTTACCTTGTACCATCTCAAAGGCTGTTGATTTTGAGCGATAAACGATTCAGTCCATTCGGCTAAGGTAACCCTATCCGGAGATGCCAAATTCATTGTTTCGCCTTTTAATCCAACCTATACAACAAAGACAAGTAAGTATATGGCATATGATGTATAATTATATGATGTAATAAGATTTATTTTCACCTTGTAAGACCATGTTTGCTTCGATAAGTCCCGTTTACCCTGATCTAGCCCATCAAGCTCGACTTGCCCCATTATCCCCACGTTCCAATTCTCGAAATGCATTCCATTGTTCTTCATTTTTAACAACAAATAATCACCAAATTCAATTATTGAGTATATAGTAAAAAAAAAATTATAATTCTAATGTAAATTCCAATTTGAACCCGTTAATAAAGGGTAGAAAACTAACCGGTAGCCCCATGGCTATGCTGAGCAAAGATACTTTATTCGTCCCAACTTGTAAATTCACGGGTCCCTTAAATGTGAACTTCGTATTTGTCCTCGTCCCATAAGCAGATCCTGTGAATATATATTATAATTATAAAAGATACTAATTTTTCAATAACCGGTCGAATAATATTTATAGCTCTTACCTGCAAGTTGACCATTAACGAAGATATGTACTGCATGGCCTCTCGAGTCCACAGTTAGAGTTGGCTTTGGACCCCCTCTTAGAAACGATTCTGATGAACCAATATCAATGCTGAATTTGAAGAGCTTTTAGTCTTTTTTTATCGTACAAATTTGAACTTTAAAGAGTAAATTATAGTGTATTTGAAAATCTCACCTAGTAATGTACCACAAATAATCGCTACTATCCCGGGTGACGTTAAGCTGCTCGAGAAGGCCGCTTGCTGTAAAAGTAGGAGTGTCTTCTAGTGAATTTGTATCCTCGCTATACGTTTCCCACGAGTGTAGTTGAGAATTAGCGGGTGACATTTGGATTTGTGACGTTTGTGATCCAACCTTGATGATCATGCGCGGGGAAATTAAGTCAAGTTAAGCGGTAACTTGTATGGTGTAAAGAGAAGTGACGAAGGAGAGATTAGAAGGTTCGGGATTGAGAATCCCGGGCTGATTACAATTGTTTATTAGGGGGTACATGTTTAGGTCCACGATTCACTAGAAACAGAACAATTGTATTGATTGGCTTAATATATATACCTTAAATATGTATATATAATTATATATAAACTAGCAATTTCGAAAACTAAATCCAAATGCACTCTCACCAATAGAGTTGTGAATGGCGCGCCATGGCACGTCGCGTTGATAGCGCACCCTTAACGCTGGCATGACACCTATTTGATATGGCGCATGCCATTGGGGCCATTTCGAAGTTCAAAATTAAATAGTTTTTTGGGTCGAAATCGATGGTCAACTAGTCAAATAGGTAGGTTTAAACTTTCAAAATTAGGCACCAAATTGGATAAACCATAACTTCTCAAACCTAACATCTTCAAAATTGGGGCTCCAAATTAAAAAAAACCCTAACCTTTAGCTGTCAAAATCGAGTTAGCATACATAGATTTAGATAATTAAAGTATTAACCCTATAATTAGATTGTTTTTGTATTGTTGCGTTGAAAGTCTTGCATGCATTCATTTTATTGTTTGTTTATTGAAAACCTAATATTTATAGTTTATCTAATTCAGTAATGAATATTATTGTTAAAAAGTTAGGATATTACTGATTATATTAGTATAACTTTTTTCTCACCAAATATGCACGTTTGTCAATAAATCGTGCACCAATTAATCCCACAAAAGGACAACTTCAAAACACACAACCATACCTTTGCAGTGTTAAAGATCACATTTCTGCAGTCTGGAAGTATGCTAATCGACCACGGAGGCAACTTGTAGTGCCGGTTTTTGAACAAAACTCTAACGGCAGAACGAGTATCGAAATTGGAAAGAAAAGCCGAACAATTTCCTTCACCCGAAGAGAATACATAAGCCTGGAAATAGCAAATTTTTCATTGAGTAAAACTATAAACACGAATACATGTGTTTATGTACATGAATCGAAAAGCCCAATAAGATCATATAACCTGCTGAGAGCTTCCTAGTGAACTAACTGTCGGGTCAGACGAAATCAACACGTGCTCACAAAGCTTAATGGCTTTGTGAAGCTCCTTCAAATGACCATATTTCGGTTCCCTAATCAAACCTAAGTGAAAATATAATCAAAATGTAAAATTATTTAAAATTATTTTAAGACCCAAAATATCGAAAAAAAATTATTTGACAACAAAAACATAGGTTTAGTTTTTTTTTTACCATATTCATCGATAGGGGCATCATAGTCGTAGCTAGTTGTAACAAAAGGCCCTCCAGCAGATCGCCCGAAATTGGTGCCTCCATGAAACTGTTCGATTTTAAGACGTTAAAACATAAACCTAAGCTTTATAATGCAAAAATATTACCACATTTTTAAAATTTAATTAATAAAACTAACCATGTAATAATTTATAAACGAACCACCCTTTTGTATAAATCGAGCCACTGCAAACGCCAGATCCTGAACGGGACGTTGATGAAGTGGCCCTCCAAACTCATTGAACCTAAACAATTTTAAAGGAAAATTTAAAAAATATAACAAATAATCGTTAAACAAAACTTAGAAAAAATATTTATTTTTTTTATTACAAAGAGTGTATTAAAAACCGAAATTACCAGCCACTCCAAGCCTCGGTCCACATAGTGGGCTTATAAGGCTTATTAGGAGCAAACGAGTCACAATAAAAGCCGTTACATGTATTTATCTGTTGCAATTTTCGAGTAACAATAAGTTGAAAAATTATAATAATCGAGGCATATATAGAGGCGAAAAAAAGGACTAAAATGGTAATATACCACTGGATCAGGGGCACCATCGTCTTTACACATGATCCATGGAACCCCGGTATCTAATCCAACGGCCATTTTTGCTGCCCAGTTCATGTAAGCGTCACCTGCTGCCCCGAGCGCCCTCCTTTGTGCCCCATATTCGTTCTCAATCTATTCACAAAATGGTATATATATATATATATATATATATTATATATATGATAATGAACTATTGAATTTGAAAAATTTAGAAGCTAAATTATATTAGCATTTTTATATGAAACATTTATTATAATACCTGAGATAATATTATGGGGCCTCCTTGTGATTCGAAAAGTTTCTCGTTTTTCATCATACCGACTATTTTTTGAGTGAATTGTTGCATTGCAGCCTACGTTAACGTTAAAATACCGAAAAAAATTGAATTAATTACAAAAACATATGAAAGTTTTTAAATCACAAAAATCAAAAGTGACAGAATTAGGAACCTTAAATGGCTCGTTATCGGTTCTGAAGCTAACACCAGGTACATACTTCAACCACACAGGAAATCCTCTGCATTTTCGAGCCAACATATGATTCAAATGTTCTTGATTTTCATGAAATTACATAAAATTATATATGAAAATTTGAAAAATTAGACAAAAATATGTATGAAAATTTTGAAAAAATTACCCAAAGTTCCACTCTGCACAAACATAAGGTCCAATACGAAGATGAACGTAAAGCCCGAGTTTTTGCACAGTCTTAACGAATCGAACAAGATCATATCTATCTTCAAAATTGTACTACAAAATGACCCAAAATATAGAAAATAATTTAAGAAATTAGTTCAAAATTAACAAGATTATATTTCAAAAATAATGAAGATACAAGATAACTTACATTGCCAGGGGAGGGCTCATGACCATTCCAAAAAACATAAGTGTCAATAACATCTAACCCTGCATTTTTAGCCTTTAAAATAAGATCTTCCCACATCTGCATCATAAAAAAAAAATCCCATAAATTCATAGAACAAAATTATACTAAAAAATAGAAAAAAAAATGAATAAAATTAATAGAAAATTGATTAATTTACATCAGGGGTGCTTCTGGGATAATGTATAGAACCAGAGAGTAGAATTCTCCTTTGCCCATTAATGATTATAGCTTTCTTATCATAATCAACACTGCAATTGATCATCTGAGAGCCCATTACTAAGAAAATGCAGCAAAAAATAACCAAATTGGAAACTGAGTTAGTTTCCATTTTTCTTGCTCTGTTTTTCACCAAAAAAAGTAAAGATTTTATTTTTCAAAAACCCTTTTGAATTCTGTATAAATGGAGTGGAAAAATGGAATTAAAAGGAGTAAATTCGTGAAGCGGTGGTGGGAAGAACAGTGTCAGCTCATTTTCTGTATAATAATAAATGCAGAAAGTGACAACGAAAATGGATCAGACTTTGTTTGTTTGGAATTGGATTCTAATTTGAAATCTTGTCAAAAAAAATCTCTGGGCTGTCATCATAAATAGAAGTGTGTTTTGGAGTTCCAGAAATGGAGGTTACAGTTTCAAAATAATTATTTTTTTAATTAATTATTGACTGGAATTGTTTAATGAGTATGAATTTGAAAGTTATTGATGCTCTGTTCTGGTTACATTTAATGTAACTTAAGTGTAATTTAATTGTGTTCTTGAGAGTGATGCATGCGATTTGCAGTTTTTGAAATGATTTTTTTTTTTATAAATTTGGGTTTAAAAATGGTTTTTTAGCTGTTGATTTTGGAAAATTGCACCGACTGGTGATGATACTGTTAATTTTCCACCTAAATGATTTACTAGATTTTGTTACTTTATGTGAGTAAATTTTGATGTGCATTTAAAAATTAGGACAAAGTGCACTTTACCCCATCAAAAAATTTGTATTTTACACTTTCTCCCCTAAAAACACAAAAAAGAGACATTGCCCCTAAAAATTTGATATATGCATCACTTTGCCCCAATTACTATTTTCCGACCAAATTGTGATCGGAAATCATTTAAATGATTTTTCCGTCAAGAGCATTACCATCTTTACTATTTTTTTGTGATTCTCTCACATGCATGAATTTGAGCCAAAATCATAGTACCTCTCTAACATATCATCTTAGAGCTGCAAAATTTTCACCATGATATCATCTTGCATATAAAGAATGGTAGAAAAAGCTTATCAGAATAGGAACTCACATCAAATGCATGCATGATGAGATCATGGTGAGTATTTTGCAACCCTAAGATGATATATTAGAGAAGCACAACGATTTTGGGCCCAATTCCGGATATGTGGTAGAATCACGGATAAATGGTAAAGACGATAATGTTCTTGACGAAAAAATCATTTCAATGATTTCCGATTAAATTTAGCCGGAAAATAGTAATTGGGGCAAAATAATGCATATATCAAATTTTTAGGGGGCAATGTCTCTTTTTTGTGTTTTTAGGGGGGAAAGTGCAAAATACAAATATTTTAAGGGGGTGAAGTGCAATTTGCCCTAAAAATTATATTCTAGTGTGTTAATATGATCAAATAATGATCAAATAATAAACCCATTCTTGTGGGGTTAAAATATTTTTTCTTTCTCCATCAATCATTGGTGTCAACTATTTTTCAACTTAATTTAGATATTTTTTATATTCTTCTTCTTTTCTATATAATAGACCATCATTTTCGTCTCTTTTTTTATTTTTTTTTTAATCTTGTAAATCAATTCCTATGAAATAACATTCTAAATATGAAAATTTAAGTGAATTTACTGTCGTTTTCAAATCATATTCAATGATTTTTTTTTTTATGTTTTTAATGGTTGAATTACGTTCTTTTTTGTTTTAGAAATTGCACTTAGATTAACTATAAGAGTATGTCATTTACTGGTTATATCTATTATGTGTATTTAATTAGTATGCAATAATACTCAACTTGAAAGAAAATGACCACACAAAAAGAAGAGTGATTATATTTTTAGTTCATTTAGGTATATTTTTTTAGAAGAGTAAATTACATGTTTTATATGATTGGTCACCTATATATGAGTATTCTACTATATCTTTAATCTCTATCAAAGAATTTTTCTACTATATGAGTATTCATCAAAATAAAAATAATCAAAATTACTTAAGTGATTTCGGAGAAATCTCTTCATTTGCATGTCAGAAAAATTAAAAATTAATGGAAATATCTTGAAGTAAGGCAAACGAAGTCAAAACTAAAAACTCCAATTTTAAAATAGATTTTTAAAAATATATTAATAAAGTAATATTCAGATAGTCAGTCCACACAGTGTTAAAATCTCTCTACTTACAATATTTAATTTGTTAGTTATTTTTGGGGTTTTGTGTTAAAATCTCTCCACCTCATCCACATTAATTGCAATCCAACACTAATTTGAAATACAATTCTTTAAATATATAGTTTGGTTTTGAATGTGAATTGAAATTCAAATTGCAAAAAAAAAAAAAAAAAAAAAAAAAGGGTTCTAAAATCAATACATAAGTGAACACGAAATGGACTTTAAGGACTTTGAGATCAGAAAACAAATTTAAAAGAAATTATATTATATATAAATATATACACGTATATATTAATTTTTAGTCTTTGCTCCATATCATCGATTAAGCACCACTTTATTATACATCAAATATCTGAAATACACTGTACAAAATAATGCACATCGAAACAAGTATATAATTTTTATATCAAAATATAAAAAAATGATGAATTAAATATCAGGTGACTTAAATCATTTTTAAGGTATGACGATCAAAATTCAACACGGACACTAAAGAACACGCATTAAATTTCAGATCTAATTCTCCATATTTTCAAACATTATTAAATACTTACATAAGAAACTTATTTATTCCCATTCATTTCAAAAAATTAATGTCTTTTAAAAAAAAAAAATTGAATCTTATTTATATCGTGGAAGGACGAAGAAGACTGGAAATTTCCACGTGACGTGTCTTTAATTAGCAGTTTGACTGTATGTTTTTGAATACGTATATGAACTTTCTAAGATACTCGATCAATTTTATTTGTATTTATTTCCTACACTAGAATAATTAACTTTTTTATTTGTAAACTAAATGCCCAAAAGTCTCACGATTTCTATTATGAACTATTATTAGAATGCAAAATTAAATTTTGATCAAGCTTACATGAGGGTTTGAGTTGATAATAATGAGTGATATTTAGGGAATTTTGAAAATCAGAATATTACAATAATATTACAGTTGTTCGTTTACGATAGACGACGCTCATATATAAATAATTATGTTTTTTCAAGAATTTCAAAAATCGATTCATGTAAGATATAACAACATCTTACGAAGATTTTGGCTTTAAAAATTGACATTAGTACAAAACACACTATAGTAATTAATTAAATTATTGATTTTCCAATGTTATTATATATACCTAATGACTTAATACATAATTGTAGACACCCTTTTATGTCGAGTAAGTTTATTTTTGCACGAATTTTCCACGTGATTTTGGCTCTTCTAATATTAACCAGGACAGTGGGGCAATATTGCTGGAAGCCTATTGTTGAGAGCAAATATCGGATCTAAGTTTTCGAATTTAATATCCTATAATATTATGAATGCAGTTCAAACATTTCAAAGTTATTTATTCCTACGATCGTACTAAATTTCATTAAAGTACAAATTCTCAATTTCACTGAATTATTACAAGTCTTGTGTGATTTATTTATTCATTTTTTTTACTTATTCATTTTATAGCAATATAAATTGTTAGATAATATCTATAACGTATCGTATTATATTTTTTATTATTATTTTAAAGTTATTTTTTTATTCTTTTTTTTCATATTTATAGCGTATGTTATGATTTCATTAGATTTTGTTGTAATCATTGTCAAAATTGAGCAGCCAACAAGCATGACATTTGATCAGCCATTTTTGAGCGGCCAACAACTAATGTGAAAAAACATTGTTTGGTGCATATTGTTTAGTCGTAATTGGTGGGCGAAGCTCTCCTATAAATAGAGTTTCGTCCATTGTTAGAATCGTCCCAAAACAAATCCTCTTTCTCCCTATAAATTTTCTTCTCCTTTTGTTTGTTATAAAAGAGAGTGTGAGATAGTTCTTCCTAGTTCGAGACGGATAAAATTATTCCATTCTTGTGATTAGTGAAAACGTTTGTAATTCCTTTCAGATTGATATTATCATAGCCTTGTCCCGTGGACGTAGCCTAAATTGGGTGAACCACGTTAAATTTCGTGTCCCTTATTTTCTATATTTTGTTGTTGTCTCAATTAAATACCGTCATATTCCAACGCTTCCGCAGTGTGTACCGCCTAACAGTGGTATCAGAGCCACTAGGTTGGAGTACCGTTCACAAGAAAGTTTCTGTTGGTGTATACATAATTTTAGTAGTATAAATTAAATACTATCGGGAAGTTCTGTCCAGTGAGCTTACTCGGGAAAAGTATTATTTATACGGTACTATATTTTGTATACTACGGTTCAAGGTGAAACGGTTGTTTTATAAATGACGGCGAAATTTGATATTGAGAAATTCAATGGAAATAATTTTTCATTGTGGAAGATGAAAATAAAGGCGGTGTTACGAAAGGATAATTGTCTTATGGCAATTGAGTCTAGGCCGGCGGATATCACTTATGATAAAAAGTGGGAGGAGATTGATGGTAATGCTGTGGCCAATTTACATTTGGCATTGGCAGATGGAGTTTTGTCCAGCATTGCAGAAAAGAAGTCAGCTAAAGAAATTTGGGATACGCTGACGAAACTCTACGAAGCCAAATCGTTACACACAAAAATATTCTTGAAGCAGAGACTTTACACTTTACGGATGGCGGAAACCACGTCGGTGACCGAACACATCAACGTTCTAAATACACTATTTTCACAACTCACTTCAACGGGTCATAAAATAGAAGCAGGTGAACGTGGAGAGCTTTTACTTCAAAGCTTACCCGATTCATATGATCAATTTATCATCAACCTGACAGGAAATTCTACCACGGATTGTCCAGTCTTGATGATCTTGCGGCCGCAATTCTGGAAGAGGAAAATAGGCGCAAGAACAAGGAAGACAGATTGACGAATTCTCAGCAGGCAGAAGCTTTGTCGATGGCAAGGGGAAGATCTATGGAGCGTGGGTCGAGTGGGATCCATAGTCGTGGCAAGTCCCAGACACGGGGTAAGAAGCACATTAAGTGTTACAATTGTGGTGTAAAGGGGCACTACAAAAGTGAGTGTCCGAATCCCAAGAAGAAGGAAATTTTCAAAAGAAAGGGCCCTGAGTCATCTAATGCTCAGGCTAGTGTAGCAGAAAATTTGAGTGATGGTGATATTCTATGTAGCGAGGCATCAATATCTGCAGATGGCAGAGCGAAGTTTGATGATGTGTGGCTGATCGATTCCGGTGCAACATGGCACATGACGTCCCGTAGAGAATGGTTTCAAAATTATGAACCGGTTCGAGGGGGACAGGTGTACATGGAAAACAATCATGCCTTGGAGATCGCTGGCATTGGTACTATCAAAATAAAGATGTTCGATGGTACAATTCGCACTATTCAAGGAGTTCGGCATGTAGAGGGTTTAAAAAAGAACTTGTTGTCGGTTGGACAACTTGATGATCTTGGGTGTGTGACTCACATTGAAAATGGAGTCATGAAAATTATCAAAGGCGCGCTTGTTGTGTTGAGGGCAGAAAAGATCGCATCGAATTTATACATGCTTAAAGGTGACACGGAGCAGGGAGCTAATGCGTCGATTGCATCGGCCAATTCGGCAGAAGAGATGACGATGTTGTGGCACAAGAAACTAGGCCATATGTCGGAGAAAGGTCTCAAGGTTCTCTCTGATCAAAAGTTAATCCCAGGGCTTACAAAGGTAATTTTACCACTTTGTGAGCATTGTGTTACAAGTAAGCAGCATAAGGTTTCGTTTGGACGATCTATCAATAGGAGCAGCTGCATCTTAGATCTGATTCATTCAGATGTTTGGCAATCACCAGTTTTGTCTGTTGGAGGAGCAAAATATTTTGTCTCTTTCATTAACGATTTCTCGAGTAGATGTTGGGTGTATCCAATCAAAAAGAAAGCAGACGTGTTTGAGTTCTTCAAAGTTTTCAAAGCGCGGGTGGAACTTGAATCTGGGAAAAAGATCAAGTGCCTAAGGACAGATAATGGAGGAGAATATACCAGTCATGAGTTTGAAAAGTTCTGTCAACAAGAAGGTATCAAACGACAGTTAACCACGGCATACACTCCACAACAGAATGGAGTGGCAGAACGGATGAATAGGACGCTGTTGGAAAGGACGAGAGCGATGCTAAGGACTGCGGGCCTAGATAAACCATTTTGGGCGAAAACGGTCAGATCTGCCTGTTATGTGATCAATCGATCCCCGTCAACGTCGATTGATCTGAAAACGCCGATGGAGATGTGGACGGGGAAGCCAGCTGATTATTCTCGGTTACATACATTTGGAAGTCCTGTGTACGTAATGTACAATTCACAAGAAGTCACAAAGTTGGATCAAAAATCCAGAGAGTGTGTATTCTTGGGTTATGCTGATGGTGTAAAGGGGTATCGCTTGTGGGATCCCACAAACGACAAGGTTGTCATCAGCAGAGATGTAATATTTGCAGAAGATAAGCTGCAATTGGTAAGGAATGATAGCACTAGGAAAGAAAGTTCAGAGACTACGACGATAATGGTGGAAAATAGTCCAGAAGATCATGATACAGATTCCTCAGAAGCAGAATCAGAGCACGAAAAAGATCCAGTCGGAGGTGAGGCTACGGAAGTCCGCCGGTCAACTCGAGAAAGACGAGTACCGGGCTGGCTCTCAGAATACATTACTGAGAGCAACGTAGCATACTGTCTTTTAACGGAGGATGGAGAGCCAACAACTTTCCAAGAGGCTTCCAGAAGCCAAGACGCGGCTCTATGGAGGACAGCAATGCAAGAAGAGATTGAAGCCTTACATAAAAACTGAACATGGGAGCTTGTTCAGTTACCACGAGGAAGGAAAGCCATTGGAAATAAATGGGTCTATAAGATCAAGCGTGATGGCAACGACCAAGTGGAACGGTATCGTGTTAGACTGGTGGTGAAAGGATATGCTCAGAAAGAGGGTATTGACTTCAACGAGATATTTTCCCCGGTGGTTCGACTTACAACAGTCAGAGTGGTCCTGGCGATGTGTGCTACATTCGACTTACACCTGGAGTAGTTGGATGTGAAAACTGCATTTCTTCATGGAAATCTTGAAGAAGAAATCTATATGCTCCAACCAGAAGGTTTTGCCGATGTAGGCAAAGAGAACTTGGTTTGCAGGTTAAACAAATCTCTATACGGTCTCAAACAGGCGTCGAGGTGTTGGTATAAGAGATTTGATTCCTTCATTATAAGCCTTGGATACAATAGACTTAACGCAGACTATTGCACGTATTGCAAAAGGTTTGGTACGGATAACTCGTTCGTTATTTTGTTATTGTATGTGGACGATATGTTAGTCGTAGGGCCCAACATTGGTCGGATCCAAGAGTTAAAGGCACAGTTGGCTAGGGAGTTTGAAATGAAGGATTTGGGACCAGCAAACAAGATTCTAGGGATGCAAATTCACAGAGACAGAAGTAGCAGGGCGATTTGGCTGTCACAGAAGAATTATCTGAGAAAGATCTTGCGCCGCTTCAACATGCAAGATAGTAAGCCAATCTCAACCCCTCTTCCTGTTAACTTCAAGTTATCCTCTAGTATGTGTCCTAGCAGTGAAGCAGAGAGGATGGAGATGTCTCGAGTACCGTATGCATCAGCAGTGGGAAGTTTGATGTTCGCTATGATATGCACTAGACCAGACATTGCACAAGCAGTAGGAGCAGTTAGTCGGTTCATGGCGAATCCTGGAAAAGAGCATTGGGGAGCAATAAAGAGGATTCTGAGATACATCAGAGGTTCCTCAGATGTTGCATTATGTTTCAGAGGATCAGATTTTACTGTTAAAGGCTATGTGGATTCAGATTATGCGGGTGACCTTGATAAAAGGAGATCCACCACATGATATGTGTTTACTCTTGCAGGCGGAGCTATAAGCTGGGCTTCAAAGTTACAGAGTGTTGTAGCTCTGTCCACTACAGAAGCAGAATACATAGCAGCTACACTTGCCTGTAAAGAAGCAGTTTGGATACAAAGGTTGGTTGAAGAGCTCGGGCACAAACAAGAAAGAGTTACTTTATTTTGTGACAGTCAGAGCGCCTTGCACATTGCAAGGAATCCGGTCTTTCATTCCAGGACAAAACACATTGGTGTTCACTATCACTTTGTTCGTGAAGCGGTGGAGAATGGGAGTGTTGACATGCAAAAGATTCACACTCGAGAAAACCTAGCAGATGTATTGACAAAGCCAATCAGTACCGACAAGTTTGTTTGGAGTAGATCCTCGATTGGCCTTACAGAAACATAGACAACAGGGACGGACAAGGCGAAAGGATGTGTGAAGAACTAATTCGTCATTAGTCTTCAAGTGGGAGAATGTCAAAATTGAGCAGCCAACAAGCATGACATTTGAGCAGCCTTTTTTGAGCAGCCATTTTTGAGCAGCCAACAACTAATGTCAAAAGACATTGTTTGGTGCATATTGTTTAGTCGTAATTGGTGGGCGAAGCTCTTCCTAGTTCATTGTTAGAATCGTCCCAAAACAAATCCTCTTTCTCCCTATAAATTTTCTTCTCCTTTTGTTTGTTATAAAAGAGAGTGTGAGAGTGTTCTTCCTAGTTCGAGACGGATAAAATTATTCCGTTCTTATTTCTTCTCCTTTCAGATTGATATTATCATAGCCTTGTCCCGTGGACGTAGCCTAAATTGGGTGAACCACGTTAAATTTCGTGTCCCTTATTTTCTATATTTTGTTGTTGTCTCAATTAAATACCGTCATATTCCAACGCTTCCGCAGTGCGTACAGCCTAACAATCATATACTTTTTTTTATTATTAATAATATAATTTACGAGATTTCATATTGTTTAACAGAAATAATTTCTGAATTATTGGTGCTTGAAGTAAGTACTAAAGTGAATGCTCAATACCCCCAAACACGTAGATCAGCTGGCTCGGGGCTGTTCTAGCTTAACCAAGGTCTTGGGTTCGAGTCTTGAGAATGCAGATGTGTTGAATATTTGGGAGGGAGAGCTTTGCCGCCCTTTGTGGTCCTACCCGGCTCGGCTGGATTAGTCGCATGTTGCGCGGATACCAGTGGTTAAACAAAAAAAAAAGTGACTACTCAATTAGTTTAATGTACTTCTTTGATTCACACCAACAAAATATCATCACCGAAAATTAGTTATTAACTTATTATTATAGTTATATGAGTGTACAAAAGATATATAAAGTTGTTATTTCATGATCCAATACATTTGTTTGTAACTTGAGTAGATAGAAAAATAGAGAGTTTGAGTGAATAAAATCATATTTCCTTTTTTATAATTGTGTTACTTCAATAAGTGAATATATTTCAGTTGCAGCCGTGGATATAAATCGAATTTGATTAGACCATATAAATCTTTGTGTCTTATATCATGTTTGCTTGTACATCTTATCTTAATTGTGACTCTATAATTTTTCAAACATATATATATATAATATTACAGATTGAGTGTGACACTCTTATTTTCCAGTTGTATTTAGGCATATGCATGGATTTTCGTTCCGTTTACGATTCATACTAGGCTTCGTTGTTCAAGATGTATCTTCATGCACAATCTACTCTATTTTATCTGGAAATTTTACAAAATCACATGCTTTTTTCATCATCATTTACGTCCCTCTATATATCTATATCTATCTATCTATATATATATATAATATTCTAAACATTCCATTTCTTTTTCCCAATCATTTTCATGATCTTGTTTATTTGCTCTTTCTTTTAATAGTTTGTTGCCACTCTTTCTTTCTTACTTGACACTCATAGATTGTAGTTTGATATAAACTTCTAATTTAAGAGTTGGAGTGATTCTGAAGAAGGATAGAGTATTTTAAATTTTAATATTATCACGATTATATCAGTGAGCGTAAAATATATGTGAATTTAAATATACGAATAATTGTAAATATATTAAGTATTACGGAGCTCACAAGAGTTGGAAAGGGTAAAAATCATCTTGCCTCTTCATATTCTTGAAGAGGAGCATATTACCACTACTGTTGGTACACACATATATAACCATGATTAAAATCTTCTTTTCATTAGATATTGTATATCTAATATAATCTTCTTCTAATATACACATGCTGAATGTATATTCATTAATAATAAATATTTATGTATTTCAAAATATTTAAAATAAGAATGGGACTTTTACTAACAGTTTTTATTCTATTCAAATCATTAAATTATTAAAATAAACAAATAGTGCTATATTTTAAAGTTTCATCATCTATGGAATGATTATTGAAAAATTTCCAAGTACCTATTAACCGCATAAGTCTGTTAAACATAATTATACTTACATATTAATTTTATATTAATAATATATAAGAAATAGTATCTATAAGTTTTAAATGTACTGGACTTTGCATTAATAAGGGGTTTATTATAGTTTCTTTTATAGCCCATTGGAAATTAACCCAAGAGAATATATTGGGCTGATTATTCGGTTGGATCCAGATAAATTTACAATTCATTTTTTCGTTAGCGGCCCTGGCCCATTTGGATATATTTGGGCCACTGTGGACCAGCCCATATAACACAGGAATTTGAATTTTGAAAACTCAAAAACAAACCTAAAAAGTATTAGCCTTGTTTATTAATGTTTTTAATTTTCATTTTTAAATATTCACAAAATAATAAATAAATGTAATATAGCAAATTCTGATTTAAATTTACATTTTTTTCAATTATATTTTTTCAATTCTGATATTTATTATTGTAAACACACAACGGAATTTATTTGCCTGTGGCAAATGAACAGCCGAAAACGATGTCGTTACGCCGCTGTCACTGGATAGCACTAGTACAATTCTCATCAACCATTACGCCACCACTTCCACGGCGGTCGCCGTCTTTGCTCCGCCGCCATCAAATCTCATTATTATTTTCACCTAAATTCGCCTTCTCTTCTTCACCTCTTCCTCACACAACCATTCCGGTTCAATCTCTATCTTCCTGTAATTCAGTAGACACCTCTGACAGCGAAGAACCGATTGATGAATTTCCCCCTTCAAAACAAGTAAAGTAAACTAGTTTAATACATATGCTTTAATTTCTATCATTGTTGTAACTTTAGTGAGCTCTTTCCTTAATTTCTGATACTTATTGCATTTTCCTGGTCTAGCTGAATTATTAGGTCACTACTTTGGTGTACTTAATTGTGGACTAAAATTATGCCATTTCAGTATTCAAATTTTGTACGTTTGTGACAATTTTTTATGGTAACTTGTGCATGCTTTATGCGTATTATGAAAACTATGAATCGTCACTTTTTAGGGGTATCTGTGTTGTAATTCATGATATTATGGCTGAAGAAAAGAGTATAAGGGTGTAGCTTTTTAGTAGAACCAAACTTATTTCTGTTGTTGTGGATTGCAACTTTTCTTTAAGCAAGAGCTTAATAAAGCTTTTTAGTCAGCTTTCTATATACGTATGTGTTATGTAAATGATTTCAGTTCTCCATTTTGATGTTTTAGGGTCCTTTAAAACCAGGGTTATATCTCGTCGGAACGCCTATTGGGAATCTTGAAGATATAACTTTAAGGTTCAACCTTCTTGTGAATTTATTTCTTGGATGTTCTTTTCGTCGTTTTCGATGAATTGCTCATATCTTGTTTTGTTGTAGAGCCCTGAGAGTGTTGAAATCTGCTGATGTCATACTCTCTGAAGATACCAGGCATTCAGGAAAGTTGCTTCATTACTATAATATCAAAACTCCACTAGTAAGGCAGTTTCTGTTTTTGAATTATAAAAGTCGATTGGCATACACATGTATGTATGTGAAGACCATTCTCATCCAATGATTTGTGTTTTCAGTTAAGTTATCACAAGTTCAATGAGTCCCAAAGAGGGCAAGTAGTGCTGAATAGATTGCAAAGTGGAGAAATTGTGGCACTGATAAGTGATGCTGGGATGCCAGGCATCAGTGATCCTGGTATGGAGCTGGTGAGTCACATGTTCTAATGCTCTGGTATAACTATTTAATGCATAGCATTCAAACGTGAGCATATTTGGAACGTTTTTGTAGAATGAAAAAGAACCTATTTTTTATGCAAAATGGTTTCTGGGTTTATCACATTATTGTAAATTCTACTGATTTGATGAGGAAAACTCATGTGCAAGGCACATTTACGGCTTTTTTGAAGCCTTATGTGCCTCTCACTTGAGTTTTTACCCCACCGAATCAGCATAACTAACGGTCATGTAACACTTACATGGTCAATTTCATCCAAGACTTGATGTTGCTGAGCAAATGTGCTATGATGATTAATTTGGGGATTAAATGTGCAGATCCCGTAAAGATCAGCATTAAAATTGTTCATCCGCTATTAAGTGGGACCAGATATGCAGTTTTGCCTGCCAATTATTGTGCTCATGTATGTTTATTTTGGACATCTGGTTTAGGCCAAATTATGTGTAGACAAAGATATACCGGTTGTACCTATCCCTGGGCCATCTGCTCCTGTTGCAGCTCTTTCTGCTTCTGGTTTGCCAAGCAACGAGTTCACATTTGGTAATTTTCTTATCACTCTGTGCTTTTCACAACTGGTCGATTAGTGTGACGAGATGTATATTTTATGCTGCAGTTGGTTTTCTATCTAAGCATGCTACAACAAGAAAAGAGAGGCTGATGGTTTCTGCTAAAGATGCAACAACTCAGGTCTTCTTTGTTCCTCCTCACAAGCTCTGTTTGTTTCTAGAAGAGACATCTCTAATTTTTGGACAATCTAGGTAATTTTTTGTTCAAATTGGTGTCTTTTTTTTTTTTTTGCACATTTTCATATGCATTAGTTTGATGTTGCTGCCTTTCGAAATCCTAATGGGTAAATCATACCTCTGTATATATTTATGTACGCAGATTTTTATTATTCTATAGTGTAAGTAAGGAGATATATAAGACCATTTTCTGATTGTTGTGCATTTATCACAGGCGATGTGTCATTGCACGAGAAATGACCAAACTACATGAAGAGGTAAAGTTTACAGTCTTTCCTTGTGTATCCTGCACTTAATGTAAGTTAAAGTAAATTCTTTTGCATAGGAAAAATTAAATAGAGATGCAACTGTTAGAGGAAACTGAAATATATGTTCTTAAAATCAACAGTAATTTCAGAGTTAGTAGAAGGTCTTGCCACTGTTTGATTCATGAACAATGCTAGGGGCAGTCAAGACTGAGAACAGTGGAAATAAAACTAATGCCTGATAGAAAATTAAATAGTAACCTCTTAACCCGTCGTTTTCTATCTGTAAATTCAAGAAATGAAACTGTTAAGAGGTGTACATGAACACCCAAGGGGCCGGATTTTGTATCAAATTTGAGTTAGGCCACTATTTGTTAAATTATAACTTTATGTTGATTTAGCATACTGAACTGATTATAGTTTGTTATGATGATGCTGCGAATTTGAAATACTAAAAGCAATTACTTTTATGGCACCTAAACTAACAATTACAGTATTATTCATAGTAGTAATATATCAGCAAAGTTGACAAACATTTTCGATCAGTATGTTCCCGGAAAAATTTGGTTGATCTGCAATTAACAAGATAAATTCTGTTTACTAGTTCTGGCGGGGTACTCTTGGAGAAGCCAAAGAAGCATTCTCAGCTCACCAACCAAGGGGTGAAATCACGCTGTTAATTGAAGGGGCGACAATTAGCGAGGATGAAACACTCTCCGAATCTGAACTTGAAAATGAATTGAGAGAATTGATTTCAAAAGGGCACAGTCTCTCCATGGTAATGGCTCTCTCCTTGTAAACTTTGCTTCGTAAAGTACGACGTTGTTTCATATATTGACATCTTTAGTTTTCTACAAAATTATCGGGCTTGTTTTGGAATCTCTTCATATTGGTTCACGTTTTTTTTTTTTAATCTCATTTGGTTGGTAAGAGATAAAATATTTTTGTCTATATTATCATCATCACCATCATAATGGTTAGGGTAAGTAAAACACCCCTTTCTTCAGGCGCTAATCACAAAAAACGTCGTGAGATCAGAAATTATCATAACCTCCCTTGTTAATAAGACAACGATTTTCACCTCTTAATAGTAAAAAGTATTTTTTAAGTTATGATTGAGAGGGATTGTATTAGTATTTTGCAAAACCTCATGTGGGTCGTGATAGTTACCCACTAAGTTAGAAGTATGCATGTAATTATCTGTAATAGTAACGATATTATGATATCTGCCTTTGAAAGTAACCACGAATCTTTGAATTCCACCATCTAATAATAGGTATTACTGAGGAATATTTTCTTTACCTGCATCAACATGCAAATAACGACTCTTTTATTGACACGTAATAGAATAACATATTGTATGAGCTCCTAAGTTTCACCAAACTGATGGGATGTATTGGACAGCAATACTTTGTCTAATATTAAAGTTTGCGAACGAATTTGTTAGAACGCCTTGCCTTATAATTTACTCTAAAAAATCAATTTTACTGAATTCGATAGGGATTGATAATCATTTGTAGCTTGACAAATTCTCATAGTATTATTTATGCAAATGCAGGCGGTTAAATTGGTGGCTAATGGAACGTCCATGAAAAGAAAAGCCATATATTCTCTTGCACTGGAGAAATTCGGGAAACATGGTTCAGATGATCAAAATTGAATTTGATTTGTACTAGAAAACTGTAAGTTCTCAAACGAGTAAAAGATTTGATTTTCATAAATCGGATAATTTTTTGACCAATATTACTACTGGAGAAAATGAAAACGAAAACGAAAGATTAAATATAAGGGGTCCTTAGTTCATAGAGTAGGTAGTTCCCAGATTGAGATATCTGTATTGATAGTCTGTAGACTACCAAATTGTTTGTTGTGATTTGTGAGATTGGAAATGTAAAGATTCTGATATAATTATGTTCAATTACACAGGTTGTCTAATTGAGAAATCTCTACTGCTTAAGGTGGTAATAAATTATAAGATTTTTATACCAGTCTATTTTATTTTGGATGATTTCTTTACCTAAACTTTTTTACCTTTCATTTTCCTTCAAAAAACAAAGATTATACATTATTCTGGTTATAGTTTGAGAACCATATATAGACATGTAAACATGATTCTATAGGATGTAATACTTGAATCCATTAGGTGGGTGGTTTATGATTCGTCTATAACCGTTGGATCAAGAGGAACGGACGAGAAAGCACCTTTGCCCCCTTAATCCAACGGCCTATAACGAATCCGAGCTACACACCCGATTTGCTCTTTGTAATTTAAGGGTGAGCTTTTAACTCAATACGAAATAGATTATTGTAAAATTTGGAATTTTTCAAAAATGGGATCAAATAATTTTTACATTCCAAACAGAAATTTTAATTTTCTTTAATCGTGGGAACAAAATAACTCTAGGGAACATTATTTGTTGGATGGAGATCAATAAAAAGACAAGGAAAATTAATAAGACACGAATATATGTTGGCTGTATGTAGTCCTGAAAATGAGAATGTAGAAAATATCGTATATATAATTATATATTATTTTAATAAATGTAACTGACAATGTTTGTGCCTAAAGATACCATTGGTAGCCGCCAATCCAAATAAGATTCTTCATGTAACAACAATACCTAACAATAGATTTTTTTTTTCAATTTATTTTAATAGGGATATAATAGTTTATTTACACACCAAAACCCACATTATTTGTATCGAGTAGCCGTATGTTACACATTTTTTTATTGTTATTTTCTTTGTGAGTCACCAAATATCCAAAGTTTATCGTAAATAACAACCACCATTTAATATTAATCTTATCATGATTCACCTAATCTTACCAATTTTTTTTGTCATATTTACACTTTCATTTCATCTTATTTAGTTTACGTTTTTAACTTATGGGACATATAATATGTAGTTATAATATTCCAATTTCATATTCTCTTTGATGGTTTTATATCCAAACTTACATACTAGTTGATATTTTTGATCAATCAACTTAAATTAAATTTTGTAAAGTCAATGATTAATTATGCGATTATTTTTTCAGTACAATTGAGTAAGTATAAAGTCAATGATGAACCATATAGTCATTTTTCAATTATAGTAAGTACGAAATACCATTAATTTGATTTGAAAATACATAAAGAGCGCAATAATTTTCAAACGTAAATATATATTTATTCTTTTTAGAAGAGGGTATTCTAAATTATATTTGACCCCTTATTATATCCCTTTTATTATCTTATTATTATTATAATCATAAAGAGGATGATGTGTCAAAAAAATGAAAAGAAGTTATCGGACGTGTATACTTGTTACCTACCTTTTACAAATATATATACAGCCAACTCATATACATATTATTATATAAATACGTATAATACTATATATTGAATCAAATATTTTATATATATATATATTGAATTAGAGATCCATCCATGTCTTTAGTGGAGGCTTAAGTTAAGACAATGTCTTTAGGTCCACCAACTGGTGGTTATATTTTCAAAACCCTAAGCTAACACATACATGATACAACACAACCAACCCTTTTGCATGTTCCACAATTTTTCTCAATTTAGAACTTTCTAGCACCAATCTTTGGCTGTTAACTTCATTAAAAAATATATTATTATTTCATTAACAGTGATACTTGATTGGCCCGAAAAACTAAAATCACAAAAATATGAAATTTATAAAGATAAATGTTTTTAAAGTGTGTTTTTGTTTTTGTAAAATAAAAACATGAAAAAGGGGTTTGGTTGGCTTGTTCCCACTTTTTGTTTTTGAAGAATAAAACTCCAGAATTTGTTATTTTGCAAAACAGATTTTATATGTTTTTAAGTTTTACAGAATACTTTTATTTTCCAGAATAATCAACCAAACATGATTTCAACATTATTTATACTGTAAAATTGTTTTGATAAAACTGTTTTACAAAACTATTTTGCAAAACATCAAAAACAAAAACAATCCAAACAGACCCTAAATATTTTGTGAAGATGATTTCTCGAGAATCAAGTTTTTTATAATATTTCAGGTAGGAGAGTCATAATTATTTCTTTCTTATAAACCCTTTTTGAATAATATAATATAATATATATATATATATAGATATATATTTGTTTTGTGGTTGGTGTCATTGTTCAATGATAAGGAGGGTTGGTGGTGTATACTTGGGATCAGTTTTTGTCCCATTTGTTTGGGCTTTTGAGCCAATTTTTTCAATCATTCTCTTCATCTTCCCAAATTGAGATCACAAAGTACAACACATGTGTTTTCTTTTTTCTTTTCAAGGTAACTTTTTTTTTTTTCAATTTTCTTTTTCCAGTTGCTTTTCAGTATGTTTATTGAAATTAAGTGTTATGATCATGTGTTTGAAAGAAAGAATTTTTATGTCAGTATAAAATAGTAGTTTATCTTGCTTGTTTCTGATTTATCTTATTGTGAATTGATTTACTTTCTGCCCTTCTTGTTGTATTTATTTTAATTCTTAGTATTTGAGCTTTCCATGTTATTCTTGTTTATATTTTCAAAATACCCAGTTCTTTTTTCTTCTTAGTTTCTATAAAGAAGAAGAGTTTTAGACATAATCTTTTGATTATGCCTTTCATTTGAGCATATATACACATATATATATATATATATATATGCATACATATAAATATAATCTTTATCATTGTTTGTTTAGATTGATGGTTGAATGTGCTTTTTGCATTTAGATATCATCTTTTCAATTTACAAGATTAACACACAATTTCTGATGATCCTCTTTTTTCCTTCATCACCAGCTAGCAAATACTTCGACTCAATCATCGAAATTCACCGCTACTTATGATTTATCTTCATCGATTAAGACCCACGATTCTCGAACGAGCCCACGAAAAAAATGGCTTCATTTTACACAAATTTATCATCTGAAGGAGAAAATATGCATTCCAGTTCATATTTAGCCTACCCAAATTTACTATCTGTTAGTCATGGTCTCGTTGAATCTGAATCCATCGATATGCAGCAAATCAATAGGCATTTGGGTATTAACTCTCGATATTCAGATGGCAATACCGTAATATCGGAGCTGCCAAGTGGCAATTCTGAACAATTTCAACGATATAACGGGCTATCTCTTAGCTTGGGATCTCAACAAAATTCATTGCCACAATTACCTTCTTCTGATTTGAACCAATACACAAGCTCGAGTTTTTCTTCTTTGTTAACGTCTCAAAACAACGACCTCAAAAACGTGCAGTATTTATCCTTTGTTAGCCCCAAAGAGACGGGTTTTGTGCCGTCTCTAGAAGCTTCCGGAACTTTCTGCAACTCGAGATATCTAAAGGCGGCTCAAGAGGTACTTGATGAACTAGTGAATGTGTATAAACAGCCCGAAAAAGGGCAGAAATGTAGAGTATTTGGTGAAGATGGATTTAAAGGGATAGATGTGAAAAGGGATGAGGAGTTATGTAATAATTCCTCTCGTGATCTTTCCCCGTCTGAACGACATGATTTGCAGAACAAGGTGACAAAACTTTTGTCCATGTTAGATGAGGTAAGAATATCATCTTTGAAGTATAATCTGTCTGAATTTTTATTTATTTCTGTATGTAATATATAATTATACAGAAACATGACATTAATGAGAAGATTAGCTTCAATTGTACTAGCTTAACCTTTAGTATGAAGATAAATCAATTTGCCAAAGACGGTGTTCTTGTCTATACAAAAGGGTAAAATTACGTATACACCCCTGCACGAGACTCTAATTGCATAAAACACCCCGAAGTTTCAAAAATTACTATAACTTCCCCGTGTTTCTCGAGATGTAAACATTTTGAGAGCTTCTTGTGATTATAACAGCATCGTCTTATTCTGATAGGTGGATCGAAGATACAAGCAATATTGCCATCAAATGCAAGTTGTGGTTTCATCCTTCGATATGGTGGCGGGGTGTGGGGCCGCCCGACCGTACACAGCCCTGGCCCGCAAAACCATTTCCCGCCAGTTTCGTTCTTTGCGAGATGGAATCAAGAAGCAGATTCAAGATACTCAAAGAATCTTGGGGGATCAGGATGTCAATTCGCAGAGTCCAGGTGTCTTATCCCGATTGCGCCACGTGGACCAGCAAATCAGGCAACAAAAGACGCTTCAGCAGTTCGGTATAATGAGACAATCTTGGAGGCCACAAAGAGGGTTGCCTGAAAATGCTGTCTCGGTGCTTCGTGCTTGGCTTTTCGAGCATTTTCTTCACCCGTATGTTCGTTTTTTGAGTATTTCGTTTCGTCTTATGAGGTCTGTTAGATTGATCTTTAACTACTGATATTTGGTCTTTTGACAGTTATCCAAAGGACTCGGAGAAAATCATTCTTGCAAGGCAGACTGGATTAACTAGGGGCCAGGTAAATAAATATTTATGTGCAAAACGATATATGGGAAATTATATGATGTGGATAAATTGCACTCGAAATACTCTTATTGTGTATTTCACATTATAGATGCACGTTAAGTGTATATGAGCCACGTCAGGGGTAAAATTAAGTCGACCTTTTTATACGTTTGGCGTGTATTTCTAATGTAAATACAAGATGAAACACTAGATTGGAATATGATGGGTCCACTGCAACGTGAGGGTATTTTCATAGTTCAATAAGATAGATTTAAATGGGTTGGGCCACACACACTGACACGGGTCCCAACCCAATGAGGCGAGTCTATGGCCCAACAGTGGCATTATAAATACCACCCTAATTAATAAAATGATTATGATCTGATTAACACTAGAATTATCACTAATTTTACTGACCTTACTCCAAGTCTTAGAGATTAAAGAGTACTTTATTTGAGAACTACGAAAATGTTTGATCCTATCAAAACAGGTACTTAGGCAACTTGATACCACCAAGTGCAACTCGATATCTAATAACATATTATCTAGTTTGTCGTGTGTCGGGTCTGATCTCAGCCATACGTGTTATTCACATGATGCATATCTGATCCCGAATAATTGAATATTTAATCAAGTTCCAAAGAAATCGTCATAGATTGTCATTATCTTCGTTTATGTTGATTAAATCAGGTGGCGAATTGGTTTATCAATGCTCGTGTACGTCTCTGGAAGCCTATGATCGAGGAGATGTACAAGGAGGAATTCGGTGAACCAGAAACCGAGCCCAAAGAGATATCTACTTTCGCTGACAGAGAAGAAGACTTCCAAACAAGCTTTATGTCAACAAATGAGAATGCTATTTCCAGTCTAGATGAATGCAGAGCAGATCTGAGTTACGAGAATGTAGCTTTCGAACATGCGACTGGCAATAGCTTTTTTCCTGGTAATAGTGCATCGACAGAGAACACGGGAAATCAAGTGTCCCTTGCACTAGGATTGCAGCAAAATGAGAAGGATTATCAGCCAATGATACATAGTGAAATCGAACCAAAAGGAAACGACAAATTGGAATATTATTACGTGGATCCAGTTAATAATCAACACAGGTTCGTTAACAGTCATATGTTGTCTGATTTTGTGGCGTGATTTTGTCGAAAAATACTATAAATCATAAAGGGATTCATCAATAATTTTGTAAGATAATAAAAGGAAAAGAAAGTTTATATAAAGCATATATATATATAGGTGTATCATGTATGTATGTTGATGATTGATAGTCCATTTTGTGTAGCATGTAAAGTTCAAGGAACACTTGTTTGTAAAGAAAAACTTTATACCTATTATTGCACAATAAATACGTGAGAATGAATGTTTGTTGTTTGAATGCATTTAAACACGAATTTATTTGTAGTTATATACTTAGACATGAGTAGTGGTAAATGAATTTGGCCACTTTTGTACCCTATTGGAGTCGCGGTATGAATAAAGTTGTCTGTAAACATATATTATTAATTATGAAAAATATATATATAGAGTTATAATATTTGATAATTAAAGAGAATTTAATTAGAAAAATATACTAGGAAAGGAAAGATACTATATTTTAATATTCTAACACATGTTATACCGTATTGATTTCGAATTAATATATTGGTCCCGATTAGACATGCCCAACCGGTTCCGAAACCGCGGAACTGGTGGTCAACGGTTCCGGAACCGTTGACCACGGTTCCGGTTCCGAAACCGGACCCGGAACCGGTTGGATGCGAATCGGTGAGGAACCGTAACCGGCGGTTAGAACCGCCGGTGTGGAACCGCCGGTTCCACCGGTTTTTTGAATTTTTTTTATTTTTTTTATTTTCAATTTCGATGGTTGAGATTAAGTGTCCGTTTTAAATCAATGGTTGAGATCAAGTGTCCGTTAATTTAGTTTTTTACTTGTAGTTGTAAATTGTTATTGTAATGTAATACAAAAATTGTAAATAGGATTAAGGAAATTTGAATGTGATTGAATTTTAAACTTTGCATTGTTTAAATTTGTTATTAATATAAAAATTGTTTGTCTTTATTTTATCCGATTTTATTTGTTAAATATTGTCCAAAAAAATTTCAAAAAAAAAAAAAACAAAGTTTTGGATTTCGAAACCGCCCGGAATCGTGGAACCGGCCCGAGAACCGCGGTTCCGGAACCGGAACCGGAACCGTGCCCAACCGGTTCGAATACGGTTTCGAGGTTCCCGGAACCGGGAACCGCCGGTTCCGGAACCGTGCCCAATCGGTTCGAATACGGTTCCAGGGTTCCCGGAACCGGTTGAACATGTCTAGTCCCGATTTCAAAGTCTAATTTTTATATTATTTATCTAAAAGATCCGTAATTATTGATATGATAAATTATATAAAAAAAAAACAGTAAAAAACTATATCGTGTGCTGTCCTTCCTAGAAGTACAATAGGCCATTCAGAATGTACATACACTTTAATCATCGAGTGGGGCATTGAGTTTAAATTGACCAACATACGACAAATCAGAGAGTGACAGCTGGATGAGCTCTCAAATTGTAACAAAAATAGAAATCATTAGCACAGTACATATACTGATCCAACCCAGAATCCATCATCAATCTCCTCACCACAGTCAAAATTTAAATCACTTCATAACCATCAAAATGTTCAAAAATAAATAATTCATTCTAAAAATATATATTAGAATAACATATATATATTTAGATTTTGTTTATGTTTTATTTCCTCTATTACTATTTATAAATGCAGTTGATAGACAAGGATATTTTTTGTAATTTAATTTAGTGAACTTTATATAAACATAATATTAATATATTATAATGGGTTGCTATTATTCACTTATTGTAGTTCATTTTAGGCTCTAAAAAAATACTATAAGTAATTAAGTAATCTTTAAGTTCACGAGATCAAGAAGTAATAACTATGAAAATACTCTATTTAAATATGCAGCTTAAACTGATCATGCAACCCAAAAGCTAATAACATATTGTCTAATTTATCGTGGGTTAGATTCGATTCTATCTACGTATTATTAATAACGTGACATATATTCGATCTGAATCAGAATTATTTACCCTTTTTTTTACACTCCACAATTTCTTCAAATATTAATTTCATTAATTTTTCTTAAAATTTTGTATAGAATCAATTATGAATATAGAGCAGTGTCCTTTCAACATCTTTCATAAATTGACAACAACATCTAAATGCAAAAAAAAAAAAAAAACTTAGATATTCCAATAAATTCACAGATTTATAACCAGACAATGTTAAAACTGGGAGTGTGCAAAAGACAGTCTACTTTTCATTACCATATGACAAAAATCCCAGAAGCAAATTTATCTCTCTTCATTTTCTGCACTGTAAATAGTATGAGAGAGAAGTATAGAGCTGAAAGTGCTTTTTGAGTGTCCCAAAGAAATGCAAAAAAAAAAAAAAAAAAAAGCAGGCAAATTTAAAGCTGAAAGCTTAATAGCTTTTAGCTTGTTGTTTTGTAGTTTAAGAAGTAAAAAATGGGACCATTTTTTTATGTCATTTTCAGCCATTTTATTGCAGTTTACAGAGGTCTGTTTATATAGCTGTTTATAGCATTCAGATTGCTGACATAATAGTAGTGTTATCATAGACTTCAGACAAAAGATAGAAAAGACATCATAAGTGAGAATCTTTGCTTTCTTTTTGAATGAATGAACTATTATCAAGTTACAAAGTGTTGTGAGAGGTATGTTTGTTTGTCCTAACACTTATAAAACTGTCACCTCATTAATTATCTTCATGACCTAAATCTTGATTTCAAAAAAAAGATAGGTTGAATTTTACATGCAAAACCCTCAATTTGGTGCTAATTAACAAAAACCCTTTTGACTCTTCGTAAATAACGAAACCCCGTCTATTTATAAGGTTTCTAGATCGTGAAATTGTTAGGCTTTGTGTGTTTATGTTTTTGAGATGAAATTACATGCAAACCCCTTCAATTTGGTGCTAATTAACAAAAACCCTGTGACTCTTTGTAAATAACAACGAGACCCCGTCTATTTATAAGGTTTACAGATCGTGAAATTGTTAGGCTTTGTTTGTTTATGTTTTTGAAATGAAAATTAAAAATTATTTCGGAAATGTGCATGTAATTATTGATACCATTTCGAAAAGGTTAAGAGGTGTTTAGTAATTTGACGATAACACGAGGAGTCTGCATGTAATTATCTCGAAATAGAAAAAACAACTATGCTAATCTCACAGAATCTGTGAGATTAGGATGTTGACAGCTGGTAGAATTATAAGAAAAAGGCTTTTTACAAAAAGCCCATTTTAATTTTCCTTATTTTGTTTATTCATCCTATTAGGATTTATTTTGTTTATATATATCTATTAGGATTTATTCATCCTAAATCCTAATAGATAAAATTATACTATAACTAAAACTCTTATTTTAACGTAGGGATGAAAATTTCACCCTTAAATTTAACGTATTTGATGATCACTCATTCCAAAAAAAAAATAAAACAACCTACAATAAATAAATAGTACAAGAGAGGCTCAATTTTAAGGTGAATTTTTTAGGGTTTTTTTATGATGTATTGAATTTATTAACTTTATTGAATTAATATTTTAAATTGATAAATTTTCATAGTTCGTTAATCTTAAATTACATATTTTTTCCATCTATTCTATTATGATATTAGTTACATAAATTTACCAAATATGAATTTATATTCGTTTCATATTTGAAAAATATAAAATAAATATAATTGCAATTAATACACCAACTTATTGCAAAAATAGATTAATATTCATTATTTATCAGCTGATTTTTACTGAGAATTTATATGTTTAACGATAATTTGGTGATAACACGCGAATATAAATTACTATGTTTATTATCAGCATTTTTTTCTCAATGTATGATTTTGAATAACTATGATAATTTCTTTGTCGTAAATGCAAAAGTGTAAATAAAGTTAAAATATATGGGGTTAATTATGAAATACAAATAATATGGGTTCTTGAAATTAAATAATAAAAAAAAAATCCTGCAACCTGCACAGCAGGTTGCAGGTTTCTTCCAGCCACAATTTGTGGCTGGAAATTGTCTGTAAGGTTTTTAAAACCTTACGGACTGTAGGAAAATCTTTTTCCTAGAAAAAAACCCGAATTTTTTTTTGTTTAAATTTCACCTCATAAAAGGCTCATTTATTCTCCTTTTTTGTTCATATGCTTTTTGCAACAATGGTTTCAGAAGATTCACATTCAAACTCAAACTCAAACTTCATGCACCAATTCATACTATCAAACTCTATATCTCATCAAAACCAGTTAGCCAATCACCATTTCGACGTTTATGTTACAGATTCAGTTTCCAACAATACCCCTTATCCAATGTCATCATCCATAGACCTTGTCCACGCCTCTCAACCGTCGGATGAATCCGATATGAGCCACGACAGCCGTCTGATCGATCTTCTTGGTAGATCCAGCGAACCACAGAGGCTCTCACTCTCCTTAGGCTCTGTTCCATGCAGACAAAGGCCCTTAAATCCAATCCTTCTTAATCCCGGGCTTGATTATCCCTTCCCGAGTAATGCCTTTAATCCTTTGTGCAATCACGGGCCCGAGCCGTTAATCGGGGGCACAAAGTACCTTAAACCGGCTCAGTCCCTTCTAGAAGAAATGGTTCGTGTTGGAGGGGAAGACATTGATATAAGCAACAAGAAATATGTCGAGAAACTATGTCGAAAAGGGCATTTCGGTCTTTATCACGGGCTCAAATCTGAGCTTTCAAACAGTGAATTGTTGAGTGATAAGCATGAAACTCATATTAACCTTCTAAAGCTTCTTGCATTGCTCGAGGAGGTTCAAATTTTCAACATTCTCAATCCTTTTCAATTCTTTTAACAAAAATCAAAGATTGAAACTTTAGAATTGGGATTTTTTTAAACCCATTTTTTACGCAAATTTTTGAACCCAAAATTTGATCTTTGACAGGTTGAGAGACGATATGAAGAGTATTATCATCACATGGAGGAATTAGTTTCGTCATTTGAAATGATAGCAGGTTTAGGATCTGGAAAATCTTACACTGCACTAGCACTACAGGCCATGTCTAAACACTTCTCGGGCTTGAGAAACGCGATTTTAGTTCAAATTCGGGCCACAAAACAGAGGATCGAGAAAGACGCGCCTAAAATTAGCTCGAGATTGTCCCAACTAAGCCTACTCGATCATGAATCGAGGCAAAATCGTGTTTCACTTCAGCAACTTGGGATTTTGCAGAATTCTCGTCAAGCATGGAGGCCAATTAGAGGGTTACCTGAGACCTCTGTCAGTGTTCTTAGAGCCTGGCTTTTTGAACACTTTCTTCATCCGTATGAATATTTTTTTTTTATTTTTCAATATTTTTGAAATAAAATTTTTGGCCCAAATCACAAATTATAGTCTCAATCATTAAAATTTGAAAAAAAAAATATTTTAACCATGTGTTTTCTAATTTTTTTTTCAGTTATCCAAATGACTCTGAGAAGCTCATGTTAGCATCACAAACAGGCTTATCAAAGAACCAAGTAATATATTTTTTAAAAATTTATTATGTTTTTATATGGTACTTTTGAATTATTTAGATTGATTTTTTTTCGATTTATAATTATATTTTTATTTTTCAGGTTTCGAATTGGTTTATAAATGCACGAGTTAGGCTATGGAAGCCGATGATCGAAGAGATGTACAAAGAGGAATTCGCAGAGTGTTCGACTGAGTCGGATCAGTTGTTGACAAGGGAAGGAGTAGGGGATTCTGCTGAGGATCTATTAGATTGAAAAAATTATGGTTTTATTTTATTTTACTTAGGTGTTATGAACAGCCTTTAATTAAATCAAATTAATTCAGGTTTTATTAGATTCAATGATTGTTTTATTTAATTAATTTTATAAATCTTTAACAAACTACAAAGTAGATAAAAATAGTGGTTAATCATTTTCTCTTTGAAATTGAACTAAAAAAAAATTATCTAATCATTTTCAATTTTTACGTAAAATACTAACTTTATCCCAATTTTTTTAACAAACCGAGTCGAATATCGTTAGTATTAGACCTAAATTACATATATATTTCTTAGTGATGTCCATAAATCCGTCCAACTTGCCCGAACTGTTCAAACCAAATCGATCCGCCCGCAAATTGTTGGTTTTAAAAAACTTTTAATTAGTAGTGGCGGTTGGATATTCTTGCCACCCGCCACTTCCACTCGCCACTTTCGGGTCGGATGGTGGGTTTAAAATTTATGACCCACCTGAACCGCAAGTCAACCGCTAATTATATAAATTATACACAAATATATATTATGAGATTGAAAACAAACTTAAAATAATATAGATATATCCTCTCTAACAAATTAATAATTTATTCTTATTTATATTATACTTTTATTTGGGAGAGATTTAAAACCTTGTTTGAACACTTATTTTATTTTTATTTTGAACAACAACATAACATGTTCTACATATCTATGATTAAAATTTTATAATATTTTATTTTTAATAATATTAGAGTTTTCACTCATTATAAATATGATCATATGATTTTTATTTATAACCCTACTTGATTTTCTACAGACTAGCAACTCAATTTTTTTAATTAAATGTACAAAATGTAATATGTTTTATTAGTGTATTATAACTAGATTAACAACAACAAAAAATGAAAAAAAAAAGCTAAAACCGCCAACCTGCACGTTAAATTTATTAACCTGACCGAACTGAACCGATCGATTTGAAAAAATAAATATGTAATTTTGGATTGTTATTTTATTTACGGGTTCATGTCGGGTCGGGTTGGCTTTTTTCTTTAAAACCGCCCCAACCCGACCGCATACACCCCTAGTATTTCCCATGTTTGAGTGCAATTATTTTATAGCGTTACCCATACTCACTGCAAAGAATTTGATCATATATAGCTGATAGCAACAAAAGAACACTTAAGGAGAAATTGTGTATAAAAGAGAAAATAACTATTAATAAATATAAATAATTTCAGTCATTTGGTATGTTGAAATATTTTCCCAAAAATAAAAAACATAAAACTAAATTTCAAGTATATCCCACTAAATAAATTTAATATAGTCACCAATATGGGAAACAGTGTTAAAGCAAAATGCCAAATGTATCCAAATATAGAGACTTATTAATTGTAACATAACAAAAAATGACATCAAAGATATTGTTTGATGCAATTGATGGAGCAGGTGAAACTGAAACCAAATATTCAAAGTCATATATATGGACTCTATACCTAAGTTGACAGGGTCACATAATGTCCTAAATAGGCATAATTTGTGTAGCACAAGGAGGATTTGGTACATACTAGAGCAGTTGATAACTCAAATATATATATTGTCACCTCTATATATATCCCTCAATATTGCATACAAATTTCATCAATAATACATTTAATCTCGAAAAAAATAGAAATCGAAGAAGAAAAAAACGCGTATTATTAGTAGTGTTATTTCTAGTGAGAAATGGCTTCTTTGAAGGTGTTTTGTAGCCTTATGATGGCACTAGTTTTCATCTGTTTCTCGGTTTCGGGGGCTTTAGCGGGTTCGGGTTTGGGTCGGGTCGGGGGAGGGTTCTCGGGTCTTGACCCGGAATTCTATGGGTTTTCATGCCCGCAAGCTAATGAGATCATAATGTCTGTGTTGGAAAAGGCTATTGCCAAAGATTCAAGGATGGCTGCCTCTTTGCTTAGACTCCATTTTCATGACTGCTTTGTGCAGGTATTTTGGATAGTAATGGGAAAATTATATTATGTGATTTTTACATGCATCCGTTAATATGGGTACGGGTCAGGTCGGGTCATTTTTTTAGTGGGGTTATGGATATTACAATTATTAATCATGTTGGATGATGGGCACAATCAGATAAGATTTTCTAATTTAAATTGTATTCCTATCTATTATTCTAATATATTTGACACTTATTAAAATATTTACACGTATTAAACATCCTTTAATAGCATTTGTAAAATACACAGTGTTAAAAATCTAAATATATGGAATAGAAGATGGAATAATGATTTGAAATAAAAAATCATATCAGACCTCAATCCAGACGACGACCTAAGAATATCAAATGATGGAACGTATATATGCAGTAACATGCATATCTAATTAGAATAAATGACACACGATTTATGGGTTTTGTCGTATTAGACATGTGGTCATGATCGATGGTCATCTAATCGGGTCGAGACTTTTGGTCGGGTCTTTTGTCGGGTCGAACTAACCCTTGTTTGGTACTAAACTGTGTTACTAAATGTAGGGCTGTGATGCATCAGTATTGCTAGATGATAGCAAGAATATAGTGAGTGAGAAAAATTCAGGACCAAACAAAAACTCCTTAAGGGGATTTGAAGTGATTGATGAAATCAAATCTAAATTGGAATTAGTCTGTCCTCACACTGTTTCTTGTGCTGACATTCTTACCCTTGCTGCCAGGGACTCTATTGTACTAGTAAGTTAACCTCCTTTTTTTTTTTTTTCAATTAAAAATATTTTTCCTAATTATATAATAATTTTAATAATTAAATTATGTGATTATGGGAAAAAAAAAAAAAGAGTGGTGGGCCCCATTGGGAGGTGCCATTAGGAAGAAGGGACTCAAAAACAGCTAGTATTAAAAAGTCAAACACAGATCTTCCAGCGCCAAATTCAACCGTCCACACCATTATCAATCAGTTCAAGGTCAAAGGCCTTGATGAACAAGATCTTGTTGCTCTATCTGGTAATTTCTTTCTATTAATCTTTTCATTTTTTTTCATAATATGCACAATAAATAATATTTGTAGATTTTTGGTAAGTTAATGTTGAAATTGATTAATTTAGTTACAAAATACGCTATAATTTGTGGTTTTGTATCATATTGAACCGGGCATTTAATATAAAATAACGGGCATAGATAAATTAAATTGAGTGGATTAAGGTGATATTCGAAATTATTTAATTATTTTATCAAGATTCAAATACTGGGTTCGATCTTGGTTTCATTGGCAATTCAGTCTAACCGACCGAAATTTAATCAAATTGATCATGAGTCGACGTCTAACTTAACTCTTTTATAAATTCTTAATAATTTAGCTAATTGGAGCTCGAGCTAGGACCAAATTTAAATTATCATCCAACTTACAAAAAATAATGTTTGAATTTTGTTTATAACGTTAACAAATTAAGCTCAAACAACTTCCTATTAAACAATTTTGAACTCGAGTATCATGTAGTTTTAATCAAGTTCGACTAATAACTTAGGAGAGTAAATAAATAGAGCGTGTACATTAGTATTCTGCAACAATATAATTGGCGGGTTTTAATTTAGAATTAAGAAACCTCACATATTTATATATTACAACCTAATTAATAAATTTGACTAATAATATCAAAATCAACATTGCAGGAGGGCATACCATAGGTAAGGCAAGATGTGCATCATTCAGACAAAGGCTATACGATCAAAACGGAAACAAGCAACCAGATGTAACCCTAGAAAGAACCTATTACAATGGTCTTAAAACAGTTTGTCCTAAAGTTGGTGGTGATAACAATGTTACACCTCTTGATTACTCATCACCTGTGAAATTCGACAACAAATACTTCAAGCATATATTACGGGGCAAAGGGCTTCTAAATTCCGATGAAGTTTTGCTCACCGGAAAAGTGCAAAAAACGGTGAATTTGGTGAGAAAATATGCAGAAAATGAGGATCTTTTTTTTCACCAGTTTTCGAAATCTATGGTGAAAATGGGCAACATTAGTCCTCTTGTTGGTGAGAAAGGAGAAATCAGGAAGAACTGTCGAAGATTGAACTGAAAATGAATGATTTTTATGTGTCTTTGTTGAACTGAAGTTTGATGATATGATACAACATATGTGTGTGTGATTTTATGTGTGTTTTTTTATGTTTTTTTTTGTGCCCTATAGGTGCATTAGTGCTTGTAATGAGTATTTCGAAAATAATTGTATTGGAAGATATTTTTGGTGTGTTTTTTAATTGATTTGAATCTGATCGATATAAAAGTATTTTATGAGGTGTGTTCAGATTGAAGGGTTTGAAAGTAATGCATTTTAAATTCATCGATTAATTATTAGTGAGATGGATTATGTGCTTTTTAATATTTTAGTTATATATATAACCGTTTTTTTCAAAGTTTTCACATTCACTTTGAGTTCTTGTATTTTCAATTATTAGGCTATATACAGCAGCTAGTCAAATTTTCACCTTCTTTTCCCTGCCACATCAGATTCCCTACCATAGTCAATTAAATTTTTTTTACTTTCTCTTTCATCCACATCACTAATTTTAATAATTAATGTTATAGTTACAATTAATTTTAATAAAAATTAATTTTATGGTTATATTTATTAATTAAATATTTAGAATATTAATTTTTTATAAAACATTAATTTTAAAATTACTAAAAACGTACAAGAAAATATTAATAAAAAGATAAATAAAGTACACTATTGAACAAATTGAAAATTGAAATGAAAATATGGAGTAAAAACCTCGAAAAAAAATTGGTGTCCAAATGACACAAACTTAGGCTCTATTTATAGAGATTGAAAAAAAAAAATGGTGAAAAAATAAAAAATTAATTTTGCATAATTAATACTAGAAAAACAATTTAAAAAAAGGAGGAAAAAAACATAAGGCTGAGACACATGGCAGCATCCCATTGGCTGACATTTATTTTCCCTACCAATTCCTTGAAGTGAAAAATTTCCTACCAAAATATTTCCCTACCAAATTTCCCTACTACTAAATCACTCAATTTCATTTCCCCTCCATTTCCCCCCAAATTGGTCTTATGGTGAATTCTGAAACAACTTAATGTAAATTTATTTGAAAATTTTCCTTTAAATTCTCTGTCAAACTTAATAGAGATTTATCAACAAACAAGAATGAAGATCGATTTGGAAGAGAGAAAATTAGGATCTATGCACTTTAGGGATTATTCACTGATATTTATATCGTAGTATTTTTAAGTTTCAATTTTTTTGGGTTAATACGGGCAATCATGCAATGTATATATATGTACACTTATTTTATAGTAAAGCATACATAACTCAATTTAGAACAATTATCATTTGCTATAAATCATTTTCAATGTAAATGTGTATTTAAAATTTAAATCAATCAAAATTTAAGGTTGAACAACTACTCGTAAAATATTCTACATATTATATATTGAGATCGAGATTAATGAAATCGGTTCATCGGGTTTTGGTAGTTTTGATGGATGAGGTCTTTCTACCCAATTTGTAGACCATCATTCGTGCAATCTTGTAGAACCAGAATGCGCTCACAAGCTGTAACCCCACAGCCATTGCCTGGTAATCCAACAATTAATTAAATTAATTATTGTGTTTTATTATCATAATTATCTATTTAATGTTAATTCCAATTTCTAGAATAATTATTACGTTTTTAATAAGGATCATTAGAAGTGGGATTACCTTAATCAAGATCGGATTATCAGCAGATACAGTCACGTAACATAGATATGGTCCACCACCCATCCTTGCAAGTGTGAAAATGACTGCAAAACCAATCTGAAAAACCCCAATCCAGTTAATATATATATATATATATATATATTTGTATATATATTAAAATCAAATTAAATTTTATAAGATTTTGATAAATTACCAATATGATGCAAATATAATACATGTTAAAAAAGAAAAATAAATAAATTTAGTATTAAAATATTACTAACATCAGCAGCCAAATTGAGATTAGTATCCCTGTAATTAAGCTCTTTAAGAAGCTCCCTTAAATGCAGAAAAGGGCTTGAAATTTCTGTAATCCACAAGCATGCCGTCATTTATGATCCACACTACATTAATTATAATTATTGTTGAGTTATGGAGCCTGAAGGACTCTAATCTTTTTGCTATTAGAACTGTAGTCGTTTTCTTGTTAGGATTAGTAATTCTTCTCTTATTAGAATTATGTAATCCTTGTCCTATCAGGGTTAGGAATATTGTATTATAAATAACCCTAATATCATTGTAACCCTTAGAGTCCGAAGACTCTCATTGAATCACAATGTAATCTCATATAGGGAAAATCCTGGCTTGGTAGCGCCCCCAGACGTAGTCAAATTGTTTTGACGAACTGGGTTAACAACTCTCTTGTTCTTTCATTGTCGTTTTATTTTCGAGTGTTTATTCACTTGCATCATATTCCTAACAACTGGTATCGAGAGCTCCAGGTCGAGTGGGAGCGAATATGATGGGTGAAGGAAAAACGCCGATTGGAAAGTTTGACGGGACTGATTTTGGGTTCTGGAAGATGCAAATTGAAGATTACCTGTATGGTAAAGATTTGTATCAGCCCCTTGGTGATAAGCCGTCGGACATGAAAGACGAATAGTGGAAGGTACTTGACAGGAAAGCGATGAGTGTGATTCGTTTGTCTCTGTCACGGAACGTTGCGTTCCATACGACGAAAGAGACAACCACCAAAGGTATTCTGAAGGTTTTAGCAGACATGTACGAGAAGCCATCAGCGACGAACAAGGTTCATCTGATGCGGCGTCTCTTTAACCTAAAGATGTCAGAGAGTTCTGTGGTGGCTGAGCATCTTAATGAGTTCAATCTGATTACGGCCCAATTGAGCTCAGTTGAGATCGATTTTGATGACGAAGTTAGAGCCCTAATTCTGTTATCTTCTCTACCTGAAAGTTGGGGTGGAACGGTTACTGCTGTTAGTGCTTCAGCAGGGAAAGAGAAGATGAAATTTGACGAAGTTAGAGATATGATTATTAGTGAAGAAATTCGCAGGAGAGAATCGGGCATAACTTCGGGTTCGGTTCTGAATACAGAAAATAGAGGCAGATCGGAATCAAGAAATTCGAACAGGGGTAGGTCAAAATCGAGAGGGAAAAGTAAGACGAGGAGAGACCTGAGTTCGATTAAGTGTTGGAACTGTGAGCAACTTGGCCATTACAAAAGCAAGTGCACAGCACCCAAGAAGAACGGAAAATCAGCTAATACAGCAACTCAAGACATTAGCGACGCTTTGATATTGAGAGTGAGCAGTCCATTGGAATCGTGGGTTTTGGATTCTGGAGCATCGTTCCATTCTTGTAGTGATGCTGATATAATGGAACGGTATACTTCCGGGGATTTCGGAAAGGTTTATCTTGCTGATGATGAGCCTTTGAGAATCGTGGGAAAGGGAGATGTTCGAATCAAAACCTCGAATGGCAGCGTATTGCAGTTGCGTGATGTGAGACACATTCCTGGCCTGAAAAGGAATTTGATCTCTGTAGGGCAGCTAGATGATGCTGGATACGTTGTGACCTTTGGTTGCAGCACCTGGAAGATAACCAAATGAGCCATGATACTGGCTCGTGGTAAGAAAAAGAGTACATTATATATGACATCCAATACTAAAGATTGTATTTCTCTCGCAGGAGAAAACAGTGATGCAGATTTGTGGCATTGCCGACTTGGCCACATGAGCGAGAAGGGGATGAAGGAGCTTTGTTCGAAAGGAAAGCTGCTAGGCCTCAAAACAGTTGATGTTGGTTTATGTGAGGACTGTATATTCGAAAAATAGAAACGGGTGAGTTTTTCGAAAGGAGGCAGGACCTTGAAGAACGAGAAGTTAGAGTTGGTGCATAGTGACTTATGGAGACCTGCACCAGTTACATCTCTTGGTGGTGCGTCATACTACATGACTTTCATTAATGATTCCACGAGAAAGGTATGAGTTTATTTTCTAAAGCATAAATCTGACGCTTTAGACGCTTTTAGAAAATGGAAAGCCCTTGTAGAAAACGAAACAGGTCTGAATGTGAAGTGCCTGAGATCTGATAATGGTGGAGAATATGAACTCGTTGAGTTTAAGAAATATTGTGATCTAAACGGTATTCGCATGGAAAAGACTGTGAGAGGAACCCCTCAGCAAAATGGGGTTGCAGAACGTATGAATAGAACTTTGAATGAACGTGCTAGGTGTATGCGATTGAAATGCGGGTTGCCGAAGATGTTTTGGGCTGATGCAGTTAACACTGCTGCTTTTCTGATTAATAGAGGACCATCAGCTCCGTTGGATAATGGCATACCGGAGGAGGCTTGGAGTGGTAAGGAGGTAAATCTGTCCTTTCTTCGTGTATTTGGGTGCGTTTCATATGTTCATATTGATGCTACTGCTAGAAGTAAATTAGATGCTAAATCTGTTAAGTGTACGTTCATTGGATATGGTGGTGATGAATTTGGTTATAGATTTTGGGATGAACAGAATCGTAAGATAATTCGTAGTCGAGATGTTATATTAAATGAACAGGTTTTGTACAAGGATAGGTTGGAAGCACCAAAAATTGATGATACGGGTACTCAGGCAAAAATTCCCGAGGTTATTGAGTTGGATATCTCTAACTCGGGTGGGAGTAAAGTTACGCAGAATGATGAGGTAGCTATTGAGGCAGAACCGAGTACTCCGACACTTCCGTTGTGGAGATCTAGCAGACAGCGTCATGCACCAGATAGGTATTCGCCTTCTTTACATTACGTATTGTTGACTGATAGTGGTGAACCTGAATGTTATGCAGAGGCTAGTCAATGTGAGCATGGGGACAAGTGGAAACTTGCGATGGATGATGAGATGAACTCTCTAAAGTCCAATGATACTTGGGAACTTGTTGAGCTTCCAAAGGAAAAGAAAGCTCTGCATAACAAGTGGGTTTATAGAATTAAAGAAGAGGCGGATGGAAGCAAACGTTACAAGGCGAGACTGGTTGTGAAGAGATTTCAGCAGAAATATGGTATTGATTATACTGATGTTTTTACTCCTGTTGTGAAATTGACCACTATCCGATTGGTGTTGAGTATGGTTGCTGCAGAAAACTTGTTGTTAGAACAGATGGATGTAAAAACGGCCTTCCTTCATGGTGATCTTGAAGAAGATATTTATATGATGCAACCAGAAGGGTACTCGTCTGAAGGTAACATTGAGCTAGTGTGTAAGCTCAAGAAGAGCTTGTATGGTTTGAAACAAGCTCCTAGACAGTGGTACAAGAAGTTTGATGGATTCATGCATGAGATTGACTTTGTGCGTTGCAATGCCGATCATTGTTGCTACTTCAAGAGGTTTGACAATAGTTATATTATTTTGCTATTGTATATTGATGACATGTTAATAGCAGGGTCGTGTGCTCGAGAATTGAGAAAGTTGAAAAAGCAATTGTCTGAGCGATTTGCTATGAAGGATCTAGGAGAGGCAAATCAAATTTTGGGTATGCGAATTAATCGGGATAAGTTGGCAGGAAAGTTGTATCTTTCGCAGGCTGAGTATATCGAAAAGGTTTTGAAGAGGTTCAGTATGCATAATGCAAAGCCGGTAAATACTCCATTGGGTAGCCAATTTAAGCTATCCAACAAGGACTCGCCTAGTAGTGATGAGGATCGGGCCTTCATGAAGAAGACTCCTTATGCTTCGGCAATTGGTAGCATAATGTATGCAATGGTGTGCACTAGACCGGATATTGCGCATGCAGTGGGAGTAGTTAGTAGGTTTATGGGAAATCCGGGAAAGCAACATTGGGAAGCGGTAAAGTGGATCCTAAGATACTTGCGTGGTACTACGGAGAAAGCCTTATGTTTTGAAGGCTAAAGTGTCGAATTGGAAGGATTTGTCGATGCTGATTTAGCGGGAAGTGATCTTGATAAAAGAAGAAGTACTACGGGGTATGTGTTTACTTTTGGTGGTACAACGATTTCTTGGGCTTCAAAGTTGCAAAAGGTCGTGGCTTTGTCTACTGCAGAAGCTGAGTATGTAGCAGTGACTGAGGCTAGTAAAGAGATGGTATGGTTGCAAAGTTTTTTGAGTGAATTGGGGAAGGAACAAAAGAATAGTATTCTATACAGTGATAGTATGAGTGCTATCCACTTAGCAAAGAATCCAGCGTTTCATTCGAGAACTAAGCATATTGAATTGAAGTATCATTACATAAGATATCTCTTGGAAAGGAAAATCTTGCAACTTATGAAGATTCGAGGTGATGAGAATCGTGCTGATATGTTGACTAAGAGTGTCACATTTGAGAAATTGAAGCTATGCATGGCTTCAATTGGCCTCAGTAACTAAGAAGTGAGGCTTGGCACTGCCAGGACCATTATGGGCTATTGGATGGGAAGATCGAGAGATGATTACTGTTGAGTTCAGTCTCCAAGTGGGAGATTGTTGAGTTATGGAGCCTGAAGGACTCTAATCCTTTTGCTATTAGGACTGTAGTCGTTTTCTTGTTAGGATTAGTAATTCTTCTCTTATTAGGATTATGTAATCCTTGTCCTATTAGGGTTAGGAATATTGTATTATAAATAACCTTAATATTATTGTAATCTTTAGAGTCTGAAGACTCTCATTGAATCACAATGTAATCTCATATAGGGAAAATCCTGGCTTGGTAGCGCCCCCAGACGTAGTCAAATTGTTTTGACGAACTGGGTTAACAACTCTCTTGTTCTTTCATTGTCGTTTTATTTTCGAGTGTTTATTCACTGGCATCATATTCCTAACAATTATAATAACATAATTAAAAGATCAAAAATAACATAACATAATGAAAATTAATAAGGGCTTAATTATTATTATTATTATTTTATTTTAATAAGAAATAAAAATTACCCTTTGATAGGCAAGTCCAGCAACAAGTCCAATAATACTGACCAGATGATGAATTGTGTTGTCAATTTTGATTTTGTTGTCAAAAAGGCAGCAAACTAGATCATATATCAGATATGATACTGTTACTGCCAGTGTTTGCATCTGCTCAATGTCCAATTATATATATATATATATATATATATATATATAAATATATATATATACATATATATAACATTTTAATGAACTCATTTCAGCCAATAATCAGACTTAAAAATATTTGAAAATCCAATATGGGTAATGTTAAATTTCATTTATTTGACATATATATCAAGGATTTAAATAGAAAATGGAACATAATTCGAAACTGTAAATTCCAAATTTGAAGAAAATGAAATCAAAAATCACAGAACAAAACCCTAAAAATCAAACCCTAAAAGAGAAAAATAAGTACCTGTTTATGAGAAGATTTTGAAGCTATAGGCCAAACTGGGCATTTCCAATCTTCAACTGAAAGTGAAGCAAAAATTACTGCAAAACAAGCATGAATTATTGACACAATGCGATTACAGAAATCAAAAGAACGTTTTGGTAACATGTTTCTTATTGTCAAAAACAAGGTTGTCCATAATATTTCACCAAACACAATAATATTTACTAAGTAAACCTCCATTTTAATATTAATCCTGAATGTTTGTGAAAATTAGATAGAGATTTTATGTGGTGGAATATAAAAATAAAGACGTGAAGGAACTTCATAATTAATGTTTTGGTTTATTTATTTTTGTACGTGAGGTAGATTCCCTAGCATTTAAATGTTTTCCACCACTATTCAATTATAACAATGTACTTTATTTAATTTTGTGGGGTATATATAAAAATAGAAAAATGTCCTTTATTTTTAATTACTTTTGTAGTCCCTCAAGTCCCGGATTATTTCACATTTGCTCCACTAATAATAAAATTTGGGCGATCATATACCAATTATGTTGCTTTTTTCTCTGTCCATGTCATTATGGGCTTTGTATATGCAACGAGGGACGGAGCCAAGAATTCTATCGAGGAGGCGAGATTGGGTACAAAGAAATATAAATATTTTACGATAATAATTATTTTCAACACCTTTTTTTTTTAATTTCGGACTTTTTTTTATCGAGTCAATAAGTTATAAATACTTAAATGTAATGTAAATATAGTAAGCTTACTAAAGGAAAAATGAAAATAGTATCATACAAGTCAATAAGTTACTCAATGCATGCCTCTAGACTTGTAGGTGGCTATAACAATTGGTCCAATGAAGTACTGATTTGAGTTTTTGTAATAATCGTTTTGAGTCAACGACTCTTTAATTATGTTTAAATGCATCTATATCAGAGATAATTATGACTAATTGGAGACCGTACACGTGGACTAACATTGAAAGTTAATTATAACTAATTGTATCCAAATGCGTATATAAAGGACACGAGTTTTTATTCACTTATAACTGAATTAACTAAGGGTGTGTTTGGATTGAAGGATTTAAAATCTAAATCCATTTAAATTCGTTTGGATGAATTCATGTTACGATGGATTTCAAATCCCTTGTCATTCATTTTGACCTATTTTCTCCATAACGACGGTGGATTTGAAATGACATTTCAAATGACTCCATTTTAGGTGTCATTTCAAATCCTTCCTCCAAATCCCCTCCCCAAATCCTAATCACTCAATCCAAACACACCCTAAGAGATTAGAGAGAATTGAACTAGATCGAATTTCTAACGTAAAAGAGATCTGATTTTAGTTCGTTCCTTTGTAATCTTGCTATTATTGATTGCTATTGTGGGCACAGATTATTTACATTAATCAAACCATATAAATCATTTTATATTTGTACTTACATGTGATTTGAATTATGTACGTTAATTATTCTCTGGTTTGTGCAATTTTCCTCAACCCAATTTGTTTTGATTGCATAAGAGTAATCTCATATAAAGAATACCTTTTACGTTGAAATTATAATGCATTTTAGAATAAAACTTAAAATTTGGAGCTCCATAAATGATAGTGTGCCAATATTATTGCTCTTTATAAAAGTTCATTACATTTTTTTGTTTGCTATAAACGTCTATTTGTACAAATCTAGCCTTAAAATTCCATGTGCTTAGTGATTGTAAGGTCACATAATAGAGGTTGTCAAGTTTGGATGGGAAAAATTGAGTTAAAATTATGTATCACAAAATCCTAAATAAATTTAACATAAAATATTATTATTATTATTATTCAAATTCATGCATATTCATATTTTTTCATTTATACTTTTTCAAATTCTTATATAACTACATATCAACCATATGCATATCATATTCACACAATGAAATTCATAAATTAAAATCATTTATCATAATTATTATTTCACTTTCTTTTTCATACGTTATATTTTATCATTTATATTCATATAATCACTATTTATACATAATTAATACAGTCATCCAATGCATCACACATTAATATATCACGTAAAGGTGTAATTTGGGAATTATTACGTTAAGTGCATGTACATGAGGCTCTTATAAGTTAACAATAAATTAAATTAAACTTTGGATCGATATGTACTTACTTAATTAAGATATATTTGACAATAGTTTATAATTTTTAGCTTTAATTTTTACGGGTAAAATACAATCGACCTCCTAAATTATACTCCTTCTACACCCTTATATCTTTTATTTTATATAATCGTTTCTTCACCATCTTTTGATCACAAACTTTCGGTTCTTAAAACCGTTCGTTTAAATTTACTTATATTAAATTGATTTGGTGACTTGAATTAAAGTTTGATGAAACTCAACTACTGCGTTACCACAATAATAAATTAGCCCGAACAAATATTTTAATATCTTTCACGTATATTTTGATGGTATTTCACTATTTTGTATACAATCACATTGAAAAATGAAAAATATAATTATTATAATGATACAAGCTTGACTTCTTCCAAACAAGATGGGCCACTAGTTTGTAAAAAATATGTTATGGGCCTAAGCCCAGCTCAAGCCTCAAGGTATCAGCCCAAAACCACATAACCATGGGAAGCCCTAGAGGTGGTGGCCCACCTAATTATCCCAAGAAGTTGTCAAAGAATACAAAATATTAATCTAATTGTAGAGATTCTGAATGTTCGATTAATTTTATGTTAAATCGAGTTTACTAATAAGAGATATGTAGACAACATATAATATATAGCATTGTTCATAAATATTGACACTTAAGACAGTTTAATTTGATGTGGTTAATTTTATATTAAATCGAATTTACTCGTTCTAGATATATATAGACAAGATGTATCGAATAGTTCATAAATAGTGATATTTGGATTATTTGGTTACTGACATCATTAAAACATTGTTTATTATGTAATTAACCAATTTTTTATTTAGGAATATGATAACAATAATTGACCATTTTGTTTACTAACCAATCAACAATATGAATTAAAGTCTTAACGTTAACATATGATGATAGCTTACCAAATTTCAAACCAATTAATTGTAAATATAAATATTTTAAAATATAGTCTGTGATGTCACAGATTCAATCACACCCACTTGAAGCACATAAAATCTTCAATTATCTCTTAAATTAGTGGTTTAATTATGCTAATTAACATGGGGTCAGGAAAGTCATTACAATAATTGCTCATCATAACTTCAACACATTTTATATGTTATTTTATATAAGCTTTTGTTTCGATTTTTGTGTCTTTATTGACTAATGATGTTACTCTTAGCATTATTAGTTTATTACTAATTATGTCACTTAATAATTTATTCTCTATTTTATCTTCATTATATTACACCAATCACTTTTATATTTAAGAAAAATAATCTTACATACATTATAATGCATTGAATAATAAAATAAAATACAATAAAAAGCCATCTGAAAAACTGAAACATGCTAAATATATTAGTCAAATGAAACATCACATATTTGAATATTAGATTTTACCCCTTCACATAACTCAAAGTTGGAGTTGAAAAATGAAACAAAATAAAAATATTTAATAAATATAATAATAGTAATAATAAAACAAAACCAGTTTGAAACAAGTGATTAACAACTTGGGAGATTAACATCCACAAACATTCATTTAATATAAACTAATCCAACTAATCATACATTAATCCATCTTAATCTTATCCTAATTAATCAACTCAATAAAAAAAAAATAGACAGCAATTAAAATTTCTCCCAATAATCTCAATCAATAATCAAACATTTCAGCTGATGATGCCATAATCGGATGGTGATTAATCCCCACCAAGTTCCACGGATTATTATTCAATAATAAGCCTTCACCAAACCCTAGGTTCTGATACTCCTCCGCCCCAAACACGCAGCTACCGGCGGCGGCGGCGCTCGCCGATGAATTGATGTAATTCAAAATCTCATTCAACGATTGCAGTCTTTGAGAAAGCTCCATCATCTGAGCTCTCAGAACCGAATTTTCAGCCTCGACAGTCAAATAATGCTGCGTGGTGACATTAGTGCTGTTCAAGATCTGATTATTCTCCTTCTGCAATTGGCTAACCTGCGCCATCAGATCATCCAAATGCTTCTGCTTTCTCATCCTCGATCGCCGCGCCGATTCACGGTTCGACAGCATTCTCTTTCGCTTCCTCTGATCCATCACGTTCTGTAGAACTCCTTCCGAACCGGAGTTCTGGATCTGAGTTGAACCGGTCGAATTTCCGCTTGAAGACGCCATGATTTCAAGGTACTTTTTCAATTTCAAGTTTATTTTCTCAGATCGGGAAATTATCTTCGAATATATATATATGTATGTATATAATTATATGTATGTATATATAGATTTCTTAAAGGCTTGTTCGTGATTAAGGCTTGCTTATGAAAAAACGTAGAACCAGTAGAGAAATACAACAGAGAAAGATTGAACGAGATGTGTACGTCGCCGGAGAGAAGAATTGATCATAAAACCGGACCTAATAATCTCACTGAGTACAGGATACATGAATCTCAAACATCAAGAACAATATCTGCAGCATCAATAATTTTTTTCTGTAAAATATCACAAAATCTCAAGAAAAATAAATTCAATTTTCTGGCAGAATAACAGCCAGAAATTATCAGAATCTAACTTGGAGAGAAAAAAACAGCAGAATAACAGTAGATTCAAAGAGCAGAAAATACAAATCTAAAAGAGAGGAAAGAAAAGAGAAGAGGAAGAGGTTTATGAACAAGGAGATGGGGTTGATTTATAGCAAAAAAAAGATGGCCTACAAAAAATAAAAAAATAGATTTTTTTTTAAAATTAATAAAGAAAAAAGAAAAATATGGGGGCAAATAAATACAATATTTTTAAAAAAAATATTAAAACATGACAGTGCTCTAATACGACTCTTGAACGTAGATATATGTTAATTTATTTAAATTAAATTATATTAATTTTAATTTTTTTTTTCATTTTTAATATAATATAATTTTTATATTTTAATTGAAAAATTGTAAAAAAAAATTTTTAAAGATTATTGGGATTTTGGTGAGAAATAGAGAGGGGGGGGGGGGTTGGTGGGTTGAATGAGGCATGTGGGGTGGAGAAAAATTTAAGCTAAATGTACAATTTTCCAGCTGTGTGTGTGGGCTAAATTATACGTACTGTACTATTCTGTCACAAGATTGGATCAAATTTATATTCATTAAACTCTGAAATAAATATAAATAGATTGTTTTTATTGGTTTCAGTAAATCTGACATAATAATATACTGTTGATTTTATTTTTTTACAGTTTGGAAGTGGTACGTGTTACTTGATTATTGGACGAATATATGACAGATCAAGAATAATCATACACAGTAAGTATTAAATATTTATATATATGCATGCTATTATATTCTTTATAAATATTTTATATACTTGATGATGTTCATGTATAAATTAAAATTTAATGTAAAAGAAAGTTTTGCAACATAGAGAATCTAATCTGTTTGAACGCACCTAATATAGGTTAAAATATTTTAGGACAAGTACATTTAATTATTAAATGGACTGTTTCACCAACAATAAATAGAACAAAGTAATTAGGTTAATTAATTATTAGTAAGTATAGCCTTTGGGGTCTCAAATGAATACAATTTCACTTTGTTAATCACATTCAATGCACCAGTCACTATCATTTCGGAAATTATCACACCTTTATTTTATTTTATTTTTAATTCAGGCAATCGAAATTTTCTTCTATTATTATGTATTTAGTTTTGAATGGAAGTTTCAACGTTGAAATTAAATACAACACTAATTATACATGTGATACTAAGAAGTGGAAAATATCAATTTATAATACATATTCAAGATAAAGCATTCAACTAGTAGCACTATCGAATTATAATTAAATTTATTTATATAAATTATGTAACGAGTTCCTCTAGCTCAAATTATCTTTCGACATGCTCGATAAATAGTTATAGTAATGAGAGTCGATCGTCCTAAATTCAACTTAAATCAATATACACAATTACTCATCTAATCGTCTATTGAAAAATTGTTGTTTTTTTTTTTTTATGAAAATCGGTATGCCAATTAGAGATCTTTGCTTACCCTATAAGTTTCAAATGTTAGTTTCTTACCACATAGTTATATACTTGTTAATATCTAGGTTTCACTAGCAATACATGCACTATATAGCTAGTCAACTTTGAACATCTTTAGACTTGAATTCTTTATTTCCCCATAAAACATACAAATTCCTTTTTTGTGCACATAATAGTCAAAAAACAGCCTATTTCAATTATTTATTATTTGTAATTAATTTTATCATGTCACATACTTCAAGGATGGGCTGATTCAAAAAGCAACTGTTTTAGATAATGACCTTAAAAAAACGAGCAAAATGATGGAAAATTATTTAGGAAATTGAGTGTACACAACAAATTTGTAATTCTGAAAATCAAGAAACACAAAAATTGTGACAAATGAAATTTATATTAATCAAAATAAAATATGGGGTACAAATCTCTATTCTAATCCTCTGATTCTTCCTTCAAAAATGTTGACTTGAATATTGGAGTTGACTTTGCTTCTTTGATCTTCTCCAACGTTGACTTGAATGTTTATAACGTTAATTCGAGGGCTTGGCAGCTTAATCTCGGATCAAACGTTGAATTTGATATGGAATTTGAAATCTTCAAGGTTGACTTGTAGCTTTAATCTTCCTTGAACTTGATTTGAATTTCTATAACGTTAATTCGTAGGTTTAACACCGTAATTACGAATCAAACGCTATAGTTTGATGAACTTCTTCAAGAACGCCTTGAATCTTCTTTGTAGTATTTGAAGAACGTCTTGAATCTTCTTTGTATTCGAAGAACTTTCGTAGAGAAAATTCTTCTTTGCATTCGAAGAACTTCTCTAGCTATGATTGAACATCTGTGTGTCATTTATGAACTCCAAAGGACCCTATTTATAGGTGTAGGATGGAAGAGTTTTGGATAATTTGGAATCCATAATTATTTATTTGATTTAATAAATAATTATCATAATTTCAGAGTCATTTGATTGGCTGATAAAAGATCTAGACATAAATCAACTTGATAATTATCCATAAATTAACTTGATGATAATTATCCATAAATTAACTTAAATAGATAAATATCATTTGACACGTGTCACGATTTGATTTGTCGCAAAATTTCAATATCTACCGTGAGAATTAAATTCCAATAATAATTAGTAGGTAGAGGTGTGTTAAAATAGAGTGTGACCAGAAGTGGACAGCACGAGATGAAATCTTAAAAGTTTTTAAGTGGTGAAAAATAAAAAGCTGTTTTAATGACACATATGGACATGGATTTCTGCATCACATGTTTTAGATTGCTGTGCAAATCTTACCTTTTTCTGGGCAAGGACCCCCCTTTTAAATTTTTGTTTTCATTTTTTTGCCTTTTTTTGTGTTCATTATAATTGATGAAAATATTTTGAGTTTTAAGTTTGATCTTAGCCTTATAAAATTATGAAGAATCTTTTCTACAATAATAATCTTTAGAATTCTGTAGAATCTTTTATAACAAGTGTCATAGTTTGGTGGTTAAGTTCATATATTGTTGGTTTTGATGGATTATGTAGTTTTTAAGGACTAAATTCTATGTATTGAAATTTGCTAAACTTTCAAGGATTAAATCAAAAGGCAATAATAAAAATATAGATTAAATTGAAAATTAAAAAAGAACTTGAGTTGGAATGTTGCGCCAAATCTAGCGCAATACTATAGAAAATGCTAGATTTTGAGCAAATTTTAACGCTATGTTGAAGCAAACCTAGCGTCAAAAACGGCATCCAACGCCAAATTGGAGCAGGTTGGAGATAGCCCAAGAATGGGTGAATTAGACATTACCTTTTAATGAATTTACAATAATTAATTTTAATTATGAAAATTGCGATATATTTATATACTCGGTGATATGAAAAAAAATTCAAAACTTTTGAATAATTTTTTTTAAAAAAATCTCAAAATTTCACATCTTAAAAACTCTGATAACGTATCACCAAATGATATTATATGTCAAGTTGCATGGCAGTTTAAACAAGAAGATCGTAAAGACAACCTTAAGGCAAGTGGGTTGCCATTAGAATTATGGGTGTCGAAAATAAATAATATAATAATTGCAAGAATCTATTGCCATGTGAAGTTAATTAGTCCATGCACATGATGTTTTTTCTGACATTATATGTGCAATATTTCTGACTAATTATATTAATGTACAAAAAGGTTTCTTTTTTTAATCTCTTTTTTAATACTCATTCCCAAGTTTGAATTTCTATTTTTTTTTTATACATCGAGACATTGAAATTTGACAACAACTTATGGGTTTTTCTTATTGAAACTTCATTCATATAAGAGTATTAAAAAATTTCATATAATTGATATATATAACAATTAACAACCTATCACAAAATAGTAATATTTACTAGTTGCTTTATGGTTATTTGGATTGAATCAAACTGTTAAAAAGTGAAAAGGAAAGCGCATGAAATAATGTCTATTTCTCTTTCTAGATGTTATCATTTGATTGAATTAAAAAAAGAGACAAACACGTAACCATCATAAAGAAAAATATGATTAATTAATAATATTTGGTGAAAGAAACTAGAAGCAACGGTTGAGATTCTTTGGCTTCAAAAGAATATACTTTCTTTGCAAATTATTTCATCTAACCTTCTAGAAAGCCCAATTTATATTATTAATTGTCAAGTGGAATCAAGGGATTACAAGTCTGGAAAAACCTTAAAATAAATTTTTTTTATACCTTTTTTCATTTATTAAGCACAAACTATATTAATTATATTTTTGGTTTATGTATAATTAAAATAGACTATTTCAAATAATGAAAATTTGTTGAATTTTTGTGTGAGTTCAATTTATTTATCTTTTAGGAAAATCCAAGAAAATTAGTTTTTAAGTAATTAAAATGAAGATCGGATTATCCTCAAATACATTGATAAAACTCAAATCTCTTTCTTTTTATATTACGGCTCGGTTAGTTAATTATTTGTAATTTCCTCTTTAACAAAATTATTATAAATGAACGATTGGTATGCATGATTGCTTATATATAATGAAAATAAGAGGTGCTTATCATATAAAAGTCACAATAAAGTAGGTTAAAAAAAAGCCACTGCTTTATCAATATATTATTATAATAATATATAGTTGTAAACATACTTATGATTTTCCTATTGATTAAGGGGATAATATTAAGAGAATTTTTTAGTATGATTCAAGATACTAAATGTAATTTTTCTCTTTTTATTTGGAGTTTTAAGAATTGATGTAGCTTATAACTAAAAAATTATTAATTTGAATTATCAATTTCAAATATTCCTTTAAATTAAAAAATAAAAGAATAATTTTGTTGTGCTCAAAATACAGCAACAGAAAAAGGCAGAAGGTCGGTTTGTAGGGCCTGATTACAGAGGCCTACATGAAAAAAAGAGAAAGTGGTTGTATAGCTTTCGAGTCAATTCATTATAAAAAGGTTATTAATTTTATTCTAATTTTGTGGTATAATTTGGATATTTGTAAATATTAGGTGGTGATGATATATAATATATTTTTTATATATATTTATTAATATATATTCTAGAAGTTTTTAGGGTTTGTTTTTATGTAGAGGGGTCAATCAATATAAGGTCTATTAGACAAGTAATTGTGATTACATATTTAAGTTTTAAAACTCATTTCTTCTATATTTCGAAATTGGAACCTCTAATTTATTTAATAATGTTTAGCTATGAAAATTGATTAAATGTCACCATGTTTAGTTGACTATTTTATTTTGATAATTTTGTATAATCTTTATTTGGATGAACCCGAGTCATTTCATTTACAGAAAAAACAAACAAACAATTACATATGTATGAGTGTAATAATACATTTTTTACGTAATTAATTATTTCATTTAACGAAATAGAGTCTGTAAAATACCTTTTCTAGGAGGTTTTTGACTTAATTTATTGCATCATGCAACATCATATAATATGTTTTGGGAACAGAAATTTATAAATTCTATGTCAAAATCAATTAGTTTCTCTCAAAAGATATTTTAAAAAAATAGAAATGAGGAATATTCTTACAACTGTCGGTGGTATTAAGCACTTGTAAATTATATGACCACACAAAAATAATTATATATATAAAAAAGAAAATCACCATCTCTTACTATTATTTATACAAAAACATCTCAACATGCTAATATTAATTACTTGTACATAAATTGACCTTCTTGTTAATTTCTACAACATTTTTAAAAACCTCTAAAACTAATATGTGATCTTATTTTGCCATTTTTAATTTGTGTTCAAACTTATGACTTTCAAAATAAAAAATTCTTCTTTATATATAACATATTACCTCCATTTAACTTAATAAATAATTACTTATTTTAATTATATACACACACTTATACAGACATATATATATATAACACTTATCACGTAAATATAATATGAAATACGATATAAAACCATGGTTACCATTTGAATGTCCTAACTCCTAACTATACAGCAAGTTAACACAGTTAAAAGCTACTATATATATCTAACTAAAGCAATGAAATTTCACTATATCTTTCTCTTATCCACTCTTATAAAATTGCTTCATTCCAAAGGCAAATAAAAGTAAATTTGTACTTATATTTTTCCTATTCTTAATTTTGAATAATGTCTAAATCTTACCTATATTTCTGATTTCGAATCATTTCAAGTTATGATTGATTTATGCCTTGCTTTAGATTATAAGTAGGATGTATGATTGATTATCGGAAGGAAATGAGTCGATTTATATATTAAATATTTGATAGTTTAAACTTTTAGATGATATAGTAATTAAATATAATTCGAGTTGTTAATAAATATTAAATATTTGATAGTTTAAAATTTTAGATGATATAATAAATTAAATATAATTCGAGTTGTTAATATATTTTAAGGAGCGTATATATATATATATATATATATAACAAAATAATGATATAAAATCGTCATTGCCCAACCACATGCATGCTCGTGTGTATCATTTCTGAGGTGTGTGCAACTTTTCAAATGTCACAATTTCAATACCAATAAATTTAAGAAAAATCATATATATATATATATATATAATAACTTTATCGTTGATAAATTGATGCTATGTAAGATACATGCTTTTAATAAAATTCAAGGTGAAAATTCTAAACTTCGTACAAATATATAATTTACATACGTATAGAGAGATGTACAAAATCCTCTTCATCTACTTATTCAATTAAAATAATATTTCAACATTTAATATAGATCTATACAATAAAATGTATAATTTAAATGATAATCGAACTAATAAAAGTGGATAAGTTACGGGGTTGCATGAGAAAAGTGGTAAAAAAAAAAGCACAAGTAACATGGCTATATCGAACTAGACCAAGACCCTACTAAGATCATGGGTCCATATAGCCTTTAAGTCTTCAATCTTCATATATATTCATCAACATACAAAACAATTCAGGACTGCTTTATGCATATATATATATATATATTATCAGAATCAAATTCGAATATTTTCTGATTGTGAATGAATATTTGTAGGTTCCACCATACAGTACTGTCTTAAAAAAAGAGGCCAAATTCATCAGATAAGGATTAATATACAGAAAAAAGTTGGCAAAATTTAGTCCACTGCATGCATGCGAATTAATTCTCTCCATCATTCAAACAAACCTACTATTTAACTTGGCTTTTGTTTATTATATTTTACTTTTATAGACATAATAGATTACAATTTCTATATTTTCGAATATTAAGAGATAATACTCTTGATTTATTTTTGATTAACAATTTAATAATAAAGGCTTAAAACACAAAACAATTTAATAATAAATCGTAATTATGTTTAACAAATTGAAGGATTTTTGCATGTGGGGGAGATTTAAAATAAAGGGTCCATAGTCTGACAAAGAATTCCATAATGTTTTTCAACTTTATTTTTGGTCCAAAAACTTGTGATTTAGCCATCCATTATTACTACAACCTTTGGAAGTTTCCACCTTATATATTTTCAAGATTTCGTTCTGCTGCTGACAAAATTATTCGTATCATTTCATAAGATTGCCTTTTATTTTCTCATTTGTCTCTTCGTGCTATATATATATATATATATATAATATGTATTATTTTTCTTATATATAAACTCAGGATATATATATATATATATGACAATGAAACACCATTCCAAAATTTGAGATTGAAAATCTGAAATATAGAAGTGCAATATTTGTCCTACAGCATAAAGCTTGTTGCATTTTTCATCTTTTTATATATAAACTTGTAAAATTAAGCATATATAATATATTTTGTTACTTTGTTTTTGCCCGAACTTATTAAAAACAAACAAAAATCATTAATTTGATCATATATTCTACACATATTAGACATGCATGTCAAATTTTATTCAAGTTTTAATAGGTGGGACAAATTTACAAGGAAATATATTTTATGTACAAATTTATAAACAATAAAACCAAAATTATTAAAAAAAAATTGTAATGTTGCAATTTTCAAAACTTTAAATGTCATATCTTCCCATCATTGATAAGGTATAGACTAGTTGGTGTATGTGTCGCCATTTATGGCTTGATTTAAATGATTTTGTCTTCATGACTTTTTTTCCTTTTTTGCTTTTCTTATTTTAATCTCATTCATGACTGCATGCAGTGAACTTACAAAGGCAGTTGCCTCTATATATATATAATATTTCGACATTAATTTAATGAATCTTATCTTAATCTGAAGTCCCATCATTAAATCAAGCAAGACTAAACTTGATTAATTACATCGAAACTAAAGTCAAATTCTTTCTTACACAATTCATCGATTGTAATTAGAAAAGCCATTTTTATAAAAGAAAACAGTAATTCTTAACCTAACAAATCAAGAGTAGTGTAGGCTATTCAATTCTTATAAAGTGTTGGGTTTTTCTAAATAAAAAGTTTTTGATATGTAAAAGATTATTTATGGGGTTTTCGTATGTTTTCCTTACATTTAAGTAATTCTTTGATAATTGTAATATAATTTTGAACCCTGGTTTTTCTCAATTGCTGCTCTATTTTTTTTTTTTTCCGGTTTGCTATCAAAAGCATCAAAATTACTGGTTTTTCTCAATTCAATTGCTGCTCTATTTTTTTTTTCGGTTTGCTATCCAAAAAAAAAAAGAAAGAAATTACATACTCGTTAATCCACTATTATGTAAATTAAAGTAGATTAATAAACAATTAGTTGCCTGATTAAAAACCCTAAAGGTAATAAATTTTAAGGGGAAAGCATTTGAAGAATAGTAAAGCCGTCAAAAGAGAAAGCAGCCAAGCAGTTCGGTTCGGAATTTTGATGCTAGTTAACTTTCAAAAGTGTGCATTTTTAACACTTTAATTTTAGGATAATTAATTTTAGTAAGTTAATAATTATTTGATAGAATTTGGGAGCCGAAATGATATTAGAGCCTTAGATCTTATGGAAAAAATAATTAAGTAATATTATTTATTGGTGTTTTTTTCCTAAAGGAGGAGGTTTAAACAAGTATGAAATAACTATACATCTATTCGAGTAGTTATGAAAACCAAAAAACAAAACGTGGTTTCAATTTAGATGGATAGAGCAAAAGAATTAAAGACCAGCCTATATCATAAACATACTAGAGAAATAACTCAAACATATCGTATATTACCTAAATATTGAATCAAAATCTCGAATTTTTTAAACACCAGAAAACCCGAAACCATCTTTCACTACGAAAACACGAATATATTCTTTATAACCCTTAAAACGAAACCAAAACATACAGTAAACCGTAAACGGTCTTATGATCGTGTTGTAATAAGATCCATAACGCACAAAGAAAAGGTTTTTGGCATACAACAGCAAGCATATATACAAACTAAGAGGCACATGTCATTAAAAGTTCAAGCCAAATCCAAACTGCGAAAGCATTATTTCTCACGACAATTCAAATAAACGAAAAAAGAGCATCAAAAGACGAACACTTATATCCTTATGTTACAAAAACACAAAGTTCAAACTTACATGTCAATCTCCACACTCGTTTGCCCCGCTCTCTGGATGGTAATGCAATATTTCCTCCCACATCATTTCCCTTATCGTCTCTTGCCCCAAATCCTCATCTATATCGAGATTGATTGGGATCTGGGCAGGCGGGTCCCGCACCGGATCGTACAGCGCAGACATATAAGGGTGTTGAAGCGCTTCTGTAACGCCGATCCTCTTCGACGGGTCGAATACAAGCATCTTTTGCAACAAATCGATCGCCATGGGATGTGCCTGTGGGTAAAGCCTCGAGAAGTGGGTCCCGGGTGAATACGGGAGACTTGTGATGTATTTTCTCGCCTTAGGATTATCGATGAATTGAAGATTGTCTTCCCTTTGACTTCCGAGTATGTTGACTATTAGTTTGAGTTGGTTAAGACACTCTTTACCGGGGAAAATGGGCTTTCTACCGAGAAGTTCAGCGAAAATACAACCGACAGACCAGACATCTATGGAGGTTCCGTAGTTGTCACAACAGAGGAGGAGCTCCGGGGCCCGGTACCAGCGAGTGACGACATATTCGGTCATGAATTGGCCTCGACTGCTGTTTGTTCGTGCAAGACCGAAATCACATATTTTGAGATCACAATTTGAGTTGATGAGTAGGTTTCCGGGCTTCAAATCACGGTGAAGAATGTTTGCAGAGTGTAGATATTTCAGACCTCTTAGTAACTGCAGAGGTTTAGAGCAGATTTTTACGAGTTTTTTAAGTATCATGATTCAAAGCATTGTAGACTGTAAGGGTATATTACATATGACAGCCTTTGGAATGAGACTTGAATTACGAGAAATACCCCAATGTTTGGGAAATTACCATAACATTCCCTTTAGTAAAGATATTACAATTTCAATCCTTTTTCCCAGATTTGTAAGGATTTAAGAAGGGGGCATCTTGGTAGTTTACACAACCTTAGAGGGCAAGTGTTAATTATCAATAAGTGAGAATAAAAATAAAAAAGCCTAAAAGAAAAATCAATCAAATCACGAGGGTATGTTTGTTGCTTATGAACTTCTACATATTCTTTAAAAGAAATTTGAGAGGTTTCTTTACTAATTCTTAAATTTCTGGAAGACATATGGATGGTTTCTCAGAACAAAGGCAAAAAACAGACTCATTTGCTCATCCACACACAAGAAATAGTCCTAGCAGTGACATGATATTTATCGGTAAGGCAATAAATAAAATACACAAAATTAACTCTCCGTTTTTCTATTCAACAAAGCAAATTGAGCAATAGTAAAAAAACTGGCATAATTCACCAACACCATATAATCTAATTGTAGTTAGACTTTCCACATAATGGTGTTTCACAAACGACAATTAAGCTCCTAGATATGAGAAGATTACCTGGAAGAGAAAATACTGGCAATGATCATTCGTAAGCGTTTGAGAAGACTTAATAATCTGATGTAAATCTGTATCCATAAGCTCATACACCAAATATACATCCTTAAAACTCCCCTTGTGTATAGGCAGCATCACATCTTTAAGGGCTATCACATTTTCATGCCTAAGATGTCTGAGGAGCTTTAGTTCACGCAGGGTTCTTAGTGCATCGATATTATTTTCAAAGGCGTTATGTATCCTTTTGATAGCAACTTTTTCATTGGTTTCTTTGTTGACCGAAGAACACACAATGCCATAGGCTCCTCGACCAATAGGTTTGATTGGAACGTATTTCGTATCGATTTCGAAAAGTGTTTGCCACATGGAGTAGTAATGTTTTCCTCGAGTTGTAACCCCGTTTGGAGGGTCTACTTGAGTTGCCATATTACTGAAAATTACACGAAAATTAAGTTATATAAAGTGATTGCGTATAGATGACCATCTAGATAGTTGCATATTAATTCAGACGAATATATAGAAACATAAAAATGATATACAAACCCAATTTATCAAACACAAACAAACCAATTATCTAAAACTTCAAATACAAAACTAAATGGACTAGTTTCTTTGATCATCATAAGATAACATCAAGATCCAATCTTTTAAGCTTCTACCCATTTTATTAGCCACCCAAGAAGGGCTAAAACCATTTCACTCATCTTACTTCCATAATTGATTTAAATTACTTCAGCATACAAATTTGAATTTTGCACAGTTATTACTGACAGTTCAGAGCAATAAAAACTAGAATTTAATGCCAACAACACTAAAGTAGTAAGCAGAAACAGGGAAAAAAGAAAGAAAAAAAGGTTAAAAAGGAAATTTGTAGTTAAAAGATGGAACTCTCCAATTTACTTCACTTTTGAAAATACAAAACCACAAAACAATAATGAAATTAAAATATTATAAGACCAAAAACAGATTTGAAAAAATAAAGGAAAGGAAAAAGAACAGATAAACAACTACAATTTGTCAATAACAAACAAAGCATGAAATTTTACAGAAAGCAACCAAAGATTAAAGTAAAATTGAAGATACATACATACTTTTGCACTGAACTTTACAGCAATATCTTCAAATTGAGTCACAGAGCTGAAAACCCTTCATTATCCCCTCAAATTCTCTCAAACTTGAACCCTAAATCGCTTCATAAATCGCCATATTTTCACTCAACAGCTTCAAAATTTAGGAACAAATCCAAATAACTGAAAGCCGAAATCCACTGTAGCGATCCGGAGGATCTGTAGCAATAAATAACCTCAGATTTTTTTTTGACAGCGATTAATAGATTAGGGATAACATTAATAAATTGTTACAAAGAAAAAGATGGCTTGAGAGTAAATGTTGTGATCCGTACGTGGCAATGGATTGTGGATCAATCAATCATGAATTAAAGTAAAACTGTCTCTGCAACTATTTTAATTTTTATATTCGTGGATTTTTGTTGCTATCACTGTTACCTATATGACGTAATATAGACTCCATTATTAATTATACTTTCTTTTATTTTTGTAGGGCCCTAAAATGTATTTTTTTTTAATAATACAATATATAATGTGACCCAACATACATAAATATCTCATCAAGAACATTGAGTTTATCTTATTTAATTAAGAGTGTCACAAGTCGAGCTGCTTAGTTCGAACTCGTTTAAATTCGAGTCGAGTTTAGCTTAAAAAATATTTTTTATTAATATTAAATATATCACTATATATTATAACTATTATATTATATTATATAATATATACATACAAATGAATAAATATTATATTAAAATTTAATGATGTATGGGAAAATGATCAAGTTGTTTAAGGCTATTAATTAAGATTGTTGACTATGGATATAGAAATAGATAAAATACTTTACAATGTGGCCTAAGGTTGGTAAGTGGAAATTCAAGTACCTAAATTAAGTAAACAATCTGCCCAACATGTCTTCCCCTTTTTTCTATATTTCTCTATCTTTTTTATTTTTTATTTTCTTAATTTTATTATATATTTATATTAACAAACGAACTACATATTAATCACTAATAAGTGTATTTATCATTTTACAGAATTATCAGTAAAATATTCACTCCAAACTGTTATTTTGACTCTTTTTATATTTTGTAATTATATATTATCATTTCTTTATTTTCTTAATTATTATGTAAATAACTAACTTAATCATTTTACTTACATCAAGCTATTATTTTTTTCATTTGAATCATCTTACAAATTTCAAAGGCCCAAACTAAATCGTTGATTTAAAGAATTGGTGGGCCGGTCCTAGAATAAAATGTAATGGACGTGGAATGGGCTTCCTGGGCCCAAATGAAAACGGGCTGGTTGAAAATAGTAGAGCCTTTTTAATTTTCTGTAACAGGCTCTCAATAGACATCTTTAGAATGGGCTTTCTCCATAACAGGCCTTCTTATTGGAACCTCATTTTCACTACTAAAATGAATATATAACATGCAAAATTATGTACAAGTATAATTGGTATTTCTTTAATCAAATGGTAAAAATACACATTGCACCCCTGAATTATTCATTTCTATCACATTTAGGTTCATATATTATAAGACGTAATAAATTGGTCTCTCAAATCACGTTATATAAAGTCACGTTAAAGGATCATTTTGTTAACTTATATATTACAGAGATTTAAATGCGATAAATTGAATAATTTCGGTGGGCATGGTGTATTTTGCTTTTAATCAAACTATAATATTAATTCAACCCCGATTAGTAATTATTTTTAGAAATATTTATAAAATTCAAACTAAAAGACATAAACAAACATATCCATTATTTTCTCTTGTATTTTCCTTTTGATTTAAAAACTTTATTCATTACACACATAAAATGCAAAAGGTTTGTAATATATTTGAAGACAAACAAATGATGATAGTCTCCCAACCTCCAAACTATACAAAAAAAAAAAAAAAAAAAGCATGAGGTTCCAACCTATAATAGACAATAGTCCTTTTCTTCAATAATTACACTTTCATTCAATAAATAGTAAAGAGTTGGTGGTAACATCAATAATTAATATTGGCTTCAATTAATAACTTTTTGCTTTTATATAGTCATTAAGACAATATTTGTATTTAAAAGTGATTACAAGATGTAACGTTGATTTGCCCTATGACCAATTTATCAGGCTTATGTCTCAATCACACTCCTAAATTGATTTTTATTTTCTTTATTAATCAAATTAAATAATTATGAATTTATGTATAGGTCATCGTATATGAATTGAGTCATACTCACTAAAATCACTCGATCGAATCTTAGGAATTTATGGCTTCGAGTCTTTTAGCTAATAAAAGATAATATTAGTGATATAATATAAAGAGATAACTTTAAAATTATCATACATAAAAGAGTGAAAAAAGTATTTCTTTTGTTAGAATAGTGATTCTCAAATATAAGATTTTTTCAAGTTGTTATTATTGATTATTAGTGATATATGTTTAGTTATAATACAGTGATAATTATATATGTTGTCGTTAAGTTATCATTAAACATGTGTTATTAATTATCAAAGTGACAACTTATACACAATTGCTATTAACTATTTTAACTTTTGAAATCATTTTTTTGATAAAATAAAAATTATTGTAACTCAATATATATAATTTTATCATGAATTTGAGATTATTGACATCTTATTACTAATACAATCTCATGCATAAGCTGTCCCAAACTCCCTAATAGTCAGTATAATTATGACCTAAGTATTAATTATAAAAAATATATATCTTCTTTTATTCAATCTTCCAATATATATGCACGAAAATCATATATATTTTAGACGTATTAAAGAAATTGAAGTATACAATATGCTTTCAACAAGGCATTAATTTTATATTGGCCTTAGTCAAAGCTAGAAATATTCCATAGAATTTTCTTTATCAAGATTTCTAATCTCTAATATAGGCTGTCTTGTATTGATTTTTCTAGTAGCTCACGATGAAAAGAATCGAATCATTTGATCTTTATTAATTATTATAAATGGAGAAAAAAAGAGACATTAGGTCTTAATCATTAGTTTAATTAAAGATTTAGCATAATCTTGTGTAAATGCTTTATTTGACAATTCCCTGATTTTGCTCACTAAATTAAGGACAAAAAGATATTTAACTCAACAATAATTTCCATATTAATTTCATGTAGAACAAATCAATAATTAAACTTAGGTTAGCAAATCATATCCTAAGTTTTTTTTTTTTTTTTTTTATCTTAGAGAAAATATATTTTTTAAAATTAATTTATTAAATTTTACAATTTACAACACTCTAATACTCGATTGTCGGCAAAGATTTGTGGATTTCCCATTAGATTTGCACTGTCACGTTTGCACTTGCCATCATGATTAATTTCGTTTTTTTATAAACAAAAAGTAGGGTAAAATAATTAGTCTAGTTGAGCCCTCTAAATGTATGTCCTGAGTAATATTCGAAATTAAGTTATAATTACTGTTTATTAAATATATTAGTGATTTCAATTATAATAGATTTTAGACATAAATATTGCAGTAAATTAATTAAAATTTGGGAATCAATTTCCAGTTGAACCCGTTTATTAGGGTGTATTATTATTTATAAAGACATAATGATTGTATTTATCTTGCTCCATAGAGAGAAATAAGCATGTGTTAATTGCATATTAGATGTGGTAATAATGTGAGTGGATCTATAATCCAGCACATACTATTGGCAATAATAAATTAACAAATTAATCGAGTGGTTTAGGCATAATTTTATGGTTAATTAGTAGTTGGAGTTATTGATCAAATCTACTCATTAAGCAATATCATTAAAATTGAAATCATGTTGAGTCACATTCACTAGTTAAACCAACCATTCATATATATATATATATATATATATTATTTTTAAGAAAGTTGAAAATTAATAAAGTTTATTGACACATGGGCAATAATCTTTTAACAATAATAATGGTACTAGGATGTTAGAAAACCATAAATGCATGTTCTTGCCAAAATATTCTCATCTAGGTTTGGTAGTCTATTTTTTTTCTAAATTGTTGATTTTAATCAATCTTGATAAAAGTGATTGTGGACTGTGTTTGCAATATGAGTTATCAACATATCTAACAAATGTAACTCAAGTTTGTCGTAATTTTTATAAATCCAAAAAAGTTATGCTTGAAAAATTAAACTTGTATACGAGATCAATTTTAAAAATAAATTTTTAGCGACATAATAGTCTCTACTCTCTATTATATAATATATTGCTTATTATTTATAACTGCACGACCATCACTTTTTGCCGGCTGCCATACTGGCTAGTCCACATCCCTTGGGTCGTGGGGTTACCCGATTCGACCCAACTATAATGGATATTTTTAATGGATCATTCTGTAATGTCCATAACTCGAAGGTCTAATATGCAATTAGTCTCGTATGACATGTCATTTAGGTTACTTTTGACTATTAAAATTTGTAGTGACATCATTTTATATTTATTACAAAGTGGCCCCTATCATATCCCATGAGGCATGAGTCCATGACTAAAGCAATTTGTTGGAAATTTGAGTCTTATTCTTTTGTGAGTGGTATACATTGATTAGTTAGATAAATAAATTAATTACAATAAAAATATAACACCTATGATGTAACATATATCAATTTTTTTTATCCCCGTCATTAATTTGGAATACAAATTAACTACATAATTCATAACATGCACGTTTCTCTCTAGGCTGCTTTGTAGTAAAACTTCTTGAAAAAGGTGGTCACTACCAAAACAATTAGCTACAAAATTTAGAATTAAATTTATAATTAATTATATAATTAGTGACGTGATTTTAGTTTGGTTGAAAAATTACTTTCACAAGTTTAATAGGATTAAAAATTACATATTAGTTGTCGCTTTTAATAATTAAAATAATTCAGTGGCACATATTAGGAGATTTTTCTATGAATAATTATTATTTAAGTTTTATCTTGTTGGCTTATATTTTATGTTGAGACAAGATAAAAGGTCGATAAATTCTGTAGCCCATCTTTTAGCCAAGTCTGCTTTTGATTTTGATTTTTAATCTCTTTAAATGCAATATTACTTTCTTTCAAAAAAGAAGAGTGATAAAAGATCATAGTGTTGGGAAAAACAGAAAAATAAATATATTAAAAATTGATTAACTTGGTCTTAACTTTTATACATATCTCACACAACATAGAAATAACAAATAATTCTAAAATGTTTAATATCCACTTTATGTCTAATCGAAAACAAAAAAAAAAATGTAAACCAAGAAGGTCATATGAGCATTTATAATCCTTAAACATGAGGCCTAAAAATAATTAATCCTTAATAATAACATAGCATGATCCAAATAATAACATAATATATTTAACAAAATGCAATAATTCTGAATGCATAGGCATTTGAAAATTGTAATTTATGGTGAAATATAATTAAAAAATAATTAAGTCAATGAACCCATATATTACAAAAGCAAAAGTTGATTGTTCAAAGATAAACAAATTAGTATGACCAAAGGGCCTGAAAACAAATATAATAACATATCTAAGTAAAAAGTTATTAAATTGTGGAGACAATCAAATACAGAATCTAGTATACAAATTTTGTAGAAAAAGTAGATCAATTATGAAATGACGTTTAATTATTAAATAAGTAATTTTTCACCAAATCTCATGTGAAAAGTGAAAGATAAAGTTATACACTAAATCTCTTAGATAATGAACAAATATCTTATATTGCGTCTACGTTATAATAAAATTCTTAAAAACTTTCAAATGACCACACATTTAGGAATTGTTGTATCTTTTACAAAATGAAATGAATTTTAATCAAATGATTTCAACAATCAAACAAATATTCTCAACATACATTAAACCAATTCAAAAATATATGACAATCCATAACTCGATTAAATAAATTAGCCCCTTTTAGTAACTTTAGCAATAATAAGGGCGTAGAGTTGGTAGGGCAGCTGAATCTTTTTATTAATATTTATACATTTAGTAACTAATACCATAATTATTTCCCGCTGGGTATTGCCTACTTGCCTTGCCTATCAGTATCAGGGCAACCTAGGCTAGTTTAACTCTCTTGTGTGGTTTGCAGGCTATTACACAAGAGCGAGGTTTGCCTACTTACCTTGTCTGTCAGAACGAGGTTTACCTAATGCGCATCTAAGGGTAGCGACTGCGACTTTCCTCCGTCATAAAAAAAAAAAAAAAAAACTTTAGCAATAATATATTTCCAATATACAAAAGTAAGTCAAAATTCCAATAATAAAGAATTTGGTTAATTTAAATAAATTTTTCCCCTACTCCGAGCCACCACATATATATTACGAGGGACCTGTTTCAATAAATTTAATCACCCATATACAGTACCATTAAATTGAGATATACATAAAACTGTCTCCATTAAAATCGATCTGTTTCCTTTTTCCTTATATAAAAAATTCAATCTAAATGCAATTATCTTCAAGAACAAAATGTCTGTTATTATTTAGTTTAATAGGTAATTGTATTAATTCTGCCCTTTATTCAAGTATTTTTTTATTCGATAACTTGCTTAAAACCTATACTTTTTGAATTAAAATCGATTTGTCATAAAATTTCTCAAGCCATCAAGTCCCTTATTATATACATACACCACCATAGAGTTTCAATCAAACCATTCTTCCTTATATATACCTATACATCACCACCCCACAAACCCCACTTTCATTCTATCAGCCATGTTAAAATCTCCTGAGCTTCCTGATTGTATCTATGAAAACCAGCCCATATTAATCACTCCCATAATCCCAACTCCAAACCAAACACTATATCTATCAAACCTCGATGATCAAAAGTTCCTAAGATTCTCAATCAAATATCTTTACGTTTTCAGGAAATCTGTATCCAAACAAGCCCTTAAGGCCTCTCTTTCTAGGGTTCTTGTTCATTACTATCCATTGGCTGGGAGGCTGAGAAGATGCGTCGAAAACGATGATCGTAAGCTTGAAGTCGATTGTAATGAAGAAGGTGCTGTTTTTGCAGAAGCTGAAATGGGTTTAAGTGCTGATGAGTTTCTTGAATTTGCTAAGAAGCCAAACAGGTCGTTAAGGAAATTGCTGTACAGAGTTGAACCTCCTGGTTTCTTGGATATTCCCCCTCTAGTTATTCAGGTCAGCTTTATAGCCCTCTTTGTGCTCTGTTTGGTGTTTTGGATTAATTATGATTTCAGACATTTGTGGAAATTTTCTGGTTTAATCTCACGTTATCATAGATTAGGTTATTTGGACTAGATTTGTTGGTTTAGGGTATTGCTAAATATATATTAATTGCTAAATAATTAATAGATCCAGTAATTATTTGTCCCAAATCTTATTATATAGAGAACATAAACTTTAATTAGAAGTATTAAAATATTTCTTTGGTATCACTCATATTGACTAATTAGAGAAAATCTGTGTTTTGTTTTCTGAAAATTGCATATTTTCTAATTACAGATGATTATTGCAAAGAAAGTATTGAAAAAATATGACCTTTCTCTTTCAATCATATTCCGAGTGGTGACGTTTCCAAGTTAACATGTTTTGGTTCCTTAACCCCAACATATTTCTTTTTTTCTTTCTCATTTTATATTTATCCATAAAATCGAGTTTAAAAAAAAAAATTGATCAAAGTTTATTCACAATAAGCCAAGTATTGTAACAAATACCCTTTCAAGTGCTTTATTCATACCTCGATTTTTTTTTTTGGATGACGGGGGAAACCCGCAGCCGCTACCCTTTCGGGTGCGCACTGGATAAACCTCGCTCTTGTGTAATAGCCTGCAAACCACACAAGAGAGTTAAACCAGCCTAGGTTGCCCATAGCTCGATTAAAATCATGTATTTATAAGATAATTGATGCGTTTACATGCATCATAAATACATATATTTGTTATCGCATATATATAATGTAACCCTAATAGAAGCATTTGAGAAATCTGATAATTTTCAAGTTAACGCATAATTATTAGTTAATCTATAAAATATAATAGAAAAGTGATTAAATGCCAAATTTTATTGGGCACATCAAATATATAAAAAATATATTGTTTTATTTGACTTATTGGTAGCCAAAGAGGATGAAGTAAAAAAAAGAAAAAAAAACATGTCACAAGATAAGGCAATATGTCTCAATTTTCTATTTACTATCAACACTTTATTAAAGGGAAGTGACCCTACAATTCTTGAATTTTGATTGCAAATATCAACTTGCCATTGTCTTTCTTCTCATTTGTTCTTTATACTGACCATTAATTCGAGGTTGTTTTGATAAAATAATACTCAAAAATCAAATAATTCAGTATTTAATTAAAAATCGATCCCTCATAAAATAACCTCAGACTTTTGACACAATTTCATATTATCTTTTTTTTTTTTTTTTATCTTCTCAAATTTATTTATTTTTATTTTATTTACTCCTAAATATCACAAAATTAACCTTTTTACTGTTCTAGGTAACAAATCTCAGATGTGGGGGTATGATTATATGTACTGCAATTAATCACTGTTTGTGTGATGGGATTGGGACATCACAGTTTTTACATGCCTGGGCCCACATGACTACCCAATTAGATTCCACTGATTTACCACTCCCACCAATCCACTCTCGCCACGTGTTTAAACCCCGAAACCCACCTCAAGTAACTTTCTCCCACCCTGGATTTACCAGTGAACTTAACTCCCAAACAGGCCCCAACATTAACAAGTATTTGCACTCTCAACCCCTTGTTCCTGCATCAATTACATTTTCACCCTCCCAAATTCTTCACTTGAAAAGGCAATGTGTGCCCTCCTTGAAATGCACCACCTTTGAGGTTCTAGCCTCTCACACGTGGCGTTGTTGGGTTAAATCGCTCGGGTTGCATCATTCTATCCCGGTAAAACTCCTGTTCTCGATGAACGTCAGAGACAAGCTGTCGACTGATTTTCCGCAAGGGTATTATGGGAATGGGTTCGTACTGGCCTGTGCCGAAGCTAAGGTGAAAGAACTGGTTGCGCCAAACTTGCACGACGGAGTAAAGATAGTGCAACAAGCGAAATCTGCAGTTACTTATGATTATGTGAAGTCTGTTATCGATCTGCTGGAAAATGAAACAGTCACAACTGATCTGTCCTCAAGTTTGGTCATATCACAATGGTCGAAATTAGGGTTGGAAGAGTTGGATTTTGGAGAAGGGAAGCCCTTACATATGGGCTCGTTAACTAGTGACATTTATTGTTTGTTTCTTCCTGTCGTCGGAGATTTTAACGCTATAAGAGTGCTCGTGTCAATGCCAGAGAGCGTGATCGATAAATTTGAATTCTACATGACAGAATTTCCTGAATGTCCTCATATCGAGGAGAATGGAGATGCAAAGAATCATTATGAATTAGATAATCCACAAATGGTATCTGTTTGAATTTATATATTTTTTCATCCTTCAAAGTATATGTAAGTGTGAGTTGTATCTTTTCTTATATAGTAGTTTGTTGTTTCTAGTTTGTAATAGAAAATTGGTGATAATCATAGTAAATCCATATTTGACTCAATGCTATAACTATTTCATTAAAAAAGAAGAGCAAGTTGGGTGACTATTTTGCATATAAATCTTTTTAGATATCGAAATTATTTCAAAAATTTTGTTATTCAATTACTTTTGTAATGTATTCCATAATGATACTTTTGGTTGATAAAGATTAGTTGAATAATCACTCAACGTTTTTTATTTAGAAAGTAACAATTTCAACTAAGATCAAAGTTTTGACTGTCAATTGTACTTTAAAAAAAAATCATTAAAAGTTAAAACAATATTTGATTGATTTCCGGAGCTTATTCAGGACCCCCAAAGTAAATTATACTTAACTAATTGAAACAATTTCACACTTGATCAATTCCACCATAAAAAATTAAAAATAAGTAAAGACCTTATAATAGTTATTTAATCAATTTCCACTAATTAGAATATTCGTGGGATACAATCATTCAATTATCAAGAAAAAAATGGCCACTATCTCAAATAGATAAGGAAATGATGCTACGTTACAAATGGAAATAATATAATGCGCAAAAACAATTAATTATTAACTAAATAATACTTTATGTATAATCATTGTACTATGTAGTAAACAAAGTTGTGCTAACAAACTTACCACTAGAGTTTCTTTTCTTAAATTAATTATTGATTATATCTATGTAATTATATTTATATGAGTAATTTATTTACAAATAATATAATATTGTAATACTTATCAAATTGTACTCAATTTTGAATAATATTAACTTAGTGCCCTCCAATCCACAATATTCCTCCACAAGCATCCCTTTTGTGCAAAAAATTTCATGTCTTATCAAGGGATTGAAGAACCCATAAAATTAATTATATACTTTATTTAGGTACAAATTTTATAATTTAAATTTAATGTCTCATCAAAGGATTAAAAAACCCAAAAAATTAATTATATACTTTATCTAATCACAAATTCTACAATATTATTTAAAATTATCCACTATCTAGGCCACTACTAGGCACCACTTTATAGATCCACATGAAAAGATACTCTTTTAATCTCTATCTTCATATTAAAAAAATAAATTCCAAATATAAGACCATTTGGTGGATCGACACTTACGCATGCCCACATTCTTTACTTTAATTAATTAATTAGTGTTACTTTAATCTGAAATTAAGGATTTAATTACATAAGCCCGTACATAAATATCTAATTAATTAGTGTTTCTATCTTTCAAGTCTGCTTAGATTTTGTCGCTGACTCCCATATGATTCGACAAAGAAAAAGAGGTCAAATTGGAATATTTTTTTGCTTTTTTAATTGTAAACATTTGAAAATAATTGCCATCCCATGTGGTATATTATAATTAATAAAGGAGATTATATTACTTTAATTGCAATTAGCGAAATTCCTTTCACACGAACGTTACTAATTCTTAGCTCCGCATGATCTTTGTAATGATTTGTTTTTCACGCATTAAGTGTAAATAAATTGAGTCGACTGATCGTATAATTATAGTCAATGAAACTTGTTTGAATTCATATTGATTTTGAAATAAATTATATTTGATTGTTAAATAAATTTAATTTAATTTAATTGAGTTTTAATTTAGTCGAATACAAGATAAATGTTTTCATATATTATTTATGTTAAATAGCTAACACTTGATCTTGAGAGATTAAACAAAGAAAAATGTGTTAAATGAACTAAATTTAAACTATCTTGATCTAATAATTAGAATCAAATATCAAATAATTTGAATCGGATTTACAAAGTAATTTGAAATATTCTTTATAAACTATAACTAATATTTGAGAATGTAACAAGGGTGTGATTCTAGTGGTACCCTAGCATCATTACTTTTGGACTAGTTTTATTCTACTTTCATTGAATAAAAACAAATACAATTGAGTGAAGCATGTGATTAATCTTGTGTATATCAGTACAGGTGGTGATGAAAAATCATTTTCACTACTTTATTCACATCATTTTGAACATTTTAAGCTTTTGTGCACATCCGTTCTGGTCTAAATGGGTCGAGTCGAGTTGATCGAGTTCGAATCGAATGTATTGAGTAGTTTGGTTTGATTTTCAGCCCTATTCACCATCCCACATAAAATTAAAAAAAGATTAAAAAAACTAAAATAAGAGTATTTTTGGAGAGTTCGGGATTTCATATAAATAATTATAATCATTCGCCATACAAACACTATTCTTTTGTTTTAAACGAAAGATTTATCATCGCGACTTAGAGGCTGTTTGGCCAAGCTTATTTAAAACATCTTATAAGTTCTTACATCTTATAAGATGTTTTAAGAGCTTATAAGATGTTTCGTCTTATTTAAAAAATAAGCTCTTAAGTGTTTGGATAAAATAAGTCTATTGGACTTATAAGATGTTTTCAAATGTTATACGAGAGAATTGTGCAATATAAAAATAAATATTTTTTTGGAGAAAGGTATTGTTGGAAAGAATAAACTTAACTAGGTTTATTTTATGTCTTTGAAAAAATATAAACAATATCCCAAATTTAAAATTTTGAAATAAGTTGGGTATTGCCAACTTATTTTTTATTTGCTTATAAGACCCAAACATCTTATTTTTTTGGTCTTATAAGCACTTTTTTAAGAAAATTATCCAAACACTTTCATAGAGCTTATAAGCTCTCAAACATCTTATAAGATGTTTAAAAGAGCTTATAAGCTCTCAAACATCTTATAAGATGTTTAAAAGAGCTTATAAGCTTAGCCAAACACCCCCTTAGTCCGAGAAACCGGGACCTAAAGGCGTAACTCTTGACCGTCTAACTTATGCGCTATCCTAGTCGTAATACTTTAATAATTCGTAATAATTCGTGGATTTGGAGTTTCAAAACTTGTTAAATAAACTATAAAATGAAATGGGCATTGGATAATAAAAGTATAAAGCTAACACTAGATGGGCATTTTGGGACTTTAGGTGTAACATAATCTTACATACGGCCCGGCCCATTTAACTCATTCCGATGGGCTTGGATCATTATGACTACTAGAGTCTAGAAGAGCTTACAATATTTCTCACCTGATTGGAAACGCTGGGCCCAATAACATATATGTTTTATTGGGTGAGCAAAATATGTCAAGGCCCATGGACTAAATACCATTATTTCTGTTCCAAAGACATCATTAATTTGCACCTAGGTTGCATTACAAGACCATATAATATGGCCCATATGTGATGAAGATGGCATTAGGCCCATTAAGTAAGTTAAATTCAAGCCCATGCCTTGGCCCAAACTTGGCATAAATTTATGAAAAAAGTAGACTTCAAGTGGTTCAGCCCCTAAAAGGATTTGTATTTTGCAATTTTTCTCTTAGAAATACAAAAAAGAAATCTCCCCCCCCTATAAACTTGATTTATGCAGCACTTCATCCCAATTACTATATTTTTTACCAAAATTGATTGAAAATCGATTCATATTATTTTTATGTTAAGAGCATAAATATTATCACTATTTTCTTAATGATTTTTTGATTCTTTTACGTGAGTATTGGATTTGAGCATAAAAATTTATTTATAGCATTAATAAAAATTTATTTTTGATCAAATTTCTAAAGGGGGAAATCTCGTGTTTCTAAGAGGGAAAATGTACAATACAAGTTCTTTTAGATAAATCACTCAAAGTGCACTTATCCCTAAATTTATTAAACAAATTAATCTCCCGTACATATAAAATACATAAAAATATAATGAAACTATTATAGATAAGATATATTAACTTAAAAATCTCGTATAATATTTATAATCAATTTTAATATATTACTTCATTTTTATATAGTAATACCTTTATTAATTTTATTTTGAATAATTATTAGAAATCCGTTAATTTTAATAAAATTATATATATTTGTTCGTTGACCGTTGACACCACCAACAACTCTGGCAAGTCAAGGATTTCCGAATAAAATGTTATTACTGCAAACCATTAACATTAAATTCCCAAACTCCAAACATTAAATTCCCAAACTCCAAATCGTGAAGCAAAGCTCAGTGTTAGGGTTATCTCGAGCCGCTATTTTTCAGATATATATTTGCAATCTACAAATTCAAGTGGTGGCGTTATTGAATTTCAAGTCATCTCCAGGTTTGTGATTTTATGTTAATTGTGCCTTTTTTTCTGCAATTTTTAATATTTTTCCCCCTGTAATTCTTGATCTATTGGTCTTTTCTTGATTTTGTTGGATTTAACTATTTTACTCAATTTCCTGAATTTTTGTGTTGAATGTGGTGTAATTCTTAGTTTTCTATTTTTGTACAAGTTTTTGCGGCGTAAAATTTTAGTTGAATAATTATTTTTAGAGATTTCTGTGGAAGTAGTTATTTTTTCGTAAGTGATTGATGATTTGGATATGAACAAGACTTGGTGTTGTTTTTAGGCGTGGATAAATCTTTTGTAATTTGTCTTTTGTGAATGTCATAGTTCAACTCAACCTAGATTTCATGAGTTTGCATAATATGTTGGTTCAAATTCAGATCTCATATCTAAGCCCCTTTCCTTTTTTTTTGTGCTTTTCCTGGGGAGTAACTGTTTGATTTACTTGTCACTATTTGCACCTGAAGACTTTTGTTGTTGATTACTTCATTGTTTCGGTTGTCTTCTAGCAATTTTAGACAAAATTGTGGCTCCCTGATTGAAATTTGAATCTACGTGATGATTTACTGGTGTCTGTAATTCCACTTTGAGAGTACTATGACAAGGCACATATAGTCACCACTGCCATGGGGAACACTTTTAATATATAGTTACCTAACTGTTCATGGTTCTACTACACAGACTTATTAACTGTTTCCTTAGTTCACATTAATTTTCTTGGTTATGTTGTGTCGGAATTCGTTTAAAATGTATTTTTTGTTTATAATGCCTAAACTTTTGGTTTATGATTTGATAATGCAGAAAGCCTTTTGAATATCAGCAATTATCGTGCAGTTAAGTTTCATACATTTTTCCATACGAAAGAGAACGAAATCATGGCAAGGCAGATGCCAAGGAATCCTTCTCATCATGAAGTTTTAGAAGACGAACTGGGCATGTGCTCACGAGAAGAGTCACTGTCTTTTAAACCCAAATGGTATTTCACCAAGGAGGAAATAGACGAACATTCACCATCAAGGAAGGATGGCATTGATCGCGAATATGAATCACATTTGCGGCAGTTATACTGTTCATACTTACAAGAACTTGGCATTGAGCTTAAAGTGTAAGCTTCAACATAGTGTGTGCACTATTTCTTCATCTCTCACTTGTTTGTGTTTGATGCCCATAGTCATCCGTTTGGCATTCAGTGTACGTCTTCTGCCAGATATATAGAAAAAGGGTTTTTTCCTCTATATTAAAAAAGAGAATAATCTTATAACCATATTTGCAAAAAAGAAAAAAAGATTGTAAATGCATTTCTAATTTACAAAGGAAAAAAAATTGTAATAGTCTTTGTCCTGGGTTTCAATGCAACTGTTGTCTCCTCGAATATTATTTGAAGTCTCACTGTCTGAATATAATCTTTTTTATGCTTGTTTTAATGTGTTGTACTCCCTTTTATCCTTGCTTGTTTTGGAGTTTTTGTCAGCATCTGAATTTTTCCATCTTTTTTCCATCTTCTTAACTTGTGTTTGATCACTTTGATGAAATGCTGGTTGCTTACCTTTCAGGCCCCAAGTGACAATAGCTACTTCAATGATGTTGTGCCATCGGTTTTATATGCATCAATCTCATTCTAAGAATTATTGGCAGGTAAAATTGACTTTTTTTACTATGTTCTTTGTTGTTTTCAAAGCGTTGCTTCTGATGTAATCTCCTTTTAATTATGCTTATTCTACCATAGACCATGTTTTTTCATAGGAAATTAGCGAACTGTATAGATTATAGACATTCTTTCGGAATTTGTTTCACCATACTTCTCAAATATATTGAATACAAGGCTTTTGAAATGACGAACTGCACTTTAACTCAATTACCTGTAGTAAGTCGCCGTCACCTATAAAAAGTTTCTTAAATTGAGATTTATTATAATTCTAAGAATGATAAATGGTGATAAACGAGCCCTCCAGCTATCTTTTGCTCTAGAAGCCTAGGAGATTTGAATTTTAATTGCTACTCCATTTCTGATGGTTATGATGCAATTTAAGTATGAGGGTTATATTTTGCAGACAGTTGCAAATGCCAGTATGTTCCTAGCCTGCAAAGCAGAAGATACACCCCGTTTGCTGAAGGAGCTCATTGTTGTGACTTATAAATTAATGTATAAATGGGATCCTTTAGCTCCACAGAAAATCCGACAGAAGGTATGAAAACCTTAATGTTACTCCTTTTTCTCTTATCTTCATGTATTATTGAGAACTTTCAGATGCTTACTGCCGATTTGTTTCTTTATCTGCAGGACGTTTATGATAAACAGAAACAATTAATCTTGCTGGGGGAGAAACTGATTTTAGTTACGGTTGCATTTGATCTCAATATTGAACACCCATACAAACCGCTTGTTGCGGCTCTAAAGAGGTTGGAAATTTCACAGAAGGAAGTGGTAAAAGTAGCATGGAACTTTGTGAATGACTGGTAGGTTTATTTTCTTTATCTGTACAATGAAGTCGATGATTTTTTCAACTCGTCATTTTTTATTAACTCGAACTATTATCACTTTATCTCTTATTTCGATTTTCTAAACGGACAATCCTCTGATAAATACGCAGGCTTCGCACAACTCTGTGCTTGCAATATAAACCACATTACATTGCAGCAGGTTCTGTGTTTCTCGCTGCAAAATTTCAGAAGATTAAGTTGCCTTCTGGAAATGGGAATGCTTGGTGGATGCAATTTGATGTTTCTCCGAAACGATTAGAAGGTTCGTTATATAACTTCTGTCAGTTTTGAATTAGGTGATAACATAGACACCCCATTTGTGAATCCCTAATTACAAAAAACACCCCCAAGGTTTGAGAAATTAGCCATTCCCACTTTGTAAAAACGTATAATAATTTTACCGCAACCAGTAAAAGCAGATTACAGTTTTACCCGGCCACTTAAAGCATATTACAATTTCACTTCCTGGTATCCAAGTTGTCAGGATGTGATATGGGTTGTCTTGATATTCTACAAAACCTCAGTGGGCTGGTGGTAATTACCCAGTAAATGAGGGGGCATGCATGTAATTATCCCTTTTACTAATTTGCCAAATCTAAAAACATGCCCTCATTTATCAGCCCTTCTCATTACTTCTGCAGAGGTCATTCAGCACATGCTTCGGTTGCTTGGAAAGAGTAAGCAAGCATTACCAGCCACAAACGAGGCAAAAAAGGAGCTAAAACCAGTTTCTGGGAAGAGAAAATCCGATAGATCTGAATCGTGCATTTCAAGAGTATCAACGGTTGAGCAAGAGTCAACCGAAATACCAACAGCTAGAACAAATTTTAGCACTGGAATTATCAAATGCAATCAGAAACAGGCAATAACAGAGAAGTGCCTGAGTGACTCTGGTAGTGCAAACAGTGTTGTTGAGGATGGTGATGGCGAGTTAATAACCGGTGACTCGTTTATGAAACCCGGTTGCAAAATTATCTCTGTTAAAGAAAGCTGTCAAATGATTGATATTAGTAGAATTAGAGAGAGATTGAAGAGGAGGAAATTGGATAGAGTGGAGAATAAGAAGACGGGTGATAATTTGATGGATGAGATCAACGGTGAGGATTGGATCGAAAGAGAGCTGGAAAACGGGATAGAGCCAATATCTGCTTTGTCATAGATGTATACGAGAATTCGAGCAAATTTGAAGGAGGTTTTGAATCTTAAGGACTTGTGGCCATGCAGCTTGAGTAATCTTTCAGCTGATAAATCGTATCTCATATCTCTATTTTTTGTAGGTACAGTAACTTAATTATTTATGGGAAGCAATTTTCATATATTTTAGTTTCTTCTTCATATGGAATATATATATATATATGTATATATATATATATTATTTATGTGTTTCTGTTGGCTGAAGGGTGTGGCAAAAGCAAATCTGTTACGCCAGATGAGTGACTTGTTATTTTTTAGTAAAAGATTGTAAGTTGGGCTGGTGAAGGCTTGCCCAAGCCCAACTTGCTGATATAAGTGGGCTTTATGTTTAATCGGGTCGAGTACTAAAAGCCCATTAATGAAGAGTAAAATGTTAAACAAATGGGCTTTGTGAAATAAACCCCATGTCATTTTTTTTATTTTCCACGACCATATGAAATATTCAACTTTAATTCGGTTTATTTATGGTTTATATATTTATCTTACATAGAATTATCACAATTATATCTAACCCATTTATATTATTATTGCAGGTTCAAATGAACAATATAGATTGTGCATGCCGAAGATGGTAAATCAGACACATACCATGTCCTTAATTAGGTAAGTTTATCAAATATTTTGAACATAATAATAGGGTTTTGTTGTCACGTAATAACAATTTACTAAGTTTGTTTTATTGATTCTTTTGAAAAAAATGCAAAAGCTTTAAAGCCTAATATTTTATCATTTATTTAATGATATTAACAATAATTTTTAATACTTTTTAACAGGATAAACGGTTTTGGTGTATATGAACAAATCATCAAATCGATTGGTCAATACTCTATAGCAGCAAAAAAGCATTCATTTTGGTCGTAATGGTACGTTAAAATGTGTAAGAGGTTATCGTGAAATCTAATTAATAATTCTGCATATTAAAATGAAGAAGAATATTTACAAGTGCATATTCTTACCGAAATAATCTTTTGACATATTTGTTACAGACAATATTTATTAATATACAGTAAAATAAAACTATGCAGTATGATGTCAAAACATTTCGTAAATTCATGAAATCTTGTCAAACTTGTATTAGAAAAACAAGGCATAAAGCCACAAATTTCGGATGTTTTTCAATGTTTAAAGAATTTGAAATTGTCCAAATTTTACTAAGGCACAGAGTTTATCTTCCCTTAATGGGGAAAATCACTTTATTCAAATCAGAAATTTGTTTATTCCTTTCCTATTCTTTGGTTTTAGATATTAAAAATGGTCCCTTATGGCTTCATGATTGATTATAGGCTCTCCCAAATACTACATAAAAAAGACTATGATCTTAGTTCACCTATAAGTTTCAATCATGATATATACTTTGCTAAATCCATCTAAAAATGAAAAAGTTAAAGTAAAAGTTATTTTTTTCTCTCTCTTTAAACTCTAATCGTTCATCTTTCTTTCCGTCTTGCACCACCCTAAATCGGGTTATTTTTAGCATTGATTTGACATTAGATTAAACAAGGTTCATAACCCTATGAGAGTCGGTAATAGAATATTGGTGTATAATGTAACATCGTTCTTATTTAGTGATTTTTTTTTCTTTCTAATATGAATAGAAAGTAAAATGTGGGATTTATTATTATATTAGTGAGATTAGAAAGTATCATAATTCATAATTATATTATTTAAACTAAGGCAATATTTATAGATATGAGTGGAAATATAGAAAGAAAGCAATTAGGAGATGGCCCTAGTGTTGGATTTCTTGCCCTTATAGATTGAGAAAGCATATATTCTCCGACTCTAATGCTTTGTCTTCTTCTCATACACTTTTAACTCCTGCAAACTTTTGACCTCCTTTTAAGGGTTTTGCCAAATTTATGTAACTTTTAAGCTTCATATATTTTAATTATTCCCATCAAATTATTATTATTTTTATAATTAATTATTCATTTCTTAGTGGGTTGTGTTTAATTTATCCCTCTTGATTAAGATTATGTGATAGAAAACAAAGAGAAATTAGGGCCTAATGGGTTGGCATGTCCATCTCCTAATTTTTTTTTCCATGATAAAAATGAGAAATGTAGTTTGAAAGATGAGAATTTTAAGAAAAAAAATATGTAATGATTATGGTTGAAGTGACATTTTTTTGGTTGTGAGAAATTTGTTTGGATGAATATTTAACTATAATTTTTATTAAATGATTTTAATCAAACTCGTTGATTTAGACGTCAAAAAATAGTCACAGCGGATCTTATTTTAAAAGTTGCGTTATTTTGCATTAAAATATATAATTAATTTAATTTTTGGCTTTGAAAAATAATCGAAAAAGCCATTTTAATTGATTGTATTAACTGTCAAATCATGAATAGTAAAATTTATTTGTTGGAAGAATTTTTTCAAATTTTAAGAGTTTTTTTTTGTTAGAATTTTTTACGACATGCTAAACAAATGGATTTTTCGTAGTTTTTTACTCTGAAATATTTTTTTAGGAACATGATAAGTCATTCAATTAACCCGATGATATTCAGGGATTTTTTTTCCACCTGAATTTTAAAAGTTGCTTTTCACCTAAATGAAAATGAAATGTTTTCATCCTTTACCTAGTCAACACGTAATGATGATAAAATGAGAGGTTACAAACATTAGGAATTAAATTAAATGACTTGCAATTGTATGTCATTGCACTACTAACTTTAATTTTCAGTTATTTATTAAAGTTTAAAAGATGTGTAGTTGTTTTTATGAACACAATCACATCATTATATTGTATGCATTAATATACAATCTTTTAAGTTTTCTTTGATCTACTTGATTAGGATGAAATAGTATAATTAATCATAAGCTTTAAACTTTAAGCTTTTCTAACATATCGATTATTTTTAGATAAGTTGCATACTAAGTAAACAATCACTAAAACTTTATGAAATTAGTATTACATAATTGTTTAAAAGTATATGAAGTGGGAAGAGCCGTGGGGGTTTGACTTTGAAGTTGACTGATTAAGACTTGCTAATAAACAAAGTTAAAATAAATTTAAATCAATGGTCCTAATTTAATTCTTAATGATGTCAAATTGCTTTAGGGTTTCTTCTTCTAAACAAATTGTTCTCACCCAACAGGTTCAAAGAATATGCCCATCTGACAATTCCTTTTCTTATTTATTTTATTTAAATTTATGTGTAAAATAATATAATAAATACTTTTTAAATTATTAAAATGTTCTTTTAGGCTAAAGTTGTACACCCTTTGGCTATTGATAATGACTCCATTAGTGAAGATAATAATCAGTTCCTTTTGGTGGACGTATATATACATCCGTGGGTCTATAATTCGTCAATGATTAATCGCTTTATAAATATATATTATATTATATTATTTGAAAAAATAAAGCAATGGAATTTTCAAAGTTCATTAAATCAAGCCATTAGCACTTAAATACAAATTTGTATACTTTGACATGACATTTTACACGTTCACACGTTTTAATAAATTGGCACTAATTTTCACTACAATAATTATGATAACATAATGAATAAGATTGCATATTAGATTCTTTATAATTAATTAATTAGATTATATCATATGCTTAATTAATATACCTCTTCATCATAATCTTTTGACTTAAATACTATGATGACTTAGCCTAATTAAAGCAAGAACTAACAAAGAACAATCACATAGTGGTGCTAAATTAGATTATTAACAAATAAAACTTGACCTAACTTGACCCTATATCAGAGGTTGAATTATTAGGTTTTGGATTATGAAGTTTCTAAATTGTTAAACAAGAAATATATTGAGACATTAGATTAACTTTATAACCATACCTAATTAACCAAGCGATTAAATTTATGTTCGTTTTATACAAAATATGAGACGAGTATATAACCATTTATGTGATAGGGTTCATTAAATACGAACAATCTTAGATTGTAGTAAACCTTTGAGTCATTGAATTTTATGTTTAGTCTTTCCTATTCCGATTCTTGATTTAATTTTTCTAGTTTTTTGGTGTGGAATTTATTGCAAGTATTAAATGTTAGAATTCACTAAATATTGCAATTATATTGAGCCAAGTTCCTTTTCTAATTATTGATTTGTTTTTAAATTTTTCTGAGTGGAGTTCATTGTATTTGTAGTACTTAATTAACCATGATTTAGAAATAATATCTGGAATGTCTAATCTTAACTTTAAAATACTTTAAACGAATCTTTTAGGGTTCTTGAAAGTGCAAACATTACATATGATAATCCTGTAGCAAAACCCTGAAGCAAAATCAGCTTTTTGTGCAATCAATCCTGGAAAGATATATACATATATATATATATATATATATATATATATATATATATATTGTGAAAATAAGCTTATATATAATTGTGTGTGTATGGGTGGGGTTTGTGGGTGTCAAAAACAAAGCAAAAAAAGATGTGAATAGCCCTTTATAACCAAGATTTAAAGATAAATAAAGAGAAATAATGTAATGTACTTGTTTGTGTTTTATTTCTTTTTATGAGTATCGATGTCAAAAAAATATTTAGATCGAGTCATAATTATTATTGTTTAGCAAGCACGTTTCCTCGACTAAAAAACGAACACATAATATTATCGATTTACTAACTATTTAATGGGATCAAATTTATTACGAGAAATAAATTAGTATCTAATTAACAATATTAGAACTTGACAATAAGTACTTGGTCATTTGGTCATTCGCCTGCAAATGAGATCTTTTATGGCAAAAATAATGTTGTAATTGTATTACAAGCATGGTTCAAAGTTTCGTTTTGAAGGTGAGTTTCGGATAGTAAAATATTGGAAACATTTCGGAAACGTTTCGGAAACATATCGAAATCACTATAATAAATTTACAAAATATTATAAAGTAAATTTAGCTTTCTAGAAATTAATTTTGTGCTTCAATTTTTCTACAGCAGAGAAACTTTGTAGGGGCGATTTTGTTTTAATTTTATTTAGGATTTAAGAGTCCAATTTTGATTCAAATTATATTTTGTAGATTTTAACAATATATAAAAAAAATTTAATTCCTTTTTTTTCCTAATTTTTTGGAATTGTTTATAATAGTTTCTAGGAAACTCTAAGTTTCCATGGTTTCCATGGAAAACATGGAAACTCCGTGAGTTTCTTAGGAAACCAAGTAATTTCGAAAATGTTGAATGATTTTGTTTCCATTACTTCTAAAATCGAAACGTTTCGGCTGTTTCGGCGGAAACGTTTAGAAACTTTGAACCATGATTACAAGTTATTATATGAATAACACATAATTATTAATTTTAACTATTCTAAATTATAACAAAATTTGGCCATTGAAGATTTTATCTGACTCGTCTAGAGATTGACATTAAATAAAATAGTAATAAATATAAGGTGTAGAATAGAACATGTAAGCATGCATGCCTGAGACTGTAAAAAGGCAAAAGGGTTTTGAAAAAGCAAAGGCAAATTTGCCATTGCCCATGCTCTCATTCTCACATTCTCCCATCACCTTTTCATCTGATTTTCAAATTAAATTATAGATTTTTTTGGGCTAATGACAGCTTAATCCTATACTTAATCAATGGATTAACAAGTAATGCTTTTTGTTGATCTCAATCTGGAAAAAAGTTTATATGCTTCAAGTACAAAAAGACAAAATCACCATAGAGATTAGTGAGATTATTTAATGCAAAATTTTATACAAAATCACCATATATATATGTGTGTATATATTATATAGTAATATTATTTTAGAGCATATATAATTAAATACAGGTGTATGTCACAATGTAATGTACAGGAAATGGCTGCCTGCAGGTTGATGGTTAGCTTTTCCTGTTTGCCACTATAATATAGTATGATTAAAAAGTATACTAAAATATTTTAGGCTTACAAGAAGTTTATAAAATATATATATATATTATATATATATATATAATCTGTGGCTATTTTGCAAGAGATGAAATTGCAGGCTCAAAATTCATATTAAAAAGAGGATACTGGTAATTATATCGCACTCATTATATCTAGGGTTTTGGAAATTATTAGTTGAACATTTAAATAAATCTATCGAACTTAACATGAAACATTACTATATATATTATATATAAAAGTAGATTTATTATGTTATTTTTAAGTTATTCCTGTTTGTCAGTGTAATTATTTAATTTTTTTATAGTTTCTTTCTTCGTATATTGTTATTAGAGCAACAAAAGTCCCTCGTATGTTGTTTACAATTATTTGACCTATAATAAATTATGTAGATTTAACTGCATCAATTTATCACTATTCATCTGACATACTTTATAAAATTTAGCTAATTTCAATAAGATAAATATTTATAATATATCACATTATTCTCATATAGATCTTCATAATACACATTAAAAAAAAACTAAAATTCTAACTGTTAGAGAATCATGTTCTAGAATAATAATTTTCTATATTTTATTGCTTATTTAGACATATGGTAATATATTATTTATAGTTTAAGAATATTTTATTTCTTTGTTTATAGGATAGTTTATGGTAAGTTACGATATTGGTAGATTCCCTTGTAATCCTATATATATGTTCCATCATCAATAATATTATTTACGGGGTTTCATATTATTTAACATAATCCTATATATATGTTCCATCATCAATAATATTATTTACGGGGTTTCATATTATTTAACATGGTATCAGAGCCATGGCTTCTAGCCTTGGTCTCTCGATCTTTCGCTTTCGTTGCCGCCATCAAGTCGTCGACCCCGTCCGACGCACCTATTTTTTGGTATCAGCATAAACTATCAGCAAGACCCCTTGATAAGAGTTTAAACTATCAATAAATACAAAAGCAAATGGACTCCTAGACATGAGTATAAACTATCTACAATGTCAAAAAAAAAAAAAAAAAAAAAATCGCTCCTTGATACGAGCATAAACTGTCAGCAAGACTCCTTGATAAGAGCATAAACTATCAGAAAATCAAATCAAATGAAGGACTCCTTGATATGAGTATAAAAGGTCTTGAAATCAAATCAAATGAAGGACTCCTTGATACGAGTATAAAAGGTCTACAAAAAAAAAAAAAAAAAAGCTGCTCACTCTTGGAAATAAGGAGTTAGAGCCACTGCCGCCGCCTTTCAAGGTTATCGCCGGTTTTTATTTTTTTTTTAATTTCGATTAGTTTCAACGTTCAAGATCCCCACGTTTCAACTGCGGGGGAGTGTTAGAGAATCATGTTCTAGAATAATAATTTTCTATATTTTATTGCTTATTTAGACATATGGTAATATATTATTTATAGTTTAAAAATATTTTATTTCTTTGTTTATAGGATAGTTTATGGTAAGTTACGATATTGGTAGATTCCCTTGTAATCCTATATATATATGTTCCATCATCAATAATATTATTTACGGGGTTTCATATTATTTAACACGAACTTAAAACATAAATAAATGTAACCATAGTGTTCAAATCTCATTTATCTTCAAAATTAACTTGCCTAGTGCATGATAATTAAATTGTCAGAACAAGAGTGTCGTATTCAACTATAGTAAGCACTAAGCACTCGAGTGTGAGATCAAATTATTCAAGTTTATTTTAATTTTAATTTAATTTGAAAGTCGGTAAATCTCTAAATTTCACTACTAATTTGAATGTCAATAAAAAAACTAATGTCTATATATTTCCTAAGATACAAACATATCATAACAAATTCTGTAAATGGACAAATGGAACCCAACAATGTACATATAATGATGAGTTTCTAATTAATATATTATTATAATTATAATTAGAAAAAGGCCAAAAATTAAGTCCAGATTTCTTATTGGAAATGATGATGATGTCATGGAAAGGTCAATTTGACATCATTAAAATGATCTAAATTGCTGTCCTTATATGGCATGGGCATTCTTTGTTGTCCTTTTTCGATAAATTCAATAAAAACATCATATATATACATGTGTATATATATATATTAATTATATTAAGGGTTTATTCACTGGTCCCTATGAGATTTCATTTCAAGAGTAATTTTTGTTGATTCTCTTTGTATTTATTATGTCCCTTCACAATTATCCTCTTACGTTGTTTTCATAAATTTCCTCAAATGTCAGAATTCTGAATTTTTCGCACGCTTGACCTCGGTCACTAGGGAACTGAAAATGAAAGGAATCTAAAATATTAAACCTATGTTTTTAATTGAATTTTTTAAAAAAATATGAAAAATATATATTATGAAGATTTGTTTAAAAATAATATGGTTTGTATATATTTTTAAATTTTAGAGGAGTCTATAAAATATATCGAATAAATAGTGGTAGTGTAATATATGATGTGTTGAATACTTGAGTTTATTAATTATATAATGATTACATAAATGGATAATGAATTATATGTTAAAAATTATAAAATATGAAAAAGAAAAAGAAAAAATAGCTATAATAAATAAATTGATTAGTTAATATTTATGGTGAATATAAGGATGTACAATTTGTTTAGTAGAAAATAAATATTATAAATTTTTATTGCATATAAGGAAGTAGAATTTATTACGTGAATATTCTTTTAGAGCTATGTCAAACTTACATAGTGAGACTTGTGATTCTATTATTAATCCACATATATAACTCTCCAAAACAACATAAGGGAAAAAATACAAAAAGAACCCCTTTGAAATATTTTATTGGCTAAAAACTCCATATGAAATAAATATAGCCTAAAAACCCCATGTGAAATATTTTAGTTGCACGAAACCCCCTCTATTAATTTAGTGAAGCACACTCACCCCATATGCGATTTTGAGTGATTATTGACCACTAAATTACTAAATAATTTACTTTTATGCCCCTTTCATGTTTTGATTATTGACTTATCAAACCCTAATCATATAAATAGGAAGAGATTAAATCATATTTCTCACAAAATTATAAAATATTAATTAAAAATTTTAGAAAATTATAAATATAATAAAGATTTTATTAGTTTGCACAAAAATAATAACATTTTATTTTTTTACGTCTTCAAGCGACAAACATGATTTTACAATAAAAAAGATAAATATGAACACACTTTTATTATTTTGAATTAAATACATTTTAATATGCTATTTTCTTCCAAAATTTGAAAGAATATTCAAAACCCTAAACTATCTTATTGCTTCATATGGAAGTCAAATAAATAAAATATAATATTTTACTTGATTAAGTATGAATGATATAATGGGTATATTAAGAAAAAAAATAATAGAATTAAAGTAAATAGAAAGAAATAGAAAGTGTGCAATTTCAAAATTACACTAGGGATTTTTATGCTATATTTTTTTTCATAAGGGGTTTTCAGCCAATAAAATATTTTACAGGTGGATTTTTAGGATTTTACTCACAACATAATCTATTTTTTTAACAGAAAAAACTTGCAATACTAACTAGAAAATTAAATAAACCCCAACTTCTAATTTTCAAGCATTATGGTTTGAGATTTTCCGACTCATAATACACTCAATTTAAATGTGGATCTTATCGCCTTTAATAAAACTTGAACTCGTAACATTGAAGTGAATAGCTAGATACATAATTCTCATACCATTGTGTAGGTGGTGCAACACCATAGTTTACAAACATAATATCTCTATACATTATAAATATGCTACCAATTGACAAATTAAACCTAATTTCTTCACACAATTGACTCTGAATGATAATTTTAATTTGTAAGAAAAAAAATATCTTTTGGGACCCTCCAAAATTTACACTTTATACCTTCATTTTTAACCCCCCCTTCCTTCCTTTCTTGGTATGATTATTTTTTTGAATTCTATATAACTTGAACCTTTTAAGCATACAAATTGGACCACAATAACACATTTATTAGGAGAGTTTGTGGGGGCTTTCTCTTCTCATTCAACTTGATATGATACCTAAATACAAAATATAAAAGACTGCCAACATGTGGGTATTATAGAGATATAGATATGGAGCGCATGTCTGCTATCATTTCTTTGCACATACTTTTGTTGATAGCCTTGGGATCGAAGGCATAATTTGATCTTAATCATGGCATATATATTATATATATGAATTATTTCATATAATCTAATATTTCTTGTAATTGAATACACATAGCAACTTTAGAGAGAGAGAGAGAGATGATGATGATATGGTAGAGTTTGTTTGTATTTATTTTGTATAAAGATTTGAAAAAGTTTTGACAGACAAGAAAAGATTAAAGAAAGAGAGAGAATGAGCTAGGTCTGAAGAAGGGTTATAAAATAGACTCATTGTTTTTATTCAATTCAATATGCTGTCTTAACCTTTGTTTTCATAGCTGCTTTATATATACATATATATATATATATATGAGACATTGAAAGTAGAGTAAAGAAGGGGAGTACTATATATATTGAAAAGTTGCTAAAAGCAAAGGGAAGAAGTATATGGCTGTCACCTGAGCTACTACTATTACTGTTTTCTCTTTCAGAGAGAGATATATACAGAGAGAGAGAGAGAGAGAGAGAGAGAGATTTAGCTTAGCTTTATAAGCTAAAAATAATAATTAATCTTGGGATTTTCAAGTGTATTAAAAAAAATTATCATCTCATTATGGAGTCTGCAAATATCCATCTTCATCTCCAAGATCAACTTGTTACCTCTTCTTCCTCTAATTCTTCTTTTGCTACTACAAATTCTTGCTATGGAGTTGGAACAACAATTACTACTACTCATGCACCTAATTGGACCCCTAGTTCTTTCTTGTAAGTGTCTCTCTCTCTCTCTCTCAAGTACATGTTTTTGAATCCATTGTTAGATTTGCTGTAGGTGAAAATATGCAACAACAATGATGATTTTTGGCTACTTGCAGATATAATTATGATCTATTATCCTTTTGTGTTTCGTATTCTTTTGATTTGATGTGTATCTATGAGGAAAAGGGTATCTAAAACTCCAAATATCATCACTTTTTTATACAGTATTTTCATGCTTCGTTTTGGATTAACTATAGTACTTGAAGTATATACTACAGATTATGAGTTGAAGAATCTTTGAAAAATCTAAAAGGGTTTTTCTTTTCTTTTATCCTTTATCCTCTACATGGCTTGAAACACTAATAATACTATAAAGTTTAATATTTTGTTTTGTATATTTACTGAAAAATTAATCCATCACAAGGGTTTTTCTTATCTTTATTAATTTGCTCTAAATCTAGGGTTTGAAGTTCTATTTTTTGTTTATTTTTTTCAGAATAATATATATGTAATATACAGTAAATAATATATTTGATTTTGCAGAAACACAAATTATAACTTCACTTCATACCCTAATGAAGCTAACATTCTGAATTCAAGACAGCAAGAAAACAACTCTCTACTCTCTTCACAATACAGCTCCATGTCTCCAGATTTAAGCTTCCATTGGGCTAATCAATCTGCAGATGATTTAAATCTGTCAAGGATTAAGGAAGAATTTTCAGACAATTACTACCTTAAATACACAGAACTGTTAAACAGCAACCCATCATCAAGAACATCAGATCATCATCATGATTTACAGTCGAACACGAAAATCCTGCTAAAATCATCCTCATCTGGAAATCTTATGAACAGCAATAGTAATAATTATGGAGCTGGAAATAATGGAAGAGGGTTCAATAGTCAGTTTTTTCCTAGTGTAAACGTCTCCGGAGTGAATCAGGCAGGATTGACTAATAATCCAGGGTCATTGGATATGAATTTGGAGGCTATAGATCTTCTTACTTCTTCAAGATTTAGTGGCAACTATTTTGTTCCACCATCTTCACAAAATCAAATGGAGATCTTGAGAGATGGTCTTAGTTATGGATATGACCATATGCACCAAGTATACAGCTCTAATAAGGTTTGTACATATATATATATATATGTGTGTGTGTGTGTGTGTTATTTTGCTTCTTCTTTTTAGCTTCAAGAAATACATGAAATTGATATTAGAGCTCAAACAAACATTATTGGCCACTATAACTATTTTTTTCAAAATTTTCAAATGCCACTAATATCATTAATTTCTTATACACACACACACATATATATATATAATTTTTGTTTAATTTCCATTAGAAAAAATGCATCAAGATCATGTTCAAGTGTAATTAATTAATTAATTACACTTAGACTTATTAGAAAGAGTTCTTGGAGCAAAAGCTCTTTTATTTTCCTTTTTGTGATACTTTTATCATTATCAATTGATGTAGCAATTGAGAAAAATAGCAAAGCTATTGACTCTCTTTTTTTTCTTCTTTTTTTCTCTTTGATATGATTTTTTTCATCTCTTTCTTTCTTTTACAAGAAAGATGTCTTTCTCTTTTATCTATTCAAAGGCTACTTCAGCTTTTAGCATTATATAAGCACCTTTATACTTATTCAGAAATTGAGTCTTTTTATTGATGGATTTTGACAAGAGGGCCATGCATTATTATTATTATTATTATTATTTATTATTATTATTATTATTTTGTCTAAATAACTTTACTCTTTTTGAAATTTTGAAGATCACTTCAGCAGCCTCAAGTAATCAATCAGTAACCGAATCAAAACGAAGCAGCAGTAAAATGGAGCCAAAGCCACTTCAAACTGCACCAAAGAAGTCGCGTTTAGAAGCACGCGCTTCTTGCCCACCCTTTAAGGTACATGTTGTTCAAAATTATACGTGCAATTTATTAAAAGAATTATTCATTCAATGCCATTTATAAATTGTGATTTTTATTCAAATTTTAATCAATTCTCTTATTAATCTAGGTGAGAAAAGAGAAATTGGGAGATAGAATTGCTGCCCTTCAACAGTTAGTAGCACCTTTTGGCAAGGTAAATATACTAAAGTTGTTACTCTCTAAATCATGATAATATTTTGCGATTTTATCTTCATATTCTACCTAGCGTGAGTCTTACAATATTGTAACCTTAATCTAGTCAAATTCCTAAGTAAACTACTGTACACACAAATAATTGAGTTTTATTGCATACAACTATTCACATAAATGATAATTATGATTAGAAATCAACATGAAATTTACATTGTTTGTATTAAAACAATTATATATATACACTTCAAAACTACTATTCTAAAAAATGCGACAAAACCCTAATTTTATAAATGACCTATTTATATTGTACCATATACCGCGAGGTCGAGCCTCCCATCTCGGAAAAAAATGGTGTCTTTTTTGACAATATATATGATAACATATTCGTATTAGTGTACCGATTTGACCAAATTGCATCTGCCTATGTGAAGATCGAATTCGACTTGACTGACCCCTATATATGATACTTCAAAAGAATTATTAAGAAAAGAATAATAAATTTCTTGTTTCTACTACTACTATTTTGTGGAATATATGCATCATTTAATTAAGCATTCATCATTACATGGCTTGATTGACTCCCAATTTTTGCACTTTTAATTTGTATATATTCAGAAATTACATGTCTAAATCATCACATAGTTTTCATACACATGACATGGAGAAAATCAAGTGTGAATATGTACACAATTTCCATCTTTTTAATTCATTGGATCCAAAACTAAACACTATATATGTAATTATTCCAAGTGTAAAATAGTAGATATACGATGCTCACGAGGAATATTAGACAAGTCACCTTAATTAACTATAATATTTGTAAAGTAGAAATGACAATGCATAATCCAAATTTAGAGATATGTGTATTAATAATTAAATCGATACTATATCAAAGAGACAGCAGTTTCAGAATTAAGGCAGTCAAAAAGTTGCATGCTTATAGTTTCGATAAAAGAGGACATATTCTCTTCAGGGCTGCTGCAATTAGATATAACTTTTTTATACTATATAGTGATTTATTTATTTTAATTTTCAACTGAATAATTGCTAATTTATTTATCAAAATTTACATGTGGGATTGAGAATATTGCAGACAGACACAGCATCCGTACTTATGGAGGCCATTGGATATATCAAATTCTTACAAAACCAAGTTGAGGTACTGACAATTTAAAACATTCTTCTTGGTACTTGCATGTTCATTAAATACTCAATACTATACGTATAACTTTTTGATAATTTACATATGAAAACGAAATGAGTGATTTGAGATAGAAATTAGAATGTTTTAAGGAAAATTAAAGAACATAAAATGATACTATTAGACTATAATTCTGCAGTGCTTTTAGAGTAATAAATATTAATTTAACGTTAATTAATTGTGTTCATATATATATATATATATATATAATTAAAGTATTTTGAGTTTGTTTTCATGCAGACACTAAGCGTCCCTTACATGAAGACATCAAGGAACAAGTCTAGAACTAGAATAATGAAAGGGGTAAGAAATTAATTAATTTTGATTAATTTAATTTATCATCAATTATGTTATACTTTTTTTCAAATTTAAATTTTCAAATAAATAAATTAAAATATTTCCATTGATATTAAATTACTGATAAATGATAAATTACCACAGGAGGGTCTTATGCCTGATAACGAAAACGAAGAGCAAAAACGAGACTTGAAAAGTCGAGGGCTGTGTTTGGTTCCCTTAACTTGCTTGTCTTATATAGCTGATAGTGGTGGCGCAACTGTCTGGCCGCCACCGCCGCCGCCTCACTTTGGTGGCGCCACCTAATAATTTGAATGTGCTTATCAGACTTATTAGTTACATTTTGTATGATTTTGATAATTAGATCGATTTTATTAGGCTCGAGAATTATTCTCAACCCTTAATTTAATGGAGCAAACTTGGTCATCTTATAAAAATGAGAAGAAAAAAAAGAGGAGATTTTTGGGATGGACCAAGTTTGATCCATTAAGTAGTAAGTAGTTCAGGTTTGATTTTCCTATTATCATGTTAATTAATTACTAAATACATTGTTTATGTAAACCAAATTTAATTTCATGCAATCGTATTATATATTAGTTCGATTAAAATAACGAGATGTGTTACTCGAAATATTTGGGGTAAAATTCTCTACATGCACATTATATATATGATTTAATTAATCCTCTTTAGGTAATTACTGTTTTTTTTTTTTTTTTTTTTGCAATAAACATACTTTTAAAAAAAAATATATGCATGGATAATTAAACGGAATATATAAAATAAATTTACTTGTACATTTTTTCTTGTTTTCCAATTTTTTTGGAAGGAAGTAATTTGAACTTTTATCCTATATTTATATTAAAATGTCTCCTAGTATCATCCTCATGGAACACAATATTTAATTTTGAAGTATTGATTAAGTGAGTGCTTAATTCCATTTTCAATTTGATAAGTCTATTTATGTAATTATGAAAAGATGTGACTTTATAACATGTAACTTTAGTGATCGTTTGGTTTAGATTTATAGAGATGATATATTAATTATCAATCTTAATTTTAAATTTGGTTCAACAAAGTTAGCCGTGAAGTCCGTTTCTTGCAACGGGCTGACTTGGGTCCTTACCTAAAATATTCAGGCATAATAGGCCAAGGCCGGCCCGTTTAGTAAACCCAAACATCAACTTTTCTTTTTTCATTTGGTCTTAGATAAATAATAAATTAGAACTGACAAATCAGCTTAAACAGAACTTACTTGATCTAGTAGGCCCATAACATGAAATGGGCTAACCCAAACTAGTTAAGATAATCAATGGGCCCGTCTACATAACGGGCTCTTTTTACCATTAGGCATTAGTAGATGAAATGTACCAAAACGGCGACGGATAGTTCAATTTCAAGCACACTCAATTTGGAGCTATGGCAGATGTGCAGAGACGACCGGGAAGACCTCTACCGCCGCAGGGCAGGGGACCGCCACCGCCTCCTGCCTCCAGGCCTGGCCCCCCTCCTAGACTTGAACCTGTCGATCGCGAGAAGGTTTTCTTTCTTTCTCTACATGCGTTTTTTTAACATTTTTTGTTTGTGCCTGCGCATTTATCTAGGGTTTTCAGGTGAACTGTGGATTGATATTTTCCGTTTCTTATTCTCTCATTTTGTTATTAAAGTTGTTAATTTATGAGAAGTCTCTTTAGGAGCGTTCAATAGCTCGTAAATCAGGGTTTAGGGTTTAGCGAATTTGTAAATGCGTGTCCATGTTTTTAGTGCAATGTTTTAGCAAGTTTTTTGACTGGATGTGAAGTTTGATAAATATACTTGGGGTTTTGTCAAGTTGAGGTTTTAGTTTTTTGAAACTCAAGTCACGATGCAAGAAGAACTATGAGCAACTTAAACAGGAATTTTAAGGAGTCCAGAGAGTGAGCTTCAGTATTAATGAATCAGAAGGCGAACGAGAGGCATCTGTAATCTACTGTTGAAGATCTTCGCAATGTAATCAAGTTGAACGTGGTTTTTGTATCATGGTTCGTTGGGTTCAATTACAGAGCGTAGTGTTTTTTGCTCCTATATTGGCTGTATGTAGTGGATTATGATGTAATGGAAAGTCTTGAACTTAAATTGGTAGAGACAGAATGACAAACTGATATGTTTTGCACTTTTTCTCAAAAAGTAAAAACTAAAATGGTTGATATTGGTGACTTACTAAGTCTTATTTTTTGACATTGTTGATATCTTATGCTACCAACTGTATGTTTTGTTTTTGGAAACTGTTTCTCGAATATAGTAAGTACTTAATGTTGCCATGGTTTTTGAGAAGCCATGGGAGAGCTTTTTTTTCATCCTTTTGAAACCGATATTGGCTTCTTTTTACTCCAACATGTATGTTTGATTATGTTGTGCAGACTTGTCCATTGCTGCTACGTGTTTTCACCAAGGTATGTGTTCCATTATATTTCATAACAGTTCCTTAAATATCCGTGGAGCAATTTGCCTTAGGTTTGATGTCTTCTGAATTTTTTACAGACTGGAGGTCATCATACTGATGAAGATTTTGCAGTGAGAGGCAAGGAACCAAAAGATGAGGTCCAGATTTATACATGGATGGATGCAACTTTGCGTGAATTAACTGATCTGGTATATTTATTTTCATGTAGTCACCTTCTACTTCTGTAAGTTGCATGCATGTCTACTTGTGTGGTTATTCTAATCCCCTTTAGGGGGCAGTATGAGAAACAATTCATAATGAATGTAGTCTTTTAGGCGCAGCAATTTTAGATTTTAGTATGTTCTCCATCAACTTGGTTATTATCACTGAGCCCGTCTTTCATTACTCTTTTGCTGAATAACCAAGTGTTGGATCTTATACATCCAGCACAAAATTTATTCAAAGCTGGTTAATACAGTTGAGCCTAAATTAATGGAGATCTTGTTCAATGAATTTGAATGACATGCAATGGTCATTCTCTATATTGACATATTTTCCGTCACACCTTATTGTTTTGTTTTGTTTTGTGCTTTTTTTTAATAGGTTAAAGAGGTAGCCCCTGAAGCGAGACGAAGAGATGCTATTCTGTCCTTTGCTTTCGTCTATCCTGATAAACGTGGTCGTTTTGTGGTTAGAGAGGTAAGCAGTTCTGTTAGTTGTTATGCTGAATATGACAGTAAAAGAGCACTAAATATCCAGACATAGATTACACACATTGAAGTATGAAAAAAAATTGTCTAGACAGGGTAAAACAAAATTAAATTTTATGATGTTCTAATCGTGCTGATTCGACATTGTTTTATGAAGGTGGGGAGAACCTCCTCTTACCCAAACGGGAGGCGGCCCGACAGTGGAAGCAAAGCCTTGGGTGATCTTAACTTTCAGGTAAATCCTGTTTTACAACCCACCCACCCCCACCCTTGGAAGAATGATACTATTAAGAAAATATGATTTTTGACTTTGTTTCTTGCATATGCAGATTGGTGATTACTTGGATGTGGCAATTCTAACCCAGTAATCCATTCCCTTGTTTGCTTTCGAAGTCTCTATAGCATACATGTATTAAGTTTAACCATGTAGTTTCATAATTTGATCTTCAGTCAACAACAGGCAAAACCTTAAAATTTGCTCATGTGTGCTAATGATGTCTTCTTAGGGAGATGTTGGTTTCTGCCTAAAAAATTGACTTGTGCACTCAAACAAAACACTTCATTCATGTATCTTGTTTTGGTTGTCAATATTCTTGTGTTATTCTGTATGTTGGTTTTTCTCATGTGTGTCGTTCGAAATCTGCTGCTAACAAAAAACTTTTAACACCTTTTGTCGTGTTTTGGAATAATTCGTGATGTCGAAAGAGATGCTGGTAAAGGCTTTGTTCGTCGAGTTTATTTTCACTTAATGTGTTAGCTTCTTATGTATTGTCTGAATATAAAAGTTGGATGGTCATTCACAGCTGATGTTTGAGAGTGAGAGGCTGTTACACCAGCTCCACCACATCAAACACTATTACAAATATATACAACATTTTGATGGAAATAGAATCTTGCTTGATAAATGACTATTGCTATATGCCAAAATTTCTTAAATTATTGCATAAATCAATGTCAGTGTGTACAAGATGCAACACATAAATAATTAGCAGACCAAAGTTGATTATTTAAGACCTTCTCAATATATATATATATATAGTATATAGATACAAATGGGAAATTTCATCATTTAGCATTCATTACTTTTGTGCTTGTATGTTGTAAAGATGTCAAAAATGGTATCAAATCGATACTCGCCATGATTTTGTTGATTAGTCCTTATAAAACAAAACAAAACCCTTTCAATAGGAATACTTAAGTGTGGGCATCGGTTCATTGAACCCAAATTTTGATTTCCAAAACTACAAATAAAAACCTGACTCGGTTTGGTTTAATCGAAATTTTGATTTTCCGAAATTACAAATGAAATCCGAATTTGTTTGGGTTTAGTTTAATTCTTTGAAAATAGAAAACCAAAAAATTGATACCAAATCTAACAAATTTTGGGGAAATTGAAAGTTGTTGGAACAATTTAGTTAATTTTGAATACCCCTAAATGTCACATCAAATAATTGAGTAATGGGATTAATCATCGTAAGGAAAAAGATTACTCACAAAAGCAGATTTTTTTTTTTTTAAAAAAAAAAGGTGAACTGGAAAATATAATAAAAAATTTAGGACTAACCCAATATAATTAATACTAATATTTTAATAAAAGAGTGAAATATATACTCGTACTATCCAGATCTAATGCAATACATTTCCAGGTCGGTGCTTCAATCATTTCTTAACCCCCACCCCCACTAAATATGCGTGCATACACGCGCGTCTACACTCAAGGATTTACACTTGATTAATTATGAACACTAATCAATTGGCCCGACTGTTAATCCAAAATTTCCATCAGTATTCTCTCCGTAAATCTCCATTTCCTCTGTTTCTATTTCTATTTTTGTCAATGTATAATTGCATCGTTTTGCGCTTCTCACTGATCTGTAACGTATTCTGAATTTTTCTGAAGGTCTATGACAGGGCATGGCGATTAAGAAAGGATTGTTATCTGGTTCCAGCATCCAGAGGAGTAAAGGCATTGGATCTCGCTTACGCATTGTTGTTCTTATCGTCCTTTTCTCATTCGTCGCTTTTTCGTTTCTATTCATCGGCCGCGGCTTGTTTACGGCTGCTGCTTCTGGTTAGTTACCCGCGAATCCAGTTTTTGAGGTTTTATGTTGCTATTGATTGGTGGAAGCTGAAATTGAGATCTAAAGCGTGTTGATTTTTAGGTTTAGGTCTGGGATTAGTCCTGAATGATGTAATGTGTTAGCTATAAATAATCTGTCGAGAATCGCGTAAGTGTTGGTGAAGATTTGTAGATTGCAGGCTGCAGCTGCGGAGTTAGGAATGTGTTTTAAAATTAAGAAGTAACCTGAATTGTTGATTTAATTTAGGTTTTGGGGATGAAATGTAGGGCAGTTCTTACTAGTTAAAGCTTGTGAATGTATGAAAAACAATCATTTTTAATGAGCAGTTGGCTTTATGAAGTTAGTTAAATTTTTTGAAAGAGTAGCTTAGATGTTAGTGTATTGTCGCTTTCATTGTTGATCGGTTTCTTTGTTTAGGGATATTTGTTTGAACTAGTGATGTGAAGACAGCTCAAACTTGTCTTCATAGGATTTATTATTTGTATTCTTATTGTAGTTGCAAGTAGAGAAATGGTTTTCTAGAATCCTGAATTACAATTAAAGTGGGAACTTGGAAGCTGTCCAATTTGTCTCATTCGATGCCTTGAATTCTTAGATTGAGCGTAAAAGTGAGTGGTGGAGTTGCTTCAACTGCAGTTAACTGAGAATAGGGCATCTATCCCTCTAGAGTCAAGATGAGTAGTTTAGGAGGATGTTAAAATATTGGCAGGATGAATAACATATCTCACATTAGATATTCCAAATGGTTAGAAGTCCTCTCACTTTCTTAAAATAGGTGAATGTTACTCCGATCCTATCATACACATAGCGAGCCACTCCTGAGAGTGCACTGTATTTGGCATTTGTGCAGAGTTTGCTTCTTTAGGTGAAAACAAAGCTGCCACTAAGGATATCCGCCTTTAATTTTAGTTTCATGATATGTGTTTGAGAATATCTGGGATGGTTTTTATGACTAAAGGGAAGGCATGCTGTGGTTGGCTCTGAATGTGAGTGGAGGTGTTGGATTGGAGCCAGTGGAGCGACTTTGTTTATAAGACTCAGTTTTGCTAGAATACAGTGGAAACGTTGCCAAGAAAAATGGAGGTTAGGAGGGATTTAAAATGAAATGGTTGTCTGGCCTGTGAGAAGGGCTATGCCCAGGGTGGGGGAGTTAACAGTTGTGCTCTCCCTCTCTTTCTTTCTCTCTGCAATAATATTTTCTTATTTCTTTATCTTCTTGGCTACTAATTATAGTTTCAAATTTTACATATAACGGAAAACTTATATGTACATTTTTATGCAGATCAAAATGAATTGGCAATTGATTCTAGTACACAGGTATCCTTCATTGGAATGCATATCATTTGGATTATGGTGTTGGATGTGTTTTCTAGCATACTGAATAAGACTAATTGATACAGGATCTAAATTGGAGAGAGCGAGTAGCATTACAACATCTTAAATCTGTATTTTCTAAAGAGGTAAGTTAATAATAAATGAATGCATGCTGAAATGTCAAGACAAGATTTAATATGTTATTATTTGTAGTATTCACTGATCTGAACAATCTTTTTAGGTTATTGATGTTATTAATGCCAGCACAGATGATTTGGGACCATTAAATGTCGACTTTTTCAGAAAGAATTTGTCAGCTTTGTGGAAATCTGTTGGGCATGAAACTGTCCCTGATGATGCCACTACTGCTGAGGTTATTATAAGTATAGCAATTTATCTAATGTTACTTTATGTGAGTGGAACATGCTTTATCATTTCAAATATGCTGAATCCTTTTTCTTCTCTTTTTGGTAATTTAAGTCCACTGAAGCAGCTAGAGTCAAGCAGGGATACACTTCCAATGGTAACATCTCTCTGAAGATTCTGTTGATAAAATATGTGATTCAATTATAATTTAGTAGATGATTGAATAGCATATTGTTCTTGTGCAGAGTCCATGTTTCTCGAGTCACCTGCTAAATTGGCAAGAAGAGTAAGTACATGGAGACATCTTGATATAATCTCATTAATACTTTGTGATTCAAATATTTCTACATGAGCTATATCATTATCTAATCACTCTGCAGCAATTGAGAGAAAAAAGACGTGAAAAGCGTGCTGCCGAATTGGTAAAGCAAGATGATGAAGTGACTGTAAAGCTTGAAAATGCAGCCATTGAACGTTCTAAATCTGTTGACTCTGCAGTTTTGGGGAAATATAGCATATGGAGGAGAGAAAACGAGAATGAAAATTCTGATTCAACTGTACGCCTGATACGGGACCAAATGATAATGGCAAGAGTGTATACAAGTCTTGCAAGGATGAAAAACAAGCTTGACTTGGCCAATGAGTTACAGAATCGGCTTAAAGAAAGTCAGCGTTCTTTAGGAGATGCAACTGCTGATTCTGACTTACAACGCAGGTAATTGATTATCTGTATTATTTATTAAATATGAACCCCTTGGAGTAACTACCTTGGTCTTTTAAATATAAAGACCAAATTAGACTCATTTTGAATAGATAATATCAAATAATTTCCAACTATCTTTCTTTCATCTACAATTTATCAAATGTCTATCTGGTCTTTCACCCCTCTGTTTAATCATATTTTCTTTTTTAATCATATTTTCATCTTGAATGACCTTGTTCCATTTTATTCTCATAAATCCAAACAAATATGTCGAAATAGCTATAATATTATCACATCTAACAATTTAAGATTTTTTTTAAATTTAATTTTATATCTTATATACATGAGTACACTAATGAGTGTTCAACAGTTACTAGTATGAATTATCCATGCATGCCATCTTTACTGAAAGTTGATTTTAAAACAAATATTGATGTAATTCAACAGTGCGCCTGAAAAAATTAAGTTGATGGGCCAAGTGCTGTCTAAAGCTAGAGAACAATTGTACGACTGTAAGCTGGTAACCGGGAAGCTAAGAGCCATGCTGCAGTCTGCAGATGAGCAGGTGAGGAGTTTGAAAAAGCAGAGCACATTCCTTAGCCAATTAGCTGCGAAGACAATTCCAAATGGAATCCACTGTTTATCCCTGCGCTTAACAATTGACTACTATCTCCTTCCATTAGAGAAAAGGAAGTTCGCTCGAAGTGAGAATCTGGAAAATCCAAAACTTCACCATTATGCCCTATTCTCTGATAATGTCCTTGCTGCTTCAGTTGTTGTCAACTCAACCATTATGAATGCCAAGGTGTGGAATTCTTTTATTCTGCTTCTTTCTTTTGGTATAAATATGGTTATCCAGTATTTTTTGCCTTTGCTACTATATTAGAACTAATGGTAATGAGTCTAGTGATCCTTGTAAAGCAAAGTTCAACCTTAGTTCTCTAATTTCTTAGCTATTATTAAATTTATGTTACTTTTTTTCTATATAATATAGGTCTATGTTTGTGTTATGTGGCTGAACAATATGGTGGCTGTTTCCCTATTTAATATGAGTTGCTAGAGAGTACGTGTTTGAGTTTAGATCCCTGGTAGGACTTACTTTATATTCACATATATGTATGATACATATACACACACTGCATGTGCATTTGCAGACATTCACACGAGTGACATAGTTTTATCGTTTGCATACGTTTTTCTATACATACATGAGTAGATACAATATATACACTTTATACACAGGCACCTTATACACAATCATAATCCATAATTTTGATCGTCTGAATAAGAAATCCAGGACAACCATATCTATGCACAATGCATCAATACAAGTGTACAAGCATGCATGCCTATATATGTATATACATGCGTGTATTCTTTTCATATCATGAATCGCCGTTATGAGAGGCATGCATATTCTGATAATCATTTCTGCCTGAGCCACTTTTGTGAATCACCATTATTGATTTTTCCGTCGGGCGTAATATAGAATATGGTGCTTGTATGACCTGCAGGACCCCGAGAAACATGTTTTCCATCTTGTTACTGATAAATTGAACTTTGGAGCGATGAAAATGTGGTTTCTATTAAACCCTCCCGGTAAAGCTACAATCAATGTCGAGAATGTTGATGAATTCAAGTGGCTTAATTCATCCTATTGTCCTGTTCTACGTCAATTGGAATCTGCTGCCATGAAAGAATACTATTTCAAGGCGGCTCATCCTACCACACTTTCTGCTGGCTCTTCTAACTTGAAATACAGAAACCCGAAATATCTTTCAATGCTTAACCACCTGAGATTTTATCTCCCAGAGGTTTATCCAAAGTTAGATAAAATTCTTTTCCTCGATGATGACATTGTTGTTCAGAAAGATTTGACTGGATTGTGGGCAGTAGATCTGAATGGAAAAGTAAACGGTGCAGTTGAAACCTGCGGCGAGAGCTTCCACCGATTTGATAAATACCTAAACTTTTCAAACCCCCATATTTCTAGAAACTTTGATCCAAATGCTTGTGGGTGGGCATATGGGATGAACATTTTCGATCTCAAGGAGTGGAAGAAAAAGGATATAACTGGCATATACCACAAATGGCAGAATATGGTATGTTTTTCTTCCATCCTTGTACTCATATGATGCTCTGTGTATAGATATACACATATGCAAAGGAGAGTAATATAGCAATTATTCAATTCTGTCTTCTGGTGTTTTTTTTTTTTTTTTGGGTGGGGGTAAATTTGTCATGTAATTAAGTTGTAAACTGTCTAATTCTAGAAATAAATAGAAGAGAAAAGCACAGAAAACTGTTGGGTGTCTTATAAAAGTATCCTATATCTAGAAGGTAGTTTATTTTCTTCAAGGAAATCGCAATATTGGTTCCATAAGATAAGGCCTGATGCAATTTTAGTTTCATAGTTAGTCCTATAGGATTCTTTTTTTTTTTTTTTTAATTATTAGGGAATTTTGGTCCCAATCATTACTCGCATGACACCTGACCAAGCTAGCGGTTTTTGTCCATCGTTGGGACTAAAATGCATCCTATTAGACCAAATTTGCAAGTTACATTGAAACTAAAATTGCAAGGGGACCTGTCCCGTGGGATAAAGCTGCAATTTTCCCATTTCCTTAATCCGAGTATTATTCCGAACAAAAGTTGATGTTAATACATTATTTTCCCAAGAATTAAATTAGAACTGTTTTGAATTCTTCTTTTTTCTCTTCATAGAATGAAGATAGGGTGCTATGGAAGCTGGGAACTTTACCTCCAGGTCTGATGACATTTTACGGGCTCACACATCCAATAGACAAGTCATGGCATGTACTCGGTTTGGGTTACAATCCGAGCATTGATCGATCAGATATTGATAATGCAGCTGTTGTACATTACAATGGGAACATGAAACCCTGGCTTGAATTGGCTTTGACAAAGTACAAGCCATATTGGACCAAGTACATAAAATACGACCACCCGTATATACGCAACTGCAAATTAAGTGAATGATAGAGCGATGAAATTGAAGGGATAGCCACGCTAATTTTTTGGTTTTTCCGGTGCAATTTGCTAGTTTAACAAGGGTAAAAAGGTACATTTCTATGTGATTCAATATTTTACTGAAACTTGGCAATGAAAGTTGTAATATGCTTGGAGATGTATTTGTTGTTAGTTAAAGATAATGCTAAAGTTGACTCAATTGTATTCTTTGAACAGTTTACTACTCAGTTTGTAGATTTAAAATGGAAGAAATTTGCTATTTTCAGCTTTTAGGTGTTTTCTTAGGTTTCTTTTATTTTGTGAGCAAAGAGGAAATATCATTGTTATGTCTTCCAACTGGTGTTTAATGCATAGGAAATAAATGGACCTCCCATGATCAAGGGTTGAGATCACTCGAGATGTTTGTCAATCTCAGGATCGGTGAATCGCGACCGTCGATTGCAACTGGTGGAATATTTGGGGAATTTTAATTGACATCTAGGTTCAATTGAATTATATTAATTTATGGTTCGATTACATTAATCAATATAATTTTTAAAAAAAATTGCAACTGGAAGAAAAGTATAATATGAAGGGCAAAGTGCACTTCAACCTCTCAAAAAATTTGTATTTTGCACTTTCCCCCAGAAAAACACAAAAAAGAGATATTGCCCCCTAAAAATTTGATATATGCATTACTTTGCCCCAATTACTATTTTTCGGCTAAATTTAATTGGAAATCATTGAAATGATTTTTTCGTCAAGAACATTATCGTCTTTACCATCTATCACATATCCGGATTTGGGCCCAAAATCGTTGTGCTTCTCTAATATATCATCTTAGGGTTGCAAAATACTCACCATGATCTCATCATGCATTTGATGTGAGTTTCTATTCTGATAAGCTTTTTCTACCATTCTTTATATGCAAGATGATATCATGGTGAAATTTTTGCAGCTCTAAGATGATATGTTAGAGAGGTACTATTATTTTGGCTCAAATTCATGCATGTGAGAAAATCACAAAAAAATAGTAAAGATGGTAATGCTTTTGACGGAAAAATCATTTAAATGATTTCCGATCACAATTTGGTCGGAAAATAGTAATTGGGGCAAAGTGATGCATATATCAAATTTTTAGGGGGCAATGTCTCTTTTTCGTGTTTTTAGGGGGGAAAGTGCAAAATACAAATTTTTTGAGGGGGTGAAGTGCACTTTGCCCTAATATGAATAAAATTTTGTCATTCAGAATGTTTCAGAACTTGAGGAGTATTATTGCATTTTAAATTCTGAATATTAATCTGTATAATATTTGAAGAAAAATCAGTTGGATATCCTTTGATTTCTATTTTATCTTTTTTGAACAAGATCCATTTTAGATATTATTATTATTATTATTATTATTATTATTATTATTATTATTATTATTATTATTATCTTTGAAGAGCTTATAAACCGATAAATACAGAAGAGATTCTTGCATCTTTGGCCTGGACCATGGAATTTCGCAAAAGAGGACCTCAAGTTTTATATATTTACAGGGTAAGGGCTCCTTATCCAATATTGTCTCGGTAATAACTATACACGTGGCACTCATTTGACATCGTCGGACGCCGGCTATGTCGAGTAGCTATCTGGTGACGTCATCTCCTGCGGCTCGGTGTGAAATGTCGCAAATGCCCTTTAGACAATAAAATTTTGGCATGCTAGAAATGGACCCAATCATAGAAAATGATGGGGATTTTAAACTCAATAATTGAGTTCAAAATATTTAGGCACTGTACAAAATATCCGACTATCAAATTTAATTGACTTTTTTTCTAATTTAATTTAACTGATATTTTAATATTTAATTTTCGACAAGTTAAACGTCACCTTTCAATCAATTTACATCTTACAGTTTTATAAAATGAAAGTCAATCAAATTATGTAATGTTTATTACTTTGATTTGGTCTTATCTTATTAAGATATCAAATATATAAAGAAGAATATATTACGTTTGTAAACAATCATAATTACACAATAAATTCAAATTTCGATATTGTCAAAAGGAGGTAAAAAAAAAAAAAAAGAACTCAAAAATATCTGATGAAGATATTTAAGTGACATTTTTGGAAAAAAGTGAAAAGGGCACAAATGTCTTTAACAAAAACATGACAAATAGAAATCAATAAAGTCTATCATACGTTGATTATTTCAAATAATATCTGACTATCTAGAATCTCTTATCTTCATCACTCATCTCTGTCGCGCCATTTAGTCTTTTCCTTTATCCAATCTCTTTTTGTCTGTCGGTCATTTTAAATCCTCATCTTCATCTCAAGTCTACTTTATCCCTCTTTTATATAATGATGATTTCTTCATTCTGATCTCTATAAAATCCCATTTTTTGGGCAATTAAGCTGTAGATATTGTTGGGTTTTCTGCTACGACTGATTGTTGAAGCTTCTTTTAGAAAGATCGGGGGTTTTCTTCAGGTCTGGTCTGATCCTCTTAACATAAGACTGTAATTTTGTGCTTTTACATAAGTTTTTCAATTTTGCATGATCTATATGTATTCAATCAGGAAAAAGTGGAATTTATTTTTAAGGAGATTTTGTTTGTGGACTTGAGACTTGCCTGCTGATTTATAATTGTAGGATCTGGGCTTATTTTGTTTGTAATGATGAGATTATCGCTTCACTTATGAACACCAAAGTAAAGATTGTAGCTTTATATGCTTGCTGTTGTATTAGTGGATTGATGATTGCAAAAGTTTAGAACCCAATTTTTCTAATCGAAGTTAAAGGTTTTCTAGGGCCTGAAATGAAGATTATGATGTTGTGTGAAAGTTTTCAGGCAGCATATGCTACTATATATCTTAAAGATGAGAAATTTTGAGAACTTAATATACCTTCTCTGTAGTTTGTGTTTGTATACTGAGTGATTTTTTGTGGTGTATTACACAGGATTTGAGATGGCTTCTCTACAAGGCCCTGTCGTTTGCCCTGTGATTCGTGCAAAACAAACTGGAGTGTGCTCTGTGCCAGTCAATTCACCTTTGCAGAAAGCTAAACTTGTTAGAAGTGGATTTTGGGGTCTCAAAGGGCTCAAAGGCTGCAAGAATAATGTCGGTTTTAGGCAGAATTCAAGGAAATGCAGAACGATTCGAAGTACTTTCAGTTCGTCTTCAGATGGTAATGGTAGCATGGCAGGGAATTCCAATGAGAATGATGCTGATTATGTGAATTCAAGCGTGGTTGAAGCTGGTACGTAGAGTTTCCATTCTTTGGTAATGTTGCAAAAATTGGTAAATTATTGTTTTTATGCTATTTATCTTATTGTGAATTAACATATGGGGGTAAAAATTCATCCTTCTAGATGCATGTGCATAGTAGTTGCAGTCTATTTGTTCAAGCTTTTTTTTACCCTCAAATATGCTAAAATCCATCTTTTCAACACAACTTATATTTGTTGCTCACAAATCATTAGTCCCAACGAAAAGTTCCAATTGATAATGAGTGTTTGATTCGAAACAGTTGAGGTGAGAAGTGGACCGGATGGTTTCATCATCAAGATGAGAGACGGTAAACACTTGAGATGTGTCCATAATAACCCCCAAGGAGGCCATCAACCCGATTATGCTCCACATCCCGCAATTGTATTGAAGATGGAAGACGGGACCGGGCTTCTTCTCCCAATAATAGTTTGTATGTTCATATAATATGATGATTAATTTTCTAGTTATTACATCATTGGCTATTTTTTTCATGTTCTTGTGGCTTTTGTAACAGTGGAGATGCCAAGTGTGCTCCTCATGGCAGCTGTACGCAATGTCCAAATTGTACGTGCAGCAAAAAACAAGTATATTTTTGTTCGTTTATTTTGAATTTATGTCTGAGAATTTAGTTTGTTGCTTTATCACCTTTCAGGCTAGGCCTACTATGTATCAAGTTGTGAAGGATATGATCGAGAAGATGGGATATACAGTGAGTTTTAAGATATTTATCTCCCATAATACGGTTGTTGTAGCTTAGACTGTTGATTTGTTTGTTTGTGTTTTTCTGAAAGGTGAAACTTGTACGCGTCACCAAGAGGGTTCACGAGGCGTATTTTGCTGAATTACATCTCACAAGGGTGAATTTTGTTTTGTTATTTATTTGTGGCCTAAAGTGAAGAATACCCATATATTTTCTTTGTTGTTGAATTATTTTTATACTGATGCATATTTTGTGCTGATTGAAGGGTGATAATGAAGCAGAGAGCGTAACCTTCGATCTACGGCCCTCAGATGCTATTAATATTGCAGTGAGATGCAAGGTAAACGATGATGGACCCGAGTGGGTCCCGCTATACGGATAGTCCGTGGTGAACCCCACGTGGGTCCCGTGCGGGATGTACGTGGGACCCATGAGTGTCGTTGAAGCGCTATCTACCAACATGATTTACCGAAAATTTTGTTTGTATCATAAAAAGTTTTCTAAATAAATGCTATTATTTATGCTTTGAAGGTGCCAATACAAGTCAACAAGTTCCTAGCATATAGTGATGGAATGAGAGTTGTGGAGTCTGCCAAGGTGGCGATCCCGATATCCTCGTCAGATGGTTTATTGTACGCTGAACTCGACAGGTAGAAATTTCCATAGCTTAAAAGTACTTTAAAACTTTATTGTTTAGGATAATGAACATGAATCTTTGATAAAACATACATTAGATGTGCTTTAGGACAAGAATTTGGTGATGTTTTGGTCACAACTTTGTTTGTTCTTAAAACAGACCGAGTGGGCAGCCGTGCATCGAGACAAAGGAATTCGATCTCGTACGAAATATGCTAATCGCTGCTGTCGAAGAACGTTACAAGGATGCAGGTTCGTTTGCTCCCAAAAATATTTCGTGTCGAAATAGTTTTTTCAAATGTCTTTTGATGCATATTCGAGTTTCCAAAGTATAATCCAATTTCTTGAAATACAATAATAAAGAACTTATTTTTACACAAATTTTCAGTAGGAAGCTTTGCTCGACAATTTTAACGATAAATTTTGGTCGTTTTTTCGTTCAGCTCAATGGAGGGACAGGCTTACTCAGCTTAGGTCTAAGAGAAACTGGACATGACACGATAAAGTCGTGTTATCTTTCGACTTAGGTATTGTTTGATTTTCAGCAATTTCTTGTTGTCGTTGATGGTTATGGATTTATAGTAACGGTGATGTATTTTTTTCGTTTTTCTGATTTTAGGTACTACAGGGGTGTTAAAACTTGTGTATATAGAAATCATTGGCTAGGCTCTTTCGTGGTAATTAATTGTATCGGTCCCCTCAAAATGTATGTATATATAAAGCTGCTATCGTGTATATGTACGTGTATAGATAAGTCGTATAATATGTGATAACGCTGGATATTATGTGTTGAAACTTTTCGATTCGGAGTTATGGTTTGTTTTCTTCTAAAGTTCGAATGTTTTTTTTGTTGTTAAATTTGCCTTTGTATCTAGGAGAGACGAGAGACTGTATGAAACTAGAGTGAAACCAGAGTCATTGATCTCTAGTTAGGGGTGAAAATGAGTCGATTCGAGCTGAATAAGCTGAATGCATAGGTGTTTAAGCTTGTTTGAACTATGATCGAGCTTTGAAAATTGTGTTTGAGATTGGTTTGATTGTTCATCGAGTTGAGCTCAAACGAGCTTTAATCGAGTCAATCACGAGTTGAGTTCGAGTAGTTCGAATATTTTGTATGTATTTTTGTTATTTTTTGCTAATCGAGCCGTGCTTTAAAATTTATCGAGCATATAAAATTGTTCAAGCTTGATTTGGTAAATTATTAAATCGAGCTTTTAGCAATCTAGTTTGAGTATCGAGTAATTTGTTTCAATTTATAAGTCCTATCTCCAATCCACGAATGGTTAAAGGGAAATAGTGAGTATTAGTCTCGTGCATTATAAGCCTAGAGACAATGGGATGTATTTGAGACGGATAATACAAGATTCGAGAAACGCTTTATTTTGAATTTTTATTTTTTAATGTGGCCACATTTTCGACCCGGTTATTACTCGAATCCATCCAAAAATTGGAGGGTGGCTAATAATATTTCTCCTATTCGGTGGACCTGGTATAATAATAATTTTAAATTTTATATATCGTAGTTTTATACATACATCCCAAAAATTAAAAGCAACATTGAAACAAGAAAAATATAAAATTTATTTACAAACATATTTTTAAGTAGACGTGATGGCAAGGGCAAATACTTGTTATAATAATAATAATTTAATACTCTTATGATTAGATAGATTACTTACTTGCATAATTTAATTAATAAAAACAATTAGTACCATAACTCTGCAGGGGGGTTACGTCTCTTATTAACGAAACAAAGGTATCCATATTCCTATAGTGGCATATTCCCGCCAAAAAAAGGAACCATCCATCTAATTTTTTGCCACGTGTCTCAATGGGTCCCACCTCAGCCATCCCACTTTTTCGATTAAATTTCAATTTCTAACATTGCCATATATCATTACGTGAAACAAAATTAATCATACCTGTGGCTGTGAGTACATCTTTCTCAATTTAATCATTTTTAATTTTCATTCGAATTTACATTTATATATATGATGATGGAAGTTTGATTGAAATTGTTGTTATTCATCAGGATTCAATTTCCATTTTTGTGTATATAAAGTTGCCAGGTTTGATATATTTCATCTACATTTTTCAATTTCAGATATCCAAATTCTGGCTATTGAGTTACTTCAATTATACTTCGAATCAAATGTTCTTTATATGATCAAAATTTGATGAAAGTTGAACACTTATAGGTCTTATTTGTTGATAAAATTTCGAATTAATACCAAAATTCAACCATAGATGTATTTCATGCTTTCTAGTCTGTGTTATCTTTTCGCATGAAACGGATATATTCTCGACTCGCTATGATTTTGCAGACTTTTAATTGCTACAACCGAAAACAGAGAATATGGACGAGCAAATTGTGTTTGTTGATTTGAGGAAAAACTTTGATGCTACTATTGTGAAGGTAACATTTTTCACTTAATTTATCGTATCTCAAGTAATTCGTCTATCCATGCATCAAAAATTCGTTCTTATCTTTCGATGTTTTATTTTGAGGATTTAAGGTTGTGGGATTGTCCATTCATTAGAAAGTTTACTTGATCCGGACCCGACCCACAAGTCTGAAACCCTGACCCAACCCAGACCCGATGACATTAGCTAGTTTGAGTTTGGGTCGGGTTCGGGTCCAATTTTTATCCATGGGTATTTTTTTACCCGAAAGAAATTTGACATACCCAAACAATACATGAAGTTTACCCGTGGGCATTTATCCAACTTGGACCCATTCTGAAACGTACCTAGTCCGTCGGGTCAATTTTTTTTTTTACCCGTCATGTAGGCGATTGGGTCGGGGTAAAATATTTTTGTGGGTATTTTGCGGGTCCGAATTTGGGTCTGGGTATTCCCCGCCCATTTGACGGCCCGGATCTTGAAATGGCTACATAGATAATCTTGCTTTCAGGGTTCTTACAATGCATGTTTTGTAACATTTGTTAATAGCTAATTCTTATGTTAATGTATATTTTGATTAACAAGTCTTGTACACCTCTATATAATCGAGACGATTAACATGCACATATGCTTCTTCGATCCCACAATATAACGATTCAAAAAGTTCGATGCAAACGAATACTTACGTGTTTATCTCACCTTCAGGATTTCGATTTTAAGGAGTTAAATGCAATCCAGCAATACTATCCTCAAGGTTATCATGGAGTGGACAACGAGGGAAGGCCCGTTTACATCGAACGATTGGGGAAAATTGATTTTGAAGCACTTACAAAAGTGACTAGTTTGGATCGGTACATAAAATTTCGTATCCATCAGTACGAAAAGACTCTATCGGTCCGTTTTCCAGCTTGCTCTGCTGCTGCAAACAAACACATTAACAGAAGTATTGTAATTCTCGACGTTGAAGGCGTGGTAATGTATCTCGTGATGATATTATTTTTGAAAACTTTGCGTTATCGATTTTAATGAGTTTCGTTTCGTTGTTCAGAGCTTGAAGAACTTTACGACGCCTGTTCAAAAAGTTCTTATGCATCTCTGCAAGATTTACAACGAGAATTACCCTGAAGTATGTCTCTGATCGCAAATTTAGTGTCACAAGATATTTGCGGTTCTAGTTTCAGTCTCACGTTTTACGAAATTTTGAAAACAGTCTCAATAACTGATAAAGTTGCAATGTTAGTCCATTTTTTAATCAATGTTAGTCATATGCTTTGTTTTTGTTATTTAAAATTGTATTTTCCCCTTAAATTATACAAAATGAATCAAACACCCCTCGAACAAATATTATTGTCACTTACCCCATACAAATTAGAAGAAAATAAAAATAGTTAGGGAAAATGATAATTGGTTCATGTTATGAACGTCTGATTAAATCTATATGTTCTCCTTTTTAATTTTTAATTATTTTTTAGGTGGGTTAGAAGCAAATAATATTTGTTTAAGAGGTTGTTTAATACATTATGTTTAGTTAAAGTGGCAAAATGCAATATATAATAACAAAAATAAAGTATGGGACCAGAATTACTATAAAAAAAACTAATATTACAATTAGTGTGAAATACATGAACATTTTTTTAAATCTCTAATACTAAAATCACCATATCTTGTGGGACTAAAATTTGAATTTTCTGGTCTCTAATTTATAGTTACAATCATCTGTAAAAGATTTCTGAACAAATAAGGATAGTTTCAATGATTATTATCTGTGATTGTGATTGTGTGTTTGTACTTTTTGCAGACCGTTTATCGAATGGTTATCGTAAATGCAAGTCCTGGATTTCGGTTACTTTGGAATGCTATTAAGTGTTTTCTTGATTCCGATACAGTCGCAAAGATTCAGGTATATATATATATATACATATATATACACACATATATATATATATATATGCAAAAACTAGTTGAATACGAGCCCTTTTGACGTTTCAGTTATCAATCGATAAAAACAGTATTTTTGTTCGAACCACAGGTTTTAGGCAACAAATGTCAAAACAAATTGCTTGAAATGATAGATGCAAAGTAAGTAGAATTTATTGACTTTTTTGCTTATCTTCTAACTTTGTCCTAGTTCAATCTTCTGACCGATCTGCTGCCCGTTTAAACTATTTGTGGTCAGTGAGCTGCCCGATTTTCTAGGCGGACGATGCCAATGTAAGAACGAAGGAGGCTGTCTGAGGTCAGATAAAGGGCCATGGAAATACATTTCTAAAGCTCAAGAGCTTAATTAATCTGAAGAAATAGGATTAATTTACATATTCTGAAGAAAAAATATGGTAACACAATGATATAGTATTGGTAGAATTTATCTTCATTAGAAGTGTAAATATATATATGTCTATCATTATTTGAATCAATTATTCGAAACGACGATATTTTTAGAACTGAAATCAGTTTATTTCAACTGAAATTGCTTTACATTCTATAAAAATTCTTCTATATGTATAGATTTATGATGCCTGATTTACAGATGCTGCATTTGGATTTCTTGTTTGTACGTTCGAGAGTCTGATACAGTCACAATCAATGAATTTTGAAAATTCAATACTCTGTAAGAAATCAATGAATTTTGAAGATTTAATACTCCGTAAGAAATCAATGAATTTTGAAAATTTAATACTCTGTAAGAATCATGTGATATCAATAATATATTTTGAAGCTTTTTATTCTCTAAATTATTTTTTAGAAAATTATATTATTTTTAGATAGATACTTATATTAATTGACAATATATTAAATAAATGGTAAGTTGAGAGTAGAGTATAAGGGAAAGCTATATATACCTCCATTCCCATGCCTTTTTTTCACCATGTGGAAAGTATTTTCTATTGAAATCTACAAAAATAGATTAAATTCAATAATAAATTACCAAAACTAGTTGACCAAAAGCCAACCCCAATTTCTATAATTATGTATCATTTTGTATTTCACTTAGCATATAATTGAGCAAGTGGATAAAATTTTTCAAAATTTGAATTTGACGTTATGCATAGGTGTATGGATTAAGAAATAATTTAAGCTAGAAAATCTCAAATGACCACAAAGAATTGGCCAAAAGTATAAATTATTTTTCGGAATATTCTAATCCATTTCAATAACTTGCATTTACGGGTAAAACTAATATTTGATGTATATATTTTTTTTGATGACAAGGGAACCCGCAGCCGCTACAGTTAGGTGCGCACTGGGTAAACCCCGCTCTTGTGCAATAGTCTGCAAACCACACAAGAGAGGTAAACCAGCCTAGGTTGCCCATAGCTGACATGCTCACAGTAGAAAAGGCAAATAGGCATTCCCACAGTGGGGATTCGAATCCGTGACCTAGGCCACAAGTTCAATGTATATATTATATATATTTCAACTATACTTGCAAAAAAAGCAAAAAAATGAAGAAAGTAAAATGGCACTATCAAATAAAAGAAGACATCAAGTATTGGACACTCAGAAGCATATTCCCGCCAACTAAAGCATATCAATCAAAGACACGTGATGGCGCCACGTGGCAGGGTCCACTGCCACCAGCTGCATATAACCGCTTTCCCACAAATCAAAACTTTTTGCGCCTTTCAATCCCAACGCTCTCTCTCTCTCTCTCTCTCCGCGTATAGATACAGATTTTTCTATATCTATTCTACCTAGGGTTTTCAAAAGCTCCAGTTCGGGACGAAAATGCCAAAGACACTTGATCGAATTGCTAGTCCTTGTAAGCTCTGATACTGATTTGTAGTTGTGTTTCCACTTTTTTGTTTATTTTTTGCAGTTATGTGAAGTAAAGTATTGTGCTTGTCGTTCACTGTATATGTCGGCAGATCGTATTTAATTATTTATTTATTTTTTAGTGCGAGTTTTCGTGTTGAAGATTTAAGCTCTGGAGTGTGGTGAAGGAAGTGCAATTGTAGTTGTGTTTAGTTGATATTTAATTTCGGTTTTCGAATTTCAATTTCATGCTTCCTGGTGATATGTATATTATTTTGTGCTTTTGTTCAGTGTATGTGGCTGTGGTTTGTATTTTTTTTTCTAAATGAGGATTTTAGTGTTCAAGGAAGTGCAGTGCTCGAGAAAACTGTAGTTTATATCGATTCATTAATCTTCAATTTTGGATTTCGACTTTCTGTAGTTTATATTTAGTTCATCTTCAATTTTGGTTTTCGATTTTTATGCTTCCTTTGGTGATTTATAGGGGAATCTTTTCACATTTTAGAGGTGAAGTGGTATAATATAGTTTGTCTTCAAATTTCGGAAGAATATCTTGTTTCCAGTATAATTCAACAGCTAAAATCCTGTGTCGATATAATGTTCTAGTTTCATACGACACTGGTCTTGAATCTTTCAAGATATGAATGAAATTTAAATCTTCATATTTCTTCAGGTTGCTGTAGCAATGAGAAACACAAACAGAAATCAGATTGCGAAAACTCAGAGGAAAGGACGAAATTTGGAATCCTGAAAAAAGCAAAAAACATGTCAAGTAAAATAAAAAATTCTCTAAGGAACAAGAACAGAAGAACAAATGATTGTGGAGCTTGTAGAATCGAGGATACTCGTGAAATTGAGGAGCAGAAGGGTGTAGATGATTTTCGACAAGCACTAGTCAGTGACAATTTGCTTCCTGCAAAATTTGATGATTATCATATGATGTTAAGGCAAGATCTTTTTCACCCACATGCTTGGATTGGAGTGAAATTACTATTCTGTTGAAAACCAATTTTTGTATTAACTTCTGAGCGATTTTAAAAGAACACATTTTCATTTTCCTTCATGAAATTGATCTTATTTCAGAAAATCACAATTAAATTTTCATGGGAAACATGATAAATGAGGTCGTTCTGAAAATGCAATACATTCGAAACTTTCTCCTTTCACCTTCAGCCAAGCTTCCTCCTCGTTACAGTTGTACCTATTACATTGTATAATTTGATGTTTGGACCTCATGTCCTTTTGTTGCGGTTACCATCTTAGGATTAAATGTATTCCCTTTTGCATAAATTGATTTTTGGGTTCTCTATATTTCTATTAAGAATGAAGGTCATGTTGCCTAAGTTTTTCCCAAAACATTAATGACCTAGATTTGGACGATGTATTTTTTTTCTTTTTCTGACCAATTAACAATTTGCAGATTTCTGAAAGCAAGGAAGTTTGATAATGAAAAGGCAAAGGTCATGTGGGCAAACATGCTTCAGTGGAGGAAAGACTTTGGCGCTGATACAATCATGGAGGTGATTTTTTACCATATTCACTTAATGATGCATTTTACTAAACTCTCATTGCTTAATCGATTTATCAGAAATTCTTTCCTATTTTAATGCATCACTAAATATATCAGTGTATTCCATGGTTTCTTAGATTTTAATTTGCTTTGCACTTGTATTATACTCAGGACTTCGACTTCAAAGAGTCGAACGATGTTGGACAGTATTACCCTCACGGTTATCATGGTGTTGACAAGGATGGACGACCTGTATACATAGAAAGGTTGGGGAAGATTGATGTTGACATGCTACTTCAAGTTACAACTGTGGACCGATTTGTGAAATACCAAGTTCAGGAGTTTGAGAAAAGTATTGCTATTAGGTTTCCTGCATGTTCTGTTGCTGCAAACAGGCACATAGATTCAAGTACAACAATTTTGGACGTTCAAGGATTGGTATTTTTTTTTTCTTTCACCCTGAAGAACACTATTTATTTGCCATTGTTTCAAATGAGATTCGACTTGACTTTGTGCTCTTGGTTTCTGTTCAGGGTTTCATGAGTTTGACCGGCCCTGTTCTTGAATTCATTAAGTTGGTTCAGAAGATTGATAATGACAATTACCCTGAGGTACATCACCGTTAGTGATCACTTTGCTTGTTTGTAATTCCAAATACTGTATTTATAACATTCCAGATGTAGATATTATCATAATTTTTAAGCAAAATTATGTTTTGATTATATCAGACACTTCACCGAATGTTTATCATCAATGCTGGTCCTGGATTCAGGCTAATTTGGAACGTAGTCAAGCCATTACTTGACCCCGATACATCATCAAAAATTGAGGTATTTCCGAGGGCTTCACTCAACTACATGTATACCCGCGTTCACCTAAAATAATGGAAGTTATTTTATTTTAATGGTTTCCAAATTCTACTAGGTTCTTGGCAGCAAATACCAAGGCAAATTGCTCGAAGCAATTGATGAAAGGTGACTGTTTTTCATTTTCCCAATTCATTAAGAAAATATAAAAATTTAGAACTCATTAAGATTGTTATCGTGTTAGTGAGCTACCGGATTTTTTCGGCGGTAGCTGTAGGTGTCCAAGTGAGGGTGGCTGTTTGATGTCAGATAAAGGACCCTGGAATGACCAAAATTTATCACAGGTGATACCCTTGTTCTATCATGTACATTGATTAACATATCTTATTGTTTTAGTTGCTCTTATGTGACTTATGATGATGTTAAATTTGTTATTTTTGATTTGCCATCTATAGTTGAGTATAGATACAGAAGTAAATTATGTCGATAATGCGACTATCTCAGAAAATGGGGGAAGTTAATTGTCTAGGTAAGCATAAATTCACATGCTATTCTTTTCGTTAACTTTTATTCTACTTTTCCATAATCATTTGTTCGATTTATTCAAAAAATGCAAGATTTTATTTTTTGGTTTTGTTGCATCAGATTCGCAATAAACGGGGCCATTCATCGTGGAGTAACGATCTGAAGCCTGATTTTTTTTTAAGCATGCTTCCTTTAACACTTGGACATGTAGGTAAAGTGAATTCAATAACAAGTTGTACTTAAAATCCAATGCATTAGTTTCCATTTGGGTTGTTGTAAGGGACATGAACCCTCATTGCATTGGATCTTTTATATTGTTGAAGTATAAACATCAAATTGATTTTATTGTATTCGAGATGTTTGTGTATTATATAAAACGATTCATAAGCTCAATAAATTAGTCAAACTAGTTAATAAATATACACAATGAAAAGTCAAATCATTTGTGTTCGATAAACAAGTGTCATCCCCAAAAGATTACCTCTTTCTTTATTTTGACCCAAAAAATTATCGCATAATACTAAACAATACCCCTTGAATGTTAGTTTTATTCGATATTCATAACTTATATCATGTAATCAATCACTTAATTCGATAAAACAAACAAATTATTGTTTTATGCTAATCTGATAATTGTAGATCAAAAAACCCCATATAGAGAACCTAATACTACACTATTCAGCACTTGCATTGAGCCAATCTTTAATATGTACATTCAATTGTTATAACACCATACCTTACTCTTTATTGAATTTGTACCTTTACTCAAATCTCTAACTTCCCTTCTTCTCAAGGAACTTGACAAGGCTTACCAATGCAATATCAGCATCCTCACTCTTCATGAGCTCTCCAGCAACTTCAGCCGGTGTGGCTTCGATTCTCGTTAATAGCTCCTCGATTACAGAGAATAGCTTATGCTCCTTTATGTTGAGATAATTAGATGCAAGAATCTTGAAACCACTGAATGTGCATTTGGACATCTCAAGTTGAACATCCATCCGACCCGGTCTTAACAGGGCCGGGTCTAATCTGGTCTTGTGATTCGTTGTGAACACTATGATTCTCTCGTCTCCACAGCTCGACCATAACCCATCGATGAAATTTAGTAGCCCCGATAATGTTATCTGTTCACATCAATAATAAGCAATCACAATTTAGTTATATGAAGTGGTAATATCAAAGTTGTGCTCGATTTTTGTCGTTCGATATCAAATTTATGAATACTCAAAAAACCATTCTTTGTGACAAACCTTGTCATCCTCAGTTACAGCATGATCAATCTCCCTGTTCTTGACACCCACATTGCAATCAATATCTTCAATCACAAGTATAGATCTATTAGCAGAACCAATCAACAGCCTTCTCAGATCAGAGTTACACTGTACCTCCCCCAAATCCAAATCATAAACATCAAACTTGAGGTAATTAGCCATGGCTGCGACCAAGCTCGATTTCCCTGTACCAGGCGGGCCGTAGAACAAGTACCCACGTTTCCAAGCTTTCCCAACTCTCCTATAATAATCCTTCCTCTTCACAAACATATTCAAATCCTCAATCAGCTCGTTCTTCGTATCGGGATCCATCGCCATTGTATCGAAGGATGCAGGATGGTTCAACACGACCGAGCTCCAATAATCTGTGCCATTATAATCAACCGTGTGCAGCCTCACTGTCTTGATTTCGTCTTTTATCTCCTTCGATTTACGCAATATGTAAGGTAAGTAAACCTTTAATGCTGCATCTTTGTGTTTCTTGTGAAAGCTCAATTCGAAGTACCGTAACTCAGATCTGGGATTTCCGTTTTTACTGCTTTGGGTCGATTGTTTGATTGTGGATGACTGCAGGATCCACTTAAACCTAATTCCTTCGTGAAAATCGATGATTTCTTGGTTTTTATCAACCGTGATCAATAATTCATCGTCTTTGTGAGGCTTATTGACTTTGATTCTGCTTGTGGAGGGGGAGATTTTGGTGGAGAGGTAGAGATTTGAAGCCTCGAACATTTGATTGGAGGTTAAGGCTTCGAATTCTTCGATTACGACGGTGAGATTGGATGAGAGGCGGGTGGAGAGCTTGAGAAGTGAGGAAGATAAATAGGTCTGGAAATGGTGTGGGATGAGATCATTGGCTATGGATTTGATGAGGATTATTGAGGCTGTGATTGAAGCTGCTGTTGTTAAGAGTTTGTTTGAAGATGGTAGAGATTCATATGATAAAACCATCTCTTTTTCGTTTTGTTTATGTTTTAGTGTGTGTTATGAGGGTTTTAGTGTGTGTTGTGTGTGTGAGAGAGAGGGGTTTTAGAGAGGTTTTTCTTGCTTGGGGGGAAAGAAAGGTGTAGAAAGTTGGCGAAGATTTGGGGTTTTAAGGTTAATTTGGGCTTTTCGTTTGGGCCTTTAAGGTTAATTTGGGCTTTTCGTTTGGGCCTTTAAGGTTAATTTGGGCTTTTTGTTTGGGTTTTTAAGGCTAATTTGGGCTTTTCGTTTGGGCTTTTAAGGTTACTTGGGCTTTTCGTTTGGGCTTTTCATTCGGCTTTTAAGGTTTAGGCTTTTAATGTTAATTTGGGCTTTTCGTTTGGGCTTTTAAGGCTAATTTGGGCTATTCGTTTGGGCTTTTAAGGTTAATTTGGGCTATTCGTTTGGGCTTTTAAGGTTAATTTGGGCTATTCGTTTGGGCTTTTAAGGTTAACTTGGGCTATTCGTTTGGGCTTTTAAGGTTAATTTGGGTTCTTCGTTTTGGGCCAAATGGAGTCGATTTTGTGTAAATAGACCATGAATTCAAGGTTCCCATTATTCAGGATAAAGAGACTAGCATGCTTTTGATAGAATGGAGAGTATCACGTGCTAAATTGAAGTAATCTTCAAGCAAACTACGTTTAGTTTAATATTTGATTTAGTAGCCTTTGTAAAGTCAAATGATGTGTGTTTACCAAATAAAGAGGATGGTATCTCTGTTTGGTAAATGGGACATCACTGCAATGTTTGAACCAGTGAGGAACTTAGCTGCAAAAACTGATTCATTATGGGTTCAATGGGGGTTAATGCCTACTACTTAAAAACAGAGAGTATTTGAAATGACAGGTAAAAGGGAACTGCTGGAAACAATTACATAGATTCAGAGTGCAGTTGACAGTGTACATAATCCATGGCGAGGCTTGGGAAATTCTATAAGATGGGGATGAAGTGTACAAAGTTATTGATATTGTTGAAAAAGTAATCCATTTCACAGGAAAATGAGCTATTTGCACCTTAAAAGGACCACATATCACAAATCAAGACAGTGATAAATGGGCGACGCAATAGCTAAGAAATACTGGGATTTCCAGGTGATAAGTCATGGAAATGAAAAAACTGATCGAACATTTTACCAGAGAAATCTTCGTCAAACGAAATCCCATAATTCTTCTACGAGTACATAAGAGATACCATGAGAAACAAACAATAAGAATACATGCTCAATCCAAAGGAAATTATGCTGAAGCTTTCGATAATTAGCAGAAATATTTGCACAAAACCTCATAGAATGGTACAACGGTTGTAATAATCCTCACCTAGTTTGAAGAGTAAGAATCGCATGTTTCTTCTCATCTTTCTTCTCTTCCTTGGGATCGAGTATGATTGAGTTTATGCCTTCGACCCTTTTTTCCGCACTTTGAACAGAGCAGATCACTGATACAACTGCTTTCTGAAACAAGAGCATCAAACTTAGGAAACTAATAAATACTAACTGCAAAGTGTCGGAGCAAGACAGTAATGGCATTATTCAGTCAAACAAGTCCTTAACGACATTATACACAAAAGGTATAAATCCTATAGGGTTAGTGCTGTATACTTAAATATAGGCATAATTATCTTTTCTCTATACTTCAATACAGCAGGAAATTTAATGTGCAGTGTAAACTGTGGACAAACGATGCATTAACCAGGTAAACATTCGCCTTGCACAAACATTTTAGCTCTAAAAACATCATTCAATGAGTAATGTTAAATATTCAAAACAATTTTTGCTTTCGTTTGAACATCATCTGACACAGTTTGCATGTTTTTTAAGGGAAAATCGACACGACAAAAATTGTACCATTCCAAACCGCATCTGGTAGCTTTTATTTCAGCCCGATATAGCTAAACGCGAAATTGTTTCACACATCATATATGTGTGTGTGTGTGTGAGAGAGAGAGAGAGAGGAGAAAACAATTATAGTGAGTCATCTTGCTAATTCAATTATGCATGTTTTAACCTTGGAATGGAGGACCACACTCGGATTATTGTTCTTGGTTCACAGTTAGCCCTTGATGCGCAACAGCATCTGCATTCTTAATACTGCCACATGACGGAGCCAAAAAGTAGAGAACAAATTCAGTAACATTTCAAAGTGATTAAACATAACCCTCACATAGAAACAATCTCACCTTCCAAAACACATTAAAGTGCCAAATCTTTGCACATTAGTTAAACTATTCCGCGTGGGCTGCAAAGGAACCCTGGAAAGAGTATCACCTAACCCACCCATAACATACCCAAAAAAATGCAGAGGCATTTAGCAAATCACAAGTGGTTGACAAAATCTAACAAATCACAAAAGCAAAAAGGCGTCTACCAGATGAATAGACATTGTCAACCAGAAGAAATATTCTAAACTCAGCTGTAATTTCACATTTGAGTCAGGTGAGATCCAGCTAGCTTTGCCCTAGGAGTTGAATTCAATATGTCAACACATAAATCTAACAGACATAATAGGGATAACTATAAATTGTTTGCATGCTTGCAATATCTCAGTCAGGCATGATGACAACATTCATTACAGGTACAGCTTAGTACAGAATCACAGTGCAATTTACACATATTGAGGTTTGCATGAAGTAGGCAAGATACAGAGAGAATTACATAAACTACACAGTGACAAATCACTGTGTAAGGTAACTTTTGGCCAAGAAGGTATAGGATAAATCAATCTTCCAGCATGCCATTCTCATAGAAATCCAGATGATAAATTAAGTCTCAAGTAGGCTGGAAGGGAAAGGCACCATAGTAGTTGATACATCACTCTCTTTGTAGGAGAAAAAGGGTTTGACATGTCTCTTTCTTCCGAACCTCTCAATTACATTCCCTTTCTGCAGAAGCATGATAAACTGTATATTTACATCCTCAAGCGTAAGCAAGTGTGATATCTAAAGAAAAACACGTGTGCAACTTGATTTAGTGGACAAGATTACACCCTGGTGACCATATTATTAGGGCTCAACCATTTACATGATTTTTCTTTTTTGTGAAGACAGCATAAATAATTCTATAAAAAAGTGAAACAATTAGAATATCTAAATGCAGTACTCTTGTAACTCTAAATACAGTATCCCAGTCTATTCTCATATATGCAACAATGGATATCTAATGACCCATATATCATAGACATGATTTCAAGTAAATGACAAAATTAACACAAATAACTGGATACATGAAATGTAAGCAGAATAGATATGTAAAGTAGTAAAATTTAGGATAGAAGATATAGTATGCCAATAAAGATGCCATAAAGCAAATTAAGCACATTCCATTTTGCAACACAAGATACAAACTTAAACCACCAAGCATGAGAAAAACAATGGAATCAGTATTCAAAGCATTTTGTTCGCATCAAATTAATCTAAATCTGGAGTCTCACCATGATTAGTTACTTCCGCATTTCTTTTTAACATTTGGACATAGCTGCTGACAATCTGCTGATCTAACTTATAGTAATATTCCATTTTCTTCAGTGGTTTCATGTCCAAGTCGATGAAAGAGGCCTACGAGAATTTAAAAGGACAATAATCAAAAGGAACTGCACACTGGAAATAAATAAATAAGTTCTTATATTATAGAAGTGTAGCCGTGCAGTTAAACTTATTTTCCAACAGACAATTATACTCTAATGTTCGTTTCCTATTTCTCATTTTATAAGAAAATTATATGATTTATTTATAGAATAATATCACCAGTGTCAATCACGAATTAGTGAGGTGCACCTTGTAATCAAAAAATTGATTGGTTGATTCCAGAAAGACAACGTCATATGGAGACTTCGGATCCATATTCCCTCTAGGTCTAAAGCTAATCATCATACTCAAATCCTTTGCAGTGGCAGATATCAAGTAATCCCTCACAAGTTTTAAGCTTTCCTCCCTTGGCATGGAATGCAGAGTTGAATATCTTCCTGACGTCTTGTTTTCACCTCTTTCCTGACAGACCATACAAGGCTCAGAAATAACGTCATAGTAGGCGTGAATAGCACCTTCAATATCAACATCATCAAGCTTCTGTACTTCGAGAAGCCGATTCAATAAACCAGACTTGAAAATTGTCTCAGCAACAAGTTCCAGAAAATACTTTTTGTGCATCCCATCTTTTGTACGGATAACCCGTTTAAGCCCATCATTAAATGCTTGATCAACAGTACAACTAGCACTGTCTGCAGCACCACCCATCTCTCCAAAAACAAGTGAACCATTTAAGAAAACCCTGAAATTGTTCTGAGGTGTAATATAGAGGGACTTAATTGCTTTTTGTACCCTGTCCTTGCAGCCAGAAAACAAATCCAGCGGATCATATTTACTTATTTGAGATATCTGGTAGAAAACCATTTAAAGAATCTTCATCAGTTATGTTCTAATGAAAATTAATGCAAATATAGCTTAATCAAAGATGATAATAAGGGCCAGTAAGGGTGACCAGCATGCTAGAGTTGATATGCTGAAACAAGAAATCCATGGGAAATATTTATATAACAGGACTGAAGAAACTCAGACAGGGTCTAAATATTACCTTTCCTTGATGCAATTTCAGAGTTTGGTGCATTTTAAAGCGAGTAACACTCCTTTTGACTGCATTTTCTTCAGCAATAAATTCTGAAGTAGGAACAAATCCACCTTTGGGCTGCTTAGTAGAAGAAGATAAGAAATGAAAGATGTTATATACTGCCATATAATTGTAAGGAAGCCTAAATAGGTGTAGAAGAATGCAGGTGGAAAGATGTCAAGAGAAGCACCTTTATCTCAATAGAGACACAAAAGTCCTCTTTGAAAATACCTAAAACTGAAAAATAGACCAATATTAGCGAATTGTGGGTCCAATATATATAAATCCATACTCACATAAAATACACAATTAACCTCCAATCTTGTTTACTAGGTCGTCAAATAGCTCAATTTTTGTTGGTAGCCTCAAACTTAATAGGTAATCTTTGATTCAACCATCAAGGACACATTATAGCATGCAGTTAGTATATGTTGGGCATTCCACACACAGACAACTAAATTGTTCAATATGAAACATGGTACTTGGAAAGACATGTCCGCATCTACAGTACTGTGCATCAGCAAAATATTGCCATAAGAACGATTCATACACACAGATCAATTTTCATAGTACATAATCAACGAGGGAAAACTCTAGCAAATCCCGTGGAGAAGCAGAGATGTTTTACAGTAGAATAGAACTGATGGAGAATACCCAAGCAATCACAAAAAAAGATCTAATTCTACAGTTAAGCATCCTTAAAGAACACAAACAACCTCTTCATTTTCAAAATTTAACTCTCAAAGATAAGAGCCACAAAAACAGCTTGATTAAGGAGAACACAACCAAAAAGCCCATCTGTCAAAACAATGTCACGATAACCCATACCATGAGGAAATATTGAGTGATCTGCAATGAGAAGAACTGAATCACACAGGGGATTCACTTTGGCAGCATCAACTCTCCAAGAAGGACGCTGAGTAAGAACGTTGCTTTCAACAGCCTCCAAAAAATCCCTCGACACAAGAACACGAATCTGTAAAATTTACAAAATAAAATACAATATTTCGGTGATGCTGCCTATAATGGTAAATTTTATCCTCAATCCATATTTAACCAACTGGAGAACTTTTTGTTCTTCAATTGAGTACTATATTTAGTGAAACAAGAAGATATCACATGTGGTACTTGTCCATCATTAATTACGGACCAGAACTGTGTGTACCATTAGAGGATGCAAGAGCAGCAATAAAGCTTATAAAACCTTGCAACTAGAAGAAAAGGGAAAAGGTAGAATTCTAAAATTGCATATTCAGGTAAACCTATTGGTAAATAAGGATCCCAAAACTTCCAGCTGACAAATCATCGATAAACAAGTCAAAAAGGAATGAGCAGAAAGTGTGATTCGAGTTTTCCTAACTGAGGAAAACTAATATGATTACAAATAGACGGAGAAAAAAAGTGTAAGTATACAAAAAGTTAATGCAAAAAAACGCATTTTTGCTTCAGAAATTTACAAGGCAGTACTAACTTACCCCGGCATCAACATGTTCAGGACCCAACAATGGGCACATTACTTTTTCCACGTACAGTTGCTCTGCAGCTTCCATTGTAGTTGCTGAAACAATGCCTTCAAAGTTTCCCCATAGCAGTAATTCATGCTTGGTTAGAGCTGAATGACCATTCTCACATTCAGATTCATCATTTTGAACCTTTTGTATCCTCAATACCTTCCCAACCTAGATTCAATTAAAAATGCTTTAATAAGAAATTTGTATACCTCGATTTATCTACTTGTACCATCAAGAGCATCAATGCAAGGTTGTCTTCATAACTTGGACACCTGAATTCACTAGTTTCTTGCTGATATTGTCCTAATGTGAGGGAGCTCATCTCTTGGACAGAACAAATTACCCGCTGTTGTGGGTAACCAAGAGCATTACCGTTCTAGTGCTAGAAAAATTATTTCCCTCAGACTTTCACACACTTGATTTTGTCAATCGATCTTCATTAACACATTAATAACTTAAAACATGAGTTCTTTGTACATTACTTTTCTCACCAAATTATGGAGTGATGCCAAGTTCTTTTCAGTAAAATTAGGAACTTCAAATTAAATGGATATTAATGCTAAGGGGAAAAGGAAGAAGGCTTGGCTTAGGCCTCCCCGTGTCAATAAGCAATTAAACTATCCAAAATGAACCATTCACGCCCTGATATCAATGTAGCACAAGTATACATTCCCAGCAAGCAGGAAATAATGTCTCTGTATTGGTAAAAATAACTTTTCTGGCATCCAAAATGGACATTGCCTCTGATAAAAATTCTTAAAGTAACTTCCAAGAAAGTAAAAGAAACAAAAAACAAATCAAAGTAAAAGAAGGAGGCATACAAAATTGGGAGAGTTTCCACAGTATGCAAGAACCAAGTTGACGGCTCCTTCTCCTCTATAAGACCACTCCACCGCATCTTTTGCTTCTAAAACTACCGCCATCCACTGAAAAGACAAAAGAACATTTTTTTCATTACATTGCCGACATAAAAATAATGTGTTTGGATGCTTGGAATTCGAACTGAAATTCTAAGAAGTCAGAACCAGTTGAAACCATGTAAAAGACAAGTCTCAAAATATCAGTTGGCTTGTAAAATAACTCCAGGAAAAATGGGCTAAATGAAAGGTAGTTCCATGCTTCATGTTTTATCTAACAAACATGACTCCCAACTACAGAGTGGACTCTCCATGTTTGCGAGCGGAAAAGATCGATGCAGCATTAAGCATTACTAATATTAATCTAAATCATTATTTAAATTAAATGTAATACACGCAATCCAGAAAATCTTGTTGTAAACTGATCAATAACATGCAAACAGTTCAGTAATATGTAACAATTGCTAAGCACACAAGTCTTAATTTGTTAAACAAAAATAAATCTGTATCTGAATAATTAGAAAAACTATTCTAGTGATCCTTTTTTTCACCAGATCAACACTCACATTCCCCAACATGATAATCACAGTCACAGATCATGCTCTTGCACTTGGACCACAATTTCATTAAAAAAAATAAAATTGATCATTAATCATTTCCATTTCCCACCAAATCTGCGAAAATTCAATACATAATGCAGAACAATTCTGGAAATAAAAATAAACATGACAAAAGAAATAAGACACTCAACGGAATTTTCTTTACGCGCCGCTCCTCGTCGCCGTCGCCGTCCAAACCGGTAAAACAAAGCCTATGAATTCAATATGCTTTCGTATGATTATCTAAAGAAATTGTGTAATTGACGCCCAGTGGAGATTTAGGGTTTAGAGATGGAGTGTGTGTCTGTGTGTCTGTGTGTGTGTTTTCACTACTGAATACTCAAAACTGGTTTTTTTTTTTTTTTTTTTTTTGGTATCAATTGAGTTGTTTTATATATATTATATAAAAATAAATATTACTTTTTGGGGGTACTTTTTTTGCCCTTTTTAGGAATACACGTTCAATTTATTTATTTATTCAAAGAATGACGCATGTTAGTCGACAAAACAAAGATTCAGAGAATAACGTGATGTATCTATTATATTCTCCACCATCTCAATCTTTGAAATATACTAATTAATTATTATTATTTTTTTCTTGTTATAGAATGAATATTTAGTATATTAATATTACTATGATAATAACAAGTTGGACTAATCAGGTAAAAAAAATTTGATCAAATCTAATTTTAATTTACGAGGCAATTGAATTATATATATTAAGTAATTGATCATGTGGTGTAATTTAACACTATTTTTGTTCAAACTCTAATCAAATTAGAAATTCATTAATAAATTAATCAGGCATATCTTCAATTTTGTTGTGAATACATTGTTTGGATAGGAATAAATGTGGGTTATTTGGAAATATTATTTGACTATTTCTTTAATTGTGTTGATAAGTATTTGGAGTAATTTTTGTTTAGTAGTTATACTATTGACTTTGTAAAAGTAATTAATAAAACCTTGCCGCCTTCATTTTTCTCAACCAATTTTTCAATAATCAAAAAAGTTTAGCTCGAATTTGATTTAATCAAGAAAGACAGTGTATATTAATATTTATTGTTGTAATTGAATTTTTCAATTATTTATTATGCTTTACAAGTGAGTAATCTATAGAAAATATATATGACTTACCACTAAAAATTGTATTAATACATGTATAAAACAAAGTAATACATTGTCCCCATCATTTGTTTGATTTCATCCGTCAAATCCCTTGTGACGGTAATTGTTTCGACTCCTTGTATAGTAATTGAATTATTAGTAACTTATAATAGTATATATTTAGATTGTTACTAGATATTATGTGGTAACTAAATTTTCTATAACATATGTGGTCTTTTATGGAAAATGAAAACTCCAAATTTTGGACATTTCGATGTTTTCTAATAATGGATGTCAGATAGATAAATTAGTTGACAATTTTTTGGCAAAGGTAGGCTATAAGCCCAAGAGTAGACATTTATTTAAAATCAAATCTCTCACTTGTTAATCTTATGGGCCCATCTATCTGAGCCTGAGCTAAGAATAAGAAAGCCCTTTGGGCCTTTCATATTGAGCCCATTTCAAAAGCCCATATGAATTGATTTGTGGTAATTTTTATGTGGTTAGAAACTTTATATGTGAAACTAAATTTTTCGTATTGAGCGTCAGATCCAAAATAATATAAAAACACGAGAAAAATAAAATCAAATATTGTGAAATAAACTAAGATAAATGGAAGAATTTGAATTTGATGGCATGCACCTTCACCTAAGGCGCATGTCATCATTTTTTCTTAATTTCTACACATTTGACCTACATGCGCCTTATGTGAAGGCGCATATGTCCATTTTCTGAATAATTCACGATCTGTACTAGTTTTTGAAAAAAAAAATTAAAACTATATTATTTATTTAAATTTTCCTTTATATAATCGACAGCAAAATTTCTCGAAAAATGACTCGACTCGATATTAAGGACAATGATACCATATTTAACGTGCCCCATTCTATTATTTTCTTCTCTTGTTTTTCCAACATGAGATTATTGGCAATTGTAAGTTAGGCATATATGTTATCAATTGAGATGTAATTGATGCACAATCATTTACTCCCATAGTGCCATATCTTTGAAAATATAATATAGTAACTATTTCCAATTCTAGTTTGAAATTAAATGATTGTCATTTCTTATGGAATTTGTTTAATGACTTTGTTCTTTCACAATTATCCTTAATTTGATGAAAATAGTTACTAAATGACCATGGAATTATGTATTTATTTCTTCTTTTTTTGGGGGTGGTTCGCATTTACACCCGAATTAGAAAATTTAAAAACTAATCCATTTATTGGGGTCTCTCCCAAAAGAGTTTTTTTTTTTTTTTTTTCATACTCATATTCGAAATCTTCTAAGCAATATTGACAATTTTTGTTAATAGATATGACAACTTGTCACCAATGATTAGTATATTGTTAATTTATTACAAATATTTAAGGAATAGGGTGACATTAATATAGTTACATTCAAGTAACTTGAAGAAATATGATACTTTTCATGCAAAAATTGTGGTTTTTGGTCCCCAAGAGTTTTCACATAATTTTCAAGGGTTTTAGTCTAATGGTCTCATAATTTTCAAGGGTTTTAGTCTAATGGTCTTATAATTTTCAAAATATTTTGCATTTAATTTTATCATTTAAAATCTAACAGTCAACTTTATTAATTAACATGTTGAATTGATTTTATTTAGAAGAATTTAATATTATAATACTTTTACGCAATATTACGTATTTTTTATGCATAAAATCTCCCAAAAAAGTCTGGTACTAATAGAGTTGAACATCAGATTTTGAACACATGATTAAATGCGAAATATTTTGAAAGTTACGAGATCAATAAATTCATAATAAATTAGATCAAAATTGAACTCGAACTAAATTACAACAAAAAAAAATGTACCATAATTTCCATTGAGCTTGTTGCATTGCATATGATAAAGTTTCTATCATAGCTTTCTCTTTCAATCTTTTCCAATTTTCAGTTTTAGGAGGTGTCCAACAGAACGTCCCTCAGGACATTTTTGATTTTGTCCACCATAAATATATGTAGTTTAGTTTAAATGTTTTTCGCCATAATAGGCAAAAAAGGAAAGTGGGTTTTTTCTTGTAATAAATTATACTTGACAAAATCAGGTATAATTGGACATAAATGTTAAAATATTTAAATATCACCACTATATAATTGTAGTATCATTTTAATCAAGAAATAGTATTATTAATTGTCAATAATTTAGTTCGTTGATTGTTTGTTAGTATGATATCTTAGATTATCCAAGTCTTTTTCGCACTAATTATTTTACCTAATTAATGGTTGTTCTTTGTTCTCAATTTTCTGATGATGATAATATTAAAATTGTCATTAGTGATATATATTTAGTGACACATTTTATTTCGGTTGAAATTCTGTTAAGACTTGAAGGTTCATGGAAATTTGACAGATATAAATATTGAGTATTTTTTACTATGTTATTTTCTAAGTTAAATGATTTTTCTTCTTGTTTTTTCTTCTTTGCAAACCGATAAGTAATATAATGTAAAATAATATTCATATAACTAAAAATATATAAATAATATTTGACAAATTTCATAATTACAAGTAAAATGTAGTTTCTAAAGTGGTTCTATCAGTAATCAATAGAAACAAGTTCTACACAATTATTCATTATTAAACTATTAAAATTAAAATTATTTTTCCGAGAAAACATAAATTCTTGTTAATCAATATACTTAATTAGCAAAAACTTTCAGACTATTATTTAAATATTTGTCACTAATATATTTAGTTATTTATAGGGTAAAAAGTTACTACCAAAATCATTTTCAAATTATAATTTTTCCTCCTTTGGAGGTTATAATTCCCTTGCATTTTAGAAATAAAAGAAATTTACTAGATTGACAAGACAAATTGTTAGGGCAACACAAGAACTGGAAGATGTTGTCTAGGCCAATTGTTGAGTATAATAATCATCTTTTTTCCTCATATCAAATTAAATGAGCACGTTTTTAAATAGTTATAGATAATTTATTCAACACGTTACGAATTAGACATTTAAGTTACGTTATTATTAACAATTATATTTCTAAACGGGCATCTTTTTTCCTTATAGGAAATGAAAAAAAATAAACACGCTTTTAAATAGGTATTCATAACTTACTCGACACATGGCTCGTGTGCAGTTGTACGATTAGACATTTAAATTACGTTATCATTAACAACTACGGTGAAAACAACTCTTATAAAGAACCAAAACTATTATTATGTTTTTTTATTTTTATTATTATTATTATTATTAATTTATAGTAACTATTCTAATCCAATGAACCAGCTTGATGCGACTAATAAATTAGTATAAAATTTAAAATTATTGCAATTTATAGCATTAGTATAGTAGATATGATTTTCCTACTTTTTAAAATCAACATCAAGAAAAAGTTTGGATAATTGAGAATTTTGAATAATTTAATATGCTTGTTTTTACTATTAGTGCTATAATTTAATTCTTTAAACCTACTAGGAATCTACCCTTTTCACTCTACTTGAAATGAAGAAATTTAAATGTTACTTTATGTTTGCTAGTGCGTCCGGTTGGGGAAATTGGTCTTGTTAAATGAAAACTATTTATTTCTTAGAATTACTTAAAGCTCAGTTTGTTTATGTTTTTGAGATGAAATTTTATGGGAATTGTGTACTATGAAAATTCGTGTGAAAATAATAGTTGTTTGTTTATGTTTTTAAAAATAGGTTGAAAGTTGTAAAATGTGTCAAATCAATAGTGATAGGTTGAAGTGTGATGTGTTGAATAATTGTGTTGGTTTTGTATATAATGATTATGAAAATAAAAAATAAAGAAATATAGATAAAAAAAAGTGTAAAGCATGAAAGAGAAAGTGAAATAACGGTTGATTTGAATGGTAAATGTGTGAAAAGTTGTATATATGATTGATAGTTAGTTATATAGGAGATTGAAAATGTAGAGTTGAAAAAAGGAGAATTTGTATGAGATTTTGGTGTGTTAAGTTTATTTTGAATTTTGTGATTTAAAAAGTTGAAAATGGGTTTTGAAAACATAAACAAACAAAGCCTTGTTTCATTTCTTATGAGGGGTTTGGGAAAGGAGATTTTAATAACATTTCAATAATTCATTATATCAAAGTATTTATTTATTAGAATGACCTATTTTGTATAGTATTTTGAGGCTTACTTATTTTATTCCTTAATTAGTTTTATTACAAAACTTTTCAATACATCAAAAGATCATATGCTACTTCTAATTATAATATATATAGTGTATTTTACATTCCTTATACCACAGTCAAAATCGAACACTTAACCTCAATATAACATAATCGAATTTTATGAAATTATCCATCAACTTTTTAGATAAAAAAAATGGAAAAAGGAAAAAAATAATCACTTTATTATCTTAGTTATAAAATAAGTGATCAACATGAGTCATTTTTATGAACTACAGAATAATTACAATTATTTATGTCATAAATATATTTTTAAAAAAAGAGAGAAACCCCTAAAATAATTTTATTAAACTTCTTCTTAAAATTTATTAATGACTTCTCCCCTAATTATACAAGCAACTATATCCTGTAGCAAAAGAATCCTAAATAAAAGCAAATTCCTGCTTCTAATAAAACTTACAATTAAAGGATAAGTAAACAACTAAACTTAAATAACATCTAATATAGAAAACCTTCAATTATATAATCATAATTCCAAAAATGATTTTGTTTCACGTCTGGTCTTTTGCTATTTGTGTTTATATTATGAAAATTGATGTCGAGGCACTAATTTTGGAGTTTGGACTATAACCATTTTATTTTAATTTAAAACAAAAATAATAATATGATTAAAAGAGAAAAATCAAGTAACAAATTCCTATAATTTGCAGTTAAACTTAAGTTAGCTCATGTTACCAAATTATGTTAATTGTAGAAACGTTATGTGGTCCATTATAATGAACAACCTTGGATGTTTCTATTTTAAAAAATAAAACTCATAATTTCAAAAACAAATAAAACAAACATAAATACATTTATATTGTATGACCTAAATAATTAAAAAAGGTCAGAAATATACAATAAAATCATAATAATTTTGATGGGTTTGTTATTAAAAAGGTAGGAAATGAATATTAATTTGATAATAATTATTGAGATTTGAATGGCAATATTAACTATCAATAATCAATCAATCGTTAAATCGTTTTGATAATGATATTAAAGTCTTTCACCAAACGGAAAGGAAAAAGAATGTTCCCACAAAAGCCCACTAAACTAAACTTTTAGCTAAGTAATTATGACTTAGGAGGAAATTAATGGTGACAAAGATACTAATAAACAGTTTATTTTTCTTACCCAATAAGACTAAAAGTGGCTTTTTTTTGCAATTAAGAGAACTTTTTAATATTTGAAGGATAATTGCTTCATAATTATGGGCAAAAAGCCAAATGAGTTCTTGAAAGCCACTAAACCCGGATTTCATATGGGCCGTCAATCATTTAATCATAATATAATCGTGTCATTTTGCAGTTAAACCATCATTAATTAAGATAAGTAGAATGAAGTTTGATTAAGGTATGATTCTAAAATTGAAATTCATATATTAATTACCTATAAGGATAACGAGTAAAATTTTCCATATTTTTTGTTTTTCAATCATCTTAAGTTTCTTAGAAATACAATTATAGACGTTAGTGTTTATTAAAATGTATGTATACGCTTATTTAGAAAATGTTTGGCTATACTTATAAGCTCCTCTAATTATTTATTAGAAGTTTTTGAGTTATAAACTCTATACATGATAATTATTTTGAAAAATAACTTATAAGATCAAAAGAAAAGATGTTTTCTTATAAGATTTAGGAATTTATAAAATGTCCTAAGCCAAACACTTTTTTATTATTCTAAGTAAGATTATATTTGTGCGAGGAAGAGAGTGACCACAATCTTAATTCGCATTGCATAGGTCACGGGTTCGAATCCTGATGAGGGAATGACTATTGCCTTCTCTATTGTGAGCCTGTCAGCTATGGGCAACCTAGGCTGGTTTACCTCTCTTGTGTGGTTTGCAGGCTATTGCACAAGAGCGGGGTTTACCGTGCGCACCTCACGGTAGCGGCTGCGGGTAACCCTCGTCATCCCAAAAAAAAAACTTATCTTATTGTTATCAATTTTAAGAAAATTTTCAATATATATATGCTCAAAAAATTAAGTAAATAGTAAATTTTTCAAAAAAAAATATATCATAGAATAAGAATTTTAACACTTTTTCAACTCTTGAAAAAAACACACGAGATTCCTTCCTTCTAAATGAATATTGATCCAATAAAAAAGAAACACAACATCCAAAGTAAGATAGAGACTTAAAAGGGTTAAATATAAGATGGGTCCATAAAGCTTACTATTGTGCCGCAAATTTGTCTATTCTTTTCTATGCCACCTTACTTATAATATGGCAAATTAAAATATATGTAGGTAACCACCTCATTCTTCTCAAATTTCTTGGTGTATGTTGTGCACTAAATTTCACTATATCCAATAAAATTATATTAAATTTAAACGATGGGAAAAACTCACTGCCGCTAATATGTATTGGATAAACTCATTTATTATAATAATTTATAAATTATACAGCGAAAATAAACTACTTGATAGAGTCATAATAAAGGAAGTCATTTTTTATTGAAAAAATATTAGGCTAAAATCTCCTTTTCTTTTATTATGAAAATTAGCAAAATCCACCCTAAGACTTAAAAGAGTCAAGTCTTGTCTAGCACATAGTAAGATTACTTCAATTCTCATGCCACAACTTATAAAACCACAAAAATAGTAATAAGAAAATGTTACATTAAATTGTTGTGATATGTTTTAAAATTCTCATCCAAGATGAAATTAGATCATCCTTACGAATGGCTAAAAACAATTGTCAATCTTCTTAACTTGTGTGGTTCAATCTTTTTATACTTTTTAAGTTTTAACCACGCGTTTGCCTTGACAAAAAAGTGTAAACTAACATAACCTTGCTAAGCTATAGATATTCAATATCTTCACATATAATGGTTTTGGGTCGGTTCCAATGGGCTGATTGTTAAATGAGTTTGGTTCTTAAATATTTTTAAAATGGAATCAAATTCAACCCAAAATGAAACCAAAATCAATACAAAAGGGAATCAAGCCCAACCCGACTCAATACCTTACATTTTGTTCATTATAATTTAAATTATTGGCAAACGACTTGGGCTTAACTTGAACTATAGTTGGAACCAAGTTGAAACCAATTAGAAACCAAATCAAATTTTCTTAGGAACCAATTCAAACCAGTGGTTCTGGATCCATTTTGCCACCTCTAATATAATCTAAGCTTGTCAATGGGTGGGGATTGCCCATACCCGGACTCGTTTAATAGAAACATACTCGTCCCGAACCCGATGACACTAGATAGTTCGGGTCCGGGTACAATTTTTATCCACTGGTATTTCTCGGAGAAATACCCAAACTTTACCCGAATTTAATCCGTTGAAAATACTTGTGGGTCTATACCCGAACTAACACCCGAAGTTTACCCGTGGGTATTTACCCGACGTGGACCTGATCCGAAACGTATTCGGCCCATTTGGTTTAACTTTTTTTAGACCCGTCGAGTATGTGATCGGGTCGGATGAAATATTTTTTTTGGGTATTTTATAGGTCCGACTCGAATCTGAAATTTCCCATCCATTGACATTCCTAACATAATCTTTTTTTTTCCTATAATTTTTGTGAACGCGATTGTTTTAGAATTCATAGTATGAAAAACTCTTGTGAATAATTTACTTTGAGTTTAAAAATCCTTAAAACTTGGTGTGGAATTCAGAAAAAATCCTAAGAATATAATAAGAAAAATTGACAATATAATTAACAAGACTAGCTACTTTATTACCTCAGTTTCTAACAAAGTAAATTACTGATATAATACATAGAAACTCAACTAAAAGTACATAATAAAAAGTACTTAAAGAAGATAATAACACTAAAAATATATTAGTGAAATTAATTTTACCCTCTAATTCCAGATTAACAGGAAATTAAGCCTGGAGACGAACAGACTTCACATTTTCATTCACAAATTCATATTTCTTCTCATATTCTTCAAACTCAATTTCTTTCGATTTCTTTTTGCTCCAGTGTTTGTCAATGAATGCGTCAACTGTACGCCGGAAATCTTCGTTGCTGAGTGTCTCGATCTCCGACGCATGAAGTTCGTCATCGGCGGTCGCCGATTTCCGGTGATTTTCAGTCTCCGATCGCCGGAGCTCCGCCTGCGGCCTCACTGAAATCGCGTGCTTCAGTTTCTCCGATTGAGTCCTCTGGAACCTTCTTATTTGCCTCGTCGCGTTTTCTATCGCCGCTGATACGTCGTCGCATTGCGGGACCTCCGTTTTCTCTTCGAAGCACACGACAATTTGCTTCTCCTCATCTCCGATCTCGTCTGCCGACGGCGTCTCGTGATCGGAAACAGGCGGCGGAGGAGGAGGTTGATGAGCCACAGCCACCGCCGACGCCGCCTCGCTGTGCTTGACGTACTCGTCGTAGAAATCGCCGTCGCTGGAGAGATTAACGCCGTCGCTGCGGCGGCAAAGCACGACCAAAGCGACGATGATAACGTTTCCGATGAGGAAAACAACGTGGTGATTCAACAGATAGCTCGAGAACTGAACAACACAAACCGCCGTCGCTTTCAACACCGCCGGAACACGCGCAGATGACCACGAAATCAAACCGAAAACAACCAAAACTTCCAGAATCTGCCATAACTTCACAATCCTGCGAAAGCGATTGAACCTCGCAACAGCCTTACCCTTCTCGAACTTCACAACATCAAACACTTGCGGCTCCATAATTCAAACAAACAGATGAAACCCAATTGAAATCACTGTTTTAGGGGGTATATATTAGGAGTTGAGAAGGTGGAGGGGGCTGTAGAAAAGGAAAGTGGGCATGAAAATCAGGGGGAAACGAAATTACAGGAAAAAAACGGAAATGAAAAGAGATGGAAATGAAAACGCATTCAAGATTTGAATACGAAAAGATCATAAATATATGATATGAGGAGACTTTTAAGTCGTCGTCGATTGGCAGTTTCTGTTCTGAGGAGGCTTATAAAATATAGTGTGTGTATTTGTGTATGGGGTTACCCAGCTTTTATAGATGATGGTAGGGATGACATGAATTTTTTTTAAAATTTTAATATTTTTTTAAATAATAGGATATTTATTCTTCTTCTTTTTTTTTTTTTTTTGAAATTATGTAATTATTAATTTCTCAAGTTTCAAATATATTTTACTCGTCTCTCAATTTTTAAAAATCGTCTCGTTATAGTATTAGGGCTGAAAATTGAACCAATCTACTCGATACTCGATTGCTAAAAGTTCGGTTCGAGTTCGATTCGATAATTTACCAAACCAAGTTTGAACAACTTTTTCTATTTGATAAATTTGATAAATATTAAAGCTCGATTCGATTAGCAAAAAAGTACAAAAATATTTACAAAATATTCAAACTACTCGAGCTCGACTCGTGATCGGCTCGATTAAAGCTCGTTTGAGCTCGGTTCGATGAACAATCAAACCAAGCTCAAACACAATTTTCAAAACTTAATTTTAATTCAAACAATCTTGAACACCTATGTATTCGATTCGATTCGACTCATTTTCATCCCTAAGTGTTTGAGATAACAATCCCAATATAAGAATTGATGAAATATTACTATACGAAGGGCAAAATTGAATAAAAAAAATTGTTTGTGACTTTAGGGACTAAAGTAAAATGATTTTAAAATTTGACGGGGACAATGTTTAGCAATTTAGATTAGGAGGATGAAAGTGAGATAAAGAGGAATTTTATGATATTGTATTACTATATTCTTTGATGTTTTATCATTTTTTATCGATTAATCTAAGTTTTTTTAACTAATTTTTACGTATTATATATTAGTAAATGACTATGTGATTTTCACTAATTATGTGCAAATAATCAAAAAAAACCCTCTTATATATTAAAAATTATAATTATATTTTCATATGTTAACGATATCTTACAACTAACTTCTCTGTATGTCTTACAAGTAGTCAGTTTAGGGGTGTGTTGGTAACATTTTAGTAACTGCAGGGAGTTTTCATGATTAGACAATAAATAAGGGGGCTCTGTGAAATTTTTCCTAATAATTAAAAGAAGTTGGGGAATGGAATGCGAATAATTTGGTTTGGTTGAGCATTTATTTAAGACGAAGAAAGAATATAATTTTTTGACATATAGTACACGTCGATCAATTTAAAATTAGATCAAAATATATACAAATTGTCAAATATTATATATATATATATATAGATATTATATATATTGTTCATTCTTGTTATGGTTTAAGACTTAAGCGAGTAATATTGCCAAAAGTAACTGTGGTCCTAAAAGCACTTTAGATTAATAAAACCTTTAAATATTTCCCATTTTCAAACACGTCCCAGTTTATGTGTTTTAATTTGGTACACAATACTTGACCAACTTAAAGACCAATAAACCCCATCGTGTCACATGGGTTTTCACGTAAAATCATCATTAAATAAAAAATAATTATACACAATTTCTTGTAAGGGAATAAGAAACCAATTTTGAAATTGATAATAAATATATATATATATATATATATGAGAATATCAACATATTATATACTATATTAAGTGAATATATACTGATTAATTGAATATGACTATAATAATTTATGAATAATAGATCGAAAACATAGAATAAAATAAACACCAAATGTAGCATAAAACGTACATGTGAAAGAATGGATTAGGCCTGCGCCGCGTCTTACAGGGTAATGGTACTTGTTTTTTGAATCTCCGTTTCATCTTCTATTTTAAATATTTAGATATTTGATATGTATAAAAATATTTACACATGTTATATATATCTTAATGAGTGTATTTGTAAATTACACGAATTAAAAATTTAAATATTTAGAATATAAAATAAGACAGAATTTTGAATAAAAAATGATAGCCCCTCTCACACGTATGTCTCCAAATTCAAATATCGAAATGCAACTTAAGAATAAATTTATTAATACTCACATCCAAAAGTTGCACCCTTAATTGAAAGCATCAATAGACATGCATAAATTACAAGAATATATGGCTTATGTATTTCTATACGTTTCTAGTTAAGTTCAAATGATTAATTCAAAAAAGAACATTTAAAAAAAGTTCACAGTAATTATGGACTGTGCATATATACATAATTCCAAATTGTACTATGAAGTTCATTGAAGAATAACATTTGATGTCTCATTAAAAATTTTGTATTTTATTATATATTGTACCAAACTACTCTAAATCTATGAGTCTAAAACGAAGTTTCAAAAATGATTCAATCATTCAATTAATGATTTTTGGACATATATTTGTAGCCAAGTTAAAAATTCAATGGACATGGATCTAGAAGTCATGTTCAAAAGTCTTCCCTATTCATAAATATCTTCATAATTAAGAAAACTAATAGTTTAAATATTATTTAATATATTTATTTAATTATGGCATAATCGGATCCAACCATCCAGGCTAAATTGGGATAGTTAGGTGAATTGACAATTTGTTGACTTTAAAATTGGACAATAGTTGAATGAACCAATCCATGTTTTGTCTTTTTAGTGTTTGTTCATTAACTTATGAAATAATCCTATACTTTTATGCAAAAATAATGGATAAGATAAAAAAAAAGTTTATTTTATTCAATATTAGTATATTTTTTAGTTAAAAAATTAAATAATCTCGTAATAATATCAATCAATTATAGATTAAAAATCGAGATCTAAAGTAGACTTTGTCATGCATTGTAACAAAAAAAAAAAAAAAAAAGTAGCCCTTTTGAACCTACCCCTACGTGAACGTCAAGAACTTGGGGACTTTCAATTATTTGCATGAGAATGTAATGATTTTCAGTTGAGAAATATAAAGCAAAATAAAAAAAAAAAAAAAAAAAAAAAAAAAAAAAAAAAAAAAGCTAATTCAAACTTGAATTTCTGTGGCTGAGCCAAAATTCGCATGAACACGCTCAAGTCACGTGCTTCTCTTTTTCTTATCCTTATGATTTTGGTTATTTTTTAAGGATTTTGACTAAATACGGAATACATTTTTTTATAAAATCAATTTATAAATAATTGGACTAAAAGTGCAACAAACTCATCCTATAATTCCAATATTACAATTCTAAGAATTTATTTAACGATTTATAAAAGTACTCCAAGTAGGAGTGTTCATGAGCCTCTTTCAAGCTGAACTCGATCAAAAAATGATAATTTTTTTATTAATATATATTACTAATTTTATATTTTTTTTATATATTATTAAATATAATCATAATTAATATAAAAAATATCATTATATGTTATAACATATTATATTATATATAAATATCTAAATAAATGGATAAACATTATATTATATATATTAAATAGAAAAAAAATATATGTTATTCCGACTGCTGGTTAATCTTTTTTTTTTTTGCGCTCGAGCCCAGCTCGCTTAAAATGCTCAACTTTTTAGGCTCGACTCAAACTTAAATCGTTTTGAATTCGTACCGACTCATGTCTAATTCCAACAAATAAAAGAAAAGGAATTTTGCTATTTAACTTTTTTTGGCCTTTTATTTTCTTTTTTTTTTTCCATCTTATCCACTAATAACGCTGCGTTATGAGAAGGTGAGAAAAAGAATATGGGGCCTGTTTGGACACGCGTTTTGCTATCCGCGATTTTGATATTTTTTCAATCACGGCTACAATTTGCCTTTCCATCAAACACCGGTATACTATAATGTACGTACTTTTTGGACGGAAATTAAAAGTTGAAACATTCACATCTGATAGAAACTCCACAATTAAGCTGAAATTTTTGATTCAATCTCTTTGAATTTGGATTGATTTTATAGTAGTGATATGAATGTGAAGTCTATTTAAAAAAAAAATTACATAAATTTTGTAATAGTATTACGAAATTGTCACTAGTTATTTCTAATTTTACAACTCGTTAAATTATAATTTTTTTCAAGTCGAAATTATTCACAATATCCACTTTTTTTGAAGTATTTATTTGTTTTGCAAAATTTTAGACGATTGGGGTATTTGACTCGCATCTGGTTGATATATATAAAAGTTTTGTCGCTGGCTATACAACAATTTTATTCTTCCTAATTAGTTATGGTTTGCATTTTTACATGATATCAGCAGCATAGAAAAATAAAATAAATTACTCGATAAATCGATTCAAAATTAATTGCTAAGAACTCTGTCGAGCTTGATTTGTGAGTGTAATAATATTAAAGCTTTATATTTTTTTTTCGAACTCAATTCAATTAGTAAAAACTAAATAAATATGTCGTGGGAATTTAAGTTATTCGAGTTTCACTCGCATTCGAATCAGTTATTTTTTTTTTCTTTTTGTCTTAGTTCAATTAATAATTAATCGTTCAAACATAAATTTTCAACTTCAAAACAAATTTGAACAATACATTAATTAATTTGACTCAATTTATTTACAACCCTATTAAATCACATCTGATTATCTAAGCTTTGGATTTAATAACCTCTCAAACTAAGCATTAAATTTCTAAAATGGTCATTTATTTCTTTAGCGGAACATTAGGGCATCAATAATATTACATCAACACATTACATTTCATTACATTAGGAATCAACAATAATACAAATAAAACAATTAACAAGTTAAATTAGCTCAAAATATGGAGGAAAAAGTATATAAAAATCTCCTAATATTTCGGTAACAAGATTAATTAAGCGATAATTAAGTGCACGAGTCCACTCTTTCGGCTTTAATGATGAAAGAGTGATTGAGATTAGGTATAAAGATGATTTAATTTCTCCTAAGTAAAAAAAAAAATTCAAATTTAAAAAAAAAGTTGATTTAATATCTCTAGGGTTTATTTGGAGAGCCCACCACATAATCTAAAACAATAATTACCCTTTTCAACCAACACTAATAGAGTCTTTAATCTTGAGAGTGCTACTTGAAATGATTTTGCTACCCACTTTAGCTTTTATTTTATGTTAAAGCCAATAGACCATCTTGTTTGAAAATTTAAATTGGACATTAATTCATCCATTAAATGAACATTGTGATGTAGAATAACTTATTACATGTTAAGAAAATGTTATATAATTATTTTAATATTATAGATTTTCATCACTTCTTAATTTAAAAAGTTTGAATACAATAAATTCATTAAAATTAATTAATTGTAAGTAATTAATTTGTAATGTATGTGGGAAGTGATTGACCTCAATAAGTATTGGTTTCGAGCTTTTATGTTTACAAAATATTTCATTGCAAAAAAAATTCGACAATTACATAGGATAATATCTCGAAAGGTTAATCTTAAACCCTTCTCAAAATAGTTTTTAAATCAAGCTTTGAACAATATTTGAATTTAGGACACAAGCCCTTATCAAACAAAGTGAGCATTCTTTATGGATAAAATTTGTATAAAAAATACTACATTTTGTATTTATATTTGCTTGATTATTATTTAATCACCTAACTACATATATATTAAAGGAGGTGTCATTGTTTCTCATACATTCTTGACATTTGGTGACAAGACCAAATAGGTATTAATTCCAAATTGGTCCCAAAAAGACTTACTAATTAATGCTTAATTTTTGTGGATAAATAATAAAATTAATAAATAGGTATTAATTCCAAATTGGTCCCAAAAAGACTTACTAATTAATACTTAATTTTTGTGGATAAATAATAAAATTAAATATCCAATTGAAATTTCCTTTACTTTTCGACTAATAATATTTAACACCTTAGGATACCAAAACAACCATATCACTACAAATTTAAACGCATGTATTAAATATTTAAGAGACTATTGAAAATCACAATAAAGAGCATCAAATGACCTCCTTTTCTTAATGAAAGTGAGATAAAATTTAATGAAAAAGCAAAAGGGTTGTTTTCTAAACAATTTTAAAATACACATCTTTTGCATCAAGTATGAATTATGAATCTATCTTTGTTGACTTAGGAAGATCTCTTTTTCCTGTAAATTATTGCAACATATATTTTACTTGTAAAGAAAGACTTTTTGAGGTAGACTTGTACAAGAATATTTGGATAAATTCTTATTGTTGGGTATTCCATTATTAACTTAGATATGGAATAAATCGAGAAAAATTAAATTATCGTAATTTAATTTTTTTAGGTCAGACTTGTGTCTAACACAAATATTATTGTTATACGATCAATAACAATATTTTGTGTCATATAATATATATATATATATATATATATATATATATATATAATAAGATAGACTATAGGCTAATGAAATTTTGGTGTCATTTTCATGAGAAAAGTAATAAAATGTAATAAAGAGTAGTTTCTTTATAAACCTGTGGCTTCAGAAGCAATATTATTCTGAAATTCTTTGCTGCTAAGAAAACAGAAATATTCCATGTTTGTAGAGTTGAAAAAGCTTTTTCCAAATATTCTAGTTGAAATTGATCTTAATTCTATGCTGCAATTGCCACATTACCAAAGTACAATTATATGTCCTCATGAGTTTGATGTCTTAGATTCCTTAGTCTCTATCAATTGAACACCTCAAATATGTTACAAATTTCTTTTTTTTGCTTCTTTTTGGATGATTTTTTTTTTAATAATTACTGTTAGAAATAATAGCGAACGAAAAGCATAATTTTTGATTTAAACCTCTTGTTTAATTTGAGTCAAAGATTTTAAGATATATCACCAATAATTACAATATTATGCTTTTAAATACGACAAATTCCAAAATCCACTTCATGAGGTCTAAGGTTTATTTCAAGTTAATGGATTCTAAATGACCACTGATATTATATGTATGAAGTAATGTGCAGATTATAAGTGTCCATCTTTTGAAATAAATGGCAGATTATGCTTATGGGCTTATCGAAGTAAATGGGCTTTAGCATGTAGCTTAATGAACGTTAGTCGACCCAAATTGAGCCCATTGAGTTCGACCCTAAAGGTTGGTCCATATAAATTAGGCCCAATAAGATACTCCAAATCCAAGTCCTATTGGTTCTTAGTGGGTCTGTGACTATGAGTATCAACATTGAAGTAAAAATTATGAAACTTGTGCAATTGAGGGTAGGGATTTTAATTGAGGCGAACCGACTCGTGAGCTTAGAAATCGATTTTTTTATACCTTTAATATTCTTAATTTAAAGGTGAATATTATTAAATATAAACTTTATATGTCCAAATTTCGTGATAATATTTTCAATAAAATATTTGTTACACCAATCTTTTATTTTTAAATAAAAAAATTTATATTTAGGCTCTTAGAAATGTAGACTTCATTGTTCTTAGCCTACTCGACTAAGAATTAATTACTTTTACTTTTATATAAAAAAATATTTATTTACAATTAGTAAGTACTAATATTTAGGCTTCCATGCTTACTTTGTATACTACTTATTGAGTATATATTTTCTGGCATTTTAGAGGTATCATCCTAATTGTTTAGCTTTCAATTATTGATGAGATGGTTGATTGGAAAATTAATACCAACCTATACATTTATTTTTCTTTTCTAATAATATTAATATCGTCTAGCATTCTTTATCTAGATATAACATTACTCCACTTAAATAGTATAGATTTATGCTTATTAAAAAAACAACAATAACAAATATTAAGTGAAAATATTGAAATTATAACAAAATGTGTATACTAATTAGTAATTTTTTTTTATTTTTTTATTTTGATTAAGACATAATTATATATAAAATGTTATTAGCAATTGATAACATAAAATGAATGTTTAATGATTGACAATTTGACATCATAGATTTACATCACAAATAGAGGTCACTTCTACACGTGGTAGCAAATTATTTAATTCGGAATAATTAATGCAGACTCTAAAAGGCTACTAAATTGTTTATGTATTATTTTCTCAGCTATAAAATCTTTAGCCTAATTATATAATCAAAGTAAATAATTCAAAATTAATCTGGATTAAAATTTGACCAAGACTATTTGGTAACCAAACTACAGATACAAAGAATAGTCATAATACCCTATAGTTAAAAATTTCTGTAATAAGAATCAAGTTCCAGTTTAGTTGGAAACTTTAAGAACTCCATAATAATATCTTTTACTCCAAATGATTTACTAAGAATAAAATTATGCTAACAACTATATAATACAAATATAAAACATATCAAACATATAAATATACATATCTTTTTTGTTTTATGGAGTTTTATTGTGCCTCAATTTTTGATCTTATGAGTTATCAATTATTTATTTTGACGAATGCAACTCAATGAACTATATTTTATAATTTATTTTATTCTTATTAATATATAAGTTTTATTTAAAGAAAAATAATTACAAACAAATGAAATAATATATCATATAAGACTTTAAATGAGATGTGGAGGGGATCTAGAGGTCTGTAATTCCCAAGCAAACATGGGAGTTTGAACCTAATGCCACGATGACATTACTCTCTTCACACGCACACTTTATTTGTTCGATTATTTAATTAATTAATCAATTTTTTCAAAAATAAAATAAAATAAATCAGAATTTTCCATACTGTTTCTGGAATTATACTTATAGCAGTTTCCATATTAAAAGCACTCTGATTTCGGGGGATTTGTTGTTAGATCACCAAAACCAAGTCTTTTTTTATTTCACTTTCATTGCTAAAACCCTCACATTATTCACACCATTTATTTCTCCTCTCATTTTCTTGATCTTCACATGCAATAAGCTGTAATACAGGTTATTTTGTTGTTGCTTAAACAATTTGCAATTTTTTTGTTTCAAAATGATCTTGTGAATTATTTTTTTGTGTTGATTCTTGTTAAAGAAAGTGTTTTTTGATCTGGGTTTTTGTTGAAACGGTGAAAACTTTTGTCGTCCCTTTTCTTCAAGATACAATTTATTTTTTATTTTTTAAAGAGGATCTTATGAAATGTGAAGTGTGACATATATATATATATATATATATATATATATATATTGTCTTGATTCGTGTCAAAGAAAGTGTTTTCTGATCTGGGTTTTTTATTTTTGTTGAAAAGCTGAAAACTTTTATGTCATCCCTTTTGCAAGGTTTCAGCTTTTCTTGGGACTTCATTTTAGAATCTTTGATAATTAATCAAAAAGTGTTCATTTTTTATTATAGTCCACGTAAAGTTCTTTAGAAGTCCATTCTAATTGTTTTTTCCATTTTAAATTGCAGAACAATTTCTTGAATTATTCCGTGGAAAAATGGATTCTTGTTGTGTCACCATTACAGCTAATAAGCTGCTACCAGTACAAGGAGATAATGGTTTTTGGGGAGAAAAAAGTTTGAAAAACAAGGGTTTTTTTGGCCCACAAATTTGTAAGGATTTTGGTGGAAAAAAGACTAGAAATTTGAAGCCTGGTGTTGCATTTTCTGTTCTCACTCGTGATATAAACAAAGAATTGGTGGTAATTTAGTAACCCTTTTTTTTTTTTACAAATTAATATATATATATATATATGTATAATATAGTTGTGGGTTTGAATTAATATGATTTTTTTTTGTGAAAATTGATTTTCAGGCATTTGAATCTTTACCATTTATTGAAGAACAGAACAAAGCAGATCCAAAAACTGTAGCCTCAATAATTTTAGGTGGTGGTGCTGGTACTCGCCTTTTTCCTCTTACAAGCAGAAGAGCTAAACCGGCTGTGAGAATAATTTTATTTTATACTGTTTTTTAATTCATAATCTTGGAAATAAAGAAATGTTTTATATTTAGATGTCATATTCAGAACCCTCTTATGATTTTGTATTTAATTAACTTTATTGTATTGTGCTTTTTATTCTTAGTCTGAGATATAAAGATATGGTTTTTATATGTCATATTCAGAACCCTGTTATGATTATGTATAGAACTTATTATTGTTATATATATATATATATGATTTCTTGTGCAGGTGCCAATCGGGGGTTGTTATAGGCTAATCGATGTACCGATGAGCAACTGCATCAACAGTGGGATAAGAAAAATTTTCATTCTAACCCAATTCAATTCGTTTTCCCTAAATCGACACCTTGCTCGAACTTACAATTTTGGAAACGGGGTTAATTTCGGTGATGGTTTTGTGGAGGTAATAATATGCATAATATTACAAGAAGCGCAATGAAATTTCACTGTTATATTGAACTATTGATTATGCTTGATCATGAAAATTTCTTACAGTTTTTTCCTATTGATTATGCTTGATCATGAAAATTTCTTACAGTTTTTCCTATTGACAATGCTTGATCCTGAAATTCCTTAAAGTATTTCCTATTGATTATGCTTGATCATGAAAATTTCTTACAGTTTTTCTCCTCTTGATTATTCTTGATCATGAAAATTTCTTTACAGTTTTTCCTATTGATTATGCTTGATCATGAAAATTTCTTACAGTTTTTCCTATTAATTATGATTTATGCTTGATCCTGAAAATTTCTTACAGTTTTCCTATTGATTATGCTTGATCATGAATTTTTTTTTACAGTTTTTCCTATTGATTATGCTTGATCATTAAAATTTCTTACAGTTTTTCCTATTGATTATGCTTGATCATTAAAATTTCTTACAGTTTTTCCTATTGATTATGCTTGATCATGAAAATTTCTTACAGTTTTTCCCATTGATATGCTTGATCATGAAAATTTCTTTACAGTTTTTCCTATTGATTATGCTTGATCATGAAAATTTCTTACAGTTTTTCCTATTAATTATGATTTATGCTTGATCCTGAAAATTTCTTACAGTTTTCCTATTAATTATGCTTGATCATGAAAATTTCTAACAGTTTTTCTATTGATTATGCTTGATCATGAAAATTTCTTACAGTTTTCCAATTATGCCTGATCATGAAAATTTCTTACAATTTTTCCTATTGATTATTGTTGATCATGAAATTTCTTACAGTTTTTCCTACTGATTATGCTTGATTATGAAAATTTCTCACAGTTTTCCTATTGACAATGCTTGATCATGAAAATTTCTTACAGGTTTCCCATTGATATGCTTGATCATGAAAATTTCTTACAGTCTTCCTATTGATTATGCTTGATGACGAAAATTTCTTACAGTTTTTCGTTTACTGTAATAATACTAATTTCGATTCCTAGATAAAGATTCAGTTTTTATTATTATTTTCATTTGTTTTATCTTGAAAATAGGTCCTAGCAGCCACTCAGACACCAGGGGAAGCAGGAAAGAAGTGGTTTCAAGGAACAGCTGATGCTGTTCGACAATATCTGTGGGTTTTTGAGGTTCGATTTTGAAATATTTTTGTCAAAAATCATTTTTTGTGAATAGGGTTTATTTAGTGATTCTCAAAGTTTTGTATTTTAGGATGCCAAAAATAAAAATGTTGAGCACATTATAATTTTGTCGGGCGACCATCTTTACCGTATGGACTACATGGACTTTGTTCAGGTAATTTGGTGGCTTATTTACAATTTGTAAAAATTTATGGGTCTTTTTTGTATTCTTAATCTTCGATTATTGATGACAATGTGCTTGCAGAAACATATAGATACAAATGCAGATATTACCGTTTCGTGCGTACCCATGGACGATAGGTATATCTTTGATCCATTTTTAAAAGTTAGTGAAAATGTGTTCTTCTTAGCATCTAATATGTATTAGGGGTAAATTGCATAGAGACCCCTGCATGAGACTCTAATTGCACAAAGCACCCCGAGTTTTGAGAATTTACCAAAACTTCCCCTATCAGTAAAATCATATCACAATTTCACCCTTTGTCCCGTCTGTTTTTCGACTGTTTATTGAGATGTGACAATAGTTATTCTTATTTATTAATAAATGAATTATTGATTATATTCTTTTTTTTTTCTCTGCCATGCAGTCGAGCCTCAGATTACGGGCTGATGAAAATCGACCAAACAGGGCGAATCATTCAGTTTGCCGAGAAACCAAAAGGGCCCGCTCTGAAATCAATGGTTAATCACTTTACTAATTCAAAATCCTAAATTTTATGAAAATTTAAACAATATATTTCTAAATTTAGTGACTATTTTTGTTCACTTTCCTTTATTTATCTTCAGCAAGTCGACACATCCGTTTTAGGACTTTCTCATGACGAGGCAAATAAATTTCCTTACATTGCATCAATGGGAGTTTACGTTTTTAGAACTGAAGTCCTTCTAAAGCTTCTAAGATCGCAATATCCTTCTTGTAATGATTTCGGTTCTGAGATCATCCCTTCAGCTGTAAAGGATCACAATGTTCAGGTTTAAATTGTGGATTAACGAGCCTTTTGTGATTGGTTTTCAAATTTATGCTATATATTGAATTTCTTGATATATATATATATATATATATATTTTGTATACTCTTGTCAGGCGTATTTGTTTAGTGACTATTGGGAAGATATTGGAACTATAAAATCATTCTTCGATTCCAACTTAGCCCTCACAGAGCAGGTCAGTGAATAATGGAGTAGAATTTTCCTAAAAAATTTAGTTTTGAAATGTATATATATATATATATATGTATATATTGATTTTGCGAGCTAAATGTGGGCTCGATTTCCCTTATCAGCCTCCGAAATTTGATTTTAACGATCCAAAGACGCCTTTCTATACGTCACCAAGATTTTTGCCACCTACTAAAGTTGAAAAATGCAGGGTACGTTTATAAACTTCGATCATATAATGCTTATAGATTCTATTTACGTCATATATAATGAATGTAATTATTTCAGATAGTGGATGCAATAATTTCTCACGGTTGCTTCTTGCGGGAATGTAGTATTGAGCACTCTATTGTGGGCGTTAGATCACGCTTAGACTATGGTGTCGAGCTTAAGGTAATAAACCATTTACTTTTGGTGAAAATATGATCTTTATGTGTCAAAATTTTAAATTTTTTAAACGAAAATTACAAGATTTTCTTGAGAGTAAACATGAAGAAGTGTTTGTTTTCGTTTTTAACATCATCGTATGAAAATCGACGACCCTTTTGGGTAAAAATCGATTAATTTTGATTACTCGTTGAAAAATGGTGTCTTTCAGGATACGATGATGATGGGTGCTGATTATTACCAAACGGAATCCGAAATTGCATCTCTTTTGGCTGAAGGAAAAGTTCCCATTGGTGTTGGATATAATACCAAAATCAGGTATTCGAATTGAAATATGTCGTTGTATTTATAGAACAACTCATATTTGCCGACTTCTTTTACACTTTTACAACTTTTTCTAAAATCAAACACTTCTTTTAAAGCATAAGGCTTATGTTTTTGAGTTAAAAATTTGAAAGTTTCTCGGGATTTGAGTATCACCGAAATTCTAGTGAGAATGATAGGTGTTTGTTTATATTTTTTTAAAAATAAGTTAAAAAATGTAAAATGTGTCAAATTAATAGTGGTAGGCTGATGGATGAGGTGTAGAATGATTGTGTTAGTTGTTTATGTAATGATTATGTGAATAAAAAATAATGAAATATAAATGAAAAATTGTAAAGTATGAAACAGAAAAAGAAATAATGATTATAGTAAATGATTTGATTGTTAATGTGTGAAATGATGTATATATGATAGATAGGTAGTTATATAGAGGATTGAAAATGCAGAGTTAAGAAAGGATAAATTTAGGTAACAATTTGATGTGTTAAGTTTATTTTGAATGTTGTGATTTAAAAACTTAAAAATGGGATTTGAAAACATTAACAAACTTTTCAAAACAGGCTTTAAGTAGCCTTATATCAATATGCTACTCAATGCAATTATAAATGTAATTATTCCCTATGCTCATTCGAATTTTTTGATTTGTCTTGAAGTAATTGTATAATCGACAAGAACGCAAAGATCGGGAAGAATGTGATCATTGCAAATAAAGATGTAAGTTTCCAAATTCCACAAATTTAATTCTATAAATCGAAATTAAATCCCAATTTTACGGATAATAAAATTTCTCAATTTCTTACACGTCTCAGAATGTCGAAGAAGCAGATAGAGGAGATGAAGGGTTCTACATTCGATCCGGGATCACAGTTATACTCAAAAACTCCACCATTAAAGATGGCACCATCGTTTAGAGGCCAAAATTTCATCTGTAGATAAATAGTAACTAATAACGAATAAAAACCCGAATAAATTTGAACTTTTTTAGCCCGTTTTAATCATACATTTTCCCGATATTATTCAGCTTTTGCGATTGATTTGCGATAACGTTGGCCGTTGACGGGTTTTCACTGAATATAATTTCGTAGCCATCACGAAAATTGTCCATTTTTCCGGTCAGAAGTTGCCAGAATAAGCCACCGGCGGCCACTCCTCCGGCAGTGGCGGATGAGTAGATTGATGTGTAGACTGTGTTGAAAAGCTCGTCTCTCTGGTATGTGTTGAATTTGTTGTCTTTTAACGATTTTCCGAATTCTGTGAAGAGAAGTGGCTTGTGAAGTATGTTTTGTGCATCTTGAATGTGGCTGTTGAGCCAGTTGTTCAAGAATGAGAGTTGGGCTTCATCACTTTGGCTTGTTAACCTATTTATTCAACAAAATCTAATTAGGGGCAAAATCGAGAATCTAAATCACGGGATAATCACAACATTGAATTAATCATTGTGATTGTATCGGGATTTTTAGCTCATCATTCTTAGATTGTGTGGGTTGTGGGACTCATAAATCTTAGTGTGAAAAGATGCACGAGAAAAAACGACTAAAACCGGTCCTTAGACTTTGAATTTTGGGACAATTAAAAATATTTATGTGGTGGGACACATGTGAGATCGGCTATGTATTGATGGATATACTCTAATTGTTGTGATTGTATTGAGATTTTAGATGATGCTCTCAAATTATCCCTTCATTGTCAATTGCCCTACCCTATTGCAATGCAACAAAAAACCATTATGTTACATGAGTCCATTAAAGTAAGCGTATTTAAATACCACATATTTGGGGTTGGGATTAAATCGGACTGTACTGGCCGGTTCGGCTGTGTAGTTGGCAACTAGCCCAACACGACCCGACCATAAGCCCAATTGAACCGGCCCAAATCAATTTTTTAGAACCGGACTGGATGGGCTGATTGGGCTATGTAATTGGGAAGGCCCAACACAAACATGCCATAAGCCCGATCGAACCGGCCCATACCTGATTGAATTATCAAACCGTTTTTATGTCTTTTTAGGACAATCATAATTATCACAACGAACTTAGTTGTGGCATGATGCACGTTAAATCGACCAAATACCGGTTGTCATGATTGTCTTAAGAAACCGGTGGGTCTTTAGTCTAAGTTCGAACATTCACAAGAATCGTTGTGTTGTCCGGAGAAACACACAATAAATCCTCAAATTTGAGGTTTCATAATTACAACTATTCACACACGAAATTGATTTTCTATCTCACAATTATTATTTATATTTTATTTTTAAATGGACACTTGTCAATCCCACAATGATGTGACACCATTTTGGTATACCATTGTGGGATAGAAGAAGATCCGCTCCGATTCACATATCAGGATGTACATGGATCTAAGGATCTAATTATGATTGTTTCGAAACTCTAATTTGTGATGCTAGTTAAGAATCAAATCAGGGGTATATAGCTATGTATTTATGTAAACAAGAAGTGTAAACTTGTAATAAAACTCACCATTGGTCTGGATATGAGTGAACAGTTGCAAAATCAATATCTGGAATTTGATTATTTGTTAGAAAATCTGTTCCAACTTGAAAATCTGGATTGTTTTGTTGCTTGTGAGCATCTGATTGTCCATAAAAGCCTTCAAGTCCTACTTCCAATAAGTGATTATTATCTATAGACTTCAAATACGCAGCCATCTCTTCTATCCATGCCTATGGACAAAATAATCATACCCAAGTTATTACAACATATATTCCAAGTCGATGAAAAGTCAATTTTGCACTTATCTCGATACGGGTTTCGACAAATCTTTTTGGACAAAATTACCCTTATCGTTTAATACAAAAGACGAGAATAGAACGAAACCTGGATGGTCCTCCCAGAGGCATCTGTGGTGCATCTAGGCTCATTGATGAGCTCCCAAGCCATTATTGTGGGATCATCCTTGTATGCAATTTTAGTGATGCTGTTTTGTCTTGTAAGAGCAGCCTAATAGTATCAATTTCAAATAGTCAATTGTATTGGCTAATAATCATCAGTCAGCACATATATATATATATACACTAATAGTGGGAGCCACATTGGACCCTTATATCATGATTAATTATAATTAAAGTAATAAATCAAGATGTATGAACTCGGAACTGGGGTGGCAATTGGGTTGAATAAGTTGAGATTGGGTCAGTCCATTTGGGTTGGGCTTAAATTGGGTTGGATCTAATTGGGTCGAGCCCCAAAAAATATGCATTATAGTTGGGCCCAATAAGGACCCAAAATGGATCCAATAAAGAACTATTTTGAATTAAATTGGTGTGAGGAGGAGTTGTAGAATGTAAAATGTAGATTATTCACTCAACCTTTAAAGTAGGTTGGATCCAATTGGACCCAAATTGGGCTCAATTTAAAACTCAATTGGACCCAAATATTATTAAAAACCAACCCAATTGGAACTAAAAATACTAAAATGTTGTGACTCAATCCATTGAAAACTTAGTTCAATTCGGATGGAAATATACAGTAGAAACTCGATAAAATAATACTCGGTTATTTAATAAACTCTCTAAGATAATATTTTTGGTCGGTCCCGACTCGGGGATAGGGTGCTAAATTAATAATTCGCTAAAATTATAAGATAATACATTTTTGATAATTTCTATAGACCCCATATAAAATATAAATTAATAATTCCTTATATACTATATATATTACATGAATGATTTATGAAGATTTCTTGAAAAATGACTCAAATGTCTTTTGTTTTTTGTTGAAATCAATTTCACATTGAATCTCGTCTCTAATTTTCCTTATCATTGTAAGAACTTCTTATGCTTGCATAATGCTCTTCGAATCTCATCCGTCATTTTTTATTTCACACCTTTAAAATGGGAAGCCATGTTGTGTATGATTTGTTTGTGTTAGCATATTTTTATCTTGTATCTATATAAAAATATTTTTTAATGTTCATAAGGTGATACATTAAACACAAGAAGCAGGCGAGAGATTGAAAGGTTCTTTCAAATTGAGCCCTTCATTTGATATACGTACATGCATTGTACAATAATTAAGTGAAAGTTTGAAAGGTCTTTGTACATTGAGTATTTCTTTATAAATTAATAAAATATTAATTAATATATAAATTAATAATTATTAATTTATCGATTAATTAATAAATTTTGGTGGTCCCATGAGTATTAATTTATAGAGTTTTTACTGTATATGTATCGACCAAAATTTCCACCCTACTTTTAACCTATGATTAAGACAAGAATCTAGGAAAACATAAACAAGACTTGTAAATTTTCCTTACCTTAATGTGGTTTTTGTAGTAAGATTTCACTAAAGAGTTTGTGAAGAAATCATCATCTGATAATACATTTTGCCCTTCATTTCTTGCCCATTCCACATACTGTTTTTTTCCTCCATAATCTTCATAATTGTTCACCAAGCTCAAAATCAGCTTAATCCCATATTTTCCAGCTTCATATATCACAAAATCCAATCCCTATTTCCAAAAATTTAAAATAAAATCACAAAATAGTATATAAAATTTATAAATAATGAGCCAAAAAAACTTCATGCAGACCTGAAACATATGTTCATCATAAAACCCTGGAGAATACTGCAAAGGTGAATCTCCACCGTCCTTGAAAGCCCAAGTTCTTGCAATCGTAAGGCCATGATTTGTTGCTTCTTCAAATGCAGATGAGATTTTATTTCTCTGAGATGGATCAGAAGCTATATACATTAACCAGTATGCATTAAATCCATTACCATAAAATGGGATTTCATTTAACATGAAATGATCTCTTTTTGTTGTGATAAATCCATTTTCTGCTGTCACTTTGAAATGAAATTTATGTTCATGGATCAAGAAAATAAGAACCAAAAAAATCAGACCCCATTTTCTCATTTTTTTTGTGGATTAATTTTTGTATGGAAAAGTTTTAAAAAAAGTTATATTTTGTATATGGTTTTTTCAAAGTTCATGTGTTTCCTATTTATCTTGGTGGCATTTCATGTATATTTATGTTTGTGGATGTACTATGGTTAAAAGGTTGGTATTCTGAGATTTTGTGCTTGCTTCAAGAAAAAATATATTTATTTATTTTTTAATCTTGGGCCTTTCAGATAATTAATGGGTTTTTTTTAATATAAAAGTATTTTTAAGGGTTTTTAGCAAGTTTTTCTATTTTCTTATAATTTATTTTCAGTGGACCAAAATAAATGTGATTTCCTAAATATTGCTAATGTAGTCTTGCTTACTATATGCTCTTAATTACACATTAATGAATAAACAGTCAACACTGTCCTCACTATTAATTCCTGAATATTAACATTAATCACAATCAATAATCCATATATAATTAATTTACAATCTTTTACTTTGATTCTACTCTTTTAGACTCCATTAAGACTTGTAAAAAAAAATTCAAAAAATTGCCCCTTTTTTGGGGGGCTTTTTTGATATAATCCCCGAGGTATGTAGCTTTGACAAACAACCCTCGAGGTTTGAAATTTTGGTAAACAACCTTTTCTGTTTAGTTGACCGTTAGTCAACAGTTAATGTCATGTGCAAAATTGTAATTTAATAATTCCAAACAAATATATTAATTTTAGAATCCCAAAAACCCCAACCCCTTACGTCCCTTCTTTTTCCCCAATTTTTCATCTCTAATTTACACTTTACAGTCTCCATTTTCTCACAAAGAGGTACGCCTTTCTCCTCCTTCATTCTTGTTTATGTATATTATTTTGTGATTTTGATTTTGCATGATTTATCTTCTCATTGTTTTTTCTGCATTTTTTTTTCAGTCATGCACTCTATGATCAATATGAATTTTTGTGTATATTGTTTTTTCTGTATTTTTTTCAGTCATGCAATCTCCGAAATCTTGACATTTTATGTGTGTTTCAAGTTTGAAACTAGATTAGAACTCAAACATATTCTTTTTATTTAATTTTACCTTCTAATTATTAGATAGAATAATATAACGTATCTAAATTTTTAAATAAATAAATAAACTTTTGAAATTGAGAAAAATTATTATTGATAAAGTGAATTAAAATTTATTTATTTATGTTAGATCAACATTTGAAATTATTTAGGGTACATCTTTGTGAGAAAAGGGAGACTTGTAAATTAGAGATGAAAAATTGGGGGAAAAGAAGGTGGTTGGGGTTTTTGGGATTCTAAAATTAATATATTTGTTTGGAATTATTAGATTACAATTTTGCCCATGACCTTAACTGTTGACTAACGGTCAACTAAACAGAAAGAGTTGTTTACCAAAATTTCAAACCTCGAGGTTGTTTGCCAAAGCTAAATACCTCGTGGGTTATATCAAAAAATCCTCTTTTTAGCCCCTTTTTTGGGTAGTTGTAATAACAATTATCAACTATTCACTATTATCATGGCTATAATAGCATATGATAAATTCTGACATTTTCCCACTACTCTTTGTTGGATATTGTTTTCAGCAAAATGGCAATTCTGCTTTATGATCTTTTGAATTGGGATCGTCAATACTTGAGTTGTTATTATTACTAATGGAATAAAGCAATGAGAAGTATTGGTTTCAATTATTTGTGTGCATATCTAGGTGTGTGATTATTGTGATTTGAATATCACTGTGTAGATTATTTCTTAACATATATAATATTTATTTGTTTGCAGTTGTTTTAATTGTAATAGAAAATTAGTGATGATTATTATTAATTCGATATTATGTATAATGATATAGTCAATTTATTACTGTATATATATATATATATATATATATATATATTGATAATACTAAGATACGCAAACTGTTCTAACCATGCACTCCACCTAACCATTGGTGTATTAAAAGACCTTAATAGATAGGTACTTATGTAAATAATTGTATTGAAAGCTTATTGTACGTAATCATAATATTTGTATCAGGTATAGGTGGAAAGTGCAAGAAAAAATTATCTGTCACATTCAAATCCACTGAAGATGTTTTAATTTGAGTTAATAAAGGCAAAGTTAATACTTAATTACAACGACATTAGGTACATAAAGGCAAAGTTAATACTTAATCAATCTCATTTGAGAAATCAAAATCAACAACTTTTGAGTAGGGATAAAAGAATCGAGTTGATTTAAATATATTGTTTGAAATAAAATTGAGCTTCGAAATTTAGCTTGTCTATTAATCAGTCGGGCTCAAACGAACATCTATCGAGCTGAACACGAATCGAGATCGAGTAGTTTAATTATTTTATACAAAATTTTATTATTATTTACTAACGAGCTGACTTTGAGCCGAGATTCAAAATTTATCAAACACATATATGTTGTTCAATCTTGGTTTGATAAATTAAAGAACCGAACTCAAACGAGCTTTATCAATACAGCTCAAATCGAAAATCGAGTAACTTTTTTTCAACCTTATTTTAAATATTATTCCCCAACTTGTTTTTCATCATCATAATCATAATAATAGTACTTATTATTATTAGTTGCTCACGGGTTGCTTCTTATGGCAGCTGGAAAACTATTGTCATTGTGTACCTACAAACTTTTATGATTTTTCATTAAAAAAAAGATATCAAAACAATTTATGGTATATTATAAGCTATAAAACATTTTACAAAATATTTCAAAAAAAAAAAAAAAAACTACAAAATTTGCTTGAGTAGAATATCTCCCATTTAGGATATTACCCCACTCTTCAAGACCTCAACATCTCTTTAGGACAACAGAAAAACAAGAAATTTTCAATGGTTTTGAAATATGGGTCGATATGCAATATTCAATCTTTAAACAACATTTATTTATAATTTGATATAAATATATAATAGTACATGTTTAATTAATTACTTTGAGAAATTCCTTTGATACTGTTTATTTTCAGAGAAGTATATATACACACCAACTGGTCCAATTCAACCCACATTCAAATTTGGAAAATATACGACGAGAAAAATAAAAGATAAAACACCAATTTGCAACAAAAAATCCCAAATGTGCATGCACATGATTCCTAAAGTGAGACCAATTATAAGACTTATATCCCACAACCATAACAAATTGAATTACATCGAGCTATCTAAAAAATAAAGTAAATCCCTAACACCATACTCAAGTCCTCCCAAAAAATTAATCAAATTATTAAAATTAATACAAACATGCATAAATCAAAAAAATTACCATTGTTATTCACCTCTCCTCTGAGTTGAACCTGTTCCATGCAGCCTGAGGCAGATAGATCAAAAAAAGATTGTTCGTATTTTCCAAGCAAAAACAAAACGTAAACCTTATTCAAAAAACGAAAGAAAAAATTATCTAAAGAAAAAATTGTTAAACCAAAAACATACCTTGAGGAGATCAAAAACCTTTTCACAGATGTATTTTTGCTGAATGGTAGCTCCTCTTTGCTGCAATTTATCAGGATGTACATAAAGAGTTGCTTTTCTGTAAGCTTTCTTTACTGCAGCAGTTGTTATTATCTCCGTCAACGAGATAGGCTGCCAACTGCTGTCTGCCCCAAGTATCTGCAGATAAAAATGGATTACGTTTAGCTATATGCAAATATGAACGTAAAACATGTATATATAACAGTGATGTGGATGGGGAGTGAAATGAATACATACGTATTGAAGAGTCGAGAGAAGTGCACGTAAGTTCCCTTCTTTTCCAGTTGCCCATCTCTTGATATCAGCGTCAAGAGATCCAGCTAGTCTCTGCGATTAGATATAGATGATTGTCAACAAATCGAATTTAATTTACAATTAAAAAATACATAGGGATTTCGACAATCGTTGTGAATTCTAAATTGTTGTATAAACGAAATATTACATTTCGCTCAGCCTGCTCTTTCTGGGCAAGAAGATCGCGCATGTTCTTCTCTGCAAGGGCTTTTGCCTGAAAACACCAGTTGAGTGGAGAAAAAAACAAGTTACAAAAGTTATCAAGTTCTATCAATCAATTTTGGGTTACACTACATGGGTATTCCATGCATGAGACGTTGAAAACGAAAAACACCCAGGGTGTGTTTGGATTGAAGGATTTGAATTTGGAGAGGGAATTTAGAGGAAGGATTTAAAATGACACCTAAAATGGTGTCATTTGAAATCCACCGTAGTTATGGAGAAAATAGGTCAAAGTGAATGACAAAGTATTTGAAATCCATCACAATATGAATTTATCCAAACGAACTTAAATGGATTTGTCAATAAATTTGGAATCCATAGATTTCAAATCCTTCAATCCAAACACACACCCATAGATTTGAGAAATCACTACAATTTCCTGTCAGCTAAAGCATATTACAGTTTCAAACCCCTTGTCAGTAAAAGTAGATTACACACACACACACACACACTTTTTGAGTTGTCAAGATCCGAGGAGGTGCCTTGGTATGAACAAAGCCTCAACGGGCTCGTGGTAATTATCTCTAATTTCGAACATAAAATATTAAAGTGCATAAGTGCATACCGCTCGCTCCATTATCCTCTGGTGCCTCTCCAATCTTGCTTTACGCCTCTGTGCTGATTCAGATCCATCCAATTTCTCCAAGTCCTGCAGAAAAGTCTGTTCCATAACCTTCCAAAAAAAATGAAAATTATATTCTAGCTACAAAAAACCAACAACGATACTCACCGAGGAAGAAAGGCTATGCTCAAGTCCATTATTTCTCGAAGAACTAGAAACCCTTTCTGCAGGATATCTCTCAGCCTGTGTTTTTGCCTCGGAGAAAGTTTTCGCTTTCTCCAAAGCACGTTCACGGGCCTCTGCAGTGGCTCGTTCTACTGCAGCACGTTCTGCCCTAAGCTTGGCCTCTGTTGAGGCCTTATCAGCTGGCTGTTTATTCACAACAGAAGCCTTCTCTCGAGCCTCCGACATAGCCCTCTGCCTAACTTCAGCTGCTGCTTTTTCCACAGCGGCTCTTTCTGCCCTTTCTCGAGCTTCGGCAAATGCCCTCTCACGAGCTTCACGTATTGCTCGTTCTACAACTATTCTATCTTTTTCGCGTTCTCTTCCCTTCTTGATGGCTTCAATTCTTTGCTGGTGATCACTTTTATCGAAGCTTTTGGCATTTTTGTCTATAGAGGCTCCGGTGAGATTCTCTTTAGTTTGTATTACATTTAGATCTTTTTCTACAGCTGTTTCAGTTTCCGTAGGCTTATCCATTTCTTCATTTCGTTCCTCGTATTTACTTTCATTAGAAGTAATTTCGATTTCACATTTATGTTTTTCGTCGTTCGAGGTCTTTTCATTCGCATTCTCCGCACATTCTTCAGATTCGTGAGGTGATGAAGAGTCTATGTTTTCAACACTAGAGGTCGATGTAGATCCTTCATCACTCTCTGAAGTTTGTTCCAACACTTGTCTTAGATATGCGACATCAAACTCTTCAGGTTTATCATTAGAGGAATTAACCTGAGGTAAAGTTTGCCCGTCAATTTTATCCGCACACTCTTGCGGATCTTCATGAATCTCGCTAATTCTTTCCAATGTGTCCTCATTCGGAAGTTTTGCTTCATGATCTGCTTCAGTATCACCAAAATATTCTGTCTTGGCATTATCAATAGGACCATCAGAGGATTCGTGCCGTTTGCTTTCAAAGAATACCTCTTCTGAGGCACTTCGATGCAAGATGTCTATTTCAGGCATTTCATTATCCTCCCGGTGGAACAGTTTATCCGCCTCACTGTCCATATCAATTGCAGACAATATTTCTTCTCTCAGATTATCTTCTGCTCCATCGTTTATGTCAACATCGCAAGCTTCTTGACTCTCGCTAAAGACAGTGCTAGTATCACTATTATTCACATCAACAGCTTCATCAATATCCTTCTCATAAGCAAACTCCTGAAACTCACATTTATCATCATTATCTTCACCAACAGTGTAGTTTGTTTCTTCAGCTTCACAAAGAACCTCGCTTTTTTCAGCTTTAACAAAAATATTTGCCTCCGTCACTACGTCATCAGATGCTTCATATTCGTAAATATTCGTAAGTCTCTCATCAACTTCATTCTGCTCAAGTTTTTCAGGTAATATTTGCTCATTTTCATCATAAGCATGATTCCGTTTCTTGTCATCAATTTCTGGCTTCGTCTCATTGATTTCTTCCTCCAGGGCTTCTTTCAGCTGCTCCTCACTTTCAAACCATATCTGAGCCTCTTTCTGCTCCAACACATTTTCTTTGACATCACTTTCTCCATCATTGGGGCTATTTTCTTTCCACTCAGGGACAGTATCGTCTTTCTTCTCCATCTCTTCTTGCTCCACGGCTTCGTTCTCGACCAGATTACCTGATTCATTCAGCGAATCATCAAACTCCGACCCATTCGCTGTCAAATATTCCACATTAAGCATATCCTTGAACTCTTCAAAGTTTTCCTCACCCTTTTCCTTATTATCAGTAACAGTTTCTTTCTCCTCGATTACTTCATTCTCCTGGATGATGTTCAAATTTTCACTTGCTTCATCCACAATCTTCTCCGGCTCTGGAGTTCTTTGAGAAGTATTGAGAACCCTTTTCGCCAGTTCAACAGTTTCTGTAGGTTCCTCGGCATGATCAAAAGTTTCTTGACACTGTGCCAATGCTTCTTCCATTCTTTTAGGTGCATCGAGAGTCTTTTCAGACAGTTTCTCAAAAAAGTCAGATCCTTTCATATGATAAGTGGTTACCTCTTTCTGTTGCAAGGCTTCCTTGACAGCTTCCATCTCGTCAATGCGAGATGCGAGTTTGTTAGTGGAGAGCAAAACGTCGTTGTCGTTGCCTACCTGCACATACTCCCCATCTGCAGTTCTAAAATCAGCTTCAACTGATTCAACATATTTTTCGAGCTTTTCCATTTCAACCTTTTCATTCGTACGAAGAATCTCGCCCTGACTGCAAGATGGAGCAGATATCTTACTTTCCCTATCGGATGCCTCCGCATGTTCTTTAGCTGATCCAACATTCTCGCGTACCCTTTCCACATCAGACTTTCCAGCATTAATAAGTGGGTCCCGGTAACTGAGAGATGAAATGGATTTCTCATCTGATCTTTCAATTGTTTCCCAAACATTCTTTCCTTTAGAACCATAACCCTCGTGGTCAATTTTTGCTTCCTTCTTATCCTTAACTTTCAGATGACCCCTAGAGCTAGCTTTAGAACCATCTTGAAGACCTTGCTTTTTCCTGTCCATTATAATTTTTGCGATTCTTATACTTTCCTGAGCCTGATCGATAGCTTTCTTCAAAGCAGCAGCAGATACAGCAGCGACTGAATTTTCATCAAAATCCTCATCAAAAGAAGCTGGTGAAGATTCACCAGATACCTTTTCAGAAGCATCTTGTTTAGAAGCTTTCGAGAAGTGTGATGGGACTTTCGAGAAGTGTGATTTGAGGTTAACTCCATTTTCATTGAGCGAGTTATCAGATCTACGTGATTTATCGCCATTTAATCCACCTTTTCCTTTAACTGATTCAAGTTCAGCACTGAAACTCCAGGTCCTACTAACTCCACGTTTCAGTGAAGGTATAGGCCTGTTATCTTCAGTCTTCTGCAGCCGAGAAGCTCCATCAACAAAATAAGTAAACCCAGGAACAGCATGGAGTTGTGCTATGTGCGTTTTCCCATTTGATGCATCGTTATCTCTTTGGCCGGTCCTATTGAAAGACAAGTTGACCTGCTGCTTAATTCCATCACCTGATTGATCAGATGCCTCACGAGGGGACCTTTTGGTCTTTCCTGAAGAATGTCGAGAACCTGATTCTTGCGAAGGTGACCTTGCGTCTGTCGAAATTCTGAAAAGGACACAATAAAGGATCTTAGGGACAGGCAACTTACAAACCTTTCCATTGATGAAAAGCTAAATCAAGAACTATGAATAAAACAAATAGATCAAGTTTGTGGCAACAAACGCGTGTAATTTAGAAAAGTTTATCGGCGTGTAAATTAGCTGCTAAAGATTACAAGGATCCTAAAGACATTTGATAAACGAAGTCAAATTTAAGGGAGGAAAGCATCCGATTATCAGATTTTTTACATACAAACAAAATGCAGATAAATATTACTGGAGAACATAAAGTTAGAGCCTTATTAGTGAATAATACTGGAGAACAAAATGCAGATAAACAAAATACTTTCGATATAACAAGTTTTTTAAAGCACAAGTGAAAAAGGAAGTTACGGCCTCATTAGTGAGAAAGGCAAAAAATCTAAACATACAAATCACATAATATAAATAACCATCATTCATTAACCAACAAAAGTAAAGAATGAAGCCCACATTTTAAACTCCCAAAATTCCCACTAAAATCATGAAAAATCAAAAAAATCCTCACCGCGGTTGACTACTTTTCTTTGCAGAACCACCATTGAGCAGCTCCTCATACGGCACAGCCACGTCATCGTCCCTCAAGCCACCAAAAATGTTGGTATAATCGAGCTTAGAGCTGCTCCGGCCATCGCCGGACCCTACACGCTCATCCAGAGCCGAAAGATCAAGCACCGGAATGGACGAAGAGCCTGAGAAGATCTCCGAGTACTCATGAGCTTCGAACGGCTTCGTTTTGCCTCCACTAGACAGCAAAACGCCGTCATAGGTGTTCTTCAGAGAGAACGATGAGGAGAAGGCGCTTGTGGCGTTGGAGTGCTTTCTCCGGTGCGGAGGTCTGGATAGAGACTCCATGGAAATGGAAGCTGAAAGAGCTTTGTAGCTTTGGCTATGGAGGTTAGGGTTTTTTGTTTAATTTAATTTAATTTTTTTTCCTCTTGTTCTTGTTTGTAGAGTTTTTTGTGTGTACAGAGAAAAATATTCTGCAGAGTCAGACAACAGGAAGAAGAGAGGGAGAGAGAAAAATTTGTTATTTTAAACATTATTATTTAAGCGTGGGGTCCACCTGAAGTAATTATCTGCTGTGACGGGTCTAGGTGTTCCTTTAAACTATAAAATTAGGTTGACTTTGTATGATATATATATATATATATATATTTTTTTTTTTGAAGTAATTATGGGTTAATTAAAATTTAACATAATAATTTATTAACGGTTAACTAATTATTGATTTCATGAAGAGATAGATAATCACATTACATAATAATTGTTAATTTTCTACAACTATTATATTTACTTGAGTGTTTATTTTTTGAGAGATTCTATGATGCACGAATACTTATTTAAAAAATAAAGTACAAGATGAATCATCATTATTAAATTTTGTCAACTTTTATTTACCCAAAAAATCGTTTAATAGTCAAACTCAATCACTAGTATTTGGAACTGTGTTCAGTATTTTATTACCTATGATAATTAGTGATTTGATTATTATATTTATTTATGTAATATTATTCTTGATAATTAAACTCTATGATTATCTCCATTAATAGTTCAATATATATATATATATATATGATGGAATATGGATATCATTCCGGAATCCATCTTCAAAAATTCTTCAAATATATTATATACTTTCGTTTTAAAATCTATTGTAAATAATAACTAGAATTCTACCACTAGTATGTTTTCATCAGGATGGTCTACTAGGTAGACCAGATGCAGCAGATACTCCAGCTAAATATGCTACGAAACTTGTGTAGTTATGTCTGTGGCGTACGATACAATGACTCGGCTATTATTTTATTTTTAAATATTTAATCTTCGTTGATTGATAGGACATAAATGGAATACAGCAAATATCAGGGGTAATAGTGGAATTTCACAATATCTGAAGCTGTGTTCTTGCTGGAATACATATATGCATGCATATATAAATGCTCTGTAGTTTTCAAACTTCAGAAAATGTTTAAAACAACAGTCATAAACTTTTGTGGTCCCAAACAGTCCTTAAGAGAGACAAAATGACATTAAATTTTGTTTCACCTGAAAATTACATCAAATTTCATTATTTTGGTACCTTAAATTTTATTTTATTTTTGGAATTTGAACATTGATGAGAAAGATCCAATTAAATTAAAGAAACCTAGATTCAGATTAATATAATTAAGTATAACAAATTTTAGTGTTGGGAGTCAATTTCACTATTGGGAAATTTTTTGTAATATTATTTCATAGGCGTCAATATTAAATAATTAGGACTTGACAAGATTAATAGTCTAATCCCACATATATTTATTTATTTTTATACCAATCACTTTCAAAAAGACTAGAAAAGAAAGATGTAAAATGGGTTAATTAATTATATAAATTCATTCATAAAAAAGTTAATTAATTATATAATCAATTTTTTTTTCCAACAAAAATTTTTGAAATATTTAATATGATTTTATGTGGGTCCTAGTGACAACAATGATTAGAGAAAGAATATGCAATTATTAGTCGTGTGAATTATCATAAAATTAGTTTATAACCCCCAAATTAAACCTACCAAATTTAAGGTCCGGGCCCCCTCACATGATGTTAAGATTTATGAAGTTAGATGACAATAACATGAGAACAAACTAATATGGTAAGGATTGATTGAGGTCTATTATTAGTCAACCATAGGTTTAAAATGGTCTTATTTGTTATGATGACACTAGTTTTTATATAGGATAAAAAGATTATAATCATGAATTTATATGCTTTAATATTAGTAGATAGATATATGGAAAAAGGAGTTTGAAGAGAATATAAGGAGATTTTAGAATATAATATTAGTAAGATTTCGATAAAAATTATATATTTGATAAAATCGGACAACAACTTTTTATATAGATTTTCTTGTATATCTTTTTATATCTCCTTGTATATTGTTTTCTTAATTATAACATTAGCAAGCCCTTGTATTATTTCACATGTAACTATTTATAAAATACAAGTTTTATATGAAGTATGATCTAATTTAACAGTAATTAGTGGCTAATTTTTAATAAAAAGACATAAAAAAATATCCAAATTGATGAAATAAAATAAAATTATGATAGATTTTGGACAAGGAAGAAAGAAGGCAATTTCACTCCTAAAAAAGGACCCCGCAAATGTGGAAGTATCTTCCTTTATTATAGCATTCATTGGTTACTACATTTCTTCAAAAACAACAACCCACGTTATAACTTTTATATGCATCATGCATGTATATATTATATATATAATAGTATATTAATCAATTCAAACAAAATATGTATAAAGAAAGTGGTGTCCACGGTTGAAAAGCCTCTTCTTTATTAAAAGAAAGTGTCTTTAGTTATGGCATTATTGGCATATCAAATGCCCTAAAAGAGTTATATGGATTGTCTTGTTGACCATGTTGTGATAACATAGTTCTTAGCATCTACTTGTCTCATACATGGTAAAAGGGATGGCAAATGAGCTCGAGTCGAGTCGCCCGACCCATTTTGCATGGGTCGGGTTTTATTTGGAAAATATTTCGTACGATTTGATGTATATTTGTTAAATGATTTTATTTAAGTTATAGTGAATGCTGATATAATTTAATCTGAATTATTTGATACTGAACATTATGTTTTTATAAGAAGTTCCAAGTTTTCATGTGGCTATATATATAATGTATTTACATAGATCTTAATAGTGAGAGGGATTATAAAATTGATAATGTATATATATATATGTTATACTTTTAAATTATATAACAATTAAAGGTGTATTTAAAAGTAAAAGTTCAAAAGTTAAAGTGATAGCACATAAACTTATAGACAATTAGGTATTTATTAACATCATTTTCTAATATTTTGATCTTTTCTTTTTCTCAATTTTCTTAAATATCTTAAACTTTAATTAAGTTAGGTCTAGAGGGCCCAACCTAGGTCTTAAATCTAAGTCATTAGGTCTCATGTCTATTAATGTTTTGGCGAGATGGGTCTTCAATTGTGTCAAACTCGTCACATTGCTATTCCTAGTTATTTTTCTTTTTCCAACCCAAACTCTTAAATTAGAGAATATTCTATGGATATTTTTTTTTTATCATGATTCTGATCCAAAATTCGTTGTTTTGTTAGAATAATATACGTGTTTTTAATCATACGATTACGACATTTCAGTATTTTCTAATATCAAATGTAATATTTTCGTTCTAACACAGAATTTTCAGGGTATTGCTATAACATGAGTCACATGACTATGATGTCCTAAACATGCAAAAGATCTATTGTCGTACCACCAACTTTTGTTTCATGTGCACAATTAGTGCTATCCAGTGAATGCTAAGTTATCATCAATGTGGTTCACAAAATCATACATAAAACAAGGGAAAATATATTGTCTATTAGCGCTGTGAGTCAAATCGAGCTGAATGCATAAATATTCAACCTACGATTATAATTGAATTTTAAAATTTATGTTTAAACTTGGTTAGATTGTCTATCGGGCCGAACTATAATTGAGCCGATCACGATTCGAGCTGAATAATTTGAATATTTTACACATGTATGTTTTTTTTAACTAATTGAGTCCAGTTCAAGTGGAGTTATCAAATATAAAAAGTTATTTAAGCTTCGTTTGGTAAGTTGTCGAACCGAGCTTTTAATTATTGAGCTCGAGTTGAATATCGAATAATTTGATTTGATTTTCAGCCCAATATTTATGAGATGACGCGGTTTTTAACTATTATCTCTCGTTGAATGTGTAATTATGTTTCCCAATCCATATAGTAAATAGGAGATTCCTATGATATTTTTTTAATCACATCAATGGTGATTGGTATCTATGTATATATAAGAATAATTATCAATATTAAAAAAGCAATTACTTGTGAAAAAACATGACATAGATTTACAAGGACATTAGTAGAGACAGGACGAATTAAGAAAAGGTTGATGTAATATTAATAAATGATTAAAGCAATCACCTTTGAAGAGGAATCTATAGGTGGAACAATTTATGTCTTACAAAGAATTAAAGAGATCTAAAGCGTAAAGCAAGATCGCAAGTGCCCCATAGGCCATAACTATGATACTTTTGTTTTTTGGTGATTATTTTTTTTCTATGATAACGATCTATGTTAATTGTACTTTCCCAAGTGATAAAAAGCAATTGCACTAATTCGAGAAATCAATAAATATTCAAAATCGATCGATTACAATTAGTTAAAAATAGATATATTTCTGTAACAAATACTAGGGGTCGATTAATTGACCATGTGATGCTTATTTGGGGAATTTCTATGCTAAATTAAGTTATATTGTTTTAGTATCAACCTTGTTTGAGAAAGTGATATTTTCATGTCGTCCATGCACTCTTCATCCAATGATTAGGATTGTTTATAGGCGGGAAATACCCAAACCAAACCCATGAAATATCCACCATATAATATTTTACCCAGACCCAATTGCATATCTGACGGGTCCAAAAAAAATTAAATCTGACGGACCAAGTACGTTTCGGGTTGGGTTCGTGTCAGAAAATGCCACAAATATACTTCAGGTGTTGTTCGAGTATAGACCCATGAGTATTTTCAAAGGGTAAAAATTGGACCCGGACCCGATCCGGACCCGAACGACGGGTAAAAAATACTATGAAATTCATTTCCTTGTTTAGTTGGGCCAAATGGACCCGAATTTATAACCCTAACTAAAAAATTTAAGCCCATTTAATTTACTAAGGATCCATTTATCCACTTATCCAGGACCCAGTTTTATCAAGTCAAATAAAAAACCCAACCCAAAATACTATGCTCTATTTAGTTATTGTCATACTGAGACTTCAATTTTTAAAAGTATTTCTAATTAGTCCCAATCGAAATTTTTATCCACAATTTAATAGTCATTCCCATTAATCAGTATCTTAATTATATTCTACTATCATAATATTTATATTTAATAAAATGTGATATTGCAATTTTTTTTTTCCAAAAGGACATTTCAAAACTTGATTAATGGAGATGGTCATTAATTTTAAATAACTTTTTTCGTTAAGACTAAATATGATATAGTTTAAAGTGATAGATTAATTAAATAATTCATAATAAATGTAATTTAATATAAATAAAATTAGAGGACCAAAAATGTAATATAGTTCTCCCTTATTTCTTGGCTTGAAGAAAAAGAAAAGTGAACCAAAATTGCGCCCTTCTCTCTCCTCGGCTTCTAAAATAGAGTGAGAAACAAAACACAGTGATACTTACATACATACATACAACTTCCTGAATCTATATCCCCCTAATTTCATCGTATTCAGAATGTTCAGGAACCAGTACGACACCGACGTCACGACATGGTCGCCGGCGGGGCGATTGTTTCAAGTAGAGTACGCGATGGAGGCTGTGAAGCAGGGCTCGGCTGCGATAGGTCTGAGATCGAAGACTCACGTGGTGCTAGCGAGCGTCAACAAGGCTAGCTCCGAGCTATCGTCGCACCAGAAGAAGATCTTCAAGGTCGATGACCACATTGGCGTCGCCATCGCCGGTCTCACCGCTGACGGGCGCGTCCTGTCGCGGTACATGCGGAACGAGTGCATTAATTACTCGTATACCTATGAGTCGCCGCTACCGGTTGGTCGCCTTGTTGTTCAGCTGGCTGATAAGGCTCAGGTTTGGTGATTGTTTTTAGTCTTTTGATTTAAACCTAATTGTTTTGCTTATCGTTTTCGTACTTGTTTTGGTCAGTTTTTGTGTGAAGTATGGGAATAATTGTGTAATGGATTGGAGATTAAGAAATGAATTTCATGAATGGATCTGAAGAAAAACCTAGTGATTGTCATGTTGTAGACCTAGTGAGGCAGAAAGTTAAACTAAGGTTCAGGTGGTGATTAATTTAGTGTTTTTGATTTAAACCTAATTGTTTGATTTCTCGTTTTCGTACTTACTTTGGTGAATTTTTGTGTGAAGGATGGGATAATTGTGTAATTGAGAGATAGGTTTTAGGTTGAGGAGTTATGATATGTCAATTTAGTGAATGGATCTGTAGAAGAACATTGGATGAATTTTCACCAAAAGATTGTCATATTGTACTCGTTAGATCGTTCTGCAATACTGCTAGACTTAGTGGTTGAAACTAACTGAGAAACAGGAGAGATTAAGACAAATTTTGATTTGCTGTTTGTGTACATGCCAGTGTGAAGTGGAAAAGTGATAAAGATAATCTAGAAGTCGAATCTTTGGTTTACAATCGGTTTCAAATGTTTGCTGACAAAATAAAACCTGAAGAAAGGTTTGTGTTAGTTCAGTAAACATGGGATTGAAAAAAATCTTATCTTTCTATGACATTCTGCATTTCTTTGTTAAAAAAACGAAGCAAATGAAAATAAGACCCTTTTAGTGAGAGAATGAAAGGAGCACCGAATAATGTTAGGCTATAACCTGAGAAGGATACGAAGAATCCAGCTTCATATAAGTAAAGCAACTGTGGAGGGGAAAATGTCCTAAAAAAGCTATGAAAGCATTGCAGCATAGTTTTGCCTGTGCTTATGATGATATAGATTATTCTGCAGAAAATATCAATACCCTTTTATTGGAACTATGTTTGGTTTGGCCCACCTTAGCACTTCAAACTAGTTAGAGACTTAGAGGGCTTGTCTCTGCGAGTGTGCACTTGAAACTGCACAAGAGCATCCTTGTAGGATTGGCTGTTTTATGAAAAACTATAATCTCAGTGAAGAAAATTTCTTAACTCACGTTAAAGTTTGTACCTCTGTTCTCTGCAATGAAACCTTTAACATTCAATAATTGTTTGCAAAACCTGGCAGAGGTTTTCATCCCAACTTGCTTGACATCTAAATGGGATGCCTGTGTAATGGAAACATTGAACTTACTCCTTTATTTGTCATGAGTTTGTGTCTCTTTTGTCATATTGAGGCAGTGGGAAATCTTTAGGTGCTAGATATATCCCCATTTTTGTTTAGCGGAACAGTGGTTATCTTGTGGCCTGCCTTGGATCATATATGTAGTGTTTAAACATGAAAACAAACTATGTATCTTCATTGGTGCATTTTGTTTAAATGTTTTTCTTGTTACAGAGTTAGGTATATTCTTTTGTTATTTTGTTTTTTGTGTGTGAAATAATGTCTGGTTGCTCGTGATTTCTTGTTTTAATATATCAACCAAAATATGTATTTATATTAGCTACTATCTAATTTGTGTCCTTTTTCAATTCTATGTTAATCGCTAAATCATCTTTCATTTTCTCCTAAAATATGCAACTCAATGTCAAGTTCACTAACATTTGAATTCAGGTTTGTACACAACGTTCATGGAAACGACCATATGGCGTTGGCCTTCTGGTGGGTGGTCTAGATGAATCTGGAGCTCACCTATATTACAACTGTCCAAGCGGTAATTACTTTGAATATCAAGCTTTTGCAATTGGATCTCGATCACAGGCTGCAAAAACATACTTAGAACGCAAATTTGAAACTTTCATGGACTCATCACGAGAGAATCTGATCAAAGATGCACTTTTTGCATTGAGAGAGACCTTACAAGGAGAAAAACTGACGAGCTTAAATTGCACAATTGCCATAATCGGAGTAGGTGAGGCGTTCAAAGTATTGGATCAAGAAACCGTGAAAGGACTGATTAATGAATTCGAGGTAGTAGGCGAAGAGCCACCTGCTGATGAGGCTGCGGGCCCCGAACAAGGCAGTGAGGCAGCGGGTCCTGATCAGGGAACTACTGCTGAACCAGATGTGGCTCCAATGGATATTTGATGATGCTATTATCTGTGGTTGTTTTTCATGTGTAAGGAAAACAAAATTACTGTTTATTTTGTTGAACAGGACATCACATTGTGCTTCTTTTGTGGAACTATTTAAGTTGATCCTTTTGGACCTTGTTCTTTATAATTTATGTTATAATACAGTTCTTGCAGTTGGGGAAAACATTAGGTTTTGTTTGGAGTGATGTATTTGGATTTGAAAAATAGATTTGGAGGAAGTTCAACGATGAATGTGAAATCGACCATAATGATTAAAATTATGTTTCAAAATGAATTTTATTGATGAATCTAAGATTAATGGCTTTCGGGTCCTTCAATCTAGATGTAATCTAATTGATATATACTCCTATGATCATAGGTTGATTATGATGATACTTAATTCTTACATTATTTTTGAAATGTTTTTCTTATAAGTTAAATAGGTTGACTATGGGAATACTACTAATCCTTGGCAGACTCAAACCTGATACTCTTGCATTTTCATTTCATTTATCTTATATTTAGTGGGTTTTGGCTAAGTTAATTTATAAATATTATAAACTCTTGTATCTTATACACTGTTCAAGTTTAACTGTGTGGATAAAATAAGATTATCCGACATAGATATTGATAACAATAATATTGGAATTACAATTGGATAGCACAAAGAAGTTCAAATATAAACATTGAGATATCCCAGACAGCATATTATGAATTAGACCAGAAGCTCATAAGATTTAACCCAAATTGCATAATTCAGTCCTTTCGATGTGCACAAACATTCCAATTTAGCACAATTCGATCGCACTCCCTAAGAACAAAATAACTGGCATTGAACTATGATACAGGCAAACAAACCCTCAAAGTTAATCATCACAAAGATGTGGAAACTTGCAATAACTTACAAAGACTTTCCAACAATTGAAACATCAGTTCACAACACTGTCTGAAAAGATCAAAAGACATGATAATAAGTTGCAGGCATTAATAAAACAAGTGCCCTAAAATGCAACTCAACAAATTGCTCCCTTTTGCTTCAACAAACAAAAGCATTAATCTTTACCATCATAACAAAAAATTGTCGGGTTCGGGTACCAAAAGACCCTTCGTCTGCATTTGTTTGTACATCCATTGCCAGTTTTCTGGAGTTACCTCACCGCCAAGAGAACGAATAACGGACCCACCGCTGCAAGAACCGATCTTGCAGCATTCCTCAAGTGATAGTCCCTTCACCAAACCGTACAAAAACCCGCTCGCGAAAAGGTCACCTGCACCAGTGGCATCAACGGCCTTTGACTCACCGATTGCTGGGACACGAACAACCTGCGAAATTTGATTGAATTTCAACCGAAGTTTATTTTAATTTTGGGAGAGTAATGTGTCTAGGGGTGGCAATTGGGTGGGTCGGGTTGGGTTTGTGTGGTTCCAATGGGTTGGTTCTTAAATGGGTTAAGTGTTCTTAAGAAGGAACCAAGTTCAACCCAAAAGGGAACCGAACTCAACCCAAAAGGGAATTAAGCCCAACCCAACTCAAAACCTTGCATTTGTTCCTTGTAATTTACATTATTGACAAGCAATTTTGGCCTAATTTCAAATTTAGTTCAGCCCAACTTGGAACCAAGTCGAAACCAATTAGGAACCAAATAAAATTCAATAGGAACCAACCCAACCCAAACTAGCTTAATTGGGTCGGAAACATGGTTTTGGACCCATTTTTTCACCCCTAAATGTGTCACACTTGCTTATTGGGTAATTACTACAATGCCGTAGAGATTATGTAAATTACCATACATGTAGATGGAGGTTTTGATTTCGACTTTAAAGAAATCATTGGAATTTATAGGAATATTTGGAAATTTATAATGACATTTTGGTAGCTTAGATTATCATAGATATACGTCTTTTACATTAATAATACGTTACTTTTTCTTTTTCGGGATTTGGATAGAACGAGATGTGTGGTGGAAGTGAAGATTGCAACCAAAATATCAAGGGATTATAAACACCACACCAGACGAACCTCTTTTCCGTGTTTTGCGATGCATCCCTTTTGGGCTAATGTCACCACAGCCCATTCGCAGTGGTTGGCCAAAAATTCAAGAGCCGACTCAGGGTCTGAACCGTCTTCACCCCTGCAACTTGAATGAAGGAAATATCGTCAGAAGCTAACAAGAAAACACTTCAAGTATAATCCCAACGATTAAACTATAGCAATGACTTAAACAGAAGATAATCATCTCTTTACGAACAAAAGAGAGATAATGGATTTTACCTCACTAGTTCTGCTGCTTCATCCTCATTGGCGAAGCAAAGATCTATGCTTCCTGATTCCAGTAATTGTAAAAGTGGCAATCTAAATTTCCTCACCATCTGCCAAAGTAAGATTATTATACTAAATATAAGTTTCGAGTTGGCATAAAGAGCGTTTTTCACCAAGTATGGACATTTTTACGATAATGTTTAAAGTTCCGAAAATTTGATGATAGCCAAAGGTATTTTACCTCAAAACTGGCCAAATCGAGTGAAACACGAAGGCCCTCCTGCTTGGCAATTTTAATGGCTGCTTGAATAACGTCTATATTAAATATTGCATATCTCAGCACTAGCCACTGTATCATAGAAAATTGTACCATGCATTAAGACAAGAAAAGACAAAAAAGAGAGACAAAAGATGGGCCATATTGACACAGATCTGGTTGTGTTTACAACAAAGATTCCTAACCTTGCAACCTTTGAAATCTAATGTAGTCAAATCATCTGCCTGTCAAAGGATATCATTATTGATACAAATTAGCAAATCTTGACCAATAATGTCTAAAATTTCTTGAAATTTTTTAACACTGCATAAATACTAAACTTAAGCCCAACACACCTGAACTTTTACGGCGCTAGAGAGACAAGGCCTCATTGTACGATTGCCTAATTCATCAACTAAGCAAACACACTGCACCATGAAGTAAATTATTGCATATTTAGCCATTATTCTAAAAGATTAACTGTATTTGAGGAATCTCCATAGAAAGAAGCAGAAACTCACCTGTCCAGTATGCCCATTTTTCATCCTCAATCTTGAGATATCAACTTTGTAAGAGCTCATATTATCTATAAACAAACTTCCTTGATCATCATCGGCACAAGCCCCGATTATACCACAAGAAATCCCGAAACCAGCAGCAAGGCCTCTAATAGTATTGGCAACACTTCCTCCTGCTATGGTCTTCAATGGAGATGTAGTTTCTGGAGAAGCAGTAATGTGGGTATCAACCTCACTCAAGATGAACTTCAACTCTTCAGGCGCAACCTAGGACAGCCAAACGTATAATTAATACAATAAAAATGCACTTATGGGATAATCAAAAGCAACTTAAATCAACACACCCTTCACAGTAGATTTAGTTCTTACATGATTGAACTATTCTTTCTCTAGATGTATGTAATTACGTAATGGGATCTTTTGAATAAGCATCGAATATACGTTTATGAAATATGTGATGATCTACCATAAAAGACAAATTTATTCAGAATACAAAACCTTTCACTCAAAAGATTATATGCATAGACTTAAAAACAAAAAAATCACTTCCCCGTAATTCAATATAACAAGATAATACATAAGCACTCACAGATTGCCCTTAAACAATCGTGTATAAACAAACATCAAGTAAGACATTCACACTCAAAAAATAAAAAAAGTTCCAACTTTATCATAATTTGAAGCACTAAAACAAGCAGAAAACCAAAACCAAAATAAAAAATAATTCAGCAACAAATAAACACAATTAGATCACCTCATTTCCCATAACATCATAAACAAAAAGACACACACAAACAGATGATGAGAATGAGGGGCAGGGTGTACAGGGAATGATCCGCCGGCCTCGCCGGGGATTCGGGAGAGGAGGGACAAATCAACTCTTGCCACGTGGTCCACCAGAGCTGCCGGTTGTAGCCCCACAATCACCGGCGGCGCTGCTGCAGCAACAGCAACAGTGGTGCCATTTTCGTTGCTGATTTTGGCCTGGATTTCAACACCCATTTAATCTATGGGATATATAATTAAGGGAAAATCAATTAGGGTTCTTGAAAAAGGATTGAATTTCCCCCTAATTATAGGTACCCTCAGGTTTCTGATCTGTTCCCCTTTCCACTCCTCCCCTCTCTTCTGTTTGTTAAGCTTCTATTTATAGCTGCCCAAATTAAATATTTCTATTTTAATTATTATAAAAAATTTAAATATTAACATCCTTATTATTTTGAAATAGATGAAAAATATTTGCTGAAATGCATAAATCTGACTGACAATATGAATTCCGAATATCTTTTAATTGAATTGGTTACATAATATATACAATCTAATAATTTACTATCAATCGAAAACTATTACAACCATCTACCAAGTACCAACTCATATGGAATTTAGTGTTGTTACCTTGAATTTAATGAATAACACTTGTACTTATTTAAAAAAATAATTAACACGTGTTATTCATCAAATATTTTGCAATGTGGAAATATAATAAATGATTTCATTTTTTAACCACCGCTTAAAAGTAAAAAAGAAAACTCGGACTAACATATAAAAGATATTTTCATAATAATTTGTGGAGTTTTTGGACCACAATGATGATTTTTCCCCGTAATTAAGAAGACCAAATCATCATTAATTAAGAAGACCAAATCTTCGAAGTTCGCTAAAAAATTAACAAATTAAGTTATGATAGTCATATATTAAATTATTAATAATTTCATAGTCATAAATAGTAATCATTTCTCAGATATTATAAATTTTATGATCTTTTTTATTCAAATTATTTTAATTTTTTTTAAGTGAAATCCACCTTATCATTACTCACAATGTGTTAATATTATTCTCACATAATATTTATTTTATTTATCAGGACCCATTAATATTGATAATTGCTCTTTTTCTTATATCATTCAACACTATTTGGTGCTGCGGCGGGTGGTGGGGGTTGATAATATATGATAATCCAAATAAATATCATATGATCAATATTGGCCATTCATCACTAAATAAGTAACCAAAAAAAAAACAGTAAATAATGGCATTATTATTGTTTCTTTTATTTTTGAAAAGAAAAAATAGAAGAAGAAAATAAATAAAGTGTACTGAAATCACGGGAGTGGCTGAAAGAAATCTGAATGACTTTGGCTTTTCAATTTGCAATCAGTCAAATCCAATCACTTTTAAAGATTCCCAATTTTTATTTTATTTTATTCAATAAAAGATTCCCATTTCCCACAATAATGCAAATTTGCAAACATGAAATATATTAGCTATGCTATCAAGTCTATATCACTAGAATCTTTTATATTTCAATTTGATCTTAAATCATTTCTTTGTGCGCATGGTTTAGGTCCAATTGCAGAAAGTAAGCAATTGAATCATTTGATCGCAAGCAAGTGATACAATTACGACATTAATATATTATGGGATTTACTTTGATATTTAATTACATATATATATATATATTTTTAATATATGGTGAACTTTATTATATTAATGATTGTGATTATATAGATTATGAATTTATGATATTAGCTCCAACAATGGAGTGGAAGTAGACATTGTCCCAAAATACTAATTGCGATGACCATGAATATGTATGTAGTCACAAACGACTAACATCTTTTCTTACAAGTCATATAGATACATGCACGAAGTGTATATTACTCCTTAGATATACTTTTGCAGTCCAATCTATCTATTTCAGATGCAATATTTCATTTCGACGTATATTAATATTTTCCTTAAATATACAAGTGATTTGAATTTTATATGCATGACTTGTGTATATGAAATGAAACATATGATGAGATACCATTTTGAAACAGAGGATCTAATATCCCGGATATAAATTGATATAATAGATTAGAGAACATAAGATCCAAAGCCAGCCACAAGGCTCTCTTAGAACTAAACGGAACAACTTTCCCTCAAAATAACAATATAATGGAGTTACATATCCCGATATAATTATCTCCATTTTGTACATTGTTACATCCACTTACACTACACTCTTAAGATGAATTTATGATTGTGATTATATTGAAATTTCAAACAAAAAACTGTCGGTAGAGACCTAGAAATTCCAATGTGTATTAATATTTATCATTTATTAATCAATCCACTAAACACAAAAGCTAGCCACTGAAAACAGAAGCAAAACCCTCAAACTATTTAGAGGATGGCTCCGCAATGATTTGATCTGCAGTCAATGTATAGAGTATCCAAATCATAATGAGCCATCCCAAAAACAGAAAAAATACAAATCATAACCCCTTTGTGTTGAGCTTAAAATAAATATGATCCAATAAATTCATTGTAATAGGCATCTCAAAATACAAGAAATGTAACACATTGACCTGCATAATTGCTTTAAAGCACCATGGTTTAACAAATCCTTGAATTTTATTGTTAAAACAAACACGATTAACCGTTTGTTTACTACACGTTCGCAGAAAGCAGATGCTCCTCACGCGTGAAATTTCGAAAAATGAAAGGCAAAAAAATGCTTGTAAAAGATCTTATTGGACAGCTTTCTGGGATTTACCAGGTAGAATGTTGTCTGGAAGAACAAGTTCTGGTGGTGTTTCACGAACAACACCGAGCATCGAATCATACTCCTCATCACGACGTGCAAATTTTTTGCGAAGCATCTTTTCAAGCTCGATCTCGTCAAATGACTTAGCATTTTCAGCAGCATGGACCTTTGCAAGGTTAATATAATTGGTGGCTGATTGGGAGATAAAAGCAATCTCTTCGTCGGTTAGCTTCCTGAGAAACTTGGCTGGATTACCTGCCCACACCTGTCATACACGTTCAAAATGATATTTGAGATTGTGGGGTCTGATTGAAAGGCCGGTGAGTAGCGGGTGAAATTTTATAGAAGTGTATTTATGATATTTCTCAAGAAAGTTAACATTATATGCCCGGTCCTCGTTCTTTTAATTTTTATTTTTAGGAAAACAAAGGCTATGTTTGGTTTTATTTTGAGCCAGTTTTTGCTAAAATTTTTACCAAATAGTATTTGGCCTTCACAATTTTCATAAAGAAAAATCCTAATTTTTTGGTCCAAATTTTGTATTCTTATTTTGAAATTTAACACACTTTCATGGCCCGCTTTTCTTTTTATACATATATATATATATTTCACCTTCTATTACACACATATATATATAACAATCATTACAATTTTAATATTATATTAATTACTAAAAGACAAAATCTTACGTGATTTGACTGATACAGTAATTTATGTTCCCTTTGAAAATAAAAACAAACACTTCCTAACAAAAAAATTGCACCCGAAAATTAAAAATCGACATAAAACCAAACACAATCTCACCAAATATTCACGTGTCCCAAAAAAATTCTCACCAAAATACCCAACCAAAACAAAACCAAACATAGCCAGAATTCGACGACGAGTATACCTCCTCCAAGTACTACTTTGTAAATATGAGATTAAGATTCGTAGTATATATTAAAAGGAAAAGGTGTACCTCCCCAAATGGGATCCTAGTATTCTGTCTGACAAGAGCTCCTGCAGCAACCATGGCATGTTTCTCCACAACCACACCATCAAGCAAGGTAGCTCCCATTCCAACAAAAGCCTCATCCTCGATTGTGCACCCGTGTATAACTGCACTATGACCTGTGCATCCAAACGTTTTTAGTACATTGATAATCGAAATAAGGATCGAGTCCATATATGGTTATTGTGGTACTTTTTCCATCTTACAAGTTACATCTCGAAAATAGAAAACCACGGCAATGTCAACTTCAAGTACTAAATTAAAATATTAAAGGTGGGTAATGAAGAGCACTCACCAATGGTGACATTATTTCCAATAATAGTTGGCAGTACATTCCCGCTTATATTAGATTTTGCCACATGCACCAGGGAATTGTCCTGTATATTAGTTCCAGACCCGACACTGATGCTATTCACGTCACCTGTATCGAGGAACAAATACATTTATCAAATTAAATCACAAAGGATTAAGAAAATGCTATGTTTTTTCTTTTCAAGTATGTTGTCTACCAAAACATTCATCTTTGAGAGGGCAAGCAGAATTATTGATGTCACCAGTGTAATTATGTTTGGACATTCGTCTTTGAGTTACATGCTAATGGGAAAACTTAGCACATGGATTGTTGAGTAAGAAATTAAGAAAAAGGACAAATAGAACGAACGGTGAATTTGGACAATTTCAAAGGTTTATACCACTTTATCAATGATACAGCTGTTAATTTTGTACGAGTGTTGTACTGTTATCCTGCTTATAAATTTAGGATGGATGTCCTTTACAGGATGTGTATTTTGACCTCTTCAAATAAATCCCATGAAAATCGTTTTCTGTCTTGTTAACTGATCTTTAGTATAGCCTATTCACAAGACGATAAAGCTGACTGTACTTTCGTTTTGTTTTTCCTTGCTTTTGCTAATCCAAATTGCTTTCGCCGTTATGTACATAGTCAATTTGTACAGTAAAATTCTTCTGTGGCATTCTTGACCAGTTAAGCACAATAATTGGAATGGTTTCTTCATTTAATTTCAGAACTTAAAGTCAGATCTATATGACCACCTAGGGTGTAAGATGTATGTATAGAATGTTCTTACACGCTAAATTAACCTGCATTTCAGGAACATGTAGATTCACGATAGTCTATCTTTGACTATGATTGTTTATTCCAAGTTTCTTGTACAACTTCATGCAGAGAATCCTACTTAGCAGTTTCAGAAATAACTCTGTAATACATTAACAGGGAAGAAACTCATATAAATATTTAATTAAAAATTTCTCGTTGGAAAATAGATATGGGGCGGAAATAACTGAAAACAAGAGGCTTTAAATGCCAAATAGTCGCATTTCAACTTATCAAACCAAAACAGTGGATAACTTGGAGTGTAGATACTGTGTTTTGTTTTCAACCTAAATACGAAAGGATATAATCCTCTTGATTAACCAATATGACTTCTGAATCAAGCACCTACCTCGAAGGACGGATCCATACCAGATGGATGTTCCTCGTCCCACCTGAACATCCCCAATGACGGAGGCACTTGGGGCAATAAAAGCATCCCTATCCACCACCGGAGATTTATCAAAGAGGTTCATCAGGGTCCGATGCCTAGAAACTGAAAACAAATACCAACGAGGTGAAAACAATAAAATACAATTAAACCATGAATTTGGTGCAGATATGGTCCAAAGATCTGTCGTTATGTATGAGTCTTACATGTGTAATTAAACTTTTCAATATGTGTGATCAAGGATATCTAACAAATTTGATGCCAAAATGTGGTTGCACACTCGTGCTCTTGTGTTACAACTGCTTAAGTTGAACCACATTTATATTTGTTCCATAACTCCCAACATTGATATATATGACACAAAAGGCAGTCTAGGAGAGATACCATTGTGTTCACAAAGTTTTCTTCCACAAGTACTAGGCAACTTACACATTAGCTTGCTTATGAACCTCATGATGTTAATAACAAATTTTTGGGCCATTTGAATTTACTGATATGTCTTGATCATCACTTGTTAGAAGATAAGAATTTGATACTCAGTTGGGGCTATATCCAGTCATTGTCAATATCTACAACAAGCCGGTATTGCTGTTATATTGTCTCATTTCTCCTCTTTAGTTAAAAATGTCTTTCGCCCTCTTTCAAAGAAGCATCCCCAAGTACTTTTGCAAGAAGAACGAATTTAAGATTCTAACCATGTGTTTTTTTACCCTTATAACCTCAGCATTACTATATCAATAATATTAAGTTCGCACCTGTGAACGAAGTTGACATATATATTTTTAGTATCTAACCACATATGTTCTGTATAGTTGGAAATCTCAACTAGTTTCATGTAAATAAGGACTAATTTGGAAGAACTCAAAAAGGCCTGAGTCAGCTTCAGTGCTAGAGTATTATACAGTGTTCTTTAACTAGCTACTAGTTCTCTCGATCAAGATCACTTATTCAAGAATAAACAACCATAAACCTTTATCAGCATAAGCATTAAAATCATTCAAATTTCCCATTTTCATGCAACTCTAAAGTAAAGAGTTCCCAATGATTCAACACCTTCTCCCTCCACACAAAACTTCCTAGTACTTTTAGTTCCTACAATCATTTCAGTTTTATGTTTTAACATATCCAAACCATTCTACAGCTACTGCTAATGTGTTGTACACTAAAAATGCAAATAAGTCTCAAATTAATCAAGACACATATTTCCCCAATCCCTTCCAATCATAACATTTCCCCTTATTTTCTTCCACAACAATTACCTTCACATCTAACCACACACTCCCCCACACTCCAACACATACCAAAAAATTCATCTACTTTCCCAATTCCACAAGAACCATATCTATTTCCTTCACAAACTGATCTAATATCAATTTTCATTTCAAATTTACTAATGGATCACAAATTAAACAGAAAATGTGGGTTCTTGGTTAAACACAAAAAACAAAACAAAAAAAAGAGTGTGCAATTACAGAAGAAACGACGACGTACTGTCTTCCTGGATATAGTAGCCGCCTTGAAGGCGTAAACCAATCCGATCCACGGCTTGACCTGTAGCTCGAATCAAATTTCCCAAAGTGTACACTGCTTTTCCTAAGTTCCCCATAATTGTTTGCCTAAATTTCTTATCGTTTTTCGCTCTGATTTTTGTGTGATTGAAGAAATGTTGTGATGAAATTGAAGTGAAGATTTTTTAGGGGTGTTTTTTTACAGCTGCAGTGTGGCTGTGGGGATATTGGAAATACCTATTACTTTACACCATTTTGTTTTCTGATTTTAAGAAAATACAATAAATAGTTTACTTGAATTTCATAAAGAATATATATATATATTATATACATTAAACTTTTGGAAAAAATACTAAAATTTCTTGAAATAAAATTTTATAACAAAAAAGACCCATTCCAAATAGTTTTCATTTAAAAAGTCCAAGTAGTAACCATGATCATATCTCGATTATCGTTTGACGAGAATATTTTGAACCTCGTTCAGCAAATCCTTAAAAATCTATTATGAATATTTCGATAAGAATCATATAGTAAAAAATTACATTGATCGTAATAATTAAGAATAAAAATAATTCTGATATAATTGTAGGATAACATGGAATGAGCATTCGTTACAAAAATAGGTAATAATAAAAATAATGTAGATTTGCTTTTTTAAATTGAGTTCCCATTGTTATAAGAATTATCAAATTATTAATTCTACTCTAATTTTATTATTGTAATCACATTAATAATTCTATGTTTTACTTATATTTTCTCAAGGACATTATTATCTTTTGATTGGATAAATGAAAAGGAAGATGACTACTTGTATATCTTACTAAACACATTGACTACATAAATTGAATCTTCATTTGTATTATAAACAAAAATATTTTAGTTAATTTTAATAACAAGAAGAATAATAAAATCAACAAGCCCAAAAATGAATATTCCAAACTTCAGGGGTTGCCTGGCGATTTTCAAAAAGTAAAACCGTATAAAATAACCATAAAGTAGAAGTAACCGTATAAAATACCGATCGAAGTCTCATTTCTTTATGTTCTTGACATTCTTTTCCTCTCATAGAATTAAGGTACGATTCTCAATCATTTTTCGGCTAATTTCCTTTTTATTTATTCATTTGTTTCGTAATTTGCAGCTCCTGAATTTGATTTTGTAGTTCAATTGATATAAATGAATTAATTTTTTAGGTTAAACTGTAAAGTAATTGGAATTGAATAGTTTTTGTTGCTTGAGTTTATGTAAAAGTATCGCTGTTGGTTTAGATTATTCGATTTGGTTATGATTATTGGGTCCACTTACTATATAAAGTGATCATATGAATAGAAAGATGCCATTTTTACTTCTGAAACCTAATTATTGGAATTCTAGAAGTGATTTAATCATTTAATTAATCAATTTAGAATGAATTGGACTATTTAGTCAATTTTGATTATTTTATCTATGTTTCTGTTATTTTGTTCCCCTTCAACATCATGTCAGATTCTGATGAACTCAGAAAGCTTTGCAAAGAAACTGTTCTTTATGGTTATTATCTTCTGTCAAATACAATTTACTCCTAGAACACATTTTTAGGTTCCTAATTTGTTATTAGTAATCATCTGTGTTGTTATACTGGATATAAATGCAGATATAATCAGTGAATATAATGGAGGGTGTTGAGAGTGATGGTGAGCCTCCGGTTTCAACGCTCGGGAAGTGGAGAAATGACTTCTCGAGGGCGTTTCAGTATTATTTGGATCGATCGGCTCCTAATACAGTGAATAGGTGGCTTGGAACATTTGCTGCTGCAGCAATATATGCATTGCGAGTTTACTATGTACGAGGGTTTTATGTTATATCGTATGGCCTATCGATCTACATCTTGAATTTGTTGATAGGGTTTATGTCCCCAATGGTTGATCCAGCGTTAGATGTGGCTTCTATACCAACTAGAGAATCTGATGAATATAAGCCCTTCGTTCGTCGTCTTCCTGAATTCAAGTTCTGGTGAGAGTATATGATATTATTAAGTAAAAGGCTTGAACTGTGAATCTTATAATGGCCTGTTTTGAAGAAAATAGAACGAATTTGACATTGCATATTCTTTCTATAATATGAAGTGGAGTATTATTCTTGTCAATATTTGTTTTCTCAATCAGTTTCTGATAGTTCTGATCAGCTATCAAATTCATGGAGAGGAACATGAGTCAAATATTGTTACTAATTTCTGTTTGGACATCTGAGTTTGCAGTAATACTAATTTGGTGCAGTTAATTTCTATATTGTTGGCACCAAGTTGATTTCCCATCTTTTGATTTCTTTTTCTACAACATATATTGGCAACTTAGAGGGACAGACGGTGTTTGACTAAGCTTTTTTGAAGCATCTTATAAGATGTTTTTGGAGCTTATTAGATGTAAGATTCTATTTTAAATAAGATCCTTAAGTGTATGAATAAAATAAGACCACGGATCCTATAGGTTGCAAGTAATGAGAATTATGTGATTAAGATGACTAAATCAAAGAGTTTTATTAAGATCTATAAAATATTTGGGACTTCTAATGTATATCTAAGGAGCTGATAAGCTTCTCGGAATCTTATTTTGGGAGCTTATAAGCTCATCTCCGAGTATTCATATAAGATGTTTCAAGTAGCTGAATAAGCTCACCCGAAAACCCTCTTAGTAAAGAAAGAGTTATCATGTTTATAAGCATGCTATCGGAATAAAATTTGAAATATTTTCATTCAGACTTAGAAATAAGAAATCACCCCATGGTTTACGTTTACGAGACATTTGTTCTATTATGGATATAAAAGATATAAAAGAGACATTTCTTGGTGACTCATAAGCTTCATCTTCATTTGTTCTATTATAGATTTCACTGTGGCATTTAGTTTCTAAATGACAGGAATCTCATTAACTTAGTCATTAGTCAGCATGACAGGGTCTCGTTCTGGTTAATTTAAATCAAAATAAGAGTGGAGAATTGCATTTTATCGAACTTTAATTTTACTTACCAAGAATATAAACCCCAGTAATTAGTGAAAATTTGTATAAGTGGCTCATATATTTATGTTTATAGTCCCTGTATTTTGCCTGGCAAATACTATTATTGATGAAACTTCGTAATTATTTCAGGTATGCAATCACAAAAGCTTTCTGTGTTGCCTTCCTTATGACCTTCCTCTCCGTGTTTGATGTCCCCGTTTTCTGGCCCATTTTATTTTTTTACTGGGTTTTTCTTTTTTTCCTCACAATGAAGAAGCAAATCACTCACATGATCAAATACAGATACGTTCCTTTCAACTACGGAAAACAGGTTATGTCTTTAGTTTTATTCATTAAATTCTTAAATCGTTTTATACTTATTTGATTTTATTCCTTAATCTTGAATGTTGAAAATAATCTAAAATTTAACAGAAATACACCGGGAAGACGTCTGCTGAGGGTTCGTCAAATGACTAACAATGGAGGCACACTCTAATATTTGTAATTAGTGGCAATAATATGAAAGTTTTGAAGATTACAGGTGATGTGTGTGTGTGTATATATATATATTTAGTTAGTTAGAACTTAGAAACAGATGAATAGGACATGACTTGTAATGTTAATTGGAACTGGATTTCTAATTAGTATTAGTTTCTTTTGGTTAATGTTATTTATTTGTGAGTATTTATTCGTCTTTAGAAGTAGTTTTTTTTCCGCCAGATTGCTTATAAAATACGTCGTTAAAAATCTTAATGAGATACGAATACTCAGTCCTGATTATTGGTAAAATACGTCGTTAAATCTTAACAATGGATGAAGTAAAAGTAAAACTTCAAACCATGCTCTTGTTAATTTGATTTTAAAAAAAATTAAACACAAGATTGTCCTTGTTTGGTGTTCTTAATTGTGATTACTATTTAAGTTGCAAATTGCAATTTGATATTGACTTAGCTTAAGAGATGCCAGAGGTATCCCAAATCATTTACATGTCACATTTGGTGTAACAACTTCCAACAACCAAGCACAAAAAACAATATTTGTCAAATATATTGCTTGCATACTTGGGATATAAACAGGTTTATTTATATTAAAAAGTAATTAAATACATGTATACCTACTGCCCAAATGAACTTTATGCTTTGGAATATATATTTTTATATTTTAATAACACCAAAATGATTGGTTCTTAAAGTATGGACAGCTAAGTTATTACAGGTCTTCTTCAACTTCCATTGCAGCATATCAATATAAACCCTCTTAGCTATACATACATATACATATATATATATATATATATTTCAGTGGCTGCTAAAATAGGCATCAATGAGTGGAACAAATAGAACTTATGTTTTGATCTTATTTGTGTGGGTTTTAATCACCATTGTAACTCCAACGCTCATACGCCTGTCTGCTTCTGCTAATTTTTACGCAGGATTTCATGGTACGAGATTCATTCATACTATATTTATCTTGTTTCTTACATTTATTTTCATTCAAATATTATATTTTTATATGTAGAGATTTGCAAATTAATATATGTAATTAATATATTTGAGCGTGTTTTTTTTCAGGTGAAAGAAGGGAAGGGATGGAATTATCATTGCCAAGAAGGGCACTTGTTGCAGTAACTGCTGCAGTTTCACCAGCGCCGGCGCCGGCACCGGCAGCTTTGTCAGCTGGAGACGGCGGCAGTGTGCGGTGGAGAAGATATTTTTTGAAATGATTTTGTGAAACAGTTTTGATTTCAGAATTCAGCAGGAAAATTTAAGGATTGATTCATGGAAAACTGGAATGTAAATAATAAATATGTTGACATATTTGTACATGGTTTATCTAGGAATTTGTAGCAATATTTATGGAAAATTCTAGTTTCAATTATTTTTATTCAAAATGTACATAAATTAACTTTTTTTTGAATTTATATCGATATCTATATTTAAAATCTTGAAGTACTTAAAAGGGGAATGTAACTGTGAATGATAAAATTAGCTTAACTATATTGCTCAACTAAATGACTATAATCTCATTAATATACCAAGAAATATACAAGCATGGTTGAATTAAACATTATAAAATCACCACAACCAACATTTAAACCTTTAAGAAACAACTCACAATTTTATTTAAATAACACTTAAACGGACATTCCAATTTATTAATTATAGAAAAAATTTATGTCACATTGAATCTGTTGGACTTAATATGACAAAGATTTATCCCTGATAATTCTTGATGCATATAATATATATTATTTTACACCGGTCTAATATCACATAATGACATTATAAAAAAATCAGGATGCTTTGAAGTCAAGCAAATACTCCTTTTTTTTTTTCTCTGTATAAGTAACTATCTTTAGATAGAAAAAGGAAAAATAAAAGGCATAGCTAATGATTCATATGATGCAGAAATGCTACATGTGGCATCAATTTTTGGTTATTGATGTTAAGAAATTAATTAACTTGTAGCCAAGTTTTGGTGATACAATATAAAATTGAACTTTGAGTTAACCATATGAAAAATTAAATTATACTTTTATATATTACGTGGCTAATTGAGTGGTTAATTTGGTCGAACTTCATCTGAAATTGTTATCCTAATAAATGTTACAAATTAATTTCTAGCATTATTTTCCTAGTATGTGGGCACAAAAGTTAATTCGATTATGTTTTTCAGTGTCACTTGTCCCATGATCCATTATCCTAGCATGTTAGAAAGTGATATAAAGAATCCTTCCATGATATTTAACAACAAACATAATAATGCCAATTATGTGCAATTTATCAATGATTTTCCACCTCAAAAGCAAAGGCGTAAATAGGAAGCATTTCGATTGATGTTATATTTGGTTCTAGGATTTTTGTGAGGAAATAAAAAAAAATATAAAGGATAAAATTAAATAAAAAAAATAGAATGCTTGTGGAAATGAAAGCCCATAAGTCATAATTATAGGTAGAATCTAATGTGTTGTTAAAGGGTTCAACCATTAACCTTAAAAAATTCAGATACTAAATAGCTAGTGAATGTATTAAAAAATGTTTGGTTTTGTTTTGGTTATGTATTTTGGTGAGAATTTTTGGTGAGATATTTTTCGATAGTGTTTGGTTTTATATTGATTGTTAATTTTTTAATGGATTTTTTTGGTGAGATAGTATTTGTTTTTGTTTTCATAGGGAACATATATTACTGTAGCAGTCAAATCACGTAAGCTTTTGTCTGTTAGTAATTATTAGTGATTGAAAATTATAATATAATATTAAAATTGTAATGATTGTTATATATATATGTGTATAATAGAAAGTATTATATATATGTGTATAAAAAAAATGTGAGCCATGAAAGTGTATTAAATTTCAAAATTGATATACAAATTTTGGACCAAATTTTTGGGGCAATATTATGAAGGCCAAATACAAGTTGGCCAAATTTTTGGCCAAAAATTGATTCAAAATGAAACCAAACATAGCCATTGTATTTCGGAATAAATAATGTTGATAATATTTGATGTGACTTTTCCAATTGAAAATAGCAACACTTTTCGGATGGTACTAAAGTAGGTGAGATAGTTTTCTTTTTTCTTTGGTAAGAAGTAGTTTGAGATAGATGGCCATTATTTGAGCATCCTAAAAAATATCTAAATGTAATGGAAGAGAAAAAACTTATGATATCAAAACTTCTTAAGTTGGTCAAGATTAATCATATATTTATATTTTATTACTTTTACATGTTTTTGATTCATAGTTCAAAGTAACAACTTAAATGCAATGAATATCAGTTAATATGTATTTGGATTGGCTATTATTGATGTAATAATGTAGATCACAATATTTATTATTCTCTAACATCCTTATAGATCGATAATATAAGATGTTATCTATTTCCCGTATTTACATCATCACGATAATATCCAATATTACATCTAATATCATAAGACAATATTGAAAATATTTATCATATCCGAATATTATCAACAATATCGATATATTATCATTTCATTTAAACAGATATATAAGTCGAAAATACACAATTACGTCACGAATGAAATCATGAAACCTTGATTTTATTGATAGAAAGCTTTAACCCAAACACATCTCAAATTTGACGCGACATATCACACAAACTGTAATCAAATAACGAACATAACAAAGTTCTCAAAACACGAAATCAAACACACATAAGTCCACATTCCTCAAACAAACTGATCAAGATACTCGTCCACAGTAACATATTTAACATCCGGATAAAGCTCCGAAGCCTCGACCCCAAATGACGGTTCGATCTCAAAATAAGTTTGATCCCCCTTCACGAAAGTCGAATGATTTATCGCCAATATGATATTCACAGGAATCGGGGATTCTGCAAAAATAAAAATAATCACGATAAATAATTTTCAAACTTTTACGAAATTCAAATTTATTTCGATAAAAGTGACGAAAAATTCACCTTGGATTTGTTTGAGGACTTGTTCCTCGGGAACGTATTCCTTCTCGAGAGTCTTGTCGATCTTCTTCTCCCATAAAGCGACGAGGTCGTTGAACGAATATACGTTCTTTGGAGGCTTAATGTAGAGAATTTTATTCAATGTTCTTGGATCGTCCACAGCTTTGATGGTGTAGGTTCCGATATCTTGCTCGTGATTGAACACGGCTATACATATCGATAAAACGAGACCATAATTACGAAAAATACTTTGAAAAGAAAAAGCGATTATAATTCTACGATTGTAAAAAAAAAAAAAAGTGACGATTTCGCCTCTTATGTTTTGAGTTATAAGAATCAGACGGCATTGCAGTAATTAGGGGTGTAAATGAGTCAAATCGAGCTGAACACATAGATATTCAAGCTTTTTTGAATTATAATCGAGTTTTGAAAATTGTGTTTGATTTTGTTTTAATTGTTCATCGAGCAGATCACGAGCTCGAGTAATTTGAATATTTTGTATATATTTTTGTTATTTTTTACTAACCGATCCGAGCTTCAAAATTAATAAAACACATAAAGTTGTTCAAACTTGATTTGATAAATAATCGAATCGAGCTCGAACCAACTTTTTAGCGATCAGACTCGAGTATAGAGTAGATTGTTCAATTTTCGGGCCTAATTGTAAATTACAGAATTTAAATTTTAAAATCGAGTAGTTATAAGGTTCCTGAATCGCCCTCCACATGACCAAAATATCTTTTTGGCCTACCTTTTTTTTATATTTAAAATTTTGCCCACCAAAAAACTAAATAATATATATTCCCCCCCTATATTTTGTGAAAGTTTACCTTTAGCATTGCCATCCCCTAAGATAATTACTTTATCTTTAGGAGGAGGTGGAGCAAACGCGCCGGGCTGGGCCAGCGTGGGCAGCGAATAGCCTGCAAAATAATTTGACGAGACGATGGTGTACGGAATGCCCTCAGCCTCGATGGCCCTTCGAATTCCTGCTTTGATCGCGAACGTTGATTTAGCTGGTTCGACTGCTCGAGTTCGATCCACATCGTTCCCAAATTCCGATGGGAAAAATCTCTGCAAATATATATATATATATAATTATATATATATATATGTGTGTGTATGTATATGTATGTATGTATATTGAGAATGTAAGATGAAGATTTGAAGTAAAACCAGACAATTCAAGTATAGATCGATAGAAACCAAACAAACCTTAACATTTCCAGCTTCTTTAATGGCGGCAATGATCTTAACCTGATCAGCCAACTGAAAAGAACCCACAGTGGATATAACCACATCTACTTGCTTTATCGCCTTCACCAAGCTCTCATGGTCATATAAATCACCCTGAAAATAATCATTGTTTTTACATATATATACCCAAAAAAATACCCAGATTTATGATACATATATATATAGATATACATACAGTGAGAATGGTAACACCAGAATTCTTGAACCCTTCAATGATTTTGCCTTTAACAGGATCGGAAATTGTGGCCTCTCTGACCAAAGCAAATGTTGGGTGCCCAGATTTTGCGCTTGCTTCCAGTATGAATTTTCCGATGTACCCTGTTCCTCCGATGATCAGAATCTTGCTTTTTTCGGCCATTTTTTCTGGAAAATTCTGAGAGAAATCTATTGGGTATGAGAATAATGGGTGTTTGTTTGTGGTGGGAGCTGAAGTGTAGTGGGGGTCACTATATATAAGAACATAAGTCCTATGAATCCATGATATATGTTAATTGACGAAAGTACCCTTTGTGGTGCCATGAATGTTCTAGAAGGAAAATGTCATTTTTGGTCCTTTGTGGTCGATATTAGAATTATTTTATTTTTTGGGGTTTATATAGGAATTTTTTATATCCCTCACGTTTAATTCGTTTTGAATATTTTAAAGCATATAATAAAACTATTAAGTTGAGATTCATATTTAAGGGTAAATATATGTTTAAAAGGAATTAAGTGAAATTAATTTTGAAATAATTATTAAATTCAGAATTTAATTTTGAGGGTTCAACTATTATAAACATAATGGATCAAAAGTGATATTACTCTCATGGTGTAAATTGTATCTTATTCTTTATGTTTTGTTATTATAAATCTGAATGTGTAAATAATTTTATGCATATGTAAAGATATTGGCGCATAAATACATTTTCAATCGTTGAGTGAATTATCTAATCATAAGTATAAAAAATTTGAGGGAAATGTTTTGAAATTTGAATGGTATGTCAATTAAATCAATTTTCAAGAAAATTTGAGATTTTTAGGAAAAATATTTAGTATAACATATTTATTGAAAATTTTTCTAGAAGATGTCAATTAAATGCATTTTTAATGAAAAATTCTTTAAAATTTTAAGAAGCAAAAAATAAAATGACATCCAATTGGTGCAATAATAATCAAATTATATTATTCATCTTATAGAGTTTTAATAGAAATAAATTAATAATATATTGTTACATGCAGATTTTGTTTGACCTATGTTTTCTTTTACTAAAAAGAAAAAAAGGATATATAGTCAATGCCATGAAGTCATAATGACGTCAAAGAGTATGATAGTTGAAAGTGTATAGAGACATTATAGGACTTATATTCATAAAATATTCAAAAATAAATAAAAAATTGAATTTTATATACAATCCATTACCTAACAATGTATGATTATTGCAATCACGTCTAGTTTAATAGGGACCATTTATCTCTTCTTGGTCATGTACAAAGTGTATGGAGACGTGATTCTGGTACATATTCATTCTCTTGAGATAATGCTAAAGTTATATTTACTTATTAGCACCCAAAAAATTATGACCAGTGACAGTTTAATGAGAATTTAATACATAATTAGTGTAATTTAAATGGAAATAAAATTCCCAGTATTTTTGAATAAATCAATATACATATAATAAACTCTTTTTTTCGAGAGTATAATGTATTTTGAATTTATATACCCAACCAGTAAATTATTTTGCTCATTTTAATTTCTTTTAAGTTGTTTTTTCGAATTTAAAATTGACAAAAAATTACTATTTTTTGGTCATGTAATCATAGAATAGTGCCACTTTTCACCATATTTTTTTTTTTATAATTATACAATTAGTCCTAAGTTAGAACAACTTAATTTTAGTCAAAATTTTCACCTTTTTGGTTCGATATAACATATTTAGAGGGTGTTTGGCTAAGCTTGTAAGTTCTTACACCTTATAAGATGTTTTAAGAGCTTATAAGATGTTTGGTCTTATTTAAAAAATAAGTTCTTTAAGTGTTTGGATAAAATAAGTATATTGGACTTGTAAGATGTTTTTAAATATTATACGATAGAATTTGTGCAATAAATAAAAATAAACATTTTTTTGAGAAATGTATCATTGGAAAGGAGACAATTAACTAGGGTTATTTGTCTCTTTTAAGAATATAAACAACATCCAAAATTTAAGATTTTGAAATAAGGTGGGTTTGGCTAACTTATTTTTTATTTGCTTATAAGACCCAAATATCTTATTTGGGTAAAGTGCACTTCACCCCCTCGAAAAATTTGTATTTGGCATTTTCCCCCCTAAAAACACAAAAAAGAGACATCACCCCCTATAAATTTTATATATGCATCACCTTGCCCCAATTATAATTTTTCGGCTAAATCTTGATCGAAAATTAATTCAATAATTTTTTCGTCAAGGGCATTATCATCTTTATTAGAGAATTTTGAAACTCTAAGATGATATATTAGAAGCACAATGGTTTTGGATCAAATCCGAGCCTGTGAGAGAATAACGAAAAAATTATTTAAATGATTTCCGATCAAAATTTGGCCGAAAAATAATAGTTGGGGCAAAGTGATACATATATTAAATTTTTAAGGGGTGAGGTCTCTTTTTTGTGTTTTTAGGGGGGAAAGTGCAAAATACAAATTTTTTGAGGGGGTGAAGTGCACTTTGCCCATCTTATTTTTTGGTTTTATAAGCTCTTTTTAAAAAAAAAATTGTCAAACACTTTTATAGAGCTTATAAGCTGTCAAACATCTTATAAGATGTTTAAAAGAGCTTATAAGCTTAGCCAAACACCCTCTTAGTCTTATTTTCCCAAATTATATCGCACTTTTATCTTATTATCATAAAATTAAAAATTAATGGGCATACCAAACAATAAATAGTTGGTGCTTAATTGGTGGGTGTTGCATCATGTTCTATCTTTCATTTTGTTCATTTAATAAGCAACTATATATGATTACTTTTCACACCATAAAATGATTACAAAATTGCATCATTTTACTTGCTTGAAATTTTTTTTAAAAAAAATACTTACATTTAGATTATAATACCTTTTTTAATCAATTAAGAGTAATAGTTCAGTTGCATTAATGAAGAGTAAGTTTTATTTTTCTGAATAATAATAATAACAACAACAACAATAATAATAATAATAATAATAATAATAATAATAATAATAATAATAATAATAATAATAACAATTAAAGATTGAATCTCCTTCATGGCATTTATATTTTATATTTTTAACATCCCTACTTTAGTTAGGTAAAGGTCAAGATTGTCACTGTCCTTGGATATTTAAATATTCATGGGAATTGCATCTAAATGAATGGACACAGTGATAAATGATAATGACTATCAATTTCGAACTAAATAAAATATACTTGAATTATTCAATCATAGTTTTTATTTAAAAATAAAATATTTCTTTGGTATTTATTTTTTCTAGTTAATTTATATAAAGAAAACCTGAATTAACCCTTCTGCATGCTCTTTAGATGACATTATTATAAGTCGCAATTAAAAGCTCAATCACGAAAAGCTTGTGGAAATGAACGTGCATTATATTTGTCAAATAAAAAGATACCTTTATTTATAAACTTAAATCAAGAAATATTATTTGGATATCACTTTCATGTTAAATATAATTGTTTGGTAGGGTTTGGTAAAAGATCAATTGCATAATTTTGTTAGGAAGATGATTAGGAAGTAAGTTAAAAGAAAATTTCGAAACTTTAAATTTCAATATAAAAATTCAATAAAGTCGATATCACACATACATATTTGTTTTAGAAAAACAATAAAAGTAAGTATTATTAGTAATTTGGAAATAGAAGGCAGCCCAAAATTAATAAACTTATTAAAATATCTCGTAAAATATTCAAAAGTTCATAAAATGTACGAAAGTGTTTAAAAAATATTTTAGAATATAATTTTATAAACTATTTTTATAAAATGTTAGAAGCTTATAAACTCTAAAAAGGGAATAGCCATCATCACTTATTTTTTTAATCTTATCAAGCAACTTTGACCATCTTAATTACATCATTGCCAAAAAAGTTTCCTGAATATTTTTGCTATTTCTAAAAACTTAAAAATAATTTATAAATTATAAATAGTTTTGTGAAATTTAAGACCTTTGGTAGGCCTAATCCAAATTCAAAACCAATATCTAACTTAGCCCAAGTTGAGTCCAATCCATATCAGACTGAATAGAAGTGGCCTAATATGAGCCCAAATATATTTATATAGAAATTATAGACCAAGTGTAAATAATTAGAAATGCACAATCCATATATGATGAAAATAGTATATTAATTTATCTATATTGATATAGATAAACTACACTTGAACCAAATTAGTTGATATTTAACTTGAATTCGATCGCAAAATGCTCGTTTAAGCTCGGTTCAATAATTTACTAAATCAAATTTATTATTCGATAAGGTTTGAAACTCGACTGGAGCTTGGCTCAATTAGTAAAAAATAATAAAACATATACAAAATGCAAATTACCCAAGCTCGATTGCTGACCGGTTCGATTAAAGCTCATTTAAACCCAGCTCGATTTAACAATCAACATAATTTTCAAACTCGATTATAATTTAAGAAAATTGAATAATTATACATTCGTCTCAACTCGACTCATTTGCCTCCACAATTCTTAATAAAATATATAAGATACTATTGAGCAAAAAAGAAAATAATGTTATCTTAGATATATAAATATCAAAAATTACCAAAAAGGCCCAAACCAAAGGCTGTTTGTCCAGTTTTGAATTTAAAGGATTAGGTGTAAAATTAAAGGACCCAATAATTCAATCCACATGTCTTGTAGACGGGCTTTTTTGATATAACCCCCCGAGGTATGCAGCTTTGGCAAACAACCCCCCGAGGTTTGAAATTTTGGTAAATAACCCTTTTTGGTTAGTTGACCGTTAGTCAACAGTTAAGGTTATGGGCAAAATTGTAATCTAATAATTCCAAACAAATATATTAATTTTACACTCTCAAAAACCCCAACCACCTCCCTTCTTTTCCCCCAATTTTTCATCTCTAATTTACAAGTCTCCCTTTTTTTCCCCCAATTTTTCATCTCTAATTTACAAATCTCTCTTTTCTCACAAAGATGTACCCTAAATAATTTTAAATGTAAAAACATAAATTATTTACATAAATAATTTTATTAACATTTGAATACATTTGAAATAATTCACAAAGATGTACCCTAAATAATTTTAAATGTAAAAAATAATTTCAAATGTAAATAATTTATGTACATAAAGAATAAAAACATTATTTGATTAGATCAAAATGTATTTAATAGCTTAAGATATTTTTCGATGGGCATATATCTCATCACGTACGTCAACCATTTGGAGACCAAATACATTTTATATTCTCCACACTTTTCACCCCAAAGAGGACTCTAACCATAGCCGAAAGGTCTTAACTAATAATAGTACTATATATAGCCCAATCATTTCTTATTTTAATGAACACTAACCAAATAAAATGAATTATTTACATAAATAATTTTATTAACATTTGAAAACATTTGAAATAATTCACAAAATGTACCCTAAATAATTTCAAATGTAAATAATTTATGTACACAAAAAATAAAAACATTTGAAATTGTTTAGGGTACATCTTTATGAGAAAAGGGAGACTTGTAAATTAGAGATGAAAAATTGGGGGAAGGGAAACTTGTAAATTAGAGATGAAAAATTGGGGGAAAAAAAGAGAGGTGGTTGGGATTTTTGGGATTCTAAAATTAATATATTTGTTTGGAATTATTAGATTACAATTTTGCCCATGACCTTAACTGTTGACTAACGGTTAACTAAACAGAAAGGGTTGTTTACCAAAATTTCAAACCTCGGGGGGTTATTTGCCAAAACTGCATACCTCGGGGGGTTATATCAAAAAAGCCCCTTGTAGACTTGTACCAACCTCTAGATGGGGTCTCATAATTCATTTCATTTACCAAATAAACTACTTCATTATTATATATTTCCTTCTACTTCACAAATAATCTTCATTATCTTTAATGATATTGTGCAATGAATTTGACTATTTTACTATCATCAACATAGGTATCATACTTAATTTGACTCATTATTTCTAATGATGTAACATGTAAATCAAATATTTTAGTGGAACTATGATGACAGATTCACTATTAGATAACAGAAATATTTAATCAATCATTTATAATAGTACAAACACATATAATTATGTTGAATAAGGATTGCTATATTAATCATCCCTTTCATCTATCTTTACCTAAAAATGAGTTGTTAATTAACCCAAATTCTTGAACATCTTTTGTAATTTTTTTTGCAATGTTTTCAATAATGTGATAAAGTACAACATAAAATTTTGAAAAATAAGTTAAATTAGTTCATTCTAAGTATAGTGGTGTCACATATCACAACTATCATATCATATGTTATCAATTCATGAAACTACCACATACATGAAATTGAAATCCCATTCATATCAAGGAAGCAGCTTTCTTTAGTACATAATTGTCAAATTATTGTCCAAAATGGCAAATATTTATCTAATTTTGTGACTTTAGAAACCTATGTCTTATGCTATTATTAATATATCTTTGTAATATAGTCTTTATCTCTGATTTCCTGTCGTGTTCTTGTTGATTTCTTTTTACATAATAATCTGAAAACTATGTATATTATTGGGTTTTAAATAATTCTTTTTTGTTTGGTGTGTATTTATGAAATTGAAATGGAAAATAAAAATAAGTAAACGGTTAATACAAATTTATGTAATTGTTAGTATATCTTTTGCTAGATATAGATAAATGTATTTGGTGTATTTTCTGTTTCATATAGATTAGATTTGTTCATGTATTTTCTATTAGATATAGATAGCCAAAAATGTGTATAGATAGGGTCTAATATATGTCTATAACTAGTATGAATAATAAAACAACACATTAAAATTTAATTTTTTTTCCTCATGAAAATTCTATTTTTACAAAATTATTGTCAAAAAAAATAAAAAAAAATTGATGTCCACTCTCTCTCACACACAGGTACGGGGGACAGAGAGTAACTGACCGTTAATTTAACGAACATGAAAAGGGCACTCAAATTAAACACAACGTTTTGAAGAGGAAAAAAAAAAAACAGAACAAAAAATCTTCGGAAAATCCGAGAAACGCTTTCGTCCGTCGTGTGGTGGCGGTGGGGTTGCGGCGTCTTGGGTTTTATCGATACAATTTTTTTAAATATTTTTTTACACAAAAATCGATACATATTTCAATTTGTTGTTGTATAGAGTGAAAAAGTGGGGAACATTTGTGGGTTTCTTGAAATATTTGCCGGGCTAATTCTTTGTTTTTCTGATTATTTTTCCCCAGAGAACTTTGGGACCCTTTTTCCTGGGAAAATTGTGGGCTCATATACGTACATATATGCATAAATTTGTGTTCTTGTGTGTGTCTATGTATGTTTATGTTGTGTTTCAGGGAGACATTGAAACGTGATCGAACCCTTATTCTAGGCTTTTTGGATCTCGCTAAGCGTTGGGCAGAGGGCAGTAGGTAGATTTAAGCTCATCTGCAATCTTATGTTTATTTTTAGTTTATAATTTCCATTTTGCATATCAAAGAATTTCTGAAGAGAATTCCCAAATCTGCGTCATATTTTTGCAATTTTAGGACCCTTAATGATTTTACTGCTTGTAAAATGGCATGTTTTTGTACTAAATTCGTAAATAGGCAGCTTATTGTTTGTTAGAAAGCTCTTCTACCTCACATTGGCTACTGGATTTTTACCGGTAGAGCGAAAAATGCCGTTTAAATCAATTTTCAGAGACTTTAATGGTAAAAATGGCAAGCTGAAACAACCAATTCAGCAGAATTACGAACCAGGTCATACAAATTCACATGAGATTTCCGAAGGGTCATCTTCATCATCTTCATATGCATTGGTAGAACAAAGTGTATGGGCGAATTTGCCCTCCGAATTGCTTCTCGATATTATCAGCAGAATAGAAGCCAACGAGACTACATGGCCGGCTCGAAGGGCAGTCATTTTCTGTGCTTCAGTTTGCAAGTCTTGGAGAGAAATAACTAGAGAGGTTATTAGAACTCCTGAAGAATGTGGTTTACTCACTTTTCCCATGTCACTTAAGCAGGTAGTTTATATTTTTTCAAAAGAATTTATCTTAATTTGTTTCATAAGTTAGTTTTAATCTTGGAAATATTGTGTTAGCCGGGACCAAGAGATTCTATGATACAGTGCTTCATCAGAAGAGACAGGGCAACGTCTACGTATAGATTGTACCTTGGCTTGAGCCCTGGTAAATAATGATCTACCGTCTTTTATTGTGATCGATTATAATTTTTGGAAAAATTACAGTTTAATCTCTTTTTGTTTTAACTGTGTGTTTGTTTGCTGATTACTTGAGCTCAATTGCAGCTCTTTCAGGGGATGCAAGTAAATTGTTGTTGGCAGCAAAAAGGATCAGGAAAGCAATGAAAACGGATTTTTTAATATCGTTGGCTGCAAATGATTTTTCTCAGACAAGTGACAATTATGCCGGGAAACTAAGGTTTTTCATCTAAATTTTTTTCGTAATATTATCTAAGAGTAAATTACATAAGACACTCACTGACCCTAATTATGAATAAGACTCGAGATTTGAGAAACTTCCATAACTTCCTATATTTGAGTTGTAAGGATCTGTTTGGGGGTGTCTTTGTAATTTGCATAACCTCGGGAGCTCGTAACAATTATCCGATAAGTAAGGGGTGTCCATGTAATTATCCTTTCATCTAACCAATTTTTTTTTCTCATGAAACTATAATTTTCAATTATCAGGTCGAATTTTTTCGGGTCCGAGTTTGCCATTCATGATTGCCGCCCTCCATGCAGCTCAACTAACCATTCTCATGGTTGGTCACGAAAACGAATTTCCACCAAAAAGGTCTCACCAAAATTACCTCTTTGCAACTATAACGTCGCCACTATATCATATGAGCTCAATGTTCTCAGAACGAGAGGGCCAAGAAGAATGCATTGCACCATGCACACGATTCCCGTTTCCTCAATACAAAAAGACGGAAATGCCCCTACTCCCACAACACTTAGTTACGGGCCCGACGAAACTTTTTGCCCCTTGATGGCATCAGGGGCAAAAAAACAAAAATCGAACAAATCAATAGGTGGAAATGGAGAACCGTTGATATTGGAAAATAAAACCCCGAGATGGCACGAGCAGCTTCAGTGTTGGTGTTTGAACTTTAGAGGACGTGTTACTGTGGCGTCTGTGAAGAACTTTCAGCTGGTAGCTGATGTGGACCAATCACAGAACGCCACATCTTCGGAACAAGATAAAGTGATCTTGCAATTTGGAAAGATTGGCAAAGATATATTTACCATGGATTATCGATATCCCATTTCTGCATTTCAGGCTTTCGCTATCTGTTTAAGCAGCTTCGATACTAAACCAGCATGCGAATAGCCAACTCATGTCCAAATTTGGAAAGATTGGCAAAGATATATTTACCATGGATTATCGATATCCCATTTCTGCATTTCAGGCTTTCGCTATCTGTTTAAGCAGCTTCGATACTAAACCAGCATGCGAATAGCCAACTCATGTCCAAATTTATTATTTTGAATAATGCTGCTCGTTCAAATGGATTATTGTATAAAGTTCTTTTTCTCTTTTTTTTATGGAAGAAGCTTCGGATGTTGTATGCTCATCCTTCATGTAGTGTCATGTTCGATAAGTATGTTTTGCATGAAATATTGTAAATTTTAAGTAGTATTTGGATATCTTTGTTGCTAGAATTTGGTGAAAATGACTTTAATAAGTAAATTGGATAGCATTATGTTTTTCTTTTTCCCCGTTTACATCATATCGTATCCTTATTATGTTTATCTATGGATATCAATCATTAAGATACACACACATTTCACACTTATGTGAACTTTAGTGTTCATAAAACATCTATATCTTTCTCTTTACCGTTATCCTTGCAGCCTACACGACAACCATGTCTTCGAGGCTTCTCGGGATTTTCTGGATCAGAATCGCTCGTTTCCAAGAACAAACCTTCAAGACATCTTCTTCTTATTGTGGGCTGATAGGTAAGTTTCTCTGCGCGAGTAATATTAAATTCAGCCTTTCGAGTCTCAGCGCCCCTTGCTTTATCTATAGACTCGTTTGGTTCCTTGTGAACATGATTGATCACCATGTGGACCCCGGGATTTCTTTCAGCAATAGAACCTTCGAACACAATCGAGTTATTAATTCCCTGTGAATTATTGTTTACATATGCTTCTGATGGTTGATCGTTTTTAGCTTTTTCGTCTTCTGATTTTTTCCCTTTAGAACTTTCCTCTCCATCAGTGGTTGCTTCAGTACTTTCATCACGATTGATCTTGTAGCCTCTGTGAATGTGAACCGTTTGATCTCTGTTTGAGGAATTTGACCCCATTACCATTAATGCCCCTCTATTTTCTCCTGCAAGGGTGATCATGCTTACGGGATTGTCATATATGGCGCGTTTGGGGTCTCCAATAGCCATTTTCTTAACAAATCTCGAGATGTCGCCCCTTATATCTTTGTGAGTATCAGAATTCATGCTTCTATTCTTTGGTTGAGAATTTGGTTTTACATTGACAAGAGAGAGTGGTAAGATATCCTTTATGTTGAAGGCTTCTTGATTGTCCTTATGCATATGGTCTGGTTTATTAGCACTGGAATCAGAACTTGGAGTAAGAAAATCATTGATTTCTTTATGTGTCTCTTTATTAGCTTCAGTATTGGCTATTTGCATTACTTTCTTCTCTTCTTTAGTTTCTTCGGGCTTTGCATTCGATTCCATCACGGGCTTATCTCCATAACTGATAGTTGGTTCTATTTTTTGGATTGTATCAGATCTAACATCTTCTTTTGATGCTGCAATCTTTGATTCTTTCTCGTTAGAAGCTAACGCCGGTGGTGGTTCATCAGCCTTAGAGATCTCTTGTATTGTGCTAAGTGATTCGTTCGAAGGTGAGTTAGGCTGAGAACCCTTTTTGGAAGTAGGGGATGTTTGCTTGGGAGAGTTAGATGCTAAACGAGGCGGAGAACGAGGTTGTGGGACCCTTTGGGGTGTCGAGGGGGTCTGAGAACCCACACGAGATGGGGATGAAGGCGTTGAGCGTGTTTTAGGGGTTGCACGAGACGGAGAGGGAGGTTGAGAGGGAGGTCTAGATTGGGTTGCACGACGAGAAGGTGAGGCGGGCTTTGATGAGGACGGGGATCGAGACGGTGATGAGGTTTTAGGCTCAGGCTCAGGCTCAGTCGTAGGGCGAGATAAGGCATTAGAGGTTGATTGGTTGGTGGTTTGCACATCGTTTGAGGGTGGGGTTGTCGATGGAGGTGTGGATGCCGGAGGGCTAGTGGTGGTGGTTGATTGGCCGACCGGAGTTTGAGTTTCAACTATAGGTGGTGGTGTAGAGGCGGCAATAGTGGCGGTGGTGGGTGGCCCGGCCGTTGGCACTTCACTTGGAGGTGGGGTTGTTGGTCGAGTGGCGGTGGTGGTGGTTGCAGTCGATTGACTAGCATTTTGGGGTTCGGGTTTAGGTGGAGGAGTAGGTGAAGAAGTGGCGGTAGCCGGCGGTGATGGTGATTGACGAGTGATTTGGGTTGTGGAGGTACGCCGTGGAGCCGATGATGCACCGGACGACCAAAATCGAAAGGAAAACGGCCTTCGTTCCGCCATGGATGTTTCGAAAACAACAAATGTGAAGAGAAAAGAGGATACTTGTTTGTGTTAAGAGGTGTTTTGATATGCAACAAAGGTTAATAAGAAGAGAGATCTTATAACTTTGAGGATTGAATTTCGTACATTGTATTTTGCTTGTGGTTTCTTCTTACTTCCATTTCATGTTTTGTTTGCCTTTTCCAGGGAATCAAGTTCTCTCCTCTAATCACCATTTCTTTCTCTTTTACCAAGTTTAGCATCTTTCTCCAAAACATATAACTTTTAGATCAAGTTTTAATTTTGCCCTCATTCTTTAAACTTGGTACTTATTCTTTCTTCCACTTCCAAAACAAGATTGGTTCTTGCCCTTAATCAAATTCATTAATGCTAAACATCGTTTTGGGCGTTAAACTTCCCAACAAAACACTTGATAATTGTAATGTGTCAGAATCATGTCAAAATCATGCCACATCAGCACAATGTGAGATTCTATTGATAATGGTGCATTCGGTGTAAAACGAGCTTTCCAATTGTTTTTCATGCCTTTTTAAAGAGGCAAAGTGCCAAACTTAGTACAATTATGACAAACAAACAAAGTTTTACCCATTAGTTCAAGAAAAGTATACACAAAGATTTTGCCATAACAAGAGATCAGTGAAGGGTAAGGGATCTAATCTAATTGCCATTTAAAGAGATTAAGACCTTCGTTCTTAAACACAAAAGGCTAATTTCTCTGCAATAAGGTACATGTTTAACTTCTAATTGTAGCTTATTTGATGTCTAAGTTGCACAATTACTTTGTAAGACGACACCCATAATTGCGTTTCACATTTCTCCCGATGCATCATATATATCTTACAACACAAGTCTTCAAGAATCTTTCTTTCCGAAATTTCGAGCATCTAGGAAAATAACACCCTTTGTCTTCTTTTATGTGAAAACAAACTTCTTACCATATGTGTTTATAAGATTTTTCATTCACTCTAGATTCTAAAACATCATCCTAAATATGAACAAGATTTAGCATAATCTTACTTAAATCCATTTACTAGAACTTACCTCATGCTGATAGCAAAAGCAAGTCAAATCCTCCAAGGTACAAGATACCACAAACCTAAAACCAAAATATATTTCGTTTATAGGGTAAAACATGCAAGGTCTTTTTCGAGCGGTCAAATGTTGCCATGAAAACGCCCACATCAAGAAACTACTGCATCCACACAAAGTATCTTCTCCAACGAAGCATCGAAAAGGCGTCAATTATCCAACAATTGCAAAATCACACACAATACCAGAGAAGGGATTGCAGAATATAACAGTAGCAGAGGTACTAATGACTAAAGGAGACGAAAAGGTTGGATCTTGGCTTTCGTGTCGAACAGACGACACTGTGTATGATGCTCTGAAGCAAGTAAGTATCTAAAACAAGTTCAAAAACTGCAAGAGAATTTAGTCATCTCTCATTCTACTAAAGCAACAAATCTAAAAAACTTGTGCTGAAAATTTGCAGATGACACAGAACAACATAGGATCTTTGGTGGTCCTAAAGCCAGGAGAACAACAGCTGATTGCAGGAATGTTCACGGAAAGAGGTAATTACCATGATACCCTTAACTTATTACATAATTACCACAAGCCCCTGAAGTTCCGCAAATTAACATGACACCCTTTATCAAACCTAAAGTGACATTATAGCAATTTCTAATAAGTCGGGTATTTTTCATAATTAGGGCCTCATGCAGGGGTGTCTATATAATTTACCCGAGTTGTTATAAACATTTGGGAATATCATACATGTACATGCTTCAACTATGTTGAAATCACAAAAAATACCCATTTTGTTTCCATAATAACACTGGCAACCCCTGTCATGCATATTGTTTGATGACAAAACAGACTATTTGCGGAAGGTGATCATACAAGATAGGTCATCCAAAAATACGAGAGTTGGAGAAATCATGACTGATCAGGTTTGGCTATGTTTATCTTCAGGCTCCATTTTTCAGGTAGCATTTTCCTAATCTTGCTTATTGTATACTTTGACAGGACAAGCTAGTTACTGTAACATCAGATACAAACATTCTGCATGCAATGCAGCTCATGACAGGCAAGTATATATAAGACACAGAAACAAATTCTCAATTAGATTGATAAAGAATTTCATGATATTGTTCATAGTAAAAGAAATGATGGAAGGTTTACTTTTGTAGAGAATCACATACGGCATGCTCCTGTTATAGACGGGAAGATAGTAGGCATGATCTCCATTGTTGATGTTGTGAAAACAGTATTGGAGCAGCAGCATGGAGAAGTAAAGAAACTAAGTGACTTTATCCAGGGAGATTACTTTTAGAACTTTAATCGACATTTGAAACACTGACCAATTGTAAAATTCTTCTGTTTGACTGATAATGAAAGGCAATTCTCGTGCCCCCATGAGAACTTTATCAATTAATATATACTGTCTTTTCTATAAAGGTTAAACTTTTTAAGAAATTGAGTAATTCACATGGACACCCCTTCTAAGAGACACTAATTACGAAAAACACCTCGAGTTTGAAAAATTACAATAACTTCTCCCATCAGTAAAAACATATTGCAATTTCACTACATTTCAGCAAAAAGCATATCACAATTTCACCCCCGTCTTTCGAGTTGTCGAGATAGAAGAGTGTGCCTTGGTTTGCAAAACCTCAAGGGCTCATTATAATTACTCAGTAATTGAGGGGGTGTGCATGTAATTGTTCTGAAGAATTCCACAAACTCAGATCAAAGCAAATAAGATACATGCGCATACAACATAACAGCACTGTGATCTCCATGAAATATCTAAGAATCAGACTCCAAACTTTCGAGAAGGCAAACAATTTTATTATCTTTTTGTTTTGAAATTGAAGCATGTCAACCATCATGATATCAAACTTAGCCAGATGATAACAACTGCCACCATAATTCATGTTATCACAAATCAGCACCCTACTAATTTAGATTTCTGCACTAGACGAGTTTGAGATGAAGCCAAAATTCCTAGGAATAAATTGCAATGTCATGGACCCAAACAAAAATAAAAGGACTTACTAAACGACTAGGTGGAGCACCACTAATCCAAGGAAGCCCTCAGCACAAAAAATTCTCACTTCGCTTTCTCACATGTGGCGTCTCTTTGTCATAAGATTATCGAATTTGATATTTTTGTCGCTTCCTAAAAAAGACTTGTCACTTTTATTGCTCTTTCTGATTGCCTGAGATGCCATCAAAGCTACCTTGTTTTGATCAGACAATTGAAATCCCCGAGCTTCCATCAATCCATGTAGCCTTCGAGCATCTTGCACAAATCCACCACTTGTAAGTGCACCTATAATCCTGTCGAAATCCTCGGGCCCCACTTGCTCTATCTTCGACTCTAGTACCCCTAAAGCTTGAAGTGCCTTCTTTTCCGCCCCCGCCCTAGAATACATATCACAAAGGCTTACATGAAGCTTAAATGGAGGAGCCTCACCTTGTTCAGCGATCTTTTCCAATATTTGTTCAGCTTCATCCAATAACTCCAATTTGCCCAACCAATCAACAAGAACTGTATAAGTACCAACTCCCGCCTGGAACCCATCTTTTTCAAGCTCCAGCAAAAGATTTAAGGCCTTATCCAACAAATTCTCCTTTTCATAAGCCGCAATCATAATTGAAGTGCATTTATCATCTGGCTTCAGCCCAAGTTTCTTAATGTTATCAAAATGATGCCTAGCATCGTCCCATTTGCGGGCACGCCCACATGCCTCGACCATTAAGGTACATGTTTCAAGATTTGGCTGAAAACCAGCAAAATGCATTGTTGAGGAAATTCGCTCAGCTCCATCAACAATACCTTGTTCTGCAAATGACCTAAATAAAGCCATGTATATCTCTCTTGTAGGTTTTATGTCCCTTGTTTCCATTTCTCTAATCAAAGACTCACCCTTTATTGGCTCACCAGCTTTTACATAGGCCATGATCATAGAATTGTATACCTTCATGTCTGGTTGGAATCCATGTGACTTTAAGCTTTCAAATGCTTTTTTTGCTCGATCGAGATTTCCTGATTTACTGTACATGTGAACCATAATGGATAACGTGATAACGTCAGGTAGAATGCCGCTCTCGTTCATCTTCTTGAGAATTCTTTCGGCGTCTTCTAAGCGATCATCTCTAGCAAGAGCATCAATCAGTTTTGAATAGTCGCGTATGTTAGCTTGGAAGGACTCTTCACCAAGTACACATTCTGAAATCTGAAGCATACAGTTAAATGTTAATCAAGTAAAGTACCAAACTTTGAGAATTATGCACTAACCATTGAGTACATTAATAATGATAATAGAAGACTTAAAGCCAGAAAAGCTTAAAATGAGAAGTTACATCTTATCATTAACCAATATATATACAGGATCCAGCATACATTCCCACAAGCTGGGATTGAAATTTCCTTTGTAGGCTGTGGCAGAACTAAAGCCTCAGTGTAACACATCTAAATCGACTTCATCTACAATTTACTGTGGAAGAATTTGTTCAAGCATTATATGGGGTTGGCTGTAGAAAATAGCCATCCTTAAACATACAAATTAACTAACAGAGCTTAAACAGTTAGAGAATACAAAGTCAATGACTCAGGTTATGTTTGTTTATGTGTTTTAGTTGAAACTTGAAAATTTTTAAGAATGGTAGGTGTTTGTTTATGTTTTTAAAACAGGGATGAAAGTTGTAAAATATATCACATCGATCATGACAAGTTGATGAGTGATGTGTAAAATGACTGTGTTAATTATATATTTGATGATTATGTGAATAAAAAATTTAAAATATAAACTAAAAGTTGTAAAGCATAAAAGAGAAAGAGAAATAATGATTATAGTAAATTATTTTGATTGATGAATGTGTGTATGATGGAGTTGAAAAAGGGTGAATTTGAATGATAATTTAGTATGTTGCATCTATTTAGAATTTTGTGGTCCAAATACTTGAAAATGAAATTTCAAAACATAAACAAACAAGGCCAAAGTAACTCCCAAGTTATCTATGTAAATAGTTTCCAATCCAATATTAGATTAAACAGTTTTATCCACTTCACGATCCAAAAATGTATGTGCAAAACTGCTCGCTTCCGTATTCTAAATCTAATTGCATCCAGTGACCAAACTAACCTCAAAATCTAGAGTTGAATTCTATTCAATATGATGGGGAATATCAGACTTGGGATAATGATCAATTTGACGTTCAACTAATATACGAATCACGTAAAGTATGGGAAGGGGCGCACTGGTAATATGGGAGCCAAGTGCGCCAATTGAACTGTCCATCATAAGTTGTCTCAATATACTTACATGACCCAATATCATATGGGACGCCCCCATGAATGTACATAAGATATGGCTATAATAAGTCATAATACATATCTCCACCTTTCTATTAATTTTTCAGAAAACCACCCTTTTATGTTTCTATCTTTTCAAAGTATTTGAGGTACTAATTCCTATTATAATTTGTAATCGAGACTCTGAGAACAAAATTTCCAAATGTAGATCAATAAAATATTTAGATTGGAAAGAGTGAACGGCACACCTTAAAGTATAGACGAGAATTCTGTTCTTTCAACATATCAAGAAGCTTAATCCAGTCAACCCTGCTTGGCTGGAGAAGGCTTATCCATTCGTTTAAAAGGGGAACAGGATCATCCTCTTCTTGTAACGCGAGGATCTTATCAGTAACAAGTTTGCATTTACCAGATATTGGCTTCGCCTCTTGAGGCCACATGATTTCACCACTCTCGTGAATTTTATCCGCCACCTCAGCCCACTTCGGATCAGATAAATCAAGTCCATAAATCTTGTACTTAATCTTCCCATGTCTTTTGGGAAGAGATACAATCTTCTGTTCACCTTCACCAACAATTTCTCTTCTCGATTTCTCGTCTTCACCTGATTCTTTGTGGGCTTCTTTTTTCCTAAGGCTTTCGAGATGCTGATAAAACTCATGTTCCTCCATTTTTTCGCGGGCCCACTTGAACCTAAGCTCTCTTAGCATATCCCCCCGAACACCCACTTCACCAGCAAACCTATACATCTCCTTAACTTCCTCAGCCTGAAGAAAACTCTTCATTTTCTCTTTTTTCTTTTCTTTCTCCATGTCTGTCAAAACCTGATTGCTAACTTCCCACACTGTTCTCCACAAATCCTCACTGAAGTCGTCCGAGGGCGTAGATGCAGCAGCCCCAACCATTTGTTCAAGACCACCCTTTTCCATCTCCGATACAACCTTCCCGACTATAATTACAAGCATGCCATCAATTGTATTCTTGTCACAGTCAGAATAAGCTTCAGAGAGCTTTTTACGCATAATCCAAACAAATCTGGACAAGAACTCATTCATGGCAGCATCGTTTTCTGATTCAGTAGCTGAATCACTTGACGAATTGTCCAGGTTAGTTTGTTGGAACGTGTGGACAAATTTACACAAGGGTTTATGGAACGTTGGGGATTTAGGGCCATTGGTGAAAGATGATGATATTGAGGTGGTAGTGATTGCAACACATCTATATCCAGAACAAGAGTGTGATGACAATCCCCTACTACTGAATTTCGATATATTAGTAACTGCATTTCTGCTAAAGAATCGCCTGAAATACATATCTATACTTTTTCAATAACCTCAAAAGAAGTAATAAGTCACTGCAGCTATAATTCCAAAAATACAGCAGATGAACTACAACACTAATCACAAATACACACAGCCACTTGAGACATCAAAGCGATAGATCAGGCATGTAATTCCCTGCATTTTCAAGACATCAAAACTTTATGATTAGATAACAAAGACATCATAACAAATTTTAAAACTGATCAAAGGAAACTCAAGAATTAACGAGTTATTGAATAATATCTAAACAGAAATCAGACTCTAAATTTTCTCCTTAATACACATTGTAAGTTTTGTAACCATAAATAGTTTCGATAACCCAAAAAAAATCAAGAGCACACAAATAATAGACTAAATCCAAGAATTCTTAGCTGAAGCAAAAGTCAAAGATAATCAATAAAACCTTCATTATTCAGAGAAATAATAAAAACCCATTAGGATTAATGCACAAAAAACAGCATATAAGTACTTAAATGGGGAAGGGCATTACCAGCAGAACTTATGAAGACGATAGAGAAATGAGAGATTGTTTCGAAGCGCAGAGAGTTGAAGAGTGAGAGAGATGCAAAACCCTATTAGAAAGTTAGAACCCTTCAGCGAGATCTGAATCGGGTCAATACCCGGATCTTAATAGGGTCAGTTTGGTTTCATTTATGAAAATTGCAGATAGACCACTCACTTATTCTATAATTACCATGAAGGAAAGAAATTTAAGTCAAATTTGCATTTATATCAAATGTCACCCTAAATATTCATATTTAACCATATTAAGAGTACCATCCACTCAAAAGAAAAATTATTAAAAGGTAAATTTAAAAAACATTTAAGATTTTTTTAAAACTCTATAAAATTAAAATTGGATCAAAAGATGTCTACTTGAGTTCGCTATGATACAAATAATAAGGCCTTATTTGTTTATGTTATTTAATTAAGCGATGTTTGGCTTTCATCCATCGGGGTGTTGAATATATTTAAGCGATGTTTAATTTATCAAAATTGTTTAATAATGTTTAATTCTATCCATCTTCTCATTTCAATAACTCTTATAAACAAACACTCTCTTAATAAAAAATTAATTGATGTGATGTTACATTCTTACACATCTTATAATGCTAACATTATAGCCTCTAAGTAATAGGTAATAATACAAGCTAAGAAAATCAAAAGGTTTAATTTATTTGTACAAATTAAAAATAGAAAAAGAAAAGAAAGAAAGAAAATTATTTTTTTTTCACTAATTGAAGGCTCCAATATGTGGAAACAATGATAACCATAACATTAATTATTATTGTGAATAATTAATTATTGGGGGAATGTACTTAGCATATTTCTGCTAGACAAAAGTTTGTGCAAACATCTCATAATAGGTTTATCTTCTTATCTTTTGGAACATTTTTCATCTCTAAAGGATCATTTTCCATGTTGATTCAATTATTTGGCATTATAACACATGACTTAAGAAGGCTATTTCAAAAAATAAATAAATTGTGCCAGCCTTTATTCAAAGATTCTGACCACCTTTTTTTTTTTTTAAATTTATCCTCATTATGATTGGACCATTAACATGGAGGTATAATAATTATAACGATTATTATTTTATATATTATTGAATTTTATTTTTTCTAAGTTTGATAATAAATCACTAACAATTAAGTAATTCTCTAATGGATTTCTAAAATCAAATTTTCCTAAGTTTGATAATAAATCACTAGAAATTTCCCTTTTCTTTTCTATTATAAAAACGTATTATTCTCAAATATTTTCTACCAATACAAAAGAAATAAAGACCCGGAGGATTATGGAAGACCTTCCAACCAACAATTCCATTTTTGCATGTTCATTATTTTATTTTGTAATCATATATTGTAAAGAAATATATAACAATTTTAATATACGTAACATTTAGATGTCATTTTTCGTTGATATAGACATTCAGTATATATGGTCATTCATGTAGAGGCAACAAAAAATCTTGTCACATCAGTTTTTCAGAGTTACAACCTAATTTGCAAACAAGATATTCTGGAGATGGATATAGTGTTGGATTGGTGAAATTATATTGGGGTTAGGGTTTTGGTTTGGAAAAGAAGGTGAATAAATAAAAATAAATAAAGAGAATTTAAGATATATTGTGTAAATATATATCTTTAAAGGGCAAAGTTATTTTAGCGTTCATATAAAATTATACTAGAAAAAATACTAGAAGGAGACTGTAAGCGTAATGGATTTTCTATTCTAAATATTTGTTTCATCTAGTATTTCAGATTTTTAGGTGTTTGAGACGTGTCAAACATCTAAATGTTCGAAATACAAATAAAACATTATTTGCAATAAAAAATCATATTCCACAATGAACATATTTTAAAAAAATACATAAGGGATCTTTTATCATTTTTTGTTTACCATAGGGAGGCAGAGTGATCATAATTATAACGCTTAGGGCATGATTGGTATACTGGAATGAGGTGGGAATAGAATCAACATTCCTGAGTTCATTCCCATTCCTATGATTGGTATGTTTTTATGTCGGGAATGGTCATTCCTGTTGGAATCCATATTCCCATAAGTATGGGAATAGTGATACCTTCCATCCCCCTTGGTATTAGCTATTCCTTATCTATTGTGACTTAATTTTTTTTGTTTCTTGTGATAAAATTATTTTTTTTCACACTAGTAAAAAAGTCTTGAAAATTTAACGAATGCAATATATATATATATATATATTTTCTACTTATGATTAATTATCTTAATTTATTTTTAAAATAATATAAATGATTAATAAATTAAAAAAAATATTTAAATGCATTGAAAGAACAAAAAAAGATGCATATTATTTTTCGTACGCAGTCGAAAATATTTTCATCAATAAGAATTATTTTAATTATAATAAATCTAATTTCAAATGTAACAAGAATAGGGAAAACATACAAAATTGCATTGACAAAATTTAAAATAAGCGCATTTAGTAAATAATACATCATCCTTAAACTAGTTTATCGATTAAAAAGTAATAGAAAACGTGGATTATTGTATAGACAATAATACATGTATAACTTTTTCAATTATCATGTACGGACTATATTTTTCCGTCTTTCATTGCTTTCTCAACTTTTTTTGTCGTGTCTCTTGTTATTTTTCTTTAAATGAAAGTTTTAAAATCTCACATCATTTAAATTTAAAAGAACTAGATTGGATACAAATTTGTATTCAAGTTTAATAAATAACACAAATATACGAATATACAAAACATATAAAATATATATATAAAAAAAAGATCACATTTCTCAAATTTATTTTATATCACTAATTGCTTGATTGGAACAAATAAATGAATAATAATTCAATTCCTTTCTCATTCCTTGAGTATACCAATCATAGTATTTATGAAATTAATATCATTCCTTTCCCATCTTAATTCCATTACTTATATCATTTCATTCTCACTCAATTCCATTCATTCATACCAATCACGTCCTTATATATTACAGGGAGATTGAATGTATTTAATCCTTTAAAAAATAGAAATATATATCGCGTTAACCAATAGATGATACGAAATTTGATCCTAAGAATCCTATTTCCAGCTTTTTATACATGCATGTAGGATTTGTGGTGTAAAATCAAGAACTAGTGAAGAACAATGAATAGGAACATGATATGGTAAGATAAGGAATCCAACGTAGAAGAATATATATCTCTATATATCTTAACTCATAGGGAGCTTGGGATTGGAAGGATCTAATCCCCACCAGCTAGTTAGAAGAATCCCTCAAGTAATCCACTTGTTGATGATTTGATTATAAAAAAGACATGGAAAATGACTTTTTTTAATTTATCAAAAAAGGTTTGTTTGAATTTATATTTTAATTTCTCGAGTACATTAAATAAACGCCTTTTAACATGAGACTGTCATTAAAAAAAACTTTGAAATTTGAAAAATTATCGTAGCTTCCAATTATATTAGTAAAAACATATTGTAATTTTACTCTCTCAAAAAAATACATATACATCCTCACACTTTATTTTTCGATTTTTCAGAGTTTAAGACGAAGTGTCTTGGTAATTATCGAGTAAAACGTTACCCCATCTCCTTCGCCACCTTTTCGTTCTTCTTGGTGTTAGTTCATGTTTTGACCCTTAAGAAAGTTTATTCACTTTCAAATCCCCCCAACAAAAAGTCTAAAAATTATTCCTCAACTTTCTCTCCATTATATAAAGACTTTGTGCATCAAATCTCTTATCAAAACACTTCCAATATTTCCCCATTCACTAGGGCAACTCTTCTCTCTCTCTCTCTCTATATATATATATATATATATAACTTGCACTTAGAGAATATGGCATCGAGCCCCTTTACATCATCACGCGGTTCATGGACATGTAAGCAAAACAAGCAATTCGAAGAGGCATTGGCTACGTTCGACAAGGATACACCGGACCGGTGGCATAACATAGCTAGAGCCGTTGGTGGCAAAACAATAGAGGAAGTAAGAAGACATTATGAAGTCCTTGTGAAGGACATTATGCAGATAGAAAATGATCAAGTGCCTATACCTAATTATAGAACCTTCACTAGCAATGGAAGAGGATATGGCAATGAGCAAATTAGGTATGAAATTATGATACAAATTACAAATCCCCCCTCTATATCAAGAATTTCGGGTTTTTTATTTATTTTTTACGTATAAATCTTGAGATTATAGACATAAGTTTGTTGGCTGATCCATTCGTCAAATGAACATCATTTTTCTTCCTTATTTAATGATCGTTTCATTTCATTGCATACATTATGGGAAGAATGTTAATTGTTTACTTTTTCACCTATCGAAAATGAAAAATATTTGGAGAAAGTCCAACTAGACATGTATATTTAACTACGTGTATAATATTCTTTTAAATATACTGTTAATGCGAATTTCATACATATTGCATTCCTTTTCTAGCATGCTAAGACTCCATTTTTTGTGCCTAAAGAATAGGAGAGTTTCTTCTAATTGAAAATGTCTATATTGATAAAACAAATCACATGAAATCTAATCTTTCCAATTTTAGATATATCATGGGCTCATGGCACATGCACCTAAACTGTAGTCCACCTCATTAAATGTAGAAAATAACATATAGTTTTGTTATTTATTGTATTATGTCGATAAGGTCATATACATATATCACATGATCCAAACAATTTTAATGTGAAAATATATTCACATTCCTTCATTAATATCCAAATACTATGCACCAGACAGCAGTTCCTGGATAAGGGTGATACATTATATATATATATATATATATATTTGCTTCTTACAAATAAAATTAAGTTAATCATGTTACATTCGTCATGAATTGACTAGAGTCATTGAACATGATATCTTCTTGGCATTCGACAGTTTATAATTTCTTGATGACTTGGGTAACCAGAAAATTTAATCAAATTGGTGTTTAATAATCTTTTGCAATACTTACTGATTCATGAACAGAATTATCACATTATTACTTAATATCTTACAGCGAATATTATAAATATATTTGCTAAATCTAATATATATTAATATTTCTGATTTTAACAGGCTTATCAAGAATCTGAAGCTACACTAATCAACTTATATCTCTAGATTAAATATATACTCCACGATCATTGATGCATCCCGTGAAAGAAGAGATTTTCATCTTGTGTTCAAAATCCAAGAAAACCTTTATGAAAAAAAAATGTATTTTAAAGCATGCAGTGTTTCTATGCAAACTTCATGCAGAATAAGATTTAACTGTAATATTATCTTATAATCGTGAATGTACGTACCATGTTGCCCTGGAAATGTATGATAGTAATGATATGTATCATGAGTCATTAGATTTCTAGCATTTGGCCATCCCAAGTTTTGAGGGTTAAAAAGATAAAAAGAAGAAAAAAGAGTGTTAAAATGATAAAAAGAAGAAAAAAGAGGGTTATAAAGATAAAAAGAAGAAAAAAGAGGGATAAAAATGGAAAATGGAGATGCGGGGTATCGATCCCCGTACCTCTCGCATGCTAAGCGAGCGCTCTACCATCTGAGCTACATCCCCATTTGATATTCGAGATGGAATATAAGTATTGCTATTTGTATTCAATAACAGTAAAGCATCAGAATGGTCCCGAAGACTGTTCAATCCACTTCATGAACCCAAATGAATACCAACTAAAAGTACTTAATTTATGTAACTTTTAAAACTCAATATTATCTTAAAAATATTGACATGATTCTCCCCTCGTTCAATTTTTTTTCATTAAATTAATATTATAAAGAGTAAAACACCTTTTAATTTTTATTTAACAGGTTAAATTTCACTTATAATGTGTTGGAAAATGAATAAATATCAAAATATCATTAAACAACATAGGAAAAAACGAGACATTCACAATTAAAAATTCTAGTATAAATATAAAGCTTTAATCTTCTAAAAATATTTTATTAATTAACAAATGAATTTTCTATAGCTTACGTATGTATGTCAATATAATTCAGACGTTTTTCATAAACCTTAAAAAAATTAAAAGAGAAAACCATAAGTATAAAAATAAGATCCTAAAAAAACTTATATACCTAAAATTTATTTTTTTTAAATATGCATTTTTGTTATAAAATCCAATAACTTCTTCAAAAAACGATGCGGGCTTAATAGGAAACGAATCTTCTATTGTAGAATGATGTACCATAATTGTGATATCACTCTGTGTGATATAGATAAGTATCTATTTATTTGAATTATTAATTATATTTCATTTTTAAATAAACACTTATCAATCTTACACTAATGTGTAACACCACGTGGGGTAGAAGATTTGCTCTGAGTTAAATAGTATATATAAACAATAATATTAATGGAAAAAGTAAATTTACCCCTACTATACCATCATGTTATTGTTCCTAAATAAATATAGTAATATCTTAAAAATAACAATAGTTATGACTATTCATAAAAAATAATTGTAAAATATAGCTTAATTAGTTTTATTTGTATTAGGAGAATTCACAATTCTCAAATGGTAGTATTGAATTAACATCAAGTCCCAAAGAACAGTTGAAGAGTCGGAGGACAGAAAGGTAAAGACATTGCTTGGGGAAAAGCATGGCATGCCAGACTTGCAGACCTCATACACACACATATATATATATATATACACATATTCTATTTTAAGATGGTTCAAATGTAATTAGTAAAATTATTCATATTTATTCATTTAATGATAAAAATTAAATTAATTCTATTGGAACTATATATGTACATACACTCTGGACCCCTTGTTTCTACTTTGGGTAATTTCAATTGGAGACTTGCTTGGTTAATTATATTAGGTTAGATAATAACCATCCAATGCTTAATTCAGCTTTATATATATATATATATATATATCAATTTAGTCTTAAATATATAATTAGTTGCAATTAGGTCCTATATAATTAGGTTTCTAAACTTTGAAAAAGTTACAACTCGACCATATATATTTAATATTTTTTACTCAGTTATATATAATTTAAAATTTAATTGTAAATATATATTAAACTAATGCATGATGCCTGTATCATATAAATTTCAAATAACAATATTCTTTTGATTCATAAAATGGTTTATGCATGTATTAATATTACTAGAGTGACTTTACTATGGTTGCACTATTTATGCAAAAGTTACATAAATTTGGCGCTCAACTTTAAAGATGCTCTTATATATTATATACCAAACATTGAGTTCATGAGTATCAAATAGTATAAATCACCTCATGTTAGTAAATAATAATAATTATCATTATGATGTACACAATTTAATACATGCAATAGTGGGCATATATTTCCCATGCTTTAATGCTTTGTTAAAGGTGGCTATGGGTTAAAATACGTAACATTTTTAAAAAATCTCGAAAATTCTACTTCTTGTTAATTTGTATCACATATGATGTAGGAGGACTACACTATTATATACATATATAATGATAGAGTTAATTTTAAAATGTAAAGAGCTCTATACATCTAAAATCCAAGAACATTTATCCAGATATATATTATTAATGTAGGGTTTATCCATACCCAGGATATCTGGGTTTTTATATCCCAAAGGGTGGGTTAATTAATGCCTTGATCATAGTTTAGCTCTAATGGCGTCTAGTGGTGCTTTATAATTAATGTGTGTGTTGAAAAAACAAAAAGGCTGAGCAAGGTGTCAAATCTCAGGCTCAGAATCACATTCACACCCATTATTATTCGCCTCATTTTATTTATCTGGATTTCAATTTAAAGTGTTAAAAGTTGAAAAAAAAAGTTAAAAAAAATGGTAAAAGAAGCAATAATGAATTTGATGGGACCAAATGGCAGGGCGTGGGAGAGGACGAACATGACATTGTCTCTCTTGTTTTTTTGTGTTCAAAATCATCTCATCACCCATTCTTAATCTCCATTCAATTCAATTTCAATTCAATTCAATTCAATTCTCTTTCTTTCTTTCTCTCTCTCTCTCTCTCTCTCTATATATATATATATATTGTTAGCTTCATCATAAGCAACCAAGCTGTCTCTTGTTGGACACTTAGTGGGCTGTTGGAACCACTGCAACACAATCAAACACTCACCACCCCACCCCCACCTCCTCTTCTTCTTCTTCTTCTTCTTCTTCTTCTTCTTCTTCTTCTTCTTCTTCTTCTTCTTCTTCTTCTTCTTCTTCTTCTTCTTCTTCTTCTTCTTCTTCTTCTTCTTCTTCTTCTTCTTCTTCTTGTTTTTCTGTCATTATTGTTTGAAATTTAGCAACCCTTTTTCTTGTTTTGAAAACCCTATATTAGATTTAATTAGTACGTATGTTTTAGTAGTTTGTTGTTCAATTGTGTGTTCATCATTAATTAGGGTTTTATGTGCAACAAAAATGGTATTAGGATCATGTGTTGGTGACATTTCATGAAGATCATCACTCACTAACACTAAATTTTCTATTTTTTTAGTGGTTACATATTTTTTTTAGGGTTTGTTAAGAAGTGAAGTAGAAAAATGTCTTTAGAAGACAAAGAAATCATGAGAATGCAAAGCTACAACACTAGTATAACCCTAGACCCGAATACCACAGGATCCAAACCCAAACCCGCAAACCCTAAAACCCACTACCGTGAGTGCCTCAAAAACCACGCCGCCAATATCGGCGGCAACGTCACCGACGGCTGCGGCGAGTTCATGCCCAGCGGCGACGACGGAACAATAGAAGCCCTTAAATGCGCCGCCTGCAACTGCCACCGCAACTTCCACAGGAAAGAGCACCACGGCGACACAGCGTCGACGGCGATGGTCCACCTCCCTCCGCCGCTGCCGTCCCCGTCGATGAGCCACCACCGCGGCGCCACACACTGGATGCAGCCTGTGAAAATGGGCTTCGGCGGCGGAGGGAGTACTGTCGGCACTGACTCTTCGAGTGAGGAGCTGAACTTTAATGTGTACCATTCGAACGCGGTGGCGCCGCCGCCGCCGCGGTTGGTGAACAAGAAGAGGCACCGTACGAAGTTCACGGCGGAGCAGAAGGAGAAGATGCTTGCGTTGGCGGAGAAGCTAGGGTGGAGGATCCCTAGAGAGGATGACATTGAAGTGCAGAGGTTTTGTGCTGAGAATGGGGTCAAGAGACAGGTTTTCAAAGTTTGGATGCATAATAATAAGAGTATTTCTTCAAAGAAAAATGAACCCCAAGAATTTTAATTATATATATATATATATACATATATAAATAATGTCATTTAATTTATATAGTTTTAGCATGGTAATTAGTGTTGTAGATAAATGGTATGTTTGGTAGGTGGAGTACTAGGCATTGCTTTGCGTATGCATGCTTCTTCATTGCTAAGAACTTGTTAAAATTTCTTTAATTAAATTAATGTTTTATTAATATATGATCCCATTTTGTTCTAATGTCTGATTATATGTTTCAATTTCATGTTTTTTTTAATAATTATATTTCATGTTATTTTTATATAAGAGGAATATATATTACTGCAAATGTGTTGCATTTGTGGTAATTGTTGCGCTGTCAAATAAATTGGACAAATAAGATTGAACGTACCAATAATGACCAACTATCTGAATAAAAATATTAAAATTGAAATAGGAGGTTTAAGTTTTATTACTACTTGAGTAATTATATATTAAAGTTAAACTCTAAGTACCAAAGAAAAATGTGATATTTTGACTGATTTTCAGTCAGGATCATCTATTCCGAAATGGTATTTCATCTTCTATTCCAGCCGTTAGATGTTTGACATTTGTAATTTGAATAAATCTTTGTTTGCCTTGTATTTTTTATTTACTTAATTAAAATTAAAGATGTGATAAATTAGGAAACATAAAAATTATAGTTTTAGGAAAATCATCATAAATGGATCTTAATCAAATATTACATCTAGATAAAGGAAAATAAGGGAATTATGGATCTGATTACATCTATGTTTGGTAGGTACGGTGGACTAGGTATTGTTTGCGTATGCATGCTTCTACGTTACTAAGAACTTCAAATTTCTTGAATTTATGTTTTATTATATTTATATATGATAGAAGAAATTATTTTGTGGTCACATATTACCTCTTGCGCTTTTTATATCATGGTTTAAGAAAATACAAATTCAGTACTAAAATTATAATTTTTTCCATTGTAAATTATAACAAAAGAAAAAAAATCATGTGCTCCGCTCATGGCCATTAACTTTACATTTCGGGGTAGTTATGTTGGAAAATTGGGATATATACCAAGTGTTGGATATTTTTTTTAATAAAAAAATTGAAAATACAAAATATTATTGAATAATATTAATCTACAATATAAGTAGGCGAACATTTTGAATTTCTTAATTCATATATGTAAAAAAATGAGAAATTAAGTGTTAATTGGATTATTTGAAGTTCATTATCCACATTGGTATTAAATCACAAATTGAGTATATATACCGTATATATACTCCGGGTGTGAAATAAAGAGTTGTCTCTTTCGATCATCTTAAATATAATGGGTTTAAGAGTGGAGAGTACCTAGTCAGTTGGGCCTAGTTGGGCCTTTTGGATGGGCTTGCTCGCCCACGGGTCCAGTAGATTTTTTTCATCCCCTTCCAAACATGAATAGATTTTTTTTATAATTATTTATATATATAATATATATTTGAGTTAATGTTCTATAATAATTTAAAAACTAAGAAAATAAGAGTATATGTAAATAAATAATAATAAAAAATACGAAATATTCTCATTACTCATCAAAATTGTAAAACAATTATAATAAACTTAACTTGAATATTCATCCATAAGTGGTTTATTTTTAAAAAGAAACATATTTAGGATATACACTATAAATAATATAGTTATTCTAAAAATATCTTAATTATAAGATGTTAAAGATGTCATTTTAATTTTGAAATGATATTTTGGGAATAAAGACATTCTTAGGTATGCCTTAAATAAATATTGACTATATATAGTAGTACTGTACATAATTGAGGGTCCAAATTCATAGCACTTTATCTACTAACAGTTGTATTTTCCCTCTCATTGCCAGCAGTGGCAATCATTCAGGACCATATATCATTTATAAATAACAAAAATCATTTTTCCTTTTCATTGATGGTCCATACCAACACAAAATATAATTATAACAATTTCAATTTATGTCCAAAGGATATAATATATATATTAGATTAATTTCAGTAAATTTTTATTATAAACCACAAGGACTATTATATAAATAACGTTTGATGAGATTAAATTCATGATTTCTAAATTATACCATTAGATCAAGAAATCATTTACACTTCAATATACTTTCAAATCATTGAGTTAAACAAAATAAGAACTAAAACCATAAAAACTTTGAAGGGTTATTTTGAATTTCATGTTATTTTTGGCAATTTAATACTTGTTCAATAACATTTATATCCCTCTCAAAATTCATTACAACTTAATAATTTTACGAGTTAAGAAACGAGTCAATCATCATCAAGTTCAACAATTTACATTATATAAAAACTAAACAAGTACGACAAGACTTGAACATTAAATATGTGAAATAGATTTAGATATTTTTTAAAATATTACATAATAGTCCTTATATTATATTTAGTATATATCTTAACCCTCATTTTTCGATTCGACTCAATTAACTGGCCACCAAAACCAAATCGAACCGATTTCTATACAATTTCATTTTGAACCAATACATTCAATTTCGGTTCAACTTAGGGGTGTTCACGAGTCGAGCCGGCTCATGAGCTCGGCGAGCCGGCTCGAAAATAGCTCGACTCGAGATTGAGCCTTTCGAGCCGAGCTCGAGCCTAAAAATACCTGTTCGCCAGCTCGCGAGCTGGAATAAAAAAATAAATTTTAATTAATATATATATATATATATAAATATTTATTTACATATTTTTATATAATATGATATATTATAATAATATATTATATATAATAATATTTTTGACATTAATTATAACTATATTAAATTATATATGAATAAATATAAAATTAATAATATATATTTTTTATAAATTATTTTTTTGAGCTCGAGCTCGACTCGAGATTGAACGAGCTTGAGCTCGTCGAGTTTATCTTATTCTTAAACTCGAATTTATGGCCCAGCTCAACTCGAGCTCAACTCGTGAACACCCCTACTTCAACTCCATTCGATTTCAACGGTTTATCTTATTCTTAAGCGGCTTTGGTCCTCGTCCTTATCAAAACATGCTGTATAATAAATATTTCATAGAAAAGAAAAATCTATGGAGAAAAAAACAGTGGCACATGTCCCTTCAACAATCGAGTGGCTGAATATAGTATTACTACTATTTTTATAGCCGCCAACACAAAATTACCCCATGTTAAAAGTACCTAAACTGACACGATCCGTTTAGGCACAGAATCTTCTCATCCTTTCCAAACTCTTCTTCAACTCAACTGCAACTTCAAAACCCACCAAATTAAGACCAACCCTTTAGCTTAAAACAATCAAGATTCAAGTTTTACGACTGGGTTTTGCTTTTCTTGTGTTGAAAAAGTAAAAAAAAGAAAAGAAAGATGAGTTTTAGTGAAGGAGGGGAAGATGGGAGAGGGGATCTGAGGAAGCCATTTTTACATACTGGTAGTTGGTATAGAATGGGTTCAAGGCAGTCTAGTTTGATGGGCTCTTCTCAAGCTATTAGGGATAGTTCTATCTCAGTATTGGCTTGTGTCTTGATTGTGGCTTTGGGTCCTATCCAGTTTGGTTTCACTGTAAATTTCACTTTCTTTTTTGCTCTTTAGTTGTGATTTTTGTTTGATTTGCATGAGGTTGAAATGAATTTTGAACTTGAATGAGTTAATTGTTTGGTTGCATAAAGTTGAAATGGAACTCTTGTGGAGGATTTATTGTGATTGTGTTATATAGAATTGGACTTACTAGGATTGATTTGTGGGTTAACTGAGATAAATGTTTGTGATTTTGATCTTGATTTGGGATTTGTGTTGAATTCTGAGTTGCCCTAATTGTTGGAAACAGTTTATTAGCTCTTATATGTGCCAAGTGCCAAAATTGGAACTCTTGTAGGGTACTTATTGGAATTGTGTTGTATAGAATTGAACTTACTGTGATTGATTACGGTTGAGTTGAGAGAAATGTTTGTGATTTTCTATGTTGATTTGGGGTTATTGCTGAATAATTTGAGTTGCCATAATTGTTTGAAACAGTTTTAGTTGCTTATGAGTGTGGTGTAGTATGTGGGTCATTGTGTTGGAGAATACATTTACGGTGCGTTTGGATCGATGGATTTGGATTTGAGGAGTGGATTTGGAGAAAGGATTTCAAATGACACCTAAAATGGTGTCATTTGAAATCCACCATAGTTGTGGAGAAAAGAGCTCAAAATGAATGGCGAGGGATTTGAAATCTATCTTCATCCAAACGAACTTAAATGGATTTGTTGATGGATTTGAAATCCATGGATTTCAAATCCATCGATCCAAACGCACCCTTATAAATGTTAGGTAGATTTTGGCCATTCCAGTTTTGAGGTTAAGTTCTAAATTCAAAATGCAGGATTAGTATGTAAAGGATAGAATTGGGATCGAAGGAATTTCGATTTCCACGTTTGCCCTTCTACCTGATCATCTTATACATACTAAAACGGCAATTAAAAGAATCGAACTTTATCTATGTTTGCATTTGTTTAGATAGTTATATGTGATATGAGGCTATTAATTTCAACTATGTTTGAAGATATATTATTTTGAACTATAAGCTAAATTAAGTGCCTATTTCGTGGTCATGTAGTGTGGTTACTCTTCACCAACACAATCTGCTATTTCTAAAGATCTAAAGCTCACAGTCTCACAGGTTAGTCATAGTATATTTTCTCATCATTATTGAGTCAAAAATTCTTAAATTTATATGAAATGGCTTATATATTTGGACAGTTCTCGTGGTTTGGTTCTTTGGCAAACGTGGGGGCTATGGTTGGAGCAATAGCTAGTGGTCAAATTGCTGAGTACATTGGGCGAAAAGGGGTATATAATTATTTCATTTACTTTTATAGTCATTTCATATTTTTTTTAATCAAATAAGAAATTTGACGAATTTTGTTAACTTGCAGTCGCTTATGATTGCTGCCATTCCTAATATCATTGGTTGGCTTGCAATATCATTTGCCAAAGTGAGTTTTCGGATTTTTTTTTGTACCAACGCCCTTTTCATAAAAATTGGATTTTTTCAATTTTTAGAAATTCATTTTTATTTATTTTAGGATTCTTCATTTCTTTACATGGGAAGACTATTGGAAGGATTTGGCGTCGGTATAATATCTTACACGGTTAGTAGAGTGCTTTTTTGTAAATATATTATCAGTGAAAAGAATTTTTGATATACTTATTACTCTTTCTTCTTTTTTTCCTTTTTGTAATTTGATATAGGTGCCTGTGTATATAGCTGAGATAGCGCCTCAAAATCTAAGAGGGGGTCTAGGCTCGGTGAACCAGGTTTACTGATTGTACTATTTTGTCTTTCATCTGGAAATTTTTGTTAGAATATATGCTGAAGTATTTTTTTCTTAATATATATATATATATATATATATATATATATATATATATATATATATATAGCTATCTGTGACTATCGGGATCTTGCTAGCTTATCTACTCGGACTTTTTGTCAATTGGAGAGTGCTTGCAGTTTTAGGTAAATATCCCTATATGGATTATGATTTATATAGTAGATTTCTTTGATTGTTTTTTCAATTTATGATCATGGATCACAGGACTTATTGAAATTTGTAAAATATATTAAAATTCATCCTGAGTTTATTTTTACTGCAGCTTTTGATTAATTCTGTTCATGATCACGTTGTTACGCCTCAGAAAAATTAATGGATGCATATATTTAAATTCAGAGAGTGACTAATATTTCTTTTCGTTGACAGGAATATTGCCTTGTCTGATATTGATACCTGGCCTCTTTTTCATTCCCGAATCTCCTCGATGGCTGGTACATATGCTCATTTTTTCTTTAAATTCTAATTTTTGTTTTAACAAAGTTGTAAGAACTGACATATATCTCTTACATACAAAATTAGGCTAAAATGGGTATGACAGATGATTTTGAAGCTTCTTTGCAAGTGCTTCGAGGATTCGACACTGATATTACCCTTGAAGTAAATGATATCAAGGTAAGTTTTTTCCCACTGTCTTATAAAGCCTAAAAAACAATTGCAAATAAATATGTTCTATCTTGGGGTGTTCACAAGTCAAGCTCGAGCTCAAAAAAATAATTTTTTCTTTATAAAAAATATATTTTTTAAAATATATTATTAATTTTATATTTATTCATATATTATTAAATATAGTCATAATTAATGTCGAAAATATTATTATTTATACATATATTATTTTAATATATTGTATTAAATAAAAATATATGAATAAAAATTTATTTTTATATATATTAATTAAAAATTATTTTTTTATTCCGGCTCGTGAGCTGGTGAACAGACATTTTTAGGATCGAGCTCGGCTTGATTGAAAAACTCGGCTCGATAGGCTCGACTCGGGCTCGAATTTTTTCGAGCTCGAATCGAGCTATTTTTGAGCCGGCTCGACTCGTGAACACCCCTAAATTCTTGCTGTAGCTTATTTACACATGAAAATATGAACTTTTTTCAGAGGTCTGTAGCTTCAACAAGCAGAAGAACAACAATCCGATTCGCGGATCTCAAGTTGAAAAGATATTGGCTACCTCTAATGGTGCGTAGTTTTTCGTGATTTTTTGTGTGCAAAAATATTTTTTTTTTTTTTTGAAAATGGCGTTTAATAAATTCGTCGTTTTTATTTGTATTTTATCGTGCAGATAGGAATTGGATTACTTATGTTCCAACAGCTAGCTGGTACTAACGGAGTTATATTCTACTCCACTACTATATTTGAATCTGCCGGTGAGTAATTTTTTCGAAATTTTCGAATATTTTGGTTTCTGTTGACGGGATTTTTATATAGTTACCTCTTATTGAACAGGAATCTCATCGAGCAATGCTGCAACAGTTGGAGTCGGCATTATTCAGGTTAATTTAAGGAAAATTTACTCGCTAATTTTCTACTTTTTATAGTATACTTTTGTAAAAAGGTATCTTACTTAAATAGATTCTTAAGAAGAATCTAAAATGTGGGATTCGTTTAGGTGATTGCTACTGCTGTTTCGACATGGTTGGTAGACAAAACTGGTCGTAGGATTCTATTAATTGTAAGTTAAATAAATATAATATTTCTATTTAAGGTCTAAGATTTATTAATTTCACCTTAAAAAGATGTAAAAATATTTGTTTTAGGTGTCCTCTTCTGGGATGGCTATTAGTCTTCTAGTCGTTGCCGTTGCGTTCTTTCTAAAGGTAATCATGCAAAATTTAGTATTTTATTTAATATTTTTATAGATTAAAGGAACATATTGTAGATAAAATAATAGAAATTTCATAATAGTATTACTTAATTAGTCGATATTTGATATTTCTGTGATCGAAAAATTATTCCAGGGTCTTGTAGCAGAGGATTCTTCATTGTATGGCATATTGGGAATTCTATCAGTTGTTGGGGTAGTGGTACGTCTTTTCACACGCGCTCGAGTTATAAATATGATTTCATGAATTTTCATTTGCACAAGTTTCTTACTTCTTTCGACCGTTTTTTTAATCAGTGCATGATCATCTCGTTTTCACTTGGGATGGGGCCCATTCCCTGGCTAATAATGTCTGAGGTAACGTTTTTTTTTTTCCTCTCCTCTATTATATAATACGGTTTCAATTTTTTTCGTATTTTATTTGCCTGTGGTTGGATTGTTCTTATGATCTTATCTGGTCCCGGGACTAGGCGGGCCCTCGATATTTTGTCCGTTTTGTCATGTGGGCCCCACTTTTGGGCCCGTAAACGGACAAAATGTCTCGAGTACTTCCAAGAATGCACTCACAATCGTAGCTGTTGTCATTCTTTCGTATCTCCGTTTTGTAATAGGATTTTGTCAAGCTTCATTTTATATGACACGTTTACCCCCGTATCTTGTATCTGGTCCTGGGACTAGGCGGGCCCTGATATTTTGTCCGTTGTCATATGGGCCCCACTTGGTATCTCCGTTTTTAATAGGATTTTTGTTAGCTTCATGTTATATGACACATATACCCCCCCGTATCTTGTATTTTTCAGATTCTTCCAGTTAAAATCAAAGGTCTGGCCGGAAGTGTGGCGACTTTGCTGAACTGGTTCTGCTCATGGCTTGTTACTATGACAGCGCCATTGCTGCTGGCGTGGAGCAGCGGAGGTTCGTACAAGCCTACACTCTACTATATACTATATGTTCTTCATTGTTGCATGTGGTTATTTTCTTTTTAAGTCCCCTAGTAAAACACAATTATTGCAATTTTGAAGAAAATGGAAAAAAGAATCTTCATGAGGAATAAAGAAAGATCTTCATTCGAGTCCCTGTGATTTGACATATTTGACATTTTTAACCTTACGATCAAGTCAATAATTGTGGCATACTTATAACGGGGAATAACCGGGTTATCTTGCATCTTAACAGGAGCTTTTACGATATACACGGTGATGTGCGTTTTGACAGTGGCGTTCGTGGCGATTTGGGTACCAGAAACGAAGGGTAAAACTTTAGAGGAAATCCAGCAATCTTTTAGATGAGATATCGTTCTTTTTCGTCGAGTTTGTAGTTATTGTAATGTTATTGTCGGGGTTGGAGGGTATTTTAGTCATATTAACAATGCGCGGCAGCTGATGTGTAATATTTTTTTTTCCCTTACCCTTTTTGTTTTTCTATTTTTGGGGATTAATTTTGAAAAAAATAAATCACCAAAGGAGTAAGTGGTGCATGCTGTTTGCATGGGATGTTTTGTCTTCAGCTTGGGCTACTTGGTTTCTATAATATATATATAGTGATTTGTGATATGAATATAATATTAGTACTCGAAAATCTAAATATATAATAGGATTTCTTCATTATTCAATGCAAATATTTTAAAGAGAATTGACAGTGCGGGTCCAAGCTAAACCTTTTGAAAAATTGAAGGGCCAAAATGATACAATATAAAGGAGGAGGCAGTTTCATTTTCTATTAAAGTTAACATAAAATTGTATATGTATATATCAGTAGCCTAGACAATAGTTGTTAAATCTTGAAAAAAATATAAATTAACTTGATATAACTATGCAATTCACATGGCACGATTGAAAGCAGACAAACACATCCTAAGGGGTCCAACAATATGAATAAATATGTCACCATTGATGTAAACTCGTTCTCCACCATATATACAAAATATCAAATACCTGTTGCCAGCTACAAACTTCAAAATGATGCTGAAAACATGACAAGATCTAAATCTGGAACCCTTATTATTAATAATAAGTAATCATTATTATTATAATGACTGCTAAATAACAAGATTAATGGTAATTAATATTAACACACTTATTCTTAGAGTCCGAGGAGTCGTAACTTCGTAATAATCAGTTTACGATCAAGCCCACATGATATAAAACAATGCCATTTACAGAGGAGGCAAGATTAGGACTAATATCACTAATATCATAAGTAAAACTTATGAAGATTCATGATTCTGATTGAATGTTCATCACATGATGATCTAGTTATTCTACAATATGAGATTGGGCACCAATAAACAAGGCATATGGTATCACTTAAATATCACAAGATATAGCACTAAAAGAGAAAATAACCAAAAAAACTAGACTACATATGTGGGGAATTCAATATGTTAAGAGCCCTGGTTCACGGGATACCTGTCGATGCAATCATACCAAGGACCGTTTTTCGATGGTTCAACATTCCGAAGCGCCTCCCAAACAGCGCTATTACATTTGAATCCACTTCCAAATGCAATTTGCCACACTTTATGCCCCTTACGAATCCTCCCCTTTGCCTCGGTATATGCTAGTTCATACCAGATTGAGCTCGATGAAGTGTTGCCAAATCGGTGTAGAGTCATTCTAGAAGCTTCAACATGAATGGGCAAAAGTTGCAGGTTCTTCTCAAGCTCATCAATCACGGCCCTTCCCCCTGCGTGTATGCAGAAATGATCAAACGCCAACTTGAAATCCGGGATATATGGCTTCACATTCTTTTTAAACAGCTTTCTGATCATCAATGTGGCAAAGAACAGCATTTGCTCACTGATGGGCAGCACAAGTGGACCCAAAGTGGTGATGTTAGTCTTCAAAGCTCCACCGGCTATGGCCATGAGATCTTTGGACAAAGAAACCCCGGTTTTGCCATTGCCATCCTGTTCTTGATAGACACAACGGAATGCCTTATCATCAGCCCCTTTATGAGTTCTTACAACATGAACAAGCTTGTACTTAGCCCTCCTTCTATCCCCTGCTTTATTCGACAGCAAAATCGCTGAACCCCCAACTCTAAACAAGCAATTAGGGATTAACATGGATTTCTTGTTACCGAAATACCAATTCTGTGTGATGTTTTCAGTACTAACAACAACAGCATATGTGTTACCATGCACCTGTAACATATCTTTGGCTAAATCAACTGCAATCACCCCTGCACTACATCCCATTCCCCCCAAATTGAAGCTCCTTATATTTCCCCTCAATTTGTACTTGTTCACAATCATAGCTGATAACGAAGGTGTCGGATTAAACAAGCTACAATTCACAACCAAAACACCAATTTCCTTCGGCTTGACATTCGTATTCGCGAACAAATTATCCAACGCCCCAAACATCACCTGCTCGGATTCCTCCCTCGCAGCCTGCATCGATGGCCGAGGAGGAATACAATGCATAGCTTCGGGGAAATAAGTCTCTTCCCCAAGCCCCGACCTCTCAAGTATTTTCCTCTGGAACTCGAGCGAAGACTCGTCGAAGTTCCCCGTTAATCGAGAATGCTTCATAAATCGATCGTAAGGTGCCTTCAAACTATCTGGAGCGCGATAACACGAGTAATCAACTAAGTAAACTGCTCGAGGCCGAGTCATGATGTAAACAGTGGATCCGAATACCAGAAAAGCGGAGCAGATAATAACTGAAACGAGATTGTATTGCAAATGCATCCATAGTTGACGCAGGTCATCCGGATTCATTTGAGAAGCTTCGACGATGATGACAATCATCGTAGGAACTAAACAGAGAGTTAATAAGTGTGAGATCAAGTAATGGTACCCCAATTTGACGTACTTTAAGTTGACGCTCTGGAGAAAGTCCGGTAGACTGTGATGAATCCGTACACCGACGGTGGCTCCACCGGCGGTGTCGGTGGTGGTGGATGCTCCGCCGCCGACTGATCTTCCTCCGTTCATGGTGATTCTGATGAGAGGGGGAGAAAATTTGGAGAAGAGGAGTTGAAAATATAATAGTGTTTTTGATGCTGATTGGACTTTTGGAGATGCTTGGGCCATTTGTGACTTCAATTTTTTTTCCTTTTTATGGGCTTTTCCAAATCTTTTTGTTTTTTTTTTAATTGAAAATGATAAACATTTTAATTAAGCAAAATTTCACACATTTATTGGCTCGATTAGTAATAAATAATCACTCGATTTATTAGATTCCTTTTCTTGACATGAGTTTAATGATATTGGTAACAATACTAATAGGTAATTAATTCTCTAACCGACGATAACGATAAAAATATTATCACAAATAACTTGTCAAACAAACTGACTAGGGTTTTTCAAATATAAATGTTATTGTGTTCAAAACTATTAAATAATATAAACTCGTAAATATTGTATTATTGATAATGAAGTATAAATAGGGATTACAAATAAATTAAATAAAATCATAACCTGCCTATAATTGAGGAAATAAAACAAATCTAAATAATTGCAAGATAAGAAAAGATATGCATAATCTAAATTAATATATTTATAATCAAATAAAAACTATTACGCAATATTTAAAGAGAAATAAAAAAAATCCAAAAATTACAAAAATGTATCCTTGTTAAACCAAAAATAAAGGCTAAAAATGAGTGTTCGCATGACACAATGCGTTTGACTCAAAATATTTATATTTTATATCTGTAATCGTGCAAATTTCATGAGATACAATAATGTTTTTTTTACTTGAGTTTTTTTCTACATCAATAATCCAATAATTGGCGCGTGAATAGGTGATAATCCCGCGTATTTCACTTTATATATATATAAACTTTTATTAGAAAATATAGTTCCCACAGATTATATACATTTATCATATATACATATACACATATATAAGAAATGAAATGTATGATGATACATAGTATAAATCAATTTTTTAAAAATGCATTAGTTACAAATAATGTGAGCCATTCATGGTAGGCTAAAATTGTAATAACACCCCCAGTACAAGCCACCTTTGTCAAATAAGACCAAGTGACCACGTTTTATTTTTTGGGTCATAATTATTTGAGACCCAATCTTATACATACGTACCATTTCAATCATTCCTATAAATAACCATTTGTTTATTTTATTCGACATATCCAAAATCTCGTTTTTTCAGTAAATATGTTGATTTGATTATAATTAAACGATTTAATTAACATATGTAAGAGTTTTATGGTCTGTCCAATTTATTAAATCAAATTACTTTCTTTTTTTGAATTGATAAACGATACGTGGGAAATTATTTCTGAGGTTTTTAATTCACCTTTAATTAATTTTTAGAATCAGGATAACTGATCTAATTATGCACAGGATGAGTTAAGACCCATGTGAAACACGTCAGAGCCTCAATATTTTAATTAGGCCCCAAATCCATGGATCTTGAAATTTAATTAGAGTAATAGTGAAAGAATATACTTATCTCACTTCAAATTATAAAGTTGTTACATTTATTTTATAATATGCTTTTATTTTCTACACAAACACAAAATGTCCCCAAAAATGAAACATGACACTATAAGTTTTTAAAATTTTGATGTGCATGGAGAAAAATGAAACTTCAAAGATTCTAATTGGATGTATATTTATTTATCATTTTTTATTGTTATTTTAGAGAGTCATAGATTTTATTTTTTTAGAGTGAAAATATGATAATTTTATAAAAAAAATGTGTAATGATTAGGTATAATGCCATTATGTTCTTTCATGTGAGAAAAATTATTTTTGTAATAAATTTGTATGCATAAGTTTTTATTTTACAAATAACTTGACAAATTTAAGCCAAATTCATCAGGAAGTCCAAAAGTGAATCTTATTTCACATGTTTTGTTGTCATAAATCCGAATGTGTGAGCAGTTTTATGCATATGTAAGATATTGCAACATAAATGTATTTAAGTTGTTGGGTAAATTGCCTAATCATGAACGGTAAAGTATTAATTTTGTGGATTTTTTTTTTTGAAAAATATTCCAATTAAATCAATTTTCTGAAAACTTTGAGATTTTTGAGTGAAATATTAAGTATAATATTTCTTCGAATTTTTTTAGAAGATACAAACCAAGTGCATTTAAAAGAAGAATCTTTAAAAATTTAATAAATATAAAATAAAATATTATTCAATTGGACCTAATATTGAAAAAAAAAAAACTAAGATAAACCCTCCCATCTTTCGCCCACTCCATAAACTTGACTTTGAAATTAAATTATGTAAGCACACATACACCAACAGAATGGAGAAAATAGTTTTATTAATAATTAAACATATATTACACTGATTTCATTACACGACATCAATATGTCATGCTCACTACTATGTATAAAATAATTATAGGTTTATAATAATAAGTTTGAATGCGTACTTGTTCAAAAGATTACTATATACGAACAACCATTAATTAATTTTAATGAAAATTGACTTTGCAATAAAATAGATTATCTCAACTATTAATCTAGATGATTAAGTAGAAGACTCGTACAAGTTATTGCAAATTATTTATCATTGGAAAGCCCCTCACTAACCTCTCAAACATTAGTTGATGATGCCAATCAATTTATAATATGGGCAAATTATATTTTTGAACTTTTATTTTTATTGTATTTAGATTCTTATATTGTGTCCCATAAATCAAATTTTGTCAATATTGTAAATGATTTTTTTTGAAATATTTTGTGCTTGAGTGGTTGATATTAAATAGTAAATTTCGTAATATTGAATATAATCCGTGTAATAGTAAATTTCGTGATTATAAAGTTAAACTATTAAATTTTGGATGAATAATTTGACTGAAATTAAATCTGACAATTTTTAGAAATTACATGATATAATATGAGAATTTTATAATAAACGAGAAGGTTGAATAGGAGATTTGGCCATTTGGGTTGGGTTGGGCTAGAGATGTGTTGCAGAAGAGATGGAGAAGAGATGGATGATAACATAATTTTTTTAAAAAGGTGTTAGAATATAGTTTATCGTGTTTAATCAAATTAAAATGATTATGATTTAATTCAATATTTGATTGGATACAATAAAATTATATTGTTGGTTATTTCTAATTCTATTAACCAAGAACATACATATTTTAAATTAAGCTATTCATCTTCATGTTATTACATTTACTTCCTTTTTTTTTTTTTTTTTCATTTGATTGCATTCCTCTTCACCTTATTGTTAAGCTATTCCATTAGACATTTCATAAAGTCTAGGTTTGGTGTAGGAGTGCTAATGATTTGGTTGGATTTAGATCCAAATATAATATTGAGTCTGAACTCGAACTCGAACCCGGACTCATAGATTCAATGACATTTTTTAATACCTCTTTACAATATTAATATATTGGGTCATAGACTCATAGACTCCACACTCCATGCACTATTAATATATTAATTATTTTCTTTTATGCAATATAAACTCATTTGATTTTCAAAGATATAATTTTACAATTAAAAATATCATGTGCAAATATATATATTTTTTATATTTTATTATTTTAAAATTTTGAAGCATCAAATAATACAAATTTAATAAAAAAGATATAAAAAAGAAAAAAAAAATGAATTGGGTTTAGGTTCAGACCCAGACCCACACGATTGGGTTTGACCCAATCGCGAGACCTAAACACAGACTCAAAGTTTAGGATTGTGAGTCCGACTCATCTAATGTCACCCCTAGTTTGGTGGTTCTTGAGCTTACACCTTACCTGAGTCATAAGCTTCTTGAGAGCTTACGTTTTAATAAGTAGTAAAATTTACAGACGTATCACGTAATATGACAATTTTAATTGTATCTGATTATTAACCAAATAAAATGTTTATTAATATAAAATTTTTATATTAGAAAATAAAAAATATAAAAAACCACACTTGTTATATAATTAATCACTCAGATTATAAATTATATTTGAGTTCGACCAAGCTGTTAGACTACTATAGTTTCCCGAATAATAATGCATCACTTGGAAATATTATAGCCGCCTTTACCTCATCCTTCGTGCAGCCTTACGCTTTCATAATTTTTGTTCGTTTCACGACGAAGTTGACCCAATAATAGAACTAAGAATAATCTGCATCCTATTTGTTTTAACTCCCACCAAAATATCATTCAAGTTTTGACTTTGACAAAAGTTTTAAAAATGAGAAACAAAAAGCAAAAATAACATTAAAAAAATATAAGACTTTAATAACATGAATATTTTCAATACATAAATCTCAGTCCTCTTAATAATAAAAATAGAAAATATTATAATAGCTAATCCACGATTTATGATTAAACCCTGAATTACTGGGGTACTTTGACGCCGCCAGGATTATTGCTGATGCAGATATCGTAGAAATTAAACATGGTTCAAAGAATATTGATATTCAATAATATTGAACAATATATTTTAGTTTTTGAGTTACATATATAGTTGATAGTATTCTATTATAGAGGATGATATTGTCGGTATAATAATATTATCAATAGTATTTTTATCGTCAATAATATCCGATGGCACCAAGTATCTTCCATATGGCATAATAATAGTCGAATTGGTTCTTTTAGACATGACACATTGTTTAACTTTATTTATTTCATGTTATGAGTTTTTGTTGAGTGCTAATGCGTAGTAACTAGAGATATTTATTTCTCTACAATAAAATTAAATTGTCCCAAATCATAGTTAATAATCACTAGTGAATAGTGATGCATGTTTAGTGTAAACATAAATATTATAGACTCAATTATACTTATTATTACTAAATTATCATCAAACATGTATCACCAATTGTCCTTAGAAATAACATCCTTTCTTAGTAAATGTTACTAGTCATAACTTGCATACAACTATACTATTATATAGAAATTTTGTAAATCATATATTTTGACAAAATAATTTTTTTATCACTTAACATACAATATGAATTTAGCCCCATTAACAGAAGTCAAGTCTTCTTCAATTATTGAACCAGCCTAGGGTAGGATTTACCAATTACCGGGTAAAAAAAGAGATGCGTACTAGGGGAATTAATTTTTCAATATTAAACAATAATTTGAATAAGTCCTGGAAACGGTAAAAAGAGATCTGTAGGATCAATTTCTATATATTTTTACTTTTTCTATGTGGAAAATACATATTCTCCCCAATATTGATAAAGCCATATGTTGAAGAACATTTTCAAATAAAGTTAGCTAAATGGACATAATTTTTCAACTATATAGGAGGACGTCAATTAATTAGGGTTTCCTTTCAGTCCCAATTTTACGCATACTATTTGAAAAACAAAATTGTTCTTTTTCAACATTCAAATATGATATTCAAACTTATTTAATTTCATACATAGAATGCAAATAAAAAACCTAGCACACTATAAATACCCCCATTGCTTCAATTTAGTTGAACATCCAAGACTATATTCCTCTCTTAAACCCTATTTTTGCTTAATAAAAATTTTGTTTCAATTCAATTTCCATTATGGGATTTGCATGGCTTATATTGATACCTTTTATCTTTCTTTTCCTAAAGTATTTTCGACTCGGGTCGATTCGCCTTCCACCGGGCCCTAATCGAATCCAAGTTTTGTGTTACATTTACCAATTGTTATACAAACCTCACATTGCACTAAATAAACTAGCAAAAAATCATGGCCCTCTTTTATCCTTTTGGCTCGGCAATCAACTCGTTGTAGTTGCATCGTCTCCTAATATAGCTAAAGAATTTTGCAAAACCAATGATCGGGTTTTCTCAGGGCGACATTCGCCAACTATATACCATAATCTCCCCGGGGCCATTAGTTCGTCTATACTAATGTCTCGAGAATGTAATAAGTCATGGAAACACCTTCGTTCTATGGCTCAAAGTTCGATTTTTTCATCCAAAGCCATGCAATCTAATGCTTGGATTACAAAGGCGAAAGTCATGCAAATTGTGAATTATTTACGTTATAAAGAAGGCGAAATCGTGAATCTAGAGCCCATAATGTTTGCAGCTATAGCAAATATCGTATCTAGTGTTACAACTTCGAGAAATTTGTTTGAGTTCGAAGGAGGGGTCGAAGATGATTATAAGGTGATTATGGATTTCGTTAATGAGGTGATCGAAAAGGCTATTACTCTTGGTTTAGTCGATTTTTTGCCAATTTTGAAAGGGGTTGATTTTTGGAGTAAAAGAAAGGCGATGGATATAAGTCGAAGAATAAAACTTATATGGGGTAAAATAATAGACGAAAGAAGATTATTGGGACGTGATCACAGCCATAATTCTACACAAGATTTCTTGGAGATTGCTCTTGGTGAAGGTGCATTTTCAGACGATCAAATTGCTAATGCATTGATGGTAAAAACTAAAAACCCTATTTATTTACTCAAAATTATGTAAACATTATAATCCTTGTGTTTAGGGTTTACAATAGTTCAAGTCCAACAAGTGAAATTTCAAGCATGCATACATTATATCTACTCTTCTTAGCATATTCTCAGAACATATAAAAATTGCAAAGTACCCTCATAAAAATATCTAATTCTAGTCCCTTTGTTACAAACTTGCAACATTAGTTCCATATGATGCATTTTCGATTACATATTTGATACCCATTAAAAAATGAAAGATTTACACGTCGAATATAAGTACTCATTACGTTCAAGCAAGAACTCGACCAAACAATTATAGTTTTCGAGGGACTAGAAATGAAAATAAAGTGTATTGTTTAGGACTAATTTGTCATTATTAAGAGTAATATTTCCACTCAATTTGTTTCGTAATATACACAGGAGATACTAATCGGTGCAACAGATTCAACCACAAGTGCAACAGTATGGTTAATGGTCGAGTTAAACAGAAACAAAGAAATTTTGGACAAAGTACGAGAAGAAATAGCTCAAACTGCCGACAAAGATGGATTAAACGAGACATTATTATCCCAATGCCAATATTTCGAAGCCTGTATAAAAGAGACGTTGAGACTTCACGTCCCAGCCCCACTCTTAGTGCCTCATCGCGCAATTGAGACGTGCAAAGTGGATAACTACACAATCCCGAAAGATAGTATGGTGCTTGTGAACGCTTGGGCCATCGCTCAGGACCCGGAGTATTGGAAAGACGCCAAAATATTCAAACCCGAGAGGTTTTTAGGCTCGAAAATAAGCCATCGTGGGACCCATTTCGAGTATTTACCTTTTGGGACAGGTTCAAGGATGTGCCCTGGGACAAATGTGGCTTTCAAAAATATTGAAATGCTTGTGGGGTCTTTAATTCATTACTTTGATTGGAGCCTTCCAAATGGTGAGGATTTGAGTAGGATTGATATGGATGAGAAGTATGTTACTACTTTGAAGAAGGAAAAGCCTTTGCTTTTGGTTCCAAAATTTAGGGTTTAGGGTTTTAGTTATTTGTTTGTGATTTGAAAATAAAGTGATGATTTGGTTTGGATGTGTTGTGTGTGGATGTAATGGTTTCATAATGGGTAGTGGAAATTGTTGTATTCATATTTATAAATTTGTGAAATAAGTTTATAAATTTTTGCTATATGTATTCGATTTGCCTATATACCAATATTTGGAATGTGAATTTTGGAAAAATTAATCCCACTTCTAATTTTATTTTTGGTTTGACATGACTGAAATAAGGGAAAAATAATTAAAGTTTTACAAATTAATGTATTATTTCGAAAAAAATTATTAAACTCATTCCTCTTTCAATTATTGAGAGATAACTTATTCCCAAGGGAGGACGGTTAATCATAAATCATAGTCAAAATATGTATGTATAACTGTATATACATATATATATAAGCACTTAAATGTTGGGAATAGCCAATCTGATTCCTTTAACGTAGTTCATATGACAGAAGTATATTGTATATAAGATATATATATATATATATATATATATATATATATACACTATTTTTTTGGGTCAATGTGTATGTACTTATTGAATGAACTATTGAATGGACTATATATAGAAGTTTGATTAATTCACTCGGTTGTATAATTAAATTACCGATGACCAAATAATCTCAATTCTTGCCTTAAATGTTTTATATGAATATAACTGGTCGAGCATATATATAATTAATTTATATTTAGTTAGTAATTTGATTACTTTGCTTATTATTAAAAAAATGCGTTTATAATTATGCAAAAATACAAACTTATGAGCCAGAAGAACAAACTTTCCTAAGATTATAGACCTCAAGTGAAGAAAATATTACTCGAATCCGAATATATATATATTTTTTTTTTTGGTTACAATGGGAAGAATCCGAATATATATATATATATAACATTAATATTTCATCAGAATTCGAATTAACATGTTGACTTGAGAAGGAACATAAAAGGACAAAAAGGAGAAACATAATTAATTAAAATTAACTTGTTCACGATTTATGTCTGGTTTGTGCATTAAATTCTTTTCAGACAATGCAATGAATCTATGAGGCTCCTTTTTCTATCACTGGAACTTTAGATACTTCAACCTGCAGTCAACAAGAAAGAACACAATTTCAAGATTTTATCATATAAAGAAAGCAAATTAAAGGTCAAAATATAAAACATTCTTTGATTTCTTCCTAAATTCGCTGTTCTCACAATTCTATATATTTATGAAATACCCTACATATATTTAAAAAATATATTAGATCAAATCTAATAATTATATGAGATTATATTTTATATTTATCTCTTTTATATAAGTGTATATGGGTCGGTGACCGCGAAAATTACAACTTTTTTATTTCTTTAAAACATGCAATTTTCATCAAATGCAACAAAACAAAACAAAATATTACAATTAATTTCATACTACATACCTCAAATGTACATCAAACAAAAACATGCATTTACAAACTGAATTAAGAGAAAAGAATTAAAGTGTTTAAAATACCTTTGCTCTTGATCATCCATAATATTTTGTGCAACTTTTCCATTATTAGAGTAAATGTCAAAATGCATATCGTAGGGTAAGTCGAATTCAGTTTTGATACCACGGTTTAAATCTGTAACACATTTGATACTAAATAAGATTTTTTTAAACAAATTTGGTACTCCCGTTAGTTGACTACGGTCAAACTCACTGGTACATTAGTTTTGTCATTTTGTGAGCCTAAACAATAGGATATAAGCATTTTTTAGGAAAATTGACCAGTCAAAATGGAGGAAAATGGAGGGAAATATGAATGTCTTCTTCATCTTCTGCCATTTCACTTATGATCGGTCAACATGATTCTGTCACTTCTTCATCTTCCAAATATCAATGTCTTCTTCTTCTTCCTCTTCCTCCTACTCGAGCAGGCGCAACATTGAAAACAAATGCATTTGTGGGAAGAAAGTTTACTTATGGACATCAAGAACTAAAGATAACCCATTTCAAAGATTATTGGTTGCGTTGATGGCGCTAGTGACTGCAAATTCTTATGGTATGATCCACCATATGCTCCAAGAGCATTTGAAGTGATAACTGATCTCCACAACAATATAAGAGAATTGGAGAATCAAATTGTTTCAAATAGGGCTTGTGTATGCAGAAATCGATCTCTTACGCCGGCTTGTGTATGCATAAATGATCAATTACTACGACATTCACGAAGGGAACGAAGAGAATTTGGGAGATTAGGGGGAATTTGTGAAAAATGGTTGGAGAACTAGGTTTAGGGTTGTAAGAGAAAATGGCTGAACAAAAATGGTTGCACGAAGATTGTAAGTGAAAATGTTCTTTCCTAACGAGCACGTGACTCGCACGTGAGTTTGACTATTAGTCAACTAACGGGAGTACCAAAATTGTTAAAAAAATCTTATTTGGTACCAAATGTATTACAGGTGTAAACCGTTGTATCAAAACTAAATTCGGTCTATCCTACGCTATGCATTTTGACATTTACTCTCCATTATTATTCTTAGTATTATTATTATTAGAGAAAATATCAAAATTCATACTGTAGGATAGGCCGAATCCAGTTTTGATACCACGGTTTAGACCTGTAACACATTTGGTACCAAATAAGATTTTTTTTAACAAATTTGGTACTCCCGTTAGTTGACTAACGGTCAAAGTCACGTGCGAATCACGTGGCCGTTAGAAAAGAACATTTTCACTTTCAACCATTTTCTCTTATAACCCTAAACCTAGTTCTCCAACTATTTTCCACAAATTCCTCCAAATCTCCCAAATTCGCCCCCAAATTCGGATGGGGATATGTATTGAGGCTCGTGGTCCAGAGATCGAAAGCATAGATATGGTGTTAAGCACTACAGTAATGGTGACTATAACGAGGGGCAATGGAAGAGGAATTTGAAGGAGGGAAAGGTCGGCATTTGTGAAAAAATGGGGGTGGTGATACATGGTAGAGGTGTTTTAGCGTGGAATAATGGGAATAGCTACGATGGGAATTGGGAAAATGGGGTACATAAGGGCCATAGTGTTTTCACTTGGCCTAATGGTAATTGTTATATTGGGTGCTGGTCAAACGATTTATCGAAAAATAGTAATCGAACACAGGTTTTAAATGGGACATTTTACCCAGCACACAATGGGAAGAAGGGGATCGGGAATGAGAGTGAAGAGGGTTTGCAGGGGTACTTTGGTCAGAAGCTATCTGCGCCATTGATGGTGGTGGGGGAGGAGGGTGTAATGGGGAAGAAGACAAAATGGCAAAACTAACGTACTAGTGAGTTTGATCGTTAGTCAACTAACGGTAGTACCAAAGTTGTTAAAAAAAATCTTATTTGGTACCAAATGTATTACAGGTCTAAATCGAGTATCAAAACTGGAGTCGGCCTATCCTACAGTATGAATTTTGATATTTTCTCTTATTATTATTAGATTTATAATTGGACAATGGTATTTTTCCAGACTCAATGTGATGAATATCTTCTTTTTTTTTTTGTTACAAAGAGAGAAAAACACAAAAAAGGGAAGGGAGACCGGCTACACCGGTTCAAGGATCAGTTCCCGTAACACGTCGGGCAACTGATCCCAATAATAAATTCCTCTAGGGAGGGAGTGTCCCAGTTTCGCCAAAGCATCTGCACAAGCATTTCACCTCTTACAAACTTCTGATAATGGCATTTCACTTCTTACACAGTCTTCCCGTTGACTGCACTCGCCAGATTCTACCACGTGTCCGGCGTATCCTTGTCGTAGATTGCCAATGCTTCTTCAAACATCTTGTTTTGCATGGCTGTCAAATTATGAAGCTATTCATTAGGTATGATAGGTTTGGTGTAGGAATGACATTAGGTAGGTCGGCTTCAGATCAGACCTAGACTCAAATATAATATGAGGGTTTGGACACATCAACCCAATTTTAAAATAAAAGTTAATATTTATTTTTTACTTTTTGCTTTTACCAATTTATTTTATTTTGTACTTTTTTGAATTAAATATTTCATATTTTTTTTGACAATTTTTTGATTCAATTATGATTTAATAATAAATTTTTAACACACTATTAATATATTAAATATTTTCTTGAATACAATATAAACTCATTTTTTATTTTTAAATCTATAATTTTACAATTTAATTGTATCTGATAATTAAACAATTAAAATGTTTTATTAATATAAAATTTCAGATTAGAAAATCAAAAATATCAAAAATCGCACTTTTTATATAATTAATCACTCAGATTATAAATTACATTTAAGTTCGACCAAACTGCACGCTATATTTCCCCATATAAAAAAGCACCACTTGGAAATATAATAGCCGCCTTTACCTCATCCTTCCTGCAGTCTTAAGCTTTCATGTTCTTGACCCAATAATAGAACTAAGAACAGTGGCGGAGCCAGGAATCGAAAGTGGGGGGGGGGCGAAATGTTAAATTTTTTATTTGGGAGGGGCGAAATGTTAAATTTTTTCAAAAATACACATGTAAAAAAAAAAAATTTAAAAATTTAAAAATTTGGGGGGGGCGGCGGCCCCCCGCCCCCCTAGCTCCGCCACTGACTAAGAATAATCTGCATGCTTTTTGTTTTTACTCCCACCAAAATCTCATTCAAGTTTTGACTTTGACAAAAGTTTTAAAAATGAGAAGAAAAGCAGAAAAATTATTAAAAAAACACAATGCTTTAATAACATGAATATTTTTAATACATAAATCTCGGTTCTCTTAATAATAAATAGAAAACATTATAATAGCTAATCCACATATCATAGAAATTAAACATGGTTCAAAGAACATTGATATTCAATAATATTGAACAATATACAGTAGAAACTCTATAAATTAATATTCATGGGACCACCAAAATTTATTAATTAAAAGAGTTATTAAATAATCGATAAATTAATAATTATTAATTAATATATTAATTAATATTTTATTAATTTATAATGAAATACTGATAAAGATGATGAAGGTGATGATAAAAGTTCAACCATGGAGCCCCCTTCGCGAAATGAGGCTATTAAAGTGGCAATCACATTGAATAATTTCTTGTTAAGCTATGAGAAAACAACACCAGAAGTTCTTACAATGATAAGCAAAATTAGAGACGAAATTCAAAGAGAATATGATTTCAACAAAAAACAAAAGACAATTGAGTCATATCAAGAAATCTTCATAAATCATTCATATAATATGTAGTATATAAGCAATTATTAATTTATATTTTATATGGGGTCTATAGAAATTATAAAAAATGTATTATCTTATAATTTTAGTGAATTATTAATTTAGCACCTTATCCCCGAGTCGGGACCGGGCAAAAATATTATCTTAGAGAATTTATTAAATAATCGAGTATTAATTTATCGAGTATTCTATAAATTAATTTTCGAGTTACATATATAGTTGATAGTATTCTATAATAGAGGATGGTATTTTCGGTATATTAATATTATCGATTGTAGTAGATTTTGATCGTCTTCAGTATCTTCTTCGCCATTATAATAGTCGAATTGCTCCTTTTAGACTTGACAGTTGACACTATGTTTAACTTTATTTATATTTCATGTTAAGAGTTTTTGTTGAGAACTAATGCGTAGTAATTAATGATATTTATTTATCTACAATAAATTAATTTGTCACAATATTAAGGGTTCTCTTTTATTTGTCAAAAGCCACAATTAATAATATTGATGACACATATTTAGTGTAACCATAAATATTATAGATTAATTTATACTTATTATTACTAAATTATCATTAAACATGTATCACCAATTATTCGTAGAAATAACATTCTTTCGTAGTAAATTTTACGAGTCATAACTTGCATACAGTTATACTATTATATTGTAATTTTGTAAACATATTTTTGGCAAAATAATTTTTTTTTATCACTTAACAGTTAACATACAATATGAATTTAGCCCCATTAATGGAAGTCATATCTTCTTCAATTGCCGAACTAGAACTAGTCTAGTATAGAAGTTGCCTAATTTTCCGTAAAAAAAAAGAGATAGGTACCTAGGGGAATTAATTTTTCTATAAATTCTCTTTTATTTGTCAAAGTCACAATTAATAATCATTAATGATGCATATTAAGTGTAAACATAAATATATAGATTGAATTATACTTATTACAGTAGAAACTCTATAAATTAATACTCTTGGGACCACCAAAATTTATTAATTAAAAGAGTTATTAATTAATCGATAAATTAATAATTATTAATTTATACATTAATTAATATTTTATTAATTTATAATGAAATATTCAATTTACAAACACCATTCAAACTTTCACTTAATTATAGTACAATGCATGTACAATAATTAAAAAATATTTTTTATATAAAGACAAAATAATAATGCTAACACAAATAAATCATACACACACGACATGCCTTCTAATCTTAAAGGTGTGAAAAAACAATAATGACCGATGAGATTCGAAGAGCATTATGCATGCACAACAAGGATAATCCAAGTCTCACTCAAAAGCAATTGTAAGAATGGATGTTAGCAATTATGCAAGCACAACAAGGATAATTCAAGGACAATTGCAAATTGATTTGCAAGGTGAAATTGATTTTAACAAAAAAACAAAAGACAATTGAATTATTTTTCAAAAAAAATTCATAAATCATTCATGTAATATGTAGTATATAAAGAATTATTAATTTATATTTTATATGGGACCTATAGAAATTATCAAAAATGTATTATCTTATAATTTTAGCGAATTATTAATTTAGCTCCCTATCCCCGAGTCGGGACCGGCCAAAAATATTATCTTAGAGAGTTTATTAACTAATCGAGTATTAATTTATCGAGTTTCTACTGTATTACTAAATTATCATTAAACATGCACATCAATTATCCGTAGAAATAACATTCTTTCTTAGTAAATTTCACGAGTCATAACTTGTGTACAATTATACTATTGTAATTTCGTAAATCATATTTTTGACCAAATAAAATATACAATATGAATTTGCCCATTTAAAGAAGTCAAATATTCGTCAAGTTGTTTCACAAAGACTATATAAGTATCAAACCAGTCTAGTATAGAATTTGCCTAATTATCGGTGAAAATGAGATACGTAAATAGGGGAATTAATTTTTCAATATTCTTATAATAATTTGAATAAGCTCTGGAAACAGTAAAAAGAAACCGTAGGCATCTAATACATGGAATAGAAGATGATTTTCGTAATATCAATTTCTATTTACTTTTTCTATGTGGAAAATACTTATTCTCCTCAATATTGATAAAGCAATATTTTGAGGAACATTTTCCAAAAAAGTAGCTAAATGGACAGAAATTTTCAACCATAATGGAGGACATCAATTAACTAGGGTTTACGTACCCAAGTTTACGCATAATATTTGAAAAATAAAATTTTTATTTTTCAACATTCAAATATGATATTCAAACATATTTCATTTCATACACAGAATGCAAATAAAAAACCTAGCAAACTATCTATAAATACCCCATTACTTCAATTTAGTTGAACATCCAAGACTATTATTTCTCTCTTAACCTATTTTTGCTTAATAAATTTCTCTCAAAATTTTTGTTTCAATTCAATTTTCATTATGGGATTTACATGGCTTATTTTAATACCTCTTATCTTTCTTTTCCTAAAGTATTTTCGACTCGGGTCGATTCGCCTTCCACCGGGCCCTAATCGAATCCAAGTTTTGTGTTACATTTACCAATTGTTATACAAACCTCACATTGCACTAAATAAACTAGCAAAAATTCATGGCCCTCTCTTATCTTTTTGGCTTGGCAACCAACTCATTATCGTTGCATCGTCTCCTAATATTGCTAAAGAATTTTGCAAAACCAAAGATCGGGTTTTCTCAGGGCGCCATTCGCCAACTATATACCATAATCTCCCCGGGGCCATAAGTTCATCTATAGTAATATCGCGAGAATGTAATAATTCATGGAAACTCCTTCGTTCTATGGCTCAAATTTCGATTTTTTCATCCAAAGCCATGCAATCTAATGCTTGGATCACAAAGGCGAAAGTCATGCAAATAGTGAATTATTTATGTTATAAAGAAGGCGAAATCGTGCATCTTGAGCACATAATGTTTGCATCTATAGCAAATATCATCTCTAGTGTTGCAACTTCGAGAGATTTGTTTGAGTTCGAAGAAGAAGGGTTCGAAGATGATTGTAAGGTGATTATTGATTTCGTGGATGAGGTTATCGAAAAGACTATTACTCTTGGTTTAGTCGATTTTTTGCCGTTTTTGAAAGGGGTGGATTTTTGGAGTAAACGAAAGGCGATGGATATAAGTCGAAAAATAAAACTTATATGGGGTAATATAATAGACGAAAGAAGGTTACTGGGACGAGACAGCCATAATTCTACACAAGATTTCTTGGAGATTGTCATTGGTGAAGGTGCATTTTCGGACGATCAAATTGCTAATACATTGATTGTAAAAACCCTATTTATTTACTTCAAATTATGTACACATTATAATCCTTGTGTTTAGGGTTTACAATAATTCAAGTCCAACAAGTGAAATTTCAAGCAGGCATATATGATATCTACTCTTCTTAGCATATTCTTAGAACATATAGAAATTACAAAGCACCCCCATAAAAATTTGTAATTCTAGTCCTTTTTGTTACAAACTTGCAAACATTAGTTCTATATGATGCATTTTTGTTTTCAACAATAAAAAAATGATGGATTTATGCGTCTAATGTAAGTACCCATTATGTGCTAGAACTTGACTTAAAATGAAGAAAAAAAGTGTATTATTTAGAACAAACTTGTGAGCATTAAGAGTAAATTTTCTCTAAATAGTTAAAAACCAATGCATATCCACTCAATTTGCAGGAGCTACTGATCGGTGCAACAGATACGACCACAAATACAGCAATATGGTTAATGGTCGAGTTGAACAGAAATAAAGAAATTTTGGACAAAGTCCGAGAAGAAATTGCTCAAACTTTCGACAGAGATGGATTAAACGAGACATTATTATCCCAATGTCAATATTTCGAAGCCTGTATAAAAGAGACATTGAGACTTCACGTCCCGGCCCCACTCTTAGTGCCTCATCGCGCAATTGAAACATGCAAAGTGAATAACTACACAATCCCTAAAGATAGCATGGTGCTTGTGAACGCTTGGGCCATGGCTCGGGACCCGGACTATTGGGAGGATGCTAAAATATTCAAACCCGAGAGGTTTTTGGGCTCGAAAATAAGCCATCGTGGGACCCATTTCGAGTATTTACCTTTTGGGACAGGACTAAGGATGTGCCCTGGGACAAATATGGCTTTCAAAATTATTGAAATGCTTGTGGGATCTTTATTGCATTACTTTGATTGGAGCCTTCCAAATGGTGAGGATTTGAGTAGGATTGATATGGATGAGAAGTATGTTACTACTTTGAAGAAGGAAAAGCCTTTGCTTTTGGTTCCAAAATTTAGGGTTTAGGGTTTAGTTATTTGTTTGTGATTTGAAAATAGTGTGATGATTTGGATTGTGTATGTGTTGTGTGTGGATGTAATGGTTTCATAATGGGTAGTAGAAATTGTTGTATTCGTATTTTTAAATTTGTGGAATAAGTTTATAAGTTTTTGCTATATGTATTGTGAAGATTTTTTTTGATACGATTTGCTTATATACCAATAACTGGAATGTGAATTTCAGAAAAGTTAATCCCACTTTCTAATTTTATTTTTCGTTTGACATGACTAAAATAAGTGGAAAACTAAGTTTTAAAAAATAGTTTTAAGTCCAAAAATTATTAAAATCATCCCTCTTTCAATTATTAAAATATAGTTATTCCCAAGGGAGGGCGGCGGCTAAGTAAATCATAGTCAAAATATTGTGTGTGTGCAGTGGCGGAGCCAGGAATCGAAAGTAGGGGGGCGAAATGTTAAATTTTTTGTTTGGGGGGCGAAATGTTAATTTTTTTCAAAAATACACATGTAAAAAAAAAAAAATTTTAAAAATTTAAAAATTTGGGCGGGGCCCCCCTAGCTCCGCCACTGTGTGTGTGTGTAGAGCACTTAATGTAGTACTATGGCACACATAGGTATATTGTATATAAGAGATATTTATATATATATATACTATTTTTTGGGCCATTATGTATGTACTTATTAAATGGACTATATATATAAGTAATTTAATCGTTTGTATAAATTAAATGTCGATGAACAAATAATCGAATTCATGCCTTAAATGTTTTATATGAATATAACTGGTCGAGCATATATGTTAATTTAAATTTAGTTAATAATTTGATTACTTTGCTTATTATTGTCTGCATAAATAGAAACTTATGAGCAAGAAAATAACAAATTTTCCCAGGATTACTGAGGAAAAAATTTGAACAGACAAAGCAAGATTAAATTATAGAACTCAACTGAAGAAAATATTGCTCGTATCTGAATATATATATATATATATTAAGAACATTGATATTTCATCAGAATTCGAATTAACATGTTGACTTGAGAAGGAACATAAAAGGACAAACATAATTAATTAAAATTAACTTGTTCATGATTTATGTCTGGTCTGTGCATTAAATTCTTCAGACAATGCAATGGATCTATGAGTCTCCTGTTTTTATCACTGGAACTTTAGATACTTCAACCTGCAGCCAACAAAGAAAGAACACAATTTCAAGATTTTATCGCATAAAGAAATCAAATTAAACGTGGAAATATAGAAAAATTCCTTGATTTCTTCCTAAAGTCTATTCTCGCAATACTATTATATATTTTCTGAATAATCCTATATATATTCATAAATTCTATATAAGATGAATAGATTGTATTTTATATCTATCTCTTTCACACGAGTTTGCATGAGCCGAAAACAACACATAATTACACATTATTACCGTTGAATTTGGTCTAGCATATTGTTTCCAATTTATATATGAGAATCTCAACATGAATGCCTTGGGTTTTTCCTTTCTTATCTTATATATAGAAGATATATTTCTAAAAAAAACATGCAATTTTCATAAAATGCAAATTTTACAATTAATTTCAGACTATATACCTCAAATGTACAACAAACAAAAACATGCATTTACAAAACGAATTAAGAGAAAAGAATTAAAGTGTTTAAAATACCTTTGTTCTTGATCATCCATAATATTTTGTGCAGCTTTCCCATTATTATTATTATTATTATTTATTATTATAAGATTTATACTTAGGCAACGGTATTTTTCCAGACTCAATGTGATGAATATCTTCAACAAGCTTCTGATAATGACATTTTACTTCTTCCACAGTCTTCCCGCCGACTGCCCTCGCCAGATTCTGCCACCTGTCCGGCGTATCCTTGCATTCGTAGATTGCCAAAGCATCCTCAAACAGCTTGTTTTGCTTTGCTGTCCAAATCGAATTTGACCCCATTTTTTAACACTTATTTATTTGATTTTATATCTAAATTTGAGATTGCTCTTTGCCATATATATAGCATTTTGGGGTGAGATGGGGTTGCTTTTAATTGAACTTTTTGGGAAAATTTTGAGGGTTTTTTTCTTGTAGAAAAGAATCAGTTGTAGATAAGATTTACCAGCTGGTGAGAAAGTTGCTAGTTTTTTAGCTTCTTGACTAGGTTATGAAATGCAACTATTCGTAAAGAGGTAAATTGTATTTTTGGTTTTGTAATTTTGCCTAATTGTTCAAATTTGGTTTTCGTTTTTAAGTGGGTTTTCAGATTTAATCTCACAACTTTTAATATTTCTCGTATTTAGTCCCAATTAATTAGATTTATGTTACAAAAATAATCAAACTTTTGTGCTCCGTTAATCAATATTTTCTTACTATTGTTTGAGGAGAATTTCTGAATGGATGATACATGATATATATTATGAATAGAATTTATGAATGAATTGACTCATAGGAGCGCATGAGTTTGAAGTTTGACTGTTAAACTTTGGACATACAAGGGCTAAATATTGTGAGACAACGTTGAAAGTTGTTAGATTAAATATATATAAAAAATTCAAAATTCATAATACGGTAGTTTTAAATAACAAATGTTAATTTTAAACATATTTTTATATTCCATAAAGTTTGATTTGAACATGTGTTTGAGTTTGAATCGATTAGCTAAAAATGATGAGAAATGTATAAGTTATAATTTAATTAAAACTCGTTTGAACCTAATTTTAATATATAATTTAATAAACTCAAATATAATTTTAAAATAAAAATACCAAACAAACTTAAACAGTAATTCAAGTTTAAATCATGCAAGCTGTAATTAGCTATATATTTTTTTTTTATAAACGTCCACAAGCATTAGGGATCAAAAAACACATCTTCACTTTTTCTCTTGTTTTTATGGAGCTAATCTTAAACGTGCCACGGCATGCATGGGGATGATTTTTAGTTGTTTTTGGGAGTCTAATTTTTTAAAATTATTTCACAAAATATTAAAATATGTTATTATATGTATATATTTTATATATCTCATATCCTTTAATATATTTTGTGGTAAATATTTTTACGAATTACGCTAGCCACTACAAATCGACCATATTCACTTATGATTTGTACTGTTTTTCTTATGATTGCTTTAGAACAAAGGGTACGCAGAAATGATTGATTTAGCTGTCCGTACACACAGTCGCACATTATATATATTACTCTATACTATAAATAAATTAATATATGTACAATAAACAAATATATATATATATATATATAATGTTCTTTAGTTTCTTCTGGATGATGCAGTATTTTATCACGTGGTATTATGCCATATAGGAACTTGAAAACCCTAAATGATTTTTATATGTATAGAAGTGTAATATTAGGGACAGCAGAACTGTATATGTTTTGTAGCATGTTATACAGAGCCCCACATATTCAACATAATCTCTTTTTTAGCCAAACTTTGCTGCAGCTCCTGATAAAGACTTAATATTGAGATCTCTGGTGATTAATTGCCCTTTTAACCTACAATTTGATGATATATATTTCATTTTTATACTTTTTTATTCTTTATTGCTTAAGATTATTAAACACATTTACATGTTTCATTATCTATATATATATATATATATATATATATATATATGTGTTGGCAATGATTTTAGTGGACCCTTTATTTTCCAAATTTTGTCTACACAATTGATGATTGTGTGGCTGCCGAAAGTAAGTCATAGTAACCCTAGTAATAATTTAAAAGTTTTGCTATTTCAAGTTCCGATATATCCAGTAATAATCATTCATATATTATATTTTGTTTTATAAAATTATTATAATCAACATATTTCACCCCATTTTTTATGTATAAGTTTCTACTAAAACATGCTTAAATGATCATGGTTATGCATTCTCGATTGCCATGATAAAATGTGCCCTAATTCTGTAAAACTTTTTTTAAAAATGATCAATTTCTATGATGTGAAAGATGATCAGGGTATATCTCGAATAATTATCGCCCACATTTTATTTTTTATTTTTTTTCTAATAAGTATCGAGTTCATGTTGATATCACGAAGAAATTATCACGACCTTAATTGAGACCACTTTTCATTCCTCAATGGCCCTGGACTGCAACTTGAAGTTTGGATCCTGTTGAAAAGTGATTTGATTGAACAGATTTTTCAGACAAAAAGGCCACAAATTCAATCATTTGGTAAGAATCAAAAATTGGCAGCCCTTAAAATCAATATTAAGCTGAAATTACTAAATATAACATGCAATTTGACAAAATAAATTTTTCTATCACGTAACATACAATATGAATTTAGCCCCATTAACGTAACTCATAGCTATAGCTTCTTCAATTGCCGAACTAGTCTAGTATAGGATTTACCCAATTTTCGGTAAAAAAAAAAGAGATAGGTACCTAGAGGAATTAATTTTTCTATAAATTCTCTTTTATTTGTCAAAAGTCACAATTAATAATCATTAGTGATGCATATTAGTGTACACGTAAATATTATTGATTCAAATTATACTTATTATTACTAAATTATTATTAAACATGTATCACCAATTATGCATAGAAATAACATTCTTTCTTAGTGAATGTTACGGCCTACGGGTCATAACTTGCATACAATTATACTATTATGTTGTAATTTTGTAAATCATAATTTTGACAAAATAAATTTTTTTATCACTTAACATACAATCTGAATTTAGCCCAATATGAATTTAGCCCCATTAACGGAAGTCATATCTTCTTCAATTGCCGAATTAGTCTAGCATTGAATCTACCCAATTATAGGTGAAAAAAAGAGATACGTAAATAGGGGAATTAATTTTGCTATTTTGAAGAACATTTTCAAATAAAGTTAGCTAAATGGACATAATTTTTCAACTAAATTGGAGGACGTAAATCAAGTAATCAACTAGGTTTAATTTTCAGTCATAATTTTACGCATAATATTTGAAAAATAAAATTGTTCTTTTTCAACATTCAAATATGATATTCAAACATATTTCGTTTCATACATAGGGTGCAGATAAAAACCCTAGCACACTATATATAAATACCCCATTGCTTCAATTTAATTGAACATCCAAGACTATTATCTCTCTCTTAAACCTATTTTTTGCTTAGAAAATTTCTCTCAAAATTTTGTTTCAATTCAATTTCCATTATGGGATTTGCATGGCTTATTTTGTTACCTCTTATCTTTCTTTTCCTAAAACATTTTCGATTCGGGTCGATTCGCCTTCCACCGGGCCCTAATCGATTCCAAGTTTTGTGTTACATTTACCAATTGTTATACAAACCTCACATTGCACTAAATAAACTAGCAAAAATTCATGGCCCTCTCTTATCTTTTTGGCTTGGCAACCAACTCATTATCGTTGCATCGTCTCCTAATATTGCTAAAGAATTTTGCAAAACCAATGATCGGGTTTTCTCAGGGCGACATCAGCCAACTATATACCATAATCTCCCCGGGGCTATAAATTCAACTATGCTATTGTCTCGAGAATGTAATAAGTCATGGAAACACCTTCGGTCTATGTCTCAAAGCTCTATATTTTCATCCAAACCCATGCAATCTAATGCTTGGATCACAAAAGCAAAAGTCATGGAAATTGTGAAATATTTACGTTGTAAAGAAGGCGAAATCGTGCATCTACAGGTTATAATATTTGCAGCTATAGCAAATATCATATCTAGTGTTGCAACTTCGAGAAATTTGTTTGAGTTTGAAGGAGGTGTCGAAGATGATTCTAAGGTGATTATGGATTTCGTGAATGAGGTTGTCGAAAAGGCTATCAGTCTTGGTTTAGTCGATTTTTTGCCAATTTTGAAAGGGGTAGATTTTTGGAGTAAAAGAAATGCAATGGATATAAGTCGAAGAATAAAACTTATATGGGGTAAAATAATAGATGAAAGAAGATTATCGGGACGTGATAGTCATAATTCTACGCAAGATTTCTTGGAGGTTGTCCTTGGTGAAGGTGCATTTTCGGACGATCAAATTGCTAATGCATTGATGGTAAAAACCCTATTTTTTTTACTCAAATTATGTACACATTATAATCCTTGTGTTTAGGGTTTACAATAATTCAAGTCCAACAAGTGAAATTTCAAGCATGCACGTATGATATCTACTCTTCTTAGCATATTCTTAGAACATATAAAAAATTGCAAAGTACCACCATAAAAATTTGTAATCTAGTCCCTTTATTACAAACTTGCAACATTAGTTCCATATGATGCATTAATTTTGTTTTCAAAATTGATATCCATTACAAAATGATAGATTTACACGTCGAATGTAAGTACTCACTACATGCAAGCACGAACTCGACCAAACTTAATTATAGTTTTCGAGGGCACTAGAAATGAAAATAAAGTGTATTATTTAGGACTAGTTTGTAACCATTAAGAGTAATATTTACACGCAGGAGCTACTAGTCGGTGCAACAGATTCGACCACAACTACAACAATATGGTTAATGGTCGAGTTGATCAAAAACAAAGAAATTTTGGACAAAGTCCGAGAAGAAATTGCTAAAACTTTCGACAAAGATGGATTAAACGAGACATTATTATCCCAATGCCAATATTTCGAAGCCTGTATAAAAGAGACGTTGAGACTTCACATCCCAGCCCCACTCTTAGTGCCTCATCGCGCAATTGAAACATGCAAAGTGAATAACTACACAATACCTAAAGATAGCATGGTTCTTGTGAACGCTTGGACCATGGCTCACGACCCAGACTATTGGAAAGACGCCAAAATATTCAAACCCGAGAGGTTTTTGGGCTCGAAAATAAGCCATCTTGGGACCCATTTCGAGTATTTACCTTTCGGGACAGGTTTAAGGATGTGCCCTGGGACAAATATGGCTTTTAAAAATATTGAAATGCTTGTGGGATGTTTAGTGCATTACTTTGATTGGAGCCTTCCAAATGGTGAGGATTTTAGTAGGATTGATATGGGTGAGAAGTATGCTACAACTTTGAAGAAGGAAAAGCCTTTGCTTTTGGTTCCAAGATTTAGGGTTTAGGGTTTAGTTATTTGTTTGTGATTTGAAAATATTTGTGATAATTTGGATTGTGTAAGTGTTTTGTGTGGATGTAATGGTTTCATGATAGCTAGTAGAATTTGTATTTATAAATTTGTGAAATAAATTTATAGTTTTTTGATATAGATTGTGATGACTTTTTATGATACGATTTGTTTGTATACCAATTGGAATGTAAATTTTGGAAAAGTTAATCCCACTTTCTATCTTCTTTTTTTTTTTGGTTTCACATGACTAAACCAAGTGGGAAGTAAAGTTGTGAAAATAGGGTATTAATTCTAAAATAAACTCATCCGTATTTCATTTATTAAGATATAATTATTCTCAAGGGAGGCCGGCTAATCGTAAATCATAGTCAAAATGTGTGTCTACAATATCTATATATACATATATAGAAGCACTTAATGTAGTACGGAAAAATTTAGTAGGAGCGTAATGGACGGTGTTTATGAAAATGCAAAATGGAACGTCGAGGCACGAGTACTGTAGAGTACTCGCTTTTCTTAAAACAATATTGCCTCGCTCTTGGTGGTTACGAAATACGGGAATTATCTCCCAATATACAACGACGGCGTCTCGGCAATAGTACCACTACAAATTCCCGAGTATAGCGAACAAAATATTGTTCCAAACTCTCTCTCTGGACTCGTATGAATTAAAAACACCTCTAGACATTTAAATGCAAAACTTGTTCTTAAAATATTAAATTAATATTTAAAAACATTCAAAGTACTCATATTAGTACCTAAGAATTCTTAAAATAATATTTAAGAACTTCAAGAATATTTTTAATGCTCAACTTAGCATTAAATATTCAACCACATTTTTAAAATATTAAATTAATATTTAAGAAATAAAAGAATTCTCAAAATACTCATATTAGTATTTAGGAGAAAGAGGGAGAAGAGAAAATAATTTTGGTGTTTTTAATTTCATAAATGGAGTGCCTATTTATAGAAAATAAAGAGTTTTGGATAAAAAATTGCAACTTTTCGTACGTAGCATTAGGGCCCAAAAGGTGTATCTTTTGGACTAAAGGCTCCCTAAAATGACTTTTCAAAACAGCCCCAAAAGTTGCCTTGTTTGATGAATAGACCCAACGAGCTCGTTTCTCAACCAATCATACTGCTCCCTTGTAGAGTGTTGATTTGGTGCGGTTAGGTGCATCCGTTGCTGTGCACCTCATCCCTTATCTTTTTCAAACTTATAATTTGAATCCAAAACTTTGAATCTTGAATAATCACGTTGGTCCTTAATTTTTTCAATTCGAACATTTTAGTCCCAATTAGATGAACTTTTCTCATACAATCGTGGCCATCGATTATATGATTTGTGATCATTTAAATACTTATACATATCGATAAATCTATTCCAACTATGAATAACGTTTTAAGTGATTTACTTTATTAATTAATTTATCATTCACCCGAAATCGGATTTGAGTAATTAAATACTCTAAATTTATCTACTCAAAACGTAGAATAATTTGAGCCAAAGACATTTCGCTTTCGACATACGAAATTCACTTAGATCTTTAGATAAATCATGCTAAAACACAATTTACTCAATCAAGATTTCTAACAATATATATATTTATACTGTTTTTTGGGGTCATTATGTATGTACTTATTATATGGATTATATATATAAGTTCGATTAATTTAATCATTTGTATAAATTAATTACCGATGAACAAATAATCCAATTCATGCCTTAAATATTTTATATGAATATAACTGATCGACGGTATATTAATTTGTATTTAGTTAGTAATTTGATTACTTTGCTTATTATTAAAAAATATATCTTTATAATTATGCATAAATAGAAACATATGAGCCAGAAGAACAAATTTTCCTAGATTAATAACGAGGAAAATTTGAACAGAAAAGGTAAGATTAAATTATAGACCTCAACTGAAGAAAATATTGCTCGAATCTGAATATATATATATATACACATAACATTGATATCTCATCAGAATTCGAATTAACATGTGGACTTGAGAAGGAACATAAAAGGACAAAAAGGGAAAAACATAATTAATTAAAATTAACTTGTTCATGATTTATGTCTGGTCTGTGCATTAAATTCTTACAATGCAATGGATCTATGAGTCTCCTTTTTTTTTATCATTGGAACTTTAGATACTTCAACCTGCAGCCAACAAAGAAAGAACACAATTTCAAGATTTTATCATATAAAGAAAGCCAATTAAACGTGAAAAATGAAAATATAGAAAAATTCCTTGATTTCTTCCTAAAGTCTATTCTCGCAATACTATTATATATTTTCTGAATAACCCTATATATATTCATAAATTCTATATAAGATGAATAGATTGTATTTTTATATCTATCTCTTTCACACAAGTATGCATTAGCCCAAAACCACAGATAATTACACATATTATATATTACCGTTGAATTGGTCTAGCATATTGTTTCCCATTTATATGAGAATTTCAACATGAATGCCTTAGGTTTTTCCTTTCCTATCTTATAAATAGAAGATATTAATTTTCTCAAAAAACACATGCAATAAATGCAAATTTTACAATTAATTTCATACTATATACCTCAAATGTACAACAAACAAAAACATGCATTTACAAAACGAATTAAGAGACAAGAATTAAAGTGTTTAAAATACCTTTGTTCTTGATCATCCATAATATTTTGTGCAGCTTTCCCATTATTATTATTTATTATTGTTATTATTATAAGATTTATACTTAGGCAACGGTATTTTTCCAGACTCAATGTGATGAATATCTTCAACAAGCTTCTGATAATGACATTTTACTTCTTCCACAGTCTTCCCGCCGACTGCCCTCGCCAGATTCTGCCACCTGTCCGGCGTATCCTGGTCGTAGATTGCCAATGCATCCTCAAACAGCTTGTTTTGCTTTGCTGTCCAAATCGAATTTGACCCCATTTTTTTACACTTATTTATTTGAATTTATATCTAAACTTTGTGAATGAAATATGTGAGATTGCTGTTTGCGATATATATAGCACTTTGGGGTGAGATGGGGCTGCTTTTAATTGCACCTTTTTGGGAAAATTTTGAGGGGTTTTTCTTGTAAATAAGAATCAGAAAAAAAAATTGTAGATAAGATTTACCAGCTGGTGAGAAAATCCACAGCTTTTTGTTTTTTGGGTACATGGAAAGTTGCTAGCTTTTTAGCTTCTGGACTAGGTTGTAGAAATGCAACTATTCATAAGTCATAACGAGGTAAATTGTATTTTTCGTATTGTAATTTTGCTTTGTTCAAATTTGGTTTCCGTTTTTAAGTGGATTTTCATATTTAATCTCACAACTTTTAATATTTTTGATATTTAGTCCCAATTAATTAGATTTTTTGTTAAAGAAAATAGTCAAACTTTTATGCTCTGTTAATCAATATTTTTTTTACTATTGTTTGAGGAGAATTTCTGAGTGGATGATACATGATATTACATAGAAATACCGTGATATTTAGAATTCATGAGTGTATTGCCTGATAGGGGCGCAAGAGTTTGATTGTTAAAATTTGAACATAAATTCTGATAAGGACTAATATTGTCCTTGAACATTGTTAGATTAAATGTAAGAAATTCAAAATTCTTAATAAGGTAGTTTAAATAAGAGAAAACGTTAATCTTAAACATATTTTTATATTCCATAAAATTTGAATTGAACATATGTTTGAGTTTGAATCGATTAGCTAAAACTGATAGCTAAATGATGAGAAATGTATAAGCTAAGTGATAATTTAATTAAAACTCGTTTTAAACCTAATTTTAATAAAAATTTAATCAAACTCAAATATAATATTTAAAATAAAATAAAAAATCAAACAACTTAAACAATAATTCAGACATAAATCGTGCTAGCTGTAATTAGCTATATTTCCTATAAATGTTCACAAGCATCAGATATAAAAAAACACATTCTCACTTTTTCTCTTGTTTTTATGGAGCTAATCTTAAACGTGCCACGGCATGCATGGGATGATTTTTAGTTGTTTTTGGGACTCTAATTTCTAAAAATCATTTCACAAAATATTAAAATATGTTATTATATGTATATATATTTTTACGACTTACGTTTTCTAGAGCCACTAAAAATCGACCATATTCACTTATGATTTGTAATATCACTGTTTCTCTTATTATTGCTTTAGACTATCAACAATGGTTACTTAATTCAACACCCTCTTTTTCAACTCCCAACACTCCAAATCATTTTCTCTCTCTTCCACCTAATAATTCAACAACCATTCAACTTTTACTCTCTACAATGGTTTGTTTAATAAAAATTCAACACCCTTCCAACTCACCACCATATACCCCACCACTTTCATATTCCTATATATTTATATTTTTATTAAATAATAATAAACGTTTATAATTAAATGAGCCTTATATCTTGAGGTACAAACCTCCAATGTTAATGAGCCTTATATCTTGGGGTACAGACCTCCAATGTTAATGAGCCTTATATAGTTAGAAAGCTAAGACAATTACCTAAAAGTTTTGTGAAGAGGTCAAGATCCGGTTCAAACATTTGAAGGCTCGAAAGTTATAAATACGCTCTGTTCCAAACCAAATGTGGCAGTTTTGGTAAAATAATCATAACTTGAGTTCTACAACTTGGATTGGATTAAAATTGGTTGGGTTTTAAAGCTAAGACATAGATCTACAACTTTGTAGAAGACACCAAAGTCAAATTCGGACTTTACATTGTGCGTTTAAACACTTGATTGGGTTTAAGCGCGCGGCGTTTAAACGCTAAAACAAATGTGACAGTTTTGGTAAAAAAATCATAACTTGAGTTCTACAGCTTGGATTGGATTAAAATTGGTTGGGTTTTAAAGCTAAGACATAGATCTACAACTTTGTAGAAGACACCAAAGTCAAATTCGGACTTTAAGGTGTGCGTTTAAACACTTAATTGGGTTAAGCGCGCGGAGTTTAAACGATAGAACAAATGTGGCAGTTTCGGTAAAAAAATCATAACTTGAGTTATACAACTTGGATTTGATTAAAATTAATTGGGTTTTAAAGCTAAGACATAGATCTACAACTTTGTAGAAGACACTAAAGTCAAATTCGGATTGTAAGTTGTGCGTTTAAACACTTGATTGGGTTTAAGCGCGCGGAGTTTAAACGTTAGAACAAATGTGGCAGTTTTGGTAAAAAAATCATAACTTGAGTTATACAACTTGAATTTAATTAAAATTAATTGGGTTTTAAAGCTAAGACATAGATCTACAATGATTGGGATTTTGATAATTAAAAGGGTAATTAGTAGAATTTTGGGTGTTGAAATGGTTATTGTTAGGATCCATTTCACTAAAAGATGTTAAAAGAATTAAAATGTACTAGAGTTTATTGAAGGATAACTCAATAATTATATTGAAAATGACGTTTTTTTTTGGTATCCAAATCAAATGAACCAAGTCTCTATTTATAGATTACAAGAAATGCAGAATTTTCGTATTAAAAAAAAAATTTAAAAAATTTATTTGCTATTGAATAATTGAGCTCAAATAATTAGTAGGAGATGAAAATACAAAAAATAATAAGCTCCAATCAAAATATGACACATGCCCTCCTTATGCAAACAATATCATGCACTCTCTCCCTCACTCTCTTCATCTAGTGTGTGCACCTCACTCTCCTCATCATCCAACCAAAAATTGCCAAGTGGCCGCGCTGGAGCCTAGGGGTGTCAATGGGCGGGTCTGACCCAGACCCAAACCCAAAACTTTGGGTCTATTGGGTCTGGGTCTAGATTAGACCCAAATCTTTTGTGTATTTTATTTTTATACTTGTATTTATAATTTTTGCAAATAAATTTTAAAATTCATATGATTTATAAAATCTGAATATATATATATATATATATGCAAATTTCTTAAATCTGAAAAAAAAATATTATTCATATATATAAATTTATTAAATTTGAAAAAATATTATTCATATATATAATATTATATAATATATTATTATGCATTAAAAGCATATATACATCATTTAAATATTAAAACCAATTCTAAGTTAAAGAAATAATATTTATACTGTTAAAAAATTTCCAACTAAATAATGCAACCAATCTGGCACTAACGTTATTGCAGATTTGCAGTGCAGTATTAATAATATATATAGTATTATATTATAAATCTTATATAAAAAGATATTATTCATATATATAATATCAAAATATTTTCTAAATCTTGTAAATAAATCAAAATAAAACTTGCACTTTAGAGATTATGGTAACTATTAAAAAGGCAAGAATCATAGACAGATTATATATACAATACTACAATTTGTATATACAAATTATATGTAACCAGAAAACAAATATATATACATATATAAATACAAATTATATATATAATGTAAAAGTAAAAAAGAAGAAGAAGAAACAAAGATGACGCCGGAGACATGAGGGTCATCGCCGGAGACATGAGCAGCGACGGCGGAGTGACGGCGGGCCGACAGCAGCGGCAGATTGAAAGGGAAGAAAGATTGGTGAAGAAATAAGTTTTTTTAGGGTTTGATGATATATATCATAAAAGTTTGGACTTGGGCTTTTGGGTCTGATTGGGTCTCATTTTGGGTCTAGCTTATGTTTGGGTCTGGGTCTGGGTCTAGAACCAAATAAATTTTTTGGGTCTGGGTCTGGGTCAGACCCACCCATTGACACCCCTACTGGAGCCCACCAAAAGCTCATTCAACATGTTGAAAGGATTCAACTTCTCTTTCCTCCAAAGTGGATTCAACATCCAATTCAACACCTCATTACATTTATTAAATAGTTGAATCCATTTATTCAACATGCCATTGTAAGTAGTCTTAGAAGTTAGAACAAAGCTGAGTACACAGAAATGATTGATTTAGCTGTCCGTACACACAGTCACACATTATATATAATACACTATACTATAAATAAATTAATATATTTATTTACATATAATAAACAAATATACATAATGTTCTTTGGTTTCTTCTAGATGATGCAGTATTTATCACGTGGTATTATGCCATAGGAACTTGAAAAACCTAAATGATTTTTTTATATATAGAAGTGTGTAATATTAGGGACAGCAGAACTGTATATGTTTTGTAGCATGTTATAAAGAGCCATCATATTCAACATAATCTCTTTTTTAGCCAACCTTTGCTGCAGCTGCTGATAAAGAATATTTAATGCGGAAATTATTAGGTACATAAAGTTTCAGACGAAATAAATGCTAATTTATATATATATCAGGCATATTTATTAATTCTCATCATGAATTGAATGGCTTGCTTCACAATAATATTGAGATATCTAGTGATTAATTGCCCGTTTAACCTATAATTTGTATAATATATACTTCATTTTTATGCTTTTTTATTCTTAAGATTATTAAACAAATTTACATGTTTCATTATCTAAATATATATATTTATGTTAGCAATGATTTTAGTGGACCCTTTATTTTCCAGTTTTTGTCTACACAATTGATGATTGTGTGGCTGCCGAAAGTAAGTCACAGTAACCCTAGTAATTATAATTTAAAAGTTTTGCTATTTCAAGTGTTCCGGTACAGTAATAACCATTCATATATTATAGATTGTTTTATAAAATTATTATAATCCACATATTTCACCCCATTTTTTTTTTAATGTATAAGTTTCTACCAAAACATATATACTTAAATAATCATGGTTATGCATTCTCTATTGCCATGCTAAAATGTGCCCTAATTTAGTAAAACTTTTTGAAAAATGATCAATTTCTATGATGTAAAAGATAATCGATCAGGGTATATCTCGAATCCTTATCGTTTATTCTTCTAATAAGTATCGAGTCCATGTTGATATTGCGAAGAAATTATCACGACCTTTAAGACCACTTTTCATTCCTAAATGGCCCTGGACTGCAACTTGAAGTTTGGATCCTGTTGAAAAGTGATTTGATTGAACATATTCTTCAGCCAAAAAGGCCACAAATTCAATCATATGATCATAAGAATCAAGAGTTTGCAAATTTGCAGCCCTTAAAATCAACATTATGCTGAATTTACTAGATATAACATGCTATTTGAATATGAATCTTCACCCTAATACTTGAGAAAAAGTTTATTTTGAGAATGACTTCAACAAGTTTTGGATCTTTTGTGATATATATATATATATATTATTCTACTGATAATATGAGGATTCCTTATGATTCTTGGTGAGTCATATATATAATATATGTGGTTATATTGGCTGATCTCCTTTCTCTTTCAGAATATTTCAGGTCCATTTTACAACTTGAAGCTGCAAACTTTTTAACTTTTGCCTAAGGTCCAAACTATATAATAGTTTTGGATTCTTCATGTTATTAATTTTTGATTTGGTGATGCCATATTGGAAATATTTGCATGTCTATTAATGTTAAGCAATAGGCAATGTTTTGACTAATCTAATTAGATAAACTTAAATTAGGATCGATCCCAATATGTGTTTTATGATAAATGTAATTCATTCGTCTCATAATTAATCGCATCTAAATGTAATTCAGTCATTATGTAAAGTACGATTGGATTCATTGGCCTCAAATAGAACTATAATTTTTTACTAATTTGTTAAAAAAAAATTATGGGTTTTTATTGTGTTGGCTAAATGAATAATCTTTGATTTTATCAAAAAGCTTCTATAGTACCATTTTTCGGAATGGAATATATGAAAAGTGAATGAGATAATTAAAAAGGAAAAATATTTGGGGATGACCATTGGAGATAAGTTCTTCTTTCATCTCACATGAATTTATCAAATGATATTCATTACATGTGAAAAATGTAAGCTACTAAGAAAATATATAATATTAGAGAATATATATCATATGCATTCTATCTTCATCAAAAGGAAAAATATCCATTCTACATTTTTTTTTTGGTTAAGTAAAATTAGATGCACTGTTTAAATTAAATATTACGATATTTTTGTTGTGAGCGATATAATACCGAATTTATTGCTTGGCTATGAATGTTTTAGATGTCTAATGTGATACACAAAGACGAGAGATATTTAATATTTGATATTTAATATCTCTAACACTCTCGTCAATATATAATTAAGGGAAATTCTATACTGGACCGGGACCAATTGAAATAGGGGGTGGTTTATTCACACCACCCCATGAACAGTACCTCCACTGAAGGTGAATTTGTGGTTGGTCCCGGTCCAGCATAGATTTTCCCATATAATTAATTCTTTTTATGCAATTTAGCACGTGCAACTCATTTCTCGATAAATGTGAGGCATTTAATTGAGATAAAGACTTTTTCCTTAACGTCGTCTTAAATTGATTGAGTGACAAAATCATCTAAATATTTAAATTAATATTAACAAATGTGGGGGATTTTTCACATGAATCATTATTTATTTTCAACATAGAATCCTCTTAATAATTTGTGAAAAAAATAACGAATCACATAATTTTGAAGAATAGAATTAATTGGAATTTACATGTCTAACATTGTTTCTTGTTTCATTTTCAACAGTCTAAAGACTTTAAACAATTCTTTGAATGTGTAAAGGTTTGGGCCGGGCCTTTACATATTTTTTGTAAAGCCCAAGGTCATGGGCCGTCTGCCCCATTTTGTAATTGATATTTCTAATAATTAGAAATTAAGAAATACTATTAAGATTATTTTTATAAAAATGGACTCTATTAAAGAAGTACTAAGGAAAATATTGTGTAACAAAACTCGGGTATAAAATCGAAAAAACATATTAAAAACAAGTATGAAAAAAATTAGATCGGGTATTTCTTGAAATTTTGTAACGAGTCAATAACATAATTATCCTGAAAATGAGCATTTTGAGTTAGCTAGATCATTAAATAAAAGAGAGGAAACTTCGGAGGACAACGTAATTTGTCAAAACTCGTAATTGATTGAGTGAAAAATTGAGGACATAAATAAAAGTCAAATTTAATATATATATATATATATATATCATATAATATATATTAGATATTCATACAATTATTTGGTTGGAGAGGAAATGAAGAACAATGGATAAGGAACCTTCAAATGTCAATTGTTTTGGTTCAAAATGGATGGCAAATATCCAAAAGTGACAATCTACTTTATATAATTGTACAAAAAAAATTGTCAAAATTATATAAAATATGAAAATTAATTCTACAATTGTACCAAATAAATGTGAAAAGCCTTGAAGGGAGTTGCTTTCTCATAAGGCCACCTAGTTATGTTTCTTTATCAAACTACACATCAAAGATGTGATTTGTCTCTTAATAATTGGTTTCAATCATAAAAATGCAAAATAATTCAGCAAGAATTAAGTGGTATAAGACTCAGTCAATTAACAAAAATCTTTGAGAAATGTCCAAATCACTTGACTCTTCTGTTTGGAATTTATGAATTTATGGGCCCTATGAAATATATATTCATGTTCTCATATAATTGTTTTTAGATGTAGAAAATAAGGAGTAGTAGTAGTTTTATTAATGTAAATGTACATGGAAAATTATTAATGTAAAAGGATTTTTCATATTTTTTCAACCAAAAAAGTTGTGACATTCACTCCCGCAATATATTTGACAATTTCAGTACAATATTAAAATATCAAAATTATTTTGCATTAAACAATACAATATTATATGCATAAAACTCAAACTCAATAATACAACAATTCATAATAGCTTATTCGCCTCGATTTAACTCGTTTACACCCTTAATTAAAATTTACATTATCCCTTTTCGAATTTGGTGCCAATTCGACATTTTTCAATCAATTTTGATTTTTTTTTTGCCAAATTTATAACCAACATGCAGTGTCATTTAGAGTAACAATTTTTGCTAACAAAAAGGCATTTACTATTTTTTTTTTTTTAAAGTTCAAAGTAATTTTTACCCGAAAGCTCAATCTAGAAAACCCGATTAGTCGATTTTCCAATGTATAAAATTATGTGGTGTAATTGGTAATTAACATATATATATATAACATATATATATATATATATATATATAATTGGATTTGGAAGTCTTAAATAATAAATAACATAAATAATAACCGGGACTGGATTATGTCGACCATGGACTTGCAACACGTTGACCCATTGGCGGCTTTGGATTTTCACTCAAAGTCATCTTCTTCAGTTTACATTTAGTTCATATTAATTCAATTTAATCACTCAATCTCCAATTTTTCATACAACCTTAAAATTTGTCCAATTCACTACATTTAATTAGGATAGGGACATTAGTTTTTTACCTTAAACTCTAATTTATTTAATCTACAATTGTTTAGAGTAAAGGGAAACGTACTAAATATATGGATAAATCAATTAATTAATTAATTATACATGGTGGATAAAACTAATTTTACAAGACTAAACTGCAATAGCCCATGTCATATTGGATTATTAAATTATAAAATTTGATCATCTTTTCTCTTTGAATATTATAAAAATATTTAAAATACCCTATCCATTGAAATTAGTATTCGTGAAAAAATAATACTTATATATATATAAGATAATAAAATGGTGTTTTGACTTACAAATCTTTCACAAGTCTCTCTCTCTCTTTTTTTAATGGTATATCACTATATTGATATTCACAAATTCTTCAGTTGACCACATTACAATCATTGCCTGAACGTATCCAAATCTTAATTTATAATTTCAATGCATAATACTTTATTTATTTAATACTTTTGTTCTATACTTTACTTATTTAATATAAAATTTCCAACATTCATACTCTTTAAAAAATATTGATCCACGTAACAATCATAATAATACTCGTTTCCAATTTTCAAGAAATAATACATTTTCAGAAGCTTGGACCATCACAATTGCTTGCCGACTATCCTAATTATAAGAGTCACAAATCATAATAATTGATTGGAAAATGGAGATTAATTATTTTAAAATTTTGATTTGTTTAACTTAAACAAATCAAGCTTAATCTCTTTTTTTTTTTTTTTTCCAATTGAGCTCGAACTCTAATATATTAAACACAAAATAATAACAATTATGTGAGAAAACAACTATTTGGCCATGAATTGAGTTCAATTATTGTTTGATCCGACTAAGATTTGATTGACCATGAATTATTAATAATTAAGTTATGCTTAAACACAAGTTATCAATTTTAATAAATGTTTAAAATAACCACACTCTTTCTCGATGAACTGAAAGAGCTCAATTTGGTTACACTAATTTCCGTAAACACATGTGTGTAAAATGAGTCGAATCGAATTAAATAATTCGATTCGACCAGAACTCGATCAAGTTTTAATTTGAGCTTATTTACAATTGATCATAAACTTCTAGTTATATTTTGAAATTTTATTTTTATTATAATTCAACAAATTACACTTTTAATAACGATTTACATTATTAACATATTTTCAAAAGTAAATCAAAAATAATAATAAAAAAATAGAATCAATTTTATTTTATAATAGAAAGTAGAAACCACCATATAAAGCGAGTCTATCCGCGTCAACTCACCTTCCATTAATGCATTTAAAGCTCTCTTCTCTGCCATGAAAGCCAACATTTGCTATTCTATGCTACACACAGTTGAGGCCGTTGAACACAACCCTTTTCGCCATTAATACACCTCGTCCCTCCACTTCCATTAACCCTCCATTTATACTCACACACACATTTATACCTCGTCACATAAAAAAGCCCTTGCTTTATTTGCATTGAAATGAAGAACCAAAGCTCGTGACCACCAAAAGGTATGCATATTCGCATAAACTGGCTCGTACATGTTTCTTTCATTCTCTGCATTCATCGTTGGGCTGTCACTTTCGTATTAACTTCTACCCATTATTTTCGACTTATTGCAGAAGGCAAAGGTAATAAAGAAAGCTCAGTGTAAATGTACTTCACAACTGTTATGTTTTACAGACTTCAATTGCAAAGTGTATAGTATAGTTAGTTTATAGTAGCTGTGATGGAAGCACGTTTCAAGATTCTGCTTATTTTGATTGTTACATTTCTCAACTTGGTGTCGACTCAGTCAATACCTCGACTGAGTTTGAACACAGAGTGGCAAGCTTTATTGGAGCTTCGATCATCACTTGGAATTAGAGGTAAAGATTGGCCTATAAAGGCTAACCCCTGTTTGAATTGGACTGGAATTGAGTGCAATAATGGTCATATAACAGGGATAAACTTATCCGGGTTAAGAAGAACTCATAAAGGAAAACTCAATCCAGGGTTTGATGTTGATTCATTACCGAGTTTTAGTATGTTATCGTCTTTCAATTCATCAGGGTTTTTGCTCACAGGTTCAATTCCAGAATGGTTAGGCCAAAGGTTAACTAGACTTGAAGTTCTTGATTTGAGGTCTAGTTCAATTTATGGTTCAATTCCATCATCAATTGGAGGCTTAACCAGGCTTAGATCTTTATACTTATCGAATAATCTGATTACTGGGATTTTTCCATCTGCATTGGGGAGGCTATTATCGTTATCTGTTCTTGATCTTTCGTTGAATTTATTAACAGGGCAAATTCCCAATGAGATTTCTTCACTTGGAAATCTCAGTTATCTTGATTTGTCATCAAATTATTTATCGGGCGGGATTCCTCTCGGTTTTGGATCGTTTTCGAATCTTAAGGTGTTGAATTTGAGTAACAATAGTTTGAGTGAATCTATTCCAGCTCAACTTGGAAATCTTTCTGAATTGGTAGAACTTGATCTTGGACACAACTCTTTGATGGGGTCATTGCCTAATGAACTAGGAGGTTTGAGAAGTTTGAGGAAACTGATGATTGGTAATAATCAGCTAGAGGGTTCGTTAAAAAACGACTCGTTTCCAAACAAGTTGGAATATCTAGTTCTATGTAGGAATTACTTCATCGGTATACTTCCTGTTGAGCTATGGTCAATGTCGAATTTGCAATACTTAGATGTATCCGAAAATAATCTCACCGGTATATTCCCAAGCTTTATATCTCTCAATGTCACCAATGCATTCTTCAACTTTTCTAATAATCTCTTTTATGGAAATTTCGATTATGTGATTGGAAATATCGGTATAATCGATTTATCCAGTAACTATTTCGAAGGATCACCTCCTAACTATACCAGGGGCAGCATTGTCCTTTCACATAACTGCTTTTCGACTGTACCAAGCCAGAGGAATCCCGAGGCCTGCGAGAACTTTTACACCGAGAGAGGTCTATTTTTCGATGGCCACGAGCCAATGACAAAACCTGGCAATAGCAGAAAAAGACTGGCATATGTCATGGTTGGAGTTTTCGGTGGGCTTGGCTTCATTGTAGTTGCAATAACCGGGGTATTATTGCTTCTAAAAACGTGCAAAACCGAAAGTAAAGATCATCATGGGAACTCAAACCCGAGGAATGTTGTACAAAAAGGCGTTGAGACGGTTACTAAGGATGTCTCGATTGACTTTTCTACCCCTGGAGAATCGTTTACGTACAAGCAAATCCTCTTTGCAACTCGGGATTTTAGCAACGAGAATCTCATCAAGAATGGCCATTCTGGAGACATATTTCGAGGAATGTTGGAAGGTGGGGAAACTGTAGTTGTAAAGAGAGTCGATTTACATTCGTTAAGTAAAGAGTCGTTTATGTTGGAGTTGGATTTGTTCGGGAAGGTGTCACACCCGAGACTGGTCCCACTTGTGGGCCATTGCTTAGAAAACGAACACGAGAAGTTATTGGTGTATAAATATATACCTAATGGAGATTTGTCGAACTCTTTGTATAGATTAAGAAACGTCGAAAATATGCAGTCTTTGGATTGGATTACAAGGTTGAAAATTGCAATAGGTGCTGCTGAGGCCTTATCTTACTTGCACCATGAATGCACACCTCCTCTTGTTCATAGGTAAAAACTGAATTTACAGAAATATTATATTTTGTCGTCTATTTCGACATGAACATAAACATGAACATGAACATGAACAATCTCTACTTATGTTGTCCAAAAACTTTGTGTTAATTGGTTTAATTAACTTCGATATTGTTGCCTTTCTGAAGGGATATTCAATCGAGCAGTATCCTTCTCGATGACAAATACGAGGTACGTCTTGGAAGTTTAAGCGAAGTTTGTGCTTCAGGAGCCAATAATCATCAAAATGTGATTTCAAGGCTGTTTCAGAATCCACAGTAAGTTTTACAGTACCTTTTGCCAAGGTTAATCATAATTCATAAGTTGCAGAAACTTTTATATATCTTGATTTTATCTAGATTTTGGAACTTCTATTTTATGATTTGATTTACCCATCTTCAAACTTTTGCGTTCGAATTCGTACTTATTCGTTAAACTCAACGCATTTTTGTTTCTCGACGATGTGCAGGGCTTCTGGAAAACGAACTTCTGGTAAGATTTCTCTACCGCGAAAATCTTAAGGGTGTGTTTGGATTGAGTGATTTGGATTTGGGGAGGGGATTTGGAGAAAGGATTTGAAATGACACCTAAAATGAAGTCATTTGAAATCCGTCGTAGTTATAGCTCAAAGTGAATATCGAGTGATTTGAAATACATTATAACTTGAATACATTCAAACGAACTTCAAAGCACGATCCTTCAATCCAAACACGTCCTAAGAGATATGTGGATTCTTAGTAAATGATTCACAATTTATTAACATACATTTCCAAACATAACCAGGATCATCATCTACTACTTGTGCATATGATGTCTACTCCTTCGGAATAGTACTACTTGAGCTCGTAACCGGGTCCCGCCTGGGTATAAACGACGCCGATACAAACCAATGGTTAGACACCAATTTACCCTTTATCACTATCCATGACAAGGAACTTGTGATCAAGATCATCGACCGATCACTTCTTATAGACGAGGATCTTCTAGAAGAAGTATGGGCCGTTTCAATAGTGGCAAAATCGTGTCTAAATCCTAGGTTCTCTAAACGACCCTCGATGAGAAATGTACTAAAGGCGCTCGAAAACCCTTTTAAGGTTGTAAGGGAGGAAAGTTTCAGCTCCGAGTGGCTGAGAACCGCCTCGTCTAGGCGGTCATGGACCGCTGCATTTTTTGGCAGTTGGGGCCATAGCTCGTCCGAGAGTTCTAATGGCTCGGGCCAAACGAATAAAGACATAATCATAGGTGGTCTTAGACAAGTTGGGTCCCGTGGTAGTGGGGCGATTGACCACCATTCGTCTTCACATAAGATGTCATCTAGTGATGTTTTTCCCGAGCCAATTGAGATGCACGATGTTGAAAGACAAGACGATACCACTTGAGTAAAAAAGTCTTGTCGGTTCAAAATCGAGTTGACATCTCTAATTAATCACATGACAAGTGCAGTAGATTTTATTGTAATTTATGAACAATATAGATCAATATTGAGATATTCCCCTTGTAATGTGAAATGTCGATTCTAACCTCCAACCATATATCAAGTTTGACTAATGATTTACAATTTTAAAGGGAGAAAACATTATTTAACAATAGCTAAAATTACCAAACGACTCCATTTTCTTGTTTCTAGAAATAAGAGCAACAATCCAAAAGCTTCATTAAAATGAACATGATAGACTATGTGATTTTTATAAAGCAAGGATATCTAGTTCATGGGGCATGAAATCTTCAGTTGGCCTGTAGTATTTGTCTGGGGAATATAGGCTCAAATTCGATACTTGGCTAGTATAAAGGCAAGCAAATCTCTCCACCTGATTAATTGCAATAATTGAAAATAGATCATTTAGGGAACCCCAATAACCAGCAATCTTTGTAACAGTTTTATCGATGTTTCGTAGGGGTGGCAAAATGGGTCCAAAACCATGGTTCCAACCCAATTAAACTAGTTTGGGTTGGGTTGGTTCCTAAGAAATTTTATTTGGTTCTTAATTAGTTCCAACTTGGTTCCAAGTTGGGTCCAACTAATTTCATGTTAGGCCCAAATCGCTTACCAATGATCTAGAACAAAATGCAAGGTATTGAGTCGGGTTGGGCTTGGTTCCCTTTCGGGTTGACTTTGGTTCCTTTTTGGGTTGAGTTTGGTTCCACCTTAAAACCATTTAAGAAACCAACCCATTTAAGAACCAACCCGTTGGAACCAAACCAAAACCAACCCAACCCACCCATTTGCCACCTCTAATGTTTCGTCTCACCTGATGTGCGAAGCGAGAATTCTGATAGCCAGTCTTCATCAGCTGTCCCCATACCTTGTGGAACTGCACATATTTGAGACAAGACATAAGCTTTAGATTACTAAAGCTAGAAAGTGAAAAGTATTAGTCTAGAAGTATGCATAATTATTGTACGTTAATAGTCCGAGAAGTATATCGATAATTTCTTACCTTTTGATGAAGTTCTCGCTGTGCTTGTTGATGAGTCAGCCGCAAATGCTCCTGATGAGACTGAAATGATAATTAATTTGTATAAGATTCAAGACATAGGTTTTCATGGTCTTGGCTTGAATTAATTCAAGAAAAATATTCCAAAAATAGATTGGCTTTAATTTTTCTGGTTTGCCACAACTGTCCTGACGTATAATTTTTTTTTATAGTTGTTAAGATCTATAAATTGCATCGACATGTTCAAATTGTATTTGGCAATGAAAATGTATATATCGTTAATTGAATTGGTTATCCAGTAAAATTATCTCAGAAAACTAAACCAACCTGCAGTTTATCAATTTCAGCGTGTCGCTCGTCCTTGTTCGAATCATCCTCATCATCAGACCTGATTATAGATAGCACAAGAAAAGATACATCACCAATATGTGGTAAATGCTGGCATAAATTTGCTTTGAGACCTCAAAACTTCTATCATTTGGTAACATAAGAGAAGGAAGTATCTTCTTTAATTCTTAAATCCCCAAATTCTTATAGTCTGCATGCAAGAATGACCATAACAACTGAAACTATATTCCAACTTGCAAAAATCTTTGCAGTAAATACTGTAGAAAAGGTGGACAGTTACCTGAGAGACCACATCAGATGATGTGTCTTGTCTTCAATGTGATCACGCTCGTTTCTCATTAATTGAAGTTGCTACAGAAAAAAAACATTAATTTGAAAAATATATGGATATCATGAATCAAGCCAAAATTTAGGAAGAATGGATGTAGCATAAATATAAAGAAATGTCGAAAAATTCAGCAATCACTTTAACAAATTACTGCACTTATAATTATGTCAGAACCAGAAGTAGTGGGCTATACCTTGCGGGTATCCCTCAATTTCCATAGAAGTTCAAGTTCCTTCTCAAGCTCTGGAACAACAAGCATCGTTCTCCAACCTAATAAAAGATGTTGATCTTTAATTAGACTTCAAAAATAAGCTCAACACATCAGAATAAGAAGATTTTAAGATGATTTTGATGATAGAGATGTAACAATATTATTATAGAACACCATAATTGTTTGTCTGAGGTAAATCCAGTTGAATAGAGAGGAATGCAAATCGTATCAAAACCATTTCCTATTTCGCTGTACTAATAGCAAGTTGCAATAATCTTCCGGTTTGCTAAGTTCCAGTAACTAGATAAACATAAATACAAGTATACAACTACAAATCACGTTAAAAATGGACTCTAAAAGCCAAAGAATGGTGGTTGCCAGATATCATTTGAAATAAAATCCTGGTTTGGATTTCCAAAAAAATGGACAAAAACCCATCAAGATTTAAGCAAAATGCCCACTAAAGCCATGCGTAATTTGATCTATAATTTTCTTTCCTCAACATTCTAGAACTACAAAGCAAATGCATCGCTAACTTGAGACTCAATATGGGTGAAGAACAAACATAAATAACGTCATACAAAATAGATTCTGAAGACATACCTAAAATCTTTTTACTACGCAAAATATCTCCATAGATGTGATCTCCGACGTAAAGTACCTAAAAGTAAGATGTCAATTGCTGCAAGAAAATAGAATATCTGTACAGCAGCAAATTGAAAACACCACATAAAGCTTCCATCCAATTACTAGGGCCGCAACATAACAGTCTTTTATTCCCTACACCCCCAATTTCACATTTCAGGGAATGCACAATTTTTTGTGAGTAATTCCCAGTCTACACTATTCAGACGCGCACAGGAAGAACTTTGTTGCTTTTATTTCTAACTTGGATTTGGGTTAAGACATAATAGGAACGTTAGGGAAAAATTAGTTTCATTTCTAATATAAGTTGTCATTTTGTATTGGCCCAAAAGCTAACTTCAACGATTTACCAACCTCATTTTCCTCGTATAAGAAAGGAGTGGGACCTCAAGAAAAGTTCTTGAACCTATCCATCTCCTTAACAACCTAGTGACGAGGTTCTACATAATTTTACTACAAACACATTAAGTTGGTAACTTTACTTGGCTCAAAATTTAAAAAGCAATTGCCCCTTGTGGTCTCTTGCTTTTGTTTGCGCACTTAAAGTATTTTCACATGGCACTTGTGCTTCAGCAACCCACTCTTAACAGATAAATTTAACCTAAACAGTTAAAACATAAAAAAGAGACTGGAAAGAAGAGCATTGTTAATTCAGGACAAAGAATACCTGGGAGCTTGACTCTATTGAAAGTAATTTATGCAGATGGCCCACATTTCCTCCCTGAAAATGTCAAAGGCGATTAAAGTAATGAGCAATCAATTGAAGATCAACAATCAGAAAATAAAGCAGAAACCATGAGTCTTTCATCTCTTCCTTCACTTTGTTCATGAATGTATGTTAATTTGTAGCGTATATATATACCTGGTAAACTCTGCAACTTTTGTCTTGGCTCTTCAATGGCAACCTTAGAGAAGTATCTACCTGGTTAATCAACAAGAAGATAGGTTGGCTAACATTGCAGAAGTTCAGTGTACAAAGTCCCACTCTGGAAAAAGACAGTGAAGATGTAAACAAACCTGAGGCATAGGAGTTCCATTATCCGTATTAAGGAGCATTCCTGACTCATGATCAACCTCAAAAATACTAGCCCGGTTTTCGTCATGGAAAAACCCTGGTTTTGCACTGTTCAAAAGGAGTATAACATGTAATTATCAGAAGGATTGTCCATGGAATAGCCAATGGAATAACTAGCTCATTTATCAGTTAGTTCAATAGCAATTTTGAAGATTAGGCAAATAATAAGACCTATACAAAAAATATTGCGCCTTAAATCACATGATGTTCTTCCCTTAATAAAATTTCATTTGACAACTCAGCGCAAATCCAAGAAAGTATTCAAGCTTGCCAAAATAAAATCCACCCACCCAACCGCCCCCTTAAGTACCACATTGAGTCATCCCCAAAAAAGGATGAATGTGAAATATATCTGAATATACTTCAAGCCGTGTTACTATGTATAATGACACAAACATGAAGACCAACCAACGGTGTGCGCTCACAACCAGCACATTTATTGTTGTTATCAAAGACTTTCAAGTAGCAAGAAAAGCTTATGACCTGCCAGTAATAACCACATCAAAATACTGAAGCCAATCAAAAGTCAAAGCTGTTGAACCATCCACTCTAGGCCCACAGAGGAAGTTCATTACAATATTTGTATAATCCCAAAGGCTGCAGAAGAAACAATAGAAGTTCTTAATTAGAATACAATAGAAAATGCTCTTAAATGACAAACTTCAGTTCCATCTCACATATCCTAAAGTTAAATTAAAATGCATGAACTAGAAAAACAAAATGATACATGCATGTTAAAAATGATCCAATATAAATACTATTTGTTCAACGAAAAAGCTAAATAAAATAATGTCATGAACAACCATATGGCCCAGGGTACCATTACCTGTTGGTCACCAGAAATGTAGCACGCCCAGAGTCTCTAAGCATCTTTAGCATGGGAATAATTGTGGAGTCCTCATTAATATATCTGACAAGGTCGCAAAATGGGTAAGTAACGATTTACAAAAAATCCAGTTCTTCTTATTAATTTAACTTAACATTTGTAAAAAACAATTATTTATGCAATAATGCTTAAAGTTGAAAAGAGGCTATAAGATTTCAACGGTTAAAGATACAACTTCCAATAAAATACTAACATGAAAAAGGTCTATGTCAAAGAAAATTAACCAGTTGGAACTATGCATTTTGAAAGCAATTGCATATTATTTCGAATACCTTCCAGGATCTACTGCAACCATCTTCTTTAATGTCCCATCACGATGGCACAAATCAACTGCAGCTCGAACATCTTTGTACATACGAGAGTAGCTGCAACATCATTATGTGGCATGCATGAGTTCAAATTTGACTTCAATCATAACAAAAGTATGAAAGAACAAATTCAAAATTATATTCGTCTTCAGCATAGGAAAAAGATGATTTTAGCTCGATAATTTTCCCGGTTAAAATATGGTTCTGCACTCGGTGGTGCTAAGAATGCATTATATCATATGATAGTCAAAGGGCCACAAAAAGTATGATGTGTTAGAATGGACAACTTTAAGTTATTTATTGCAACATTCTATTGTCATGGTCTCCATGTTTCTTTAAAGTCTATTGGGGAAACCGTTAAGGTATCAACCGTTTTCTCCTGGTCATTTTATTTAAAGAACTCAAGCAATATCCTCCTAATAAGTAAACTTTGTAGAAACTTTCCATATAATGCAAAAATAAATATAAAACAAATTCTACGACTATACATCTAATATATACATGGTTTGCTTGCAGATATATGCAGTAACTATTTTACACAAGTAAATTTCAACTCCTCGTAATGAGAACTCATAACAGTATATTATAAATTTTTGCCAATATCGGAGCACAAATACTAGGGGATAGGATGCTTGACATTATAAAACAGGAAAGATCATAATAAATATTCGTTCAAAATGTTTTTCCTGTTCAAAATGCACAAAAAGAAGAATTGAAAAGGAAATTCGAATTGATTATACCAAATAATTAAAGATATAAGGAGACCGTGGTCTTAACTTAAATATAACTATACTTTTCGGATTGCAATTTTTAGTTATTAAAAACTATGTCACTCACACTCCTCAATTTGCTCATTTGAAGGTAACTACCACCATTTAGCCACATCCAATCAAATAGTTGGAACCCTCAAATGGATACAACATATTAAAATTATAACCAATACCTAGTAACGTTTTATAGAGTAAGATTCTTTATGACAATAAGAATGCTATACGAAATTTACTTTAGCCTCTTGAGAGGGGAATGAAAATGAATGGTCAAATGTAAAATACTCAACTGTACGTAAAAGTAATGATGATTGCAGAACCAAATATAGGATGTGTTTGGATTCAGTTTTCAATTATAAGTAAAGATGAAAATGAACTTTGACATTCTATATAAGTGCTTCTAGAATGTAAAGTGTTTGGTGAAATTACAGTTAAGTAACTTCTTATACTACTACTTATATTCTCATAGAAGTGCTGGAAAACAAAATCCAAAAGTCACTTTTGGAAAAGTGGCTTATTTAAAGTTTTTCACTAAACAACTAACTTTTATACAAATGAACTTCCATCTCCACTTGAAAAGTGTTTCCAAACACATCCATAATCTTGGCCACAATGTTATTTTGTCATCTTTACTGAACATACTTGCGTAAAGTCCAGTGGAGCGAAAAACCAGCTTTTTTGTTGAGTTTTAATGTTAAAACCTATCTATCAAGCCAAACTACAGTGAACCATTAATAAGCTTTAGAACAGCATCACCATCATGCCCACCTCTTTAAAGTTAAGTATACTGTTGATCATCCAGCAGTCATGAAGAGACAGCTCTCATTCGTTTGCCTATAACTTAGTTGAGACTAAATTGGGAAGAAAAAACATAATTGGGTAGTTCTTCCATAAGGCAACTATGAGAAAATCATTGATAAACTACATCTCTTTTTCCCGTAAAATGTACAACTAATGATTAAACAAATAAAGAGCTTGAGCTTGGGACATAATCTTCACCTCTACCTCCGCTCTTATAAAGAGGTATACTGTAACAATGCTAAACTGCACTTTCGAATCAGGAAGTTTGGTTGTATAACAATGCTATATTACAAATCAAAAAGGAGACATCACAAAAAAAATTGACAGAAGTACAGCATTGAATGCTAGTGGCAAATGCAGATTATGACGAAGCAGCATTGAAAGTGGGGAAGGCAATGAAATTTATTGCCACAATTTAATTTGTACGAAAATCTTAATCTGCTGGAACTTCTCTTGGATTGCTATCATTTAACAAATTGCGCAAATGGGCAATTCATTACAGCATCATTTAATTAAGAGAAGAAAGAGAACTATCTATAACAGCCAATGCTTAAACAAAATTATAGTAACTCTCTTACTCGGCTGGAATTTTTCCCGGATTGTTATCCTTGAAATCAACAAGTTGTGCAAATAAGTAAGCTTCAGCCAAAGAGAAAAGGGTATCGATGAGAGCATATTCAGGCTCGTCAAATGCCTCCCGAATCAGTGTACTCCCATATGCAGCAACTTTGTCTTCTTTTGACAGCTCTTTGAAGCCATGATAAGCCACTTTTACGTACTTGTGTCGATCCATCTATGAATGATGCAACAAAAATGAAGAAAGTTTACACATACATGAATCCAAAATCGAATCAGGGAAAACGAAAGGTAGAAATGATTTATGTATATATGAAATCAATCGTGTTTGTTACTGAGCACACAAACCTTCAATATATTGCCTCTCTTTTTATCTAGAACGAGTCCTCTGACCATGTATGTCCAATCAAACGACCACCCCAGCAACTGCATAATGTCAGTGGAGTTAAAATGCTAAAGATGCTCAGGTACATAAACAAAAGGCAGTTAACATTGAACACAAATTATCTGTAAGGAATATCAAAGCATTAAACATTGGCTCAATTCTATGTTTTTATACATTTCTTTTAAGACTTTGGAGGCAGTGGGCTGGTGGATTCAAATTCTTAAAAGATGCAACTAGAAGAAATTGCTTCAGTTACTGGCTCACCTCCTAGGTGCTATTTGCTCATAGTTAGTACTACTGAATCAATTGCTTTCATATTCCAAAACTCTACTACTTGAAAAGTGTAGGATCAAGCAAAAGGAAAAGACAAACCTGTTTAGGGTAACCTAAATCATTAACCAGCTTTCTGAGTGTCCCATCATAGGCAAGTGACTCAAAAGTCTCTGATTTGTATTGTGCCAAAGTATAATCCATATCGAATCCAACAGCAACAATGTTCCTCATGTTTAGAGATCTATTACAAAAGATTTGTTTTCCTATTTCAATCTTTTGTCCTCCTTCTGGAGATGACCACACATAGGGATAATTCTCGCCGTCACTGCCACTATTCCTCTCCAAATGTGAAGTTTTACTATCCATAATATTACTGGTGTTAAGTTGAATATTACCTGGCTCTGTTCAACACAAATAAAGCAGACACTAATCAAAAATAGTGTTCAAACCACACCCCTGTGGTCCATCCACATAAATAATATCCAAAAATAAAAATTCGACAACCCAGAATTTTCGCCAATTTATGTAATCTAACAATAGTAATTAGACAAATCAGTAAAAGCTGTACAACTAGATCAATTGCTGTGAACTTTTGCTAATATATGCTGCATACGTGATATCTACCAACTACAGTTCTTGACGAGAGCTTTTCATGCTCATTTGAATTTCGCTACTAGTATAGAAATCACTAACAATAAAGCAAATTAATTTATTTAACAATTAATGGAAACATCATAATGAATTTCACCTTCAGCACCTTCCAGTAAATATCTTTAAGAGATACTTCTCATTATTGACAAGATAGCTTCGAAGGAATATGTGGCTGAAATACATCAGCAGTGGATAACAATCAACAAAGCATTATAATTTTTTAACTCGAACCAAGAACAAAATCACTTTGTGCACCAGTTATTCTGTCCACCAATGAAAGACCACTACATATTTTCAATAACTATAAGAAAGAAAACCTACAAATTATAGGATTAACTTCCGTAACTGAAGAATTGCCTTTATTTACAGAGAGACATTTCTAGACATAATCCAACATTTATAAAAGAAATGCAACAATATAGAATACTGTATGTCCTTATACAGGAAAACCCGAATTCCAAACGAGATTTATTAAGAATCTCTAGAAACAGATTTCACCAATTAAAACTTCGAGTACCATAGGACAATTACGTTGCATTTTCTACAACAAAACTTTAAGGAGAAGGTAAAGTGATGAATTTCTTATAAGTAACAATGGTTATATTTATCGAGAAAGAATTGTCAATGTATAAAGAATTTTCAGAGCGTAACTACAGATTTTTTAGCTTTTCCTCATTCCCTTTTATCAAATGAACTTCATCCAGGGACTAGGACAGGTCGCAATTCTTACTATAGAACAAGATTCAACGTTAAATGTAATATGTGTAGCTCAGGCGGATCCAGAGAAAGACAGGACCTCTCCCACCAGTTCTTGGAGCAAGATCTATCAGCAAAAAGAGTCTCAAAAGAAGAAACAGTTTCCTCTCTTAACTATTTTACCATGTTCATCATAATGTAAACCTCTTTTCAAATAAGAAAATACACCTCTAGTGTATCCCTACCAAGTTGAATGAAGTTTTGCTTTATTATAGACCATCTGAGTAATGTAACTGTTTTCTCGTACGAAACACAAATCCAGATTCATAAATGACCGTTCATCTAGATTGTAGCACTTAAAACTCCAGAAATCATGCAAACTTAAACCAAACAAGCGTAGAAACTACATTACTTCTTTCAACCTTATCAAAAAAACCACGTGGATACTTTTAATTCATCAAGTTCAGAAAAGTCAAACATAAGGCATGAAGCTCAAAAGTCCCCCGAGTAATCCCCACACAGATTTTGACTTCCAAGCATCACTCCTTTCTGTAAACTTTTCAAATTCCTTAACTAAAAACTGGAGGTATACATCATGCATCTTGAGAATCAAGACATTGACATGCAAATCTGAATTTGAAACAACAAAATGAAAAAAAAAAAAAATTCTCGTTCAACTCCAATCACCAACAAAAATTAACACCTAAATATCAAGTCAATCACGATGGTGCTCAAATTTTCACACACGAAATCCGTACATCTATAGTGTGTGTAAGCAAATATATACACTACGGAGTTGAAATTCAAGATCTATCCGAGCAAATAAAAACAAACCTCTGTTACAATTGACCTTCCTTATACTCGGAAACCGATTTGAAATTGAAGAAGACGAAAAAACTCCGGTACGAAAATGCGATATCCTCGAAGAAAATGGAGAGTATTCGGCAGACGAAAATAAGGAGATGCAAAGCGAAAGTGAGCGCCCCTTGGCGATACGCATTTTCGTATTATATAGCCATCACCATTTCCAAGAAATTTCAAGCACCAGCCCCAATTGCAAACACGAATCGCACTCGATACCACTTCTTTACTGCCAAAACTCCACTGGCAGCATTAAAATACACAAGATTCACCTCTCAATTTGTTCTCATATCAGTTACTAAACCCTCACCTATCAACTCTGTACTTCAATGCGAATTCCGGAACAATTAAACTCAAAAAAGGAATCAAATTCCAACTTCACACCAGCTGGCAACGAATTCGCACCACGTGGCGGCGGCGCGTGTAAAATGTGACTACTTTTTTAATACTCTTTATGAGTTTTTATTTGATATTTATTTGTTAAGCGAAATTGTAAACGCTTATATGGATGAGTAACGGAAAAGCTGACAGTTTGGAGGGGGAGACGAAGATGAGTGTGGATTACGCCGGGGGCGTATTTTAGCTAGCGTGGCGAAGTTGATAGGGACTACGGGCTGATTTCCTGCCTGAAATATTATAATTAGAAAGCAATTTGTAAGGGTGCGCATAATTGTATGTATCACGTTTTTATTTATTTATTTATTCATTATCCGGTTTTATTAGTCTAATAAAGTTTTATTTATTTAGAAAGTTTGACTTGAGCCCAATAAATACTGTAGACTCAATAGGCAATTGTTGGGCCAACCCATACCCCTATTGGATCTAGGCTTGTTAAATATATGGGTATTATTCAAACCCGGACCCTAATTAAAGTCTTGTTTGTTTATATTTTTAAGTTAGCATTCTGAAAAATCTCGGATAATAAATATATAGTATACTATAGGGGTCGTGTGAAAATGATATGACGTATATTATACCTTTTTATGCTCTTAAAAATTATTAAAATATGTAAAATATGTTAATAATTGTGTTGTATGATTGAATTAGTTATTTATATAATAATTAAGCTTAATGTGTGAACATATTTTTATATTTGCAAAAGGGTTTGAAACATCACTAGTTATCAAATTTTAAAAGCCATTGTTTTAGTTGTAGATAGTACTTCACATCATTTTTTAATCGAAAGTTGTTATAAGATGGATACAAATATCAAATCTCTTAAATTAATGTGATGACACATATATATATATATATTAAAAAAAAGAGAGTTTTAATGAATTCATATAAACATAGACTTTGTTTAGGAATGTCGAAACGGGTTGCATTCTCCTTAAAAGTTAAAATACAATCCTAGATGAGCACGTACCCTAATAATAGATTTCAAATTTTACTGTTTCATTTTTTATTCCATATATTAAATTTTTGACACGTGTTAAATATTCCTTAATAAGTGCATTTGTAAATTAAATTACACGTGTCAAACATCGCGGAATAGAAAATCCTATCTCTTTTCCGTTCAAAGCTTTAACGTCAAACCATGTATTCATTTTATGCCCGTTTCACAATTTTCTTTTTTCCAACAAATCCAAAAATACATCGAGAAAACGCATGCATGACTTAGAACTCAAACTCGAGTTCATTGTCCACAGTTAACTATCGAAAACACTACAAGAAAACAGGGTACCAAACTAGTTTCTAAGTAATCCAATTAGAGCACACGAAGAAGAAGGCAACAAACGAAGCAGCACAAACAAGCCACGAAAATATCTTCAGCCAGAGAGGAAGAGGAATAGTAACCGCTACAAAGAAAGCCGCAGACATAAACAAAATCCCAGCTCGAACCAGCAACCTGGCCGATTTAGGGTACGCATTTGATCATATCATCTTCGCCATGAAAGTCGATGCGAAAGCTAAAACCATGGAAATCGAAACCAGAAGAACTGATAATGGAGGGATTCTGTTGGTATTACGACGATCAGTTTGAATTTGCCAACACTGGCCTGCGATTTCAATGGAGGATGTTAAGCAGTAGGCCATGATGAGCAGTGACCAGTACTCGAGATCGCGATCTGGGTTGTTATTCATCGGCTGATGATCGGGATTGTTGATGGGTAATATTGGCTGAAGAAATTTGTTCTCCAGTTTTCTCTTCAGTGCCCGCAGGTAGTTACCGATGGCTTCCATTTTTTGTTAATGGAAGAAAAATGGGAGCAGGTTTGTTTACGTTGAAGATGATGATGTTTTTATAGCCGACCGGGGAAAACGACTCAAGTGTTTTAATTGAATTGAATTGGAAAATTCTCATGCATTTTCGATGGGATTACAATAGCATCTCCAATTTAAATTTAAATTATTATATTTTTTATATATATATTATCGTTTTAATATCACTGATTTTTCATCACTTTTTGATTTCAAAAATATTAGTGTAATTAATAAATCATTTACAATCAATTAATTACATGTAATTTTTTTTAACCAAAGTTAATTAATATGGAATTTTTTAATTTATATAACAAGTTGTGTATAGCATCAATCGTCACTAAAATCGTGTAATTTTCTATTATTTTAGCTTAGTGATTTCATGTAAAAATTTACTACACTCTATATTTAACATAAAATATTATCCAAAATAATTCATTTTAAAGACTAAAGTGAAAATAAAATTTTAAAGTAAAGGACTTTTGGAGATGATTTGATATAGTCAACGAAGCAACCCGAAAATATAATATTAATATTATATGAATATGTTATTTTCATTTTATTTTTTATTCATCTGTCTTATGAATGTGTAACATTTTTTCTTTCTTCACTTGGGTTTCATATCTCATGCCTTTTCACTAAAATAATATGTTGAAACAAGAAAATTTGCCACTATATTTGTACTTGTAGTGACAAAGATTTCCTGTCACACCTCATTATTCTATATTTATATCTATTATAAAAATACCAATCATTTAGAGTGATTCACACATTTTTTTTGCAAGGATTAAAATAACCTTGTTAAAAAAATAATGGTGTTCAATGTATATAATTATATAATAAATATTGATATGTTTCATTGGACACATAACCCTTTATTAGACAGTTATATTCTATATCCATATCTATTGAATATTATTAATTATAAAAGTACCAATCAATTGGAAAAGCTTATTTCTTTTAAATTTTGGTTAAGACTAATACAACTTTCATTGAAAAATAATGATGTCAATACCCATGCAACCAAAAAAAAATATGTTGTCATTGTACATGACCCTTTATTAAAGAGATAAGTTTAGAGTTATTAATGTTAAGTTAAGTCAAATACAAATTTATTTAATTTAATTTAGTGTAATAGTCCATACCAAATTATTTTATTCTAACATTTCTCCGAAACCAGCGCAACAAATTTCTAAGACCCTGCCCTCCTAGCCTATTTCGAAAAAAAAATATTCAAGTACGATATAAGGTAATATATGTAAATAAGGCATGCAAATCTTTTTTTTTTTTACAGAACGTATTTTGGATTGAAAGATGTATAATGTATGTTGTTTATGATTATTATCCAAAATACTAGTGGTTAAATAAGATTAGAAGTGTAACTAAGCTATAACTAAATTATAAATGGTAAAACTTTTAACAAAATCAGAGTGGCGCAGCGGAAGCGTGGTGGGCCCATAACCCACAGGTCCCAGGATCGAAACCTGGCTCTGATACACGGAGTGGCTTCCTTATCTGATTAAATCTTTTTGTTGTATAAATTATATTTTATTATATATAAGAATAACTATTAGAACAATTTCCTCCAACTTGGGGATGTAGCTCAAATGGTAGAGCGCTCGCTTTGCATGCGAGAGGCACGGGGTTCGATCCCCCGCATCTCCATTCAACACATTTTTCAATATTTTTTTTCTTAATAAAAAAGTAGTTTTTTTGCTCTTGCAATTTTTCTTACTTCTTAAACATGTAAATAACACTAACAGCAAAAAATGCCTATATCTATACTGTAAAAGTGGACATTTGGTATGTAGCATATACATCACCCACAACTTGGCCTCATGAAATAGTTTGATTTATGCAAATTTGAAAATCAGTTTAATGCATATATAGTTTCTAGTGTTTTTAGATATTTTTTTTTATATTTCGTAGATTTTTTTATATGTATTTTAATATTTCTTAGATATTTTCATTACAATTTTACATTTATTTGATGATTTTGTATATTTTTGGATTTTTATAATGTTTTTATAAGAAGTTAACACTTAGTTGATATTGTTTAATTGTTTATATTTGTATACAAATTTTAACAAATATATGTTTAAATATTTTTGATATGTTTTTAAATATTATATTTATTTGTTAGATGTTGTTTTAGCGTTTATTTAACAATTCTAATGTTTATTTAATTTTCTCTTTTTTCCAAATTTGAATTGTAGATATTTCAATAATATTAATTAAAGGGGTATTTTAGTCAAATTACAATTTTTAAAATTGAATCTGGTCGGAAACTAATAGCATGACCTAAAAGCGTATGTAATTGTTTGAAATATGTAATTTCACGCATATACTTATTAAAGAATATTTAATTAACATGCGTAAATATTCTAGTACTTGTCAAATATCTATATATTGCATTCAATTCGTCATATTTAAAAAAAGTAAACAATGGGTTATAATTAGTTTAATATAATAGCACTCTAATATTAATAATCTAAATGTGTGGTATCAAGTCATTGCTCAAATGTCAAATGTGAATGGAATTTGTGTCACTAAAGCCCTTTTTTTGTTTTTTTGTTTTTTTTTGCTAATGTACTAGATTTTTATAGGTTCATCACTATATCCACTAATAAAAAATTGTGATGTTTGATAAAGAAATTATTATAACTTTTTATTATTTTAATTAACTCAATATCATTAAATAATAATAATGATATTGTCTTAGTAGATGTAATGTGCTTTATAGTAGTAGTAATAATAATAATAATAATAATAATAACCGTTTGCATCTCAAGAATTCTGTTTTGTGTATTTAAAGTCCTTAAAGAGCAAAGTTGTTATATCCATTGGAAAATAATATCCTGATCTCAACTTGGACCAAATATATAGATACAAATAATATATAAATCTGAGTTGTGTTAATTCACTTTCAAATGGCCCAGTACAGCATATTCCAGCCCACAACCAATATTCTCTGCAGATACTGCTTACAAATGACAATTATGTCAGTGAGAAATAAATGTTAAGAATTTTGATAAAATCACATATATAACAGAAATATGGAGATCCATATGGAGCTTATTGTGTATATCATATTCTAAACATAATTATTTTACGTGAATTCTAATAGTTATAATTGTTTTAAAACTCGAATTATGAAAACTTTTACTAATATGTCTCTTATTGAAAACCCACTATGTTTTAACTTTTAAGATCGTATTTGATGATTGTTTATTGTGAATTCATTCGTCCATCTATACCGTCCATAGTTGGTGGTCAATTGGGAAATTCTATCACAGACCTAGCCTAATGGAGCCGGTCAATAAGGACCACACATTTAGGGGGTGGTGGGTGGTTTTTCACCTCTACCACCCATACAAAAACCACCCACCACCCCTCTAAATGTGTGGTCCTTATTGACCGGCTCCATTAGGCTAGGACTGTGATAGATTTTCCCGTGGCCAATTAGTCGGTAAGGGTCCTGTGATTCACATGCTTAAACATGCATATTTCCAAAATGAGACAATTTATTGTTTCAAAAATATGTATATGGGAAAAATATTCTAAAATAAATGAGTGAATATGACGTAAGTTAGGTTATTATCCATATTTTAAAAAGTGCTAATTTACCTGTTTGAATCATAAAAGGAAAAAAGAATGTGACTCAGTTCTAGACATTGATGGCCACCAAAAACAAATATATTCCAATTTTAAGAGAATATTGATTATAGAAAATATTTAGAAAAACTTAAGGGTGCGTTTGGATCGAGTGATTTGAAATCTATGGATTTCAAATCCATCGACAAATCCATTTAAGTTCGTTTGGATGATGATGGATTTCAAATCCCTCGTCATTCATTTTGAGTTCTTTTCTCTACAACTACGGTGGATTTCAAATGACACCATTTTAGGTGTCATTTGAAATCCTTCCTCCAAATCCACTCCTCAAATCCAAATCCATCGATCCAAACGCACAGTAAGAATTAAAACATGCTCTCAGGTTTCTGATACACATCGTTTTATTGCTATTTTATGGACAAGGACAAAACATTAAAGAATTTAGTACTAATAAGAAATTATTAATATTTCTTTTAATGAAGTTTTTTTGTTTTTGTATTGAAGTCAAGATTTTTTTACTTCCCTTCCGTTTCGTTCAAGTTAACTTCCCTCTTGAGTACTTCAATCACATTGAAATTTCTTTTTTAAAAAATGCTCTATTAATTGGAGATATAATTATTTAGTAATTATTCTTTTTAAAAAAAAGGAACAAAACCATTTTAGTTATTCTAGAAAATGTATAAAAAATTAATCAAAATTTTCTAATGAACCAATTAAATTATTGTATTGGATATCGAATTAAATATCATAAGCCGCAATGGTTTATTAAACCATAAACAAAGAATTATTATATAAGAATAATTTCAAATTTAGTCCTTTGACTTTATATTTAGAATTACTTTACTCCATGACATCTAATTTTAATCGGAGCGGATCTTCTATCCCACAATGATGTACAAAATTGGTGTCACATCATTATGAGATTGACAAGTGTCCATCTAAAAATAAAATATAAATAATAATTAAAATAAAAAGACACTTGTTCATCGCACAATGATGTGACACTATTTTGGTACACCATTATAGAATAAAAGATCAATTCCGACTTTTAATTGCATCGATTAAGTCTCGCAACTCAACAATTTGTCTTAATTTTGTCTTTTTGACTATTTTCTTTCAATTTTAATCAAAAAGTTAGTCATATGATATGTACATATTATTTTTTAAAAGATTAAATTGATATTTTTATTGAAGCTTATGGTTAAAGTAGAACTCGAAATATGATATGTTCGTGGGTACATGATTAACTTTTTGATAAAAAGGGACCGAAAAATGGTCAACTAGACCATATTATAATAAATTATTGAGTAGAGAGACTTAATCAACGCGGTTAAAAATAAATAGCCTAAATTATTTTAACTGAAAATTGAAAAATATTATATAAATAAAAAAATATTAATTTATTACAAGATAAAGTATCATTGTCTTACCGCAAGAAAACTCGGAAAGTATGTAATATGTTTTATGAGTTATGAACATTTGCATGATTAATAATTACCAAAACGAAAGATTATTCTTTTTTTTTTAATGATCCAACGGTGAGTCATCTTTATACTATCCAAGATCGACGGTTCAAAAATCAAATCTTGAGCGTGAACAAAAGAAAAAAAATAATTCCAGCAAAAGAATAAAACAGCTCAGCACAGTAGCAAACTCCATTATCATCACCAAACACCGTATCATAAATTCATAATAATAAAGTTTTCGATTCGATTTCATATGGGCTCATGCCAAAATCAATTCGATTCAAACTTCAAGCAAAATAACAATTCTTTCTTTTAAGGAACAAAACAAAACAAGAAAAAGGAACAGACAAGCACACACTCACAAAACCCGAGATCTTCCTTTAGAAAAAACAAACTCTTTTCAAGGAAGTGAGTGCAGAAACAAACACCTACAAATACACTCAACTGTGTGTGCATAGCGAGAGAAAACAGAGGGAGAGATGGCTGATGATGTGCCATGTTGTGACAGCAAGTTTTTTCTGTATGTGTTAATAATTATAGGGCTTGTGGTCTTTGCTGGGCTTATGGCAGGCTTGACCCTTGGGTTAATGTCACTTGGCCTTGTAGACCTTGAAGTTCTAAGCAAATCAGGGCGCCCACAAGATCGTATACATGCCGGTACCGTATATATATATATATATACCCTCTTTCTCATTTTTATTGATGTATGTGTTTTATGGAATTTTGATAGTTTTGGTGGTTGTTGTGGAGGGTTTTGAGTGGTTTTGTGGGATTTGTTGTGGGTTTTGTGAGTTAAATGTGTTGATTTTTGCAGTTTATGGTTTATTTGTGTTGTATTGGAGCTGGATTTTGAGGCTGATCATATAGGTTTTTTGTAGCTATCCTATGTTTCATTAGTTATATTGAAGTTTAGTGTGTGATTAATTTGTTGTTTGCTTGATTGAATGGTGTTTGATTGACTCTCTTGCTATTTGTAGGATATATTTTATCTTTCCCCCTTTTGGAAATCTTAGTTTTGGTCATCTGGTTTCTGGGATTATTTGTGTTTCTTGAGTTGAGTAGTGTGTTGTTTTTACAGTTTATGGGTTTTTGTGTTGTATTGGAACTGGATTTTCAGTCTGATCATTTGGGTTTTTGTAACCTGCTCTGTTTTATTAGTTACCAAGAAATTTACAGTGTTTTAAATTTGTGGGCTTTATGATTGAATGGCGTTTGATTGATTTTACTTTCTATATGTGGGATGCATTTGATGTTGCACCCTTATTAAAAATGGTTTTATCGTTGTTTGACAGCTAAAATAATTCCCGTGGTGAAAAATCAGCATCTTTTGCTTTGCACGCTCTTGATTGGTAACTCGTTAGCAATGGAGGTATGTAGAATATCAATTATTCGATCAAATCCAATTGCTTAACGACTTTTATATATTTTTTCATTTATTACCAAATTTTACGACTGTCTTTTTCTTGCAGTCACTTCCCATATTCCTGGACAAGCTTTTGCCTCCATGGGCAGCAGTTTTGGTATCAGTCACACTCATTCTCTTGTTTGGTGAGGTGGTTAAATCTTCATCTAAACTGAACACATTTGGATTTATGTTGTCTTTACTTGACCGTAGTGACATGATTTTTATCGTATTATTTCTTATATTAGATATTGCCTCAAGCAATATGTACTCGCTATGGATTAACAGTCGGGGCAACTGTGGCACCCTTTGTTCAGCTTCTTCTTTGGCTATTTTTCCCCATTGCCTATCCCATTAGTAAGGTATATGAACTCAAAATTTGATGTCCTTTTTTGTACTATATATTCATCGATTCATAAACAATTACGTCTTGTTTGAGTATGGAATTTGCTCATTTATCTGTTCATATTTTAGTCATTTGCCGTGCCAATTTTCTCAGTTCTTGACAGGATTTGGTATTATTTTCTCTTATGGTGTGTTTGGATTGAAGGATTTGAAAACTATGGATTTCAAATTCATCGACAAATCCATTTATGGTGTGTTTGGATGGAAGGATTTCAAAGTCATGGATTTCAAATTCATCGACAAATCTATTGAGTTTGTTTGGATGAATCCACATTGTAATGAATTTCAAATCCATTGGCACTCATTTTGAGCTATTTTTTCCATCAACATGGTGGATTTCAAATAACTACATTTTAGAGTCATTTGAAATCCACTCCTCAAATCCAACTACCTCAATCCAAACACACCTTTAATTTTGTTTGGATGAATTCATGTTACAATGGTTTTCAAATCCCCTGGCATTAATTTTGAGCTATTTTTTCCACAACTATGATAGATTTCAAATTACTCCATTTTACAGTCATCTCAAATCCTTCCTCCAAATCCCTTCCTCAAATCTAAATCACTCGATCCAAACACACCCTTACAACATTGTGCATGAATGAGAAACTTAAAATTTCTTTTCTGATTTGAGGACATTGTGCTTGTTAGGTTCTTGATTGGATGCTAGGTAAAGGACATGCTGCACTATTGCGTAGAGCTGAGCTCAAAACATTTGTGGATTTTCATGGCAATGAGGTAAACCTACAAGTCATTATTGTGAAGCCTAATCTATTTATAGAGCATAATTTTATTTTCACTGATTATTGTAAAGCCTAAGGCATAATCTTGTGCATTTATAGGCTGGAAAAGGTGGTGATTTAACGCATGATGAAACAACGATAATCGCTGGTGCATTGGAATTAACCGAAAAGACTGCAAAAGACGCAATGACCCCAATAACGAAGGCCTTTTCTCTTGATCTCGATGGAATTCTTAATTTGTGGGTATATTTTTTGCTATTAGATCTAATTTGTATAAGCTATATTAGTCGTTTATGTTTCAACGCGTATATTTGTCTCAAAATCTCTAACTCGTTCACAGGGATACATTGAATGCTATAATGACAATGGGCCATAGTAGAGTTCCTGTTTACTATAAAAATCCAAACAACATTATTGGACTCATATTGGTAAGTTTATCGGGAAAGTTTGATGATGTCATAAGAATGTTCTGTCTCCTTGTCAACAGAATCTAATGTCTCGGTCTTAACATATGCAGGTCAAAAATCTGTTAGCAGTTGACCGTGATGATTCAGTTCCATTACGAAAAATGCTGCTAAGAAAAATCCCTCGGTGAGGAATTTCTCTCTCTTTATCCTCGATTCCCGTTTTTATTGCACAATCCTTGATATGTAATGACATTAGAATGGCTTCAAATGATATACATATATATATATATCATCATGTTATAAAACGTAGTAATATTTGTATGATTCGCAGGGTCTCCGAAAACATGCCTCTTTATGATATTCTGAACGAGTTTCAGAAGGGTCACAGCCACATTGCTGTCGTGTACAAGGATTCAAAAGAAACGAAAGAGATGTTGCAGAAAGCCAAAGAAGGTATATATATATACATTGAAAACCATTATAATGCTCTATAACCATCATTATTTCTGTATTTGTTGTCCTTTTAGACCTTTAAAAGGGGAGCATAAGTTTGAAGAACGTCAATTTGTACGCCATTTTATATTATTCGAACAACCTATTTTCTAAGACAACATCATAATTTATTAATCTGTGTACTATTGCAGATATTCAGAACTTCAAAATAAAATCCATTTCACATGATGTTGACTCGAATTTGACCGAGGTCGAAGATCAGACGATAAAGAGAAGCCCTCCAGCTACACCTGCTTTTAAGAAGAAACACAGGGGCTGCTCGTTTTGCATCTTGGATTTAGACAACTCTCCGATTCCTGAGTTTTCGCACGATCAAGAAGTAGTTGGTGTTATTACAATGGAAGATGTTATTGAGGAGCTTCTTCAGGTACATTCTAATTCTTTTTTCTTTAAGTGTTCCAATGTACCATCGAAAACTAAAACAACCCGTTATTATTGCATTTTTGTGTTCTTTTACCAGGAGGAGATATTGGACGAAACTGATGAATATGTCAACATCCACAACAGGTAAAAAATTTGAACTTTCCATACTACAAATAATTTTTTCTTGCGAAAATCTCAAAAGATGGTCCGGTCCGGTGGACAATCACGACCACCCTTCGTGTGGTGGGACCCACGTGGCATCCACAATTATCAGATGGGTTTTCATTTTCGTGGGACTTCATATTATATATCCCCGGGCTTCATGAGAAAATCTCGACCATTAGATTGAGATAGTAAAAACTGATGATCTGAAATGAAAACATTTGATGTTTTTGTGCATTGCAGGATAAAGATCAACATGAATGCTTCTCAGGATATGCCATCTTTACCTCCAGCTTCGACTTCAACATAAGGTATAGCAGCAAAATACAGTTTCGGGGCTTGTAAACATTAGTCTCTGTTATTTCCTAGAAATATGATATTTGAAACAACTCTAAAGAGCGTAAAGTTAGTTTATATTGAGAGGTAAAATGCAGTCGAGTTTTAGTTTGTTGAGCAGCAAATATGTGTTATATATATATATATATATGTTCTTGCTTGAAGTTGCACATTTGAAGCAGTAATTCATCAGGAATGTATTATGTTGTAAAATGCTTCAAGATTTTGAGATTTGGCTGGATTTGAACAATTTCCTGATTTTATTTTTTCGAATGGTATTTCATCTCGTATTTAATCACACATTATCATTATTATACAATAAATGTATAGGAACTTTCGAATTTTCTTTCTTTCTTTAAAGCAATAAACCAAAAGGCTTCATTAAACGAGTCGAAATGAGATGATTGGTACTAATTTGGTAGCCAAACAATGAAACTTGTGAATAATCCTCATTTATTTTATCTTTGTCCACCCATTCGGACTACATTTATTAACTTGTGACCTTATGAATATTTCTTGAAGATGATTATGTATAAAGGGAAATTGCACACAGCCTCCTCATTTATTGTGTAATTACTAACAGATCCCCATCCCTTCTAATGGGGGTTTAAACTAGCCGAGATGAATATAACGAGTTATTGTTCAAATTTGTTTGAATTACAACTGATTATTAAAATTTGTGATATAACTTGTTTGATTGTTAATCGAGCAGAATTATTCCAAGTTTTAATCGAGGCAAATACGAGCAAAGTTTGAATCTTATCAAGCGTAAAATTTGTTCAAACTTAATTTGATATATTAATGCCTAATGGACAGAGCCCAAATCAAGTATTAGGTATTTTGATTTGTCTTTCAATTTTATCCATTTTATAAAGGTAAAATTGTGAAACATAAAATTAGGATGCAACCGTGAGAAATACCAGAAAGGGGTTTTATTTAATATTTTATAAGTGAATAATTTTTTTTGATAATTTTACAAAAATTGAGGGGTCTGTATAAAATTTTCCTAAAATAAATAAGCAATTTCAAATTTTATAATATTTCCAGATTAGGCGGATATATCATCAAATTTTCACTTTTATCCCGTAATGGGTTCATCGAAATATTTTTCATTGTGGGCTAGTTAACATTAACTTGGATAAATCATAAAGTGAACTCAATTTCTTCTGGATCTTAACTTCTCTTCCACTCTTTTACAGCTATAATAACTTCATTGTCTGCTTATTACTTCAGCTGATTTAATCTTCTAGTGATTATAAGTTGTTCATTAAACTGAACTTGATTCAAAAGTTGAAATCTTGGAGAAAAATTGGTGAAGATTAGAGGTAACAAAGAGATGGCTATTGCAAGATTTGGGCGCCAAGTAAAGCGCTCATATAGTTCATATGGGTTCTTTGTAAAATTGTCAGCTGTTGTGATCTTGGGTTTGTGTTTTGTGTTTGTATGGTCTATTTTTTCAAATTTTTCAGTGACTTCTCAGAGGGAGACTTTTGATAATATTGCTGAGCCCATATCTGCATCAAAAGCTACAAAGGTAAGTAGTGATTTTCAAGTTCATGATAGTGATTTAGATTCTTCAAAAGGTGAAAAAAAGAGTGTATCTAGCCCTGGATTGGAAGATAAAGATAAGAAAATTGTTAATATGTCTGAGGTATTGAAGCCTGAGAAAAGGCCTGAGAAAAATGAGCCTGAAAGGGCTATTGAAAAGGCTTCTAATTCGCCAAAAAGGGCTTCTGATAAAAATCAACAAAATGAGGGATCTGATGTGGAAATGGTAATAAAAGAAAAGGATGAAGATGAAGGGAAGGATGAAGAAGGTGAAGATGTGAAAGATGTAACTAATGATGGCAATACAAATGAGGCTACAGAACGAGGCTTCGATTTGAATAATACCGAAGATTTGGATCAGCAAGTTGCTGATGAAGACAATGAGGATTCAGAAAATGCAAAGAAGAAGAAAAGGAAGAAATTTGGTCCATTATTTGATCCTAAAGCACAATATAACTGGAAACTATGCAACACAAGAAGCAAGCATAACTACATTCCTTGCATCGACATTGAAAGTGCTTCCGGAAGGTTCCAGAGTTATCGACATCATGAGAGAAGTTGTCCTAAATCAGCTGTTATGTGTCTAGTTCCCCTTCCTCATGATGGTTACGAGGGTCTCGTTCATTGGCCCGAAAGCAAAACAAAGGTATACTTATTATGGTTTAATCTTGGATATGAATTTGTATAGATCTTTTATATTTGCTTGTGCTAAGTTTCTTGATGATATTGTGTACAGATTGGCAGATTCAAATTTAGCTGAAATTCTTAAGTTTGTTTGTTCTAAGTTTCTTTGTGGATATTGCATAACAATGTGGCAGATTCTAAGTAGCTGCATTTATTAAGGGATCATTCTTAAGTTTCTTATAGATATTCCTATAATTGTGGCTCATTTATATAAGCTTCATTTGTTAAGGGATAATTCTAAGTTTTCTTTTTTGCAAATATTGTATCAAATTAGCTGGATTTTTTGGTGATATTGTATAAAGATGTAGCACATTCAAATTAGCTCAATTTAGCTAATTTTGCTAATTCTAAGTTTCTTGCAGATATTGAATAAATATTTGACAGATTCTAATTATCTGCATTCACTATGCTTGCTAATTCTGAGTTTCTTGTAGATATTGTATAAAATTGTGGCACATTCAAATTTACCCGGAATTATCAAGTTTGCTAATTCGAAGTTTCTTGTAGGTATTGTACAAAAATGTGGCACATCCGAAACTCGCTGCTTTTATTAAGAAACAAGATTGGGTGGTCGAATCTGGAGAATATCTCACTTTTCCCCATAATCAATCTATATTTAGAGGTGGAATTCAGCACTATTTAGAATCCATAGAAGAGGTTAGTCCTCCATTCTTTCTTGCCGTTTGACTTGTACCGTTATTTTTTCAGCTTAAACGCATAAAAGTTGATACCAAATGAAATAAGTTGTCAAATTTGATTTTACTCAAGTTATACTAATTAATACGCTTTCTGTATAATTGATACCGATAATTTATTACAGCATATACTTTTTGGTGGACTTTATAGATGGTACCCGACATTGAATGGGGAAAAAACATCCGAATTGTACTAGATATGGGATGTAAAGATTCGAGCTTTGGTGCTTCTCTTCTTGATAAGGATGTGTTGACTCTTACACTTGGCTTGAAAGATGACCTAGTTGACTTAGCTCAAATTGCCCTCGAGCGTGGTTTACCTGCAATTGTTAGCCCTTTTGCATCTAAAAGGCTCCCGTTTCCTAGTGGAGTTTTTGATGCAATTCATTGTGGTGAATGCAGTATATCTTGGCATTCAAATGGTTCTTTTCATCTTCTTTGCCCGTCTTTTATTTACTCTTTTTCCTATTTATTGGGAAAAATGCAAAAACGACCCATGTGTTAATTCGAAAATGCAAAAAAACCCATATGCTAATGAAATAGGTTGAAAGGCACTTGTGTTATTCAAAAGTCTGCAAATAATACCAATTCTGTTAGAAGTTAACATGGTTGTTGTTCACGAGCAGGTGTATTAATATGAAGTTTTAGGTTAAAACCCTTTATTAATATGAAGGGTATAATGGGCATTGCAGGTTTAAAATTAACAGCGTTAGAAATCTTGGACGGAATGAGCACGCGGGTACTATTTGCAGACTTTTGAATAACACAAGTGCCTTTCAGCCTATTTCATTAACACATGGGTTTTTTTGCATTTTCGGATTAACACATGGGTTGTTTTTGCATTTTTCCCCATATTTATTGTTGGAAGTGTAAATTTAGCAAATTATAGTTTTGATTTCGTTTATCAGGTGTTAAGCTTATCCTCGAGATGAATAGGATATTGAGGCCTGGAGGGTATTTCATTTTATCAACTAAGCATAACAATATTGAAGCTGAAGAAGGTTGGCTCTCCTAACTATATGAAGTTCTTAATCGATGTTTTTTATGAAATTTTAGGCGAAATTTGAGGGCACATTATTGTTCATTAGCTCTTCGATCTCTACATAATTCTTTTTTCGTAATTTTCCATTTTTTTTCAGAATTATCCAAGTTGACAGCTTCAATTTGTTGGAACATTCTTGCTGATAAAACCGACGAGGTCAGTGATATAGGCGTCAAGATTTATCAAAAGCCAGAAACGAACGACATATATGAACTGAGACGTAAAAAAATTCCACCCCTCTGCCCCGAAAACGAGAATCCCGATTCTGCCTGGTAAAAAACACAAATCTCATTAATTTTCAAACTTTAGTATTTTTCAACAATCAATCAAAACTACAAAAATACACATCAAACAAGTATTTTTGGTTATACTTTTATGTGATTTCAAGAGTTTTCTGGTGATAGGTATGTTCCAATGAAAACTTGCTTGCACACAAATCCCGAAGCAATCGAACAACGTGGGAATGAGTGGCCTGCAGAATGGCCTAAAAGGCTGCATACTTTTCCAGAGTGGATGAACAATAGAGAGAAATTGATTGCTGATAGTGAGCATTGGAAAGCTATTGTGAACAATTCTTATTTGATTGGAATTGGAATTGATTGGTCGACTATTCGGAATGTCATGGACATGAAAGCCATTAATGGAGGGTGAGATAATCAAACCCTCGTAAAAAGATTCAATTTTTAAACTCTCAATAAGAAGAAACAAATCACTGCAACAAGTTTTTTCATATGTTTTAAACTTGTATGAACTTTAGATAACGAAAATCTGTGAATTTAGCAACTAAAATACTCGGGTTTTCGATTCTTGTGATATTTTGCAGATTTGCAGCTGCACTTTCAGACCAAAAGATTTGGGTTATGAATGTTGTCCCTGTACATGCACCAGATACACTTCCCGTGATTTTTGAACGTGGGCTTTTCGGTATTTACCATGATTGGTGTGAATCTTTTGGTTCTTATCCAAGATCGTACGATCTTTTGCATGCTGATCATCTCTTCTCGAGGCTTAAAAACAGGTTTTTAGAAAATTCACAACATTACTTAATAAAAATCCCAACTTTAGTTAAATTCGATCGATTATATGAATGTTCGTTTTGTTTTTTCACGATTCAGATGTAAGCAGCCTGTTGTGATTGTGGTTGAAATGGATCGTATATTAAGGCCAGGTGGGTGGGCCATTATACGGGACAAGATGGAAATTCTTAATCCTCTCGAAGAAATTCTGAGAAGCCTCAAATGGGAAATTCGAATGACTTTTGCACAAGATAAAGAGGGTATTCTTTGTGCCCAAAAGACTTTGTGGCGGCCCTGAGTACGTTTCTTTTAGCCCTATACGTTGTACATTTTAGAGTCGTTTTTGGTACACTTTTTTCATCTTTTTCGACTTATAAAGATCTCAATGGTAATCATATGTTTCATTGTTTTTGTTTTCTGTGATGATAGATGAATATCAAACCATCTTTGACAGTGTATACTGATTTGTAGTATTTTTTGACATTATTGAAGGGTTTTTTGTATAGCACAAAGTTCATACTTTTAACAGTTGAAGTTTGGATTCATGTTCCTATGAGCAGTTTATAGTGCGATTATATATCACTTTTTATATACCATCGGTTTTACACTTCTCTTATTTTGTATAATTTGCTAAAATAACATAGCATTCCAACTTCTTCTTATAATGTGTAATTGCCAAGAATCCTCTCATTTTTTGAAATTACCAACACATCCCTACAAAGGCCTAATGGTAAGACTTTTAGGGGTTAAAGAGTAACAAATTGTAAATATATGGGGTTACATGGTAATTGTAAGAGGTGTTCAAAAACAGGAGGGAGCTGGATATTTAGTTATTTATTCGAACTTTCTTTAATCAATTTCTCTCAAATCTGATTTCTAATCCGGCAGCAATAAAGAAATCTAAATTTATTTAATTTATATAATTAGTTTCTGTATATTATGTATATTACATTATTACTAGGTCTTTTTAATGCATAGAAAATTGATTTTGGTGGTATATTCACTATTATAATTCAAAATAATATATTACCTCTCTTGTGTGGTTTGCAGGCTATTACACAAGAGCGGGGTTTACCCAGTGCGCACCTCACGGTAGCGGCTGCGGGTTTCCCTCGTCATCCAAAAAAATAATATATTACTTTTTTGTCCAGTAGCATAAATCTATGTGCAAAGAAAAGACAGATGTGTGGAGTTTCTAAACTGAAGTGCACAAAAGGGTTATCACCTTATACAAGTGGACAATATTTAAAGCAAAAAAAATTAAAAAATAAAACGATCTTAATCTTATCAATTAATTCCTTTTATCATTATCTAAATGCAACTATTCATTAATTTTTTTTTTCAATTTTCTTTTCACATTATAAGAGTCAATAATTGGACACCAAATCCAACCCAAATTCCATTCTTAATTAGTTTCAATTTTTACACCAAAATTGGCAAAAGAAATACACAACAATTATACCCACAAATGTTAAAACAAGATCAAGTTTCATGAATTCAAAACCAAAAAAAAAAAAAAAAATTAATTTTTCAGCTGGTTTTTCTGGGCTTACTTTTTCTCCTACTCCTTCTAGGCTGCTGCTGCTGATTTAATTCTTTATCTTCAAATTTCCCTTCTTCAATCTGTGATTTTGATAATGAAGATGAACCCACAATTTCTTCTTTCAAATCTTCATTTTTTTTCTGCTCAATTCCTTCTTGTTCTTCACTGTTTTTCACTCTCTTTGAATCTTGTGCAGTTTGTTCTTCATCTTTTTCCTCGTTTTTTTCGATGATTTTTCGAGGCCTCCCACGTTTTCTCGGAGTAATCTGAGGTTCTGCTGATGATGATTCTGCTATTGCAACTGATAACTCCTTTGTCTTCTTCACTGCCTTTTTCCCCATCAATTCTAAATCATATTCTTCAACAATTACAAAACAAAAATAATGTAACTAAAATGGTGTTTTTGGGAGAAATTTAGAAGCTTTATTGTCTCAAGAGCCCATAAACTGTCTCTTGACAGTTCTCAATAGCCACTTAATAGAAGAAGAAGAAAAAAAACAGACAAAAAGCTCACTTTTTACCTGTTGTATATAAAACCTTATACATACATACATACATATATATATATATATATATAATTAAATGCCCAAAAAGAATCTTCCTTGAACAAAACTGAATAAGAAAAGCTAAAAGTTATGCAACTTCCAGCTCAATATAATCAGCTTCTGTTGGAAAAAAACAAAAAAAAGTTGATAAATAGAAGTATAATAAGCCAGTAAACACAAGCTGTCTTTCTTTTCTAATTCTATTATTACCAATTTCTATCTAATTTCTGAAGAACACTTTTATCTACTTTGTTTGTAGATTTCTTTTGAGTGTTCAATCTTGAGCAGGGAAAAAGACAGAAGTGGGAGAAAAGAAAAATGATGATGAGGCAAAATAACTAGACCAAAGAAATAAGGGGTGGCTGAGACTGTTTATCTAACCATGGTTAAAATTTTGTATGAAATATTGAATTTCTATTATTTTCTTGAAATTGATTGTGTTAAAATGGATATGTGGGGTTTTGAATTTTGATGGTTTTTGACTTGGGGTTAGGTTAATGTGGGGTATGGTTTTCAGTCTTTATTGCCATAATCTGACCACTCCTGCCTGCTTTCATATACACATATATATTAGTCTTTTTGTGTCTACAGAGAGATGTAAGAAGATAAATGGACCAGGGTTGGGTTATCTTTTAGGAGGGTTTGTGAGAGTAATAATCAATGTTAGATTTTTGAATTGACCTTTAATTTGATGTCATTTGGAAGGTTAAGGGATGTGAAGCCTGAAAATTCTAAGGTGGTTCGGGACTGTTGGTCCCAGAATCCTTAGAACCACAAGTTTTTAATTTTTGGGGGTGGTTTTGCATTGGTGGGGTGGGAAAAACCACCACCCCAAATGTATGGTTCTTAGGGTCCGGGACCAAAAGTCCCGAACCAACATAGAATCACCCATGTGAAGCCCGGAGAGTTGAAATTGCAATATATTGCACGGATATATGTAATTAAACTAGGGGTGGAAGACCAGCCAAGCAGTCTCGAGCCAGAAAGCCCATTTATCTTTTTTTTTTTAAAGTGTCGTGATATTTTTTTTTAATTTTTTAATATATTATTATATTAATAAATATATATTAAAAAATCAGTTAAAATTTAAAAATTCAAATTTTCCCCTATAATTTTAGGTGTCAAGCCGGGCTCGAGAATATTCAGCTCGTCGAGCTCGAGCCCAACTTGTTTAATAAGACTCCAGATCGAGTTTGAAAAAACATTAAGCTCGGTTCGCTTACACTCCTAAATTAAACATCTCATTTGAATCGGATAGGAAACATCGAAGGATCCCTGTTTATTGAACAACAGATATATGAAGTTGTTTTGCAAAAGTTATAATAAACAAGACATATTTTCATGTTTTAGTAACAAAACTCAATCACAAGTTTTAACTTTTTTTTTTTTATCACAAATTATTATAGAAATACATTTCAAGATAACTGATATAGTATTTTACGTTTACAAAATACGAGGTAAGCAAAATAAAATGTGAACATCAAAATTATATTATAGTATGTACATTAGACACAATTTGTACATCGTTATATAACTATTACAATAATTGGTAATATTTTATTGGTATTATCAAATCACTGGATATTTACTTATCATTATAGTTCATATAAAATCATATACTTACTATATTAATAACACTAGATAAATGTGAAAATTTATACGTACTTAGAACATTCATTTTGTTATTTTGTTTGCAACGATACCATTTTAAAATATGTATGTCAATAACCATGTTTTAGTCATTTAATGTCCTTTAAATTTCTACACAAAAACGTATGGGCTTTGGGCCTAATGTTTTGGGTTTAAATTTGAATTTAACCTTATGGGTTTAAATTTGGATCTAGATCCAAACTAGTGGGTCCAAGCCTGAATTTACATATGTAATTATAGACTAGTTTGGGCTGAAAAAAATTGCCATGAGCTCGAGTTGAGCATCAATTAAATTAGCTCGACTCACTTTGCACCATAAATGAGAGTCATCTAAAAATAATTGAGGGTACAATATGCAAATAAAAAGTTAATTCATTTTGCCAAAAAAAATCAATTTGAGTTGCCAAATTTCCTAATTTAAGGGTGCAAAATATCAATTACCCAAATTTTGTGGACATAAATGAGAAACCATTATGACCCTCCACCTGTGTACTAAAATCTGTGGTCTGATTAATTTTTCTATGGACGTTCAAGATTCTTCCCACGTGTCTCATTTCCTTTATATATATCTATTACCATTATTTTAGACAATTAATAAATAAGAGTTATGGACACTTGTAAGAAGATTATAGGATGAAAAAAAGATCAAAATTAATCTGAATCTACAAACTACATGTAGGATGATCACGTGGCCATGTTTGCTGTTTTAGTACTACAAAAAAAATCTTTCATTTTGGCTAAGAGAAATACTTTATAAATCAATTTGGATAAGATCAGTCTCCATCAACATTTTCACTGGCCAACAAGTTATATATGTGGGCTAGCATACAAATAGAGCTACTTTTTTATTTAATTCGATTTAATTTTGATTACTATTTAAATTTGATTCGTTAATATATTTTAAAGAAAATTATATTTGGTAATATTTGTAATTTGGGTCGAGTTCCACTTAATCACGATAAATATGTGAACTTGAAATTTGTCATTGATTTAATTAAAACTCATTTAAATTTAATTTATTTTAACAATCAACTACATTTCTGAAAATCCATAATAATGAATCAAACTCGAACAACACTTTATTTAATTCCACTCGAATTATTTAAAGTTCTTGAATTTTACTTCAAAGATCCGGCCGGCACGTAGTAGCTTATATATTGATTGATGTTCATATTAATTTAATTGTTTCCTTAAAAATCCAAGTGTGGATAATGTCAACCTAACACCTAATCTTCATCAACATTGTACAGGCCAATATATATAGATACAATATAACAATAATATATATAAATATAGTGCCATTCTTCATTAATCTGTGCATATGCCAATTTCCATAAGCTTGCGTATGAAATTTATCTTAAAATAATCAACAACCCATAAAAAAAATTCTAATATATTTATTGAGCTATATATATATATATATTATATATAACCCCTCAAACTTCATGTTCTGGACTTTTCTTCACACTTTCACTGCAAATGCTGAGCTGAAGAGTGAACCACAAAACTAAAACACCTTATTTTGATTTTATATATCAATGTTTATTGTTTAGATTCAAATTCAAAGAAAAGGGTCACTTTATTTGATTTTGGGCCACAAAAATTTGGTGGTAGGAGAGCAAAAGTTCCAATCTTGCAAGATATTGATTTTTCTTGCAGCCCAGAAATTCTTTTTTCCCTTTTGATTGAATAATTGAAGTGGGATTTGTGGATGCAAGTTAAATTGGTAAGTTTTTTTTATCAATAATTTCAAAGTTTCTGGCTTTTATTTCATATGTGTTTTTAAATAGCTTTTGTCCTTTTCATTTTCTGATTTATTTTTCAGTTGGCTGGCTGGATTTTTAACATGTGTATTTTTGGCTAGTTGTGTGTATGCTACAATTATATTCAGTGTTCTTAAAAGATAAATAATGAAATCTTAAAAAAAAAAATTAACTTTTGTTTATGAGATTTTTTGGGTATGTTTCTTGATTACTCTCAATATTCAGTATAAAACACTATCTTTTCTTTTATTTATTTCTGTTTATCTATATATTCTTGATATATGTTCCAGCAATAGTTCACCAGAATACTAATTGGTTTGCATTTTTTATATTAAAAAATATAAATTTTGTAGCTTCCTCCCCTTGATCTCAGTGTTTATAAACATACTGGAAATGCAATATTTTTTTTTTATTATTATTTTGCCATAAATTCTGTTCTATTTTTCAGGGGTAAAATCTCTAACATGGCTTAGTTCTGACTGATCTATAGTAGATGTAAATAATTTTCCTCTTAGAAAGGATCCTCTCTCTTTATTTGGACAATAGGCCTTTTTAGTTATCATCTTCTCTTACAATCAGCTCACATTTCTCTTACACACATTTCAACTATATATCAAAATGAATCTCTGTTAATTGAAGGAAATGATTAATTAAGTTTTCATTTTCGGGTTTTCGTATAATTCTTTCCTGTCAGGTATGATTATGGTATAGATTACTTCATTATTGGCTCTTTGAAACAATTTTTTTAATTGTTTTTTCTAAAGATTGATTCATCTTGTTCATCAAAATCAGGGTTCTCCTTGAGAGATGGAGAATTTATACGAATCGCATAGCAACGGTAATATGACCGATCCAGGCCTACAAATCATCAGGCATCCTTCATACCAATCACCTGGCAGATTTTCATTTTCTTGGTTTGATATAAGAGTGTTCTATGTAAGAATCAGCAATTTCATGGTCGATAATTCGACCCCAGAATGTTTAACACTCAATCACATCCCTTTAAGCCCAGATACACTCCTCGAAAAGAACGGTGTAAGATGTGCAATGGATTCAGAAGGAATATCTTCGATTCTCAGAAGGGACCGTGTCGATAAAAAATCCGAAGAGGCTACATTTGTGAGCACAGATGGTATAAGATTAACGGGAAGTGTTAAATTCGAGGTGTTTGATAAAGAGGACCTTGTGATCTCTGGGGTTTTAGAAATGTCGGGTAGTAACGGTTTTACAGGGGAATCGAATAATTTGGCCAAGAAATGGAGTATGAATTGTGAGTCGATAATTAATGGTGGCATGGGATTTCTGAAAGGGAAACAAATCGTGGGATGTGAATCTTCGTCGCCTAGTATAGAAGTTTATGTGGCGGGTTGTTTTTCGGGGACTCCAATTATATTGACAAAGAGTTTGCAAATTAGTCCCCGCAAGAAGCATCGAAAGGGCGCGCTATATCCGATTCCCGAAAACGATGCTTCTGAGACCAATGAAGATCTTGCGAATGGACATGATTTGCAGGTATGGTTTTTGCAAGATGGATACTTTATTTGAATTTGGTATTTCATCTTATGTTCTACTTTGAAATACTAATGGTGTGTTTGGATTGAAGGATTTGAAATCTATGGATTTCAAATTCGTCAACAAATCCATGAAGTTTGTTTGGATGTATCCAAGTTATAATGGATTTCAAATCACTCAGACATTCACTTTGAGCTATTTTCTCCATAATTACGGTGGATTTCAAATGACTCCATTTCAGGTGTCGTTTCAAATCCTTCCCCTAAATCCCCTCCCCAAATCCAAATCACTCAATCCAAACACACCCTAAGTGTATTTGCTTTGTGATATCTATAAAATAAAATAAGGGATCAGAAATAATTTGATCTGTTTGCTAAGCATGTACCGGGAAATTGTCTTTCTAGCACTTTATGAACTAGTCTCGGGCAAATACTCTTTTCGCATGGATTTATACACTTGACAACATCTGTAAATTGTAATACAGGATCAGATTTGTTTGCTAAGAACGGTCCATAGAAGCTTCGTTTGTTGCACTTTATGAATTAGTCTGAAATTCGTCTATCGTTAATGTTCAATGTATTGCATCATCGATTTCTACTAATGTTCTAAAACATTTTGCTCTCTATCTTTAGTTTAAGTTTTATCACTTGTTTGAGATCATAGAAAACTATTTTTAGTCTAAACTTCGAGCAAGAGATTGACGTAGGGTCGATCTTATCCTTCCAACGGCTAGCTGTATTTTTGCTTCCTCTCGTGAAACATGTTTGTTTGCAACAAAAAGGGCCCATTTCCATTGGGATTTTGAATCTTAGGCTCATCAGGAGAATCTTATCCTAGACATGTCATGGGGGTATGGGCAGGCACAGTATATATAAAAAGACAAGATTAATATCTTCTTCCTCTTTGTTTTCTGTTATATTATCCTTATCCTGCTCAAAACTGACATCTCATTTCATGGGTGCCATTATTACAGAAACTAGGTAGTTTGGTCTTTCAATTTTTGGGGCCCACTTTGCCACTAGGGCATGCATCCCTTTTGGCAACTTTTGGTGGTTAAGTTATCCTCGAAGAATGGTTTTCGATTGAGTGATTTGTAGGAGGACCCGATATACTTACTTAACTAGCACGGGTGTAATGGTGAACCTCGGGTGGGTCCCACCACGCGGATGGATTGGTTTTATCGTGAAACCCGAGTCCCTTAACCTCTTACTAAGCTTGTGATCATAGCCCAGTTTTTTTTCATGGAAAAAAGCTTTCATTGAAATTCATTTATTCGTCATAAAATGAAGCATGATACTAGTACTTTTTAATTACGCCTAATTGAATCACTTAATTACATCTTTAACTAGGCCTAATTGTACTTTTTAGAAGAACTTGGACGATATTTTCTAGAAATCATGGCTTGCTATATAACGAATATGTAATGCACATAAAGAGACTCTAGATACCTTATTTTCATGTTGTTTCTAGAGATTGTTTACATGTCCCGTGAGAATAATTACTCGAGGACATTTGTAGTTGATGAATTTTTTTTAAAATTCACTATTGGATTAAGATTTTGCATTTTTTTACATTCTTATGATGATTTTATCCTCGAGTACCCTTTTTATTGTCATATATTCTAACAAAAATCTTTCTTTCAATTTCAGGTTGCAGATTACAGAAATTATAAACCAGAAAGTGACGAAGATTTCGACAGTTTATACTGGAGACGTACAGAGTATATTGAAGGCGAAGATGGTGAACTCTCGTGGTTCAATGCTGGGGTTAGGGTTGGTGTTGGCATAGGGCTCGGGATTTGCCTCGGGATTGGAATTGGGGTTGGTTTGTTGGTTCGTACTTACCAGACCACCACCGGAACCTTTAAAAGACGGCTTATTTAGCCGTCAATACCAATTCATCTGTATTTCATTCCAGTTTAGAGTCGAAATATTGTTAGAATGCGCGATTTTAAGTGATTGATTGTAATTTTCATAGTGTTTAACTTTGTTTCTTGAGAAAAAACCGAGAAAAAACGAAGACTTTCGAATGAACTATTTTGGTTTATTGTTGTATTGTGGGAGAGTTTTGATGCATGATTGCATGTTATTGTGCTGTTATAGGAGATTTAGACTGTCTCTCTCTGTAAATAACATGTTTTTATTTGTGGGTTTTTCGTTAATTTAGTTGTCATTATTTTTTCGGGATAATTGTATGTACTGTCAAGATTCGAAAACAGGGTGTTCATGTAATTTATCCTTTTTTATGTAGTCCCTGATTAAAAATGTCTAATGTTATCTGCTTTGAAAATATTATATTAACATGACGACATCTCCAACCCATATATATAGATACTACAAAATTATGAAATTTGAAATGTATTTTTTTATAGGACAATAAAACCCATTACTCAAATAACATAACCTTAATAACTAATATATTAAAATTGAAGTAATCAAATTAGCTAATAATTACTACATGCATAGAATAATATCACCACAATGACTCTACATTATAGTCACTCATATGAATAAGCGCATGTAAGTCGGTTATCTCATAATGAAATTTATGCACAAACATTAAAACTAAATTGAATGCAATAATGGCATTAAGCCTGTTACTTTCTCAATAAATAAAATTTCATGAGATAATCAGATGTAAAACCCATCAGTGTCCATACGAAAAAAAAAGCATTACACATCAGCATATTTCATAAACAGGGTAATTTATGTGTTGCAACTACAATTTTGTTAATTTTACTCTTGTAGAGTTGCTAGAATCCTGTTTACCATGCCGTTATTCGATTGTTACAGACAAATCAGCCGCTGACAGGTGTAGCAAGGCACTCCGGCTCGGGTGCCACCTCAGCTCCATTACAGCCATTCGATTGGTTCTTATCGAAACCCCATAACTTAGCAGATTTCATATCATCCTGTACCATTTGCATGGAGAACTCTTTGTGGTTGTATTCCAGTGTGGCTTTGCCTCCAAACTCGGTTGGGAGATTATCCACGTCGAAATAGGATCTCATGAGTTCCACGCTATCGTTGTTCTTCGGGTACACAAATTTCACCTTGTTGAATGTTTTGGTATCAAGAAAATACTTAACAACCTGCAATATAGACGATAAAATGTCATGTAACTCTCAAATATGCGGAAAATTCTGAAATTTGTGAATGTGCAAGTAAGAAAATGTGATTTCACTTGTTCGAACTGGGAATTTTATGCTAAACATTTTCTAAAGTGGGTTTTGTATCTTGATGAGTTGTAGGGGTGAGAATATGATAATCTTATGAAGTAAACATGTCCACTTGTCCTCAACCCCCAAACAAAACAACCACAATAATACAAAAACTGAGAAAGGGGACTAAAAATTGAAGCTGTGATCTTGATGACTACAAATATTCGACAAATAAATGCAAATGCATAACAGGGTTGAAAGGTTGCAATTACAAGATGTAAGGGAAGATGAAATTCAAGAACTTGGTCCTTTTTAGCAAAAGAGAAAATCCATACTAAGGCATTCGAAAATTGATTGTTCACATTCATGAGTACGGTGAGAATTAGAAAAGTCTAAACCAAGTGCATAATTTAGTTAGTTGATCTAAGGCATTTTATATAAAGCAATTAGAAGAGAGAACGGTATTGACAAGACAAACCTTCCAAAAAGCTCCAAATATGCGTGGAGGGTTGTACAGGAAAGCAACGGCTAGTCTCTCAGGGTAATGATTTTGTAAAATATGACTAGTATCTCGAGCAGATTTGATGGAGACATTGGTGCTTAAAGACAACCCTGAAAAGTCTATCAACCATGCCATCTGTTCCTGACCTTCTGGAAGATTAAGTATGGCATTCTCAATAAGATATACCAGGTGCTTAATCTGATTATCTATTGACGTCGTATTCTGAAATATTACAATGAAGTTTTTTACGACCCTTTATCTCAAGAGAGTGAAAAGTGAGATTATTACATTTGTCAAACCTATTCGTATACCTGTAGCCCTGGTCTTAGTATAAGAACAGTCCTACCCTGACGATCATGGAAATTTGCTCTGAAGACCTTTCCAGTCTCGCCTTCAATTGCAACTTCATTCTAACAAAATCAACATACATTTAGAAAGTTAATTGACATATAAAATCTAAGGACTAAGCAAACTAGCAAACAGGTAGTTTGTCAACAATGAATTGTGTGGTGTACATACATGTTATCTATACTATATAATATATATAATTGAAGAGAGACATAGAGCCCGCGTTTTGGATTTGGATGCAGTTCTAGTGTGGATGAGGAAAACTGTAATGTGAATTACACCGTCATGCGTCCATGCAACAAAATTTACTGAATTCTTAATAGTTTCTCGCTTTTTTTACACATAATCTTTTATATTTTCCTCTCTATTTCTTTTAATCATGTTACCCTGTTTTTAACCCCTATTTCTCCTTCTCTTCTCCCACCTTCTACTTACATTAATTGAATTTATCAGAAATTTTCATATCAAATTTTATTTTTTAGCACATAAATCGAGTGTGCCTTACCAACTAGCACATATATAGTTTGTGTGTCTTACCCAGTGGATTTCTTCAGGTTTAAAGCTTGACCTCCATCTGAGGGTCTCTTCCAACATTTTCTTTGCTTTGTCTACGTTCCAGTTCCGGGCTTCTAAATATCTCTTCAAACACGCATCGGTGCAGTAACGCACACTGCGGCCTGACAGTGGCCCAAGAGAAGCTCTTAGTTCACTAATCTGCAAAACGAAAAAAAATCAGATCATTGGAAATCTTTAATTAAAATTGCTACGAACATAATTTCACATTTTTATTGAAACCAGTTTGTGGTAGGAAGAGTATGGTATAGAATATTTTGTATAGTCCAGTATCGTTTTGCATATACCATCCACTTCTGTTTCAGTGGCTCTATGATGAATCAATGTATACACATTTTAGTCAACTGATAACATTGTTGTTACCTTGTGCTCATGCTGTAGCTCAACACTCTCATCATCATGAGAGGAATTATTCTTGCGACGGAACATGATATGCTAGTGCCACTGTTGTATAGGAACTGAGCTTTATCTCTTAACAACGGATGTCTAAAATCATGTACCAGTAAGAAAAACAGGAAGCAGCAAGACTGCACCTGAAAAGTAGAACAACAAGATATAATATAGAAGAGATAAACCATGTAATATTTTAGTACTGCTTGGTACCTTGTGAAGATAGAAAGTGTCTACTCTTCAAAATCGACCAACTTATGATTTAAAAAATCATTGAGTCTATGTCCTATAATCCCGAGAAAGATGAATCATTTTCTAGCAGCTAATTCATTATTCTATCGTTTTCGTAATAAAACTTGACAATTCTGGAGGTAAATTCACACAACTTAATCAGGTTTGTTTATCCTGCGACACGTAAATTACATTGACTCGAGCATCTATATCTATAGCTAAAGCCAACATCAGGTAATATCACACGAAATTCCCACTAATATCCATAAAAATGTTATCTTTACCCACCCTGGTAGTGACAGGCTTGACTCTCGAGCCAGGAAATAGGTAAAGACTGATGATACCTCCACAGTTCAATGCAATAACAAATATATATATTCCCCAACATGGTGACTAGGTTTTAATGAACAAGGAACCATAACTCAAAAGCAGCAGTTTAAAAAGGTTAAACTTTTCATGAGCACTGAGAAATGCCACAATTAGCATCAACTCAACGCTTTGAGGTAAAACAAATAGACACCGGGGAGGTTTATATATTTCAATACAACTATTTCATTTTATTATCCCCTGCGAACTGGCTTTCAGTTTACATAATAGTGTGCATAAATTTATATGCTTAGTTGACTTGTAAATATAATAACTTGTCTTTTCTTTACAGAAGAAATTTATCAAAAACCAAAAGAAAACAAATTGAAAATCGATATTGATTTCGTAGCGGAACATATTTCCAATTCCTAATCCGAAATCAAATTGCAGCTGAAAAGGTCAGAACAAATAGCTAATCCGTTCCAATTCGTTTCAAGTCTCATGTCCATTGATTCTCATAATCAGAAGTTTCAATTTCTATGACCCAAGATTCTTGTGCACAAAATACAAGATTACCGATCAAAGATCCACAAAAAAATCACAAACTTCAACTGAACTGAAGCATCAGCACAAGCCAGTCAAAACTCATTTCACCATCAATCAATTAAAATTCATGTTCACCGATCAAGATCCAGAAACACAGAAGTCAAACCAAAACAGATCGGCAATAAAACTCAATCCAGAAGACAAATAAACTCCACTTCGAATAATTGTATTAATAAATTATCGCAACAGGAAAACAAAACAAATGTATAACAAATAAACACCCGAAAAATAACAAAAGTCAAATCACCTGAAATTAATCACTACACACCGATAGAGAGATACAGATAATTTGTGAATATATCTTTGAGAAAATGTGAATGAGCTTATTCTAGAGAGAGAGAGAGAGATCACGCAGTGAGTGTGAATGAGCTTCCAAAAGTGTGTGAACTGTGATAAATATGGTATATATATATATATATATGTATATTACTGCGTAATAATTACAGCAATCTGGGAAATTGGTACAAAGGGCACAATCATTTTTTGCTCTTTCTAAAGGCGTTAAGATCTTGGCTGTCTGTCACACGGTGTCATATCTTATAAAAAAATTGCATTTTTGATCTCAATATTTTTGGCTTTTCTAATGTTTGGTATTATTTATTACGAAAATTTTACATTATGTTATGTCATTTTTATTTACTTTCGACCTCATTAAGTTTTTTGTTTTAATTCATAGTTAATATCTTGACCGATTTTTAGGAAAACTACTACTGCATAAACGAATTCACCTATGAATTATATTCAATATTACGATATTTTTATTTTAATTTTATACTCACACACAAAATTTCTCCAATATTTTTTTCAAATATTGGCTATTGCGTTTTCTATAAAAGTTTGAATGAAAAATTTGTCCAGATCAATTATAAATTTTGTATATGCTAGTTAGTTATTGCATATATTTGGCAATTGAACTATAGGAAGTCAATGAAATTATAACGATACAAAAATATTTATTTTGTAGACTTTATGCTGAAAAAATTGAACGATGACATTGTGTAATTGTAGTAATTTATTATAAAATGGGAAGTGATTCAGAAAAATATGATTGTTTATATAGGCTCCTAGTAGAGAATGTTAATATAAATTTTATTAAATAGAAATCAAACTCGTGATTAATATTACATAATTCAGTTGTTTAAACTTTAAACAACTCTATTCAGATTTATCAATCAATTGAAATACAAAAGATCATTGAAATATATTATCTCATTGATAAAATTAAAGGAATTATAATTTAGAGATTATAAGTTCAAAGTATAGTTAATATTTTTTTCATGATAGATAATGTAACGATATGGTTATTTATTGCCAATATTATTCTTGTAATAACATAAAGTTGTCAATAAATGAAATGTCAAATTTTCCTTATCTTATATTTAATGTCATTATCGACCCAAAACTATGGTCTACCACCACATAATTTGTCCAGCGTTCACAAATTGACCAAATTATTTTATTCCACCATTTATATCCTTTCGAGATGTGTATGGTTCAATTAGACCAAGTCTTCTTTCTCCACTTTTATTTAATGGGCTAAATTTTTCAATTTTTACTCGACCTCATTGAATAATGGTTGAATAATGGCAAATTCTAGAATTCTTGATAATTGACTGTAGTAATTAGTAATTTACCAAGAGATATAAAACAAAAATAAAAGCAATTCTGTGATAGTTAAAACATTTTGGTCCAAATTATATATATATATATATATATATATATATATGTGTGTGTGTGTGTGTATGATTAGAATATGGTGATAATAGTTTTTAATTTTCTCTCAACATCATAATTATTTTTCCTTAAAATGCTAACCACGTGTATATATATATCCATCGCAATTTTTAATTAGAATTTCAACTAATTTATTTGGTGGGCTCATATTGGAACTTTTTTTTTTTTGGAAATAAGACAAGGGATTAGGTCAAATTTTTGGATAGTTTAATTTGTCATCAAAACTCATTGTTCTTGGATCTGATGTTTCACAACCATTCTTTATAACCTACATTATTAGCTTTGGATTAGGTATTTTATATAAATTAATCAAATTCATAAAAAAAATATTAAAGTCCCACCAACAAATATATATATTCCTTTGAATTAGTCTTGTGTGAATTTTCAAGATTGTGGAATTAAAAAGAAATTTGGAAAAGATTAGTAAAGGTGGGTGAAGTTGAGTCCTTCATCCCATTATCGAAACTTCGATAAGTTTGCAAGAAAATGCTAATCAAAGTCGTCATCCATATTCAATAAAAACCAGCCAAATTATTACATAAAATGATAAAAGTTTATCAATTACATAAAATGAGCGATTTTTTTACTCAAAATACATTATTATTATTATTATTATATGTATGAAAATCAATTATTATGGATCTATTTAAAATAGATAAACATGTTAAATTAAGACTTTCAGAGTTCCGAAACCTCAATTATAAAAAAAAGAGAGAGAGAATTGAAACCTGATATGGGCACATTCAATGTTGAATAAGAACACCCGTGGCTAAAAAGTAGAAACAAGTATATTAGAAAATAAAGGTAGCACACTCGATGCAATTTAAAATAAAGGGACATGTTTTTAATTATGTTTGATTGATATATATTTTTAAAGTATCTTAATATAAATGTCTGAGTGAAATTAACCAAAAAAAAAAGATTAGAAAAAATATAGGATGAGAAAGTGTAAGGTAAAAATAGATGAAAAAAGGGAAGTAGTTAATTTGTCTTTGAATTTGAAAACACACCAAAATAGTGAAATTTCAGTATTCTTTGGCTATTTTGAAATATAAAGATATCTCAAACTGTTATTTCAAAAAAATAAAACCAAGGACATATTTTTTTGAGCAGTTTCAATTTAACAAAGATAAAAGCTATGTCTAGCACAAAAACATTACTACAAACAAACTAGATCACGTAACAAAAAAACTTTATAAAATTTAAAATACATGATCAAAGTTCACCTACTATAATTTGACAAAAATGATATAAAACAATTCAATTTAATATGAAAACAATTGAAATTAAAAAGGAACCCAGGTGGATTTGAACCACCATCTTCTCAATGCAATGAAGCAGTTGAGGGCTCTCCCTTTGAGCTATGGATTCATTCAGCAAACCACAAAACAGACAAAAAGGAAATCGCAAAAGTGAAGCAATTTGGATTTTGATCTTTAACTTACTATCGTCGAATGTTGATAGATAATCGAACCCAACTGAATCAAATTGAGTTGACAAATTAATCAATATTGTATTAGATAGATAAAGGTCGGATTTCCATATGAAAGTCGAAAAATTCAATCAATAATTGAGGAATCATATTTCCTTTTTCAAATGTCTTATTTTACATCTATACCAATCAAATATAATTGAAGCTAATTGTTCCCTTCCATTTGAGCCTTGAGATTCTCCAACCTAACTCAATTTCTCCACATTTCATGTGGCTAGTAAAACATTTCTTGATATATCCTCTTCATTAACCTAATATTTCAGGTTATAACAAACTTTACATTTATTTATGTGACAATAATAGACGAACTGTCAAACGAACACATAATTCTTGTTAATTTTATTAAGCAATTACATGTCATTTTCCGAATCTAAAGAGCCTACTTTAGAGTTGAAAACAGATTGTAGAGGCTTATATCAAAAGGAATTTTTCAATAAATAATACAATATTAAAAATTAATTTAAGAAATATAACTTCAAAATTTAATTCAAAAATTAGGCTATCTTTAAATATTAACTATCTAGAATTTTGAAAGTCATCTTTAAACTTGCAAATTATTTTCTTCAACACCCCGACTTAATTTGCAATTCATAGCACATACTTCATTTTCTCGAATTTTTCAATAGTCACGGCCTTTGTAAGAAAATCAGATATGCTGTTGAAGAAAATAATTTGCAAATTCAAAAATGACTTTCAAAATTCTAAATAGTCCACCAAAGGCCTTCTGGCCTTAACCAAAGGGCCAAATTTGTCAATTCAGTTTGGCTTTTGACTTGATTGACAAATTCAGCTCTTTGGCCAAGGGCCAAAACTGAAGGCACTTGGCCAAAGGATCTTCAGTAGTTTTTGAATTAATTCAAAAATTTAATTCAAAAATTAGGCTATCTTTGAATATTGACTATCTAAAATTTTGAAAGTCATCTTTGAATTTGCAAATTATTTTCTTCCCTCCTTAATTTGCAATTCTTAACACATCCTTCATTTTCTCAAATTTTTCGATAGTCACGGTTGTTGAAAAAAATAATTTGCAAATTTAAAAATGACTTTCAAAATTCTAAATAATCCACCAAGGGCCTTCAAATTCAAGCCTTAACCAAAGGGCCAAATCTATCAATTCAGTTTGGCTTTGACTTGATTGACAAATTCAACTCTTTGGCCAAGGGCCGAAACTGAAGGCACTTGGCCAAAGGATCTTCAGTAGTTTTTGAATTAAATTTCAAAATGATATATTTTTTAAATTAATATTTATTGAAAAAATTCTTTCAAGAGCTTATTATAAGCAATGGCAAGATGTAGGGTCAAATTTCTGGCAAAAAGGGGAAATTCTAAGACAGATTGGAGCTAAAGGATCCGATCTGTCTACCACCACTATTTAATGTGGTAGTAGGGGTCTAAGGCGGTAAAAACCAATCAACCACCCAAACCACAACACTTAACGTGTGGTGGTAGACAAGTCTGGCCTGTTCAACCCGGTCCATCTTAGATTTATCCAGCAAAACACCCAAAACCCTGAATGAGTTGTTACAAACCTCTAATAAATACAAAGAAACCAAACCTAAAAATAAAAAAATTCACAATAAAGAGATTATCATACGCTCAAAAAATAAGAGCTTATAAACTCATTAAAAAGTTTATGCTTCGAAAATCTATTATGATATTAGAACTTCATCATCTGATTAAACCATCGTTAATCAAATCCAAGTAAAGGTCAATAATAATAGATTGCCTCCTTGGAAAACAAGAATCCAATTGGTACTCATGTCTCCTAGAATAACAAAGAACTCAATAATCATCTAAACATTTCCTAGTTATTATGTCAGCAAAACAAAAGAACACGCTCATAAATTTGATCGGATTGATTCTTAAAAAACTTGATTTCTAGTTGAATCCAACTTGGTTCCTAATTGGGTCTACTTGGTTCTAAGTTGGTTTCAAATTTCAAGTTATATCCAAATTATGTACCAATAATCCAATCTTACAAACAAACACCATTCAATGAGTTAAGTTGGATTAAACTTAATTCCCTTGTAGTCGAGCTTATTTCCGCCATAAAACTATAGGAAACCCAACACATTTAGGAACCAATCTAGAGATGCCCAACCAGTTACGGTTCCCAAAAACCAGAACCGGTTAGGCACCTCTAAACCCACCTTTAGTTTAAAGTAAAACCAAGCTCTTAACCCAAAAGAAAAATCACGCCTAACCGAACCTCTGGCATGATTATCCTAAATAATTTGGATGCCATGCAATTTGGACCTAACTCAAAACTAAATCGGATCCAAGGAACCTAATATTTTTTTAAAAAACCAACCAAACTCAAACTAGTTGATTTGTCAAACTAGTTGATTTGGGTCAGAACCATGTTTTTGAAACCATATCGTCGTATCCCTAATTTAAATCATTAGGACTGAGTAATAATATGATTTCAAATAGATTTCAACCCACTCCAACTAATTTTGGGTTAAGCTACTTCTAAGAAAATTATCTAGATTTCAATTCATTTGTTGTGCCAAATCAATTGTAGATTGAATTATTATTGATTTGTTCCACAATGTAATTTGCCATGAATTGCAAAAGGGTTTGGGTTAAGTTTGGGTTGGGATCAGCTTAGTATTACTTTCAGATTCCAGCAACCCATTTAAAAAACCATTTGATACCAAGTTAGAACAAACAAATAAATAAATAAAAAAACCTCTACATAGAGAAATATGATTTTCAGATATGTCAAAGAAATATTTTCCAAAATCTCCGCCATATGTCAGAGAAACAATTTCCAAAATATGCCATATGTAAAAGAAATAATTTTCAAAATATGCCACAAAACATTCGAAGTAAATACAACCTGAAATCCAACAAAGCATAGAAAGTCTTGAGCAGCCAAAGCCACGAAAGCTAATCCAATACTAACGCACACCTCTGGTGCCATCAGCTGCAATATTCCACCTCACAAGCATGTCTAACAACTGCAAGTGAGTTCTACAAGATTATCCAAAAAACAGATGCAGCATTAACAAAGTACAAATAACAAACCATTGTTTAGCAAAAGCCCGTAAATATGAACATGAATCCCCAAGATCAAAATTTCTTTGATATAGACAAGAAAGAACGGATGTTTTTGATTATCACATTTTCCAGTAAATTAATCAGAAACTAGGCAAAATAACAAACAAGTAATAAACCATTACTCATCATCACTAAAGAATTAAGAAAATGATTTGTTGCACAATACAATACTCGTAATAGAAGTCATAGAACATATATAAGAATGCACCTTTCAAATTGCAGGTAAAAACTGATCAGCATCAAAATGTGTATAAAAACTAACTTCAAAATCTAAATCAAACTTCTATTCAAAGTTTTACCATAAGAAAGCAAACATTATAGAGTGCAGAAACATGACAATATGAGAGAGCAACAGCTTACAACAATCCTTCATTCATCTTCTTGCAGCATCACCAGGTCAGCAACCCTTTATCAACAGTCTTCAGCAAGTACCTTCTAAGGTACCATGTGCTTGAAACCCCAGAAACAAACTGATATAATATTCAGGGATGGTAAAACTCTTCATCTACACCATATTGCCACAACATAATATCTCTAGTACAAACAATTTTGTCTAACTAAATAGACACATAACATGAGAATTACCCACGAGTACAAATTACAGGATAAGATCAATATAATCTAAAAATACATTTGAAATTTACAATGGTAACAATGAAATATCCCTTAGAAATCATTGTTCCAAGATCACCTCAAGAAAAATAAGTATAAAATAAACAGTAAAAATAGTACAGATTGTAGTAAATGGAGATATTTTCAAGATTATTTATGCAATTGGAAATAAATTAATACAAATTTAGCTTAGTTGAGGTGAGGCAATTTGCATTGGCCTCATTTGGATGGTTGGACTGTACTGCCGATATGACGGATGTTAAAATGACTTGTTCCTTTACATTATATTAGACTGATTGATTGATTGATTAAGTAGTAATTACTTTCTCCACGCTACCAAAACAGATTGTTACAATATTAAAAATGTTAACAGATTGAGAATTGAGATGCCAAGCATGTTATTATGATATTACACTATCTAAATAAATTCAGGGAATGCAAATGAGAGGCGGAATGAAAGTCGAATTGTAGCTTAGTTCAGATATGATAAATGAGATGGAGAAATTAATGTTGAAGTGTACCTTAATTCAGAGATGATAAACGAGACAGAGTAATTAATGTTAAAGTGTAACCTAATTCAGAGATGATAAATGAGAAGTAGGGAGAATTGTTAATTTGTACCTGTGTCAATGACGGTTCAGACTTATTCCTTGTGATTGCTTGTTTGAAGATTTGGCATCCTTAAGCCTTGAATAGATTGGGTTTTAGTTTAAAATAATGCTGTGAAGTTCCACAACCCATTCAAGACCAAACATATTCGTTTGTTGATGTGACTTAAACGTTGCATGGGCAAGGGGAGCATAAAGTAACAGATAAAGGAGAAGGGACACCACACACAGAGGAGAGAGCTGGGCAAATCCCCATGCCTCTCCCCTCAAAACAAAAAATAAACTTTTATTAAGCAGTGACCTGCCATGCGAGCGCACCCATCATGGCAAAGGTCATAGACAACATCGCTCGCTCTCTTTTTTTACATATTTTTTCCACTGTTTTCTCTCTACTCACACGAACATGAATTAAAATTACGCAGAAAGAAAGACAATATAATAACTATGCCTGTTAATTTACACAAACCATCAAAACCTTGCACCCAGTGATCAGGCTGCTGTATTGCACACCTTCATGGAGACAATAATTTCTGGAACGAAGACCAGGACAGGAGGAGTGGCGGGCCATCATCATCATCCCAATCTTCTGAACACAGTACCAAATCTGGACCTAGGAGAACAAAAAATATAAGAGGATCACTTAATTGATATGTGTAAACTCAAAGTCATTCAAAAAAATAATAACATACTCAACCGACTTGATATGAGATCTAAGTGAAAAAGTTATCTCAAACGCTCTGTAGAAGATTTATACGATTTAACAACGACCTGATGGACCTCGGATATCATGAACGAACAACATCTTGTAAACAATCAATAACATAGACATATCTTAGAAAGAAGTGAAAGAACAATAACACAAAAACTAAGCAGAACACGATACGAACAACTAATTACCTTCATCGCCTTTTAAAGGCTCAAAACAGATCTACTTGAACATCGTCTAGCCGAAGCCATAGCAAATTAATCAACACACCTCCGACCAAAAGTCAGCTGACCGATCGATAAACCGCAGATAATCAGCTTCGAAGCAAAAAGCCTAAAAGCCACAACCAAACAGCAGATCGTCTCACGATCTATTAAAAAATTAACGGCAGAAAAACTCCATGATCAGTCGAATACTGAAAAAAATCTACCGGAACATCGTTTATCCGAAGCCATAGCTCGTTAATCCGCAGACATCCGAGCAAAACTCGGCTGAAAAACCGATTAAACAGCTGAAAATCAGCTTCGGAACGAAAAGCTCAAAAGCCATAACCAAAACGTAGATCGTCTCACGATCCACAACAATCTGCAGGTAGAAAGGCTTTATGAGCAATAACTATGACTAGATCTGAGGAAAAAGGAGGTAGCTGAAGAAAGCTACAGAGAGGCTATCATAGAAATTCACGAGATACGGATTATATGAAAATGTTATGAGGATTATTTATTGAGGGGGTGAGGCCATCCAACGGCTGTAAACGATTAGGTTTCGGATATTTCGACGGTGGGATGCGTGTCAATGACGTGGCCTTTGACTATGTAAATTGTACAACTAATTGTTGGGCGGAAACATCGGACGGCTGTGATTGGATCCTTGTGGGAATGTTCTGGATGAGGTGTTTGACGGAGATGGGGAATATCGGACAGCTCGGTAACGTGTTTGCTTATGCTACGCACGCTTTTAGCGATATTTTCGTGATTTCTTATCTATCCTTTACGCTTGTTAGTTTATGTTTTTAAATTGTTATTTTGAAATCTTTTAATGAAAATGGGTATTATAAAAATTTATATGAGAATTAATGTGATGTATGTATGTTATATATGTTATTAGTATATATTACAATACAAAAACAAGTCTCATAATTTCTCTTACTTAAATGAATAATCTTAATATTTGGCGAGGGAAACTTTGTTAACCAAAGATAATAACAAGGAAAAAAAGATGAAAAGTAACACCTCGGCCACTCTTAACTAGCGCTAAATTGGTGTTGATTGCCCACTTTTTGGCGTTGAATTGCTCTAACTCAGTGCCATTCATTGCGACGGAAATAGCGCAATATTTGTTATTTTTTTGCGTTTTTTCGTCTTCAGTTCAATCCTTTAAGTTTTTGTTTGTTTTTTCAGTTTTTTAAAAGTTTATAAAATTTGAATTATGTTTAATTTAGTCTTTAAAAGTTTGATGATCTATAATTGTATACTATAAATACTATTTTTTTTCAATTATATATGAATTTTATTTCATGATTTTATCATAAATAAAATTATATATTAAAATATGTACAAAAATATATTTTAGTATTAAAAAACATTGATCATTTAATAATTCAAAAATTACATATAATGAAATGCATTTAATAAATATATATATTTTAATTATGAAATTTATTATTTAATAATATCAAGTAATAAAGTATATTTTCTTGAATATAAATACATAAAACTTAAAAAATTGAATTTTATTTGAAAAGGATTGTAAGATTACAAAAAAAAAATTAGAATATTATTTGGGTGCATGATATAGTATTATAAACTAAAATAAATTTAATATAAAAAAAATTGGTGCAAAAATTACATCAATTTAATGCTAAATTGATTTGTGGGTGGAAGATGGCATCACATGATTTCTTTCTTTCCTAGCAAAGTATTCCACTAAATGCCCACCCAAAATTATATACCTTTTTATCTTTCCATGAAAAAAAAAATAATTAATTAGAGAATAATTTCACATTGTATCAAACCTTTATTACTTTCTGTTTTCTTTGTATAGATCAAAATCAAAATCTCACATGCCTACATTCCTTTTCGATAGCAAAGACATGCACAATTGATTTATTAGATGTGTTAAAATTCAAGATGAATATATTCTCATCGCCTTATTTATAAGACGTATTTTTATATAGTAGTATAGATTTTTTTTCTTCTCATTCATGGATGTGTTTCAAATTGAATGAAAATTAATAAATAATTATTTGATTCAGTGTTCTTAATTCGTCATCCAATGCAATTTGTGTTTACCCTAACATTCCTATGCTATGATATTGTGACATCTAAATTTCATCGAGATTCAAAATTTTCAAACCTGATAGTGCAATTTAAGTCGAGCTAACTTGAAGCAAACCCACTCGACCAACCCCAATATAAGCTTGAATTCAGCTAAATTTTCACTAGAAGTCTGCGAGCCGAGTCTCTAACTTCTCTAATTTTAATACATTCATTTTACTTATTATTTAGTACTAATAAAAATATTTAAAACAATTCAAAAGGCTAAAAATAAAATTAGATCCTTTTCTTTTAGATCAAGCTCGCGAGCCCATGCTAACTCGAGTCGAGCTTGGTCTTAACCAACAAGCTCAAGCTCTCAAAACCAACTTCGACGAGCTCGCACCCGGCAAGATCACTATACATGACTCAAATTTGGCTAGTTATACATTCATATATAACCTCAAATTCTCACTAAAGAGGTGGTTTTTAGTGACCTAGAAAATACATCCTAATAAATACACACATACCCATGTATTCAAATGAGTAGAATAAAAAGTCTGTATCCAAAGGCAGAGTCGGAAATTGAAAAAAACTAAAAATAAGTCGGGCGAAATATGACAGTGATTATAAAATTATATATGATTAAATAAAAAATTAATAAAATATACATATATTAAATTTTTTAAATTTTGTTCAGGCCCCACTGTCTATATCACCAAGAGTAACTCCACAATGGCCTCTGTACAATTATCTCTTCACAATTACTGCAGAATTGATGAAGAAGAAATCTTTATGCAGAAGCCCATAAAACTTAAAAGCTGAAACACCCCTCATGACTTGGAGTGGAATAAAAGCAAATAATTCCCAGAACCCATTCCCCATATATATACCATTAACTTGAAGCTTTTCCATAGTAAAATAAAATAATTCATCTTAATCCTGATTTTTATTGCCTTTTCCCCACAACCCATCTTACCCAACACTGACACAACATTCTTACCAAAAATGAGAGCAACAATATTATTCCCATCTCTATCGTATTGAATAAAGACCAAACCTTAAGCACAATCTAAGGATGTTTATATTCTCCATTGCCATTACTACAAACCTGTTTTTCTAGTTGAGTTTTGAGAAAACAAGAAGTTTGAGTACAAAAAAAAAAAAAAAAAAAAAACAGATTTTGCTGCAAAACTGAGCTGTGAAAATGGGCACGAAATCGGATTTTGCTGAGAAACTGCTTCATGATCTTCGCCTGAGGAAGGAGAAGATGTCTGCAACTCAAAATTCAAGCCCACTTACTGGCCAAATGTTTAGAGGTAAACTTTTTGACAAAATTTGTTCTTTTTATCTGCATGAAAATTTTCATATTAAAACATTGTGAATATAATGAATTACATTTGTTCTATGATTTATCAGTTTTTAAAATTTTGCTTTATTCGACCACAAACGAGGTTCGAGCTATATTTTTGACGTTAATTGTTCACTCATGAAACTAAGTACATACATGAGAAGTGGAAGATTTATTTTCATTTGCATGGTTACTAATATGAAACTTTTTCCTTAATTTATCGAGTAGTTCGTAGTTCTAACTTCTAATCACATTCATGTAAATGGGTAAAATAAAGGGAAAGTTACATTAACACCCCTTAATTATATAAAAATTACAAAAAACTCCTTTCACTTTTTCATAATTACCAAGATCTCCCTTAACATAGACAATGGCACCCATTTTCTGATCAGAATTTGATGATATCATAAAAAGCCTTTTTCAATAGCCCCAATTAACTCAGGATAACGTGAGATTTGTTGTGGGGGAGGTTAATGTAATTTTACAAAGAAATAGGGGTGGTTATAGTAGAAATCACAAAAGTTTAGCATGGATTAGATAATCTATTCTAATAATTTGCTCGTAAATAATTCTTACTATATGGTTTGCAGTGGCAAGCATAGTTTTTGTGTCATCGGGGTGAACACTAAAAAAAAGCAAAAAAATGATATTCCATGCTCTGGACAAAATTTCGAATATCAAATTTTTTGGGGGCAAAAATTTATTTTCTCAAAGTTGATGGGCATTTTAAGCAAAGGCTTCATCACAAAGTAAAGAGTCTAACTTCATTATTTATCATTTGATTACAACTTTAAGACGTATCATAATCATTAATTCTAAAAGATTATCAAGCGAATCCCGAGAAATTCCCATTATAACAACTAAACGATGGGTCCCCATAGGCCCCACTGCATAGATGGTCGCGCATGTATATATATATATATATATTCTCGTGAACAACCAAGAATAATCTCATATATAAATATATATTATATATATGATCAAATTAGCCACCTTTTTCCTATGCTATTTATTAGGGGTGGCAAGTTAGACCCAAAACCATGGGTCCGACTCAATTAGTTTTGGGTTTGGATGGATCTTAAAAAAAGAATTATGGTTTCAATTGGTTTTGTATTTATTGGATTTTCAAGACTTTGATTTCTTATGTTTTTGATTTGGTCCAAATTGGTTCCAATAATGGGCCTATTTTGGTTCCTAAATGGATCCAATTAAAAAAAGAAAGAAAGAATTCTCCATTTTTTCTTTCTTAGACGCAATTGGTTTTCTTTATTTAAAATTTCACTTGTAGAGAATATTAGATTGCTTAAGAACTAAACTCATACTTGTTTTAGTCATTTGAACTTATACTTTAAATAAATTTTTATAATAAGATCAAAAAATTCTTTTATATTATTTTTAGTCATTTGAACTTATACTTTAAATAATTTTTTATAATAAGATCAAAAAAATATTTTATATTATTTTTAGTCATTTGAGCTTTTTTATTTTTTAATATATATTTTATTTTTATTATTATATTAATAAATATATATTAAATAATTAAAAATAATTAAAAATATTTGGCTCGACTCGAGTACGGACTCGAGCTCGCGAGCTTGAATTTTCGAGCTCGGACTCGAGCTCGTGAGCATGGATTCGAGCTCGAGCTGAGCCCAAGCTGGCGAGCTCGAGCCCGAACTCGAGCCGAGCCCAAAATTTTCGAGCTCGGACTCGAGCTCGTGAGCATGGGTTCGAGCTCGAGCTGAGCCCAAGCTCGCGAGCTCGAGCCCAAGCTCGCGAGCTCGAGCCCGAACTCGAGCCGAGCCCAAAATTTTCGACTTCGGACTCGAGATCGCGAGCTTGGGCTCCAGCTCGAACCCATGTTCACGAGCTCGAGTCCGAGCTCGAAAATTTGGGCTCGACGAGCTCGAACCCGAGCTCGAAAATTTTGAGCTCGACGAGTTCGAAAAAATGTCAAGCTCTGCTCGTTTACACCTCTATTCTGAACCGACGAACTTTCAAATAGTAACATAAATTATAGCTTAGTATCAATTAATATATCTTTAATTTCTGTAACCGAAAAAAAAATTATATTTTTAATTTTTGTAACCGAAAAAACAAATTATATCTTTAATTTCTCTACATTAATTTTTTTGTTATAAATTAAAATACATTAGTTAATAATATATTTTACATATAAATTATTACATTAGTATAATATGATTGAAATTTTTATATGAAAATTATAAAAATATAATGTAATAAGTTAGTTAGTGAACAAGAAAAAAAAAATTATTTGCATTATATTGGATTAGTTGGTGAACAAAAAAAAAAGATTAGTGATTAGTATACAAATGTTTGCATTGTGTTGGATCCATAAGTCACCAACCTCCTATTTTGGATCCTTTATGGTTCCTAAATGGATCTTTGTATAAGAACCATTTGGAACCAATCAAACCAATAAGGACCCAATTCATATTGAAAAGACATTTTGGTTTCTTGTTGGTTCCAACTTATCTTTTTTACAAACCCAATTGGACCCAACCCAAATCCGATCCGATTGACCCATTTGCCACCCCTACTATTTATGGTTCAATATGACTTTACACATTCTTACCTCTTTCATCTCAACTTTCTCTTACAAAGGTGCTCAACAAATAAAAGTACTACAAACCTCAAGAAGAAGGCCTAATGGATTCACTACTGAAGAGTCTCCAAACCAGATCATTCTGAATGAAACAGACAAAAGAGATCTCTCAATGACCATATCTTTCACCTTGCACAAAACCGAAAACCCGAGCCAAATCGCCTCTCGTTCCAAAACCAATCCACTCGTAAACTTTTTCAATCGATTTGGTCGAGGATCACTAAATTCCAGAAATACAAAAAGTCTATCAATATGTCAAGTTCCTAATGATTATGCTTCTAACATCGATATAACAGAAATGTCGGAAAATGTACGAAAGCTAAACCGGGTCCTAAAATCTCGCCCCAACGATCTTAACTTCAGCACAAATTCAGTTGAATTTCGAAAAAAATTGTTGAAAGGTGCTATTGATTTGGAAGAGTCCCTTAGAATGCTTGTAAATCTGCATGAAGATTCGGCTTATACGAACGGGGCTGAGCAGAAACGGCGTTTAAGGTTGCTAGAAGAACATAAGGATGATCAAGTGAGTAGTATTGATAAGCTGTCTGATCATAGACAAGTGGATATACCAAGATTCTCGTTCGATAAACGGTCTAAAAACAGCTCGAAAATGGTTTCTCATGGAAAATCAGCTAGCTGTATCCCGAGTTTTGATAGTTCATCTCAGTCTGCAGAAGAGAAGGGACGAATTTCGAATGTTGTAGCGAAACTTATGGGGCTCGAAGAAATGGCTCCGAAGGGAGAATTTACGTGCATGCGAAAAGATTTGAGCTCAGATTCCGACTGTAAGAGAATTGAATTGAATCGAAAAACAGAAATCAGGGAAATGAAGTTTGATGTTAGAGCTGAAAAGAGACAAGATATCTCATATGACAGCTCTAAAATGGTGAAATATGAAAAACACGTTAAAAGATCCAAACGAGAAGATGATCATCAGGCAGAGGTAAAAGGGAAGAAACATAATTTGGTGGCCACAAAACATAAACGGCCTCAAGTGGAATCAATATCAGAAACGAAGAAAAAACGCGATAAAACTATGCCTGAGAATGTGAAATCATTGAAAAATCGACCGAGCAGAAGGAATGTGTCAAAAGAAGATCAAAACCGGAATTTAAAAGACGAAAACTTTAGAAAAAAAGATCAAATTCTGAATTCATTTCAAGCAGAATCACATGTAGGTATCAGCAAAATCTGTAAAAATGAGAACCATCGAAAAATGGATGTATCGATGACTAAAAGAAATAGAAACACGAAGGTTCTGAAACAGCAGATGCATAGGAAAAATGGAGAAGTGGGCAGAGTTAAGTCTGATGAACAAGGCGAGAAAATAACTGAATCGACAAAGCAGAAAATAGCTGAAAAGACAACCTTGTTAGACAATGATGTAAGGGATGAATGTCAAGAACAGACCACACTGGACATGCAAGCTTCTAATGGCAATGTGAGTTCACAAAAAGATTTTGAATTGAATGAAATTAATTTAATTGGAAACAAGAAATGCTTATGGTTTTTTTAATTGGTGTATTTTGCAGTGTGAAGATGTATCTTCAAACTTTGAAAAGGTTCATGAGGATCTCGAGACAGTAGAATCGGAATATGCATCTAGAAAAGAACAAGAACTCGAAATACACGACCTAAGCAGTGGTGAGTATGTACTGTTATCATTTTTCCTTCTTCATAAGGAATTTAATGCATCCGAATTTCGTTAACGTTCATCAATCAAATATGGTAATCAACCTTAGTGTCCCGTTATCTCGGTAATGAAAAGAATTTAAAAAACCAATCTTTGTTATCTACTCAAATGGACTTCTGTTTCAAGATTTCAAGAGTAAACATATTAATATAGATGCTATATATATATATTCTTTGATATTACAGGAGGCGGTAAAGAAAGTACTATACCAAAGGATCTTTCTCAGCCTCAACAAACTCAATTTAGTTCATCACTGAGTTCACAAGAGCAACTAACAGAACCCGAAAAAGAGCTCAAAGAAATAGTAATAAAAAGCCAACTATTCATTAAAACAGCAGAAGCCCTTTTCAAGATAAACATACCGATCGATTTCCTTCATGCTGGTGATCTTAACGATGTAATCGGAGACAAAAATCTCATATTGGATTGTGGATATGAAGTAATGAAAAGAAAAGCAAGAAGATATGAAATCATGCTTAATCCTTACATGATTAGTGGCATAAATTTTCCCAAAATAAGATCTTTAGATGATTTGATAAGGAATCTTCATAAAGAACTTGAAATGCTTAAGTTTTATGGCTGGTCTGGGGATCAAGAACACGATATAGCAGATTCGTTATGGCAAATGATCGAAAATGACGTTAGTAATAAGGGTCCGGACGTAAACAGCATGTGGGATTTTGAGTGGGATAATATGATGATGTTAAGGTTTTCTGAAAAGGAAGATGTTGTAAGGGAAATGGAGAAGCATGTCCTTAATGTGTTGCTGGACGAGATCACTAACGATCTATTACTTATATAACTGTTTCGTTTTGAATTTTTGTGTAAAAATATGGTCTTTTGTGAGCTCATAGAGATGTAAAAACGGGTGTTGAATCAAAAAGGTGAGGTTTTGTAACGAGTAAATTATGTCAAGATTTTAGTGCAATTTTTTTTTTATTTTTTCTGTAGTGTGTGTTGTTTAAGGGAAATACTAGAAATCATTCTGATTTTGCTTACATAAGATATAGATGGGTCAAGTGTGGCGAGAAATTTTCTAAATCGACAAAATAATCTACTAAGGCAATGAAGCTAAAATGAGGAGATTTAGATGTTAAGTACTTCTTAAACACCTGCTACTTCTTAAACACCTGCTCTATATTAGCAGATGAAAAAAAAAAAGACAGAAAGAATATTGCATTATTAAAGTTTATCTCATTATTCATTAAAATATGTTCTGTCATTGCAAGTATTGGACAAGAAGGAGACAAGCTATTACTAATTCATATGTGCCAACAAAAGATGCTGATAAAATGGATCTTGTACATCTCACTTTTGAAGTTCATAACTTTCCAAGTTTCATTAGTATAATTTGACACCATATACAGAATTATTGAATTATAGATGAAAAGATAGAGCAATATAATATGTGTTGAAGCTTTGTGTATTGTATTCATTTTAGTGTATCATTTACATAACTGTACAACCATAGCCAAAGAGGTTAATGGCTAAGAACATTAAGAAGAGAAACTCGTGTTTTGATTAAACTCCTAAATAAGGCTTCTAATCCCTCTTCGACTTCCTGGATTTCGAAGGAGCACAAGTTGTCTATCTCCGAATGTACTCGACTTGTTTGAGTGAACTTGGAAAGAATTGACTTCGATTTTTCTTTTTCGCCAGATACAAGTGTCAATACAGATTTCAAGACCGATAAAACGAGGGTCTCTGTTTCTCTTAGCATCATTGCGAATTCATTGTTTGGGAGTGATGTCGAATTTTTGTTGAAGTTTTTGATGCACTTTTTCACCATTTTATTGATCTTCTTTCTTGAGGCCAAATGAGCTTTGATGTCTTCTCTATTTCTCCTGATGGAGGACTCAAGATCTTGAACTGATTCCTTTGTTAAACACACAATTTCTCTTGAAAATTCACATACATCCACGAGCCTAAGAGATCCCTCGAGCAACTCGTTTATCCAGCTTTGACCTTGTCTGTTTGAGAGGGCTTGTTGGATCGAAGGCATCTGAATCATATTATTGATGTCGTCATGTAAATCTCTGAGACTAGCCAAGTTTGTGCATAGCGAAATGGATGATGTTGATGTGGCTTGTGAGTCCCTTAATCTGCATAAACGATCTTCAACAGATTGCGTTACTGGATGAGATTGAGACGGGAAACTGTTTGATCGAGAATGGAAGTTAGCCATTTTTGCTATTGAAGAAACTGAATATACAATTTGTGCTTTTGAGAAAGGATGTTGAATGCTTGAAGTTATCTCTTTGGTATGAGATTATATATAGGAAGATGCACAAAGAAAACAAAAAGAATATTTTCCAGCTAAGATTTGAAATGAATATGTATGTGCACGAGTTCCATGTCCCCCGAAACTTGAACAATTTTTTAGAAAAACTCAATAATACAGATCTTATCTGCATTATCATGACTGATAATGAAACATTAAGAATCTCAACTCCATTAAAATAAGCTAATCATTAATAATCTCATGTCAAATGTCTCCCATCTTTGAAGGAGAAATTAATTGAACTGGGCTGGAGGTTTTCTCATCTTCAGACAATGAGCTTAACTAAACGTGTTTTAATGTGGGTTTTGCTCGAAATATGTAATTATATACTTAATCCTTATTAAATCAATTTAATTGCTGCAATGTTCCAAGACCAATTATTATAATGCAGCTGAGATCTGTATTATCGGGGCTACTTATTCGATTGCTCAAGATCCGTGGGACATGGAACTCGTGCACAAATTGCAGCTGTTATATATTCTCTTTGTTTCCATTCTCCATCTTCGTATATATAAGCTGATACCAAATAGATAACTTCAAATCCTCAACATCTTTTCTCAAAAGCACAAATTGTATATTCATCCTTAAAGACTTCGACTTTTCCAAAAACAAAAATGGCCCATTATCGATCAAACAGTTTCCCGTCTCAATCTCATCCCATAGTAAACGATGTTGAAGTTCATATCTGCAGATTAAAGTCCTCACAAGCTACATCAACATCATCAAATTCTCTATGTGAAAACTTGTCTATCCTCACACATTTGCTCGAGTGCTTAAACAATATGATTGAGATGCCTTCGATCCAACAAGGTCAAAGGTGGATAAACGAGCTGCTCGAGGGATCTCTCAGGCTCGTGGATCTTTGTGGATTTTCTAGAGAGATTCTTTGTTTGACAAAGGAATCTATTCAGGATCTTGAATCTTCCTTAAGGAGAAATAGATTCGAAGACATCAAAACTTACGAGGCCTCGAAAAAAGAAGATCAATAAAATGGTGAAAAAGGGTATCAAGAGCTTCAACCAAAGCTTTAAAGAAATCCCAAACGATGAATTTGGGACGATGCTAAAAGAAACAGAAGAACTTAGTTTTTCAGTCCTAAGTTCTGTATTGTTATTCATAACCAGCGAAAAAGAAAAATCGACACAAAGAAATTGGTCATTGCTTTCGAAGTTTACTCATATCAACCGCGTAAATTATGAGGCAGATAAAATCGACGTGAAGCAATTGAAAGCAATAGAAATGAGCTTCGAAGAACTTGAAGAGGGATTAGAAGCCTTATTTAGGAGTTTAATCAAAACAAAAGTTTCTCTTCTTAATGTTCTCAGCCATTAGACTATTAGGCTACAAATGTACACTTTTGTAAATGACATAAATATAGATAACAATATACAAATTTTGAACTCAAATTTCTATTGCTCTATGTTTCTGTCTACAATTACTTATCTTTGAAATATTTTATATCCCAACAAACTTTCTATATCATAGCTTTTCTTGGTGCCTATTAACAAATATAAAACAAGATTTTATGATGGTTTTACTAGTCAACTTCTATATTACTAGCCTATAAATTTTCAAGAAGAAGCAATCTTAAGGGCAACATAAATCAGTTATGGTCATGCTAACTCTGTCGTATATCCAAGAATCGATTGATTTAGAAAACATTGTGAACGAGTAATACTAAAAATGTCGGGTTATTATTATCTGTGAGTTATAATATTATTGATCGAAGATTAAGAATAATATTATTATTATGCCAAACTATTTTAACTCAGAAATAATATTATTATGTGCTCAAATCGTCTGTCATTATTATTCATTATAAATATCATGCTGTAAGCCTGTAATTGCACACGGTTATAATTTTTAACGCCTTATACAGAATTATTGAATATAAATACACACGCGTACTAATAATGTATCTTATTCATTGTCTGGTAAGATCAGAAAAATTCCAGGCTAGCACTTATAATCTTTTATTTTCCTAGTTCACAGGTTGGGAGACAGTTGACATAGCTCATTTATAAGTTGCTCTAATCAATACCAGTTTATATATATATATATATATATATACATATATTTAATCAATTTTGTTGCGCAAAGATTCCTAATGTTTCAAGATCACTAATTATAATGTAGACGAGATCGATATAATTGAGTTTTTTCTGATTTAATTGCTCAAGATCCGGGGACATTGAACTCGTGCACATACATATTCATCTCAACTTTTAGCTGGAAAATATTCGTTTTGTTTTCTTTGTGCATCTTCCTATATATAAGAGAATACTTCAAGCATTCAACAATAACTTCAAGAACAACTTGTATATTCATCCTAAAGATTTCATTTTTTTTTCAATTGCAAAAATGGCTAGTTTCCATTCTCGATCAAACAGTTTCCCATCTCAATCTCATCCAGTAACGCAATCTGTTGAAGATCGTTTATGCAGATTAAGGGACTCACAAGCCACATCAACATCAGCTGCTTCAATATGCACAAACTTGGCTAGTCTCAGAGATTTACATGACGACATCAATAATATGATTCAGATGCCTTCGATCCAACAAGCCCTCTCCAACGGACAGGGTCAAAGTTGGATGAACGAGTTGCTCGAGGGATCTCTTAGGCTCGTGGATGTATGTGAATTTTCAAGAGAAATTGTGTGTTTAACAAAGGAATCAGTTCAAGATCTTGAGTCCTCCATCAGGAGAAATAGGGGTGAAACAGCCACAAATGATGACATTAAAGCCCATGTGGGCTCAAGAAAGAAGATCACTAAAATGGTGAAAAAGTGCATCAAAAACTTCAGTAAAAATTCGACATCGATCCCAGACAATGAATTTGCAGTGATGCTAAAAGAAACGGAGGCCTTCGTTTTATCGGTATTGAAATCTGTATTGACACTTGTATCCGGCAAAAAGGAAAAATCGAAGCAAGGAAATTGGTCAATTCTTTCCAAGTTCACTCAAACGAGTCGAGTACATTCGGAGATAGACAACTTATGCTCCTTCGAAATTCAAGAAATCGAAGAGGGATTAGAAGACTTATTTAGGAGTTTAATCAAAACAAGAGTTTCTCTTCTTAATGTTCTTAGCCAGTAGCCTATTATTTTAGGCTACAAATGTATATACTTATGTAAATGACACACAAAATGAATACAATATACAAAATCTTCAACATAAACTCTATTGCTCTATCTCTCTTTTTTCCATTCATACATATGATTGAACTATGGATTTGATAAGTTACTCGTGAAAACGCAATTTGTGATAGTAATTCATTCTTAATGCTAGACTGTCAACTTGCCACTTGTTCTTGATAATCGAATAGCCAATAATAAGACAATTAAAACACATTTCAAAATGCAAGTTGATTAAAATGTGAGTTGTATCAACCATAAGTAATATTGTTTCACATTCTTTGTTGTCAAGATTTCATCAATTGACCTTATCGAAAAATTTATCCCGGGTTGTAATATACAATGTAGGGGCATCTATTTCTATAGAGGAACCTTCTGAAATCACACGAGGTTGTTGTTCTTTGGATTAGGTAGCAAAAGACCCTTCCACAATCAACTTTATAGACAAATTCAAGACTCTTTGTGATCTAGATTCTAGACTAAAGCTGTTGAATTTCACTTTCTCTTACTCTTTAGTCAATGATAAGATAAATTATACAGAAAATCTGAAGATGGATCCTATAATTCACTGCTATAATGAGTTTGGATAGAACGATTCAGAGGAAGAAATTTAAATGATGCTATAATGGGTAGGATTCTTAATGACTGGAAAATTTGCTCAAAATGAGTGGATTTGGAATGTATTCTAACTTGAAATTACTTAAAACACAATAGATATTATTTTGTTCTCAAAATTTTCAGGCTACAAATATATAATTGTTTTTCAAATTACTTTCATAAATTCATTACATGATCACCAAGAAAAAAAATATTGATATTGATAATAAACATCTAAAGAGGCAACTCCAGCATCTAATGGAATAGAAAACATTTCCAGTGCGAAATTGGATAGCTTGAGAAACGATTTGGATTGAAAATTTACACACTGAATTATATAAAGTTAATACACATATTTTGATGTCATTTAATAAAGATCTAGCTAGGGAAAACAGATTAGTAATTGTAGACAGCAAGATAAGAAGAAAAAGGAATTTGTATTCCAGATTTTTGTATTAGTATCTATTTTATTATGTCATTTACACTACTAGTGTACAAGTAGATCTATATAGTCGTCTAATGGTTGAGAACATTAAGAAGAGAAACTCGTGTTTTGATTATACTACTAAACAAGCATTCTAATCCCTCTTCAAGTTCTTGGATGCTCATTTCTGTAGAAGTTTTGTTCAAATTCTTGATGCACTTCTTGACCATTTTATTGATCTTCTTTTTCAATGCCACATAGCCTTTAATGTCGTTTGTTGTGGCTGTTTCTGTTTCCATTTTTGTCTACTGGAAAAGATGAACTCTTGTGAGGATGAATATAAATGGAGATGGAGACACAAGACAAAAAGAATATATTACACCTAAAAATTTCTCACAGGCTGCTTAAAATATGTAACGAAAGGATCTTGAACAATTAAATCAGAATAACTCAAATCATACAGATCTCTATAGTCACTGACTTGAAACATTAGGAATCTTTGCATCAATTAAATTGATGTAATAAGGATTAAATACATAATTACATATTTCGAGCAAAACCCACGTTAAAACACGTTTAGTTCCTTAATATTCTCTTCATTGTCTGAAGATGAGAAAACCTCCAGCCCAGTTCAATTAATTTCTCCTTCAAAGATGGGAGACATTTGACATGAGATCATTAATGATTAGCTTATTTTAATGGAGTTGAGATTCTTAATGTTTCATTATCACTCATTATAATGCAACTGAGATCTTTATGATTGACTCTTTCATATTCAGTTGTTCAAGATTCAGGGGACATGGAACTCGTGCACATTCATATTCATCTCAAATCTTAGCTGGAAAATATTCGTTTTTGTTTTCTTTGTGCATCTTCCTATATATATAAGCTGATACCAATGAGATAACTTCAAGCATTCAACATCTTTTCACAACGCACAAATTGTATATTCAGTTTCTTCAATAACAAAAATGGCTAACTTCCATTCTCGATCAAACAGTTTCCCATCTCAATCACATCCCGTAGTAGATGATGTTGAAGATCATTTACGGAGGTTAAGGGCCTCAGAAGCCACATCAACATCATCTGCTTCAATATGCGAAAACTTGGCTAGCCTTAGAGATCTGCATGAAAGCATCAATAATATGATTCAGATGCCTTCAATCCAACAAGCCCTCTCCAATGGACAAGGCCAAAGTTGGATAAACGAGTTGCTCGAGGGATCTCTAAAGCTCGTGGATGTATGTGAATTTTCAAGAGAAATTGTTTGTTTAACAAAGGAATCAATTCATGATCTTGAGTCCTCAATCAGGAGAAATAGAGGCGAAACAGCCACACCAGAAGACATCAAAGCTCATGTGGCCTCAAGAAAGAAGATCAATAAAATGGTCAAAAAGTGCATCAAAAACTTCAACAAAAATTCGACATCACTCCGAAACAATGAATTTGCAATGATGCTAAAAGAAACAGAGACCCTTGTCTTCTCGGTCCTTAAATCTGTATTGACACTTGTAACTGGCGAAAAAGAAAAATCGAAGTCAATTCTTTCAAAGTTCACTAAAACCAGTCGACTATATTCGGAGATTGACAATTTGTGCTCCTTCGACATTCAAGAAATCGAAGAGGGATTAGAAGCCTTATTTAGGAGTTTAATCAAAACAAGAGTTTCACTTCTTAATGTTCTTAGCCATTAACCTCTTTGGCTATATAGTTGTACAGTTATGTAAATGATACACTAATATGAATACAATACACAAAGCTTTAACACATATTCTATTGCTCTGTCTCTTCATCTACAATATCCAGTCTTGTTTCCATTCTTTAATATCATTGAACTATGGATCGATAATTTTACCACGACCTTAATTTCCTCCCAAAAGCGTAACTTGTGATAATTAATCATTTCACTTATTATCAATCTAATTAATCAATGAGTAAGAATGACCATTTTTTTACGATCTAAGTTGCGAAGGTTTCGACAATCTTTGGATCCCATTTCGGGATAAATCATGACCGGGTAAACCATGCCTTTTTTCAGAGATACACAGTGCAATCCCATCAAATCAAACATGTATTATATGATTACACTTGATCCCATTTCCTCACTTCGTATGTTTTGGCATCAAGCTTTATCCAAAACCCAACCAAACGAATCCTAAGGATTATTCTTGGAAGGTTCGGGGACTCTAGATCTCAGACAATCACAGCTATACACTTGTATACAAATGGTTGTGATCGTTATGAGACTTGAAGTCTCTTAACTCCTAAGAATTGCTCGTTATTAGATTGTCAACTAAGGACATGTAAATGTCTGGGTCCGGGTCTAGACCTAGATCCAAAAGATTAGATCCAGGTCTAAACCCAGACCTTTTACTTCGGTTGGATCAGACCCAGACCTAAACATGAGCTTAGATACAAACTTCGAACCAAACAATGTACATATAAGGTCTGCATACAATTTCACTAGCTGACAAAGATAAATATTTTTATATTTGCATGCAAATAATCAACAAAAGCATTTAGTCAAAGCAAAATGCCAGTATTCCCCCTCTATATGTACATTTTTGTAAACAAAAATTCAATCCCAAGCCAAATGATACACAAACACACTGTGCATTAGTGATTACAACAGAATTTTTTTTGTACCGTTTATTCTTGACAAAAAAGATCCATGAGATTTCAGGTCATTATCCTTTTGCGCCTCGTTGCTTCTTTTCTTCTAGCGTGGCAGCCTCGTTCAACATATCAGCTGCATCTTTGTGCATATCGAGCTTGGCTAGGGCCACGGCCTGCATGTAAAATGCTGTGGACCAATCCGGGTTGATGCATTGAGCTTGCATTGCATCTCGAAGTGCAGCATCTGGCTGATCACACATCAGATAACAAAGGCTTCGTCTGGCATGGACTGTTGGTGAAATCATAGTACCCACATCTATGAACTGAATTACATAAACGGGACCAATTTAATTACAAATGGCAACTTTCCTTATTAGTATACACATAAATATACATCATAAACATGAAAATGATCTTTTATCTTGGCTCAAGAAATCACGTCCGAGTTTTAGCATGATTTTTTGATTACAAACTTAGAAACAGAAGGCACAAAGTAATAATTGCTACTTTAATTTAGAAATCTGCTTCTTGAGCAATAAAAAGTTTTCCTGAAAGGCAAACATGCAATTGCAGACGGTAGATTTTGGAGTACATACTGCCAGCAGAATAACAGCTCTATCTAATACATTTACGGAAAGAAATGAATTTGAAATGCATTGGATGGACTTGAGAATGAGGGATTTCTATATATCAGCAGGAAGCAAAAGCATTGATAATCAACTGTTCCAAAGAAATCCAAAGACACAAGGATTTTGAAAAAAGTAACAAAACCAGGCACTTAAATGCAATGCGACGGCATTTCTTATCAGGGGTTCGGGTAAATATATAAAAACTGAAAGTACCTGAGTATAGCAATCAATAGCAACTTTGAAATCTTTGTCACGGAATGCCAAGTCACCTCTTTTCCTAGCTTCCAACATATCTCTCATTTGTTTAGTCCATTCTTGGAAAGATAACTATTTAGAATCCAATATATGTACTTTAGAATATAGACATCAAAGAAAATTCATCGAAGCATCTTCATCTAAGTTAGCTTACCTCATTGGTCCCCTCATCATCTTTGTAATGTTGCATTACCAGAAATTGATGGATGGCAGTCAGATCCATACGCGAACAAGCATCACCCATTGGAGATAGAGGGTGTGGTGGGGTAGATGGTGTTTCTTCACGCTTTGGAATTCCCAACATCACATAAGATGGAACCTGCAATCAGCAGTTTGTTTGTTATCATCACCAGCAGTATTTATAGATAGTAAGTATATGGAGGACCATGATATCTATGTTTAACCAACACTCTACGTAATACAAGACAAAATTAGTGTTATCAGATAGCCCCATTTACGGCCAGGAAGTCATAGTTCAAAAAGCTTATGAGAAAAGATCAAAAATTTTCTAACCTCACTCATGCATGGAAATGTATGATATAACAAGAGGTCAAGGGTAAAGGAAAGTATAACATTGTTAAGACCATAAAGTGAAATCAAACATGTTAGAGCTGAATATCCACAGCATAGTTTCTATAATTGGTTTTTTCAGGAAATGATTTTTGAAATAGTTTGTTTGGTGGTGCAGGTAGAGTCACATTCTTTTGTTTGTCATAATCTGTCAGAATTGTACTTATTCACCAATTACACAAACACTACCATTAGACACAAGATGAAAGATACCCACATTGACTTGCTATTGATAACAGTCAAATGATATCAAAATCTTTTACCGTAATAGCATCAATTATAATATACAGAAGCAAAGAAAGGGGTTTGGAACTTGCATCAGATTTAATTTGCAGTGGGGCAAGGGTAGAGACAAGATCTTTAGTCTTTGGCCGCTCCCTTGGTTCATACTGCAAACACTGTGAAGCAAGATCAAAAACTACAGTAGCTTCTTCAGTTGAGAAATTACCCTCCAAATGGGAATCCATTAAGAGAAGAATATTTCTGCCCCGTATCATATCCAGCGCCTGACATGCACAAAATGAATTTCAGGTACACAAAGTCGCATAAAATGAAAAAATTCAATGCAATCTCTATCTGGGTATCAACATGAAGATGCACCACAAGTAACACATTTAATGACAAAATAACCTAAATGCAATAATAAGTTCATGTAATCAATCAAAGCAAACACAAGTTATAGAGTTCGGAATCTATTATATTTTCGGCATAACTTGAAAGGAACTCAAGCTACTAAACAAGAATCACATTACAAGTTACTAGAGCTGAGAAATACCAAGATGCAAATACTTACATGACTCGGAGGAATATGCTTTCCACTAAGAAGATCCAAGAGGACTGTTCCAAAGCTGAAAACAACACTTTCTTGGGTGACCCTTCCTACAAGAGATTCCACATACATGCTAATTCACACAAGGTACAATTGAATGTGTGTGTTTGTGTGTGTGTGTGTGTGTGTGTGTGTGTGAGAGAGAGAGAGAGAGAGAGAGAGAGAGAGAGAGAGAGAGAGAGAGAGAGAGAGAGAGAGAGAGAGAGAGAATGTCTTAATATTTACTTCATTAAGATGTATAACTTGGCATAGCATATAAAGGATGCTTAGGGATGCATATACTGTCCATTTTGAGAGTTAAAAACAAATATTACGGCAAGGCAGGTATAAAATCGAAGGAAAGATCCACATTTAACACTTACCATTTCTTAGATACTCAGGAGGTGTATATGCAAGATTTGTGCTATAACTTTTACCATCCCTGCTATTCTTCATCAATCCAAAACAGGAAAGCCGTGGATCTCCATTCTGTCAAAACGAACCACAAGGCACACACTTGTCTCAAACTAGCCCTACCTCCCTATGTAATAAAGATATTTTCAAAAAAACTGATAATTAACCTCATCAAAGAGAACTCTGTAGGCATTTAAGTCATGGTATAGTGGGCGACCTGCACTGCTGCAGTAATCCAGTGCTTCAGCTATATATAAAGCAACTCTTAGCCGCAAGGCCCACTCAGGAGTCTGATTCTCCCCTGTAGAGGTACCAACAATAAAGTTCACAGATCAATGAAAATCATCATGAATTAGTAATGTCAAATTTTGTTTAAGTTGGCAAATAAGAAAGAAACAAGTAACAATTGTAACTACATGACACTACGGGCATAAATAGAAAACCACTTGCAGTGCCCAAGTATCTCAAGTAGCCAGGTTCTGCCTATTTCAAGTTGAAGTGCTTCGTTTACAACATAGAGCATATATTATCATCATTAAACTCTTTAATTGAAAATATTACATACTTTCACGTAACAGAAAGTTCTTAAATGCAACCATGCAACTTTAACCATCAAAATAGATTGAATCAATTACCTAATTTAACGTTTCAGGGTTCAAATAAGGCACTGTATCAAGTTCACGACTGGATTTCATAGTGCCATCTTCATCCCTTTTGGGAATTTGTGGACCTCTTGCTACAACAGAAAACCTACCTCAACGAGTATCAAATTCTAAGATCAAGCCTGCACCCTTTTCTATCATTCATCATTAATGATAAGGAGGGTCACAGCTCAAAGCTTATCATTCATCTAAAATGATTAAGATCCCAGCTTTGGATTCCTACTTGAATCACGACCCAAAGATTATACATTAATAATATTAAAATTCAAGAAGGTGCCAGAGTCCCCCTTATAGTTTAGCCATTAACCACCTTTTAATCTCATCGAAGATTCTAAATTAACAAGCTTTAAAATGTTACTATAATCACACAAGCTATCGACTAAAAATATTTACTAAAACACAAAAGGTAAACAGACGAGTATGAAAATTTGAAACAGATAATGGCAAACAAAATGCAATAAATGAATGACAGTATAAGTTAATTCAATAATTAACAACATACAGTGAAATAAATGCTTAGCTAGGGTCTCATTAGGCATAAACTCAGCAACAAGTAACCTCTCATCCCCATCACAACAATACCCTATCAGATTCGCCAGTCGCTTATGCCTCAACTTCCCTACTTCCTTAGCTTCCTCCTTCACAACAATTAAACATTCACAAAAATTCAATAACTCAAACGCAATATCCAGTTCCGAAAATCAGATTTTAAAAAAACTAAAAACTTTAAAGAAAACACGAGCTACATACAGCAAATTGTTTAGGATCAGGCCACGCCATTCGAGTAAATTTCTTGACAGCGATCGACCGGTGATTCTGCAACCGTCCTCGATAGACGACGTTCGGAGCTTTCTCGCCGCTCTCGGAGACGATGTTATCGGAGCTGAAGTTATTGGTCGCGGTTTTCAGCTCCCGCAGCGAGAACTCCGCAAAACCGCCGCCGGAGGATGAGCGACGGTGCTGCTGCGGCGAGTGATCTTTCTCCGGCGGATGCTCAACGGACAAACAGCAGCCCATAATGATGACTCGATCGAGTTGACTCAGTCACCCGAATATGTACGTGTTACAGAGTATATATTAAAATTGATGAGATTTAATGGTAAGATAGAGAGTGATTAAAATATATTATGTAATGCGTTCGTGCGGGTTACGGGGGAGAAAGGGATCTTTAAAAGACGAGAAAAGTCTATGGTGTGAAAGTGAACCATATATGGGGTTTTGGGCTTTAGGCCTAAATATATAATATAATATATATATATATAATATTTTTGTATTTTTTTTCGGATTATAATTGAAATCTGACTTTTATCGAAAATTCTAATTTTGAACTCGACATTGTTCATCTATTGCATCGTAAATATTAATATAAATATCTGTATATTGATTCTAGAGTTCTAGTATAATATTTTGATTTTTTAAACACTTATAAATTCAGCTTGGAGTAAGTGTACTTTACATACAAGATCATCGAATGTTGAATTTATAATGTTTAAAAGATTAGAACATTGCATTAGGAGCAAGATAGATTTATTTGTATTAATACATGTTTCATATGATTAGTAACGTTTTTTGAGTGGACATCAATTACATGGGGAAAATTTTATAATGGATCGGGACCAAAGGTTCCGGTCCATTTTCCACCACAAGTTTTGGGGGTGATGGGTGGCTTTCCAAACATGAGGTACCCTGTAAAAAACCACCCACCATCCCCCAAATGTATGGTATGCATGGGCCGGGACCAAAGGTCTCGGTCCATGAAAGAATTGCCCATTACATGGCAACCTTGTGAATGCATTGTCGTAAGCTTAATAAATTCTCTTTATTTTACGAACAAATATCATATAATAATCAGCCAACACCAATATAAAGATTTGACAATAAAATAGATAACAAATATAGTAGAATGAGAAAATCATTAGACCTCTTCTAGTTACAGGGAACAATTTCTCTATTCCAAACCATGTTCCAATCTCCTATCCAAAAAAGTAGTTGTGACATGTGTAAAAATATTTACACATGTAATACATCCCTTAATAAATGGATTTGTGAAATACACGTGTCACACATCTACATTATTGGAATAGGAGATTGGAACACGGTTTTGGAACAGAAAATCTTATTCCCTAGTTACAAATGTCGATTGTCGACCTAGCAAGAGCATGAACATCACTATTACCCCGACCTAGTAGCTTGAGAAAAGAAAATACAATCAAACGGAAGCCGTATAAGTCAATATTCTATTGATCCAAAATCAAATTTATATTATTTTTAGATTTCCAATTTTGAGAATTACCAAAAAAAAAATAAAAATTAGAACACTATTGATGAGACCTTTTGGTCAAAAGCAATAAAGTATGACTCGACCATGACTAAGGACAGCTTAGCAATTTCTTTCATTTTCTATTGCAATTTATTTGCACTTTGTACCTAACGAATTTGGAACGTCGCCTTCAATATTTCATTGCATCACAATTTTGAAATATTAGTGGCAATGTTTTCTTTAAAATATATATATATATATATATATTTACATTATCACTTTCACCCATAATTCCAAAATGAAAATAAAAAATAATAAAACCTAAAATATTGCAGTGAATAATTAATTGCAGCAGTTTATCTATCAAAAATATGTGTACCATAAAACATTTATATCAATACATTTATCCTATACTACCTTAATTGACAATATGGGGAAAATTTTGTCAATTAAGGTAGTATATTATTTAGAATTTATATGATCACAATAGGCCCAAAAATAACAGACCATAAAATACTCCATTAGCTTGCAATCTCTAAAAAGAGTATAGCCCAATAAATACTTGAAACTCTAAAGTTGGCCCAAATGAGAAGATTTATTTCTTCACATCCCAAAAGAAAAAGAAAAAAGAAGAAGAAATAGAACAATTAAAATTTATAAATCGTTTTCAACCATAAATCCGACTACACTTAATGAAGCAAAAATTGCATTTTTGGTCCTGTATTTCTTAAGTCTTATATATTTAGTCTTCCATTTTTGAAACTATTCCACATTGGTCCAAGTTATTGAATTTTAGACTTAATTAATTACCCGTATGTGTTTTTACATGGCCATTAGTACAATAACTAATTAACTGTACATGTTTTAGACTTGAATATATATTTTTTTAACCTCTTATGTATCTTTCGCTAATCAGCTCAAGCTAACGATCATGTACCATTCATTGCCCAACTTTGTCAAAAAAAGGACCAAAAGTACAATAATTATAAGATTATGGGACTAGATATGCATACCTTATAAAGTTCATCAGCATAAATGCAATTTTGGCCATCTAATTTCACCGTTGGATTAGACTTAAAGCATGAGGATTATGATAAAGAATCATACAGATAATAATGATAATTTAATATTTCTTTGCATTTGCGCCTCTTTATGTACATTATTCAAAGCAAAACATATCGACAAGAAGGGATATATTCCCAAATTATTGAGATTAATCCAACATGTTAGAGTGAATAAACAGGATAAGCACTAAATAATCTAACTAAAAAGTTGTTGAAAATGACAGGCAAAATTCCAAAAGACATATGGCAAGTTGTTAAAACTCCAGTTCATCATGAACCCTTTGTAGAAAGCATTATCAGGACATTAATGCTGGAAATAATTATCATTAATTAATGGGCTTAATTATCATATTTCCAGCAAAACAACTTGTGTTAATAATATTAGTTTATTAAATTAAAATTACTTCAATTATGTGACTCTAATCTTATTCATGTTCACCTTACTTTTGTTGTCTTTATTTTAAAAGAATAATTTTTTTTGTGTGTGGTCCAAACTGATATAAATTTTAAAAAATTATTTAGCAATTTGGAATATATTATCTCACTTGCATAATGGACATTTAATTATTTAACAGCAGCCCTCATTTTGAAAAGAAATAAAAAGTAATAAATACATCAAAATAATTCAGTAGGTAACTCATGAATTTAGTTATGCATGGATAATGCATGGCAACTCAAATGGAGATAGAAAATTATGAAAAGTTAGTGGTCACTCTTGTTTGCAATATATATTCTTTTAATATGAAATAATGTTTTTGTTTGATTATTTGTTTAAATAATTAAATTACATGTTAATGCCCAATGATTTCTCAAGTGAATGCATGAATTATTAATTGGTTAAATTGTGGTGAGTAAACAATTTTTCTTAATTTGGTGGAGTAATATTTATCACGAGCTTATTGTTAATCTATATTGTACTTTTGGTCCCATTAATATACAGTTTTGAACATTTTGGTCCTAATTATTTTGATAGCTTCTTGGCTAAAAAGTATTAATTATACATATTTTCTACATTATATTTCCTGAACAAATCTGCCAATTAGATGTTATAATGCCTCTATTCGACTAATTTGAACGAAAAACATGTGAAATGTATATGAAAATTTCAATAAAATAAAAAAAATAACACTTATTGTAGGCAGAATCAGATAAAAAATATCATTTTTTAAAAAATTCTATTTGCCCTCTAAATTATCTCGTCAAATCAACATTGATTAATCGTTATACAATACTAACACATTGCATCTAAAAAGGGATTACTTGAATTATATATAAGAAACACTTAAATTTGGATATATAATTGATATCAACATGTTTACATAATATAACTCTATATTTAAGAAATACACAATTTAATATCGAACAATTCACGAATCAACTTTGAGCACACCAAAATACATTATAAATTCCTTCTCATATACGTATCACTTTTCTTCACTATTTTCAAATAAATAACAAAAATATAATTAAAAAAAACAAAAATAAAAATTGTACAATTTGTAATTTGGTCCTCTATTTTCAGGTTATTATTGTGTGAGTACATTGAGTAATGAAACTCTAGTGTTAATCAAGCTCCGAAAAGCCCTTTCCCCACACCCTTCAATCTCCACAATACAGTCTTCAAATTCATGCATTTTTTTCGACACCATTTTCACCTCTTCTTCACATTTTTTCCTCAAATTCTCCAAATTTATCTCCTGAAATTCTTGAATAGCCCCCTCAACTATCACATTATTCGTTTTCCTCCCAAACCCCAGCCGCAAGCAAGACGCCTTTCGAAACGACATCGTACTGGAAAGCGCGCCAAAGAGCGAGATCGAAACTGATACAGTGACCTTGAGCACATCGTTAATGGCGTCAATCAGCTCAGCCTCGTCGTCGTATGGAGCTGTTGAGGCAGGCGCAGCTGGTACTATTTTCCCGATCGAAAGTATATTCGGAACTAGCTTACCGATTTCTTTCGCAATTTTGCTCAGATTCTTCAGATTCACAACGATTTTCGATTCGTCTTTTCTTCGAACGGCGATTTGCGCCGACGAGTACTCCTCTTTCAACCTGAGCAGGAGAGTCTGAAATATTCCGTAAATATCTACAAATCTGAGGAAATCTTCTAGAAGCTTCTCGACGAGATCGGAATATTCTCCGCCGCGAAGAGACTCGCGAGTCTGGGGGAGGTGTAGGAGATCGTCTAGGGATTCGTGAACGGCTTTGAGGCGGCTCAAGCCGTCGCAGAGCCAAGCCGAGGAGCGCGAGCCGGATTGGGAGCCGGACCAGGAGTTGAGCTCCGCGATTTCGTCTCTGAGCTGAGAAATAATCGGGTGCGATCGGCAGGGAAGACTGGTGGATCTGACATGGAGGGCTTTGCGTGGTTTCGATGAGGTATGTGATGATGGGGGGTTGGGGAAGGAAAGTGATCGCCGGAAACTTGTCACCATTTTTGATGCCATTTTCTTGTAAGCTTTAGCTTGAGAAATGTAGTAGTATTGGTTGATTGGTGAATGAATGATGAATTAATTGGAGGCGTATATATAGGGAGGCGGGTGACGCGTTAAAAGAGAGATTTAAGTTAAATTCTTTATAATATTGATGTGTACTACTTCTCTTAACATATATTTATAATTTATTCAACATACATGTATAAAAATTTGTATTATACAAAAAAAAATTAGAAGTTCTCTTTTTACATTTTAATCACAATTATATTCTTATTTGATGTATTATAGAAAGTGTTAGACAAAAATATTATAGAGGATTTAAAATGGAGATATTTTTAGAGTAGTTCAAAATATTAGTTGATATAGGAGAGATATAGCCTAGAGTCCAACCCTTCACCATTCAATAATATTAAATAGTATCTATTATTATCGTCGGTATATCAGATCATAGCGCCCGTACAATGATAATATTGATAGTATTCATAATAAATATCGAACATTTTAATTGCCAACTCCAATAATAGAATTTTCATTTACTTCATATATGCTCTGGGATATAGTTTAATGGATGTATTATTATTATCTTTGTTCCAAACTTCACCCATGTGACCAACTAAGCTGCGAGCATTATTATCATGCATATATTAAGAAGTTATAGTATTAGTATCAATAAACTCTTTTTTGTAGTAATATTTTAGATTCAATAATAATATTATATACCAATTAATAATATTTTAGTTTTTTCTATTTTTTAACAAAAATTCCAACATCGAATTATGCATTTATTTCATGTGTTGCATAATTGTTAAATGTTAAAAACACGCTTTAGAGTTAAGGAGTAGGCGCACGAGGGGGTGGGGGAACTGGATCCGCGAATAAATAGAGCTGTTGGGAAGGAGAAATATGCAGAGTTGTTCCTGTTATGGTGGAGCCTAGACATCACGTGCGGTGCGTGTGACAACCTGTCTTCTTTATTGTCTTGTTCCAACTTCCAATCCGTGTTTGATAACTCATAAGTTAGTTCGAAATTGTTGTTTCATTTTAATATTTTTATTAAATTATACAAGGGTAAAATATAGATTCTCCCAACTTAATACGAGTTTTATTTATTGTTCGTTAATTTAAAAAAAAAAATCACAGTTGACATCTTTAATTTTGACGTTTATCGATATTTTACATTATGTTTTTTTATTAGACGTATATGCACAATTGATGTGTATAAGAAAAGATCCAAAAATGTATAAAATTAACATGAATTATTTATATTTGTTATTACAAATTCCCCTTAAAAAATGATGTTTTTTATCTGAAATAATGATAAAGATTAGCAAAATTGGAAGTCGTGCAATATTTAATTTATATTTGGCCATGACTGTTGCAACAAAGACTTTTGATTTTTTCTAAATAATATCAAGGATATGAAAAGATTTGGGAATCAATACTTGGGCATTAAATATTTAAATCTATAGGTTTTATCGATTTAGGAGAAGTAGTTATTCAATAAATCAATAATATGCCAAAGAAAAATGGACAAAATATGTACGAATATATTGTAAGTAGTATACATGCAATGTACTTGTGAAAATAATGTCTTAATAGCAAGTTTTTATTTCGAAATGGTATATGATGATAAGTCATGCCAACCAAAATATGATAATACAACTACATAAAAAAAATATTCACAATTATTTAATAAATGAAACTATTTAATTGTTATTTGATTCAAATACCAATTCATTGATTATAGACAATGAAGATAGGATGATAGGTACAATTTAATGACATACATTGAAAATTGATACATATATGGGCAAAGTGCACTTCACCCCCTCAAAAAATTTGTATTTTGCACTTTCCTCCCTAAAAATACAAAAAAGAGACATTGCCCCCTAAAAATTTGATATATGCATTACTTTGCCCCAATTACTATTTTTCGGCTAAATTTAATCGGAAATCATTGAAATGATTTTTTCGTCAAGAACATTTTCGTCTTTACCATTTATCCGTGATTCTATCACATATCCCGATTTGGGCCCAAAATCGTTGTGCTTCTCTAATATATCATTTTAGGGTTGCAAAATACTCACCATGATCTCATCATGCATTTGATGTGAGTTCCTATTCTGATAAGCTTTTTCTACCATTCTTTATATGCAAGATGATATCATGGTGAAAATTTTGCAGCTCTAAGATGATATGTTAGAGAGGTACTATGATTTTGGCTCAAATTCATGCATGTGAGAGAATCACAAAAAAATAGTAAAGATGGTAATGCTCTTGACGGAAAAATCATTTAAATGATTTCCGATCACAATTTGGCCGGAAAATAGTAATTGGGGCAAAGTGATGCATATATCAAATTTTTAGGGGGCAATGTCTCTTTTTTATGTTTTTAGGGGGGAAAGTGCAAAATACAAATTTTTTGAGGGGGTGAAGTGCACTTTGTCCTACATATATAAAACAAGTACAATAACTATATACAATTTAAAATAAGAAAAAAAAAACATAAGGGCCATGATCAAATATTAATATCTCACATCTGAAATACAAATACATTATAACTGTTAACTGTATATAAAGTGGAATAATCAAATATGGACAAAAAAGATCAATAATGTCACATTAATGACAATAATTTACTTTTGAAATAAACAAGACTTAACTGGCCCTTAACCTACTTCAGTAGACAAGTTTAATAAATGTGGATGAAATAAAAATCTGTAATTAATGAGTACAGCATATCAAGAGCTGTTTACGTATTGAATAGCTTTGAGTTCAATTGAAAATTTATATTGGACAATAATTATATAATTTTATTGAATCTGAAAATTTTAAATAATTAATTAAAATGTTTGCTGAATAGCCAACCACGACAGATAAGCTCATCAAAATTTGTCTATGTTCACTTCTTTGATTGGGGTTTCATCTTTGCATCTTGTTGTAATTGACGCGTAATGGAAATTTGAATTAATTGGGATAATATTTGGAGTACGCCATTGGACAAATATTAGTAATATAATTTCACATTAACTTGCAATATTCTTAGGGGTAATAGGATAGGAAAAATTGATATTTTTTGTCCCGTAATTTTTTTATTTTTTTAATTTGATCTCAGATATTATTTTTTCATAATTAGTCAGTATTATCTAAAATATCTCATATTTAGTTTTAATTAAAATTCTCGTGTTGTGAAAACCATATGCTTTCAACATTTTTGAGCAATTTATTTCTTTTTGAGAGATTTTGTATGTTTGTGATATTTAAATATGAATTCTATTTAATATATTTGTACTTAATACTACTTTAATTACACACAGAATTTTAAAAAATCAAGATATTGAGTAACATAGCATATTGCTTCAAGTTTTAAATTTTGAACGAAAATTTTATTGTGACACTGAATATGAAACCTCTTAAAAATTATAAAATTAAATGTGAGAAACACGTAGTAGATGAAAATTGAAAAGGTGCAAAATTGTGAGATAAAAAATATAATTTATAGATAATATACAAAAAAATATTGATTTCACCCTTTCGAATTTAATTTGAAACTTCATAACAAATCGAAAAAAACCCACAACAGTGAAATAAGGTATATTTTTCATTAATCTTAATCTTTTCCATTTTATCAAACTTTAATAAACCTACTAAAATTAATTATACTATCAAATTATTTTCAATTTTTAAAAAAAGTATTACTCTAACTCAAGCTTATTATATTAATAATCTCAATATGTATTTTAAAATAATAATTTAGAACAAAATTTTCAGTTTTTATTTAATACACACTTTAAAATATTCTCATTCTTAAGAATTTCGAAATTTGGACATTTTTTGTTCTCTCTCCCGCCCCATATGATTTAATTCGTAACTAGCCGCCATATCGATTTTTTAACTTTTATGGGCAATTTTTGTTAGTTTAAATTGGGAATAAATGTCGAATATAGGAAGCACAACTTCACAATTAACAAAATAATTGTGTCAATGAGTCATCCCACGTTGATTTTAATTTTGCTAGACACGATGACATGATTAAGTAGTAGGTGCTTCCAATTATTGTATTTATTTATTAAGATGCATCACATTTTTCACAGTGGTTTTAGGCAAAAACTAACACCAAACAAAATATTTTAAATAAGTATATAAGTTAATAAATAAAAAAGAAATGTATCACGTTGAGTCACATGCCGTAAATTGAACAAATATTCGTGACATGAACTAGACACCGACATTTTGTTTTCATAATTTTTGACTAATGTTTGCTAGTCTATATTTGCTAAATTAAATGTTCTAAACATTTATTTATATTCGTTGATTATAAATTCTACACAAGTTATATATCTGATTACCTACTATATATAACGTCTTGTAGAAAAATATGAAGGAATGGATCTTTTCTCTTCACCTTTTGTATTGCTAAGTGATGTTACAAAAATGAAGGGATAGAATGTTTGGCTAAATTTAAAAGCTCTTTTTTATAAGATGTTTGAGAGCTTATAAGCTCTTGAAAAGTGTTTGGATAATATTTTTAATACGAGCTTATAAGACCAAAAAATAAGATGTTTGGATCTTATAAGCTAGTAGAAAATAAGTTAGCCAAACTCACCTTATTTCAAAATCATAAATTTTGGATATTGTTTATATTTTTAAAAGACACAAATAACCCTAGTTAATTTTCTCCTTTCCAATAATACATTTCTCTGAAAAATATTTAATTTTATTATTGCACAAATTCTTCTCATATAACATTTGAAAACATCTTATATGTCCAATAGACTTATTTTATCCAAACACTTATTATTTTTTAAATAAGACCAAACATTTTATAAGCTATTAAAACATCTTATAAGATGTAAGAACTTATAAAATATTTTAAATAAGCTTAGCCAAACACCCTCTAAGTTGGTTATGATGTGTTAATAATATCACTCATTTGGGACAACCCCCGGTAGAGTTGGTAAGGGCATGTGAATGTTGTGGCCTTGGTCATGAGTTCGAATCTTGATGAGGGAATGCCTATTTGCCTTCTCTACTATGAGACTGTCAGCTATGAGCAACTTAGGCTGATTTACCTCTCTTGTGTGGTTTGCAGGCTATTATACAAGAGCAGGGTTTACCCAGTGCGGACATAACGGTAGCGGCTGCGGGTTCCCTTGTCATAAAAAAAAAATCACTCATTTTGAATGTTAAATTCTAATATATATATATATATATCGATTTGTCAAAACAAATTTAAATATAAAAGAGTAATTTATAGTCAATATGTAATTCATGCATATGTGAAATTTGATTTCAACTTCTTACATGACACGTTTATACTTCAATTTTCAAATATAATTAAAGGATTTAACTTTATTCTACGCCAAACATAACATTCATTAGGGCCTTTTGGCAAATAACGACTTCAATAAAGTGTTTCTACTTAGGTCTAATTTTATTACGGTTTGTACCTAACCTGGTTTCAATTTGAACACAACTTAATCCTAAAATTGAGAGATAGTTTAACATTTATTTTAGTTAAAAAAATACATAGACATAAGTATATTTGACTCTTATTTTATACTAACATTTAAGTTTATACTTTATGCTTCCTTTGGACTCTTAGATTTTGTTAGGTAAAATAAAATTTGATGTTGATATGAGTCTTTTTTTAGGTCTTTGCATTGGACCCATTGGGACCCGGTACATAACCAACCCATTTTAATTTTTAAAACCGTTCTATTTAGACCTGACTGGGCCCATTACCACTGGGCCTATTGAAAAAAGGCCGATATATTTCAGCAGATTACGGCCCATTACCACTGGGCCGAATCACTATCGACTTCTCCAATCACTTTTCTGCATGCCACAATCTTCGTGGCACGTTAATTTCCCGCCACGAAATCCACTATAAACGTGTCAACAAAATGCACAATAATAATACAAAATCAAAACAATTAGAACAAATCCCTAGCAAACAAAGATTACAGCAATGGCGGAGAAAGAGAATAAGAAACAAGAAGAAGCAGAGGAAGAGGGTGGGCAGAAGCACCAGCCACCGAATATATCTGCTATGCAGCCGCTTACTAAAGAGGCATACGGCGGCGGTATGTACGGCGCCGAGGAGATATCGCCGGAGCAGGCCGGAAAACCACCGGCAAGCGACACCCAGAGTGCTGATGGGCCGGCTGAAGCCAACATTCAGCCGAAGCTTAAACCGCCGCCCTCGACCGGGGATCGTGATCTCGATATTACTGGCCAATCTTATATTCAGTGATGATGCTTAAATCTGAGTGTAGTATCGGATTATGGAATTTTATGTTTTTACATTTCGGTTTCAAGATGGGGGGGGGGGATCATAAATGTGTTTAATTTGTTGCTTTCAATTAGAATGGTGTTATAAATGCTTGTATGATTTTGTTGTTTTTTTACATATTATTTGATATTATATATATTACTTCTATACTGAAATTATGTATGCATATTCATGACATGTACTATATTTTTCATAATATATTAGGTAAATTTTACGTATTAACCGTTCTTTGAAAGTTGAATAAACATTTGAAAATGAAAAACTTGAAAATAGAAATTCACTTAAAATTCTTGGAAACCACATGAATTCACTACAATTTGTTAAAACCACATGAAATCCAGTAATCCACTAATAAAAATCACAATTCAAGTATAGTCGAAAATTTGTATTTATTAAGCCATAAAGTCCAGTAAGATATTTCACTTATACAGAAAATATATAGGTACAAAAAAAGTACCAACTATATTAAGTGAAAAAAGAATAAAAAAATAAAGAAAAGAAACCCCCAATAGCCAAACAAGCCCTTTACACACCCTTAAGTCCATCACCTGGACTTCAAGCCCAGCCCACATATTTTATCGGATCTAGGCCCATCATAATGGGCCGCTTTTTTCTTCAACTTTTCAAACCCATTTATACACCGAGCCATATTCAAGGCCCGAATTTTCTTTCTTGCAGAAGCTAGCTTTTTTCCAGCCACTTTATCAAATAATTTTTCCCACCCATTTTCCCACTCACTACGAGCATTACAAAGCTCCAAGGTATTATTAGCCCACTCAGTCCAGCTCCACCCTTTATAGAGCTTATCCATAACAGGCCCAACACAAGAGCCCGAACAAACGGGCTTGCAAGGCCTGCATTTAGCACCGCTAAGTGGGCCTGGGCTCGACAACGAGGCCACGGGTACTCCGAAACGGGTCGGGGGATAGTAATATTTACGGTCCGTGACTATACAAAACGGGAGACGTTTAGTGACCACTTGGACCTTTTGGGTCGTGAATTGGGCCTTGTAGGCCGCCTCCGAGTTGAGTTGGGTCAACCCGGCCGAGTCGAGTTGAGGAATTAAGGAGAGTCTTGAAAGTGCTACAACTGAGGTGTTATAGTCTCCGACTCCAAAACGATCATTTAAGCCACCATAGGATGAACCGGGTGGGACCATGTACCGACCCGGGATGAAATTCTCGGGTCCTAACGGGTCGGCCCAGTATCCGTCGACTCTTGTTCGGATAATCCAATCATAGGTGAAGTTGTTCTTTTCTTGATATGTTTGAATCATTGTTAGGCATCCTTCTACAAGATTGAAGTATTGCAACAAGCCCTACAAGGATATGGAAGTGTTTGCTGAGATTAAATAACAGATATATATATATATATATATATATATATATATATATGGCACATATAGATTTCTATAAGTCAATGAAATTTGGCAATGGCTAAAAGTAAACAATTCAATCTGCATTGGTATGAAAATCAGTGGAAAATTCTCATTTCAAGTACCAAATAAATGCATGGTTTTTTTTTTTTTGGTTAAACCACTGGTATCCGCGCAACAGCCGAGCCGGGTAGGACCACAAAGGGCGGCAAAGCTCTCCCTCCCAAACACAAACTGCATTCCCAAGACTCGAAATATTGACTTGTAAGATTATAAGCATATAATATATATTGCATGGTTATACTTATATCCATGGAAAATATGTAAATATTACGAAATTTTAAATTTTTGGAGCTTCTGAGAATGACCTTAACTAATTCAGAATGAACTAAGACAGTGTCAAGTTGCCAATATAATAATTGAATTTCAAACTTTCTGCATCATGGTTAATGTATTTCCCTTTGAATATATACCAATAATCAAGAAAAATCCAAAGCAAAAGGCAAGTAGAAATTGAACAAATGGCTTTACAATGATCAAAATAGAATATTTGAAGCCAAAAGACCATGAACCAACTATACATTAGACATGCATATCACACCCCTTGTGTTTTCCTAGTAGGTAAATAAAATGGAAATTGCACCAAAAAATGAAAACAAACGGATTTGGGCCGGGTCGATCATAGGAGCTCTCAAGACTTAACGAAACTCGAAATAATTGTAATAAGGGCATCACTCTTGAATTCTTTATTTGACCTAAAGTCGATATTCAAATTTCAGTTGGAAAATTTTCAAAGGGAAAGTATTTCAGTCATGAATAATCAATTTTGATGAGAGAAATTTTGCAAATTCGAAAACTTTGTGAAAGGCCATCCCTTTAGTAAACAAATTTCTTAACCTTAAATAAATGCAGAAGAAATGTAAGATGGTCCAAATTGATGATCCTAATCTTGAGCTTACATGCTTAGATTTTCAACTCAAACAAACTAAAGTCTACTATAAGCCATAACAATTAATAGATGAAATAATTCTTGCTTATGACTAAATTATTTTGTCCACCAATTTAATGCCACCAAGAAATTCAAACAAGGCAACTAATAAACAAAAATGACACCAAACCAATATTTCAAGTTTGTGACGTTTTCTTAGAAAATAAGAAGCCAAAAATAAAATACACTAACAATTAAAATCAAACACTAAATAAACAAAAATGGAAAAAGAAAATATTACTAGAAGCTAAATCTAACCCAAATCAATATTTCAGGTTTGTGACGTTTCTTCCAAATTTGGCGATGGTTACCAAAACCCACCAATCTCTACTTACTTTTTCACACCAATACCAATTTTTTTTAAAAAAAAATGGTATTTTACATAAAAAGAAATAATCTTTGACAATTATACGTTTTCTAGGATTAAATTTATTTGTATATGGTAACTCACATAAAGGGAGATTGGAATTGTAATCCCATAAAACAGGGCTTGTTATAATTTTAATCTAACCACCACAAACTTGCAAATTTAGATCATTTTGTTGTAATTTATGTCAAAAATATATTACATACCGTAAAGCTAGCAATTACAATATTTCTCGAATTAAATTACAACAAGTAACCGTAAAGCTCGGAAATCAAATTATAATGATTAAATCTCGAATTATGATTTTGTTATCAAAAAAATCCGCAATAATGAATTAACAAGTAATCCCGGAAATTAAATTATAATCATTAATCTCATTTACTAAACCAAATAACAAAAATTAAATTGAACAAAACAAAAAACGATTATGTGTACCTGTATACCGTTAGGCGAATTAGCAGCGGTTAAAACTCGGGCCTGTGACTCAGTCTCGGGTATGATTTTGGGCTCAAATATCTTCACAGCTGCAATTTTAGGCGCATCATTCAATAGCAAAAGCTTATACGCGTTTGAATCCAACGGACTATGCAGAAAAAGATGTGAATTCTCGTAAACTTTTAAGATCCTTTCGATAATCGACGGCCCCGTGAGCTCGAATCTCCTGGCACCACCGACCAAACAGACCGCTATTCTGGGCCGATTCGAGTCATTCGACTGAACCGGAGGTCGGCTGTTCGGAGTGGCATGGTTGTGGAATATGGATTTGAGAGGGGTAAAACTGGAAATCGAGAGTAATACGGCTGTGTTGGTGGTGGAGATAGAGATATAGGTTATAAATGTGATGGAAAGAAGGATGAGAAGTATGATTTTCCAGTTGAGATCTGAGGCTTTTTTTGCGATGAAATTTGTAAGGATTTTTACAGGGTTTTTCATTTTTTTCTGTGTGATTTTCTGGGAAAATGATAAAACGGCGTCGTTTGCTTTATCCCTTCTTCTTCTTCATCACCATGAAGATGAAGAGATATTTAGAGAGATAATTGTGTGTGTGTTTGTGGGGGTGTGAGTGTGACTGTTGGGTTGAGGAATAAATGTGTGTCATATTGCACCAATTTAAATAAAGATTATAAAAATTTTATGTGCTTTTTTTAGTAATTTTATTTGATTTGCTTTTTGGGTTTTGCAGAGAATATATGGGAAATGTAAGAAATGTTTAGGATAGATCGAGTATAATGGTTCTATTATTTATATCTATGTATTTATATTTACATTTGTTAAATATATAAAATATAATTTGAAATAGAAAAACATGTCTCATATTGCAATAGATACATAATTTACATATCGATTATTAAATTTGATGCAACATAAAATTATTTCAAAAATATAATTGAATATGTGTAAAATTGTGGAAAATTAGGTAATTTTTGAGTTCAATTAAACCCGTCTATTCAGGTCCATTAAATGTGATAAAAATGAATTATTTTACCAAGATATTCGATCATTTAATAATTTATAATAAATTGATTCCACAAGTATTGATTTATAATATAATTTCTCAAGTGGAAGTGGGAAATGTGGGTGTTTGTGGACGTGGCTTCATGGATATGAGTTAGTTGATCAATACGTATTTGTAGATTTTGAATTTTTGGAATAACTACATTCATTAATCAATCTTATTTAAATCCAATCAAATCAAGTACATAAAATTAAGATTGTTATTGTGATAATACTTAATAAAATATAAAAGTAGAATATAAGATGAAATACTAATTAACAAATTGGTCTTCAGTCCATACTGTTAACCAAAGGCTACCTAATTTAAGTAGAAAATGAGAAATAAAACGTAGTACTAGAAATAATATATAATTTGTTTAATATATAATGTAAGACATTAGAAATAAATGTAATTAATTGAGAAAAATTGAATTGATGTAATAGATTACGAAAGTATATACTGTTGATGAGTGGAAATCGAGAAGAATGTATGAGATTATGCATGTGAGCTTATATTAATTAATGGGCTAACTAATTAATTATATGATGTTTTTTTTATATTATATATATTGCAACTTTTAGACGACAATAGTCACAAGACAAATGGTGACCGTACAGACTTTCTGCATTAGAATAATAATGCGAATGGGTGACAATTTTGACCTTTCCTCTTCTTTTATTCAAAAATAATTATTATAATATATCTATTTTTATGAATAGTATTATGTTAGATTCAATGCTCAAAATTTTATATCTTATCATATATTTATATTGACTGTGGTGTTTTTCACGGTAAGTGGGCCCTACTCAATATGAATACATGATAATAAAAATAAACTTAGAAATATTATTTCCGATCAAATATAGAAAATTCAACTTTGAAATATTCAACTCAATTGTAGTAATAAGACATACCAAATTAGATTACATGGAACTTTTGACAATACCTCAAAACAATATATGTATTTTACTTTAATTAATTAATGCTTTTACATGGGTGTTCAAACATATTAGGTCAATGTGAACAACAAAAATCCAATATCATTGAACTTAACTAATTTATTTTTATCATAAAAAATTGAGTATTTTTTGAATTTTTTTATATACTAATACATCTATATATAATTCACTTTTCAGTAGCAAAATAAACGAATAAAAGTAAAATTTTAGTAAAAAATATAATAATCGACAAAAATCAAGCATCGAACAGGTTATAATGATCCAAATATTGCATAAATTGTAGAATGACCCACCAAAAGCATTGATTAGGTTGTACATGCACTTATTCACCTGTTTTGCGTAAAGAGAAAGGCTAATAATCATCTATAAGCACACTAACTTGGCATAATTAAACAATAGCTGGATCATTATCATTGCAATTTATGGCTCTCTAATCAGCCTTAATCTCCAGATTTAAGAGATAGATTAGGTGGGCTAGCCCAAAAATTTCGCGGGTCGTTCTTAAAAGCTCTCATAACTCTGAATTCCGAGAAAAATACAATCAGGATCGTTCTTAAAAGCTCTCATAACTCTGAATTCCGAGAAAAATACAATCACTATATAGCGAGAAAAATACAATCAGGGTCGTTCTTAAAAGCTCTCATAACTTTGAATTACAAGAAAAATATAACCAGGGTCGTTCTTAAAAGCTCTCATAACTTTGAATTACAAGAAAAATATAACCAGGGTCGTTCTTAAAAGCTTTCATAACTCTTGAATCCCGAGAAAAAAATCAATCATCCATGTCATAAAACGAACATTTCGAGTTGAATTATGCCCAACTAAGAAGTGCATATTATTGCAAACTGCTAAGACTATGTACAATGGGGGTGTTGAAAGAGGGTGTTTAATATTTTAAATAGTTGAAACCATTGGAATAAGGTGTTTAATGGTGAGGTGGATTAAATTGGTGGAGAAATTTTACATGGTGTTGAAAAGCTTACATGGCATGATCTTATTGGCTAACCATATTGTACATATTTTTATCACACTCCAATTATTTGATAATAAATAAATTTTTTTATATAAAAAAAATATATCAAAATTCATAATTTTTTCTTGATTTGGATACCAAAAAAAATTCGATCATTTTCAATATAATCATATTATTATCCTTTAATAAATAAGATTAATATTTAGATAAATATTTAAATAAATTTTATTTTAAAAAATATCAAAAAAGAAATTATTTCATCGTTATTTTTAATTATAAACGATAATTTTATTATAATCTAATCATAAAATTAAAAGGATAAATAAATAATAAAAGTAGTGGGGTAGGGTGTTGAATATTATTAAACAAAACCATTGTAGAGTGTAAAATTTGAATGGGTGTTTAATTATTATGTGGAAGAGAGATAAGATGATGTGGAGTGTTGGGAATTGAAAAAGAGGGTGTTTAATGTTGTGACCATTGTACATAGTCTAATAAGTATTAACCAAAATTAACAAACAGAGACTAGATGAACTGCAAAGGACCTCCACCATTCACTAAGTACTTCAAAAATTGTCCAAATAAATGGCTACAATGTCCAAATTCAATGAAATACAGAAAAATATCAAAAGAATGAATAAAATGACAAGTAAACAGATCAATATTCTCTTAGGGTGTGTTTGGATTGAGTGATTTGGATTTGTGGATGGAATTTGGAGGAAGGATTTGAAATGACACCTAAAATGGAGTCATTTGAAATCCACCGTAGTTATGGAGAAAATAGCTCAAAGTGAATGTCGAGTGATTTGAAATCCATTATAACTCGGATACATTCAAACGAACTTCATGGATCTGTTGACCAATTTGAAATCCATAGATTTCAAATCCTTATCCAAACACACCCTTACAGAAATGGTTAACTGGTTTGTGAGGAAGAATCAGGTGACTCAGGTGGCTCTTGTTCTGTAGGCAATATAGATGAGCCAAAATCGAGATTTGGGAACACACCTGGAGGCCTTTCTCGAGGCTCAATTGACAAGAGCTGTGTCGAATCACCAACAACGTCTGCCCATCCATAGTGTGGCTCAGACCTTCGATTCAAAGTTGAACTTTTATTAATATATATTCACAAAAAAGTAGTATGTGAAAACGTGGTTAAATTTACTCGGGAAATACAGTTGCTTACTCATAGTACGTTTCTTCATCTACTACAATATCCCAGCTTTCACCGGTTGTACTCTTGCCATATTTGTGCACCTTGCTGTTATACAGAAGATGGGTCGTAAATTTCAACTCTAAAGGAAAGTATGTACAAGTTAGTCCAAAAACGCAGGTTTTACTCTACTGAATTTACTTTGGATATATGATTTCAATGTTAATTCTGGGAACATTATCGATCGAATTTTCATCAACTATATTAGAACATGAAAATGAGATTGTTACCAAAGAGTCTTGTTCGTCACATACCCATTTCCAAAGTGCTCTTCGCCCCATGTCCTTGACCATCCTAAGTTTTTTCGTCAGAAAGATGATTAGTCGTGAAAAAACATAAGAAATCAAACCAAGGCAATGGATATTAGTAACATTCCATTTGCAAGACTATAAAGAAGCATACAAGCACTTAACATGATTTATCCAATAGATCTTAAACTATTAATTTCCACATTACGTATTAACAAAAAAACATAATTCGAATTGCATTACTCATCACAAAACCATTTTATGTTTTTGAATTTTGATGGGCTAAGGCTAAATAAAGGGTTGTCTAGATTATATATTGTTATTACAATGACGTACTTTCACCACTGGGTGATACATGCCATGTCTCCCCTTGCCTCGAGCCAATGCCAGCAAAAAACTTCTCTTCCCACTTGTCTCCCCATTTAGTTCCAAGTTCAGTCTCAGCCCATTTATCAGTCCTATCAGAACGAAAAATAAATCATCTCTAAGCCATAAAATGAATCTGTAAGTTTGAGATTCCAGTTAATACTTAATAACCATTAAAAAGAACAAAAACGGAATTTCATTTGGTTTCAATAGTGATAATTGCAAAAAATAACTAGGTAACTAGTTTAATACCATTTGAGAACTGATCCTCTTCCATCATAATTCTCTCCCCACTTTTCCCACCAGGATTGTTCATTCAGTCTACCATATTTATGTGCCCCTTTCTCAGTCCACCCTTTGGCATCATATTTTTCCCACCTACATAGAAGATAGAGATTTAATTTACGTAAAGAACGCATTTTTATCTTCTTTCATACACAAATTACTTTCTTACCAATTTTCATACCACCCAGCATTTTCAGTTCCAGATTTTGCCTGTTTCTGCGCACTTCGTTCTATCCTAGCTAGATTACTGCATTTTCAAAGGGATTTTGATTATGAGTGTGAAAAACTGTATAGGATACTCAAAAACCGTAATTGCTTTAACTTTTAAGCTTTTTAAGCTAGTAAAAAGAAAAAAGGGCAAAAAGTTCGGATCCGCTACCTCCATTCATCTTGGTGAAGAACCTCTCGCCATGTTTCCCACCACGAGTCGCCTTCTGCATTTTTGCCAGATTTTTCCACACCTGTCATACGTCATAATCAAGACTTAAGCGATCATAGAACAATTTTGTAGCGAAAAATGAAAAGCACATCTGAGTTTCAGTACCTAGCTCTTTGTATCCAGTCCAATCACTTTTCTCCCACCACTGTCAAGTAGATCAACAAATCCAGTTAAATGCATCCACCTGGGATGATACTTAATAAGGTCATAACAATTGATACAGATAATAATTATCTACTTGCATATAATTACTCAATGCAAGAAGAAAGTCAGATTTCTAGTTAGGACTCAAAACTTGTATGAAAGAAATTAGTCGATGCTAATGTGCTTTATAGTAAAAAGAAAAGGTTAATAATGACGACGGTGCTAGGTTTGTCTCAAAAGCCCAAAAGGAAATTCATTCTGGTGAAAGTGAACAGCAATTACGTTCAAGAGAAATTCACGAAGTTTTAATAGCACAAAGTTTTCTGATGATGTCAAAACTTGAAATCTACAGTTTTTCCATGTCAATGGAAAAAAATGATATACAATGCCTCATATTCCGTGGATTATTTCACATAGAATTTCTCCATAATCAGATGAATTTCCAGGTCATAATGAATTAAAACACCACATATAGAGTGTATATACCGTTTCTTTCCATTCTGAAGTGCCATCTTGACTTTGACCACCCATTTTCGTCCATCTACATCTGTAACCATTATCTCCAAGATCTTCTCCACTTTCACGGTACCATTTACTACCATCTTCATTGGTGCCGGCTTCATTGACATTTTCGTTTAACAAACTAATACCCCAGTCTTTCTCATTTGCAATACCAGTATCTACATTGAGTAAATCATAAGCATGCATGCCAATAACTACCATTACCATATGAATTAGATTGTCAATAATTCTAACATTATACAAATAAAACATTGGAATTGTAAAGGTGCATCACCTCGTTTAGGGGGAGAATCACGGGATTGAGGACCAGAATTTCTTGGTGTGCACCGTGAGAAGAACTTTTCGTGCTTGGAAACAGAACGAGACCTGCAATATCAAAATTACTAGTAAATCTCGCCACACATCAATCGAGCAAATTTTGTGATTACACATAACAATACAAATTTCTTTGCAAACTGAACTGCCTTAATAAACCTGATAACAAAGTTGGCATTCCAAAATGTAGTATAATTAAAATTTAACTCCCCTGTTATAAAGCATATAATCTAAACAAGATTATGTGTCAGAGACCACTAAATTGCTACAAAAACAAATCCAATCATCTCATCATGAATTTCCAATTATCTTAACTAATCGACTACATGACGAGCACAACACTAAACATGTTCATTTGTCTCCGTTAGATCACAACACTCGGTAATTTACTTTCAAACAGCTGAAATTTACGAATCAAATGCCACTCAGTAGGGATGAACTTTTCAACTTTACGCAGTAAGTCATAACTGGAAAGAGGAGTATCAAATGTCTCGGGCAACTTTTCGATTTTGTAAAATCAATAGCAAATATCAAGCACCCTCTTTTTATCTGCATCCTAAAAACCACTAAACCAGTTCAAAACCAAACGCTTCTCCACCTTTATTCAAACAGCACAAAAAGGTTGCATTCCAATTAGTAGAAAGAACAAAGAGTAAAGAAAGGAGACTTACTGAGGAGAAGCAAATGGCATTGTAGGTGCCCGGCTTCTATAACTAGGTCTGTTCTTATTGTCAAAAAGCCGTTCATCACACTTCTCAGCGTTTTTACCTCGAATCTCCGAACAGCAACACTTGACAAGTTCATTCGCACCCAATTGCCGTCTCTTCACTTCCAAAACCACACCATTCTTGCTACTCAACAACGCCTCATCAGCTTTTGTCAACAGCTTCACACTAAACGGCGTTGTAAACACCCTCGCAGACGCCATTTAAACCTTTGTGTAATTACCTCACATAAATCCCATTTAGCAGCGGACAATCGAGGGGCAATCAACCCAGATAAACCCTAGCTTCGATGATTTTAACTGCTTCTTCTCTTTTTCCAAAAAAAATAAAAATAAATAGAGGCAACCCTCGATTATTAGGATGTGGAGAGAAGGAGAAATGCAGGCATTGCAGGAGACAAAAAAAAACACGGAGGGAATCGCGTTGTGCTGTTGAGTTATACCCTGATCCGCTAAGTGAAGTAGTGAACTGTGAATATATATATATATACACACATATACACACAGTTCTAACTACTACAACATTGGGGTAAAATGCATTTTGAAGTGTGAATTGGTGGTGGTGGACTGGTGGCTGCCAATCCCGGTGGTGGGGTAATGGGAGATTTAACTCAGACACGTGAGCTTGAGGTGAGAGGGGAATGGGGCTTGTGGGCCCTACATGCCCTCATTTGATTCCATACTGCCACTCTGATTTTGCCACGTGTAAATCTCTGAGTCGTAGGTTAGGAGGTTTTAGCTTAGTATCATTCACCAACTTGACTGATTTGTTCTTTTGTTTATTTCTATGGAAACGGAAGTGGACTCATTGTAGATGATTAGAGTTGATTTTATTTACATTTTTTTAACAAAAGAAATATATTTTTACTTATTTAAGTTTAATTTTTAATTTTATTTAAAATTTATCTTTAAAATCGATATCATAGAATTGAATAAATACTTTAAAAAATAAAATAAAAATCTAAAATGTCATAGTTTTGCGGTGTAAAATGGAAGGAAACTTATAATGGGTTCTCCCAAAAATTACCCAATGATATTGCTAGGTGATCTAGTGCGTTAGGCCTATAACTTCTATTGAACAATTTTGAATATGACATTCTCATGAGAATGACCAAATTTAATCAGCACCTTTTTTTCTAGAAAAAATTTAATTGCTACCAATATATTATTTTTGAGATACCTAAAAAATAGTCTCATTTTCTAAATTTAGAACTTGCTATTCTGAAATTGCATTCGTGGTTAAAATAATGATCTAATACCAGTAACTAGGGGTGGCAAAATGGATTCGGAACCACGATTCCAACGGTTCCAACCCAAATTGGGTTGAATTAGTTCATAAAAAAATTTTATTTGGTTCCAGCTTGGTTCCAAGTTGGGTCCAACTAATTTCAACTTAGGCCCAAATCGTTTGCTTGTCAATACTCTAAAATTAAACAACAAAATATATGATATTGAGTCGGGTTGGGCTTGGTTCCCTTTCAGGTTGATTTTGGTTCCCTTTTGGATTGAGTTGGTTTCTTCTTAAAAACCATTTAAGAACCCAACTCATTTTAGAACGAAACCGTTGGAACCGACCCAAACACAACCCAACCCGCCCATTTGCCACCCTACCAGGTAGTAACTATCCAGTATCACTACCTTTAATCAAAAAAACTTATGAAAATAACTTTAATTCAATTAAGAATAGTACATAAAGAGGGGCCATCAATCGGACACCAAACGTGTACTATCACATTTTCCAAATACATCTATCAGTACGGCTACTATTTTGATCCTTGATCTCAAATGCAATCCGACTGGGACCTACTTTATTTGAATTCCACGTGTCAGCACCTGGTGCACTGGTGACTAGGCAATGTCTTGGATAAGTTGTAAATTGTGGAAACCTACGTGTCAGGCTGCATCCGATGCAGCATTCTTGGTGTAAAAGAGCGCCACGTGGATATTCAACTACAGGTACAGAGATCTTATGCCTTTGAACTAGGAAACCAAAAAACGTGACTCATCTTTTATTCTCTAGTCTACTCTGCATTAGGATAAGATTTAAGGTCACTTCACTAGAAATCACTATCTTATCCATTTGGAGATGCAATTCTTTTCATATTTTGGTAAATGTCAATTTCACGAGAAATTCTATATAATAACGGTCCAATAAATTCAGTGTGACATATGATATAATATATATTTGGGGTGGGATAAGTGATTTTAACACTCACTAAACACCCCAAAATTTCAAATATGTGGCATATGACACACTGCATTTGTTGAACCCGATGTGACATAATCTCATCTCTTGCAAACAAGATTATGAACCAAATAAGACACAACTTTCTAATCCTATACTTGCATAACGGGTAATCGTAGGATCGTGCCATTAAACATTCGACCTTTGTGTACTAGGTTTAGCCAAAACCGCTAAGCTATCTTTAAGAGCTACCATGACTTTGAATTTCGCCGCAATGCACGGAGAATTATCACCCAAAATAGAACCTATCACTATGACTTATTTATCATGTAATATAATCTAGTGATAGACTTGAGTTCATTCGAACCAATCTAAACTACAACTTTCGTAGTTTCAACATACTTGCATCTCGTTGTACCCAAGTACCTAAAGCATCTACTTATCTAGCAAAGAAGTATAAACAGGATTCATGAATGGATCACAGGAAACCATAAACTTGCACAAAAATAATGTTGAATTATAAGTTACTAACGAGAACGAGTAGTGAATATATTTAATTATTATTTACTAAAAAAAGAAACTAAATAAGCTTTGGGGATAAAAGTAATACTAGATCCACAGCTGTAAATGGTGGCATTTGGGCAGAAAAAAGAATATGTTCAGACCATAAATTCAATGGATACAGACATACAGTACAATATTCTGCCCTCATGTGATACAAATTCCTAGCAGTCAATCCAACTTAAAGAAAAGCCAGCATCCCATGTGACAACATAACACATAAATGATATATGCTGGAAAATCTGTGATATGAGAAGTTATATTTCGAAAGTATCTTACAAATTGGACTAATGCCAATACATTGCAACAGCCTCAATCACGGCAGAAAATGCCTGGTATGAATTGGTCTTGACAAGATTATGTTTGAAAAAATATTCATTAACAAGAAAGATTGAGTTTTAAGATGTTCACCAGGTACATCTGTCAGTTTCAGTTTCTAGGAAGATGAGGTTTAACTGATTCCACGACCACCTGTATAGAGAGAATATAAGTTATGGCAACAGAACTCAAGTAAACAAAGTGTTATCAAATTTAAGACATTTTCAAATTTCAATTGAAATTCTATACAAGCCAACTTGACACATTGGAGAGTGTATAAACCATTTATTCTTCATGTCATACAAGATTAGAAATCTTACACTCCCATCATAAGACAATGATGCAAATATCCAGGGTTCACGAGAACTCCAAGCTAGACCTGAATTGACGTGAAAACATTTGGTTAATTTCAATGCTAAAACTCTAAGACAATTATAGGTTGAATTAGTTACCATAAACACTGTCTTCATAGTCAGTGTACGAATGGAGCAACGGATCTATCCTCCGAGTTGGTGGCTCCACCAAACTATCAAATAAATACAAAAATAACTTCAAAATTCAATGATGACATTACAATAACTCATTAAAACTACTGAAATTAATTGAAGACCTATCTGATGCTGAATCATCAGGGATCAGAGGAGAGGACCACCACAAATTGACAGCTGGGTCGGTTCCAGCACTCTACAAAGGCTTATGCATCATCAGGAAAAATAGCAAAAACTACAAAAGAAACAATGGTCATTTGTTCTGGTTTTCTCTTTCTTTTTTGGGTCATCAAACCGTGTCAAATGTAGCAATATAGATTTTGCCCTATTCAGTTTCTAGAAAATGCAAAGGAGTTTAAGATTAAAAAGCTTCGTTCAAGCATAGAGAGAGGAGTGAGAGGAGAAGGATTGAGGTAGGGAAAAGAGTACCAGAATCAAGCCATCATACTCAGGATTACATTTAACAGTCCATGCCCTAGCAACAATATCAGTACTCATAAATAATCAATCAATCTGATTATGAATATTTAAAGATGTTGCTTAAATTTTCAAATTTAAAGAATCGTTTTGAAAAATTTACCAGTGTGAATGCGCAGGAAGATCTGCAACAGGAACCTTCAGCTTTCTAAGGTCCCATATATGTATGCCAGACTCATCTTCAGCAGTTACCTGAGAAATGTCAAGCAAGACTTACAAGTTCATATCACGAAGAGAAGAAAGTGCACTCAAGTTAACTGAATTTGAGAAGGAATGCAAGCACTTATATATAGTATACAAGGCATGTTCCGGCACATGCTATTCCAACTGCTATTTTTGAAACTTAATAAAAGAATCAAGACCAAGTTAAAGTGAGAAAAGTTCATAAAACTTTAATGGTGATGAAATCCAAACGAAATCTAATGAGATACTCTAGTGTACTCTTATTGTTCAGCTTAATTTTAATTTTCTAAACAACAGAAAAAACCAGTCACATTAAGTTCGCAGCATACTTACAAGTGTATACCTCTTTTTCATGTCATAGTCTACACTACGGACATGAGGCTGCTCAATTGAATCAGTCTTCCTGCAACCAAATAAGTTCTTAATTTCAAGTTAATGAAACACATGTGATAGATAGTAAGAAGCACAATCATACCACACGGGAGGCAATGAAGGCAAGGAAAATTCATATTGCAGCTAGACTCAAGAAACCTCAAATATAAACAATTCATAAATTGCTCAACTTGATTATTAGGACACAACAGGGTATAATTTACTACTAAAAATGATTTATGGATAAATTGATTAAATTTAACATACTTCATTGTTCTCAAATCCCAAAGTTGAACTGATGAATCACATGTTAAAGAAACACTATTAAAGTCATGAGGATCCCATGCTCCGCCAGTTAAATAATGAAGCATGCCAGCCGATTCTTGTGATAGTACCTAGATAACATAGCAGGACCAGAATTAGCACAAAGAAAGCACAGAAGTAACAAAGCCATTATGCGGGTTAGTTAATGAAGATCATCACATGTTGAACAAACCAAGAGCAACTCAATCATTTCCTTGTGCGAACTATACCTGAGCAGTCTTCTTTGAGGTATCTAGGCTCCATAGAAAGAAATTCTGCTGATCGATACTAACCAACTTGTCATGTCTTCCGGTAGGCCACCAGAGTACACTACAAAGAGCACACCTTAATATTCAGTATACAAATAAATGGAATGTCTTGAATACTTTAAAACCTATTTATTTATTTTAAATAACATTATGAATCCAAAAAGTACTAAAAGTGTAACTACTTATTTTTATACAGTGAGTTTACGATGCCTGATTCATAAGAAAGCATAACTATCTAATTTTCTGGAATTTTCCCATAAGAAAGTTTCCTTTTCTTTTTCCCTCTTTTATCATGAGAAAATGTGATGGATTCTGATTGCCAGTTTATTTGGGGTGCAAAAAATATGATTCGATATGAATAAGTCACATGTGAAAGTGAACTTGTCAGAATGGATATCTCCTGCATAACAGATTCTAAACATTATGCCATGTGAACTGCAAAAAAAAATGAAGTTTTTGCATTCCAGTTACAAGAGTTTAGGGATGACACAAAGCAAACTATTGTGGAACATTAATTTCTCATTATGAAGAGTTTGATTCTATAGAACCTGAGGAACATATATAATTAACCAGGAAGTTTCCTATAAGATTGAAAATTAAATAAATTTGGTAAGGATAATCATTTGACACTGGTCACAGAGTTATTTTGAGATATTTAAACTGAAAGCATGCATTCGAGAAGCAACATTCTCATGATAGTATTCATAACATTCTCACTAACAAACATCCTCAATGAGACAGGAATATTGTTCATGTTTCACTTCATGTCAATCTCACAGTTAATCAATAACAAATGGGCTCACCATCTTATTTTGCCAGTGTGCCCATCCAGAGAAGCAACACTCTCCAACTCCGGGGAACTCAGCTGGCCATACAACTCGGGAATTTGCCATACTGCTGCCCCATATGCTTCCCCTTCAAAGAAACATCACAAAAAAGTAAATGTTATATTGAATTAACATGCAACTAAGATAGCAGTCCTGATAAGAACTTAAAGAAACAGTCCTAGATTTATTATTGTTATTTATATTATTGTGGTTGACGGGAAGGTAAACTGTACAGTCAGAAAACCTATACTGAACATTCTAACAAGTGTTTAAAATGTTACAAAATTAACTCAGAATTTGACCTATCAGCAGCCTGCAGGCCAAAGGTTCAAACATCAATAAATTGAGTCCAGCCAAAAGCACACAAATATGCAAGCTAGGTTCATTTGTTACTAAGTCAGAATTGTGTTTATAAGCGAATCAATCTCAAACGAGATTGACAAAGCCAACAAGAGGAAACCTTCTGTCTCTTGACATTGTTCTACAGGTTTAATCATATCTGAACTTATTATTTCAAGCTAGAGCAATCTTCGGAAAAGAATGAAAAGTTGTGTTCGAGATTGAATTAACAAGTATGATCAGCAAGTTGTCTCCAGCCAAACTCAACTACCTGGTTTGCTTTTCAGCCTAAGTGCCTAACTACATTGTACCGTCAAGTAACTAGATGCACTGCAAATACTACTATTTCAAAATGTGAAACTGAAATTTAGAAAATCACCAGAGGAGAATACAGTAGAGAAAATTCGTTGATCAAACGGACAAGAAGCGAGATCCCAAATTTCATTCGGATGCGAAAATAAACCCTCGCAAACCAATTCAGTACCACCAGACGAAAGCCTTATCAAATGCACCTGAAAATTCCACATAAACATCAGGATCAAACAACCATACACTAAATTCAGTAAAAAAAAAATGATCTCAACCGTAATTCGAAACGACCTCGTTTTCTTCTTTCAAACTGAGAGTACCGGTGAGGAAGCTAGTGTGATCTGTATCCGCTTTAACATCCGAAATGCATCTCGCCTGTTGTGATCATATTCACTTCAAATTGTGATAATTTTCACGTCAAATTAGGGTTAATTGATATCAAGAGCTTCATAAAAATTGACCTGATACTTGAGGCCATAACCAATACCGGTTGATCCACCTTGCATTATGGTAATGTCACTGCTAAAATGGGAGATTTAATCTAAAAAACCGACTCAGTTTAGCTTATAAGATGAAATTCTCTTCAGGAAAATATCTCAGCTAAGTCTAAAACTGAAAGCAGACTTGAATTACAAACTGGGAGTTGAACAATAGAGTATTCGAGTTCATAATGGGCATTGGGCACGGCCTGGCCTGGACATAATTGATTTCTATTGGGTGAATTACGGTTTGGGCCATACTTTTGGGCTCATTACTGAAATAATAGTGAACATAAAAGCCCGATTCAAATACTAGGGGTGGCAATTAGGCGGGTTGGGTTGGTTTTGGGTCGGTTCCAATGGGTTGGTTGTTAAATGAGTTTGGTTCTTAAATGGTTTTAAAGTGGAACCAAATTCAACCCAAAATGGAACCAAAATCAATCCAAAAGGGAACCAAGCCCAACCCGACTCAATACCTTACATTTTGTTCATTATAATTTAGGTTATTGGCAAACGATTTGGGTCTAACTTGAAATTTAGTTGGACCCAACTTCGAACCAATTAGGAACCAAATAAAATTTTCTTAGGAACCAATTCAACCCAAATTGGGTTGGAACCGTTGGAACCGTGGTTCCGGATCCATTTTGCCACCCCTATCAAATACATACAATAATTTCTTTTATTCTATAGCTAATAGATTCGATTCAATTTTTTTTTAAATTATTTAGTTAAATGATACATATTAGTACGTTCTTATTAGCACTAGTAATTGTAGTAATAAAGTAGTGAGTAAGATTTTTTACCGTGAATCTGTCAGCTATAAGCAACCTAGGCTGATTTAACTTTTTTGTGTGATTTGTAGGTTATATTATACAAGAGTGAAGTTTATCCAACACATGCTACCTGTAGTAGCTGCGAGTTTCCCCGTCATCCCAAAAAATAGCGAGTAAAATTAAAGATCAAAATTAGCGAGAATAGAATTATAAAATATGATATTCTATGCATGGAATACGGGATTTATTTTGCCTATCTTTTTAATAAGTTGAGTATTTAACAAATTCACACTGATGTTTTGCAATAAACCCAAGTCGAATATCATACAATATTTTGCCTCTACCACGACCTTCGCAAGTCGCTAGAACAATTCTATGTTTTCCATGCACTAAGATCAAAGACAAATCTATGCGACAAAAATCTACGAAAAATAGAAAAAAAGAGTAAATAGAAAGAAGATCCAGCGTTATATACAACACTCAATGAGCTCACTAATTCTCCAAAACAAAATGCTGTTGCCAAGCTTCTCAACAACATTCTGGGCTCCCCCCAAAAAAACTATTGTTAATAAGGAAATCTGCCCGGTTGAGGGGCGTGGCCAGAAATAGATCTTCAGGGACCGAAGCTTCAAAAGCTGAATATTAATTTCCCGATAATTCAAAAATGGATATTCTGAGATCCCATTAACTGAAATCAATCAGAAAGTAACTCATCTAACTCGGGCTCTTCGGATGACAAAGCATCATATTCAGAGGTCGTTTCGTTATACAAAGTGTTCGCTTGCTGACTGGTTAGGTCATCTTCATCCTCAGACCATTCTGGTTCATCATTCATGTTCTGATCGTCAAATGCCAACTCAGCATCTCTTTTGGTTTTATCGGGTTCTTGTGGAACTGAATCGATTTTTCTTTTTGACTCAGAATCTTCACATATGCAGGAAGCTGGATTTTCATGAAAAACTCCCCTGCCCGCCCTTACCTCCTTTGGCTCTCCCATAAAACCCTTCTGAAATGTACGAACCCTTGTGGCAAATTCTTCCCAAGTCATGTTATCTCGGCTTAAAAAGAGTTTGTACAGTTTTTTAGCATTAGGGCGGATCGTTGGCTTGTGCCCAAAATATCTCCTGCAAACCAGAGCAATGAACGCGTTAGTCAGTCACTTTTGTTTATGTTTCTGAATTTTCTGGATCACAGTTCTCAGAAACTTAAAAGAAACCATTTTCAACCAAAAACACATTTTTTCAACTTCACCGTTTCACTCTTCTATGTAATTACCTTTCAATCAGCAGATTCATCATTATAAAATACTCACATAAATAACTACCAACTCCAACTATTCGTTTTTGTCTATTTTTTACTTTATTATTTCGTAAATCATGTAATCATTACTAAATTAACTAACAAACATATACAATTTTCTGAAAACATCAAAAACCACAACCAACATCACATCATATTCGCAAAAACATCGATAGTACACTAAAATTTTAGTCACAAACATAAACAAACATTCAATGGAGAGAAAAAAGTTAACCAGACCCGATAGCAGAACCCAGCTCATTTTCGTTAAAGTGTACACTAATTGCATGGTAAATGTAATTAATTCACTTCGTGAATGACTTTGTTTCGACGATTCTGGGTTCGGGCAAGAACTTCCCTTCCAAGAAGTCATTAAAGATCGAGCAAACAAGAAAATTGGAAAGAAATAAAAACATACCTTCGTCCTGCTAAAATTTTTGCCATGTTTCCATTGTTATTTGTAACAAATACATCACTTTCATCACACACTATAAAATCTAGTGCAGCCATTCGAGAAGAAAATGCAGAGAAAGGTCCCAATTCCTCTTGGCTAGCTATGGTATCTTTTGAATAGAAGTTGGGAAAAAGAGCCTTCAAGGGGGCCAATGTCTCTTCCCCTCCATATACATCTCCGGACGCCACATAAATATGGGTTTGTCTGTCGTACCCAAGTGCTCTCAGCAAAAGACCAACTTCTTCAGGCGTAAGAGGGCATCTTCCTTGCCTCCTCTCCCTATCTGGATTGTTCTTCTGCAAATTCAATCAATAAATCTTGAGTAATCTTAATATTTCCTGTTAAAACCAAAAATGGAAGTAGAAATGGCTCTATTTTTCTGCCTACAAAAGGATATACACTATAAAACGTACATAACATGTGGACATAATTCAGTATATTGGACGGAATAATACACAGATGCGAATCTCGATAACTCTAACTACATCCTGCTAGTTGCAAATTTACCTGAACACAACTCCACAATTTTTTTCTTCGAATAACTGAACGTCTTAACAGCATTATACTACATAACAATTAAATCAGACACCACTCTAATAAAAAGAAAAGAAGTATCTTATCCGCCAAAAAATGGAGCATTACTCGTCAACTGTGTGTGTCACTATTACATCCTTATTCAGATACAGAGATATCGCGCGGCTAAAAAGTAACATATGAAGCATTACATGTAAAGTTTTCCACCTCCGCCGTATTTTACCCAAGTCCCTCCTCTCTTTGTCTCCTCCACCGTAATAGCATCCTGAGAATGCAAGCATATCAGGTTCAAACCTGTAAAGGATTAACAGAGACACATAAACAATAATCCAACATCTTCATTTTAATCAAGACAGACAGAAATGTATCAGAATGCAGCAAAAAGAAGTTATAGATAACTCATCAAATGCGAAAAGAAAATTGCATTAAGTAGACTGCAAAAGTATAATCACAAATGTCAATGGAGAAAAAACAAAAATCACAAAAAATTGAGAAGACCAAAAATGAAAGAAATCAAGTCATTTATTATTCCATAAGAATAGAAACAAGATGTCAATAAACAAGAGCACAAATGCACAAAATCAATCCAGTGAAATACCCATACAAATCAAATCTTTCCTAGGCAGTGATAATATGTTGGTTAAGAAAGTGAAAGCGAAGTCAAGGAATAAATGAAGTCACAGGACAAGAAAATAAAGGTAGGTACCTTAGGTGAAGCGCGATGTAATGCCTACTCCTCGTCCTCATTCTCCGCACCAATTCCGCACCCATTTCAAGGATCGGGTCCGTGAACTTCAGAGCGTGATAATTAACTCTGCACCTAAGCTTTTGTAGATCCGTAGCCAACCTATTTGAAAGTCTATAGTCGAATTTGGTCAATTGAACAGCCTGTGACACACATAGAAACATTTATTACTGGATGGAAAAACAAAATGTTAAATACAATAGATTCGACATTTATCGTGATTAATTTGAATAAATCCTGTAGAATGACGGGACTAGTTCATAATAGAACTTGAAATAGTTCTGGTTATTGGAGACAAATAGAAGTACATAATGGTTAGCATATGAAGCAACCAAAGGAAGTAATTGACCTCTGAATAAACTTGAAGCTTTTGGGGGGGGGGGGGAATTTACAACAACACCCATGTATCATTCAGTTGATCATATTATCCCTTCAAGTAATGTCAGCAAGGCATCAAAAGGACACATTTGGTACTTGAGAATGCAATATGAAAGTTTAAAATCTGACCCATAAAGCACCAAGTGGTGACTCCAGCAGGCCAGCACTGATTATTTATTTCAACAACATTATCATTTATCCTGAAAATGCACCTAAAGCTTATTATTTTCTTGTTTGCATGCACCAACATGCCATGGTATTTGAGTACTCTAAGAATTGTTGCAAATATAAATTAAAGCTGACACCTACAGATGCCATGGAATGAACAAGTACTTTCTGCTATTGTTTACCATATCATCATCTTATAAGTTTAAGATATACTGGGTCATAACAAATACAGCAAAGCTATTATTAGTTCTAAGAAAGGGACAAAATCATCCTTTGGAGTCTGTATCTATTTGAAGAAGTATAGCACTGAAACAAAATTATGTTAGAATAATGTTTAAGCACCCCATTGACTTACATGCTTCTTCATAAGTACAGGTAATAAACGATTAATATAGCATCTCTCATTGCACTTTCTCGGGACACGCATTGTATGTGGTTTCCATATCTGACCTCTTCTCCGTGGGAGCTCTTCTATGATTTTTACATCTTTAGCAAGATATGATATAAACCAATCAACATTGAAAATCTCTGAAAAGTTACTGCAGAAGAGAACAAAACTTAATGCCCAGAATGAAGCAACACAAGTGACAAGTGTAAGAATTTGTAAAAGATGCATCAAGACATTACCTAGCATCCTTCCAGAAAGACTTTGCATCCAATTTCGGGACAACGAGGGTGGCATTCAAGATGCGAGCAGCAACAACAGCATCAGTAATCTGCAGAGAGTGAGAAATAATAACTAATATCAACTAATAGCATTATGATCCAGATGAATTTATAACAAAAAGATTAGCACATAGAAAAACCACTTTAAGATCATGTAATATGCAACTATCCTGCTCAAAAGGAACTTACTTCCTAAAAGCAATACACAAAGAAACAGTGGCATACAGACCAAGCACAACAGTGTCTCTCAAGGACTGTAGTTAGCACATCATGCTCCGAATCTAGCATAAAAACACTACATGTTGTGAAAGAAGTACTTTTAAAGTTCAGTATTTATGAATACCTTTCGAATAAAGAATGATATCCAATTTCATCAAATTACTCTCAAGATACATTTATGGTAGTGAGATTAGGGTCAATACACATTTCAGGCAATAGGAGTTGACAAGATAAGTGGAACGAAAAATATCAAAACGACGATGAATTAAACTATGTTGCATGTAGTAGGTTGATAGATTACTAAAGAACATTAAAACACATTCCTTAGTGACTAAAGGGGAAAATGTGAGATAAGAATTGATACCCCAGTTCGTTGTTGATTTAAGCCTCCACTAGTTGCAATAGCCAAGTAACGATTATGTTGTGTTACAGCAGCAGCTTCTGTTAATCACGGAGCAATAATTAAACTATGTTCGAACATGGAATCTCAAGAATCACAAACAAATATCAAAACAAACAAAAAGGCAAGCTAAGCATATATTTACCAATAAAATGCAACATTAATTTTACACACCTGCAAATTTAGTGCTGGCATTGCAACAACCATAGTAAAATCGCGCATTCTCAGAACTCCAAAGATCACGATGAGGCACTCCTCCACTGTTCTAGATCTCATTATCCAATAAACATCACATTTAGCACAAATCTCAGATCCAATCAAACATCATATCCTCAAACCAACTTAAAACAAACAAAAAAACTAACAACCGGAAAAACACACACATACACATAAACAAACCCTCACCGGAACACGAAACACCGCTCCTTCAATCGCATCACCGCCGTCACTATCCATCTACACAACAAATGAAACACCAATTCAACACCACATCAATGAATCAATAAGACCACATCATTCAACAAAAAAACGAATACAAAACAAACGCTTGAGCTGAAATCAGATTTACAATGGCGTGATGTAGTTGATCGTGGTCCACAGGCGAAGGCGCGTGGAAAGAGATGAAAACAAACAGTAAAAGGATAGCGGCGGACACCGCTGCGATAGGCGGAATAAGACGGCGATGGTACTGTTGGCGCCGCCGGGGAAAGGCCATGTAGGAATGGCAGACGGCGGCGATTGATTGATCGGAAAAGGTGTTAAAATTGAGGGAAAATGGAGGGAAGAATCATATTTTTCTAATTCCTAGTTGGGTTAAGGGTGAGCTATTTTGGCAGTAACGACAAAAGGACTCTGACACTCATAAACAAATGAAGGGTGGATCATGGATGTGGTGAAAATATAGTAAAGTGTTTTTACTGTTACTGAGATGAAGATTTTACCGTGGTAAACAATTAATGGCTGAGATTGAGTTTCAGATTGTCTTAGGAGTACGGACGGCTGGATTTTGTGAGAGGGAGATTCTTTCCGTTTTTGTCAAGGCTATGTTGGAGGGTGATTAAGAAGATACTTAAAAGTAATTTGGGTTTAATTGGATAATATATTCATTTCTTAAGAAAAAATTTATAATAAAACTAAGAAAAATATTAAAGAATAATTATGGTTGATTATATATATATATATATTATTGTGAGAAATTTATTTGAATATTTTAAAAATATTATATATAATCTAGTCAAAATCATCGATTAAGATATAAAAACTAGTTACAACTATTGTTATTTTAAACTTTGTGCTTTTTTTATATTAGAATATACAATTAATTTAATTATATGTATAGAAAGAGAGTCGAAAAAATATTTCTCAAGTAAAATGTGAGTTGTGAAATTGTTATTAGTATGATTCATTTTTCTTTTTCTTTTTTTTACTAACATTTTTTGTCCAAATTTAGATAAATTTTGAGAATTCATTTTAAATGACAATATGCCAATTAAACAAGTATATAACAGATAAACAATTCTAGAGCATGTGAGTTGGATTTCCAATTAAAGCCTTGTTCTTATTTCATGTCGGTCAAAAAGTAGGATGAAAAATTAAATTATTTACATTATCCAAACAAGTAGAATTAAGTTAGATAAATATTCACTATTTTAGTTGAAGTTTATAATACTTGAATACACAGAAAATATAATAGCAATATCCTACTACGTCTTTTGCACGTCCTTTAGATTTGACAATAAATTATAGCAATTTGAATTGAAGTTTAATACTTCAACATATATGGAGTAAAATATAAGAGCAGTCTATGTATTAAGTCTTTTGCACGTCCTTTAGATTTGAAAATAAATTATTCCAATTAATTAATTTTGAAAAAAATTAATATATTAATATTCTCCAAATTAAGGGAAAGTAAAAGGATAGTGGCATGTATTATATTGTATTTCAATACGTCATTAATCTTTCTAGCAACATAAGTATAAAAATCAAAATATGTAAAAATAAAGAAATACATTTGCAATTCTAATTTTCTAAAACTTGATATACAAACATAAATCTTCAACTAATTATTTCTTGTTAGTAACATTCTTTTCCTTATATTCAACTAGGCATTAAATCTCTACTGTGAGCCTGTCAGCTATGGGCAACCTAGGCTGGCTTACCTCTCTTGTGTGGTTTGCAGGCTATTACACAAGAGCGGGGTTTACCCAGTGCGCACCTAACGGTAGCGGCTGCGGGTTCCCTTGTCATAAAAAAAAAAAAAAAAAACTAGGCATTAAACCGTTACAAGGCACAAAATACCATGCAAAAAAATACTAAAAATAAGTATATCACATTACATAATTTACTTATTTATGGCCTACAATATTGTTTTAAATAAAGATGATTCAATTTTATCACCCAATATGATCACATTCATAACCAACTAGATCACGTGCATAATTACGTATTATGTTGTATATTGAATTCGGATTTTTCTAGCATTTGTTTACAAATGAACACACATATTTTTTTAATCAATTCGTTGTTCTTACTTTATCCGTAAAGATAAGACGGATTTAGATAAAAATAAATGACTCTATGTGTGTATATATATATATATATATCAATTTTGGTTACGTGACAAAGTTGAATTTAATTGAGTTAAACATAAGATCTAAAGTGTATCATTTTTCCCTTGTTAGAAAAAAAAAGCTGTTATTTTGCCCATTTATTCCCCTTATTTGTGTGTATTGGAAGCAAAAGTGGGCTTTTAAACAAGCAATTTTAGGTCCAGATTCTTATTGGGCTTTGTCATACTAATTATAGATTGAATTTAAGAATTAATGGGAATTAAATTGGCTAATATGGGCTTTTAAACAAGCAATTTTAGGTCCAGATTCTTATTGGGCTTTGTCATACTAGTTATAGATTGAATTTAAGAATTCATGGGAATTAATTAGGCTAAAGTGGCCAAAAAAAAAACATCATTAAAACAAAATGAGCTCTGGACTAAATGCCCATCTAATTTATCTAACGGTGCGTTTGGATCGATGAATTTGGATTTGAGGAGTGAATTTGGAGGAAGGATTTCAAATGACACCTAAAATGGTGTCATTTGAAATCCACCGTAATTGTGGAGAAAAGAGCTCAAAATGAATGACGAAAGATTTGAAATCCATCATCATCCAAACGAACTTAAATGGATTTGTCGATGGATCCAAACGCACCCTAAACAAATTTTTCATTATAACGATTTTAACAATTTAGTAACAAAAGAATATGGAGTTTTATCTTTTTGATTAATAAAATGCTTAATTCACGTGAAATTCGTGTGACTACTTAATTTTAAGGACATAACATAGTTTTTTAGTCAAAATTTGATCTAACATACTATTAAAGACATTTAATCACACCCCAATATCAAATTATTGTAAATTGCCTTACTATAATAACTAGAAATATTTATAGAGATGAAAGTGACAAAAATAAACCTACCATAATTATGCACAAGGGAAATTCAACATCTATAAGTGACTATTAAGTGAACCAACTTTTTATAATGTATAATGTTCCACTAAGTGATATATTAATCAATAAAGTGATCTTGATATCAATGCTGATTAGGGATATTTTTGAGTGAAATTATGCACTAATCTTATTTTAATTACATATATTTTCAAACATTGAAATAGTTTCATTGATAGATAATATATTCAAAGTTGTGAAAGAATTTGTTGGTATAATAATCATTAATGTCACTTACTCATTATAATTGACATGTTTAAAGTCTCATGCGGATATATTTTTCTTTCTTTTATTTTTCGTAAGTCTCTCATAGTGGATGTTACTTTTTAGTTTTTACTATTAAAATTCCACATGTTTAATACATTTATTATCTCCTTTTCTTTTTCTTAAGTCTCTATATGCAAGTGGATACTGATTTATATGCTTATTTAAAAGGGAATTTTATACTATATGAGATTTAATGAAGTTATATTATTATAGTTTATAAAATGTTTTATCAAAATATTCCATCATCCATATCATACCGACTCAATTGAATTTGGTCTATTACAAAAATTTTCATTAATCTACCTACATTAATTGGACGATAAAAAAAAGTTATGCTTGTCGACAAAAGTTAGATTTTTCTCGAATTATACTTTTAATATGACCTTTTATTTTGTAATTTAGAGGGTCCTCTCCTAAGTATATTTTAAATAAGTTATAAGTTCTTATAAAATGTTTTTGGAGTTTATAATAATTCAAACTTTACTTGGAAAACAAAGTTCTTCAATGTTTAGATCAAATAATACCATGAAATTTATAAAATGATGTTTGTTAAGATCTTACAAAATAAACTTAATTAGACTCTAATTTATTTATAAGTAGTTTTAATTTGAGAGTTACATATATGCAATTTTATAAAGTGACTATGGAAAGTGAAATAACGTCCACTAGAATTCCACCAACCCTTGTTTAATTCCTTTGATCATACTATAGAGTGGCCTTAATTAGGTGGCTTCATTTTAATTTCCAATAATTATCCAATTAAACTGATTTAAACTAATCACTTTATGAGATTCAAATATCTTTAAGGATACAAACGAACCGATTTGAGTTTCAAACCCAAATATAAGTTTATTAACATTATCTTCTTCATGGAGTTTGAAAATTGTGGTTAACTTTGTTTACAAGCTATAGTATTAATTTTTAACTAAGCAACCAAAAAACTTCCTATTTTTAAAAAATGGGGTTTTCAAATTTAACTAGTTCAAACATAACATTTGCCAAAAAGGGTGTAAAATAGTTTAATTCAATTATTTTCCTACCCTACTTCTAATTTATTTAATATAGCCACACAAATGTTTTTTTTTTATATTAAAAAGTAAATTTGTATTAATCCTTTCCTTTAAAGCCATTACTTTCTTAACTAGTGGCCATGAAAGCAAGTCATGCCCACTAATCTCTTCCATCATTTGTTTTTAATGAAAATTATATATAATTCATTCCACCAAGATTTGTTGGCATTGGTTACATCATAAACGCTGATTTTCTCATCAACTTTGTGTTTCAACTAAAATAATCACATATATAAGCAAATAGAATTATTTTATAATATTGAACCGATTGACACGTTTAATCTTTCTATAATCCCTCACCTAATCACCCAATAATTTCACCTATATATATGTATGATTATTTTCGTCTCTAAGTACTAATTCATTTCATCTTAATTTCAAGCCTTTTGATAACAATTTTCTTACAAGCAAAAATGAAAATGGAGCCACAAATAATTTCAAAAGAACACGTAAAGCCATCTTCACCAACTCCTGATCATCACAAAACCCACAAACATTCTTTGCTTGATCAGATTGTTCCACCAATATTTGTTCCATTAGTGTTATATTACCCTAACCCAGATGATACTTTCTCCATAAACCCCGATTACATTTCTCAAACCACACAAACCCTAAAAACGTCACTTTCTGAAACCCTAACACGCTTTTACCCTTTAGCCGGGAGAATCAAAGACAAACTATCTGTAGACTGCAACGACGAAGGTGTCCTCTTCATGGTGGCCAAGTTCGCGGGTCGTTTATCGGATTTCCTGAAAAAACCCGACCCGTTAGCCTGCCGGGCCCACATTCCAAGCGATCTGAAATGGGACGAACCGGGTCCCGGATCCTACATCACCATGATCCAAATCAACTACTTTGCATGTGGTGGTATAGCCATTGGTTCACTTTTTTTGCATAAAGTGGTTGATGGGGTAACCCTGGGTACTTTCATGAAAGCGTGGGGTACAACAACCCGTGGCGCTGCAGAAAAACTTGACCCGGATTATATGGCTCAGTCTTTTTTCCCTCAGAACGAAACCATGCAAAGAGAGTCACATTTGTTCTCAGCCATGAGACAGTATTTCAAGTTCGGTAAAACTGTGATGAGACGATACGTTTTTGATGGACCGTCGATTTCAAAGCTTCGATCTGAAGTAGCTTCATCCGACGGCCTGGAATCACGCCCCACACGAGTCGAAACCGTTTCGTCCTTCATCTGGAAGTGTTTCATTATTGCAGGAAAAAAATCCAGGCCAGATAATAATAACAAGCCTGGATTATCACTGATAACTCATGGGGTGAACATGAGAAGAAAAGCTGAGCCCAAATTCAGCGATAATTCGTTTGGAAATTTCGTCTGGTTAGTACCTGCATCATCCTCAATCGACAACGAAAACGACCCCGAAAAACTGAAAAAACTGGTTATAAAAATGAGGAACTCGATAACGAAAGTTGATGAAGATTTCGTTAGAAAAATGCAGGGAAAAGAAGGGTTTTCGGGTTATTGCAAGAATCTTGAAGAAACGTGGAGTGAATTTCCTGAGGATGCCGATTATTTGGCTATATCGAGTTGGTGTAATTTCGGGCTTTATGATATTGATTTCGGGTGGGGAAGGCCTGTTTGGATGAGTAAATGTGACGGAGGAAGTGATGTAGATTGGCCATTTATAAATGTGCTTTGGTTAATGGACACTAGAAAAGGTGATGGAATAGAAGCATGGTTGACACTTGATGAAAAATATATTGCAGCATTTGATGATATTGATGAGATTAAGGATCTTGCTGTCGTTGATCCTAGTCCGTTGGATGATGGGGAGATGATTAATTGTGTTAGTTCTAAGTAATGGATATTAGTTCTTGATGAACATTTATATATAATATATATATATATATATATGTATGTATGTAGTTTGAATGAGGTCTTGTTCATTTAGTTGTCCTTCAAGAATTTGTAGTTAATTATAGGGATGTTTAAATTTTGGGTTTTGTGGGAAATGTACTTTTGTTCAAATGTTGGATTGATGTATGAATATAATCCCTATGAATTATATCTCTAATTAGAGGATGTTTGTTTAGATTAATGGTTTATTGTCTATGATGCGGGACACGGTGCACGACACGACACTGACACGAAATATGGCATTTTAAAAATATTAGGACGACACGACACGGTCTCGATACTTTTGATAAAATGTGTATATATATAATATACATATATATATATTTATTAATTTACGTTAAAATATATAAGTTAATCTTTTCATTCTAATTTACGTTAGAGAAATAAACTATAAAAATGACTATTGTAAATTATACATTTGTATTTGATTTGTAAAGTTATATATGTTTGAAAGAAAAAAAAGTATTTCAGTTTTCACAATCACAAAAAATAAGTGAAATAACATCAAGTGTGACAAATAATGCATACATAGTAGACATATCCTCTAATTGCGTTCATTGCGGTGTTCATATTTTATTTTATTTTAATTTATTTAAGTAGACAAATTTATTTTTATATTGGAAACAGTGTCAGAGAGTGTCGGACGAGTATCGTGTCTGATCATATGTCCAACACGACACGTTGTGATTTTTTGAAGTGTCATATAGTTGTATACCTAAATTGTGTTGTTCTTTTGATATAATTTAGCTTGCAATTTACTTATTTTGAAACGTAAAGGAATGGTTTTTGCTTTCTTTCTCTTTGTATTTGAATAATATGGTCATGGGGTACCTTTAGACATGATGAAATGTACTTTATATTTATATATATCTAAATATATAATATATATAAAGCATAATCTACTATCTTCTTTTACATGCACACCTATTGCATAATTTATACATAAAGAAATTATTTCCCCCTAACCACAATATGTTATTTGAAAATAATACTATGAAGACAAGATACCAATACTACAAAGTTGGTAGGTATGACTTTTTTGTTCCCTACTTAATTCCCTTTTATAGGTAATATTATTTAAAATTAAAAAGAATGACTTTTTTCATAATATGGATAAGGAATAAAGTCCTTCTCATACATTAGGTAGGTGAGCCATCAAACACTCAATTAAGGGTCTTAATTTTTTTAAATATAATTTTCCATTTGGGCAATTATAAGTGTGTTAAGCAAATAATTAATCAATTTTGCTTTGAAATTTGAGTTTGAAGCATTGACTTATAGTGCTGTTTTTTTTCTCATCTCACCAACTTGAAGTCCAAATACACAAGATTTTCTTCTTAGATCTTCTTAAAATGTATTTATTATATTGTTTCCATCTTGTCTGTATTTTCACTTCAAATCAGGTAAGAAATTTGATTAGTATTACGTAACTATTATTTAGTTTTAATTGTGTTTTTTTATTATCTATTTCTTGGTTTAGAAAGGTCAGAGGTGGGTGGTGGGTAGGTTAGGGCCTGTGGTGGAGTAAGTGGCATTTGGAGTGTTTGTTTATGTTTTTAAGTTAGAATTTTGAAATTTTTTCGGGAATGGCGTACCATCGAAATTCGTGTGAAAATGGTATGTGTTTGTTTATGTTTTTAGAATTAGGTTAAAAATTGTAATGTGTCAAATCAATGATGATTTGATTGATGTTTAATGATTGAATTAGTGAAATTGGTTGTTATTGTAATTGATGAATGTATAAAATGATTGATGTGTTGATTGATAGGTAGTTAGTATTGAAGATTGAAAAAGTAGAGTTGAAAAAAGGAAATTGAGATGAAAATTTGGTGTGGTAAGTAGATTTAAGATTTTGTGATTTGAAATCTTGAAATTGAATTTCAAAAACATAACAAACATAGCCTAAGATGGTTCATTTGTTTGCAATTTGACAAATAGCTTTCATGATTCTACTATATATATATGTAATAGGAAACTTAATTGTGTTGAAAATATCATCTTTCGTTATTTTTTAGTACTTAGTACTAATTTATGTTTCATTATGTTTTGTAAATTAAATTTATTTATTTATTATATTTTTTTTTTCATAGTTTATAGTTAAGTTTGATCTAACCAAGTCTTTGTAGAAAAAATTCAAAAAATAAACCTAATTTCGATTTTAATTTCGAAAATAGACATGTTCGAAAATTAATTCAAGAACTAAAATATCGGCCCCTAGGATAGGGGCCTAAAGAAACGGCCCCTAAGGGAGGGGCCTTTTCTGGTTGACTTTTTAAAACAATCAGATTCGGCCCCTAAGGTATGGGCCTAATCTGGTTGACTTTGACAGATTCAGCCCTTAAGATAAGGGCTGAATCTGTTTATTTATCTATATATATGTATACTTGTACACGTTTTTTTTAACACAACTTCATTTTTTTTTCAATTCACTTACAAAAATTCTCTACATAAATTATATCTCTATATCTCTCTATAATTCAAATAATCACTAAACACTAATATAACAATAAACACGATACGAGAAATTATCTAACGAGTGCAAAATATCACAAAAATTAGTCTAAATGCATACTAATTAAAAATTAAACGTACACCTAAATCATAACAATAATATATAATTCAAATAATCACTAAACACTAATATAACAATAAACACGATACGAGAAATTATCTAACGAGTGCAAAATATCACAAAAATTAGTCTAAATGCATACTAATTAAAAATTAAACGTATACCTAAATTATAACAATAATATATCATTTAATATATTACATAAATTATATCTCTATATCTCTCTATAATTCAAATAATCACTAAACACTAATATAACAATAAACACGATACGAGAAATTATCTAACGAGTGCAAAATATCACAAAAATTAGTCTAAATGCATACTAATTAAAAATTAAACGTATACCTAAATTATAACAATAATATATCATTTAATATATTACATAAATTATATCTCTATATCTCTCTATAATTCAAATAATCACTAAACACTAATATAACAATAAACACGATACGAGAAATTATCTAACGAGTGCAAAATATCACAAAAATTAGTCTAAATGCATACTAATTTTTGTAAGTGAATTGAAAAAAATGAAGTTGTGTTAAAAAAAACGTGTACAAGTATACATATATATAGATAAATAAACAGATTCAGCCTTTATCTTAAGGGCTGAATCTGTCAAAGTCAACCAGATTAGGCCCATACCTTAGGGGCCGAATCTGATTGTTTTAAAAAGTCAACCAGAAAAGGCCCCTCCCTTAGGGGCCGTTTCTTTAGGCCCCTATCCTAGGGGCCGATAGTTTAGTTCTTGAATTAATTTTCGAACATGTCTATTTTCGAAATTAAAATCGAAATTAGGTTTATTTTTTGAATTTTTTCGTCTTTGTAACACTATAGTCGAATATCCCTTTCCATTTAGAAAGAAAAACTAAATAAAGAAATCAGCATTTTACATCAGAGGAAATTCATCCAGTACTATGAAATGTGAAGCTCCATACCACAAACAAAATTGTATTTTTTTGTTGAAAACTAAAAGGAAGAATTACACATATAAATATGCATAACACAAGTGAAAACCCAGTTTTTGCCTATAACAACAAACCATACCTAGATATAATATGAAGGCAAATCGACAAAAATAAAAATAAAATCTCGTTCCACGTCTAGATATAAAAATCATAAAACAAATATACAACCAAAATTTTTGCATTTTCACCTAATGTGGGTGAAAACACGAGCTTGTACCACCAGCTTCGAGTACGTAGCACAGCAACACAATCTAATAGTCAAATCTGAACCAGAGCTTCATTCCCTATAGGAACTAAACACCATTTTTGTCCTCTCTTTCTTGTTTGAAAGGAACATTTGTTTTCTATATCATCTTTCTGATACAGATTAAGCACTCTGCAGTGGAAACCACTGTTCAGGCCATTTTGGATATGCTCGTTTGAAAAGATTCATACATACTGTATCATGCTGCTGAAGGATACCGTTAAATATGCATTTCATCGCCCCTGAAAGAGAACAATACCATATAGTCATGTTATCCTCATAACTGACAAGAATTTTGGATGTAAAGTGACAGGATTATAGAAACAACAAATTATATAGGCACCGTTGTGTGAGACCCTAGTTACAAAAAAACACCCTGATATTTGAGAATTTACCCATAAATTTTTTACTTGTTAGTAAAATCATATTACAATTTCACCACTGTAAAAGAGGATGTCTTGGTAATAACTACCAAATAAATCACGGGATGTGCATGTAGTTATCCATAATAAAAGTGAATACTGAGAAGATCGAGAAAATTTAACCATCTTGTTCAATTTTTAGTCCGGGGAATGAAGATACATACCGTGTGTGCCTACAGGTTCCTTAATGCGACCACGACGACCACACTTTGTGAAAATCTCAACAGGCTGCAACCAAAACAAAATTGTAAGTGAGAAACGCATAAATATGTGGTATTTCTATAAACAGGTTGAGAAAGTATAACGTCAAATTTATTCATACAGTAGGTATGATGATCATACCTTGAACCATTTTACGTCCTCGGGGTTATGAAACATGTATCTCACAGTTGCTTTTACTTTAGACACACGTTGAGGGTAACTGCACAAGATCCATCATATCTGGTTAGCTGATATTTTCAGCTTATATCATATCTGTATTTACTATAAATTGAAAATAATATACTCTTTTGTTTCTTCAGAGGTACACTTTCAACAGTAGCATTATAAGTAGATGCATACAATGCATTTTAAGAGTTATCAATACACTGGATTTGTACGTATGTGTTTATCTTACCCGGTTAAAATAATCCTCTTTAGAACAATCCTATCAGGGTCTACACTTCGCAATGAACCAACAGCCGCAACAACAGGAGGGTCGTTTTCTCCTTGGCTTTTCAAAGCAATTAGAGGAAGAGAGAGAAAAGATATTGGAGCATAAATTGAGGCTACTGAAAACCTTCCTGCGTGAAGAAACCTCTCCATTTTGTGCTTGTTAGCATTGATACTATCTGAAGAAAAAATTGGCCTGTATCATCAAAGTAGGAAGGTGTGAGTGATGCATACGGAGAGCATATTGGATTATCATTTTTTTTCCTTCTGATAATAAAATGGTAACAGGACATTTTTTACCTGGTAATAAATTGGCGAAAGCCAACATGAAAAAGGAGTTCTTCCTTTGCTTTTACAGGAGCATCATATGTGTCATGCTTCTTAATGCTGGCACCCATAAAGGTGAATATTGTCAGAAAATAGGAACTCAAGTCATTAAAGAAGTTGCCCAAGAAGAGTGGGACTTAAGAACAAAGTTATAAGATGTTTATAGATCTTATAAGGTCCTAAGAACAAAGTTGGGGTTTCCTAACTTGTTTTTAGAAGCTTATAACCTCCAGAGAGCTTAGGCTTTTTTTGGGACAACTTGTTGTGAGAGCTTATGAGCCGTTTTAGCAGAAAATATTACCAAACACTCTGTAAGAGCTTATAACCTTTTTAAGAAGCTTATAATTCAGCCAAACACAAACACACTCTTATAAAGAGGTACCTGAAATGGAGAACAGATACTTTAGACTCATGTTGCAAAAGACCACACGCTATTACAGGCATTTTCTTCGCTGTTATGCATAACTTGGATGCAACATCATCTGGTACGTCCTTGATATAAAGCCTTACATATGAGCCAGCTGGTATATATTCCTCCATTTCTTGCTCCATATCAAGAGCTTTTGAAAGAACATGCTTTTGTGTTCTTGAAAAATTATCGAATGCAAAAATCCTAGCATATTCAAGAGGCAGAGATTCCTACAAATCAAAAGTTGGTTTAATGTAATTGCTCAGAGACAAAATCAAAATGGTTGAATCCATTAGAGATAAGAATGTACTTTGGGGTCCCATGATGAAGTTCTGAAGGACTTGACACCTCTATATTTGGCAAATCTTTTTCGAGCCGAAATATCTAGTGGTGTATCCACTTCATCAGGAAATTCTGGATCATAATGGATGCAATTAGAAAATTAATACAAGAAATATAACGGATGATAAATTAGAAGCTTGAAAGTAAGTAAAGTTAAACACTTAGAGAGGTACCCTCATCTTCGGCGTGTTCTTCCTTGATTTTTCGAATCTGATCTGCTATCTGCTCTTTGGTTAAGTTATCATCTTCCTGTAGCATAAAGTAAACTCAGTGTGTATTCAGAATAAAACAAAGCAACTCACACTATTAGTATGAAAAAATGTTGTTTCTGAGAAATGCTTCAGAAATTAAATTTATTATTAGATTGACTTCTCAAATGTAACAAAACTAATTGAAGCATATCTAAAACTTTTATTTGAAATAATGCATAACTATTTTAACTTTTTTATGAAAGACCAAAATAATCTTATAATAATAAATTAATATTATTCTCAAATTAAATTAAATTAAAATTATTAGTAATGTTTTTGTAACCAAAAAAAAAATTAACTAATGTTTCTTCTCTTTGTCAGGAACTCATTATATTTCAAATCAGGCAATTAATATAATTATTTAATTTATACAAAGAATATGATCAAATGGATTGAATTGCTAAATGCACTGATTTTTATGCAAGCAATATTGGCAACAAAAATATACATAAGACTGCTTATACTTAAAAAGCATTTCAACAGAGTATAACCGCAGGGAACAGATTAACAAAATCCAAAAGACGTTTCATAATTGAAAGAGACTTCTCTAGTGCAATCAGGTGAATAAAGACCATTTCTTTTGGTTATATAGCAAAAAGGGGAAATAAAAATCGTCAGTGGTTTTATGATAGGAAAACACGCACCATCATTACCGAATCAGTTTCGGTTTCTTCATCAGAATCCCTCAAATTCAGCGAAGCCTGGTCATCATCAATCTCAAAGCCATTTTCGTCCTTGTGGTCAGGGAAGCCATTCTCGCCATCATCCAATACCATACCATCATCATCTTCAACTTCATCACTGTCAGAATAGTCGTCATCCGAATCATCCACAATCCATGCAGCCTGCAAAAATTCAGACATAATAATGACGGTACTTACATCGCAAAACTAAACCAATTATCTATCATGATTTCATGATCAATTAGGAATTAAAAAATACAAGGGAAGATTTTCAGAGACTTGTAACTTGTAAGAATGGAGTTTTCCTACCTGGTACTCAGATATGCCCTTGGGAAGCTTCTTCTTTTTCATTTTTTTCTGCTCATGATTTCTGTCAGCTTCAAGCATTTCTTCCTCCGTTGGCCATGTCTGCATAAGTACAAAGAGAAAGCTGAAGGAGACAGAAAAACGAGCAGAAGCCATCTAATGGATCTCGAATCAGAAGGGTCGTGTACAAAACAAGGACACATCAAACACGAAATAACTGACATTGACAATGTTACATCGTTTCTGTGGAAGATACAATTTTGTAGGACATCAACCAGAAGTTTTAACCAAGCAAGGCCAAATACCTTGGTATAAAAGTCTAGAATAATAATAGCCAAAATCCAACAAGACCGTAGACAAGAGCGAGATGTATAATCAAGAATTTAAAAATCTATGGATTGCAGATAAACAACGCCAACCTGTTCTCCTGCTAATAGATCGGGAATATTTTCCACAACTAAAGCCTCTTGCTTCAGCGGATCAGGGGTAACACACCTCACAACCTGCAGAATGTTAAAGCAAATAGTAGGATGAATACAGGAGAATAACTGCTCATTTTCCAAAGAAAGAGAGGAAAGCTTTTCTGTGTTCATGTATAGAAATGATCAGTAAGCCCTTCTAGATGGATGCTAATTGGTGAGCCTTATATATTACCTTCCTCACACATCATTCAAAAAGGACCTAATGAACTACAGTCCACTAAAAGCCGAGCTCATTCATCCATTTATGCCCGTCTTAGAGACATTCAATCACATAAGACGGTAATACTAAACACTCTAATTAATACCTACTATACGAGTTGAGAATAGCAAATATTTTCATCTCGAAAGACCTTTCTTGCAAATACAACCGTATATGGTTTATTCCTCACTTTTTCCCTTTTAAGTTTCCTTATATTGGACGCACTCTCAATGAGTTGTGTGGATATCTGATTTGGACAGAAAACACAATGCTCCAAGAGAACTGAAGCAAAGGTGTGATATGTTCATTTTTATCTGACAACTAAAGCTCAACAAAGAAGCATGTTAAATAAGACTAGCCAAATACCTGTATATCACTCTCAGAATCCATTAAGTCCACTCCTTTCCTTACATTCAGAGGACAAGGGTCCTTGAGAAGTTCGACTTTGGACAACTGGAAATCCCCTGCTCCAGCAACATGTACCTGGTATAGGAACATTTAGTAAATATATTTCAAAGCTGCAAGTTGACAAAAAGAGGCAAAAAGATTTCACCAGCTGATTTACTGAGAGGCCATGTGCACGAAGATAACCAGTAAGGACAAGTGTGCATCTTTCTGAAGTGTTATTGTCAGCTAACATATCAACCTGTCACATATGGATGCTTAATATGTCAGAACGGGGTGATTCCAGAAATTTGGGTGAAGACAATCATTTTCTTCCATAGCATAGTTGAGAATATCACATGCAATCTGGAATAATTTCTTCGAATGACTGAAGTATATATTATCAACACATTCGTCTCAACCCCCAAGACATACCACATTGCAAAATAAATAGAATGACTGAGTTGAGCATTGTTTATATTTTGTTTATCTGGATTATTCACCAAGCAGCACATTTCCGTATATAAAAGAAAAGGAACCACACTTTCTCTGCTTTCAAAGTTATTCAAGCCTCAAGGTGAATAAACGCAATAGGATTAGTTAAGACAGTAAATCTCTATGCTTGACAGGTAAAAAGTAATTAAGTTCACCATATGAGGTTCTCAGATTCAGTTATAGGGGTCAGGAGTAGAAGCTGAAAGAGGAAGAATCCCTTTCTGATTACAGTTGATTGGCTATGTTATTGTAGGTCTCAGAACAGAAAATAAAAGAAATACCAAGTAATTTGCATGCATACAAAGAAGAGATACTCGAAGTCTAAGATAGTTTAGATCAAACTGCACCCATAACAGTATATTCTAATAGGCCACAACTGTACCTTTTGAGCCATGAGGTAAGACCGTTGGTTTCGCCAATGAGGCACTGTAATCCTTTGCTCCTTGAAAAGCCAAAAAAACTAAGACCACAAAGAAGTAACGAACTCTTGTGAGTGTCAGAAGCCAAGACAAAAAGATATGGATTGACAGATAAATTTAAAAGGTGAATCAATTATAGGTCAAGAAATTACCTTATGTAACTCGTCTTTTTCTGCAGGATAAAACTTGCAATCCTCTGGAAATTCAGAAGCAAGCATGGATGTGTAAATCTTCTTCAGTTCATTTTTTCTTTTCAAGTCATCAGGTAGATCCTGTAAACATAAATAGCGTCTCAATAAAAGATAGGAATTATATGCATATAAAAAAGGCGGGAAAAAATCACTTACACGAAGTAGTACTACAGTGCTTGGTAGACCAAGCGTTCTAAACACAGAAAGACATTGAGACCCAAATGAATCGATAAAATTATCAGCATCATCTGCTTCAGATACGGAGTTAGGGGATGCCACAAAAGCAATCAAATCAGCAACCTACAAGTAGCATATGTCCATAGTACAAGTATAGAGAGTGTGTCAACTGGCTTTTACCCAAAGAAAAAAGGTGATTCGAGGAACAAGCAAACGATAAATTAGAAGAGAACCAAGAAAATACCTTAGCCATTTCAATGCACGTCAACAAATCATTGTGCGGGGCTTTCAGGACCTGTTGCAGACAATCTATGTTACTATTGATCAACTTTCACATTTAAATAATAGACGTTACCAAACTGATTATGCAACAGGATCACATTACGTTTAAGTTTTGCGTGCAATCATTAAAATTGAAAAATCTACAATTATCCCATACATAAAAGAAATTGCAAAAGATAATGAGTTCCATGCTGAACTACAAGAAACATCAACAAGTGATTCTAATATGAACGAAACTGGAGTAGCTTAATACCATTACAGGAATGCTTACACTTAGAAGGAAAGTCAAAGGCATTATTAATTTACCGTCACTCTCAGCTTGTACTCAGACGATGCAATAGCTGGAAAACTATCACTGTTTTCCCCTCCAGACAACAATGCCTGAATATCTTCTTGAAGTGAATTCAGGTCCACAGAAGCAGAAAGGCCAAAAAGCACCTATAATGTGTACACAATGTAAGAAAAATCACACTAGCCTTTAATCTCTTAACAAGCAAAGGAAGTACACATACAATAACACGAGGAGGACTCAACGGTCCCAATAACGCCCTTTTCTCTTTCAAAATTGCTGCTCTTTTCTGTTCCCTCATCTATAAAGCACCAAACTTTTAGTCAAAAACTAATCCAATAACTTAAAAAGTTAATCCCAAATACACAAAAAATAATTCACTCTACAAAAATACAGACGAACATAAATAAAATCAAAATATACCATTTTATTACGCTGAAGCCGAGCAGTCTTGGCTCCTTTAGCAACACTTTGTTTCGATATCTTGGCTTTATCTAATCCAAACGCAGCAAAATCAGCAAAATTAACACGAATTATAACAAGAAACAACTGCAAACATATAACTAAAACTCAATTCTTTACGAGATTAGAAAAGAATACTGACCTTTAGAAGATATTTTGTGAAGGTTCCGGGAGGATTTAGAAGCAAATCGAGTTTTGTGAGCTTTATTGTTTTGAACTCTGGAGCCACCCATGGCTGCGAAGCGAATAATGCTACGGCTTGCAGACAGGGCGGTGATATTGCAACGGTCAACTGCTCCTCCGGCGAGGTGAAGAGCTGAATAATAATGGAGAAAATAAAAAAAGACGTTGAGGTAGGGTTGGGGTTTTATGTTTAGGAATTAGGGGTTTAATAAAGATGTTTGAATCCTATTTATATTTCCTATATCCTATTAAAATCTTTTATTTATAGAAGATGTCAAATCAAAGATATATATATAATTATATATATATAAATATATTTGACCTGAAACGAGTTAAATAAATAAAATTTGAATTGAAATCTTGAGTTTAAATAATCGTGAATATAAACTTTTAGAAGAGAATTATGCCTTAAAATACTTAATTTAAAACTTTAAACCTAAGAAAATCTTTATGACCTAGTTCTTTTTAATATAGGAGACATGTAAATTAAAATGGTTTAGCTCTGGTTTAAATATCCTTTTGGGCTGACTTGTGCAAAGACTGGTTGGGTTCCTTTTTGGATCGAAAATATCCAAGCCCCAATATTATATTGGGCCTAATTAAAATAAAGGCCCAAACATATTGTTGAGACCAAGTAGGATTAGCCTATTTGTATCTGGTTATTTTTTGTGAAAGGGATTTAAAATTTAAGGCCCAATGATTAATTGAAGGAAATTTCTTTTTAAATACGAATTTAGGATAACAGAAAGAAAAAAAACATGCTTAAAAAATTTTGATTATCTAAAATGATTGTATGTGTTTGTTTTTCATAAATAATTTAAATTAGATTTAAATAATGTCCACATCTTTCAAAGCATTCAAGGCCTTGTGAAATGAAATTTTTGGCCTTGTGCTATTCTAATTTCCAATATGAAAGGAAATTTACAAAATATCTGTTCAATTTTCACAAATAAATTGGAAAACAAAAATGGAAAAAGAAATAAAATGGCAAGCCAAAAAACAGACACCTATAGCAGATAAACTGAATTTTGCTCGGTCGGAATAATGAACACGCTCTCACTTCCACCGCCACCGCTTCATCTCCGCCGCCGCTACCAATTCTCCCCTCCGCCGCCGTTCCTCCTCCACTTCCACTTCCACCGCCACCACACCCTCCTCTCCTCCACCTCCCACCACTTCACAACCACCACACTCTCACAAGAACAAGACCCGTACGACGTCGTATCAGCACCCCCGACTCCTCAATTCGACTTCACACCACTCCTGAACTATCTCTCCACTCACCACGACCCATCCCAACCCGACCCGGCCCACCCCTCCCAATCCGACCCGGTCGAGCTCCAATTAGTCGAAACGTACGGCGCCGTTCCGGCGCCACTCTGGCACTCATTAATCAAAAACCTCTCATCCTCACCTTCCTCATTCCCCACTGCTTATTCTCTAGTTACTTGGCTTCAAAAGCACAATCTTTGTTTCTCTTACGAGCTTCTATACTCTATTCTAATTCACGCTTTAGGGCGCAACGAGAAGTTATACGAAGCTTTTCTACTCTCCCAGCGCCAGAGTCTAACTCCATTGACTTACAACGCTCTAATCGGGGCGTGTGCTAGAAATGACGATCTCGAAAAGGCCTTGAACTTGATGGAGAGGATGAGAAGAGATGGGTACCAATCTGATTTCGTCAATTACAGTTTAATCATTCAGTCATTAATGAGGAACAACACTTTAGATGCTGCAATACTTGAGAAACTCTACAGTGAGATGGAGGTCGATAGGATTGAGTTAGATGGGCAATTGTTGAATGATATAATCGCGGGTTTTGCAAAAGCAGGGGATGTAGATAGAGGGTTGTACTTCTTAGGGGTGATGCAGGGGAATGGGATGAGTCCTAAAATGAGTACACTTTTCGCAGTGGTGAATGAGTTAGGAAATTTGGGTCGGGTTGAAGAAGCTGAGGCTGTTTTCGAGGAGTTAAAGGAAGGTGGATTGAGGCCTCGTACGAGGGCTTATAACGCCCTTTTGAAAGCGTATGTAAAAAGCGGAGCATTAAAAGATGCAGAGTGTATAGTTTCAGAAATGGAGAGGAGTGGGGTTTTGCCTGATGAACACACATATAGCTTGCTTATTGATGCCTATGGCAATGCCGGTAGATGGGAGAGTGCTAAGATTGTCTTAAAAGAGATGGAGGCGAATAACGTAAAGCCTAATTCGTACGTTTTTAGCAGGATTTTGGCTAACTATAGGGACAAAGGAGAGTGGCAAAGATCGTTTCAAGTGTTGAAGGAGATGAAGAACTGTGGGGTTAATCCTGACCGTCAATTCTACAACGTGATGATCGATACATTTGGGAAGTACAATTGTCTCGATCATATGATGACGACGTTTAAGAGGATGAAAGAAGAAGGGATTGAGCCCGATACAGTGACGTGGAATACGCTTATCGATTGTCATTGTAAGCAAGGACATCATGGTAAAGCCGAGGAATTATTTCAGGAAATGCAAGAAACGGGGTGTTTGCCTTGTACAACGACGTATAATATAATGATTAATTCTTTTGGTGGCCAAGAAAAGTGGGATGATGTGAAGGAGGTTTTGGGAAAAATGCAGAGTCAAGGGTTATTACCTAATGTTGTCACATATACTACACTTGTTGATATCTATGGCCAATCGGGGAGGTTTAATGATGCAATAGAGTGCTTGGAGGTGATGAAATCCGTTGGATTGAAGCCTTCTTCGACGATGTATAATGCTTTGATCAATGCCTATGCACAAAGGGTATTTTCTGAACTTTGAAATTGAAATTATTGTTGAATAATGATGATTTTTTGTGATGTAATTGATTGATGAGTGTAGAGGTAGATAACTCGTTTAGGCTCTGTTTGGTTCTAGGCTTTTGACGAGGAAACGAAAATGGTGTAGTGTGCTAGGAATATGATGCCAATTATGAATAAACACTCGAAACAAAACGCAATAAAGAACACATGAATTGTTTACCCAGTTCGTCAAAAGAATTTTGACTACGTCTAGGGGCGCTGCCAAGCCAGGATTTTCACTATATTTGTCGTAAGAATGTTACAATGAGAATAGGGCTATTTATACTACAAGACACGTAACCTAAGAAGAAAAGGATTACGTTATGACTAAAATACCCCTCAAAAATTTTCGCCTGTGGCCGTAACTCAACATAGTGGTGAAACGACAAGGAGATTGATTTTCATTAATCGAATAATGCCAAGTTGTGGTGAAAAGTATAAAAGTAAAAGTTAAGTAAGATGGATGAAGAATTCAGATATCTTTATTTCTATTTTCCACGTGATTTTTCCCTATTAGTATAAGTTTTCTCTAATTTTCCCAGATTGTGCTTTATTTTGTTTTTCTTAGCAATTTCCTTGAACCAAACAGGGCATTACCCTTCTTTCCTCATGGCTAAGTGTGGTTTGCTTATACACAGGGATTATCTGAGCAAGCTGTAAATGCATTTAGGATAATGAGAGGAGACGGTTTAAAACCGAGCCTATTAGCTCTAAATTCTTTGATTAATGCTTTTGGGGAGGATAGGAGAGATGCCGAAGCTTTTGCTGTGTTGCAATACATGAAGGATAATGTGAGTAAAGATATCTATATGGTTTTTTTTTTCATAATTGTGATTTTTCTGATGTGGTTATATTTATCTCCATATTTTCGAGCTAAATGTGCTATTTTCCTTTAATTCCAGGACTTGAAACCTGATGTTGTTACTTATACCACACTCATGAAAGCGTTGATTCGCGTGGAGAAATATAATAAGGTACATACCTCATTTGGCGTTCTTTTCCAATATTAATGAACGCAAATATGTCCAAATAATAGGCATAGACTAAGAACCAAGTGAGACTGAAAGATGGAAAGTTTGTAGATCGCCTCTCGTGCTTCACAACAGTTAAGACTTGAGATAAATATATAGGAATTTAGGAGTCGCATAAATGATCCTATGGTGTGTTTGGATTGAAGTATTTGCATCCAGTAAGTTTGTTTGGATGTATCCAAGTTCTAATGGATTTCAATCCCTTGCCATTCACTTTGAACTATTATTTCTCCATAACTGTACTGGATTTCAAATGACTCAATTTTAGTGTCATTTCAAATCCTTCCTCCAAATCACTCAATCCAAACACACCCTTAAATTTTCATATCTAAGGTAATTAACTGCAGAAAGTTTTTTAAGATTTCATACTTTTCGAGCTAACAACATATTCTGAGACTACAATTTATGGGGTCGATTTCAGGTTCCTGCTGTTTTTGAGGAAATGCTTCTTTCGGGATGTGCACCAGATAGGAAAGCTAGAGCCATGTTAAGATCTGCTCTAAGATACATGAAATCTACACTTAAGTTATAGCTTACGTTCTTCTTTCTCGTCTCGAAATGCAACTGCCCATCCATTGAGGCGTCAATAGCTAGCTGTCGTTTAACCATATGTTTGAGGTTAGTCATTAAGACAACCTTTTCACTTACTATATCCTAGGTCTTTTACTCTTCTCGTGTCTTCGTTATTCGTCATTTTTCTACATTTTTGTCAAGTTTGTTTCACTCCTCTTGGATGCAGGTTGGTTCAAGATGTACAATAGGGATTAAAAGGTAAAAACGACATAATGAGCATAGGTTTATTGACTGATGACACCCAAAGTTCGACACTGGATGTGTCTGTGCTTAACTATTACAAGTTACATTCAAAATTGATTAAGTAAATAATTCTTTGGTTTGTTGTATAAGGATTTGTCAATATTACTTGCATTGCTTGAAATTATGCAATCATATTTTCGTACCTATAAATTTTATGTCAATCATTAAGCAGCTAGAACTTAGTGCAAGAGAAAAAAGGAAAGAATTTGATTCAAAAACTGTATGTACAGAAAAGAAGACTCTCATCATTTCATCAAATCGATATATCTTTAGTTAATGATAATAATAATAATATACACGTGGACAAAAATACCCATCAAAAGAATAAGAAACCTAAATTTTGTCAAAACCAAACTAAATCAGAGAGACATAGCAGAAACAATAGGTCTAGTGCTCTTTGAAATCCTAGAGCAAAACATGAACATCAACAGCACAGAAGATAACAAGAACAATCTGAAATATGTTCTTATTTCCTGCATTCCTAGGTCGAGAACTTCCATTTTCTTCCCGTATCTGTTTTTCCGTTGCATTAGATAACCGTTAAGATAATCATCCATTGAAACCCACTTGTCGAAACTGGATGTGATTGCCTTCGACTGAAGCCCGTCCATCTGTTTAACGCCTATGTTGAACATCTGGATGAATGCGCCTGACCAGTCGTTGAGAACTCTCTGCCAAATATCAACGGTGGTGAGTGATTGTGGTGGAAAGGTTTTTTAGGGGGGTTTAGGACTCGATCCTCGGATAATCACAACCGTTCATTTGGTGGGACCCGTGAAGGGTCCGCCATACACAGATGGAAGTGATTTTTCCGGGGCTACCGCTACCTTAGAATCACTCAGAGCTTACTTTCTAAATGGAGTTTGTTTAGTAAATAATAATGACTGTACATAAACACTTCCGAAGAATCTCATTCTGAAAAGTACTCTTAGTTTTGAGAAATTACCATGGCAGAGTATATATATTTACAATTTCACTTTCAGTTGGAGATAAAACAGATTAGAATATCAATTCCTGTTGACATGGTTGTTTTTTTAATTTTTAAAACCTTAGGGACTCATGGTAATTACCAAATAAGTGAGGACTCTATATAATATGAACATATTAAACTGTAGTGGAGTGACATACATTGAAGGAGGTGATGTCTATAGGATTGAACATTTTGAAACAATCTTTTGAGGAGGCTTTAGGATCTCCATATATCTGCAGAGTGATTAGCATACAAGGGAAGTTAGATTACAAGACAAGCAACAAGAAGCAAATGCAGTTAACAATACAGCATATATAAACCTCGAAGGTAAACGCCATGGGCACCCTTGCTATATCATACATATAGTCTGTTGCTGTACCATGGGCTAGATACCTACAGATAAATGAAACAAAGTTTGTAATTAACATAAGGGATTAATGGATGGTCTGTATTAAATTTTATCAGTTCTCATCGTTCTTCATTTCTCAACTTAATTGAATGATGATTTGCGATGTCGAGAGAATGATGAAAGGAATGAATTTATACTGTCCTTATTAACTAAGAAGAGGAGGTACATTAAGCCAATCATCACTATGTTAGATTTTTCTTGCTTGGCAGTGAATTCGTCTGATCACAACACAAATATGGGTCTCTACAAAATTATAATGTAAAAGAAAAATAGTTTTGAGAAAGTACAAACCCAACAGAGCCTCCACCAGATCCAATTAAGCAACTGTCTTTGAGGTGAAAATGGTTCAACTCTTCAAGCATTGACCTCATTATCTGAGAGGGTATACCTTCTGGGGTAGTATTTTTGTGATCATACGGCATAAACAAAGCCTGAATAAGAGAAAATAATCCATAATAATAGCACAGTTGATAGCCAACATAAGAGGATATAGTATACACATTGTTATCAATGGAGAAAGAAACAAATCATGCCAACTCTAAGCTTTGGGCAAAAAACTAAGAAAAACCTATCAATGTCAAACTACAATACTATAATAATTAAGCAAATATGAGAGGGTCAACTCAATGATTGGCTATGGCAAACTAGTTTGATAAATTCTCTATGAAAACTTAAATAGCAAAAGGAAGCAAGGCAAATGAGCTAGTCTTCACATGTAGTGCCCAATACATTAGCAAGTGAGTAGAATGCGAGTAAGAGGGAGAAAAGAACAGGATCAAGAGTTACCTCCATCCCAGAGTGCACATTAACCCATATATGTGGTTCAAATGATATGGACAATTTTCTCATAATTTGAGTCTCAGGCTCGCTGAAAGGTGCAGTCCCAGGATTTTCTTCATACGGATCATAATCCTGAGAGAGATACGATACAAAAACTTAACAAAGACCCAACAAAAATTCCATAAGACAACATTCCATCAGTAACAGGATTCTAACAAAGGCAACACCTTTATTTTTCACGAGTTTATGAGAGAAATGGGAAAAAGGAAGAACATGCTCATAAAACATAAAGTTTTCATGACCAAACGAAAATGCTTACATACCTTCTCCTTTTTTCCCCAATCTACAGCCCAATTCCGGTTGAGATCAACTCCTCTTCCTGCAAGAAACTTAAATTTAGAGAATATTGCGTTTTCTTGGGACCAATCTTGTATTTTAAATGAAATGAAATCAGCGAGAATAACTATGAGACCATTTCTTCTCTCGCAAAGATCGCCTTCTTCAACACGTTTGCGTCCATTAAGGTTTTCCACTGGTACAACCTGTACAAAAGCATTGTGAGGAAACATTAGTTCGATTATTATATTACGCTGAACAGTTTATGACATCATATCATTTTAACACTTTAATCCAGCTTACAAAATTCGTTAAGATTCTTTCTTCTTTTTATGATTAATGAGTGTAAATACGGGATCCAAAATCTAGTCACATTTTCTGCATAAATGTGCAAGGAGAAGATAAAATAAACGACAACACGATTGCTGCTGAAGATAATATGATATTAAGTATTACTGATAGGTTGGAAAAGAATAGAATATCTCTGCAATCATTTCGAATCATATTATCAGCATATTTGTGCACATTGAAAGATACAAGAAATAACCATTAACAAAAATTTACCTTTATAACAAGTCTATCAAGTGTCCTATTTAGAGTAGCACGGTCTACATTGGGTAAAAACTCTTCTTCACTTAAAATGGAAAGAAGCCGCAGTGCTAACTCAGTCGTAATAAGCTCCCTTCCATGCTGTCCAAAAGTCTGGAATACAAGGAATCATCTGTCAAAAATACAACCAACCAACCTGAGAATTTTCACATACTATTCCAATATAAGACATGGTCTTGTCATAAAAACACTGGTACAATAACCTGAGTTACAAATTACGGGATGAAATTACAAAACATTTTCAAAATGCCGAAGATGCAATAAAGTTAATAGAGAAATACTTACAAGCAGAATCCTAAGTTTTGCTATGTCCTCACTTTCTTTCCTATTCTGGCAATAAGTAACTACAGTCATCTCTGCCTCATAGCCTTTATTCTTGCCAGAAATTTTCTCAATCTGATACAATAACATATAAATTGGAAAGAGAAACTTTTATTGATAGACCAATTTATCAATGTTAAAGAATTGAGAACATGATACCCACTGTGAGTTTGTCTGGGTGGCGATGAACCAATGATTCGACTTCCTCGAGTAAAGCTCCACTGTGAAGTATTTGAATACCAATTACAATAGTTTAAGATGGATAACTAAGAGAAGAAAAAAAAACATAATGCAAATGAACATATTTGCTCAAAGCCTCGAAGAAATTTACATGACATTATGATACAACTGATTCCTTCACGACAGACAAATTATGTTAAGATATTTGACGGAAAAGTTGGGGGAAATGGTTTTGTATACAAGTATGTATACTTATTTAAGAGCTTATAAAATGTTACAAAGTGATTAGTAAACCTTTTAGAATAAGATCTTATTTAACTCCCAAGATTTTCGAATCGTATAAACTCTCTAACATTCACTAAAGAGGTCCCAATTGCTTTTATGATCTAGCAAACTTTACTACTTTAACCATCTTAATTACAGAATTACCATATTAACATATGATAAACTCTGTGTTCTTGTGTGATCCGAACACTTAGGGAGCTTATTCTTGAAATAAGATTAAACATAAGATCCAGAAACATCATGTAAAGAACTAAAAGATATTAAGCTGCTAAAACAAGTTTAGCCAAACACCCTCAAAGTATTTCATGATCACCTCACACCTAACACTGTAAGGAGGACCAAAAACAGTAAAAACTTCTAACTTTTAGCTTTGATGCTCATTGTTGACAAGTTTAAACTTAGCTGAATAAACATTCATAAGACATTTGCTAAGAATTTAGTGAATATACAAGTCTGATACAAGAAAGCAAGGAAAATAGTGGTCAAACCAACATTAATTGCTTATTTCCTTATTATTAATTCCATCACAAGCAAATGTCGTAACCACATTAAAAAAACTGCTTTAAAAGCAGCAAATGGATATCAAATCATCCAAACTAAGGTCTTTTTCTGCAAATAAAAACATAAAATTTACCTGGTATGGTAAAGATCGTGATTGATGCGGTTGATAACAACAGGCTTTGTGCCATTAGATTTTCCATACGCGAACGAAAAATTACTAACAAACAGCGCAACTGATGCGAAAATCAGAAGATTCAATCCCATTTAAAATCGGTGAAAAATACAAGAATTCAATTGGTTTTTCATTTCATCATCCGCGAAAAGATCTGCAAAATCAAAGTTTTGATTTCTGCGATTTATTTGGAAATATGATCTGATTTGGGTTCCATGCTTATGCTTCGCTATTTTTAGCTGGACTTTGTTTTTTTAGTATATTCGGTTTTGTTTTTCCTTTGACGTGTCTGTGCATTATTGGTCCGAGACAAATGTTTTTACTCTCCTTAATTATTTTTATTATATTTTAATTAATTTGTAGTTTAAAAAAATGAATAGTAGAAAAGGAGATTTGAACCCTATTTTATTTTGAGATAAAATAATGAAATAAATATTTTTATAATATATATATATAATAATAATAATAATCTAAAAAATTGAAGAGATTAAGTGGGCCAAATTGGCGCGCCCTTTTTTTAATTTTTTTTTAAGTTTTTATGTATTTGACCCTTAACCTCAAGGTTGATCTTTTTCTAACTTCTAACTCTCCTGCTAGACTTTATTTTGGGATAAAAATAAGAAATATTTATAATATAATAATTTTAAAAAATTAAAGAAATTAAGTGGCACGTGCCAAAATTGGCTGGCCAATTTGGGCCCTGGCCTTAAGGGCCCTACCCATTAGGTCCAATATCAAGCAGGCCGTTTGGCTTACAAGCTTTTCATTATAAAGGCCCACGAATTGGCTTATTCACAATGATACTATAAACTAGGGGTGACGTATGGGTCTAAAGCATGGGTCCAACCCAAGTAAATTAATTTGGTTGAATTGGTTTTTAAGAAATTTTATTTGGTTTTCAATTTAGTTCTTAGTTGGGCCTAATTAAATTTCAAGTTAGGCCCAACTTGCTTGCAAATAATCTAAAATTGTAGAGAAAAAAATTAATGTATTAAGTTGGGTTGGGCTTGGTTCATTTTTGGGTTGTGTTTGATTTCTTTTTGGGTTGAGTTTGGTTCCATCATAAAGCCATTAACAAATCAACCCATTTAAAAATTAACCCATTGGAACCAACCCAACCCGCCCATTTCTCACCCTTACGTAAACTATTTAATAAGAAGGAAAAGAGGAAACATAAATAATAAATCCATAAGAAACCAAAATGCATTGAACAAAGATTAAACTTATTGAAATCTAGTATTTTACATCTTTTGTATGAAAATAAGTTCTCTTTAAACATAGTATTAATTAAATCTTGATTTTGAAATCATATAATTTGCATCATAACTATAACCAGCATCATCATAGCCAAATATTTAGAGGGCTTGGATTAAAAGAAGCAAATTCTCTTAATTCTTGATTACATTCAAGTATTGCCATTTCTTGTTCATCCAAAGTCACCCAAGCTTCTATACCATTACCACATCTTGTGTCCATTAATACAACAAGATTCATGAAAATTGGTCCACTTGAATCAATGCTACTAACCCATATAGGCTTTCCCCACCCAAAATCAACCTCATAGAACCCTAACTTGCACCAACTTGTGAACCCAAAATAATCCACCCCTTTAGACCCAAACTCTTCAATCTCTTTTATATCTGTTTTCATCGTATTTGACCCTTCGTTTCCTCGTATTTTCTTCACAAAATCGCCATCAATTCTCGATATAGACTTCCTTATTTCACCCACTAAGTGACAAAACCCGAGACTTTGTTCCTCGGTCGTGCATTTCGCACTCGCTATCCAAACGAGGTTTCCGAGAGAGGCTTGTGAGAAATTCGGAGACGCCCTTTTGCGTAAATTCACTATATGTGTAAGAATAGAAGGGTTGTTTTTGCCCAATCTTTGTTCACATGCATCCATTGCACATTTCCATACGAAACCCGAGACCGTCTCCACACGGGTCGGGTTATACCCGGGCGGGCCCTTTGCCATATCTTTGAGAGTGGCAATAGCAAATCCATCAAACACCAATCTCTTAGTGACAAACTGGCCTTTCTTGAACAAAGAACCCCACATGCCCATTGATGCATCTTTAAGCCATAAGCCATTGGCAGGGAAAAAAGCAGAAGCTGAGAAATCAGGGCAAGTAAGGACTTGTTTGGATGATCTTGCTTCTTCAGCCCAACTCTTTAAGAAAAAACTTAATGCATTTCCATCCATAATCCTATGGGATAAACACAATCCTATAGCAATCCCACCACATTCAAACAGATTAACTTGAACATTAGTCACAGATGATCCATGGCTATTAAGCTCACATGGAAGAAGCTTAGCAATCAGTTTGATATCAGGGCTCTCAAGATACTCACTCAGAGACAAATTTTTCACTTTTGCTGTGATAAAACAGGCCCCTTTATCATCACAATCGATAGAAAGATCGTCTTTTATCGTGCCTGCAAGTGGGTAAAAACGGGTTAAGATTTTCGATAGTGAATTCTTAAGAACAGCCAACTTTTTTAAAACTTGAGAAAAGATGTTAGCTTCATGATTTGGATAGTAGATGACTATGGGAGCATAAGAAACTGGAATGAGTTGATCTAAAATGCACATCTTATAGCTATTTAGGTGATTTGGAGTTGGAAAATATGGCTTTATCCTTTCCATGGAGATTATTTCTACTTCCATGACGAGAATAGTGAGACTTTTAATCACTAAGCTTGATTTATAAAGAGGATGTAATGAAGGGAAAAATGTTATTGTCTTTGTCTTATTAGTGAGGAATATATATGTCCTAAACAAGATGGAATAAATATTCATATTATTTTTTTCTTCAGTGGGCTATAATAAATTTGTAGAACGAGCGAAAATACCATAATTTTTCCCCATATTTCGATCTTATATATATGTACTTATATATATATATATATATAAGATAATGATAATGTCAATTTGATCAAACAATGAAAGAGATGACCAAAATTGTCCGGCTGGCTGAAGGGAAAATCCGTGTGCTAAATGATAAAATGATAATTATTATACTTATTGTTTTTTTCAGAAAGAATATTCTTACTAATGATAGTTACAGTTCGTTCAAATGATATTTGGTGCTAAGAGTATTTCACGAGTTTATATAAGGAGATATTTGATTTAAGCTCTGCACATTTTCAAAACACTTTATAGATTTAAAACACTTGTATTGATATAACTATTGGTAAATTACAAAATCAATAATCGATATACATGCAAATTGTGGTATATAAAAGTTCAAATTATCAAACAATTTACCATATGATACTAATAGTAATTTATGGTACGATATAAATATTATGTACCTACATAATTAATAACAAAAGGTAGTAAATTATAGTTTAGAAAAAATTAATAACATTTAACTAAAAAAATATTCACATTAAGATCACCATTGAAAGGTAAAGGAGTAAAAAGAAACAAATCAATAATTAAGAAATTACTTTAGACACACTTCGAAAATAATATTTTATCCTTGTATCTTGCATTATACCATGTATTATTATGGTAAACAGGATTTATTATAAAACACCCCTTTATTAGTTCGAATTTCGAAATTGGTATACATACCATTTATTTATTTTTAAAATAAAAATTCAATATGAGTTTCGTTTTGCTAATTTCTTAACAGATTAGGGTATTTTTATTGAACTAACACAATTATCACCAAAATTTAATGTATCACCCTATTAAATAATTATAAATTTAAGTATCATAAAAAAATCTTAATAATGTCATTTATAAATTTCTAATAGTATTTAACTTTCCCAATTAATTTGGAAGCTTAATCCTACTCAAATACTACAAAAACAAGTTAACCGCGCGTAACTATACCGCGAAAATCATCAGACGGTTATTAAAGATTCTCATCATAGTAATAGTAATCTCATCCGTTCATTAGTTTCCCACCCAATCTATATCTCACTATATATACCCCCAACGCTCTCATATTGTATCTCACACCGGGCTGCATTATTTTTGTGTTCTTGTTATGTTCCTGCTTCGTTCTTGATTCTGATTTTATAATGTGATGATGATTTGAGTTTATTTGTTGGTCCTTTGATTCTTGAATGATTTTCGTTTTTCAGTGAATTTTGTTTGTCAAGATCCTGTGTTGTTTCTGTTATCGTGCAGTGAAATTAGGGTTTCTGTTTTTTGTGTTCTTGTTATGTACCTGCTTCGTTCTTGATTCTGATTTTATAATGTGATGATGGTTTGAGTTCAGTTGTTGGTCGTTTGATTCTTGAATGATTTTCGTTTTTCGGTGAATTTTGTTTGTCAAGATCCGGTGTTGTTAACTGTGATCGTGCAGTGAAATTAGGGTTTCTGATTTTTATGTTCTTGTTATGTTCCTGCTTCTTTCTTGATTCTGATTTTATAATGTTATGATGGTTTGAGTTTAGTTGTTGGTCGTTTGATTCTTGAATGATTTTCGTTTTTCGGTGAATTTTGTTTGTCAAGATCCGGTGTTGTTTCTGTGATCGTGCAGTGAAACTAGGGTTTCTGATTTTGCTATCTGATTAGGTTTCTGAGATTACTCGGCGTTTGATTATTGTTGTAGATGAAGGATTTTGCAAATGATTGGTAACATGGTTTTTGAAAGAGCTATGTTTCAACTATAGTTTGTGTGTTTGTTGACGATCGGTTAGGCCTAGAAAATTGTTCTTATGGTTAGGGTTAGGGTTAGAGATCTCCCTGTTATGTTCTATATTCTCTGTGATTTATTGGATTTATAGTTGCCGTTGATGTAGAGTTGTAGTTGTAGGTTGATAGATGAACACCTTGCATGTGATTTAAAAAATCGCTTTAAATATTGGCATATCAAGATGGAATGTTAATTTGTACTGTTTAATGTGTTGGTTAATTGGCGATTTTTTAAGAATTCAATAATTGTACCTTGTGCTTTTTTTCATGTTCGCTTTGCAGGTTGAATTCCGTAGGATAGTGGATATAAACATTATGGTGGTTTAAGTACGAGATAGGTAAAAGTATCAGGAACTGAAGAACATCATATATGTTTTTATTCTAGTCTCGGAAGTTGGTTTCTTATGCAATCCTTTAGCCAAGTCCTATTAGGATAAATAGATTATTTGTAGGAGCTGCTTTTAAGTAGGTACTCTTCCCGGAGATATGTTATCTATGGTCCAGAAATAAGTTGGAAATATTATGTTTTAGCTCCTTCTACTATGTATCTCGTATTTTCTTCTCTATCTTCAATATTCCGGCTATAAGTTTGCTTTGTATTTTGCAGATTTTTGTAGCTATTCCTGTTCACAATTGTGACATTTTATGTAGGGTGGTGGTGGTAGATCATGCAAGCGGGGTGATGATATTGGAATCAATATCAACAAATGTCTTTATGTGTCACTTTTATCCATTTCAACTTAGATTCATGCCACAGATTATTAGTGGTTACGGCAAAGAAAAGTTATTTGTTTTGTTCTATTTGAACAGTCTTTCCTTTCTTCCATGCAGAAAACCTTCAGTCACTTATTGATTCTTCTTCTTATAAATATTTATTTTCTGCTTCGTTATCTGAATTTCATTTTGCCATGGGATTCTTATCTGTCTTGCTTTCTTCCCATTTTATAAGCTTCACTGGAGTTGGTTCTAATCTTGCATGCATTTGATACTTGAGTATTCTTGGTTACTGTTTCTGCAATTTAGATTGACTGCAGAATGTTGCTGATATTTGATTTACTTGATTCGTTAATTTGTCTGATTCTGTTATTGATTGTCTTAGGTACATTTCCTTTATAGTTTCTGGTGTAAAACTTGTGTATATGATGTTTCTTAACTATCTTTGGAGATGTTATCATCCATCCCTTGTAGGTGATTCAGTCCTGCTGTTTGTTGCATCTTTTACAAATTGATAATGTTTACCTCTGTTCTTCTTTATGTTCGTCCAACCTCATCCCTGAATGGCTAGTCATGAATTCCTTCAATTTTTTGTGACAGTGAAATGCAGGTCTTATGGATGGAATGAGAATATTATCTCTTTCCCCTGAGTTTACTTCTCTGTTTCCATATATGCTTCTACAGTTCTTTTTTCATTTCCTTTTTTACCATATGGCCGTTGTCATTACAAACCTGCTTGGTGTGGTTCAGTACAGTTAAAATTTTAGAAGAGATGGATTTAAAAGGGCTTATCAGGAAGATGACAGAGCATTGGAAGATTTTCTTAACTATTGAAACAAAAAATAAGCGCATTCGTTCTGTAGTGGATCTGGAATGGAACTCTTTTTTGAGAACTTCAGCTAGCATTTGATTTGATCTAGCGTACCCCGGTTTCTTGGCTTGAATAAATGAACCTTTACGTGGAAAAGACCGTCAACAGCGGCACTGGCTACTCGAACAGTAAGAGCATTGAGGTTTGACGTGGTTAAATGGTCATAGTGTCGCTTACCAGGAAAGTGCAGGACGCTAGTAAAGGGCGCAGTGAACTGTAATTGTGAAGAGATTGGAAGATTGTGAAGAGATTCGGAGACCTATAACCGTAATTGCGAAGAGATTCGAAGACGTATAACCGTAATTGCGAAGAGATTCGAAGATCTATAACTGTAATTGCGAAGAGATTCGAAGACCTATAACCGTAATTGCGAAGAGATTCGAAGACCTATAACCGTAATTGCGAAGATATTCGAAGACCTATAACCGTAATTGCGAAGATATTCGAAGACCTATAACCGTAATTGCGAAGAGATTCGAAGACCTATAACCGTAATTGCGAAGAGATTCGAAGACTGTAATTGCGAAGAGATTTGAAGACCTATAACGAAGACTGTAATTGCAAAGAGATTCGAAGACCTATAACCGTAATTTCGAAGAGATTCGAAGACGTATAAATGTAATTGCGAAGAGATTCGAAGACCTATAACTGTAATTGCGAAGAGATTCGAAGACGTATAACTGTAATTGCGAAGAGATTCGAAGACCTATAACTGTAATTGCGAAGAGATTCGAAGACCTATAACTGTAATTGCGAAGAGATTCGAAGACATATAACTGTAATTGCGAAGAGATTCGAAGATATATCTTTCAAGCAAGATATGATGAGCAGCTTTCAGATGAGAGATAGGGTTGATGAATGAATTACTTTCTTTAGGGCCCGAGCCTGGCTGGGGAATCCCATGAAAATGTGACTAAGACCATGAACCACTTCGAATTTGGATCTTGACATGTCGGTGATCGATCTTACGGCTCTACTTCGCCGAAAGGCTCAAATGACTCCGAAAGATAAATAAAGTAACAAGACCAGAACCCCGTTTATTTCTGCTATCTACTGTCTTTTATGGGTTCACCTGGATCGTGGTTCTAATGCCGAAGCAGATTACAGGGCTAATAAACTTAATAATTTTCCAAATTCCACTTCAGATTCATGGTAGACTTCTGCAGGGGTGTGCTTTTGTTTTGTCTTTTTAGCTGTTATTATTTGCTGTTTGGTTGCAGTGTTTAACATCAGGCCATTGTTTAGGCAGAGAACTGTGTTTGAGATGTATTGCCCTTTGTTTTTTTGGCTTTCATATTGATTGTTCTATTTAGTTCTCTATTGAGTACAACTTGGCGTTTGTATCTACCATGTGGATGTAAATTTTATCTTGTCTCCTTGATATTTGTATTTCACAGTTTAATGGACACATAGGTGTGTTGGGCTGCCTTCATGTACTTGATTCAGTTGACGACTTTTGTTTCTGATTCTTAATTGTATGCTTTTGATTGTTATTTGTTTATTGCTTAGGGTAGACCTTCATAACTTTTGGTGTTATGGAACCACTTGATGAAGGGAATTTTGAATTTTACCATTTGATGCTAGTGATTGGCCTTGAATTTACTCGGTGCATATATTACTGCAGATGGGATTTTGGCTGTGGACGTTCATATCAAATTATACAATTTCGTGTTATTTTCTATTTGATCATTCACATTTTCATTTGACCTATTTTTGTGAGACGTTCTTATTGTTACGCTCTTGTACTTCCAGGCATCTGTGATTTTATGGACTTGTGTCCTTTTTCATATCACTATAGTTCTGTTGTTGTTGGTGCTACATTGAGATGTCATTTTGCCTAATTTGTCCATTCGGTTTTCTGTGTGTTCTAACTTGTAATGTATTTTTCATTTTCTAGTTTTAGGATTATAGTGGTGAAGTGTATCTGTCTTGTGCTGCTTGTCTTCTTTTTACATTTAATTAGTTGCTTTCTTTGTTATGTGGTAGTTGACTGTAGATAAAACTTGTGTAACTCCGCCTGTGTTGCAAGTTTGCTTAACACAGCCGGTCCCAAGCCCGGTTAAAGGAGGAGGGTCGAGAGAACTTATATTGGGTTTATGTTACAACTTACAACCCTTACATGTAAAAGTCTATTCCCACAAAGTTGTTCTTCATTGTTCTATGATTTAGTTCTATGTATATGTATATCTGGTATAAATAATTGTTTTGAGTCCATTTAAAATCAAGAACATGTCTATAAGCTTCTTGTTTCCATGTGTGAATGGAACAAGTAGTACTTTGGAAGTCACAAAACTACCTAAAGTTTTGGGTGTTCTTTATCCACAGAAATGTATACATATAGAGGTTTCATATAAATATATGCAATGAAGATAGAACATAACCTCCTAAAAATCAATGGAATGGAAAGTGATTGGCCCTCTATTTGCAGAACAGGCCAACTATAGGTGTGAGTTGTGGGCCTAAAATATGACACTCTTTGGGACAAAAAACCTTCTATTATGGAAAGTGAAAGTTGTCGAATCAAATCAAATCATAGGAAGGGGGACCATTTAGAAACAGACCTTCTTTGTCCAAATTCTGAACCTTGAACTGCTGAAACCTACGTGTAAGTTACAACTAGTTATATGATTTAATTGCGTTGTCAAAGTGAAGCAAAAAGAGGGTATCCAAGATTATAGCTAGAGCTTCAGATATTTCTCTTAATATCAGAATTTCTTTGTTCTTAATCATTTATGTTAGATAGAGTATTATTTTGTTAGTTTAGCCCAAGGGCCCGTCTATCTTGCATATTCTCTCGTTTATAATATAACATTATTATAAACAATACACAATTTGTAACTCAGTAAATTGGATAGGATTAACGGTGCACGTATCTGAAGTGCTTTATTTGTTATACTACAAAATGTTGTCTAAATATGCTTTGATATTTGTTCATAAATCTGGTCAGACTTGCATTTCCAATAAACTGACTTTGAGGAGGAGGATAACCATTTCCAAGAAAACAAGTTTCTAAATCTTTATCCTTAAATCTATATTACAGTTTTTTACAAAAATCCAATTTTTTTGGCACTGATTTACCATACATTCTTGAATTAGAATAAAGTACATTTTATTTTTATTTTTTATTTTATGACGAGGGAAACCCGCAACCGCTATCGTTAGGTGCGTACTGAGTAAATCTCGCTCTTGTGTAATAGCGTGTAAACCACACAAGAGAGGTAAATCAACCTAAGTTGCCCATAGCTGACAGACTCACAGTAGAGAAGAATAAAGTACATTTTATTACTACAGCTGATGGACAAAATCTAGATAAATGTGCAAAGGACATATTTGCCCCTGCCAACTTCAAAATGTACATAAAAAAAATCAGCTTCCTTGTGTTTTCTAAAAATTAAGTTGCTTCGACGTCTGGTTAATTTTAATCGAACAATAAAGAACATGTATCCTCGTTTAACATTGATATATTCATATGTTACGATAATGAGTAGTGATAATTGAATCAGTATAAGTACATACAAACGGCTATTGTGGAGGATGTTTTATTGGATATACCTAGTATTTAATTTCTTGTTCGAGCTCACTTAATGTTGGCCTCACCATACTGATCAAGATATGCTTACATTTGTTCTCAACTTCTCATTCAATTAAGTATATATACAGTTTGATTCAAACAAACTACTCCATAATCTATATATATATAAATATATATATATATATATATATATATATATATATATATTTGTTTTCATCTTGTAGTGTGAGATAGGATAACTGTTTGGAAATAGGTAAAGTTTGTGATGTTGTGATAGTCATTTCAATCAATCTCTGCTGCAACACCTATATGCATCTTCTGTGATTGGGATCAGACTGAAAAACGACATTCATCTCATTCTATGAAAATTCAATACTCTCAAATAATCTAACTATCATAAATCGAGAATTGTATAATTATTTGAATTTTTACGTTAGAAGCCTAGATAAATATTAAAATACTACTTATTGAAGATTATTTAAATACGAAAATAAGTAGAAAAGTTGGTTGTGAACTTTAATCAATCACCCCAAAATCTTTATAAAATGTCTATTTCTCTCTTTTTTTCCCCTCCTTTTGAAAAAACAAAACGTTTTATGTGTCTCTTTTTGTTCTAGTCAATTATGTGCTACCTTTCACTTTAGACATTGATATCATAATAAGATTACTTGGTTCAACTTTCTTTTAAGATTAAAGACCAAATTCATTCCCTCTTCTAATAAAAAGTCACATTTTTTTCTAAGTGTACTTTTGGTGCTATACTTTACATGAATTAATGACATAATTCATGTACAACTACCAATGTCTCATGGGGCAACTCCATAGAGTTGGTAAGGACATGTGAATGTTGTGGCCTTGGTCACGGGTTCGAATCCTAATGAGGGAATGTCTATTTGTCTTCTCTACTGTGAGCCTGTCATCTATGGGCAACCTAGACTGGTTTACCTCTCTTGTGTGGTTTGCAGGCTATTGCACAAGGGCGAGGTTTACCCAGTGCGCACCTAACGGTAACGGCTGCGGATTCCCTTATCATAAAAAAAAAACTACCAATGTCTCATAATATTTACACATTATTTGACACAACTTGAGTTATGATGCAATGTACATATTTGGTTTTTTCAGTTTCCATCTCTCTATTTGGTGCAAGTACACATTGAATAAAAGTTTTGTATCATGGGTTTTCATCCAATTTTATTATTAATTAAATTTAAGCTTGGATAAAAACACCTTAAACCAAAATATGGATCATCACAAATAATTTGACATTTTGATAAATTCATTTAAATAGCACATAGTTGAGGAGTATCTAGAGCACTTTGAATAAATTACTCAAAAGCAATAAGTTTCTTATAGCTAATCATTTTATGTGCCCTTTTCATGCCTTTTGTTTTCCTATTCAAACTTAGCACTTATATAACAACCCAACTAGTTTCTAATCTCTAATTGTGCTTAATTATATGCAAGTTACCTAATCTCTCAATCTAAATGAAACTTGCACATAACTAACTTTATTGATTATTACAATCCTCCAAATCATTATGCATCACACTAAAAGTAGTGAAAATGATGCTAATAAAGGTAAAGTAGCTATTGACAAACCCCAAAAAAGCAAAAGCTTTTCCCTTTAAATTCCCCAACCCTTATATAAGTGGGATTTTGAACACTAAACGAATAGAGTAAGCCACGTCACATCTAGTATGATTTGATCACTATGCAAATATAACAACATTAAAATCATTTAATAAAAATCACTTCAATTGCATATAAATTTTTGGAAAGTTACAAAAATTCCCTCGTTTATTTTGTAATTATTAAAATTTTCTTAGTTTTTTAAAATCACATATAATCTTTACACATTTCTTGTGTTTACATCCAATGGATTTTATTTGTTTAAAACAAATTTACTCCTTAAAAAACTTTATAATAAACCATTTGAATGAGTGTATTGGTAAATTTAAATAAGTGACATAGTTTTTGATAATTATACATAAAGGGTCTAAATTAATAAATTTGGAGTTTCTTATTTGAATTAGTAGTACAGGTTTAATATAAATCATTGATTTCTATCAAATATTACTATAACTGTTGCTATTTAACTAATAAATCTTTATTAATTTAAAAATTTACCATAAATTTGATATAATAATAGATAAATTACTAATTTTTATTATTCAAAAATATGTTTGCATTTTATTTAATAGAAAAAGACAAATTGCAATTAACCTTTTCTATTTTCCTTTTCCTAAATATAAAAATATCAGCATTATACATTACTCAAATATATATGGGGGGCCGTCGCTATAATGCGCCGTAGAGTCACTGTACGCTCTCCTCCCCTCGTTTCAATTACTTTTCTTTTTTCACAGTAATTTCACTCATTTCATTTCTGTCACTCTGTCACACTCTCTCTTTCTCTCTCTCTTCAATACGCAAAAGAATTGATGAATAAATAGAGAATAATCCCTTTTTAATTCTCAATTCGAATAGTTAAGAGCTCTTGTTGCGTAATTATTTTTTATTTTCACCTGCGTGTATCGCCTGATATTTTTTTTGCAACCGGAGATGCAGTTTTCAGCTCGGTGAATTGTCGCCGGAGATCTATTCCAGATCTGTATGTCTATTCATCTACAATATCTGTATTTGTGTATTTATATATTTCTATAACTATATGGTGTGTTATTTAGCTGTAGTAAACAGGTGTGTTTTTGTTGATATGCTTTACTTTATAGTTATTACACATCCAGGGATCTTTGACATAAAGTTGAGTATTGCTCGGAAAATGTTGTGAATATCTAATCGAAGTGTGTCTTATCTATGAGTTTCATTGTTTATTTTAGTGATTTCGTCATTTTTGTTTGAATAATGAACTTTTTTGCGAAGTTTCTGTTGTAGAATGGATTTTCGGATTACACTTTATTTGAATCTGTTAATCCTGTAATCCTGCAAGCTTTTTCTTTTTCGTTTTATTACCAGTCTGATATTTTGGTTTTGGTATGTTTAGTTGATCTTGATTTTTTATGCATTATTAGCTTTATGCCGTGTAATAATGCCAAGTCAGAACCACTTTTTTCCTAATTATCTTGGATAAGTGGCGTTCTTGAGTGATAATTAGGCTGCACAGCCATCTCCATGTGTGCTTTAAATCGGGCTTTCTATCTGCCATCAATCTGAAATGTCCTCTCGGATCAGTCTGTAGTTTAGTGAACTTTTAGTTAAAAGGTGTATGCTTTTATAAAAGTGCCTTTGAAATCGGTTGAAATGCCATCTTATTTCATGCTTCCACTCATAAACTGAGACAGTGATATCTGATATGGATCAATACGTGGCAGATGAATTAAAGCTGTTTGAAAATGCAATTATAGCTGTAACGCAAGCAATTGGGTGGTGGTGCTCAGATGAGAAGAACTGATGTTATTAGCAGTAGAAGGAGGAGGATTTTTCTCTTCTTCAGCTTCTGGATACAGTAAGGGCCTGACCCTTCTTCTTCTCGGTCAGAAAAACGAAGAGAAACCTATGAGAGTAACGCCGTGGAATCAGTATCATTTGGTTGACCAAGAGGCTGACCCTGACCCTAATCTTGACCCTAATCTCCAGCTGGCTTCTGACAAGAACCGGCTCGTCCGCGCGTGCGCCTCCTTTGCATGCTTTGGTCGTGCTGCCAATGGAAACGAGAACCCATATCCACCTAAAGTGGGACCCACTCAGAAGCAAGAAATCCTGCCGGACCACCCTCAAAAGCAAAACGTCTTGCCCGAATCTCTTGTTTTCTATGAGAGTAAAGATCATACACATTCAGTTGATCCTGTTGATGATGATGATAGCTATAGAAAGACAATCAGTCTGAGGAGTAGCTTAAAAAGACCAAAAAAGAGTGCTCCGGTTGCTGCTGTCGCTGGCGATGGTGGAGGCGGAAAAAGTAATGAGAACACAGGATTATGCGAAAAAGAAAACGACGTTGCTTCTCAAATGGAGAGGAGGAAAGTGCAGTGGACAGATACAATTGGGGGAGAGCTTTTTGAGATTCGGGAATTTGAGATGAGGTACAATTGCTCCTGATGCATAATTGAAACGAAAATATGAATTAACCATGTAGTTTCTTTAAAACCTCTTCCATGGTTTAAACTAGCTCGTGCATAACATGTATTCTTTCCAGCTATTTCTTATTATTTTATATGCTAAATATTTATCATTCCCTTTGTCCCGAAAATACCGACTCCTTTTGTAATTTCATTTGAAAGAACTTTTATATATGGACAGATACCAACAAAGAAAAATGGAAGAATCATGTCTTACATTCTATGTACTAGTTTCCTTGCTATATTTTCAATCAACCGCCAGTTTCCACTTTCCACTTTCCACAGCCAATGAAGTTTTACTTTTTCTTTTTGCTTTTTTGAAAAGAAAAATCTTTTCGGAAGACAAATTTTGAATTTCATGTCGTAGTACATAGTGTAATTTTGGAAAAGATTGACACAAAGTTGATTTTTATTATTTCCCAAAAGAAGTCAAAAAGACCACTCAATGTGGAGCTTATGTTTTCGAGTGATAGCCTTATATATTGGAGAAAACGAATGTTGAGAGATGCGAACAGCACTGCATGACATCAGTTTTAGATGCCATATTGGAATTCTAGTTAACCGCACCCGTTACAGGTTTTTAACTTCTTCTGGAACGAAGGCCTAAGATTGGCGATGTAACAATGACTATATGATCCACACTATATGATACTTATTGATGATTTATGAGTTAGATGTTACTTAACGAGAACAATCAGACTACTTCTAATGCCCTCTGTAGTGCTGTTTTTATCTCCAATCATGTTGCTACATGAATAAAAGCTGTGTGCCTGTGTCTATATTGTGGTTCTGTTTTTTGTGCATCTTGTTCACCAAAAATGTTTTTCGTTAAAACACTGGTTACACAGAAAGCTCGGAGTGGAATGAACTGTGATATCATTTGGTGTTCCCATAGAAACTTAAAAGTTTTAATTTCAGTTACTTTTATGGTTACGTCTCGGTATATGGGCTTATACAAACATCACGAATCTAAAGGAAAATTTCAATAAATATATTGAAAGAAGTTTCAAGAAATGCTACACGAATTTGGGTAGTTCGAAAACTGCCCCAATGCGCCTTTGTCAAAGGTGCATGCAAATGCAATGCAAACTTTTTTAATAACTTTGATTTATTAGAATGCGAACTTTTTTAATAACGTTGATTTATTAAAGAAGTTCCTATAGGCCTAACTTTGATTTATTAGAATCGAACTTTTTTATGTAAATCCCGTCTTTCTTAATCATACATTTCCATGTGTTTGCAGTGAGGATGAATCAGATGATGAATTTGATCACGGGAATGAAAAAACTTGTTCATGTAGGATAATGTAGTCTTGAGCACTCCATGAGGGGCCCTTTACGGGCTACAATATAAACAAGGCAACTTCAGATGTGTTGCTCGAAGTGCAAAAGATGGCGAAAAACCTGGTTCATTATAATTTGACGACAGAAAAAAAGAGAATTTTGGCCTTGATAGATTGATCCGTTAAGTCATATTCTTGCAGTTTGCTTTCGAGGTTTGGTGGATTGGGTTTTTTTCCCATTCTTTAGCTGTTTTTTCGTTTCTAGTTTATTATTTCGATTGAGAGAGTTATCCATATTTGTTCAGCTGCTGAGAACGAATGAGGAATTGTTATGAGATATCAACATCTTGTAGTTGTTGATATGGAAATTGGAATAGAATTATATTTGAAATCTCTGTAAATTTTACATCGAATTATTGCTGTAATTTCATCTTCTATGTTGTTTTTAAGAGCTTTAAGATTCGAGGATATGCTTGCAATTGGAATTATCTATGTATGAGATTCAAGTTTGTCAAAAAAACAAACTATTTGGCCTGGTTAAAAATAGAATTTTTGATCATTGGTTAGTCAAAATCACCAGGATATTTTGAAAATGTTCATACTTTATACCCATTAAACCCAAAAACATAAAATACTAGTTTAGAAGTTCAAATAAAGTTATAAATATTAAATATGATGAAATATATAAAAACGATTTGGAAAAATGCAATTCATTCAATATTTAACAAGTAAATTATGCATATTTACGGATAACCATACTTATAATCTTAGTTAAATTTTAGCAAAAAGAACATAAAAATAATTTGAAATAAGGGTGTAATTTTTATACCACCATAAATGCAGAAACTTGGCCACATATTATCCACAAAACCCCCCACTTCCAAACTATCACAAATCCACAAACACTATAATCAAATAAAACTATGGATTATCATTACCACATTCAACACCAAAAATCAAAATAAAAATTAAAAAAAAAATGTCTATAGCATCATCATCTTCATTTCCATGTCTCAAAATCCCAATCCCCAAATCCTCATCTCAATCATCCCACTCTTCATTTTCACCCTCATCATCTTCTACCTTCAAATTCACCGTTATTAGGAGCGCTCAAGCTGAGGGACCCTTGAGAAGACCTGTTGCTCCGGCGCCTGTAAAGCCTGCGCCGCCGAGTTCTGCGCCGCCGCCGCCGCTGAGCCCGGTGGCGGCTGTGGAGAGCAAGTATGTGATAACGTTGGAGTTTCAGAGACAGAAGGCTAAAGAGCTTCAAGAGTATTTTAAGAAGAAGAAGCTTGCGGATGCTGATCAAGGTCCTTTCTTTGGTTTCATTGGCAAGAATGAGATATCCAATGGCAGGTAATTATTCAGATAATTTCTGATCTTGAGATTGTATAATTCATTTTGAGTAAACTTTTAGCAGATTTAATGAAAATTATGATTTTTTATTGCAAAATGGTGTTAAATCGAACATTTGCCAGGTGGATTAATTATATATAGCTATGAAATATTTATAAGATGAATTACAATTTTGCAAGTTGAAAATGTGAAAGAATTGAATTGGATATAGGATGAACTCATTAGCTTGACAAACTAGTTTGATGATTATGATTGTGTTTAAAATTGAATTTTTGTAAGGGCAATTTGTAAAATCGCCAAACTTTCTCACATATGCCACATCAATACATGCCATATATATTTGTTCTCAACTCGAATCTTTATACTCGGGTAAAGTGTAAAATTGTCAAACTATTTGAATTATGACACGTCAATACATGTCATATATATTTGTGCTCAAAATCGAATCTTTATACACGGGTAAAGCGTAAAATTGTTAAACTATTTGAATTATGCCACATAAATACATGTCATATATATTTGTGCTCAAAATCGAATCTTTATACTCGGGTAAAGTGTAAAATTGTCAAATTATTTGAATTATGCCACATCAATACATATCATATACGAATGTGCTCAAAATGTAATCTTTACATGGGCATGTGTAAAATAGCCAATTATTGAATTATGCCAAATCAAAAGTGTGTTGATAAATTGATTTTATTGCAGATGGGCAATGTTTGGTTTTGCTGTGGGAATGTTGACAGAGTATGCGACAGGCTCTGACTTTGTGGATCAGCTTAAAATTCTTCTCTCCAATTTTGGCATTGTTGATCTTGATTGATTTTGGTTTTGTAACTATTATCATACTCAATTCTTTCATGTTCATCTTTGATATATGCATTTATTCCATTTTTATAATTAATGAATATATATATATATATAGTTAAAATTGTTGTATATTAGTGTCTTTTAGTGCTTATTCACCGAGTGTATCATATATTACACCCTCTCATATATTTTATTGTAAAAAGAAACACAAAAATGATCAAAATTATGTTTCAATTATTTGCCAACATAGGAAGTCTGAACTAATTAACATTTCTACGGTAAACCAACGTCTTTGTCACAAGACTCACAAATCATATAACATATTCAAGAAATCATAAAAAATTACTATTATATTATTTTATGGTAAGATTTGAATTTATTCTTTTATATTTTGCCGTAACTCTTACAAATGTGTACGCAACCATGCTTTATAAAATTTGATGACAAAATTTTCGCCTTCAAATTTAATATTTAAGAACATAAAAATTTCAATTTTGACAGGTACATTAAAAATAAAATTATATATATGAAATTTTGCATATATATTATCATTTTTAACATAATAAACTCAAGTTCCAGGCGAACTTCAAATTTATCCTACATACAAAAAGTTATTCAAATTTACTTCGAGGATCGAAAAATCGTTTTTCAACTCTAAGCACATACATATATATATATATATATGGTTTCCGGTTGGCAGGGGAAAAGCCAGTAGCTACAGTCATTAATTCCGATGACTGTTTCATATTCAGCGGAATAAGCTAAGTCTAATTAATTAATTAAGAACTCTTCAAATTCAATATTTTTTTATGTGTTAAAAAGTTACCAAAATCAGCATATTAACGTCAATATTCCAGAATAAATTGCCGGCTGCCGTCCTAATTCCCTTGTTTCATTCTCCAAAATCATAATAAAACACTCATTTTATTCCATTTTCCCATATGTCTTATTTCCCTTGTTCTTGTTTAATGCTCTTTTCATTCAATAACATTTCCATTTTGTCACTTTCCGTTCAAAAAAACTGAACAAAAACTGATCAAAAAACACTAAAACTTTCCTCAACATCGACAGTTTTTTCTTCACATTATGGGGTGTGCTCAGAGTACTAGACCTTCAATGAGGTCTCCCCAAGAAGGGCTCGAAAGGAAAAAACTCGAAAACGGATACTCAAAAGGACCGTATAACGGGCCAAGAAGATCCACGGGTATGAGACACAACAAGCTCGAATCTTATCGAACTCTAAATCCCGAAAAAATGAGAAATGTTAACGAAAACGCCGTTACGAATGGAAATGCGAAGTTCGTTCGAAGTGAAAATAACGGTAACCGTTTGGATTTGGCTAATAAGGGTGGATTAGAAGAGGAGCTAGTTGATGGATGGCCAAAATGGTTAACTGATAACATCCCAAGAGAGGCTTTGAAGAATATAGTTCCAAGAAGTGCTGATTCTTACGCCAAGATTGACAAGGTTCAATTTTTCTCTATCTTTTTTCACACTTTTATGATACATGATTTTCAAAACTATGTTTACTTGATACTTAGTGTTTATAAATGAATTGGGAAAAATGCAAAAAAAAAAAATCATGTGTTAATTCGAAAATGCAAAAAATCATATGTGTTAGTGAAATAGGCTGAAAGACACCTTGTGTTATCCAAAAGTCTGCAAATAATACCAATTCTGTTGGAAGTTAACATGATTGTTGTTCACGTGCTGGTGTATTAATATGAAGTTTTAAGTCATAACCCTTTATTAATATGAAGGGTATAATGCGCATTGCAGATTAAAAATTAACAGCGTAGAAATTTTTAACAGAATGAGCATGCGGGTATTATTTACAGATTTTTGAATAACGCAAGGTGCTTTTCAGCCTATTTTGTTAACACATGAGTTTTTTGCATTTTCGAATTAACACATGGGGCTTTTTTGCATTTTTCCCGAAATGAATTAGTGATCTCGGGTTTTGATGATAATCGACGTTTTGCAGATAGGCGCAGGGACATATAGTAATGTTTATAAGGCTAGAGACAAAGAAACAGGCAAGATTGTGGCTTTAAAGAAAGTTCGTTTCGACACTTCAGAGCCTGAGAGCGTAAAATTCATGGCCCGAGAAATAATGATCCTACAGAAACTTGATCATCCCAATATCGTAAAGCTCAAAGGCTTAGCCACATCGAGAATGCAGTATAGTCTTTACTTGGTTTTCGAGTATATGCATTCCGATTTAGCCAAAATCCTATCTCGACCCGATGAAATGCTCACAGAGCCACAGGTTTAAAAGCCTCTTTGGCTCTTCATACTAATGTTTTCATTCACTTGCAAGTATTTTTTGGTAATGGCTAAGTTTTTATGTTATTGTTTGTGCAGATTAAGTTTTATATGCAACAACTCCTTTCGGGCCTTCAGCATTGCCACGAGCGAGGTATTTTGCATCGAGATATTAAAGGGTCCAATTTACTTATCGATAGAAACGGGATGTTGAAAATTGCGGATTTTGGGCTTGCGAATTTCGAGAAAAGACGGCCTTTGACTAGCCGAGTTGTGACGCTTTGGTATAGAGCGCCAGAGTTGCTTCTAGGCTCGACGGATTATGGAGCGGGTATTGATCTTTGGAGTGCCGGTTGTCTATTGGCGGAGATGTTTGCAGGACGGCCAATTATGCCCGCTAGAACGGAGGTATTATGACGAAAATTGTTGTATTAATATGTTACGATCATGGGCCGCCTGCTATAAATACCATCTTAAAATCAACTAAATGATTTTTATCTGGTTTACACTCTAAAAACTAGAATTACTTAATATTAGTCTTCAAAATCGAAAGATAGATAGTACAATATCTGAACTACGAAGAGGTTTGATTCTATCAAAGTTGGTACGTAGGCAGCTCGAAGTTACTGATCGCAACCCTCAATCTATTAAAATATCGACCAGTCTGTCATGGATCGTATCTATCCCATCCCCACGTGATATATATTTGATCCCGCATCAGTTGATAATTGTCAAACTCGAGAGGAGATACTTGTATTTAAGACATAGAAAAAGCGATAAATTGTGACTATTGTGACTATATTTCTTACATTTTACATGACATGTCACATTATTTCGATGCATTTCAGGTAGAACAGCTACATAAGATCTTCAAACTGTGTGGCACACCTTCTGCTGATTTCTATAAAAGATTGAAGCTTTCATCATCTCTTAAGCCTCCACAAACATACAAGCCCACTCTTCGCGAAGCTTTCAGGCACTTCCCTTCGTCTTCTTTAGGCCTTTTAAACATTCTTCTTTCTCTCGATCCTGCATATCGTGGCTCTGCAGCTTCTGCTTTAGACAACGAGGTTAGTGCAAATCTTTGTAATAATTGATCCCTTTCTAGCATGGTTTAAGATTGTAATAATGTCTAATGCAGTTCTTTCAGAGGAGCCCTTTAGCCTGTGATCTTTCTGGTTTACCGAAAATTCATGTTGAGGATGATGAACAAGATCTGATGAAGGACAAGCGAAAGTGAGTTGATTCTTCGTGATCGGTTATGACATTGTTGCTAAAACTATAAGTTTTGTCATGAAATTGGACAAATCATATGTTGTTCTTTGTACAGGCACAGGACTAAAGCGAGACGAAGATCTCAATCACAGAGAGAGCAAAGGAAGAAGAATTTAGCTGCTGAGAAACTAACAGCAGATGTCGAAGGTTCTAAGGAGGTATGCTACTGAGCAATCATATAGAAATAATTAACCGAATAGTTTCAAATGATATTTAGTTATTATCCTGTTATAGGTATAAGTTGTAATTGCAAAATCATCCTGTCGTATTTGCACAAACGTCCCTGTGGCAAAATTGCGCTTCAGCGGCAAGATCCATGGGTTTATCATGGGTCGGGTCAACCCTAACCAACAACCCGTTACCCTAACCGTTGACCACCTCTACGTGGCTGAATCCCTATGATCCACATGCAAACTAATAACCCTCTATAGAAATTCCTTTATACTTTGAAGTTACAATCTATTTTTTTTTTCATGTGCTTCTTTTGCAAGCGCTATATTCTCACCAGATAACTTGATAAGAGACTCGAAGTAATTCAATTTAAAACAAATTTAGGCCTACTCGTACTGTTGTATAACTATTACCGATGATCTAGTCAGAATTCAGTGTATTATACATGTATAGATTGAACTCGTAATGCAAGCTACCTACGTACCACAATTGAGATCAAATTTGTCGTAGTTCTATAGAAGTTTTGTGTCATAGCTCGTATTAGGGTGGTTTGTATTCTAACATCCGTAATTGGAATTTCTAAATGGGGTATTTATAGGTTGCTTATTTCACTATTCCTGATAGGATATTTAGTCCAATGTTTAATTACCATTTGTCATAAAACTGATGGTACATGTCATCAGGGTATCCAGGTCGGCCCGACCCGTGGCCCAATGACCCTATCCTAATACATTCCACCATATTCCAGCCTACCTGCCTCGTACACGAGGCAATTAACCTGCATTATATAAAAGTGTTTGTAGGTTGATATGATCCTCGTTCCTATAAATTACATATACACTAATGCTTGTGAAGGACACAAATCATGAAATTCCATGATAATTAGACCATATCTAACTAGAAATGAAGAAGAGTAGTAAAATACGAGCGATTCAAAACGTAACCATTCCATCGTTTTTGCATTGAAAAAATTCATTTTCACGCAGGAACAACAAAAAAGGGCAGATACGTCGATCTTTAGCATAGAGCCCGGAAGCAGCACAACGAGCACATCATCCACAGGCGTTTTTCGAAACAACGAAATGTACCCAAGAACAGAATCTCATCCAAATGCTACCAAAAATATCAAAAACCCTAAAAGACATACAACAAACTCTGATAGTACAAATAGATTGGATTTGGTGCAAAGGTCTTCATCCTCTAGAGAATACAGAAATTTGGGTAATGGGAATTTAATTAATGTGCGTGATGTTGATGATTAGGATGTGGTTATAAATTGATGGATTTTATATGTTTTTGTAATGATTAATTCTTTACTTATAGTAGTTTTATTACATGATTTAAGGATGATAACTTTCATGTCGGATTTTATGATTAAAATCATGTTTGAATGTATTGCTAGATAAAAGCAGTTGTATATTGTGAAATGTGATGAACATGTTCATATGGGACAGTATATGGATTAAAGGGCCATATTCTCCCTCTTCGTTTATAAACTAGATCTTTATATATTGGGTAAATTTAGATAATACTTGCGAAATATCAAAACAAATTTTAATTATATTAAAAAATAAAAATATTATTGTGTAAAATAATAAATAGGATGAGTACGTGAGAAAAAAATTTAAAGTTGAGTGTTATTCACAAAAAATATAGGGAATATTATAAATGAAACATGAAAGTGAATATCCTAGATAATACACTTTTTTGGGTGCAAGATTTAATATAGTATATCAAAGTTATATTACCTATATATGAGTTGCATGGTAGATGGTCAAATAACCTTGTATTAGAAGATTCAAACTAATGATCTCATTTCAATTTTACTTACCATACGATTATGATCTCATTTTAAAATTTAAAAGTTCTCAAGTGAGAGCTTTTGTTGAAACTTATATTTTACTTTTTATTGAATCTTATTTTATTAAATGATGCAAGTATATGGCAATATTATTAATCTTACCAAACTTATTAAAAACATTTTACACACATTTAACAAAGACCCTAATATTTATATTATACACAATAGATTTATTTTTTGGATCATACAAACTTACAAAAAGAGATAATCACATAATTTATTATTAAATTATTGAACTCGATCTGTCATAAAATTGCCGTTTAAATTGCTGACGAGGCCTCTTTTTCTTTGTCCACAACTGAAGAAAGTAAAACAACATTATCCGAATTTCTGACGGAGCAATTCGCACGAATCTCCCCTTCTCTTCCCGTCAACACGCTCAGCTGCGACATCTTAACCATGGCGCTCACAAAGTTCTCGTAAAACAAGCTTTGATTAACAGCAAATCTCGTTACAATGCTCCTAGTCCTTGAATCCGTGTACAAATCCTGATCCGAAGTGAACAAACCCTGCCGATTCATCAGATCTACGTAGTATTTATTGTCAAATCGATTCGGCGATCGGATGTCGAGATCGGTGGTGTTGGTCGAATTTGCGGTGGGGCAAGTGATTTTTAGGTTTCCGGCGAAGGTTTTGTCCATGGTCGGGTCTTGATTGGGGTAGAGGCGAGCGGTGAAGGAGGTGCAGTGGCTGATACCGATGGTGTGGCCGCCGGAGAGAGCTACGACGTCGGTGGCGGTGAAGTTTTTGGTTGCGAGAGATGTGAGGAGGGAGGTGGTGTTGGATGACGGCGGCGGAAGGTTGGCTAGGGTTACGGCCCTGGTTGCGAAGTTTAAGCCGTCGCGTCTGCCTAAGGGAATACTATAGTCGGGCCCACCGGACTGCAATTCCAAAATTTGAAGCCAATTTAAAAAAATATATTCTATTATATGATTAGTGTTATTGATTAAATAGTAATAATTTATAATATATTAAAATATTATAATCAACTAAAATTGCTATTAAAATTTTAAAAAATACACATTTTGGGATGATGTAAGCAGTAAGTAGCTCTAGGACCTCTAATCTAAAATAATTTAAAGTGGAATGAAGTTTGAGCATAAGTCAAACCCTATTAAATTTCAATAAATAAACCACCAAATAAGTGTCATTAATTAATCATCAACTGTAATATATAAATTCACTTAGGTTCCGATTGTTTGTCAAGGGAATGGAATCAAAATACGGAATATAATTCCCAAAAATCAAATAACCTTGTTTGGTATTTTTATTTGATATTATGGAATGCAATCTAATTCCAAACATATGGGAATTATCATTTAAAATAAGGGAATCACAATACCTTACTTATTGGAGGTAATGTGATTACCATATCAAGGTAATCATAAATAAGTACTTTAATGCCCTTACTACTCCTATATCAAATATAATATAAAATCAACAAAAATAGTTATTTATTTTTTCATTTCATTTAAGTTATTATTTATGAAAAAATAGTTTCGTATTTTTAATTTATTTAAAATATTTTTATTGTCAAAATAGATCGTAATTTTATTTTATTTGATATTTATTTATTGAATGAAATTGAAAAATTGCTATGTTGTTTTTATGATAGTACTTTTGAAATGGGTGTTGGTCACATATAATTAATATATTTTATTTATTAACAATAATATGTTTCCGACTTAAAATAATTATCAATGCATTGGTATATGAAAAATCCATATATGTATAAATTTTTTTAAAAGTCAAACAGTATGTAAATAAAATATAAGCATGTTCGATTTAATTATCATTTTTCTAAAAGAGAATAATGCAATTGAATTAAATTGATATTTTATTTTTTAACCAAATTAAATATATATGTGTATATACACTTATGTAAATATATGATATCAAATATTCTACTATGGTTGAAAATTTATAATTAAATTATATAAATATGGTTTAAAATAAGGGTATTTAAGTCAAAGCATTTAATTTTAGATTCAATTCTTTATTATATGTGTTTGAACCAAACATAAAAAAACAAACAATATATATATTTTTATCCAATTTTTTTGTAGACAAGCAAACACTATTAATGGAATCAGATTTCTAGTAATCAAATTACCAGAAATCTTATTCCCATTTTAGATTCCATTCCCTGTCAAACAAACGGAGCCTTATTGGCTTTAGATAACCTAATTTATGTACCAGATGTTCAGATTTCAGAATTGAAACTTCAAAAAGAAGATTTTTATTTGTCTGTTAAAATTAGATTCTTTATACGATTGACATATGATGTAGTAAATAAATTACATCATTTTGTAACAAAAGGTGCTTTATTTTGGCATTTTGCCTATATTATATAATCTTTTGACTATGACTATTCAGTTCAGTTGTACCTTTTATGGAAATAGGAGACCAAATAATGCACCAGATGTACAAAAATTTAGGCTAGGGGACCTCACCTTGTCTATCATATTTGTACTTTGGGGTGTAAACGAGCCGAGCTGGAGCCGAGCTTGGCTATTTTTTCAAGCTCGAGCTCGAGCTCAAGCCTTACTATACGAGCTCGAGCTCGGGCTCGAGCTCGACGAGCCCAAAAATTTCGAGCTCCTGAACTTTGGTTCGAGCTCGAACTCAAGCCCAAGCTCGCGAGCTCGAGCCCGAACTCGAGCCGAGCCCGTGAAATTTAGGAGGGAAAATTCAAAATACAAATTTTTTAAATATTTTTTAAATTATTTAATATATATTTATTAATATAATAATAAAATTAATATTATATTAAAATAATAAAAAAGCTCGCGAGCCGGGCTCGCGAGCTTTTTTTTTACAAAGGAGTGAGCTCAAGCTCGAGCTCGATTAAAAACTCGAGCTCGAGAAGCTCGGCTCGAGCTCGAAAAATTCGAGCTCGAGCCGAGCTCGTTTGAGACGAGCCGAGCCGGCTCGCCCCTATCTGTACTATCACATCTACAACTTAATTGAAATAAACGTGAATTAAAACAATTTACAATAAAATCAAAATAATAAAAATAATTATTAACAAAAGATATTAAAGAAAAATCTCATAAATTATGTAATTATTTCAAGAAAATTGAGGGCGGGAGAGAATAAAAGCCATGTAAATTACCAGAAAAACAGAGTCTCGTGCAGCAAGGGCGACAATATCTGCACAAGAAACCACTCTACCGCATCTTTTATGCACCCGCCTCCTAAGATCATCGATGATCTTGAAGGCTTGAGCCCTTAGGCTTAAATTGGGCGGTGCGGATTGCTCGCTAGGTCCACTTGCCGATCCATCTAACAGCACTGAACCGTCACATCCCTGTTCACAATTAGACAAATATATAATAAAATTATAGAGATGAATCGAGCGAATAATAGCTAGATATTGCAATCGCCTCCTTCATTTATCAATAACTCATATTTATATAATTGAATTGAATTGAATGTAAGTATAACTCGAAAAACTTGACATAATATTTTTAACCAAAATACTTATCTTGTTTCTAAGACTAACAAGTATAATCATATCCATGCAAGACACTTGTATTAAAAGAACTTATACTATGTGTTTCCGTTTTGTGATCAACAAGTAATTTTTACGGACCAGAATCACAATTATTCGTACACTGTATGAATGATTGTAATTGTCGATACCTGGACAAAGCAATCGTGAAAATGGAGGCGAAGCAATCCCGCAGCTTGGCCAATATCATTCTTGAACACCTTCTTGAGCTCCTTTCTAACAATGGATTCCAATTTAGGACAAGAAGAATCATAGTAAGTCCATGAAAGTCCTCCAACTATGGATTGAGCTTTTGTAAAATGAAAATATGTACTAAGAAGAAGAGAACTAGACAACAACATCAAAAGCATATGAGAAATTGAAGAGGCCATGTTTGATTGATGACTATATTGGCAAGTTGATGGTAATGAAGTCTTCACTAGTAACTTTTATAGTTAAATTGGCAATAAATGAAGCCAACAATAACCAAGACTCGTGACTTATCGTCGGCTGTTCCAAGTCAATCACAATTATTTTTATGAGATTATTCACAGTACATTCATAGTTATGATTTTATATCGAGTATTTGAGTTGGATGCTCTGATCCTAAGAATCACTCCACGTTTTTAGCATATCTCGACTTTTTTAATCTCTTTTTTTTTCTCAAATTTTTTTTTAAATGCAGTTAATGTTGAATATGCCAAAAATAATCAGTCGTCAGTAATATACACAACGCGCTGGATAGTGTGGTACATTCAATATTGAATTAGCGTCGTACACATTTGGATACGGAGTGATTGATACAAACTTTCTTTTCTTCAATTTTTTTTTCTCGAAATGGGCTTTTGTATTTGGTTAAATTTAATAAATCTTAAATTACGTATTATAAGTCAATTTTTCTATAGCTAATTCTAGTTAGTTAGACTTGCAATGTGATGAAAACAAAAACGAGGCATAATTGACATGTGAAATAAATTACCCTAGCATTTATGGGAACTACCAAACAATCCATGACTTGTTTATGATCTAATAACAGTAGATGAGGGGCACTATGATAAGTGAATTCAGATATTTGTAAACCATGTCAAATACACTATAAAACCCCCTATATCAACATTTATGAAGTATACAATTATTAGTTCGTTTACATTTCAACATTGTTTTATACTAGCTTTTTTTGTTCCCTATTTGATACTGGTTAGCTTTGCTGAGTTGTGTCTAAAGGTGTCAAAACAGGCATTTTTTTAATCAACTTGACATCAAACTTCATGAGTCGGCTCGTGACAGGTCAACTAATTTTAATAGACCTTAACGAGCTTTAATGGCTGCCCGTTATGGACAGTGGGCCAAATTGACACAATCCATTTTAGCTCGTGAGCTCATTTGACATAATTTAATTATTTTGTACATATATTTTAATATATTATAATTATATAAAATAATGTTTTAATTTCAAAATGTTATGAGTTGTGAAAAAGGTACGAGTGTGAAGTTTGAGTGCAAGGGTTTGAATTACTTTAATCACTTTTTAATAAAAAAATTATAAATAACACACAAATAAATAAAATATAAAAGGGTTTGTCTTTTATGTAAAAACAAGGTTAATATAACTGATATTAACGGGTCGGTCCATTAAAGCCGATTTAACAACACAAATTGTGTCGTTGTTAGGTTCATTACAAGCATATCTTAATATTATTGCTTTGAATTTTGGGTGATTCTCACAGCTCAATACATTTGGATCATATATCTTAACATTTTTTTAAAATTTTTTAAATGAAAATTTATTGAGATCAAAAGGAAAACAAATACTCCAAGCATATCTGGGGTCAAAGAAAAGGATAGACACACTATGTTTGGCACATTAACAAAAATTCAATCGTCTGCTATGAAAAATCTTAATATTATTACTTAGACGATTTATGTAGAAATATATGTCACTTGTGCGCAACTATGAACAACAATATAGCATAAGCGTTACAGCACTTATTTAACTGGATGTAGCATCTAATAGTTGGATTTCAGCCTAGTTTTGTAAGTGAAGAAACCTGTAGTCCTTGTAAGTTGTAAGCTATCATTTTCGAAATACAATTAGAAAGTGAAATTTCTCAAAATTAGCTACTAAAATCAAATTTATCAATTTAAGTATTGTGATTGTTAAGAAGCTAGGCTAAAGATGCAACATGGATATATGAAAAATAGTCAGGTTATATGATACTATTGTTAACCAACTGAAACCTCAACTCCAAAAAATACTATGTCACATCAAATTCAAAAGACTGAGTATAATATACACCATACATTTAGGATTTTGAGATGGTTTGTGAGCGATGAAAACCACCACCAAATCTCAAATATATATTGTATTTTATACTGGACATGTTGGACCGATCTATATTTTTCCACCAAACCCCAACCCTCCAATCCCAAAATAGATGAATGAATGAAAAAAATGAAACTTTCTCTTTTAGTACATTACCTTTTTATAAATATCAGTCCACAACATACATTTCTGAATTATTCATTGGTCCTCACATTTTGCCACACTCAAAAATTGATCCAAATCTAGCAAATTGGAGAACAAATCAAATATAGCAATTACAAGAAATTCAACAAGTATAATGGTGCAACCTAATCTAACTTATAATGGGCTATGAAACTTAATAAGCATCATGCTTTAGGTCCATAACCCACAAGCTATTTACACTTACTAGCAACTTCATGCCAAAACCTTATCCAACTCCTCAACAACTTCCCTCATACTAGGCCTATCTTTCCATTTCTCATCACCACATTTTAGCCCAATCTTGAAAATCTCCACAACCATGCTTTCCATTAAATCATCCTTTGAAATGCTAGCATCCACCATTTCCATATACCTATTTTGCAACACCATTTTATTGATCCATTCCATTAACCTAACTTCCCTTCCATCCTCGCCGGAAAATGGAAAACTCGGCCGCCTCCCAGTGATAATCTCCAGCATCAGTACTCCGAAACTGTACACATCACCCATCACTGTCGCCTTGGTGGCGCCATGAATGTGCTCTGGGGGCATGTACCCCATCGTCCCGGCCACCTGTGTCGACACGTGAGAGTGGGCCCACTCGATCCGCCTGGCCAATCCGAAATCGGCTATGTGCGCCTCGAAATTAGCATCCAATAAGACATTACTAGCCTTGATGTCTCTATGAATTATTGGGGTGTCCAAATTGTGCATGTAAGCAAGACCCTTAGCAACACCCTTAATAATCTTCATCCTAGTTGGCCAAGACAAGGGCAACCTTAATTCCACGTCATCGTAATCCTCCTCGGACGACGTGTCGTAAAGCCATTGGTCAAGGCTCCCCTTCTCGATAAACTCGTAAATCAGGACCCGATCCGGACCCGAGACGCAGTACCCGAGTATCTTAACTATATTCTCATGCCGGATGTTGCCAAGAGTCTCCATCTCGGCCCGAAACTCACGCAGGCCCTGAAATGCATCCGGTGAGAGCTTCTTCACGGCAACGACTTGGCCGGAATTGAGCTGCGCCTTATACACAAGCCCGAAACTGCCGTCGCCGATTATCAGCTCCGGCGAGAAATTCCGGGTCACATCGACGAGCTCGTGCATGGAAACATGTTTCAGGGTCGGGTCAAAACTGGCGCTTTCACCAATCGATATAGAAGAAAGACCCGTCGACGTATCGGGCTTTTGTAAGGCCCGGATCCGGGTCCGATCCGGTGTGCTGTTACGGCGTCGTTTTGAGTTGCCACTGCAGATGATCAAGATCGTGGCGAAGATTAAGGATACAACGAAGAAACTAGCGGTGGCTGCTAGAATTGCTTGAAGAGTTTGGTTCATGATTTTGTTGTGAATAGAGAGAGAAAGGGGTTTGAAATAGATTGAAGGTTTTAGAGAGAGAAAGAGGAATAAGATGGGGGAGCCGCCATTAACGGTGGGTGGGATGATGATGGAGTTTATTCAAAGAGGAAGACTTGGGATGCTTTGTCTGAAGTGTAGACCGAGGCAGAAGAGTCAACGCTTTTTGTCCCATTTCTAATTTTACACATATTTTAAATTCAATTTTTTAAAAGTATGATTACCCAACATTTCAAGTTTCTAAATATATATATATAAAGGTTATATAAAATATTGGGATAGTCTAAATTCTAAAATCAACTCATTCAAATACGGATATTCTGTTATTGAATAGTTATGAATAAGATTTGTATAGTTCTTTTGACAGAGCATATAACAGAAATATAGAATTGTGAATATTTAATGAATATATTTGGGTCGAAGAAGTAAAATGTTGATATTATATTCTTACGGGCAACAACTTCAGTTTAATACTTCCAATATGAACAAAGAATTGAACTCATTAGTCTATAAGGAAATTGACAAAAATGAAAATTTCAATTAAACGTAAAATTCTACTATTCAATTTTCTAAGGCCTAGTTACTATTTAAATCATGATAAAACAGTTGGAAACGTGTTTTAGCCGGCTATTGATTTTTTTTTCTCAAGCTGTATTATATAAAGCTAATTGACACAACATTTGTAATTATTTTCAAATGTATACACTAATATATCAGATGTTACGTCATTTTTAATACATAATTGGGTGATAAGTATTAATTTACTTAATAGATAAATTCAATTGACTGAGAAATTGAAATTATACCTCTTTTTTAGGACTATGATTATGTGGAAATTAAAATTGATCATGTTTGAATGAATTTAAATTAGCCAAGTGCATTTTAATCAAATGATCCTCCTCTTGATTTATTAATATTTTCAATAATTGAAAAAAAAAAAAGACATTTATAGGCTGTTTTACGTGCACAAAATAGCATTAGGGAACAATTAATTTTTTGTTGACAATTTGTATTACTAGTTGGACTAGGAATTGTCACATGGATTTGAACCGGACGGAATCTGCCTAACATGATTAGTTGTTCTCCCAATTATTTGTGCTTGAATTTCACATTTTTCTTATTATTAGTATTCATAATTAAACAAATCATATTAAGTCTTTAGTTATTCACAAACTATTCTATTAAGAATCAATGCGCATAAACTTAAAATAAACGAAAAAAAAAAGATAAATGAAATAAATATTACGTGGCTCAGTAAAAAAGAAAAGAAAAAATACGTTCGCAGACCTATACTCGTAAGATTTTATTAATTATACGAGTGTAATTATAATATTGAGAATTCATCACCTTATATGATATAGATTCGAAATTAAGTTAATACAAATCCTAGCAAACATAATAAACCCGAACTTGATAAAAATAGGGTAAAAACGCATAAGGAAATATTGTTGCGAGCCATCATGTTGTGGTGCCACATCGCCAAATATTGCGATGTGGCCCCAACTGTGCAGAAAATTTTTCGTTAATTTTTTTATATTTTTTTGATAAATTAAATTTATTTTCACATAATTCTCAGCAATCGAGACTAATCTTACTGTGCGTTTGGATCGATGGATTTGAATTTAAGGAGTAGATTTGGAGGAAGGATTTCAAATGACATAATTAAATTTTGTGTCATTTGAAATCCACCGTAGTTGTGGAGAAAAGAGTTTAAAATGAATGGCGAGGGATTTGAAATCCACCATCATCCAAACGAACTTAAATGGATTTGTCGATAAATTTGAAATCCATGGATTTCAAATCACTCGATCCAAACACACCCTTAAAGTAGGATGAAAAACCATCTTCAATCCTAATTTCTCAAAGTAAGCGCGTTCTCGAATAAGTTAGCCTATTCATCACACAAATTCGAGCTCAATTGGACCGAATTTTTAAAATCCTAAATCTTATTTGATTCCAAAATCTAATCAATGATGAATTGAATGTGTTTTGTTCTTGAATGAAACACCAGATTCTTCGCCAAATAAACGTCACTCTAATTATCATAATAGAGTGCACAAATTAGTTGTATGATCTAAATATTTACCCCTTACCATTTTTGTAGGTTATACACTTATACTTAGACCACCATGGAATATTAAAGAAGGCAAAAAGGGCCTTATTCCATGTCTTTTGGCAGTCAAAAGAAGGGCCTTTTCTTTGTATAGAAAAATGTAAAAAGAAAGGAATTAGCCGAATTACATTTTTCTTGGCCCATATTCTTTTTATTTTATTTCACTTCATTATTTTAGGAGTTTATGTAAATGCTTATTTAATTCTGTCACCAATTGTTTATCTTAATGTTTATTTATATCTTTGTTGCTAAAAAAATGTTTTTTTATATCTTTCAAGTCATGGCTACCATTTTATTTTCATGGGATATGCTTATATATATATATATACTATATTTTCGTTGAATTATATGTCATGGGTAAAAACTTTGTATATGAATTATAGAATTGTGAAGACATTGACTAAAATAGTGATAAAGTACATCTTTCTTCTAACAACTTTACAATTTTGAATTTGTGTTGCCTCTATTAACTACCAATTTCTTTTTATTATACAAATACATGTTATTGATAATTGTCTATTCAAAACAAACTTAAACTCATAAAAAAAGATAGTAACTCCTAAATTCTATTAGCAACATTTGGGGTTACACCAAATTTCATAATAAAAAGTTGGGTAATATTACTTTCGGACTCTTATATTTGTTTTGATAAACAATTTAAATTGTGACTTTATATAGCATCTCTAATGTTCTAATTTAATTTCATTTAAGTCATATTAAACATATTTTAAACATATTCACATTTTAGGGTAAAATGTCCAAAAACGACTTAAGCAAACACAAATGCATATATAAGAAAAACTGAACGATGATTTAAAATAGAAAGCACCAAAATATTTTATTTGTTGTCGCGAGAATAAAAAGTGAATATAATAAAATATTAAAATAGAAAGCACCAAAATATTTTATTTGTTGTCGCGAGAATAAAAAGTGAATATAATAAAATATACGTGAGGTCACAAAAAATGGTATTATCCCTTAAAATAGTTTATTGAATTCAATAGTTTTAACTTTTAAGGAAATAAAACATTTATGTGTTAACTTAAGCATAAATTTATTTTTCTTAATATGTCAAGAAAGAGAAAATAACAAATATTACTTATTGGTATTTAGTATTTAGTTCAAATAAAAAATGACTAAAGAGTAAAGAACTCTCATTTCCCCAAAACATTCCAAATAAAAAATAGCAAAAATCCCCACAAATACAATCCTCCTCCTCATTATTACTTTTCTTCATCATTGTGAAAACTCCAAAAAACCTCCCTCCACTCTGTCATCGTCAGATCGAAGACGAAGACCCTCTAAATACACATTCAAAATCCCTAAAACCCCCTTTTCAATTCAAACCATTTTCAAATACTCACCCTTAATTACTAGCAAGCAATTAATTTCTCAAAAAAATCCACTCTTATGTATGAGATGAACAGTTTTTGTAAGTTCAAAATATTCGATTCGTTTGCGGCGTAGCTGACATCAAACGACGTTATTTTGTTCTATTTCTTAGGGTTGTTGCTTTTTGCTGAATGGCTAAGCGCGTGCACGAAGTTTGGAAGGGCAACAATGTGAGATTTGTTTTTTATATTTTGTTTTACTTTTACTTGAGATTAATTCTTATGGGTTGTGCTTAAATCTTTGTGCGTTTCTGTATGGTTTTAATATAAGCTTGATAGACTGATGGTGTTTGTATTTAAATGCTATTTTGGTGTTTGTTGGTGTCACAGGTAATGAATTTTGGACGTATTAAGTTCACCATTTTGTTGTTTTTTGTATAAGAGCAAGCTACTATTGGTCATTAGAATTTAAAGGTTATAAACTTTAAAAGGGGCCACAAAGGGGTTACTTGTTTTGGTTCTTTTCCTCATCTATCGGAACATTAAGCGGATTCGAATGGGTGTTTTTAAGTATAGGATTATGCTCAGTGTAGAGTATTTATATGTGTTTATTCGTTTTTATATGTGAACTTAGGGTTTTAATCTGTTGGTTTCGCATTTTGGAAAACTCTTAAACTTAATTTGAGGTCTGTGCTAATGAAGTGAGCCTGTTTGGTTTACTGTTCTTAGAATTCAACATAAAGTACTATCTACTTGTTTAGTACATTATTGCGTTTGGGATGGTTAAATATCTTTTTTAGCTTTCGTGATCTCAGTTCCTGTAATGATGGTCCTGATGTTTTCGCCACAACTTTTGAAATTTAAGGATAAAGTGGTATGTGCTTTGTCACGAAGATTAATGCATCTAATAGATTTCAACAATTAGCAAGTGTGCTTAATTCCAGAAAACTTCGTGAAAATCGTAACTATTGTATACTTCTTGAAAGTCGCACACGAGCAACAAGAAAATATATAATTTGCATCAATGGATACTCGACAGTTTCTAAGGATATGTAGATTTTCTATTTCTTTTCATATTGAGTAGTTCAGATTGCTAACAGTTGTTTTATCATACTTCTTATTATTGATTAATTTTAGCGAAGAAATATCTTATGTTTGTATCCAAACTTTGTATAGTTGAATAAGCTAAGTTGATTTGACCATGTACTTGTAGCTGAGTTTTGAATAAGTTGACAAATGCTTATAAATCGAGCATGAATTCTGATTGGAGCGAGTTTGTTATTTGACACGATTCCTGGTATATAGCACCGTGGTTATACTAAAAGGTCAAATTATGTTAAATGTAACTCAATTAATTTGGAAACTATGGAATAAGTATCCGTGAGATTCTTTGACTCTTCTTCAAAAACAAAAAGTTTCCCTTAGTAAAGATTTTTCGATTTTTAATGTGCATCAGATTTCCTTTTAAACCCAAGTAAAGTTTGTTCTTCTGTTACAAGTTTCATTGTCGAACCGATTTCCTTTTAGAACTTTTATATTGTAATTCTGCATTTGTCTATCAAATAGGTTATGCAATATTACTATAATATCTGTACTAGTCTCAAAATCATAGGACCACAATGATGTCCTGCGTATGTGCTTGAGAAATACCACTCTGTTGAGTGATTGATAAGTCTGGTGGGCCACATGAAGATAATTCTGTGTGTTTGTTACTGAAGAACGTTAATTGGTGGATATCATAGTCTATTATTGTTTACTTCTATGTGTATGTCGATAGAAAGAAATACATTATCTTTTACAAGCAAAAAATGTTTTTTCAGTTTTTAAGGTTAATGAATTCCCACTGCAGCCGGAGAATTGTATTTGTTTTGGGTGGGAGAGAATTTTAAGGAAAAACATAAATCTTTTGTAATTGATGCGTCTGAGAAGCAATAAATGTTGATTCTGTTTATCGTTTTGACTTGAATTCTATCCGATTTCAATACTGTCTATCATCTTCGGAAATAGTGATTATAAATTTTGAAATTTAAATGATATTAATATATCTATGTAGCTATATTTAAATTCTAGTAAAACTTATGCTGCTCATCTAGATGAAAACTGTACATAATATCTTTAACATGCATCATTTTGCAGATATTTTTTCTAGGTGGGAGATTGATCTTTGGCCCTGATGCAAGATCGCTGCTTGTCACCTTATTATTACTCATCGTCCCAGTCATTGTCTTCTGTGTTTTTGTTGCAAGGCATCTTCGGCATGAGTTTGCATCATACAATGCAGGATATGCAATTCTCATAGTTGCTATTGTCTTCACTATTCTCGTTAGTTTCTAAACTCTTTTTTCCCTTGATTTTTTAGTAACTGATAGGACACTGCTGTAAATTGTGTTGGTAATTAGTGCATACATCCTGTCTTTCTGTTTGCAACCTCTGTAATCATTTTGTAATGGCGTGATGCTTTCTACAAATTGTTTTTATTAGCTAGCTTGGTCATTTATTTGGATTAACTGATATCCAGGAGAGACATGTGTAAATATCTTTTATGCATTTTGTGAACTACTTGTAGTCTAGGATTTACAACTTTCTTTTATGCATTTCATGAACTACTTGTAGTATAGGATGACCAGTAGGAAAGGCGTATTTTAGACTGCAAGGTATTATAATAGTTCGTTAGAAGACCACTGTGGAGTGTATTTTGTGCTTTATAGAGTACCTATTTTAACTATCCCCGTTGCACTTCAATGATGGATATGTACTAGTTTTCTGGTGATAAGAAATCCGTAGAAGGTGCCAGTACCCAAATCAATATATTTAAAGGATGCATGATGTTTGGATGTATCCTAATATACATATGTTTGTGTGGTTTATTTTGATATCATGAAGTAAAGGAAGGGAGGTGAAAATATTATCTCTACTAGTTTTTACCATTGGCCAAGGTAGGTGAAAATACATTTTTCTTTTTAATTTAAATAGATATAAAAAAGTGATGGACAAAATTTAAATACATTTTTCTTTTGCATTGATATTCTATCTCCTCTATTTAGCTCAAAATTATCCCTTTTAATTAATTTTGATAGGTATTGGTGCTGCTGCTTCTTACTTCAGCTCGAGATCCAGGAATTGTGCCTCGAAATGCACACCCACCTGAAGAAGAATTTCGATATGACTCTTCAGCATCAGTGGAGATTGGGGGACGGCAAACACCAAGTCTCCAGTTCCCTCGAACTAAAGAAGTAATGGTTAATGGGCTCCCCGTCAGAGTTAAATATTGCGATACTTGTATGCTATATCGTCCTCCTCGTTGCTCACACTGCTCCATTTGCAACAATTGTGTTGAACGATTTGATCATCACTGCCCTTGGGTAGGCCAGTGCATAGGAATGGTATGATACTATGATATACAACTTTCCTTTTTATTTTGTCTGCCTTTTCTTTTTGCATACTCCCAGTCCCAACAAGGATAAGGAATTTGGTGGAAGTAGGGGTGGCAATTTGGGTCCATACATATATTTGGACCCAAACTTAACTAAGTTTTCAATGGTTTGGGTCCTAACATTTAACATTATAGTTCCAATTGGGTTGACTTTAAATAATATTTGGGTCAAATTGGGTTTTAAATTGGGCCCAATTTTGGTCAAAATTGGGTCCAACCTATTTCTCACTTTGAGTCAATAATCTACATTTTACACTCTACAACAACCCTTTACATCACTTTGATTCATAATGGTTCCTTATTGGGTCCATTTTGGGTCGTTATTGGGTCCATTTTGGGTCCAACTATAATGCATATTTTTTGACATTGGACCCAATTGGACCCAATCCACTTTAAGTCCAACCCAATTGCCACCCCTAGGTGGATGTTGAAAAGTTAAAGCTTTAATATCTTGACAATATGACCCTTAAAAATAGTGGTTGAGAGTAAATTGTGTATATACTGCTTTAATTGAGAGAGTACTTTTGGTAAAAAATACCTATTCAGGAAAAGACTTGTTTTTAGACAGTTAAAAATGTTACATGTTTCGAATTTTCTTTTCATTTGGGTGGGTGGGGTGGGGTGGGTTTTTACAGCTTCATTTTGTCTGTTGAATTGCTCCATTATTACCCTAACTGGTTCCTCTGTTTTTTTTTTTATCTTCTCTTATATGTGCAGCGGAATTACCGTTATTTCTTTTGTTTTGTTTCTTCGGCGACACTTCTATGCGTCTATGTGTTTTCAATATCTGCTCTGTACATCAAGATTCTGATGGATGATCATCATGGTACTGTATGGAAGGCAATGAAAGAATCTCCTGCTTCGGTTGTTTTGATGGCCTATTGTTTTATATCCTTATGGTTTGTTGGTGGACTCACTGGCTTTCACCTCTATCTAATAAGCACAAATCAGGTCAGTGGCTTATTGATTTTTGGTTGGCTTTCTGATTTTGGGTTTTCAGCTTGTGTTGCTTATTGTATAGCATTATCTTCATTGGTTGGTTCATTTGTCAATTACTCAAGGAACTATTGATTGATTTTTGTGACTAATTTAAGTTGTGGCCATCTAGATTAATGCATAGATCTTGTATAAATCAGAGTCAAGTTAATAGTCAGTTCTAGGAAATTAGTTGATAATGTTTTCATCGACACTCTCTTTAGCTTATAGACTCCAAGTGCTGCATTTTACAAAAATAAAAACAAAAAATATTGGAGGAGTGAATTACAGACACCCCTTGCATAAGGACCTATTTTGAAAAACATCCCGAGGTTTGAGAAATTGCCATAACTACCCATATAAGTTAAAAAGTATTACAATTTCACCCCTTTCAGTAAAAAGCAAATGACAATTCCACCTCCTGTTATTTATGTAACTTCAGGGGCCGTCGTAATTACCCAATAAGAAGTGAGGGGAGTGCAGATGTAATTATCCCAAAAGAAGAAAATTCAGTAGTTTGCTGAATTAATTGTTTAATCATCTAAAAGTCTTAAACTATATTTGTGGGGAATAAACGCAGTAAAACGAGCCATTTCTTGTCCTCCTATCTTCAATTATTTAGATTTTGAAGGAAAATAAAAGAAGCAAACGACCAAATTATTCCATGGTATGATTTGCACCCATCCTATCTAAATCAAAAAAGTTACTGTTTATTGTCATTATTTTGCAGACAACCTATGAGAATTTTCGTTACAGAGCTGACAACAGAATCAATGTCTATGATCGCGGTTGTTTAAACAATTTCCTCGAAGTATTTTGCACCAAGGTAAAGCCTTCAAAGAACAACTTCCGAGCTTTTGTACAAGACGAGCCCCAAAGGCCTCCTATGCCCACAAGCCGAGACACTGAGTCAGCAGAGGATAATAATAATTATACGGGTAATGATCGACGCATGAAAGTGGAAGACGATTTGGACATTGGCGGTGATCTTTTGAAAATCTCACAACGTCATAATATTGAAGATATCGAAGCTGATATTCGTAGTAGAGGTAGCGATGTGCCACATCAGCATTCGTCTGAAGGTGATTCTGTTCACAGTTCTGATAGGCGGGTCCCGGTTGGGCAATCGGAGACGAGGGGCCCGAGTTGGGGGAGAAGAAGTGGGAGCTGGGAAATTGCAACTGAGGGAAGCTATCATACTCCAAAAGAAGGGTATCAATGAGTGTAAGGTTTTGTTTGTTTACCTTTTTTTAGGTGAAAATTTATGGGGCCGGGTTTTATGGTGTTCGTTCGTGGTTTAGTGTCTTTCTTTTCATGATTTTTGTGAAAGCATGAAGAGTAAGTTATATGTGTAATTGTTGGGGAAAATTGTGATTTTTCTTGGTTTTGTATTTTCCCTTGAATTTGAACTGAGGTCTGTATTGGCATGTGAAGTCATGTGGTTTGATGAACTGGTGTGTATTATTCTTTGTGTAATTAACTTCTGCTAAGATCTGAGAAGGCATTTATTTAATCTGATTTGAGTATCATATCTGTGCAATATTGGATGCAATAGTCTGTGATGTGTATTGGATATTATATTCTTATATCGACCTAAAATATATTATATGGTGTTCAACATAAGAATATAATAGTAATCTTTATAGAAAGTGAAACAAACAGAATAGAAACTTGAACAACAAAATCTTAGTTTGGTTTTACTTCACATTTAGGAATGGGTTGATAATGAAAGAGTTTCTATATTTTTATGTTACTTTTACTTATGTGAATGTGTTCAGTCCACTCCCTTGTAGTTTCATAAAAACCCACGTTAATGAGAGTTACTAAAATTCAATTAATGCAATAAAAATCAAGATTGTAACATATCCACTTTGTAACCCCTGCATTTATATTCCAAAACATAAAAAGCAATGAAATAGCACTATACATTTCCCAAACTACACCTACAACAATTCTGTAGAATGGTATTCAAATAGCCCTCACATCATACCCCCTCATAAAACAGAAAAAAATGGATCCTTCAAAAAATATACTCCTCTCTTTAGCCATTACACTATGTTTCTCCTTCATTCTCTCACCAACAAATGCACAAAAACCCGAAACAAATACAACGACAAACGCACCTCTACCATATGAGACAGTTAACCATTTCTGCACACGCAGAAGAATCGACGTTAATATACCCTTCTGCTTTCGGGTACTCAAAAACCCTAAAGTCGCTTATGCAAAACCAGACGACTTAACTCCCCTGCTACAAGTGGCAATAAACTCAACCTCCATTTACGTCTGCAAAACAATCACATTACTACAAGATATGTCTGAAAACGAGAATATAAAGTTGTCTCTGAAGCCCGTTGTAGAGGAATGCTTGTCGGCTTATGAGGACATAGCAGGATATATCACCAATGTGATATCTGATGCTTCTCAGGAATCAAGTATTGCAGGATTAGACGGTGAGGTGATCGAAGACTATATAAATCATTGTACTGAGGCTTTGGGGAAGGAGAAGAGTAATGATATTTTGGATAGGAATAAAGAGGCTAAGCATTATGCCAAGCTGTTGATTGACATTGCTGATAATCTTGGTTGATAGATGACTTCAGTTGGAAACTCTTAATGTCACAAATTGGATCACTAATTAATAGGAAACCCTATACAAATTGAGTTTGTGTTTGGATTGACGGATTTGAAGTGCAGATTTCAGAGGACTTTAAAAAATCAAATGGATTTGAAACCCGAATCCACCATAGTGTTAAAAAAATAACTCAGATTTTAAATTCATTGTAACTTGGAAATCATCCAAACAAGCTCAATAAATCTAGAGCTTTCAAATCATACACTCCAAACACAATCTAAAAGTTATTCTTAGGAAATTTCAGAATTCTAAGTCTCAATATAAACAATGATTGTCCTAAGAAAAGGAGTAAGGGATTCCCTAAAAAGCACTTGCAAAAGTAACACAAACAATGAAACGAATAACATATCATGAAAACACTAATTCTCAACTTTCAATGGCCAAATATTTAGAAGGTTAAGGTACAATTACAGGGTTGTGCAAAAGCCTTTCAGCAATGCATCCGACCACTGTCTTTTCGTTTTTCTCTTCTTTTTTTCCCCTTACGAATTGAATGAACAATAATCATACAAGGCAATATTGAAGACGAGCATTCATATACCGTGGTTCAGTGCTTTGAAAACTTGTGTATAATTTAAACCCATTCCAGTCTTCCCTGCCACTCCACAAGATGTTGAATTCTACCATTAGGTAAAAGGGCCAGATTCTTCACTTTAGCAGGTTTAGTGCTGTATTTAACTTGAAATTTTGGCAATGGTTTATCATGCTCTTCCATGCCCATTGATGTATCTGGTATAACCTCATCAAGAAACTCATCTGCAACATCTCCATCTTCATCTATTCTAAGGCGTCTTGCATACCATCTCAAGCCCTGTGCCATTATGAAAAACAGCTGGTAAAAGATGTATATACCAAAGATATCACTAAAAGTGAACATAAGTATGCCAAATAAAGGCTAAAGAAGTGAAAAACTAATATGAATAAGACAGTGAATTTGCAATTTACATCAGATTAGCAGATTAAGCAGCAGATCTCGCTCTACTAGAATCATTCACCAGTAAGTAGCATAAAAGAGCGAAACTTCAACTCAATCAACTAAAATAAAACACCAACTTCAACAAACAAAAACACGAAAAACTGAAACAAGCTTCAATTTTGTGATTAAACAAACCTGAATTCCACCATCGCCGGCATCACAGTACACGAGTAAGGGAGCCTGTGGTGCCCGATCGACCGGGATTTGAACGGGGACACTGAAGCCTTTCCTCGAAACATTCTGAGCTGGCACCTGCGCTGCCGCAGCGAACGGCGGTAGAACGCCGCCAGTAGCAACGCCATCGTCTTGATGCTGGTGGTGGTCTTCTTCTCGTGCTAACCCCAGCAATCCAGCTAGTCTCTTGAAAAAACCCATAATTCAACACTATAGTACATGCATACAACACACGAGCTTCAATAAAAATGATTTAGGGTTTTGGAAATGGAATTACAGCAGCTGGATTGAAGAACTGCTTGGCAAATCAAAGAACGTAACGATGATGATGATATAGCACACAATGTGTTTTGGGGAAAAATTATTTGTTGTTTGTTGAGATTAGGGCTTTCTGAATTAAATGGAACAATTGGGTGTATAACCCTCAAATGTGCTATGGTTTAAAATTTAGCCTTTCATTTTATTTTTTATTTATTTTATTTAATTTTGAAGTAAAATGACAGTTTTATCCTTAGTTATATTGTAGGCAAAATACTCACAACGTACCCAAAAGAAAGAAGAAACAAAACAAAGTTCTAACCATTTCACTGTAGAGGAAAGGAGAATCGAAGAGGTAGGGGAAGGGGAGAAATACTTAAAAGTAAGATATTATAAACTCTAAAATGGGGCTCTTGGAATTTTTGAAATTGTCGACTGGACTCTTGCAAAAACTTTCCAATCAAGAGTCTCGTATAGCAAAGAAAAATTGAAGATAGTTAGCCTCAAAAGTTTGAGCATCAACTCCAAAATTGGGACTTTCATCTCAAATCTCATATTTTTATATAAAATTTGTTGTTTAAAGATTATATTTAATTTTTAAGAATATTTTAACTCAAAAATCGTAAAATTTCATGGGGAAGACGATGAACAGTATTAGCAGACCGGTGTTTAGGTTAACCATTCTACCCAGTCGGTCCAATCGGGCTTTTACAGTCTCTGGATGGACATACCGGTCAGATCGGTAGACCAATCTTCCCAGTTTGCCCCTAATTTTCCTAGTTTTTCCAATTGGCCCATATGTATTTCTTTTTTTCTTGAAAAAAAATGTTAGAGATTCATTATATTCCTGATATGATGTTGAATGGAATAAAAGATAGGATAAACCCTAAATCTTAAAAGACTTAAAACACTTGCAATGAAATGCCGATTAGGACGATTGGCATACCAGTATGACCGGTTGGCCAATACAGATAAAAAAAGTCACAATAAAATGTCCGACTGGGAAAACCGGTATTCCAGTCGTCCCAGTCGGCTAACCCCTAAACTCTAAAAGACTTAAAACACTTGCAATAAAATGCCGACTAGACGATTGACCTACCAGTCATCCCAGTCGGCCAATGCAGAGACTCTAAATAACTTGCAATAAAATGCCGACTAGGACGATTGGGCTACCAGTCGTTCCGGTCGGACAATACAAAATAAAAAGAAGTCACAATAAATATCCGACTGGGCCGGTATTCCAGTTGTCCCAGTCGGCTAACCCCTAAACCCTAAATGACTCAAAACACTTGCAATTACAAGCCGACTAGGACGATTGGCATACCAGTATGACCGGTCGGCCAATACATAATCAAAATATATCACAATAAATTTCTGACCGGAATGATTGGATTTCAATCATCCTAGTCGGTTAACCCCTAAACCCTAAATGACTCAAAACACTTGCAATAAACATCCGACCATGAAAAATAATAACATTATTAATAACATTTATTATAATAAATAACAAATTAACTTTAAAAAAAAAACAATATGATCGATTACTTTTCAAAATAACAATATAATTGTCAATAAATTTTTAGTATTCTTAATTTCACATCTATACTTCTTTTATGTATTTATTAGAAACTTATTTATAAGAAACTTAATTTGTTCTTTGTTATTATATACTGGTTAATATTCAATGCATTGGAACGACTACTAATTATATATAAGATTGTATATATACTCTTGATCATTACACACACTTAGCTTGATTTTGGATGATAATTGAAAATATTCAATTAGTCCCCTAGTAGTAGTAGTAGATTGATTACGTTATATTAAAAAAAAAATAGTATTCTTAATTTAACATCTATACTTATTTATTATATGATCATTACACAATTGGTCAGAACGGTTTAACAATCTTCTCGGTCATTAGACTGACTGAGTTGGTCTGGTCTACTAGTTAGTTGATAACTTTATTGAATGATCTCTTAGTCTCTAAATTAACATATTAGAAAAATTGATAAAAATTAGTATTCTTAAATGTTAAATTAAGAATACTAATTTTTTTTATATAACGTAATCAATCTACTACTACTAGGAGACTATATGAATATTTTCAATTATCATTCAAAATCAAACTAAGTGTGTGTAATCATCTATACTCTTACAACTTTATTATTAATTTTCTATATAATTACTTGTCGTTCCAGTGCATTGAATACTAACTAGTATATAATAACAAAGAACAAATTAAGTTTCATATAAATAAGTTTCTTATAAATACATATAAAAAGTATAGATGTTAAATTAAAAATACTAAAAATTTCTTGAATATAACGTAACCAATCGTCCTAGTCAGCATTTTATTGCAAATGTTTTTAGTCTCTGAATTGACCGATTGGGACAACTGGAATACTGGCCGTCCCGGTCGGATATTTATTGTGATATTTTTTGATTCTATATTGGCCGATCGGTCATACTGGTAAGCCAATCATCCTAGTCGACATTTTATTGTAACTGTTTTAAGTCTCTACATTGACCGACTGGGACGATTGGAAGACCGGTCAACCGGGTCGGAAATTTATTATAATATTTTTTGATTCTATATTGACCGATCGGGATCGGGATTGGGAATGGGATGTATATTTCATAAAAAAAAATATTTTATTTTAAATTTTTTATTTAATTTTTATTTAATTTTTTATTTAATTTTTTATCCAAAAGGATATTTTGGACAATTTCCAAGATTTTTTATAACTTTTTTATTTTACATTATTTTTATTTAAAAAGGATATTTTGGGCAATTCAAATTTGTTTTAAAAGAGAAGGCTATGCCATTTAAATGTACAAAAATGAGGGTTAGTTTTAAACCAATATGCTAATTTAAGGCTATTTGGCTAAATGCCCCGAATTAAATAATCAGTTGTGCCAAGTTTTGTTTGGTGCGAACACAAGGGTGATTAAGTTCTTTTTTTAAATTATTAAAATACTAATATTTAGTGATTAAACCTTAAAATATAAATCCTAATATTTTTATCCAAGTTAAAAATATTATACTATAGATTTACTGTCATAATTTTTTTAGTATTTGTGTGCTTTTAGATTTCTTTATGTTATCTTATTTACTTCAATTTTCTTGTAATTATTTTTTATTGTAATTTGGTTGGGCTTTTACGAAGTACTCAAAGAGATCCGTTCCCAAAAGTTTAGACTTATTGGGCAATATAATTGGGCTTCATTATTGGGCTCTGTAGTCTGGACTCATATACATGAGATATTAAGCCCATAAATATGATTTTGGGTTGGATCAATATGGGCCACAAAGCAAAAGTCCACCCAGGTTATGTTGACTTTGACCAATTAGTACTCGAAAGGTTAAATTATCATTATAGTGAAAAATACAGGTGCCCTTGAAATATTCGGATAAATAAAGTACACATTCAATTTGATACGGAATAATTTTTGTTTGGATTGAACTCCACAACTTTTGCCGAACTTAAACCAGGCTCAAATTTCAAATTCTGATATTTTTATCTATTTTTTGAACTACTATATAAAAATATTTGTATTTTAGTAATTAATATTATGATTAACTGCACAAATAATAATCATAATGTAGTCAATGATTAAGACTTTATTCTCAGTCAATCTTTATTCGAAATTGCATTAGTAAGATTACCCTTCACTAGGAAATATATTGACTATATTATAATCTACATTTCATATTCTCTAAATTGAGTCAATAATTGAAAAATCATAAAAAATTAGCATATAAGATACAATCTTAATAATCCCTACCCTTCTATAAATATCACTCTTCAACACTATACATATGTAAATTCTAAAAGATTATCAATGGCTTATACAATTCTTTCAACCCTTTTCATATCCACCATTCTTGTTTTTATTTCAAAACAAAATTTTGTCACTAGTACTAATATCACTCCATCTCCCTTGATTCAAAAAGCTTGCTCCAATAAATACAATTTGGACCCTAAACTATGTGCCCAAATTCTTCAATCGCAACTTTCAGTAGCGAAAGCAAAAAACTTGTTCAGCTTATCGATTGCTATAATCGAATCAGGAATTTCAAACGCAACAAATACGCGCAGATATGTGCAAAAAAGGCTCATTAAGCCTCGAATCGATCGAAAATTGAAGAGTGCCCTCAAAGAGTGCGATTTGTCGTATGATTCGATTATTGAGTCTTTTAAAAGTGCTCTAAGTGAAGTTAGAATCAAAGAGTATGAAAGTGCAACTTATGATCTTATGATTGCTAGCACAGATTATATCAAACCTTGTGTAGAGGCTATAGTATCAAAGAAAATTAAGGATAAGACTATTTTGATTGGTAATAAAGTTGTGCCAATATTTGGATTGTCTGCAAACGAGGTTGTCAATATTCTCGACACTTCTAATTAAACAAATCTAAGACTCTTTCATAAATTATGGTTATAAGATATGTACTATTTGATTGTTGTCTTAATGCTTTATGGTTAAATAAATGTGTATTAAAGTTGATCAATGGGGTTTACTTGTCTATTTTTTGTATTCAATCTTCATGTTTTTTTTTTAAGATTGAAGAGCATGTAAAAGGGAAAATTTTGTTGATTGAAAGAGTCTTTATTCATTAAAGTTTGGATAAAATAAAGTCAAATTAGTTGTTAGTTTAATTCAATTTATTTCAAAAGAGGGTTCAAAACTTAACTTTATTTTGTTCGCTGATTTTTGAAGTTTGCAGTGTTACTATTTCGAAAATATAGTAATTATATCTTAGAAAACGTATATCTGTAAGGCTGGACAATATCGTTTTAAGGGCAAAGAAATTAACTCTTGCCTTGACTAAACATTCTCAAAACACTGTCCCAAAATGCAACTTATATATATACATACGACATTTATTTTATTTTGAAATAATATCATGAAAATATAATGAACTCTATGAATATTATTAAGCATTCTATTGTTATATGTAATTTCCCTAATTTCTTTTGTTAGATGCAAGGTGACACAATATCACTCATTACATTGCTAGGGGTTGTGCATATATATCGGCATGATGAATTGATTTTCTCCTCCTATTCTTTTCCTAAAAAATATACAAAATCTCCATCACATATTCCACAAATGATCATAAATATTATGCAAAAAAAAAAATATGTATAAATAAATGACATCCTTGTATATGTTTCACTATTGGGAGCCAAGGCAATTATTGCAATTACATTATTACTTGCACAAAAACAATGGCTTCTTCAATTCTTGCAACCCTTTTCATGTCCACAATTTTACTCTCATTTTCATCACACAACTTTGTTTCTAGTACACATTCCATGATTGAAAAGGTTTGCTCCAATGCAATGGACCCCAAATTGTGTGCCGATTTCTTACAAAGACAAGCTCTAATTTCATCGTCAAAAAATTTGAAAGATGTAGCAAAAAATCTCTTACAACTTGGAACTATAGACGTGAAATATACGCTCGAATACGTACAAAAAGGTCTCAATAAACCCGGGATTGCCCCAAATCAGAAAGCCGCCCTATTAGAGTGCACAAAGTCGTATGATACGGTTATTGCAACATATGCTAGTGCCCTAAAAGAAGTCGAAACGGACAGCACCTTTGATGGGACAGCGACTTATGATCTTCAAGTTGGTTGCTTCGATTATATGCAACCGTGTATTGATGCACTGGCTGCCGCGAAAATTAATGATTTGATAATTTCGAATGGGAACGACAATGTGCATAAATTTGGGTCGTATGCAGCAAGCACCATCGGAAAGCTTTAAACGTGCTTCGTCCGATGGAAATATAAACTATAGTTATATAATAAGAATTATGCATACATATATATATATATTTATATTCATCATAATGTTCATTGAATTTAAGATGGATAGTTATATAAAACTATTTGAAAATGTTTATTGTAATTGGTTTATTTGATCTTTGATTGATGTTGTTACTTGTTTTGATTGGAAAAATGTTGATTCCTTTGTTTTGATTTGAGAAGGCATGTATATAGTACAAGCTATAAATATGTCCAGTGAACTTAGTTTTAGGTATAGCATTTTGAACTAATTAAATTCTTTGTAAGCCTATGTATATATATGCCTAGAATGTGGTTTTGGGATATTTTGGAGATCTAACTTTTCATACAAATTTTATCATTTTGTATTACTTTTGTATACGACTTGAAATAATTTTAAAATAATATTCTTTGAAATATTCCATTATCACCACACCTAATAATGTTTGTGGTACATAATATTTTAGTCTAAATAACTTGAAATCAAGTTGAATCAACACCTTTGGATCAATTTTATATCGAAATTTTGGAGAACCCAAATTTCAGATCGATTCTTAGATCGATTGACAGGTGCAACACCCTACGTAGATACGTATATATATATATATATATATATATATATATATATATATATATATATATATATATATATATATATGACTATTTCCCAATTTTGGTAGGTACAACAAGTAAACAACCAAAGAGCAACATGCCAATTGCCATGGCCCCGTAGTTTTCGAACAAACAAATTGCACTACAAAATGGATTAGAAAAAAAAATGCAAAAAAAAAAAAAAAAAAATTAATAAAAACACGTGTAAGGCATATTTGCATATTGAGTTTTTGTTGTAATCATCATTAAAAGAATTATACAGTATTAAAACAAAATGATTTGCTTTTTGGGGTTCGAAATATTAATACACTGTTAATTCAAGTATAATAATGAAGATTTATTAGTGTTTATACATAAATATTATTCCAATACCTACTAATTTATTATTAAAAAAAAACGATATTCAAGAAAGTTTCTTATGACTTGAGCACGTAGGAATTTGACACCAAAAACTCTAGAAAGTAATAAAAAGTCGTGTGGAAAGAACAATTAGAAGTTTTTGTCATTTTTTATGATTCTTTTGGGTATCTTCTCGACAAAGTGTTCATTTAATTTCAATATTAGAGGAATTTTTTTATAACTTTTAATGTCCCTTCTTCTATATGACACTTGTTAAATTCTACTATAATTAAAAGCGTATGGATCAACAATTGTTCGAGAAGAGAAACGACATTTGGCTTAACTTTTTTTGGCTTTTAAATTATAGTTTTTTTTCCTTTTAACAACGAATTGTAATTAGGGTTTCATGTGATTAAGCATAAAATCCACTTAAGTACCTATAATTAGGTAAATATTTTTTTATCAATATTTTTGTCATTTCTCTTGTGTATTTGTATTTCTGACCAGCAAGTCTTCATAAAATAAATATATTATTATGAGGAAATAGCAAACTCGGTTTTTCAGAATAATAGTCTCTAACCAACATTGGCCTATTCAATAGAAGAAGAAAATTTGAATTGTGTAACTATAAATGAGTTGAAGAATATTGTTGAAAAGCCAACCCATAAAGAAAACTTGACATGCAAGTGAAGATTTATATATATGGTAAAAAAATACGTAAGTCAAGACGTATATTATTTCATCTCATTACATTTTATATATACACACATATAAAAGTTTAACCTAAATATATATATATATATATATATATATATATATATATATATATATATATATTTAAAACAATTATAAACGTAACTCATATAAGAAATAGAAATACAATTTAAGAGACAACGATAAAAAGATTATCCAGACTGTAAAACAATGGAGTAAAAAACAAAGAGAAAATGATGGAAAATGACCAAGATAGTCTCATCTTTATGTCATATTAAATTGACAAACTTTCATAGTTATCTTCAAAGTTCAAACCATTAAAATGTACATTTGTATAAGTTATTTAGTTTGATTGGCGTATGATAAAAACTATAGAAAATTCCAAAATTTTATAAGGACATAATATTTATAAGTCACAAAGCATTTGTTTCTTCTACGCTTCCTAAATAATTAAAAAGAAAGGACATTATAAATATCATATAAAATATAAAACAAATATGTGTATAATTTTGCCCGTCATCATCGAATATAATTGACTTTGTCTCATCGAAAATCTTGGTTAATTTGGACTATTGAATATCATGTATATGGATTATTTTGCAATTTTGCATGGCACCATAGGAAAATGGACAAGTATTAATATATTTTACGATTTTGATCATCAATCCTCAACCGATAAAATCAAAGCATACAAGAAATTAATCAATACTAAGAATGAGAATAATAGACCTCTCTTGAGTTCATAAATATATAAAATAAAATATAAGATGAAATTTTAAATTAATTCAATAAAGTTTATATCTAGGTACACAAAGTGTTAAATGCGATAAGTACTAGGATTTTTACTTCTAATCTATCCAATAATTTAATTTCTAGAAACTATTAATGGGACCTCTTACAAATTAGATATAGGATTAAAAATACATACGTAACTCTATTATCCACGCACAAGTAGGTGATGGATTAATATTATAATTAACAACTTGATCCCTCATTAATACGAAATCAAATTTTTTTTTATATCCAAAACGGACTACTCTACACAAAGTTATGGCCTTCTAAAGTTTCACCCCACAAAAAATACAATCTTATGGCCAGGGCTTCGGGGACGTCGTTCATCTTCCCTGTAAATGCCATGATCTACTATGAGGTATGGTTGCGTAGATCTCGAAAAGTTATACGAAATCAAAAAAAAGTTCATCCAAAATGGACTACTCTACACAAAGTTACGGCCTTCCAAAGTTTCACCCCACAAAAAACACAATCTTATGGCCAGGGCTTCGGGGACGTCGTCCATCTTCCCTGTTAATGCCATGATCTACTATGAGGTATGGTTGCGTAGATCTCGAAAAGTTATACGAAATCAAAAAAAAGTTCATCCAAAACGGACTACTCTACACAAAGTTACGGCCTTCCAAAGTTTCACACCACAAAAAACACAATCTTATGGCCAGGGCTTCGGGGACGTCGTCCATCTTCCCTGTTAATGCCATGATCTACTATGAGGTATGGTTGCGTAGATCTCGAAAAGTTATACGAAATCAAAAAAAAGTTCATCCAAAACGGACTACTCTACACATATATGGCCTTACAAAGTTTCACCCCACAAAAAACACAATCTTATGACCAGGGCTTCGGGGACGTCGTCCATCTTCTCTGTTAATGCCATGATCTACTATGAGGTATGGTTGCGTAGATCTCAAAAAGTTATACGAAATCAAAAAAAAGTTCATCCAAAACGGACTACTCTACACAAAGTTACGGCCTTCTAAAGTTTCACCCCACAAAAAACACAATCTTATGGCCAGGGCTTCGGGGACGTCGTCCATCTTCTCTGTTAATGCCATGATCTACTATGAGGTATGGTTGCGTAGATCTCGAAAAGTTATACGAAATCAAAGAATTGTTTTATCCAAAACGGACTGCTCTACACAAAGTTATGGCCTTCCAAATTTCACCCCACAAAAAACACAATCTTATGGCCAGGGCTTCGGGGACGTCGTCCATCTTCCCTATTAATGCCATGATCTACTATGAGGTATGGATGAGGTATGGTTGCATAGATCTCGAAAAGTTATACGAAATCAAAAAAAAAGTTCATCCAAGACGGACTACTCTACATAAAGTTACGGCCTTCCAAAGTTTCACCCCACAAAAAACACAATCTTATGGCCAGGGCTTCGGGGGCGTCGTCCATCTTCCCTGTTAATGCCATGATCTACTATGAGGTATGGTTGCATAGATCTCAAAAAGTTATACGAAATCAAAAAAAAGTTCATCCAAAACGGACTACTCTACACAAAGTTACGGCCTTCCAAAGTTTTACCCACAAAAAATACAATCTTATGGCCAGGGCTTTGGGGACGTCGTCCATCTTCCTTGTTAATGCCATGATCTACTATGAGGTATGATTGCGTAGATCTCGAAAACTTATACGAAATCAAAAAAAAGTTCATCCAAAACGGACTACTCTACACAAAGTTACGGCCTTCCAAAGTTTCACCCCACAAAAAACACAATCTTATAGCCAGGGCTTCGGGGACGTCGTTCATCTTCCCTGTTAATGCCATGATCTACTATGAGGTATGGTTGCGTAGATCTCGAAAAGTTATACGAAATCAAAAAAAAGTTCATCCAAAACGGACTACTCTAAATGAAGTTACGGCCTTCCAAAGTTTCACCCCACAAAAAAAACAATCTTATGGCTAGGGCTTCGGGGACATCGTCCATCTTCCCTGTTAATGCCATGATCTACTATGAGATATGGTTGCGTAGATCTCGAAAGCTATACGAAATCAAAAAAAAGTTCATCCAAAACGGACTACTCTACACAAAGTTACGGCCTTCCAAAGTTTCATCCCACAAAAAACACAATCTTATGGCCAGGGCTTCGGGGACATCGTCCATCTCCCCTATTAATGCCATGATCTACTATGAGATATGGTTGCGTAGATCTCGAAAAGTTATACGAAATCAAAAAAAAGTTCACCCAAAACGGACTACTCTACACAAAGTTACGGCCTTCCAAAGTTTCACCCCACAAAAAACACAATCTTATGACCAGGGCTTCGGGGACGTCGTCCATCTTCTCTGTTAATGCCATGATCTACTATGAGGTATGGTTGCGTAGATCTCAAAAAGTTATACGAAATCAAAAAAAAGTTCATCCAAAACGGACTACTCTACACAAAGTTACGGCCTTCCAAAGTTTCACCCCACAAAAAACACTGTTGTGATGGATTAATCGAGCAATTAAAGAAAGAACTAAAAAACGTAAATAAGAGACACAGATTTACGTGGTTCACCAACGTTGTGTTGGCTACGTCCACGGGCAGAGGAAGAACAGTTTTATTAGAGGCTAGGTTTTCAAATTACAGAGATATTCAGAATAACCTGCGAACAGGTCTATTTATAATACTAACAGACTAATCTAACTTGGGCTCAGCCCATCACGTATCTGCAGGCCCAAATCCGAGTTCCATTAGTCGATTCAAGGCACTTATTTAACAAATCTCCACCTTGACTTGAATCCTCCAAACAGACGCATCCTTTCGATTGCCAGACTTCTTCCTCCACCTCAGAATTACCCAAAGGGTAACTTAACAGCTTGTGATATTTAGCAAGTTCAAACAATGTTGAAACTTGCTATGAGGAACCGGCTTGGTAAACATATCAGCGGGATTATCAGCAATACCAACTTTCACCACCTTGATCCTCTTCTCACTTCTCAGGAAATGATACCTCACATCAATATGCTTTGTCCTCTCATGATGAACTTGATCCTTGGCTAAACAGATTGCACTCAAACTGTCACAATAAACGACAGTTTGATCATGATGTAGACCAAGGTCACTAACTAGCCCTTTCAGCCATATTCCTTCTTTTGCAGCTTCTGTCAACGCTACATACTCTGCCTCAGTTGTAGACAAAGTAACTGCAGCTTGCAATGTTGCTTTCCAACTAATAACAGAACCACCAAGAGTGAACACATAACTAGTCATCGACCTCCTGCTGTCAACATCTCCAGCATAATCAGAATCAGAATAGCCAGCCACAGAACACTGTGAATCTCCACCATAAATGAGGCCAACATCAGACGTGCCTCTAAGGTATCGAAAAATTCTCTTAGATAGAATCTGCATCCCTTTTTCACTCATATGACCAAGCCTCATATGCCATAACTTAGTCATGTCCTGGTCTTGAACTTCAAACGATGCAACCGCAGAGGAATCAGTCACCGTAGAACCTCGTAGAAAATACAAGGTACCACGCTTCAAGCCTGTCAGAACCACCTTTGAATCTCGACAGATATGCATAACACCACCCTCACCTTTGAAACTGAAACCTTTGCTGTCGAGTAAACTCAACGAAATCAGATTCTTAGTCATCTGTGGGACATGCCTGACGTCATTCAAGGTGCAGAACGAACCATCATGTGTCCTGATCTTTATTGAGCCAATTCCGATTACTTTACAGACAGCACTGTTGGCCATGTTAACACTGCCTCCATCTGTCTTTTCATAGGTCGAGAAATACTCCCTGTACGGACATATGTGGTACGATGCCCCAGAATCAAGAACCCACACATCCCTGCCATGTGACTGTTCATCTGCAACTAAGGCCAAATCCTCTTCAGACTTTGTATCAGTTTCTGCTACAGCAGCAGACCCACTAGGACCTTCTTTTCTGTCCGACTGCTTTTTCTTCTTAGGACAATCAGATTTCCAATGCCCTGTTTCTTTGCAATAGTTGCAAATATCATCAGGTTTTGGACCCTTTTTATTCTTTTTCTTTTTCGATTTTTCACTTCCCTTAACTGTTGCAGCCAGACCAGATGCCTGATTCTCTGTATTGGAACCAGACGCCTTTTGACGATCTTCTCTGGTGTGAAGAGCGGATCTCACATCTTCCAGAGATAAACTATCTTTCCCAACAATAAACGAATCCACAAAATTCGCATATGATTCAGGCAAAGATACCAACAGAATTAAAGCAGCATCCTCATCTTCTACTTTAACATCAATATTACGCAGATCTAGCAAAATTTTATTCAATTTATCTAGATGGTCCCGAAGGGATGTACCTTCCTGCATGCGTAATCGGAACAGACGTTGCTTCAAAAGCAACTTGTTGGTCAGAGATTTCGTCATATAGAGACTCTCTAATTTTAACCAGAGACCTGCCGCAGTATCTTCATCAGCAACCTCAATGATCACGTCGTCGGACAAACATAGCATGATCGTAGAATGAGCCTTCTCCTCCAGAGTACTCCATTCTTCATCGTCTACATCTTCCTTCTTCGTCTTTCCAGATAGCGGAGCCCATAAGCTCTGCTGTTTCAGAAGAGATCGCATCTTGATCTGCCACAAACCAAAACTGTTTCTCCCGGTGAATTTGTCAACCTTTACGTTAAACGCAGACATCTTCAATTCTTGCCGAAAAAATCCAAGTGCGGAAAACCTGATCGATTGATCTGGCTCTTGATACCAGTTTGTTGTGATGGATTAATCGAGCAATCAAAGATAGAACAGAAAACGTAAATAAGTGACACAGAATTTACGTGGTTCACCAACGTTGTGTTGGCTACGTCCACGGGCAGAGGAAGAACGATTTTATTAGAGGCTAGGTTTTCAGATTACAGAGATATTCAGAATAACCTGCGAACAGGTCTATTTATAATACTAACAGACTAATCTAACTTGGGCTCAGCCCATCACGTATCTGCAGGCCCAAATACGAGTTCCATTAGTCGATTCAAGGCACTTATTTAACAAACACAATCTTATGGCCAGGGCTTCGGGGACGTCGTCCATCTTCTCTGTTAATGCCATGATCTACTATGAGGTATGGTTGCGTAGATCTCGAAAAGTTATACGAAATCAAAGAATTGTTTTATCCAAAACGGACTGCTCTACACAAAGTTATGGCCTTCCAAATTTCACCCCACAAAAAACACAATCTTATGGCCAGGGCTTCGGGGACGTCGTCCATCTTCCCTATTAATGCCATGATCTACTATGAGGTATGGATGAGGTATGGTTGCATAGATCTCGAAAAGTTATACGAAATCAAAAAAAAAGTTCATCCAAGACGGACTACTCTACACAAAGTTACGGCCTTCCAAAGTTTCACCCCACAAAAAACACAATCTTATGGCCAGGGCTTCGGGGGCGTCGTCCATCTTCCCTGTTAATGCCATGATCTACTATGAGGTATGGTTGCATAGATCTCAAAAAGTTATACGAAATCAAAAAAAAGTTCATCCAAAACGGACTACTCTACACAAAGTTACGGCCTTCCAAAGTTTTACCCACAAAAAATACAATCTTATGGCCAGGGCTTTGGGGACGTCGTCCATCTTCCTTGTTAATGCCATGATCTACTATGAGGTATGATTGCGTAGATCTCGAAAACTTATACGAAATCAAAAAAAAGTTCATCCAAAACGGACTACTCTACACAAAGTTACGGCCTTCCAAAGTTTCACCCCACAAAAAACACAATCTTATAGCCAGGGCTTCGGGGACGTCGTCCATCTTTCCTGTTCATGCCATGATCTACTATGAGGTATGGTTGCATAGATCTCGAAAAGTTATACGAAATCAAAACAAAGTTCATCCAAAACGGACTACTTTACACAAAGTTATGGCCTTCCAAAGTTTCACCCCACAAAAAACATAATCTTATGGCCAGGGCTTCGGGGACGTCGTCCATTTTCCCTGTTAATGCCATGATCTACTATGAGATATGGTTGCATAGATCTCAAAAAGTTATACGAAATCAAAAAAAAGTTCATCCAAAACGGACTACTCTACACAAAGTTACGGCCTTCCAAAGTTTCACCCCAAAAAAACACAATCTTATGGCCAGGGCTTCGGGGACGTCGTCCATCATCCCTATTAATGCCATGATCTACTAGGAGGTATGGTTGCGTAGATCTCGAAAAGTTATACGAAATCAAAAAATTGTTTTATCCAAAATGGACTGCTCTACACAAAGTTATGGCCTTCCAAAGTTTCACCCTACAAAAAACACAATCTTATGGCCAGGGCTTCGGGGACGTCGTCCATCTTCCCTATTAATGCCATGATCTACTATGAGGTATGGTTGCATAGATCTCGAAAAGTTATACGAAATCAAAAAAAAAGTTCATCCAAAACGGACTACTCTACACAAAGTTACGGTCTTCCAAAGTTTCACCCCACAAAAAACACAATCTTATGGCCAGGGCTTCGGGGACGTCGTCCATCTTCTCTATTAATGCCATAATCTACTATGAGGTATGTTTGCATAGATCTCGAAAAGTTATACGAAATCAAAAAAAAAGTTCATCCAAAACGGACTACTCTACACAAAGTTACGGTCTTCCAAAGTTTCACCCCACAAAAAATACAATCTTATGGCCAGGGCTTTGGGGACGTCGTCCATCTTCCTTGTTAATGCCATGATCTACTATGAGATATGGTTGCATAGATCTCAAAAAGTTATACGAAATCAAAAAAAAGTTCATCCAAAACGGACTACTCTACACAAAGTTACGGCCTTCCAAAGTTTCACCCCAAAAAAACACAATCTTATGGCCAGGGCTTCGGGGACGTCGTCCATCATCCCTATTAATGCCATGATCTACTAGGAGGTATGGTTGCGTAGATCTCGAAAAGTTATACGAAATCAAAAAATTGTTTTATCCAAAATGGACTACTTTACACAAAGTTATGGCCTTCCAAAGTTTCACCCCACAAAAAACATAATCTTATGGCCAGGGCTTCGGGGACGTCGTCCATTTTCCCTGTTAATGCCATGATCTACTATGAGATATGGTTGCATAGATCTCAAAAAGTTATACGAAATCAAAAAAAAGTTCATCCAAAACGGACTACTCTACACAAAGTTACGGCCTTCCAAAGTTTCACCCCAAAAAAACACAATCTTATGGCCAGGGCTTCGGGGACGTCGTCCATCATCCCTATTAATGCCATGATCTACTAGGAGGTATGGTTGCGTAGATCTCGAAAAGTTATACGAAATCAAAAAATTGTTTTATCCAAAATGGACTGCTCTACACAAAGTTATGGCCTTCCAAAGTTTCACCCTACAAAAAACACAATCTTATGGCCAGGGCTTCGGGGACGTCGTCCATCTTCCCTATTAATGCCATGATCTACTATGAGGTATGGTTGCATAGATCTCGAAAAGTTATACGAAATCAAAAAATTATTTTATCCAAAACGGACTGCTCTACACAAAGTTATGGCCTTCCAAAGTTTCACCCCACAAAAAACACAATCTTCTGGCCAGGGCTTCGGGGACGTCGTCCATCTTTCCTGTTCATGCCATGATCTACTATGAGGTATGGTTGCATAGATCTCGAAAAGTTATACGAAATCAAAACAAAGTTCATCCAAAACGGACTACTTTACACAAAGTTATGGCCTTCCAAAGTTTCACCCCACAAAAAACACAATCTTATGGCCAGGGATTCGGGGACGTCGTCCATCTTCCCTGTTAATTCCATGATCTACTATGAGGTATGGTTGCATAGATCTCAAAAAGTTATACGAAATCAAAAAAAAGTTCATCCAAAACGGACTACTCTACACAAAGTTACGGCCTTCCAACGTTTCACCCCACAAAAAACACAATCTTATGGCCAGGGCTTCGGGGACGTCGTCCATCTTCTCTATTAATGCCATAATCTACTATGAGGTATGTTTGCATAGATCTCGAAAAGTTATACGAAATCAAAACAAAGTTCATCCAAAACGGACTACTTTACACAAAGTTATGGCCTTCCAAAGTTTCACCCCACAAAAAACATAATCTTATGGCCAGGGCTTCGGGGACGTCGTCCATCTTCCCTGTTAATGCCATGATCTACTATGAGATATGGTTGCATAGATCTCAAAAAGTTATACGAAATCAAAAAAAAGTTCATCCAAAACGGACTACTCTACACAAAGTTACGGCCTTCCAAAGTTTCACCCCACAAAAAACACAATCTTATGGCCAGGGCTTCGGGGACGTCGTCCATCTTCCTTGTTAATGCCATGATCTACTATGATGTATGGTTTTGTAGATCTCGAAAAGTTATACGAAATCAAAAAAAAGTTCATCCAAAACGGACTACTCTACACAAAGTTACGGCCTTCCAAAGTTTCACCCCAAAAAAACACAATCTTATGGCCAGGGCTTCGGGGACGTCGTCCATCTTACCTGTTAATGCCATGATCTACTAGGAGGTATGGTTGCGTAGATCTCGAAAAGTTATACGAAATCAAAAAATTGTTTTATCTAAAACGGACTGCTCTACACAAAGTTATGGCCTTCCAAAGTTTCACCCCACAAAAAACACAATCTTATGGCCAGGGTTTCGGGGATGTCGTCCATCTTCCCTGTTAATGCCATGATCTACTATGAGGTATGGTTGCGTAGATCTCGAAAAGTTATACGAAATCAAAAAAAAGTTCATCTAAAACGGACTACTCTACACAAAGTTATGGCCTTCCAAAGTTTCACCACACAAAAAATACAATCTTATGGCCAGGGTTTCGGGGATGTCGTCCATCTTCCCTGTTAATCCCATGATCTACTATGAGGTATGGTTGCGTAGATCTCGAAAAGTTATATGAAATCAAAAAAAAGTTCATCCAAAACGGACTACTCTACACAAAGTTATGCCTTCCAAAGTTTCACCCCACAAAAAACACAATCTTATGCCAGGGTTTCGAGGACGTCATCCATCTTCTTTGTTACTGCCATAATCTACTTTGAGGTATGGTTGCGTAGATCTCAAAAAGTTATACGAAATCAAAAAAAAGTTCATCCAAAACGGACTACTCTACACAAAGTTATGGCCTTCCAAAGTTTCACCCCACAAAAAACACAATCTTATGGCCAGGGATTCGGGGACGTCGTCCATCTTCCCTGTTAATGCCATGATCTACTATGAGGTATGGTTGCGTTGATCTCGAAAAGTTATACGAAATCAAAAAAAAGTTCATCCAAGACGGACTACTCTACACAAAGTTATGGCCTTCCAAAGTTTCACCCACAAAAAACACAATCATATGGCCAGGGCTTCGGGGACGTCGTCCATATTCCCTATTAATGCCATAATATACTATGAGATATGGTTGCGTAGATCTCGAAAAGTTATACAAAATCAAAAAATAGTTCATCCAAAACGGACTACTCTACACAAAGTTATGGCCTTCCAAAGTTTCACCCCACAAAAAACACAATCTTATGGCCAGGGCTTCGGGGATGTCGTCCATCTTCCCTGTTAATACCATGATCTACTATGATCTATGGTTGCGTACATCTCGAAAAGTTATACGAAATCAAAAAAAAGTTCATCCAAAACGGACTACTCTACACAAAGTTATGGCCTTCCAAAGTTTCACCCCACAAAAAATACAATCTTATGGCTAGGGCTTCGGGGACGTCGTACATTTTCCCTGTTACTGCCATGATCTACTATAAGGTATGGTTGCGTAGATCTCAAAAAGTTATACGAAATCAAAAAAAAGTTCATCTAAAACGGACTACTCTACACAAAGTTATGGCCTTCCAAAGTTTCACCCCACAAAAAACACAATCTTATAGCCAGGGCTTCGGGGACATCGTCCCTCTTCCCTGTTAATGCCATGATCTACTATGAGTTATGGTTGCGTAGATCTCGAAAGGTTATACGAAATTAAAAAAAAGTTCATCCAAAACGGACTACTCTACACAAAGTTATGGCCTTCCAAAGTTTCACCCCACAAAAAACACAATCTTATGGCCAGGGCTTCGGGGACGTCGTCCATCTTCCCTGTTAATGCCATGATCTACTATGAGGTATAGTTGCGTAGATCTCGAAAAGTTATACGAAATCAAAAAAAAGTTCATCCAAAACGGATTACTATACACAAAGTTATGGCCCTCCAAAGTTTCACCCCACAAAAAATACAATCTTATGGCCAGGGCTTCGGGGACGTCGTCCATCTTCCCTGTTAATGCCATGCTCTAATATGAGGTATGGTTGCGTAGATCTCGGAAAGTTATACGAAATCAAAAAAAAGTTCATCCAAAACGGACTACTATACACAAAGTTATGGCCGTCCAAAGTTTCACCCCACCAAAAACACAATCTTATGGCCAGGGCTTCGGGGACGTCGTCCATCTTCCCTGTTAATTCCATGATCTACTATGAGCTATGGTTGCGTACATCTCGAAAAGTTATACGAAATCAAAAAAAAGTTCATCCAAAACGGACTACTCTACACAAAGTTATGGCCTTCCAAAGTTTCACCCCACAAAAAACACAATCTTATGGCCAGGGCTTCGAAGACGTCGTTCATCGAGCCTGTTAATGGCATGATCTACTATGAGGTATGGTTGCGTAGATCTCGAAAAGTTATACGAAATCAAAAAAAAGTTCATCCAAAACGGACTACTCTACACAAAGTTATGCCTTCCAAAGTTTCACCACACAAAAAACACAATCTTATGGCCAGGGCTTTGTGGACGTCGTCTATCTTTCCTGTTAATGCCATGATCTACTACGAGGTATGGTTGCGTACATATCGAAAAGTTATACGAAATCAAAAAAAAGCTTCATCCAAGACGGACTTTTCTACACAAAGTTATGGCCTTCCAAAGTTTCACCCCACAAAAAACACAATCTTATGGCCAGGGCTTCGGGGACGTCGTCCATCTTCCCTATTAATGCCATGATCTACTATGAGGTATGGTTGCGTAGATCTCGAAAAGTTATACGAAATCAAAAAAAAATTCATCCAAAACGGACTGCTCTACACAAAGTTATGGCCTTCCAAATTTCACCCCACAAAAAACACAATCTTATGGCCAGGGCTTCGGGGACGTCGTCCATCTTCCCTATTAATGCCATGATCTACTATGAGGTATGGATGAGGTATGGTTGCATAGATCTCGAAAAGTTATACGAAATCAAAAAAAAAGTTCATCCAAGACGGACTACTCTACATAAAGTTACGGCCTTCCAAAGTTTCACCCCACAAAAAACACAATCTTATGGCCAGGGCTTCGGGGACGTCGTCCATCTTCCCTATTAATGCCATGATCTACTATGAGGTATGGTTGCGTAGATCTCGAAAAGTTATACGAAATCAAAAAAAAATTCATCCAAAACGGACTACTCTACACAAAGTTATGGCCTTCCAAAGTTTTACCCCACAAAAAACACAATCTTATGGCCAGGGCTTCGGGGACGTCGTCCATCTTCCCTGTTAATGCCATGATCTACTATGAGGTATGGTTACGTAGATCACGAAAAGTTATACGAAATTAAAAAAAAGTTAATCCAAAACGGACTACTCTACACAAAGTTATGGCCTTCCAAAGTTTCACCCCACAAAAAACACAATCTTATGCCAGGGCTTCGGGGACGTCGTCCATCTTCTTTGTTACTGCCACAATCTACTTTGAGGTATGGTTGCGTAGATCTCGAAAAGTTATATGAAATCAAAAAAAAGTTCTTCCAAAACGGACTACTCTACACAAAGTTATGGCCTTCCAAAGTTTCACCCCACAAAAAACACAATCTTATGGCCAGGGCTTCGGGGACGTCGTCCATCTTCCCTGTTAATGCCATGATCTACTATGAGGTATGGTTGCGTAGATCTCGAAAAGTTATACGAAATTAAAAAAAGGTTCATCCAAAACGGACTACTCTACACAAAGTTATGGCCTTCCAAAGTTTCACCCCACAAAAAACACAATCTTATGCCAGGGCTTCGAGGACGTCATCCATCTTCTTTGTTACTGCCATAATCTACTTTGAGGTATGGTTGCGTAGATCTCAAAAAGTTATACGAAATCAAAAAAAAGTTCATCCAAAACGGACTACTCTACACAAAGTTATGGCCTTCCAAAGTTTCACCCCACAAAAAACACAATCTTATGGCCAGGGATTCGGGGACGTCGTCCATCTTCCCTGTTAATGCCATGATCTACTATGAGGTATGGTTGCGTTGATCTCGAAAAGTTATACGAAATCAAAAAAAAGTTCATCCAAGACGGACTACTCTACACAAAGTTATGGCCTTTTCCAAAGTTTCACCCACAAAAAACACAATCATATGGCCAGGGCTTCGGGGACGTCGTCCATATTCCCTATTAATGCCATAATATACTATGAGATATGGTTGCGTAGATCTCGAAAAGTTATACAAAATCAAAAAATAGTTCATCCAAAACGGACTACTCTACACAAAGTTATGGCCTTCCAAAGTTTCACCCCACAAAAAACACAATCTTATGGCCAGGGCTTCGGGGACGTCGTCCATCTTCCCTGTTAATACCATGATCTACTATGAGCTATGGTTGCGTACATCTCGAAAAGTTATACGAAATCAAAAAAAAGTTCATCCAAAACGGACTACTCTACACAAAGTTATGGCCTTCCAAAGTTTCACCCCACAAAAAATACAATCTTATGGCTAGGGTTTCGGGGACGTCGTACATTTTCCCTGTTACTGCCATGATCTACTATAAGGTATGGTTGCGTAGATCTCAAAAAGTTATACGAAATCAAAAAAAAGTTCATCCAAAACGGACTACTCTACACAAAGTTATGGCCTTCCAAAGTTTCACCCCACAAAAAACACAATCTTATGGCCAGGGCTTCGGGGACGTCATCCATCTTCCCTGTTAATGCCATGATCTACTATGAGGTATGGTTGCGTTGATCTCGAAAAGTTATACGAAATCAAAAAAAAGTTCATCCAAGACGGACTACTCTACACAAAGTTATGGCCTTCCAAAGTTTCACCCACAAAAAACACAATCTTATGGCCAGAGCTTCGGGGACGTCGTCCATCTTCCCTGTTAATGCCATAATTTACTATGAGGTATGGTTGCGTAGATCTCGAAAAGTTATACGAAATCATAAAAAAGTTCATCCAAGACGGACTACTCTACACAAAGATATGGCCTTCCAAAGTTTCACCCCACAAAAAATACAATCTTATGGCCAGGGCTTCGGGGACGTCGTCCATCTTCTCTGTTAATGTCATGATATACTATGAGGTATGGTTGCGTAGATCTCGAAAAGTTATACGAAATCATAAAAAAGTTCATCCAAAACGGACTACTCTACACAAAGTTATGGCCTTCCAAAGTTTCACCCCACAAAAAACACAATCTTATGGCCAGGGCTTCGGGGACGTCGTCCATCTTCTCTGTTAATGCCATGATCTACTATGAGTTATGGTTGCGTAGATCTCGAAAAGTTATAGGAAATCAAAAAAAAGTTCATCCAAGACGGACTACTCTACACAAAGTTATGGCTTTCCAAAGTTTCACTCCACAAAAAACACAATCTTATGGCCAGGGCTTCGGGGACGTCGTCCATCTTCCCTGTTAATGCCATGATCTAGTATAAGGTATGGTTGCGTAGATCTCGAAAAGTTATACGAAATCAAAAAAAAGTTCATCCAAGACGGACTACTCTACACAAAGTTATGGCCTTCCAAAGTTTCACCCCACAAAAAACACAATCTTATGCCAGGGTTTCGGGGACGTCTTCCATCTTCCCTGTTAATGCCATGATCTACTATGAGGTATGGTTGCGTAGATCTCAAAAAGTTATACGAAATCAAAAAAAAGTTCATCCAAGAAGGACTACTCTAAACAAAGTTATGGCCTTCCAAAGTTTCACCCCACAAAAAACACAATCTAATTGGCCAGGGCTTCGGGGACGTCGTCCATCTTCCCTGTTAATACCATGATCTACTATGAAGTATGGTTGCGTAGATTTTGAAAAGTTATACAAAATCAAGAAAAAGTTTATACAAGACGGACTACTCTAAACAAAGTTATGGCCTTCCAAAGTTTCACTCCACAAAAAACACAATCTTATGGCCAGTGATTTGGGGACGTCGTCCATCTTCCCTGTTAATGCCATGATCTAATATGAGGTATGGTTGCGTAGATCTCGAAATGTTATACGAAATCAAAAAACAATTTCATCCCAAACGGACTACTCTACACAAAGTTATGGCCTTCCAAAGTTTCACCCCACAAAAAACACAATCTTATGGCTAGGGCTTCGGGGACGTCGTCCATCTTTCCTGTTAATGCCATGATCTACTATGAGGTATGGTTGCGTAGATCTCGAAAAGTTATATGAAATCAAAAAAAAGTTCATCCAAGACGTACTACTCTAAACAAAGTTATGGCCTTCCAAAGTTTCACGCCATAAAAAACACAATCTTATGGCCAGGGCTTCGGGGACGTCGTCCATCTTCCCTGTTAATGCCATGATCTACTATGAGGTATGGTTGCATAGATCTCGAAAAGTTATACGAAATCAACAAAAAGTTCATCCAAGACGGACTACTCTACACAAAGTTATGGCCTTCCAAAATTTCACCCCACAAAAAACACAATCTTATGGCCAAGGCTTCGGGGACGTCGTCCATCTTCCCTGTTAATGTCATGATCTACTATAAGGTATGGTTGCGTAGATCTCGAAAAGTTATACGAAATCAAAAAAAAGTTCATCCAAGACGGACTATTCTACATAAAGTTATGGCTTCCAAAGTTTCACCCCACAAAAAATACAATCTTATGGCTAGGACTTCGGGGACATCGTCCATCTTCCCTGTTAATGCCATGATCTACTATGAGGTATGGTTGCGTAGATCTCGAAAAGTTATACGAAATCAAAAAAAAGTTCATCCAAGACGGACTACTCTACACAAAGTTATGGCCTTCCAAAGTTTCACCCCACAAAAAATATAATCTTAAGGCCAGTGCTTCGGGGACGTCTGTTAATTCCATGATCTACTATGAGGTATGGTTGCGTATATCTCGAAAAGTTATACGAAATTAAAAAAAAGTTCATCCAAAACGGACTCCTCTACATAAAGTTATGGCCATCCAAAGTTTCACCCCACATAGAACACAATCTTATGGCCAGGGCTTCGGGGACGTCGTCCATCTTTCCTGTTAATGCCATGATCTACTATGAGGTATGGTTGCGTAGATCTCGAAAAGTTATACGAAATCAAAAAAAAGTTCATCCAAGACGAACTACTCTAAACAAAGTTATGGCCTTCCAAAGTTTCAAGCCACAAAAAACACAATCTTATGGCCAGGGCTTCGGGGACGTCGTCCATCTTCCCTGTTAATGCCATGATCTACTATGAGGTATGGTTGCGTAGATCTCGAAAAGTTATACGAAATCAACAAAAAGTTCATCCAAGACGGACTACTCTACACAAAGTTATGGCCTTCCAAAGTTTCACCCCACAAAAAACACAATCTTATGGCCAAGGCTTCGGGGACGTCGTCCATCTTCCCTGTTAATGTCATGATCTACTATAAGGTATGGTTGCGTAGATCTCGAAAAGTTATACGAAATCAAAAAAAAGTTCATCCAAGACGGACTACTCTACATAAAGTTATGGCTTCCAAAGTTTCACCCCACAAAAAACACAATCTTATGGCTAGGACTTCGGGGACGTCGTCCATCTTCCCTGTTAATGCCATGATCTACTATGAGGTATGGTTGCGTAGATCTGGAAAAGTTATACGAAATCAAAAAAAAGTTCATCCAAAACGGACTACTCTACACAAAGTTACGGCCTTCCAAAGTTTCACCCCAAAAAAACACAATCTTATGGCCAGGGCTTCGGGGACGTCGTCCATCTTCCCTGTTAATGCCATGATCTACTAGGAGGTATGGTTGCGTAGATCTCGAAAAGTTATACGAAATCAAAAAATTGTTTTATCCAAAATGGACTGCTCTACACAAAGTTATGGCCTTCCAAAGTTTCACCCTACAAAAAACACAATCTTATGGCCAGGGCTTCGGGGACGTCGTCCATCTTCCCTATTAATGCCATGATCTACTATGAGGTATGGTTTCATAGATCTCGAAAAGTTATACGAAATCAAAAAAAAAGTTCATCCAAAACGGACTACTCTACACAAAGTTACGGCCTTCCAAAGTTTCACCCCACAAAAAACACAATCTTATGGCCAGGGCTTCGGGGACGTCGTCCATCTTCCCTGTTAATTCCATGATCTATTATGAGGTATGGTTGCATATATCTCAAAAAGTTATACGAAATCAAAAAAAAGTTCATCCAAAACGGACTACTCTACACAAAGTTACGGCCTTCCAAAGTTTCACCCCACAAAAAACACAATCTTATGGCCAGGGCTTCGGGGACGTCGTCCATCTTCTCTATTAATGCCATAATCTACTATGAGGTATGTTTGCATAGATCTCAAAAAGTTATACGAAATCAAAACAAAGTTCATCCAAAACGGACTACTTTACTCAAAGTTATGGCCTTCCAAAGTTTCACCCCACAAAAAACATAATCTTATGGCCAGGGCTTCGGAGACGTCGTCCATCTTCCCTGTTAATGCCATGATCTACTATGAGATATGGTTGCATAGATCTCAAAAAGTTATACGAAATCAAAAAAAAGTTCATCCAAAACGGACTACTCTACACAAAGTTACGGCCTTCCAAAGTTTCACCCCACAAAAAACACAATCTTATGGCCAGGGCTTCGGGGACGTCGTCCATCTTCCTTGTTAATGCCATGATCTACTATGATGTATGGTTTTGTAGATCTCGAAAAGTTATACGAAATCAAAAAAAAGTTCATCCAAAACGGACTACTCTACACAAAGTTACGGCCTTCCAAAGTTTCACCCCAAAAAAACACAATCTTATGGCCAGGGCTTCGGGGACGTCGTCCATCTTCCCTGTTAATGCCATGATCTACTAGGAGGTATGGTTGCGTAGATCTCGAAAAGTTATACGAAATCAAAAAATTGTTTTATCTAAAACGGACTGCTCTACACAAAGTTATGGCCTTCCAAAGTTTCACCCCACAAAAAACACAATCTTATGGCAACGGTTTCGGGGATGTCGTCCATCTTCCCTGTTAATGCCATGATCTACTATGAGGTATGGTTGCGTAGATCTCGAAAAGTTATACGAAATCAAAAAAAAGTTCATCTAAAACGGACTACTCTACACAAAGTTATGGCCTTCCAAAGTTTCACCACACAAAAAATACAATCTTATGGCCAGGGTTTCGGGGATGTCGTCCATCTTCCCTGTTAATCCCATGATCTACTATGAGGTATGGTTGCGTAGATCTCGAAAAGTTATACGAAATCAAAAAAAAGTTCATCCAAAACGGACTACTCTACACAAAGTTATGCCTTCCAAAGTTTCACCCCACAAAAAACACAATCTTATGGCCAGGGCTTTGGGGACGTCGTCCATCTTTCCTGTTAATGCCATGATCTACTACGAGTTATGGTTGCGTAGATCTTTAAAATTTATACGAAATCAAAAAAAAATTCATCCAAAACGGACTACTCTACACAAAGTTATGGCTTTCCAAAGTTTCACCCCACAAAAAACACAATCTTATGGCCAGGGCTTCGGGGACGTCGTCCCTCTTCCCTGTTAATGCCATGATCTACTATGAGGTATGGTTGCGTAGATCTCGAAAGGTTATACGAAATTAAAAAAAAGTTCATCCAAAATGGACTACTCTACATAAAGTTATGGCCTTCCAAAGTTTCACCCCACAAAAAACACAATCTTATGGCCAGGGCTTCGGGGACGTCGTCCATCTTCCCTGTTAATGCCATGATCTACTATGAGGTATAGTTGCGTAGATCTCGAAAAGTTATACGAAATCAAAAAAAAGTTCATCCAAAACGGACTACTATACACAAAGTTATGGCCCTCCAAAGTTTCACCCCACAAAAAATACAATCTTATGGCCAGGGCTTCGGGGACGTCGTCCATCTTCCCTGTTAATGCCATGATCTAATATGAGGTATGGTTGCGTAGATCTCGGAAAGTTATACGAAATCAAAAAAAAGTTCATCCAAAACGGACTACTATACACAAAGTTATGGCCGTCCAAAGTTTTACCCCACCAAAAACACAATCTTATGGCCAGGGCTTCGGGGACGTCGTCCATCTTCTCTGTTAATTCCATGATCTACTATGAGCTATGGTTGCGTACATCTCGAAAAGTTATACGAAATCAAAAAAAAGTTCATCCAAAACGGACTACTCTACACAAAGTTATGGCCTTCCAAAGTTTCACCCCACAAAAAACACAATCTTATGGCCAGGGCTTCGAAGACGTCGTTCATCGAGCCTGTTAATGGCATGATCTACTATGAGGTATGGTTGCGTAGATCTCGAAAAGTTATACGAAATCAAAAAAAAGTTCATCCAAAACGAACTACTCTACACAAAGTTATGCCTTCCAAAGTTTCACCCCACAAAAAACACAATCTTATGGCCAGGGCTTTGTGGACGTCGTCTATCTTTCCTGTTAATGCCATGATCTACTACGAGGTATGGTTGCGTACATCTCGAAAAGTTATACGAAATCAAAAAAAAGGTTCATCCAAGACGGACTTTTCTACACAAAGTTATGGCCTTCCAAAGTTTCACCCCACAAAAAACACAATCTTATGGCCAGGGCTTCGGGGACGTCCTCCATCTTCCCTATTAATGCCATGATCTACTATGAGGTATGGTTGCGTAGATCTCGAAAAGTTATACGAAATCAAAAAAAAATTCATCCAAAACGGACTACTCTACACAAAGTTATGGCCTTCCAAAGTTTCACCCCACAAAAAATACAATCTTATGGCCAGGGCTTCGGGGACGTCGTCCATCTTCCCTGTTAATGCCATGATCTACTATGAGGTATGGTTACGTAGATCACGAAAAGTTATACGAAATTAAAAAAAAGTTAATCCAAAACGGACTACTCTACACAAAGTTATGGCCTTCCAAAGTTTCACCCCACAAAAAACACAATCTTATGCCAGGGCTTCGGGGACGTCATCCATCTTCTTTGTTACTGCCACAATCTACTTTGAGGTATGGTTGCGTAGATCTCGAAAAGTTATACGAAATCAAAAAAAAGTTCTTCCAAAACGGACTACTCTACACAAAGTTATGGCCTTCCAAAGTTTCACCCCACAAAAAACACAATCTTATGGCCAGGGCTTCGGGGACGTCGTCCATCTTCCCTGTTAATGCCATGATCTACTATGAGGTATGGTTGCGTAGATATCGAAAAGTTATACGAAATTAAAAAAAAGTTCATCCAAAACGGACTACTCTACACAAAGTTATGGCTTTTCAAAGTTTCACCCCACAAAAAACACAATCTTATGCCAAGGCTTCGGGGACGTCATCCATCTTCTTTGTTACTGCCATAATCTACTTTGAGGTATGGTTGCGTAGATCTCAAAAAGTTATACGAAATCAAAAAAAAGTTCATCCAAAACGGACTACTCTACACAAAGTTATGGCCTTCCAAAGTTTCACCCCACAAAAAACACAATCTTATGGCCAGGGATTCGGGGACGTCGTCCATCTTCCCTGTTAATGCCATGATCTACTATGAGGTATGGTTGCGTTGATCTCGAAAAGTTATATGAAATCAAAAAAAAGTTCATCCAAGACGGACTACTCTACACAAAGTTATGGCCTTCCAAAGTTTCACCCACAAAAAACACAATCATATGGCCAGGGCTTCGGGGACGTCGTCCATATTCCCTATTAATGCCATAATATACTATGAGGTATGGTTGCGTAGATCTCGAAAAGTTATACAAAATCAAAAAATAGTTCATCCAAAACGGACTAGTCTACACAAAGTTATGGCCTTCCAAAGTTTCACCCCACAAAAAACACAATCTTATGGCCAGGGTTTCGGGGACGTCGTCCATCTTTCCTGTTAATGCCATGATCTACTATGAGGTATGGTTGCGTAGATCTCGAAAAGTTATACGAAATCAAAAAAAAGTTCATCGAAGACGGACTACTCTAAACAAAGTTATGGCCTTCCAAAGTTTCAAGCCACAAAAAACACAATCTTATGGCCAGGGCTTCGGGGACGTCGTTCATCTTCCCTGTTAATGCCATGATCTACTATGAGGTATGGTTGCATAGATCTCGAAAAGTTATACGAAATCAACAAAATGTTCATCCAAGACGGACTACTCTACACAAAGTTATGGCCTTCCAAAGTTTCACCCCACAAAAAACACAATCTTATGGCCAAGGCTTCGGGGACGTCGTCCATCTTTCCTGTTAATGTCATGATCTAGTATAAAGTATGGTTGCGTAGATCTCGAAAAGTTATACGAAATCAAAAAAAAGTTCATCCAAGACGGACTACTCTACATAAAGTTATGGCTTCCAAAGTTTCACCCCACAAAAAACACAATCTTATGGCTAGGACTTCGGGGACGTCGTCCATCTTCTCTGTTAATGCCATGATCTACTATGAGGTATGGTTGCGTAGATCTCGAAAAGTTATACGAAATCAAAAAAAAATTCATCCAAGACGGACTACTCAACACAAAGTTATGGCCTTCCAAAGTTTCACCCCACAAAAAATATAATCTTAAGGCCAGTGCTTCGGGGACGTCTGTTAATTCCATGATCTACTATGAGGTATGGTTGCGTATATCTCGAAAAGTTATACGAAATCAAAAAAAAGTTCATCCAAAACGGACTACTCTACATAAAGTTATGGCCATCCAAAGTTTCACCCCACATAAAACACAATCTTATGGCCAGGGCTTCGGGGACGTCGTCCATCTTCTCTGTTAATGCCATGATCTACTATGAGGTATGGTTGCGTAGATCTCAAAAAGTTATACGAAATCAAAAAAAAGTTCATCAAAGACAGACTACTCTACACAAAGTTATGGCCTTCCAAAGTTTCACCCCACAAAAAACACAATCTTATGGTCAGGGCTTCGGGGACGTCGTCCATCTTCCCTGTTAATGCCATGATCTACTATAAGGTATGGTTGCGTAGATCTCAAAAAGTTATACGAAATCAAAAAAAAGTTCATCGAAGACGGACTACTCTACACAAAGTTATGGCCTTCCAAAGTTTCACCCCACAAAAAACACAATCTTATGGCCAGGGCTTCGGGGACGTCTTTCATCTTCTCTGTTAATGCCATGATCTACTATGAGGTATGGTTGCGTAGATCTCAAAAAGTTATACGAAATCAAAACAAAGTTCATCCAAGAAGGACTACTCTAAACAAAGTTATGGCCTTCTAAAGTTTCACTCCACAAAAAACACAATCTAATTGGCCAGGGCGTCGGCGACGTCGTCCATCTTCCCTGTTAATGCCATGATCTACTATGAGGTATAGTTGCGTAGATCTCGAAAAGTTATACAAAATCAAAAAAAAGTTCATCCAAGAAGGACTACTCTACACAAAGTTATGGCCTTCCAAAGTTTCACCCCACAAAAAACACAATCTTATGGCCAGTGATTTGGGGACGTCGTCCATCTTCCCTGTTAATGCCATGATCTAATATGAGGTATGGTTGCGTAGATCTCGAAATGTTATACGAAATCAAAAAAAAATTTCATCCGAAACGGACTACTCTACACAAAGTTATGGCCTTCCAAAGTTTCACCCCACAAAAAACACAATCTTATGGCCAGGGCTTCGGGGACGTCGTCCATCTTCCCTGTTAATGCCATGATCTACTATGATGTATGGTTGCGTAGATCTCGAAAAGTTATACGAAATCAAAAAAAAGTTCATCCAAGACGGACTACGCTAAACAAAGTTATGGCCTTCCAAAGTTTCACGCCACAAAAAACACAATCTTATGGCCAGGGCTTCGGGGACGTCGTCCATCTTCCCTGTTAATGCCATGATCTACTATGAGGTATGGTTGCATAGATCTCGAAAAGTTATACGAAATCAAAAAAAAGTTCATCCAAGACGGACTACTCTACACAAAGTTATGGCCTTCCAAAGTTTCACCCCACAAAAAACACAATCTTATGGCCAAGGCTTCGGGGACGTCGTCCATCTTCCCTGTTAATGTCATGATCTACTATAAGGTATGGTTGCGTAGATCTCGAAAAGTTATACGAAATCAAAAAAAATTTCATCCAAGACGGACTACTCTACATAAAGTTATGGCTTCCAAAGTTTCACCCCACAAAAAACACAATCTTATGGCTAGGACTTCTGGGACGTCGTCCATTTTCCCTGTTAATGCCATGATCTACTATGAGGTATGGTTGCGTAGATCTCGAAAAGTTATACGAAATCAAAAAAAAATTCATCCAAGACGGACTACTCTACACAAAGTTATGGCTTTCCAAAGTTTCACCCCACAAAAAATATAATCTTAAGGCCAGTGCTTCGGGGACGTCTGTTAATTCCATGATCTACTATGAGGTATGGTTGCGTATATCTCGAAAAGTTATACGAAATCAAAAAAAAGTTCATCCAAAATGGACTACTCTACATAAAGTTATGGCCATCCAAAGTTTCACCCCACATAAAACACAATCTTATGGCCAGGGCTTCGGGGACGTCGTCCATCTTCTCTGTTAATGCCATGATCTACTATGAGGTATGGTTGCGTAGATCTCGAAAAGTTATACGAAATCAAAAAAATGTTCATTCAAGACAGACTACTCTACACAAAGTTATGGCCTTCCAAAGTTTCACCCCACAAAAAACACAATCTTATGACCAGGGCTTCGGGGACGTCGTACATCTTCCTTGTTAATGCCATGATCTACTATAAGGTATGGTTGCGTAGATCTCGAAAAGTTATACGAAATCAAAAAAAAGTTCATCCAAGACGGACTACTCTACACAAAGTTATGGCCTTCCAAAGTTTCACCCCACAAAAAACACAATCTTATGGCCAGGGCTTCGGGGACGTCTTCCATCTTCTCTGTTAATGCCATGATCTACTATGAGGTATGGTTGCGTAGATCTCAAAAAGTTATACGAAATCAAAAAAAAGTTCATCCAAGAAGGACTACTCTAAACAAAGTTATGGCCTTCCAAAGTTTCACCCACAAAAAACACAATCTAATTGGCCAGGGCTTCGGGGACGTCGTCCATCTTACCTGTTAATACCATGATCTACTATGAGGTATGGTTGCGTAGATCTTGAAAAGTTATACAAAATCAAAAAAAAGTTTATACAAGACGGACTACTCTAAACAAAGTTATGGCCTTCCAAAGTTTCACCCCACAAAAAACACAATCTTATGGCCAGTGATTTGGGGACGTCGTCCATCTTCCCTGTTAATGCCATGATCTAATATGAGGTATGGTTGCGTAGATCTCGAAATGTTATACGAAATCAAAAAAAAATTTCATCCCAAACGGACTACTCTACATAAAGTTATGGCCTTCCAAAGTTTCACCCCACAAAAAACACAATCTTATGGCCAGGGCTTCGGGGACGTCGTCCATCTTTCCTGTTAATGCCATGATCTACTATGAGGTATGGTTGCGTAGATCTCGAAAAGTTATACGAAATCAAAAAAAAGTTCATCCAAGACGGACTACTCTAAACAAAGTTATGGCCTTCCAAAGTTTCACGCCACAAAAAACACAATCTTATGGCCAGGGCTTCGGGGACGTCGTCCATCTTCCCTGTTAATGCCATGATCTACTATGAGGTATGGTTGCATAGATCTCGAAAAGTTATACGAAATCAAAAAAAAGATCATTCAAGACGGACTACTCTACACAAAGTTATGGCCTTCCAAAGTTTCACCCCACAAAAAACACAATCTTATTGTCAAGGCTTCGGGGACGTCGTCCATCTTCTCTGTTAATGTCATGATCTACTATAAGGTATGGTTGCGTAGATCTCGAAAAGTTATACGAAATCAAAAAAAAGTTTATCCAAGACGGACTACTCTACATAAAGTTATGGCTTCCAAAGTTTCACCCCACAAAAAACACAATCTTATGGCTAGGACTTCGGGGACGTCGTCCATCTTCCCTGTTAATGCCATGATCTACTATGAGGTATGGTTGCGTAGATCTCGAAAAGTTATACGAAATCAAAAAAAAGTTCATCCAAGACGGACTACTCTACACAAAGTTATGGCCTTCCAAAGTTTCACCCCACAAAAAATATAATCTTAAGGCCAGTGCTTCGGGGACGTCTGTTAATTCCATGATCTACTATGAGGTATGGTTGCGTATATCTCGAAAAGTTATACGAAATTAAAAAAAAGTTCATCCAAAACGGACTACTCTACATAAAGTTATGGACATCCAAAGTTTCACCCCACATAAAACACAATCTTATGGCCAGGGCTTCGGGGACGTCGTCCATCTTCTCTGTTAATGTCATGATCTACTATGAGGTATGGTTGCGTAGATCTCGAAAAGTTATACGAAATCAAAAAAAAGTTCATCCAAGACAGACTACTCTACACAAAGTTATGGCCTTCCAAAGTTTCACCCCACAAAAAACACAATCTTATGGCCAAGGCTTCGAGGACGTCGTCCATCTTCCCTGTTAATGCCATGATCTACTATGAGGTATGGTTGCGTAGATCTCGAAAAGTTATACGAAATCAAAAAAAAGTTCATCCAAGACGGACTACTCTACACAAAGTTATGGCCTTCCAAAGTTTCACCCCACAAAAAACACAATCTTATGGCCAGGGCTTCGGGGACGTCGTCCATCTTCCCTGTTAATGCCATGATCTATTATGAGGTATGGTTGCGTAGATCTCGAAAAGTTATACGAAATCAAAAAAAAGTTCATCCAAGACGGACTACTCTACAAAGTTATGGCCTTCCAAAGTTTCACCCCACAAAAAACACAATCTTATGGCCAGGGCGTCGGCGACGTCGTCCATCTTCTCTGTTAATGCCATGATCTACTATGAGGTATAGTTGCGTAGATCTCGAAAAGTTATACGAAATCAAAAAAAAGTTCATCCAAGAAGGACTACTCTACACAAAGTTATGGCCTTCCAAAGTTTCACCCCACAAAAAACACAATCTTATGGCCAGTGATTTGGGGACGTCGTCCATCTTCCCTGTTAATGCCATGATCTAATATGAGGTATGGTTGCGTAGATCTCGAAATGTTATACGAAATCAAAAAAAAATTTCATCCGAAACGGACTACTCTACACAAAGTTATGGCCTTCCAAAGTTTCACCCCACAAAAAACACAATCTTATGGCCAGGGCTTCGGGGACGTCGTCCATCTTCCCTGTTAATGCCATGATCTACTATGATGTATGGTTGCGTAGATCTCGAAAAGTTATACGAAATCAAAAAAAAGTTCATCCAAGACGGACTACTCTACACAAAGTTATGGCCTTCCAAAGTTTCACCCCACAAAAAACACAATCTTATGGCCAGGGCTTCGGGGACGTCGTCCATCTTTCCTGTTAATGCCATGATCTACTATGAGGTATGGTTGCGTAGATCTCGAAAAGTTATACGAAATCAAAAAAAAGTTCATCCAAGACGGACTACTCTACACAAAGTTATGGCCTTCCAAAATTTCACCCCACAAAAAACACAATCTTATGGCCAAGGCTTCGGGGACGTCGTCCATCTTCCTTGTTAATGCCATGATCTATTATGAGGTATGGTTGCGTAAATCTCGAAAAGTTATACGAAATCAAAAAAAAGTTCATTCAAGACGGACTACTCTACACAAAGTTATGGCCTTCCAAAGTTTCACCCCACAAAAAACACAATCTTATGGCCAAGGCTTCGGGGACGTCGTCCATCTTCTCTGTTAATGTCATGATCTACTATAAGGTATGGTTGCGTAGATCTCGAAAAGTTATACGAAATCAAAAAAAAGTTCATCCAAGACGGACTACTCTACATAAAGTTATGGCTTCCAAAGTTTCACCCCACAAAAAACACAATCTTATGGCTAGGACTTCGGGGACGTTGTCCATCTTCCCTGTTAATGCCATGATCTACTATGAGGTATGGTTGCGTAGATCTCGAAAAGTTATACGAAATCAAAAAAAAGTTCATCGAAGACGGACTACTCTACACAAAGTTATGGCCTTCCAAAGTTTCACCCCACAAAAAATATAATCTTAAGGCCAGTGCTTCGGGGACGTCTGTTAATTCCATGATCTACTATGAGGTATGGTTGCGTATATCTCGAAAAGTTATACGAAATCAAAAAAAAGTTCATCCAAAACGGACTACTCTACATAAAGTTATGGACATCCAAAGTTTCACCCCACATAAAACACAATCTTATGGCCAGGGCTTCGGGGACGTCGTCCATCTTCTCTGTTAATGCCATGATCTACTATGAGGTATGGTTGCGTAGATCTCGAAAAGTTATACGAAATCAAAAAAAAGTTCATCCAAGACAGACTACTCTACACAAAGTTATGGCCTTCCAAAGTTTCACCCCACAAAAAACACAATCTTATGGCCAGGGCTTCGGGGACGTCGTCTATCTTCCCTGTTAATGCCATGATCTACTATGAGGTATGGTTGCGTAGATCTCGAAAAGTTATACGAAATCAAAAAAAAGTTCATCCAAGACGGACTACTCTACACAAAGTTATGGCCTTCCAAAGTTTCACCCCACAAAAAACACAATCTTATGGCCAGGGCTTTGGGGACGTCGTCCATCTTTTCTGTTAATGCCATGATCTACTATAAGGTATGGTTGCGTAGATCTCAAAAAGTTATACGAAATCAAAAAAAAGTTCATCCAAGACGGACTACTCTACACAAAGTTATGGCCTTCCAAAATTTCACCCCACAAAAAACACAATCTTATGGCCAAGGCTTCGGGGACGTCGTCCATCATCCCTGTTAATGCCATGATCTATTATGAGGTATGGTTGCGTAAATCTCGAAAAGTTATACGAAATCAAATAAAAGTTCATCCAAGACGGACTATTCTACACAAAGTTATGGCCTTCCAAAGTTTCACCCCACAAAAACCAATCTTATGGCCAGGGCTTCGGGGACGTCGTCCATCTTCCCTATTAATGCCATGATCTACTATGAGGTATGGTTGCGTAGATCTCGAAAAGTTATACGAAATCAAAAAAAAGTTCATCCAAGACGGACTACTCTACACAAAGTTATGGCCTTCCAAAGTTTCACCCCACAAAAAACACAATCTTATGGCCAGGGCTTTGGGGACATCGTCCATCTTTCCTGTTAATGCCATGATCTACTATAATGTATGGTTGCGTAGATCTCGAAAAGTTATACGAAATCAAAAAAAAGTTCATCCAAGAAGGACTACTCTACACAAAGTTATGGCCTTCCAAAATTTCACCCCACAAAAAACACAATCTTATGGCCAAGGCTTCGGGGACGTCGTCCATCTTCCCTGTTAATGCCATGATCTATTATGAGGTATGGTTGCGTAAATCTCGAAAAGTTATACGAAATCAAAAAAAAATTCATCCAAGACGGACTACTCTACACAAAGTTATGGCCTTCCAAAGTTTCACCCCACAAAAAACAATCTTATGGCCAGGGCTTCGGGGACGTCGTCCATCTTCCCTGTTAATGCCATGATCTACTATGAGGTATGGTTGCGTAGATCTCGAAAAGTTATACGAAATCAAAAAAAATTTCATCCAAGACGGACTACTCTACACAAAGTTATGGCCTTCCAAAGTTTCACCCCACAAAAAACACAATCTTATGGCCAGGGCTTTGGGGACGTCGTCCATCTTTCTTGTTAATGCCATGATCTACTATAAGGTATGGTTGCGTAGATCTCGAAAAGTTATACGAAATCAAAAAAAAGTTCATCCATGACGGACTACTCTACACAAAGTTATGGCCTTCCAAAATTTCACCCCACAAAAAACACAATCTTATGGCCAAGGCTTCGGGGACGTCGTCCATCTTCCCTGTTAATGCCATGATCTATTATAAGGTATGGTTGCGTAAATCTCGAAAAGTTATACGAAATCAAAAAAAAGTTCATCCAAGACGGACTAGTCTACACAAAGTTATGGCCTTCCAAAGTTTCACCCCACAAAAAACACAATCTTATGGCCAGGGCTTTGGGGACGTCGTCCATCTTTCCTGTTAATGCCATGATCTACTATAAGGTATGGTTGCGTAGATCTCGAAAAGTTATACGAAATCAAAAAAAAGTTCATCCAAGAAGGACTACTCTACACAAAGTTATGGCCTTCCAAAATTTCACCCCACAAAAAACACAATCTTATGGCCAAGGCTTCGGGGACGTCGTCCATCTTCCCTGTTAATGCCATGATCTATTATGAGGTATGGTTGCGTAAATCTCGAAAAGTTATACGAAATCAAAAAAAAATTCATCCAAGACGGACTACTCTACACAAAGTTATGGCCTTCCAAAGTTTCACCCCACAAAAAACAATCTTATGGCCAGGGCTTCGGGGACGTCGTCTATCTTCCCTGTTAATGCCATGATCTACTATGAGGTATGGTTGCGTAGATCTCGAAATGTTATACGAAATCAAAAAAAAGTTCATCCAAGACGGACTACTCTACACAAAGTTATGGCCTTCCAAAGTTTCACCCTACAAAAAATATAATCTTATGGCCAGTGCTTCGGGGACGTCTGGTAATTCCATGATCTACTCTGAGGTATAGTTGCGTAGATCTCGAAAAGTTATACGAAATCAAAAAAAAGTTCATCCAAGACGGACTACTCTACACAAAGTTATGGCCTTCCAAAGTTTCACCCCACAAAAAATATAATCTTATGGCCAGTGCTTCGGGGACGTCTGGTAATGACATGATCTACTATGAGATATGGTTGCGTAGATCTCGAAAAGTTATACGAAATCAAAAAAAAGTTCATCCAAAACGGACTACTCTACGCAAAGTTATGGCCTTCCAAAGTTTCACCCCACAAAAAACACAATCTCATGGCCAGGGCTTCGGGGAAGTCGTTCATCTTCCCTGTTAATGCCAAGATCTACTATAAGATATGGTTGCGTAGATCTCGAAAAGTTATACGAAATCAAAAAAAAGTTCATCCAAAACGGACTACTCTACGCAAAGTTATGGCCTTCCAAAGTTTCACCCCACAAAAAATACAATCTCATGGCCAGGGCTTCGGGGACCTCGTCCATCTTCCCTGTTAATGCCAAGATTTACTATAAGGTATGGTTGTGTAGATCTCGAAAAGTTATACGAAATCAAAAAAAAATTCATCCAAAACGGACCACTCTACGCAAAGTTATGGCCTTCCAAAGTTTGATCCCACAAAAAACACAATCTCATGGCCAAAGCTTCGGGACGTCGTCCATCTACCTTGTTAATGCCAAGATCAACTATAAGGTATGGTTGTATAGATCTCGAAAAGTTATACGAAATCAAAAAAAAGTTCATCCAAAACGGACCACTCTACGCAAAGTTATGGCCTTCCAAAGTTTCACCCCACAAAAAATACAATCTCATGGCCAGGGCATCGGGGACGTCGTCCATCTTCTCTGTTAATGCCAAGATCTACTATAAGGTATGGTTGCGTAGATCTCGAAAAGTTATACGAAATCAAAAAAAAGTTCATCCAAAACGGACTACTCTACACAAAGTTATGCCTTCCAAAGTTTCACCCCACAAAAAATATAATCTCATGGCCAAGGATTCGGGGTCGTCGTCCATCTTCTCTGATAATGCCAAGATCTATTATAAGGTATGACTGCGTAGATCTCGAAAAGTTATACGAATCAAAAAAAAGTTCATCCAAAACGGACTACTCTACGCAAAGTTATGGCCTTCCAAAGTTTCACCCCACAAAAAACACAATCTCATGGCCAGGGCTTCGGGGAAGTCGTTCATCTTCCCTGTTAATGCCAAGATCTACTATAAGATATGGTTGCGTAGATCTCGAAAAGTTATACGAAATCAAAAAAAAGTTCATCCAAAACGGACTACTCTACGCAAAGTTATGGCCTTCCAAAGTTTCACCCCACAAAAAATACAATCTCATGGCCAGGGCTTCGGGGACCTCGTCCATCTTCCCTGTTAATGCCAAGATCTACTATAAGGTATGGTTGTGTAGATCTCGAAAAGTTATACGAAATCAAAAAAAAATTCATCCAAAACGGACCACTCTATGCAAAGTTATGGCCTTCCAAAGTTTCATCCCACAAAAAACACAATCTCATGGCCAAAGCTTCGGGACGTCGTCCATCTACCGTGTTAATGCCAAGATCTACTATAAGGTATGGTTGTATAGATCTCAAAAAGTTATACGAAATCAAAAAAAAATTCATCCAAAACGGACCACTCTACGCAAAGTTATGGCCTTCCAAAGTTTCACCCCACAAAAAACACAATCTCATGGCCAGGGCTTCGGGGACGTCTTCCATCTTCTCTGTTAATGTCAAGATCTACTATAAGGTATGGTTGCGTAGATCTCGAAATGTTATACGAAATCAAAAAAAAGTTCATCCAAAACGGACTACTCTACACAAAGTTATGGCCTTCCAAAGTTTCACCCCATAAAAACACAATCTCATGGCCAGGGCTTCGGGGACGTCGTCCAACTTCCTTGTTAATGCAAAGATCTACTATAAGGTATGGTTGTGTAGATCTCGAAAAGTTATACGAAATCAAAAAAAAAGTTCATCCAAAACGGACTACTCTACGTAAAGTTATGTCCTTCCAAAGTTTCACCCCCCAAAAAACACAATCTCATGGCCAGGGCTTCGGGGATGTCGTCCATCTTCCCTGTTAATGTCAAGATCTACTATAAAGTATGGTTGCGTAGATCTCGAAAAGTTATACGAAATCAAAAAAAAAGTTCATGCAAAACGGACTACTCTACGCAAAGTTATGGCCTTCTAAAGTTTCAACCCACAAAAAAACAATCTCATGGCCAGGGCTTCGGGGACGTCGTCCATATTCCTTGTTAATGCCAAGATCTACTATAAGGTATAGTTGCATAAATCTCAAAAAGTTTTATAAAATAAAAAAAAAATTCTCCAAAACGGACAACTCTATGCAAAGTTATGGCCTTCCAAAGTTTCACCCCACAAAAAACACAATCTCATGGCCAAAGCTTCGGGGACGTCGTCCATCTTCCCTGTTAATGCCAAGATCTACTATAAGGTATAGTTGCGTAGATCTGGAAAAGTTATACGAAATGAAGAAAAAGTTCATCCAAAATGGACTACTCTACGCAAAGTTATGCCTTCCAAAGTTTCACCCCACAAAAAATACAATCTCATGGCCAAGGATTCGGGGACGTCGTCCATCTTCCCTGTTAATGCCAAGATCTATTATAAGGTATGACTGCGTAGATCTCGAAAAGTTATACGAATCAAAAAAAAGTTCATCCAAAACGGACTACTCTACGCAAAGTTATGGCCTTCCAAAGTTTCACCCCACAAAAAATATAATCTCATGGCCAGGGCTTCGGGGACGTTGTCCATCTTCCCTGTTAATGCCAAGATCTACTATAAGGTATGGTTGTGTAGATCTCGAAAAGTTATACGAAATTAAAAAAAAAGTTCATCCAAAACGGACCATTCTACGCAAAGTTATGGCCTTCCAAAGTTTCACTCCACAAAAAACACAATCTGATGGCCAAAGCTTCGGGGACGACTTCCATCTTCCTTGTCAATGATCTACTATAAGGCATGGTTGCGTAGATCTCAAAAAGTTATACGAAATCAAAAAAAACAGTTCATCCAAAACGGACTACTCTACGCAAAGTTATGGCCTTCCAAAGTTCCACCCCACAAAAAACACAAATCTCATGGCCAGGGCTTTGGGGATCCATCTTCCCTGTTAATGCCAAGATCTACTATAATATATGGTTGCGTAGATCTCGAAAAGTTATACGAAATCAAAAAAAGTTCATCCAAAACGTACTACTCTACGCAAAGTTATGGCCTGCCAAAATTTCACCCCACCAAAAACACAATCTCATGGCCAGGGCTTCGGGGAAGTCGTCCATCTTCCCTGTTAATGCCAAGATCTACTATAAGATATGGTTGCGTAGATCTCGAAAAGTTATACGAAATCAAAAAAAAGTTAATCCAAAACGGACTACTCTACGCAAAGTTATTATCAGAGCGGATCTTTCCTGTAGACAAAATAAGGCATATGAACATATCCTACCTGGGGAAACTTGGTCAACTTTTAAGTTTGTTTCTGTATGTTTCATAGATGCATATCATTACCATTTTAGTTCATTTTTTTAAATGAATGAGATGAATTAGATATGTCGAATTTCGAGGACGAAATTTTTGTAAGGAGGTAATAATTGTATTACCCCAATAAGCTCTCCTTTATTAGTACTTATTATCGATTGTGTAGCATATAAATTATCATGAGTTAATTAATTAACGGAAAATTGAGGTGCTTCCCAGGACGGTCACTCATCCTAGAATTGCTCTCGTACGAGCACGCTTAACTTTAGAGTTTTGATTGAATACGATACATTAAACCTTCAGATTAATTATCGGGTAAATATATTTTACACATTACGCGTCACTTACGTGTTACCTATATGTCCCGATTAGTTTAAATACATGACATATAGAAAATATAACGTATATATGAATAACACGTAATAAGCTAACAGCTGCAAATAATTATATGAATATAATAATATATATTAAAAGTTAGCACAAACTTACCAACCAAGCCAAACACTTAGCCACCTCAAATTGTTTGATCAATATTATCTATATATTTAAATATATAGATTAGTCATCATGCTTTTGCCACTAAGCTTCCTCCATAAGCTTTTCCACTTAGCCGACCTATCATTTTCTCTCAAGTTGTATATATATATATATATATAGAAGTCTTTTGTTAAGTGCAAAAGTTAGAAGTAAGAAAAGAGGAAAATAGAAAGAAAGAAGAGAAAATAAAGAAAAGAGGGAAAAATAGGAGAAAAATTCCGGAAAAAATAGAAACCGAATAGTAGAACGTAAAACGAGCTAGGCCAATCAACATACGCGTTACAAGTAAGTAGTTTATCGATAGTTTCTTCAATTTAATCGGTGAATTTAGAATATTAGTCAAAAATCGTATTTAGGTATCGTATATATATATCGTTTTACAGGTTAATAAACAACTAACACATAAGTAGCTTGCGGTAGCGTCACAATTATCAATTTCGGTGCTAAGTACTTAAGGTGAGTAGAAGCTTTTCCTTGACGCATCATAAGAATCAGTATTATGCATTTTTATGATTATGTATGTTGATTGGGTGAAAATGAATGTGATTATGTGCCGATTCTGTGAAGTGTTGATGATTTATGATTTATTATGTGAGATAATTGAAATGAATGCTTTATGATATGGAATGCTGAGGTACGTATATCATGATGCATTATTATGCTACATATGGAAAGAACACGTTTTCAAAAGAGAGGTTTGGTATTTGATTGGTGGTCGGGTAGGCACGGGACGCGGGAGGGACCGGCGGACCCACAGAGGGTGGTGAATACCTTGAGGTGTAAAAACCAAGATAGATAAAGCCACAATATATGAAGGAGCTAACGGCTAATATCATCGGCCGAAAGGTCGGTATGAGAACCCCGCGATGCTTCTTTTATTGGCCAATTATGAACAGGTTCCGAAAACAGACGCCTATCATCATCAGTCGAATACCATACTTCGAGGGTACCCATAAGAGGAAAAGATAATGTTTTAAATGAACTATGCATTATTGATTGTTTTATGTGCTACGTGTAACGTTGCTATATACTGAGCTTCTTCTTACTGAGCCATTAGCTCATTAGATTCTTATGATGCAGGTGATGAGCATGTATATATGTGAAGGTTGTCCAAGCATCCCGAGCGGTCAGACAGAGCTATGTTCATATGCCATGTTTCGAGCGTTTTGTAGCTCAAAAACTCTGATTTTATGTTTAAATAGCCGCTCTGTTATGGTTTTGTAAACGAATGTTTGTTTATGTACAAGGTTTGAATTTGCAAAGGAAAAATGATTTATTTTTATTTCCAAAGAATAAATTTTATTATTTTAGAAAACCATAACATTTACAAAGAAAAGGGTCATCGTTCCCGGGCCCGGCCCGGGGGCGTGACAGTTATGGCCTTCCAAAGTTTCACCCCACAAAAAATACAATCTCATGGCCAGGGCTTCGGGGACCTCGTCCATCTTCCCTGTTAATGCCAAGATCTACTATAAGGTATGGTTGTGTAGATCTCGAAAAGTTATACGAAATCAAAAAAAAATTCATCCAAAACGGACCACTCTACGCAAAGTTATGGCCTTCCAAAGTTTCATCCCACAAAAAACACAATCTCATGACCAAAGCTTCGGGACGTCGTCCATCTACCTTGTTAATGGCAAGATCTACTATAAGGTATGGTTGTATAGATCTCGAAAAGTTATACGAAATCAAAAAAAAGTTCATCCAAAACGGACCACTCTACGCAAAGTTATGGCCTTCCAAAGTTTCACCCCACAAAAAACACAATCTCATGGCTAGGGCTTCGGGGACGTCGTCCATCTTCCCTGTTAATGCCAAGATCTACTATAAGGTATGGTTGCGTAGATCTCGAAAAGTTATACGAAATCAAAAAAATGTTCATCCAAAATGGACTACTCTACACAAAGTTATGGCCTTCCAAAGTTTCACCCCATAAAAACACAATCTCATGGCCAGGGCTTCGGGGACGTCGTCCAACTTCCTTGTTAATGCAAAGATCTACTATAAAGTATGGTTGTGTAGATCTCGAAAAGTTATACGAAATCAAAAAAAAAGTTCATTCAAAACGGACTACTCTACGCAAAGTTATGTCCTTCCAAAGTTTCACCCCCAAAAAAATACAATCTCATGGCCAGGGCTTCGGGGATGTCGTCCATCTTCCCTGTTAATGTCAAGATCTACTATAAGGTATGGTTGCGTAGATCTCGAAAAGTTATACGAAATCAAAAAAAAAGTTCATCCAAAACGGACTACTCTACGCAAAGTTATGGCCTTCTAAAGTTTCAACCCACAAAAAAACAATCTCATGGCCAGGGCTTCGGGGACGTCGTCCATATTCCTTGTTAATGCCAAGATCTACTATAAGGTATGGTTGCGTAGATCTCAAAAAGTTATATAAAATCAAAAAAAAATTCTCCAAAACGGACCACTCTATGCAAAGTTATGGCCTTCAAAAGTTTCACCCCACAAAAAACACAATCTCATGGCCAAAGCTTCGGGGACGTCGTCCATCTTCCCTGTTAATGCCAAGATCTACTATAAGGTATAGTTGCGTAGATCTTGAAAAGTTATACGAAATGAAGAAAAAGTTCATCCAAAATAGACTACTCTACGCAAAGTTATGCCTTCCAAAGTTTCACCCCACAAAAAATACAATCTCATGGCCAAGGATTCGGGGACGTCGTCCATCTTCCCTGTTAATGCCAAGATCTATTATAAGGTATGACTGCGTAGATCTCGAAAAGTTATACGAATCAAAAAAAAGTTCATCCAAAACGGACTACTCTACGCAAAGTTATGGCCTTCAGAAGTTTCACCCCACAAAAAATATAATCTCATGGCCAGGGCTTCGGGGACGTTGTTCATCTTCCCTGTTAATGCCAAGATCTACTATAAGGTATAGTTGCGTAGATCTCGAAAAGTTATACGAAATCAAAAAAAGCTCATCCAAAACGGACTACTCTAAGTTATGTCCTTCCAAAGTTTCACCCCCCAAAAAACACAATCTCATGGCCAGGGCTTCGGGGATGTCGTCCATCTTCCCTGTTAATGTCAAGATCTACTATAAGGTATGGTTGCGTAGATCTCGAAAAGTTATACGAAATCAAAAAAAAAGTTCATCCAAAACGGACTACTCTACGCAAAGTTATGGCCTTCTAAAGTTTCAACCCACAAAAAAACAATCTCATGGCCAGGGCTTCGGGGACGTCGTCCATATTCCTTGTTAATGCCAAATTCTACTATAAGGTATGGTTGCGTAGATCTCAAAAAGTTATATAAAATCAAAAAAAAAATTCTCCAAAACGGACCACTCTATGCAAAGTTATGGCCTTCCAAAGTTTCACCCCACAAAAAACACAATCTCATGGCCAAAGCTTCGGGGACGTAGTCCATCTTCCCTGTTAATGCCAAGATCTACTATAAGGTATAGTTGCGTAGATCTTGAAAAGTTATACGAAATGAAGAAAAAGTTCATCCAAAATGGACTACTCTACGCAAAGTTATGCCTTCCAAAGTTTCACCCCACAAAAAATACAATCTCATGGCCAAGGATTCGGGGACGTCGTTCATCTTCCCTGTTAATGCCAAGATCTATTATAAGGTATGACTGCGTAGATCTCGAAAAGTTATACGAATCAAAAAAAAGTTCATCCAAAACGGACTACTCTACGCAAAGTTATGGCCTTCCAAAGTTTCACCCCACAAAAAATATAATCTCATGGCCAGGGCTTCGGGGACGTTGTCCATCTTCCCTGTTAATGCCAAGATCTACTATAAGGTATGGTTGCGTAGATCTCGAAAAGTTATACGAAATCAAAAAAAGCTCATCCAAAACGGACTACTCTAAGTTATGGCCTTCCAAAGTTTCACCCCACAAAAAACAAAATCTCATGGCCAGGGCTTCGGGGACGTCGTTCATCTTTCCTGTTAATGCCAAGATCTACTACAAGGTATGGTTGCATAGATCTCGAAAAGTTATACGAAATCAAAAAAAAGTTCATCCAAAACGGACTACTTTACGCAAAGTTATGGCCTTCCAAAGTTTCAACCCACAAAAAAACAATCTCATGGCCAGGGCTTCGGGGACGTCGTCCATATTCTTTGTTAATGACAAGATCTACTATAAGGTATGGTTGCGTAGATCTCAAAAAGTTATATAAAATCAAAAAAAAAGTTCTCCAAAGCGGACCACTCTACGCAAAGTTATGGCCTTCCAAAGTTTCACCCCACAAAAAACACAATCTCATGGCCAAAGCTTCGGGGATGTCGGCTATCTCCCCTGTTAATGCCAAGATCTACTACAACGTATGGTTATGTAGATCTCGAAAAGTTATCCGAAATCAAAAAAAAAAGTTCATCCAAAACGGACCACTATACCCAAAGTTATGGCCTTTCAAAGTTTCACCCCACAAACCACACAATCTCGTGACCAGGGCTTCGGGGACGTCGGCCATCTCTCCTGTTAATGCCAAGATCTACTACAAGGTATGGTTACGTAGATCTCGAAAAGTTATCCGAAATTAAAAAAAGTTCATCCAAAACGGACCACTCTACCCAAAGTTATGGCCTTTCAAAATTTCACCCCACAAACCACACAATCTCGTGGCCAGGGTTTCGGGGACGTCGGCCATCTCCCCTGTTAATGCTAAGATCTACTAAAAGGTATGGTTGCGTAGATCTCGGAAAGTTATCCGAAATCAAAAAAAAGTTCATCCAAAACGTACCACTCTACCCAAAGTTATGGCCTTTCAAAGTTTCACCTCACAAACCACACAATCTCGTGGCTAAGGCTTCGGGGACGTCGGCCATCTCCCATGTTAATGCCAAGATCTACTACAAGGTATGATTGCGTAGATCTCGAAAAGTTATCAAAATTAAAAAAAAGTCCATCCAAAACGGACCACTATACCCAAAGTTATGGCCTTTCAAAGTTTTACCCCACAAACCACACAATCTCGTGGCCAGGGCTTCGGGGACGTCGGCCATCTCTCCTGTTAATGCCAAGATCTACTACAAGGTATGGTTACGTAGATCTTAAAAAGTTATCCGAAATTAAAAAAAAGTTCATCCAAAACGGACCACTGTACCCAAAGTTATGGCCTTTTCAAAGTTTCACCACACAAACCACACAATCTCATGTCCAGAGCTTTGGGGACATCGGCCATCTCACCTGTTAATGTCAAGACCTACTACAAGGTATGGTTGCGTAGATCTCGAAAAGTTATTCAAAATCAAAAAAAAGTTCATCCAAAACGGACCACTATACCCAAAGTTATGGCCTTTCAAATTTTCACCCCACAAACCACACATTCTCGTGGCCAGAGCTTCGGGGACGTCGTCCATCTCCCCTGTTAATGCCAAGATCTACTACAAGGTATGATTACGTAAATCTCGAAAAGTTATCCGAAATCAAAAAAAAGTTCATCCAAAATGGACCACTGTACCCAAAGTTATGTCTTTCAAAGTTTCACCTCACAAACCACACAATCTCGTGGCCAGGGCTTCGGGGACATCGGCGCCAAGATCTACTACAAGGTATGGTTGCGTAGATCTTAAAAAGTTGTCCGAAATCAAAAAAAAGTTCATCCAAAACGGACCACTCTATCCAAAGTTATGCCTTTCAAAGTTTCACCCCACAAACCACACAATCTCATGGCCAAGGCTTTGGGGACGTCGGCCATCTCTCCTGTTAATGCCAATATCTACTACAAGGTATGGTTACGTAGATCTCGAAAAGTTATCCGAAATCAAAAAAAAGTTCATCCAAAACAGACCACTCTACCCAAAGTTATGGCCTTTCAAAGTTTCACCCCACAAACCACACAATCTCGTGGCCAGGGCTTCGGGGACGTCGGTCATGTCCCCTGTTAATGCCAAGATCTACTACAAGGTATGGTTACGTAGATCTCAAAAAGTTATCCAAAATCAAAAAAAAAGTTTATCCAAAACGGACCACTCTACCCAAAGTTATGGTCTTTCAAAGTTTCACCCCACAAACCATACAATCTCGTGGTCAGGATTTTGGGGACGTCGGCCATCTCCCTTGTCCATGCCAATATCTACTACAAGGTATGGTTACGTAGATCTCGAAAAGTTATCCGAAATCAAAAAAAAAGTTCATCCAAAATGGACCATTCTACCCAAAGTTATGGTCTTTCAAAGTTTCACCCCACAAACCACACAATCTCGTGGCCAGGGCTTCGGGGACGTCGGTCATCTCTCCTGTTAATGCCAAGATCTACTACAAGATATGGTTGCGTAGATCTCGAAATGTTATCCGAAATCAAAAAAAAAGTTCATCCAAAACGGACCACTATACCCAAAGTTATGGCCTTTCAAAGTTTCACCCCATAGACCACACAATCTCGTGGTCAGGGTTTCGGGGACGTCGGCCATCTCCTCTGTTAATGCCAAGATCTACTACAAGGTATGGTTACATAGATCTCGAAAAGTTATCTGAAATAAAAAAAAGTTCATCTAAAACGGACCACTCTACCCAGAGTTATGGCCTTTCAAAATTTCACCGCACAAACCACACAATCTCGTAGCCAACTAACTTCGAGAGTTCATTTAATTTGTTTGTATGAGCTTTTTTATACGCTTAAACCTCTTAATGTTCAAAGAAGTTATATGTTGTAGGTTGTAGCTGTTTAATTAAATTCAGTAAGATCTTTTTTCAGTTTCAACCTTTTTTAGCCATTGGTTTTACATAACAACTGCTGCAAAGTTGCAGAAATTCAGATACTCAACGGTTAAGAGATATATAAGCAAAAACCATTTTCAAATTGTTCATGAAATTCCATTGTTCATACTCTATCTCATTATTATTCTATTTTCCTATTAAAGCACGTAAAGCGCAAGCCAAGAAGAATCTCAATCCTAAACTCGAGTCCGAGTGTTAAGTTCAAATTCAGATCTAACTATTTAGATGACAAAATCAGTAACTAAACAAACAAAATAAAAAATTAGACCATGAAACAACACGAAGAGAAAGAAAAATTAAACAAAATTAAATTTCAGTAAACAAATCCGATTAACCAAACGTATCACGGCTGCTACAAAAGCAAAATTGGCAAATAAAGAACAAAAATTAAACAAATCACACAAAAGACTGAGTGAAGTACCTCGGAGATCTGAATGGGAAGATGAGATCTGGTGAAAATTCCTGCGCGCTTCCGAGGGTTTTTTGACGATATATATTACTGTTAGCTTTTTTAATCTCAGAGTAATTTTGGCGGGTGATGTAGGCGGGAAATTTTTTCCTTGTCGCTTATGTATTTATATATGTTCCTATGATGGTCCGGGTTAAATTATAATTTTGGGAAATGAAGCCCAATTACTTTCAAGTTCTTGCTGGACTCAGGTTGTCCAATTTGTATGGTGAAATTATGATATATCGTAATATATTTATAGAGTTATAAGAATCATAGTAATATTTATGGGTACTTTCAATTATTTTATTTTTTTTCAAAAAAGTTTCTTATTTATTTTATGGACCCGAATACAAATATGGGATTTCAAATTCGTCGACAAATCCATTTAAATTCGTTTGGATGTATCCAAGTTATCATGAATTTTAAATCAGTTATCATTCGTTTTGAACTATTTTCTCCACAATTAAGGTGGATTTGAAATAACGCCTAAAAAGTGGATTTCAAATGACTCCATTTTAGGCGTCATTTCAAATTTTTCCTCCGAATCTCCTCCTCAAATCCAAATCACTCGATTCAAACACATCATGAGATTGGTCGAAATTGTCATCATGAAGATAAGAAGACAATGCGATTCCTTTTGAGAGAGGGAATCAGCAAGTCGATAAAAACAATGGAACTATGGGTAGACATGACTACATGAGGTGATAGATTTCTCAAAACTTATAGCCTGCAGTCTTTCTTTAGTCTATTTTAGAATGTTGATTTGCAAGAGGCTATTTTGGAATTTTATGATTCATGAGTAAAAAAAAAAATATTTTCCAAAATTGATATGTAATATACTAATAGTTACTTTTGGCAGGACCATAATAAAGAAAAATATAAGAAAGTGGGAAATTTTAGAAATCAAATCCTCTTTTGACCATGATGAAAAAAGGTTGTAGAAAATGGGTTTGAATTCCACCATTGTTTCCTTGAATTCTGTGGATGAAATGAATCACCATCTAGTAGTTTACGCTAATGATGTTTTCACCCCAACCCAAAAGGAAATTAAATTCAGGGAATCAAGTACAACTCGACTCAATATCTCATATTTTATTCTTTATAATTTGGAATATTGACAAGCGATTTGGGCCTAATTTAAAATTCATTGTACCCAAGTTGGAACCAATATATGAACCGATTAGGAACCAAATAAATTTTTTTAGGAATCAACCCAATCCAAACTAGTTTAATTGGGTCGGAACCGTGATTCCAAATCCATTTTACCAACCTTAATAAAAAGGTGTTATACCTCCTCAACTTGGTCTCTGCAATTGATTTAGCCAAGAACCTTTGAGCTGTTGTATAAATATTTATTTTTTTAAAATTAGTAAACACTTCTACATTTTATGCAATATTACTTTTCTATTATCTTGATTCTTACACACTCATTTTCTCATTACTATTATATAAGTTTATTGGTGTGAATTTTATACGTAACAGCTGCATTTTTAGGATGATTCGCAATTAAGTCAATAACACGATATATTTAAGTGATTAGATTAAGAAACGGAAATTTCAGCTTAACCTTGATCGTGTGAATAAGAACTTGTGGTGGCGGGGACAAGATTTATTTTTAAGGATGGATGGTAGTCTTGATGTGATTAGCCTGCCAATGTGGAGTAAATTAGAACAAAGAAACTCTGGTCAGATTAAAAGTTGACACGGTGTACATTTTATTATATTTTATGCTCGTATAAATTAAGACAATAATTTGAGATGACAAGAATTAATAAGTCAACAGAAAATAATCCTAAACCTCATTTAAAGTGGAATGTGAACAACCTTTATTACTTCGCAGGGTCCAACTTCCAAGTAAAAGAAAAGCAGCGGCAGCCACTTGAGACTTTTACTTGAGCATTCCAATACATTAGTGACTTGTGTCTCGACTACTATATAGTTGGTTGTAGATGGTTAGGTAGGCAAGCCAAAAGTCACGCAATCACATAACTAATCTAATTTGGGGGGATGAACTAGTATGATGAGAGTAGTCAAGTAGATATAATTAATTAACACATTAAAGATCATCTTACAAAATATCTAGGCTCAATTGGATGGCCACTTGTTTTCTCAAAACAAATTTTCAGAGTAAAAAACTATAAAAAAATACATTTGTTTAGCATATCCTGAAAAAATTTTACAAAATAAATCTCTCAAAATTTCAAATAATTTGAAAAAGTTCTTGCAACAGTTGAATTTTACTATTCATAATTTGACAGTTAATACAATCAATTAAAAAGATTTTTTTGATTATCTTTTAAAGCCGAAAATTAAACTAATTACACATTCTAATGCAAAATAATACAAGGTTTAATATAAGATTTATTGTGACTATTTTCTAACGTATAAATCAACGAGCTTAACTAAACACATTTAATAAAAATTATATTTAAATATAAATCCAAACAAATTTCTCACAACAAAAAACAAATCACATCAACCTCAATTATTACCTATTTTTCTCTTAAAACTCTCATCTTTTAAACAATATTTATCATTTTTATTATGAAAATAATTTTTCGAAGATGAATATATGCCAATTAATTAGGCCCTCATTTTCTTAATGGAAATTCTTAATTCTGACCAAATATCTATGCACTTGATTACTAGGGCAACATCATAAGTGACATATTATACCACGCGGAAAAATGCATAAGTATAATCATTTCAGATTCTCTATTTCAAATTATTTATATGCTAAATCACACCGGTTATATATGATGAAAAATTTTGTATATGCGTGTATATGATCGAAATAGAAGATAAAAGCACGACATGATATAAATTTAAATTGACAAATCATACTGCATATTTTGTAAGTGAATCATGGAATATTTTTTCACTTTCTTAATTGTCAGTTTTAAGAGGTGAATTTGTCACTAATAAATAATCCATTTCTGAGCATATAATACAAGCAAGAGGAGGAAGTGATCATTACCAAGTCATCTCCAATTAATGTTCCATTGCAAAAAGATAAGCAGACAAAAACTAGAACATACCTGAACGTTAGAACATATGTGCATGCCCTATCACAAATAACAATTTAGAGATCAGTTCGGTGGACTGAATAATACCTTTTGGAAGGATAGCTTTGGCCCCAATTGGTTGGATAATTTAACTCATAAAAAATATTTTAGACTAAAAAATCCAAAAAAAAATATCAATTACTTGAATGTCTTGAAAAAATTTAAAAAAAAAATCTCTCAAAATTTTAGATAATTTAAAAAGAAATTTTTGAAAGAAAGAAAAAAATATGATTCTAACTATTTAAGATTTGACACTTTACTCCATTAATTTAAAAAGTTTTTTCTGTCTATCTTTCAACTCAAAAAATCAAATTAATCACATATTCCTGTATAAAATAACACAATGTTTAAGATAAGATCCATTGTGACTATTTTCTGACATCTAAATCGATGAGTTTGTTTAAAAATATTTATTATAAATTATATTCAAATATCAATTCAAACAAATTTTTTCACAACAAAAAACACATCAAATCAACTGTAATCATTACTAATTTTTTTCCTAAAAAGACTCTTCTAAACATACATTTCACAATCTCTAAAATTATTTTTTTCACTTTTATCATGAAAATAAATTTTTCAAAGACGATATGTCATCCAATTGGGGCCTATAATTTTCCAAAAATTCTCTAATGTATTTTATATACTATACTTAAATTATAGATAATTCAACTATATTTTCTCATTAATTAAACCTTAACTTATTTAGTTAATACAATAACTCCATACATACATGAACATATTATTCTAAGACTCTAGAATAAAAATTAAACTATTGCAGTTTTGTATTAAAAATTACTTATTTCAAACTTTGATGTGCCTAAACCGCAAGCGCACGGCTTCGGTGCAGTACAAAAGATATCGTTCCCACGAGGACCGAATAATCAAGCACTAGCCTATCAATTATCAGTAATCTGAGCCTAACAAAGTTATAAGATACGTTGTAAAGAAAACTAAACAGAACGCAAGAGAATTGATTTAAGTTATGTATGATTGGAAATTCCGGACTCAGGGTTCACCACGATAAACATTATCAACTCAATTATATTACCAATGAAATCACTATCGCTACTTATGAAGGACACTATCCAATTGTACTCACTATCTTCTGTCGAAGTATAACAAATTACCCAAGATAATTAATCAACTACTTTCGTGATGATTAGACTAAACTCAGATTCATTAATCTCTATGATAGTGCATCGATTCCTCAAAAGACCTAAAACTACTTTCGTGATTTAGGATCCTAGGTTTGAATTCTAGGGTTCTGATATAGATGTCACCTTTCAGAATTTTCACCTAATATCTATGAACATGCAAATAAGTGGCCAGCAAATTCACAAGCATTAATAATCAAGAATTCAAATCATAAGCATACGCGATGTAATATCAACGGTTCTATAATCTATATTGATAACATATTATCGGGCTATTCTCGATTTCAGAATAAGATGGATTACTCCATAGATACGAAAGCACAATAAACAATTAATAAAGTAAACATGATGAAACGACAAGAATTAAAAGATATTAAAGAAAATAATTTCGATTAAACCCGTTGTCGAATAAACTGTTTACAATAATCCTTAAATCTCGTCTCTCGATCTCCAATCTTTACCACTCAAAATAAAGTTCGAACCCTAAAACAATGTTGGGAAGGGGTATTTAAAACTTATCTAAAACATAAAACCGATTTTGGGCCGAATATGGGCCTCGGCCGTAATAAACGGCGCCTGTACGCCGAGTAAAGCGGCGTACGTACGCCGTACAAATTGGCGTACGTACGCAGTACGAATGGGCGTACGTACGCGAGGTGGCCTAAATTCTCTGCCTTCGTTGTTTGAGCGCGATTTAACACGGCGTCTGTACGCCATATTTGCAATGCGAATTTGGCTTCGGGGTCTTCTACAAAGTTGTAGATATATGTCTTGGCTTTGAAACCCAACAAATTTGGATCAAATCCAAGTTGTATAACTGGAGTTATGATCGTTTTACCAAGACTGCGCCATTTGGTTCGGAACAAAGCGTATTTATAACTTTTGAGTCTTCAAACGTTTGAACCGGATCTTGTCATCTTCACAAAACTTTTAGGTCGTTGTCTTAGCTTTCTAAACATATAAGGCTCATTAACATTGGAGGTTTGTAACCCAAGATATGATTGTATTTCCAAAAGGCGCACATGTATCTTCTTTCATACGTTTTTCGTTACTTTCTCGAAATTAATGATTTTTCCCTATAAACATGTAACAAAACTATTAAACGCATATGAGGTATAAATTATAACATAAAATGATATAAAAATGACTAATCTTAGGTTAGAAAATACATATAATCGAGGTTTATCAACCCCCCAAACTTGCTTTTGTTCGTCCTCGAACAAACGGTAACACAAAGAAAACAAAAACAAAAACATAAACTAAAGATAAACTCATTTTCGTAGAGTACACGATTGCACTTAGCATGTGAAACAAACCTTTAAACCTTTTAGTTACCCCAAAAGGACGAGTTATAGTCTCGTGAGGGTTTGCATTTCGATATACCCACAAAATCTATGAAATTTGAGCTATGTCCAAATAATACAACTTATAAAAATTAACAAAAGACTAATGGCATAACATCATTAACAATTAAGCTCAAAAGTATGTACATATCTCTCAATTTTGCCACATATTAACACTAAGAGTCGAATTAACTTCCAAAGTGGTGCATGCAATCCTAGGCATTATAGTCGAGTGGCATCCTTACCAAATTTTGGATATAATCCCCATTTTTATTAACTTTCAAATTCAAAAGGCACGGCAAAAATACACTTCAAAACTAAAGCTTTTAAGAATTTTTGACTTTCTACACAGTACGTGTGGATTTCTGTTTAGCTCATTAGACCATGTGCAATGCTTGTTCCCTTAGGCTTTCTATGACACCCATGTAACGAGTTTTGTGTCAACGACTCCGAATCTAGATAGCTTTAGGGCGTTGAGTGTTGAGGTACTCCTTTTGGACTTAATCACTCGAGTGTCAAAGGCCACGAAACAAGCTAGGTCTTTATTTGAGTTAGCTTCACATTGTCATAATAATCCAACACATCAATATTTTTAAATTTTAAGCATTCATTATGAAGTGTGACTATGTAACTCTATACCTTGTAAAAATTTTAGTTAATATTTTTGGGAATTACTCCTTACGTGTCTCAAGATACAACATCCACTCAACTCCTCTCCCATAGATTGTGTGTAAATATCTAAAGAAGCAAATCCTAATCTTAGGTCGACATGAGCAAAAATCGAGATATGCTTGTTCCATTAGTCCAGATTATATATCAAAGTCATGCCATCTATCTTAAGTTAATTCTAGCAAATTGTACAATTTGACAAGCTAAAACTCATAACAGAAAAAAAAAAAAAAAAATAGAGCATGCCATATGAATAGCTCAAACTCCACCAAACTTAAGCAAAAAAAAAACTCATATGATATATAAATATGCTAAGTTGAGTTCCACCCCCAAATTTGAACTATAACATTGTCCTCAATGTTATCAATCACACATAAGTAGTGGGAAAGAAAAACTTAACCAAATGGGATGTTGAAAAACATGCCCGAATACCGAAGGAGAAATTTAGTTCCAAGTGAAGGTGGTGTAACATCTTTATCCATCCAACGTGAGCTACTCATGTACCTTGTATAAAAGAATAAAAACGAAGCATGCAAAGATATATTTTTTTTTTGTGTTAAAGAAAAAAAAAACGGGAAGAAAAAGAACAAAAACAAAAAAAGGAAAACACTTGGGTTGCCTCCCAAGAAGCGCTTGTTTATAGTCATTAGCTTGACTTTACCATGTTAACTCAATTTTGCAGATCTCGAATTGGACCCGACGACTTAGCAATTCTCCAATCGACTTTAGGATCTCGATTTTTAGGTAAAGAAAACTCAAGCACCGGTTGAATATAAGACCTAAATCGCCATTTTTTGAATTTTTGGCGAGAGGTCTTTTTGTCATGTAATACTTTGATGCCTTCATCATTAATTCTTCCACTCTCATGAACATATGTCAATGACGGATTCCCCTCAAACATTTGAGCAATATCAGCGATAATTGTATCTTCCTCCTCGATCGAGCCATCACTCACCAGTCGTAATGGATCTTTATAGTACTTCTTAGTAAGCTTGTCTTTGGTTATAGCCTCGTCAATCATGTAACAAGAGTTCTCGATAGTACAGTTAGCAACAGATTTATATAGACTAAATTCAACTATCTCATCCCCAATATTCAAGAAAAGCATTCCATTTTTAACATCAATAATAGCTCCTGCTGTAGCTAGGAATGGTCTACCAAGAATAATGGGGATTTGAGAATCCTCATCCATATCGAGAACAACGAAATCTGTAGGAATAAAGAACTTACCAACTTTGATGGGTACATCCTCTAACACACCTATCGGATACTTAACAGAACGATCAGCTAATTGCAAAATTAATGTCGTAGGCTTTAAATCATTCATCTCTAAATTCTTCGCCATAGACAATGGCATGAGACTAACACTAGCTCCAAGATCACATAAAGCATTGTTAAAACTCATATTACCAATTACACAAGGAATTGAGAAACTACCAGGGATCTTTAAGTTTTGGAGGTAATTTATTTTGAATTACAGCGCTACACTCCTCAGTTAAAGCGATAGTCTCATATTTCTCTAGCTTTCATTTGTTAGAAAGAACTTCCTTCAAAAATTTAACATACGAAGGCATTTGTGCAAGTGCATTAGTGAATGGAATATTAATATAAAGCTTTTTTAGAACTTCTAAAAATTTCCCAAATTGCTTGTCTAATTTTGCCTTAGCTAATCTTTGAGGGAAAGGTACTGGTGGCTCATACGGTGGTGGAGGTACATAGACTGGTTCTTTTTCGCTTTTATCAGTTGTTTTGTCAATAGAGTTGTCGGGATGAGACAATTTTTTCTTTTCGACCTTCTCAATTGACTCAGTTTCACTAATCCTAGTAGGCATTTTTGGACCTTCATAATCGGTTCCACTCTTTAAAGTAATCGCATTACAATGTTCCTTCGGATTTGTCTCAGGTTGTCCGGAAAAAAAACCGGAAGTCCTATTCGAGTTACTAGTCTATTGTGCAATTTGAGTTTCTAGCATTTTATTATGGGTTGCTAAAGAATCGACCTTAGTTGCTAGTTGTTTAATTGCATCATTTACTATCTCGTTTTGCTTAGTCTGGGCTACTACAAAGCTCTCAAGGAGGGACTCTAGATTCGATTTCTGTGGTGGAACAGGATTGTAAGGCTTCTGTTGGAATCCAGGTGGCTGCCTAAAGTTAGGATGTGGAGCTGCGTTTTGGTTTGTAGTGTACGAAAAATTAAGGTGATTCCTCCAACCAGGATTAAAAGTATTTGAAAATGGGTCGTTCTTTTGGTTGAAGTTATTCACAAAGTTGGCTTGTTCAATAGAGGGATTGTTAGGTACACTAGCTAGTTGACACTCTAATGCAACATGACCAACCATACCACATATTTCGCACATAGGAGGTGTAGTATTGATAGAATTAACATGCACGTTCATTGAATCCAATTTCTTAGACATGGCTTCTACTTGTGCAGAAAGTAGAGTAATAGCATCAAGATCGTACTTACCTGGTGTCTTCTGTGGAATCGATCTTTCGCTTGACCATTGGTAGTGGTTCAGTGCCATGTCTTCGATCAAATCGTAAGCTTCGTCAACGCTCTTATTCATTAGAGCCCCTCCAGCTGCGGCATCGACTGACATCCTTGTGTTGTAAACCAGCCCATTGTAGAATGTATGGACTATAAGCCACTTCTCCAGCCTATGATGTGGGTATAGTCGGAGAAGATCTTTGAATCGTTCCCAAGCTTCATACAACGATTCACCATCCCGCTGAGCAAAAGTAGTAATTTGATTCCTCAGTTGTGCAGTCTTGCTCGGGGGAAAGTATCTTGCTAGAAAGCTTTGCATTAGTTGATCCCATGTTCTGATAGAACTCGATGGTAAAGAATGTAACCAAGCTCTCGCCTTGTCTCTCAGTGAGAACGGAAATAGTCTCAGCCTGATAGCATCCTGAGAAACCCCGTTCATTTTTAGAGTGTCGCAGTACTCTAAAAACATGGACAAGTGGAGGTTTGGCTCTTCAGTAGGTGACCCCCAAACTGATTCTGCTGAACCATTTGCAGAAGGGATGGCTTGAGCTTGAAATTGTTGGCCTCTACAGTAGGCCTAGCAATGCTGGAGTGAAGTGTCTGCGCATTCGGTGCTACAAAATTCTTAAGGCATCTCGCGTTCGCGTTCGCATTCACATTTACAGCCGGGTTTGCATTCGCGTTAGCGTTTGCATTAACATTCGCATTCACATTCTCTTCAGCCATTGAAACTTGTTTAAGTTGAGCTTGTTTCAGCTTTTGTAATTTTCTCCTAGCACGAAAAGTTTTCTCGATTTCTGGATCAGGTTCGAAATCGATCTTACTTCGCATACAAGGAAAAATCGAAAACCTGAAATAAAACAGAAAAATAAAAATTAAAAATTAAAAATAAAATAAAAATGGCTTAGTCTCACTAAAATCTGATAAAAACTAATATTGACTATTCAAGTCCCCGACAACGGCGCCAAAAACTTGATGTGCCTAAACCGCAAGCGCACGGCTTCGGTGCAGTACAAAAGATATCGTTCCCACGAGGACCGAATAATCAAGCACTAGCCTATCAATTATCAGTAATCTGAGCCTAACAAAGTTATAAGATACGTTGTAAAGAAAACTAAATAGAACGCAAGAGAATTGATTTAAGTTATGTATGATTGGAAATTCCGGACTCAGGGTTCACCACGATAAACATTATCAACTCAATTATATTACCAATGAAATCACTATCGCTACTTATGAAGGATACTATCCAATTGTACTCACTATCTTCTGTCGAAGTATAACAAATTACCCAAGATAATTAATCAACTACTTTCGTGATGATTAGACTAAACTCAGATTCATTAATCTCTATGATATTGCATCGATTCCTCAAAAGATCTAAAACTACTTTCGTGATTTAGGATCCTAGGTTTGAATTCTAGGGTTCTGATATAGATGTCACCTTTCAGAATTTTCACCTAATATCTATGAACATGCAAATAAGTGGCCAGCAAATTCACAAGCATTAATAATCAAGAATTCAAATAATAAGCATACGCGATATAATATCAACGGTTCTATAATCTATATTGATAATATATTATCGGGCTATTCCCGATTCTAAAATAAGATGGATTACTCCATAGATACGAAAGCACAATAAACAATTAATAAAGTAAACATGATGAAACGACAAGAATTAAAAGAGATTAAAGAAAATAATTTCGATTAAACCCGTTTGTCGAATAAACTGTTTACAATAATCCTTAAATCTCGTCTCTCGATCTCCAATCTTTACCACTCAATTCAAGGAAATAAAGTTCGAACCCTAAAACAATGTTGGGAAGGAGTATTTATAACTTATCTAAAACATAAAACCGATTTTGGGCCGAATATGGGCCTCGGCCGTAATAAACGGCGCCTGTACGCCGAGTAAAGCGGCGTACATACGCCGTACAAATTGGCGTACGTACGCGAGGTGGCCTAAATTCTCTGCCTTCGTTGTTTGAGCGCGATTTAACACGGCGTCTGTACGCCATATTTGCAATGCGAATTTGGCTTCGGGGTCTTCTACAAAGTTGTAGATATATGTCTTGGCTTTGCAACCTAACAAATTTGGATCAAATCCAAGTTGTATAACTGGAGTTATGATCGTTTTACCAAGACTGCGCCATTTGTTTCGGAACAAAGCATATTTATAACTTTTGAGTCTTCAAACGTTTGAACCGGATCTTGTCATCTTCACAAAACTTTTAGGTCGTTGTCTTAGATTTCTAAACATATAAGGCTCATTAACATTGGAGGTTTGTAACCCAAGATATGATTGTATTTCCAAAAAGCGCACATGTATCTTCTTTCATACGTTTTTCGTTACTTTCTCGAAATTAATGATTTTTCCCTATAAACATGTAACAAAACTATTAAACGCATATAAGGTATAAATCATAACATAAAATGATATAAAAATGACTAATCTTAGGTTAGAAAATACATATAATCGAGGTTTATCACTTTACGTAAATCATTGTGTCTTCAATTTATATTTCAAATTTTAGTATCTTTTTATGAAAAAATATTTAGATTGTTATCATATGAAAATTCAAAAAAAATGTCATGATAATATCTAATATGATATTATAATTTAGTTACGCGGTTTATCAATTTGAAAATATTAAAACATAATTTTTGAGTATGATATCACTTTTCATGATTTTTGCATATAACGAGTTATTTATGGGGAATTTTTAGTCACCTTCCTTATATTACAGTGCAAATATTATAATTATCATATACATGTGAAGTAACATATATTTATGTGTGCATATATATATGATAGTTAATAAGATAAAAATCTTCTAATTTATTTTCTAAGAAAAATACACAAAAAGAATATCAAACGTAGACCTTTTTTTTCCTATTTCTCAAATGAACCATGAGTAGATATCATTCTTGGATTTCCATAACTTACACATTACGATATGTATGTTGCACTGTATTATGACATTTATATTTCAAACGAATATACAAAAACTTATTATTTGATATCAGTTATATTTCTTTACCTATAATTACATTTCATAAAATATATGAATTAATTAAATTATTATATGGCATGAGAATTATAATAAAATTTATAAACAAAATTCTCCAATTTTGACGAAAATATAAAACTACATAACATGATCTTATTTCTAAGCAAACTTCAAATTATAAAAAAAATCAAAAAAATCATGATATTAAAATGAAAATGTGACAACTTAAAAATTATATAAAAAAAAAGAGTAAAGAAAGGGAGAGCAGATGAAAATTGAATATAGAACATACATAATAATTAGTTTACATGAAATGATTACCACATATGTATTTAGCACTAGATATGTGAAGAATCTAAAATAACAAGTAATTAACTATTAAAAATAATACCAGAAAGATAATTTACAAAATTATGCAACTTATTTCTTCTTCTTTCAAAGATAACAAAACTAAAAGTACTAATCGTGAATTTTTTTTTATATTTTTGGTAGGTTTCAATGTGTAATAAATCAATGAGTTATTGTAGGTGCATCTTAATATTTAAAGTTTATTTTCTAATCAATTGTGTGTATATTAATGTTTTTATGTTATTAAAATACAATTTTTTTTTCTAAGTATATATTTTATCTCGGAAAACGGCCTATATTTATTTAACGATAAACTTGTATTATTATAATTAGGTGTTTACATACAATGCAATTAATTTATGTGACTTTGAATAATAATTGACTACTGTTAATCACTAAGACTATGTACAATGGGGGTGTTGAAAGAGGGTGTTTAATATTTTAAATAGTTGAAACCATTGGAATAGGGTGTTTAATGGTGATGTGGATTAAATTGATGGAGAAATTTTACATGGTGTTGAAAAGCTTGCATGGCATGATCTTATTGGCTAACCATATTGTAGATATTTTTATCACACTCCAATTATTTGATGTTAATTATTTGATAATAAATAAATTTTTTTATATATAAAAAATATATCAAAATTCATAATTTTTTCTCCTCTATAAATAGAGACTAGTTTCACTTGATTTGGATACCAAAAAAAATTTGATCATTTTCAATATAATCATATTAATATCCTTTACTAAATTATTGTTCTTTATCTTTTAATATTTTGTGAGTGAAATGGATCCTAACAATAATTCTTTCAATTCTCAAAATTCGACTAATTATTTTTTTAACTATCAAAATCCCAGTAATTATCAATTTGATAACCAATCTTCATACCAACCACGTCCTCAAAATATTCATAATTTTGGTTATCAAATTGTCAACTCTTGTGTTTATTTGCTAATATAAAAATTAATAATATGATAAATATTTAAACGATAATATTATTATAATCTAATCATAAAATTAAAAGGATAAATAAATAAGATTAATATTTAGATAAATATTTAAATAAATTTTATTTTAAAAAATATCGAAAAAGAAATTATTTCATCGTTATTTTTAATTATAAACGATAATCTTATTATAATCTAATCATAAAATTAAAAGGATAAATAAATAATAAAAGTAGTGGGGTAGGGTGTTGAATATTATTAAACAAAACCATTGTAGAGTGTAAAATTTGAATGGGTGTTTAATTATTATGTGGAAGAGAGATAAGATGACGTGGAGTGTTGGGAATTGAAAAAGAAGGTGTTTAATGTTGTGACCATTGTACATAGCCTAATGGGCAAAAAAGACGTGTGCTTTTTTTCTAAAGTAGGAAAATTCTATTCTCCAACTTATACGTGTATATATTGTTCCTTTCACCCACCCCATTTGACTATAAATCATGTTTCATTTTTTAATTTATACATATACATGATTAACACATTTAATTCATATATAGGTTTATTAAAAGATAATTTCGTGTGGAAATATTTTGATAAATATTAAATATTTAAACGGAAGATGTACTTAGTTAATTTGGTTAAATTCAATTGGTTGGCACCTTGGCACAATTCACCAACTATAAATAACAACTATTCTCTTCCCCTTCCCCTTCCATGCATCCCTAGTTTCTAGTTTCAGCAATAATCTCAACTTCTGTTCACTTTCCTCCTCCTATCTTTAGGGTTTTTCCTGAGAAAAGGCGAAGAAGTTATATATACCCCTCCATCCATCTAGAAATGGAAGCCCGTAGGCGATCCCATCCCCAGCAGATGAAGCAAAACCTTTCCACCACCGGAAAGAGTGGTCAGAATTCTCATTCCCTCTTGCCCAAGGCCTCCGATGATTCTCTCCCTCTCCCTCTCTCCCTCATCAACGCCGTATTCTTTACTCTATTTTTCTCCGCAGTTTATTATCTACTCCTCCGATGGCGCGAGAAGATTCGCAACTCCATCCCTCTCCACGTCGTCAACCTCTCCGAGATCGCCACCATAGTCGTTTTCCTTGCATCCTTCATCTATCTCCTCGGCTTTTTTGGCATCGGCTTTGTCCAGTCCCTCATTATTCCCCGTGCTTCCCTCGACGAGATTTTGGATGATGACGAAATAATTGATGATTTCGATCAGATGGTACTCAAGGAGGACTCACTAGTCGCCCCCTGCGCAGCGTCCGCCCCATTTGATGCCAACAAGGTTGCCTCTCCCAGATCTACTTGCAAGATCATTGATGATCAACCACCTCCCAGAGTTATTCCCCTCTCCTCCGAAGAGGACGAAGAGATCGTCAAGTCGGTGGTGGAGGGCAAGATTCCTTCATACGCCCTTGAGTCCAAACTGGGCGATTGTCACCGTGCTGCTGCCATCCGTCGCGAGGCCTTGCAACGTACAACTGGCAAGTCCCTCGCCGGGCTTCCCTTAGAAGGCTTCAATTATGATGCCATACTAGGTCAGTGCTGTGAGATGCCCGTGGGCTATGTGCAGATTCCGGTGGGGATTGCTGGACCACTGTTGCTGGACGGCAGGGAGTACTCGGTTCCCATGGCCACAACGGAGGGGTGCCTGGTGGCCAGCACTAATAGGGGATGCAAGGCCATCTATGTCTCCGGCGGGGCCACCAGCTCCCTCCTGAGGGATGGTATGACCAGGGCTCCGGTGGTCAGGTTCGGCACTGCCAAACGGGCTGCTGAGTTGAAGTTCTTCCTGGAGGATCCTCTAAATTTCGCGGCATTGTCGCTTGTATTCAACAGTTCCAGCCGGTTTGGCAGGCTTCAGAGCATCAAGTGCGCCATAGCTGGCAAGAATCTCTACATCAGGTTTTCCTCCAGCACAGGGGATGCAATGGGAATGAATATGGTCTCAAAGGGTGTACAAAATGTCATTGACTTCCTCAGCAACGAGTTCCCTGACATGGATGTTATCGGCATCTCTGGTAAATTTTGTCGTTTGTTATATATTTCCAGTTCCAATTAATAATTCAATTATTTTACATGTGAATTTACTAATTGGTACTTTTAAAAAACACGATTTGAAAGTAAATTTTTGAGCGGATTTGGTTAATTAATAAATTTTTGTAAAGTTTAAGTGAATACAAAACTTCATTACTTTATTGAGGATATACCAATAAGTTAAGATAAGACATCACCTATTTTTTCTTTTTGTCTGGTGCACTAATATTTGACAAGTCCCATCGATACAAAATTCCAGGCCTATAATTGCATAGCAATATCATAGCAGATATGTATCTGATTTCATTTCTTATGAGTCATTCATTTTATCTTATTGATTTCATGAACTTGAACCTTTTGTTTTACTATAGAGCAGAGAGAGACAACTATAGTATATATCGGGTAGTTATAATAATAATGCATATAGGCATAATAGCTTTTAAAGAAAAATATAAAGGAGAAATTGATGAATATCATCTATGTGAAACTCAGCACCAATATACAGTACATAATTAAGAAATTCTCAGAGGAACAATCTTTTTGTTGGTTTTGAGTATTCTCAGAACATGTTCATATGAATTTGGTAATGAATCAGGAAATTACTGTTCTGACAAGAAACCAGCGGCTGTGAATTGGATTGAAGGCCGGGGCAAGTCAGTTGTGTGTGAGGCTATCATCAAGGAAGATATCGTAAAGAAAATTTTGAAGACTGATACTGCTTCCTTAGTGGAACTCAACATGCTCAAAAACCTCACTGGTTCAGCCATTGCTGGAGCTCTGGGTGGCTTCAACGCTCATGCCAGCAACATTGTCTCTGCAATCTTCATCGCCACGGGTCAAGATCCTGCACAAAATATTGAGAGTTCTCACTGCATCACCATGATGGAAGCCGTCAATGATGGAAAGGACCTTCATGTTTCTGTCACGATGCCTTCTATTGAGGTTGGTACAGTTGGAGGTGGGACCCAATTGGCCTCCCAGTCAGCATGTCTTGAACTGCTTGGAGTAAAGGGAGCGAGTAAAGGGGCTCCAGGATCAAACTCCAGGTTGTTAGCCACGATTGTTGCTGGTTCAGTTCTCGCTGGAGAGCTCTCTCTCATGTCAGCGATTGCTGCTGGGCAACTTGTCAGGAGCCATATGAAGTACAATAGGTCTAATAAAGATGTATCCATAACTTCACCACCTTAAAAGGGGAAGTGATCTCTTCTGACGACAATAAGTGTTTGTATTTTTCACAGTTAGAATATATTAAGATGAGAAAGTTATCTTCAATAGTTTGTATATTATTTTTCTTTATATTTATATTTTCTAATTTAATTAAACTTTTTTGTATTTATCTTTTTTTAGTTTGGTTAGATTTATTTTAATGGGTAAGTCATGTAATCATATAGATACCTCTCATAATAAAATCATATATTACTTAATTATTATTTTTCTTATATACACAATTAGTAATATTGTTAATAGTTCCTTTTTGCATGGAACTTTCAAATTTTCAAAAGATCATCATCAAGGATGCCCATATAATCGCCACCATTGAAAAATAAAGAGTTTGAGACATTGTCGCCATTTTTTATTTATGTTACAACAGATTCCCTTGAAATACACAAGGACTTGAATCTATTGTTGCCACCTCTCAAGGTCTGACGCTGTCTGTAATCTTTTTATTAATTTGTTTCAATATTAAGATTGCCACGCTTTGATTGCGAGCAAGTGTTAGAATATAATAATATATTTTCATAATTATGCATATGATCTTTCTTTATAATGATAAAAAAGTGCACTTTATCCCCACGAAAAATTTGTATGTTGCAGTTTCTCCCCTAAAAACACAAAAAGAGACACCGCCCTTAAAAATTTGATATATGCATCACTTTACATCAATTACTATTTTCGGGTAAATGTTGATCGGAAATAATTTAAATGATTTTTTCATCAACGATATTATGGTCTTTATTATTTTTCTGTAATTCTCTCTGATTTGGGCCCAAAACTATTGTACTTCTTTATTATATCATCTTAGGGTTGCAAAATTCTCATCATAATCTCATCTTGCATTTGTTGAACTTTTTTCTGATGAACTTTTTTCTGTCATTCTATATATGCAGGATGATATCAAGGTGAGAATTTTGCAACCTTAAGATGATATGTTAGAGAAGTACACCGATTTTGATTCAAATCCATGCATGTGAAAGAATCACATAACAATAATAAAGATGATGGAAAATCATTTAAATGATTTCTGATCAAAATTTGATCGGAAAATAGTAATTTTACACAATTCTAAAAAATTTAATACATCAAATTTTCATCCAAATTTTTATTTTTTTCAAATCTATTTTTTCAGTTCACTATATAGCAACTATATATACAACATTTCACACATTTATTAATCAAATCATTTATTATAATTATTATTTTACTTGATCATTATATACATAGTTAACATAATCATTCTACACACCATCCATCAACCTATCACTATTTATTGGACATATTTATAATTTTCAACAAATTTTTAAAAACATAAACAAATATGAAATACCTATAATTCTTACACGAATTTTTATAATATGTAATTTCCCAAAAATGCAAATTTTTTATTAAAAACACAAACAAACTGCTAGGAATTCCGTTGAATCACACCAAATAAATGCATAAATGAGCATGCAAAACAAATAATTAAATGCAACTATGAATGCAAGAAGCGAGAGAATGCAGCAAAATGAATTTTCTAGATATATTCTCGTCTGACATAAGCCTTTTCCCTGGCAGCGAACAAAATCTCCAACAAATTAAAGATTAAAGTAAAGTCTAAAACTAATCTATTATCTATTATTATTAATTTTATTTTATTAAAAAAGTATAAATATATTTTTTTCTAAATTTTGATATATCTAATACATACACAATTCATGTCTTTTAGCATGTAAAATTGTTAAGTTTAATCAACATACAATATAGTGTAAGTAAACACACACGTTATATATTATGGATCCTCAATTATGAATAGAAGTATTACCGTAATTCAATCTAACAATTCTTTTGAGAGCTACGTCGTGGTTATGGGTCGCATCGTGGGTCTCGAGCCCACGGCCCAGTAAGACAAGCTCATGGCCCACCAAAACTTGCTATAAATACTATCTTGATTAGCTAAATTGATCAGGTTTACATTCCAAAAACTTAAATTACTGAATACTTTCTAAAATCTACGGGGTTGAGGAGGATAACACCAAAGAACTACGAAGAGGTTTGATCCTATCAAAGTGGGTACGTAGGCAACTCGAAGTTACCGAGTGTAACCCCAATAGCTAAAAACATATTATCTGGTATGTCGTGAGTCGGGTCAAATCCCATCCCACGTGCTTGTCACGTGACCTCAGTGTTTAATCCCGCATCAATATATATATGTAATGACATGTTTTAAAAATGTCTTGAGATTAAAATTTTAGTAACATTTTAATGTTATATAAATCATTTTATTTCAATCTTAAATCGTCTATTATGTGTATAAATTAATCTAATATTTATATTTTGTTAGTTAAATATCAAGTGATTATGTTATAATCTTTGATTATATATATATGTTCAAACATAGTTATATATGCAATTTCTTTTTTTAATGAAATAAATTTTATTTTATTATTTGACTTATTTACATTTTATAAAATAGAATTAAACAATATACTTGTAATAATAAAATTCCGAAAAATTAAACGAAAACCAAAAACGAAAAGGATCCATTTTGGATATAACTGTTAGGTATTTAGATTGGGGCATACCAGGAAACTGGGTCCGAGATCCGCATACAGGAAATTCAATTTGCATCATCATCTGCATTCGAGGAGAATCAATCAATGGAGAGCTCGGGGGAATTGGTGACGCTGCCGGTGTTAATAGAATCGAATTACAGGGCTTGTACCATTCCCTACCGATTCCCTTCCGACAATCCAAAGAAGCCCACTCCCACTGAGCTCTCTTGGATCAACCTCTTCGCCAATTCCATCCCCTCTTTCCGGTCTTGTCTTATATTTTTTACCCCTTTCCCATATGTCGTTTATGCTTGACTTTACAATCTTGTATTGTTATTACCGACCTATTATTAATTTATGACTGTTGAATTGATCAACCAACTGCAGTAAACGTGCTGAGACTGATGATACTACTCTAGATGCTCCTGCCAGAGCTGAAAAGTTTGCTCAAAGGTACTTACTTACTGCCAATAATATCGCAATTCTTCATGTTTTGAATCAACTGGCTACCGGATTCATACTGTTTCCTTTTCCCTTTTAACCAAATCCATAAACTTTAGGTATGCAGAAATACTGGAGGATTTGAAGAAAGACCCGGAAAGTCATGGTGGCCCACCTGATTGCATTGTACATTCCTTAATTTGTCTCATGAGAATATGAGTTTTTCAATTAACTTTACCCGTTTTTAATGTTATAAACAAGTGCTATACCCGTGCTTCCATACAATTTTCTTTTCCAGCTTCTTTGCCAACTTCGTGAGCAAGTCCTTAGAGAAGTGGGATTCAGAGACATATTCAAAAAGGTCAAGGTATGCATTTCTCTATCTATACAATTAGATCCGCCCTAGCAATGGTGCATTAATTGATTCGTTGACATGACTAGATTAGTGCCAGACATTAACTTAGTTGACGTTTCTAGCCTGTGAAGAGCAATGCTCGTACTGTCGTACAAGAGGATCATAGTCATAGTAATGCCAAGTTTTTTTTCTTTTCATGGGTGTGGACTGTTTTTGTTGTATTTGACGCCTTCTTTCACTTTCCAATTTGATCCTGTTTAGTAATTGTTCTTACACTGGATGCATTTGATTTGATCATGTAACAGGACGAAGAAAATGCCAAGGCTATGTCCTTATTTAAGGATGTTGTGCGCCTTAGTGATGCTATAGAGGATGAAGCCAAACGCGTTGAAAATTTGCTTAGAGGAATATTTGCCGGTAACATATTTGACCTTGGCTCCGCTCAGGTATGTTGGGCTTTTTATCTGGATTAAATGAAAATAAGTACTAATGAGTTTTGTAGTATTATTTTTATCATTTTCTGGTAACCAGTCACCAAGACATGCTTGATTAATAATGTTGATTCCCAATTTGGTTTTATTTTTAGCTTTGCATTTTTCAATCAATATCTAGCATCATAAAATTACGATTTCATGCTGCTGGGACAGAGCTTGGCCAAAAGGAAGCCTCCAGAGTAGCTATTGCTTATCAATGGGATTCAATCACTATCTAACATCAATATCTATTAATTGAGGTTTGAAAAGCTTATAACCAATTATCAATGGGGTTCAAAAGATGTTCTATAACAGCATAAAAGGGATTTTCTTTGATTAAATAGAAAACCATGCTCACTTGTGTCAAGTTGTTTAGGTTATGTTTTGTTTAACCATATGGAGCCTCAAAATCTATGGAACCCTGTGTTTTGCTGAACATTGTTGGTTAACTTATCTGATTGAAATAGATCCTCTTCCCTTGATTGACATGACAACAATCAATCATTGTTCATTTTGAAGCTGGCAGAGTTATTTGCAAAGGATGGTATATCCTTCCAAGCTAGCTGTCAGAACCTTCTACCTCGACCCTGGGTTATCGATGATTTGGATGATTTCATTTCAAAATGGTGCGAGAAATCATGGAAAAAGGTTAGATTGGGGGTATTAAGCAGTTTGAATTACTCTATGATGGATTTGTTTTTTCTTCAATAGTTTCCTCTAATGAGTTGACCTTTAACTAATTAGCATATTTATGGCACAGGCTGTAATCTTTGTAGATAATTCTGGTGCAGACATTATTTTGGGTATACTGCCATTTGCAAGGGAGTTACTCCGACATGGTGTACAGGTGTGATTTGGATCCTTTGCTTTCTTTAGTGAACCTTTTCATGTGAGACTGCAATACATGAAAGTGTATTAAACAAGGGACCTATAGTTGCGAAGTAGTTCTTTCATTTTATGATTTAAGTGCCAACGAACTTTTAGATATTACCCCAGCTGCGAGGCAAAACCTCTTGAAAATCAATTGTATTCTGAATTGAGTTCCCATTGTGTCGTACTAAAATAAACCGTGATCATGCAAACAGTCTGTAGAAATATATTATCTGTATATTTCTGGAGTTTAATAGCATTCTGAACTTCTTATGATCCTATTATCTTGTATGAGGTAAATAGTTATTGGGAGATCTGTCTCATGGCATGCATAGTCCAACGTTCTAGATTTTTTGACATCTGATCCTTGTGGGGGTTGGGTGTGGAATATGTGTTAAGAAGTTTAATGGAACTCCGTTCTCGATGTTGACCTTGGTTTCTGGCCTAGTATTTGACTACCAAAGACCCAAAGAGCGCACTAGAGTTCAGCTAGAGAAAAGTAAGACACGTCGTAGCTGTCCTTAATGCACCAGAAGCATACCATCTTTATTCACCGCTAACAACATACCATCTGGGGGTTTATCCTTGAGTTACGTGTGCTACGCTATGTAATTACTAACTGGGCCTTTTTGTGTGAGGAGATGTATAATATATAGCGTCTTATGATTCATAAGGTGACATCCCATAAATTTTGCTTTGGTGAAATTCTCATCTGAATTATTGGCAGCAGAAGAAGTTACATTTGGCACATCATTTGTGTCAAAGACAGAGGGTCTAGGTGTTGTGAGCCACATTGCTAGGTTTTGAGAGATTTTTTAATATATATCTTTGTGAAACAATATATTTGAACCTTTTTATGCAACATTTCTGATTTGTAACTTTTAGGCTCCAAAGATTTTGTTTTTGATAGTGCTTAGTTTCTAGGATTTTTTAATTTTTTTCTGCACCCATCTGAATTTCGACATCAATCCAATTTGACTCGACCCAGACCCAACCCCGTTTGCCATTACAATGGCCTCATCAGATAGGAGAGAAATTGGTGTTATTGATTGAATGAGCTGGCCTAGTTCATTGAGCATATATATATATATATATATATTGTCATATAGATTCTCTGGGATATGCGATGAAGTTGAGCATAATATGAGTTCTTCCCCTTCCTCTACTGAAACGTGTTTGAAACATTTGGCATTCTTTGCAGGTTGTATTGGCTGCAAATGACTTGCCTTCTATCAATGACGTGACCTACACTGAGTTAGTTGAGATTATAGCTAAGGTGGTAAAGCTTCAAGGTTATTGATGTTATAACTTGAAACTCTACGTTAAATGTAATTAATTTCTCTTGCGCAGTTGAAGGATGAGAATGGCAAGCTTCTGGGAATTGATGCTTCAAATCTTTTAATTGCAAATTCTGGTAATGATTTGCCGGTAAGAAAATCCTTGCTGTTTAGGGATTTTTATTTCCTTTTTTCTTTTGTTTTTCTATGCTTTAATTGCTTTAATTATTTAGTATGTTATGTTATTTATTATAGGTTATTGATCTTACAAGAGTATCTCAAGAACTTGCCTACTTAGCAAGTGATGCTGACCTCATAATTATGGAAGGAATGGTAAGTGTTTTTCACCCAACCGTACTAGTTTGCAGTGTTGTTGCACAGTCCAATATTGACATTTATTTGTTATTAACTGTTAGTTATGCAACTCTCCTATTCATTTGGTGTTTCCATAAGAAGCCATCAATCAATATTTGAAACGAGAGATTCATTTAAAACCTTCTATCATTATAGTCATTTCGACAGAAGCAGTGTTGGGAACCTATGATTTCGTCCACGCAAAACATGCACAAATATATCATTTGATTTAATACTAAGGCCTATATTCTCTGTCATCTTAGCTGAGTCTCTACTTTTTATATCTGTTTTATTTATAGTCTCATCTAGTTTGAGCTTTCCGTCTTTCGAAAATGTTTTACCTGCTGTATGTTTTGCATGTGAACTGGGATGGGTACATGACTGATATTATATTAACTTTTAGCATATTATAAGGTTATTAACTGTTACAGACTTTCAACAGTCTGATTGCCTGAACTGCAATTATCATTCCTTTGCCACTGACACTTGATGGTGGAGATGATTGCAGTTATTATCTAATGTTAGATTGCTACATTTTTTGGAGATACGCCATGTGAACTTATTAACAAGGATCTACCAAAAAAAAAAAAGAAAGATCTGTGCTAAATGTGTGAAGGTGTGGATTGTTGGTTTTTAGGAGCAGCAACTAAAACGTGACTAATCCTTGGTTTTTATTCTCCCTGTGCAAAGAGTGGATTCCTATCTTTTCCGCAGACTCACATTTTACTCATCCTTTTTGTCAGGGCCGTGGAATAGAGACTAACCTATATGCGCAGTTTAAATGCGATTCCTTGAAAATTGCTATGGTATGGAGCACCAATACCCAGTTTTGTTGATTGATTACTGTTGACAAGTATTATTTTCTGTAATAAATTTGTTCTGCAATTCAGGTGAAGCATCCAGAGGTTGCACAGTTTCTTGGAGGAAGACTATATGATTGTGTTATCAAGTACAATTGAGTTTTTGGACTAGTAACATATTCATCAATGTGATAGCTGAAGATGAACACATATGTGACTTAGACGTGACGGAAGCATAGAACACTTATATATATCCTGTCAATTAGCTGTTGGTCGAATTCCACATACTTTTTTGTCCAATATTTGTCAGATTGTTTCTATAACTATTATTCTGAAGTGCTGCTTTATTTGATTAGATGGCTTTGGGATCTTGATACAGGCCTAGCCATCAGATCAGATCAGAACTTGGTTCAAATCTATAATATGTTTGTGCTTATGCATCAGTCTCAAGCACTCGGCCACTTCTTGTCACTCCAAAATCTTCAACTTCACCCTTCACCAAAACACCGCTACATTCACCTCAAAAGCAGTCGTATTTAACACCACCCTCACCTCACCAGAATGTTAGTTGTGAGTCTAGTCTTTGTAATTTTTAAAAGTGAGGGATGTTCTTACAATTATGATAAAGGTGAAGGGGTGTGCATGTTATTTTTCCGTAAATTAAAAGGAGATAATTTATAGTAGTATATATCTTTAAGGTACATCTCCTAACAAAAATCACACAGTATATAAAAATAGAAATAGATTTAAGAGTCCAGCAATAATTGGATCCCACACCTAATGATATTATCAACATGGGAAATACTATTTACATTGAAAGAAGATAATTTATGAATAGGTAGCTTAGCTCGACTGTGACGTGAACCGAATGTATGTGGATATGGTGCTGCTACTAGTAATAGTAATAGGTTTGTATGGATATGGAATAACAGATATTTTTGCGGGTTGAAAAATCATCATGCTCCTCAATTCTTCTGGTACTCTTCTTCTTATTAACGGCAAAACCTGCTGCAGCAGCGCCAATTTGCCTCTCCCGGCTCCAAACCTTCACCGTAACTACTATTTCAACTGCCGCAAAATTCAAACCCAAAGGCCTGCGCCTATTTTCACTTACCTACACCAGCAAGAGCAGGAGGATTTTTCTTCAACATCCAACATTACCGGTGACGGTGAGTTCCTTGTATTCTTCTTTTCTATCTTCTCTAACGCAGACAGCACTTTAAATAGTTTTATTCTCATTTTCATTCATCATCAGCTAAAGGGTGGACCGAATTTTCTGAAAACGTATCTGGTGAATGGGATGGCTTCGGAGCCGATTTTACGGTAGATGGCAAACCTATTGAACTTCCGGAATCAGTTGTCCCGGAGGCTTACAGGGAATGGGAGGTGAGAGTCTTCGATTGGCAGACACAATGCCCTACTCTCGCTCATTTACAGGATGGTCACAATTCCCTCTCTCTCTACTACAAAACCATTAAGCTCCTTCCCACTGTCGGTTGCGAAGCCGATGCCGCCACAAGGTACACCGTCCAGGAAAGGAACATAACCACATCCCATAAAACTGATTTTACGGCCTTTGCATATGAATCTAGCGGATGTTATGTGGCACTATGGCCTGTTGCAAACAAACAGATTCTCGAGTTGGAGCACTGCTTGATTGACCCTAAGAACAAAGAGTCACGTGTAAGGATAATTCAGGTCCTTGAGTTGCAAGATTCTCTGTTGAAATTGCAGAGTATTAAGGTGTTTGTTGAGCAGTGGTATGGTCCCTTCAGAAATGGGGAGCAGCTGGGTGGATGTGCTATACGTGATTCTGCCTTTGCTGCTACTCAACCCATGAACGCCTCTCAAGTTGCTGGTGTTTGGCAAGGCCTCCATCTTGTGGCCACCTTTCATACTTGTCAAAATGTAATTACCCCCTTCCACTTAATTGTTTTGTATCAATGCCATCATCAAACCTATTGACTGTATGATATCATTCATGCAATTTGTTTATATTGGTCCGTAGATGGTTCAACAACTGAGGAATGAATGCATACGCAAGTCAATTAGAGATGAGGTTCACCTCATATTGCTCCCGAAGCAGCTCTGGTGCTCAGTGAATAGAGCAGAGAATGACGAAACTTGCTGCGAGGTTGGTTGGCTGTTGGATAAGGGACAAGCCATAACTTCAAAATGCACCTTTTCAAGCACCGGGGAGCTCAAGGTAATATTGCATGAATCAATGATTGATCCTCTCCTGATTGTGTATGGGGGATGATATGAATATTTGTTTAATGCCCAAAAATCAAAATAATAACCATAAGTGACTGGCCCAGTAGTGAAGCTTCACCGACGGGGAGTATCATTGGTTGACACTGGATAGTGATACTGGTATACTTAGAATGGTCAGGGGCATGATGCAATACACAAACATATATGTTAGAAACAAATAACCGAAAAAATGCTTGAACAAGATGTGTTAAAAAAACAAACTTTCACGTCTCTCACTGATATATATCAATCTCACACCCCACATGTTGTAGTTGAGGCTATCGAGCACTCTTGGCTCTTAAAAGTTGTCAGAATATACTATACAATTGAGGAGTATGTACTTATTCGCTGACAGGTATTGCAATCCTTTTTGTAGGAGATAGCCATGGCAAATGAAACTGTGTCTCTGGTGTAGCAGCATCGGTCAAGGTTGCTATTTGCTTCTCGTCTAAATCAGTTGCAAGGAGTTTGGGGAAGAATTACAACTATTTGTGCTAGTAAATATAGCCCAAGCAAAGTAGATTTATGATCTAATATGCGTACATGCAAACCATCTGAATAAGATCTTTTACAGAAAACTGCAATTAATGCATTGATCTTCATCTAGCATATACCACTGGCGCATTTGACATGGAGTGGAAGATTGTCTTGTAGAGAGAAGTTTTTGCACCAGAACTAGTGAAGGAAATCATAAAAGATTCAATATCTTCAGTTAATTGATATTGGTCGATCAATGATATGAAGGAAAAAAATAAGTAAAAGAATAACTGATATTGGAAGATATCCTTTAATTATTACCCCAAAGCCTGGAAGAATATGAGCTTCAAATGTTCACACTCGCAAGTACAAACAAACATTCACTCCAGTAAAATTATGTCTTCTCCGTTGAAGTCATCAACAACGAGGCAATTAATGACAAAATCTTACACCCTGCATAAGTTAGCTACAACTGGTGCGTTCATTTCAACATTAAAAGCTTGATGATTGCATTTATTGATGGTGGGCAAAGGAGTTCCTTGTCTCAGGTACCTGATAATACCAGGCCAGCCTCAAATTTAACACATCCACCTAATAAAAGGATATTTCGCAATTCCAAACTAACAGGTATTTTGTAATAAACCAAATAGCAAATGAGTGGCTAGTGTGCGGTGGGGTGAAGGCCTTTGAGAAGAAAGATGGAGTATTAGGAATTCCTTTCTTTAGGACGAGGGTATTTTTGCTCTGGCGCCTTGTGGTACACTAGTTTTTAAATGCTTTTTAGGAGGTAGAATGTAGATAAATTGAAAGTGCAGATAAACATACTCAGATGTGAGTGCATGTATAGTACTAACTAGCTTATAAAACAAAGATTTAGGCATTCCATAAAGCAACTAAGCGTTGTTATAGTTTCACGTAAAATTAATGAGCTTCAACATTCTATTTACTTGAACCAAAAGTCTACAGTGTAGTGTACTACAGCTCTGCTATGCATGTTCACTGAATTACAGAGTTAGGAAAGTCTCATACTTCTTGGATGCCCTGCCTACTTATGACCAATAATCATGTTAACTTCATCCTTTATTCATTTTCTATGCCTTACTCGAGGATTAGATGACTTACCTTCTCCATTAATTCTTAATTCTTGACTTTTCTTCTATATAAAGTTGTATCATGACGTAGATAGAGAGCATCGACACTCCACCTTTTCAACTATCTTTAGATGGATCAAAATGTTTATAAAGGCGAAAAAGTATGTGTGACGGGTGCAGCTGGTTTTCTAGCCTCATGGCTCATCAAGCGGCTTCTTTCATCTGGTTATCATGTCACTGGGACTGTCAGAGATCCAGGTTAATTATACTTTTTTTTTTAAAAATTTTTGTATGCGTATGGTTCTGATTGGTACTATGTAAACAAACAGGGGATGAAAGGAAAGTTGGACATCTTTGGAGGCTGAAGGGAGCAAGAGAGAGATTAGAATTAGTGAAGGGTGATCTGATGGTGGAGGGCAGCTTTGATGAAGCAATAATGGGATGTGAGGGAGTTTTTCACACTGCTTCACCTGTTCTAGGACTCCCCACTAATGACCCCAAGGCTGAAATATTGCAACCCGCAATTGATGGCACACTCAATGTGCTGCGTTCATGCAAGAAAAATCCATCACTTAGGCGCGTGGTTCTCACCTCTTCTTCCTCAACAGTAAGGGCGAGAGATGATTTTGACCCTCGTGTACCACTGGATGAGTCATCCTGGAGCTCCGAGGAGCTGTGTGAGAGACTCAAGGTTTGCCTCTCGATGATTAATGGATTATTGTGTTTCTTTTTTCGCAAATGTCTCTTCTTCTAATTAAATATATATTTTTTCAACTAGACTTGGTATGTTTTGTCAAAAACTCTAGCAGAGAGGGCTGCATGGCAATTCTGTGAGAACAACAAAATCGATCTGGTCACCCTTCTCCCCTCCTTCGTCATTGGTCCAAGTTTGCCACCTCGTTTATGTAAAACTGCTTCTGATGTACTTGGCCTGCTCAGAGGTACATAAATATGACCAGAATAGCAACAATTTCATCATATATCTGTTATATAAAATTTCAGTTTTTACAATATTTACTAATGTTTGGTTACTCCAAAAACAATACACCATAAAAAATTAGGGGAGACGGAAAATTTTCAGTGGCATGGAAGAATGGGATATGTTCATATAGATGATGTTGCACTGAGCCACATTCTCCTTTATGAGAATGAAAATGCAAAAGGGCGATATCTATGTAGCTCAGCAGTTCTGGATAATGATGAGCTAGTAGCAATTTTATCAGCACGCTATCCAGCCCTACCAATTCCAAGAAGGTTTTTTTTTACAGTCTCTCGGGATCAATTTTTACTGTTACAACAATAGCCTGATGCTTAATTCAACGTTGCCTTTTACAGGTTCCAGAAACTTGATAGACCATACTATGAGTTTAATGTCTCCAAATTGAAGGGCTTAGGAATGAAGTTCAGATCAATCCAAGAGATGTTTGATGACTGTGTCGACGATTTAACCAAGCAAGGCCATATTGCTGCAGTCCGCTAAAACTGAAAACCTCAGTCCAGCATCTTAAATAATTGTATAACTATCAAAATCATAAGAATAAAAATTATGTCTAATCATGATCCAGAAACTCCAACATAAACAATATCCACATGGACGGCTGCAGAGCCTTTTGTTTGGCACCATCCTATATTTATCTTCGAAATTTGTCCATTTTATTATGTTCAATCAAGACTAGAGTGCTAAAGCTCAAATGACAGAATAATGCTACTTCCAACAGAAATATATGCTACAATCATAGCCACACAAAACAAACACAGCTAAATTGAGGGAAAGGGAGAAAGCCCTTGCTTTCACTTGCAAAGAGTTTGGTAAGAATGAGATACTATCTCTTTTCATGCCACATCAAAGGCAAAGATGTTTCTTGTTTAAGCCTGTATTCAGTGACCTTGTGCAACTTCTACAGGAGAACTTGCTACGTATACAGCCCCTAAATGATTTGGCTTTGTAGTGACCCAATAACAGATATTTGTAACTTAAACCTCAGACGTAACTAAATAGTAAGCAATAAACATCAACAAATATTCCAATCTTATTTTAATAGAAAACGAAACTTTTCATAAGAGAACCATATTGCTGGCATGGTTGAGCTTATAATTGACCAGAACATGTTATCCATGTAACTGAATATCGATGGCTTTACAGAATGCAAAGCTAAAAATAGCGACATTTATAACGAAATGTGTATAAACATTAAATAAATCTTATAACAAGGAAACTAGTGATAGTCACAAATCTCAAGCTTTTAAACACACAAATTTTCAAGCAGTTTTATTTCACACCTTGATAGAGAAAATCTCTAGGAGGGAGTACCAAGTTCCGGACACCCCAAGAAAAATACCCAAGACTATCATGCCTAAATCAGCACTAGCTCGTCTCCAGCTCATCTCATCCTTGAATGTGAGATAATGAAATAGTGCAGGCAAAACGAAGCCAAGTGCACAACAGACGCTACTCCCAACCAATGACAAGAAATCAGCAAAATTTGGGACAAACAGAGCAACCAAACTCACAATCAATACAAGCATCCATCTCATCCACAAGCAGTACTTCCCATCCCAGAACCTCCTCTCAAACACTTCGTAAACAGGGTTCATCATCAAAGGAAACGTGAAGAACAAGTTAATGCAGAGGCCTAGCTGAACAAAAGTGCTCAACAATCCTTTACCCATGTTGGCCGTTATGATATCCTTTGTGTCATCACCAAATGCAAAGTAACCCATAAGTCCAAATGCCCCATACATGGAAGCAATAAATAACATGGTCAAGCCCAAGATTTTCCCAAACTTAGACTTGTCTTTCATCTCGGACTCCAAAGGCAAAGCCATTCCGACACCCTCAAATGAGTATACAGCCACACCCAATCCATAGAAGAAGGTAGAGATGGTGCCAAACGCTTCAACCAGTGGCATTTGCCTAGTAAAAATCAAGACATCCTGGACCATGACAACCCCCATAGCACCTAAATCCACAATATCGGCAAAAATGCTAAGAGGGGCCAAAAGAGTAAGCGAGGGAATAGAATTCAAACCGAGCTGAAAGGGAAAACAACTCCAAATGTAAAGGCTCTTGGCAGAAACCCCCCAGATATTGTGGCCGGCAGCAGCGGACAATGTGAAGGATGAATTAAAGAGAGTAGCGAGAGTATTACCAATGAAGATGAGATAGCCAACGCAGAAGCCAGCTTGGGACAGAACGATCATGGAATCAACAGTAAATCTTCCAATAGACCCACAAACGGCGAAGCCCAAATCACCGAAAGATGCGATCTTAGGGAAGCCCTCAAGCTTCTTGCGGGTGTGGATGAGGAGCATCATACCATGGTAGGTGAGAGCGGCGACAAAGAAAAGCATGAGGAGGCTGGTGAGCCAACCGGTGCGCATGAAGGTGTAGGGGAGGCCGAGAACGCCGGCTCCGACGATTGAAATGAAGACATTGGCGAAGGTTTTGGGTTGAGAAGACAGGGGATGATGAACATCGGGCTTGCCAGATAATAATAAGGGAGTGTCTTCTCTGGGGACCAACGATGATGATCCGCGGTCGATTGCTTTCCCAAAACCCCCCATTTTAATATATAAATTAAAGGAATGGACAATTAGCCTCAGCCCTCCTCACTGATTTCCTTTTTGGGATATGATATGTGTATATAGATCTATCTGTATCTATCTATCTAATAGAAGAGATGAGATGCGTATATATATATATATACAGAAAAAGAAAAGTCTGGGGAAGGAGGTGAAGATCGAAGATATTTTAATGAGATGGGCTAAAGCTTATTAGTTATTAGGCCGAGTCAGTCGCTAATGTTGACCTGACCTCCCCTTAATTGATGGATGGACCCTGAAACTTTTTTTTTTTTTTCTTATATATATATGGAGAACTTAGATAGAAGTGTTGTTGTATCTTAAAAATTTATTTGGAATTGTGCTATATAGTATATACATTAGTTCTTTATATTTTTAAAAATTATTAAAATTAATTTAATTCAGTTCAAAATTCAAATGCTTGAAATCTTGTGCAAGTTGTATGTGTTTATTATAATAGTCAAGTAAAAAAAGAAAGTAAAATGGCTTTTTTTACTGGGACTCTTGAGTAACTTGAGTCCCCACCCCATATATAGGTTTTGGTAAAATCTTTTTTTCTCTTTAACAAATAAATTCATTGCAGTGATAGCAAATACAATAGAAGGCGAATCAAAGATCGGAGATTGAATAATTGACTTGTGAATTTGGGAGTTGGAGTTGGATCCCATTCATTCCCAGTTTACATCACATGGTTTGCTTCCTTCATCCTTATCATTTTATTTATTATATTTGAATAACAGAGAAGAGATAAAGAAAGTATGTAGTAGGAATTATGAGATTAAGGATGATGATGGGAAAGTGCTCTTGCGACTATCGCTACCTCCTCCTCATCGCCGCCGTTCCCTTTATCTACATCCAGGTCACACTTTTCTATATGCCGTTTATTTTCCTGCTTTTTTTCTCAATTATTCTTTGTTATTAGCCCCGAATGTTTTAGATGCACCTTTAGATTCTTGGATCCATTGATCATGTTTGTGGGTTCTTTTAATTTTATCGATTAGCTGTTTACCTATCATATTTTACTCATTTGGCATTGATGCTGAAAGTTATCAGTTTTTAGTTCACGAATTCGATATTTGTTGCCGAAACTTGGGCCAATTTTCACCTACAAGTTGAATACAGTCAGCTCTAATTAGTGTGCGCTTGATTACATTTGCTAGGGTATCCTGCTGCAAATAATTTAATGGTATAACTGACTCATTTTATCAATCCACAGATGCGACTTTTTGCTACTCAATCCCAGTATGCTGATCGACTTACTGATGCAGTGAGTACACCTTTTCTTTTTTACTTAATCCGTACACAATGAATGATGATTGGTTACACTTACATATAAAAGGTTTCCAATACGGATAAACCATTCATGAATGCCAACTTTACTCTAACACGTATCCTTTGCCATCTTTTTTTTTTCCCTTCATTTTATTGTCATGAGGATGTTGTTGCTATACCCACTTTGAAAATTTCCATTGCATCAACTTCCCACTTTTTTGTGGTGAGGAAGCATATAAAGCCTCATGGATGAAACATAAATTGCACCTAATACACTGTGTTTGATTGCAGATTGAGGCAGAAAATCAGTGCACAAGACAAACACGATTGTTAATTGATCAAATTAGTATGCAACAAGGACGGATTCTTTCTCTTGAAGGTGCTTTACAATTACTGCAACTTCTGATGAGTGACGGTCATTCCCTTCCGTGTTTAAACAATTCTACATCACAGGATTGCTGCCAATTGCTGGGAATTTATACTTAGTACTGCTAGTTGCTGTATCTTTCTATTGACAAAAAAATGTTTGTAAATATCTTCTGGCTGATTAAGACCCTGCTGAATTTCAGAAGAAAGGAAACGCCAAGATCAAGAATGCCAACAGTTGAGAGCACTTGTTCAAGATCTGGAAAGTATGTTTATATAAAAATTTCCCAGGACTTTGCTTTGTAGCTATGCACGTGACAAGTTGATTTTCATTTACAATTTCTGTGATTATTCTGCTGCCTGAGAGACATGGTGTAGCATTTCAGTTTAGAGAATAAAGAACTAAGTAAACAAGAAATGCAGATTGGGTTGCAGGGTTTTAAAGGAAAAAATTCGACAAAAGCCCATTGCATGCTTCCAAACATTTTCAGGCCAATATCGACCAAAGACGTTTTATTTTCTTTTGCTTTTGTGCGTACGTGTGGGAAATTTTTGGACCTTCAAAGTTGTCGGTGCTGGGGAAGAGTTTACCCATTATACCTCTTTTTTAGGATTGCCAAATAGATTAAAGAGTAAGCAAAGAAACATTACATCCACTATAACCAAAAATACAAAAGAAAAAAGGAATAAAAGGAAAGTATAAGACAGAATAATTGGAACACGTCTGCTTCCCATTTTATTTCTTTTAAGTCCGATAGTAGCTCTCTCTGCCCCGGTGTATACCTTGTACATTATTGTGCGTAAGTCTAAGTTTTGCTCCTGATCCTCCCTGAATTTTCAAAGTTTTCCATAGTCATGCAGATGGATGCTTTCATTTACAGAATTGTATTTCTTTGTTGATGGATTTTCAAGTTGTCTTACTTCTTCTTTTTGGTTCTTTATTTAATTAAGCCCACTATATTCCAACTGCTTTTTTCTTCTCTTCAGTTTATCCTGTTGTCCTGTTTCAGCCGCTGTATATGACACTCGTATCATTGTTTATCTACTATACTGCAGGGAAGGGTGTCAAGAAGTTGGTTGGTGATGTACAGGTTTGGATTAATGAAAAATTTAATATCTTCTGTTATCTGTTCTCCTAACACTTAAACATTGAACACGTTACTGACTGAAAGCTCAGGTTCCAGTAGCAGCCATTGTAGTTATGGCTTGTAACCGTGCGGATTACCTCGAACGGACTATTGAATCCATTTTAAAGTATGATATATTAGATATTTTCTTTTTGATATTACTACAGCACAGTTTAGCTGTCCATTGACAAATCATTGTGCTTGCCAGGTATCAAAGTCCTATTGCATCAAGATATCCTCTCTTCGTGTCACAGGTACTTAAAAATGAGACTTGTTTGTTGACGTAATTTTAGCAGTTCCCGTACAGCCAGTCTAATTTTTTAGCAAGGTGGTATATGTAGATTTGAGATATCCTGGCTTTAATTTTTGACAGGATGGATCAGATCCTCACGTCAAAAGTAAGGCATTAAGTTATGATCAGCTAACCTATATGCAGGTACTTGCTTTCACTTTTATGTTGCCACAAACATAGCATACATATAGAGTTGTAAATGGGTCGAGTTGAACAAGGTATTGTTCAAGCTTTTGAATTATTATGAGCTTCACAATTTGTTTTTGAGCATGGTTTATTTACTTATTGAGCTGATCTTAACTGAGCTCTAGTTGAGCCAAATGCAACTCGAACTAGAGTACCTTGCTTTTTTGCAATATTTTATCATTTCTTTACTGGCAAGTTTTAACAAAGCTTCAAAACTTATCAAACAAAGAAAAAGTGTTCAAATAGAGTAGCTAAGTCTCACGCCTGCCGATTGATCTACCTGCACTTCCACATTCCTATTTCAGACAAACACAGACCTATAGTTATCAAAACTTTGATATTTCACTATTGCTAAAACATCAGTCAAGAAATGTATTGATTACTTATCTCAAATCTTAATACATAATTCCTGGTTCTTAATGCACCACAAGAGCTCTAATATATTGGCCATATCCGCTGCAGCATGTGGATAATGAACCTGTGCATACAGAAAGACCTGGGGAGCTGATTGCATACTACAAAATCGCACGTAAAGTTTTCCATTATGCGGTTTCTTGTTCTTAGACATATTTGGAGGAGATTTTTTTGCCAGCATGACTCAGTTGCTTGCTTTCAGGCCATTATAAATGGGCGCTGGATCAATTGTTTTATGAACACAAATTTGACCGAGTAATTATCCTTGAAGGTGCATTAATCTTCCTCTTTTTTCCCATCTTTTTGTGCTCTACATCCCTGTGTGTGTTTGAACTTAGAACATATCTCATAAACAGATGATATGGAAATTGCCCCTGATTTCTTTGACTATTTTGAGGCTGGAGCTTCTCTTCTTGACCATGACAAGTGAGTGCATACGCTATCAAGATCTAATTTGCTGTATTCCAATTGGACGCCACATCAATTTCTAATTAAGTTTTTCCATTTTGTTAAATGTAAATCACAGATCCATTATGGCGATTTCTTCATGGAATGATAATGGACAAAGGCAGTTTGTGCATGATCCCTGTAAGTTAAATAATCTTTTCTATTATAAAAGTATGATTGTTTCTTTGAATTTTTGATCTACCTAAGATATCCTTATATATTTCACTTTTGAATGGCCAAAAAGGTCAATTACAATTTAATTATGATAAATTGTATATATCTATAATAATGTATACTTATATTAGGACTCTACAACAAGAAATATACTTGCATTAGGATTCCTCTAATGATAAAATAATTAAAATATAATAATATCGCAATAAAATAATTAAACCTAAAAAGATTTCCTAATGGAATCTAAGTTTCATTAGATTACATGCTTAAGTGAAACCATGTCAAAAGATTTTCTAATAATACCTAAATCTCACTAGATTACATGCATTAGAACTGACGTGATCATTGAATATGAATCATTACACATTTGATACTAATTGAAAAATTGGAGATATTAATCAGGTAGCCACTAATATAATAAGATAATTCTTCATCAAATCTATATTAACATTGTATGACATATACGGTATACTACAATATCATAACATAATTTAAGTAATTTAGGTTACTCATCCTCTTAAATATTGCTCACAGCTGTAATCATGAGGGGAATAATTTGCCCACAATTATTTATTTGTTTCTATATGAATTATCAATTAATTAAATATTAATGAAATACAAAATAATCACCAAATTAAGTGTAATCATATTAATACAACCTATAAAATTATTTTATAATAATCACCAAAATTGATGAATCAGAACATGTAAAAAATAGTTCCATGTTAAGCCACTTTTGAATCTCAAATGCATTTATAGAATATTTAATTATTAATTAATCTAACTACACGTTTTCTTATGTTCTAAGACATATTATATCTATTAATTTAATCAATAGATATTATTATTTAAATACTTACAATTTTTATTGTTTATTGAATAATAAGTCGCTTAATTAAACTATTATTTAAATTTTAAATATATTTGTTATAAAATTAGATATTATTTTTATAAATGAATTATTTTACGAGGTTATGACTTATAATTGATTTAGTAATATTTACTTAGTGAAATTATTGTTTAGTTTTGAATGTATAATAATAACTTAGCTTCTTTTAATTATTTGATTCAAGAGTTTGAGTATATTGATATTTCTTCTTTATTAGTGTCATATATTTTAAATGATTGCTTATTACGAGGTCATGAATTGTAGTTTATTTAGTAAGTTTTTAATTAGTAAAATTATTATTTAGTTTTAATTATTTAACAACTTAGTTTCTTAAGTATTTTATTCAAGAGTTTGAGTATATTGATATTTTTTTTCTTTATTAGCTTCATAAAAGATTATTCAAATCATTCTAATTTTACAACTAAATCAATAATTTAACAAAATTTATCAAATATATATGAAACTAAATCACCAGAGTTAATAAAAGAGTTTTTATCTAAAATATGGCACTTTATTTAAAAATAAAATATCCTATCTGTAGACATCCAAAATGCAATGGTGTTATTAACTTAAAAGGAAAAAATCATTTTTCATTATATTTTAGTTATTTTTCATATCGTGCATAAACTTTATGTACCACATGCAGATTTTTTCTTTTTATCAAGTAAACTGGATTTAATAAATCAAAAGAACCCATTTCAACATTACTGAAAGTCAAACAAAATTGGAGACATCATTTATGTCAATCTACAATAACTTGCAATGATAAGGTTTTAAGGCAAGACAACATTTAATGATTCTAAAGAAATATGCAATCTGGCATGCTGAGAAATTAAAAATAATAATCCTGACATAAAAAGCAAAAACACTACACAATGGCCCGACTTTGGAGCTACTATAAAAACTATTGAAAGTATAATGGAAAAATTATTGAGAAGAAAGAAAAAATGAACCATTTGTTCTCTCAAAACTAAACAAGATATATGTACAAATGAAGCATTAATTTCCATAAAAAATTTATTTATTAATTACATTTATTTCTATTATAAAAGTATGGGTGTTTCTTTGAAATTTTGATCTACTTATTATGTCCCTATCTAATTCACTTTTTATTGGTAAAATAGTCAAATAATAAATAATTAAATAAATTGTATATACATAATAAAAGATGTATATTTACATTAGAACTCTATAATAACAATCTATCTATTAAATATCTACAATAATAAGTAAATTAGGACTCTAACCAAATTCGTATAGATTTACATAAAATAATTACTCCTAATTGTTTTCCATATAAAAAAGGAAAAAAAAAGCTTTATACGTGTTTTGTTCATCCACGTACCTTAAGTACTAACCACTAACATTCCACTAAAGTTTCATTCCAAGAAAGTATCATTTAACTAATAAATATTCTATCTTAATAAGCAACATCATTAAACCAACAAAGTATCATTTAACTAATAAATATTCTATCTTAATAAGCAACATCATTAAAGAACAAGGTCTTCTATTCCCTTTGGGATAAATGCAAAAAAAAACCATGTGAAATAATTTATTGGCTGAAAACCCCCTGTGAAAAAAAAATAGGCTAAAAACCCCCTGTGAAATTTTTTCATTGCAAAAAACCCCCTCGGTTAGTTAGGTCAGCTACCCCCTGTGAAATAAATGCAAAAAACCCCCCTGTGAAATAATTTATTGGCTGAAAACCCCCTGTGAAATAAATATAAGCTAAAAACCTCATGTAAAATTTTTTCGTTGCAAAAAACCCCCTCGGTCGTTGCAAAATATTTATTTTGTTTTTAGTAAATATGCCTCATAATAGTAAAAACAATAATGTTAATGATCTATAATATTTAAATTTAAATATTATGAGGCATATTTACTAAAAATAAAAGAAATATTTTATGAAAAACTATTTTTAATATCGTTTTTTTGTGTAAATATGAGTTTATTTTATTTTTAGTAAATATGCCTCATAATAGTAAAAACAATAATGTTAATGATCTAAAATTTAAATATTATGAGGCATATTTACTAAAAATAAAAGAAACATTTTATGAAAAACTATTTTTAATATCGTTTTTTTGTGTAAATATGAGTAAAAGTGTATCCCAAATGAATATATAAGTACTTATATGTTAATGATCTAAAATTTAAATATTATGAGGCATATTTACTAAAAATAAAAGAAACATTTTATGAAAAACTATCTTTAATATTGTTTTTGGGGGTTTTTTGCAACGAAAAAATTTCATAGGGGGTTTTTAGCTTATATTTATTTCACAGGGGGTTTTCAGCCAATAAATTATTTCACAGGGGTTTTTTTGCATTTATATCACAGGGGGTAGCTGACCTAACTAACCGAGGGGGTTTTTTGCAATGAAAAAATTTTACAGGGGGTTTTTGGCCTATTTTTTTTTCACAGGGGTTTTTTTTGCATTTATCCCATTCCCTTTAGTCATTAACTATAGAATACACAAACTCAAATATAAAAAATAATCAAATTTAAAAATATGTAAATACGCTATATTATATTACATTAAAAAGTAAATAGTTAGTAAAAAATAATTCATGCCAAAATAACAAATATTTAAATGTTTTAGAAATAAATTCAAGTGTAAAAGATTGTATCTAAAATAATATAATAAATGATCAATAAATTAGTTACCAGGAACATAAATTTGGGCACTAATAGCCCATCGTTCTAAGAGGATTTTAATACATATTTGTAGATTCTATTTTCTTTCATCTAATACAAAATAATGAGATTTAAGCCTTTGGTTACAACTTAATTTAAATTGACTATAAGAAATTGCGTTAATTAAATTTTTTTGAGTATCACTTTAAAACGTATAAAAGATAACTTATCAATCGTTTTGTAGTGCATATACATATAAATAAATTCACATAATCGATAATCAGATAATCAAATACTGAATGAGGGGAAGACAATTGAATGTTAAAGAAGAAAATGAAAATGAATGACCAACTAAAAAGACCATCATCACAAGTCAGTTAGGGTAAAAAAAAAAAAGAGAATGCGCACAAGCTTAAAGTTATCATAATTTATATAATTTTTTTTTAACTTTATTAAGTTATGATTTATCCTCCTTTGAATGTTTAATAACATTTTTTTGAATATTTTTTATTAAAATTTTATATTGATCAATATTTACTCATTAACTATCTGCAAATATTTGAAATATTCATTTAATCAATTATAGTTTGTAATATTATAGAAGCTCATACGCATTTCAATTAATAAATAACAAAATATAAAAACTTCGTTCTTTTTCTAAGTAATTGTTAAATCTCAAAAACATGTCACGAAATATTTGATTATCAATTATTATACCCGAACACCTTCACTTCTAAGACATGTTTTAAATATTTTTTTATCACATTGTCAAAACACCTTCTATGTTCTACGACATTATTATAATTATTAATTTAATCTATCATATAAATCAATAATTATATACTTAATTAAATTATGAATTATAATTTTAATATAAGATACTATAAAATAAAGAATTATCTATATAATTGAATTACTTTACGAGATCATGACTTATAATTTATAATTTATTTAGTAAGTATTTACTTAGTTAAATAATTGTTTAGTTTTGAATATTTAATACCTTAGTTTATTTAAGTATTTTATTTAGAAGTTTGAATATATTGATATTTCCTCCTTTATTAACTTGATCATTCAACTAATTATAATTTTCTAACAAATTCAAACAATGATGCATAATTTATCAAATATATTTATGAAACTAAATCACAAGATAGTTAATAGGAAAATATTTATTAAAATTATGGTCAACACACACTTTATTTAAAAGAACTTCCTATCAATAGCAAACCAAAATATGATGATGTTATCAAATCAAAGAACAAGATCATTTTTCATTATGTTTTAGTTATTTATCATATTCTATAATAACTGTATGTACAACATGTAATTTTTTATTTTTTTTTTATTTTTGTTAGGTAGGCTCAATTTAATAAATAAAAAAAACACAATTAATGAATTTTTTATTTTTTCATTTTTGTTAGGTAGGCTCAATTTAATAAATAACAATTAGTGAAAATCAAATGAAAATGGATGTATCATTTACGCCAACCTATTATGACTTGCGAAAATTTAGATTAAGGTTTTAAAGTGAGACGCATTTAATGATTTGAAAATATGCTACCCCCGAGTTTAGCAAATGGAGAATAATTCTGAAATAAGAAGCAAAAACACTATACAAGTGTTTAACTTTTGAGCCAATATAAAAATAATTGAAAGTATACAACAAAAAAAATATTGAGAAGAAAGAAGTGAAGTGTTTGATTTCTCAAAATTAAACAAGACATGCATATAAATTAAACATGAATTTACATAAAAGTTTATTTAGTTACATTGTTATTCATATTTCACTTTTTAATTGACTTAATTCTTTCAAATGATTAATTCATTCATATCAATTAACATTTTATTTTTCAAATAACTAACTCACTAAGTAATAGTTTATTTAGTTAACTTTAAATTATTAATATTTTTTAAGTGGAACAACAACTATATATATAAATTATTTAACGAGATCATATACTTCACGTTCAACGAACTTGTTGTTTACTAGTTATAATAAATGTTTAACTTTTTTAATTAACTTATGTTAATATTTAACTCTTAAAATCATTAACATCTTAACTAATACTTTATTTAATAAAATTATTTTTTAAGTTTTGGATTAATACGTTTTTAAGTTGAACAATGACTACATGCATGAATTACTTTATCGAGATCATATAGTTCACGTTCAACGAACATGTTATTTACTAGTATGTCTAAAGTAGATGATTGAAAGTAGTTTCGATTAAACAGTAAATAAATCAAGAATGAGTTCTTGCACAAGCTACCAGGCTTGATCCCTTCACCAAAGTATTCAAGAAGGAATAACAAAGACCCTAGCAACTCCTAATATAATTTCAAAAGGTTACAAACTCTTACCAAAACCAAATAACTAATAAAAGCAAATTAAATAAAGTAAACATATAAACTAATTAAACTCTAATCCTTCTTACGCCTTAAATACACGAGCAATGGCTTATGACTCCAGCCCCGATCCCCGTCATTTGCCAACTAAGCATCCTTGCCTGTTACTCTCCTCGTTATTCTCATCAGCAACGGCTTATGAATCCATCCCTGGTCCTCATAATTTGCCAACTAAACATCTTGTTTGGTCAACTTTTTCATGATCTCATTACTTTCTCATATTTTTGGCAGATGTGCTTTATCGCTCAGATTTTTTCCCCGGTCTTGGTTGGATGCTTTCTAGATCCACTTGGGATGAATTGTCTCCTAAATGGCCGAAGGCATATCCTTTAGGAATTGTATTGTTCAGTCATATCTAAACATTACAAAAAATTTAATTTATGTATCTGATAGCTTCTATATTGATAATTTTCTTGACGAAAAATTTACTTACTGGGATGACTGGCTTCGACTGAAAGAGAATCACAGAGGACGACAATTCATCCGTCCAGAAGTGTGCAGAACATACAATTTCGGGGAGCATGTAAGACTCTTTTGATTTGATCTTCATTGAATGCCACTGATTCTTGGTCGAAGCTTAATTTTATACGACCACATACTTTTCTTGTAGGGTTCCAGTATGGGACAGTTCTTCAAACAATATCTTGAACCTATCAAACTGAATGATGTCCAGGTATGTAGCCAATTTGGTCCATTATATCTCGTGCTTGCCTTTGGCTGAGGACTTATGTGATGTTGTTCTGTGTGGAAGGTTGATTGGAAGTCAATGGACCTCAGCTACCTGGAGGAGGTAAATCTCTTTTAATATTGAAGTGCAATATGCTAGTTAACCATAACATCATTCAGAGAAAAGTGAGTGGAACCTCTGTGCTGTGGTTTTAAAGGACAAGTATGTGGAGCATTTTGCTGATTTGGTCAAGAAAGCAACCCCTGTGCATGGAACAGATGCTATTCTCAAGACATATAATATAGATGGTGATGTGCGTGTATTATACCGAGACCAGTCGGATTTTGAACGCATTGCTAGTCAGTTTGGCATTTTTGAAGAATGGAAGGTATGGTATAACTTTGTTTGATTAATGATTATCAATATATATGAAGTAATAATCCCGGTTGAGTAGCTTTATCAGGGGTTTTGTATATTTTGCAGGATGGTGTCCCAAGAACGGGGTATAAAGGAATAGTTGTTTTCCGGTATCAAAAGGAAAGGCGTGTATTCCTTGTTGGCCCAGACTCTCTACAACAACTTGGGATCAGATAGATACTTCCATTACTTCCATATTCCGATTGATTGACAGTTGCAATTGTCAACATAACAACATCCTTTTGTATCCAAAGGAAGTAGAATTGCATATTTTTAGTACTTGGCTCACCTTCTTCTAATTTCCAATACCCGTTCAGACGCTGCTATTATTTTTCATCATATTCAAGGAGGATACTTCTAATTAACTGTCTTGTGAATGATCACTTTAGGCCCTTTATTAATAAAACAAAATGGGATAATAATTATAACACTAGGCTTGGCATCAGATTGCCCTTTTGACTGCTGTCCAATTTTCTTTTAATTACTCCACTAATCTTTATGTGGCACTGGGACCAAATTAACGAGTGCTGGAGTACCTCATGCTCCGAGGCATGCAAGCCTGTTGAGAAATTGAGCCACGTTTATCACAATGTTTCTTTATAAAATATTTAATATATGATATATATTTCGTAACAATCACAGTATACAATATTTAATCTGGACCATGAGAAACAGGAAAGTTGTTCAAATTAACGAGTTTATAGTTACAAATCTGTTGAGTTATAGAAATTGCACTGTCAATTTTCCTAAAAGTTATATTACTTATCCAGTATTTTTTCAGGTAAAAACTTTTCCACACTCGTGCATTCATGCATCAAGATCTCCCAATCACCTTCATGTCCACTTATCATAAACTTACACATTTTGTCTCAAGTTGCTTCTTGTAATAACCCTGTAAGTGAGATTTAACATTAAAATCAATTTATATGCACAAATGTAACAGAAAATGCAATACTATATATCATTAATTCAATTCACTAGCTTCTGAGGAAATAATAAACATCAACCAGAAAAACATTTAGTACCTGCAGGAGTCCTCCCAAAAACATTAGTTGACTTTAGCCGCTGCAGGAGTCCTCCCAAATTGGATGACTATAGGCTTTCCTTTAAACACATAACCATTTACTACATTCTGCACATGTCCACAGTTTCATTAATTCATATCCAAACACTACATAAAATCAAGCCTCAACCAAGTAGAGTTTGTAGGTTGGAGAACATACCAAAGCATTATGGGCAAGTTCAACTGTTGGGAAAGTAACAAAAGCTTGCCCCCTCATTCTTCCTTCCTAAAACAAGAGGTGTTACAACACTTTATTTGTAAGTATCCGACTGTTCAAATGAATCTTTCTTGTAAATTTCGTGTGTTAATGCTCAAGCGCTTTGTCCAAAACTTCATGTCAACTACCGTAATTCCTTAATCGTAAGATGAAAGATTGCTCGACTCTCCATACTGAACTGAAATTATTTGATGATTACCTTTCACAAACACCTATCTAACTGGCCCTCATCTTTCTAGCTTATGATATTAGTGTATTTGAAATCTGATGCTTCAAACACAAAACTACCAACGTGTTATGGAAAGTATAAAGCAAATTAAGATATCACACCTGCATTAATTTAACAGTAAGATTGGCCTTGGCTGCATCAATGCTTCCGAAAAATGATCCTGTAGCAAGTCAAAGCAAGATGATCCTCTTGAGGAATGACGTTTACTATAAATATACATGCGCAAGTTCAATTTGTTCAATCTTCCAATATGGCAGATATTGCAGAGCACCTATCAGCAGATTAATGGATTGCAGAATTTAGCAAGGAGACAGATCCAAACTCACCAAATATAAAGTAGAAGTCATCAACAACCACATCTTTTCCCAAGTTCTTAATGTACAAGACAGGGGTAGGATCTCCAGCAGCATAATTCTGTTAATTAGTGAAAACACAAAATTTTCAGCATCAGAAACACACAGTTAACATGTATGAATAAAAAATGCCAGAGATGGTAATTGCCAATTTCAAGAGTTCAATTATAGTAATAGAAAGAATTTCAAGCATCGCATTAAAAGTTTCTTTCTCTTTATGTCATTTCTGGAAAGATCCAACCACCTCTCGTGAAAATTTGTTCCCTAGGCATGTAATACTTTTCACATATTGGAGTAGAAAGAAATTTGAATCCTGAAAATGTCTGTTGGGCACTTTCCACTACAGCAACAAAGAATCACGACCAACAATTCATTGTTTAAAGAAAATAATTGGAGGGAAGTAATGTTCGAAACCTTGATTTTGTTTCCCCGGAGGATAGAGTGAATAAGTGGAAGTATAAGGCCCAAAGACACATAATAATAACATTAATTGTTTTATATTTACAATGCTACGCACTGAATATTGAAAAGATTTTAGAATTGACACAATGTTACTAATCCGTTTGATATTATTTACTTCATCCACTCACAAATTTCAACTTGTGCATACCTTGAATCTAGGAAGTGATAAGATTTCCTCAGGAGGCAATCTTCCACTGTTTAATTCATCTACAGTTGCATAAGATTTATGATTGGAAGTTTCTAGGATTGGTTCTTGCGATTCCTTCGTGGCATCATCATCCTTCTGTTCAAGTTGAATCTGCTTGGGTGCTATTCTTATCTGCGGCGTGTCATAACGAACATATTACAATGTTGTAAAATCAAAGAAGTGTTAAAACATTATTGCAGAAGTAAAAACGGCAATAAGACCTGCAGTACAGGGTTCTTCTTTTTTATTATAGGCTTTTCTTTTGGAACCAAGGAAACTGGTTTCAACCCAACAGCTTCATGAGCCACATCCTTGTCCACAGCAGGACCAACAATTGCTTGTCTCTTGACACGTTTTCGTTTAGGTCCAGCCTCTCGTCGAACTTCCTAAACCATTGAAGTGATTACAGCAATTAAAGTCCACCAAAATATTTCCTATGATATGAGAAAAGCCAGTGCAGAAGCATAATAAGGAAATGGATAATATCATGTGTAGTTAGGGCCCAATAAAACAAACAAAAAAAAAAACAGAGTAGGAAAAATGAGATAATAGCAAAGACCAGAGGATCACCTCATCTGAAGACTCCATTTCTGACTCACTACTATAAATATCATCAAAGTTGGTCTCTGGGGATCGTGGAGGAGGTGGTGGTGGAACAGGCAGCGATACTGGCAGAGGTGGAGTAGACAGAGCCTTACGAAATGGAGCAGGAATATTCATTTTGTTCATCAAATGCAAAACCTGTATAAATGGATTCAGAAATACTTAATAGGGTGCAAATTGTTCTATATCTGGGGCCAAGATGCATTGGGGATGAATTTAATCTAAAAGAAAAGGTAAAGAGCCAAAAGGAAAGAAAACATGAACTTTGTAACCTGCGTATAAAAGCGGGGAACAGCAATAAGAGCATTTACAATGTTGGTCAAAATATGTCCATCAGGTGGTGGGTATGCATATCTGTATCAGAATTGAACTAGTGAGCAGATAGACAGAAAGACCACAGATGAAATTGATATCCCACCTCAAACAAAACAAAGGGCTGCAACATTATAAGAAAAGGAAGCTGATAGCAAATGGACAAAGAAACTACTTACTCAAGGTGGGGCGGAAATGGATAGTCGACACCAAGTTTATCAGCAATGGGTTCAGTGGAATGAATAGAAGTAGAACCCTCTCTGGAAATGGGATCTCGAAAAGCGTGTTTGGGTGCAGCAATATTTTTCATCTCCTCCTCTTGCTGCCTTCTGGTTTGTGTTAGGTGGTTTTCTTCTTTATGCGCAGTAGCTCTCTCGACTGACAAAACTTTACCAAGAAACCGCAACCTGACATCCGAAGAACTCCTTTTAGATAATCATCATTGATAATGAAATAATGTAAGAGTATGAGGGTTTAGGATAAGAAAAATACCCTTGTAGTTGATTAAGAGCCTGAGATGCCAAAGTTTCATTGTTGAAATCAAGGAAAGCACAATTTTTTAGGGTTCCATGAGAAGAGCAGGGTCGTCGGATAGAAGAGGCGCCATAATGAGAGAAGATTCTAGCAAGGGTATCATCTGGAATTGCCTCTGGGAGATGTCGAATCAACAGTGCTACTACTTCTGATTGCTGCTCCACCATCATTTGAAATGGAATTTTTCAAATTTGTTTGGATTTAAAATAATGCTCAGATGAGGTTTTAGAGAATGAAATTGAGGATAAAATAGTAATTGGACAATAAATATCAAATTAATTAAATAACAGTGAGCAGTAGTTGTTGTTGTTGAGCAAAAATGGAGAAGAAAGCAGCAAAACTTGCAGTAATGAGGAATTCCAAGAATCCCCAACTGGCATGGCTACTCTTTAAGCGCACTACACTCCTCCCCACTATTACTAACCCTAGTAATTATTTCACTTCCCTCCAACATTCACTCCCTATCATTACCCCCATTCTCATCCGCGCCAATATGTTCTCCCACATCAACACTCTCCACCATCATCTCCTCCTCCTTTCTGATTCTGCTCCCGTTACTCTTCTCTATTCCGTTGTTAAGATACTCGCCAACTCAGGTCATATTCACAAGGCCATTTCTCAATTTCAGTCTCTTAGAACTCATTTTCCCCATAAACCTCCTTCTGTTAACTTGTACAATTTCCTCATTCAAACTTCTCTTCTAAACAACTCTCCTAATCTCGTATCTTTCCTCTATAAAGACATGATCTTTTCCAATGTCAAGCTCCAAACTTACACCCTCAATCTTTTGATTGGTGGGCTGTGTGATTCCGGGCGGTTCTTAGACGCCCGAGAGTTGTTTGATAGAATGCCCCACAAAGGCTGTCAGCCTAATGAGTTCACCTTCGGTATTTTGGCACGTGCCTACTGTAAACATGGCCTTGCTTTTAAAGGATTGGAGCTTTTGGATCTCATGAAGAGAATGGGTATTGTCCCTAATATAGTGATATACAATACTTTTATTGCTAGTTTCTGTAAGGTGGGTGACAATGATGAGGCTGAGAGATTGGTAGAGAGGATGAAGGAGGATGGCCTCGCTCCCAATGTTGTTACCTTTAACACTAGGATTTCTGCTCTTTGCAAGGCTGGGAAGATTTTAGAAGCCTCTAGGATTTTTAGGGATATGCAAATAGATGAGCAGTTGGGGTTGCCAAGGCCTAATGTTGTGACACATAACTTGATTTTGGAAGGTTTTTGCAGGGAGGGGATGTTGCAAGAAGCAAACAGCTTAGTTATGTCTATGAAAAGAGATGCTCTTTTCTCAAATATTTTGAGTTATAACACATGGCTCTTGAGTTTGGTGAGGAATGGAAGAATTCTGGAGGCTCAAACAGTTCTAACAGACATGACCGATGATGGAGTGGAGCCAAATGTATACTCATATAACATTTTGATTGATGGATTATGCAAACACGGTATGCTTGCGGATGCCAGGTCGGTTATTAGCTTGATGATAGCTGGTGGAATTTCCCCAGATGCAGCCACTTATAGCACGCTGCTCCAAGGGTATTGCAGGAAAGGGAAGAAAGTTGAGGCCAATAAAGTTCTACAGGAAATGATTAGTGGTGGATGTTTGCCAAATACTTACACTTGCAATATACTGCTGAACAGCCTTTGGAGAGAAGGTAAAGTAGCAGAAGCAGAGAGGTTAATGCAAAAAATGAATGAAACAGTTGATGGACTGGATACTGTGAGCTGCAATATTGTCATTGATGGTTTATGTAGAACTGGGGAGGTTGATAAAGCAGTTGAAATAGTGAGTGAAATGTGGAATCATGGAAGTGCTGCTCTTGGAAACTTGGGAAATTTGTATATTGGTCTAGTAGATGAAAATAGGAATAGATGCTTGCCTGACTTGATTACGTATTCCATAGTTATAGGTGGATTGTGCAGGGATGGACGGCTTGAGGAAGCTAAAAAGAAGTTTATTGAGATGTTGGGGAGAAACTTATATCCTGATTCAATCTTATACGATACTTTTCTATATAACTTGTGTAAGAGGGGGAAGATATCATCTGCATTTCAGGTTCTCAAGGACATGGAGAAGAAAGGTTGCAGCAAAACCTTAAGAACTTACAATTGCTTGATATTTGGATTAAGTAGTAAAAAACAAATATTTGAAATGTTTGGACTGATAGATGAGATGAAAGAAAGAGGTATTTCTCCTAATGTTTACACTTACAACACTGTTCTGAGTTCTCTATGTGAGGAAGAAAAAAGTGACGAAGCTGCTTCTCTTTTAGATGAGATGTTGCGAAATAGGATAACACCTAGCATACATTCCTTCAAGTTGTTAATTAAAACCTTCTGTAGGGTGGGGGAGTTCAGACCAGCACAGGAGGTGTTTGATATCGCCCTCAGTCTGTATGGTCACAAGGAAGTTCTTTATAGTCTGATGTTCAATGAGTTGCTTGCAGGAGGGGAACTCTTAGAAGCTAGGCTATTATTTGAAGCTGCAATAGACAGATGTTTTGATTTGAGCAATTTTTGTTACAAAGAACTCATAGATGGATTGTGTCTCCACGAGAATTTAGAATGTGCTCATGATATTCTTCAGAAAATGGTGGAGAGATGTTGTAGATTTGACCCTGCTCTATTCATGCCTGTGATTGATTATTTAGGTAAAAAGGGAAATAAACATGCCGTCAATGAACTGACAGAGAAAATGCTGGCCATGGGCTCAGAAATTGAGGCCTACAAAGATGGCAAGAAATTAAATTATGGCAGACAGTATAGAGATGGTAGAAATGATTGGCAAACCATTCTGCACAGGTATGAATGTCAAATTAGCTGTTTAAAATTGTTACTTGCTCTTTCCCTATTTGATATTCCAATTCATTTAATGGAATTGGCTGTTAGGGTGTTATGTAGCGGATTTTAGAAGAATAATTTAGAAGATTTAATTACTTATGTTTTATTATTTAGAGTCCTTATTTAATTAGGTTTATTAAGAGTCCTAGTTGATTTAGGACTTTAGTTATTTACTTTCTTTAGAGTTTTAGTTTGTTTAGTATTCTATTTCAGTTGGGAGTCTTTCATTATTTATAGGTATTAGGGTTTATGTTTTTCATTCATTCAGTTAAGAATCAACAAAAGAATCGAGCTTAGGCTTGGGGCAAACTTCGGTTTGTTGGGCAAGAATTTATTCTTGTAGGACTTTCGAGTAATCGAAAGTATTTATTATTTTATTTATATTACTAGTTTATCAAATTTCGTTCTCAACATAGGGTCTTGCTTTTTTGTTATAGATACTTGGAACGATTTTAATATATGATTTTACTAGTTGGAAAAATTGTCCATTCGATTATGAAGAACTACCGGGCTTGAGTCATCATGTGTCTGTTGTCTACTCGCGTTAATTCACAAATAAATGGCTACAACTTACAATTTATCCATGATCTGCTGCTTAGATCTTCTGGTACATCTATATATGAACATTAGTTCTCTTTGAAATGTTCTTAAAACTGCAAATATTTTTAACCATAATAGCATACTTATTAAAGACTTGTTTAGTTCAGTTAGACAATAAATATTACCCTCATTCTCTCTTCAATTGAGGGGGCATGTCGGGTTCTATTGGTCCGTATTGAGGTGCAAAGGCTTCTAATTTTGGGAACTGTACCAATTTCAATTTTTGTATACAATAGGTCTTTTTGGTCGTCGTGTGACTTTTCATCAACAGTTTATGTTTCAGTAGATTGTTCTGTTACAATTTATTTTTAACTTCTTGATATCATGCTATACTCATTATTCACAGGGATGATGGCAGTGCGATAGCCATGAAAACTCTGAAACGAGTGCAGAAAGGCTGGGGTCAGGGAAATTTATCATATTTTCAATCCCAGAAAAATGATTTTCTCATTGATTGAGGTGCTGCTAAGTAAGTTTCTTGACGCTCGAGATCCATTCTACGTAGGTTGGAGGTGTCTGATGGAGGCTAAAGATTAAGTGCCGAGATCATTCTTATGTCTCTTTCTTCTGATTGTAGCGCACTTCATCTCCTAGCATCTATAGATCAGTTCTACCTATATGCGTAGTCCACATGTGCTAATATGATTTTTAGGTATGTTTGTAGGTATGTGTATTCTATAAGAAGCTTTCAAGCATAATCTCCCCTCCTCTCCTCTCCTTTCATCATAAAGAGCAGAGCCTTATACAAGCCTCATTTGAATTCTGGTTTTGTATGCAGAACTAATGGAATTTAAACGTGGCCAAAGCTTGGAGCCAGAGGATTTCACAATGAGGTAGTGAAGTATTAGTGATCATCGTGCTTTTCTTTTGCTAATATCGTGCTCGTATCAGACTAATGGTTGATTGAAATTTCTCAATGTTTTTGATAGATTCAGGAGGTTAAAATGCTTCTATTGGAACTTTGGAACATTAACCGTGAGCCACATCATTCTTCTTCTCCTTAGTTGTGAAAAGCTTTTAATATCAAATATTCCTTTCTTCTTCTCCAGTATCAGAGAACACAGTGTCATAATTAGCAAGTAACGGGATGTTTCACTGGAGTTTGTGAAACTGGGGGTGTTACCATTATTTTAGTATCCAGCGTAATTCAATGTTCTGTCTGTCCAATATTAGCAGCTAAGTTGAAATCTCCTACTCATCTGCTTAGTACCATATTGCCTACTGGAAACTTTAAATAAAATAGAACGATAGAAGCTGCAGCAGATAGTTTTCTTATTTTTTGGGAAGTGGTCTTAATTCAATATATAACTTACTGCATGGAAAAATCTAAAACAGTCCCGGACCCCAAAGAGCCACACATTCCCCCATGGGGTGGTTTTTTAACCCACTCAGGGTTAAAAAAAACCACCCCCTTTGGGGGAATGTGTGGTAATAGCTGGACCGGGACCAACAAAACCACCCCCCTTTGGAGGAATGTGTGGTAGAATCACCCCTTACTGCATTATTATACTTCAAATCGTACAAAATCACTGTAGAAGCTGGAATATAGACAAGAAAACAAGGTCTTTTCATTACTTTGCAAGAATAAAAACATAGCTATGAGGAACCTTTTATACATACTATGTTACATTAAGAGATATCAAGTGCACCACTAGAGGCCAAAGAAAGAAAAGAAGAAACGAAAGAAACATTGAAACATGACATGATCATGTAATCTGAAATAACATTTTGATACATGATCATGTCACTCTGAATAACAAGTGTGCTACTTTTCAACAGTTGAAAGGGGGAAGCACCAATAGGTTGCAGAAGAGAAAAAATCCAACCTCAAAACCAAGCGAAACTGCTTCTTTGAGTTAGAAGCCACTTTAATATGGGCCATTACTACCAAATGAACTTCCAAGACTCGGGTGATAAGGTTGGTTGAGAGAGAGTTTAATTGTTCGATTCTTGGATGATCTGTGTATGTCTATACATTCTTCCAGATCAGCATCGCAAGTCAACAGCACCCATTCAGAGTCATCGTCCAGATATTTCAGATCAACTCTGCTGCTGCAATTGTCTATGTTAAAACGCCTCAACACCTCTTGCTGTAAATCTTTAAAACCCCAGTGAGGTTGCAGACTGAAACGAATCTTTTCTTCCCCAAAAGCAGCTTTTACTCTAAAAGTATTCTTTGGCAGAGTTGGAGCGGGCTCATGTTCACTGAAAATCTTGTGGCTGTAAGATCGGACAAGAAGCTTTGTTTCCTGTTGGGCCAACTCATGCAATTCTGCATCACTGCGTGCTCTCTTTAGAGTCTGCTGTTCTGTTGATAAAGCATCAGAGCCATTTACAGGGAATGATGATTGCTTCACTCCAGTAGAACAACAATAGCTTGAGCTGGAGCTGTGACTACCCGAGGAAGAAGGTGATTTTGAAGCAGTGGTAGTAGGACTTGTTAACAAGGTGGCACCCTCAGGCTGAATGTTGGGCTTTGATGTTGGTAAGCCACTGCTTCCTCGTACATTAGGAGACACAAGTTCTGGAAAGTTGTTATAGAAAGAGCTAAGTTGAATAGAACCCTCTGCACCCTGGACTGAATCGATCACAACCTGAAGTTTCTTCAATGAATGACCTACTTTCTTGATCTTTCTAGAAGGCCACCTGGTTATCCCATGTTGTCTACATATTCTTTTCAAGGTAGTTGGACATACTGCAATAGGAATAAAATACATAGATCAAAATCTTTTATATATATACACATATGTTGGAATTGGAGGCTGAAAAAAGAGTAAAATGCCATCATGTTGACATGTTAATTTAATACATGAAGCAAGTATGAGGTATTGGCACACCTCCAATGTTCTTGGCAGCATCTTTTAGACTCCCAGCAAAATACTGCCTAAGTACTTGCAAGCTAATGGTTTTCTCAGATTTTGTCCGTCTTTTTCCGTTATTTGTTTTATCACCCAAAGAAAGTTGGGAACCAGCCAAAAAGAAGTTTGGACTACCCTCATTACTTGGTTTGGGTCCAGAATCCTGGTCTAGAAAAGGTGGGACATTATGCAAGTTATCCCATTGGGTTGTGACCACCCTGAACTCTTCTTCTGGTTCCTCCTTGTGAGGACCCAATGAAACAGCAACTCCTTTGCCCTTGTGTTGTGGATCCATCATGTGCATGATCCAGGATGAAGAAGAAGAAGAAGCAGAAGCTGAAAGAGGCTTCTTTTCATCAACAAGTCTACCGGCTCTAAGTGAAGTTTCTAGAGCCAACTCCTCATCCGTAACTACCCGTAAACTCTGGCATGTTCTTTGTATAACAGATGATAATGAATCAAGCATGAGCCTCTGATCGTCACCATCTTTGCAATTTAGGGGCAAGAACAACTCTAAAACAAAATCAGCAGTTCCTGTATGTGTACTTCTGAGTCGTATTGCTACAGCAGCACAAAAATTGAACATGCGTGCATGATGTGCAAGAGGATATTCTGTTTTGCTAAAAGCTGTTATGTCCTGCGTGAAGCATGGTTGATTTGTTAGGAAAGCTTTACCAGCGATACCTTCACCTTTAAGCAAGTGGTGGGCAGAACATGCCTCGTGAAACCCAGATATCTGTTGATCACCCACATAGCAGGCTGAATCTATAATTGAAACACAACATGCCGAATTCCTGCAACCACCTTTGTCTTGCTCAATACAGGGAGCCCATGTCTGTGCCAAAGGCAATCTATGTGTGTCGCACACACATTTCAATACATTTCTGATCTCTGCCACTGCAGCACGGTAATTGTCGTTGCAATCCTGATATAACAAACAGGATCTCTCCATTAGGAATAAATTTCATAGGAATAATGTTAAAAGTCATATTATCTATTACCTCGACAATGGGAGGACTCAGAATATTGGAGCTCTTCAAATCAACAGCCTGCAAAGAGAATATTTTGTTGAGAGAAAATGTGAGAACACGGGTGTTTTCATAGATTGAAGAGAAAATACAAACAGAATGTATTGTGGAAAAGACCTCTAGAGCTTTGCAGACATTTTCCAGTTCAGGGAGATAATTGACTTTCTGACTAGTTGTCACAATTTCAACCACCCCCAAGCAATTACCACTGCCCTGTTCGAAAACGGGAAGTGCGATTGATCCTCTTACGTCATACTGCTGGGCGTAATTGACACGTGGATACTCCTCTCTTTTGAAAAACTGAACATCTGGAGTACATTCAGGCAATTTATTCAAGAAAACGCGTCCAGGCAAACCAACAAACTCCTTAGAGTCCTCATCTGCTGCAAACTCATATTTTAGTGAAACATCCCTATAACGTACAAGATTCTTGCAGTTTGGGTTGAGTGAGAATGGTTGGTTATTAGTTGTTAGGACTTGCCTGCCTTGGTTCTTGACGGGAACCCATATCTGAATAAGTATATCTTTATCCCTTATAGACTCTTTTAGGTGGTTTATAGCATGCGCTAATTTCTTTCTCACCCTGATAGTGCGATTTGGTCCAACCCACAACCTTTTGTTCAGTTCAGCTTCTTCAACCAGAAAATTTGGGGATTGAGAAACAGAGGTGTCATGGTTTTGGGGTTGAGTTACTAGTAATTGATCCATTCCTGGATAAGTAAGAGATGAGTCGCCAAAATAATGTGATTTTTCTGTTTGTTTGAAGAAAGTGTCGTGGTGGTGTGAGTTTTTAGTGAAACTGTCTATATCTATTATATGATCAGTAGAAGTGTGTGAAGGAGGAGGAAAGTTGAAAGATGAGGAATTTAGATCGGTAGAAGTAGGGTGCCAAAAGTTGGATCCATCAGTACTAGTAGTAGTAGTAGTAGTAGTAGTCTCTAACCAGAATCCGTCATACAAGAGTTCATCCATGAAATTGAAATCAATATTGGTATTGGTATTGGGGTCTGATAACCGTGTGAAGCCACCATCTTCCATGATCAATACTTGTCATTCCTCCATCCTACACCAGCCAAAAAGTAATGCAAACAAACAAATCAGAAATCAAAATCAAAATCTTCTTCTTCTTCTTCATCATTAATACTTTTTACCTTCTAAAGCCCTCAATTAACAGACACGTAACAGAAGCAGTGGGACATACAGAAAATAATATCTTCCATAACCAGTGACATGGGTAATGATGAACAAGGAAAAAGAAGAAGGGAGAAAGAAGCAGTAGTACTTACTTTGAGAAAAGCACATCCCCCCCTAATCCTGCCTGCCTGCCTGCCTGACTCTCTCTCTCTCTCTCTCTCTCTCTCTGTATTTTCAGGTTCTTTTTCTCGCGCAGAATAACATATGTGATATGGGTGGGGAGAGAGAGAGAGAAGAAGGAGAAGAAGAATCTCTCTTATGCCATGGGACCCACGAAAACGACACGGGTACCACTTATGATATCATCTCATCTCTCTCTTCACTTTGAGAAAAAAGAAAATAAAAGAAAAGAAAAGATCAAACCTCCTTTATTCTTAGTTTAGTAATAACAAAAATGAAAATAAAAATACAAAAATCTTTGTTTTTTTGGAATAGGAATAGGATAGATTCCTTTATTACATTATCATTTACCACAGCAGATGCCAGATAGATATTATGGTTCGTGTATGATGGATGCCATCTTAATAACTTTTTATTGTTTCAATCAATCAATCAATCAAGACAGAGTTTCATTATTATTATTATTATCCGAGGTTGCAGCAATATGCATGATATAGAGTTATAGTTGTTAGGTTTAAAACGCCCAACTGAACTGATCTAACCAACCATTAAAATGGCTCTCTAAATCGTGGAGGGCCAGGCCAGCAATCTCATGAAGCCATTTATCATCTCTCTGCTCGCCGCATCTCCATTCCAACTTGCCCCGGCTTATCCCCCACTTATTATTATTATTATTAACTAATCTTGATTAGTGTGTGTGGACATTAGAGTCATACATGACATATGATTCCATTCCGCGCAATTAATATTAACTATTAACAATTAACAATTAATTAAACACAAAGAGGAGGGGAGGGGAGAGGGTTTTGCGCAATTTATTCTGCTTCGCCAAAACCAGCAGCCCCACGCTTGCTGCTTATTGGGAAACACCAAACTAATTTAATCACATTGTTTGCCTGGGTCCCCCACCTTCTATTTCTTAATTAATTATCATCATTCGTCATCACATCGATTCTCATGTATTATTATTATTATTATATATATCTTCATACCACTAACCCACCACTTTCACTCCACCCGCATTCACATTTAATCATCACCATCATCTATCTCTTCATACTTTACCCATGCATTAGTTAACTTTCCTACTAATTCTTTTCTAATTTCTTAAGAAAGAAAACTGCAAATCCACCTATATCTCCTAGCTAGGTTAGACTTAGGATGATGACATCAGTCATAATAGAAAATTAATTATGTGCTTAAATTTTTCAAACGAAAAATAAAAAAGGACAATAATGATAACTATATATTGTTAATAAAAAAAAAAAAAGAAAATGAATTGATATTCGTCGTCATCAGAGTTAAAGGTCAGCATCACTTATCTTGGAAAGTACAAGATACAAAAGTAAGCTTATGCAATTGGCAGTGAGCAATTATTTTAACAACATGGATTAGTCATTGATAATGACATAAAGTGCTAAACAATGCCAACCTTATGACTAAATAAATGGGTTAGTGTTAATAAATAAGTAGTGATTATGGTTAGCTGTCCTTGTTTTTAATTTCATGGGCTTATGTCACCTTTTCTTATGGCGTGGGATTTTGATAAATTAATGAATGGTTAAGATTTATTAAAGAATATTACGTGCATTCCACACCAACCCCAAGAGAAGATTAGAGTTTAATTAATATATATACTATGGATCCCTCCACTTGGTATCTCATTCTGATCTCATCATCTCCTTGGATTCTACATTTATTTTATATTAATTGTCTTGATTACTTTGTTTTCTTTCCATCTTAATTAGTAGTACTCAACATGAAAGAGCTCTTTTATACATCTAATAATCTTATAAGGTTTTCTACTTTACATGACGCAAGATTATATAATAATCATATAAATGAAAAAACACAATCTTTAAAGATGCACGTCTTGATGCCTCAGCTAGCTAGTTAGTGTACACCTTAGCTCGGGGCAATTCTTTCACGGACCCAGACTTTTGGTCCCGGCCCATGCCTACCATACATTGGGGGGTGGTGGGTGGTTTTTACAGGGTACTTGATCAGGTGAAAAAGCCACCCACCACCCCCAAAATTTGTGGTGAAAAATGGACCGGGACCTCCATTATAGAATTTTCCCCTTAGCCCGTAAGAAAAGGAAGAGATCCAAAAGACCCATATCTTTGCTTGAACATGTAAAACTAGAAGTGACACCTAGCTAGATGATAATTAACTTATTTAATTAAACAGATTTTATCCAAACCATTTAGTTGACATAAAAGATGATCAAATATTAACAAAGTCAAACCTCAATTATTTAGATGGTGATGATAGAATAGAATAGAATAGAATTATAAATAAAGATACCAAAGAGATGCATTATGGATATTTGCATTATCACTTTGGTATATACATTCAAGATCCGGACTAATTAACTAATTTGATGGAATAATGATGTGGATACAAGTATGAAAATGATTAAATTAAAAATGAATCTTCCAAGTCCTTAGGTAAGCAAAAATGTAGAATGAGCCTAACCTTACAGTTGTATATTTGTGTTGAAATGGATCTCCCCTATTATAAGTTATTTAAGAAATTGACATGTGTATAATAAATAATAAAAATAGAATAATTATTTAATTAAATATATGTATTTCACTTATTACTTTACACTAAAAATATGACGAGATCTTTAGTAGAATTTTTTATCAAGTTGTATAAACACTTGGACGAATATTCAACTCAGGCTTGTGCCTTCTCATACCTATCCCAATGAAACTAAGAGACGATGTGCAAGCAATAAACCTTCAAAGCATTATATAGGTTTATATTAAATTGACCTTTAAGTGTTTACACAAAATTTTCATATGTCTGCAAAGAAATTACAAGACAAGAATAATAAATAAACAACATAAAAAAAATTCCAAATTTAAGAAAAATTTCCTTAATGAAGACTAGTGATTCTTCCTCTCAAAGATGATTAAATGTGCTTTTATGCTTTATATTGTTAAATATTATTTACAAGGTAAAAAAAATATAAGTATTGGAGTAAAAGTTGATATACTATTAGTGTAAATAGTAAAAGTGTAATGGGAAACGTTTTGCAATCGCTAGCATATTCACTCTAATTTGCAATTTCTAACACTTTTACAGGACTAGTAAATAAACTTATCACTTAATAAGTTAGTTATTTAGAAAAATAAATTATTGATTGATATGAATGAATTAATCAATTCTTGAAATAATTAAGTTAATTAAAAAGTGAAACATGAATAATAATAATGTAACTAAATAAACTTTTATGTAAATTCATACTTCATTTATATGTATATCTGGTTTAATATTGATGAATTAACTTCACTTCTTTTTTCTTCTCAGTAATTTTTTCTGTATACTTTCAATAATTTTTATAATGGCTCAAAAGATGTAGTGTTGTTGTTTCTTTTTTCAGAATTATTTTTTTTAGTTTACCATTTGCTAAACTCAGGCAGCATATTTTTTTATCATTAAATGTGTCTCATCTTAAAGTTTTAATCTAAATCTTCGGAAATTATAGTAGGTTGGCATAGATGATGCATCCATTTTTATTTGATTTTCACTAATTGTATTTTTTATTTATTAAATTGAGCCTACTTTAAAAAAAATGCATATTGTACATATACTTAATTTATAATATGGAAAATAATTAAAACATAATGAGAAACAATTTTTTTCTTTAATTTGATAACATTATTGTATTTTGGTTTGCTATTGATAAGAGATTCTTTTAAATAAAGTGTGTTGACCATAATTTTAATAAATATTTTCCTACTAACTCTTTTGATTTAGTTTCATAAATATATTTGATAAACTATATATATATATATATATATATTTTTTTTTTTTTTGAATTTGTTGAAAAATTATAATTAGTTGAACGATCAAGTTAATAAAGGAAATATCAATATACTCAAACTCCTAAATAAAATACTTAAAATAAACTAAGGTATTAAATATTCAAAACTAAATAAATGATAAGTAATGATCTCGTAAAGTAGTTCAATTATATAGATAATTCCTTATTTTATCTTATATTGAAAACTTAATAATAATTTAATTAAGCATATAATTATTTAAAGAATAAATATTGATTGATATTATGGGTTAAATTAATAATTATAATATGTCGTAAAACAAATAAGATGTTTTGACAATATGTCTTAGAATAGGATAACTGATAATCAAATATTCCATGACATGCTTTTGAGATTTAAGAATTACTTAACAAAGAAAGAAGTTTTTAGCGTAAGAGTATTATGCTTAGTTGTCCAATGGAAGAGGATGAAGTTGAATTGGCGAATGAAATGATTGAGAAAGTAAGGAGTTGCTTGGTTAATCTGAACGAGACATTATTAGAAATTACTCTCCCGAATAACAACTAACAACCAAGTTTAAAATGTCGAGAATTAATCAACATTCACTCCAACAACCTACATCTTATTAAGGAAGTCCCGAGGTACTGCCTTTTGGTGTATAATCAAAGATCTAACCCAAAGAAATTAGAGAGTCTAATGGCAGGTGGAACCTGGAAGTCATAGCCTATACCTATACTAGCTGTCGAAGTTCTCCCGTATTTAGAGCAAACTTCCGGTGCTGCGAGAGAACAGATGGGACTGTGATTGCTTGTATTCTTGATGTCAATTCGTTACCTGCATCTTCCTTTGCTGCAGCATTCAGGATTGTCTGCAATATCTGCAGAGGATCACCATGGCTGACTATCAACACAGTTCGCCTACAATACACAAACATCATCCTCATTTTAATCATTACACAAACAAGTAGAAAATAGAAAAATGTAAATTATGCCAACTATTACCCTTCAAATTCTGATTCCATTATCGTCAAAGCCTGTGTCAACCTGGTGACAACATCCGCAACGCTTTCTCCTCCTTCGGGTTGTGTGAATGGATCTTTCTCGTCCATGGCCCAAATCTCCGTGTACTTTAGAGGAAAGAAAATATGGAAATCATGAGTCTATTGAGGATCGACTGATAAAAGATGTTAGTTTTAACTCATCAGAAAGAGAAAAAGGAAATGTATGAGCTGGCATCTATTCAAGATGATTGCTTACTTTATCATGAGATTTAAGCTCAAATGAAGAACCAAAGAATCGTTCGCGAAGATCAGGTATACACTGTAAAGATAACAGTAAGACCTTGAAGGATGAGAATATATGAAAGAAAGAAAAAAGTAACCCAAATCATGCTTCCTATCTCGAGAAGGCAATAGTTCCTCTATAAAGACTCAAGTTAAGATGATTCAAAGGTAGACGATTAGAAAAGAAGAAATGAAGTCTAAATCCATCATTCATCCTCCAAGAGTATCAATCTAGCAGTATGAGAGAAAAGGAGAAGTATATATATATATAGCATCATATGCTTTTTGCAAATTTAACAAACTTTTTGTTCCATCATCACTAGGTTAAAAAAGTGGGATTTTAACACACACACACACACACACACACACACACTGGTTGTCCCCGAAATTGAGCATAATCTATCTGACATACATCCATACATACAAAACAAAATCAATAGAGAGAATGATATGAAAACTTATACCTTGCATTGTGGGCCTTCAAATGGAATATCCAAAACAGAAGCAACCAGTTTAGCTGTATGAGTGGTCCTTGAGAATGGTGAATAACAGATTCGTACATTTTCAAGCCCAATTTCCTTCTCTTTCAGTTCCTAGAATAGATAATTCGAAATGAGTGGCAAAATAAAGTGAAAAAAATGAAAGAAAATAAGGAATAGAGATGGTTGCCTTGAGGAAGGAATGTCCAGCAGAAAGAGCTTGATGAACGCCATTAGAAGCCAGTTGATAGCTATCAAGAATCCCATTTTCCTGTAATGAAAGAATGAATGAATGAATGGAGTAACAGCAGAGGGAGGGGTTTGGATTATCAGAAACAAACAAAGTAACCAACCAGAGAGGAAACGATAAGACCCCTTTCATTAGGAATGCTTTTGCCATGTCTCAAAATCCAATAGCTGTTCTTCAGATTCAGAGACGACGACGATCCCGTTTCAGTAGCCTCCATGAACAACAACCACTCTCTCTCTCTCTCTCTTTTTTTAGATAATGACTTTTAATCTCACTCACTCAATCATAATCCAATCCACCAAAGCCCATTAATCAAAGCCCATGGCGTATCAAATTTATTTCCTCTTAATGTTAAATTAATAATTAGTACATTTTAAAAACAATTGTTATATATTATCATTATTTGATTAATAATAAGAATTGAAGTGTTTGATTGGGTTTACCAAATCTTAGAGTGTGATATGGTGAAATTGGTTTATATAGTTAGAAATTTTAAATTCCACCAACTTAAATGATTTTAATAGACTTAGGAGTAGATGTGAAGACCCAAAATTAAGTTTAAATGCAAAATGAAATTATGGGTATGGCTATGTGAAGTGCAAAATATATTTTCCAGAAAACGCAAAATAAGGGGATGAATGGAGCGAACTAGCATAGCATGATGGCAACTCACAAGATAGACTAGAAATGAGAATCACAGTCTCCTCCTTTATTACAGTCACAATGTGCAAATCAAATCCAGAATTCTACAACATCATTTCCTTTATTATTAACTTATTAATTCACTTGACAAAATGAATACAAAGCAAAACAAAAATGAAAACTTCATTCCATCTCCAACCTTGCAACCTCACTGCAGATGATCTGTTATTAGAAGCTGTCAACAACAACAACAAGAAAAGTGTGTGTCATTATTATTATTAATTCAATTCGCAGTGATTATGACTTATGTTAATAAGAATCTGAAACGAAACAACACCCACCAGGACAAGTTGAATCCAAAGCTACCACTGTTTGAATGGTCTGATGATTGTAACCAGCATAAGCACAAGTTGTCCTATTACAACCTGAGGACGTTGTGTTTCCAAGATATAAGTTTTCTGCTCCCTCACATCGGATTGCTTGACATGATGAGTTTATCTGTGAAGGTTGGCATTGTAACCTAAACAATATACCCAAGCCAAAATGAATAACAAATTTCAGATTTTGACTAGTAGTAAATAATAATATATGTTCCACTTCCACTTACGTCCAGCTTATTGCAGCGTCACATCTGCACATTACACAATTTGTAGCTGTGAAGACATAGGTGTCATTGGGGACAAGTAAAGGGTAGTCCAGCGAGTTATTGTTTATCATTGAGGAACACGCTGTTACAAAGATAAGTAGTATAAGTCAATTCAAAGCCCAAAGCTAGCTAAACCCCACGACTGAAATAGACTTTTAACAAATTAAAATGGCAAAGCTCTGCTACATTGTTTTCAATTTCTATATTCATATTCAATGGTTTTAACAGTCAACATCATAGATTCATTAGGTATACCTCTGAGTGGAACATCAAGAATAGCCCCAGCCAAGAGGTCTTGAGGAGTATTCAAATTGTTAAGCCTCAAGAGCGTATCCTGTGATGTATTGTACTGCTGTGCTATCCCCGCTACACTGCTACCCTGGGCCACCCTGTGTCCATAGTGCACCACCCTCTGCCCGTCCACGTCATCACAGCTGCAGGGCAGAGGTATCCAAAGCCTCTGGCCAGGCTCAATCAAATTGGGGTCAGATATGTTGTTGACAGCCTGGATTTCTTGATAGGTGACCAAGCCGGAGAACACTTCCGCCGCTATGTGGTAGAGTCCGTCGTTGAGGACCACCGTGTAGGTAGGGCGGCGGTTGGATATTCCGGTGCCGTTGTTGCAGATGCAGGGAAAGGGTATCTTGATGGTCTGGTTGGCGGGGATGGAGAAGTTGGCAGGGGTGGATAGAGGGAGGTTGTTGGCGCCAAGAATGGTGCGGAGATTCCTGATGGTGAAGAGGGTTGTTATGGCGGAGAGAGTGGTGGTGTTGGGTGTGATATAGTCAACGAGGGCGTTGCATCTGGCGGCGGCGGTGGTGCAGCGGAAGGGGTTCTGAGCGGAGCAGGAAGAAATGGCGATGATGAAGAAGAGTAGGAAAGTGGAGAGAAATAGCGGTGCGCAGTTGGCCATTTTGGTGTAAATGAGAGAATGGAAGTAGTCTCCTTCCTTCCTAGTCTAGTTTTAATGGTGGAATAAATGAGAGAGAAAGAGAGTTATGTATGTATGTATGTATGTGTGGAAACTGGAAAGTGATAGGACTGGAATGTGGAAATAAGTGTAGTTAATTTAATACCATCCGACGACTTTGACTTGGTCTCATTTTCTTTTTCTACTTGGAAAAAACATTTTCTTTTTATCAATTGAGTGTTCAACGCACTCAGATCATCGGGATAAATGCAATTTTCGTCCCTCTTCTTTTTTTCAATCGCAAAATCGGTCCCCTTTGTTACGACCTCTACACATTGAGTCCCTAAATATAGAAAAGTTGGACACATTGCGTCCCTGCCGTCAATTTACCGTCAATAGCTAACGGAAAATCGCATGTGCCACTCACATGGCTCTTAAAATTGGGGGAAAATCGATTTTGGCCTCATTTTCATCAAATTAGGGTTTAATACTCCATTTTGTGCTTCATTTCTACCCATTTTCCCACTCATTTTTCTCCCATTTCATCAAATTAGGGTTTAAGCCAATTCGATTAGGTCTCCATTCGAAGACATGAGCAGAAGCAGCTAAGTAGGTCTCAAAATGATTGTTCGAAGTTTGGTCCTCCTTCAACATGTACATTGAATCCATTTTTCCACTCGTTTTCCCCCCAAACCTCATTTTTCTCCCATTTGAAGCCATGAGTAATGAGTAATGTAGTTTCATGAAGAGGCCATGTGCTATCATCATAACCCTGAGATAGAACTTTCTGCAATAGTATCCTAAAGAAATCATATATTTCAAGATTAGTAATCGAATTTCTCTTGAAACGTAGAATTTTTACCTCCGTCTACAAATATTTCAGACAAAGAATATTCAGCAGACCTCGAGAACTTGACCTTGGATACCAGAAACCGACATAGGAGCAAAAGAATACGAGGTGATAGCGTTATGGTTTAGCATCACCAGATAATGCTGACTTTATATATATAACAACTCAAATGTATTATTCTATTTGGAAACAAAAATTGGATCAATTTGCTATTAAACAAGTATAAAATTGAAGAATTCAAGTTTAATCAGAAAATATGTTTGGTAATTGAGAAAGGTTCTATTGGGGATATTTTATTTCTCCGCTGGAAAAATTGATTAAATAGGGGTTTCGTAAACTTTTTCCGAGTTATTTCTCCACGTGTGGATTTGTGAAGAATTTGGATTCTTTCAGTTTCTCATCCAATGGTCAAGAAACTAGCGCGTAAAGAAGACGGTTGGATTCATCAAGTCTTCAAAATGAGGTTTGGGGGAAAAAACGAGTGGAAAAATGGGACAAAATCGAGTATTAAACCCTAATTTGATGAAAATAAGGCCAAAATCGATTTCCCCCCAATTTTAAGAGCCATGTGAGTGGCACATGCGATTTTCCGTTAGCTATTGACGGTAAATTGACGGCAGGGACGCAATGTGTCCAATTTTTTTATATTTAGGGACTCAATGTGTAGAGGCCATAACAAGGGGGACCGATTTTGCGATTGGAAAAAAGAAGAGGGACGAAAACTGCATTTATCCCGAGATCATCGGACTCTGAATATGGAAACATTATAATAATTGAAACCACATTCGAATTTTCAGTTGTTCTCATCCTCTAGCAATAGCAATTAGCAATGACAATAGCAATAGCAATAGCAAAGACAATAACACTGTGATTGAAACTTTGACAACCGGGAAAGGCCATTGAAAAGAAGGAAATGATGAGCTAATCCAGTGGTGCTTGACAACCCATTCCATGATGCAACAAAAAATCTGCAATTCACCTCTCTCTCAAGAGAAAATGACAAGTTTTGTTATATATAATATAAGTTATTATATATATATATAAAATATTATGCAATTTTAGTTACATTTTGTTTTTACATTTTTGTTCATTCAAATAATTCCAAGAATATGTGTACTTCTAGATATAAAATAATAATTTATTTTGCAAACATTTTATAATTTTGAATTATGTATCCTTATATAATTTTTATATGTATAAAGTTACAATATTTTCATCACTTATATATGCGTAAAATTATGATGAAAAAGTGTTATTTGAAATGAGTTTAACTTTTATTATTAAACAATTTGATATTATTTTTGTTGTGTATCTAAATTAATTTGTAAGATGGGTAGGTGAAAAAGAAATTCAATTTTAAAAAAAATGTCCAAACACCAATTTAACAACAATATCAAAAGTAAAATCAAATTATTTCTCATGTGCTTGATTTTGTAAGATTTTAGCAGCTCATTTATTAAAGTTTTACATCGTATATATCATTTATGTTTTATATATTTATTCAAAGTAAAGTGAGACTCGATTTTTTTATAAATTAAATAAATAATAGTCTAATGTTAAAAGGTTTTTAATTTCAACTATTAAAAGGATTTTAATTTTAAATAAGCGTATGTGAGTCTTTTTCACATAGACGAAATAATTTTATTAAACGCACTTTAAATAATATTTTTCAGTTATTTTTTATATAGGACAAAATAATTGCTTAACTCTTATTCTAATCGTCACGCTTGTTTTAATTTTAGCATATTATAGTTTGGATTTTATAAAAGAATCTTTACCCTTTTGTGATAAACAATGGAAGATAATTGATGGCATATAATATTTTTAACATATAATTACATTTTCTATAAAATTTATTTGAGTGTGAGTAAATAAGTATGTAAGATTTTATTCTATATCATATAAAATCTTATAAAAAAAAGAAAAATAAAGTTGAAGACACCAAGTAAACCTCCAATATTTAATTTTATCTATATTTATTATAATTTTATATATATTATTTATGTTTTGTTTATTAATTTTCTAGCTATATTAGGTATTTAAATTAAAGCGAGGCTCTATTTTTTTATAAATTAAACAGTAGTATAATACTAAAAAATCTCTATTCAAACTATTAAAAAGATTCTTAATGTTTTTGTAAATTAAATAGTGGTATAATACTAAAAGGTCTCTAACTCCAACTATTAAAAGGATTTAACTTTTAAATAAGAGTATGCAACTATTTTCATATAAGATAAAATAATTTTATTATTCACACATAAATAGATAATATAGTTGTGTCATCCTTAATTGCTACCTATGAGGCACGGACACGGGACAGGGCGCACGACACGACACGAACACGGGACACAATATTTCTCAAAAAACCTAAGATACGACATGGCCTCGATACTGTTAATAAAATATGTATATATATACATATATCTACATATGTTTATTAATTTACGTTAAAATATATAAATTAACCTTTTCATTCTAATTTAAATGTAACTAGTTAGAGAAATAAACTATAAGAATGACTATTGTAAATTATAAATTTGTATTTGATTTATAAAGTTATATATTGTTTAAAAGAAAAATAAATACTTTAGTTTTCAAAATAAAAAAAATGAATGAAATAACATCAAGTACCACAAATAATGCATATATAATAGACATACCATATAACTGCGTCAATTGCGGTGTTCATACTTTATTTTTTCATTATATTTAAGCGACAAATTTATTTTTATATTGGACACGACAAATATCGTGTCCGATCAGATGTCTAACACGACACATTGTAATATTTTGAAGTATTTGTGCATCACAATGACTCATGTTTTGTTAATATTTCTACTTGAACAAAATATTATTCAAATAATAAGTCAATCTTTTTAGGAATTAATTAATAACATTGTTAATACATTGATTGATTTATATTTTTCCAGGTATCACATGGAGAACAGCCCTCTTGAGCAATATCGGTGATTTGGAGGCCCGAGTCATAAACGACGCCGTTTTGCCAATCAGCAGGTAGCACACTTTTGGCCCAATACTGTTTCCCATCATACCCAGCTGTCACCACAAACCGGAATTGCAAAGCCCCATTTGGAACCCTACTTGTATCCCAAACTGCCCCATAATTATCATTTCTACTCATGAAGTTCCAATTTCCTGATCCAACCTCACCCACATCTATTCCCACAATTTCCGTTTGACCACCTTGGTTTAAGATTTTAATGGCCAAATTCTTAGGCTTCTGGCTTGATTCTTCCACACGGATAGCCAAATTCTTCTTCTTGTACTGATCACATGCTACCCTCTGGTATTCAACATCAGCAATGCCATTGCCAAGTCTCAAAATGTCTTGTTCCATGCCTTTCTTAGCCATGCCCATCAAAGCTCGCCTGCTCACCACAAAATCAGTCCCGTTACCATCATTCCGATCTGTGACTATTATCACACTTCCTTCTTTACTACAAACCCTTTCATCCTTGCATCTCATCTGCAATTAAACTAAACAACTATTACTTCCAGTTCCCATCATAAAATATTATATATGATAATTGAACAACAATTGTTGTAGTACCTGAAAACATGCACCGCAACCAGCACCTTCTTTGTAAATGGAAGGTGTTGCAGCTGCAAGACGCCCATTATTGAATCCTATAGCCAGAGAACCATACCCACAAGCTCCAGCTGCATTCATCATTAACCATATATATATTTATTTTAAAGCCTAAGCCTAAGCCTAATAATATCACACACACACACACACAAAAAGAATTGAAATTCTTACTTACACTGAAGGGCTTGAGCTTTGGAAAAGAAAGCAACTTTTGCTTGATGGACACAACGATCACAAGCAGTTGCAGAGGAAGCTGCAAGAAGGAAAGTTAAAAAGCAAAGAAGAAAAACAGCCATTTGTGTGTTGAGAATGCAAATGGACTGATGAGAGTGGAAATATATATAGATAGATAGTGGTCATTTGAGTAGAGTACAGGTCATAGTCAGATTTTGATTTTAAAATAACAGATAAACATACTGCATATATTATTACAGTAATGTTATGTTGGAAGGAAAGAGACGTGCACTTACTTAAACGCGCTATTCGACACACCGACTTTTCTCGTCAAAAAGTCGACACTTTTTGGCTCTGCATTTAGATTCAATTTCATTTATTTTTGATTGATGATGTATATGTGATGTCTCGAAACAGGTAGACTTTACCTTCTTTTTTCTGTTCTGCAATTATGAGTGGAAGGAAATTCATCAATCCACATTAATTGGGTTGTTGAACTTATCAATCCACAACTACAAGGAGGATTCCTTTCCACCCGCTTAAAAAGCCTAAGTTACATCGGGAGTAGTTAAAACAGGACATGCTGTTAACCCAAGGAATAAAAAAGCAGAACCTTAAGACTACGTTTTTAATCGGATGAAGAAGATGTTAGTGTTGGGTGCCCGGCAAGCCAATTGGTTGCCAAATACTTAGCAACACTATGAGAACGGTCTTGTTTAAATCGTTATTATTATATGGCATCTACTTTATTATGTATCGTATGTCTTTACATGTATGTAATAAATTCCCTTGGGTTACATAGAGCTATGGGTACGGTCACGCATTGGATGGTGATCATGGGATGTACTCGAACGGCTGTAATCCTAAAAGCGTTCCAAGTCATAGAGTCATTGAGATAGGGATATCAATGACTCGTCAAGACTTGCTTGTGCGTTGCATTTCCTTGGAGGAATGTACCTTGTTCCATGGGTATTGGTTGGGAACCTATGCAACGTATGAGGGTTCACATCGCGGATGGTGAATTGAGCAACCCCAGTGGAAATTCATATTGGTGGACGTGTCGAATATGAAATCCACGGTCACGTAGGCATGTGATGATCCTCATGACTTGAGGGATCGCGGCTGTTCAAATGCATGACCCACTGCACTTTGATCTAGTTCATGATTACAGGATAATCAAATAATGGGCTATTTTGGGTGTAGTCTGGTCATGCGATTTGGCAGGCGGTTCCAAGATGGGATCTGTCTCTAATCGTTTGATTAGTGAATCTCCTATGCTGTCTTGGGAATGACTTGACTGGAAGTCTTCGGCCGAAGCAAGTCAATAAGAAGGTGTGTGATCCTTGCTTAGTTGACATAAGTCGTCATTCGCCAATTGACATAGTCATATGATTAAATTAGTAGGATTTCGACTGACAACCAAATCCTAGATTTAATCGGGAGATCTGACAGAAGGATGAGACACATGCTACGATCGTGATCAGGAGAGGTCTATTATAATCATTTGAATCTAGGGGTTGAGTCGACGTTGCTAGACATCGAACTCAATCTGTGAGAGTCATGAATTAATTGGTGGTTAGTTCATGACCAAGATTAATTATTTGGCATAATAATTAATTGAGGTAATAATTGTCTAATTGATTACCGAGCCATTTGGGAAATGGTCTCACTGCTAGCTTTCGAATGAACCTAAGGGGTCACACACAAACTTGAATAAGTTTCCCGGTTGTATGTATTGCATGGCCAATTTCGAATTGGGCCTTATGTGGATTAATATTGGATATTGATCCATGATGGAATTAATTAATTAATTAAGTCTTGGGATTGAATTAATTAATTGGATTTTTTAATTAATCTTATGATTAGTTAATTAATGGGCTAGGCCCAAGGAGTTTATTAATTAAAAGCCCAATTAATAAATCAAAAGAGGAAGTTAAGTTTTGGGTTGAAATATAAGGAAAGTCTATCAAGAATTAATATGGAGATTTTTGGATAAAGGAATATCCAAAAGGATCAAGATTTGAAGTGAGAGAATAGAAGTCTACAAGGATTAGGACTCTTGGATCCTAATATAGGTAGAGAACGTTTTTCTCATAATTCCGGAGAAGAGAAAAAAACGTTCTCTCTGTATTCTGTATATGGGGATCTTTATTCTTCATTCAAGAAGATCGAAATCATTGATACATAACTGATAATAGTTGAGTTATCATGTTTAGGGTTTTCTCCATATTATTGTCTTAAGGATTTCCATAGCCTTCCTCTAGAAAAATTTCATCACCATACATACGATCCTTGACATAGTCGTAATTACGAATCGCTAGCACGATTGTTTTTGACGAGGGAAGCGTTCAAGGTGTGGATACAACGCTTAGAGGCACAACAATTGGGGTGCTAGAGATCTCGGTTGATCACGCAGGCTGAAGTGCTGAGAAGTTCTGAGAAGTGCTGAGAAGTGCTGAGAAGTTCTGAGAAGTGCTGAGAAGTGCTATAAAATTTGAACCGGCGTTTTTTATGATCGCGGGGATAAGAGAAAGGCCGTAGATAGAAACCGATAACTAAAGAAATCAAAAAGGGTACATATGTATTTTTGTTTTCGCGCTTTAATTCGATTTAGCATATGTATTGGCTTTTGAGTGAACTCGTATTAAAATTTTAAATTGTTGCTTCCGCTGCGAGATTTTCACTCATGGGGCTATGCGATCCCAACAGTGGTATTAGAGCCTTGTTATATGCTAAATCGATATAAAGTTAGCATGTATCGGTTTATATATCTGTTTGTATGAATTTTGTTTAATCGATTCGATTGTTTGTTGCATGGTTTTGAAAAACAAAACGGGAAAACAATGCACACAACAGAAGGCTGGTAGCGCGTGTATCTGGGATACGTGCATGGCTGCGCAGCCATACTGTTCGGCAGCACCGCGCGCAGTGAGGCTGCGCGGCGACGCGCAACGATGCGCGCACAGCTTGCTGCGCGCGCATGCGCAGCGCGCATGGCTGCGCAGCCATGCTTCGCGACAGCGCGCAGCTGGGCTGCGCGCTGGGCCGCGCAGCGTGCGCATGTGCAGCATGCGCATGGCTGCGCAGCCATGCTGCGCGGCTGCGAGCTGGACCGCGCAGCTGGGCTGCGCGCAGCAGCCCGCACGGCTGGGCCGTGCGGGCCTGGCCCATTGGGCCCATGTTTTCTGGGTTTTTATTTTAAAATTGAAAAATTTCAGAATTATTTTGAAATGCATGAACTTACGAATTGAATTGATTATTAAAATTTTCGGTAAATTTTATGCTTTTGATATCTCATATGTCGGCATGGTTATGTGATATGCTTTTATTTACCGTTATCGAGCATGCTAGTTTTAGGTTTTTTCTTATGCCTTTTATGTGATATGTTTTGCATGATCACCCTAGGATGAGATTAAACGCTAAAACTGATGAGACCTTGCATGTTAAATTCCCTCGTTTAAATATTAAGTCTAGAATGGGAATAACAAAGACCGAAAGTTTTGTTATACCCTGCCTTCCACCACTAGTAGAACATGTGAAATGCCGCGAAGACCATATTCGTCGACTGCGAGTCGTAGGGGCGGGTATGGTGCCTAGAAGGCTGTGGTCTACTAAGCCTTTTTACAGGCCCGTAGGAATACGCTAGTCCAAGTGTTGGCTACGAGTCGTGGGACATTTGGATGGGTTTATTAGTTACGATAATTTGGTGAGTAAGATTTAACACTGATTAGTATATGAGCTCGTGTTCTCTAGGTGTATATGAAAGGTGAGGCGAAACTATCTTGAGAACCACAAAAGAGTTGTGGAAGGACGGGCGAGTCTACTAGTTGTAAACATCATATGGGCTCGTGTTCTCGGGGTGTATGATGGTTATGATTAGATCTCAAGCCCACTAAGAAAATGTCTATTTTCTCGTTTTCTTTCATGAGGGTGATGGGATTCGAATAAAATAGTGGGAGAACACATATTATTAAAAGTCCATGATATATGTGTTTAACGTATTAAAACTGAATGCTATTTATCTATTCGCCTATTTCTTAATAGTTAAGAAACCACTCGCATGTATCTTATAAAACGAATTTAGCTTTCTGGTCCTAATTCTGCCGACTAGTATAGAGTTCTTAGAGAACGAAAACTAGTGGCGTATGTTACAACTATGGTTTTTTAAAGAACATTTAAAAGAGGAACTGTGCAAAGCCTGTGAAGGCTAGTACTAGTATGTTATTTGTTGAAGATAATCTTTTGATTAACGGTACTTCTTGGATATTAGACACCAGTTGTGGTACTCATCTTTGTAATGATTTACAAGTGATGACAATAAGTAAATCTGTAAGTATAGTAGAGATGACCCTAAGGCTGGGGAATGGAGCAATGATAGCTGCCATAGCCATTGGGACGTCTACTTAGAGATAGATAGTAGAAAATAGTATTAAATAATTGTTATTTTGTTCTAAATTTAACAAAGAACATTATCTCTGTCCTTGTTTTGGATAGAGAGGGATATTATTTATCAATGAAAGACAAAGGGATGTCTATGTTATTTGGTTAATTCTGGAAACAAGTTTAACATATGATTTATATACTATATCCCCAAGTATTTCTACTATGCGTATTCAACAAAGTAACAATATGAGCAAACGTAAGTCTAATAGTCTACCTGACACATACATGTGGCATGCAAGATTAGGACATGCTTCCAAAGATAGAATTAGAAAGTTAGCTGTCTACTAAATCTTAGAGATTAAGATGACATGCCAACTTGTTGACTTCTGTCTAAAAGGGAAGATGACCAAATTATCATTTGAAAGACAAATGGAGTATGCCACCGGCACCTTGGACTCGGTCTAATTGGATGTATGTGGTCTAATGAATGAACTGTTCCTACTTCATAACTTACCAATGATTCTTGATGTGGTTATAAGATATGTATCTTATGAGATACAAGTCTGAATCTTTTGAGAAGAGTTTAGACATGAAGTAGCGGAACAAGCTGGTAGAAATATTAAAACTCTTTGATTTGATCGAGGAGTAGAATATTTATCTAGTGAGTTCATAGACTACCTAAAAGAATTTGGAATTCTCTCACAATGGACTCCGCTTAGAACGCCACATCTAATGGTGTGTCTGAGCGTGAAAAACGAACAATGATGGATTGGTTCGGTCCATGATGAGTTTATAGACTTACCTCCATCCTTCTAGGGCTAGGCTCTGGAGGTTGCTGCACATATATGTTTAAAGTTCCGTCTTAAAGTGTGCCTGAAACCTCATTTGAGATGTGGTTTAGAAAAGCGCCTGATAAATACTTAAGGTATTGGGGTGCTCTGCTGTCAGGCAGTTAGTGGGAGATAAGTTGGATTCGAGATCCAATGTATGTAAATTTGTGGGGTATCCAAAAAGATTAGTATGGATACTATTTCTATAGCTTGAAGGAACAAATTGTATTTGTTTCTCGTGATGCCACCCTTTTGGAAAGGGTACTCTTTGTTATAAATGGCACAAGTATAGAACTTGAGGAAACTCATGAACCACAAGCTCTCACAAAGACCATGGTTGAGGACTAGACGATGCCACTTAATTTAAGTACACAAACTCCAAGGAGACCTCTAAAGGTCTCGAGATAACCTGATAGGTTTAGTCTTTTGCTGAAAGACAACAAGGAGAACTTCCCTTGGATGTTGATCCAAAATGTTATGGGGAGACGATGTTGGACATCGAATCGGGAAATTGACAAGAAGTTGTGAGATTCGAGATGGACTCCATATACTCAAACAAGGTATGGACCTTGGTAGACCCAACTGAAGGCTTTAGGCCTATCGGCTGCAATTGGGTCTATAAGCGAAAGCTTGGGGTAGATGGAGAGGTGGTAACCTATAAGGGTCGCCTCGTGGGGAAGAGTTAGTCTCAAAAAGCAAGAAATTGATTATGAGAGAAACTTTTTCGCCAGTAGCGATGCCGAAATCCATTCGGACATTTCTTGTCAAATGCTGCATATCTCGATTAGGAGATTTGGCAGATAGATGTAAAATTACTTTTCTTAATGGAAACATTGAGGAAGAGTAGCGCAGCCGAAAGCCTTTACATCTAGTGGGAGCGAACACAAAGTGTGTAAGCTAAAAGGTTCAATTTTGGACTTGAACTAGTTTCCCGAAGCTGGAATATACTTTTTGATGAAACTATAAAGTTGTATGGATTCGTCAAAGTACGTATAGACCGAGTATGTGTACAAGAAGGATAGTGGGAGCAAAGTTGCGCTTTCTTGTCCTTTATATTGATGGCATCCTACTCGTTGGAAACAATGTAGGGATGTTGAAATCAATCAAAGGATGACTGTCGACACAATTCTCCAAGAAAGACTTGTGAGAGACATCTTGTGTGCTAGGTATATAGTTATACTGATATAGAAGCAATGAGATGTTGGGACTCTCCTAGTCATAGTACATAGATAGTGTGCTGATGGATTCAGCATAGAAGAATCCAAGTGGGGATTCTTGCCAATGAGACATGTTTTTCGCCGTTCTAAGATGGTGTCACATTAGGCATCTGAAGAAAATGGGAAAATGTCTCACATACATTATGTGTTTGCTATTAGAAACAAAAATGTATGATGTGCTATGTACTAGGTCTGATGTGACTTATGCACTGAATGTGAAAAGTCGATATCATGCTAATCCAAGGGTTGACCTTTGGACTGCCATGGAAACGATCCTTAAGTTTCTTTGGAAGACTAAAAGGATGTTTTCTTGATATATGGCAATGGAGAATTCGAACTTGAGTGCTTTATAGATGATGTGCCTAAACCGCAAGCGCACGGCTTCGGTGCAGTACAAAAGATATCGTTCCCACGAAGACTGAATAATCAAGTACTAATCTATCACTTATCAGTAATCTAAGCCTAATCAAAAGCACAAGATAAATTGTAAAGAAAACTAAACAGAACGCAAGAAAATTGATTCGAGTTATATATGATTGGAAATTCCGGAATTAGGGTTCACCACGATAAATATTATCGACTCAATTATATTACTGATGAGGTTACGATCGCTACTTATGAAGGACACTATCCTATTGTACTCGCTACCTTCTGTCGAAGCATAACAATATACCCAAGCTAACTAATCAACTACTTTCGTGATGATTAGACTAAACTCAGACTCATTAATCTCTATGATAGTGTATCGATTCCTCAAAAGACCTAAAACTACTTTCGTGATTTAGGATCCTAGGTTTGAATTCTAGGGTTCTGATATAGATGTCACCTTTCAGAATTTTCACCTAATATCTATGATCATGCAAATATGTGGCCAACAAATTCGCAAGCATTAATAATCAAGAATTCAAATCATAAGCATACGCGATGTAAATCAACGATTCTATAATCTATATCGATAACATATTATCGGGCTATTCCCGGTTCCAGAATAAGATGGATTACTCCATAGATACGAAAGCACGATAAACAATTAATAATGTAAACATGATAAAACGACAAGAATTAAAAGAGATTAAAGAAAATAATTTCGATTAAACCCGTTGTCGAATCAAATTGTCTACAAAAATCTTGAATCTCGTCTCTCGATCTCCAATCCTTACAACTCAATTCAAGAAAATAAAAGTCGAACCCTAATACAAAGTTTGGAGGGGGTATTTATACCCTAAAAAGAAAAGGCATAAAATAGAGAAAGTAGGACGGGCATTAAGCGGTGCGGCGCTCCAACGCTAGCGCTGGAGCGCTAATCTCTGATGGCCTCTGCCTTGTGTTGCTGCAGCTTTGTGCCAACTCTTTGCTATTCTCGGCTTTTCACGCTACATATTTCTGTTTCGAGCAACTATATTCACCTGCAACACTTAACATGGCTATCAAACGCATTGTGCGGGGAAAAATAGATGAAATCGAGCATAAAACATAGTCTAATGGATGTTATATGAAGCGTAAAAATGAGGTTTATCAACCCCCCCAAACTTGCTTTTGTTCGTCCTCGAACAAACGGTAAAATAAAGAAACAAAAACAAAAACTAAAAACTAAAGATAAACTCATTTTCGTAGAGTACACGATTGCACTTAGCATGTGCAACAAGCCTTTAAACCTTTTTGTTACCCAAAAAGGACGAGTTATAGTCTCGTGAGGGTTTGCAGATGATATACCCACAAAATCGCATAATCAAGGAATCTTTGCTAAATCGAAAAGTGATGCAATCGTACAAAAATCGACGTGAACTAATGACCCGACATTTTTAGAAAAAGATCATGCATTCGCTTAGTCATTGGTTACATCACACCACAGAGTTAAACAAGCTTCTAGAAAGCACAGAATAAAGCCATCTTTCGGCATTATAGTCGAGTGGCGTTTCTAACAAAATTCGAGTGGCGCCCATCTATACCAACTGGTCTTAACAGATATTAAGGTCTAACTGGTTCACCATATTGAGCTTTTAGCATAAGCCACTTGTGCAAACGATTTCATACTTGACAGGATTGTGCAATGTTCGTTCTCTTAGACTTTCTATGACACCCGTTATCGAGTTTTGGGTCAACGACTCCCAAGCTAGATAGCCGTAGGGCGTTAAGTTTTAAGAGACTCCTTCGGACTTAATCACTCAAGTGTCAAAGGTCACAGAATGAACTAATCCATGCAGTAGTGATTCTATATGTATCGTTTGTTCAAATTTTTTTTTTTTTTTTTTTTTTTTTTTTTTATAAAGTATTGTGCCAGAAGACGTTTTTTTCTAAGTTGGTAGACTTGGAGGCCACTACCTATGTGTTTCGAAAACGGGTGATCCACTCAACTCCTATGCCTTGGACTACTACGTGTTAGTGACTAGCCAGAAAATTGTAACTAAGCAGATGATATCGCCGACAGAATAGTTCATGCGTTATATGTATTGAAAAGTCGGGCTTTCATATCACAGAGTCAAATCGTTGTAAGATGATCACAAAGATAAAGCTATAATCCATACTAAAAGTGTTATGTCACCGTAAACAACCCCCAAACTTAAATCGCACATTGTCCCTAATGTGATTGACGTGTGTATGTATGCATGCGTAAAAGTAAAAAGGGACATAACCTTGGCAAGAGTCGAGACGATCGTTTTGAGTCTGCTAGGTATTTTATCGAGAGGACTGTAGAGGAACAAAACACGCAAACTAGAGAAAACAAATAGACTTTTGGATTAATCATCGTTGGCAATACATTCCATCCTAAAGTCTAAAAACATGAAAGCAGAAAAGCATAAAAGCATAAAAGCGTAAAGACATAAAGACGAAAGGGAAACTAGAAACTAAAAACATAAAAAGGAAAAGAAAAAGAAAAAGGAAAAGAAAAACTCAAGGAAAGCGGATGGCGGTGCACGGTCTCTAGGCGGCATCGTCTGGGTGGTCTGTCTATTCATTCGCATAATCCATGCCGGCTATAAAATCGTCGACCGGGTCAGTGGCGGTGGGGTTGGTGGTAGGGGGATTTCGTCGAAGATCTTCTTGGCGCTGCCACGCTCGAATAGCCCTAATGTCCGACTGCATAGTACCCATATCGGTCCTCAATCCCGCAATGTCATTCTGCATGTCGGTCCTCATTCCCGCAATGTCAGCTTGAATTTGGGTGAGCAGGTCATAGTATGGATCCGCCGGAGGAGGTGAATGGGCACTCGAGCTAGTCCCAATGTATGGTTGCGGCAAATCAGAAGGGTCGTGTGACTGTCGGGCGCGTTTCTGAGGGGGCTTCTTAGACTGACTGATAGTGATATCGTCACCCGGTCCTTCATAGATATCGTCAGGAAAAGGGGGGACGTCATGGTGTTCACACAGTAAGTGTATAAGCGCCGGGAAAATTAAAGGACTCTTCCTTTTCGCGTTTGGATTCGTTAAATCGACTGTCAGACCGGTGATAGTGGATCGTAGGGTCGTGTAGATCAGTTCTGCCTCTTGAATCATCTGTTTACTTTGTATGGCATGTACTAATATAGCGCGAGAACGATTTACCTCGAAAGTATTCAGTGTCGGGCTAAGTCGATAACGAATAAGCTCATACCAGAAAAAGGCCTCTGGTGTCAGATCAACTCGAGGCAGTATAGTGCCTCCTTTTTTCCATCGTGCACCATCATTAGCAATGGCGGCTGTCACGTCCTCTAAGAATTGGTTGGTTGAGTCTTTCAGCATTGTTCCATAATCGCATTGGGGCTTGTTTGGTAGGTGGAGGACATGTCGAATAGCTTTTTTGTTGAAATTGACGGTCACCCCTCGTACCGTAGTGGATTTATGACGTTGATTCGCTCCTACTTTTTCATCGTCTACACAGTTGGCATAGAACTCTTGAACCCATGTGAGGTTGATTTTTTCTATTGGAGTCGCAAATGCTTTCCAACCGTGAAAATTTATTTTCTCATTTAGAACACGATTTTTGTCAGTAAATAGGGCACGCTCCTTGTGGATGGTATGAAATAGGATACGGCGCCAGTACGATTCGATTGCTGGTGTCTCGAATCGTTGGATTGTGTCGGTGTTCTCAGTCTCAAATTGATCGTGAGAGCTACTCGCCGGCGCTTTACCCTTGGACACGTTCTTTGTTCTAACCATTTTCTCAGAAATTTCGGCAGAGTAACGGTGTATTATCGTTGACCAAGTCCTCGACCAATTCAACAATGCAACCAAATAACCGAACCAATGCAATATCAACCAAAGTCAATCCAATCCAATCTCAATGCACAATCCAAAATCCGGAATTCAACAATTCAAGCAAAGTAATCAAATGCAATCCCCAAATACTCAATTCACTTCAAGCAATTCAACCAAATAACAAAGTAATTCGACCGAAAACCCGAAATTTCAACCTTCAAATTCTAATTGCAATCGATCAAACCAAACCACAATGCAATAAGTAATACTTGCAAAATCGAAAGTGCAATGTCCCCAACTATGTTCAAATTGAAGTACTCAAACTCAAAAACCTCCTGATTTTCGCCCAATTTTATAAACCCTAATTCGATAATTTCGAAAATAACAATGTCCAAATTAATCTTTGAAACCAAGTGTGAATTCACGAACCCACTTCAATAATCAAGCCAATTAGGTCAATAATTCTTCAATCTCAACTAATATCCAACCCTAATTTCGAAATCAATTGAAAAGCCCCAAAAATCGAAACCCTAATTCGAATGTGTCGAAGAACATGGAGTTTAGCTGTCCTTATCCGAGGTTGATGTCGTAGCCGAGTGGATTGATGTGTTGTAGTGTTGATTTCGATCTGTTTTGCAAGCAAAAATGGAGGTGAAAGTTGTGAGTTGTGTTAGGATGTGAGTTCGAAGTTGGGGGAGAATGAAAAATGGGGGATAGAAATAAAGAAGGGGAGAAAAAAAAAAAAAAGGGAGAACCCGCTGCCTACATCGCTGGAGCGCTAAGCGCTAGAGCGCTGGGCTCTGTTTGTAGCGCTCCAGGAACAGAATAAAGAGCGAATCTAAATATTATATTTGGGACGAGCCTTATTTATGGAAGCATTGTACTGATCAAGTGATTCGAAGGTGCGTGTCTGAAACTGAAGTACCATCCATTCTTAAATTTTGTCATTCTTCTGCTTGTGGTGGGCACTTCGGATCAAAAAGAACCGCCCTCAAGGTTCTTGAGAGTGGTTTATTTTGGCCGAGCATATTTCACGACGCACATATGTTTTGCAAATCTTGTGAAAATTGTCAAAAGACGGGTAATTTAGGACATAGAGATCAAATGCCATGACAGCTCAACAGATAAAACGAATGAAGTAACTGAAAAAGAGCCTGTTTATGTCCCTCCACCACCATATGAACCACCCGTACCTTTCCCTCAAAGATTAGCTAAGGCAAAATTAGATAAACAGTTTGGAAAGTTTTTAGATGTTTTGAAAAAGCTATACATTAATATTTCATTTACTGATGCACTTGCACAAATGCCGTCATATGCTAAATTTTTGAAGGAAATTCTTTCTAACAAACGAAAACTTGAGGATTATGAAACCGTGGCTTTAACTGAAGAGTGTAGTGCATTAATTCAAAATAAATTGCCTCCTAAGCTTAAAGACCCCGGTAGTTTTTCGATTCCATGTGTGATAGGTAACGTGAGTTTTGATCATGCCTTGTGTGACCTAGGTGCTAGCGTTAGCCTTATGCCTCTTTCGGTTTCACGTAAGTTAGAGATGGGTGAGTTAAAACCTACTACGATTACTCTGCAATTAGCTGATAGATCTGTGAAGTATCCAGTAGGTATGCTAGAGGATGTACCGATTAGAGTAGGAAAATTTTTTATTCCTGCTGATTTTGTTGTTCTAGAGATGGAGGAGGATTCTCAAATCCCCATCATACTTGGTAGACCGTTCTTAGCCACAGCTGGTGCTATTATAGATGTTAAGAACGGTAGACTATCATTAAAAGTCGGGGACGAGAAGGTTGAATTTAATTTGGCTAAAACTGTTACTTACCCTTCTCTTGAGAATTCTTGTTGTAGAGTTGATCAGGTGGACCGGCTAGTTCAAGACAAGCTCGCGAAATATCTATGCAGTGATCCATTGGAAGCTTGCCTAGTGAACAACGGTTCAACAGGAGATGAAGACGAAGCCATTGCTGATATCGCTCGTCTTCTCGAGGGAAATCCACCGGTTCCAGTCAATGCCATTGGAGTAAAAGAGTTGAGCAAAGATCCTAAGGAAAGTAAAGAATCCAACTCAATACCCCAGGTAGAACTAAAACCACTTCCCTCGACACTCAGGTATGAATTTCTCGGCCCTAATTCTATGTATCCTGTGATCGTGAATGCTGATTTAAGTAAGGAAGAGATCGATAAATTGCTTAGAGTACTTAGGTCACATCAAAAAGTCATAGGCTATACCATAGACGATTTGAAAGGGATTAATCCATCGTTTTGCATGCATAAAATTTTGATGGAAGATGATTTTAAACCTTCTAGAGAACACCAACGTAGATTAAATCCTACTATGCAGGATGTAGTTAGAAAAGAAGTTTTAAAATTGTTAGATGCTGGAATTATTTATCCTATCTCTGATAGTAAGTGGGTAAGTCCGGTACAAGTAGTCCCTAAGAAAGGAGGAGTGACTGTGGTGAAAAACGAGAAAAATGAATTAATTCCTACTAGGACAGTCACCGGGTGGAGAATGTGTATAGACTATAGGAAATTGAACATGGCGACACGAAAAGATCACTTTCCCCTTCCCTTTATTGATCAAGTACTTGAAAGGTTAGCTAATCATTCGCATTTTTGTTATCTAGATGGGTATTCGGGATTTTATCAAATTCCCATCCACCCTAATGATCAAGAAAAAACCACGTTCACATGTCCCTATGGCACTTATGCTTTTAGGAGAATGCCTTTTGGTTTGTGTAATGCGCCTGCTACTTTTCAACGTTGCATGATGGCTATATTTTCTGATTTAATTGAGAACATTATGGAAGTATTTATGGATGACTTTTCTGTATATGGCACCACTTTCGATATTTGTCTGTCTAATCTTTCTCGAGTGTTGCAGAGATGTGGAGAAGTTAATTTAGTTCTAAATTGGGAAAAATGCCATTTTATGGTTAGGGAAGGCATTGTGTTAGGCCACCTCGTATCTGAACGAAGAATTGAAGTTGATCGAGCAAAACTGGAAGTAATCGAGAAGTTGCCACCACCTACCTGTGTAAAGGATGTTAGGAGTTTCTTGGGCCATGCCGGTTTTTACCGGAGATTCATTAAGGATTTTTCTAAGATTACTAAGCCCTTAACTCATTTACTTGCTAAAGATGTCTCTTTCGATTTCGATAATGATTGTCTTGATGCTTTTCGCAGGTTGAAGGAAGCACTCGTTACCGCCCCTATTGTTCAACCGCCCGACTGGAATCTACCTTTTGAGATTATGTGCGATGCGAGCGATTTCGCTATTGGGGCAGTATTGGGCCAAAGAAAAGATAAAAAGATGCATGTCATCTACTATGCTAGTAGGACGCTAGACGAAGCCCAAATGAATTACGCTACCACCGAGAAAGAATTATTAGCCGTAGTGTTCGCTTTCGACAAGTTTCGTTCATATTTGGTTGGCTACAAGGTTATTGTATACACAGATCACTCCGCGATTAGGTATCTATTGAGTAAAAAAGACGCAAAGCCGAGACTTATCAGATGGATATTACTACTGCAAGAGTTCGATCTCGAGATCCGGGATAAAAAGGGGATAGAGAATACCGTAGCCGATCATCTGTCTCGACTTAGAGAAGATGAGAATAACGAGAAATTACCGATAGACGATTCATTCCCTGATGACCATCTTTATGCAGTGGCTAAGATAGATGCACCGTGGTACGCTGATTTCGTTAACTACTTAGCATGTAAGATTCTACCGCCCGATTTTAGCTATCAGCAAAAGAAGAAATTTTTCACTGATCTTAAACATTACTATTGGGATGAGCCTCTTCTTTTCAAGCACTGTACAGACGGGGTATATAGGAGATGCATACCGGAAGATGAGATGGTAAGTGTCATGACTCACTGTCATAGTTCACCATATGGGGGTCATGCTAGTAAATCCAAGACGGTAGCAAAGATTCTTCAATCTGGATTTTATTGGCCTACTTTGTTCAAAGACGTTCAAGATTTCATCAGTGCATGCGACAGTTGTCAAAGAACGGGAAACATATCGAGACGTAACGAGATGCCCATGAATACTATTCTAGAGGTTGAGATTTTTGATGTTTGGGGAATTGATTTCATGAGACCATTCCCGTCGTCGTGTGGTAACAAGTTTATACTTGTGGCGGTAGATTATGTTTCGAAGTGGGTTGAAGCAATTGCCTCGCCAACGAATGACTCGAGAGTAGTAACCAGACTGTTTAAAAAGGTTATTTTTCCTAGATTCGGCGTTCCAAGAGTCGTGATAAGTGACGGAGGTACACATTTTACGGAACGCCAATTCGAAGCTTTACTTACCAAGTATGGGGTTACACATAAAGTTGCTACACCATACCATCCCCAAACTAGTGGTCAAGTAGAAGTTTCGAATAGAGAGATCAAGATTATTTTAGAGAAGACTGTCTCTAAATCAAGAAAGGATTGGTCTCTCAAGCTAGACGATGCCTTATGGGCATATCGTACCGCTTTCAAAACCCCGATAGGTACAACACCCTTTCGTCTTATTTATGGCAAATCTTGCTATTTACCGGTAGAACTCGAGCATAAGGCATATTGGGCGATCAAAGCTCTAAACTTCGATCTTAAAGATGCTGGTGAGCGAAGAATGTTACAGTTGCATGAGCTTGATGAGCTAAGACTTGATGCATATGAGAATGCGCGAATTTACAAAGAGCGAACAAAGAAGTGGCACGACAAACAGATTCACAGACGAGAATTTAAGAAGGGCGATCTCGTTTTATTATTCAATTCACGTCTGAGGCTGTTTCCGAGCAAATTACGATCAAGGTGGTCGGGGCCATTTGTAGTCGAAACAGCATACCCATTCGGGGCTGTTGATATTTGGAGCGAAGGAACGGGAATTTTTAAAGTCAATGGACAAAGACTCAAGCATTACATCGCGGGCGAACCAATCGAAAAAGCTATCACATCGAGCCTTCGCGATGCTCGATCAGACACAACGAATTAAGCGTGGTAACGTCGAGCTAAAGACGTAAAACAAGCGCTTTTTGGGAGGCAACCCAAATGTATCCTTTTTGTTTTCTTTCTTTTGTTTCCTTTCTCTTCTTTTCCGTTTTGTTCTTTCGTTCATCTTCAGAGTGTCGCAGTACTCTAAAAACATGGACAAGTGGAGGTTTGGCTCTTCAGTAGGTGCACCCCCAAACTGATTCTGCTGAACCATTTGCAGAAGAGATGGCTTGAGCTCGAAATTGTTGGCCTCTACAGTAGGCCTGGCGATGCTAGAGTGAAGTGTCTGAGCATTAGGTGCTGCAAAATCCTTAAGACATCTCGCATTTGCGTTCGGATTCACATTTGCAGCTGGGTTTGCATTCGCGTTAACGTTTGCATTAACATTCGCGTTCATATTATCTTCAGCCATTGTCACTTGATTCTGTTGAGCTTGTTTCAGTTTTTGTAGCTTTCTCCTAGCACGAAAAGTCTTCTCGATTTCCGAATCAGGTTCGAAATCGATCTTACTTCGCATACAAGAGAAGTCAAAATCCTGAAATTAAAACAAAAAACGAAAATTAAAAATAAAATAAAATAAAAATGGCTTAGTCTCACTAAAATATGATATAAACTAATATTGACTATTCAAGTCCCCGGCAACGGCGCCAAAAACTTGATGTGCCTAAACCGCAAGCGCACGGCTTCGGTGCAGTACAAAAGATATCGTTCCCACGAAGACTGAATAATCAAGTACTAATCTATCACTTATCAGTAATCTAAGCCTAATCAAAAGCACAAGATAAATTGTAAAGAAAACTAAACAGAACGCAAGAAAATTGATTCGAGTTATATATGATTGGAAATTCCGGAATTAGGGTTCACCACGATAAATATTATCGACTCAATTATATTACTGATGAGGTTACGATCGCTACTTATGAAGGACACTATCCTATTGTACTCGCTACCTTCTGTCGAAGCATAACAATATACCCAAGATGGCCATAAAAAAATGGCTTGTACCCTTTGAAATGTCCTTTGGATGCCACTGTGACCCCCAAAACTTGAACTGTGAAACCACTGTATGATTTGGACCCTTAACTGAGTACCCTCCCCTATGTACAATCTGCCCTTGTACCTTATGACCTCTCCTAAGTAGGAAAATTGAGACACATTATAGGTATTAATGATGCATTGAGCAATGATATCTTCAGCAACCTGATCACCCTTGTAGCTATCTTGTACTTCTTGCACCCATTGAGGCTGAACTGTTGAGACAGCTAGACATGATCCCTGACCTCTCCTAGACAGTGCATCTGCTACTTTGTTGGTGGAACCTGCCTTGTACTCTATTTTATAATCATAACCCAATAACTTTGTCATGTACTTTTGCTGGAGAGGGGTAGATATTTTCTGTTCAAGTAAATGTTTGAGACTTTGCTGGTCTGTCTTGATAGTGAACTGTCCTTGGATAAGATATGCTCTCCATTTGTCCACAGCTAAGAGGATGGCTAGGAATTCCTTCTCATACACTGACAGCCCCAAATTCTTTGGCCCTAGTGATTTGCTAATGTAAGCCAAAGGGTGTTTGTCCTGAATCAACACTGCTCCCAGCCCATAATAACATGCATCAGTCTCTATAGTGAAAGGTTTAGAGAAATTGGGAAGACTTAGGACAGGTGCAGTACTCATGGCCACCTTAAGCTTCTGGAAAGCCTCTTCAGCCCCTTCATTCCACTGAAACTTCCCCTTCTTAGTCAATTCAGTGAGTGGTTTAGCAATGAGGCCATAGTGCCTTATAAACTTTCTATAGTACCCTGTGAGCCCTAAGAATCCTCTCAGTGCCTTAACACATGTAGGCCTAGGCCATTCCATCATGCACTTGATCTTATTAGGATCTGCTTCTACCCCTTCCTTACTAATCAGATGGCCCAAATACTCCACTTTTTCCATACCAAAACAACACTTAGACTCTTTGGCATACAGCTGGTGATCCTGTAAGGTTTGGAGGACAATCTGAAGGTGTTGCTTGTGGCTGCTAACATCTTTGCTGTAAATTAATATGTCATCAAAGAAAACTAGGACAAACTCTCTTAGATAAGCCCTGAAAATCTCATTCATAAGTGACTGGAAAGTAGCTGGTGCATTAGTGAGGCCAAAAGGCATCACCTTAAACTCATAGTGCCCAGTTGGTGTTACAAAAGCTGTCTTGTGGATATCTGCCTTGGCCATTCTGATCTGATGGTACCCAGCCCTGAGGTCTATCTTGGAAAATATAGTAGCTTGCCCTAATTCATCTAATAGGTCTTCAATTAATGGAATAGGAAAACCATCTTTAACAGTAATGGAGTTCAACTTTCTATAGTCAATGCAAAACCTCCAGGTGCCATCTTTTTTCTTTACTAGGAGAACAGGTGATGAGTAGGGACTGTTGCTTGGTTGTATAATCTCATTATGTAACATTTCTTGTAGTAACCTCTCAATTTCTTGCCTCTGAATGTAGGGGTACCTGTATGGGGATATCTTGAAGGGCTCAGCTCCTGGTTTAATGGGAATTTGGTGATCATGGGTTCTTTCTGGAGGTAGGTGAACTGGCTCCTTAAAGAGCAGGCTGAATTTGTTGAGTATACTTTGTAGTTCTGGTGTGTGTGGCTGTGGTTGGTTAGGTTCTGTTGTACTGAGCATATACATACATCCAAATAAGTGCTTCCCCTGTTGTGTTATTAGCTTCTTGAACTGTTTACCATTCATCATCTTTAAAGACATTTCCTGTTGTACCCCTTGCAGTGTAATATCCTTGCCCCCTTTAACAAACATAATTTTTTGAGTTTTGAAGTCAAAAGTGATTGGACCTAGCTTCCTTAGCAAATCAACTCCCACTACCATATCACAACCCCCCAAGGGTAAAATTCTGACATTAGCTTTAAACTCTTCTCCCCCCATGGCCCAAGCAAAGTCCACACAACGGGCATTGCAATGAATTTTGCCCCCATCAGCTACTGTAACAACTAATGGATTGGTGTACTCCAACTCACACTTAAGTTTCTTGGCTGTGTTTGGGTCTAGAAAACTGTGTGTGCTACCAGTGTCAATCAATATAGATAGGGCAGCATTTTTTACCTTACCAGCAACCTTGATGGTGTCTTGAGTCAACTGCCCTGCCAAGGCATGAACTGAGATATGCAGCTCCTCCACAGTTTCTCCTTCCCACTCCCCTGCTTCATCAGGTTCACTTTCCTCAACTTCAGTTCCCATAATCACAAACAACCTCTTACACTTATGGCCCAACACATAAGGCTCATCACAGTTAAAGCATAGTCCCTTCTTCCTCCTTTCATTCATCTCTTCCCCACTTAGTTTCTTAATAGGGGGGTATTTAGCTCCTGTGGTTAGTGAATCCTTCTTGTAGTTGTTCCCTGGATAACTTTCTGCCTTCCAACCTTTATTCCCCATTGTAGCAGAGGTGAATTTGTTTGGTGCTTTAGTTCCTTTTCCCATAGCTTCCAATAATCCTTCTTGCTTCCTTGCCAAGTGGAGTGCATGTACCAATGACAAAGGGCTAAGCATTTCCACCATTTGAGCTATTTCTCTCTTCAATCCACTCACAAAACTTTTGATGAAGTACTCCTCAGTCAAGAACCTGTTCATGCTAGTCATGAAGGCCTTCAGTTCTTCAAATCTCTCAATATATTCTTCCACTGTCCCTGTTTGGCTCAGTTTGTTGAATTGGCCTATGATATTGTCCTGTTGCGGAGCTGAGAATCTGGTTAGAACCATCTCCGTGAAGTGAGGCCACCCCATAAGTTCCCTGCCCTCTATATAGTCTAAGTACCAGTTATCCGCAATACCCTCCATGTGCATGGCCGCCGTCAACACCTTCTCAACTTCTGCCATCGGGTGCACCAGAAAATATTTATGGCATTTTCTGATCCAGCCCCTTGGGTTCTCCCCATCAAACTTCGGGAAATCAAACCGAGGTATCCTTACGTTTAGAGCATTCGTGTTTCCATTTACGTGTGCTGTACCAGGTGAGACGTTAGTATTACTGGTCCCTCTGTTCGCCTGATAATTTGAGCTCGCCGGAGTCTCCCCTATAGGTTCCTTTCCTTTCTGCAACCTGCAAAGTTCATCCATGCGCAGCAAAATCATGTCCATTTGTCCCTTAGCTTCCTGCTGTGAGTCCTTAATACGTATGATTTCCGACTGTTGTCCCTCCCATTGTGTTTGCTTTGCCAACAATGAAGCTAATTGTTCCTCAATCGAATCCAACCTAGAGTTATTTTTTGCCATTACTTATCAGAGATGCAGCTTGGGATCGTTGAGCTCTGAGGCCACTGTTACGATTCGACCCACACTTACCGTTGATCGAATCGAGCTAATCACCAACAAACAAAAGAAATCACACAAAATGAATATGCAACAAATAAAAATGCAACTAATTATGAATGCAACCAAGAAAAATGCAGCAAAATGCAAAGGAAATTAATTCAATATTATCCCAAAAACTGAGTTTCATACATTTCCCCTCTCTCCTATATCACTCGGCGATCCTAACAGAATTTGCAGAAATGAAAATTACAAAATTGCCCCTGAGTCCCGCGAATTACAAAATTGCCCCTGATTCCCGCGAATGTTAAAAGCCCACGTTCCTGGTTGATGTTTTAGGCGGCCCACTTGCGCGGCCCATGTTGTCTTCTACATTTTTGTCCGGTCCATTGCGTTTCCAGCCCACAGCCCAAGTTTTGAATGAAATCGACCGTTGTTTCTTCCCTCGTACCATTGCGATCGTAACAGTCTATTATTAGGATTCATTATATTTACTACCCAGAAAGATGCCAAACCCAAATTTGGTTACCATTTCTTTCTATCTTTTTTCATGACCTAGCCCTGGGATTTTTCGGAATAAATAAATGCTTTGTTTTAAAAGGAAAGAGCATTGATGGAATTTCATGTCTGGATACATTTTCCTTTGATTATAATCTTTCTTCTGTTGGGATCGCATAGCCCCATGAGTGAAAATCTCGCAGCGGAAGCAACAATTTAAAATTTTAATACGAGTTCACTCAAAAGCCAATACATATGCTAAATCGAATTAAAGCGCGAAAGCAAAAATACATATGTACCCTTTTTGATTTCTTTAGTTATCGGTTTCTATCTACGGCCTTTCTCTTATCCCCGCGATCATCAAAAACGCCGGTTCAAATTCTATAGCACTTCTCAGCACTTCTCAGAACTTCTCAGCACTTCTCAGAACTTCTCAGCACTTCTCAGAACTTCTCAGCACTTCAGCCTGCGTGATCAACCGAGATCTCTAGCACCCCAATTGTTGTGCCTCTAAGCGTTGTATCCACACCTTGAACGCTTCCCTCGTCAAAAACAATCGTGCTAGCGATTCGTAATTAACTATGTCAAGGATCGTATGTATGGTGATGGAATTTTTCTAAAGGAAGGCTATGGAAATCCTTAAGACAATAATATGGAGAAAACCCTAAACATGATAACTCAACTATTATCAGTTATGTATCAATGATTTCGATCTTCTTGAATGAAGAATAAAGATCCCCATATACAGAATACAGAGAGAACGTTTTTTTCTCTTCTCCGGAATTATGAGAAAAACGTTCTCTACCTATATTAGGATCCAAGAGTCCTAATCCTTGTAGACTTCTATTCTCTCACTTCAAATCTTGATCCTTTTGGATATTCCTTTATCCAAAAATCTCCATATTAATTCTTGATAGACTTTCCTTATATTTCAACCCAAAACTTAACTTCCTCTTTTGATTTATTAATTGGGCTTTTAATTAATAAACTCCTTGGGCCTAGCCCATTAATTAACTAATCATAAGATTAATTAAAAAATCTAATTAATTAATTCAATCCCAAGACTTAATTAATTAATTAATTCCATCATGGATCAATATCCAATATTAATCCACATAAGGCCCAATTCGAAATTGGCCATGCAATACATACAACCGGGAAACTTATTCAAGTTTGTGTGTGACCCCTTAGGTTCATTCGAAAGCTAGCAGTGAGACAATTTCCCAAATGGCTCGGTAATCAATTAGACAATTATTACCTCAATTAATTATTATGCCAAATAATTAATCTTGGTCATGAACTAACCACCAATTAATTCATGACTCTCACAGATTGAGTTCGATGTCTAGCAACGTCGACTCAACCCCTAGATTCAAATGATTATAATAGACCTCTCCTGATCACGATCGTAGCATGTGTCTCATCCTTCTGTCAGATCTCCCGATTAAATCTAGGATTTGGTTGTCAGTCGAAATCCTACTAATTTAATCATATGACTATGTCAATTGGCGAATGACGACTTATGTCAACTAAGCAAGGATCACACACCTTCTTATTGACTTGCTTCGGCCGAAGACTTCCAGTCAAGTCATTCCCAAGACAGCATAGGAGATTCACTAATCAAACGGTTAGAGACAGATCCCATCTTGGAACCGCCTGCCAAATCGCATGACCAGACTACACCCAAAATAGCCCATTATTTGATTATCCTGTAATCATGAACTAGATCAAAGTGCAGTGGGTCATGCATTTGAACAGCCGCGATCCCTCAAGTCATGAGGATCATCACATGCCTACGTGACCGTGGATTTCATATTCGACACGTCCACCAATATGAATTTCCACTGGGGTTGCTCAATTCACCATCCGCGATGTGAACCCTCATACGTTGCATAGGTTCCCAACCAATACCCATGGAACAAGGTACATTCCTCCAAGGAAATGCAACGCACAAGCAAGTCTTGACGAGTCATTGATATCCCTATCTCAATGACTCTATGACTTGGAACGCTTTTAGGATTACAGCCGTTCGAGTACATCCCATGATCACCATCCAATGCGTGACCGTACCCATAGCTCTATGTAACCCAAGGGACTTTATTACATACATGTAAAGACATACGATACATAATAAAGTAGATGCCATATAATAATAACGATTTAAACAAGACCGTTCTCATAGTGTTGCTAAGTATTTGGCAACCAATTGGCTTGCCGGGCACCCAACACTAACAATCTCCCACTTGACTAAAGCCAGTTGCCCATGTATCTAAGGCACATCCTAGATGTTTTTCAAATACATTTAGCTTAAGGGTTTGGTGAAGGGGTTTGCTATATTATCTATCGAGTCTATACGTTCCACTCGAACGTCACCTCTACCAATGATCACTCAGATCCATTGGCATCGCCTCTTATGTTTGGATCTTTGATGAGACCTTGGCTTCTTTGCTTTCGCAACAGCCTCATTGTTATCACTGTATTGCCATACATGATCAACAATGAATGGAATTACCCCAATCCTTGGGCGTATTTCCTATCCAAACAACCATCTTAGCAATTTTTATTGCTATGTACTCACTATCTATGGTGAGCTTATCCGTAGTTTCCCACTTAGAGCTCCACCAACGAGTACTAATATGTATCCAGATATCGACTTCAAGTCAACTATAACTGACCGAAGAACTAGAGTCTATTGATAAACCGACTCAAAAAACTTGTTCAGGAGGTGGTCTCACAGTGTTTGGTATGTCAACAATGCAAGCATGAAAATGTGAAAACACCAGGGTTACTTCAGCCATTACCTATCCCAGAACAAGCTTGGACCCACCTTACCATGGATTTCATTGAGCAACTCCCACAATCTGAAGGTAAAAACACAATTTGGGTCATTGTAGATAGATATACAAAATACAGCCATTTTATTGCACTCACACATCCATTTAATGCATCTCACTTAGCATCCATATTCCTTGACACAGTCTATAAATTGCACGGTCTACCAAATTCAGTGACCACAGATAGAGATCGCATTTTCATAAGTAAATTTTGGAAAGAACTTTTTGACATACTTGGCATTGATCAACACTTAAGCACGGCTTACCATCCACAAACCGATGGTCAGACGGAGCGGGTTAACCAATGCCTTGAATCATACCTTCGTTGCATGTGTAGTGGCACTCCCAAGAAGTGGGCTCAATGGCTGGCGATGGCAGAGTGGTGGTATAACACCAATTACCACACTGCCATCGCTCTTACCCCTTTTGAGGCTCTCTACGGGTACAAACCTCCACACATGGGCATTGGTCCCTTTGCTGCAGGTACAGTGATCGGCGTAGAGCACTTAATGAGAAACCGGCAAGAGATGGCAACACACCTTAAGTTCCAGCTTCACAAGGCACAAAATCGGATGAAGCAGATGGCGGATAAGCAGCGCTCAGAACGGGTTTTCAACATCGGAGATTATGTATTCCTCAAACTCAAACCATATCGGCAACGCACTCTTTACAGTAACAAGATTTGGAAGCTCAGTCCTAAATATGCAGGGCCATTCAAAATCATCGCAAAAATCGGACCAGTGGCATATCGGCTACAACTTCCGGAATCAGCTCGTGTCCACCCGGTCTTTCACGTCTCTCTACTCAAAAAAGGAAAAGGGATCACCAACGCGTCACCATCTATTCCACCTCTTGACGAAGACGGACAAGCCATCCTCAAACCAGTGGCTATCTTAGCTCGACGACTTGCTAAACGAAACAATACGGCCATAACGCAACTCCTGATCAAGTGGTCTCACCTACCCGAAACCGAAGCTACTTGGGAGGATTATGGTCTCATTACTCAGAAATTTCCAGAAATCAAGTCTTGGGGTCAAGACTTGGGTGAAGGGGGGGGGGGCAATGTTACGATCGCAATGGTACGAGGGAAGAAACAACGGTCGATTTCATTCAAAACTTGGGCTGTGGGCTGGAAACACAATGGACCGGACAAAAATGTAGAAGACAACATGGGCCGCGCAAGTGGGCCGCCTAAAACATCAACCAGGAACGTGGGCTTTTAACATTCGCGGGAATCAGGGGCAATTTTGTAATTCGCGGGACTCAGGGGCAATTTTGTAATTTTCATTTCTGCAAATTCTGTTAGGATCGCCGAGTGATATAGGAGAGAGGGGAAATGTATGAAACTCAGTTTTTGGGATAATATTGAATTAATTTCCTTTGCATTTTGCTGCATTTTTCTTGGTTGCATTCATAATTAGTTGCATTTTTATTTGTTGCATATTCATTTTGTGTGATTTCTTTTGTTTGTTGGTGATTAGCTCGATTCGATCAACGGTAAGTGTGGGTCGAATCGTAACATAGACAAGTTAAAAAACAGAAAAAATGCTGTTTGCTTATTATATTTGAAGTCGATACCAATCCTAAAGTGATTATCTTATTCATACCAGTGGATTGTTGATGGGAGTATAAATTTGGCGCCATATCCGCTGCAGCTTCAAGCTCCCCATCTCCCTCCCTCGCCACAATCTCTCTGTGCTTTCAATTGACCGTTATGTAAGTTGGAGTATAAAGAGATGGAGGAAGATAAGCCTATCCTATTCATAATTGTTCTCGATAGTAATAGGATTTTAGCAGAACGAACAATTTGACTGAAAGAGTATAAACCAAAACTGGTATCGGGTCGGGTCGGAACTAAATAGATTGTTTTAAATAAAGCCCAATAAGTAGTTTTCAAGAAAGCCCAAAAAGAATATGAACTTCTTAAACTCAAACCTAAATATTCAATGGGCCACGTATACGTTAAGCCCTAGAGAATGATATCCTTTTTATTTGAAAGCTTGGACCCACTTTTGTTTTCTTCTTTTTACCCATTATTGTGTTTGTGTGAAATCAAATATTTTTGTTAGGGTGAATTTTACACGCACATCCAATTTTGTCTAAGCTCGTGAGCAGCCAAAGACGACCCTTTCAGCCATCCAATTTTGTCTGTCGTCAAATCTCTTTGTCAACATACACACACAATACTTTTGAGTTAGTTAAATTCCACCTAGCTAGCTCTCTTAATTAATTAATTAACATGGTCAAACCGCATTTTTGTCATGTCAACTTAATTACACTACCTATTACATATGTCTGTCTATATATACAATTGATGATCATATCCACATGAAAACAATTCATTTGTCCATAACATTGTTGGAAGAAATCAAAAATAATGGTTGACCATACAAGTCATGATGTGTCTCCAACACCACCCATCGTATCTCTTCCTCCTTCTCAATACCACTCACCTTCGCTCTCACGATCACCCCTGCTGCTCTCTCCCGGTGGCACAAATATTATTAGAAAGACCACCCCAAGAATTCAAACTCCACGTTTCATCACTCCACTAGCCAGCCCTTTGAGAAAAGCAATTCAACTCACTAAGCTTAACCCTCAGGATGCATGGCTTCCAATCACCGAATCAAGAAATGGTAATGCATATTATGCAGCTTATCATACTTTGTGTTCTGGGATTGGAATTCAAGCCCTTGTTCTCCCTGTCGCTTTCACCATTCTTGGCTGGACGTGGGGTATTATTTTCTTGACTTTGGCCTTTATATGGCAATTATACACTCTTTATTTGCTGGTGCAACTTCATGAATCTCCTGAAAATGGGATTAGATACAGCAGATACATGCAGTTAGCTAGTGCAACTTTTGGTAAGCATCTATTTGAGTTTTTGGCCTGTAAAACCCTACAAATCTTGATTATTTTATATTGTATGAGTTATTTATTTCTACGTAAAAATGTTCAGAATCGTACTGGTTTTAATTAACAGGAGAAAAATTATCAAAATTCCTAGCGGCCTTTCCAATTATAAACCTGTCAGCTGGTACATGTGTGGCTCTAATCGTGATAGGCGGCTCAACGTCTAGGATGTTTTACCAGCTTGTGTGTGGACCCACCTGCACTAATTCCAACCCATTAACCACCGTCGAGTGGTACCTGATTTTCACATGCGCGGCGGTGCTCCTCTCTCAGCTGCCCAACTTAAATTCCATAGCTGGAGTTTCATTGATCGGAGCTCTTACCGCCGTTGGTTACTGCACCGGAATATGGGTAGTGTCAGTGGCGGAGGGCCGGTTACCAAACGTTTCATACAACCCGGTCAGGAATGGCACGGAAATTGAGAGGATTTTTGATGGGCTGAATGCACTAGGGATTATTGCTTTTGCTTTTAGGGGACATAATCTCATTCTTGAAATCCAGGTGACCTCAAATTTATTTCAAATCAAACGTTAAGGATTTTGCATAAAAATGTTGCTTGTCTTATTTCTTCACGAGAATGACAAAAATCAAATAATGAGTGTAAATATAAATGGGGTTGGTAGGAAAATGAGGTTTGAGCAACTAAAGTCATGTGTTATGTACAAGTTGGACTAACACACACAGAAAATAAAATTGGGGGTGATATGGACTAACTTAGGGATGGCAACGGTTCCGGGTTGGACCCGGAACCGCCCCGGAACCGTCCGCCGGTTCCGGTTCCGGGTCTAGCTAAACGGTTCCGGTTCCGGTTCCGGGTTTAACTAAACGGTTCTTAGGCGGTTCCGGGTCCGGTTCCGGGTCCAACTTGGAACCGCCTTATTTTTTATATATTTTTTTTTTATTGAGATTAATGTTGGATATTTTACTAAACATAAAGATCATTCAACCAACCAAAATCAATTAAAAATGTTTGTTAGGTTATTTCATTGCAAAGGAAATTGAATATCAAATCCTCAAATTTTATAAATTTGGTGCAACTCGTCCCATATCTCGTCCTGCCAACAATATTAATTAAAGAGTTATTTTATTTCATAATTTCATACATCTTGTTAACTTGATTTTATTTATGGTCAGAATTTAAAATATGACTTATTTTTAATTTGGTGGAGTAGTCATTCTTGGAAATGTATGACAATATAGACGTTCATGCATAATACAAATACAAATATAAATATATGGTTTAGCTCTAATTAGTTTGGTCAAAATAATTGCATTTCATTGCGTGAAAAATCAATTTACTTGATAAATGTAATAAATTAAATCCACCCAAATCAACATGCACCATATTTCTTTTAACATATATATCATATATATCATATAACCGATTGACCTACCAAATTAAGTTTTGGGAACTTTTATATAATTCTCATCATTAAATATGCATTAATCAAGTTGTACAAAATCAAGTTTTGGAAGGTCAGAGAATTTTGATATAATTCCCAGCATTATATATGCACAACTTTCTTCTTCCACGAAGGGAACTTGAACAAGTGAGTCATGTACTCACTCATTTACATGCGGAACCGGGTACCCGCGGGTTGGACCCGGCGGTTCCGGTTCCGGGTCCATAATAGGGGAACCGGTTCCGGTTCCGGATCCGGGTCCAAAAATTATTATGCGGTTCCGGTTCTAGACCCGCCGGTTCCTACCCGGAACCGGCCCGTTGCCATCACTAACTGAGGAATGTAAGAATATTAAATATAAATTTGACATGAATTATGTAGGCGACTATGCCTTCTAGTGAGAAGCACCCATCCAGCGTACCAATGTGGAAAGGCGTGAAAGTCGCATATTTGATTGTAGCTATGTGCTTGTTCCCACTTGCTATTGGTGGTTATTGGGTTTATGGTCACATGGTACGTATATATATATATATATTCATTTAATTCTGATTACACATTAAATATGATATATATTTGACTACGTACATGTACTCTCTCTCCTTCATTGAATTGACAGATTCCAGCTAATGGTGGCATGCTAACAGCCCTATATGCATTCCACAGCCGAGATGTTGCTCGAGGAGTTCTTGGATTGATAAGTTTTTTTGTGATAATCAACGCAGTGAGTTCATTCCAAATATACGCCATGCCGATGTTTGATGACATTGAGTCCATTTACACCCGCAAATTCAAGAAGCCATGCCCGTGGTGGCTGAGGGCAATCATTCGGGCCATGTTTGGATTTGGTATCTTCTTCTTTGCCATTGCAATTCCATTCCTAGGTAGTGTTGCGGGACTAATTGGAGGAATATCATTACCGGTGACTTTGGCATACCCGTGTTTCATGTGGCTTAAAATCAAGAAACCAAAGATTTATAGCCCATCATGGTTTATTAATTGGGGATTAGGAGTTTTAGGAATGGGATTGAGTGGAGTATTGACTGCAGCAGGTGTGTATGTTGTCATAAACACAGGAGTTCAAGTTAGCTTCTTTAGGCCTCACTAATTCAGTTTTTATTTATCTTGTTAATGTTTTTGCTTTTGGGTGAGGAATAATATAATTTGCATGGAAGATTCCTTCTTGTTTGATTCTAAATACTATAAATAGTCGAGTTAGGCAATAAGAAATTTGGTTGTATATTTGTTAAATGTTTAAGTTTAAATTATTTAAAGAGGTGCTAAAGCTTTCGTCTAAATCCCCTTAACAAACTCGCTGGCGGCTGGCCCATGAATGGTGAATTTGATGAAGGCCCAAAAAAAGTCGGATAAAACATTGAACATCAACAAACGAATTAAAAATTATTCTGAAGAATATTTCCCAATGTTTTGTTTTGTGTGTTGAAGTGAAATATGGTCGGCAGAGAGATTCTTCTCATAAGCAGTGCAGTTGAGAGCTTCCATGACTCAAAATCATATTCTCTATTACATTGTCAAGTAAAATGATAAAACATTTCACACGCCGTCCAAACCGACATCAGGCATCGACATACTAATTTCATCAAATTAACCTCTATATAAGTGGGGTGCTCAAATACCATTCTAGCAACCACATTTGCATTCGTCTTTTTCTTGTACCTATACGCTAATGGCGGAGCAAGGCCATGCAATTGCAAACAACACTTGTGTTGTAGATACTACAGATGGTGGATGTTTCGATTTCATGAGAAAGAAGGATGAGAAAACTGAAGAAGAAGAAGAAGAAGATGTTATGACTGATACCAGCAATGCAGGAAAAAGAAGCGCACAGGATGAGGATAATAAGCATACATTGATTCAACGCAGCAGCTCTGTAAGTGAAGAAGAAGAAGGTTCTGAAAGAAGAAGCAATTTTGGAGAAACTATCATCAGGTGAAGAGGCAACGGATAAGGAAAAGAAAGGGTTGATTGAGAAGAAACTCCCGGGGAATGGCCAAGTGGAGAAAACTCAAATTCCAATAGCACCTGAGAAGGAGAAGAAAGGGATAATAGACAAGATCAAGGAGAAATTGCCTTAATGGACACCACAAAAACAACCAAGATTGATTCTCACTAGAACAATTAAGCTTGGTTATTACTAGTATCAGCTTTTTCCCCATCCTTGTTTCAAGTTTAGTTCTTATCTCTGTTGCTTCTTGTGGTAAGTTTCATTTTTTACTGTGTTTACTTATTGAAATTGACTCTTCAGATGATCTGTTTTTGACTTACAAGCAAGCCAATTGAAGAGAGCGCTTAGCTTAGCTCTTAATATTCTCATGGACATTATAAAAATAAAGGACAAAACCATAAAAGTCATTTCACTGTCTTCTCAAAAGCTCTGGTGCTGGTACTAATGATAAACACAAGAGTTGGATGTGGTCAGATTAAGTGGCTTTCCAAGATGGTTACCTCTGAAAGTAAGTTGGCATAAGATGGGCATATAGAACTTTGGTTTAACCAGCCTCCCCAGAATGTATGCTCTTGACCTCATTACAAATGTAAGATTTAGAGGCACAGACATGGTGGTATCAAGATGACCTTTATTAGCAACACTAAGGACTGAAATCCCACCATACAGTGGAACTTGATGCCCCTCAACGACTGCTATCACTGTTTCCTCACTCTTCCTAGACTGGTAAAACTTCTTCATCTGCACAAATCATCACATTAACCAATAAAATACCAAAGAATAGAATTAGATGCAACTGGAAATAAAAAACTAAAAAAAAAAAAAAAAAGGGAACTTACATGACCAGAAGCAACCTTGAGGTCAAAATAGTGAAGCTCGAGAGGGGTGGATGTGACGTGGACACCAAAAAAGGTGGCGGGATTCCTGTAAAAGATCTTGACCGTTGATTTCAAAGTTAACATATCCGTTGGCACACCGGTGGCGTCCATTCCCGCTTGTACATTGAAATTCTCAAAAGAAATGCTCTGCAGTGCACACACCAAGCCAACATTAAAGTACTCATCAGAACTGACAAAAGCCAAATACAAGTTGTCATTTATTGTGACAGTGCCCTGACGTAATCAATTATTTCCCCCACTTACCCATCCCTCTAATTAAGCTTAATCACATTATTACTATTAATCATAATTTTGTCCCACCATATTCACTAACAAACATTGCTCTGTTGCATTGCCTCAAATTGTATACACCAAAAAGTTCAAGCATGATGATTTATAGGCTACTTACTATAATCAAGTTTCGAATGTGCTATTTTCAACTCAAAAATAAATAAAAATAAAAATAAAAATTATCTCCCAACTCACAAGACAGAGTTACCGAGTTGATTCAAGACAGTATTTTTTGCATCAAAAGTAAGAAAATGCCGGTGCATTATCATTTTCAACACTGAGTTATACAAAAACGTAAAGGACGAAGCTTGACTCGGCTCGTAGGTCTGTAAATCCGAATTGCTCAAAGCATGGGTGATGTTTAAAGACAAAAAAAAAACACAAAAATTAACCATAAAAAAACATGGACTGACCTTGACGATAATCCTGGGTTTGTAAGCTAAACTAGCAGCCCAAATAATCAAAGAGAAAATAGTAAAAAGGACGACGAAGGAGAACAAAAAGCAGAGCACATAAAACTTGACTTGCCCACCACCCTTCCATTCATCTTCCCCATCCATATCGTCCTCCTCATGAATACTCCCAACCTCATCATACTTCCTCTGCATCCGCCGCCAGCCAGAGTTTCTAGCAAGAGTGCTGTTGTTATTGTTTTTCAAGGAGGCAGAGAATCTGGAAGTTGAAGATTCACGCGAGTGGTGAATGGGTGAGCAGTGGTACTGCAGGAAGTGGTGGGTGGGTGACCCAAATGGGCTCGAGCCATACGACATTTTCTCCAGATCGTGTTGTTGAGAGTGTGATGGGCTCTGGACATAGTACAACGGGCGCCGAGGTGAACGCGGTGGTGTTGAGGCTTCAATGCTGGTAACTTCAGAGTCTGATTTTGCATGCATTGCGACCCCCATTGATTTGCTTTCAGAGAAGAAAAACGAAGTAATGTGAATGGGTTTTATTTGGAGGAGAAAAAGGTGTTTAATGCAGCAGAGATTGAATTGAATGTTATTAAAAAGTAGCACGAATTTTCTGTTCTGTTCAGTTCTGGATGGGTTTGTTTGTCTATATTCATTGTGAATTCCGAGGCTTATTTTTCATTCTTGTCTAGAATTCTAGGTTCTTTCAGGGATGGGCCTCAGCAGCCCAGGCCCATTGATAACTACTAAGTCCAATCCAACAAATCGCATTTTACGGTCCTGTTTGGGGTTATTCCAATTTTATAATTGTCTTCTTGGTTCTGTGTGTAAAATTGACAATCATCCAAAAGCACACAATTCCTTCCTACCGTTTTTTCAAATGGTTAACAATTTTTATCCTGCAAATTTCACAATGAATCACTTTGAACAAGATTCTAATACAAGCTTTAACAACTAATTTTTTTACAAGTCTAACTAAATCAAAGCTTTTACTTTGATTGGTTTATACAGCAAGCATTTATTATTTCAACATATTGCATCAAACTGAAACGGGTACTGCAAATTGAGGGGTAAGAGCCGGAGGACATATCTTCAATACCCTATAGCCATACGTACTCAAACACATGAAACTGCAGCTCACTTGTCAGCAATCTGCATTCAAGTTTAAATCAAACCAGATAGTGTTAAAAACAATGATCCATAATTAACAAGAAAAGGACTTGCATCAACCCTCACTCTGCACTAATTAACTAGAAAAAGACTAAAAGCAACCAAAAAGTCTCCACTTAGTCAAATGACATTGATCTACGCTTGTAAATTTCAAAATAAAGAGGCTCATCAAAAGGGGTACTGCTGGTAGGACAATAATAAAAAGGTGAAATATATTGAGCATCAATGTTGCCGTTAAATGTAAAGAGGATCTTACAGGAAGGAGTGAAGGAAAAGTTCAAAGTTTCAATCAAAATCTGCATTCTTATCATTGAAGACAAGGTATTCCTGAAGAAAATTCATTGGTACTTACTAGTTGATTATGAAAGATGTCCACTTAAAAGTTTTACAATCATATGCCTAACCAGGTCAAATGCATCACCATTCCCATTATTTTCCCCTTCATTCTAAATCAGGCTATCACTAAGCAATGAGGGGAAATTCTATCACAGACCTAGCCTAATGGAGCCGGTCAATAAGGACCACACATTTAGGGGGTGGTGGGTGGTTTTTCACCTCTACCACCCATACAAAAACCACCCACCCCCCCCTAAATGTGTGGTCCTTATTGACCGGCTCCATTAGGCTAGGACTGTGATAGAATTTCCCAGCAATGAGTCTAAGGGATCATGTTTCTTGCCTTTCATGAGTATGATCATGCTTTGTCTTTTAAATGCTTATTGTCTTTTCCCTGATCTCAATGCCATATCTGATTTTAGATCCCATATATACACACACAAGAATATTTTCTCATCCAAGACAATGAGAAGAAGTTGCATGAACACTATTCACTAATGCCAGCTTTCACCTGGTTAAGAGGATTGTCAGGAGATTTCTTCCAGAGTTTCCAAATCATATCTTTGTATTGAGTGTGTGTCAGGCCCGGTTTCTCTTCCTTCAATCTTGGAAGCTCAACTTCTTCAAAAGCCTGCAAACACAAAAGACATGCATCAGTCAGAAAGTCCAAACGACAAACAATGGGAGAAAAAAATCAGCAAAGGTATCTAATTAGTCTTGACAAGACTTCCCCATTAAATCTGCAACGAGTAATCAAGAGAAGTATAAATGAAAGCACAGAAAATTCATCACTTTCTGAATGGTTAAGACTTAAGACAATCTTTTCATTTGTTTCAGTTGCAATAGCATTGTAAATGCAAGGAAAAAAGCATGAAAACGAAAAAGAAAAGAAAAGCTCAAACACACAAACGAAATGGTGATAGTAACGAACCACAACACAAAATCTAAACATTCCAATCACCTAATCCAAAACCTAACTCATCCATGTTAACGAGCATACACCTATCCCACCACTCAACAACAACATCAGCAGCAGCATGAACAAAGCGGATATACAATTATATGAAGATTAATTAAGAGATGAAATTTAAAAAAATCCATATCCTTTTAAAAATTGCAAAATAAGTTAAAAAGGAAAGGACCTTAAACGAAGCCTTAAGTCTCTTCTCAGGATGCTTATCAATCGGCAAACTATCTGCCACCGTCATGTGTGCAATCGCTTCCTCAACTGTCCTGGCCTCAATAATGGAATCATCACGATTAGTATTGACCATGGTCAACATCCTCTCATACTCCTCCTCATCCGCAGTACGGCTCTGCTTCTTCTTCTCCTCCTCTGCCCGCCTTTGCATCGCCGCCTGCTCCTCCTCCCTCCGGCGCCGCAGCTCCACCTCCGTCACCTTGGGCATTGGCACTGAAACTCGATTCGCCTTTTTATCGGGCTTCTTCATGGCTTTCTCGAGTTCCTTCTCTTCTTGCTCAGCTAATCGGCGCGCCTCGGCTTTCCTGGCGGCGGATTCAGCTCGCTTGTCGGCTTCCTCTTCGCGTTTCTTAGCAGCTCGCGACTTGGCTCCCTCAGCATCGCGCCAGTATTGTTCTTCTTTGTCTTTTGTTTCGCGCTCTTTGCGATCAGATTCGGTGGCGCTTCTTCGTGCCCTGGCCGCTTCGGATTTGGTGTTTACTCCCATCTTCTTCGGCATTATTACCGATTGATTCCTGTTTCTCTGGTTGAAATTGGTAGTTGACGATAAAATATTGAGAATCTGTGATGATGATGAACAATGAGATATGTATTACGGATAATCACCGACCGTCTCAAACTAAGGAAGTGGACACGTAAATGGGGAGGTAGAAATAGGAGGGGCATGGGGCCCACAATATGGGCTTCTTCAGGCCCAAAAATAATAATAATATGTGGCCCAACTATCTTCTCATTTGTGACCCATCCATCTTTCACAGAATCTCAATCGTTGCTTCTTCTTTCAAATTAATCTTCCGTCAATAAATTTGGAATATTGACTGACGTCGATGTTTGCATGTGAATCAACGCGCAAAATAAGTAACTTTTAATACAATATATTAATGATTGTTTCGGTATTATTAACTCTATCCAATTATCCCCTTAATTGTAATTGTAATTGTAATTGTAGTTGACTACACTATTAATTAATTATAATATGACATTGAGCTTCGAGTGTTGTAATTGAAGAAAATGAGTATGTGTGTTGGTGAATTATAGTGTATGATACAAAATAAAAGGAGCCATATATATATTCAAACCTGCAATCCTTTCCTTACACTCAACCCAATCATCCTCTAGTCAAAAATCAAATTGATTTTCTGACGTTTGCAAAATCTCCAGCTCCAATACACAAATGAGAAATAAATCATTTATTTTGATTTTGAATATCGTTGTCCAAAAGGTTGATTTTGAATATCGTCCTTTTATTTTCTGTTGTTTTAGTGAGAAAGCCAAGGGAAGGAGTATGTATGTTAATATTGAATCATGAAAATAAAATTAAAAAAAAGGCATATATACTCTCTAATCCAATAACTTGTAAGTTCTTAAGTCATGTTTGATTAACAATAAAATACAATATATTTTTATGTATGGTATTTACCGGGTAAAGTAAAAGTGTTGGCGCAAATTTTATAAATATGGTAGGTGAGGTGAGTGGCAAATGAAATGAATAATAGGGTAACACTAACGCCGTTGTGGTAGTAGTAAGTACCACACAAGACCTTTTGTCGTCCAGTCCTAACAAAGAAAACGTTACCTCATTATTACTGAATTACATATACATATACATATAGTGAGAGAAAGGAAGGTGAAATGGCTTCCCAGTAGAGATAGAGAGAGAGAAATTGGTGGTGCTTTGCTTTGCTTTGCTTTTTATTCTGCTTTTACTTTTCCTCCCTATCTATCTGAATCAATACATTTCAGGTAACGCCACAGCCACGCTTATCCCCTTCCTTGTATATACATCTCAGATCTCTACATTCACTACTCTGTTTCATCCATGGGGAGTGTAACTTCCGAGGAAGGCAGCGACGACAGGTGTGGGAGCTACGGTTGCCTCAGCGCTGACATTAGCGAGTCCGAGGACGCCAGTTCTTCCTCTTTTTCTCCTTTCAGTTTTCCGGTTATCGCCGGCAAGGATGTGCTTCTTTGGGACGATAAGCCTCTCCAACGCCGCACTGATTTCTCCGGTTTCTACTGCTTCTTTCATTTCATCTACTTCACTTGTATATCATAATGACTCTCATTTCCATCCGTTTGGCATACATCTCTAGATTTTTTAACAAAATAGTGACACAATTTTTGTTATGCTGCTTAACGTTTCTGTTGAACGATATTTTCGGATTCAGTCACATATTTGCGCCTATTAATAATTTTCTTTAGGGAGTAAATAGATTTGACTTTCAAGAATATTTTGTAAAAAAAAAAAAAACTGTCGGTAGATGTATGTCCGGCAAACTTGTTTTCCCCACTGTATGTTGTAATTACTGGACACATTTATATTTGATTTTCATTTTGCTTCATAATCAGTTCCTGAACTTGTACTGTTTATGTTTTACTTCGGCTCAATTTTTCAGAAATTGAGATGATGAAGGAAAGATTTGCTAAACTACTTCTTGGGGAAGACATGTCTGGAGGGGGTAAAGGAGTTTGTACTGCCCTAGCCATTTCAAATGCTATTACTAATCTTTCTGGTATTCCCCTTAATAAATATGTCTGGCGTAGTTCGAATGTAGCAAAACAAGTAGGTGAAACGCTTGTGACCTGATCATTATTATTTTTTTGAATCTGTTCGTAACTGTAGCATCTGTATTTGGGGAACTTTGGAGGCTCGAGCCAATGGCTCCACAAAAGAAGGCAATGTGGTGCAGGGAGATGGAATGGCTCCTATGTGTTAGTGATTCGATTGTGGAGCTTGTACCATCAATACAACAAATTCCAGGTGGGGGCACATATGAGGTTATGGCAACAAGGCCACGTTCGGATTTGTATATGAATTTGCCAGCACTCAAGAAGCTTGATGCAATGTTGATTAGTGTTCTTGATGGGTTTCGGGATACGGAGTTTTGGTATGTTGATCGTGGGATAGTCATGGATGACTGTGATAAGTATTCATCAGGTGTATTGTCTGGGAGGCCTTCAGTTAGGCAGGAAGAGAAGTGGTGGCTTCCATGCCCGAAAGTTCCTGCAAAAGGATTGTCAGATGATTCGAGGAAGAGGCTGCAACAATCCAGGGATTGCACAAACCAGATACTGAAGGCAGCCTTGGCCATAAATAGTAATGTGCTTGCAGAGATGGACATTCCAACTGTCTATGTGGAAACCTTACCGAAGGTAATTTCTTCATTTGTTTGCTCATCTTGGTGATTAAATGTGGAATGCCTTTCTAATATAAAGCCGATAAGATATGCATAACCTTCGCTTGATTGATTATGTCATGCCCGTGTGTGCTAGACTGTGCACGACTATTCCATATTGGTCTAACTATCTTCCTGTTATAAATATGTAGATGTCACTGAGGAAATGTTGGCTCTGTATTCAGTAAGAATTATGCCCCGATTGGTTTGTGGGTGTGCTTGTTGATCTCAAATGCTTATTTACACATCTCTTGATTCTGTTTGATTAATATTCATTACTTCCTGTTTGCAAACACTCATTGATGTAAAACCAAGAATTCTTTTTGTGCTTTGCACTTGTCATGTTTAACTTTACAGTGAAATCTCTGGACTTCTTATGTGTAGAATGGTTGAGTACTCTGCTCAAATAAATGAAGATTTAGTGGTGTCTTCATGGAGTACTTCCTTTCATGACTATTCTTGTGCTCCCATTTTGCCTACTATGGATGGAAATCCTTTAAATTATTGTGGAAATTAGTTTTCGCACTAGCTTTAAAAGAATTAGATATGCAAAATATGAAAATGTAATTTCTAACATGATCTCTGAATTGTTACCCAAAATGTCCATCGATAACTTTCCTCTTCGATACACGTTGATAAATCTTGTGTAAACAAGCGAGTAATTATTGCTGTTTTCTTACTTGCATAAAAATTTCCTTGCAGAACGGGAAAGATTGCCTTGGTGATATCATCTACCGCTACATAACTGCTGATCAATTCTCACCAGAATGTCTTCTTGATTGTCTTGACTTGTCCTCCGAGCATCACACACTGGATGTGGCAAATAGAATTGAGGCAGCTGTACATGTGTGGAATCTGAAAGAAAGAAAGAAACATCCGAATCCCCAGAAATCTAAACGGAAGTCGTGGGGTGGTAAGGTGAAGGGCCTTGTTGCTGATGGTGAAAAGAATCAATTTCTGGCCCAACGTGCTGAAATGCTATTGCATAGTCTCAGACTCCGTTTTCCTGGTCTCCCGCAAACTGCTCTAGATATGAGCAAAATTCAGTACAACAAGGTTGTTCATTAGATTTGCTTTCTTCTTTTCAATTTGACTTGTGTGTAGTCTGGTACTGAAATGAACTTGCACCAATATCATAGTAAATTTATATATATAATTGCTCTTACTTTCTGCAAATAGGAAGCTGAACTGCCAGTAATTGTTTGATTGGTCTGCATTTTGTAGTTTATTTTCATTTTTTAATATTTAATTCCCTTAGGTATATAAGTTGTTATCAGACTTAGTGATTTCTGTTGCAGGATGTGGGGCACTCCATTCTAGAAAGCTATTCAAGGGTAATGGAGAGCTTAGCATTCAACATAATAGCAAGAATTGATGATGTGTTGTATGTAGATGATGCGGTGAAGCACTGTGCTGCAGCGGAATCTTTGTCAATTTTCAACAGGGGAGGAGGTTTCAATGGTCTTCCTATTCAAAAGAAGATGTCTCCAAGTCCCTTTTCAATTCAACACACACCCTATGCATCTCCATTTGCAACTCCAACATTTTGTTCATCTCCTCCATTGCCCTGTAGCCCAACAAGGACTGTTAACAAGACAGGAGGAGTGCCAAACCATAAATTTGACAAAGTTGACTTGGATAAACTGTGGTCTTATGCTGGTAATCTTGGTTCTAGAAGAATACCTGGGGATGCTCCAGAGCGCGATTGACTAATCAAATATCTGGCTAAATGCTGCAGGAAGAGATGATTATATATTTCATGTATATTTGCTTTAGCATAGTTGTTATTATTCTAATTAAAGTTTTGACCATGGTTTTTATTTATAAATTAGGCTTACTTATTCTATAGTATGTAGTTTCCATATGCATTAGATGTGGTAAAGAGACTTTTACTGTTTAAATAACTTATTTCAAGAGAAGCTTTGCCTGGCTTCCCTGTTTAAGTTTAAACCACTGTGGTTGGTTGTAGACTATTTGGTTTCTTTCTTTTTCAATGTTATGGCTGTGAGAGCGCAGAGGTGAACTGGAGTACCATATCCGTACAAGGTTGCAAGAGGATAGATGGCATTAAAGAACTAAGCCCATTATTATTATAGATAAGTTGGACGGCCTGACTGATTGATTGATTCTACATAATAAATGGGTCAATACATATAATTAATAGTTTAGAGAGTCAGCCCAGCCCAGCCCAGCCCAGCCCAGCACAGGCGACACTTCCAATATGTACAATTACAAATTTACAATACAATATTCTGCAACTGTTCATCCACAAAATCCTAAAGCTTCTTGATGGAGAAGAACGCGTACAACACTATCCAGTCTTCCGATTTGTTTCTTTTTCATTTTCTGCCTATCAGTATCAGCTAAACCCAATTATTATTATTATTTTATTTTTTTCAAACTTCTCATTCTTCTCCTATAATTGCGAACAAATACCCAATTAGGGTTTGAAATATGATGAGAAAGAGAGCCAAAACGGGTCTCGATACGGCTGTTGTGGATGTTTGGAACCGTGAACTCGGTCTGCTCTCCACTCGTAATTTCGCTCACCGCCTTGCCGCTTCAGAGGTTTTTATAACTCTTATCTTCTTCATTGCTGTGTTTCCCAATTTTATTGTATTGTTCACTTGTTCTCTGGTATCAGGATCTTGTGCTTCGTCTTGATCTCTTACGAAAGCTTGATCAACACCGAGGTTGTGTAAACACTGTTAGCTTCAATGCAGCTGGTGATCTTCTTGTTTCCGGTTCTGATGATAGGAGGGTCATACTCTGGGATTGGGAAACTGGTCAAGTTAAACTGTCTTTCCATTCAGGTCATCACAATAATATTTTCCAAGCCAAAATCATGCCTTATACTGAAGATCGAAGCATTGTTACTTGTGCTGCTGATGGGCAGGTGATTATTTATTTGCCCTGTGTTCTCCCTATCTCTTTCGCTCTATGAAAAGATTACTAATGAACTGCTTCCATAGAGTTTTGTTGTTTGCAATACTCTTTTCCTGGTATTATCGGCAATAATGATTTTGCAGAAATTAATCTGAAAGTTGGATGTTTGAAGATAGGTTACATAATGCTTTTGCAAGATATTTTGTGAGCCAGATTATTGAGTCAGTTTATTTTATGTATTGATTTAATTCCATTGCTTGATGAAATGTTGGGAGGTTGTTTTCTTACAAGAGTAATTTTTTTACTTTTAGGTGAGACATGCTCAGATTCTTGAGTGTGGAAAGGTGGAGACTAAATTACTGGCGAAGCATCAAGGACGCGCACATAAATTGTCCGTTGAACCTGGGAGCCCTCATATTTTTTACACATGTGGTGAGGATGGATTGGTTCAGCATGTAAGTTGATTTATTTTGATTGATCCTTTGGATTTTGAGCTGATTTTTCAATTAAAAGTCATGAGTTGTTTCTAATAAACAATGGTTTCATACCATTTGAAGTCTCATTCGTTGAGTATGCCCTTGAGTTATCATAAGTGTCCGAGATCCTTCTTTAAATGGAAGCTAAGAAGAAAGCTAGTAAAGAATAAAGATATACCTTATCAGGATACAGACGCACACCTGTAAATAGACATAGCATTTGTACCATATAAGTTGTGTGTTTATTTAACTAGATAACGTTTTCTGATCTCTTTCTGCTTGTTTATGGGGCTGAACGTGTGGCACCATTTTTTTTTTTTTGCACAGATTGATCTGAGAAGTGGAACTGCTACAGGCCTTTTCACGTGCAAACCTATACAGCGCCATAGTTATTTATCCACTGTTCATCTTAATGCGATTACAATAGATCCAAGAAATCCTAATTTATTTGCTGTTGGTGGATCAGATCAATATGCTCGACTCTATGACATCCGTAAGTATAATTGGGATGGATCATCTGCACTTGACAGGCCTGTCGACTTCTTCTGTCCATCACATTTGATTGACGATGAGCATGTGGGCATAACAGGGTTGGCATTCTCCGATCAAAGCGAGCTGCTAGTGTCTTACAATGATGAGTTTATCTATCTCTTTACAAGGGATACTGGACTGGGGCCAGATCCAACTTTTACTTCTGAACTGTCTAATGACAGTGATGAAGGTGATATGATCGGTGGTGATAATAGGCCAGGTGTATCTCTTACCAAAACCGATGACAATGAAGGTATTGGTCCCCAGGCATACAAAGGGCATAGAAACCGTGAAACTGTGAAGGGTGTTAACTTCTTTGGGCCTAAATGTGAGTATGTTGTGAGTGGCTCAGATTGTGGTCGTATCTTCATTTGGAAGAAGAAGGGTGGTGAGCTTGTCCGTGTAATGGAAGCAGATAAGCATATAGTGAATTGCATTGAGTCTCATCCTCACGCTACAGTGCTGGCCAGCAGCGGAATAGAGCATGACATAAAGATTTGGATCCCGAAAGCCATTGATAGAGCTACTTTACCCACAAACATCCAAAAGGTATGTAATGATTTTGATACAAGCCAGCTTTATGGTATCACTTAACGATGAGTGGGCAATATGATATAACAGAATGAGTAAAGACTTTTAGTTATAGTGTACAGATTTTGGATGCCCTAAGTGTTTGAAAATATACGCCCCGGGGTCATGTAGTTTGGTCTTCGTTTTCTGTTAATGTCTTGCGAAAACTTCATTTTTCGAGAAGTTATTGAGAAATCATTTCAAGTAATTGGTGCAAAGGCGAATTTTTGGTCTAAGACTTTGCATGTTTGTGCTGCTCAATGACTGACATCTAAATCAATGTAGTGTTGCTTTTGAACCTTCTATATGGCCCTTGCTTGAAGGATATTTAAGGTTACATGATTTAGATTTGAGCACTATAAAGTATAAATAGCATTTTGTAACTAAATTAAAAACTGGAAAATTATGAAAACTCTCTTGTAACTGCTTTTATTTTTTAAACATGGGATGGGGACAGCAAGAATTAAATAAATTGGTAATTACTGATATTATTATTGCAAAGGTCAGCTCACAACATAAGAAAGTTGTAGGAAAATTGCTCATGTAATATCTAACCTCAGTGACAGAATGTTTCAAAATGTAACGTTGGTCCTATTGACTTAGATGCTTCTTATTATTGGTCTATTGATTGATGCTTTAGATGACTCTTTCTTAAAAAAGTCCATGGAAGCATAGGATGTTCTGATTTCTACATTACTTAATAGGATAGGATCGAGAACTTGATACGTCACCGATTTGGTTTCTATTCCTTTGATGGTTTTTATGACGACGATGATGATGATGACTTCATCGATACCGATGATGACGATGACGATGACGATGACGACGAAGATGAAGATGATGATGACAGTGATGATGATGCAGACGGCATTTGTGCTAATGATGATTCAATTACTGATAACAACAATGATATGAGTGGCCATGAGGCTTTGAGTGAAGGGCAACCAGATGAGGGACATGATGATGATGATGATGAAGATGACAGCCATGGAGATACTGATGGAAATGATGATGTCAGTTCCGTGGATTTCTTTGATGATGTTAACGAACCCGAGGAGAATGTTGGTGATGGTGGTTCTGATGATTCATTCATCGATATTTGTGATATAGATGATAGTAGTGATCGTGGGAGTAGTGATGACTGAATTTTGGATCCTGATGATTTTGAATTTTGTGTTTCCAGAGAAGAACGAGATCAAGGGGTTGGATGCATAGGATGGTTTCTCCAGAGGACCTGATGTTGCAGTTGTTTTCCTTGGAAAGGCAAAGGACGAGCCCTGAGAGGAGGACTGTAGTAGAAGAACATTCAGATGCGGGAAGGGATCTACTGCAGCTGCTTTTGAATTTTGATGATGATGATGATGATGATGCTTCATCAGATGATACCGAAGAGTGCTCCATTTGAGTTTTTCTTTCGAGCACCTTTTGTTCTAGCTAGGTACATAAAATGGAGAAATTTCCAAACATGTTTTAACCTTTTGTTTTATTGGCTCTTATTGCCTTTGGTATGTGACACATCAATTTTCAGTTTCAGTATATATTGTTTTCTGCTGTTTGTTATTAGCAGTTTTGATACGTTTTTGTTGCATATCTATGTTGAACAAGTCCCCGTAAGCATAGCCTATTCTAATACTTTTGTTTCCCATATGTCCCTTGTTGTTTCCTCATTCTTTCGCCATTTATTTAGGTTCAGTTAATCTCCTCCTATGCTATGCTATGCATATAGTATCAATCTTTGTCTAAACAAAAGAGACCGGATTGTTTGCTTCGTATCAAGTTTAAAACACCATGTTAATTGTTATATTATACATGGAAGAACAAATATTAAAAAAAATATATATATATACTTGTAAACAAACAAGATATCAATATTAAGATTGTTTTTATTTCACTTAATTGGTGATTAAAGAACATTTTTATAACTAACAAAATAATAGAGCTAGCTACATAAAACTGTCTAAACTACAAGTCATATTTATCTTTTAATGATCTTAACCTGTTTGATGCCATATCACAACTCTGATGGTTTTTGGTAACTGCAATTCTCATTTCTCAATAAAATCTTCGGAAACAAATTTCAGAAGAGTCTAGCCAGGTTTTACACTTACATCATATTTTCTTCTCAACATATTGAAATATTCACAAATTAAATTACTAATGCAAACAACCAAACCAACCTACCTTCATAATATTGTGTAGCAGGGCTGAGTGAGGGTTTGCTAAATGCAATAATACTCAGAAAATGAGTGAGGGTTTTAAGCCAACAAGCAGGGCTGACTTCGAACTCTATCATCCCTCGACCAATATGGAAGAATCTTAATCATTGTGCTAAGAAGGAAACCTATAAACTGCACATATATATATATATATAACATGCGAATTAGCAAAGGTAGTAGTTTTCTTAATTAGGCTGAAATTAGACTGTAAAGATAGTTTTCTTACCCAAGCAAGCCCAACGCAGAGAATGCTAAAGCCAGGGAAATAAAAAGGAGCCCCATCCGACAAAAATAGAGCTGAGGAAAAGATGTTATAAGTTTTCAGTTGATTGATATCTTTACATAATTAAAAACATTTTCATTATGAAAATTTACCTGAAAGAGGACTATAAATTATTGGAGATATGACATTGGCAAAGGAGGCTACCCCCATAAAACATCCTTGAGCGATCCCCTGATAAGAAAAAACGATTATAAAATATGCTACTTCAAAAACCCTAAAGAAGAAATCTAGTGAAAAATGTTTACCTGTTCATAAGGCCCAACTTGTTTTGAAATAATGCATCTTATCTGTAATTTTCAGAAATATTTTTTCCATAAAAAATGTATTGATAAATATAGATGGATAGATTGTATGCAACTTACACATGGACTTGCTAGGAAAAGGAAAATTCCCAAGAAAGCAGAAGCATAAGGCACCCAAGGTGACCAGGCTATGCTGTCTAGTAACATCTGCATAAAAAATGAATTGTTAAATTTAACTACTAAACCCTAAATATTTGAAAGATGATTAAATTACTAAGAGTGGCGTTTACGTTTACGTACATTCAAGAAACCAGCAAAAAGTCCAATACAAAGCAATGTCTCCTCTCCTAGAAGTGGACCCAGTATGGGCATTACGACCATCTGCATGCACACGAGTTTCATAAATAAATAAATAAATAAGCAAAAACCAAATATTTAGTCGTCGTCTAAGTGAAATGTAGTAGGTCATAACATAAACATACACTTGATAGAGTAGCTGAAATGTAGGTAATAAGCCATATATCAGCAAATTGATCTTTCTGGAAATGAAACCGCGCCTTTAAGTAATACTGCATGCAGTAAATATTCAAGAAGCGGGTTGGTTAGAAATTTATTTTTCATTAATTTGAATAAATATGAAAGAAGCAGATATATACGGGTGCATACCATTAAGAAAGATGCAATTCCAGCCTCAGCAAGACTATTGAAGAAAGCAACAAAGGAGGCTAGGGACACAGTAGAGCTAGTCTGTAGCAGACGCAGTATATCCTTTGGTAATGGGATTTTGCTAATAAAATCAGAGGTCTTTAGTTTTTTATTGTCATTGGTTTCATTATTCAAAATAGGGTGTTCCAACTCCAAGGGATCGTCGAGAGTAGTAGGAGTGGTGTTTTCTTTGAGAAAGATTCTCATGTAAAGTGCTGCAATAACAGATATAACTGCTGCCAACTGATATATCCGAGCGGTGGGAAGTAGACGGGCAGTTAATGTACCACAAACAGTTGCTGCAGATACTACACCTGACAACACTCCAAATGCAGATACACGATTCCCCTCTGATACATTATCAGCCAAATAACCAAGTGCCAGGCATACGATACCACCTTCAGTAACCATGGCTGTTAATGTCTTTAATACATAGTATACATAAAAGAATTCCCTCGTCCTCTTCACTGCCAATATTACTGCATATATAAATGTTTAATCACATTATATTTCGGATCATTATAAGCAAACTTAGTTAGTTAGGTACGTACCAAATGGAATTATAGCCACGGTCATTGGTATTGTAAGCATAACTTTTCGACCATATGTATCAGATAGAGTACCAATTAGTGGCATCATTACCACAGAACCTACTCCTGCAATCTGCATGCCATCAAATAAATGTAATTACATTTTCTTTTATTTTACTTTTCTATATCATTATTATTATTATTATTTGTGTTGGTGGCAATATAATATTTGCTTCTTGATGAAATGATAAATTTTTACTATATACGTTAGTTACATTAGGAGAAATCTTGTGATGTAAAATTCAATATAAGACTAGATACATGCCTAATTCTGAATGAAAAAGATATATAGTATGGATTCTTATTTATTTAATTTAAAAATGAAAGTTGGTATATTCATGTATATGTACGTGTGTTAGGTACGTAATTTGAATATTAAGATAGAATCTGGTGAGGATAAACATGGTTAGCATAACAATCGACAATTGAGTTGCCACCTAATTACTAATAAATAAAATGAAGTTGAACCAACTATTCCACATATGGACAACAAACAACTGAAGAATTTATACGCAAATATAATCCACTTGCTTTGCACTTTATGACTTTTGTGCTATTATATATAGAGTACAATTCTTTGCATGTTTAGAACGAGTCGGCTGAATAGTGACTTGAAAAGAATAAGACACCTGCTGCAATGGTTAGTATACTTTTCTGCCTTTATCCAAATTCATTCTAAATGCTCATAATAGATTCATTACCTACTTAATTACGCAATATTTAACAAATTGAACCTCAAATTAATTTCTAAAATCATGCATGTATGTTAATCACAAATATATTTGTACAGTGGACCCTACATCTCACATTAACAACTCCGGCTCCGGCCAATCTTAGATGAATTTAAAAACTAGGTAGCTAGCTAGCTTTGAATAAGTAAGATTTGTCCGGTACAACTACACATAATTATATTTATAAGGAGCTTATGGACTCGCTCAACTTTTGACAAAAAAATAAATCTGTCCTATAAATTTTTTTACTTTAAACATATATATTGTCCCCTTAAATTTAAAAATATTAAAGTTCCTCGTGATCATTTTCTTATGAACTCTGAATTCTGACTGCGTCCAATAATTAACTCTAATGAATTTCTATGCATGTATAATATAACAAGGAAAAAATAAGATATTTATTATTCTGTAGCAATCATATCGTTACTTTTAATGAAGATGTAAATTTTATTTAAAAAGAAAAGAAATAATTCCCTATGATCAGAATCAAATGAAACAAAAAGTTTTTGAAAATCAAACTATACTATATTATCATATAGTATACCGGTGACGCTGGTGGTGGTGCATGTAGCTCTTTATTATCATATTAACAAAAGTATACTATGTATTTTCAATGTTCAAAGGTTTATGAAGAATCGTGGTTTACGCTGTGCATGTAGCTATTTATTATCATATTAACAAAAGTATACTATGTATTTTCAATGTTCAATATATATATATATGCATGTATATAAATTCATACCGCCTGCTGGAAACCAGTAAGGTAAATGGCGAGCGAGCATTCATCTTGTCCTGGGCAAACGGCCTCCATGGTGACATCAGCAATTGTCGGATTAACCACCAATGACGCAAAGTAGGATAAAAATACCGTCACGAAAATATGGATCAAATTTTTCCAATTTTCCATTCTTGTAATTTTCTCTCTGAGATATCTATCTATCTATCTATCTTTCGGTTTTGAATGATAAATATAATTGAAAATATCTTATCAATGAAGAGTTCAACCAATGAAGGGTTATTTATATATACAGCGAAGGAATGCTGAAGGAATCAACATTTTTTACATCGCCTTTATTTATTTATTTTTTAATAATAAGAAATTACAGAAAAAGCCAAGTCTTTCGAAATTATTATATTAATATACTGGTTATCATATTTGACCTTAATGTTATGTTTGGTCGTGGATAGATACTTCTGGGCCGGGGTTGGTGAGCTGAAAAATTAAAAAGAAAAAGAAAAAGAAAAATTGTGGTGTTTCTGCGAATTTGTGTGGTAGGCTAGGCTAGGCTATTTTGATTAATTAATGTCAAGTTGATTAATTACGTATATATGTAATGTGGGAAAAGGTAGTAGAGTAATATATATTTGAGGGGAAACAGTAATTAATTAATTAGGTTCTTATTAATTGGTGGCTTGCATGTACGTCATCGTTTAACTTTTCACTTAAGACACATTCTTATCATGTTATAATCTGTAATTGGGTCTTTATTTATTTAATTTTCAACAATATCCAGACTGACAGAGTGGGTTTTATTTAAACCTTAGTTTATCTAAAACAAAAAGTTTTATTGGACCAAACACTTGGTCATGTTTGTAAAACACTATTAAAGAAGTTTGTAATATAAAATATTTTTACAAGTTTATAAGCTCAATCCTCGAGGTGTTATATCATTTGTTTCATGCCAAAATTAGGATATATACCTGGTTTGGCATGTTTGTTGTAGTTTAATTAATTAGAGTTTTATGTAATAGTTTGAAAAAAAAAAAAAAAAGTAAATATGGTCGTAATAGTCCAACAAAAGGAGTAGAAATGTTATATCTCTAAGCTGCTCAAATGAGTTAGTATCCATTAATGTATGATGAGAGAAGACTGGATCCATTTAATCTGTAACTAACTGTATTTAGTCAAACTTAAATATATAAGTAGGAAAAGTACGTAGTCTTTCTGGTAATATATTGGGTGTCAAACATTAGAAAAGGAATAAGCTTGCTAAATTAGGTAGAAGAGATTTGACAAAACAAAAGATTAATTAGGATGTTACTAGCTAGTTTTACAATTTCTTCAACATGGGAATGGGAATATTGATTATTAAATCAAGTGGACACCGCGTACAATTCCGACTGAGCAATAAGCAATGTGGACTTAAATAAATGTGGACTGAAATTGGGTCTTTATTTATTTTCCTCCAAAAGTTAGATGATGAGTGACAACAGCAGTCAACAATTGTGAACTTTATTTATACAGCTGTACTTTATTACATTAATTGCTAACAACAAGTTACACTGCCTAACTAATCCTTATTCGTCCTGTGAAAACATTTTTATTCATAGATTTGTATAAATTAATATGGATTGATTTTAAATATATTGTTTCAGCACAAACAAAACCTAGCTATTCAAAAAAGTAAACTACTTTTGTAATTTTAACAACTGTAACTGTAATATAGTGTGTTTCATCACAAAAGTGTTTAGAGATCTTCTACTGAATTAGGATATAATCCCTATGTATGTTAATGTTGGGTTCCTAGTTTTTGGGTAATAATTATTAATTGAATTGGGCCTATCAGATCCATGGGCCGCTATCCCGAATGAGGGGTTGACAGTTGACAAGAAATCCATAGCATTGAAGACTATGAAAAATTATAGGGCATTCAGTTTTGGGAGGAAAACCTGGTAATTGTTCACTTTTCAGCTAGTCACTGCAGGTACAATACAAGAATCAAACAGAGTCAAGTATGTATATATATATATATATATATATATATATGATGGCTAATGAGTCAGAAAAAACCAGGCAATTATATATGCAGGAGGGAGAATTAATATTGAGAAAATCCGGATTTGAACCTGAAAAGCTTGTGAACAATATAGAGATGAGTATTATAAAAATGATCCTTTTTCGCATTGAAAAGTACTGGAGAAGATTTGCAGAAGCTGATTGTAATTAATCAACGTGTGTTTGCAAGGATGCATGCATGCTGATGAATAGTGTTTTAGCGTTTTTATTTCTCAGAAATGGCACTATTAAAGAGATAGAGAGGTTGCAGGCTGATCGTATATATATATATATTGCAAGGAAAAAACAAACTACTACTACTATGTTAGATAATATTTGAAGTTATGAGGTTTTAGGGATGAAGGAAATAATATTAAAATCGAAAACTAAGGTCTGTATTAAAAGTCTAGGCTATGCAAGAATTTGGATGGAAAGTGGGCTTGGACTAGTGGTATTGGTGAAGCCCAGAGAACCTTGGGCTAAGTTATAACATGGATCGGAGTTGAACATAGAATCATTATTAATGTAATCAAGTTTTAATAAATTAATTATTAATAGCTTTACTCGATCACCTAATTAATTTAGAAGTGGTATATGTACTATAATAGAATGAATGAATTGGTAGAGAAGAATGATTAGTTCGAATGTTTGGTTCACCAAATCTTATTTCTCCCTCACCGCATTACACTTATATTTAGGTAGACCTACGCACAGACCTATTATTATAGTGCATAATTCTTGAAAATTTTACGTGGAAACTTTTTTTAGACACACAAATAATTATGAATTGAGCTTATGTTAATGTTAGCTTACGTGGAAATTTTTCTAGAGAATAGAAAGTAGCATTATTTATTATGAAAACAATCAAATAATAAACTGTGACGACGCGTTATCTCATTTCATGAACGCCGCAGAATTTGGATTTGCATGTGAGCAGTCGGTGTGAACTCACTTTCACACTTATAAGTTAGAACACATAATAATAATATATAATACTCTCTCTCTCTCTCTATTTCACAAGAAGCAATGAAGAATTACACATTAATATTTAATATATTATTAACCTATAGTAGCATTCATTTTCATTCTCTCTATTTAGAGTTTTCCCGAATTCATTTAATTAATGCTCTAAAAACCTATTTGTTGGATAATATTTTCCTCCACCTGAAATTAAAATAATAACGGAAATAGTCATCAAAATTCATAACGAAAAGAAAAAAAAAATTAATATTAATAATTAGTTCAAATTATTAGCATGAAGCTGAACCAGCTACCATCCAAAAGTCAACCATATTTATTTATTTATACGTTGCTTAAAAAAAATTGCAAGGCTCTACTCATACTTAATAAATTAATTAATTTTCAACTAATCAATCAACCGAATTCTGGAAACTAATACATTATTCTCATTCAGATCACTATAAATTCTTCCACATCATATGCATCGATCGAGTCATCAAACCGTACAGCAGAAAACTGATACTGAAGAAAATTGAAAATGGAGTTTAAGATTGCATCGGAAAGCTCACCGAGAAGAGAATTCAAATTCTCGAGATCTGGAAGAAATCAAAAAGTAGTTTCGAACAATATATTAGAGGCGATAGCTCAGTTCAGAGGCGGAGAAGCGGTGGCGACTGAGAACGGACGGTTAAAGATTGTTGTGAAGAAAGAAGATCTAAAGCAGGTCCTGGAGGCGATCGGAGGTTGCCGGAGCTCAGGGAGGCGAGTTACTGCGTCGCCGATGGGAGTATCGTTGGAACAACGGCTGAATTTTATGAGGAGAAGGCAAATTTTGAGACAAGTGAAAGGTAGAAGAAGCGGTACCTGGAGGCCAATGCTACAGAGCATACCTGAGGAGGAAGTATAAATTTATTGTAGCTATTATTAATTAATTTGATTTGTAACCTTTTGATAGATATTTCAGAATTAAGGTATTCTTCAATTTCATTGTTTCTTTGTTCATGTTCATCAATACTAGCTTTTTTCTGCTTGGCTACGCTACCATTTATGCAATTTTTGAATTTTTATTCAGCACATATTATGATCTAATACTCGATATTTACAACAAACATTATGTATATATATTACTTAGTTATTAGATAGACGAATCCCATTCGATCGTGTGTATTTTTCTAACTTCAAAATTGTAAAAAAGAAAAGGAAAATACAACTATGCATTATAGTATTTGTAATTGTATTAATGAAAGCTATAGCCTTAGTTTCAATTTTTATTATTATATTTTGAAGTCCAAGTTCCGTGAAATTAAATCCAATCCATTACAAAGAGAAAAGTCCAGCAATGTTAACTAGGCCCAACTAGTTGCACTCTTTTTAAACCACGGCCCATGAAACCATCATACTGCTCTTTTGTGCTTTTTATTGACAGAACAAAATATATTCCACTAATTCGAAAAAATGGAGGAAGAAATTCAAGCATGCCAACTGAATTAACGGCCACTTCCTGAATTTCCAAAAAACTTTTCTGAATATTACTGATTAGGGAAAAATGGCGACGACACTTTTGAATTCTCACCTCTATATCTCAAAATATCATCACATGTTTAGTGAAAAAACCCAAGCTTCAAGAAAAATCCAAAACCATGAACCCAAAATCAATCATAACAATTTAAAACCAAACACCATCAGCAGTGTACAAGTTTGTAGAGTGAAAAATTCAGTTTCATCCATTAGTAGACTCCTGTCTTGTGTAAATTCAGGTTGTCTGGAAGATGCACTCCACATGTTTGAAACAATGAATAAAACAAGCACTTTCGCTTGGAATACGCTGATCAGGACACTAGTTAATTCCGGCTTGTTTGAGGAAGCTCTTGTATTTTATTCCAGGATGCAATTCGAAGGGATTAAACCCGATAATTTTACTTTTCCCTTTGTAATCAAAGCATGCACGGGGGTTTGTTGTTTGGAGTATGGGCAGAGTGTCCACTCCACCATTATTAAGCTTGGATTTGATGTGGATATTTATGTATGTAATGCACTTATAGTTATGTATGCTAAGGTTGGGTGCATTGAGGATTCAGAGAAAATATTTGAGCGAATGTTTGTTAGAGACGTGGTTTCTTGGAACTCGATGATCAGTGGTTATGCTTCAGCTGGGGATGGCTATAACTCATTGTTGTGTTTCAGAGAAATGCATAAATTTGGAGTGGTACCTGATAGATTCAGTTTCGTCAGTGCTTTGGGCGGTTGTACACTCGAGGGATGTTTATTAAGTGGAAAGGAGATTTTGTGCCAAGTGGTTAGAAATGGGCTTGAACTAGATTCGATGATTCAGAGCTCACTCATTGACATGTTTGGAAAATGCTGTGCGGTGGATTATGCTGAACGTTTTTGTAATAGAATTTCACAAAAGAATGTGGTTGTTTGGAACGCAATGATTGGTGCATATACACTCAACGATAAACACTTCAAAGCATTTTCTTGTATGAAGAAAATGCCAGAAGAAAATGTGATACCAGATATTATCACTTTGATTAATTTTCTGCCCTCATGCTCAAAAATTGGAGCTCTGCTACATGGAAAAGCTGTTCATGGTTATGCAATTAAAAAGGATTTTCTATCTCATTTAGTACTGGAGACTGCTATTATAGACATGTACGGTAAGTGCGGCCGTGTAGAACTGTCGGAACGTGTGTTTTTTCGTATGAAAGAAAAGAATCTAGTGTCATGGAATGCCATGTTTGCTGCGTATGGGCAAAATTCAAATAATAGAGAAGCCATAAAAACATTTCAAGATTTTCTAAATGACTCTTATGTCCCTGATGAGATGACATTTGCTAGTGTCCTACCAGCCTATGCTGAAATAGCGTTACCAAAAGAAGGGAAACAAGTACACAGTTCTATCTATAAATTGGGAATTCATTTAAATACATTTATTTGTAATGCAATGATTCATATGTATTCAAAATGTGGAGATCTTGAGGCTGCACAAAGAATCTTTGATGGTATGTTGTTTAAGGATGTTGTCTCGTGGAACACAATAATTATGGCTTATGCTGTTCATGGATTTGGAGCAAATTCTTCTAGACTGTTCTTGGAAATGGTAAATGATGGGTATGTACCCAATTCAAGCACATTTGTTTCTCTTTTGTCCGCTTGTAGCATTTCGGGATTCTTAAATGAAGGTTGGAAGTATTTTAATTTAATGAAGAGTGATTATGGACTTGATCCCGGGATAGAACATTATGGATGCCTGCTTGATCTGCTGGGGCGTTTTGGTAATTTCGACCAAGCTAAAAGGCTTATAGAGGAAATGCCAATGGAACCCACTTCCCGGATATGGGGGTCCCTTTTGGTTGCTAGTCGACATCATAGAAACATAGAATTGGCTGAGCTTGCAGCGAACCATATTTTCTCGTTAGATAATGATAACACTGGATGCTATATCTTGCTCTCTAACATGTATGCTGAAGTTGGGAGATGGGATGACGTGGATCGCCTTAGATCCTTGATGAAGAAAAAGGGAATTGATAGAATGACAGGGTACAGCATAGTTGAGTGCAATGGTAAAATTTACGAATTAAAGAATCATGACAGATCACAGCTTGAGAGTGATGTGATTTATGATGTCTTGGATATTATTTCACGAAAGATAGGTGAAAAACCGTATTTTGACAGTGTATCTAAGTTTAAGCCACTGGATTTGATAAAAGCGAGAGCGAATTCTCCCACATTTCACAGTGTGAGATTGGCTATTTGTTTAGGTTTGATTAAGACGTCAGTGGGGGAGCCATTGCTTATTAGAAAAAACGTTCGAATATGTGAAGATTGTCATAATGCCATGAAAAGGATCTCAGAGGTTACAAAGAGGAAAATAATTGTAGGGGACTCAAAAATATATCACCATTTTGGGAATGGGCAGTGTTCATGTAGAGATTACTGGTGATTTGGAAGTGGACTAACCAATAAGAGGTTTCATATTGAGATATAGTTGACAAGAACATCTGAGCTAACCATTTACGGTTGAAAAAATTGCTTGATTAAACATTAATGGCAATGGGAAACTGCTATAGCCAAGAGGGATGGATGATGGTGGAAGCCAGCCAACTGTGATAGAATTAGGTAAAGGGTCATTATAATATTTACTAAATACTCTTGTTCTTGTAGCATAGTAAACAGAAATAAAACACTTGTAATAGATTTCCTTGTATTCTGTTTGCTATATATAGTTACCATATTGAAAAAAAAAAAAAATTAATATTTAGCATGAATGATGAACTCATTAGAAATAGTCCACATAGATGGTATGGTGAATGTATCTCCCGTAAGTTCATCAATCCATATATCACTAATTTCAAATGAAGGTCTATGTAAAATACAAAAACTAACATAAACAGAGAAAAATAGCCAAAGTTGATCAGGTTATGAATGAAGAAGAAACTTCAATGCAACTACAACCACAAATAGTAATTAAATCTTATCTTATAGAGTTGAATAAAAAGTTTTTGTCATTCCCAATAAAACAAATCATGTAAGATATCATCAGTAATGTGCCACGTATCAAAATCTGTAAAATAATTATGGCTTAAAAGAATGAAATAATAACCGTTGACCAATGTGATTATGAGTTCAAAGGATACTATTAATCAATAAAGCATTCACTTTTCCCGCTTAATATCTTGTCTTCTCTCACTTTTATGAACTTCAAACAAACAATAAGCATATAAATTAATTGACACGTAAAAACTTTGTCTTGTATTAATTATGCCATTTGTTAAAATCTATCTTTGATTAATTAACTTTAGACCAACTCCTCCTTAAAACTACTATTAAATTGCCGACAAGAACAAGAAATCTACAAACTACGTGTACAGTACCAACTCAAGACAAAATTGATTTATATTGACTTGGTCAATAATAATTTTAATTTCAAATAATATATAGCAGGACTTGATGAAAAGAGATATCATTTCTTCTTTTTGATTAATGGCTACATGATACAAATTATTCATATTACATAAAAATAATTTATATAAACAACCATATATGTGAACTATTATGAAAAACAATCGCAACCACAGTCGGCAAGAAAGAAGCAAACAGATTTCAGAAAAATAAATCTCCTATTTTCTTTGCTATATCGATCAATGATGCTAATGTGATTCAAACAAATTAATTTCTCTCTGTTTATTTACACAAAAATCTCAAATTAGAGAAAATTCAACCAATAGCATGAAAATCTATATACAGAAGAGAATCTAAAATCACTAGTAAATTAAATGAAAAATTCAGTTCAACAAAGCTTTAAAAAAAAAGAGCAGCTTCGTTTTGTGCAATCTGTAATTAATTAAGTTGTTTCTTAATTCTCATTATTCAACTTTATCGTCGACATGACCACCTTGCTCATGAGAAAACCATCCCTTGAACATCACTAATACAACGTCGTTAAAGCAGCTAAACACACCACAGCACTTCTCCTCAAACCTTCTCCACCACCCACCGTCGTCTTCAGGCGGCGCCACCATCGGCTGCAGGTACGCCCACGCCGCATGCTGTACCAGAGGATCCTTGATAGGAATCTCCTTCCAGCTACCGTTCGTCGGAGATCCCGTCGCCGGCGGAGATTCAGAAATCAAGTCTTTCAAACTGGTATAGTTCTTGTTCTCTAAATCAACCATCTCTATATCGCTATCGTAACTATCGTCGTGATTAACGCTGCTGCTGCTAATGTCATTTGAAGATAATTTCAAGGGGAAATTGATTAAATCCTGCGGGATGATTAAAGTGTTTTCCATGATGAAAATATGAAATTGGATGAGGATTAGGGCCGATTAATCTGGTTAGGATTAAACTCTCAGGCCCAGCATGCTTAGTTGTGACAGAATTTTAATGCAGAGCTGAGAATTTAATTTCGTGTGTGTTTCGGAGAGAGTAGTGATTTAGGTGAGTGAGAGTGAAGGGCGGTAGGGTCCACGCGCAGAGGGTATGTGAGGACACGTGGTGGCTCCTGTGGTGAAGTAGTGGGTCCCACGCGAGTTGTGCTTGTGTGGGCTGAAATTGAATATAGATTATTCTTTTGGTTTCTAACAGGTGAATCTGTGTCAGCAGCATCACTCAGTGTCTTTATATAGTAACTGAATTTTTACTGTCAAGTTCATATATGAATGAATGCAATCGTTCTTCTAATTGAAAACAATACATTCATTACAGCCTACACTAAATGTAAACTTTGAAGTTTTTGGTTACACAGCGTAAATAATATGTAATATCGTCAGGGCAGGGGTATGGAATGTAAAGTTTAATTAACAACATAGTTAGCCAAGTAACAAATATTTCATCAATCTTAAAGCACATGTATACGCCTAGGGTTTAAGTGGTCATAGACTTGTAGCATGGAGGGCATTATGGTCTTTTCATTCTCAACTTATTATATATTGGAGATCAAGAAGAATCGAAGAAATAGAAAGATATGTTTCCAGGTTGATTGCACATGCATGAAGCTCTCAATAACTCCAAAACAATCTGTCCTAACATATTCTCCAATCATCTGTCAGGCCTTGTTAATTATTAACAAAAATTAAAAATCTTACCTGTACTACCCCCCCACTTATTTCTACAATAATTATCGGATTCTCCAACATTTTTCAACATATGAATCATCGTCAATTTATGTCCTTATTCAAACTCCAACAATTGTATTGCTATAACAAACAGAGAGAGAAAAAAACAGCAAAACAATCTCTTCTGATCTCTGAAAAATGGGCATTCAAAAAAACCTCCCTCCAAAGAAAACTCTCAAATTTCTTCTTGATCTTGATTCCAACAGCAGGCAACCACATACCAATTCAGTGTATGAACACATTCTCTCTCTCATACCTTACTGCTCTTACACATACACATTCACCAACCCTTCCGAATCTCCTTCACAACAAAATCTCAAGCGCGATAAGCTCATAACTCTTCTATCAATCATAAAACCAATCAAAAAGCCAATCCCTGATGATATATTATCACCTCTTTTCACAATGATATCAGCCAACCTCTTTCGACCCCTACCCCCGCCCCACACTACCATAGTCAGCATCTTACCTGATGATGATGACCTTGTAGCCACCCCCACGTCCGCCTGGCCCCACCTCCATATCATTTACGATATTCTTCTCCGATTAGTAATCAACTTGGAACCAAAATCACTTAATGACTATATTGACGAGTCATTTATTCAAAATTTGCTCGCCCTTTTCCGGTCTGAAGATCCAAGAGAAAGAGAGAGCTTGAAAAACGTGTACCACAAAATATATGCCAAATTCCATTCGTCAAGATCATTCATGAGGAAAGCAATGAATGATGTTTTCTTGCATTATATATTTGAGACTGAGCATAAACATTGTGGGGTTGGAGATTTGCTAGAGATTTGGGGAACAATAATCAATGGTTTTAGTATTCCGTTGAAGGAAGAACACAAGTTGTTCTTGATGAGAGTGCTTGTTCCAATGCATAGACCGAAAGGAATGCAGGCATATCATCACCAGTTAGCTTACTGTGTTTACCAGTTTGTCGAGAAGGAGCCGATGCTGGGGGTAGTGGTGGTTAAAGGCATTCTGAGATATTGGCCAGTGACTAATTGTCAGAAGGAAGTTCTGCTAATAGGAGAGCTGGAAGCATTAGTAGAGAGTATGGGACCTCAAGAGTACAAGATTCTAGCTCTGCCCTTGTGCACAAGAATAACAAAATGCTTAAACAGTTGGAATTCACAGGTAAAGGATACTAATAATTGCTCTATAAATTATACTAATTATTCAAATTAATCATCCTTCTCAACTCATCAGGTTGCGGAGCGTGCTCTGTATGTGTGGAACAATGAGCAATTTGTGAAGATGGCATCAGAAGCAATAGATGAGGTGTTCCCAATTGTAGTTGAAGGAATGGAGAAAAATCTGAAATGGCACTGGAGCAAAAGCGTACGCCAACTGACACAAAACGTGAAAGAAATGTTGGAAGAAATGGAACCAAGTCTGTACTCCAAGTGCCTCGCGGAGCTTCATGATCACCAATCTGCAACTAATAAAGAGGAGATGAGACGAAGAGAGAGGTGGCAAAGTCTAGAAATGGTGGCAAAAACAAAACAAGACTATAATTTCACTGCACTAGGATAGGATGTGATACAATAGAATATATATATATATATAATATATATACGCAATTGTTATCTGGACTCTTGACCTATCTAAGATTGTTTAGAAAGGAAGAAATTTATATCCAATTTCAACAGACGACTATTGAGGTAAAATTGTTTTAAGAATATAAAAAATTGTTCCATGAGTAGCTTACCTACCTTCTCTTCACAACAGATTACACTGCAAATATGCCATGTTTCCCTTTAAGCCTCGTTTGTTCTCATAATGAGAATTAATCCTCAAGGAGAGCTTTCATGGTGGGGTCCACAACCGAAAGTTCAAGATCTGATGTCAAAATATTTGAACCATATACAAAGTGTAATGACCTGCAAATACCAATTGACATAGGAAGTTCTAGGTTTATTCTAATCCTATTTTCTGCTACTGAGAAACAGAGAAAAGCCAGAGAAATTTCTCATTTATTTTTCTCAATATAATAATGATACACAAAACCATGTCCCAACCTCTCACTTTGAGAAAACAACAGAAATATATAACCCAGAAGCCACAAAATGTTACTGCACTTGCTAAATTCATCAAACGAAATGCTCCCAAAATATCTATGAATCACACGATAAATAACATAAAAATGAATTACAGCATCTAACTGCAACTTTCAAAAGAATTTCAACGTCTTTCACAACCGAAGATGCCTTGGCTTCCGTGGGGCTATCTCAACTCTTATTTCTAAACCAGATTGAGGAGATAAACACAACCTAACAAAATACACATCAAACAACATATCATGAAAGCGCACGCCAATGCATTCAAACCGATAACTCGATGCAACACCATTTCTCCACTCATTAATTAGAAGCATCTCTGCTGTAATATTGATCGAGTGTCTTGGCTGGTATACGATGAAGAAGTTCCCTTGGAAAGATCCTGAGCAGTGTCCATGCCAGATCAAGAGACTGAAAGATGTTTCGGGTGTCATATGCCCCTTGCGCCACAAATTTCCTCTCGAATTTATCAAGGAATTCAAGATATAGCTGTAGATATATACAGATGGCAAATCAAAATTTGAAATATTTTTTCCTTTTTACTGGAATTTGATATAATAGAGCAGTTATGCAGAAATAACAGACCAGATCTTCTGAAGAAAGTGCTTCTTCTCCTACCACAGCTTTCATTGCCTGGACGTCTTTACCAATGGCATAGTTTGCATACAGCTGAGAATATTGAAATAGAGAAAATGGTATTACTGTATTTTGTCAAATAATTATAATGAATAGGGAACCAATTTTTCAAATGATTAGTGAAGTTAGTTAATCTACCTGGTTGGACACATCGGAGTGATCCCGACGAGTCATGCCCTCACCAATGGCACTCTGAAAGACATCGAGTGTGAAATTTAGACCACCGGGAAAATCAAGTATAGAAACAAACCAAGAAGATCAGGCATAGATTCTTACGTACCTTCATTAGACGAGATAATGATGGCAGCACATTAATTGGAGGGTATATCTGTCAATTCAGGCAGACAACAGTTTAAAATTAGCCAGAATGGACACACTACCCAGAACATAATGCATTTATCAATCAAAAAGAAAGAACAAACAAAAGATGCACTGTGTTGTTAAGCCACAAATTCTGAGCATCACAATTGGCCAAATATAAGCAAAAGGTTGTACATGAGGTTCTCTAAGATTTTGAATCCATGTAACCCTAATGTTCGAAGGCAGTGCTATAATTCGCACATGACTAATCAGAAAGCATCAGCAGTGCATCAATCCCTCTTTACCTGCCTATTGTGCAGTTGTCTGTCAATATAGATCTGCCCTTCGGTAATATAGCCTGTAAGATCTGGAGTTGGATGTGTAATATCTGGCCAATTAAAAAGGATTAAAAAAAATAAGATTGATTCACAAAACAAATAAAGAGCAGAAAATTAATCGCCAGTTGGTTGAAGTTGAATGTTGACAAATGTTTACCATCATTGGGCATGGTTAAAATAGGAATCTGTGTGATGGATCCCTTTCGTCCTTCAATACGCCCAGCACGTTCATAGATTGTAGCCAAATCAGTGTACATGTAACCAGGATATCCACGTCTTCCAGGTACTTCCTCTCGAGCAGCAGACACCTAAGAAGGAAACATATACTCTAGTTCACACACGTAATCTTAGAAAGTACTTCAAAAAAATAATGAGAACTTGACAGAAGTAGTTGGAAACAAAAATTAGAGCCACTTTATAGTAATAAGAACTGTCAATATATGGGCTAGAGGCAATGTATACTTCCAACAATTGTTAAGATAATCTTCAGTCCACATAGCTAAAGAGGCAGAATGTTTATGTGATGTTACCTCACGAAGAGCATCAGCATAAGAACTCATGTCAGTCAATATGACAAGAACATGCTTCCCACATTCATAAGCCAAATATTCCGCAGTTGTCAGAGCAATACGAGGAGTAATGATACGTTCTATCGTTGGGTCATTGGCCTGCGTGGACATCAATATCAAAAGACAAAAGAAGAGACATCTCTAAAGATTTAGGCGAATAATTTAATGGTGTCAAAATACGTAATTAACAGAGTTACCAAGTTCAGGAAAAGGGTAACTCTCTCCATGGATCCATTTTCCTCAAAATCGCGTTTGAAGAACTGGGCTGTCTCCATGTTGACTCCCATAGCTGCAAAAACAATAGCAAAATTGTCCTCTTCACCACCCTGCAGCAAAGAGTAGATAATAAGAATCACAAAATAGAGAAATAATAGCTGAAGATTTAAAAAGTACAAAATGACCCAAATTATAGAAATGAATTAAGCACCACATGGAGCTATAAGAATAAATAATGAAAAATGACGCAAGAAGTTAAAGGTAGCTATTGAAGTTAAGTGCACATCCTAGGACTGCAATTGATGTGCTCCCAGTACCAACAAGAAAGAGATATGTACTTCCTCTCTTCAATGCTAATGTTGCATGTATGTATGATCGTATCAAACAAATACTTTATAAATGATAAAACCAAACTCATATAACAGTGCACAAGGCTGTACCATATCAAGCAAAACCTTAACCAAAACATATATTAACAGAGCTAAAATTTATGATATGAAGAGTTGGAAAAGAAAAAACTGTTCCTGCACAGCTAACAGCATGAGAAAATCTAAATATTTTTTCTAGAAGACCGTTTGTGAAGGGAATCATATACCTCAAGAAGATTATCAGATTTCTCCAATCGTTTTACCAAACCAGCCTGACGACAGATTTGAGCAGCTATTTCATTGTGCGGAAGACCAGCAGCAGAAAAAAGAGGAATTTTCTGTCCTCGCGCAATTGAGTTCATGACATCGATTGTTGAGATTCCTGTCTGTATCATTTCTTCAGGATAGGTTCTCTCGCTAGGATTGATGGAACTCCCTGAAGCAAGCAGGTCAAAAAAATATATCAAACAAGGATAGGTGAAGCATATGCATAAAGCAACTTCATACTCCATTGACACTTGCCAGAAATATCCAAGTAAGCCTCAGGAAGAATAGGAGGGCCATTGTCAATGGGCTTCCCTGAACCATTAAAAATACGACCAAGCATGTCTAGCGAAACAGGTGTTTTTAAAACCTGTAAACAAATTAAATTTCCATGAAAGCAGAGTTTAAATAAAGAAAAGGCAAAACCTAAAGCTCGAAGAGTGAAAATTGGAAATTGTTGTCAATTACTGATCTCAGAACACTGAGTTGCATCACTTCAATAACTGACAACAGCATAAACTGAGAGAAAAATAGGCTCAAGTAAGATAGTGTACCTCCCCTGTAAACTGAACAGTTGTATATTTGTTGTCAATTCCAGATGTTCCTTCAAAAACCTGGTCAAAATAACAAAGGGAACAGATGACTTTTGGAATGAATACAATCTTCAGAAAAGTAGAATGAAAATATCAAGAATGCAATTGAAAAGGTAAAATATAACAAGCATGTTTAACTCTAAACATTCAAGGAAAAGGATCTCTTAAGGACACTTACAGATCTTCACTAAAACCTTAAAGGGGCTACTGAAGAAAAACATAAGAGGGTTTACGTCTCGGCGTAGAGATTCGTGAAACCATAATTCTGTAGTTTATTATAAAAAAAATAGGCAGAGAATTCTAAGATTGTGAAATAAGTGCAGATTGCACAAAAGTACTGATAGGGAATAACATGATGTACCCACTCAGAAAACAAAAGAACAAGAATGTTTTATGGTGGTCACCTGGACAACGGCCTTCTCTCCGTCAACCTCCAGAACTTGTCCACGCCGGGTTGTTCCATCTCCTAAGCGGATGTTAACAATTTCCTGATACTTGGGTCCCTGACATAGTTTCAGATAGAGAGATAATATGACTCTGTTGCCATATCAATATTCATAAAGACTACAGAAGTATGTATGAACGCTGAGATTAACAAAGAAGTAACTGTAACAGGGAGAACGACAATCACCTTCACTTTATCAAGGATAACCAGAGGTCCAGCAACTCCAGAGACCGTTCTATATTCTGAACAAGTTTAAGAGGGAAAAACAGAGTTTTAACGATGCTTCTGTTCTGAACAAATTAAAGTATTTAATCTTTGTGCGACCTGAGGAAAAGTTACGATGAGAACATACCCATTCCGATCTCCAGAGTTCCCTCCTCCATGTCTATGTTGTTATCTGTCATACCCATGTTTAACCTACAAAAAATTCACAAAATTATAGAGAATCAGAGAAGGAAAAAAAAGGTACAATCCCCTCCATGCCAACATTGGTGTCTGCAACCATAATTATAATTAATCTACAAAATTGCAGAGAACTAGAGAGAGAGAAAAAAAGGTGAGAACTCTAGAGAATCAGAGAAGGAAAAAATAGTTTAATCCCCTCCATGTCAACGTTGGAATCTGCCACCATAATTATAGCTAATCTATAGAAATCCACAAAATTACAGAGAACTAGACAGAGACAAGAGGTAAGAATTGCTACTTGAAGCAACCACGTTGACTTGCACTTAGTTTCAGTCTTTCATACCACTCCACCCTAAAATACTTAATCTCACAAAAATAAGATTGATATTATTCTATCATTGTTATAACTGCACAAGACCCTTTTGGTACTATTCCGTCTTATAGCACTTATAGGTCAATTCAACCCAAACAAGATGAAGAACATCTGTCGAATACATTGCAGTCAATTTGTACTTTTGCTGCCTGGTAGTAAATTGCACTCAATACTTGATCATTTGAAAGCACAAGTCATCATCTGATATCACAACCTAATCAGAGATCACTATCCAGGAAAGGTGTTCCCCTGGCTCAAGGTTCTAGCAACACAACTTCAAAAGTGGGAGCTTTCAACCATCAGTCAAATCAAAAGTTCATTGAAAATGTAATAATCGATTATCAATCATTCGAGCTTTGAGATTACATCACAGAAAATAAAAAAGGCAAATCAATACAGAGTGGATAGAAGACACTATAACACTAAATAATATTGTTCAATTTTTCACCTAAAAGGCTACCGCAACCAGCAAGAATATGATACTTAAAAAAGGTCGATCAAAGTTTATATTCAACTGCTCCAAAAAAAGTAAGTTGAGGCAAATGAATAGCCTAAGCCGCAGAAGTATCACTAAATCCAAATAAGTGATATGATACGCTTAGAGATCAAATATCGGTGCGTAAAAACTGTATTATATGTATTATTAGAAACTGAAGATCGTCTAATTGGATCTGAAAAGTTTCATACCTTTTTCAGTTTCGCAATCCGAGAGAGAGAAAGAGAATGGACAGAGCAAAACGAAACTGAGATCTGATTGATGGTTGATATAAAAACAAATAACTAAATAAACAATTGTATTTTCAATCTACCATGTATTATTTATTATTGTGTCAAAAACTTATCATCTCATGTGCTATTTTTTCCTTTTTTATTTATAATTACCATAAAAAAAAATCTTTACAATAGTATACGCTTACCAAAATAAAAATACAACTTACAATAATATATAGTAATAAAATTGCTATTCCAAAATATTTATAGTTTGCTAAATAATAATAGTTAGATGATATTATAATTTGGTAATAAATTAAATTAGGCGCATATTATATATAAGTCCTGAATTTATGTTATAGAGAATTTATGTGATATACAATATATAAATGAAGACGTGATGAGCAGATTGGTCGGATAAGTAGGACACGTCTCGACAGCATATTCCATCTCATTATGTATTATGGTTTGATTAGAGGACAATTAAATCTACTACTATTCACAAGTTCAAACTATAGAGTGGGAAAATGGTTTCAAGACTATGAAAAAAACTCTACTACTTGGCTGGCTACTAAGCCCACGTGTCTCGCGAGCTTGAAAATGGATGATAATGAATCCACCACTCTATTAAAAGATAACAGCAATATAAGTACCAGGCCAGGCAGATGTGTTAACAAACATAATCTTGCATTGCAATTTGCATGTATAATAGTGTTTCAAATCAATTTGGTATTTCATCTGGGTGGGATAAATGTGTGCGCGATTTGGGAAATCTTCCAATTTTTCAAGTCCTTTAAAAAACTTAAAATACCTATTAGCAAAACGGGCGGGGCCCTTCCACAAGACAAACATATTTTGGGCTTTAACGAACATTTAAGTGCTCCCGGGCCTTTTAACCATAAGCCCATGGCCACAAGCTTGCGTCTAAAATTTGGGAAATATGATTTTGTGGGCTTTAATTCCACTAGGTTTTTTGAAACAAAAACAACAAACTAAGTTGATTAATGACATTCAATGCTCAAAATCAGATGAACCTAAGAACAGCATCACTTAGATTAGGTCCTATAATCGAAAAAGCACCTTTACGTAGACTTTGATTTCTTAGACTACTTACAATGACATGTTGAATAAAGGAATTCAACTATTTAATGAATGTAATGGTGTGTTGAATTTCATGTTGAATCCAAGAGGGAGGCAAGAGGAGTTGAAAGATTCCAACGTGTTGAATGAGCTTTTGGTGGGCTCCAGCGCGGCCACTTGGCAATTTTTGATTGGATGATGAGGAGAGTGAGGTGCACACACTAGATGAAGAGAGAGAGGGAGAGAGTGCATGATATTGTTTGGATAAGGAGGGCATGTGTCATATTTTAATTGGGGCTGGTAATTTTTTGAATTTTCATCTCCCACTAATTATTTGAGCTCAATTATTCAATAGCAAATAAATTTTTTAATCTTTCAAGTTATTGTCTCTGTTATCTTTTAGGCTAAGTTTTGATCATAAATGCTAACTGACGATCATAAATTTAGTTATATGTGCCTCTCGAGTTGGTTCAGTCAGTGGATACATAGCTGAAGCTCAAGCAAAACATTACTAAAAAAGAAAAAGAAGACATAATTACTACTATCCATCCACACAAGAAGCAGCTGTCAGTGATCTTTTTAGTTGAAACTTATACCAGCAAGGGATCAATCAGCTCATTTTATCTTCAAAGTCACAGGAATATACAAAACCAAACAGATTTAAAACAAGAAGAAATAAACTGCCCACAAAAACATTTAACTATAACCTTCAAGTTCGCCTTTCTCCAGTCTCTCTCTCGAATACTATGCCAAGTATTAGTGTCTTGTTCAGTTAAAAGTTACAAAGTGTACATTAAAAGAATTCAAAGGCCTGTATGTATTCACATGAGAAATAATACTACAACAGGTAGCAGCGGTTAAGTAGCAACGGAGTAATTGGAAGGAATAGTGATGCCACCTCCTTTGACTGATATGTTACTACTTGTAGCAGTAGCCCTGCTCACAACATGTGTATGTGAGTCAAGAAACACCACCACGACTGTGATGTCATCGTGAAAATGGCGCCGCACCCCACGCTCTATTTTCTTCAAGTCTGAATATCTCATCTCTCTCTTCTTTGCAGCCTCTTGTAATGCTGTCTTTACTAGTCTCTTTGCACTCCCCTGCATCAAATAATTCCAACTAATTAAGTAAACACGTCAATCTCTGCCTATTCGCTCTAATCATTCAATGTCTTACACTGCGGGGGTGATTTTGGACTATATCGACTGCTTCTTGGTTGGTAAGGTGCTCCCAGAGCCCATCTGATGCGAATATAATGAACTGATCATGAGGCACCAACTCGTGCATTGTCATTGCTGGTTCTGCACTCAATATTGGTCTTCTGAAAGGCTCACGGACTCTAAATTTTTTATATAACGGTTCCCTGTTGAATTCACCCCTTTTCAAATATACATCTCCAATTGATCTCGAGATCTGTAAAACAACTCAAGTTACCTAATCTAGTTTAATATGCAATAGGTCAACACTCAAAAAGTTTTCAGCAAAAATGGAAGAAGGTCAACAAACCTGTATAAGACCCTTCACACGCCATACATTATGCTTTAAAACTACAATTTGCGAGTCATCAGGGTGTAAAGACCGCAACTCCTGCCTCACAGACTCAATACTGGCATTATGCTCTACTGAGAGTTGAATAGCAAGTACTTCCCCAGTTGCCTTGACAAGTCTCCCTAGAACAGCACGAGAATCACCAACGTTGGCAATATATAGAGTTCCGTTGCAAATGACACCAACAAGGCAGCAGGAGCCAACTGCTGCAATCTGTGGTTTCATGGGCCATTGTCTGCTGACAACTGAGAAAAAACCATCTTCTGTCGCTTGGAATGCTTTTCGAATTACCTCAGATGACATAGATTGATGCTCTGCACTGAACCCTGCACAATTGACAAATACATAATCAACCCCAACAAGTTAATAATACTTAAATTAACACATAAAGCAAGTTCAGTAGCATAAGATCAGGGTCCACTGTCAGTTTCTTGCTATCACTAGGCCTTCATATTTCTAGTCCCATGCTTCAAACAAAAAAGGGTAAAATAGGAAACAAGAAGTTCATCCAGTATTATATGGGACATAATTAGACTTGACATATCAAAATCTTAAATACCTTCCTATCTAAGATGAATCAAACAATTAAACTAAGCTTTAAGGCAATCCCAGCTCAAATAAACTTCATGCAACTTACTCTTTAAATGTTGGAAAAGGTGCTCGTTGACAAAACGAGACGTCTCAGGACCGCCATGTCCATCATAAATCCCCACAAAAGTGCCATACGGTCCTAAATCATCTGTGCTCAAACAACCAGATTCAAGTTGGCTCTGATCCTCGAGTAAATTATTTGCTTGAACTACAGCCATGGAAAACTCTCCATTAAAATGTTGGCCCGAGTCCTTATACCAGAGAAGCCCGTCTTGACGACCACTGGAATCAGAACTGGAGTGAACATGTCGATCTGACCATGGCCGAAAACAGGCCCGCAAAAAGTTCAGTAACCCCGAAAACATCCCTCATCTCATCCAAACAACCCTCCAAATCATGTAATCAATATCACTTTCGCTCAAATATAACTCAATTGTGTGTGCAAATCCTCCTCAACAAAGCAGAAAATATATTCGACTAGGTCTCTGACAAGACCACCTAAAACCAATGGGAATTAGAGAAACAAATTATATTGCATTCCGCTAAAAACTGTTGTAAGACAACTAAATTGACTTTCAGTATGTAGCAGATCTCTGACCAAGAACATAAAATAAAACCCACGAGCATAACACAGCCGCATTTATAATATAAACAAATTCAACACCGGTGAAAAAAGGAAAGTTTGAAAACAAGAGTGGTCAAAATTAACCTCTTTCGCCCGAAAACAGTTTGGTCGGCCATCTGTATTTCTAGAAGGTTCAAGTCCACCCAAAAAAATGAAAAATCGAGAATCAAAATAAGCCACATCAAAAAAACCTACCCTGCGATTCAACACTAGAAAACTTTACAAATAAAAGAAACAGTAAAAAAACTCTACCTGTATAAGTTAATTGAAAGTAAGTAAGATCTGAGAGTGTAGACGGTTTAGATCTGTGGATCGATCAAATCAAATGGGATATTTTGAAAAGGAAATAATATTGAAGTTAATGAAGAAAAGGAATATATATATAGAAAGAGAGAGAATCTATGAAGGTGAGTTTGATTGGTGCAATTGAGGAAGGAAGTCTGATGTTATCTTTCTCATCTCTATTCCATTAATTAATCAAAAGGAGAGAGCTTTGGGCTCCACAGTCCACACCCACTTCCCTTACCAGATAAAGAAAAAAAAATTATAATGTAGAAATGTCACAACACTAAATCATCAAGTAACAAAATTGAGAAGAGATGATGATGATGATGATGTTGAAGAAATTCAGAAAATTATAAATAATAAAGTACAAATACACAATTACCGAAAGACAGTGAATGAAGTGGGATAATGATAGGGTAATTTGCAACGGCATGGGGTTTCTGTGCTGTTACTCCTTGTGCTGACACGTGTGGATGAATTCGATTGTTTTAGTTTTTTCTTCTACCTTTTTTTTTTTTTTTTTTTAAGATTTGGGGGATGATTAATTTATGGTCATCTAGTTGATTAATTGTTGGTTACATTAGTGTGTTTTGGCTAATTTTTTTTTTTGGGTGTGTATTTTCTAAACATGCCAATCTAAAAGAATACTTTTTTTTTTTGTATAATACTAGTTGTTTTATGGTTTTATGAGTCTACTTAAATTCATAAATTAGCATAATAACATGTAGAGTGCATTCATTAGATAAGTTTTAAGTACAATTAATATTGCCTGGGTTATATCAAAAGAATAGACAAACCATATATGTATGATAATCGTGAGACAAAAAATTATAAATATCTGTGGAAGTATAGAAGATTAAGAATACGGTTTGTAATAAGGCCCCACAATAACATCCTTCTAATTGCTGTGTTTGCCAAATGTAGGATAATAGATTGGTCCACTTCATGTGGCACGGCCCAGCCCACATTGCACAGTGATTTCAAGGTACAGCTCTAAAAGTTTGATAAGTAGTACTGTAGTAGTTGTTAGTAGTAATATTTATTTTTTATTCTTTTGGTCATAGCATGCATGATTAACCATCTTCAGTAGTCAGATAACTAAATGATGATTTCCGAAATTGATTTAACATATCATTGCATTTTCATTTTTGTAATTAGTTCCTGAATTAATTGCAATGATAAAATAGCATTAATGGAACTAATATTACAGTTAGTAATTCCGTTTGACTTTCACATTGGGGACATAAAGTTTTGATGTTCTTTCTCAATTACCTAATTATGAGTGGAACTCAATGTAGTTCCCACGTTTGTTTTAACAATTTTATATCACAATGGGAATGGGAATGGAATGTCATCAAACACCATCATAGTTTTTAATTTCACATGTTTGATTGTAATTTATTCTTAAACTTAAATTATATATTAATTAATAGGTACATGAACAAATATAATTATATGTCACGTTATTTTAGTTAAGTCAGATATCTTACTCTTCAACTAGAGTTTCCAAGTTCGTGTACATTTAATCTGTGGGAAATACTTTCCACGCTGCATTGATGTGGAGCACCAACTTAAGGTATCACCACTTTTGATAATGGATTAATTAGGCAAAGCCTGACAATTATTCACAAAATTAAGATAACATGAAATGTTACACACTAAATTATTAATACGAATTTGATAATTTGGGAGAGTCAAATCAAGTTTATCTTCTCAAATAACAATTAGAACTGATAAATAGACCAAAACTTCGATTATGCATGTTTTATTAATAAAAAAAAATATCCTGAAATAATCACTACAAATAATAATTATGTATATTACTCTAGCAAGTTCTAATCATTTTGTGAAGTTTAGGGAACTTGTATAAAAATATTGAAAATGTAAAACATTCTAGGCAAAGTTGATCAGCACACTGCACATGAACAATCCAGTACAATAGAATGCATTGTATATAAGAAGCAGCCCATTAAAGATTTGAATCAAATAGTGCATTCATTAGAGTTCAATACAATGAACGCTTGCGATAATGGCTCAACCGAGCCTGTTGGGAGGAACTCAACATCATCTGGTGATGAACCACAACAAGTCACTCTCTCATTTCATGACAAGATCTTGGTCTTCGATGTTGTGCCACTAGAAAAGGTCCAAGCCGCCATTTTACTTTTGGGAGGATGTGAACTTAGTCATGTGGTCCGAACCCAAACAAGCTCATTAAATCCTATTACGCACAATAATGATCCAAAGAGAGAAGAATATCTAAATAGATATCGTGAAAAGAGGAAAAGACGGTGTTACGAGAAAAAAATAAGATATAGTATTCGCCAACAAGTTGCATTTGGAATGAAACGTAGAAGGGGTCAATTTGCTCCTAAAAGTAGCGAGGAACCTAGTAGTAATGTATCAAATTCATTAACAGAAGAAAATCATTTCAAAATTAATTGTATTCATTGTGGTATTCGTTCACATGATACTCCAATGATGCGGAGAGGTCCACAAGGACCGAGTACTCTTTGCAATGCATGTGGTCTTTTTTGGGCAAATAAGGGTTCTATGCGAGATCTTTCAAAGAGAGACCGATCTAGTGGTATGTTTCCTCCTTGGAGTGCGTGATTATGAGACGTCTGTCTCGCGGTGCATTAAACAAATATACCAATTATTATTTAAGATGTGCAATGGATACAAGAAACTTGAAAAAATTAAGTAGAAACTTGTCATTCATAAATTCACCTATATTAAACATGGGAATTCAAATAAAATAATTTTTTGTTCGAGTATAGTGTCTATTTTATTTCTTTTAATATTTTCAAATATAGTATTAGCACAATTCTTCTCTTATTAGTTTGACACATAGTGGCAAAAAATGTCACTTTTTTGTTAAATATTTGAGTTTTCTAAATATGTCAGATCGGTGCCTTGAGCTGGCTCCTAAATCAGTAAATCGCCCAGAATACGATTAATCCAGCGTAGGCTACATGAGCTTCCGCCCCCAAAAAAGATTATTCATTCTTCGTTGGTACGAGCTTTTCTGAAAGAAACTTTATATATATTAATTTTAGGTCCTTAAAAACTATATTTATTGGTAACATTTATACTACACAGTACACACTTTTGTGTATAAGAGTAAGAGGTTGTACATTTTATCTACCAACCAATGGGAAGCTTGTAAAGTTCAATTTACCATTAAAACAATACAACATGAATCCTTTAATATTTGTAAGTGTGCTAAGATTAGGGGTGACAAAATGGATCCGAAACCACGGTTCCAACGATTCCAACCCAATTTGGGTTGAATTGGTTCCTAAGAAAATTGTATTTGGTTCTTGATTGATTCCAACTTTGTTCCAAATTGGGTCCAACTAATTTCAACTTAGGCCCAAATCGCTTGCTTGTCAATACTCTAAAATTAAAGAACAAAATGTAAGGTATTGAGTCGGGTTGGGCTTGGTTCCTTTTCAGGCTTATTTTGGTTCCCTTTTGGTTTGGATTGGTTCCTTCTTAAAAATCATTTAAGAACCCAACTCATTTTAGGACGAAACCGTTGGAACCGACCCAAACCCAACCCAACCCAACCCACCAATTTGCCACCCTAGACAAACCTGATAAATTATAATTTTTTAATCGAAAAAAGCGCAAAAATGAAAGTTATTTATTGGGCTTGGGAACCGATGAATATCCACTTGAACTGGGCTACTCAGGAGCCCAACTATTATAAGCAGCATCGGCCTTTTCACTTTAGTTGTCTATTTAAATAAGACAGGAAATTGGCTCTCAAGCTCTTTATTACTCGCGTCACCGAAATCTTCGTGGTAAGTCGATTTTTGAATATGTGAACCCTAGTTTCCAAATTTGATACTTGCTTTTGCCTCAATTCATACATGTTATTAACTAACGGTTTGAAATATCTTTGCTCATTTTATGATTTTCTCATTCGGAGTCAGTATGTTCTCTCTATAAATAGGTTTGCATTAACGAGTGATATTAAGTATTTGATGTAAATTATTGACAGTTCTGGAAATTAGAGAAGAACTAGTTTAGGCTTTTAATTGTAATAAGTAAGTAAAGAAGTGTTGTTATATTCAATTTTTTTCAGGGTAAATTTTATGTTTATATTCTAATTTTGTGGTGATTTTCTTGATCTGTAGAGAAGTTTGTGAAGTTTTCCGTGAGTTAGTTTATTCAAAGTCTCTACATTATGGATTTCGATGAGTATGAATATCTAGAAAATATGGTGGACAATCCAGAGCTTAAGTCAGAGGATAAGGTCAATGGGGGTGATGGAAAAGTTGAGCATGACGAGAAAGATCGGAGTAGGAGTTCAAAGCACAGAAGTGATGATGATGATGATGGTGATGATTTTGATCGCCGTTCTAAACGGTCGAGGTCCAGGAGAGAGTCTCATGATAATGTGAAAGATAGGAACTCACGTCCTGGCCCATTTTCAAAAGATAGAGAAAAAGGAGAGAAAGACAAACACACTAGTAGCCGGGAGAATAGAAACAGGGACAGGGAAGAGGGCAGTGGAAAGGAGAAAACTAGAGACAGAGAACGTGATAGAGAGAGAGATAGTGACAAGAAAAGGGATGATAACGGAGATAAGAGAGAACGTGAAATTGAAAAAGATAGAAAGCGGGAAGAAGAAAGGGATACATCAAGGAGGAACAGAAGTCACTCAGAAAGGCATCAACATGAAAGGGGAAGAGAAAGTAGAGACATGGAGCCTATAGATAAAGACTTCCGAGAAAGACGAAAAGATAAGGACTCTAGGAATGGAGACCGTGAAACGAGGTGAACTTGTGCATTTCTTCTTTATGTGAAAAACATAAATGCGGTGTATTATACATGTATGATTATCAAATATATGTGTTTGTGTCTTTTTTTCAAATGCTGGGGATTTCTATTATATCAATCGATTAAATTCTGTATCACGCTTTACTTCTAGTTGTTGACATATGGTAAAATCTTTCTAGAAATACTTTTCAAGACAGTGTTCTGATGATAGAATGAATAGGTTACTAAAGTATTTCTATTGTCAAGAGCGATGAATTTGAGATTTGTGCATTATTTTCCATGTATAGAAGTTGAAGGTGCATAGATATGCTGAGATTTTGGTGCTTTTTTAGAAGTCTTGATAACCAATCTCTGTGAAGAAATTACTAGTCCCTACTTGTGGTGGTAACGTTCAAATTTAGAACAGCTTGTCGTGATTTGTCTCAAACTTCTGTTTCTTTATGTGGTTGTTTCCTCAATTATTTGGCAAGGAGAATATTGAAATATTCCAAGTGTGAGAATGGCAGTAGAATCATGTCCAATTCTGTATTTTATTGTAGTAATTACATTTAGTTTATGTTTATTCGGGTGGGTATTTGTATGGTCTTGCTGCATACAAATCCAGTTTGTATGCAGATATGTCGAGAAATGTTTATTGTAATTATGTGTATGGTGAAGTCTTTTTTGATGGTGCACTCTGTGTCATGCCAGTTCTTCGTTAGCTATCTCCCAGCATGGATGTTATCATCTTCTTATGCTATGTGAACTCATTGTTTTTGTTTATTTAATTGGCGCTTGTTGATTACTCGTTTAATATATTGCTCTGTTGCAAATTCACGTTAGCACTGCGAAATGATGATAGGCTTCTGTATGATTCATGAGTGCATTATTATTTTTTAATTTGTGAGCTAAAAATATCCTGGTTTTGTTAGTGTATGAAACAGTTTGTCTCTTGATTAAGCTGGTCTGTTTGGTAACATTGATATGTTTGTCATTCTATGATAATAAAGTTGTTCTGTAACATTAGGTTTGCCATAGAGGGACAAGCCTGTTGTTAGTTAAATGCCTGAAGTTTTTCAGTGTTCACATTTCTCTTTATTGCCACTTATGCCCCAGGTTGGTCTCATTACTTTAAATCAAGATGCCTCTTGTTTTGACCAGATGTGTGTTAGTACAGCGTATTGATTCTATGGAGTTGCCTGCAGGGTTGTGATCTTGGGTTTCGCTCTTTTAAGCATACTGGAGAATTTTGGTTCCTTTTGGATCTATTGTCTTTTAAAAATGTGGAACCCTCTGCATTAGTTGATTTATTTTCGAGGAGCAAAGCATTTTACTCAAACTGTCTACGCAGATGGTCAAGGCTGCTAATAGTGGCTTAATTAGCAAGATATTTTTTTTAATGTGGAGGTAGAATAGTATTTTAGCTTTTATTTCCCCCCCTTTTTCTGCAGAAGATACAAAGAGAAAAAGGATGAAGCAGGGCAGCCAGAAGCTGATCCTGAACGAGATCAGAGAACAGTTTTTGCCTATCAGGTGTTTGAACTAAAAGTAATTTCTTGCTAGTCTATTTGCCTCCATCTGAATGTCTCCTAAAACTTCTCCTTATTCTGTAGATTTCCTTAAAGGCGAGTGAAAGAGATGTCTACGAATTCTTTTCCATGGCTGGCAAGGTTGACCCACTTATTTCGATTAGTGATATTAATGTTCTTTTTATATTCAGTTGAGTTTGTGTAAATTTCTTGTCTCGTAAAATGTATATTGCATGATTAACCTTATTGAGGTAAGGGAAATAAAGCCAAATGTTGCTTTAATTAACTTCTTGAAAATAGATCATGGATTTGTTGGTCATTCTCTTTTCAAATGTTAAAATGGTTGGTTAAATATGTTATTTATTAGTTACCTTTTTCCTACTGTAACAAGACACTTGCAAAGTCATTATTGGTGCTTCACCTGTTTCTCCATGTTATATGCCATTAAATATTGCAAAGTACCTCTAGAATTGTGGAGCTAAGTGATTGATGACGCCTCATGTTTTAATTTTAGGTCAGAGATGTACAGCTCATAATGGATCGCAATTCCAGGCGCTCCAAAGGAGTTGGGTATTTATTCTCTTTTATACATGAATCTTGCCACAGTTACTCCTGCTTTATTTGTTTGGAATGTGTAGCATACTTTCGCTCGTATGTGTAATGCTATTGTAGTTTTGTCATTTCTCATCCTGTCCTAGTACTTTTTGTTAGGCAACAGTTGTCTCACTTTTTCAAGAGGGGTATGTGAGTAGAACTGTGACCAGTAATGACGAAAATTATCCTTTCATGAATTTTATCTGTTGCTAAGACCTAATGTTAGTAAGTTTTTTGATTTAATTGGGTTCAACATTGAAGTTGAAATGAGCAGGGACAAGGGAGATGATATAACAGTATTAGCTGGGGAAACAATATTTTTAAGAGTTGCTGGGTCTGAAATTTGCCATGGAAGATGGTCTGTCTCTGTCGATTCGGTATTAACTAATAAACATGTAAAAATCTATGAGATACTTAATCTAAATAGGCTTTCATTTGTTTGAAATTCGCTGCTACAAAGAGTTGAGTGACATTGTTCTGTGGAGTTGAAATACGCTTTAAATGTCTTAACATGTAATATTCTCTGTGATAATTATGTTTCTGTTGAAGTGAATAATTTCCACCATTGGCACTTCAAAGTGCTTGGAGCTGTCGTGATGATTTATCCATTATTGCCTCTGGTGTAGTTGAATTATCCTTTCTCTTTTGTATTGATGATATTTAAACTGCCAAAATGCTTTTCTGCAGATACATTGAATTTTATGACTCAATGTCAGTACCTATGGCGATAGCTCTATCTGGTCAGCTTCTTCTTGGCCTACCAGTCATGGTTAAGCCATCAGAAGCTGAAAAGAATCTTATTCAGCCGACGCCTGTTGTCTCAGGTGGGCTTGGTCCATACTCGGGTGGAGCTCGAAGGCTGTATGTTGGCAATCTGCCTGTCACTATCAAAGAAGATCAGCTTCGCCAGGTACGACATCCCTCTGCTTGTGACTAGATATTAACATGTTGATATAACTTGGGATCAAGAAATGGCGATCAGACCCGTTCCTTTTGATTTCTTTTAAGAATCTTAATTGTTGTCTGGTAATGAGTAAATCTTGTATTTCGCATCTTGTCTAGGTATTTGAATCATTTGGCACTGTTGAGCTGGTGCAGATGCCCAGTGACCCAGGGACGGGCACTTGCAAAGGTTATGCTTTTGTACAGGTGAATTTGAAATTTCTATAAAAATGACTTTCAATATGGTAATATGAGAACATATTTTGCTTTTTATGTCCTTTGTGAGTTCTGGACTGTGAATGCATATTTTGACATTGCTACAATTGCAGTTTGCACGTCTTGAAGATGCAAAGGCTGCTCAAAATTTAAATGGACAATTGGAGATCGCAGGTCGAGTAATCAAGGTAATGAGAATTTCATATATTTTTTCATCACTGTCGTTGACTATTTCGACATTTGTTAGGTGAGTGTTTTGTAAAGAAAATGTAAACAAGTTGTGTGAGCATGTTTCTATTCTGTGATAGAGAAAAAAGTCCCATGTGAAGTTATGCGGTTTAACAAATGTACTATAACATAAGCGTCTCCAGGTTCAATTCTTATTTGTAACTTTGAGTTGCATACCCATCTATTTGTCTAACGTGAATTGAGAGCTGATTGTACCAGAAATGCTTGTAAGAAGGTTTCTTATGTCAGTATCTTTCTCATGTGTTTTTTCTAATTCTAGGTATCTGTTATTACCGATCAAGCTGGAATGCAAGAGGCAGGTGTAAATTTGGCTGATCTCGATGATGATGAGGGCAATGGCTTGGTTAGTTATTTTCGATGCGTCAATGTTTCATAAGTTCTATTTGCCTTATGATTTGATACAGATTTCAAATACATTGTATGTTTGTCATTCCAGCCCCCATCAAACTTCCGGATTGCTAATTTTTCAATGCACACAATAATCTATTTATGCATATTATTAGTTGTTTCTTTCTTTTATATATATGCATATGCATTTTGCTCAAAATGCTAATCTCTGTTCTATTTGTTGGCAGTCCTTGAATGCACAATCTCGAGCCCTTCTCATGCAGAAATTGGATCGCACCGGGACTGCTTCGAGGTTTAATACCATTCTGTTTGGTGATGCTTTCTGTGTTAGACTATGATCTTTCATATTATTTTCGTCACCTTCTACAGCATCACTGGGTCATCAATAGCACCAGTTCTTGGACAGTCTTCTATTCCGATGCTTACTGGGTTGGCAACGGGAGGTCTTGCTGTTCCTTCTGTTTCTGGCACTTCCATAGATACCATTGGTGCACCTACTGAATGTTTATTGCTGAAGAACATGTTTGATCCAAGCGCAGAGGTTTGTAGAGCAGTTTTTGTCTTGCATTTGTTTTCTTTTTTCTGTTTATACTTTATAATCAAGATATTCGTTGCAGGCTGAGCCAGAGTTTGATATGGATATAAAGGAAGATGTCCAGGATGAATGTTCAAAATTTGGAACGTTGAAGCATATTTATGTCGAAAAGTAAGTTTGTATCCTAATTGGGAGCTGTTAAGCTTTTCTAGAGTTTCCTGTGAATTTGTTGCCATGAGATAATTCAGCTCCTCTTAATGAACCCACATATTTTCTTTTTTCATGTGCCTCAGAAAGTGACAACAAATTTTAGTTCCAAATTTACCTTTTATTTGCTCCTTTCTATAAATTGTTACGTGAATTCCAATGTCTTATGAATTGTTCTTTCAGGACTTATGTACTTAGTAAATATAATTAGATTCAGATAATGTTCTATATTTAGATCTATTTTTGCTGATTGCACCACTTATATTTGTCAGCAATGTATAGCTGAGCAAAGTAATTCGTTTTTTTTAATTAATTCAGTTTCGATTTATTTTCACATATTTATTCAAATTTTGGGAGTTAGATGCATCACCAATTACCCATCTCTGTCTATGAACTATGATGGTTCTTTGCTAGTTTGCTTCTATAATGCATTCACGTTTCTTTTCCCTACCTATTTGGGTAGTTAATGTTTCTGAATAACCAGTATGATGTTTCCTACACTCGTTCTTATGCATGCACCTAACCAACCTACTTGTTTTCCAGTTATGCTTTCTTAAAAAAAGCAATGTTTTCAAGTCTTGCATTAGTCTGGGCTAACAACTTTGTATTAACAAATAGGCACTCCTCTGGGTTTGTATACCTGCGGTTTGAAAACACTGATTCTGCAGTCGCTGCACAACGCGCTCTTCATGGTAGGTGGTTTGCTGGAAAGATGATCACTGCAACATTTATGGTAAGAAAAGCTTTTCTTTTCCTCTTTTTAGCTAATCTCTTGTAAATTAAGGTGAATGAGCTCTTACCTCATACATTTAATGTTGTATGCAGCTTCCCCATGATTACGAGGCTAAGTTTCCTGGTAGCAGCAGCTAGAAAGTTTACCATATATGATATATTTCCAGGTTGTAATTTCATTGTAAGCTTAAAATCCGATGGCTACTCCCCAGGAACGTCTTTCTGGCACGGATAAGTTTGCATGCATTACAGTAATTTCAAGAGTAGGGATTTGATCTACAATGCATGCTGTGATCTTATCCATTGCTTCTGAGAAGTCAAGTGTAACATTAGCCTGTCAAAAATCCTTGAAGTTTTAGTGTCACTTTTCATTTTGTACTTGGATAGATAATTACCATTCAGTTTGGGGAAGTACGAGTTTTTATGTGTATTTTGATTTAATTAATTTTATCACGATCTCGACTACATCCTTATCAATTGGCAATGTTAGGGCTATGACTTCGTGTTGTACTCGTGATTGATTTTTATGATTGCAATTGGAATTGATTGTCGATTACGATTTTTAATTGTGAGGGGGTTGAGACTTTGATTCAACATCTCAAGTTTGATTAGAAGGGGAATAGAAAAGCTCGAGTAAGTAAAAGTAATATTTTTTATTTGAATTAATATTATACTAATAACTAATATTTTGAATTTTGGCTTATTTTAAATAAAAATTATTAATAATATTTATCTAAACTAAATAAAAGAAATATAAATTGAATTACTTATGGGGTCAATTGAGTTGAATAAGATTATTCCACGTATATTTTTACTTGGATGATCTCAAGCTTAACTTTGATTGTTTATATGTAAATTAGATATAGTATGAAACTAATTATACAATTGTTTTTCAATTGATATGGTTGATAATTGATATTAAATTACTTACATGATTCATGATTTCATGAATCTAGTCCGGTATGGATGGAAGACACAATTTGAGTAAATGACCAAAAAGTCCCCCACATCTCTAGTCTAGACTAGAGTGCTCAAAAAGAAATCATACGAAAATGACTAAAATACCCCCGTGTTCGTCGTGAAATTAACAACTCCCTGTTATTACTTATTAGTAGTAGTAGTAGTATGATTTATGCTCAGTCAGGCCCTTCAAAACTCTCACCTTATTATTGAATCTCAGGTTCGATTCTTTTTTCCTTTTTTCCGTATACAATTTGTTTGTTTGAGTTTTGTGTTCTGACTTGCTGCAAAAGAAAGTCGACCCTCAACTCTAGCTTTTCGCATCTTTCCAGATCATATCTTATCTCAAGTCTCAACAACTGATTTTTTCAGTCAGTTTCAGGTTAAAATAAATTATTGCTCGTAAATCTAAATGAATTATCTGGAATTGGAGTTTCAAGTTGTTATTTTTTAATTAATTTTTCTTTTGCCGATTGTATCTCAGATTTTTGGCGAAAAATGACACAAGACGTTGAAATGAAGGAGCAGCAGCTCGCCGCCGCCCCCTCTAATTCTATCTCAACCGCTTCTTCTTCCACTCTTCAAAGTAAGTATCTTTTATCTATTACGTTCATACAATTATATGATTATATTGTCTTTCGGGAATTTTGTTAAATTGTTTGGAGTTAGATTTTAGTGAAGAGAGTACTGGTTAAGTGGTTCCTGTAAATCCCTTTGGTTTAAAGGGAAATATGTAAGATGCTTATACATGAATAATTATAATGACGAGAGGTGGTTATTAAAAAAATTGTTTTTTGTTCTTATTCTTGATTACATTTAAATTATTTTGTGTAAGTGATGTTCATTTTGTTGTATGCAAAGGTTTTTCATACTCAATTTCCTGAGTATCTTAGATCCCGACCTGAATGGTAGCATTTTTTGGGTGTCAATTTTATGTTTTTGGTTCCTTCTATTAGATTTGAAGGATATAGCTGCTTTGATTGAGACGGGGGCTTATATGCGGGAGGTTCGGAGGATATTGAGAGCTATTCGGTGGACAATTCAGCTGAGAAAGAGTCTGAAGGCCTCCGTGCTTTCTGCATTTCTGAATTTTGCACTTGTCCCTGGATCTGAAGTGCATTCTCGCTTGTCTTCATATGTTCCCAGGGTAAGGAACTCTAGCATTTTGGCAAAGTGTGGAATTTATAGGAAAAGTTAGTTGTTGAATTAGGTGAGTGCTCGTGTATCTTGTGTATGTGGAGTAAATATGTCAACAAGAATTCGCTGTATGAGGGTCTTGTTTCAAATGCTTACTCTGTGGTAAAGAAAGTGAGCTGATCCCTTTTTATGTAGAATGCAACTTAGTGGAATCTGCTTATCTGTTTTGTTCTTCTGTTATGAATCCAGTTTTGATCTGTACTACTCATACCTTTACAATAGTTAGAGAAAACGCTATAAAACTAATACTTTTTTTTTTCCTGATACTGTATTTCTAAGATGAATCCACCCACTTAGAATATAAACCTCGAAGAGACAAATTAATGTTGTTTTTGGTATAGTCATTCTTGTCTGAAAAAATAATTTTATGCTAAAAAAGTTGATTTTACATGCTGAGATTAGTCGTATTTATCCAAATAAGAACCACCATTTTGCATTATCTACTGATGCTTGTAGGAGGATGAAATGGAAGTTGATACCGCAACATCTGCTACTCAAGCCCCTGCAAAGCACTCCTTGCCAGAGATTGAGATATATTGCTATCTGCTCGTTCTAGTATTTCTGATTGACCAGAAGAGATACAGTGAGGTATAGTTTAATGATTAATATACAATGAAGGGTTGTGATCCTTCAATGTTGTCTGCACATCTATTAAATATTAATGATTCTTTATTACTTTAGGCTAAGGCTTGCGCTTCAGCTAGCATTGCACGTCTAAAGAACCTCAATATGCGAACTGTTGATGTCCTAGCATCCAAGCTATACTTTTACTACTCCCTAAGCTATGAACATACTGGTGATCTTGCTGAAATACGAGGGTATGCCTATATCTCTGCTAGTTTGAATTGCTTGCAACATTTATGATGCCTCAACTCTTGGGTGATGCACCTATCCTGAAATTTCTGAATCAAGTATGTCCAGAGGAACAAATAAACTGGAATATTGTATTTTTGTCGTTATATCTGATAGAAGTTATCTTGTATAAACAGTAATCTACTTGCTTTGCACCGAACTGCAACTTTGCGCCACGACGAGCTGGGCCAGGTTGGTGTTATTTGGGAGCAATTGGTTGATCATATTGTTAGAGGTTGTATTGTGACTGACATACAACATAATGCAGGAAACTCTTCTGAATTTGTTGCTGAGGAATTACCTCCATTACAACTTATATGATCAAGCGGAGAAACTGAGATCAAAGGCCCCTCGTTTTGAAGCTCACTCAAATCAGCAGGTAAATCTCATGACACTACTATAATTTTATGTTTCGTTATTGGAACAAGGCATTCTATTTCCGGAATTGAGATGATTTCGGTTTTCATAAAATCACTAGTCGTACTTGAATACCATAAAAGGGTAACATGACTTTCGAATATTATGTGTACTGTAATCAGATTAAGTTCTGCCTGAAATACTTGGAATTGTTATAACATTGCAGATCTCCAAAAAGGTTGTAAGTGCTTGAACTAGAAGTTTTTAAAGAGACTACAATTTTAACTTGCATAATATGACACCCGTAATTAAAGAATTTTGCAGTTGACAGTTTCATGACTATTTTAAATATATTAGATTTAAGCAGATTTGATTACGAAGTGAGTATAATATATGCGACTATAAGCTATAGTCTTACTGGAGTATGAGTTACAACTGCAAATGCTTTGATATTTGTTTCTGATGATGTTGTAAATACAATAACGATTTCCCCGTGATAAAAGAAATGGATATAAGCACAACTATACAGCTCTCGTCCTGTTATCTTTCAACCACGTGTCAGTTGTTTTGGTGTGATCCAGACATATGTAACTTTAGTTTGTTGAAGGGCAAGTTTTGACCTAATTATTGTGCTTAAATCCTCTGCAGTTCTGTCGCTATCTGTTTTACCTTGGAAAGATCAGGACAATTCAGTTGGAGTACACTGATGCTAAAGAATCCCTCCTCCAAGCTGCCAGGAAAGCACCTATTTCTGCTCTTGGTTTCAGAGTTCTATGCAATAAATGGGCTGTGATTGTCCGCTTACTACTTGGAGAGATTCCAGAAAGAACTGTTTTCATGCAGAAAGGGATGGAAAAGGCGCTGAGTCCATACTTTGAGCTTACAAATGTGAGCATGAACTGCTAGCCTTACAACTTCCAAGAGACAATTATCTCATGTCACTATAGATCTGTTTGCAAAATGTGGAAATAAGTGTTTTTGAACCTTTTGCTGAAATTTAAGTTTTTGTATGTTGTTTGATTTTTCACACATTATTTTCCACTTCTCTAAAAAAGCTGAAATAAGCAAAAAGTAAAGGCCTTGTCGAAAGTTCCTTCTACCAACTTCAATTCCTTCTCTTCAGCAAGTCCTGCAAACAACTTTTTGCAGGACTCCTTAAGATTCTGCATTTAAAAAAAAGTAGATCTTTCAAGATCTTCGTAGACAGGCTTAATATCCCTATTATTTGGTATTGACGTATTTTATTGTGTGCATTTTAGGCTGTTCGAATTGGAGACTTGGAGCTGTTCAAAACAGTAGCTGAGAGATTCGCCAGCACGTTCAGCTCTGACCGGACAAACAATTTAATTGTTAGATTACGGCACAATGTTATCAGAACCGGCTTACGCAACATTAGTATCTCATACTCCAAGATTTCACTTGTTGATGTTGCTAAGAAGTTGAGATTGGATTCTCCAAATCCAGTTGCTGATGCTGAAAGTATTGTATCAAAAGCAATTAGAGATGGGGCAATTGATGCCACATTGGATCATGCAAATGGATGGATGGTATCAAAGGAGACAGGAGATATTTACTCTACAAATGAGCCTCAGATTGCTTTTAACTCGAGAATTGCTTTCTGCCTAAATATGCATAATGAGGCAGTTCGTGCACTTCGATTCCCACCTAATTCCGACAAGGAAAAGGAAAGTGCAGAGAAGAGAAGAGAGAGACAGCAGCAAGAGCAAGAGCTTGCTAAACATATAGCTGAAGAGGATGATGACGAATTCTGAGGACCGTAATTATCTAATTTTCCTCCATGAACGTTTCATTTCTCAAACATTGTTGTTGTATGGAGTTCCTGTTTTTATGCTCAAGTACTTGTTATATATTGACCTGTCTTATTTAATCAAATCTTCGAATCTCATTTTTATGATGTGATGATGGTGAACTTCAAGTTCTGTCCTGCAAAATGTTAGCGCAGTATCATTGGGCTTGTTTTAAAATCTCAATATACATGAATGTTAGGCCAAAAAAAGAGTAATGTGTTGAGCTCAAGACTATAGCTCATGTACATCATCCATATAGTATCTTAACCTCTCATATCCTCATCACAGATATCTGAAGTGTGTCTCTTATTTTCGAGGTCCTGAAGCAGTGGGCAAGTTGTTCAAAATGCTTCCCCCAATTTAAAGGAGAAAGCCATGACACTAACTCACTTTCATGACATTATAAGTTGCAATAGTCAGACTCAGAAGAGTGACATACTTTCTCATAGAAAATAACTCGAATAGTAATAAGCAATCTTAACAAGACATACATGAAATCATACGCCTTTGACTATAGTCCCATTCTAAATGGGGTGATAAGTTCTACATTTTGTGAGCATCTTGAGATAGAGACATTCGCTACATTTGTACCAAAGTTGAGATGTAATTCGAAGGTAAACCGTTAAAAGGAAATGAAAGCCTTCAGTATTGGAGAAACTTAGTAACACTCTTCCAGCATTCAGCTGGCTGAACTCAATCCAAACGACTTGACGATCGTGCTTACTCTTTCAGCAAATGTTCTGGATGTTATCTTTTTACCAGGAACATGGAATGGATTCGAAACTGCATCAACATAAGCAGCATGGAACTTCCTGAAAAACTGTGGCAGTTTTCATGAATACAGAAAGCAAGTTAGCTGGTGTTTTGCATAGTAAAAAAACGTCCAAAGGGGTTATAAAGCAGCAACCATTAGCCAGTCCAATTTAGGAATCTGAATTAACAAAATACAAAAGTTTAAAGGACTTGTAAACAACATATATTTGAATTCAGTGTCTGTGGATAAGTGTTTGTAGCACAACATTCTCAAATCAAAGATATGAAAGAGAAGACCATGAGACAGATGCTTCAGAGCTACTGTATTTTCCATTTCATGACAGAGACAAGTTCAAAGTTCTTGTTGTCAAAAGTATTCACGATTCACACAAGTCCCAAAAATTTCATGAAATTCAGATGTATTCTTTATGTAATGAACATGTTTGCAGGCTTCCAAATTTCAATAAAGCAAAATGCTTAAGAGTTTTTTTGTTTCTTTGGAACAGAAAATGCTTAAGAGTTTTTTTCTCTCTAAAGTGAATAGGCAACATGGGTACTTTTTAGCAAATAATCATTTAGGACCCAAATTCACTCTTAAAAAGAAGAACTGCCGGGAAAACTTAATTACTGCTAGTGTTACCCCAAATGTTTCCTAGAGGCTCTAATTTAGAGAGGTTACAGTGGTAGGAAAGAATAAATAACAATGAAACTTCCATTCAAATATGCAAACAAGGGTATAGGGTGCCAAAACTTAACAAACTCCATCTCTTAAATGTGACACTTACATTTCTCACATCTGCATCTCTAATATCAAGATCTGTTGTAACCAATATGAACTTCACCTTGGTGTTGGTTAAGTAACCATACCTGAAAGCCTTATATCATGAGCTTCAGAGAGCATTTATCAGAGCAAATTAGAGTAAAGCATGTCCAGTTTCATCCAGAGTTACCGAAAAGAAGATTGTCATGCTTACACTTTATAGTTTTCAGTTGGATACAGCAAACCAAGAAATGTCTCATTAAGTGTTGGGCCTGACTTTTTTGGGTTGTTCACTGATGAAATAGAAAATTGTCAGAGTGAAAATCCATTCAGCCATAATAGAACACATAGAAGAAGTGATGGATCATAATTTCTATCAAGCATATACATTATAAAATGATAATCAAATCATTGATAACATATGGAGCACTGAACATCTAAATATGCACAAAGTAATATCCTACAGTTGTCGGTCACACTCTTCTTGCAGTCCACACCATCACAGGTCACCTCTAAGTGAAACTACAAACCATCAGATCCTTCCCAATTTAACCTGATAATATGTGATTTTAAGCCGACCAGTGGTACTATGAGTCTGTTCCTATAATTAGTTGGCGTAAGCTGCTTAATTTGTTTTGAATTCCCTTCTATAGCCACAAATGTTATCAACTTCATTAACATGCTTAACAATACCCTTCTTTGTTGATCAATTATTCATCAGAACATACTTGCGTGGGATACATGACCTATATGAACTATATTTATACATATGCTCGCAACTCATGATTTTGTATATGGAGGTGCTGCTCTAAGTCGTCTCTTCATAAGCGTGCTAATTCCAATTGTTTTTACGCTCAGGCATAAAAAAAAAACAATACATTCAAACGAACACAAATGCCATCCTTGGGTCTGATTTATTTCATGAAATTGCCAGTGAGTATCTATAATTAAATACCGGGCTCCTAATATTTCCACAGATCCCAGCCTGTTGTATAAATTTAGGGCTAAAAAGGCATCTAACTATAACTATTTATCCTTGATCGTGACTAACAAAGCTAATTCACAGCTGATATTGAGAAATCAACAATTTATATTTAGGTATTGACTTGTTTCAATCAAACAGCTAAGTAACGCTCATCCAATAAGCAAAATACTAAGAAGAAACAGATTCACCTCTTTCGTCAACAACGTCGAGAGAGCAATGAACAATGTGATGAAGCTTGAGTGCATCATCTGCCTCCGTAAAACTCTGTATGTACAGCGGGTTGTTCTGCAACCAAAAATCCATTTCTCTCTATTAATTTTATTCCCAATCAATTCGTAAAAATGTTAATAACAATAAATTATTCAAAGAAAAGGAAAAAGATGGTGAAACGGCGGAGAACCTGGTGGCCGACGACAGCGACGCAGACGATCATTTTCTCTGATCTGATGGTCTCAGTCTCAGCTCGGGTTTTTTTCTAAGTAAAAAATATGATTAATTGAAAAGAGTAATAAATTTATAATATGTAAGTAATATCAATTATTTCCAAGGAAATGTAAATAAGGAAGAATATGTAATGTAATCATGTTTGGCCTTTTGTTGGACGAAATTTTGTTGTAAAACTAAATATTATTCTGGGTCCACCCTTTATGTCACACACATCACATGAGCAATTCCAGAGTGGCAACATTATCACTATTCAGTATTCATCTTTCTTAGTAATTTATTTTACCCTCCTTTCTTCTCTCTCGTGTGTTAAGAATATGATGTCAGTGAATAAACGCACAAAAGAAAAGAAAAATAGAAAACACACGAATTGTTTACCCAGTTCGTCAAACAGAATTTTGACTACGTCTGGTGGCGCTTCCAAGTCAAGATATTCACTATATTTCTGATGAGATCAAGATTACAATGAGAGTCTTAGGGTTACAATGATATTAAAGTTATTTATAATACAATATACCTAACCCTAATAGGAGAATGACATAAAGACTAAAAATACCCATCAAAATACTTTTGGACCTATTTACCGTCTTTCAGACTACATAACTCAACATTTTAATAGTTGTTACAAGTCTAGATCTAAAGTGGGCAACCATAATTTTCACAAACCTTTCCAGATTGAAGTGAAAAAGTTGGACACCTACCCCCTCCCGTTTACTCTAAACAATACATACTCCTTGATAGTTTTTCAAGGACGCATTAGTGAATTTTTGTCATGCCCAAGAAAAATAAAGGTCAAGTGGGGTCACTCTATTTGAAAAAGTTGTATGGATATTTATATTCTCTTCTCGACGGTGACGCCCACTAATACTATCTTGTGGCTATTATTTAATTTACTCCTTTGCTAGTAGTTTCTAGTTTATACTCCTCACATTTTAATTTTATCACACTAGACACTACTACTGTGTTTGATATTATTTATGGTCACACTCAGTGCAGATTTATTGCTTTTTCCTTACCCCGTTTATAGTTTTAATAATTTGAGTTGATGATTCTACTTCTGAAAAACATCCAAATAATGGATACCTTCAAGTTCGTATGCTGATTAATGTTAGTACTCGTTACAAAAAGAGTCCATTAGTTCTAAAACTAAAGGTTGGTAGGTGATATACTTCAAGTATCTAATTGTAATCGTACTAGTACTTGGTTGGCCAGTATAGCAAAAATTCCAGTAAAGTTTAATTGCAAGGGATTCTGGGTTGGTAATAGAAAGCACTCACTAGAAACACAATGTAACCAAAAAAAGAAAAAGAAAAAAATAAAGATGAGATTAAATGTGTGTGTGTGTGTGTGAGAGAGAGAGAAAGAATAAAGCCACAAAAAATTTACAGAGAACACGAGAGAAACACCACCACCCATCACTACTTTTTTTGTCGCATGCCAAATTAAATACACACATCCAAAGAAAGCTACTAAGCTAAACAACAAAACATTTAAAAATCTATAATATGAAAAAGAAAGAACTCATAATAAATTAACATTTCTCCTCTCTGATTACACACAAAAAGCAAACAAGTACATTAATTAACAACAACAACAAGAGATAACAAAATCAATTTGTAGGGTTACTCCTGAATGATCCCAATGCCTTAACTGCAGCAGCCCTCAACACAAATTGATGGTAGATCGCCGCTGCCAATGCTCCCACAAATGGTCCAACCCAGAAAATCCACTGCACAAAATATTCAATTAATGACTACAAGTACTAATTAGTAGAAATAAGAATTATCAACAAATTGCATGGAGAAGAGTAATTACATGATCATCCCAAGCTTTTTCGTTGTTGTAGATAACAGCTGCTCCGAAGCTTCTAGCAGGGTTGATTCCAGTTCCGGTGATGGGGATAGTGGCCAAATGAACCATGAACACTGCAAATCCTATTGGAAGTGGGGCCAAAACCTAAACACAAAACAACAGAAAACCCAATTTAATTTTCAGCGATCAATTTATTATTCAAAAAAATTTGAAGCACAAAAAAAAGGTGCTTACAGGGACGTGAGAGTCACGTGCGCTCCTCTTGGGATCTGTGGCGGAGAAGACGGTGTAAACAAGCACAAAGGTACCAATAATCTCAGCACCCACAGCTGTACCGGTGTTGTACCCTGAGGCAACAACATTAGCGCCACCACCGTATAGATTGTAATCGTGCTTCATGAAGGCTTTCACCAAGCCAACACCGCAGATAGCACCCAAACTCTGTGCTACTATGTACGACACTGTCCTAATTAGCGACACCTTTCTCGCCAAGAACAAACCAAAAGTCACCGCAGGGTTGATGTGTCCACCTGAAATTTCAATCACCAATTCAAATCTATAATATTGACAGGCGAACCAAACTAATGCTTAATTACTCAGTCCACCATTAAAATTAAAAGCTCGTCTGAACGAGACTTTATACTAAGTAAACATTTGAAGTATGGGAAAAATAGGTAAGAGTTTGGAAAAAAGTGCGGTGTTACCAGAGATTCCGGCGGTGCAGTAGACAAGGATGAAAATCATGCCGCCAAAAGCCCATGCGATGCCGAGAAGGCCAACGCCGTCGCATTGGTCAGCGGCGTGGAGCTTGGAGTGGCCGATGACGGTGGCGACGGTGACGTAGAGGAAGAGTAAGGTGGCTATGAACTCAGCGATGATAGCTCTGTAGAAGGACCAGAGTTTGAGTTCACCCCCGCCAAAGAATGGTGCAGGTGGAGGGTCCACGTAGTCCTTACGGGGCACATGTCCTTCTTCAATCACTTCTTTCGTCATTTTTGCTTTCGATCTGTAGAAAAGAAATCTGGGCTTTGTTTTTGGTTTTCTCTTAAGCTGAGAGGAGAGAGTGTGTTGTAATATGTAGAGTGGATGTGGTGGGGGGCTGGAGGAGGACATATACATATATGGATAAGGTAGGGGTATTTTTGGAATAAATTTTATGGGCTAAACTTAATGTTTTAATATACTTTTCTTTAATTTAATTAAGTTATAAAACATGATATGATAGTAATATTATATTAATTATTAACATATCACAAATCAGTCTAAATTAGTTTGAAAGCTTATTTGAAGCTCTTTTCAATTAGTAAAAACATTTAAACTATTTGTAAAAATATCAAGTTGTTCAACCTCGACTGACATTTAACCCGATAATATTCATTAAACTCAAATTGCATTCGACACAATTTACAATATAATCAAATTTAAATAAAAATAGAAAAATATGGTAGTGAGAGAAAGTGGGGCATGAGAAGAGCTAGGAGCATGTGATGGGTAATCATGTAATTTGCGTTGTGTAGGCCAAACATATAACGGTTAGATGTCTTTTTCCTTTACCTGGCTGGCTAAGTAAAAGATTAATTACATAATAATAAATTCCTTCTTGGATTCTCTTTGAACCTTTTCTTTGTGCATCACGTGATTTAGAAGTTGGTCAATTTTCTTTATCCCAGGGTTAAAACCCTATTTACCTACAACTCAATATATATATATATATATGGCTTTTAAGTTTTTCTTTAACATTTCTTCATTATTTAATCACTTCTCTTCCCAAATTCAGTACCCCCCCCTCAATTTATTATGAAGCAATATGTAATAATATTTTGTAAAGAGGAGGATCACTTTTTAATAACATTATACCAGAGGTAAAATCTTGAAATTTGAATAAGATGTGACATGAATACAAAAGTATATTATTAATTGCCATTATTCAAATAACATGATTAGGCATCTATATAAAAAAATTAATTTCAGGAAGTTGGTATGTCTCATTTTAAAAATGACCCTGTTAAGCAGGATAGAAACACCCTTCTAGGCTGTTCGTAATATTCTAATGTGCAATGCTTATCTGTGCCCATAATTTTGTTAGGTAGAAGAATCTTAGTCAAATGTGCTGTAATCTCTATCATTTGCCTTTGTCTTATCCATCTAATTATGCATTTTAAATGCAATAGTTGATGATTAAAGCTGCTCCATTTAAAAATACACAAATAACCATTAATTGTGTATTTTAGTAAATCATATTATATATATATATTGCTTCAGAGAAAGTAAATCTTCCTTGTCTTTTATAGTGAAAAAAATATCTCATATTATATATATATATAGCTCCAGAGCCTGTAAATTTTATCTTTCTTTCATTTTGAAAAATATATCTTCAGAGCCTGTAAATCTCTATATTTAAATTATATCTGAGTAACAGTGGACATGAAGAACTTTTATTACAATTTCACCGTGTTTGTAGGATCAGTAGTGTCCCCAGATAAATTTAAATGTTATCAATCGTTTATTTACTATATCTTGATGTTGGATTGTCAGTCATTAGGCATCTATCTCTATGTATATTATTCAAATTTGGAGTAAATTATGAAATCTAAATGAAAACACTGTGAATGTAATTAGTATCTAGAATCTTGTGTAATTTAGATGTACCTAACAACAGTCAACATAGGGGGTATCGTAATTACGTTAAATAATGAGGCACGTTTAAACATCTTTAGAGACGTAATCATGGGCTTTGTCCAGGCCCATTATCATTATTATTCTAAATTTTGTAATCTTGCGAAGGAAAAAAGCTTGAATAGGTATAGGTAAGAATTATTGGACAATGGAAAGCAAAGCACCATGTGGGTAACAGCTGGCATTGTGACTTAAAAAAGAAAAAGAAAGAAAGAAATAAATTTCTTCTTTTTCTTCTCATCTCATTGTCTCTTATTAATCCTTTCTCTAATTAATTTCAGCCACACATAAGCTGACACGTGCACGGGGGGAAAAGCTAATAGACGTTTCTAGAGTTTTTCTTCTTTGTATTTGGAATTACAATAATCACAACGGTCATATTTCTTCCCGTTTGGTTTGTTTGTTGAAGTTAAATGTTGCCCCTACAGCCTCATTATGAACAGTTTGTAATTAAATAAATGTACATAAAAGAATATTAAGCTAAAATGAACTGTAAAGATCAAATCCAACAAATTCTACATGTTACCAGAAGATAGTGCTAGTGCTGTCAATTGAAATACATATAAGTTGTCATATCTCGATATAAAAGTTGTTCAAATGTTGTGCTGAAATGCTGCTTTTTTTTTTTATTCTCTTCCCACCACAAGATATGTAACATGCAAGAGATCTAATAATTGAAGATACTTACTTACAACCAAATCTTTTGGGGACCAATATTCATCATATTACCAGAAGAAAATTCAATTTTTGCTATTTTCATGCAAACTTACCATTTGTATCGTGTACTGATTTATATCACTATTTTCTACTCTACACATTCTATTCATTCTCTAGTTTAATTAGTCATATTTTGAAATATCTTCTTACAACAGGTACAATGAATTGCATAAATAGTCCGGAGCAAATATTTGTGAATAAAGAGCATTTTAATTTATGCATAAAGAAACATAACTGTCATTCAACTGGCTTGTGGCCCCTTAATGACTTAATCATTGTGAATGAAGATTAAAAATGTGGGAGGAATGAAGAAATTGCACGAGTATTGGTTCTATTGTCAGGGTACGGCTATGCTATGATTTTCTTCTATTTCTAAAGAAGATGAACATAATATGTACGCCATTAAATAATAGACATTTCAATATTGTGTTATATACATTTAACCCAATTATTAGCTATTGACCCACGGGGGTCGGTCATTATAAGAGAATAATGGCCAGACATTTTCATTATTGTTTCTTGATTATTATCGTGACCTTTAAAGGATCACATTTCTTCACGCAACTGTGATATATAATAGATTTTGACATATAGAAAAATAAATACCCACAATATAATTGGGGGGATAAATGCAAAAAAACCCCTGTGAAATAATTTATTGGCTGAAAACCCCCTGTAAAATAAATATAGGCTATAAACCCCCTGTGAAATTTTTTCGTTGCAAAAAACCCACTCGGTCAGTTAGGTCAGCTACCCCCTGTGAAATAAATGCAAAAAACCCCCTGTGAAATAATTTATTGGCTGAAAACCCCCTGTGAAATAATTTATTGGCTAAAAACCCCCTGTAAAATTTTTTCGTTGCAAAAAACCCCCTCGGTCAGTTAGGTGAGCTACACGCGCCGTATGTGCGTTTTTTTGTTTGTTTGTGATTATTAGACATTAAATGACTTATTCATTTACTTTTATGTCCCTTTTGTGTATTGTACTTATATATTCATTTGGGATACACTTTTACTCATGTTTACACAAAAAAAACAATATTAAAGATAGTTTTTCATAAAATGTTTCTTTTATTTTTAGTAAATATGCCTCATAATATTTAAATTTTAGACCATTAACATATAAGTACTTATATATTCATTTGGGATACAATTTTACTCATGTTTACACAAAAAACGATATTAAAGATAGTTTTTCATAAAATGTTTCTTTTATTTTTAGTAAATATGCCTCGTAATATTTAAATTTTAGATTATTAACATTATTGTTTTTACTATTATGAGGCATATTTACTAAAAATAAAATAAATATTTTGCAACGACCGGGGGGTTTTTTGCAACGAAAAAATTTCACAGGGGGTTTTTAGCCTATATTTATTTCACAAGGGGTTTTCAGCCAATAAATTATTTCACAGGGGGTTTTTTGCATTTATTTCACAGGGGTAGCTGACCTAACTTTCACAGGGGGTTTTTTGCAACGAAAAAATTTCACAGGGGGTTTTTAGCCTATATTTATTTCACAGGGGGTTTTCAGCCAATAAATTATTTCACAGGTGGGTTTTTTGCATTTATCCCTATAATTGGAAAGAGTTTATGTAAAATAATTTGAGCATATCTATTCTATTATTCTATTTTTTATTATAAGAGTATGAATTATTTTTGAAACTTCTAATTTACCCAATATATTTATATCTAATTCACTTATTAAGGGAAAGGAGTCAAATGAAAATAATAATATAATAAATTATATATAAATAACAGTAAGTTATATTTATTATATTAAAACTCTTTAATGGAAGTACAGATAAATATATATAAGCATATAATAGACCACTCCTCTTTATTTATTAGTAAATTTAAATATAAAAATATAACAACTTATTGTTTGTGTAACAAAATTTAAAAAATAAAGACGATTGTAATACACCGCAACTTGACCATAAACATAAACCGTTAACAAACTTTAGCAAACCAAACAGCGTCACAACTCACATGTTCCAATGCACCATTTGCTAACGTTAGACAAAATTGATTAGCTCTTATCAATTTATTTTTTATTCTATTATAAAAGTAGAAATTATTTTTTTATTTGAAAATTTTAAAACAAGATGTAGTTTAATTTTTTAATAATAAAAGAGTCAATTAATAAAAATGTATTAATTGTTAAATAATATGAAACCCCGTAAATAATATTATTGATGATGGAACGTATATATAAGATTACAAGAGAATCTAACAATATCATAACTTACCCTAACCTACCTTACAAACAAGGAAATAAAATATTATTAACCTATATATAATATATTACCATATATCTAAATAAGCAACAAAATATGGAAAATTATTATTCTAGAACATGATTCTCTAACACTCCCCCGCAGTTGAAACGTGGGGATCTTGAACGTTGAAACTGATCGAAATTCAAAAAAAAATAAAAACCGGCGATAACCTTGAAAGGCGGCGGCAGTGGCTCTAAATCCTTATTTCCAAGAGTGAGCGGCTTTTTTTTTGTAGACCTTTTATACTCGTATCAAGGAGTCCTTCATTTGATTTGATTTCAAGACCTTTTATACTCATATCAAGGAGTCCTTCATTTGATTTGATTTTCTGATAGTTTATGCTCTTATCAAGGAGTCTTGCTGACAGTTTATGCTCGTATCAAGGAGCGATTTTTTTTTTTTTTTGACATTGTAGATAGTTTATACTCATGTCTAGGAGTCCATTTGCTTTTGTATTTATTGATAGTTTAAACTCTTATCAAGGAGTCTTGCTGATAGTTTATGCTGATACCAAAAAATAGGTGCGTCAGACGGGGTCGACGACTTGATGGCGGCAACGAAAGCGAAAAGATCGAGAGACCAAAGCTAGAAGCCATAGCTCTGATACCATGTTAAATAATATGAAACCCCGTAAATAATATTATTGATGATGGAACGTATATATAAGATTACAAGAGAATCTAACAATATCATAACTTACCCTAACCTACCTTACAAACAAGGAAATAAAATATTATTAACCTATATATAATATATTACCATATATCTAAATAAGTAACAAAATATGGAAAATTATTATTCTAGAACATGATTCTCTAACATAATGACATTAGAATTCTATAATGTAATTATTATATCTATATGAGCCGTCATTCACTAATAATGTATGACATAACTCAACTAAATTTCAGTATTTACTTATTCTCTCTATGGGGGTGGGTCAGTTGGGGTCGGCCCATATGGGTTGAGTCCATTATTTATTGGTAAAAAATTATGGGTCCAAGGCCACTATAGCATTACCCAAATGCTATTTTTCTATATCAAATCAAGACAAATAAACTTTGAATGGATTTCTATGAAATTCCCTTCAATAGTTGATCAGAAAATAAGAAAATAAACAAGGAAAACTGAGTAGCATGTGGAAATAACATAGTAGAATGAAAGAACCTGTAAGATGCCGTGAAATCTTATCTTCTCAACCTCCACTTCATATGTCAAAGCCATGGAATTATCCACCTGAAATTAAGTAAATCATGAATCACCAGCTGCCAATAAGTATTTCTAGCTAGCTAGCAGAAGAAGATATAGGAAATATAGGCAGGCATACTTACAATTGTACAGATAACTTGTATACAATTTCCATAAGAGATTCCAGCAACGAAAAGGAAAAATGGCATTCACAAAGTATGCCGGGTGAACACCATTCCAAGAGGAATGACCAATAACTGGAAAATTCAGCCTCCGTAATCCACAAGCATCATGAGCTGAACAACAAAATCAAAATCAGAACAGAGAATTTGCTTAGTCTCAACCAGGTAGCCGGCTGTAAGGATTAAGAAGGTCAGTGAAAGATATATCTATCTGAATCGAAACATTTGAACAATATTAGTTAAAGATACATGTGACTGAATCGAAATAATTATGGACATGTATTCTTCGGATAATGATAGTTCACAAACAGTTGAATGAATTGACAACACATGAGACATTTCACAGAATGCAACTGCACAAAATTGATCGAAAGACGAGCTTAGAACCTAAACAGCCAGACAATTCCGGAATTAAAGATAAATTGCCAAGTCATGGTACAATCATCACCAAGGCGGTCAGTTCAAAAGGAAATGTCGGTAATCAGAAAAAACATAATAAGCAAATTCATGATACTCCTACAATAAACATCAATTCAAATTTCATGAAGCAGTATTCTTCTGTGAAAATTTCAAGCAAAAAAGGCAAGGAGCTTAATTACGAAAACAATCGTTGTGCAGCTTTTGTTCTGCTTCTCTTTGTTTGTTTCTTCCACAGTTGCAGCTCCTCAAGGCTCTGCAACAACGCCTCAGTCTCCGCCATTGTGTTTTCAACTTCCCTTTTCTTGTTTGTTTGGTACTTATTACTACGCTCAATATATAAATAAAATTGGTCACTACAGTGTTGTGGGTGATTTTTAGTTCTCTCTACAGTTGTAACAGTAACCCTTTGATCTGAGGGTAGGAGAGAATCGCATATGGAAATGGATATGAAGAATTATTCGAGGAAAATGAGCTCTAGCAAAGAGAAGAGAACACCTCCGTTGATTACAAAGGGAAAAGCCCGAGAGTCTGAAAATTTTGGAACATAATTTTATTGGCTTCAAAGTGGATCCATTTAAAATTTATATATATGCTCTGAAATTGTGAATAGCTTTACAGTAATTACTAGAATTGAAATTTGTGGTCCATCTTGGTTTTATACAGATACACTTTAATGGTTATTTATCTAAACACAATGAATGTATTTTCAAAATTATTTTACACATGGCATTCATGTGTTTGAAATGCTAAATATGGTGTGTATTTACTCAATCAATAACGTATATTTCAGAAAATATTTACATAAGTGAGATTAATGTCCCTGCATACGTTAGGTTTGAAGCAGCAGATTGCATTTTAACATGCTAGATAATGAGTTTAGGAATATGCTTTACCAAAAAGATGGTTTCCGGTAACTGCAATTTTGAGCTACTTCACAAGCTAAAGAGAGAATTTTCTTTTTATGGGTGCAGCAACAAACGCACAATTCAAAAATTGGCTCCACACTGCATTCACAAACTCATCCTCAAGACATTTTTTCCATCACGATACTAATGGACCATGTACAATGTTCAAACGAAATAGGCAGTAAGACCCACTATTGCCCTTCGAGCAATCACATGATCATTTAAACCAACAAACAGAAACAAAGGAAGCAAAAGTTATGAGTTAACCATCCAAATGGAACTTCTTGGCAAAACGTATGAAATGTCACAATAACAAAATAGAATTCGCTGTCTTCAGCAGATAAAGATACCCAACATATTTACTAACAAGTAACAATACTGTCACAAGACACTATTAGGGAAATGGCACAGAACTATCACTATAGACATCAACAAGCAGCCATCACTCAAATGCCCACGCATTCTCCCTGCGAACCTCCTCCTCCTCTTCAGGGGTGAAGTCATTCTTTATGTTGAAAGTCTTGCGAATTTCCTCAGGCGTCTTCCCCTTTATCATGTCTGCTACAGTTTGGCATGTGAGGTCAAGCAGTCCCTTGATGTTCAAGTAGTTGGCAGCCTGAGAAGCTCTAAATTCATTAGATAACAAAAATTGCAGAATATCCCGACAACTCTATGCAAAACTTCAGCTCATGTTCAGAAAAGCAGCAAAGAGCGCAATAGAAACAATGTGTAAACACTAGAGAACACCATGTTGAAAAAGTGCATACTTCCAGGAGATGGCAGAAAATTGATATGCAAATAAGGAACATAGGAATCTCAATCAACAAAACCATCACATGACTACAGCATTTTACCATAAGCATACCTGCTCATGTAGAACATCCATACCAAAATGAAGTAACAAGTCAAACTAGCTGTATAAGAGCCCCGGTAAAAGAACAACAACAGGCACCCAAATCATTGATACATCTAGACATGTACTCTGCACATTCCTAAAACAACCTAGATAGAATTACTGGTTCTTTATACACATGTATAATCAAGACAAATTCATAAGAAAGACTAATCCAAGCTGGGAAATAAATCAGTTACGTGGCACAACCCAATCTATGTCAAACAACAACCATCAATGAACCAGCAAGGATGACAACCACATGAGCTTCAAATACAAAGAAACAACTAAGAACCAAAACTGAGAGAGATCAGATAATGCACATCACTATATCTGGGGAGGGAAAAAAGAAACCGTAGGATAAAGGTAATTGTCAAGCTAGCAAATCTAAACCAGCAATAAGAACTTGGGAGAAAAAAATCAGATGCCAGTTACAGGGGCAAAACTCTAAAATCAACAATATAAGGAAATAATTAGAGCCATCAAATCAGAAACTCGGCCAAAAACAGCAAAACCAACAAAACCATGGGGCAAAATAGTCAAAATGGGCACAGAGAAAGCGTTTATACCAAGATCAGATCAAACAGCGTCCCCTGATCGACCTTGACGAATTCAGCATCAAACGCCTTCAAATCGTCCTCGGCCACCTTATCTCCTGACTGAGCAGTACCATCGGAGGCGGCCTTAGCGGCGGCGTCGACATGGCGCTTGCAGTACTCGATCACCTTCGAAAGGATCTTCGAGGTGACGTTAGGCAGCGGTATGCTGTTGTCAGCACAGTCATCCTCGATCATATGCTTAATAGTCTGCGATTCAACAGCAACCGCCTCTTCAACCTCGAAGGTCTCGCCATCGGAGCTCTTGAGAACGATCATCTTTTGTGATGCGGCGTCGTCAGACGACATAGGTTTTTCCGATCGAAGAATATTGGGAAATGAAACCCTAAGAGAGAGAGAGGATAATAATGTAGCTGGGAAATAGACAAAATCGTGAGAAGGTTGGGTGTATTTATAGAGGGCATAGTAAGGCAGTGCGACTTTTATAGTTTTTGCTCTAGAAGCGCATTTGGTTATAATACTGACACTTGACAGCGAAAAAACAAGATCCAGGAGGATGCCGAAAGAAATAATTAAGGCTTCGTTTGTTTGTCAAGGGAATGGAATCAAAATAGGGAATATGATTCCCAAAAATCAAATAACCTTGTTTGGTATTTTTTATTGAATATTATGGAATGCAATCTAATTCCCAAAATATGGGAATTATCATCTCAAATAAGGGAATCACAATACCTTATTTATTGAGGTATATGTGATTCCCATATCAAGGTAATCCATAAATACAATATAATGCCCTTACTACCCCTAATAAAATATAATACAAAATCAACAAAAATAGTTATTTATTTATGCATTTCATTTAAGTTATTATTTCTGAAGAAATAGTTTCGTATTTTTAATTTATTTAGAATATTTTTATTGTCAAAATAGATCGTGATTTACATTTTATTTGATATTTATTTATTGAATGAAATTGAAAAATTGTTATGTTGTTTTTGTGATAGAACTTTTGAAATGGTTGTTGGTCACATATGATTAATATATTTTATTTATTAACAATAATATGTTTTCGACTTAAATAATTATCAATGCATTGATATATGAAAAATCCATATATGTATCAATATTTTTAAAAGTCAAACATTATCTAAATAAAAAATAAACATGTTCAATTTAATTATTATTTTTCTAAAAGAAGATAATGCAATTGAACCAAATTGATATGTTATTTATTTTTTATTATTTAACCAAATTAAATATATATGTGTATATACACTTATGTATATACATAATATCAAATATTCTACTATGGTTGAAAATTTATAATTAGATTATAAAATATGGTTTAAAATAAGGGTATTTAAGTCAAAGTGTTTAATTTTAGATTCCATTCTTTATTATATGTTTTTGAACTAAACATAAAAAAGGAAAAAATATATATATCCTTGCCCAATTTTTATAGACAAGCAAACATTGTTAATGAAATAAGATTTCTGGTAATCAAATTACCAGAAATCTTATTTCCATTTTAGATTCCATTCCCTGTCAAACAAACGGAGCCTAAATGTAATCTCGTGCCTTGATGGATACTCTAATTAAAAGTATATATATCTATCATTAAATATGTTGTTTATTTGTATTTTGTAATATTTAGTTAAATAGGTATATAAAAAAGATGATTGAAAATTAGCACTAATAAGATAAATGAATAAAGAAAACTTACTTATATTTGATTCAAAATCGTAAATTTTGCTATATTAATTAAAGGTTTAACTAGACAAATCATATATATTAAATTTATTTTGTCAGTTAAAATATGTATCTAGTGTTATAGGCCTTGCTTCAATACTGAAAAGTTGGGCTCAATTATACATAAATGGACGAAGCCTGACAAAGGCCTTCTTTATAAGTCCGTTTATTACAATGTTTGCTATTAAGTACAAGCCCATGTAAAGCCCAGCCCTTCCTTATTATTATTATTATTTTAACAGGCCCTTCCTTAATTGTTTATTCGTTAAAATATATATGTAGTGATATTCAAAGACTTCTTAGTCTAATGTTATCATTTCCATATTATGATTAAAATAATATTGTTTAAAAATATTGTACCCATTTAATTATTATGATAATTATAAATAAATAGTTATTATAGTTAATTTAGGTTGAAAATAAAATATTTACTGTACATTATCATCGACAAAAATATTGATACTGAACGATGAAGAATATTTGATAATAAAAAATATTATCTATTTCATTCAATGAATATTCTCGACTGCATTAATATAAAATTTTAACTCTATCTCGGTAGATGATATTTAAAAACATAAACACAAAATCCATTTTAGTATTAAGGGCAAAAAAAGTTAATTGATATTAAGATCTTCGCATCCATGATATAGTATATAATTTAGTGATTTTTTTAATATCGTTTTAGGAAAAATTTAAAGGAAATAAAAGTAAGCTCTTACATAGGCTTCTTTGACCCTCAAGTAAGTCTAACCTAAAAGTAAAGTTGAATTTATAATAAGCATATTTCTTCTTTCCTACTTTTATTATTGGTGCAATAAGTAGGAACAAGCGACCACTTGCTTCTTTATTTTATTCTTTTCTTTTAAGTAATTGGGAGCATAAATATGATGTTCTGGAATTCTGTCCATTTTCATTATTCCAAATCGACTAATTAAGATTTCACTTTCCCACGTTTACAAGTAAATGATTAATTATAATTATAATTAATATTATTAATAATAATCTTCTTCAAGTCAACATCAGAAACAATGCACTGGCATCTTGTAGGGCACAATCAATTCGTCCAATATAAGGAACAAACTCAATTTGCTTTTAAAATTAAGGAGATTTTAACTCACATAATTGGGTATTTCTAGATCTAGATTTAATAAATACCCCCCCCCCCCCAAACAACACAAGGACAAGCATGTGAAAGCAGAAGACAGCAAGTCAGCAATCCTCTTAATCTTTTAATGTGGTCTACCATTTTTACGTATTCCAACTACAAAGTTGTTGCCATTGCTATAAAACTTCAATTTGATATAATGCTATATACTTACTTACAATAATGTCATACACGTGATTAAATAAAAGAGTAATGCTATATACCACTGATTTTTCATCTCCTTTGATTTAGAAAGTGTGAATATATTGAATTCAATTGAATTAATTAAATCCAATTGAGTATTTACTAATAATAGGAGTGAAAAATCGGTGGTATGAAAACGGTGATATATATCATTACTCTAATAAATAAAATAGTTATAATCAATTTTTTGTATGAATAAATAAATCAAACCACCGCAGTAAAAACCCACATGTGCAGTAAAGATGATACTTCTATAACTATTAGGTAGCTTAGCCTCTAATTCACGATGAGTTCCATTCAGAGCTAAAGAGAGAACTTTTAACCATTAAAAGAAAGAGATATATGGACAGCAAAGAAGGAAAAATTACTAGAATCTGACATTTCTGTACATTTACTGCATTCTCATGGAAAAAAGAACAAAAAAGGAAAGGAATAGCATTAATTAAATCAAAGCCTGAATACTAGCTTTCTTGACCACATTACAAACAGGGCAAGAATCAAGAAAAGCGTCACAATTTGTGCATGAACAAAGATGTCTACAAGGCAACATTATTACACACGAATTCCTAGAATTACAGCATCTGCAAACCATCTTCATCGTTTTTTGTTCTTCTATACAGCATGACTCTGCATCTTCAGCTGCACTGTCTCTCAGCCGTTCGATCATGCTGTTCAATGATGCTACCATTGATTCCTTCTCTTTCGCTACTCTTTGCCACGTTTCATTTTCCATCTGGGCTCTTCGAAAATAATCTTGGAGCTCCACTGTTCTGTTTGATGCCTTTAAGATTTCTTCTTCTTTTTGTTTCATTAAAAATTGAATCTTTGGCTCGTATTTCTTTAGTAGTAGTGATATTTGCTGTTTTCTTTGCTCTTGTAATCCCATTCTCAGTCTCTCGTTCTGTATCAAGAAAAAATAAAAAAAAATGTTAAAAATCGATGATAGAAAAAGGAAAATTGCAATAATAGTGATTCCCCGATAGCACCTGCTGCATTTTTAATCCTAGATTTTAGAAACTTGTAAAATTCAGACTGTATTTTTAGTAGCAACCGTGTTTAAAAAACGAATAAAAACCGTTAATTTGGCATACCAATTGTCTTGCACTTAATCTTTAAAAAAAAAAAAAAAAATCTTTCCATTTTTTTTCAAGAGTTAGACCAAATTTACAACAAAATGTATCTTAAGAAATTAATTATGCAAGTTTGTAAATAATGAGATTAAAATTTCAACAAGCCTGTGATATATAAAGAATCCTGACCTGTAAATTGATGAATCGATCCATTTCCATTCTTTGATTCTCAAAATGAGCTAAAAAAGTCTGAGAATAAGCGGATGATGGCTGAAAATCAAAGTTTTTGTGATTTTTCTGGTGAGATAAAGTTTGAAGCTGCATCAATGGCTGCTGTTGTTGTTCTTGTGGAGCCCCTAAAGCAAAGCCAAGATTATCCGAATACATGTGTGCTTGAATCGCCATTGAAGGATAATAAATAACAAAAACAATCCCTTGTTCCAACTTTTTTCCCAACACAAATAGAACCAAACAAAGTGGGTAGAAAACTTGATTTGTTCTTCTTGAATGAATTATAAATATTTATTGAATTCGGTTTGGGGGTATTTATATTGGAGGGGTGACAGACAAGATTTTGTACGGTAATAAATAAAAATATAGATAATCTTTCATTTAATTAAAGTAACTGAAAAATCTGGAAAAGGTTAAAAAAGAGGGCCTCTAATCTATGATCCTTCATTTTCTATTCATTTTATATTTATTTGCCTGTGAATGTGAGTGATAGTGTACAGTATTATTTATTTGTTGTGATGCATTAAAGAGGGATGTTAAGTAAAAAGCGTACACATGCAGATTTTGTGACTAAACGACTTCGGGCCTTTGTGAGCTTTGAGGCACCACAAAAGCGTGTTTTTGCGTCTCTCAATACAAAAGAGATAGGTAGAATAGGAGGAATCCAATACCAATCTCGTGATGCTAAATTTTCATGCAATTAAGTCACCATTTATTTTTTTCCCCCATACTTTTCTTGAATATTACTTTTTTTTTTCTTTTGGTCAAATCTTAGATTTATTGCATTTGTTAGTAATTTGACATTTCTAATTTTATGTGATTACATTTTAATCAATGCAAAAAAGAAACGAGTATCGTTCATTTTGGGAAGTGTAAAGTTTAAGAATGTACCAGATTACTTACAAGTGAAAATTAGCAAATCTTGTTATGTAAAACACGTATATGGTTCTTACCATAACTTTAATGAAACTGAATCAAAATTAGTAAATACAATTCGATTAAAATTTGCAAGAAATATATACTTTTTAAGCATGAAGAGTTTTGAACCACTCACACACAAAAATCTTATCATTAATGAATTTTTAAAATCAAAGTTTATTGATGGTTTAATTGCCAAGGCAACCTTTTTTACTTTATTTCCTTTTTCTTTGTTTGGCTTATCTCTTTTCAGTTATTTGAGAGCTTTTTCCATTTAAAGTTTTTTATGAACTGTAAATTGATGTTTGTTTTTCACAAGAAAAGTGAAAAAAAAAAAAGAGAGAAAGAATGAGGAGCGAGTATCATTGGGTACAATTTAAAAAAAAATGTCAATATATGTATAAGATTTGGCTTCTTCATTTACGTTTGGAAATAAGATGGATGGACTAATTAAAACAATAAAATGCCAAAACTATAGTCATTAATTAGAATCAAAGTCCAAGAAGAAAAAAGTTTATAATATTTGAAAGATTATACTCACGAGTTACGACTTTAGATGGCCGGCATAAATCATGGATGCTATATAGAAAGCAAATATATGGTTTTGCTTCTTAATAAAATGCCTTATAAAAAATAGGTAAGAAAGAGTCGGTCTTTTTTTGAATGTCCATTTATTTATTTATAAAATATTAATTATTTTTTCATTAAAATATGGCTTAATGATCAATTACAAGCAAATTTCATTAAATAAATAATTGTGCCAAATCTATATTTTAAGAATTCCAGTATTTTTATAGAAATGACAAGTGAACCATTATGAGAAAAATTCTCATAGAACACTGTTGAGTAGAGATGATAAACCTCATTTTTACGCAATTTTCATCATTCATTCGACACGTTTAATATATACTTGCATTATATTGTTATCCCACAAATGCGTTTAATGTTACGTTTGAGTGCCGTAGGGAATTTTTATGATTGCAAGACAAAAACACCAATTGTAGGCTGAAATCGAGTATGATTTGACTGAAAGTGCAAAATACAAGGCGTACGAACGCTGAGTATAACTGCGTACGAACGCCGAAGGCGGAGATTTTGGTCATCCCGCGTACGAACGCGGAACAACACGGCGTACAGACGCCATAATACACGGCGTACAGACGCCGTTGCAATCGGCGTACAGACGCCAGAATACACGGCGTACAGACGCCGTTGTAATCGGCGTACAGACGCCGTTCAATACGCGTGAGGCCCATATTCGGCCCAATTTCGGATTTATGATCTAGATTAGGTATAAATACCCCTTCCCAACATTGTTTTAGGGTTCGACTTTTATTTTCTTGAATTGAGTTGTAAAGATTGGAGATCGAGAGACGAGATTCAAGATTTTTGTAGACAATTTTATTCGACAACGGATTTTATCGAAATTATTTTCTTTAATCTCTTTTAATTCTTGTCGTTTTATCATGTTTACATTATTAATTATTTATCGTGCTTTCGTATCTATGGAGTAATTCATATTATTCTGGAACCGGGACTAGCCCGATAATGTGTTATCGATATAGATTATAGAACCGTTGATATTACTTCGCGCATGCTTATGATTCGAATTCTTGATTATTAATGCTTGTGAATTTGCTGGCCACTTATTTGCATGTTCAAGATATTAGATGAAAATTCTGAAAGGTGACATCTATATCGGAACCCTAGAATTCAAACCTAGGATCCTAAATCACGAAAGTAGTTTTAGGTCTTTTGAGGAATCGATACACTATCATAGAGATTAATGAATCTGAGTTTAGTCTAATCATCACGAAAGTAGTTGATTAATTATCTTGGGTAATTTGTTATACTTCGACAGAAGATAGTAAGTACAATTGGATAGTGTCCTTCATAAGTAGCGATAGTAGTTTCATTGGTAATATAATTGAGTCGATAATGTTTATCGTGGTGAACCCTGAGTCCGGAATTTCCAATCATATATAACTTAAATCAATTTTCTTGCTTTCTGTTTAGTTTTCTTTACAATCTACCTCGTGTTTTTGTTAGGCTTAGATTACTGATAATTGATAGGCTAGTGCTTGATTATTCGGTCTTCGTGGGAACGATATCTTTTGTACTGCACCGAAGCCGTGCGCTTGCGGTTTAGACACACCAAATTTTTTGGCGCCGTTGCCGGGGACTTGAATAGTCAATATTAGTTTTTATCTTATTTTAGTGAGACTAAGCCATTTTTATTTTATTTTCAGTTTTTAATTTTTATTTTCTGTTTTATTTCAGGTTTTCGATTTTTTCTTGTATGCGAAGTAAGCTCGATTTCGAACTTGATCCAGAAATCGAGAAAACTTTTCGTGCTAGGAGAAAGCTACAAAAACTGAAACAAGCTCAACTGATACAAGTTACAATGGCTGAAGAGAACGTGAATGCAAATATTAATGCAAACGCTAACGCGAATGCAAACCCGGCTGCAAATGTGAATGCGAACGCAAGATGTCTTAAGGATTTTGCAGCGCCGAATGCACAGACACTTCACTCCAGCATCGCCAGGCCTACTGTAGAGGCCAACAATTTCGAGCTAAAGCCATCCCTTCTGCAAATGGTTCAGCAGAATCAGTTTGGGGGTGCACCTACTGAAGAGCCAAACCTCCACTTGTCCATGTTTTTAGAGTACTGCGACACTCTGAAGATGAACGGGGTTTCTCAGGATGCTATCAGGCTGAGATTATTCCCGTTCTCACTAAGAGACAAGGCGAGGGCTTGGCTACATTCCCTACCGACTGGCTCGATTAGAACATGGGATCAGCTCATGCAATGCTTTTTAGCGAGATATTTCCCTCCGAGCAAGACTGCACAACTGAGGAATCAAATTACGACGTTTGCTCATAGAGATGGTGAATCATTGTATGAAGCTTGGGAACGATTCAAAGATCTTCTACGACTGTGCCCACATCACGGGCTGGAGAAATGGCTCATAGTGCATACCTTTTACAACGGGTTGATCTATACCACGAGGATGTCAGTCGATGCAGCAGCTGGAGGAGCTCTGATGAATAAGGGTATCGATGAAGCATATGATCTAATCGAGGATATGGCATTGAACCACTACCAGTGGTCAAGCGAAAGATCGACTCCACAGAAAACGCCAGGTAAGTACGATATTGATGCCATTACTTTACTTTCTGCTCAAGTAGAGGCTATGTCTAAGAAGCTTGATTCGATGAATATGCATGTTAACTCTGTTACTACCCCTCCCCCTATGTGTGAAATATGTGGTACAGTTGGTCATATTGCCTTAGAGTGTCAATTTGCTAGTATACCAACCGATCCCTCTATAGAGCAAGCCAATTACGTGAATAACTTCAACCAAAAGAGCGACCCGTTTTCAAATACTTTTAACCCTGGTTGGAGGAATCACCCAAATTTTTCATACAAGCCGACTCAAAACGCAGCCCCACCATCTAATTTTAGACCACCACCGGGATTTCAACAAAAGCCTTATAATCCTGTTCCACCACAGAAATCGAACCTAGAGTCACTTCTTGAGGGTTTTGTAGTAGCCCAGACTAAACAAAACGAAGTAGTAAATGATGCAATTAAGCAACTAGCAACGAAAGTAGATTCATTAGCAACTCATAACAAAATGCTAGAAACTCAAATTGCACAACAGGCTAATAACCCGATTAGGACTTCTGGTTCGTTTCCCGGTCAACCCGAGACAAATCCAAAGGAACATTGTAAGGCTATTACTTTAAGGAGTGGTACTAATTATGAAGGTCCTAGGATGCCTACAGATATGAGTCAAACTGAGTTAACTGATAAGTTAGAAAAAGAGAAAACGCCTAGCCCTGACAGCTCAACAGATAAAACGAACGAAGTAACTGAAAAAGAGCCTGTCTATGTACCTCCACCACCATATGAACCACCCGTACCTTTTCCTCAACGATTAGCTAAGGCAAAATTAGATAAGCAGTTTGGAAAGTTTTTAGATGTTTTGAAAAAGCTATACATTAACATTCCATTTACTGATGCACTTGCACAGATGCCATCATATGCTAAATTTTTGAAAGAAATTCTCTCTAACAAACGAAAACTTGAGGATTATGAAACCGTGGCTTTAACTGAAGAGTGTAGTGCATTAATTCAAAATAAATTGCCTCCTAAGCTTAAAGACCCCGGTAGTTTTTCGATTCCATGTGTGATAGGTAACGTGAGTTTTGATCATGCTTTGTGTGACCTCGGTGCTAGCGTTAGCCTTATGCCTCTTTCGGTTTCACGTAAGTTAGAGATGGGTGAGTTAAAACCTACTACGATTACTCTGCAATTAGCTGATAGATCTGTGAAGTATCCAGTAGGTATGCTAGAAGATGTACCGATTAGAGTAGGAAAATTTTTTATTCCTGCTGATTTTGTTGTTCTAGAGATGGAGGAGGACTCTCAAATCCCCATCATACTTGGTAGACCGTTCTTAGCCACAGCTGGTGCTATTATAGATGTTAAGAACGGTAGACTATCATTGAAAGTCGGGGACGAGAAGGTTGAATTTAATTTGGCTAAAACTGTTACTTACCCTTCTCTTGAGAATTCTTGTTGTAGAGTTGATCAGGTGGACCGGCTAGTTCAAGACAAGCTCGCGAAATATCTATGCAGTGATCCATTGGAAGCTTGCCTAGTGAACAACGGTTCAACAGGAGATGAAGACGAAGCCATTGCTGATATCGCTCGTCTTCTCGAGGGAAATCCACCGGTTCCAGTCAATGCTATTGGAGTAAAAGAGTTGAGCAAAGATCCTAAGGAAAGCAAAGAATCCAACTCAATACCCCAGGTAGAACTAAAACCACTTCCCTCGACACTCAGGTATGAATTTCTCGGCCCTAATTCTATGTATCCTGTGATCGTGAATGCTGATTTGAGTAAGGAAGAAATCGATAAATTGCTTAGAGTTCTTAGATCACATCAAAAAGTCATAGGTTATACAATAGATGATTTGAAAGGGATTAATCCATCGTTTTGCATGCATAAAATTTTGATGGAAGATGATTTTAAACCTTCTAGGGAACATCAACGTAGACTGAATCCTACTATGCAAGATGTAGTTAGAAAAGAGGTTTTAAAATTGTTAGATGCTGGAATTATCTATCCTATTTCTGATAGTAAGTGGGTAAGTCCGGTACAAGTAGTCCCTAAGAAAGGAGGAGTGACTGTAGTGAGAAACGAGAAAAACGAGTTAATTCCTACTAGGACAGTCACCGGGTGGAGAATGTGTATAGATTATAGAAAATTGAACACTGCAACTCAAAAAGATCACTTTCCCCTTCCCTTTATTGATCAAGTACTTGAAAGGTTAGCTAATCATTCGCACTTTTGTTATCTAGATGGGTATTCGGGGTTTTATCAAATTCCTATACACCCTAATGATCAAGAAAAAACCACGTTCACATGTCCCTATGGCACTTATGCTTTTAGGAGAATGCCTTTTGGTTTGTGTAATGCGCCTGCTACTTTTCAACGTTGCATGATGGCTATATTTTCTGATTTAATTGAGAACATTATGGAAGTATTTATGGATGACTTTTCTGTATATGGCACCACTTTCGATATTTGTCTGTCTAATCTTTCTCGAGTGTTGCAGAGATGTGGAGAAGTTAATTTAGTTCTAAATTGGGAAAAATGCCATTTTATGGTTAGGGAAGGCATTGTGTTAGGCCACCTCGTATCTGAACGAGGAATTGAAGTTGATCGAGCAAAGTTGGAAGTGATCGAGAAGTTGCCACCACCTACCTGTGTGAAAGACGTCAGGAGTTTCTTGGGCCATGCCGGTTTTTACCGGAGATTCATTAAGGATTTTTCTAAGATTACTAAGCCCTTAACTCATTTACTTGCTAAAGATATTTCTTTCGATTTCGATAATGATTGTCTTGATGCTTTTCGCAGGTTGAAGGAAGCACTTGTTACCGCCCCTATTGTTCAACCGCCTGACTGGAATCTACCCTTTGAGATTATGTGCGATGCGAGTGATTTCGCTATTGGGGCAGTATTAGGCCAAAGAAAGGATAAAAAGATGCATGTGATCTACTATGCTAGTAGGACACTAGACGAGGCTCAGATGAATTATGCCACTACTGAGAAAGAATTATTAGCTGTAGTGTTTGCTTTCGATAAATTCCGTTCGTATTTGGTTGGCTACAAGGTCATTGTCTACACAGACCATTCCGCGATTAGATATCTACTGAGTAAAAAAGACGCTAAGCCGAGACTTATCAGATGGATATTACTATTGCAAGAGTTCGATCTCGAGATCCGGGATAAAAAGGGGATAGAGAATACCGTGGCCGATCATCTATCTCGACTTAGAGAGGATGAGAACAAAGAGACATTACCGATAGATGACTCGTTCCCCGATGATCACCTTTATGCAGTGGCTAAGATAGATGCACCGTGGTACGCTGACTTCGTTAACTACTTAGCATGTAAGATCCTACCGCCCGATTTTAGTTATCAGCAAAAGAAGAAGTTTTTCACTGATCTTAAACACTATTACTGGGATGAGCCTCTTCTTTTTAAGCACTGTACCGACGGAGTATATAGGAGATGTATACCGGAAGATGAGATGGTAAGCGCCATGACTCATTGTCATAGTTCACCATATGGAGGTCATGCTAGCAAATCGAAGACAGTAGCGAAGGTTCTACAATCTGGATTTTATTGGCCTACCTTGTTTAAAGACGTTCAAGATTTTGTTAGTGCATGCGACAATTGTCAAAGAACGGGGAATATATCGAGACGTAATGAGATGCCTATGAATACAATTCTAGAGGTTGAAATTTTTGATGTTTGGGGAATTGATTTTATGGGGCCATTCCCGTCATCGTGTGGTAACAAGTTCATACTTGTAGCGGTGGATTATGTTTCGAAGTGGGTTGAAGCGATTGCCTCACCAACAAATGACTCGAGAGTGGTAACTCGACTGTTTAAAAAGGTTATATTTCCTAGGTTCGGTGTGCCGAGAGTAGTGATAAGTGATGGAGGTACACATTTTACTGAACGTCAATTCGAAGCCTTACTTACCAAGTACGGGGTTACACATAAAGTAGCCACACCATATCATCCCCAAACTAGTGGTCAAGTAGAAGTTTCGAATAGAGAGATCAAAGTTATTCTAGAAAAGACTGTCTCGAAATCAAGAAAAGATTGGTCTCTCAAGCTAGACGATGCCTTATGGGCTTATCGCACCGCTTTCAAAACCCCGATAGGTACGACACCCTTTCGTCTCATTTATGGCAAATCTTGCCATTTACCGGTAGAACTCGAGCATAAGGCATATTGGGCCGTCAAAGCTCTAAACTTCGATCTTAAAGATGCTGGTGAACGAAGAATGTTACAGTTACATGAGCTTGACGAGCTAAGACTTGATGCATATGAGAATGCACGAATCTACAAGGAGCGAACAAAGAAGTGGCACGACAAACAGATTCACAGACGAGAATTTAAGAAGGGTGATCTCGTTTTATTATTCAATTCACGTCTGAGACTGTTTCCGGGCAAATTACGATCAAGGTGGTCGGGGCCATTTGTAGTCGAAACAGCATATCCATTTGGGGCTGTCGATATCTGGAGCGAAGGAACGAGAATTTTCAAAGTCAATGGACAAAGACTCAAGCATTATATCGCGGGCGAACCAATCGAAAAAGCTATCACGTCGAGCCTTCGCGACGCTCGATCAAACCCAATAAATTAAGCATGGTAACGTCGAGCTAAAGACGTAAAACAAGCGCTTTTTGGGAGGCAACCCAAACTGTATCCTTTACTTTTGTTTTATTTATGTTTTTCCTTCCCTTCGTTTTTTCGTAAAAAAAAAAAAAAAAAAAAAAAAAAAAAAAATCGAGCTTTACGACGCGCCTGTACGCAGTGCTAAATGGCGTACAAACGCCGAGGACAGAACTTTTTTCCAAATTCGCGTACGAACGCTTATAAACTATGCGTCTGTACGCGGTATTACAAGGCGTCTGTACGCAGACTAATGTAGCGTACAGACGCGAACGACAAAGATTTTTTTCAATCTCGCGTACGAACGCAGTATAACCTGGCGTCTGTACGCGTAATTAAATTGCGTCTGTACGCAAGGTAATTTAGCGTACAGACGCGAGAGGCAGAGACTTCGTTCAAACTCGCGTACGAACGCGAAGATACACGGCGCTTGTACGCATGTGATAATAGCGCCTGTACGCAATACAATGTGGCGTCTGTACGCGGGGTCATTAAAGACGGTTTTTAAAACAATTCCTCCCCTTTTCCTTTTCATTCTAAAATCCCCTTCTTCCACAAACACTCGTGATTTCTAACAACTAAGTCGATCCTCTCCTCAAACAGGTCGAAGACACCAACGAAGCACACTCAACTACGAAGACTTGAACATTCTATCAATATTAGGGTAAGTATAGCTAACCCTATTTGAACTTTCGAATTTGAGGAGCGGAAATTAGGGTTTTGAATTTGTGACCAAATTGGGCAAAAATTGGGAGGATTGTTGAATTGATTTGCTTGATTTCGAAAGGGTTTAGTGATATTAAACTTAGTTTCGACGGATTAATTAGTACATTGTGGTATTTGAAGACTATTGAATTAGGGTTTATGGAATTAGGTTTAAATTGGGCGAAATTGAGGATTTGTGAGTTCGATTGATTGATCCGAGGATAGTTTGTGACATCGCACTCACATTTTGCAAGTATTACTTATTACATTGAGGTTTTGCTTGATTGGAACTAGAAGTTGGATGTTGTGAATTGTTGAAACTTCGGGTTTTCGGTCGAACTATTTCATTATTTGGTTGAATTCGGGGCAGATTGTATTTAGTTAATTCGCGTTAATTCTGAAAATACTTGCATCGTGATCATATTGTGGCGTTCGAATTTCTGTTTTGGGGTGTTTGAAGTTTGAACCGAGGTTGGATTGTTTGAATTTGGGTTGGTTTGATTGAAAATTGTCGAGGACTTGGTCAACAATAAGTATACCGTTACTCCGCCGAAATTTTTGAAAGATGGTTAGGGCAAAGAATGCGTCTAAGGGTAAGGGTAAAGCCCCGGCACACTCATCTCGCAATCGACCCGAGGAACGGGCAAATGATAGGTCGATTAGGTTTGAAACACCAGAAACCGAGACGACTTGGCGACGTCTGACGTCGCACGTACTCTTAAAGGAACGAGCCATCCTATTCACCAAACCCAAATCAGTACAGACCATAGCCACTGCCTACGATTGGAAAGGCTTCTCGAACATACTACCCAAAATCAATGTCACGTGGGTGCAAGAGTTTTATGCTAACTGTGTCGAATACGAAAAATTATACGGGCCGCGTAGACACAGACCCACAGTCGAGGTTCGAGGTGTCGAGGTTAACTTTGAAACACATTACATACGACATGTCCTACACCTGCCAAACGTCGACGGCCCAAGCGAATACTCAGAACTACTACAAAACCCGACCCCGCAATTAAAATTCAAGATTACAAAAGCGTTGGCGAGTGAAGGCACCAAATGGATTAAAAATGAATCAACACTTCGCCGACCCACTCTCAACCCGGTAGGACTATTTTGGTACGAGTTCGTACGCTACAGGTTAAGTCCCACGACAAATCGTTCTGAGGTTACGCTCGCTCGGGCAACTCTGGTATACGCTATACTCAGTGGGAAGGTCGTACGAGAGGAGGACATAATACTCGATAGCCTTTGCAATACTATCGAACATCTAACCGCCGAATTGCAACAGGAATCGGGAAGGCGGAAGAGTCCTTTGATCTTCCCCGCACTTATACACCTTCTATGCGCACACCATGACGTCCCAGTCTTCCCAGATGATTTGTTTGAGGACGTCGACGAGGATCTCAGCTATGACAATATCCCACGAGCTCCCCCGCATAAACGAGCACGACAACTCGAGCCTTCCGATTTACCGCAGACAGATATAGGGAACAGCTCGAGTGCACCACCAACCCCTCCGTCCGACCCATTATACCGGCTGCTCACTCAAATTCAAACCGACATCGCTGGGATTAACACTAGAATGGACACCATGCAATTAGACATCACGGCCATTCGAGATTGGCAGCGCCAAGAAGATGATCGGCGTAACCCCACCACCGCTAACCCCTCTGCCACTGACCCAGTCGATGACTTCATGGCCGATGATGATGAAGCCTAGAGACCGTCCACCGCCACCCGCTTTACTTGAGTTTTTCTTTTCCTCTTTCTTTTTTTTTTTTTTTTATGTTTTTAGTTCCTAGTTTCCTTTTCGCTTTTATGTTTTTATGCTTTTAGTTTTTTTTTTTTTTTTTTTTTTTTATGTTTTGCTGTTTTTAGACTTTAGGATGGAATGTAATGCCAAAGATGATTAATCCAAAAGTCTGTTTCCTTTATCTAGCTCCAGTGTTTTGTTCTTCTACAGTCCTATCGATACAATACCTCACAAATCAGAATGATCGTCTCGACTCTTGCCAAGGTTATGTCCCTTTTTACTTTTATGCATGCATACATACACACGTTTATCACATTAGGGACAATGTGCGATTTAAGTTTGGGGGTTGTCTACGGAGACATAACATTTTTACTATGGATTCTAGCTTTATCTGTGTGATCGTCTTACAACGATTGACTAAGTGATATGTAAGCCCGACTTTTTAATAAATATAACGCATGAACTTTTTTGTCGGTGATATCATCTGCTTAGTTACATTTTTCTGGCTAGTCACTAATACGTAGTAGTCCAAGGCATAGGAGTTGAGTGGATCACCCGTTTTCGAAACACATAGGTAGTGGCCTCCAAGTCTACCAACTTAGAATCACGTCTTCTGGCACAATACGAAAAAAAAAAAAAAAAAAAATGTTGGATTAGTTCGTTCTGTGACCTTTGACACTTGAGTGATTAAGTCCGAAGGAGTCTCTTAAAACTTAATGCCCTATGGCTATCTAGCTTGGGAGTCGTTGACCCAAAGCTCGATAACGGGTGTCATAGAAAGTCTAAGAGAACGAACATTGCACAATCCTGTCCAGTATGAGTTCGTTTGCATAAGTGACCTACGCTAAAAGCTCAATAATGTGAACCAGTTAGACCCTAATATATGTTAGACTAGTTGGTATGGATGGACGCCGCTCAAATTGTGTTAGAAACGCCATTCGACTATAATGCTTAAAGATGGCTTTATTCAGTGCTTTCTAGAAGCTTGTCTAACTCTGTGGTGTGAGGTAACCAACGATTAAGCGAATGCACGATTTTCTTCTAATAATGTCGGGTCATTAGTTCACGTCGATTTTTGTACGATTGCATCACTTTTCGATTTAGCAAGGATTCATTGATTATGCGATTTTGTGGGTATATCATCTGCAAACCCTCACGAGACTATAACTCGTCCTTTTTGGGGAACAAAAAGGTTTAAAGGCTTGTTGCACATGCTAAGTGCAATCGTGTACTCTACGAAAATGAGTTTATCTTTAGTTTCTGATTTTGTTTTCTTTATTTTACCGTTTGTTCGAGGACGAACAAAAGCAAGTTTGGGGGGGTTGATAAACCTCATTTTTACGCAATTTTCATCATTCATTCGACACGTTTAATATATACTTGCATTATATTGTTATCCCACAAATGCGTTTAATGTTACGTTTGAGTGCCGTAGGGAATTTTTATGATTGCAAGACAAAAACACCAATTGTAGGCTGAAATCGAGTATGATTTGACTGAAAGTGCAAAATACAAGGCGTACGAACGCTGAGTATAACTGCGTACGAACGCCGAAGGCAGAGATTTTGGTCATCCCGCGTACGAACGCGGAACAACACGGCGTACAGACGCCATAATACACGGCGTACAGACGCCGTTGCAATCGGCGTACAGACGCCAGAATACACGGCGTACAGACGCCGTTGTAATCGGCGTACAGACGCCGTTCAATACGCGTGAGGCCCATATTCGGCCCAATTTCGGATTTATGATCTAGATTAGGTATAAATACCCCTTCCCAACATTGTTTTAGGGTTCGACTTTTATTTTCTTGAATTGAGTTGTAAAGATTGGAGATCGAGAGACGAGATTCAAGATTTTTGTAGACAATTTTATTCGACAACGGATTTTATCGAAATTATTTTCTTTAATCTCTTTTAATTCTTGTCGTTTTATCATGTTTACATTATTAATTATTTATCGTGCTTTCGTATCTATGGAGTAATTCATATTATTCTGAAACCGGGACTAGCCCGATAATGTGTTATCGATATAGATTATAGAACCGTTGATATTACTTCGCGCATGCTTATGATTCGAATTCTTGATTATTAATGCTTGTGAATTTGCTGGCCACTTATTTGCATGTTCAAGATATTAGGTGAAAATTCTGAAAGGTGACATCTATATCGGAACCCTAGAATTCAAACCTAGGATCCTAAATCACGAAAGTAGTTTTAGGTCTTTTGAGGAATCGATACACTATCATAGAGATTAATGAATCTGAGTTTAGTCTAATCATCACGAAAGTAGTTGATTAATTATCTTGGGTAATTTGTTATACTTCGACAGAAGATAGTAAGTACAATTGGATAGTGTCCTTCATAAGTAGCGATAGTAGTTTCATTGGTAATATAATTGAGTCGATAATGTTTATCGTGGTGAACCCTGAGTCCGGAATTTCCAATCATATATAACTTAAATCAATTTTCTTGCTTTCTGTTTAGTTTTCTTTACAATCTACCTCGTGTTTTTGTTAGGCTTAGATTACTGATAATTGATAGGCTAGTGCTTGATTATTCGGTCTTCGTGGGAACGATATCTTTTGTACTGCACCGAAGCCGTGCGCTTGCGGTTTAGACACACCAGTAGAGATCCCATGTATCAATGTGGATCCAAAAATTCTAAAAAAATATGTAATTTTGTAATGTTTGTATATGGCACTATCTGAAGAGCAGTCAAAATAATTAATCATATATAATTAGTGGTCTCTTAAATTAGTATATAATAATAATCAAAGCTTATCTGATAAGTGTGAATCATGCACATCGAACTGTTTCCTTTCCTTTATTTTCAATCATAAGAGCCATACAATATGATGAACACGACATTGTTGAGAATATAGACTTTTAATCAGTCTCTTTTTTCTTTTCTTTTTTCTTTTCCTCTTCTTTCTCGGTGGCCATTAGTTGGAACTAATCAGTCATTATTAAGCTATAAATTCTGAATAAAATAATAAATCTATTGTCGTCATGACATCCAAATTCGTATCATAGTCCCACAATAATACTAATAAATCAATACGCGCCATTTGTTTCTATTGATTTGTATTCATTAGATTCTAAGCATGGGAGTGGGTAACAAGAAAAGGGAAAATCATTTTTTGTTATAAAATAAGATAAAAAATAATTAACTAGTCATAATCCACATATTAAATAAGTATTAGTTCACTAACACGGTAAATTTCTACTCATTTTCCTCATTCTTATTGAATTAAACAACTTGCAATTTATATTTGTTTTCATTTTCCAATATCGTAGTCGATTGAAAATCACATATTCCTAACATTAGATGGCTATGGATCATCTTGTTACTTTTCTTGTGGTGCACTTCGATTCAACCAACTACTAATGATGCATTCATATTTTGGCTGTGGGTGCATGTATACTAGTCCTCATCAATTTCCTGTGTATTGTTTTCCTGTCCGGTCATTATATTTGCTGTTATGGGTTTTATGTTTTCTTCTAATAAATTTAAAATTATTTGTTTTCTCATCAGCTTTAATTGTCATATACGTTGGTGACTAAACGTTTATTTATCAACAAAAAACAAGAGAAATAGTTATGCAATTCAGAATTATTGCTAAACAAGTAAAAAGAGACGTATTAAATAGCTTGAATTATTTTTTGCTATTCTAGTGAAAAAAAGTGTAGAAGTTTGAAGGTGAGTATTATTATCACTTTGGACCAACATAAATTAAGGATAAGATGATAAAACAAGTATACGGAGAGGCAACATCATTGTACCATTAATGGATTTCTTGCAAAATTATGATAGCCACGGACCACTTTCATGCTTCTGTTCCCGCCCTAAAACTATGTAAAGATGGTCTAAAACCACTTGTCCAATATATTATATTAATATATAATAAATGAAGAACTATTAATTACTTTTCATTTTATTCGTGACTTCCATTCTCAGTTATTACCACTATTCAGTCACATTATAATGGGCGCCATTAATGTCTGAATTTGACCGCATATATAGTTGAGTCATCATGAGAAAAGTAGCAAATCACTACATATGAATTTTTATTAATATTAATTCTTGATTCAATAATTTTAGTCAAAATGCATTTTTTTTTTTAAAAATTCAGTCAAATATAAATAATTTTAACAGTTCTGTACCTATCTTTTTATAGATATAAACGCATTCGACTTATAATCAGTAAAGGATTAAGACTACATAACATCTGGCTTTTGTAATTTTATTTTAATGAGAATTACAAGATAATTAGTAACATGAGAAAATAAATGAGAAGAAATAATTTATTTTTATTGAGAGATTAAAAGAAGAGAGAAGTGTTGGGCAGCATTATTTTCGAATTTAGTAATATTGATGGATGCACGGCAACGCATACCTACTTATTTGGTGTACTGCATCAATAATTTTGATTTCTGCAGTAATTCCCCACCCATATTTCATGGTCCCAAACTTGTCAATAACTCCATTTTTCATTAAGCAAGCTATAAAAGTTTAAATATACATATAAGAGAAATTATTGTGTACATTAAACATCATATCTAAATTATCTAGATACAACACCTAATCGCGTATCAAACTGTATTAATTGTAAGGCTAAACATGTAAATTTTACCAAATCTTGCTCTTCGTGATAGGTTTTATTGTTAATATTTATTTAAAAATATGAATTTTGTTACTTTGTGCCAACCAAAATAACGAATACTAATTGAATATAACTTACTTGAATTTAGTTGAATACTTGGACGAAAAATTGGTTTTTTCAAGTGTGGTTGCATCTTTGGCCCCTCTATTTATTATATTTTCTTGACTTTAATTGCGGACTTTTCCGTTTAATCAATATTATTATTATTTCATTTTTCATAAAAGTACAATTTCATTTTTGGGCTTGTATTAGTATTGCTAAAAGTCCATTTTGAGTTGGGCATTTAGACATAAGGCCCATTTTATTGGGCTCTCTTACACCTTTGATTTGGGCTTCAGTCCCTGGAATACCAAGTTGGTTTGGACCATGACGTTTAAAGTTAATCAATTAATCAATTCCTTTAATATTTTATTTTTTATTTTAATCCAAAGATAATTCACGTCTGATATTGGCCAGAGAAAAGAAAAGAAAAGAAAAATGATGATAATGTCATTTGAAGTTGGTCCCACTGGATCCAAACCCATGGCATGCATTAAGGAAACTTGATGGGCTTTATCTTTTAGCCAGTGTAAAAAATCCGGGTCGGTGCAGACATATCCAAAAGTAGAAGGCCACGTGTAACCATCATTCATCATCATCCAACGGCCCAATTTAAATACAACATTTATATAAACAAAGATACATTACCCATTCACTCCAAATCTAAGCAAAAGAACAAACAAGAACCGAACTGTTATCAAACGTTTGGAAAAACAAAAAAAAAGATATTATTTATCTGTTCCTATCATTTTCAATATCTACTTACTCATATATTCTAAGATAGAAGTTGGTAGTAATAAGAGAAGAAATTTACAGAAAAATGGGAGCTTTGGATCACCTCTCTAACATCTTTGATTGCTCAAGTGGCCATTCCAAGCTCAAAAAACGCAAACCACTTCAGGTGTTTTTTCATTTTTTGTATTTGTTTTACTCTAGTAATAAACTGTCTATATCTTTATTTGGATCTTTCGATCGATTTCTTTTGTTTGTGATTTGAAGTTTAAAATATTGTACTAAGAAGATCTGGGTTTCAGATTAGATCTGCATAAAATATATTGATAAAGTTAAAATAGCTGTCTTGGAATGGAACTGATAATTGTCATGGCCACCTGACAACCTACCGCATGATGCGGGGTTTCTCCTTTGTTTTCTAGCTCTTCATATTTCTTTAGTTGATTAAACAACAAAAGTATCACTGTTCCATATGTCATTTACTGCATCGATACAGAAATACTTTGTTCTCTTTCTACTTAGTTAATCTACCAAGTAAATCGTATATGATTAAAAAAAAAACAATTTGCATTTTCTTGGTGTTGATTTTGATACGTAACAGTCATTACCTTTTCATGGGAAGTGGAAACATTGAAGTAGATGTCGAAATTTGAATAATTGATGTTGATCCCATACATTTATAGGTGCATAATTCACATTACGTACTAATCTAAATCTACACTTGATATATCGTGACACTCTGCTAATTCCATGAACACATGTGGCTCTTTTAGCTCAATTCTAAGACTATCTTCCCAACAATCTAAACAACAAATCATAAAAAATTGGAACAGAACAAATGCATTGTGATCTAATGTTGTATTCTTTGTAAACCAGACAGTGGAGATAAAGATAAAAATAGACTGCGAAGGATGTGAGAGGAAAGTCCGAAGATCAGTAGAAGGAATGAAAGGAGTGACGTCTATCGATATATCACCAAAGCAAAACAAACTAACTGTTACAGGTTATGTTGATCCCGATAAGGTGGTGCACCGTGTGGCTCACCGCACTGGAAAAAAGGCCGAGCTTTGGCCTTACGTCCCATATGATGTTGTTGCACACCCTTATGCACCAGGTGTGTATGATAAGAAAGCTCCCGCCGGTTATGTCCGAAATGTTGAGGATCCTCAAATTTCGCAACTTGCGCGTGCGAGTTCAACTGAAGTTAGGTATACTACTGCTTTTAGTGATGAAAATCCAACTGCCTGTGTTGTCATGTAATCTTTCTTTAGAAGTACATTGTGTAAGTTTGTTTGATTTTGTCATGTGTTCGTTTTAGTCTGGTTTTGTATCTGGTATGGTTATGTAATGAATATCTTGTGACGTTAAAATAATATGGATGTATCATGTATGAAGAAAGAGTGTTAGTCTAAAGTCCTAATGCTCTTTGCACACTGGTGACCGTTGGATAATACGGGTGGTTAGTTTTCATCATCGAATCTTGTTTAATCGAATGGTTATGGATTGTTCTGGACATAGAATTACAAAAGGGGTTATGGCCCTACGATCTTTTTTTGAATGACAAGGCTGTTATCACATTATTGTGTTTGGTTAAAGATTAGATATCATTTCTTTCCAGATATAAAGAAAAGTTGATCTGAGTGGAAACTTTAGTTGGACAGCACCAAATCTGTATATAATTCGCTTTTGTCTGTGGGCTCAGATGTGCAATCTGCCTAAACTGATGATTGAAGATGAAGAAACTTAAAATAGACATTACTAATATGTATTAACACAGTATCTATAGCAACATCTCGAAGTGAATAAGATATTCTAGATCTTCTATAAAGTGTATGTTACAAATATAGTGACATAAAAAGGAGTATGTGTAACTAGACAATAATAAGAATGGAAAAGTATAAAATAATAGTTTTCTGTTACTTTACGATTTCGAGATGCTTCTATTTGATGAGTTGGTTCTTGTAAACTTGGTAAAATTTCCTAGTTTTAAGCCATCATGTCGAACATTGCACTCTTCATTACAACTGAAGCACCTCTGTTATAAGCCGGAATGGTAATGGGGAAGAACATTTGTCTAACTCCTTCAGACTTCACTATAGGAAAAATTATGCCATATGCACTCTGCACCAACAAATTGAGATTCAATTAACATTCTAATTTCAGCATTAAGTAAGTTATGTATGGTTTTCAAAAGAATAAATTTGATCAAGGAACTAAAAAAACCCACCAAAAGTAGTCTAATTCCAAGTAATGTCCGTCTGGGCGAAGGAAACGGCAACAGCAATCGTCCAACACCGTATACAGCCACAGCAAAGAAGTGTGCAACTAAGCTCATAGGCCTTGGATTCAAACCAGATAGCAGAGCAATTGGGCCTTCTGAAAACATTCCTCCAAGACTCAGATAATCGAAACAGGCTTCTCTCATTTCCCGGCTGGCTTCATCAGGTTCTGGACTTAATACCTTGTAAAGGGCTCCTGCTAAAGTGTTTATTGTTGAAGCCACTGGCTGTAAAACAAAATATACAGGATTTATGTTGTAACATTCAAGAATCAAAATTGCAGAAAGAATGGTAAAAACGAGGTTGCTTACCTTACGGAGGGTGTAGAAGGATTCAAGATGTTTGGTTAAGGCAGCTGCATTGTTGAAATCCTCCAAAGGTCTAAGTAGATCTCGAAGCACCACCACGTCAGCCAGAGCAACTGTCATCCCTCCGCCTGTCAAAGGGTGTCGCATGTTAAATGCATCTCCCAATAGAATTGCACCAGGTGTTGGAAGTGGAGAGGCTGGCATGCTTCTGTTTGGCATCGATCTTATATCCCCCTTTTCAATTTGATCGAGAAAAGCATCGTGTAGCTCGGGTGGAAGCTGATAATTAAAGAAAAACGAGAATCCAAAAATTCAAGTACTTGGCCATGAACGAACGTCCAAGAAATCGTGACAGTGTTTCTAATCGAGATATTACCTGAGGAGCCACCTTTGCTATCAAGTACTTGGCCATGTCTCCATTAGAAATCGAAGGCATCTTCTGGCCAGGCACGTCAACCAAACACCGCACTTCTGTGCTACTAACAGGATAGAACAAAACAGGCGAAGGATTAGCCAGGATAACATGTCCATGATTCGGATGTGGAAGCTTGCCGTTCTCCAGGTTTAAGACCATCCCAACAAAATGAGAGACAACATTTACCTGCGTAATAGTCGAAAAAATTCATTTTTTACTCTGTAAAATGTCTCCAGACAGTAATTACTACAGAAGAATAGAGTTTACCTGAGGAATGCACAGATTTTTCCTCAAGTTGGAAAAACATCCATCACATACAATTGTTAGAGGTGCACATGTCTTAATATCTTGACCATCTTTGTTCTTGTACTTAACTCCTTTAACGGTTCCTTTTTCTTCAATCAAAGATGTCACTGTTCCTTGCTCCATTCTCACACTTGGTGGAAAGAAGAATCAGAATCGTGTTCGAATTATTTTCTTATCTGTATGCTAAAAAAATTAGGACAATGGATTTAAAATACATACTTAGGAAGGGATGCTGCCTTTTCTCGCAACCTTTGTATGAACCGGCCATGGTGAAAGCTTCGGCCTGAAACATCTGAGCTAAATTCCTGCAAAGGGTATGTTAACTTAGCGTATTTTCCCTCCTTATAAAGTGCATATCCATACACTTGCTGAGAATCGATTCCACTAACACACTCTGCAATGAGACGTTAAGAAAATTGCGCATTAACTAACAAATAAGCTCAGAAAGTTACAAGTATAATCAAATTTCATGTTTTTATATAAAGTGAAATACATGTTATCTCAAAGCATACCCTCCATGCCCAACTCGACTAACTTGAGGTAACCTCCAGGCTGTAGTAGCTCGCCAACTATTCTGTCCGGCTGACTTAGATCCCTCTCAATCACTTGCACCACACGCCCGTCCTGCAGTTTTGGTATCGCATAATTACACATATAAACTAGCTATTGGAACTCAAGCTTATTATCTATTAACACACATGTATCCTTTTTTAGTTGTGGGCCTAGAACGGAATGCATTTTCATGGAAACTAGTATTTGAAGTAATCATGTTGAAGTACATACTATAGTCTTCCATTAACTAAACTTAGCATGATCTATACACAAAATTGAATGACTTAAATTGCTACTAAGGAAATTAAGAACTATGCTTTGTTATGCATACCTTGGCTAAGGAGTAAGCAAGGGCTGAACCAGCTACACCGGCACCAACAATGACAACATCCGGCGGCCCATCCTTCCGGGCCACAACATCTTCTGGCTTTTTTTGGAGCACCTCAGTTAAAGTATTTTTACCTCTCTTTTCAAGCAATCTGTGTAATAATATTAACCCGAAAACAAAAGCAATGAAACCACCAAGGATATATTGATCTATCATGTTCAACTCCATTCACAAAAATGAGCTACCTAAGCTCTTTCTATTATGTCGCACAATTCTACTTATTGCCTTACAATACTTATTTATATACACAAAGTTCTCCAATTTGGAATTCTGTTAGTCAAATGAAGTTGGTTGTTGGGAATAATATTTTCAGTTAAAATTCCTCAAGTGGTCAATAAAATGATGCTAAAGGTTTCACCATTTAGAGGTTTAAAGAAAACAGTGGGAAATAAACAGGGGGTGATTAGGAAATTTGGTCTCATGTAAGTTTGATTTAGTTAACAAAAGTTGACATTGAACTAATCCAATCCCACATGTGGGCAACAAATATGAGAATAATTCTATGATATAATATAAAGTCAAATGCTAATGAAACAAATCTTGGAATAACTCAATATATTTGGCCTTGTTAAATACCTAGATTTTGTTATTTATGAATAAAAATTATTTCCATGTGATGGCTGGATTGCAGGGTCGGATCCGGGTCAGGCAGGACCCATGCTAAAATATGGAGATCCTTTATTGAACTGTGATTATAAATTTGGGCCTCAAATCGAACCCATGAAAGGCTACTAGTATTTAGTTCTTTGCGCTCTTGTCAGTACATTGGACCAACCTATCATTCCCTCCCGAATAATAATACCCTTCAGTTTTGGCGGGAAAAGCCCGCTCATATATATATATATATATATATAAGCTGTGAAAAATACCTTCACTGCGTGTTCTGTGTGTGTGTGAGACAGAGAGAGAAATGGAAGAGGTTGTAGAGGAGGAGTTTTCAGTGTGGAAGAAGAACACGCCGTTTCTGTACGACCTCGTGGTTTGCCACTCCCTCGAGTGGCCATCTCTCACCGTCCAGTGGCTGCCGTTGCCGCCCTCATCCGACGGCGGAGATCTCGCCTTGCACAAATTGATCCTAGGGACACATACGTCCGATGATGTCCCCAACTTTCTCATGGTGGCGGATGCATACCTCCCCCGCGATCCAACCTCCCCACTCGTAGTCGATCCAGACAATTCAGTCGTTCCTAAGGTCAGTCATCTAACTCTGATTTTGATTTAGCTTTATTTTCTTTTGCTGTTTACAATTGTGTGTTATGTGTATGCACCAGGTCTTTGATTAATTTACTTGCTGAAAGTGTAAGCAACGCCTGTTTGTTGTACAACCGTTCCATTAATTTACAAAGTGAATTTATCATTCTGTACTTTATATTTAGGTTTTTGTATTAGAATTTGATGTGGTAAATGTGTGTTGACTTTGGAATGGAGTAGTTACCATATATTTGTTGTATTGTATGCCGAGGTTTAAAGTTATGAATGACACTAAAGCATGTAAGATATTGTAAGACGTGTCGCTATTGAAGCTAAATAGTCAGAAAAATAGAACGCATTTCTGTGCTGCATGTTAGGTTCTGCTGTATTTGAGATTATATTGAAGGTTCTCTTTCAACATATTTAGTTTGTGATTATGATGATATCAATGTGTCTGCTCATACTTATGAGTTATGACTTTCTAGGGGAGCAGTTTAAGTAACATTAAAATACTCATGGCAAGTTGTTAATTCATATTTGCAGGTAGAGATAGTTCAAAAAATACAAGTTGATGGAGAAGTGAACAGGGCAAGGTGTATGTTACAAAACCAAGCTATAATTGCTGCAAAGACCAACGGTTCTGAAGTATATGTATTCGACTGTACCAAGCAGGTGGAAGCCAAAGAAGGTGTTTGTGATCCCGACTTAAAATTGAGGGGTCATGATAAAGAAGGATTTGGTTTGTCGTGGAGCTCATTTAAAGAAGGATATCTTTTGAGTGGTTCAAATGATTGTAAAATTTGTCTATGGGATATTTCTGCAATGCCTCAAGCGAAAGTACTTGAAGCAAACTATATTTATGAGGTAACTTATCATCTTTGTGCTTTTACAAATTATTGTGTTATTATTGACCTACTTACCATCTCAGAGCTATTTCTGTTAGCAAGAGGCATATGTGTTTATGTTATAACATGGTTTTTAAGTTGTTAATTTTATAACCTGTTGCTCTAGGGCCATGAAAATGTAGTTGAGGATGTGTCATGGCATCCAAAGGATGAAAATTTGTTTGGCTCTGTGGGAGATGACTGCAAGCTAATCATCTGGGACTTACGCACAAACAAGCCTCAATGCTCTGTTGTTGTACATGAAAAGGAGGTGATTCACTTATCAGCCTCGTTTTCATTTTCATAACAATATTTAATCATTTAGGACTTTATCTAATGCTTATATTACTGTAATCTGAAACATTTTTCCGTCAGAATTACGATTTCCATTTCTCTGTCTTGTTCGTGAATTTTATCATTCAGATAAAAAACCTTTTGATGTCCACATGCCTCTCCTCACCTTACTCCTCGACTTCTAACACAGTCCTGCTCTTCATGTTTATACCGTCAGTTAAGTATGCTTCTTAATATGACTCGTTTCTTTCTTTTTTCAGGTGAACTACTTATCTTTCAATCCATTTAACGAATGGCTTTTGGCTACTGCGTCTTCTGATACTACAGTCGGCCTGTTTGACACGCGGAACATGAGTACTCCACTGCATGCTCTTAGCAGTCACATGTAAGTCCATCTTTATTTGTTATCTAGATCAAGTACTTATTTTTATACTAATGCTTTATGCCCACTGTCCTCAACTCCTCATGGAGAAATTTTCTGGGGAGATAACTAAAATTAACCTCAAACTTATGTCATCACTAAAAAAGCTGTAAGGATTTGGAGGAATTAAAGAGCTTTCTTAGCAAAGATAACTTTTGTATCAGAGTGATGTTTTTGGTGTATTTTATACATTTCCTAGTGGGTATGAACTAGCTGTCTTTCCTTTTACCGGTAATTCCCATCTCTTCTCTTTCATGTGTTTAACCAGTTGGAATTGTTTTCTCATGAATGTGATATAGCAAATAGATAAGTTTATATTTAATGAAAGACAATGCTATTCTCATGGATAGCCTGCAATTGCATTAATGTTTTCAAAGTATGAAATCATTCTCACTGCTACATTTCCTTTATACTTAGGGAAGAGGTATTCCAGGTAGAATGGGATCCTAACCACGAAATGATTTTGGCATCTTCTGCTGATGACAGAAGGTTGATGGTTTGGGACCTTAACAGGTACCTTACTAAGAAACATCCTACACTTCAAACTTTTCCAATCATGCTTCTCGTTGTGTACTTATTTTTATCCATTAAATGGTTGAAGTAATAAGGATACTAAGAAGGATGAATTATATTGGTGATGGTTGTAGGGTTGGAGATGAGCAGTTAGAAGGGGAAGCTGAAGATGGTCCTCCAGAGCTCCTATTCTCTCATGGTGGTCACAAAGCCAAGATTTCTGACTTTTCATGGAACAAGAACGCACCATGGGTCATTTCGAGTGTAGCGGAGGACAATACCATACAAGTATGGCAAATGGCTGAGAGCATCTATCGTGATGAGGATGATATTCAAACTGCTGATTGTCCACAGTTGCTCTAAATATTGGTTAGTTGTAGGACAAAAACTCCTTTCAAAATGTTAATGACCAGATATTTTGCTGCTGCTTGTATGAACTTATTAGCATGGTAGCATACTCGGGTTGTTCAACGGTTGACAGATCCAAGTCTCACGCTCCACTTTCCATTTGTGATTGGATCATGAATGTTACACCCATCTATGGTAGAATTACATCGCTACCCCCAAGTTTCATAGTAACGAGCTGCAGTTTCTACACCTGTTTATTATTTATGCATGAAGTGATGTGTTTTTCTATACTGCATTAGAAGCATTCCATATATCATTGTATCGTACGAGATTGAGTAGTTTCCACTACCCAAGAATGGGTCCTTCCCCTACATTTCAATGGTGTTAGATGTTTTAGGAGTGTCATTAGCAATGATATTAATAATTATCTGATACAGTAATGAATAAGGAATTAGTTCCAATTATATATATATATCCTATGTAGTTTTGAAATTAATAGTGACACGATTAGACTCAGATGCTAATCAGATCAGATGCTTCTTTGGGAAGTGGAGAATAGTACTAGGTTAGATCCACTAATAAAGTGAGATGGAACATGACAACAACAATTAAGGGTAGAGAGTAAAAGCCGTCAAAAAGTCTGAATCAAGCAATTATTCACCAGTCGATGAGAATCAAAGTCAAAAGCTGTCAGCAAACGTGTATGGGTTTGCACGTTCCAATTGGCTTAAAGGAAGCAAAACGCACACGCAACTTGATTTATTCATATAATTACGCAACACCTTCGCCGCAAATATTCTTAATTCAAGTGTCTATATAATAACAAGTAAACTCAATCAAGTCCCTCTATCTTAACTGGACAATTATTGGGTCGATAAATAGATGCGTCAACTCGACATTGTTCACTTTAAATGCGTAAAATATAAAACTATGGGACGATAAAAACCACACCATTCACCTTTATTCAAGGTTATATGGTTTTTATTCAACTCTCCCTGAAGCATCAAAATAGCAGTTCGAAAACATAAAAGCAAAAAGGATATTATAAAATTTCAGAAACTTGAACCAACATTCACAATCACCAGGGTAAGAATATACATGCTCACGAGATATATTAAAATCAAACTAGACAAGGTTTGGAAGGAACCAAGTACTAAGAATAGAAATACAGTCGAAACACATCAAACAAACTATTAAACATTATGGTCGCTTACGATAAAGAGAGGCTGATGACTATACCTAATAAAGCTCTGCAAAACTAAAATCTACTTGGTCTCCTCTTCCTCAAGTTCTGCTAGCTATGCTCCAAGCTTCCAACTTCAACTGATATACAGAAACCAACAAAGATGCCGCTAAAGAGCTCTATTGTAGCTTATTCAATAACGATGATAGTACTAATGTTAAAAATGGAGGACCGCAATGAAAATGGCAGTACTCATTCTCAATACTAAGATGCCTCCATCTAACTAGCTCTTCAACTAGCCATTGCAGCACGTGCCCCTGCTGATAACACATAATAAACAAATTATGTTTTGTAATACGTAAAGAATGCCTGATGAGCGTGTTTTGTTGGATCAGAAATTAAAAAAAAAAACGAAGCATGAAAAAGGTTGACCTTTTCTCTTACTGCTGGAAGTATAGCCACTAGAAACAACATTAATATTGCCCAATCCACATTCCGGGAGCTCCTTTGGACCAGAATTTTGATCACCCAAACACTGAAGATTGTCAAATCCACAATCCCCGATACCTTGACTGTTTAATACAGATTCTGAACCAGGACGAAAGCAGTAAGCCTGATCATTGCATTGCACATTACATGGATTCATGACATAAGTGCCAAGATTAGGATTAGGAATGTTTTGATAAAAATCAGCGGTCTTGGCGGGCTTCTGGTATGGGAAAGACCCAATTTCACCTTCAATTCTCCCTCTAATGTCCACAAGCAAGCACTTCAGCCTAGCAATTTCAGCCTCCAGCAATGCCTGACCTTGTACCCTCTTCATTAGCTGGTGATTCAAAGCCCTCAATCTAACAACTTCATCCTCCAACGATGCAGCCCTAGCCTTTTTCTTCTCCCGATACTTGCGTACAGCTTCACGATTACCAGAAGGCCTTTTTTTAGATTTTCTGTCTACCGACTCTGCGGTGTCATCACTTGGATCATGGGACTCGTCTGGGGAAGGCATAATTTGGGTATGGACATGGATACAAGTGTGTGTGTGGGATTTGTCAGGGCCGGATGGGTTGCAAGCATGGGCATGGGTGCATGCCTGTGTTCGGCCAAGGGCATCCGTGCAAGCCTCTGTTCGACCAAGAGCATCATTATAAGACTGGGTCTGACCAAGAAACTCATCTATGTCAAACGAGCAACTGCTTTGAGCATTAGGCATATCCATGCAGGGTAACATTTCATCACCAGGGAAATCAAGCTCCCCATCATCCATTTTCGACAGATACAATAACCAATGAGCTCAATCTTATGTAAAAATCGAAAGTGATAGTCTTGATTGAATTTCGCAAGGTTATTTATTTCAATGTTTATTCCATCATGCAGAAACTCACGAAAACCTAGCCAGAGAAAATTGCCCACAGTTAGGATGTTAAACATTACAAAAGTAAGAAATCAAGCCACCAACTTTTCTTATAATTAAGGGAATAAAACACTAGAAAAGTTTCTAAAAGCGTGCTAAAGAGTCGAGCGCAGCCAAAATCACCAAATCACGATTCAGGAGAGTTAAAACAACACAATTCAATTCAATTCAATTCCCTAACGTGTCTCAGATAAGAAACAAATAAAACCCTGGAAAAGTCAAAACAAACATGATTAGCTACGATTAGAGTACACAAATTTGAGAATCGAAAAACATGAATAGAAGAGCGAATCAAAAAGACTCACTTGAATCGCAAAAGCAAACGGCACGAGATGTGGTGGGCGTGGGGGGGGAGAAAAGAAACCCTAGAAAAAGGAGCTATAAAGGAAGGAGGGCAAAAATGGCGATAATTTAATGGCGGATGAAAAGCACAGGGGCCATTGGTTCAGATTTGAGGAATTCCAACAGTGTCCCTTTCTCAATGTAAGCTCCAAATACCTAATTCATGGCTTAATCGTGAAGTATTTTTTGGCTTTTCTTCAAACTTTTTTCAATTAATAAAAATAATATATATCCAAGTATTTGTATAATATAATTGACAAACTTATTATTTCACACGAGTGATGTTACAAAGTGTTAGCATAATATAATTGACAATTTAGTTAATCTCTTCTTAATCCCTATCAAAATAATTGTGACTAGTGAAATTTGAATAATAATATTTTCATTTATGTTCATTGATTACAAATTTATTATATATTTGTCAAATACTATACTACTATAGTACCAATGGGATGTGTCACATCGGATCACATACAAGTTGCATTTTGTTTTTTGTTAGACACTAACAAGTTGCTGCATCTTTAGTAGCATAATATTTTATAGGCCCAACAGTAGTCTCAATTTGAGTGGGCCCACTATTATTCATAACTAAGCTGAATTATTGAGCTACTTGGGCTAAGCCCAAAAACCCGACTATGAGCCCAATCAAAAAGAGGCCCCAATTTACTTATTTTTAATTTTTAGGAAAAGGAAAAGAAGTAGAGTTATGTCATTGAGAAAAATATTGGTTTCACTCCCCAATTTATGGAAGATAAGGTAACTTGAATTGAATATTTATACTATATACATACTACAGTTTTAGCATTATAGTGAAGCGAATACTTGTTTATTCGTTCTTTTTTTCCTCTGGTTTTAAATAATTTTGGTTTTATGTTCCAAAAATTCGTGGACTAAAAGAATAATAGTTATTTTACTGAATTCGTTTCTCAAACATTTTATTATTTGTGCATAATAACCATTATAAAATGCAATCCAATACAGGGGAAAATTCCTTTTTTATTTATTTTTTGAGGAAAGAAAGAAAAAACAAGCTTATTACATCTGCAAACCACCTCAATATTGGGTGCAGGACTAGAAAAAAAGCCACAAAGTTTGCAGAAACTACTCTAAACTTGATGCTCTACTCCATCTTTTCCTCAAATAATCTTCAACAGAAAGAGGGCTGTTTGGATCAAGGCTGCTAAATGATGTAGAATTGTCATTCACATCAAGAAATGCTACACTGTAATGTGACTCTGCACTTGAATCTGGATAAACTTCATCATCATCAACATCATTGTCATCCTGATTTACGATATAGTCGAAATTCCCACATTGTTCTTTCCCTCCATTAAGTATATCTAGTATCTATAGTAGATAGCAAATCATTTTTAGCACCAATACTTAAGCAATGTAGAGGTAAGTAATAAAGATTTATTTAATCGGGTTTAAATTTACCTGCCACATTTTAGGACGAATCCGAGCTGCTTGAGTTAGGCAAAGTGATGCAGCTAGAGCCATTCTTCGCATTTGAGCCTCATCAATATTTCCATCCAAATTTGGATCCACTATGCTCTTAAAATCCCCACTTTCTAGTTTAGGTTTTGCCTACATACAAAAACAACTCTTGTAATTACAATATGCTTTTACTGATATGTGATGTTATGATAATTGTTTAGGGTATTTTTGATAAATAGGGTCCTACGCATGCGGTGGGGCTTCTATGTAATTTAGCCATAATTTTATACGAGCTGAAAAATGTAAATTTACATGTACATGTTCTTACCCACATGACTAAGCTTTCTTGGCCCTTTGTCGTCTCCAAACCGATAGGTTTCCTCCCGGATAGCAATTCTAGTAGAACTACACCGAAAGCATACACATCAATCTTGTCACTAACTTTACCATACATGAAATACTCGGGGGCAAGATAGCCGAAGGTTCCTACTACATCGCTATCCATCAAGAAAGATGTCGTTGTGGGTCCCCACATCGCCAATCCAAAGTCGCATAACTGTTGAGGAAACAAAATTGTTAACGATGTACTATAATGTAAAAATGAAGAACTATATGCATTGAATTGTGACTAACTAGGACAGTTTTAACTACCTGTGGTTCTAACTCATCAGTTAAGAGAATATTTGAAGATTTAACGTCTCTATGAATGACGGGCCTCTGGCTCTCGTTGTGTAGGTAATTTAGCGCTTCAGCAATCCCAACGGCTATTTGGAATCTAGCTTCCCATGATAAAACAGAGTTTTTTTCCTTTTTATTACCTGTCAATTTCAACAATCATCTCAATATATTATGATAGCAAAATACTAATTAAAAGATAAGGAAAATCTCAATTATCACTAAGCTCAGTAACGCACCATGAAGATTCTCTTCCAAATTTCCTTTAGCCATGAAATCAAAAACAGAAATCAATTTATTTTCTTGTACACAAATTCCACGCAAAGGTGCTATGTTTTTATGCTTCAGTGTGGTCATTATATCAACCTCCTGAATAAAACTTTTCCATCCTTCATTTGATGATCTCAATATTTTAACTGCAACCGCTTTCCCAGTAGGAAGAATTCCCTTATACACAGAATTACATCCTCCCTTTCCAATAAGATTTCCTGTAGAAATTGAAAAAAACTTAGCTAGAATATTTTTTTTTAATAATTCAGAAGCGTTATCGAGTGGAATTTTAGAAACAATAACCTGATGAGAACTCAGAAGTGGACATTTTCAGAACATCATGGCTGAAAATTTCGCAGCCTGCTGAATTTTTCACGAGTATAAGTTCCAAATCCTTAGGCAGCTCTTGCAGAATGGCTAATTTCTCCATTACATTAGTTTCTGCTAACTTTCCATTTTCAAAAGAAATTTCGGACAAGGATCGATGTGGTAAGTTCATTACCCATTGCACCACCGACATTTTTCTTGCTTGCAATGAAGGTTGAGTTATTAAACTAGCTGTCTGAAGCAAAGGCCAACCAGGCCTCTGCTTTGTAAAATCCTCAGCAGGAAATGAAATCGAACTCAGAGAGCCTCTCTTATGTCTCCCAATTGGGCTTACACCATTTCCTTCTCTTGTATCGAAACTAAACCTACTCATTTCGGATACCTCCGATTCTCCAAATTCAGAATGGTTATCTTTGAATGTGTGGTTATCATAGTTTAGATAAAAACTCGGCTTTGGATCGAACCCATGTCCTGGAAGTATTAAAGAAATATATTTAATTTTCTGTATTATTTCAAACAAATGAAATATGTTTTCTTAAAAACAAATAACAAACCTTGTAATGGGATACTGGAAGACCTGCTGAAAACAACCTTCCCGTTATGAATCGCCATAATTTCAGTAGTTAATGGAAGTCTTTTTGCACAATACTTAGCTATTGAAGCCCATCCCCTAAAGTAACTTTTATCAGAACTTGGAAATTCATACAAAAAAAGAGAAAGAATTACAGATGATATCTGTGTTTTAGCTTGATTTACCTCAAGCCAGTATGCTTAGTAATCCCCACTATAACAGATGATGCATCACGGCTCTTAGCCTCTCTTACAAGAACTTTTCTGATTGAATTTCCTTTCAACACTTCTACACTAAGAGCAAGCTGAATACCCCCACCAAACAAAAGGGATAAGAATTGTGAAATTCAGATTGTGATCAATAATATAACAATCATAGAAACAACATAGAAAATAATCCTTATAAAATAGAAACTACTAAACTAACCTGTTTTTTGTGGCAAATACCTTGACAGTCTTCCAAATAACCATCCAACAAACCTTTCTCTTTTGAAATACAATCTGCATATTATTCAAATCACATGATTAATAATACTAAAATATAGAAGTTTAACATACTATACAAGTGAGTAGTAACTTAGAAAAATAAGCAAAGCAGTAGTAGATGATGATACAATACCAGAATTCCTGCAAACATGAATAGCTACAACTCTATCTCCTGCATCAGCTACTTTAACCACTGCCCAATCAAGCAACTCTTTAGCATGCCCATCCAATCTTATTCCCACAATCACATTCTTTCTTCCCAACTTAAACCTCTCAACTGTCATTTTCTTGATTGGACAAGGCTAATAAAACTCTCACTTATTGCTGCTATTACAATCAAAATCTTATACCAGAGACAGTGAACACTTATGTTTAATGTAACACACTCTAGCTGCCATAGTAAAAATGTATTTGGTTACTTTATGAATAATTCCTGAATTGGTGGCTAACCGTTAATTTAAATTATTCTACTAAGAGAACCCCAATCACAAAATCCAAACCTCCAGTTCAAAAATTCAAAGTTTCAACCAAAAGGGTTATACATATTAATTCGGTAAAGTGCATAACCAGCTAGAAAACCATAAGCCCTTAAAAATATGAATCGAATTGGGGAAAAAATAAGAAGGACCCGACAACAGAAGCCTACCTAAACTTTTTGAATATTTTCTTCTATTCAAAGACATCTTACATTTAAAATCAAATAAATGCCGCCAACGATTTATCGTAAGCAGACCTACTTTCAGCTAACAACTATTATAAAATTCGAAGGTGGGGTGCAAAAAACAGTAAACAACAATAAAAAATCTCAGTGAAGGAGATGGATTTTATCTGATTATTATTTTACTGAGAAGCAATAATAAAAAAAAAAAGATGAGAGAGAAAGGTTGATCGTCGGTGAGAGAGAAAATCCCGCTAAAAAATGGATAACTAATTAACAGTATTATTATTTATTATGGATTTTCGGATTTAAACCGTTAATATAAGGGGGAGCAACAAATTGTGGGAACCCGTAATTTCAGGTCACAGGATACCGATCGACAAAAGGAGCGGAAACTCTCGACCGGCTATTGCGGGTAAACGGTTGCTGCGACGGCACACTAACGACGTTACTTTTTAATGAAAGTAAAAGGGAAAATTGCATTTTCACCCCTTGAAATTCACCTTTTCCCACTAATCCCCTTCAAAACTGAAAAGGTATTACGTCTCCTAGAAACTTCACATATTCAGAACTTTTCCCCAAAATTGATATTTGCATGATTTTTTTTAAAAATAAATTCTCAACAATGTGCCGGTCTTTGTCTATTTGTATGGTCAATGTAATTTTTCTATATCTTTATATCAATATATTTTTTCATAATAGTTTAAATTTTATAATTTTTAAAAACTTATAAAGTGTTTTTTAGAACTTAGACTATCACTCGATTATTTTAGGCACTAATTTACATCATAAAGTGTATAATACGCGACTTCATAATAATTGGAATAGGTGAATAAATGGCAAAAATATCACTTGAATATTGCATTGGCACAAAATGCTACATATTTAAATTTTGTAAGGGGCATAATCTCTTTATTGAGTTTTAAGGGAGTTTAATGTTAAATCATGAATTTAAGTGGGGTGAAAATGTGTTCCTTTAAAAAGACGAAAGTGACACTGCTTTGTTTGTATATGGACTGTCCAGTCCATTGGGCCCGTTTCTGTAACATCACAAAGTAAACGTGGACCATTGAAAAGTCCACCATGTCATGTCATGTCATGAATGATCGAAACTATTTACTGTATTTTGATTTTGATTATATGTGCTATACTTGGTGCACATAAAATTGAGTCTAATTGCATGAAAAAATGTCTATAATTTTATTTTATATTCATTGATTATTAATTCATTTTATTTCCATATTCAATGTATATATCAATAACCTCATTAACCATATTGACCCACCACCCATTAGTCACCATACAATGTCACTTTCATTCCTTTTAGCAAATCCATTAAACTATTTAGGCAACAAAAATGTTTTGAGGGAAAAATCAAAAGCAAGATTATTCCACTTTATAGGATGGGAATATTTATATAAAACAAATTGGGTGACATTTAAAGTGGAAAAATTATGTGGAAGAATAGAAAACCATGAAAAAATAGCCATTTAAATTAAAGCATTTATGTTCCTACCCTGCTTTATAGGGTATTAATCGAGCGGTAGAGCTGCCAAGGTTTTAATAAATTTATATTTTGTGATTCAATATTATTATTAATACATGTACCTAACAATGATATCCATCATTTGATGTTTCTTGGACTAACATTTTCACGAATCAGTTATAATATTTTAAAGATTAACATATAACTAGGTAAAAGATCAGTAAGAAAATAAATTATTTATGAATCCTATAAGTTCTTAATCAACCCCATTATGTGATTTCTACATTTTTAAAGCTTAATAATACTTAATCTTAGTTAAAATATATCATAAAGTATTACGCAATATCTTAAGTCATGTCAAACCTGATTTGACCGAAGATGCTAGATACGTGGCCATTAGCAATGGCTATAATTTATAAAATTTGAAGATATATTATATCTTAAAATTAATTGAATCAAATAGTTTTGTTACATATAAAGTTACCAACTTTATTTGGTCGGATGTCTTATTCCATCAAAAATCATTCACGAAAATAATGAGAAGATTCACCGACGGTACGTAGGATATGTACTTCCACGTGTTTAGGAGTTTTCAAGTGATTAATCGTAATTATACATCTTAATTAGTTTAATTATTTTTGTGAGAATTATTATATAAAATATTGGTGGGTGTATAAAATCGTCACCTGATTTGACTAGCCAACGATCACCTCTTAATTTAGTAATATTTAGCTAATGAATTAAAACGTTATTCAAATAATTTATATATATTATAATACTCGATTGGATTTGGGATTTGGAGGCAAATCACAGAATCTATGATATCAGCTCATACCCTACCACAGTGTTAATTAATATTATGGCTACTTATTGAGCTTTGAACGTGCAATAAATTTGTCTCAAAGACAAATGGTATTGTTATTCAATTTTAGAGTAGTTGGAGTTGGGTAAATATGATAGTTTCTTAGCCTGTTTGGCAAGGTACTAACTCTATATAGAAATAGGGTTGTGATAATTATAATTTAATTCAATAATTATTTATAACTAATCAATTATAGTTAGAAAGTTTAATTGATCTTGAACAAAACGGAAATATTTTGATTTAGCAAGCCTCAAAAGATTTATTCTGGGGGACATACTGATATTTGTTCTGGTGATTTGACAATTGCAGCTGAAGATTTGTTTATTAAATGGGCAATGTCACATGCCTTCACCTACTTTATTTATTTTGGAGATAATTGGACTTTATAAGAGATGATAATAAATATTAAATATGCATCAAATAATGTATTCGTGATTGAATAACGACTTTGAGATCATAGCATTCCTGGAAGATAGACAAATCATTTAGCTTCCTATATTTATGCTCCAGTGACGTACGTCTTAACGTACTATATAATTGTTATCAAGCAAAATAAATAAGAACTTAATTAAACTTGAGTAAATGAAATTTTATAACTTAATTTTCCTTATATTTGGCATCACTAGTTATGCTAAAAATTACAAGCATTGACAAATTTTAAGATTATATAACACTTCAACCACTTACATTATCTTATATTTTATTATAATATCGTCTCAAGATCGAGTACTATCACACAACAACTAATCATTTCATTTACAAGCTACTATTATACATAATATTTTTCACAAATGAGAATAAAAACAATCATTTTTTACTATTGTCCAATAATGTTTTGACAAATAATTAGGATTAGCACATAAATTCCAATATTTCTTAAAATAGATATCAAAACAAAATGTCCATAAAACAAGCATAACATAATCCGATAAAAATTCCCAAGCCTTAATATTTTTAGTGTATTTCTCTATTAACGGTTGTATGGATTTTTGTTCAAGATACCTTCTCGGCACCTCTTCCTCCACATAGAGAGGAACGAGGTTCCTTAATCCTTTAACTTGCCAATTTTGGGAGAAAAAATAAATAATTTATCCAAATTATATAAATCAATAAATATTTTAATAACCATATATAAACCAAAGCAAAATTATATTTTTACTGTTTTGTTTTGCATGAGGAAAATAAATGGGTGAAGTTAAGAAAATAATATTTTTAGCTCTATTTTCATTGCTTGTTGCAAATGCATATGGCAAGAAAGATAAGAACCGGCCAGTTGTGACATATGATGCACGCTCGTTGATCATTAATGGATCCAGGGAACTGCTTTTCTCTGGTTCTATTCATTACCCACGTAGCCCTCCATCTGTAAGTATTGTTCATTTTAACACTTAAAGCAAATTACATTTGCATGTAAATAGTGTATTAACAAGGTTAATTAATCTCGAGATGGAATTGTTTGAGTACGATGAAAACTAGCTTTAAAGTTGTTATTTTCTTACCATTATTAATGAATGGATGATTGAAAATGTGGAGTTTTATTTGACAGATGTGGCCCGAACTCATTCAGAAGGCTAAAGAAGGTGGTCTAAATCTCATCCAAACTTACGTGTTTTGGAATATTCACGAGCCCGTTCAAGGCCAGGTAAACATTTTCTGATATATCACATTTTACTTATTCATTACCACAGAAAATAAACCATTCTAGCTAGTAGTAAGTGTTGTAATATTCATTTTAAACTAACAAAACTTAATTAAGTAGTTTTCGACAGGCAGTGTTTTTTAAGGGTGTAAGTTTTTATATTAAGACAAATTACATGCAGATGCAAATAAATCATATTATCTATCATGCATGGAAACTAAATGGAATATCCTGTGTTATACAAACTTTTTTCTCATGATACTATTTTGTTGTTGCAGTTCAATTTTGAAGGCAACTATGACTTGGTGAAATTCATCAAAACTATTGGGGAGCATGGGTTATGGGTAACCCTCAGGCTTGGACCTTATGTTGAAGCTGAATGGAATATGGGGTATTTTCAACTAATTATTCATATACTTCTCATACTTATTAATTTAATTTTTGAGACATTTTCTTTACCATCTTTTAAATTCTGTAACTCATTTGAGCAGTGGATTTCCATACTGGTTAAAAGAGGTTCCAGGCATCACATTCAGATCCTATAATGAACCTTTCATGGTAATTTACCAATCACGACACAAACACAAGTCATTTCCTGTAAATAATTCTACGATTTAATTAATATAATTTCCAATTTGCAGCATCACATGAAAATATATTCCGAAATGATCATTAACCTGATGAAAAAAGAGAAGCTCTTTGCGGATCAAGGAGGCCCTATTATCATGGCACAAGTATGTTACTAAAACGAAAAAAAATCCATAAATTATGACCTAAATCAATGAATTTTCACAAAATTTCCATCTCTCTGTAGATCGAAAATGAGTACAACAATGTACAACTTGCATATCGAGAAAAGGGTACAAAATACGTCAAATGGGCAGCAGATATGGCTGTCGGGCTCTATAACAGCATACCCTGGGTCATGTGCAAGCAAAAGGATGCCCCTGATACAGTAGTATGTTCTTTTACTTCTTTTTAGTACAACCTTATTTAGCATCGATTGTCCATATGATTTATTTGAGTTTTTTTCCTTTTCATTTCAGATTAGTACTTGCAATGGAAGGCAATGTGGAGACACTTTTGCTGGTCCAAATGGCCCTAATAAGCCTTCTCTTTGGACTGAGAACTGGACTGCTCAGTAAGTGTATTAAAATGTATTTGTTTTCAAATCATTTATCTACATTTAACTCGTTCTTTTTTCAATTTATATTGTCATATTTGATCAATATGTATAGTTGGAAGAGTATCATGAAATTTTTTTGTGGTTGCAGATATAAAGTATTCGGTGACTCTCCATCTCAACGTTCAGCAGAAGACATAGCATATGCAGTTGCACGATTCTTTTCAAGGAACGGAACCCTTAACAATTATTATATGGTATACAAATAATAATTTAAAAGATTTTCTTCGTCTTTTTTTTTTTGGTAAAAATTTGATTCGGAAATTTGACTACTTTATTTTTATTTTATTTCTCAGTACCATGGTGGAACCAATTTTGGTAGAACAAGTTCATCTTTTGTGACATCTCGTTACTATGATGAAGCTCCTTTAGATGAATTTGGTATTAAACTTCAATAATATCATATGATTTAGATTAAAAACATTCAAAATACTTATATTGTAACTGTTAATTTTAATTTTCAGGTCTGAAAAGAGAGCCTAAATTCGGCCACTTGAGGGACTTGCACAGGGCTTTGAGATTGAGCAAAAAACCTTTGCTTTGGGGCACTCAAAATATTAAAAAGATTAATCCATACTTAGAGGTAAAAAAATTTGAATACTTTACTAGTAATTCAAGACAAACGTTTAGTCGAATCAGGCCCGATTTCAACTACAATTTTTAAAAAATTCCTACATAAACTTTTGAACATATATTTGCATTTCGTTAACAGATCACAACTTATGAGAAAGCTGGAACAGATATTTGTGCTGCATTTTTAACTAACAACCATACAAAGGAAGATGATATTATCAACTTCAGAGGTGTTGATTATTTTGTACCAGCTAAATCCATCAGCATTCTCCCTGATTGCAAGACAGTAGTATACAACACTCAAACGGTAACAAATAATAATAATAATACTATTTTTAAGTCCTTAACAGACTAATATAGAAAAATAAAAGGACTTATAATTTATTTATTTTCATTTTGCCTTATATTATTTATAGGTTGTGGCACAACATAGTTCAAGAAATTTTGTTGCCTCAAAGAAAGCAAAGTTGACAAAATGGGAAATGTTCACAGAAAGCATTCCAACAGCAAATGAGTTGGAAGTTAAGAGCAAATCACCAAAGGAATTATACAGCTTCGCAAAAGATACCACAGATTATGCTTGGTACAGCACCAGGTATGTATGCAAATATTTTTTTCTATATAGTCTTTAAATAATGTGATATTACAAATAATTTATAGGGTTCAAATTTTTGCAATAATAAAAATGACAATTTTTTGAAATTATTATTTTGCAGCATCACCTTCGATAGGCGGGATCTTCCAATGCGTTCAGACATTCTTCCAGTCCTTCAGGTTGCAAGTCTTGGCCATGCTATGCTAGCTTTCGTCAATGGCGAGTACGTAGGTAATAATCAAGATTAATTGTCTCGTAAAATTACAATAATTGGTATAGTATTAGTATATTTTTTCGAAAAAATTAATGTGCACACTTAATTTCAGGTTTTGGGCACGGAAGCAATGTCGAAAAGAGCCATGTTTTCAGCAAGCCTATAAATTTGAAGCAGGGAGTAAATCATATCTCTATACTGGCAATGACTGTTGGTTTACCGGTATAGAATTAAATCTCAAATAAATGTCGTAATTGTTTTTATTTTTTAATCTAAGTGAAACTATAGATTAAAAACATGAATTTTCCTGAATGTAGAATAGTGGAGCATATATGGAAAGGAGATTTGCTGGACCCCGAGCTGTCATGCTTGAAGGTTTAATGGCTGGAACTCTTGATATTACTCATAACTACTGGTCTCAACAGGTAATTAAAAATGTAATATATATATATAATGTATGAAAATAATTAAAATAAAAAATGTAAACAATAATATTAATTGATAAATAAACTTATGCAGGTTGGTATAGCTGGGGAAAGGATGCAATTATTCACAGAAGAAGGAGCAAACAATGTTAAATGGATGCCCTTTAAGGGAACTCCAGGGCCTGTTACTTGGTACAAGGTAATAAAAACAGTAGAAAAATTAAAATAAAATAGTTGAAATTATGAAAAAATCTCAAAAAATTACCTTTCATTTTTCAATTTAACTTGTGTATATTTTTGTGTAGACATATTTTGATGCACCAGAAGGCAAAAGCCCTATTGCTATTAATATGACTGGCATGGGAAAGGGAATGGTTTGGGTCAACGGCCAAAGCATTGGCCGCTATTGGGTATCTTATCTCTCACCACTTGGAAAGCCCACACAAGAAGAGTAAGTAATTATAAATACCCATTTAATATAAAAAAAATCTTAATAAAGATGTAAATATAAAGTCAACTTGCATTACCAGGTATCATATCCCAAGAGCATTCTTGAAACCAAAGAACAATCTGTTAGTAGTGTTTGAGGAGACAGGAGGGAACCCAGAAGAGATTGACATATTGAAAGTAAATAGAGACACTATTTGCAGTGTCATAACAGAGTTTCATCCACCTAATGTAATATCATGGGAAAGGAAAGACAACATATTCCGAAGCATAGTAGATCCTGTCCAGGCAGCTCATCTCACATGTCCCGACAAAAAAGTCATCAGCAAAGTGGATTTTGTGAGCTATGGGGTCAATGATGGTGCTTGCGGAGCGTTCAAAGCTGGCGATTGTGATTCCTCTAAAGCCCATGCCGTTGTCGAACAGGTAAATCATCAAAGGGTTCATGTTATAGCATCCTTAATTGGTCCCAGTATTTACATCATCATGACCAACAATCATGTGAATAGTTTCAAGTTTGCAATCTATACGTGTATATAGAATAATGAATCTTGGATAATACTACTAACAAGGCATTATATTTGTTTGTATTGAACAGCTATGTTTGGGTAAGCAGGAGTGCACAATTCCATTTGAAAGGGAACTATTGGTTGATGCGAACAAGGATACTTGCCCTGATGTTGCAAAAACACTTGCCATCCAAGTCAAATGCTCCGGTCAGAAGAAGAGCGATGCTTAATTTTCATGTATTATTATTCATTTGTAAGCGTCAGATGCAGGTTTGACACCTCACCTTTAGATGGTTCAACCGGCAATGTAGGGATTCTTAGTTCTATTTTTTACTCCACAATAATATCTAGAATGTAGAATGGAGATTGAGTGGCAATATAACATTTCAATCCATCTTTTATTCAAATAATAATAATACTTTATGTGCTGCAATATACGACATTAAAAAATAAAATTAAGAGCTTAATATAAAATCTTTAACTAAGTTATAAAAATGATATAATCATGCAACTCTATTGTGTTTGGGCATCCAATCAATCAAGAATGACCAAAACAATATTCACATCCCCTCATTCAAATAGGAGGCCTGGCCTACCAACAAATTTAATACCAAAGTTCTTATATACATTCTACATATATACAAGAGCCGCAGCTCCTCTATTTCGTTGCCCGGTTTCACGGACACCGGATATTTTCCACTTTTTATTTTTATTCTTGTTTTTCGTGGGCTCAAAACGACATCGTTTTGCCCCTCCTCCCCTCAAAACGCCTCCGTTCTAGTTCTTGGGGTGCCGCGTTCCACAATCGAGTGCAAAAAATGGCGAGTAGAATCGTCGCAAGTAGAGCGTCTTCAACACTCGAAAAGACATCTATACTCTCCAAAATCTCGTATATGCCGCGGCGTCGTGAGGGTTTATGCGAACTTTGCCCTTTTAATTTGTGTTTTTGATTTCTAATTAGGAAGAGTGTAATGTTAATAGGAGTTCTTATCTCGGTCCATGATTACGCTCGGTTTGAATTTTCATTTATTAAATACGAACTGGCTTTAGAGTTTATAGGGTTTCTCTCTCTCTTCGTAATGTTTTTGTGTTTTTATTCTGTTCGATTTCTCTTATGTGTTTGCATTTTTATGTTATTTTTTATAAATTTTGTTATGATCTGATAGGTGGTTTTAGAGTTTATGTAAAAAGCTGCATTTGATGTGTTCATGTGTATATTTCAATGGGGATTGTCAATGCTTTAAAAGGCTATTGTAGATCAGATTATTAGCATAAGAAGCTTAGCATTCACCGAGCATTGTTGAATAAAATTAGCATCAGATAATTATCATTTCTGAAATGGCCAGATACTGGATCTGGACCTAGAGATTAATTATGTATCTGGTTTTTTGTTTATGAAATCAAGTTCAATCATATTTTAATTTCCCGGTCCAGGCAATCTTGTACACCTGACTTCTTAATTAGAAGAACATATTCTATCTCTCTTTGTTCATAATTCATGCCGACTTGATTTAGTTTCTTGTTTTCTTAGGGGTGATTTCGTCCTTGTGTTCAGCAAAGATGGCTTTTCTGAACAGAGTTCGAGTTTTGGCAGATGAGTGCAGTTGGACTCAGCAACAAAGGGAAAGAAAATTAAAAAATAATCATCAAGTACTATTAATTGAAGCTTGAATGATATTTTCATTTCTTTTCCCTCACTAAAATTAGTTTAAGTATTTCTGTCATTTTCTCTTGCTGAAGCAGTAGCCTCCGAACTGCTCCACTGGTCAAAGAGGAGGTGGTGACTGGTAGCTGGAAGTCGGACAATCTTGAATTCGGTGACAGTGTAATTGTTCTATCCAAATTGTGATTCTACTCTTGATATAGTCTTAGGCCAGGGATTTGAATTATCTTTATCTCCTAAATCTTGAAATTAAACTAAAATGAATCTAAAACATATGGGTACATGTGACTATTTTCTCTAATTTTTGATATGATTGCTGTGTTAATGAATCCTCAAAGTTAATACAGTGTCCAATTCTTTTTGGGATATCATTATGATTTATTAATTCAAGTCGGACTTGTTCCTTTGTTGATGTTGGATAATTCAGGCTGGTGGTAGGGGTCCTTGTATGCTTTATCTTCTCTTTATCTCATGATAAATTGTCATCTAAATTAGCCCCCCTTTACTTGTGTTTACATCTTATTTATCCATACCTCTTTTTGTCTTCATCCACACGCGGGTTGTAAATGACTGGTGATAAATCAAACCGATTATTGTTTTGTTTCGTCGTTTATGATTTATTGGTCATTTTTATCATTTGAGTTTTGGGTCAATCGACTGTCTATAGCTCTCTTGCAGGAACACTCTATGGCGGCTTTGTTATGTGGGCTAGCTGTGCAGAATGTTGGGCTTTTGCTTTGTTATGAGAGCTTGAGCATTTCAAAAATGAGAAACAATTTGCCACACCATCTGACAAAATTTGGTGACTTCAGACATGAATCTCATGGATGATTGCCACAATAACATTTTTATATTTGGTAATTGATAATCAAGAATTGTAAAATTAAAGAAAAAGAGTCACATGCATCATTACCGCGCATTGCGCGGTAACGATCATTCTAGTATATATATATAAGAGCGACTGCACACAACTCTTGAGTCCCCCGGTTGCGCGTCGCACTGGATTCCACCCCTTTTTAATTTATTTTTTTTTCGCTCGGCATTTAAAAACGACGTGTTTGTTCCCTTCACTTTTCCCTCTGCTCCTCTTCAAACCTTAATCACACGCAATTCATAAATTCCTTCTGCTACATCCACAATCCGAAATTCACAATCCATCTTTGTTCATATTTCGGTCTCTTCGCTTTTTGTCTGATGCAAAGTAGGTTTAATTTTTTTTTGTGCAGATATGTGAATTTTGTGGTTGTGTTTTTGTATTTTTGAATTGATGTGTATTTTTGTGATTTGAATTTTGAATAGGCTTTCTGGGAAGAAAGGCGCAGCGGCGGCCGGAAAAAAAGCCGGTGAAGAAGGGGAAGCCGGTTAAAGATCCGAACAAACGTAAGAGGCCTGCCAGTGCCTTTTTCGTTTTCATGTATGATTTTTTAAAAATAATTTGTTGATAATTTTTGGTTCTTGTTGATGTATTCCGTGTGAATTTTTGTTGTTAATTTGTTTTTCTGGTATTGTATGATGAATTCAGGGAGAATTTCAGAAGCAGTACAAAGAAAAGCACCCTAATAACAAATCTGTCACTATTGTGAGTAGTTATTGTTGAATCATGCCAGAGTTTTCAGAAATTTATATCGGTGATATCAATATTATAAATAAATCATATGAAATTAGTCAAAATTAAAGATTTCAGAAGGATTAGTATTGATTTTCATTTTATAATAACAAAAGTTCCATTTTACATATCAAATTGATAATAACTCAACACCGTCTCAACAAATATGCCGGATTAGCTATCACAAAATTTGAAATCTTGAATTTCATCCATTGCAGCTGAATGACAAACCGGAGAGACGTCCCTAATGATCTGAGTTCAAGATCTCACCAGAGCCTTAGACTGGTAATACTATATCTAGACATCAATAGATAAGTTTTTTGTAGTATGAGAGTTGTCTTTATTTCCTTCTTTAAATAATTATTTTGTAAATTTTGTTTATTTCTTGATTTTGTGTTTGATTTTAAAAAAGGTTTAATTTCCTCATTAATCGTTGTTTCTGTTGTGATGATTTTGCGATCCCATATTTTTCCTTCTTTTTTTGGCTTTGCCTCAAAATGCCGGCGTTTTTCTCTATCCCCTTCACATTTGCCCGGTCTCATAGGTAAAAGATTAGGGTTTCGGGTCTGGACGTAGTTGAAACAAAGCTCTCGGGGATTGCTATACAAAAACTAGGCAGCGTTTTTATAACTGGTATTTTCTGTAATTTTTGTTTATTTCTTGATAAGTTTTTCGAGTATACAGTTCTATAGATAAGTTTTCGGAGTATGAGAGCTGCCGTTATGTCCTTTGTTAAATAAGTATCCTGTAAATTTTGCTTTGGAATTTGAATAGAACATTTGATAAATTGTGATATAGTGAACATCTGTATAGTGAACATCTCTACAGCGAAGGAAAGGGGTAAACAAGGAGAAGTTCACAAGCAGTGGTTATGAGCTCTTTATTGTTCCGGTCGCCGCGACATTAGTTTCATTTCCACGCATTCATTATTCTGGTAGGTTTGTAAAAAAGCATTCATTATTCAGGTAGGTTTGTATAAATGGTTTCAAGATATTCGAATTAGGATGGGTTCATATGGAAAAATAAGAGTTTCGGATTTGCTGGTTAAATTAGCTTAAAATATGAGGCGGCAAAACGAAGGTACTATCCTTTCCTCTTTTTTCGGTTGAAATATTCTTTAGTATGTGGATTTGTTTGTTAATTGTTCATCGTTTGATTTTTTTTGTTCTCAATTAATTTGAAGAGTTATATACAAACCTTTGCTCTTTCTTGCTTCCCTACAAATTGAAGACTTATTGTAGAATTTCAGCTTCTATTTGGTTTTTGGTTCATTGTTGTTTTAGTTTTGGTTCACTTGGTTTCGCAAAATATAGATTCCTCTGGCATTTGAGCTGACATTTTTAGGTTAGGGGGAACGTAAAGTGCCAGCTTTTGAGTATGGTTATTATAACCATGTTGTGTTTCCAGGTGGACTATCTGCTGGGAAAACAAGCCTATTTTGGCAAAACTAATTCAGAGGTAAGTCAATTTGTCCTAAATTAATCAATTTGTAAGGGGCAATCACATTTTTCATCTTTGTTTATAATTCAGTTTTAGTCCGAAAGAAACTATTTCCACATAATATTCAAACCAAATTTGAAATTTGTTTTAGGTCATTTGTGCAGACTGTGCACCCCTTTACCTGGAACTACTGCCTTTGAGCCCCTTTTGCACCCAAGAACTCTTTCTGCAATAATGAGTGCATTGATATGTTCAAGAGTGTCATATCTCATGAAGAGAAAGGTGTTATTTATATGAATTGCATTCAAATTATGTATTTCTTTGTACTTTTGTTATGGAGAGACTTATCACCTAGATTTGATCTAGGATCTGTAAGATAAAGTTTTCAGTCAAACAGCGACACATAAGTGCCTGGGCACAAGCCAGATAGTAGCCCAAAAATCTGTTGATACCAAATTCAGCCCAGAATCCATATGAACATTAGGCCAATAAATGGCCCAAAATTCCATAATGGGCCTTGTCAGACCTTGACTTTTCCATACAAGCCCACTAAAGGCTCATTAACAATCATTAATAGGCAACATATTTAAGGCCCGTAAGAAAAAATAATTAGGCCTTAACATTTTCTGTAAGGTCCACTAACGGTCCATTTCCAAGCCATATTGCTGGGCCTTAACATTTTCCGTGAGGCACAATAGCGGCCATATCCATGGAATTTTGGGCCTCAACGAGCCTGTGATTTTCATATTAGGCCCATAAGGTCAATTATAAAAGATAATTGGGCCTCAACATTTTCTGTGAAGCCCATCAACGGCCCATTTCTAAGGAAAATGGGCCTTTTTGGGCCTGTGATTTTCAAATTAGGCCCATTTAAGACCCATAACAAAAGATTATTGGGCCTCAACATTTGCCAAAGGCCCATTAACGGTCCATTTCGGCGGAATATTGGGCCTCACTGCACCTGTGATTTTATATAGGCCCATTAACGGCCCATAAGAAAAGTTAATTGGGCCTTAACATTTTCCGTGAGGCCCATTAACGGCCCATTTCCAGGATATATTGGGCCTTATTGGGCCTGTTGTTTTCATATAAGGCCCATTAATGGCCCATAAGAAAAGATAACTGGCCTTATCATTTTCCTTGAGGCCCATTTTCAGAGGAATATTGGGCCTCACTGGGCTGTGATTTTCCTATTGTGCCCATTAACGACCCATTTCAGAGGAATATTGGGTTTTACTGGGCCTTAATATTTTCCGTGAAGCCCATTAAAGGCCCATTTCCAAGGAATGTTGGGACGCACGCAAAGCTAGTATCTAATAGTGATCTAGAAGGTTGTGAACATACAGCAATAACACACATCAGTCAGTCAAAACATCATGAAATTTACTAGTACTCTGTGTTGCACGAGATTTTTGTTATGCCTGTTTACCCAAATTCATGGAACCACGTCATTGGAATATGCTAGTTCGGTTACGCAAATGACAAGTGTGTTTAACTATTATTAAAATCGTTACCAGCAATATCAAAGAAAGGAGTTAACAGGAGAAAATGGGTAAAATGATCATCTTTGTGAAAAATCCTAATTATTTACAAGCCTTATAGCAGATCACCAAAATATCCTCTCCTGTGTGCAACAGTATCAACCTGCAGAAGAATTCCAAACTGAATTTAAATTAGATGAAACACATCATCATATACCTAATTGATGCAAAGAAGCCAAGAACAAGGAGAACGAAAAGAGAAAATTAACATACTTTGCCAACAAGATGAAAGAATAATAAAAGAGTAGATCTTCAAGAGTAAAGTTGCAGCATGATTGACCTCAACTATGTTCCAGGTTGACAAGGCACGGGAAAGGGGTTCATTTATTTAACTGACACTCTACCAATCCAAAAATTTTGTTTCTGATGTTCTTGAGCGCTCATACAACTCATGACAAATCAAAAGATCCCTGTCCCTCGCTGATGGCATAGAGTAATTTCTTGTACATAATTTCCTATAACATAGTTAAAATAACATCAGCTGAACGGTTATTAGCTTAAAAATAGGAACTCTATTGTCAGGTAAACCGTACCTTAGTGGAGTATGGTGGAAGCTTCAAGTAATTTGCACATGTCATCACACTAGGTAAGTCATCATCAGCAGATTCTGATTGACCAGAAGCATTATTTGCTGGATTGCTCGTATTTGAAGAATGCTGTTCGAATTATTAAAGTATGTGTCAACATATATCAGCAAAGAAAATATGTTATTAGATAGAAGGGTAGATTGCACACTCCATACAGGGAACCCTCATTACGAAAAAATAGCATGAGGATAAAGAAATTAACATAACTTCTCCTGTCGGTAAAAGCATAATATCACTTTACAGTTACTAACAGTAGATATAATTTCAATTCCCTGTTTTTCAATTTCGTCAGGATTAATAGAAGGTGCCTTGGTAATTTGCAAAACAACGGTGACTCACGGTATAAGTTAGTAGCTTGCATGTGATAATCACTAAATAGAATAATAGAAGCTATATATATACCTTTCTAACAATTGTCAATTTGGGATTAAGCACAGCAAGACCACCCGGTGGGAGTCGAGGAGCACCAGTAACGAACTGACAGAACGCTCGTTGCTGATCAGGCGTGAATTCACCCATTATCTCAAGCAGCTGACAAAATAATGTGTAACATAATTATCATAAAGTAACTCGACAATAATGTGTAACATTCATTGACAATAACGGGACAAAATAATGTGTAACATACATTGACAATAGCAGGACTCTTGGAAGTGTATCCATGATCAAATTTAATATGATCTGCAAGCGACTCAGCCTGCAATGGACCACATATATGTTAAATCATGCAAATAAGCAAACCAAGTTCGATTTGTGTCACAATAGTAAATGAAGAATTACCTTCCACTGCTCTCTGCGACCACAGAGCAGATAGTCTAACTCATTAGGAGAAAATATTTGTAAAGCTGAGATGTCAAAAACCTAACAATCACAAACAAGAAATATGTAATAAGACACATGCTCATAATTAATGAACATAGATTTTATTTTTATTTTAAACTAATTTTACCAGCCAATTTAATAACTGGGCAACAACGGCAATCACTGATTAAGTAATATCAGTTGAAAAAAAAGGATCAAAACAGTAGGCAAACTCGATACAATGTGTATATGTTAATAAATAATAAGGGCACTGTTCCGGTGTCTTGGGGGGGGGGGTCTCGGAATCAAACCAATTTTGACATTCTTTTCTGTATTTAGTTCTTCTTGGCTCTGTCAATTTATTGTCCCAACATCATTAGTACACCAAATTGCAGAGACAAGGAAAAAAAACCTGATTAAAGCCAGATCTAAATGCTTCCATCTGCCGCATGATCCCAATGCCTACAGTAGCATCAACCACAAGGGAAACATACTCCGCCAAACTACTCATATCTACCTGTAATTTTTTTTTTTAAAAGAGAGAGAAATTAAGAAAAGAAAAAAGGAATTAGGGGCTTCGTCAATGGGGGCAAGTGGGTTGGGCAGAAATCTAATTGGAAGGAATAGTTTAACCATGTGCCATACATTCGCGTCTCCCGACTTCAGAATATGCTGTGGGTAGCCTGGAACGGAGAAATCTAAACAAAGATCCTCAATTGAAGCGCCACGGAAACGCAACTCTTCTATTTCAGAATTTCCAATGGACTCCATATATTCCTTTCGGTGTACAAGGGCTTGCAATTCTTGCAAAGTAGTCCCAAGTTCCGCATCGAAAGAAATGATATCATGCAAATCAAGCTCCTGCAGAAGTCAAAATATCATTGAGTGCTTATTTAATCAAGCATAGAGATAATACATGGTCGAAACATTTCAAAAACAATTTTTTCATTTTTTCAAGAAAGAAGGCTGAAGACTTACATGACCAAGTACAAGCTTGTAAAAAGCTGCTGACAGAGGCAAATCCAAAAGCCTCCCATCTTGAAGAGCTTTGGCCATGACACGTCCAAGTAACCGAAAATAATCAATCACTTTAGAAAACTGATCACCATCAGAAGTATCAGAAGGCCATGGACGAGGAAATAATCCAAGAGGGGCAAGAATTGTATCTCTATCACCCTCACTTTCAGATGATGAATTTGATCTCCACATACCTAATCCACCTTTCTGAAGTTCGTGACTCAAAAGAGTGAAAAACTCGAGCGTGGGTCCCAACCCTGTGCCAACCTCACCAAAATACTCAACCTCAAGAACAGCTTTTTGACTAGAATACATCTCCATAACTTTCGCGGCAGAATCTAATATCCGATTCCTCGAAACACGAACTTTCTGACGCTGTAATCTACCAACCCTCATCTCCCGTTCACTTGCCGATCCATGACCATCAGAACCTTGCTGCTGTTGGAGCCGATGTAATGCACGGGACAATCCAAAAGCAGTTGAATAGAAATATTGACGACGGATTTCAAAGGGAAATAGAAATGGACATGCTTTAGTAAGCTGATAGCACCATGGTGGAAGGGACCCACTGCAAAGTGCAAGCGCATCCTGAATTTGTCGAGCCAATTTTGGAGTAAGCTTACTATTAACAAAATCATCAGGAGGAATTTTAGCTCCAGTAGTCTTAAGTTCATCGAGACTAGAAACCTTTCCTTCAGAAAACCTGTCAATGACTGATTCGATACGCAAACGCCGCGCAAGCTGATTCAACACATCTAATACACGTAATAGCGCTAATATATTATAGGTGGGATTATCTTTTTCCAAATCACATGGAAGTTCTCCTTGCAAAATACTATCTAGGAGTGATACATGATGCACGGACGCATCAGAGACGGTGTTACTCGAAGAACTACCTTTTTTGGATGGGGGTGTTGAAGAACTACCCTCAGCTTGACTGTCTGCTCTTTGGTACATTACAGTGTAAATATCAGTCCAAAGCCTGCTTCCATCACTAGATACAAGATCACTGCCAGTAAAACGATCGCCATCATCCTCATCAAAGACAGAGGGCCTTTGAACTGCCTGATAAATAGTAGAGTTTCTGTTAAGCTGTCTCCCCCCTGCATTAAATACTAGTCTCGGTGGATTGTTTGAGCCAATTAAGGGGCGTCCATGGCGATCTCTACCACCCCTTACACCTCTACTATTACCAGATGCTAGTCCAGCCATAGCAGCAGCTGCAAAGGACATTGCGCCTCGTGAACCAAATGAAATACCAGTAGAATCTGATACTCTCCCTGAAGTACCTCTATTGCTAGAACTAGATGTTGGATTATTCTGTTCATCAGGGACAGAGCTATCCTCTACAGAATCGCCCAACTTAACATCGTGCACTTTGTCTGGCGTGCAGATTGGAAGAGTATCATCTCCAAGTAGCTGCCAATTGTGGAGATATAAGTAGTAGAAAAAATACAGCCAATCATCATAAAATTAACTAACACAATATGAATCATTTTCACTAGGATTCCACCAATCTCGAGCGAAACAGTGCGCACAACAAGAAACTTAAGAAGTAGTGGTATAATTAGTCAATGGGTAACATTAACAACATACATCATCATCGTCTTCATCCTCGTCTTCATCATCATCATCAGAAATATCATCGTCTTCAATGACCAAAGCCTCATCGATCTCTACAGGCGACATATCCAATTCATCTTCCTGAAACATGCCCGGAAGCAACACGTAAAATATAACATTTTGGAGATACAGTAGGAACAGAGGTATATGCAACAGCTAGATAATCGTCTATTCAAGTGAAATCTCATTAGTGAAAAAAGGGTTCATGCGTGTAAAAAAATAATGCATCAAATTTAGACAGCAATTAGCAGTTACCCAATTTGAGCCAAACATCTACAGACCACAGGATTAAATCTTTAAACAAAATCATGCACACAGCACTGTCTTCCTATATAAACACATTATAGTCAGGATACATAACCGTCTCACAATAGTTTAAAAGCAATACAGGATAAGATGAGGAAAGCACAGACATAAAAACTTCTCTGTCCTTGCTCAGGAAAATAAAAAAATTATATCAAATGATTGAGCCGTTAGATGTATGGAGTCCAACATGTTTAATAGTATGTGTGTCTGGTTGGGCGGGTGTTCTTACGCTTCAAAGAAATTACAAATTCACATACAATATCTTCAACTGATTCTAAATCAAACTAGTCATCGAAAGAAACAGGTCCTGATGCAACAAAATGCATACCTCAGAGCTGATGTCTTCATCCACTGCCTTCATTTGGTTATCCTTATCCAGAGCTGCTCTTCTACGTGCAGCATTTCTAGTCTGAGGTCCCTTCCCCTCTTCTCGGGTTGGCCTCAAGACTGCTTTTCCCTTCGCCTTTAACGAGTTTGAATTTTTTTCTTGTAACGAGTCATTATTGGCAGGGTCACTTGCATTAATGGAAGATCTGGATCGCGTTGAGTGACGTCGAGTTCCCGAAGCTGGAGTGGACGTAGATGGTGATGAAACGCTGGGACCCGCAGGAGTTGGCTTTTCATTGGACTCACTACGTTGAACCCTGGGCCACAGGAAGTCTTCAACAGCAGCCAAACTTGCTAATGGATCAATCAGAACAATGTTGGAAGAGTAATCTCGAAGAGACTTTTCTCCCTGTGCTCGGCAAAGACGCAGCTTCAATGGCTGAGATAGAGCACCCAAACCAGAAGAAAGGCGTGAATTCCCACCTGATGATCGTGCCATATTGCTCAACACGACAGGAAAGCGCTCCAACGAGGATAAAGCATTTTGAAGTTTTTGAACCAAAAGGGTCATGGGAACAACATTCCCTTCATTGACAGTTGAAGGAAGGGCGAGAGAAACAAAAGACTTGAATCTTTTCATCGCCTGCTGTCGAAGCTTGGGCAGATTGGTTTCAGAGATTTTCTCCTTGGAGAAATACCCACAAGTGAAGTAATTAAGCAAAGAGGAAACAACTCCGCTACCTATAAACTCAAAAGTCGATACACCATCCCCTTTGCTAAGCTCCTGTAGCATCTCAGTTATTACCTCAACTAAGTGTTCCTCTTGACTAGCAGAAACATCTGTAAATCGAGTACTAGATGCTTTTGTTTTTCCCTTTGATTTAGTCTTCTGCCCATCGATCTCCGAGTTAAGCTTTGTGCAAAGATTCCTTAAACAGAGTAAATCATCTGTAACCGCAGTCTGATCTGAAGGAAAATATTTTTCTTTGAATGCTTTGGCAATAACACTAACTTCTGCGCAAAGGCTAGAATTGCCCGTTGGCATTTCCGCTGCCCTTGGAGGTGAAACAATAGTTGAAGCTGAGGTTTTAGAATCGTCAACAGGATTTGTATCTGAACAAGAATTACCACCTCTTCTTCGATTCCGCCTAGCACGTGCTGACGAACCAGGAATAGAATCATTATCCTTCTCAATAGAGGACGGTTTCGAAGCAGTAGTAGATTCAGTCAGTATCAATGCCTCTACTGCATGAACAACACCTTCCCTTACAAACATCTTAGAGAAAGTACCAGGAAGCTTTTCCATTAAAATTTCAGCTATTTGTAGTGCGGGCACCAGAACTTGAGGATCTTTCCAAGCTAATACACCAGCTAAGAAACTAAATAATAAATAACAGAATAAGTATACTTCTGCTGGCTGATTGTAAAGTAATAATAAAAATTTCAAAGAAGAGATGTGCAGTTTTAAACCTTGAGACGTTTGTGACATTTATAAGAAGTTGGATCATCTCTGCAGTACTGAAGTACATGAGTTTTCCAATAACTGAGAGACATTTGTGGCGAACGGCACTGTTTACACTGGAACCATATATCTGCATATAAAATATAAGGCTATTCGGTTATTAAGGTTTATTTTAAACATAAATAAAATTCAGGGATCACGTAGTACATTAACCTGGACAAAAACAGGTAGGAGATCCATTCCAAATTGCTGTAGAAGTTCAGGCTGATCATTCAACAGTTTTTCGCGAACGGAAAGCTCATTTATATTTGACTCTTCCTGTTTGTTAGAATTGTCCACATGACCCGTCTTAGGAAGAAAACCTTTGACAAACAAACTACAGCTAGCTGGAAGAGATATTGTTCCTTGAGGAAGTGGTGGAAGAAGCTCATTTGCCAAGTTCACAATCTCAAAAATCTGATGTTCAAAGGAAGCATAGGTTACTATCAGCAATGGTCATATTACCAGTGGGATAAATATTATTTAGATAGTTCAATTTACTAGTCTGACTCCCACTGAACATCTTCCAAAAAAAATTCAGCAGAAAACAGGACTAGAAAATAAAACATAATAAGTTGGTTCCTCGAAATTATAAAGAAGGTTTAGAACATGAACACGTCTTCAAGTAAAACAATCAGAATGTAGTGATGAAATCTTTATAACTTTGAGAACATAGTACAGTTAAATTAACTAGTTGAATCCTGGGACACCATTTCAGGTTGCGCCCTGGTTAATAATATGGAGATCACCAATGGATTGAAATTCCAGCCAAAGCAACAAAAATCATACTATTTCTCCACCAAAGAGCTTATTTTACAAACACAAAATCTTTCATAAGGTACAACACCAACTGCATCACCCTACCCAAAAGAAAAGGAAAATTAAAAAGTCAAGAAACATCGCACGAGGCCTAATTATTTCTAAATCTTATAATACCACAACGGGAAGTAAGATTCTAAGTCCTGAGGATCAAAATATGGAAAATGCTAGCCAAAAAGTAGCTTATACCTGCTCTGGTGGTCTGCTTAAAGCAGGTGAAACAGATATGTTTGACACAAGGCCGGATCCCGATAAGATTTCCTTCAGGATGCCACTGATTCCAAGGAGGAGCATGGACTTTGCACCTAGGGCAGAACCATTTGCGCATGTGGAAAGAAGCCGGATAAGTCCCTGTATGCAGCTATTGTCAAACTACGCTCTCTCATATAATTTAGTTAACCAAAAAAATCATTGACCTCACCGTGTATGTTGAAGTGCTAAGAGAAGCCTGACCACCTCCAGAATTGCTGGATGATATCAGTTCAGCAGCTTGGGTGACAAGACCATGGTTGCAGAGGTCATCCAGTTTTTCTGGTGATGAAGCAAAGGCCTCCGCAATCCGTGTCAAGCAAATAGATGCATGCTCTAAAACCTATGAGTCATACGAGTAATGTGGCTTTAGATTAGTGAATGTGGGAGGATGAAGAATCTATTTATATATCCTCCTTAAACCTTTAATGGAAGTCAAACTGCATCTCACCTTTGCATCATGATACTGTAGGAGATTAGTCAACAATGGAACAGCTTCCATTACAAAATCAGCGGCATCTGAAGGCAGTTTCTTGCAGATGTTTGCAGCAGTCGATAAGGCCACTCTCTGTATGATTTTTAAATGAAAGTTTACATAGGAAGTCGTGGAAAATGCTCAACTATGTTGATGGCAATTATAACAATTAAAGAATTACGCACCTGGACCCCTGTGGAGAAGAAGTCAAGATACGAAAGCACAGCCATAAGTGCACCAGCACGCAAACAAGCTGTTGGGTGTTCCTGGGATATCTTTTTCAGGGCTTGCAGCGACTGTTCCATTAAAGGAGAAAAAAATCATCACCCCATTTCAAAGTAAAAGGATAGCAAAATCTTCCAATAGCTGGTGGTTTCTGTGAAATAGTCTTTTCTTCTGATATTAAATAACTTGCATCGCAAGTGAAAAAATAAGTGCAAGCTAAGATTCAGTACATAAGCCATTGGACACAACTAACAACTTCTAATCCAAATAGCAAATTTCCCCCATTGCTGGAGCTTTCCCTAAAACAGACCACCACAACAATGGAAGTAGGAAAAAAGCATATAGCAATCCAAATAATTGTTAACTTGCAGTAAATTTCACACCGCATGTTATACACAAACAGTAATAACCAAAAAAGTTCACCTGTTCCGCCAAGTCCATGTACTCAATAGTAAGCAGCCTAGCAACAAAGCAATTCACAGCACCATAATGCACCACCGCAGCACAAGAGGAAGGCAATACGTCAACCAAGTGGGTCAGCGCCCTAGCCGCGAGTAACATAATATCCGGATTATTCCCATGATTAAGTAATCCGACCAGCACTGGCACAAAAGAATCCACTGAGAAAGTACTCAAGGACTCCTCTGTCCCAATAGATAACATCTCACATAACTGTGTTAATGCCTCCACTTGCTTTCCTTCCTCGCCATCAGCCCTTAACCCTGTTAAAATCTTCTTAAGCCGTCCACTTTGATGAGAAGATGAAGCAGCCCCTATCGCGGAACTTGGCAGTAACTCTTCCAATCCAGCACCTAACTTTCTCAACAAACCATGCAGAGCACTACCAGAAGTCAAATTCTGGTGGGAAAATCCAACACCACCTTCACTATCATTATCATCATCCTCACGGTCATGACCATCAATATTCAGGCCTAAACTCCTCTCTAGTTCTATATGCCTTAGTCCAGGCTCTTTCTCTTTACCCTTATCCGAATTAGTATTATCTTTATTAGTATTATTATTACTATTCAAATTCTGATTAGTACTATGGCTTTTGCCCCGGCGACCACGGGTGGTGGACCCAGAGGCGGTGGAGGGTTCCGGTGTGGGGTCCATTGGAGTGGTGGTTTGAACGGCGGCGCGTGAGCGACTGGAGATTGATGAGGTGTTGGCGGTGGTGCGTGAACGTTTGGAGGCGCGTGTAGAGGGGCCAGAGGACGCTGCTGAAGTAGATGCCTCAGCCCGCTTCCGGCTACGAGTTTCCATACAATAACCCTAACAGAGAGGCTGAGCGAAATCGCCGATTAATCGGCGACCAGACTCGAATTAGATCCCCAAATCCGTTCCATGTCACTATCGCAAGCCCCAATATACAATCTTTATCGATTTAAGCTGAATCAGAAACCCTAATTCGATAACAAGAAACACACAAATTGAATTCAGTTCCGGCAAAATTACAATCAGAAACAGGAATTAATCAAAGAATCAAGAATTACCAGAACGAAGATCTTAAAACGTAATTGCAAAAGAGGGGAGAGGATGACCGAAAAGAAAATATCAAATAGAAAGATGCAAAGAATAATAAATAGACAAAGAAAACCCTAATTGTATGGTTAGCTTTTCTCCGCTCCTAAACAACTGTCCCAGTCAGTTCTCACAATCTCGCTCACCCTCCTTTTATATTTTTTATAATTTATAATATAAATAAATATAAATGGAAAGAAATTAGTGAAATTAGGGAAAATAACAAAGACGGTGAGTGTTTAATGCCTAATGGTAATGGCGCACTCTTCTAGTTTGATTGTTAATATGCAAGCTCAGATGAGTTTTGATTTTAATCATACATGAGTCGAGCTCTATTAATTGAGTCAAAATTGAATAGAGTTTAAAATTTATCAAATGCAGGAAATGTTGTTTAAACTTGAGTGTAATATATTAATGATATATTTTTAACTGATTTTTCAAGTGTTAAATAACACATATTATACTAGAATAAATATGAATTACTAAGCCGCAATTCATAACTCTAAATAAGCCCAAAAGTCATAAATTTGTTAAGTCCAATTTGAGGTCGAAAGGACTCCATTAACATTAATAGTAAGGCAACTAGCTGATGAATAATGGCCTCAAAATGGACCTTCTCAGAGCCCAACAAGCACAAGTCAAATCCACAACGTGTAAGTATACCCAATTTACTAATTATTTTTTTTATCTGGTCCAAATCTATATATCTAAATTTTCAATTTTATCTTATATCTTATGTAAGATATCATACGCATTTATCTAATAACATACAAATTATCATAGCTTAGTAAAAATTCAAAGTAGCTATTTCAGTACTTATTTTATAACATCTTAATTAATGGTTGTAGAAGAGATATTAAATATGTGGGAACTTTTTTTTTTAGGTTCAGATTATGCACTTATATTTTTATTATCATATGGTCAATGCCAAATTGTCAATACACTTTAGCATGTTGTATATGTAATCATGTAAATGTAGTGTGATTGAGTTAAATTATATGTCCTGATTAATACTAGTAACATATATATTTCATAATGTTATTGAGGTAGCTACTACAAATTTTATCAAGATTACTCTTTAGAAAAAAGAAAGAACAGGGAGATAAAACAAAAATAATAATATAGAAAATATTGAAGTGATAATGTCAGACAGTTAACCGGTCCATACTCTCTATCAATGGGCTCATTTCCCAAGCCCACAGTTTTATCTTTTTATTTTCCACCAATCACAGCCCAGACAAGTAAAGCCAAAAATAAATAAAAGAAAATTGAAAAAAAAAACAATCCACAAGTCTCAGCTAAGCAATTTCAGTTTTTTTCTCCCCTTTAGTATAAAATACAAGTCAATATTTAAAATAATCTTATCTCCTCATTTTCGAAAAAAATTCAGAGACTCACAAGTCAGTTTTTGCGATCTCCAATGGCGAAGCTTATCGTCGACTCGGAGTACCTCAAGGATGTCGAGAAAGCTCGACGTGAGCTCCGCGCTCTCATCTCCAACAAGAATTGCGCCCCTATTATGCTTCGCTTGGCGTAAATTTTCCTCAATCCTTTTCCTATTTCATTTAAGAAAATAATAGTTCGTTTAATAGACGTTTAGTTGATTCTAATCGATTGAGTTTTTAATATTAGGTGGCACGACGCTGGGACGTATGATGTGAATACGAAGACTGGAGGTCCGAACGGTTCGATTAGGAATGAAGAAGAGTACACTCATGGCGCTAACAGTGGCTTGAAAATCGCTCTCGATTTGTGCGGTAGGTTTTGATTTGCTCTCCGTAGTTGTATTTTGCACAATAATATCTCTCCAATTAGAGAAATTTGTATGTAGTTTAGACATTTTAATTATTAGTGTATTCGACGACATGTTGATCAAATATGTGCTGCAGTTGACTTAGTCGAATAGCTTCGAGTACTGTTACTGTGTGTATTACTATATTTCATTTGACTGCTCTATGATTTTTTTTCTTTTTGGTTTCTGATCGAGTTGCATACTTGAGCATGACTGTTGTAAAGACTCTGTAGCCTGTATTTATGTTGCATGTTAATTGATCATAGTTTTAGGATGTTATTTTCTGGTGTGGCGGCATGATTAAGCTGAACCTACTGTTAAATACGGTGTTATGTATTAAGAGGCTATTACGACGTCTTGCAGCTTACTTATCTCATAGATTGCAATACTATCATTAGCTAATAGAGTATATAATCAATTGTGGACTGATAGTCTCTACATTTCTGAATCTGATGTCTGATTTAGGATCAGAAATTTTCACAGTGATTGTCTTGGCTTGTTGTTGACTATGCATAGTTCTGAGGATGTGATTTATTTGTGCAGTTGAAGGATTCAGATTGACATAACTTTTATATTCTGTTTTCATGGGTCACGTAAGCTATATCACTTGATGAAAGTGGAACATGCGTAATTTTTAACGGTTGATCTTTTTCTGTGATTGCAGAACAAGTGAAGTCAAAGTGTCCGAAAATTACATACGCAGATCTTTACCAGGTACTTCAACCTCATGTTGGAGACTTCAAATAAGCACAATATTATCTGTCTGTGGATGATCATAATCATTGAGAAGTTGCATCAACAGACTCATTGTTCTTTTTTATTTTGGGAATACCTGATATAGACATTTACTATCCAGTCTCAATGATGAAAAAAAAACTGAGCAGAATTTTAAGATATGCATGAACTAATTTAGACTGAAAATGCTTCATTGATAATGTGCACATATTTATGCTTTGCTCAGAGTTATATACTTGTTTGAATGTGAAGACTGTAGAACGTATTAGGGAATTCTTCAACTTAAAATTACCTTTTCATTGCCTTTTTATTCTGCCAAAGCTGAATTCACTGACGTCCTAAAATAAGTAACTAACAGATTATATTGCCTATAGCTTGCAGGTGTGGTTGCAGTTGAAGTCACTGGTGGCCCTGCAATTAATTTTGTTCCTGGCAGAAAGGTATTATCAATCTATCTCAGAAAGAGATAAAACAGAACTTGTCATGTGCTAGAAGTTAAGCCATCCCCTGTTTTAGGAATTGATTTGAGTTCAATTACCCCTCTATTTACAAGTTATATCAATTTCATGCTAATACTACATTAGCATGCTAATACTACAAGTTCAATTGCATGCTAATACTACATTTATGTTAGCCACCTCATGTTTCTTTCAGGATTCCAAGATTTCTCCAAAGGAAGGGCGGCTTCCTGATGCTAAAAAAGGTCAAAACACTGAAAAACATTATAGAGATCGTAGTTGTTTGGATCCTTCACTTGCTATGTTTAGTCGTTTTTCTTCTTCTCGTGAAACCCTATCTATACATGTGATGTTAAACACACTATTTTGTAGACAAAGATTTCACCCTCTTCTTTAAGTACACTTTCGTAAATAAATATTATTTCTAAAAGGGCATCCATTTCCATGCTGTTGCTCATATATTGGCTTTAATGTTTCAGAATCAATCTTATACACTGAAAATATGATTCTATGTTCAACTTTAGATAACAGTCTCAGCAAATTTTCAGTTCATGGCAAATCAACTATCATACTATTTGTTTTTTGATGTTAGGCGTGCCACATCTGAAGGAGATTTTCTATCGAATGGGTTTATCTGATAAAGACATTGTGGCACTATCGGGTGGCCACACCCTGGTAATATCCATTTTAGTATTGTTGATTTACAACATGTGCTGTACTTCTTTGAATAAACCACCTGAATAATATAGTAACATAATTTCGGTTATTAACTATTCTAGGGAAGGGCCCATCCAGAGAGATCAGGCTTTGATGGCCCTTGGACTGCAGAGCCACTAAAATTTGACAATTCATACTTTCTGTAAGTCTTTGGAGCACGGAAAACCTTTTATGGTTAGTCTATTTGTTTGTTCTTACATGCCTTGTGTTCTCATTTATCTGAACCAGGGAGCTACTTAAGGGGGAAAGTGAAGGTTTGCTGAAACTCCCAACTGATGTGGCTTTGCTGGATGATCCTGAATTTCGGAGTTATGTCGAGCTCTATGCTAAGGTACCATAAGGAGTTTTAAATGTTGCATCTAACTATGTTTCTCAATGAATTAGGTCCTCAAACATCCGAAAGATCGAGCCAAGTTGAGTTATTTTGCATGATAATCTGCTCAAAAGTTTATTTCTAACTTGTGGATGATCTGAGAACCACTTAAGCTTTAATAATCTTTTGAGGCTGATCTTAAAAAAGCATTCAAAACTGAGCTAGTGTAGGAGTTTCACTTATACTGTAGGGGATTGGGCCATAATCACGTACGTCTTGTTTGGTAATTGGTATGCTTGACTTGGGCCAATATTATACTACAGCCCAGTGCACACCAATTTCAAGGAAGCTCCATGATCATACTCTGGGGTCTGATTGCATCATCCATAATTGTGTCCATATGTATATTGACTGTAAAAGGACAAAAATACCCTAAATGTAGTCAATTTCACCATATTTATCTTATTCATTTTTTTCCGATTCTTCTAACTGTTGCTGTATCATTTCCACATGCAGGATGAAGATGCTTTCTTCAAAGATTATGCTGAATCACATAAAAAGCTTTCTGAATTAGGGTTTACCCCAACTCTTACTGGTGCCAAGGCGATTGTGAAAGATGGCACCATACTAGCACAAGGTGCTGTTGGGGTGGTGGTTGCTGCTGCTGTGGTGATTCTTAGTTACTTCTATGAAGTCAGGAAAAAGATGAAATAGATCATTTACATATCTTCAATTCTATGCTATTCATGGACTAAAGCTTGGGCCAGCCCACAAGCCCGGTCATTTGATCGTACTTTAACACTTCACATTGCATGTTGAAATAATGCACTGGTCCTTTATATGAGAACTTATATGAATTGAGTATAAAATTGCATGAACTTGTTTGGCCCATGTTGGAGTAATTATTAAAATATTCTCTCTCGAATCCAATTTGGATAGGGAGAACAAAAGAGTGGGGCCACTTTGGAACCTGTTTAATCGTCTTAATATTGATCCAGATTGCTTAACATGGGCATCATGGAAATACATGCATTATTGAGTTTCTTCACTGTAGATCCATGCATTTAGATTTGTTTATAGTTGTCCCTCGTGCGAATAATTGATCTTATAGACAAGTTTGCAGGGTTTTCTTAATTATCTAAAACTGCTCTTGTATGTTATAATAAATATGATGAACAATGCATAATTTAGAGCCATTTTTATGGATCACATCAACCAATCAAACCACAATCATTTCAAAACCTTATTACTATATACGATTAATCTTAGTTACATCCACCAAATGTGGGTCACATACCCTAATATCAATAAGGCCGGTGAGGAAATTCACATGGGATTGAAGGGCAAAACAGACAACCAAAAGAGGTAGGTAAGTTTTTTAAGGACAACCCCACGACCACGAGTCTTGTTTCTATAGTACCTAAGCACATGATGTCCACGAGCTTATTAGTTGGCTTGGCTGTCACCTTACTATTCCATATTATTTGCCTACTCTATGAGACATAATCTCTAATTTCTTAACCAATCATAATACTTTAAAAACTTTGGTATATCTAATATTTCCTCTTTCATAATCTTCCCAATATGGATTTGATTGCTTTTGTCCTATGTGTGTTCAAAAGTACCTAAGTTGGGATTAGAAGTTTAAAGAAAACTAGAAACACCTTAAATTAAGTTCAACCTAATTGATTGGTATGACGAGTGCCCATCCAAGTTCAATGGAGGAGGAAAGACAGAGAAATAAATGCTACACAAGTTGGTTGTGTATGTGATTGAAAATTCTAAATAATTTTTGCTTGAGCTTTTCTTGGGTGGGGTCGAGGGTTTTATAGAATGAATCTTTTATCGCATAATGATATATTATAAAGATGGAATTAATCTTCTATTGCACAAATAAATTGACATTTGTTAGTTTCACAATAATATGCACCATTATGATACATCATTGTGAGATAGAAGACTCGCTCTCAGGTGAATTGATAAGGTGATACATGTGGATAATCTAACACGCGACGTCTAGCTAAGTTATATCACTTCCCTTAACGAATTCAGTGGTAGAGAAGCTATTGAGTGAACGATTTGGGTTTGATTGAGTTTTCCTTTTTCTTTTGGCCAAACTATAAAGTAGGATATAGATAGCTTTGAATATTTGGTGTTGTTGGAGTTAATTTGTGAAAGTAAAATATATGGATAAGCTTAGGAGCTTTTTTCTTATGGAGATGAGATAATGTTGGTAAGGAGATAAAATCACAAACCGTGCCGTTATTCAACATCAAAGGACCGTGTAACAATTTATTGGATCATGACAGTTGGAAAAAAAGGTGAAAAGGTAGGTAAAATAAACACATGAAATTACACAAGTGGACTCTCAATCAAATCAACTATACCAAATTGATAAAGATTGTGATTCATTGGCACAAGTTGTTTTCAATGTTCATTTGGGATCTCTAGTATCTGATATCATAATAAAATATAATATATTGTATTATATCAAAAAAAATCATCTATTACATAAAAGACCCGAGTTATATATAATTGAACCGTCTATATGTACATACAACTATACACTATAACAAATGATAAATATAGATATTCCAATTGGTATATAGTTATATATATACATGAGAACAAAAAGTTGACTCAACCATCAAAGCTCTAACTCTATTTTTAATAGATGTCTACACTTGTACTACAAGGTTAGGGTGAGGGAAAAGAGAAGTGGAAGGTGAACCAAAGACAACATATTTTGCTTTTTGCTTTTCTTGTATCATCCATGCTTGCACCCAACCTCTAACCCTTCTAGAAGCTCTATACTTAGAATATACAATCTACCATATCCACATAGAATAAAGTACAACTACTACCATATCTTTACTATATTTTCATGAATAAGGTAACAAAAAAAAAACAATTTATTAGCTAAATCCCAACCACAAACTTATTATATTTTCAAACAGGAATTATCTACCATGATCTAAAATCCACTTTTACCTTGCATGGGGTGTTCACCAAATTCAACACTACACATGGAGAAACTTAATTAATTAATCTCTTATAATTTTATGAAATCAAGACATAATTTCATGAAAAAGGGACCCTTTTCTTGTTTGAATCATAGCTTGTGAAATCTGAATCAATTAATAGAGAGAACCCATATTTCATGACAGAATAAAAACCCAACTCTTATGGTTTTAAAGGTATTGATTTTCCTTATAATGTTCGATCGATCTCTTACATAATAATATAAAGAGATTCTTTTCAGTTCAGAACATTAAGGATGTTAATTATTGTTTCACCAAACATGATGGCACAAATAGGAGTACCAAATTTATTTGTAGTAAATATGGGTCATCGATCAGCCGGTTAGCTAGATTATAATTAATAAAATTAAAGGTGGTTCAGAGTTTGGGTGAATTAAAGAATCACACCATAGTACCCTTGCTGCATTTAGAAATCATACTTTATACCTACCTTAAGGTTACCTATAGTTAATGTTACCTTTACCTAAATTATTATATATTTTATATATATATTGTACTATTATAAATAATGATACTAATATCACCAAAGAGGAATGCCACCAGTCACCTGGAGATCGAATGATTCTTGTTAGTTCTCACGAATCCAATTTTCAAAAAATATTCACAATAAATTATTAAAAACGTGTAAAATTCATCAAAAAAAAATTATAACATCTAAACAATATTTATGGTGAATAATTTTTGAGATAATAAACCCGAAAAACCATCATATTTGATCTCCCAAAACTTGTCTCACCAACTCACATCTAGAAGCAATTAGTACCCCAGCCCCACCCCCATCCCACCCACCCCCACCATTGAGTCAAAACCTCATATATATATATATGTGTATATATACTGCAAAGGAAACCCTTAAAGGGCCGGCCTTGATGCTTCAGCATACCACCAAGGCTAGATTTTTCATCCACTCTCAAATTCTTAAATCAAAATAAAAGATTAGTAATAGCAAAAGTTAAACTTAAATAATTATATCAAAAGTCATAATGGGAAGATCTCCTTGTTGTGAAAAAGCACACACAAACAAAGGGGCATGGACCAAAGAAGAAGATGATCGTCTCATCGCTTATATACGCGCACACGGCGAGGGTTGCTGGCGGTCGTTGCCCAAAGCCGCCGGACTTTTACGCTGCGGCAAGAGCTGCCGTCTCCGGTGGATCAACTACTTAAGGCCTGACCTCAAACGTGGCAATTTCACTGAAGATGAAGATGAACTCATTATCAAACTCCATAGCCTTCTTGGGAACAAGTCAGTCTATATTATAACCCACAAACTATATATATATATATATGTGTGTGTGTGTGTGTATTTATCTCTTATTAATCAAGTCGATTATTAACAATAATGGGGATTTTTTTTTCTTTTTTGAAGGTGGTCACTTATAGCTGGAAGATTACCGGGAAGAACAGATAACGAGATAAAGAATTATTGGAATACTCATATAAGAAGAAAACTTATGAGCCGAGGAATTGATCCCACAACTCACAGGCCAATCAATGAGCCAGTTTCTGCAGCTACACAAGATCAAGTCACAAGTATTTCTTTTTCTGCTGCAAATTCAAAAGAAGATAAAAATATTATAACATCTGCAGGAAATTCAAATGGGGTTTTGAACAGTCCAGTTAGGGAAAAGTGCCCAGATTTGAATCTTGAGCTAAGAATTAGCCCTCCTTGTCAAACTCAAGAGCCTATAAAAACAGGTGGAAGAGAGAGTTGTACGTTGTGCTTTGCCTGTAGCCTTGGCATACAAAACAGCAAAGATTGCGGTTGTAGTGATCATCATATTAATGGCATAATTACTACTGGAAATAGCAATAATTCTGGATATGATTTTCTGAGGTTGAAGAATGGTGTTATAGATTACAGAAGTTTGGAGATGAAATAAAGAAAAAAAATTATGATCTGGGGTTGAGAGTTGAGATATTCTCATTTTATTTTCCTTTTCAATGTGTAACAATTAAAGATTAATTAGTCATGAAAATAGTAGAAATTAGTTAATTAATTAATGTGAAGAGAAATGTTAATTAAAAAATCTTTCTGAAATTTCTATTGATTGTACAAGTAACAGTTGAAATATTTTTATTGCATAGCATTATAGTAGCAATAATCAATATAGACCATTTATTCCAAAATTTGAGTACATTTGGTAATTAATGTTTCGTTATGCTTTAAAATTGGAAGTCATTATGAAAGGTTGGTATAAGTCCATAAAGATTTTCATGGAGCTTTGAGAATGAATGACTGATGTGATTTATGTCATTTTCTTATATTGAATCTGGTGTGCAACATTCTAATAAGCTAATTTAGAATCAATAACGATTGAGCTAATTGGACTTTCATCAATTATTTAGCTAAATTCTACCTATCAATTATTTTAAATCGTCAATCACTATTTTATTAATGATAATTATATACACCAGTTTAAGAGCGTATCCAGCCTAACATAAAATTATGGTAATTTTCTTCGATTTGGTTCAAACCCTATTTATTTTATATTATATGTATTTATATATATATATTTCAAAATTAAAGTTTAGTTATCCAATTATTAAAAAAAATTGTTGTAATTGTCCATCCTTATCTTTTGGTATCTTAATATGGAACCCGTATGATGAATCATGTGACATGTAGAAATTGAAGAGCTCACATTTTCTGTTCATTACTTTTTCTTTTTTTCTATTTTTAGATTCCTTTTTTCCTTTTTTGTCTTCTTTAGAATTATAGATATGAATAAGAAGGCAACGGATAAGCTGTGAGAGGATGAGAAGAAAAGAAGACGAAGAGTTGGGTAACCTATCTCTTCCAACATAATAAATAATAATATTTATTAAACACAATATATATATTATATAGAGTATTCAAAAATACGTGACAAATAAATAGGTAACAGTCCATTCATAATTATAATATCATCCTTCTACCAACTTTATTAAATATTTGCTCTTTTTTGGCCGTGATCTAACAACCTAGCAATACTTCCATTGTCACAATTATGTTATTGTTATTATTTTTCCACAAATTTTTTCTATTATATATACATATTATTTTATTCCTATAGTGTCATAATTTTTATTTATATACTAATAATTACTAACTTTTTAAAGTTGGATCTTTGAACTTAGATCATTTAATGTACACCTACATTATTTATGAGATTAGGTCAAAGTGGCTTTGTATATTACCGTCTTCACCCGTATTTAAGTGGGAAAATCTATCACAGTCCCACCCCAATAGAGCCGCTCATTTAGGACCACACATTTGGGGTGGGGTGGGTGGTTTTTGTATGGGTGGTGTAGGTAAAAAATCACTCACCCCACCCCAAATGTGTGGTCCTGAATGACCCGCTCTATTGGGGTCCCGTATTTAAGTTTGCCAATAAGGTAACTTTCATATATTAATATAGTTTCAAGCAAATGGACTTATGTGAATTTCGCATAAAAACAAAATAAAATATAAAAATAGAAGTGGCCCTTTGCAAATGGAAAAGGGCTTCACTTTTTCCACATCCCACCCTTTCTATTTTGGCCTTATTCTATAGTGTTAGGTAGAAATATAAGAAGCTTTCATGAGATATCTTCCCACTTTTTCTCATCTTAATTAATAAATTACTCTTCAAATATACTTTAAAAATTAAATAACAGTGTCACCAGTCTTAATTAATTATTTTTATCCCCCCATCAGCGTGTTAATAAAATAAATAAATAATTTTGAGCATCAAAGAAACAATTAAGAAAAATCAAGTTATTTAAAAAGTCAAATTTGCCCTCGCACAAGCATGTGCAAGTTACATGTTGTCATATGTCCTCTCCACTAAATGTCAATTGATTTTTTTTTTTTTTTTTGGATGACGAGGGAAACCCGCAGCCGCTACCGTGAGGTGCGCACTGGGTAAACCCCGCTCTTGTGTAATAGCCTGCAAACCACACAAGAGAGGTAAACCAGCCTAGGTTGCCCATAGCTGACAGGCTCACAGTAGAAAAGGCAAATAGGCATTCCCTCATCAGGATTTGAACCCGTGACCTAAGCCACAAGTTCAAAATGTCAATTGATTTTGCTTTAAGGGTATTTGTACCCAAGTGGAAAATAATTTGACCACAATTAAATTATCCTTTCATTTACTTTTACTTTATGTTGATGATAATGACATAATAGGAAAGTAAAACCATTGACTTATTTACTATCTCAAAAAATATGAACTATACTTAATTTCTCCTTTAAAATGAGCAATAAAATTAAACAATGGGGACTCAATTTTGCTAATATTAATAAAAATTAAAATGTCCATGTATTATGTTCGTGTAGTTTAATTTAAATAATAGGGGTTTCACTGGTTTTTGATAATTCCAATATTTTGTGGGTTAAAAGATAGCCACAGTGGTAAAATTGTAATATGAAGGAAAATGAGGGACTTTAAGAGTAATTACAGAAACGTCAGTTTCGTAACGCAACTATCCTTCAGCCGCCCCCGACGTAGGCCTCATCTTCTCCGTTGCGGCGGTGGGGCCCATATGGCCCGGCATACTCGACTCCCTTGCTCTCATGGGCCCACCTGATCTTGTCTCTATCTCTCTTATCTACATTTTTTATGAATTATATTTTATTCATTATTATATATTTACCCATATTATTCTCTAATTTCATTAGTTGAAATGAGATTTGAATTAGGCTTGATTGAAACATTTGAAGCTTACAATTTTTTTTTTGTCACTGAATAATGTCAAGTGTGGTTAGTTCAGATTATTTTGACCTTTTATGTTTGCAATAGGGTATTAATTAACAAATTCAATCAATTTATTCATTAAAAAAAAGTAATATAATGTAGACATCTTCAACATTGAAAATTAACATAATTTAAATGTGATTTCATATCTTACAACAATTTTCTCCAACTTGCACCACATTGTTCTTGTCACACACAATAAATATATACAATTTAAAACTAGATCTATCTCTATCTCTCTCATCTATATCCCCATTTTAAAAAATAATAGTGTTGAAACAAGTAACGTATCATATTATTAAATACATAAAATATAGACTTAGTATGAAAGATATTATTGTCTTATATTAAATATTTATGCTTACCTCTTTTAGTCAGTGTAAGGATGAATAAATTAAAGTTACAATATACTTACAACAATAAATTCCTATCTTATATTTAGAGTCTCGTGTGTTGAAATTATTAGAATAAATACAAATATAGAAGTAAAAAAATTATAAACGAAGAAATAGCTGGGGTAATATTTCAGGAGATAATGTATTCCATGTCTAAGTTTTATATAGATATTCATGTATTTTATGCTTAAATTTTATAAAAATATTCATAATTATAAGTACAAATATTTACAGTAATTTCGTTTTTATAAATAGTCTCTAACAAATAATATATATACATATAGACACAATATACCCATTTGCTTTAAGAAATATATAGAAACCAATTGTCTCATTAAGTGCAAGTCTAATCATATTAATAATCACAACTGGTCAAAATATAGAGGAAAAATTAACCTCATAATTTATAAAGTTATAAAATGAACACATCCACGTCAAGCACGACATTTTATGATGCAAAAAGATGAATTATTTGTTGACAAAAGTAATTTTATCAAGCCTTTGACGTTTAATATTCACTTTTTCTTTTTGAAGGACATAAAAATTGAACTTACTATTCCTCTTGGAATCTTTTGCAAATAAAAATATCTTCCAAATTCTCTGAAGAAAATAAAGAATTCATCCGAAAAATAGATTTTTGAGATATTATTTATTGGATAAATATTTTTTTGTAAATCAATATATTGATAAATTACAAATTGGACATAATTATAGAATGCTCCATCCTCCCAATAATTTAAAAATATTTCAAGAATCCAAAAGATAAGGTAGGGAAAAACAAGTCATTAATATCGATGGCTTAAGTTTTCTAAATTCAATAATTTCAATTCAATTTTGTGTCCCAAAGATGCAAGTTGATAAAGAAATAGGGACATTCCGTGTACATATGCTTTTAAATATGTTGACACTTCATATTGTATATCATGTCTAAAAATAGTGGAAAATTTATATTGAATCGAATAAATATTTACATTTTATTTTTCATCACAAATTTGTAATAGGTGGATAATTTTTATCATCCACATACCATGTAAAAATCATCTCCCTTTTTATAAATTTATGATGAAAAATGAACCAAAATCATCATTATCAGTTCTAAAATAGATTTATTTAACCCAAAGATGCAAGTTGATAAAAGGAAATGATCGTATCCATGTACTTAGGCCTATAATTTTAGGCATTAAATCAGCAAATTGACATTGCATTAATTGCAATTACCAACCACTAACAACACAAATTGACAACAAATAACTTACAAAATGGGCTATCAAGTATTTGAAATCCTAATTCCTTATACAATTATGAATTTTCTTCAATTCAATTAAACATTTCGTTAAGTTATCAAATGAATATATATCTTAAGAGATGTAAACATGATTATAGAAGGTGGCAAGTAGAGATATATCAGGTTCATATTTATGTTTAATTTAATTCTCAGTTGATACCATGTATCAGTTTGAATTGCTGCTTGAGTGATTTAAATAAGTTGCAAGTTACATGGCCATTTTTAAAATTTAATTTAAATTTGACATAAAAAGCTAAGCATGAAAAAAGAATATGAAATCTTACAAAAATAAAATAATAATAATACTAATTTCTCTTTTGGATTGCTAAATGATTATCTTCGGAAATTTCGTTAAAAAAAATACTGTAGCGGTGTTAAGATATGCATGGTGCGTAAGATAGCGGAAGCATAGAAGGTGAAAGAAGCTAACTAACAAGTTTGGTGAGATATGATGATAAAGAGGTGGGCCCAAGGGACCCACAGGCCCATTAAGCGATAAGAATTAGGTAAGGCTTTTTTAACTTATTGAGCCATAAAGGGCCAAAAGCCCATAATATGAGGTGGAGAGGCCCACCGCTCAAGGACATGGTTTGGTAATACTAATTAATCTCTACGGTTACTTATAATTATTGATGTGATTTTTATATCTTTTCCACTTGTCAATTGTCTTGTATTGATCTTTTGTTTTCTTTTGATGAACCTTTGTGATGTATTCAAATTTGGATTTTTACCCACTGTTGAATTATAAGTTACTAGAAAGTTTTGGGTTTAATCACAAATTATTGTGAGTTGGTTAAATCAGTTGTATAATATATATAATGAATATTAAATAGTAACAGTTTAAAGTCACTTGAAATCATTCTTTCAAATAATTTCTTAAATCAAAATTCATTCAATCAAACATGATATAACCATTTATATATATAGATATTGCACAATTGTGTATAACAAAATATATTTAAGTTTCCCATCCCCACCCCAGCCATTTGAGGCCTACTATTTTTATTTTGTAGCATTATCTAGTGAACAACTATACATGAAGTCTTTGTCAAACTTATATAAATTGAAAATGAAAGCTACCAATAATTGTGAGTGCCATATTTCTCCAAGAGATAAGGAGTTGATGATTTTTATAGTACTTAGATGACACTTTCATCACTAGTATTGGTTATAACACACACCCTTTAAAATATAAACCATTTTTTAAGACTTTCAACTTTATTTAGATATGAGATTTGAATTGTATTCCTGGAACTTGACCACTTTCTATAATTTGAAGCTGTGAGCACTTTTGTTGCTAATTATGATTTATGATATTTTGAGTTAGGTTTGATGAAAGATTGATTGCATAATGACAAGTGACAGACAATTCTGAATTATGTAAGAGAACCCGACCCATTGATCATCAATTGGGGGTCTACTTTTTCAACAATTTTATCCACTATGAAACCACACAAATCTTACCCAAATTCTGAAAACATGAGAAATGACATAATACCCAGTTATTGCTCCAACACTCAAATTGAACTACCCCTTTGTCCGTGGGGTCATAATCATTTCACTCAATAAATTTTAATTTGGTAGTTTGATGAGTTAGAAATGACCCCATTGGAGCCCAAAAATTCTCCAGAGGTCGACAAAAGGATAAATAATATTGAATCATGTAAAAGTGTATTAAAATTTATGAAAGAATTAATTTATGTAGGGAAAATACAAGTACTACTAATTCTCGATGTTCGATTTAGGCCTTTCTTAATAAATATGGGCCCAAAGAGAAGGCCCTTACAATATACATAGTTTTTCCAATCTCTTACGGTCTCAATGTTGAAGCCCAATAGCCCATTAAAGTGTAAAACTCGAATTATAAGAGGCTATTCAAGTTTTGATTATGAATTTATTCCATCGTATAAGAGGCCCAAGAAGGAGATTGATTGTAAGGCCCTACAAGCCCACTTGTTGCAGATTTTGTGATATATGTCAAATGACGTATCATTTTATATTTCAACTCAAGTGTAAATAAAGTAAATACAAAATATCCCTTGTGGGGCACGTCTCCCTCTAAGCAAACTATAAGATGGGAAGCGAATAAAAATCATTAGACATCATTAAACATCAACAGGCCACAATGTGAGATATATTGTCCACAAAAATAATAACGTCAAGCATTAAAATACAAAAGCAAGGACTAGGCTTCCTTTGTAGAAGGGGCCTTCTTGGCAGCCTCTGCAGCTGCTTTCTCAGCTTCAATCTCAGCAACAATGGCATCTATTTCAGCTTCTTCAAACTGGCGCAGCCCATCTTCTTTAGTCATTACACCAACTTCAATGTTCTTTCCACCACTCTCCACAACCTTCAAGTATTCAAAAACAGAAGGGATTTTTTACATGTCATTTAGGGAAAAACATGTTTCAACACAAAATAAGTACCAACACAACTAGTAGTGGAAAACCATATTCTCCAAAAACGAGCTGCAGAAAGCGTGTCAAATAGAAGAAACGTGTAATAAGCCATTTTACAATTTAGGCGTACAATGCTTTGAAACTTGCCCTGATATGATCTTTTTCTTTAGTGTATGGAATAAGATCTCACATATTTATATTGGCAGTTCATGAGTTGTCACATACTTAATCTCAGACCAACTTGAAAAAATAACAAAAGAATCGGTCATCATTTGGTGTAGAAAGAAAGAAGCAAAAAAACATTCATTGTTACCTAAAATATCAAATGCAATCATGCACATGAATGCCAATAAATCTGATTGCATGATTTGTGTAACCTATAAATTACAAACACCCGTAACCAAAAACTAAAACTAGCACAAGATCAAATCATACTCAGTACCATGCCAAGGGACATTTAAAATGTATATCATATTCTAAAATTCCACTCTTTTTGTAAGTAAATTTTAACACAAAAAGAGAATCTCACACTATTTCAACACATACCTAAAACTGCACATAACAACACCTATAAATATACAGGCATTGACCGGTTTTACATGGATATATTACCTCAAGCAAAGCACGGATGGCTAACTTGACAGTTTCCTGGCCAGATGTTTCCTTGTAATTCTTCTCTAGAAACTCCCGGATGGAGTTTGAGTTTCTCCCAGTAGAATTCGCTTTCCACGCAGAAAACGTGCCTGATGGATCTGTTTGATAAAGTGATGGAGCACCTGTATGTGGATCAAACCCAACAATCAATGTTGATAAGCCAAATGGCCTAACACCACCACTTTGTGTGTACTTTTGCTGAAGACCAGCAATGTAGCGTGTTATGTATATTCTACCGTTACAGGATCCTCGACTGTCAGCTTATGACTCTGGCATTCAATACGTGCCCTATTTATCAAGACACGTGCATCAGCTTTCAGCCCAGCACAGGCCAAAGCAATGTGATCATCTAAATTGACAATTTTCCTGACTGATCTGAGAAATTCCAGAAAAACATATAGATTAAGTATTGATGCTACTAAACTGACAGCCAAATTGGGAGTATAGGAATTGCATACAATTTTGAAAGAAAAAATCTCCTTAAATTCTAGCAGAGATCACATTGCAAGCATCGAAAAAGAGAACAGGATAATATTAATCATTTCAAGTGCTTAATTATATAGCTACTTGTCAGACAATTTATTCAACTATTCTAGAACAAATACATTATTATGAGAAACTTAACGCAAAGCTCCTATAAGTGAGTATAGCCTCAGCTGGTAAGCTTCAGCCTCAACTTTCTTTTCAGAAGTGGATCCCAAATGGTACCAAATCAATTTATTGTAATGCACAGGTTAAGAGCTTGCTCGAACGATTAGTAAAACAGCTAAACAAAGAGTCCAATATAGAGTTTTAGGAACAGCATAACTATCCATAAACTATCATTCTGGAAAGAATTAGTGTCAAACAACTTAAGCAAACAACCAACACTAGAACCTTAATAAAATTCACTTAAAATACGATAGGCAACTAGAAAAATGCAAAATCTACAACAAAGCGATCGGTAAGAAAAGTAAAACCTTGAATCTTGAAGCTTAGGAGTGGACTTTTTCTCGACAGCGAGTACGATAGTGTCGGTGCCACGAACACCGACGACGGCGTTACCTTTGCGAACAGCTTCGAGAGCGTACTCCACTTGGAAAAGGTGACCGTCCGGCGAGAACACCGTTATTGCTCTGTCGTATCTCGCCATTTCTCACTCTTTCTCCTTCTATAACAACGTCGTTTGCAGTTTTGTCTCTCGATCTTCCAATGCTCTTTTTCCTTTTCTGCTTCTGTTCCTCACAGATGCCGCAAAATTGAAAACTGGAGTTAAGGGAAGAAGAACTTGGCTGACACGACAAAGACGATTCAAACCGACGTCGTTTTGCACTTAACTTTTGGCCAATCAGATTTAGTCTCTTTAATTGGGACCAAATACGATAATTAATAAAATTTATTTAAAACAATGTAAAGATGCTATAATTGATGAGACCAAAACTAGAAGGGGCAAAATATGTGGGACCAAAAAATAATTTTCCTTATTACATTGTATATTTTGATAAGAAAATGAAAATAAAATTCATTGGGTTGACCGTATAAGTTATAACTTATAACATATTGGGATTAAACAGTAATAAAATTGGATTTCCGTTCTAGTAAGACATATGAATTTCCCAGTCCAGTATGAAGCTCGGTCCACAAATTACCGGGCTTAAGCTTCAATTAATGGGCTAGGTATTTACCAGCCCAATGTAATGTTTAATTACAAGAAGTAAAGCCAGTAGCCTTATAATATATGCACTACTCAATTGCCTTAGGATCCCAAGTTCGATTTGCACCCTAAAAGGCAAATATGCTTAATTATTATGTTCTCCGGTTAAACTTTTGCTTTATGAGATGTCCATAATTCGCAATTACAGCTAGCAAATGACCATAATCATTCCACATTTTCCGCTAAACCTTTTTAATACTATAGAACACTGCCCAACAACTACTCTGTTCTTGTGCTCTTTAAGTTACGCTTTAAGCATGCAAGAGTAAAACGAGCACTAAGACGATTAAAGATAAATTATAAATACACACCATTTTATAAACATACAAAAAAGGGCTAAATTGCAAATGAAACAAAACCATCCTCATCAAGCATCAATCGAATTCCCCATTACCAACATTTCTACTATTTTACAAAGGATTTAACTGAGTAACCACAATGGGACTTCTTACCACATGCTTCCCATCAACCCAAGCAAGACAACCATAAACCGCACCCGAATTATCCAACACCAAATTCTTACTATCAATCGTTATAGTCACGTAATACCCAAGTTTCCTAACTGTCTCAGAAAACACAAGCTTCTCAGGCTTCACGCTAACCTTCACCCCCTTCGGTGGCTTAACCTTCACCCCATACACAGCGTTAGACTCACCCACATTAGTAACCATTCTAAAGAAAGTCTTGCTCGAGACCTTAGTCGAACCGCTTGGAAACAAAGCTGCTATCGACGGGTAGTTCAAATTCTCGGGTAAAGGCTTCCTCATTGGACAATTCACCGAAGATCGTGTGATCACTTGAATTGTCTTGGGGCCATACTCAATTGCACATAAGAAACTAACGTAATCTTTATTAGTCAAGTCATAGACTAGCCCCGGATCCATGGCTAGATCCAGATTCAAATGACCCGCCCCAAAATCATATGGAGTGGCGGGTTTTTTACTCGATTCATCAACCATTGGATTGAAAGAGTTATCAACTAAATTTGCTGTTGTCATCATTGCTGACCGTATTGCTGCAGGGCTCCAATCAGGATGCGCAGATTTGAGCAAAGCTGCTGCCCCACTAACATGAGGGCACGCCATTGAAGTGCCTGATAAGATATTGAACTCTGTTCTTCGAGTATCCGAATCCAAACCCGTTGGACCCACTGCCTCGGTCCAAGCAGCTAATATGTTCACTCCAGGAGCAATCAAATCGGGTTTCAGGATTTCCGGGTTCAACCCATTTGGACCCCTGCCAGAAAACGAAGCAACAACCGGAGCCGGCTTGATTCCGACCACTGTTCCATGAAAACGAATAGTTGCACTTGCAGTAGGATTAGATGCTAAAAAGGCTTTAATTTGATCTCCAGTGTCAGAACCCACAGCACAAGCTGGAATCAAATGAGCATCGCCAACTAAACCCTCGCCGCTAGAAACGCCGTTAGCAAGGATCATACCCACCCCACCGGCCTTCTTGACGACCAATCCTTTCGCGACACGTGGATTGCTACCACGATCACATATCACGATTTTACCTCTAACTAGGTGAGGATCAAGTGAATTTTCCATACAGAGTGAAGCAGAAAGTACACCTGATTTACCAGGGTAAACCAAACGGTACATTGTAGCGTTCAATGGTACACCGGCGTACAAAGACACGCCGGAAAATTTCTTCCCGTTGCTGAGAATAACATCAGCCGGGAAATTCCGATCGATTGTGCCAGCACCAACGGTCGTTAACCAAGGAGCAAGATTAGTAACCGACATCCCATTAGGCCCTTCATTTCCAGCAGAGGAAGATACAAAAATCCCCCTCGAAACGGCGCCGAATGAACCAATCGCAATAGGATCAAGATAATACGGAGACGAAACGCCGTCACCACCTCCAATCGAAATAGAAATAACATCAACACCGTCATTGACGGCGGCATCAAACGCCGCTAAAATATCCGAATCAAAACACCCTGCATCTTTCCAACACACTTTATAAACCGCTAAACGCGCTTTAGGCGCAACGCCTTTTGCGATTCCTGAAGCGTAACCCTCCATACTTGCCCTAAAAGCGTGTCTTCCGGCTGCTGTGGAAGCAGTGTGGGTCCCATGCCCGTCCGCATCTCTCGGAGATTTAAATTCGATCGTGGAATTGATTCCGCCCATAATTCCCCCGAATCCAGGAGCTGCAGCTTCATGTCCTTTGGAAAAAAATCTAGCACCAACAATCTTTCGATTACAGTTTCTTAAAGTAAATTTCACACCTGTTTCGCATTTTCCTCTCCAGCGTTTAGGCACGGGGCCGAGATTCAGATCGGAGAAGCTTCGACGCTCTGGCCAAATTCCGGTGTCGAAAACTCCGATGATAACGTCGGACCCGTAATCAGATTCCGACCAAAGGCCACGCTGGTTGCGGAGACCTAGGAACTGCGGCGAACGTGTAGTGTGGAGATGACGGCGGCGATCCTCGAATGCGGCGAGAATTGATGGATGTTTGAGAACTGTAGCGGCTAGAGTTGGGGTTAACACAGCGGAAAAACCATGGAAAACGGTGTCGTAAACGTGGAGGATGGTGGCCGGTGCGGTGAACTCGGCTGTGTACCAGTGGAGATGTGTGGGGAAGACGGACGGCTTGGATGAAGTGTCAACTCTAATTATGTAGGTTTTGGCCGTCTGATCGTCGGCTGAGATTAGGGCGGTGAAGAGTGTTAACAGAAGTAAAGGAAGGTAAAGGGAAGACATTGTTGGGAAGTTCAAGAGAGGTAGTGTGTGGAGATGCCAATTGCCATGGGAGTGAAGTGATGAGAGTGATATAAGAGGTAAATAATTATTGTTAATTAATCTACTTTTTAGCTGTTAATTAATTGAGGATTAATTTATTTAATCATTCAAGGGTGTGGGAAAATGGAGAATGATTTTGTCTTGTCGACTGATGTGTCAGCAAATTTTACAAATTTTGCTGCGGACGAGGCGGCAAACAAAATATCCCGCAACGACGACGTTTGAGAGATTTGACACCATACACGTCGTCGTTTTAGTTTTATAATTATATTATTTTGTAGATGTAAAATGAGAATAAATATGCTTAAGGAGAAGGTTGAATATATTTTCCCAACCAAAATATATGTAAATATAAAAGTACTTATAAATTAAAAGAAAATGAGTTATCTTATTTACTTTAAATAAAGGAACAAGAGAAATCTAAAGTCTAAAACTTAAAACTTAGTTGAGAAGCCATATGATAAAAATAAAGAAAATTTGTCTTGAAAAAGAGAAAAGGGTGGTCAAATCTATTAGTACTAGACTTGCTTTATTTATTAATCTTTAGGGAATTGAGGTGGGTCATTGATTTTATAAATATCTTATGTTTTAAATTTCCTCATTTATTTCTTCCAAGAATTAACACTTTACGTGGCTTTCAATTTATTAGCGTGCAATTAATAATTGTCTACAAGTGAAACCATTAAATTAGTGCATGTGGAAATAATTTATTTCGTCTTTGTATTAGTTGATGAATAATGCAAATTATCACTTTCTCTGTATATTGTACTTGTAAAAAAATTGATTATTATGCATGAACCAACTTCTCTGAACATGACATTCTCATGAAACTATTCCAATAAAGCCTTATCTAATACATGTGTTTTACACAGTTCGACGGTGAAGTATACCTAAATGCTGATAGTAGTTCCTGTGACATAATTTATTTTTTCTTATCAGAAAGACATATTTTTCCAAGGTTTTTTAATTATAAAATTTGAAAAGTGGTAAAAAAAAAAAATGTGAATTGAATTTGAACCGAGTCAAACAAAAGAAAATTATAAACTGAATTGAAATCCAAAATATTCAAACCTATGATTTGAAACCAAAATTTCTCATGTGTTTTGGACAATAGTCCACCTGCATGGTTTGCATTAAAGGCTACCTCATAAATAAGGGTAATGTATACAGATAAAACAACAGGATGGTTAGCAGTCAAAATAGCAGTAATCAATATAAATTGCTAGATATTTGTGATATACTCAAATTTCACATATTCTTGTGGGCTAAACATAGGAGGCCCATTAGTCCTCGGCTTTGGAAGGCTGGAGGTGCGACTTAATTAACTTTGGGCTAGTACAAATATTAGCAACACCAAGCTCGGCCTTAAAGCAATAATCTTGTTCAAAATCTCACCTATGCTCTAAAGTTTATGTAGTTTTGAACAAGTCCACTTTGAATAAACTTCCGAATGTAGAGTGAGAATTTAAAATTTTCTACATTATATGAATAATTAAAAAGAACTACTCGAAATTCAATACAACTCAAAATTATCAATACAAGTGCAAATGTATTTCTTTATTATGAAAATGCGAAAAATTGTCTGTTTTGACATGAAAATATTTCAAATTTTTCATTTCGAAATTCGTCACTAAGAAAACTACAAAATACTGGGAGGTACAAAATACTAAAAGAGCATAAAACACAATAATATATTAGTTCAATTGGTGGCACTCAATTTCGTTAGTTAAAACTCGATCCACATCAAAATGAAAAAAAAAAAAGGAAATAATTGGAAAACAAAAGAGAAAGCAACAAAACAAGTGGAAGACAAGAGAAGGTGCTTAATCGTTAATTATTACTAATAAGCTGATAAGGACAATACAAAGTAGTATTACAAATTAGTGAAGAAGGTAATTAATTGTAACAACACTTAACAAAGAAGAAAGCATCTTTAAGTGGAGTTATTAAATTAAACAAAAGCGATTAGATCCCAAAAAAAAAAAACATGGTTTTTATTTAATTCTAATCATCAAATATATCTCAATTATTTGACTCTTTCTTTGATCACATCGAATCCCATCTCAGTTGGATCCGTAGCTTGCAATTCATAAGAGATCCCATCTAATGCTCTCCTTAATCCATCTTTCGAAGTTGCATATAATATTTTAGCTCTAATTCTTGAAGCTGTCGGTGCCCTGAAAAATTTATGATCACCATATTTATTATCCCATATTAATGAAATTAAATAATAGTATAAATAAAAATAGTAAATAAATGTAGAGTGGACGGACCATGCAATGAAGAAGATCTTGCTTTTGCGGCAATTGTCGACGGTGATAAAGTCGAAATCAAAGACGGCGTACCGGCAGTCATCTTCCGGCAGCGCCGCCGCCAGATCATCATATCCCTCCCCCGGACCGCCGACCTTGTCGACGGTGAGCAGCTTAGATCCCTCATCAATCTTGAACACTATGTATCTATGCACCTTTTTCCACTTCATATCCATGAATGAATTCTTACATTCCTCCGTCACCCACATCCCTGTCATCGCCTATACATAGATTAAAACACACAGTCAAGGTGTAATATTCAAACTATGTCGTTATTCATATAACTGGGTATAAAAAATGAGTGATACTCATATACATAAACATAGTGTCTGATATGTGTTTGTGTGTGTGTGGAGAAGGTCAGATGAATGAGAATGTTACCATCTTGAAAGCCATTGCCATGTTTGGTGGTTACAAGTTAGGATGAAAGTCACTTTTGTTTGCTAAACTTGGAGATAAGAGAATAGTTAAGTGATAAGAATGGTTGAATTTATTGACAAGTGAGTTGGGTTTTGGGGAGTACTTTATGATGTTTATATAGGACTTTGGTTTGTGGATTTGCCACTAGTGTTGTGCTATATTTACTAGTTTGACCATAATAGATAGATCTATGATGTGGTACTGGTATGATGCATAATGGAAAAATTATTGTAGTAAAAATAAAATAACACGTGGTTATTTGGTAGTCCAAGCATATGAAGTTAATGATAAAGATTGAAGTTACAATGTATGCCTAAACTAAAGATGATCAACATGTACAATTTTTTCAGCCTATGGTACAATGGTCCCATCTTGGATCAAGCAACTACTCAAAGAGTCCTGGCGTGGAAGCAAAGGAGAGGAAAGAATTCTTCCCCTTTTGCTATCTTAATATTTTTATCATGCATTTAACTTGGATATTTCCAATAAAAAGTGCCCCAAATAATGCATGTAAAATCATTATACTAGTGTAACTCTCATCTTATAAGTGAGAATTGCAAGTAGATTTATTATATTATGTTGATGTAACCATTCTACGAAACATCTAGAGATGATAAGAGAATCAAGAAAAATTGGAGTTTTTACAAACACTAAAGTCTAATTTATGTCTATCAATTAAATGAACTTGCATGATGAGAAAACATGTCCCTCGTGTCCATGTTCCTTTGTGTCAATCCCCAAACTATTTGCCACATAAATCACAATACTGCGAGACAAAAAATTCAACAGTTTTTAGTGCCTATTTGATCCTACGATTGAAGTGTTCTTAGAGTGCAAAAGTTATTTTGATGAGTGTTTCAGTTGAACCCATGTTTTACAAAGTTAAAATTCATCTTTTTTTTACCATAATTAATTCAAGTATAAAAAGAGTTTCGAAACTTCAGAACTCGATATATATACAATTAGAAAGAATTGATTTCACAAATGTCACACCAAACACCCCAAGGCCATCTAATCGAGATCGAAAAATCATGTGATGGGCAATAAATGTCGATTATTGACATTCCTAGGATGAAATTTAACCTAGATAAAGTAGCTCCCATAACCATCCATGTTATTACATAAAATAGTCGTATATAGACCACAAGTTACAAAACTAGCCAAATACAAACCCAATAACTTTTTGTTTGTACAAAATAAAATCTCAGATTATATGTACAATTTGCCCCGTCTGGCAATTATACCGTCAACAAATTACAGATAATACAACACATTAAATTTAAAAAACGAGACGTTTTACACAACAAGTGGAGTTCTAGAAACAAAACCAGGTCTATGACTTCTACTGATTGGAAGATGAACATAAACCTCATGAATTTCTTGCTTATAAACCTCTCCTCTGTCCCTGTCTATGGCATAGCATATGTATACTGTATCTATAACATTGTCCAAAACATTCATGAAGAACCCCATAACTATAATCAGAAGTAACCATGCCATAATAGCCACAAAGTATGAATCATTCCCGAGATGAATAACAGCTTTTAGAATAACACAGACCTGCGTATCACGAGCAAATAACTTTTAAATTATAAAAAAAAATGTTTGTATATATATATATATATACACTTTTTTGTTTTTTGTTTTATAAGACTTGTATATTGTGTGTCCTGTGTATGTGTGAAGTATAAAGAATGGCAGAAGATTAAACTTACCACTATAGCATAAATAGCTGATAAAACGAAGATAATTCCAGCCAATATTCGAGTGGAAACAGTCTCAACAAATACTGGTGATAGAAGGTTACGTCTTAGAAGTTCATAAGTCATTCTTGCAGCACTGCAATATGCTTCACCAGTTATAGCAGCAAAGTTTATAGTAAACTTGTTGAGAAAATCAACTGCTGACAAGAAGGTATTCACACAGCAGCGTAGGATAAGTTTTACTATCCCTGATGAATCTTCTTTCCTTGCATTATCAACCATAGCCCTTAATATGCGCACAACACATATAAGTAATCCAGAGAAACATATTGTGCCTGATGAGGCGCCAAACGCATTTCTACAAGAGAATGTCAGAAAGGAGACCACATAAGATGTTAGACAAATATATGCATCTCTTATTACTAACACATTCACCTCGACTAACAGTATATTCTTCTTCCAAGCACATATACCAAGTTAAACTTAACAACATCCTCAAATTTTACAGCAAAATCATGAGAATGTAATAATAGCACGTGTAAGGGCAAGACTGTTACACAATTAATAAATGACAGAGGCAATCTAGGAAAAGACCTCAAGGAGTTTCTTATTCCACGCTTTGGGCCCGAATCATCCTTGGAGAAATACCATTGAGCAATAGTTCCACTGATCACATACACTTGAGCTTCCACCATTGCAGTGGCGGACCACAGCATCGTCAAGATTGCCAACGCATAGTAAGCCGGGACCCATCTATCCTTTTTCCAAACACAAAAATGCTCACCATGCTCTTCTCTAGGCACAATCTTCCCATTCAAGTTTGCATATATCAAAAACACAACAATAGGCACATAATACACAAATAGCCCCAAAATTAGAGCCGGGAGAACTCCAAACAACCCTAAATTCCTCGACAACGCATTAGAAGCTACACAAATTATCCTCACAGTCAACTCAATTCTATGCCAATTCACTATAAAAATCCACATAATCACCCCAATTATCAAGAAGACGAAAACGAGGACGAGAATTCGATACACCAAGGGAAATACATCACTGCAAGTGGAGCTCACAGTGCAAGCAACAAACCAATACACATTAATGAAAATTGGGACGATCACAAAGAACGGAAGTGAAGAGTAAACTATATGTTTAGTGTAGTGTTTGAGCAACAAAAGCACAAATAACACAAAGGGCACGCTCATAATTAGAGTTATCACAAGAGTCCATATCAAACTCTTTATAAGGCTCGATTTTCTTGAGCTTAAATCAGCAGGATTGCCTAAGAACGATGCATAATCAAACAAACCATATAAAAGATTCGAATTTTGGGAAATTAAAGAAGGTGGGCTCTGATTAAAAGTTGAATTTTCACTTGAACTATCATACAACAGTGTAAAATCTTTAACAAGGGTGCAAGAAGATGAGGTGGCGTTATATACGAAAGATGAAAGTTGATTGCGGTGTGGGTTTCTATTAACAGAGGCGAAAATCCCAAACCCGAAAGTACACAGAACGAGGAGAAGAAATAGGATAAGAAAAGGTACGTCTTTGATAGAGCGAGGGCCGTAATTGAAAGAAATCTGCTGGTATTGTTGTGATAGGTCTTGTTCGGTTTCGGAAGTAGAAGCTATGGAGGGTTCGAGTGGTGGGTATGGTGGTCTAGAGAGAAGGGGTTGCGTGGCGTAGGTGGGTTCGTGGAGAGTGGAAGATAGCTTGTTGGGGTCGTCGGAGTTGGGGTCCATTGGCGGCGGCGGAGTGGTGGCGGTAATGGAATCGTTGTTTTGTTTTGAGTTTTGACTATTTCATCGTGTGAGCTGGTGATTGTCATATAGTACCCGAAAGCACGTGTTTGCATGATAAAAAATGGATTATTGTGTGTGTGTACTAACAAGTTATTTTTGTTACACGTCAATAATATTTGAAATTTTAATCATATAAATGCGATGGAATTATCCTTTTATATTTTCAACCTTGAATTTATAATAATTGTACTTATATTGAAGGATTCTAATCATTTACTTTGATTTTTGTCTTTCTACAATCTCAAATTATATATCATTAGCTGCAAAATGCAAATACAAAAAAAGAGGTAAACTATAGATAATGCAATTCATGGCATAACTTAACAAAACATGATACAGAAGAACTCACATCACCAAAACCCTAATCAAATAAGCTAATTAAACTTCATATTATGTTTATATTGTTATGTTACTGAAATTCGGTTATCTTCGTCCCACTTGCTCTTTGGTATTTCCCCAGAATCAGCAATAATCACCTTCTTCCTCGGTTTTCCACTGTAAGTTCCAGCACCTCCTTCAATGGCATAAACAGTATCCATGCCGTCTATGACTTTGCCAAAAACAACATGCTCTCCATCCAACCTGCCCAATTTCCAGAGCAATTTGAACAATTACACTTCAAAAGAGAGCTCCATATTGATAGATTTTGAAAGATTAAATTACGTTGTCAACCCAAAATGTGTGAGACCTTAACAGCCGAAAACAACTGGCATTTAAAAAATTATCATAACTTTCCTGTAAAACCAGGTTATGATTTCACCCTCTGTTTTTCGAGTTGTCTGGATTTGAATGTGGGCGCCTTGGTAATTTGAAAAACTTCAGGGTCTCATGGTAATCACCCAAATAAGTGAAGGGGCATTGCATGCAATTATTCCAATTCAATACCTAACCCAAGATGCAAAATTTCCATGTACTAGTTATACTGCCTAAATTATCTATATCCTACAACAGCCTGGTCCTAGTACAACTTACAACGGTACTTGCAGAAATATGTACCGGGTATATGTTATATGTCTAGCAGGATATGGATCCATGATATAGAGCTTCATAAAAATTCAAGCCCCACCATTGTAGAATATAAACTGGTTACTTAGTGCTACCTTAGGACAAAAGCTTACCAGTAAGCCTTTACTGTTGTGATGAAAAACTGTGAACCATTAGAATCGGGCCCTGAATTCACCATTGCTACAACACCTACAAGAATGAGATTCTGAAGTGAGTAAACTATTTGTACGCGTAGTATGTTAGAGAGAGAGGGACACAGAGACATTGGAAAGAGAGAAATAATTAGAAAATCCCTTGAGGGAAACAAGTGTTGACCTGGATGTGAGTGCTTTAACTTGAAATTCTCATCTCGAAAGGTGCCGCCATATATAGATTGATTTCCTCTTCCATCTCCAGAGACAATGTCACCACCTTGTATCATGAATCCAGGTATAATACGATGAAATGGAGTTCCCTTATAGTGTAGAACTTTTCCATTTGCAGCTTTTCCCATCTCCCCTGTTTTGAACAAAATTAGTGAAACTGAAGTAGATTAGAGTGAAAGATCAACCTCTATATTAAAACCATCTAATACAAGAATTCCGAAATCTTTGAACAAAGATGAGTATTTGAAGTACCTGTACACAAAGCCCTGAAATTCTCTGCAAAGGAAATTGTAGATATAATCAGGAACAACACTGTCATGGCAAACTAAAAAAATTCAAGTACAAAGGAAAAAAGACATTACCTACTGTCTTTGGCACAACTTGACCATATAGTCCAATAGTGATTCTCCCTGTAGATATCGATGCTTAAAACATGAAATCTCAACAGAGAACATCAGAAAATATTACATGCACAAAATAGAGTCCATCTTTCTTCTTATTTGTTCACAATCTTGCAAGGACACCATTCCACCGTTTTCATGTTTCACATCCAAAAGGGCATGAGCGGACAAGAACACTAGATTTAATGATTTGACAGGAAAACCAGCTCACTTCAACTTTCATAATTGATCCAATAAGTATTATACAGCTTATATCTCACTGTATTGAATGTCACGTGAAAATAGTCATCTCACATATTGTAATAGAGAAAATTAAACATTATTATCCCGGGAACAATTTCTCTATTCCAATCCGTGTTCCAATCTCCTATTCCAGAAAGGTAGTTGTGACATGTGTAAACTTATTTACACATGTAATACATCCCTTAATAAATGGATTTGTGAATTACACGTGTCACACATCTACATTGTTGGAATAGGAGATTGGAACACGGTTTGGAACAAAAAATCTTATTCATATTATCCCACATTTTAAAACGATAAAATGCATAGGATCAGAAAAATTGTTCCTAAAATCCTTTACTTAACTGCTATCACTGGATGACTGCCCCACCCCTCCCCCTCAAATTAACTGAAAACTTAACTTTGGGTTCCTTCAACAAATGAAGTAATGCTGGAATTAAATTATAAAATGCATGATTTAAAGGAGATTTTGGGACAATGTATAATTAAAAATCGGATATACGAACGGCCCATACCTATACGCTGCTTATCTATGTCAACATCCAAAAATACTCTATGGGTGATTTCGTAGACCTCTTCTACCTTCTCAACGTCCTGCAAGCAAAAAAAATAACTTAAGCGAAGGGCAAACACTAAAAAAAAAAGTCGAAATAGTAACATTGTAACAAGATAATACATGAAAGCACATCAGAATGAAGTCAAATAATAAAAATCTAATGTCTACAACTAAGACCTTATACACGGATGGTATTTAATCATATATTCAAGATCTAGTAAATAGGCACCCAATACTCTCTCTAGCATGATAAGCTCTGGGCTCACTTGGAGTTGGATTACTGTTTTACAGTTTGGAATTGGCATCTTAAGAAGCAAAGATGTACATCTTCCCATCCAAACCCCCAACTCAATGCTAATTGCAACAGTAATAAGCAGCAACCATCAACCAATTCTTATGCAAACTGTTTTCTTGAACATCATCTCAACCAGTGCAGAAAAGGCGTGGAAGCATTTTACATGCTAAAAACACAGTTAGATCAACAACTCAATAGAGAAAGATGTAAACTTGATATACTGCGTAGCATCAGGAAATGTCCCTCTGAGTCTAAGGTGATTAAGACCTATGATGGCAGCAACTGCTATTGTTGGATGTGAGATGTAGGCTGAGTTTAGCTAGAATCATCCAATCCTCTACAAACTACTACGGCACCAGATAAACAAGTAAATCTTGAGATACTAATCTCAGAATTAGATGTCACGGTTTCGTTTCTATCACAATTCTATTTGGACTGCATTTGTTTGTAGATACTCCAAAAAATTAGCATGTCTTCAACAAGAGATTGACTCAAATTATCATGTTAAGCTAGGCCTTTCAATAAAACTAAAACTCTCGTTATTGACCTGTCTTTATTCCCTGCAATTTTAATGAATCCACAAATAGTCTCAGCTCATTGTTTCTTCAGTCAAAGTTCAATTTTTTCGTAAATTTGAGCTTAAAACAATGGACCCTTCAACCATTTCACCAATGCATCAAAAATCAAAACATAATGATTAGAAAAATAGACAGGGATTCCAGCAACAGATTTCAAATCCACAACAACATAACCCTATAAACAAAAAAGTCGTCGACGACCTAAAAAAAAGTCAATAAGATCCAAACAGATAATTGCTAATTCAGCTCAATTTCACCAACCCAAAATGTTAATAACTCGATACAAATCACAAAATTTCATCGTGTGAAAACATCAAACGATGAAAAATTCACCTGTCGAGAGAAGGAAGAAGCGATAAATATCAAAACCAACACAGCGACGAAAATCAACAAGCTTTTCGGTTGCACCAAAACTGAGATCTCTCGCCCCATACTCTCACTCTCTATTTCAATCATTCATCTTTCAGAAATTTGCCATTAACAATTCTCGACTTAATCACCCAGATTTTGCTTGTTAACTGTATAAACACGCAGTGCAGAGTGTCAGTGTGAGGTATCAGTGCATGTTACGCGATGTAATTGAATTGTTTATGGGTTTTTTTCCTCGCAGCTCGAGACGAACAATGGCAGAGATTGATTATTACTACCGTTATTATTCTTAATCCATTCCTCACTCTATAGATTTATTGCCAATCCGAATTTTGATTTTTGTTCAATCGGGTCAGATCGCTTCATAATCATTGAATTGTTAATTTCTTCTAATGAGTTACAATAGGAGCTTCAAGCCCAATTTAAGGCCCAATATCTGAGTATTTAGCCCATCAAAGGCCCAACTTTATTATTAATAGTTATAGTGACATATTTATCCTCATTATTATTCATCATGTTTTGGATCTTGATCTTTTCCTCCACTCTTATATGGCTTATTATTCATCGTGTATTTTGTGTATTTATATACTTGTCTTTACCCGACAAGTATAAATCGTATACTTGTAATCTCAGCAAAGGAAACAGCTTTTTATCACATTTAGACTAATTTCAACGATTTTTGTGAATCAAAATCTTATGCTCTCTAAAAGACGGATATAATTTACTACCACCTAAGTTAGATTAACTCAACAACAATTTTTTAAGCAATTGATTTAAATATAATCTTGAAAGAACAGCATTTTTATAGAAAATATACACAATTCAAGGAAAACAAGAAAGAAAAAGCTAGATAAAAAAACTTCCCTAATTACTAAAAATCATGTAGAATAGATTAAATGTGGCCTCTCTCCATAAAACCCCATCTCTATTTTCCACTAACAAAAGGCCAAAACTACTTCAATCTCCAAAGCAACCTTGTGTTCAATACTACTAACAAAATATGGATAAAATTACTAAAATAGCAGAACTAATAAAAGCTAAAGAATGCAAAGCTGAAGATGAGTAAACCCTAGTTGAATCCCCCATGGCTAAACCAGCCAACCATGATCCATCTCCAGTCAACATTGCTTCAGCTCCTGACCCGGAACCCATATCCGGGTTTGAGTATGTTGACACTGACCCGGTATCTATACCGGACCCACCCATGTTGGTATCTGACCCTGATAAAGACCCGTCAGCATTTGTTGTTTCTGGGGGTGTCATTGTTTGAGTTGGATCTTTTGATGATTTCTGACTGCAAAATGATTATAAAAAAAATGTAATTCCTTCGTTATTTGAGTAACACTGTACTAGCATTTAATGAGCTCTGCAGTCAACTTCATGATCTAATCTAACTAGCTACATTTTTGGTGAAATAATAAATGCAGCCATTAAATTAGAGTAAATAAAATAATCGTCACGATAGGACACTGAAGTGACTAATTTTCCAATTACATTAACTTCAATCTCTTCAAATAAATAAACTATAATTAATAATAATTAATAAAAAAGCTAAAAATGAAGACTAATAAGCTTAAGAAATTAATCAAGAAAAAAAGTGAGCATTTTATTATACCTTGGCATGGAGGGGCAAAACGTCACCGTATAATCCGCGCCGGAGCAAGTAAAAGTACTTGTCGGATCATCATAAGCGTAGCTATACGATCTAGGACACACCGTCTTAAACATCTGCGAGTAAACAGACGGCCTACACGACGCTGGTGAGTTAAACGCGCCGCTGCAGCAATACTCCGGGCTCCCAAACGCCTCACACGCGCTCTTGCACGCTTCTCCACCGCCAAGACGGAGCTCCGACGGGCAAACCCGGTTCAGATCTGTCACGCATCCGGTTGTGGCGCACCCGCCGGAACCGCCCGTGGCCTCGACTATCATAGGCAAATTGTAACCGTCGACGAGGCTGACGTCATAGAAGTCTAGGGCTGCAGTCCCGAGCGTGAACTCTGCCAGCGTGGCGGGTGGAGCCGCTCCGGCACCGTTGCATTCGAGTTGACCAGAGCCGCAATCTCCCGTTCGGCATGAACCTGATTCGGAGGAGAATGTGCAGCCGGTTCGGCCCCAGAACCGGCCGGACCAGCCGGAAGGGGCGGTGAATGTGCGGGAGGAGTCTTGGGGGAGCTCGAATCCGGTGGAGTCGAGTCTAGGGCTGCCTGCGTTTGCGAGTATACCGGGCCATACTGTGTACTCGCACTTGTTTACGAATGTGAATGTGGTTCCAAATGCAACTGTAGAACAATGAAACCCATTAAATTAGAAAATCAAGTTAAAAACTCAACATTTATTGACAAAAACAGAACCAAATAGTGAAAACCCAGCTCAAGCCTCAAAGATCACAAATTTATTCAAAAGATAACAATTTTATAGTGAAAACCGAGTTCAAAGATCACACATTTCTCCAACAGAATAAGGCAACAAAGCAGAAACCCAATTCAAATATCAAACCACTAACAGAAAGCAATATTATGGCAAAACCCAGTTCAAAGATGACACATTTATAATAAAACCCGAGTAAAAAAGGTCGAAAAAATCAAAATGCAGCTAGAAGGGAAGGTGTTTGCCATAGTTTTACCTCTGGAAAAGAGGAAAAAAGAAAAATAGAAGCTGAGAGTGAGGAGTGAGTATGAAGAAGAGATATCCATGAATCAGAAATTGCTTCAGAAACCAGCCAACTTCCTCCTCTCCTTATTTTAATGTCTGTTTTTCAATTAACAATGTGATTAAGGAGAAAGGAAGTAATTAATTGGAATGATTTGTTTTGGTGTAATGTGAAAAGGATAAATAAAAAGGAAACAATGGCGGTTCTTTTTAATTTGTCCGTATTTTCAAAGGATGGAAAAGGGGTTAAAGCAGCAAATTTGTCGCGCACTGCCGTTACAGTGGTGCGGTGGTGGTGAATTTAGAGAGTATTTTTGGGTCTAAAGGGGTGAGAATGGATGTAATAATAACTTAAGATTATAAAGTAGAAATATAAAATTCTACAGAATCTTTCAGTGTCCCGTTGAGCTCACTTCATATTATTCTCTGTAAATAAACTACACTCTGTTACTAATATGAATTATAAATAATACGAATAGGATATTATTTGCAATTATCATTTTCAACTTGCAAAATTTAAGTATAAATAATTCGTTGTTTGAGGGTGGTGTGTGGGAAATTCTATCCAGATCCTATACTATGGGGCCGGTCATTTTCAACCACACAATTGTGATGGGGTGGGTGGTTTTTGTATGGGTGGTGGAGGTAAAATACCACCCACCCCGCCATAATTGTGTGGTTGAAAATGACTGGCCCCATTGGTATGGGACCGGGATAGAATTTCCCGTGGGGTGGGGTTAAATTTATTAATATTAAAATCGCCTTGGATACCGTTTTTCTCGTCTTTTCATGCTTGGGTCAATTGTAGCAAACATTGACCATCAAATGTGACATAATACCTTGTTTAGAATTTATCAATTATGTTCAGCTGTCAGAATATTACTGTATCTCATTTAGCTATTATGATTTCATTAAGATATTTATTAATATCAAATGAATTTTTATTATGGATATTTCTGCAAAAGATTGATCTTTTTCTGTTAAATTGATGAAATATTTCATCATAAGGGAGGGCCATATCGCACGACTGGAATGAAGACCATTCAACTCACTTTACAATTAGAAAGTAATTATCAAACAAAAAAATAATAATTACATAGCGATCAACTTTTGTGTAAACGAGAGAATTTTTTAAGGAAAAAGTGGTCTTTTTTTTTTTTTTTTTACTTTTACCTGAAATGTAATGGTTTTTTCTTTGCCTTTTGACATAAATTTGAAATGGAAGATTCAATCTTAAGGACTTTAGTAGAGAATTCAAGTGGTGACGTCAAAACACCATGATTATGAGACCATGTTTGAACAATTTTTAAGATATGATTCGAAGTTTTGTAATGTGATTACAAGGCATGAAGAGCATTACCATCTTTACTAAGATGATATATTACTAAGATGAAGAGCATGAAGATATGATTGAACAATTATGGTGAGTATTTTGCAACCCTAAGATGATATATTAGAGAAGCACAACGATTTTGGGACCAAGTCCGGATATGTGATAAAATCACGGATAAATGGTAAAGACGATAATGTTCTTGACGAAAAAATCATTTCATTGATTTTCGATTAAATTTAGCCGAAAAATAGTAATTGGGGCAAAGTAATGCATATATCAAATTTTAGGGAGGAAAGTGCAAAATACAAATTTTTTGAGGGGGTGAAGTGCACTTTGCCCATAAAAGTTTGACAGATAAAAACGTGATACTCATCTTGTTATTTATTCAAAAATCTATAAAAGGAAAATATACTACAATTCCTTAATTTTCAATTTACAAATAATGGAAAGAAAAGTTTAATTTAATCTTCTACGAACTAGGAAATGAAAGAATTGGTACATATGCAATGCACATGATGCCTTGAATCTGGGGTACATGCACATGTGCTGCTCACACTCTTTTCAGTATTAACTGTAATATTCTTCATACCCCTCTTTTCTTTATTCCAGCTGGAACTACCAATCTTTGTCTCGCGATGAACTTCAAATTAACATAAAGTAAAAAAATCATGAGAAACTTTTGCTTAATTAATTATAAATAATTATTCTTACAAAGTTAAGATTTTAAATTACCCAAAATGTGGGTTTGTAACACAAAGAATTCGAAAATATATTTTAGAACCAATTGGGCCTCCAAGCCCAAATCCTATAAACTCCACTAAAATTCTTTTGGCCCATTACTGAATTTAAACAACCCTTTATCATTTATCAACACTGCAAGAGGAAAAGGGTGCTTCCAATCGGCCACAACACGTCAACACCTAACTATACAATACAAAATTATACTCTAGACTTGATTCGATCAAACTTAAAAGGCATATGTAAATCGTTCACCTTGTTAATTACATTTAGTTTCTACAAAATCGAGTCTAGACTAGAATTTCCCATACAAAACATACTGTCAAAAGCATCCTACATAGTCTAACCAAATGTAACCATGAGCCGAATCCAGTTGCACCATCTCTATCCCATAATGAAAATGTGTCGTTAATGATCTTCGAAAATTTAGATGTGAATAATCTATTCCAAGTTAGGAATGAAGTAGTAACACTAGTAATCATGGCTAATACAGCATTGTTTTGGTGTTCACTACAAAATGCTTCTCTCTTCAGCCTGAAAGAGTCCATTATAAAACAAGCAGTTGAATGAGCAAAATTGTGTCGAAAATACATATGAAAGATGACAAAGAAATTCGAACCTGGGGTTGATGACAAGCGCATATGATGCCTTCCAATATACATCATGCTTTTGTTAACCAGAGGCAAATCTGCTGAATCATTTCGTGTTGCTAGAAATTTCGCACTGCAAAATTGTGTGAACCATTAATACCCAAGCACACTCAAACAGCATACATGTTAAAATTTATGTACACAATGCCTGCAACTTGAGTACATTGCCAAGTAGTCGAGATTAATCAACAAAAGCTAGTTTGAGCTCATTTCGAAGATAAATTTTAAAGCAAAAGCTCAACTCAACAGCAAAGAGCCTAAAATTATATACCTACTATAAGGCAATGGACAGAAGATGATAATATAATCAGCAGAGGCGCAAGTAAATGTACTCGTCCTATCATCATACGCATAACTGTACGATCGTGGACAAGCATGCTTGAAGAACTCCGAGTAAACCGATGGATGACACGTATCCGGCGTATTATACGCCTCGCTGCAGCAATACATCGGATCCCCAAACGCCTCACAGGCGCTCCTGCACGCAACACTCTCCCTGCTGCCGTTCCCACGCGCCACGCTGAGCTCCCTTGGACATGCGCCGTTCAAATCAACCAGACAACCCGTGCAGCTGCATCCACCGCTTGTACCTCCCTTTGTAATTATTAGCATTGGGAGGTTGTACCCATCGACAAGGCTGACGTCATAAAAGTCAAGACCTTGGTCGCCGTTAAGAGTGAACTCTGCCAGCGTGGCGGGAGGGATTGCTCCACTCCCGGCGCATTCTACCCTCCCCGAGCCGCAATCAGCTGTGGCGCAGGAGAATCTACCGCTGGAATCGGTGAAGCAGTGGGTACGGGCCCATACCCGACCCGACCAGGATCTGGGGACACGTAGGGTTCTTGATTTACCGCTCTTGAGAACGAAGCCCGTGGGAGTGAGTAGTGGTCTATCGGCGCCTGTTAGTATTCCGGGCCATATCGTGCGCCGGCACTTGTTGACTATCTTGAACGTCGTACACTCAACCTCTGCGTATTCCAAGAAAATGAAATTAACTAAAGAAATAAAGGGACTAAACTAAATGTTTAATTTAATAATAGAAAACGTACAAACCTGAGAAGAGATGGGAGCTGAAAAGAATCAGAGAGATGAAAAGCAGACGTTCCATTGAGACTGATTTTGCTGGTTTTTCGATTATCTTTTTGTTTTTGTATAGTTTATTCCTTCTTTACAAATTTCTTGCTTTTTGTGGAGGGATAAAGATAGCAATAAGGATAGTTTATTTCCACTCAAGTCAGTTGGATTATTGTAAAAATTCATAGGCAAAAATCGTTCATCGTTATTTCAATATATATCAGCTATATTTCAATATTCATGCTTAAAGGCCCATTGAGACCCTGAACAAGAGTTGGGTTTGGAGGGACCAACAGACGGATTCTATTGTCCAGGCTTTTCAAAGGCCCATTTATAGTTCACTAATGTTTCATTCAGGAAGCCCAATATCTCTATTGCAGGTTCTCCACTTCCAGCCCAATGGATTTTGGCCCAACAAAAATCATATCAATGTCCTTCCAAAATATCATATTAAAGAAAAATTACATTGATTTTTATTTAATTTTAATTTATGAATTCCGTAAGGTTAAGCAACTTAAATGACTTCATTTTGAACTCCATCTACTCTTTTACGATCTATAATGGAGTAAATACATAGAATATATTTGGTAAATATATCACATCGATTTTAATAAAATACAAATAATTTGAATCATCCACCACTATATGGTGATTAAGGGGGTGTTTGGCTGAGCTTATAAGCTCTTTTAAACATCTTATAAGATGTTTGGGAGCTTATAAGCTCTATGAAAGTGTTTGAATAATTTTCTTAAAAAAGTGCTTATAAGATCAAAAAATAAGATGTTTTGATCTTATAAGCAAATAAAAAATAAGTTGTCAAAACCCAACTTATTTCAAAATCTTAAATTTGTGATGTTGTTTATATTTTTTTAAAAGACATAAAATAAACTTAGTTAATTTTATTCTTTCCAACAATACCTTTCTCCAAAAAAAATATTTATTTTTATATTGCACAATTCTCTCGTATAACATTTGAAAACATCTTATAAGTCCAATAGACTTATTTTATCCAAACACTTAAACACTTATTTTTTAAATAAGACGAAACATCTTATAAGCTCTTAAAACATCTTATAAGATGCAGAAACTTATAAAATGTTTTAAATATGCTTAGCCAAACACCCTCCAAATCTACCATCAAAAACAAATTCACAATTATATGCAACTATGTAAAAGACATGAAAGCTAATGCATTTTATTGTCTAGTAAAGGGAAGAACGATGGATGAAAACTGACCCAACAAAATACTTTAATCATTTACATGAACATATTAAGCCTTAGGCATCCGATGGAACATCATATAATTTACAAAGGACCCTCACCATAAATTTGGTTCAATTATTATAATTAATAATAGGTTCACTTTAACTTGAATTATAAAACTAAATCTTTATTTTTTCTCCACCAAAAATAAATTGCCTAAGTGTTAATCTGGCACGCCGGATTATGGCAAATTGATTTGCCCACTTCATTATGTCTTAATTATAAAAATAAAATATAAAAAGAGACTTTTTATGTCTTAAAAGGGAAATTATCATAAGTAACAATAATTGTTATATTTAATCTATTGTTTCTTTAATTTTTCCTTTTCCTTATTTATTATAATTTCAAAATATTTTTCACTTTCACTTTAGAAGGCTAGAACTGAAATAAGTGTAATATACTTATTTTTCTGTCTCAAATATTTTACATTTGTAATTTCTAACAACATGGTTAACACTTTAACATACCCATTTAAAACATAAATACAACTTTCAAATATTAATTTTATGAAAACAATATAAAAATTAAATAAAATTAAAAAAATATATGCAAAAATTCATATTACCTAGATCTTGGAATTATTCTAAAACAAACAGAATAGAATTACAGATTTACAGTATGATCAGTTCAGCAGAGACGGTCAAAGTGAGACAAATACTCAGGGAATGTTATGGTCCCATTGGATAAAACTTAAAAGCATTACATTACAAGCAGAAAAATGCATCATTTCCCCACCAAATTTCATCACAAATATGATTTTGATGCACATAAAATAAACCCTTTTCAGGCCTGAACCAAAACTAACACAAAGTCTTTTTAATTGATATTTACTACTAGAAAACAAACTCATCATGTTTTATCATCATGACATTAAGAACAATCAATGGTCATACAATGTTCAAATTCAAATAAAAAATGGAAAATATTTGGTAAGCTCTTCTCTTTTTACCTCTTGAATCTACTTCAATATCTAACAAAGTAATACTCCATTGTGATATTAATTATCAAAACAATAAAATTAATATTTCATTGCATATCAAAACATAACCTTGTTGAAAGCAATAGAACATACATAATGAGAAAATGAAACAAAAAGGAAAAGAAATGTCATAAGGCTGTATTTGGTTTGTACTTGCAATATAAGAAAGTTGAAAAGAATGGAATCTAAATGATGATTGATGAAATATGATGCAAAGCCAACCAACCAAACAAGAATAAAAAAACAAAAGAATATTTACTTTTAACTGCAAAACATTTAACTTTGTGTCTTTGCTTTTTATTTTTATTCCCCCCCCCCCTCTCCTTTTAAAATAACAAAATTATTACTCTTGAAATCCTTTTAATGTTGGGCCGTTACAATAATTCATATAATAAAATTTATCTAAGAACTATGGTATATGCATTATGGGTTTTATAATAATACTTGAAATCATTATGTCTAATACAATTGATATTCTATTTATCAGCTATGAACAATTATAATTGAATTTATCTAATTCGCACTTTAAGAGAAACGATTTGAGTTTTCTAACTTCATAAAAAAGTGCTTTTCAAAAGCACATGAAAATGTCACAATTTTCAAATATCCAAATTGTTCCAAGGAAAAAAGTCCATATGAAATTAAGAGACTTTTGGGTATTTGGGCTTTGTAGATATTTGAGCCCACATACAAAGAGGGCAAGCAATTACCAATTTTACCCCCATGTGATAAAAATAACTTTATCTCTTCTTGAAAAGCTACCACGCCCCGTTTGGCTGCAATCATTTGGTCTACTTTCTCATAATACTCCTCTTTTCTTTTTATATTATTTTACTTGCTTTTTGTCTCCTCTCAAAGAGCCTCAAATGTGCATTTATAATTTGCCTTGGAATTATGTGCAATTATTTATTTTCTGATACATTTGGCTATTACCATGTTGAGCTAAAGGAAATAAATATTGGATAATGATTTTTTTAATGAATTAATATATAGCATCCAAATCCTAATGGAATGACTTAGGGCGATATTGTAAACATTCGATTAAGTTTTCAGTAATATGATAAAAAAAGAATAGATATCATTTTTCATTAGCTGTATTTTAAGGTTAAAATTGAGCTCAATTTAATTAGTTAAAAATAATAATGACGGTAAACAAAAATTAAAATTATTCGAACTCAAAAATCAAATCTACAGGTGAGTGATTACATATGTGTGATTGTATGCTTACGGTATAAATTTATAATACTTAGTTTGGAAAAATAATCACAAAATTAATTGTAATTTTGCCACGAGTTAATTAACTAAGCAAGATAATCATTTTTCATTAGTCTTGGAAGTAGAGTAACGCACTCGTGCGGACAGACATCTCACGCTTATATAATTATATCCATTAATTAATGGAATTAATGTACAATTAAGTTTAATCATATTTTGTTTAATTACTAGAAGACAAAACATGTAATTAGTCAAGGGACACAAAAAACAACTGATATTGGTCAAAACTTGCAAAATTTGCATCAAAGTTCTCTAAAAGCGGGTTTTAATGCTCTTCCCAAAGTCGCTCTTTCTACATTATTCTTTTCATCCTAGAACAAATTAAATATATAGTCCCGCTGTTTAATATTGTTTATGATTTTTATAATCAATTATTTAATAGAAATAGACATACAATAATAACTACTCATATTATGGCTCGATGCCCCACCCCTATCCTCACCCCACCCCACAACTCTTTATATAAATATAAATATGTGTATATATTGATTCATATATATTTTCTACATAACTTCATCATTCATCTCCATACCTTATACATTGCATTGAATATTCTGATAGTAGTACAAAAATACACTCTAGAGAGAAAAGAGTAACAAGACGGCATTTAAAATGGCGTCTTCAGACAAGGTGGTGGAAACTGCAATAGTAGGAAACTATGTAGAAATGGAAAGTGAAGGAAAGCCCAGAGATATCAAGTCTAAAATTTCCAGCCTATTTTGGCATGGTGGCTCAGCTTATGATGCTTGGTTTAGCTGTGCTTCTAACCAGGTTTCTATTTTTTTTTTCTTTCATTTTAATTTCACACACAAACACACACTAAAATGTACATTTTTGATGATACATATGTTGTCTGGTGGTGTTAATTTCTTCAGGTGGCTCAAGTGCTGCTGACGTTGCCATACTCATTTTCTCAGCTGGGAATGACGTCAGGCATTCTGTTTCAGCTCTTGTATGGTTTACTGGGAAGCTGGACAGCTTATCTCATTAGCGTTCTCTACGTTGAGTACAGAACTAGAAAAGAAAGAGAAAAAGTTGATTTCAGAAACCATGTCATTCAGGTTTAATTATTATTATTATTATTATTCATTTTTTCATCTTTTTTACTCCATACAAATGCAAAACCAACATGCAAAAAGACAAGATTTACGAATTTTTTTAATTGTTAAGTCAAATAATTTTCTTAATTAAACAGTGGTTTGAAGTGCTTGATGGGCTCTTGGGAAAACACTGGAGGAACGTGGGTTTGGCGTTTAATTGCACATTTCTTCTGTTTGGATCTGTCATTCAACTCATAGCCTGTGCAAGGTCTATATATATATAAATATAAAAATATTATAATTTATTTGAATTATTCAATGAACCTAGCTATATTAATTTATATTTGTATTTTTTGCAGCAATATATATTACATAAATGACAATTTGGACAAAAGAACTTGGACTTATATCTTCGGAGCATGTTGTGCAACCACAGTTTTTATTCCATCTTTTCGTAACTACAGAATCTGGTCTTTTCTTGGCTTGTTGATGACCACTTATACTGCTTGGTATCTCACTATTGCATCCCTTCTTCATGGACAGGTACTTAACACTAATTTCCAACTCTATAATCACAATTATCCGCACAAATATATAATATTAGTCTAATTTATTTAATTAATTATATTATTATAACCAGATGGAAGGTGTAACACATTCGGGTCCAAAAAAAATGGTGTTATATTTCACAGGAGCTACAAACATTCTCTACACATTCGGGGGACATGCCGTTACTGTGTGAGACATCTTAGGATATAATATTAAACAAATGTCTTTTACGTAATTTTCACACATTTAATTTGTTCTTTTTATTTTCAAGTCATTGTCGACCAGGGTTAAAACAGTCAATTCCAAAAATGACCTGTCTAGATTCTTTCTTCTTTGTTTTAAAAGGGACTAAACCTTGGCAATATAGACACAAGATCTGAGTAATCTGACCATGAGATCTAATAACCAATCTTTTTTAATTCCTTATTTTAGCTCTTCAGTTTCATGACAAGTCTTTTTCTGTAAAATTTAATTTCCAACAGTGCCCTTCTCAGGCGTGCTACAGCTACTGAATAAAGTCGCACTTTCTTGGGAACATTTTTCTTTATTTTTTGTTTGTTTCTTTTTGCATGTATGGTAAAAGCCAGAGCCCTTTCTCCAATTTATTACCCTTTTTTGCAGTTTATTTGCTTTTATCCTATGTGTAGATGATATTTTAGATGCTTTATCCATTATTTCATTGATGTATAAATCACATGTTTATACTGTATAAACATGTGATTTATACATCAATGAAATCAAATGCATCATAAACTTTGAAATGACAATACACAATAATGTGTGTAGATACTATGAATGTATAGAGTGCAATAAATTCTGAAAAACATTTAGTAGGTCTGTAAAATGAACTACTCTTTTCTACTGTACCAATGACTTAAATGCTACTGTCTGAAAATGTGAATAAATAAGTGTTCTTTTTTGTGTATGTGTTGGGCAGAGAGATAATGCACGCAATGTGGAAGCCACAAAAGTTCAAGGCCATTTACTTATTAGCCACAGTATATGTATTGACACTGACCCTCCCTTCAGCAGCTGCTGTTTATTGGGCTTTTGGAGATTTGCTTCTTAATCACTCCAATGCTTTTTCTCTACTTCCAAGATCACCCTTCAAGGACATGGCTGTCATTTTAATGCTCATCCATCAGGCATTAATCTCCCTATTATTTTTACTCCTCTTATTACATGATGATAATGTATTGTCCATAATACACTCTGATAAACTAAATATATATATTCACATTAGAATTGATCATTATAGATCTGTTTGACTTGATTTAAACTTAACTTATTCGTTAGAGTTAGAGAAGTTAGACTAAAATACCTTACTCTATGGGACCAATATTGCGACTTACGCCTAAAAACAGAGCATATTGATTAGTAGTGCTATTTGACCTATGTATGAGTAATGTGGCTATTTCTTTATGTGAATGCAGTTTATAACATTTGGATTTGCATGCACACCATTGTATTTTGTGTGGGAAAAGGCTATAGGCATGCATGAATGTAAGAGTTTATGCAAGAGGGCTGCTGCTAGGTTACCAGTAGTGGTGCCTATATGGTTCTTAGCTATCGTTTTTCCATTTTTCGGCCCCATAAATTCTACCGTTGGATCACTTCTTGTTAGCTTCACCGTCTACATAATCCCAGCTTTGGCTCACATTTTCACCTTCAGATCAGCTACTGCCCGAGAGGTACCAATTTTCCTTGTCAACGTTATATTATGCATTAATTCTAAATTTCTAATTTATGTGGTGGTATTAAAAACTGTGTGTAGAATGCTGTTGAGCAGCCATCCAAGTACTTTGGAAGATGGGTAGGAACATGTGTGATCAATATATTTGTGGTTGTTTGGGTTCTGATAGTTGGGTTTGGGTTTGGTGGATGGGCCAGTATGACTAATTTCATCAACCAAATTGACACTTTTGGGCTGTTTACTAAGTGCTACCAATGCCCGCCTCAGCTGCCGCCTCACTTGGCCAATGCCACCGCTCCTCTTCCACCTCCGATGGCCAATGCCACTCATCTCGCCCCTCATTATCACCACTGACATGTTACTCGCTGTAATGGAGTCGATGATGAATTATTTTTGAGGGCTTCTTTTCGAAGGAAAAAAATTGTGAGTTAGATTAGAACTTTACTATTTAGTCGTGTCACTAAATGAAATTTGTAATTTTCATTGACCAAATGCTTTAGTATGTAATGGCTGTGTTTTTGCCTTCTGCATTCCCTATTCTCTAACTATGTTTGGGCACTTGGGCGTCTCAGATGCAATTGGAAAATATTATAAAAGCAAAAGCAAATTCCCTTATGAATGATCAGTTGATCACTATGAACACCTTATTTTGTGTAATCTACCACTAATGTACAATCAAATACAGAAATACTTATCCAGAAGACCAAAACAAAGAATTAAGAAGCAAATGATCTCGTCCTAACATGATCGATTAGTATTTAGTGCAGAGAATTTTTGGGTTCAATTCTTACATCATAGATTGCTTCTACTTTACGAGAAAAACAGATACCTCATTCAAATTTCTACTCAAGACAATCAAAGTCCATACTGTCAATTTCTACTCAAGACAATCAGAGCCATCTCTAGTTCAATCATCTGAAAAAGATAACTTGGATAAACAAAGATAGATACACTAAAACAGAATTCTGAAAAACAGATCAAGTAAACCAACCAACATGTATATCATATACATGTATATGATTATAAACATAATTAGAGGAGGCACCCAGTAACCAACATTGACTAAGATTAGAACAAACATCTTAAAATATCTAATGAACCCTAACGCCTGAGAAAGATGACCACAGAACAACAAGGACATCTCAAAAACACCAATAACACAAGGAAGTAAACATCATTCTAAAATATCTTAAGCCACCATCTCAGACAACAAGCAAAAGAACACAAAAAACATCACACTTCTTTTTTAGATAATAAACAGCTAACAGTAGCTTAACGGTTGGCATTTGGGCATTCACGGGCAAAATGACCGTCCTCACCACAATTATAGCAACCACCTCCACCACCTCCGCCACCACCAAACCTTCCGCCTCCGCCACCACCATACCTGTCACCTCCTCCGCCACCGCCATACCTTCCACCTCCACCTCCACCATAGCCTCCACCGCCGCCTCCTCCCTGAGGACACTCCCTAGCCATATGACCACTCTCACCGCACTTGAAACAGCCACTGCCTCCATAGCCTCCGCCACCATATCCACCGCCGCCTTCATAGCGACCACCGCCTCTGCTTCCACCATCGTAACCACCGCTTCTTCCACCGCCGTAGCCTCCACCACCACCGTAACCTCCACCACCGCCACCGCCGCGTGTGCTTCCCTGCACAGACGCACCGTCAGGTCCGGTGACGTTCGCCGCCTTAGCACGGCCATCGTTGCCGTACTCAACCGTGTACTCCACCTCTTCGCCGTCGCCGAGGCTTCGGAAACCTTCAGATTTGATCGACGATTGATGAACGAACAGATCTTCGCTTCCATCCTCAGGCGTTATGAATCCAAAACCTTTCTGATCGTTGAACCATTTAACAGTCCCCTTTTTCAAATCACCTTCAGCCATTGTTACAGAAACCCTAAATTTTCTCTCACTCTACTTTCTTTTGAAATGTGTGCTAGTGTGGCTTTTCAAGTCTGTACCAAGGGGTGATATTATATTAGGGTTTCAGGGTGCCACGTACGCGGACTTGATTTCGAGAATCAACTGTTTGTTAATTTCGAAGTGGGGTCCGGCCTTATTTTCTTTTTTATTTTATTTTTAAATTTACTGTTTAGAATCGAAGCGTCGTCGGCTAACGTTTATCTATGTAATCGACGGTCAGGGATTGTAACAATGTGACCGTATGTTTTGGGGCTTGTGGTAGATGGATAGTCAATTTTATTACCCAAAAATACGTTTGTTCTTAGCTGGACTTTGTAGAAAAAAAAAATTGCAAAGGGAAGTAATATTTACATTTTCTTAATTTAATTATGAAATGGGTAAAGAGAGTAATAAAAATAAAATAGAGATGAGAAAAGGAAAAAGAAAAGGTCTAGTTGACAGTCAAAGCATGAATGGGGATGGGACATGTCTATGCACATTTCGTCCTTTGTGCCTTGACTTCTTGTTTTCATCATTTTCATAAAATTATCATGTGGGGATTTTTTAAATATGTACTCAAATTAACTAAGCAGTAAAATTAACACAAATAAATTAAAATACTTGTAAAAGTTCCACATTGTACATAAATTTGATCCATGTTAATTGGGCTTGGGCCTAAGCTTTAAATACATTTTCCTAGCCTTTTATACAGGTCAGAATTGGATCATTTAGACTTAGACATACGTGTGAATTATTAGACATATGGCCCATTAGCTTGTCGTGTTTATTGACAAGACAACATTAGGAATATCACCATCATATAGTGTAAAAAGTTGCACGTTTATGAAGTTTTAAAAATATCAACTCCTCTACTTCATAGAATTCTAGCATTTTTGACAATTGGATTCAATTTATAGGGATTTATAACTATGTATTATTTTTTTCTTCAAATTAATACTAAAGTAATTTTCGAATTTAAGAAATAAAACCATGTAGCGCTTCTACTGTCTTTAACTAAACTGAAAGCGCTACACAGCCAACGCTTCTTACTCAAAGACATCCCAATTAAAATCGTCAGTTTCAAAATTAACAGCCGCTAGAGTTGTAACGGCGGCAATGGCGGGCAAGAGGAAGAGGAAAGGTGGAGCGGAGCAGCGGAAAATCCATCCACGAAACAAATACTCCGATAACCCACCGGATTTCGAGTTATTGGGCTCTTTGTACCCGAGTTTTCAGACATATGTCTTCTACTCACGTGATGGACGGCCAAAAATTGATTGGACGGATTTTAATGCGACCCGCGAGTTGACACGAGTCTTGCTGCTCCACGATCATGGTCTCGAATGGTATGCTGATTTCTATATTTTTTATGATTTCTTATTGGGCGAAGTATTTTTATTTTTGTTGTTGCTGTTGTTTCGGGTTAAGCTTAGGATAGTTCTATTCATTAAAGATTGTTTGTTGCTCAATTACTTTTGTTTCTTTTCTGGGGTGTTTTACTCAGTATGATTGGTTCTGTTGTATGCATTCTTAACTATACTTAAGTATGTTAGGTTCTGTAGCTGAACCCATATTTGTTTCCAGTGAGCAAGTTTCGTTTTTTTATTGGCTAAAGTCTAAACCAAAAGCTAAAAATTCAGTTTGCTGTACAAAAATCAGGGTTGTTTCAAAGCCAAATTGTAGGTTCAGTTTCATTGAAACTTTTAATTTCGTGTAGGATATGTTTAGTTATTGACTTACTTCTAGATTGAGAGTTCTATTTTGTAATAGAGTTCTTTTAGCTGGACTTTCAATGTTCTTATGTAATGAGAAATGAGAAAATCCATTTGAATCTGGGATTTTTTTTGGCTGTATCTTTTGTTGATGCCGAGGAAATTTAACATTGCAGGTGGATTCCTGATGGGCAGCTCTGCCCAACAGTGCCGAACAGATCAAATTACATTCATTGGATAGAAGATCTTTTAGCTTCAGATATCATCCCTACCACTACAACTGATGATGATGTCAAGAAAGGTTTTGATATTGGGACAGGAGCAAATTGCATTTATCCCCTTCTTGGAGCATCCATTCTTGGTTGGAAGTTCGTAGGTTCAGGTACTTATACTTTCCTTATGGTCATTTCTCTCTGTTTCATTTAATGCTAAACGTTATTATTTCTTGTGCTTTGTCAAGATATTACTGATGTAGCTTTAGAGTGGGCAAATCGAAATGTCAAAAGCAATCCACACATAGCTGACTTGATTGAAATTAGAAGAGTTGGTAATGAGGATAAAACGCTTCACATTGATGAATTGCAAAATAGTCAGAAAAGTACTAACGAAGACGAAAAGAAGGGTTACAATGGGCCACCTGTACTTTGGGGTGTTGTTAAGGATTGCGAGAAATTTGACTTTTGCATGTGCAATCCTCCGTTCTTTGAGACAATGGAGGAAGCGGGATTAAATCCAAAGACTTCTTGTGGAGGGACTCCAGATGAGATGGTTTGTTCTGGTGGTGAATATGCCTTTATCACTCGCATAATCGAAGATAGTGTTAGGCTGAAGCACACATTTCGGTAATATGTTCAATTTCATTTTCAGTTGGTGATTTTGTTTGATATTCATATGCCTTCAGTTCTGTTTGGATTGCGAATATGATTTCAAATGACATCAAAAATTGGAGTCAATTGAAAACCACCATAATAATTGAAAGAACAGCTTAAAATGAGTTACAAGATATTTGAAATCAATTATAACTGGTATCATCCAATTAAGCTCAATAAATCTGCTGTTGGCTTTGAAATTGATGGCTTTCACATCCTTCAATCCAAACACATCCTTAATGTTTTACTTTTCTTATTCTTTTAGGTGGTACACTTCTATGGTTGGAAGAAAATTAAACCTGAACATTCTGGTATCTGAACTATGGAATGTTGGAGCCACAGTAGTAAAGACAACAGAATTTGTCCAAGGCAGAACTTCAAGATGGGGGCTCGCATGGTCTTTTTTTCCTCCTTCTAGGAAGATAACATCGTCTCGTGTGGTTGACCAGAACAATCTGTCTTTCATGCTGCAGGTTTAAAATCTTATACCACTTCAGTAGTTTGGTGGGTGGTTGTTATTTCCGAAACTAAAGCACTAAGAATTTCAATGATGGAAATTTTCAAACTATTGGGACTATGTTTATATCAAATTTATCCACATCCCAGGTTCATATTTTTATTATTTATACTCCTTTTAATATAATTTATAATTCTTGTGAACATGGATCTCAATGTATTATTAGGGCCTTCAACGTCAACACAGTGCCTTTCACGTATTGCAGTCAGTCGAATCCTATCTTGCGACTAGTGGTGCATGCTGTAAATTAGACTCTGTCGCCTTCAATGTTGACGTATGCTCACTAATTCTCTTTTGTCTACTTTTACATGTTTACAAAACATCCATCTTTTTGACAGAATCATAGTTTTATGTTAAAGATCACTGCTTCAAAGGATCAAATTGATGCAATTTTGAAGACTGAGGAACAGAACTCGAGTGAAAATGCTAGAAACCATCAGGAGTTAAACACATTGCATTCTTCAAATGATTCTTTGCGATTTCGCATTTCGGTAATTTTATTTTTCCTCTTAAATCCTTGTTATTGTGCTCTTGTTTAGGCCCAGAATGTAGTTCTATGTCTATTCCATATGTAGGTATTTCAGCAGATTCCAGGAACACTCTTGGTGAAGGGAACATTGCTTGAGAAAGCAAGCTCCAGTGCAGGTATCTCACATTCTAATCTTTTAATTATGTTTTCAAGTATGATAGATATATATGTTCAATGGGGTGAATTTATGATTCTTTTATTCCATTTTGTTGCCTGTGATGGAAAGAATGTGATGATTGGATTTGATGAGCGAGTATCTTTAGTATTAATAATTCATACAACTCTTTTGTATTTAGTTCTTAGATACACAATGAAACTTATGTCGATTCTTTGCGTTTTTGGGTTGTTATACAAATGGACCTGCTTCGCTTTCTAATTTCGTGCTATTCTTTAATGCAGGTTTATTTCCTCTAATTTTTCGAAAACTTGAAGAATTTCTGAACAATAAGTTCCGTACAGGCAGGGTATTGGCAGATGGGTCCAATTCTAAGCTTGTCAGATAAGAATACATATAATCTGTTGCATACAAGTTTCAGTTGGGGTGATTCTCAAAGGACCAAAACCTGATTTTAGTCAATTTCTTGTTTAGTTATTCAATGTAATTTATTAATTCAATATTTAGTGAATATCAATTAATAATATTATTATTTTTTATATATGTTGGAGTTCAGCATAGGGGGGTTAGTGATCAAGGCAACTTGAAAATAGCTCAAATGGAACTCGAGAGAATTCGAACTCTAGGTGATTAATGAGTTAAGCTCGAGCCCTTGAAGGTTCATGAGCCATCTTGTGAGCCTAAATAAAAAATATTTATATTTTTTTTGTAAATATGTGAAAATTTAATATTTATTAACATAATATTTTATAATATTTATATTTTAATTTAATAAAAAAATTTAATTATTTTAGAGCTCGTTTTTACAAGCTTGAAAATCTTGGCTTGTGGACATAAAGACCCCTAAAATCTTTATAATCATAATTTCACCACTAGATTTAAGTTTAATTCACAATGAAAACCTCTTACACAAATGGTACAAACAAAAACATTTGATACAACAGCACAAGAATAACAAGAAATGTGTGGATATAAACAAATCATACACAATCTGTACACAACAAATATAGACCCTCCAATCCAATCCATAACCCGGAGCCAATCCGACCCGACCCAACCCATAATGGGTTGTACGTGGAACGCAGTAAAGACCATGCAGATGCAGTACTAAACTCAAGCTTTACCTTCAACCCTAGCCTTGGTCAACCCCGCACAAGCATCCACAAAATCCTCATCAATAAAATCCGTCGAAAACACCTGCAACCTATCCGCAATCCCCTTCTCAAAACACTGCGCTATAAACATCCTCGCATACGGTTGAATCCGACCCGTAACCGGTTTCACACACAGAACCGGGTTATCCCCTTGCGGCGTAACCGTATTCTCAACCCGGTAAAAATGCTTCCGATTACCCACCGGTTGTTGCTCCCCCAAATGCTTCATATTGCTCTCAAATTTCGTCGACGGCAGATCTGTATCAATCCAGTTATCCTTCATATGCCCTGGGCCCCACAGCGGCCCACCTGCTTTCGGCTGCGGCGTTTTCCTCGGCTTCCACACACATATTACTCGTTTCGGCAATAACTCAGATATCGTTTTATTGAACACTTGATCGTCGTGGTGGATCAAATACTCGCCCAGTTGATCTTCTAAATACTTGTCGAAATCGGGCGGGTCATCGTGCCCAAACTCGGTTCGGATCTCCAGAATTATGATCTCGGATTGTGTCTCTTGTAAGAATCTCTTCACGTCGTTGATCACAATATCAACGTTGTAGCTTAAAAGGATGCCATGGCAAATGCGTCGATCTTCTTGCACACGAATGTCGAGTACGCGGGCCCCAGTTACGAGCTGGTCGTAGATTGATAGGGATTGACACTGGGCGAAAGGTCGAGTCACGAAGGGGATGCCGATTTTGTTTGTAGCGGAATCGTGCGTGCCCGGCCATACAATCTGGTTGACCCGGATGTTATCCGGGTTAAGACCCGACATCCAGTTTTTCCTATCGGACGGTTTGTAGTCGCAGCCTGGGAAATCGCAGCCGCTGGTTTGTTTGAGATCGACAAGAGATTTTTTCTCTGTTGAGATTGTTTTTCTGCGTTCGACTTGTTTGGAGACTTGGGTACCCATTGTAAGAACTTAAGAAGAAGAGGGGGTTTAGGTGAGATTATAAATTCGTACAGGAAAATGTTAGGCCATTTTATGAAATGTTTTTTGTGATTGGTGTGGTGGGCCAGGTTACCTAAATCATTGATAAGATTTTTAATGGATTTTGTATTATTAATTGGTACACTTGTGTGGTTTGTACTTGTCCAAGTTAGCTGGATTTTTGGTTTGATTTATACGTGAAATTATCATGTAATGTATTCTCCGTAGAGAAAAATACTTACCAAAAAAGAAGAAAGTGCATACAAATAATTTTTTGATATATTATTTCACACGATAGGCTTTGCTTCTATAAAAAAAATGTAGGTTTGTTCACGAGATAATTGCAAGATTATTCTAAAGTTGACAAAATTTAATAAAATAAACCAACAGTACTTTTTCACATGTGGACAGAGTTATGTCAAAGTTGTTCAATCATGCAAGCACATGAAGCATATTCCTTGGATAGCTAACAAAAGTTTCAAAATGATTGATTATTAGCTGTGACAGATGGGCAGTAGGTGAAATGTGATTATCAATACTGGTTTTTGTTTGGCCTACAATGATGGTTAGGATAGAATAAATCTCTATCTATCCCTAACTGCATTATTCTTTACAAGACTGGATTATAATGAAAAGTAAACTTGACAGCTTTCCTTGTGTTAGTAAAGGGCTCTTTGGAAAGATGCTATTTAAGGAGAAATTCATACATGAAATTGACTGCATAAGCATGGTATAATATGTCATATGATATCGATCGCCAGTTGTTTTGCAGCAAAGAAGCGTATTACAATGGAGTGTTCAAGATTTCTATGCAGATACTTCCATGATAGATGCAATAACAAACTAATGACAGAATGGCATTCCCTTGATTTATTGTTCAAGATAGTTTAACTACAAAACAATGGCTCAAAAAATGTCAACTCATTTGGATTTCGAAGTGATAAACCATGTTTAGCATCTACTCATGCAATAAATATTCCACGTTTCAAAAGGAATAGAGGATTACCCTCACGTATAAGTTACCTTTTAGCATAATAATGGTCCCCGATCACTTAAGAGTTCCAATACCAACGACGTTTCTTTATCCAACTTAATAGATTCAGTATCAAGCTGCAATTTTCTATCAATTTCTAACCAACTAACGGCTTCCTCAATATCTTTAGCCTTCATAAGCTTTCTAACTTCTTCAGCAGATTCCCACTTCCCAACAGCAGCATATATACCTGAAAGTACAAGATATGCTATAGAGGATTGAGGCTCTAATTCAACAAGGTGTTTTGCTATTATTCGACCCAATTCAATATTCCCATGTAACCTGCAATTAACCATCAAAGCATTCCAAACACGATCATCGGGAATGATGTTATACTCTGTCATCTTCTTTAGCTCATTCATCAGGTCATCAAAAGATCCTGGCCGTCCAAGTAGAGCAACTAAGCATGCATAATGCTCCTGATCAGGAATAACGTTATACTTTTCCTTCATGGATTGAAACAAACAAAGCCCTTCTTGCAAAAGCATTGAACTATTACATGCATTAAGAAGGAGAATAAAGGTATCCCTTTCTGGTTTCACTCCTAATCTCATCATATCAATAAACATTTTTACTGCTTGTTTACCATATCCATGATCTGCTAATGCAGATATCATTGCATTCCACAACACAATATGCCGCTTGTTTTCTATTGTATCAAAAACCTGTTTCGCAGTTTGTAAGCTTTCACATTTTGCATACATAGTAATGAGAGAGCTGGAAATTACTAAATGGGCCCTGATACCAGACGTTATCAAATGAGAATGAAATTGTTTGCCAATCTCAAGTGATATTATGCTAGCACAAGCTAAAAAGCAACTACTCAGAGTAAACTGATCAGGTTTTACATTAAGCACGGTCATCTTTGAAAATAACTTAAGGGCTTTATCTCCCATTCCATTTCGTGTGTATCCATCTATCAAAGCATTCCAAGAAACAGAATTTCTACTTGGCATTGAATCAAAAATTTCATGAGCCGATTTCATATCACCCCCTTGAGCATAACCTGAAACCAAAGTGGTCCAAGCAAGAACATCCCTTTCACTCATCTCATCAAACAACCTCCTAGCATCCCCCATTTTACCACATTTTGCGTATGCATCTATAATAGAACTCGATAGAACCACATTCGATAAAAACCCAACTAAAAGAACTTGACAATGCAATTGTTTAGCAAGCCACAATTGCCTCAACTTAACACAAGCCGTCAAAACCCCAGCAAAACTGTACTCATTAAACCCAATCCCCGACCTTCTCAACTCCATATAAACCCTCAAAGCCTCATCAAACAAACCACTCTGCACATACGCCATCACCATAGTATTCCAGCTCACACAATCCATTTCAGGCATTTTATCAAACAACCTTTTAGCAGCTTTCACCATCCCATTATTAGCATACCCAGATAGCATATTGTTCCAAGAATACGAATTTCTCACACGCATTTTATCGAACACTTCGCGTGCCTTTACATGATCACCACATTTCGCGTACATATTTATCAAATGATTGGACAAAAACGTGTTGGGGTGCTTGAAACCTGTCAACTTCAAATGAAGGTGGATCAATTGTCCCTCTCTGATTGATTTCGCATTAGCACATTGTTGAACTAAAGATGCAATTACTTTAGAGTTCAAACGAAAGCCTTTTCGAGATAAAAGAGGTAAAGTGTCAACGGCTTCACGAAGATGACCTCTCGAGGTTAGATTATAAAAGTTTTGGATAACGCAAGGGTACCTGATTCTTTTGGGTTTCATAGCAAGAAGGGCACATGTGAGCTCCGGCGAGCATAGCCGCCTGAGATTGGTGTTTTTTGGGTCCGCCGTTGATTGTTGGTAAATCTGAATCGACATTCGAGATCACATGATAACAATTATGGGCTTTGTTAATGGGCTTCTATCACGTTACCTATTTAATTTCTCGGGTTTACATTGGGCCTTCTTTGTGAGTCTACTCTATACCAGGCCCGATTTAATTATTTTGTGCATAAGTTTGAGTAACGTAGGCTTTGATCCACTTATTTGGGTCTTGGATTCTGTATCTTGGATCAAAGCCCATTGGACGATTTGATGGATCACAACGACTACAAGTTCCACGATTAAACTAAATATATAAATGAATGATTTGAAAATTTGTATAATAAGAGTGATTTAAATTCGAATTAATAATTCCTAACTCAATAATATTAATTGAGAAGCTATCGCATCATCAAGTCTTCTCCACCCTCTCTCTATATCCATATATATATATATATATATATATATATATATATATATATATATATATATATATATTGAGATGATATCTATGCATCTCCTGCCACGTTACTTCAATATAAAATTTGAAGATCATCAACTAACAAAATGTATTTTTAAAGGATAATTTGATTTAATAACATAACGTTAAAAATAATAAGATGTATTATATCTTTATGGATATAATTTAAAAACAATAAAATCACCAAATATCAAGAATTTCATGATAAAAAGACAAATGGATAGGTCCATATTCAACAACCAAGCTCATTATTCACCAAGTATTGACAAAAGATGAAATCTAAAACAAAACAACATTTCATGGATCAATAATGCAAAACAATAACATGATACTCAACAATAGCATCTTGAGAAGTAAGATTAAACCAAACGGTTTGTGCAGTAGCAATTCCTCGTGCCAATCGAAAAACGCCAGAGCCACCAACAATAGGCATCTCCCTATACTTATCAAGAATCGGGTTATGCCCAAGTACACTAATCGAGCTACCATTATACTTTCCATCCGTGAAAATATAATTGAGGGTCATTAATAGACCTATTTCTTCGAACGAGGCCGACCCATAGATTCCTTGGGCCCGGCCCACAATTTTTGAATTGGGTTCGGGCCCCACGGTCAACGCGTTATCCATCATTCGAATTAGACCAAATAGTGTAGGGGATTGAAGAGTAGAATTGGCTTGGGCAATTGTAATTGCACTTGGATTCTTGCCACCCACAATGTCATGAAAGTAGAAGTGAAGCTTTGTCATCTTTTCCTTTGCATTTGGAAGATTTTTGAACCATTTTTCCACTGCTTTGGGCCCTTGATCAATATTTTTAGCATGAGCTATGAAAATTATTATGGAAAAAAGTATTAGAATTGTTGTGCATGATTTCTCCATTTTTTTTTTCTTAACCAAAGATGAAGACTAGAAGTATGATGATGATGTATATATAGTAAGAGATATAAGGTTGGCTGGCCAATGTGACAATAGGATGCTTACATATTTTATTGTTAGTTGATGAAATATGGTATTATTTTTTTATTAAGGACGATTTTTTTTTTGTATTTTTTTTTGGTACATTATTTGTGGGATAGAAAATACATTTATGTTAGAAAGATGTAGAAGATTTAATGCTCAATTATTATCATTTATTTCCATCCTTTTAAAATTTAATGAAATAGATTATTTAATTTCGAACAAATTAACTAATTGACATGACATTTTAGCTACCATGCTTAGCAAATTAACTCTGGTTTGACTTGAAGCATTTGTATGAACAAATTTGTTCCAAACTTAGGAATCTAATCAAAATTAATGTTTTGTTAATGCAAGCTAAACTATATCAATCAATAATTGCTCCATTTTTTTCCCTGCTGTCAAACATCAGAAGATTATGTATATCCATTGACCAAAAATACAAAAGCATATCTCAACTCTCAAACAGCCTGTAGGGCAGCAGCCTATTTATTTATTCTTTCCATTTAATTCATTTTATAATCAGAAATCTCCAATAATTCAATATATCAAATGCATGTAGGGTCCTTAATTAACAAAAATGATAATAAATGGCAAAACATATTTGATATAACATAAAATTATTTTGGGCCTATCTGCTTCAAATGGTGGGCCTATCGTCACCTTATAACCCATTGAATAAATCCAATTTAAATAGGGCCTACTTAATTCTAAACCAACTCCTTATAAAGCCCAGCCTTAATGAACAATAGCCCAATTATAATGGATCCTGGATCATAGCAACATACAAACAATCCAGACATATAAATATTATTTTATTTGAATCTTAAACAAATAGTTACCACCCTTTTACAACACAACAATTTAAAACATCAAATCAATACAATACAATACAAAACAACATAATTATTCAACACACCAAATTACCATTTAAATTAACTAATAATGTAACACAGTAACATTGTACTCAAAAAAGGCATCTCCAGTAGTAGTATTAAGAAACACAGTTCTAACTGATGCAACACCACGGGCTAATCGAAAAGTACCGGACCCACCAACCACGGGCAGCTCACGAGACTCACGAAGATACGGGTTGGGCCCCACTAAACTCAACACACTACCATTATACTTACCACTTGTAAACACAAGACTGAACGTCATATGAATGCTTATTTCATTTAAAGATGAATAAGAAAAGAAACCCTGAGATCGACCCACGATCTCCGAATCTGGGTCAGGTCGGGTTCTAATTGGATCATCGAGAACCGCAATAAGCCCAAAAAGTGTAGGTGATGAAAACGTAGAATTGGCATTAGCAACTGGTATAGTTGTTGGATTTGGACCACTTAATATGTCTTGAACATATAACTGAAGATAGGTTGTTTTTTCTTTTGCAAAAGAAAGATTTTGGAACCATTTTGGCACTTCTTCATGCTCTATAGCAACTTTACTGCCATGGGCCAAAATCGCTATTGAGAACAAAGCTAATAGTATGTAATGATTAAGCATGTTTATTTGTACTAGAAAAAGTAATGGTAAAGATTATTAAGTTGAAAGTTGTATTTATAGAAGGCCTTGACTAATTAAATTTTCTATTAATTGTCAAATAGTTCTCCATAGTTGAAGATATATTCACAAGTAGCTGGTATTTAAATTATAGCAGACATGTGACATAAGGTAAAAGTGTTTTGTCTAGCTTACAAAATATCTTGCCAAATGTTAGAGGGTTAGTTAGATTAATAATCTAACATTAATCTAACTAACCCTCCAACATTTGGCAAGAAATTTTTTATTTTAAGAAAGAATAAAGTAGGAAATCTCACAAGAAACATAGTATATATAACAAGAATAGAACGAAAAACTAGACTAAATATAAAGAATCAAATATAGTAAATTTAAATCTACAACAAGAAAAGTGTAGAAGAGTTAAGGATAAAAAAAACAAAAGAAGAGTGAATGGCTGCTCTTTGCAAATGGCAGAGAAGAATAAAACGATATATGTTAAGGCGGCTGGGAAATAATTATTTCAACATGCAGATTCAATATGAGCTTCTTATATTTGAGACATTTAGAACCACTTACAGAAATAGAGTATATTTGAAGTTGATCATTCAACAATGATTGCGACTGTATGAAATAGCTGGATCTTTGAGCTTTTTTACTTAACGACTTGAGTTTGAACTCGAGCTCGTAATTAAGACATGAATATATATAGATTGATCTCGAGCTATATATATATATATTTAAAAAATGAATAATTCACACGAGATCTATAATACAACCGAGTTTTCATTGCAATTAGTAATGCATTCGAAAGAGTGTAGGTGAGGCATTAGCCACAGCTATACTTGTTGGATTGGGCCATTTAATATATCTTTTAAAATACTTTGGGTCATTTTTCCTTTTGCATGATGAAGATTTTGGAACCAGTTTTTCCTTAATACAGCGGCATAGAAAAACGTTTGCATTTATCTATTTTGTGTTCATTTACATGCAAAAATATTTTTTAAACTAAGATTGGATTAGGTTAATTCCTAAACTATGTTAAATTGCTCACAAGAGTTCAAAACTTAATGCTTTATTAATTGAATCAATCTGCGAATTCAAATAAACAAACATCAAAGAAAAACTGAAACAAAGTTCAATCAACAGTAAGAAGAATCGTTACATAAATAGTAATCAAAAGAATTAAATTCATCAACAAGCCCTAAAAGCAGGCCCTACAAAACAACAATTACATTTAAAAACAAAACCAACACCCAATCTAAACATGGCCCAATGGCCCATTAATAATGAACTACCACAATATTATACTCAACAACAGCATCACCAGACGTACTATTAAACGACAACGTATCCAATAAAGCTGATCCACGAGCTAGTCGAAAAACACCCAATCCACCAACTATTGGCAACTCACGAAACTCTTGCATAAACGGATTATGACCAATTACACTAATCGTGCTACCATTGTACTTTCCACTCGTGAACACAAAATCAAACGTCATATGATAGGCCACATGGGCCATCGAGGTGGACCCAAATAGCCCTTGGGCCCGGCCCACGATCTCGGAATCTGGGCTGGGCCCGGCGGTTAATATATCGTCCATAGCTGCTAATAGGCCAAAATATGTAGGTGATTGAGCACTAGAATTGGGCATGGCAATGGGGATATTGGTTGGATTAGAGCCACTCACAATGTCATGAAGGTAGAAATGAAGCTCTGCTACCTTTTGCTTCATCTGAGGAAGTTTTTTGAACCAGTTTCTCAGTGCTTTGGGCCCTTTGTTAATGCTATTCCCATGTACCACTGGCATAGCTGTAAGTACAACAGAACAAAGCACGAAAATCATGCAAAGCTTCTCCATGTCTCTACTTATCTCTGATGAATATGATGATATATTGGAGAGATAATTTGATTACAAGTATATATATATATATATATATATATATATGTAGTAAAATGAAATAAAGAAGATAAAAATAAGTCGCCAAAGCTGACGGAAATACAATATATAGTTGCCGGATCGGACTGGTAATATAATGTAATAATTCTGTTAATAGTTAATACTATCAGACAGAAGTCCTATATAGCAGACGTTAAGGGATAGTTTTTATATTGTAGAAAGAAACAAAACGGGGTTGGTTTCATATTATGCGTAAAAAGAAATGAAATCACATTAAATATATAGTATATTTTTGTTGATTGTGAACCTTTGGCGTAACGGCATATTCGTTGAGATATTTTGAAAATGGGTCCACATTACTTCAGATTATAAAAACAAAATTTAACTGCATAGAAAATTATTTTACCTCAATTTTTGTTGTGAAAAAATAGTGTATAAGTTATTAGTTTTTCGAAAAAATTATGTTGTTTCTCTTTACTTTGGTGTCATGTCCTGGCTTGTTACCTATGATATTTTGGTATAACATTCTATAATATTCATTTTACATAATAAAATATAAGATATTGAGAACCCTAAAAGAGATGAGAATAAGAAGAAGAGAAAACGAGAGTACAATACTTGATTCCTTTCTTTGTGTTGCCAATAATACAGTTGGTAACTTAATTGCATTGAAAATCAAATTCCAGTACTAGATTTATTAACAAGAACATAAACAAGGAAGAACGAAAATGAAACCTAAACCATGCATGGACGCTAGCTAAATTGCATGCATTCAGAAACTTGCCACCATCCCAGGCGTAACCGGCACAGCAACATAAACCGTATACTCCAAAACCCCATAACTGGTAGAAACATCATACAAATACGTATTCGATATAGCGTACCCACGTGCCATACGGAATACGCCAGTACCACCAACAAGGGGAAGCTCACGGTCAGAATTCAGAATCTGATTCCGTCCAAGGATCGTAATAGTGCTGCCGTTATACTTACCTGCCGTGAAAACAATGTTCAGATTCATAGTCAGAGCCGTTAGTTGCAAATCAGCAGATGTAAGAATTCCTTGAGCTCTGCCCAAAACTTTTGAACTGGGATCAGGCGTAGCTGTAATGACATCGTCTAGAACTTGGATTTGGCCTAAGCTTGAGGATGTGAGTGACGGGGTAACGTTGTAAACAGTGGCGTTTTCACCACCTAGGGGCTAGGGCGTCTTGAATGTAGAAGTGGAGCTTCACAACTTTGACTTGGCCTTGGCAAACGTTTTGGAGCCAGGCATGTTCATTTCCATTGGCGACAATGGCTATGAAAAATGAAGAGAGCATCAGAATAATTAGACTTATAAGATTTGTCATGTTTTTTTTAATGGATGGTTGATTGAGATTGAGAGTAGATTGTACTGTGTGGTGATTGATGGTTTAGGGTACGTAGGTTTATATAGGGAAAATATTGTACTGGAAATTAGTATTTAAATAGTAGTGGTTAAAATTATTTATTTACTAGCTAGGGAAAAATTACTCTTCTATTTTTCAAAACCATTATTTTAATAATCAAATAAGAAAAATGAATTTTCTTATATTTTATATTTTCCCTAACCATTTTATTGACCCTTCTTGACTTCGTACTTAATACGGGCAAGTGTTTAATACTTTAATTAATAATATCGGAGGTCCAAACATCAAAGGCTCATATTTAAATCACGTGATCAATTAATGTTAGTGAAAAATGAAATAATTTTATATGGCCCTTTAGTGTTTGAACACTCGATTTAGTATGGTAACATTGTTTCGAACCGCACTAAGAAAGCATTTTTTTTAAAAAAAAAATTAGGGTCCGATTGGTTGGCACGTCCGTCTCTAAGAATTTATTTTCATAATAAAAATGAAAAAATATTGTTTGAAGGATAAGAAGTGGGGTTTGAAAAGTGAGTTTGGATGAGATTTGTAAGAGAAAAATAGGTAATGATTATGGTTGATGTGATATGTTTTATGTTGTGAAAATTTTGTTTGGATTGATAGTTAAATATAATTTTTATTAAATGTGTTTAATCAAATTCGTTGATTTAGACGTTAAAAAATAGTCACAATGAATCTTATTTTAAACGTTGCATTATTTTGCATTAGATTATGTAATTAATTTAATTTTCTGTTTTGAAAGATAGTCGGAAAAACTCCTCTAATTAATTGTATTAACTGTCAAATCATAAATAATAAAATTCAAATTTATTCATTTGTTGCAAGAATTTTTTTCAAATTTTTTATAATTTTTGGAGATTTTTTTGTAAGAATTTTTTTAAGCATACCAAACAATCGAATTTTTTCTAATTTTTTATTTTGAGATACTTTTTGAGAGTATAAATACCCATCAATTGAGCCCTTATCTTCTTGAAAATGAATTATCACATTTGACGCCAACTCCGAGAAAGATATCACCTACAATATAATATATACAATCCAATTTTTGACAGATAAATTGCATTATTTTCTTGAAAATTGAAGTGATACTTGATTTTCGATTTTAATTATCGGGTAATGAGTCCGTTTTGCTCGAGTCGATGCAAAACGTATAAACTACTGGGACAACATATAACGTGCTTACAAATAAGAAAATATTTTCCTTTCATAATATTATCATTGGACAACATAAATTTCAAACATTTTCTCGGCCAAGGTGCAAATTTTTAGCATATTGGGCTGAAGAATAGGCCCAATTAAAAGAAATTAAGAGTTTGGCCCAAGACCAGTACTCGTAAAGAAATTATAATATACCCGATCCTGGCCCGACCCAATCATAACCCTTTATTAATAGATAAGTTATTTCAAATTAATTAAATAATATACATATAGTTATCTTTTCAAATACTTGTGATCCGAATTTTTCTTGATAGAAAATTGGTTTTATCCTAATTGCAATTTAAATACATTACATGGAGCTTATCTTATCTAATTTTGTGTTACAATATTTCATTAATTAGTTTAGTCCAATTCGGATACATTATTCAACTGGATTAGAACTTACAAATCATTTTACAATCAATACTCAACATCACATTTTAGAAGTAAAATTAACTCAAACACTAGAATAAAAGAGTGACATGCAAAAGAGGAGATTATTCAATAAAGATGACATTTTATTGGTCTAAATACAATGATCATCACATAAGTAAAAGATCAAATAACATTTTGAACTGGAAAATAAAAGAGATACACGAGATTATTCAATAACAATGCGATCTCAACACATTTTTCTAGTAATGATAGATAGTAATATTATATTCTAGAATAGCATAAGTTACATTAGCATCCATAAAATAAGTGCTTAGCGTGACTTGTCCACGTGCCATTGGAAATGCACCGGTTCCACCGACAATAGATAAATGACGATACCTTTGAAATATATTATTCATTCCCAACATACTGAGCGTACTGCCATTATATTTACCGTTTGTGAAAACAAAAGTTATAGACGTATGAACACTCATTTGATTGAAATCCGCAAATGCAAATATACCTTGAGCTCGGCCCAGGGTCTCGGATTCGAATCTAGGTCCAACTGTGATCAAGTGGTCCACAACATTCACTTGCCCAAATGAAGTGGTCGAATTAGATGTGATATCAGATTGAGCCACTCTATAGCCAGTTTGGTTCGGACCACTAATCATATCCTGAACAAAGAAGTGAAGTCTGGTTAACTTTTCCTTGGCTATGGCCTCGGAATTGGAATTAGGTATAGTTATGGCCAAGAAGAAAAATATCAAAATGATATAAAATTTCTCCATTTTTTTCTCAATTAGCTCTCTTCAATATATGGTAAATAAATATGTAGGATTTGGGGGATTATATAGGTGATCAAAGAAGAAATAGAGGACCATAAATGAGAATAATATATAATTAAAAATTGCTGTTTCCCTTCGTAGAAACTGGAAACACAATTGGTGGAAAAATCATGCATAAATAAAAAACCTCACAATTGACAATTGGCCCTTATAAGATTTAATCAGTTTTTCAAATGAGAACACGTGTTCAATCTTTAAGATAATATTAATTACTTCTCGTTCAATGCTAGCTAAAATAAAAATTCTAACAAAAATAAAGCCAGTCAATGATCATCATTTAAGCTCTAGATAATACAAAAAAAAAAATCAGGATAAATTCAGTTGTAGTTTGGGGATTTAAACTTGTATCGTGTAATATTTATTACATTATTCTAACAATTAAAATAAATATTTGTTATAGCATTTGATTCAAGCTAGCTAAACATAAGTAATTATCTATTTTGACGAATTAAATAAAAAATTCCTCATAGCCTTTGAAACGCAAGCTCGCTGAACTTTCTAATCAAGAAATTTTATTTTAGTTTTTTCATCTGTCAACAGTTAATGACAACATAATTGAAATATTTTAACAGTTTAAACAAAATTTATGTAATAGCATTTGAAAAATAAGCCAGCTAAACTTTCTAGTCAACAAAGTTTATCCTATTTTTTTTATCAGTCAACAATTAATACAGAATTTAATCATGTTAGATTTGGATATTAGTACTATTTTACTTTTTCTCTTGTTTACTTTTCTCGATTTCACATAATATTCACAATGAATCTAAATTTAATTCACATTTTAACATGAGAATTCAAAAGCCCAAAAGGCTAGAATAACAATTTTGTTATTTGGTAATTTTGACAGCATAAATAGCTCAATTAAGAAAAAATTTAACCATACAAGTAAAATAAATGCACTATGAAATACCATTTAAGAGTGAGAATACAAAAAACAAAAAAAAAAATATAAATACTCTTTGATTCAATTTCCCTCATTTTTCTCTAAATTCTTATAAAAAAAAAAGAAAACAACATAAGATTTTAAACATATGTAGCGAGAGTAACATTATACCCAACAACAGCATCACCAGTAGAAGCATCAGCCTGATAGGTATGCGCAATGGCATAGCCACGCGCCAAACGAAATAGCCCGGTCCCACCAACTATAGCCATCTCTCGAACCGAATGCATCACAGGATTGATACTTAGAAGACTAAACGAGCTCCCATCATATATCCCATCTGTAAACCCATAATTGAGTACCATTATTAGCCCAAAGTCCGTTTGACCCGCCGACCCATACATCCCCCTGGCCCGGCCCACAACCCTTGATGATGGGTCAGGCCCAACGGTCAACAAGTCATCGATCATCATCAATGAACCAAATAAGGTTGATGAAATATTGGATTGTAAAGGTTGGGCTATCCTTATTGCACTTGGATTGGGCCCACTAAGCTTGTCGTGGAAATAGAATTGTAATGTGGTTATAACTTCAGAGCTTGTTGCAACCCTTTTGGCCCAATCAGTGTTTTGGGCTTGAACGGCCCATGTAATGGTTGAAACAAGAAAGATGAAAAATGCAAGTGAAATTTGTGCTTTTGCCATTTTGTCACTAGCAATTTGTGAAGAGATTGTGAGCTTATGTATATATATATATATAGAGGGGGATAAGCTTAAAGTTTGTAAAGCAGGTGAACTAATTAAAATTTGGACTTTGTGTGAGGGGTTAGTCAAGAAATTGGCCAATGAGAAGTCGACAAGTACAAGAAGAAAATGTTAAGAAGTGTTTGTTTGGACTATTTTTGTGGAAAATAAGTCAACATAGTAGTTCAACCCTTCTTACACTGCTTTGGGATCATTTGAATTTGACATGTAATGCCAATATTTTATTGAAAATTTGGGAAATTTCTAGATGATAATTTCTACACGTAAAACCCACCAATATTGCACCATTCTCCCTGAAATTCTCATTATTTTGTTTTACGTCATGAGCTTGCAATATGTAGTTATACAACTTTTCAAATCATTTCGATAATAATGATTTACGACGTACTACAGTTACTTCAAAAGTTTGAAAGTATGACTATGTACTGTAGGAATTTATACAATAACTTGGTATTATTCAATTTCTATTTCACTGTAATATTATTACCAGACCACGTGCATCGCACGTGGTTATCTTCACTTTCTGATTCATCATCAAACACAAAGCCCTAGCTGAAGTTTTATGGTAGAAATTTTGGAGGCTTTCTAATCTTTGTTGCTTGCTCAAAGGCATAAGCAATTTCAATAAGTTTAGGTTCAAAACCTCTCAACCCACCAAAACAAATGCCAAATGGAACCCCTTTACTATCATATCCAGCAGGCACTGTGATGCCTGGAAACCCTCCGATTGCAAGAACAGAGGAAACATCTGATCCAATGGTCACCAACGCATCCAGTTTGTTATCAATCATCAATTTCTCGAACCCATTTGTAGTCAAATCTTTTAAGCTCAATATTGCTTTCTTTTCTGCATCTCTAATCCCATTAGTGGCTTCTGAAGCCAAAAAGATTTCTTGGCCAAACTCTTTAATCTTTTCCTGCAAAATCGTTCACCAAAAGTTATTCTCGATTAGTCTTCTATTGTATACTCTGTTTATTTACTGTCTATTGTTTGCTTACCACATCAGAGAATTTTTTATTGAAGGCTATTGCTTCAGCCAAGGATCGGATGGGGGAAGTCACTAGCTCTTTGAGGTATGCATTTAGGGAAATCTTGAATTCAGCAAACAATGCTGTTTCTTCGCCACTTGATCTAAAGTCCAAAATCGTGTTGATATTGGCTATTTCTAGATTATCGACCAAGATTGTACCTTTCTGCCTGTATTTGAACAATATTTAGTGAATATGAAACAATTATGACAGAAACATATATAGCTTTCTGCTTAAAAGGATGCACCTTAATGTTTGAAAATGTAGCTTAAATGTCTTTTTGACGAGTTTATCAGAGAAAAGAAAGAAGGGATCCCTCACTATGCCCAGTCTCTTTCCCTTTAATCCATCAGCTCTCAGAAATTGTGTGTAACCACCATCTGGAATATACTGTGATGCAATTCGGGTTGCTCGAGCATCATTAGAATCAAAGCCCACAATTACATCAAGAACATGAACAGCATCTGCTACTGTCCTGCACATAGGCCTGTTTCATCCAACAGTTAATTACTCAAGTTCATTAGGTAACAGTAACATAATAAATAGCTTTAGCAGTTATGAATCAGATTATACAGTAAAATATTAACGTTTGATCCAAAAAAGACATACCCTATTGTGTCCTGCCTTGGGCTAATTGGAATTACTCCAGCTCGACTCGTTAGACCAACAGTTGGCTTGATACCCACCACTGAGTTGACTGCAGAAGGGCATAATATTGAACCATCAGTCTCAGTCCCTAGTGAAATCGCCACCATGTTAGATGCCACCGATATTGCTGATCCGCTACTCGACCCACAAGGATCAGCAGATAGAACATAAGGATTCTGCACATTATTGGAAAAAGATTTTGTTACTAGTTAATGATCTTGCATATATATATATATATATACAAATAGAAGCATGTTTCATATGAATTTACCTTGCCTTTTCCACCTCTAGCACTCCAACCATTGGGTGCCATTAAAGATCGAAAATTAGCCCATTCACTCAAACTAGCCTTGCCGAGAATGATAGCTCCAGATTTCCTCAGCTTAGCCGCCACACCAGCATCTCTACGCACAACTGAGCCGAGCAGTGCAAATGATCCAGCGGTGGTGTTAAGCTTATCTTTGGTTGCAATATTATCTTTCAGCAGAATAGGTATACCATGGAGCTTGGATAATGAACCAGGTAATTTTGCCTTCTTTTCTTCATCAGCTTTATCTGCTAGAAAAAGTGCATCTGGGTTGACTTCAATAACCCCTTTAAGTACAGGGTTGAGACTTTTAATCTCTTTGAGATAGAACTCGATTAGCTGCCTCGAGGTGAGTTTTTTCTGCTTGAAAGCTGTTTGTAAATCTTGAATTGTGGCCTCTTTAATGGAAAGTGAGTTGCATATGTTGATGGTGAAATGTGACCATAGTAAAACTAGAGCAAGAAAAGTGAGTAATGAGGATGAAGATTGAGCTTTCATGGCGTTTCTGATATTGCTGCTTTTACGTTGAAAGAAAGAAATGTGATCTACGGGAAGAAAGCTATCCCTGGTTCTGAGTAATGTATAATTTATAGATGTAATGGGAATTTGACTTTCGGCAGGATGGCCTGTGGGGTTTGAGTATTAATAAATATGAATTATATTATTTATGTGTTTCATAAACACACACGTGATTTTCAATGATGAATTAAAATAAAATAAATAGTAACTAGATTATAATTATTTATGTCAAACGTTTTTATAAATGTTCAATTATTGACTAATAAATTTAATTTCTAGAAACAGTTTACTATTAAAAAGTATATAGTACATCATGCTCTTAGTTAAACTAATTATTTCTTTTATTTTATTTTGATTTACATTCTTTCATTTGTTATTCAGTAAAATAACTTTGAAAACATACTTTATATATTTTTAGAAGAACAATCCAAATTGTCTCGAAATTCCAAAATCCGAAAGATATTTGATAACTTGATATAATGCATAATAAGGAAAATAACAATCATTTTATTCCAATAATACCACATTGTTTTTGTTCACATCAACCCATCTTCCCATCCAATATTCAATCAAAACCAACATGCATAACAACTTAATCTATATAATCAGTGTAAAGCCCCTTCAAAACCAAATCTCTAGCCTTCAACATGCTCACAAAAAGAGCCAAAACATAATGATCCCAAAGCAAAAAAGCCATAAATTTTCACTTGCAAGAAGTGAACCCACAAGTGGCATTAGTCCCTAAGCCCGAATTAGCCCTCAAGAAGCTCAAAGCGGTATGAAGAACGTGTCGATTAGAACCCATTAACGCCCAATTCATATGCTGAACGACGCCAAAAGGGTGATATGGGAATTGAATGCTGTTATAGGAGTTGAGAAGTGCAGTTATTCCTTCTCTTAAGAGGGTTCTATATGGATCCCCTTTTCCTCTCAAACCTTGCCCCAATGTCATATCTGTGCCATATTTACGACCCGCTATTAGCCCAAAAACAACAGCCACTTTCGAGTCTGGTGTGACCACTTTCCAGTAGCAGCTATATTCAGGCATCATCCATTTCCTATAAAGCATCATAAAGATCAAAGTGTGGACAAATGTAACCATAGTTTTAGTGTTAGTTCATTGTATTGTAACATTATTGATCATTATGGCCTATAGAACTTACTGATGTGGGCAAGCTGAAGCTTCCAAGAAGGGTACTTTCGGCATCGGAGGCAGCGGCGGCAGAGGCGGCAGTTGAGGTGTTGGTGGTGGCTGCCGCCTACTAACCGGAGGAGGGTCAGCAGGGGCAACCGGCCGGGCAGGGGTGGCGGATCTCGGGCAGAAGGACATTGGCTGTGTGGGCTGAGCAAGCAATGGATCCACAGTGTACATTTCCATATCGAACATGTTGAACATTAGTCTCGGGTTTTTCGCGGGGCCCGCTGCTGCCCCGCACTTATTTTGTCCTTGCCCGATGCCTGAAACCTGAGTGTAGCAATTACTCAAATCTGGTGTGCCATCAAATCTCATAGAATAGCTCCCTACCCAATTTGTTGTTTCTTCTCTCATAATTGTAACCTGCCCGTCACTGCCCGGACATGCCATTCTCACTTTAATTCCTGTATAAGACCATTTTTCGACTCACTAAAACATAATTTGTATATATATATATATATATAGTCTTATAAACTAATTCAAATATCGTCTTATAAGGTAAAACAAGAATGCATCATACCATATAATGGGTAATCAAAAACGGATACTTGGCCGTCTTTGCATTGGTCACAAAAAACTGTTCCAGAAACCATAGCCATTCCATGAGCTCCATAAATGGCTGCTGCAACAATGAGAAAAACTGTGAAGAAAAGCTGTATAGACAAATCCATTGAACCCTGAGAATCTAAGAATATAAGAAAAAAGCTGCAAATAGATGAATATGTAGTAAAGGCTGTAAAGAGAAATCTTGGTGTGAATGAATGTGAAAAAGAGTTTAGCATAAGAAGAAAAAGCTCCTAGCAGCAGTAAATCAGTGCTGTTTCTACAACTTTCAACTGCCACCATTTATGAAGGGCTAAAAGATTTGAAATTCAGGAATATGCATTTAAGTCTTGTTGGAATTATTAGATTTCAGCTTCAATATGTCATTAATTACAAAGTTACAATCAGTTTACAAGTGTCACACGATAAATTTACAATAAAAGATAGTAAGAGTACACTATAAACAATAATGGAGATAAATTACATAGTTATTGTTTGATGGACGATTATTGATGTGTTTTAATGGTTTAATGACTACGATTAGTTGTAATACTAGTTCCTTTACGGGAAAAGGGACATGGGGTATAAGTCGCCTCCCATCAACTTCTGCATGCTCTTTAATAACAATCCAATTTCAAATTTTCATAGCAGCAAAAAATTGAAACTTTGTTATAGAGATAGTATCAGCTCTTGTTTCGATAGAATAATTATGGACTTCAAAAAACAATTTCATCTATTTCATTTTGAGATCAGTAAGTGACTTAAATCGGTTAATCACTGTCCGAAGTTTCTATCATTCTAATGAAAAGTAATAGTCAAAATCGAAATCCATGTAGTTCAGTCATGTAATTGGTCTCTTGTCTCATAAATAACACCCAAGTTCTAGAATTTCGATGTCACAAATCGTATGTTTGTAATGAAATGAGGGTAGCTACAGATTGCATGTTATTTGAGGTAGACATTGTCAACGACAGGATGCTTTGGTACCAATAATCTATTTGATTATTTGGTTCAAACTTTAAAATCTAACATAATTATGTTTTGTACACTGTTATCTTGGTTGATATTGTACAATAAGTGCATAATAGCTTATCTTAGAAACCAAACTCTTAACAAATAGGAAACCAAGAGAAAAACAGAGAGGCCATACCAAACCAGGTAGCTAAAACATTTCTTCATTTACTTCACAATCAATTACATAACAGCAGTGTTCTCACGATTTTTGGGCATTCACAAAATGTCATAAGCCACAGTCTGAAGCACACTTCTCGCAATAACAAAACAATGCAACCGAAACAACAGAATTATAGCCCATGCATAAAATAATTAATAGAAACAGTTTGACGTCCCACACTACGCTCTCTAAGTTAGACACCAAAATCCACAGTTGAACCAAAAGTAATAGAACATAAATAGTCAGCAAACCAAGTACAAACAAGCCATATAGGAGTAAAGAAAAATCTATCTGCAAGTCTCTAACAAAATTGCTATATCTTGTGTACTGCAATAACATTTGTCACCATAAACACAAAATAGAAGTAAAGTAAACCAAAATCCTATCAGTTCAGCACACCGATTCTTTATGCCACGCTCAATGTAGCACATCAACTCGTTATAATATTAATTGCTGCCTCTTCAGTTTATGTGTTCACTACTTCAGCATCACATCTGAGTATCCCCCTCTTCAGTTTCTTCGGCATGTCCATTTTCAGTGTTCTCGGCAGATTCATTATCAGATTTGTTGGCACTATAACAGAACGAATTGCAGTAAGTTTCATGACAGCAATCAATAGATTCAAAAACAGAATGTTAAAAAAGTAAAACCAAGCAAGCGGGAATCATGGAAACCCCAATAGAGGTTCAAGTTCTAAAACCCTGTTGTCTTCACACAATATGCATGTGTGACTGTGTGTGCGCGTGCGCGTGTGCGTGTGTATATAGAGAGAGGGGGAACAAACTCAACTTCCAACCCTATCATCAAGAGGACAAGGATAGCAAGCAGCCAAAAGTTGTTTGCATAACAGCTCATGTAATCATTAAAACTAGTGTCTGATTACATAGAACAGCTACTAGGCATATGAAAGTATAAGAAATGTAATGGTTCACAAAAAAAATAACAGACTCATACTACATAAAGTCCAACTAAGTTACACTTAAAAAGAACAGCTAACACACGAGCTGCAAACTACTGCAAAAATAAAAAACAAGGATGACATGTATCAATATTAATGTCACTTCATAGACAAGTAGACATCAACACAATCCATACTTGCACATCCAATTTAACCAGAGAAAGACAAAGGTAATGAATGAGCAACAAACTAGCAACACCCACGTTCAATAGTGCTGGATTAAATAAATCTCCTCTAAATGGGGCCTGGTTCAGGCCTGTTGTTCTAACACTAAATTAACATGCTAACAACTTTGTAGAACCATAAGTTGTCCGTGAACTGTCAGATATACTGAAGGAAAGCTAAAGGATTCTAGGAATGTAATGCTATATATATGCACATGCTGCCATATGACCTGGGAGTAACAGTTTTTGCTTATAAGAAGCTTATAATCCCATTAATGAGAACCATTTCGCAGAAGGATGCACTATCCTTCTAAATATGTGTACCCTAAGCACCATAAGACACAAACCATATCAATAAGGAATCGTGACATATCAATTAAAAGAAAGAATGCACTGTTACAGACTGATGCAAGACTCGCCTCTGCTAGTACAACCATTGAACTACATGCATATATAAGCAGATAAAGATAGATAAGTTATATCATCACACCCATAACATGTACATGTATGCATAATATAGCTATGTGCATTTCTATAGTTTGACAATATCAGTATCTTCCAGTCTTCCTAGACTACCCCAGTAGTGATGACTAAACATAATAAACAAGATCATGATCCATGACAGGTTAAAAATTTCAAGATCACCTCAAGATCCATAATTCATTAACATACATAAAGAATAGCAGATAAAACCTAACATATATCAAAATGTAAAACATAATCCACTTAGAGGAAGCTATCAATGTAATAAAAAAAATCAGCATTATCTTAGTTCATAATACTTCATAACCTAAATCACAACCTTTCAGGACGAGAATCAACCAACTCCGGCTTCCTCCAAGCCCTCTCAGTCTTATCTTCCGGTTGCAACCTCTCTCTCCCATTCCCACTCCAAAAGCTCCTCTTCGGCCCATCAGTGGGATCTGAAGGTACAGCTTCCTTAATCTTTGTAGACTCAAGCTTTTCCTCAATCTCCTTCCAGTCTTGCCCCTTCTCCTTCAATACCTCCTCCCTAGGCCTTGCCTCACCGAATGGATTACTCCCCTTCGGCTTAACCACACTCGCAATCTCACTCTTTTTCTCTTCCTCCACAGACACAGGCAGCGTTCTCGGCTGCAAATTCAACTTCGGCCTTCCACCAACACTACCTACACTCCCCTCCTCTCTCTTTCTCCCCCAACTCTCAGAATCACCCTCAAAACCCCCTCCTCTTCTCTCTCTCAAACTATCAAACGCTCCGCCGCTCTTCCACCCTTCCTCTTCCTTCTTCTTCCCCCAATTACCAGAATCTGCACCACCATTACTCGATTCCAAACCAAAGCCCCCTCTTTTCTCATATCTCCTAGGCTCCGACGGAACAAAACTCTTCTTCGACGCCCAATTATCAACCTCGTCCGCTCTAGACTCCGAACCGGCAAAAAATCCCCCTCTTTCTCCCCTCTCCCTCCTCTCAATCCCACCACCAACAGACAATTTCTTCCCCGCGCCCCAATTATCATTCTCATCAGCCCTAGATTCACGATCCGAATCCCTATTAAAGCTCCCTTGACGCCTCGGCTGCTCATCTCTCATACCACCGCCGTAAGATCTAAATCCGCCGCCAAGCTTGCTCCGATCGAGTTCCTCAGCCGACCGCTCACGTGGACCGGTCGGAAGAGCCAAGAGCTCATCATGAGTCAAACCTTTCGGCTGAGCCGCCGCCGCCGGCTTATACGTTGTGAATTCCTGAAGAGATAGGGTTTGCGGCTTCTTCTTCTTGGTTTTCGTGGCGGCGGCGGCGGAAAGTGACGGAAAATCGGACTTCTCCCCACCGTTAGCGTGGCCTTTAACCGCCGCCTTATCTTCCTTCTGTTGCTGCAAAAGCTCCGTCTCGTTCTCCTCCGAATCCAACGCCCACGCGCCTGGTTTGGACCACGCGCTAACGGTTGCCGCCATTGTTGTCAATCAGAAAGCTCTAGGCTGTGTGTATCTGAAGGTGTAATAGTGTGTGTTTTGAGGTAGGTTTTTTTGTGAAGATTTTTGCGTAGGTTTCAAGCCAAGCGTCTATAGATTATATATGACACGAAGGTTTTGGGAATATGATCCGACGGTTGAAAGTAGTTTGAGATCAATCAAGATTAGGAATCAGTATCAAATGGGATTGAGCGGTGGAGATTGATTTCATTATATGCCTCTTTTGGGAAAGAATAATTAATAAAAAAAGGTGAGCTGGCATCTGATGGATGGGTCTGTGGCACTATATATTTTATCTTGTGGCTGCTTTTAAATTGGAAAATTTATATTCGATAGGATGATTTAAGTATTACGAGGATATAAAATCAATTATAAGAATAGCAAAAGGCAAAAATAAGTGCAAATGAATTTATGATCACAAATCTCAATTCTTACGAGCTAACCTTTAAACACTCTAATCTAATCACATGATGGGGGAAATTTTATCGTAATCCCTATCCAATGGAACTGGTCATTCAAGCCCACACATTTGAAGTGGGGTGGGTGGTTTTTTACCTCCACCACCCATACAAAAACCACTCACCCCACTCCAAATGTGTGGTCCTGAATTACCGACTCTATTGGATAGGGACTATCATAGAATTTCCCTCATGGAAACGATGCGTGTCAAAAGAACCAACACTAGTTTAAAATTATTACAACCAATTTGTTTGGTCTGTGAAAACACTTGGGGCGATGCATTATATTGCTATGGATGCTACTACCTAAACCTCAAAAATGAACAAAAAGAACCAATAATCATACGTATTCATTCATAAACCAAATTTAATCATAAAAATTTGCGCCATATTTACATTCTATATCGACGAAATTCTCGAGCAGGCCCTGTGGATGCAATTCCCCACCCTGTTTTACACTCTTGTACAAACGACAATTTCTGCTCGTTTATCCGTGTTGGAGGGATGTGAATGTGGTTTCACAGCTGGGACGAAAAACGATACTAATCAAAATAATCTGAATTATTCAATCTGATGAAAAGAGCCTCTTCTAAACCTTTTGGTGGATCTGCTGTATCAGACCAATTTATGCTTCCTGCACCATTGTTATATTGTTAGTTCTACATATTTTTAGATAACCCTCATTTTCAATCACTCACTTTTCTTACTATCCATGATGATTAAATGGAATATAAAAGAGTAATTTCACATTGCACTATACCTGTTGAAGCTGTTGGCTCTTCTTCTCTTGTCATGTGAAGTATGACAGTTCCTGTAAGAACAGTGATAAATCCACATATCTCAGAGATTATGCTGCTTGCATTCTGACCCGACCAATCCTGCAAAAGGGGTTGATTTTTTTATTATTGATAATAAGCCCACAATTTGTTAGTTCTATTGAAGTTGGTAACACATAGAGAATGGATTTTCACCTTGAACATTATAGCACTTGCAGTTATAGTCAGAGTTGTGAACATTACATAATATATAGGAGAAACAATTGCTGCATTGAACGTGTCAAGTGCCTGAACAAACATGTAGCATAACAGTAAGTTTGAGAAAGACAAATAATCGAAAACGAAAAAGGGAAAAAAGGAAGATCGAAACAAGGTTATGACAACCTTATTCAGATAATTCAACTGTGTAATGACAAAGATCACTGCAACTGAAAAGAATAACCAAGTCTGAGGGTATCCAAATTGATTGATCCCCTCTAATGTAAGTTTTATTGCAATTCCAATTGCCTTTACACTCACAACCTGCACGATGTTGTTTAGTGCCGAGTACAGTTAAGTGAAAAAAGTGACCATTAAAGAATATACTCTGTTATTCACATGAGAGATGACAATTAATTACCGTAAGGGCACCCATTAAGGAACAAATCCCCAAATAGACCAATATATTTGTCTGCCCATACAGAGGCTCGAAATGCAGCATCAGCACGAGTACTATAGATAATGTAGCTAATACATAAATCAGAAATGCTGCAAACAGAAACAATGAGCAGAAATAAGCCATAATCCAAGAACAAAATTGTTAAGGACACTAAACATGATAAAAAGAACCCAAAAAAAAAATAAGATAGAAACCTGGTTGGGTAGCCAAAACCCACACTTCTTGTACAGAACTTGGAGTATGTTCTTGAGGTGCATGAATGACAATTATTACAGAACCCACAATGCAAGAAACACAACCTAGTACGCCCATCCTACGCAACCGTTCGTTCAACATAAAGTTGGCCAGAACAGCACTTTTCAGATCCATGAAAACATGTAAGAAAATATCATCAACAAGTCCTTATAGAGTTAATTCTGTCGCATGTAATAGAGGTAAAAAAGTGTCTGAAACTTACCTAACAATAATACTTAATGCACCAAGTGGGGTTACAAGAACAGCCGGAGCATAAATATAAGCAACGAAATTTGCCACCTCTCCCACAATCACTGCACAGAGGACAATTAGCAACTACTGACAATTTGGTTCTTTCTTACAACATATTTCACAACTTACTTGTGATCATGCCCACCCACCAAAGAGGTTGTAATAAGTAAGTGTAGCCTCCACCACCTGAAATGTAACAGCAAGTTGAATTTTAAGAAATTTGTTTTTCTTCATTAAGAAACTAACCATAATGCAAGTTGAATTCTCATAATTTGCTGTAAATGATTTTATTCCCAAATTAAAGCTTGTTAAAACTAGTTTATGCAAACACCAACCAATTAAACTAGAAGCAAAAAGAAGGATAAAAATCGAGTTCCCATTTGATCTATCATTAGTCTAACTGTATTTTTCCCATATCTTCAGAATATGACCATCATATCAAAACTTCCATTAAAAGCACCACAGGTGTTACATTGTATTATGCAATGCAACTTACACTGCAAGTATCACCATTTTCCACTATTCCAAATCTACAACACACCGCAAGCTAATTCGCTTACTCAATATCACAACCAGCTATCTGTATACATACTAAACACTAACTAATATCACCATAGACTTTACCCAATTGAAAACACTCACACTACTTAGAATTACATACATATATACAGATTAATCGAATCTCAGATCTCTAAATAAAAACTTTAAAAATCCCACCAAAAATACTATAAAATCAAGCAGAAAAAGGGAACTCAAGAAATACAGTATTATATATTCACATATACCTGCACTTATGCCAGCTGCAGCAGCACGCTGAAGACCTTTCTTCTTCAAAATGAAGCTCGTTCCAATAAACAAACTCGACAACATTGCCAATACTAACCCCCTCGTATTGTCCGAAAACCCCATCGAATATATACCTGATCTATACAAACACGAGAGCACCACACCACACAGCACAGATTCGGTGAACTGTAAATCTATGTATAAGACTATAAGCGGGAGTGAAAAAACATTCCTAGATGGCGACAAAATTCGAATTCCCGCGCGCCAATCAAAAAAAGGACGAAGAAATTTCAACCACAAAAGATCATTTCATAGTAAAGAACAAAAACAATTACAGGCCGGCGGCGCGTAACTGTTTACAGACAATCGGTAAATCTGGAAAATACAGTCAACGTCTCAAGCTCTCTTCTACTATTACAGACCCAGCTCAGCTGTATTCTAGTTTCTTTTACTTCATTCATTCATTCATGAATTTTATTTCTATTATTTTATTATTATGTATATTGTACGTATTATTACGATGATACAAGTGGCTGTCGTGGCTTGGCTGGACCCACTGACTAAAATATAATTTTTATTATCACCTAAAATATATCTCTTTTATTTGATTAATGAATATAGATGAATTATTAATAAAACATATAAAGTTGATTTCAATATTGATATGAATTATGTTTTGTTGAAGGCGCGTGGCTCACGTGTTGGCATGGTGGGTGAGAGATGGGTGAACTATTAAAGTGTATGAATTATTGATGTTTGGATCTAGAATGCCAAGGAATATATTAAAAAAAATTGCCACATGTTGTAGTATTGTATGGACAGACACAAAACATGAAATGAATATATACACATTGAGCCGGCATTGCTCTAATTTAAGCCCAATAAAGTCACTACCACCTATTAATGGACTCGAGACTCAGGCCCATTAAAGTTATGGATCCCAAAAGAGCCTAGAACAAAATTCGAATAATTTTATTGGATTTGAACAAGTCAAATCAAAATTTGATCTAAGCCCATGAATTTGCATACACTCTGAATTGACATGGACCTAAAAACAGGCCCTTGGGCCATATGTTATAACCTTCGTTTCAACAAAAAAATGAACCTCAAATATTTACTCACGCCTGTGGATATTGGCCCATAAATTGACCTTGGCCCAGTATGTAGTTTTGATTAAACAATAAAGAAAGGAGCATCTTTATGGAATAATTGGACTTCAAAACCAGCTTTAAACATCAATCATAGAGTAAGGCGGAAAGGTACAATCGGAAGTGGAGCGCCGCATCTCCTCGCCCAAATAATACTCTCTTTTATCTTTACACTTTATTAAAGCAACCACGGTCTTAGAACATTATTTGCTTTACAAACAGTTCAAAATACTCAATATAGTATGTAAAACTCGAGGTTAATCATTGAAAATTCATTTGATCTTTAATTCTTTATACGTTAAAGTCATGAATTCATTAGAATTAATAAATAATAAATATTAATAATGAAATAATGCTCTATGGCTCAATTTGAATTCTACTCTACTAAAGTTTATTCTGCTGTAGTCCAATTACCAAGTAAATCAATTCCCAATATAACTTTTAAAATTCAATCAAGAATCAAACAAACATAACTAATATTTCAAAAATATGAAACAAATCTGATTTGCTTCTACCATCCATTCATAAAGGGCGGATCTCAATTCCCATGATGGGTTCATATTACGGCACTCTCATATTAATCTGGACTTAACCTATTAAAAACAATACAAAGTCCAATATTTTGTTCAACTTAAACGGATTATAATAATTATTAAAGCAAAATCTACGTCTCTATGCACGCATTTCTATACATTTTTTTGTCATTATTGAGCCGGGTGCGGAACTTTCTTGCTCCTTTGTGCATAGCTATTAGCTAACTTCGACCAAGTCCATTGAACTTGAATCATATCATTAAACATCATATAATCAATTTGTATTCCAAATAATTGAACAGTTTGGAATCCAATTATCATACAGAATTATGAGCAATGGAGATAATGATTAAGTCCATAAATCAGTGAAAAATAAAGGTAAAAACTGATAAATGTGAGGGCAAATCCGATCTTATTTAAAATAAAGTAGCTCGAGACTCACAGATGACATGACAGAAAAAATAACCCCAAACACGAAAACGAAAAACATAAAGCAAAAGATCATCATCAGATCTATAACATAAACAGATCATCACAGGATAGATCTAGCAAAGCTGACCACAGTCAGCGATCACCACCGGCTTCGAACACCTTCCACCGCTCGATCCTACCTTCTCGATCGCCCTCACCACGTCCATTCCCTCCACAACCTGACCAAACACCACATGCTTTCCATCAAGCCACTCGGTCTTAGCAGTGCAAACGAAAAACTGAGAACCGTTGGTCCCAGGTCCAGCGTTCGCCATGGACAGGATACCAGGTCCAGTGTGCTTCTTCACGAAATTCTCATCCGCGAACTTAGCTCCGTAGATCGACTCACCGCCGGTACCGTTTCCGGCGGTGAAATCACCACCCTGACACATGAAGCCAGGGATCACACGGTGGAACGATGAGCCTTTGTAGTGGAGAGGCTTGCCAGATCTGCCGGTACCTTTCTCGCCGGTGCAAAGAGCGCGGAAGTTCTCGGCAGTCTTCGGAACGACGTCGGCGAAGAGCTCCATCACAATCCTGCCAGCAGGGGCACCGCCGACGGTCATATCGAAGAATACCTTAGGGTTAGACATTTTTCTAGAATAGATTTGTTTACTGATATTTTGTCACTTGTACTTAGGGTTTAGGGAAGTGTGGGGGTCATATATAGGGCAGTGTGAAGGTTCTATCCATAGGAGGACCAATCGTGGCCGTTAAATGTTTCAGACACGTGTCGCGATCGATTGGTGGTATTTTTCTAATGGGCTCATTGGAGTGAATATTTATGGGCTGAGGTACTAGCCCATAAACAAAGAGGCCAAAATTTATGATTTCAAAATTGTCCATTTTAAATTTGTAAACGAAATTAGATGAACAATTTGTTGGTTCCAGACTTCCAGCTAGTTTTGTAAGATATCAATGTACTCTTTTCTGTTCATGTATGTCAAGGCTAGCAAATTAAGATATTTATAGCTAAAACTTTATTTGAATTATTATAAACTTTAAGCTTTATTTTCAAATTTAAATTTGTTAATGAACAAACTTTAATAATATTAATACACATGTTTAATCATTTTTACTGATTTAAACAGTCTAAAAAAATCAGGATATACAAACGATACAATTTGCTTCAAGCTTTTCAATGAGCTTTCAAGCGGAAGAATCACTTTATTAATTATCAGAACTCAAAACATTTTAAATTAAGACCTGAAATATTTATAACTACGAAAAAAGCAAAACTACAGAAATACAACTATTACAAAATGAAAATAAAATGATACATGTATACAATTATTACCCCAAAAGAGAAAGGAAAGAAAAGATGGTACATGCAAGTAGACTAACTAGACGAATATTTATTAACCTTAGCAAATAAAAGGGATTATTGCAAAACGGTTTCTAGGATAGTTTTCAAACTTACGAAGGTACCATCTCTGCGTTTCAACGGCTGCAAAAGCAAGATTTGCTACCTGCAACAATACAAGCATGGTAGGAAGTTTTCAGCCATCTTTATAGATATTGAAGGTAAAAGAGAATGCATTTTTAGCACAATTTTTGAGGAAATTAAGGCATACCACGAATCCAAAGAGTAGCCATATTGTAATATCAGAAAATCCACTAGCAATCACAAGTCCACCGTACATAACCTTCACCAGCAAAAAGATTGCACTTTTAATACTGGGGTTCAAGATGATTTACAGGAAAAGCTGATATTCATTTAAACATATAGAAAAGACTTGCGATTTCTGCAAGGTAATGTGGAGATGAAACATATTCAAACCAATCGCCATGAGGAATTGCATAATCGTCGACTTTTTTATCATTTTTCCGTAAAGAACCCTGAATATTTTTCACAAACAAGATAATTGATATTCATATAATAGGCCCTGGGGAAAATGTTAGTCAAGTTAAGTCTAAAGTGCACATCACACATGACTTAGAGGGTGTTTGGCTAAGCTTATAAGCTCTTTTAAACATCTTATAAGATGTTTGAGAGCTTATAAGCTCTATGCAAGTGTTTGGATAATTTTTTTAAATAAGATCTTATAAGACCCAAAAATAAGATGTTTGGGTCTTATAAGCAAATAAGAAATAAGTTAGCCAAACCCAACTTATTTCAAAATCTTAAATTTTTCATGTTGTTTATATTGTTAAAAACATAACAACCTTATCTAATTTCCTCCTTTCTAACAATATCCTTCTCCGATTTTTATTTTTTATTTTTATAATTGCACAAATTCTTTTTTATAATATTTGAAAACATCTTATAAGCCCAATAAACTTATTTTATCCAAACACTTGAGAGCTTATTTTTTAAATAAGACCAAACATCTTATAATCTTTTAAAACATCTTATAAGTTGTTACAACTTTTAAGATGTTTTAAATAAGCTTAGCCAAACGCCCTCTTAGTACATCACAAATCAAGACGGTGAAATAGATATCAAATCATATACTTGTCAACATTCAGTAACAATTGATTCTATGATCTGGCATTAGTTTTCAGCATATAGGTTGCCATGAAGCACTCAAGGGTTTCCATAGCTTCGGAGGGTTCAAAGCATATGCCAGGCACATTCAGCTCCAAATATCTGGCATTATTTTCCAGCGCATAAGTTGGCATGAATGTACCGAAAGGGGCATCCATAGCTTTGGAGGGTTCAAAGCATATGCCAGGCACATACAGCTCCAAACTACAGCAGCAAATAACAAGAAAAAAAAAACATTTGTCCAAAGGTTCTTATCGAAGATGATACTTTTTTCACAAGGATTAGGCAAGCCCTAGGTGTGACAAAGGGTAATGAAAGTATCCATTATAGATTAAATAAAATTACCAAATAAATACCGAAAATGAAAAATGTTCAATGCTCCCTTCTAAGTTCTAGCTAGAATTAAGCCACTTTTGTGAGCCAAAAAAGTTCTTAAGTGAGGGACAAAAAGAATCCCTAAAGAGCATTCTGACTGCACCTTGCATAAATTCTGCATTTTTAATCCATTGGAAGGATAGTCAATTATAATTGTGCTTTTTGTTTAAAAGAACTTATCAGCCTTCTGTTTGTAAGGTATAAGTACTAATGAACATAGTTACTTCACAGATTCTACCATTCAGATAGAGAACTTTTCACATTTTAGAAAATGATACAGCGTAGCGAAATAATATATGGACATATAAAACTTACAAGAATGGCATGGCAACGTTGTTGATGAATCCACCCCCAGCAGAAAGTAGCTGCACCAATCCAGACATACCATTTGAGTTGCATAAGAGGATTCACAATTCCCCATAAATCAAGTTCTATGACTTGCATTCTCTCCTTCCCCTTTACAATAAACTCTGTGGATAAATTTGTCACAAACATGAAGACGTCCGAGGCATATGTGCAGCAAAGGGAAAGTGGAGCTGCCGTATAGAAACTATTATCAGAAAGATAAGTAAATCAGAGAGGATTAAAAATTTACCTGTCTATTCTTTTCTAATTACACTTGAAGCTTCAAATAGGATTTAATTGATATAATCTAAATTCTAATGAAAATGATGTACATTTACACCATTGTTTTTGTTATATTATCTTCTCCTAGTGAGTAAATTATCTAACTAATACTCATTTCCAGACTCTCAATGATCAATCAAACATAGAATAAAAAGAATGACTAATTACTGCCATTAATGATGCACTGCTATTAGTAAACTTTATAATCGCATGTGTTTCAAGAACACAACAAAGACGCGAGATTATAAATATGAGGCAAGACTTACAATATGCCTGTGAGATATCCAAGGACATGCATCCGAGCATTGGGACTATACTTGAATACATATATACTTTCGAAGAGGCGTCTGAGTACTTGAGCTTCCATCAATAGAAGCAGAACTACAGATTTCCAGATCCCATTATTCTGTTCACTCAGTGATAAATGTGATCTACGCAAGGAGAGCTCATGCGAAACTCCAGTCAAGTGGCTAACTATGCTCGAATATAACAGCGGCTCAGAAACTGCTGGAACTGTTTTGTATGCATACAGAAATGTGGCAACAAGCAGAAAAGTAGTCCATATAACTGCCAGTATGTAAAAGTGACAAAAGAACTTCATAGGGACACTGAATTTCTGCATTGCAAAGGCAATATGTTGTCAATGTCAGTCAGATTTAGGTATCATGGTAACCAACAAATCAAACTCGTAGGGTTCAGGGAAATGGGAGAGGAAAAGAAACCAAATCAATTTCCACATTATGTAGGCAATGAGTTACTCTATTCATCTTACAAATAAAAAATTCCTTGCATGGAAAAAAAATAAGAGCAACCGAGCCACCTCCCGTAAACCAAACGAAATGTAACAAATAATCATCCACGTTCAGAAAACACTAAAAAACCAACGAAATATAGAAACACTTATGTATAACGAGTCAAAAACATCAACTAATCAACTGTGCTGACCTAAAACATAATAGTCAACATCTATCAGATATTACTATTAAAAAAAAGCAACAAATCTCTAAATAATATCACTCACTTTCGAAGAAGATTGCAGGATCTTGCCGCGCTTAGCAAATCCAAGCAATAACTCATGAAACGCATTCAGTTGCCGCAATGGAATGCACGCGATTGCGATCGGCAGAGTACCTGCAATCCACGCCGCTCTCAGCAAAGTAACAATAATCATCGTTAACGGCTTGTTAAGCATGTCATTGAAAGAACTGGTGAAGATATTATTGAAGAACATCGCTATTTGAACAGGATTTGAAATTTGCGTAGCGTGAGGTTTTCGAATGAGTGAAAATGGAGGGGTTTACGAGTATTCTAGAATGAAATCCAAAATTTTACGCAATCTTTTGGGCTTCTTTCAATAAACTATATTGGGCTTTTATTGGGCCTTCTTCTTAATATGGTCATCATATATGCTTCGAAAGTTGATACCAATCGGTTGGGCCCAATTTAAAAAATCCGACGGATCAACATTCAACAACGAATTTTGAAATTAAACAATATTATTTTCCAATATTGAATACCCAAATATTATTTTCTTATTAAACCAAAATTTATATATAATTTTCTTACAATAATTTAACTGAATATTCGAAAATTAATTTTTTGATAAATAAACCTAGGATTGTGGTATCAATATCTATATATATATATATAAAGCATGAGGGGCCTATCAAAGATGCTTTTGGAAATTTTGGTGAAGTTAAATGCATTTTAATCTTTTAGAAATTTAAATTTCATTTTTATGTCTTTTGTATTTCTTATTCTCCTTTTTCACAATCTTGTAAATTATAATTAAAAATTATATTCCATTATATACACAACGAGCATGTGTTATTGATTAATAAATGTTCAATTATTTGATGATTCTATGAAATATTTTTCGATTTTAATAATCGATATTTGATTTCAGACACGAAAAGACAGAATACGTAATAAATGAAGTATTTGAAACACGACAAAGACTAAACGAGAGTAAGAATGTTGAGTGTTAATTATGAAAACGATACAACACGATAGTTATTAGCTATTACGCGTTACTTACGACAAGTCGTACAAATATATATTTGATCAATGTATTATGTGTTTTAGACCTAGGTGATTATTTCTGATTGAAAATAGGTGTATATTAGAAAAAGAAAAACTATTTCCCATCAAAATATGTACAATATTGTTATTTTTTCTTTTCACATTACAAAAAAAAAAATAAAAAACTCATGCATCCCTAAGTAATAACTCATTAATTTATTATTATTACTTAATTTTTGCTATGAACTTTTTTTTTTTTTTTTGAGTGAATCAATTACGATAAATCTTATAATATTTATCTATTTTAAAAAAAAAACATGAACACCCTTTACTAGAGTCTGGAAGCTTAACGCTGTGATATACAACAAAGTAATTTATCTCAATGAACTGTCATATCATTTATGGCAACTACAATCTGTTCAACTTAATTAATAAATCTGAAAAGGGAATTTATTAGCCTAATCCACAAGCAAATAAACCCAAAAAAAAAACAACCTAATTTTTTACCAACCATCACTTACATTAACACTGTAACTGAACATCTGTCATTTTTAGTATAAATTTTTTTATTAAATACAGTGGTTGCCTAATATTGGATGGACTGTAATAACTATCTTCTTATCCCTAGTCATAATTTTATGTTTAACAAATTGGCCCACATTTAAATAAATCAATTAATAAATATTTTTTTATTGAGTTCTAATATATTTTAAAATTATTTTTTTTTTGTCACCACTCCCTACACAATTCATTATATAAAGGAAGCTTATTGGCATAAATTTCACACATTCATATACAATTGATAAAAAAAAATAGTTTATTGCAACAGAGTGATGGTCAGTCATCCTTAGTAAAGGCTGAGGCACTAAGAAGTTCAAGATTCAAATTAATCACAAAGTGAGTTTTGTTTCTTCTATTTCTACTAAGCATGATATGTTTTTTTTTTTTAATTGTATTTAATGTGTTAATTTGTAGCACTTTAGTAAATTTTTATATTTTTTTTTTAGATTTGATTCGAATTTCTGAATGTCACGTGTACACAGTTTTCAACGGTTCAATATATGATTTAATACGAATTCCTAAACGGGATATTGCCTATAAAGTATATGCGACAAATACGATATGTTTTTATGTGACCAATCTAATAATTTTGGAACTTACGATAACATGTAAGCTACTCGAATTAAAGAAAGAATGTCGTATAATCGTACTGGATTTGTAATTTTGTACAATTTTTTTATGAGTTTTGTATGTTTGAAATAATCACTTGATTAGCACACTAAGTTTCAATATTGTTAATAAATCACAAATATTCCATTTCCCATTTACTGAAATTGCTAAAATTCATAAAATTTATATAATTGTATGATATTTGTTTACTTTTCACTTCTCAATTACTTAAGGAATCTTTCACTTGATGAGCCTTTTAAGTTAATTAAATTAAAGATCTTGAAATAAATTCATCTATTATTATACGTATATATATATATTTTTGTGGTAAATGAAAAATGAAATACATAAGAAATAAATGCGGTTGTATTGCACGCGCTTAAGAAGAAAAATTGATATTTTAGGGACAAAAATATTAGTTTAGACAATTAAAGAGAGATTCATTGCAACATAAGCTGCGTTGATAGAGGAAAAAACGAGAAAAATGATTAGCGGAATACGGTCGGAATGAAATTGAAATTCGATCGAAATGCAAAATTCGATCCAAATGAAATTGAAATTCATATTAAATTTCACGCGTTCTCAACGAGTGAATAGTGTAAGCAGTAGAGAGTCATGAAGTCCGTGTAAAAATAGTTTCACACCAGTCATCGTCCCCTCCATATTTCTAGAGAGAGAAACTGAGAACACAATTCCACTTTTTAGAGAGAGAAAATTCACGCGAAGTGTGCTGGATAAGCTCTTACGCTGCTCGCATGGAATGTTCGGGTATAAAATTTTGGAAAGTGCTTTTCACTTCGCATTTTAGCTGGAATTTCAGTCCATAATCTGGTGTAATCTATTAGTCCGCTTGTTCGCCTTGTATGTACCCGCATTTCGATTGCGATTTTCGTTGTTGATGATTTGTTCATAGCTCGGATTATTAGGTTCTAATTGAGATGATTATGTTACAGTATGCGATTGTTATGATTTCCTGATTTGTTATTCAGTCTGTGTTGTGTGAATTAAATTGTACACAGACAGTATATAAGTAGAACAGAGTGTGGAAATTGAAGAAATGTCTGGTGATAATAAGGAAGCTAACAGTGATTCTACGCTAAGACTTCAGTCTTCAAGTGGAATATCACCATCTTCACTTCATAGACAACAGAACCCCTTTTCAATGAATCAGTTAGATATACCTCAGTTCAACATGCCCCCACAATTTGGCGGTCAATTGCGACAGTTTTCGCCAAATTTTGGTGTTGAAAATACTGGTAAAAGAGCTGGCATTCCACCGGCTCATCCCCCTATATCTCCATATTCACAGATCCCGGTTAACCGCTCTGGAAATCAGCAAATGGGGTTGCATAATTTTAGTACTAGTCCAGGACCATCTCATTCCAGGTCTTTGTCACAGCCAACTTTTTTTGCCCTTGATTCATTGCCACCTCTAAGCCCTTCGCCTTACCATGAGCCACATTCAAAAACTATCTCTGATCACGTGTCAGCTGATGCAACTATGGAGGAAAGGGATTCAGTTTTGCCACCCTATCCTTTTGCAAGGGGGGGTGGTTCATTAAGAATTGGCGAAAGTTTGCCACCTCGAAAGGCTCATAGAAGGTCAAACAGTGATATCCCATATGGATTTATGTCTATGATGCAGCCTTCGCCGCCACTTATGCCGCTGAAAAGTCCTGGAGCTTTAGATAGGCCTCAGCCAGTTCAATTGGTTAAAAAAGAGGAGACCAGTGGCGAAGGGACGGGGGAGAGAAAATTCGAAGGTGAAGTAGTTGATGATTTATTCTCGGCATATATGAATTTGGACAATATCGATGCGTTCAACTCTTCTGGTACTGACGAAAAGCTGGGATACGAGAATCATGAGGATTTAGATAGTGGTACCAAAACGAATGGAGGTGACAGCAGTGATAATGAAGCAACCAGTAGTGTAAATGGAAGTGGAAGCAGTATGCAGGGACAAGTTGTGTCTTCATTGCCTCAGAAGAGGGAAGGGATTAAAAGGAATGCTGTGGGGGATATTGCACCAACCACTCGACACTATAGAAGTGTTTCAATGGATAGTTTTATAGGGAAGGTTAATTTTGGCGATGAGATGCACAAAATGGCTCCATCGCCAGGGAATATTCCAGGTCAGCAATCCGCGGCTAATTCAGTCGACGCGAATTCGGATGCATTTGAGATGGAGTTTGGTAATGGCGAGTTTAGTGGTGCTGAACTGAAGAAGATAATGGCTAATGAGAAGCTCTCGGAGATAGCATTAAGTGATCCCAAACGAGCAAAAAGGTGACATTTCCTTATATTCCACTCATGTGTTGTAGACTTTAAGCTGATCTTACGGGTACTTGGCTAAGCTTATTTTATACAGCTGATAAGCTCTTAATGCTCATAAGATCTTTTTGAGAGCTTATAAGCTGTTTTAACAAAGCTCATCAATCACCCCTTATTCATGGCATGTTCTTATAATGGAGAATTGTCATATAGTTAATATCGACTTTTCTCATGTTTAGGATCTTAGCCAACCGTCAGTCTGCTGCTCGGTCAAAAGAGCGTAAAATGAGATACATAGCGGAATTGGAGCACAAGGTCCAGACTTTACAGACCGAAGCTACCACATTGTCTGCCCAACTCACTCTGCTTCAAGTGAGAGCTATCAGCCAATTATTTGTTCAGTTAGTGATTTTGCTATCTTTTTTCTTTTCATATGTTAATACTGGTTTCTATTTGCGTTCAGCGAGACTCTGCTGGACTGAGTAGCCAGAACAATGAGTTGAAGTTTCGTTTGCAAGCCATGGAACAACAGGCTCAACTTCGAGATGGTATGGTTTTTATTCTGTATTTGTAGTTTTACTTCCTCTTTCAGATTACATTACATTGTACAGCCTTTTCTGTTGTTTGTGCGGCTATATTATTTGTTTGATTATTCAAAATGCAAATAGAATCATCTCAGTTTATACTAAACAGCATGATTCAGTGGCCATCACATTTCTCAAGTTTTGCCTTAAGTTGCATTACCAGACACCCAATGTCCCAATTGTCAGTTCTTAATAGAATCATCTCTTGTATCTTTGATGGCTTTGTTATCTTTGTTAAACATTATCAGTCTTTTAGTCAATACTGTACTGTAGTTGAAATCTTAGCTTATAGAAGTTATGTTGGAAAAACATTTTCTAGTTTTGAATTGGCAAATGTGCTGCTTGGATACTTGTTCTCATTAATGGAATCATCATCATCATCAATATTATTATCCCGTTTTCTTACTGTACCCGGTGAGCATCATACTTGCACTCAGAAATTTCTCCATTTGCTTTTAAAATGGATTTTTATATGACAGCACTAAACGAAGCATTGACGGGAGAAGTGCAACGATTGAAGCTTGCAACAGCTGAACTTAACGGAGATACCTCAAAATTTCAGCAGCTTTCAATTAGCAACCAAATGTTTGAGTTACACAAACACCAGACAACTCAACTCAACATGCACCAACAATCGAATGGCAATAATTCTGCAAATCATGAGACAGAGAAATAGCTTTTGGTGGCTTTGGCACAACATCTCATATGACATCAAGTTTAGCAATGGCTTTTGTTAGGATCATTCTTAGGAACATCCCCGAGCACTCGCGAACAAGTGGGGCCCACATAGGGTTCTTCATGCATAACGGGACTCAAGATCTCGGCCTTCTTGAGACTCGCTAGAAATCATTCCCTTTTGATGGCATGGTGGCATGGCATCAAAAGTTAGTATCATTAGAATTTGAATTTTATTTTCAGTAGATTATCTGAATTTGCATTCTTTCATTAGTTTAAGTCCAAATGTTCTACTCTTCTTGCATGTTCAAATTTAATATACTTGAGCATCGGTTTATGCTCTAGGTATATTATTTATGCGTAATGAATCTATTTTGTTGGTCGAATTATTTTGACATGATGCTTCTATATTTTGATTTTAAGATACCGAAATATTTCTGTCAAAATGTATCATTATTGTATTGTCTTTTCATGTTCATTCATTTAATCTGTGCATTTTTTAAATAAAAATATTCTTGATTAAGTAGTGGGTTTATGTGATGGGGATCGTGAATAACCCCAAGTTCACCTGAGATTCATTGAACTATTGAGATATGGGGATTAATAAAATTATCTGTCCACTCTAGCATTAGCCTTTGCCCCTAGCTCCGTTCCTACAGATAATTTTTGGTATTATAACAAACATATTAAAGTGGATTCAATGTATAAAATTGGTACATAGTTAAAACGTGAACATAATTCTTTCGACTGGACTTTGATTTCAACTATTGTTGATTTAAGTTCATAATTTCTAAATTAGCAATTAAATTTTTTTTTTTTTTTTTTTTTTTTAAAAAGGGGTATGCGAATCTCAGATATTGAAATTTGTCGAAATGAAAACGCAGTATTTTACCGTAGTGGCGTAGTACGTAACAGGAAGCTACTTCTAAGTTCTAAAGAATAAACTAAGCTTATTAGACCTGTTTTAAATATTAACATCATG